>CM039672.1:116686038-119239728 GCA_022496015.1 Hordeum marinum
AACCTGTACGTGGAATCCGGTGGTCGACGGTTCGAGGGAGATCGGATCGGCCGTTCGAGGGAGATCGGATGAGGAGTAGACAGACCATGCGAATGGCTACCCCAACTCTACTTCCGTTGCACGGCACTACGCGTCTAGTGGTAACGAACCGTGATCCATCTCCGTAGCATGTTCTTGGTTGTTCTGCGCGTAGAATTTTTTTGATTTGCATGCGATGCACATATGGTAGAACCCAACAAGAAGACCACAAGCTCAAGGGCAAGGACAAGCTTCAAGAGTATATTTACTCATATGAAGATGAATCCCAAGCTTTGGTGAAGTGGGTTCCCAAGGCTACTTCAAGCTCAACTTCTACAAGTGCCACTTCAACACCAAGGATCCCCATCAACTTGATGTGGGTTCCCAAGAAGAAGAACTAGAGAAGTTCTTGAGGGGTGATTCTGCCAATGAAATTCACTCACATTCATTATTGGCAAGAACTAGTTGCAATTAACATCAACACCATGCAATAGTTCAAGGAGTCACACATTCCCTCAAAGGGACAAGGTAATCAACAAATCCATGGTCATGATCATGTATGCTTTGCAATCCATGTCCATAGACATCCTTGTGTCTATCTCTTGTGTGTTGGGACTAACCCATGTAGGTGAGAAGAGTAAGAAACAACAAGGATGCTCCCAACTCATGGTGATCTTCATCAACTTTGAGCATCCACCACTACTTCACCTACATGAAGTCTTCATCGACAAAACCCAGGGTTAGTTTATCCCTCTAAAGGGGGGATGTCACATCTAGGGGGAGCTTTACTCTAAGACTTGAGTGAAAGCATCTCATAGCATGTGACAACATTAACAAACTTTATGTAAAAGTGGTAACCCCACTCATGCTTAAACGATGAGTATGACCTATGATCAACTATTCTTACTTGGCTCCTAAGTCAATATACTCATATATAGATGACAATTTCATCGCCAAAATGCTTGATAGATACTAGAGTGTATGTGCATGTTTTCCATGATTTCATTTGACATCTTATTGTGTGAGCATGTTGGTCTGCATTTCTTTATCAATTCGAGGACATCCAATTGTTGCTATTTGGACTTTGATTTTATTTTGCCAATTGGATGGACAAGAATGTCTAGGACCCCTATTTAGCTATCTATGCTTTCTTGTCTCATATTCCATTCTTGTTGCATCACAAAATTTGAACAAGTACTTCTCGATCTTTGTGTGAGGAGCACTCGGAGTTTCGTATCGACAAAGACTGGCCATTAAAACCTCCTAAGTGCATCTCCGTGGAACCAACCCAAAAATCTCTGTCTCACCGATGCCTAGGATTGATCTAGTTTTCAAACTCGGTAACACCGGTTCCATCTTCTCGGCTTCACCAAGTTTCCCTATCAGATGATAGTTGAGGAACTCAGTGGCGCCTATAAGTTTGGACCGGTGTCACCGATAGCGATGGGTACTTATAGAGGGGGACCCGACTTTTGAAATTATTCCTTCAAATGTCCTCCCCTCCAAAAGCCTAGATGCCGTCCGTGGACCCCAGGTCATCGCCTTGATCTTCTCGAGCACCTCCACTGTTGGAAGTCGTTGTCATCAACGAAATCCTCACCATCGTCGCCGCCGTAGCGGAATCATCACCGAACTAGGCTAAGATTTTGACCCCTCATGCGCTCCTCCCTCCAACTCATGCGCATTAGGGCTTTTCCATCGATAAGCCACGTTTTGAGATTGATCTATCCACAAAATCTCCGTCAGTATAGCGAACGGTGATTTTTTAGGGTTTTGTCATCCGCAATATGAATCTTGGTGAAGCCGAAGCAAAAGAATCAGCAGCACCAATTCTGATTTAGGTCAATTGAGAATAGCCTCGGTCAAACCGAGTGTCCATTTTCGGTGTCACCGAAATGGGTGCCAAGTTTCTGTGAAGCAGGCTGTGTGTCTCGATGGATCCGAAATTTTTGCCTCGGTTGTACCGATATTCCTTTTGCAGAATGCAATTCTTGAGAATTCTAAGTTCAAACTTTGATAATTTTTTTGTATTTTGTGATGACTCAACCTATCCACTCTTCTATAGTCTGTTCACAGGGTCAGACATGTTAGTTTCACGAGATATCCAGAATGACCTTAGCAATCTCAGTGCTGACACGGATCTAGGCACTAGTCCAGATATGAGCTCATCTTTCTATTATGATGTTCCCAACTCTCCAGACCTACCCAAGGCAGTAACCGGAGCAAGGAGGAGGCTCAACTCAGATGAAGATGACTCTGATTTTGTGCCTGATGAGATTCCTGCCAAGGCTAAGCATGACAAGGCTGAGAAGACTGCCAAGAATCCTACAACTGAGGCTGCCTCTTCTAAGAAGGTAGTCGGGAAGGTGTATGCCAACTTAGGTCTATGAAAGCACCAGAGAGTGTTAGGGGAACCACGATTATTGAGCTCCCAAGGAAGTCCATGCCTAAGAAGGCTGGAGAGAAGAAAAGCAGAAAGAGGATCATACATGTTGTGGGAAGACCTACCTCTATGTATCAGGACCCAGCATAGGCTGCAGCTGAGGAGGAGGAGGAAGAGCCAGCTACCAAGGCTCCTCCCAAGAAGAAGAAGAAGCTGCTTTCAGATGCTATGTCAAGCCAAGATCCATCCAAGAGCAAGCCAGCTGCAGCCAAGAAACCATCTGCTCCTAAACCCAAGAGGTTATCCAGAGAGATTCCAGCTGCTGAGAAGAACAAGGGATCTACCTCCAGAGATGCTGAGCAGGATGCTATGTCAGTTTTGATGAAGCTGAGGACACACCTTCCAGAGCACAACAACAGCCATTTACTTGTTGAGGACATGACGAAGAGGAAGGACCAAGGATTGAGAGATTGGAGAGCCATTGATCCATATTCTCATAGGAGGAAGATTGATGTAGACTACAGGTTCTACACAAAGGAACAACATGACTTCTATGAAATAGTTATGCTTGACAAGAGCCCTGTTGTGAGTGACATGAGGTATGTGGACTGGAAGTACATCAAGGAGAACGAAAACTACTTCCCAAATGTGCAAGATAACTTCCATTGCATCGGTCTTGATGAGTTTATTAGTAAGGAATTCACTGCTTGGAACGATGAAATGATCATGCAATTCTACTCCACTACTCATTTCTATGGAGATGGTAGAATTGTATGGATGATAGAAGGCATCACGTATGAATCCATAGTTGAGGAGTGGGCTGCCATCTTCGAAGTCCCACAGGTGGAAGAAGGTGACCTTGATGTGTACTCTGAGCCCAAGGGAAGCCACAATGCCATGAAGAACATGTACAAGGAGATCCCGGCTGCAAATCTGCAATCTCACAAGCTAGGATCCATCTACTTCCTCCAAGCTGGTCTATGCACCATCAACACCATCTTGAGGCACACCTTGTTGCCTAAGTATGGAGATGAGAAAATGGTCTCAGGCTACTCTATCAACATGCTGCTCCATCTTGATCAACACACCAGATTCAGAGTGATGGACTTGATAGTTGAAACGATGAAGAGGATTGCTGCACATCAGAAACCGTCATGTGGTTATGCACCCTATATCTAGATGCTTATCAACTCTTAGTTGGAGAAGCACATTTTTGCACTTGATCGGACACATTTGCCACTCTTGCCAGAGCTAGAAGACAATGTTTTTTGTGATGGACCCAGATCATCCCACATCAGCTACAACACATGCACAGGCAGAGGCACCCAGAGACTCTAGTGCTCAGACGCCAAAGACTTAGAGTGAGCAGATGGATCTTCTCCTTAACTCTGTGCTCAGCATGCAGAAGGACATCGGGAACATTCAGAAGAACCAGGATAGCCTTACAAAGATTGTTGACAACAAGTTTCGTATTCTCAACAAGGTGGATGGGCTCACAGTGATAGTGAATGAGCTCAAGAAGGAAGTTGATGTCGTGCCCAGTCCCCACACTAAAGATGATGATGAGGATAGTGCACCTCTCAAGATAGGCACTCAATTCAGGACTCACGCTAGGACTCCTACAGTGACAGCTCTAGAGTTGAGGCCTTCTTCATCAGTACCTACTACAGCTCCTTCAGCTCCATCAGCTCCACTAGTACCTCCAATTGCTACTCCAACTCCGTCCATGACGTCTGCAGAAGTCTTCGTTGAAGCCGTTCTCTCGACTCCTACATCAGCTACCAGAGGAGATCAGCCCAGAAGAGCGTTTTGGTAACTTGTCCCCAAAGGGGGAGAAGTTGTATAGATCATTAGGGCTTCGAGATAGAGAGCGTTTCTTTTTATCGCTTTTGAAAGCATTGATATCTTTTGGTTTGGTTGCGTTAAACTTTGGTTGGTGTTTGAACATACACTTGATGTGTGTTGCTACTATTTCCTATCTTTATGGTACTTATGAGATGGTCATTCACTTTGCTTGTTGTGTTTTGCTATTACATTCATTCATATTATTCTCGCACACCACCAAGTTGTATGTGACATGAGGGAAGTGCCCCATGTACCTAATCGATTGTGCATTTGCAAACGAAAATTCAAAATAATGCATAAATTTAGGGGGAGCTCTTGCTTATCACATACTTCTCAAAGCGACGATTATATTCATTGATTATATCATATGTCAAAGCTTTGATCTATATGTTGTCATCAATTACCAAAAAGGGGGAGATTGAAAGCACATTTGCTCCCTTGGTGGTTTTGGTAATTAATAACAACATATATCTCATTAGAATAATATTTCCACTAATTATATTTCAGGAAAAGTTCAATGATGGGTTGGCAAAAGGATTGTGGAGAAACCCCAAGATGGGCGGAATTTAATTAGCAAAGCTTCAAGCAAGAGGACTCCACATTTTACTTTGTGAGAAATCACTTTGAGCCCATAGGAAACCCAATACTATTAAAAGAGGGTAAGGTACTATTGGTGAACAAAATGATCCACGTGCACAAGTGATAGTCACCAAAAACACCCACAAAATCTTCCACAAAAGTCTGTCCAAGCTTATCATGCAAATTGGTGCAACCAACAATTCCCACTTGGTCTCATCGATTCCCCACTCAAACAAAACCCTGCCAAACCCTAGATCATCGGTGCAACCGACTGCTTTGGTGCCACCGAGTTCAACTTTCCAACATTTTGTAACCTTGATTCTCAAAATTAGAAAATCCGAGATTTTGGATCGGCGTCACCGAGTTGTGGATTCTGACCGTTGGTCACCTTATCGGTACTGCTGAGATCTTTGTATCGGTCTCATCAAGATTCAAAAGTTGCTACCTTTGGAGCAACTCGGTACCACCGAGATTCACATTTCGGTGTCACCGAGTTGGTCACTTTAGGTGTAACGGTTGGATTTTTGGAGATGCCTATATATACCCCCTCCACCACCACTCACCCATAAAAGAGAAGCACTTAAAATAGATCCCCACTTATCCCATCATTTTTTGAGAGAGAGCCACCTACTCATGTGTTGAGATCAAGCCATTCCATTCGATCCATATGAATCTTGATCTCTATCCTCCCAAAGTTGCTTTCCACCCAATCAATCTCTTCCACCAAAGCCAAATCTGTGAGAGAGTGATTGAGTGTTGAGGAGTCTATCATATTGAAGCACAAGAGCAAGTAGTTCGTCGAAACTTTTGAGCCTATTAGGTTTGGTGCCTTCTAGATTGGTTAGGTGTCACTTGGGAGCCTCCTACTTCGTGTTGTGGAGTGAACCAATAAGTTTGTAACGGCAAGGAGATCGCCTACTTCATGAAGATCGACCCCGAGTTAGGCTAGTCTTCATGGAACCCTCCGTGGGTAGAGCGCTCCGTGGATTCTCGGATCGTTACCCTCCGTGGGTTGAACTCTCCATAAACATGGACATATGATAGCACCACCTATTGGAACCACGGGAAAAATCTTCATGTCTCCAAATTGCTTTTGATCTTCCTACACATCCTCCACTACATATGCTTGTCTTTACTTTCTGTTGCTATACTCTTAGACATGCATGTGTAGGGTGTGCTTGACTTGTTATCATTGCTAAAATCAGCCAACACTTAAAATTGGGAAAAGCTAAAACTTTTATTTGGTCAAGTAGTTTAATCACCCCCCCTAGACATACTTTCGATCCTACAAGTAGAAATACTACTTGTACATCCAAAATCTTTAAACCTAGTTTTACCATATGAGTCCACCATACCTACCTATATGCGGTATTTACGTACCGTTCCAAGCAAATTTATATGTGCCATCTCTAATTTTCAAAATGAATTTCCTTTTTGTGTGCTTGTTCCGCTCATGAAGCAACACGGGGTGGTCGATATTTTTCCATGCTATATGTGTTATTCTTAAGATGAGTGTTTATTTGCTTGTAATTGCACGAGAGTACGACGGTAATAGGGATGCCCAGTCCCGAAATGAAAAACAAATTTACATTATGTTGTGAAATAATAAATTCCTTCGAAAGTGTTGGTATGGAAGGCATCCGTGGATACGACTAGCCATGGATTGTGAAATAATGGTGGAAAATGGAATAAACTTTATTTTCTGTTTGGGAACCGCCTATGATATATCTAGCATGGAAAAAATAGAAAATTCTCGGTCATTTTCATTGACAGGAAAGGCATGCCACCCAAAATATTTTTCTCACTCAATTTAAGCTTTGAGCTCTTGCACCTCTACAAATCCCTACTTCCCTCTGTAAATGGCCTATTTATTTACTTTATGCAATTTTTACTTTTATTTGAGTCTCCATCTTCTTTTATAAAGCACCAACTGGGGTGCACTATGATCATACTTGTGTCTTGGGTGTAGCTAATATTCGAGTATGTTTCATGAATCAATGATTGAGCATGATGGGCTAGGGATAACTTTCTTTAGTATTGATATTTTGAAAGACATGGTCGCTTGTTGGTATGCTTGAGCATTAAAATATTCATGTTACAACTAGACTATTGCTTTGAACCATATAAAAGTTCAAATGTCCCAGCTACAATAAAAAAATATGTGACGGAATATACGCTTTGATAAGGTGATCAAAGCTTTTGGGTTTATACAAAGTTTGTAACAAACTTGTAATTATAAGAAAGTGAGTGGGAGCATTATACAATTTCTGATAAATATATGTGGATGACATATCGTTGATCAGAAAAGATGTAGAATTTCTGGAAAGCATAAAGGGTTGTTTGAAAGGAGTTTTTCAAAGGAAGACTTGGATAAAGCTACTTGAATATTGGGCGTCAAGATCTATAGAGATAGATCAAGACATCTAATAAGATTTTTCAATGAGTACATGCCTTGACAAGATTTTGAAAGAGTTCAAAATGGATCAGTCCAAGAAGGAGTTCTAGCCTGATTTGTAAGGTGTGAAGTTGAGTAGGACTCAAAGCTCGACCATTGCATAAGAAAGAGAAAGGACGAAGGTCGTCCCCTATGCTTTATACATAGGCTCTATATAGTATGCCAAGCAGTGTACCACACCTGGTGTGTGCCTTGCCATGAGTCTGTCAAGGGGTACAAGAGTGATCTAGGAGTGATTCACTGGACAATGATCAAAATTATCCTTAGTAACTATAGGACTAAGGAAATGTTTCTCAATTATGGAGGTGATAAAGAGATTGTCGTAAAGGGTTACGTCGATGCAAGCCTTGTCACCAATCTAGATGACTCTGAGTAGCAAAACAGATACGTATAGTGGAGTAGTCATTTGGAATAGCTCCAAGTGTGGCATGCTAGCAACATCTGCAGTATGACATATAGATTTGCAAAGTACACATGGATCTGAATGTTGCAGACCGTTAACTAAAACCTCTCTCAGAAACAAAACATGATAAAACCCAGAACTCATTGGGTGTTAATCACATGGTGATGTGAACTAGATTATTGACTCTAGTGCAAGTGGGAGACTATTGGAAACATGCCTTGGAGGCAATAATACATTAGTTATTATCATATTTCCTTGTTCTTGATAATCGTTTATTATCCGTGCTAGAATTTTATTGATCGGAAACTCAGATACATATGTGGATGCATAGACAACACCATGTCCCTAGTGAGCCTCTACTAGACTAGCTCGTTGATCAGAGATGGTCAAGGTTTCCTAATCATAGACATGAGTTGTCATCTGATAACGGGATCACATCATTAGGAGAATGATGTGATGGACACGACCCAAACTATAAATGTAGCATATGATCATGTCAGTTTATTGCTATTGTTTTTTGCATGTCAAGTATTTGTTCCTATGACCATGAGATCATGCAACTCACTGACACTGGAGGAGTACCTTGTGTGTATCAAACGTCCCAACGTAACTGGGTGACCATAAAGGTGATCTACAGGTATCTTCGAGGGTATCTTTTGAGTTAGCATGGCTCAAGACTGGGATTTGTTACTCCGTGTGACGGAGAGGTATCTCAGGGCCCACTCTGTAATACAACATCATAATGAGCTTGCAAGCAATGTGACTAACGAGTTAGTCAGGGGATCTTGTGTTACGGAACGAGTAAAGAGACTTGCCAGTAACAAGATTGAACTAGGTATGGAGACACCGATGATCGAATCTCGAGCAAGTAACATACCGGTGGACAAAGGGAACTGCATACGAGATTGATTGAATCCTTGACATTGTGGTTCAAATGATGAATATCTTTGTGGAATATGTAGGAACCAATATGGGCAACCAGGTCCCGCTATTGGTTATTGACCGGAGCGGTGTCTCGGTCATGTCTACATGATTCTCGAACCCGTAGGGTCCGCACGCTTAACGTTCGGTGATGCCAGAGTAGTATTGTGATATGTACGTTGGTGACCGGATGTTCTTCTGAGTCCCAAATGATATCCCAGGTGTTGCGAGGAGATCCGAAATGGTCTGGAGGTAAATATTTATATATGGGAAGTCATATTTTGGCTACTGAAAAAGTTTCGGGTTTTTCCGGTATTGTACCGGGATGCTTTTGGAAGGTTCCGAAAGGTTCCTAAGGGTTCTGGAGGAGTCCGTAAGGATCCCTCCAACCTCTAGGGTGTTCATGGGCTGTAGAGGGCGCCCTATCCTTGATGGGCCAGGGGCACCAGCCCCACAAGGCCCATGCGCAAGGGGAAGGGGAAACCCTAAGTGGGAGGGAGTCCACTTGCTTTGGGAGGCAAGTTTCCTCCCTAGCCGCCGGCCCCCCTTGGAGGAGGGGCCTAGGGATCTGACCAAACCCTCACCCTTGCCTCCTATATATAGTAGTGGAGAGGTGTAGGGCTGGATACAACAATACCATGCCCCGCTGGCAGCCCTACCTCTCTCCCTAGATCATTTTCTCCTCAGATCGCATGTACGGTGGCTCTTGCGAAGCCGTGCCTGGATTGCTACACCACCATTTCCATGATGTCGTCATGCTAGTTGAGATCCCATCTACTTCTCCTTCCATGCTTGTTGGATCAAAAAGAAGGAGAGGTAATTGAGCCGCACGTGTGCGGAACGCGGAGGTGTCGTCCGTTCGGCGCTAGATCGGATCAGATCGCGATTGGATTGTGCAGAGTACGACTACATCAACCGCGTTATATACACTGCCGCTTAGCGATCTAGAAGGGTATGTATATACACTCCCCTCTCGTAGCTATGCATCTCCATGGATAGATCTTGGGTGTTCGTAGGAAATTTTTTGTTTCCCATGCAACGTTCCCCAACAGTGGCATGATGAGCTAGGTCTATGCGTAGATGATATGCACGAGTAGAACACAAAAGAGTTTGTGGGCGTTTATGTTCAGATTGCTTACTTCCTTAGTCTTATCTTGATTCAGCGGTATTGTGGGATGAAGCGGCTCGAACCAACCTTACTCGTCCACGTACGAGAGACCGATTCCATCGACTAACATGCAACTTGTTGCATAAACATGGTTGGCGGGTGTCTGTCTCTCCCACTTTAGTTGAATCGGATTCGACAGAGGCGGTCCTTGCAGAAGGTTAAAAGGCAACTTGATTATCACCGTTGTGGTTTAACGTAGGTAAGAATCGTTCCTGCTAGATACCCATAGCAGCCACGTAAAACATGCAACAACAAATCAGAGGACGTCTAACTTGTTTTTGCAGGGTATGTTGTGATATGATATGGCCAAGGACATGATGAAATATATTTGATGTACGAGATGATCATGTTTTGTAATAGTTTATATCGACTTGCATGTCGATGCATATGGCAACTGGCAGGAGCCATAGGGTTGTCTTTAAGTATTGTATGAAATGCATGTCAATCATTAAGCATACGTAATGCTTTACTTTATCGCTAAACGGTAGAAATAGTAGTAGAAGCATGGTTGGCGCGACAACCCCGATGGCAACACAAGGATGGAGATCATGATGATGGAGATAGTGGTATCATGCCGGTGACGATGGAGATCATGCTGGTGGTTTGGAGATGGAGATCAAAAGGACAAGTTCATGGCCATATCATGTCACTTATGATTTTCATGTGATGTTAATCATTTTATGCATCTTATTTTTCTTAGGACAATGGTACCATTATAAGGTGATCCCTCACTAAAATTTCAAGATTAAATGGTGTTCTACCCGAGTGTGCACCGTTGCGAAAGTTCATCATTTCGAAGCACCACGTGATGATCGGGTGTGATAGACTCTATGTTCACATACAACGGGTGCAAGCCAGTTTTGCACATGCAGAACACTTGGGTTAAACTTGAAGAGCCTAGCATGTACACACATGGCCTCAGAACACAAGAGACCGAAAGGTCGAACATGACGCATATAGTAGATATGATCAACATGGAGATGTTCACCATTGAAACCACACCATCTCACGTGATGATCGGACTTGGGTTGGTGAATTTGGATCATATAGCACTTGGATGACCGGATGGATGTCAATTTGAGTGGGTGTTCTTAAGTAATATGATTAATTGAACTCATTATCATGAACATAGTCTAAGTTGTCCTTGCAAATTATGTTGTAGATCAATAGCTCGTGTTATAGCTCCCCTATATTTTGATACGTTCCTAGAGAAAATAGAGTTGAAAGATGATGGTAGAAATTATGCGGACTAGGTCCGTGAATTAGAGAATTGTCCTCAGTTGCTGCATAGAAGTCTTATGTCCTTAATGCACCGCTCAGTGTGCCACCCCCTCAAGCGGTGACTATGGATGTTGTGAACATCTGACAGGCACGTCCTGATGACTACTTGATAGGTCAATGTGTCATCCATTACAGCTTAGAATTCATGCTCCAAATACGTATTGAACGTCATGGAGCATATGTCATGTTCCAGGAGCTGAAATTAGATTTCAGGCTTGTGCCCGTGTTGAGAGGTATTATACCTCCAGCAAGATTCTTTGCCTACAAGATGAAGGACAATTGCTCAATCAGTAAGCATGTGCTCAGATTGTCTGGGTGCTACAATCGCTTGAATCGAGTGGGAATTGATCTTCTAGATAATATAGTGATTGATATAGTTCTCCAAGTCATTGCCACAAATCTACTAGAGCTTCGTAATGAACTATAAACATGCTAGGGATGGAAAAGATGGTCCTTGAGCTATTCGCGATATTTGACACCGCGAAGAAGGTAGAAATCAAGAAAGGGACATCAAATGTTGATGGTTATTACAACCACTAGTTTAAACAAGGGAAAGGTCAAGAAGGGGAACATCATGAATGGCAAGCCAGTTGGTACTCTAATGAAGAAACCAAAGGTTGAACCCAAACCCAAGACTAAGTGCTTCTATTATGAGGAGAACGGTCACTGAAGCGAAACTACCCTAGATACTTGGTAGATAAGAAGGCTGGCAACGTCAACAGAAGTATATTTGATATACGTTTTATTCATGTGTACCTTACTATTACTCCTAGTAGCACCTCGGTATTAGATACCTGTTTAGTTGCAAATGTTAGTAACTCGAAATAAAAGCTATGGAATAAACCGAGACTAGCTAAGGGCGAGGTGACGATGTGTGTTGGAAGTGTTTCCACGGTTGATTTGATTAGCATCGCACGCTCCCTCTACCCTCGAGATTAGTGTTGAACCTAAATAAATGTTATTTGGTTGAGCATGAACACGATTAGATCGTGTTTATTGCAATATGGTTATTCATATATGTCAGAGAATAATGGTTATTCTGTTTACATGAATAATACCTTCAATGGTCATGCACCCAATGTGAATGGTTTATTGAATCTCGGTCGTAGTGATACACATGTTCATAATATTGATGCCAAAATATGCAAAGTTAATAATGATATTACCACATACTTGTGGCACCGCCGCTAATTGTCATATTGGTGTAAAGCGCATGAAGAAACTCCATGCTGATGGATCTTTGGACTCACTTGATTTCGAATCGGTTGAGCACGTGGACCATGCCTCATAGGCAAGATGACTAAGACCCCGTTTTCCGATATGATGGAGCGGGCAAGTGACTTATTGGAAATAATACATGTTGATGTATGCGTTCCAATGAGTGTTGAAGTGTGCAGTGGATATCGTTATTTTCTTACCTTCACTAATGATTTGAGTAGGTATTGGTATATTAATTCATGAAATAAAAGTCTGAAATGTTTGAAAAGTTCAAGCAAATTCAGAGTGAAGATTAAGATCATCGTGACAAGAAGATAAAATGTCTACGATATGATCGTGGAGGTCAATATCTGAGTTACGAGTTTGCTATGCAACTTAAGACAACGTGGAAATTGTTTCACAACTCACGCCACCTGGAACACCATAGTGTAATGGTGTGTCCGAACGGCGTAGTCATGCTCTATTGGATATGGTGCGTACTATGATGCCTCTTGTCATTTTCCCACTGTCGTTTTGCGGTTATGCATTAGACACAACTACATTCACTTTAATAATGGCACCATCTAAATACGTTGAGATGACACCGTATGAATTATGGTTTGGCAGAAACCTAAGTTGTCATTTCTTATAGTTTGGGAATGCGATGCTTATGTGAAAAGGTTCAACCTGATAAGCTCGAACCCAAAACGGGCAAATGCATCTTCATAGGATACCTAAGGAAACAGTTGGTTATACCTTCTATCTCAGATCCGAGGGCAAAGTGTTTGTTGCCAAAAACGGGTCCTTTCCCAAGAAAGAGTTTCTATCGAAAGAATTGAGTGGGAGGAATGTAGAACTTGATGAGGTTATTGAACCGTCACTTCAGTTGGATGGTAGCACTATGCAGAAAAATGTTTCTGTGACGCCTATACCAAATTTAAGAGGAAGCTAATGACGATGATCATGAAACGTAGGATCAAGTTACTACCGAACCTCGTAGGTTGACAAGGATTCATACCACCCCTAGGTGGCACGGCAATCCTTTCTTGGAGGTAATGTTGTTAGACAACAGTGAACCTAAGAGCTATGAAGAAGCAATGGTGGGAATTCCAACAAATGGCTAGGAGCCATGAAACCCGAGATAAGATCCAAGAATGAAAACCAAGTATGGACTTTGGTAGACTTGCCCGATGAACGTCAGGCCGTTAAGTACACATGGCTCATTAAGAAGAAGACACACATCAATGGTAAATGTCACCATTTATAAAGCTTGACTTGTCGCAAAGTAGTTTCCGACAAGTCCAAGGAGTTGACTACGATTAGACTCTCTCACCCGTAGCGATGCTGAAGTTTTTTGGAATTATGTTAGCAGTTGCTGCATTTTCGATTATGAAATCTGGCAAATGGATGTCAAAACATCATTTCCTTAACGGTTTCCTTGAGGAAAGGTTGTATGTGATAGAACCAGAAGGTTTTGTCACTCCTAAGGATTCTAAAAGGTATGCAAGCTCCAGCGATCCTTCTATGGACTGGAGCAAACATCTCAAAGTTGGAATATACGCTTTGATAAGGTGACCAAAGCTTTTGGGTTTATACAGAGTTTGTAAGAAACTTGTATTTACAAGAAAGTGAGTGGGAGCACTATAGAATTTCTGGTAAGTATATGTGGATGACATATTGTTGATCGGAAATGATGTAGAATCTCTAGAAAGCATAAAGGTTTGCTTAGAAGGAGTTTTCCAAAGGAAGACCTGGATAAAGCTACTTGAATATTGGGCATCAAGATCTATAGAGATAGATCAAGACGCCCGATAAGATTTTTCAATGAGTACATACCTTGACAAGATTTTGAAAGAGTTCAAAATGGATCAGTCCAAGGAGTTCTAGCCTGATTTGTAAGGTGTGAAGTTGGATAGGACTCAAAGTTCGACCACGGCAGAAGGAAGAGAAAGGACAAAGGTCGTCCCCAATGCCTTATCCATAGGCTCTATATAGTATGTCAAGCTGTGTACCGCACCCGGTGTGTGTCTTGCCATGAGTCTGTCAAGGGGTACAAGAGTGATCCAGGAGTGAATCACTGGACAACGATCAAAATTATCCTTAGTAACTATAGGACTAAGGAAATGTTTCTTAATTATGGAGGTAATCAAGATTTCGTCGTAAAGGATTACATCGATGCAAAGTTTCTCACAAATCTGGATGACTCTGAGTAGCAAACCGGATACGTATAGTGGAGTAGTCATTTGGAATAGCTCCAACTAGGGCATAGTAGCAGCATCTACAGTATGACATATAGATTTGGAAAGTACACACAGATCTGAATGTTGCAGACCGTTGACTAAAACCTTTCTTACAAGCAAAACATGATAAAAAAATCCAGAGCTCATTGGATGTTAATCATATGGTGATGTGAAGTAGATTATTGACTCTAGTGCAAGTGGGAGACTGTTGGAAATATGCCCTAGAAGCCATAATAAATTAGTTATTATCATATTTCACTTTTCTTGATATTTTTTTATTATCCATGCTAGAATTGTATTGATCGGAAACTCAGATACATGTGTGGATACATAGACAACACCATGTCCCTAGTGAGCCTCTACTAGACTAGCTCGTTGATCAGAGATGGTCAAGGTTTCCTGATCATAGACATGAGTTGTCATCTTATAACGGGATCACATAATTAGGAAAATGATGTGATGGACAAGACCCAAACTATAAACATAGCATATGACCGTGTCAGTTTATTGCTATTGTTTTCTGCATGTCAAGTATGTGTTCCTATGACCATGAGATCATACGACTCACTGACACCGGAGGAGTACCTTCTGTGTATCAAATGTGGCAACATAACTAGGTGACTATACAGGTGCTCTATAGGTATCTCTGAGAGTCTCTGTTGAGTTGGCATGGATCAAGACTCGGATTTGTTACTCTGTATGACTGAGAGGTATCTCCGGGCCCACTATGCAATACACCATCATAATGAGCTTGCAATCAACTTGACTAAAGAGTTAGTCACGTGATCTTGTATTATGGAACGAGTAAAGAGACTTGCCGGTAACGAGATTGAACTGGGTATGGAGATACCAACGATCGAATCTCGGGCAAGTAACATATCGATGGACAAAGGGAACTGCATACGGGATTGATTGAATCCTTGACATCGTGGTTCGACCGATGAAGATCTTCGTGGAATATGTAGGAACCAATATGGGCATCCAGGTCCCGCTATTGGTTATTGACCGACGAGGTGTCTCAGTCATGTCTACATGATTCTCGAACCCGTAGGGTCCGCACGCTTAACATTCAGTGATGCTAGAGTAGTATTGGGATATGTATATTGGTGACCGAATGTTGTTCGGATTCCCGAATGATATCCTGAACATCACGAGGACATTCGGAATTGTCTGGAGGTAAAGATTAATATATGGGAAGTCATATTTTGGCTACCAGAAAAGTTTCGGGTTTTTCTAGTATTGTACCGGGATGCTTCTGGAAGGTTTCAGAAAGTTTTGAAGGGTTCCAAAGGAGTCTCAAAGGATCCCTCCAGCCCCTAGGGTATGCATGGGCTGTAGGGGGTGCCCTAGCCTTATTGGGCCATGGGCACCAGCCCCACATGGCCCATGCGCAAGGGGAAGGGGAAACCCTAAGTGGGAGGGAGTCCGCTTGCTTTTGGAGGCAAGTTTCCTCCCTAGCCGCTGGCCCTCCTTGGAGGAGGGCCCTAGGGCTGCGACCAAACCCTACCCCTTGCCTCCAATATATAGTAGAGGAGAGGGGGAGGGCTGGATACAACAATCTCACGCCCCGATGGCAGCCCTACCTCTCTCTCTAGATCGTTTTCTCCTAAGATCGCATCTACGGTAGCGCTTGGCGAAGCCCTGCCAGGATTGCTCTACCACCATCTCCACCATGTCGTCATGTTGGTTGAGATCCCATCTACTTCTCCTCCCACGCTTGTTGGAGCAAGGAGGAGACGTCATCAAGCCGCACGTGAGCGGAAGGCGGAGGTACCGTCCATACGGCGCTAGATCGTATCGGATCGCGATTGGATCGTGAAGAGTACGACTACATCAACCCCGTTATATACGCTTTCGCTTAGCGATCTACAAGGGTATATAGATACACTCCCCTCTCATAGCTATGCATCTCCATGAATAGATCTTGGATGTTTATAGGATATTTTTTTGATTCTCATGCAACGTTCCCGAACACATACAAGATAAATAATACTTTAGAGGCGGAATCTTAATGATGGCCACAACCAAGTATTCATAGGACACTCATGAAAATATCAACAACTTGTGCACGAAACTTAGGAAATGCACCCATGATAATACCTAAAACAATATCTTATGTAGAAGCAATATTGTAGTTAAAATTGAATGGCAAACATCAAAAAATAAGGTCTTGTGAACCAGGTCCACAGATGGACAATTACCAGTGTAGTTACTTATGAGCGAAGAGGAATTTGACTCACTTTTGCAGGTCGTATTTTTGGTATTGTACTCCTTGACTCTGTAGGTTGTTTGTGCCAGGAATAGTAAGAAGAAAAGGAGATATTTTAGCACTTCAGCCACATACAATGGGAGGCTTGAATTACAAAATTTAACACCGTTGTTATAGCACTAAGTAGTATATATGTACAACGACGTTAGTAACATCAACTACAAAATTTGGTACGAAGGTCATTGGATGTCTTCAGAAAACTTAGAATATAAAATTGAAGAAAGCAGTTTGACCATATATATGAGTATTATACAGCAGAATACATTTACCCTGGCCATGAGCCCATGACTGACTTAGTGATCATTTTATCCTACAACTAAGCAAAACCGAAAGAGCACCCATGTCCACCATGCCAGATCTTCTGGAAAACGAGTAGTGCTACCAACTTATTATGGCCTAGCATTTCATTTGATAATGGAGCCGGATTTGATCGAAGCAAACAACCATGCCTTATTTTATCAGTTACAGCTAATGAACATACTATGACCAAGGAATAAAAGGAAAAGAAACACGGTGGTCATGGTCGCTGAGTTTCACCATCGAAAAGAAACACCATCGGAAAAATACTATAGGGATTGGAAGGGAGAGAGATGACATGGTTGCTACACACCGATGGATAGAGCAGAATCGTTCCCGTGGAGATAAGGCGGAGAAGGGCAGAGCTGGTAGCAGGAAGGAAGACAACGGCAGCCGGGGGGGGGGGGGGGGGGGGGGGGGCACTCCCGCGTTCATGGGGCAGGAGAGGAGGCCCGACGGGGAGCTGCTCATGCTCGTGTTCGTCAGGCGGCGGCTGCGGACAGCGCGCGGGAGGCAACGGTGGATCGGTGGGGAGCTGCTCACGGTCGTGTTTGTCAGGCGGGTGACAGCGGCGGAGCGGCGCGGGAGGCGTCGGAGTATTGGCGGCGGCGACGGACGATACGGGAGGCGGCGGAGTATCGGCAAGCGGCGGCGGACGGCGCGGGAGGCAGCTTAGGATCGGCATGCTCTTGCAAACGCTCGCGGCCGATGGGTGGAAGAGGAGCGGGCGAAAGGTCGTGCGTTTTGCGCGACAGTTTTTCTTTTGGAAGGTAACGATCGAGGATTAGTGGTTTCTAATTGCGTAGCTTGTTGCGTTAAACATCAAAGAGGCCTTGTACAAAGAGTTTAGACGTGCCTAGAAAAATAAACCGATTTTTTTAACTATAGATGTTTATTTATACAGGTAGACATTTAGTTAGACGTCCCTTTATAGAAATAGGTACCGATGCTTCAACAAAATCCGATTTATTTTTTTAAGCACCTTTTTAAACACCTAGCATTGTATAAAAAGCCTTTAGATATTATATGTCTGGTTGTTTGATCTGTCCATTCCCATGTCTTTATA
This sequence comes from Hordeum marinum, assembly GCA_022496015.1. Lineage (NCBI taxonomy): Eukaryota > Viridiplantae > Streptophyta > Magnoliopsida > Poales > Poaceae > Hordeum > Hordeum marinum. The sequence goes on from CM039672.1 coordinate 116,704,161, forward strand.
GGGGTAATAGAAAGTTGATCAAAATGATAGGCTTGAAAGAAAAACTAATGGCTGTGATCACATGCTTGTACATGATACTATTATTCCTACACGTCGGCGCCGCACCTGGGGCTTCCCTTCCGACGGCTGCTAATCCCTTGGCAAATCATGATTTTAGCGCACGATCAAGGTATAAAACAGTTTCTTCTAGTCCTAGGTACATGCAATGACGCACGAGAAAAAACATTCGCTCCAGTACCTAGGCACGTGGAGTGGGTCGAAGCCTATGGCACATGCATACGGATCTCCAAATGAAAAGGGCAATGCTATGCCTCGATGCGTCGGCCTAACCGTTTCGACCGGTCGCCTCGGGATCATAGGATTCACACACACGCGAACGCCTAGGATTGGGCTCTCACGTTGATTCAGTCGTCTTCTTCGTCCAGCATCGTCTCATCCCCATTGAGGAAAAATCCACCCGCTGCCCGCACCTCCTCCTCTCGCAGGAACATCGTTAGCTCTCCCTCACCCGTGTTGCAATGGCTCGCCATGAACAAGCTCCACCTCGTGGACTCCCGCATGCAGAAGGTAGTAATCTTGGTCGTTGAAGCATACACTATCGCGGGTCCCAACATACAACGCTGCTAGTCACATGTCTTGTGTGGCCGTGTTCGCACCCTTGCAGCTCCAGCGTACATAGATGTAGCATCACTGAACGGTTCCAGCTCTGGCGGACGTGGTTGTAGCTTTCAAGATGCACGGTTGTAGCATTCGCCGACGACAGTGTCGTCTGGCTACAGCTCCGGCGAACACTGTTGCAACTCTGCCGAACGCGGTTGTAACTTCCGTGGTAAACGGTTGTAGCATTCTTTAACGACGCCTTGCCGGTTGCAGCTTCGGTGTAAGCGGTTGTAGCATTTGCCGACGACAGTGTCGCCTAGCTACAGCTCCGGCGAACATGGTTGCAGCTTTGCCGAACGCGGTTGTAGCTTCTATGGTAAACAGTTGTAGCATTCATCGACGATGTCTTGCCGGTTGCAGCTCCGGTGTAAACGGTTGTAGCATTTGCCGCGAACTGCTTGTAGCTCCAGCGATACATGGTTGTAGCATTCGTCGAAGATGGCGTCGCCCGGTTACAGCTCCGGCAAACACAATTGCAACTCTGAGCAACGTGCTTGTAGCTTCTGCGGAAAACCGTTGTAGCATTCGTGGACGGCGCCTCGCCGGTTGCAGCTCCTATGTACGGGGTTGTAGCATCGCCGCGAACTGGTTGTAGCTTATGTAGGTACGCAGTTGTAGCATTTGCTAGTGACGTCCTCGTGCACACGCTTATGCTGCTCGCAGCAACTCACGAGCGCCGCATCTTCTGTCATCTGCGTTCCCCGTGGTGGGTCGCCCCACCGAAGCAGCAGGTGCCCGTTGTGTCGGGGACGCCAGCGTGCCGCAGCACGCAATAAGGGTTGGCTACAGCAGCAACATCGTTCCGACGTGGCACCGAAGATGATGGAGAAGGTGGGTTCGTCAAAGGGAGCACCGGGTGCATGGCGTCATGGCGAGGCATGAGCAACGCCCTTTTGTGGCTAGAAGAAGCCAGTGCTGGTTTGGACGAAGTAAAAAAGAAAGGTGAAAAACGATTCGTGAGAGAATAAGGTCAGCAAAGAAAAAAATATGGCTTGCGAAGCGTACGACCTCGATTGATCGTGCGGTGCCAGCGCCACCGACTGAAGCTTCGACCGACGCCCCGGCTCTAAACGTTTATCACAAAAAATCGCAGTCTGGACTGGCAGTTCTAGCTAAAGTAGAAAAAGGCAGCCATTACTCACAATAGAGGCAATATCACCGCAATTTTTTTTATCACAGGTCATAAAACTTGCTCTGCATATACAGTTTGATGATACAACTTTACAAATATGGATTTATGATCACTTAACTTGTGTTCTCGCGCAAATACGATCACAATGCATGTACGCAGGTGTATCCTCCGCTTGCGTGGCACGCCACACATGCATGGCCCCACCGTCAACGACCTTTGGGAGTGGATGCAATAGGTGTGAAATGTCTGACACCGTTTTTTCAGAAACATCCCGAGTTTTTAATAATTATCTGTTGTATAGTTTATTCGCACGTAATAAGTATCTGGTAATTAAGTATATCGGTCCAGGCTAACCACCACAATAGACGTAAGTTGCTGTCTCTACAGAGATGCGTATATTGTTATATTGTTCAACTCGGCAAATAAATTATTTCTTTTTTTTGCCAGGACAACCGTAAATTCAAGCATATACAAAGACAACGACGATGTTAGCAATAAACTTGCCGTAATATCAAGTTATCTACACAAATTCAGAAGGTGCACGAATTTCTTTCATTCCGCTCAAAATTTCTATGGTTGGTTTGAATTCCTATGTCAAAATGGACATAGATCACTTAGAATTAACATCCTATTTTGTGCTGCGGCACTTTAGTTTTCTTCATACCTCTAGGTCTAGAATTTAAATCATGAGGCACAAACATTTTGATTATTTCTTTACCGAATATGTTTTTTTGGCAAAAATATAACCTACACAAGATTCAAACCTGGGCCAGTTGCTAGCTAATTAATGGATTAACATTAGGATAAAAAAATATTTTTATTATGCACTACACTTTATTTTATCTAGACTTTTATATTTTAAATTATTTGAATTCAGACAGAAAAAATTGTTGATTTGTCTGAAAGCATTTTTAACCATTTCGAGGGTGAGTGAAATTCTTTGCCATTTTGAAATTCGTACTTGTTTATTAGTATAAGGAGAAGCATGGAATCTTATATTTGGCAACGACGACTACTCAAGGATGAGCGGACTTTTTCCACCATAATTTATTCAAATGGATTTTGAATTCATTCTTTTGCCACTAAAATATACAAATTGAAACTATTAGAGAACAAAGATTGGGCACGTTCTAGTTGTTAGTACTGCGCAGCCAGTTGGTGACCCCAGCTTGCAAGTTTGTGAAAGTATCAGCTAAACCCTGCTATCACTATAAAGTAAAATAAGGTATGTGGTTGGCAGATGCCATGTGTGTGATTTCGTCCTGAGTTCGAGCCCCGCATGTCCTTTTTTCCCCATTACTCTGTCAAGCGGGACGTGCGTGCGGCCTTTTCATTTCTCATTTCTCTGTCAAGAGGGACCTTATATCCTGATGAAGGGGTTTTCGTGTAATTAAATACAGAGCAGTGGTGTTTTTGCAAAACAGATTCAGGCCACTTACAGTGGTTCACGTCCATTTGGCATGCCATGTAAGCACGTGATACGTCCGGATAGGTATAAACTAACCGTATTTGCACGAGAACGCAAGTTGACTGACCCGAAATCTGTATTTTCAAAGTTCTAGCACCAAACTAAATATCCAACACAAGTTATATGATTCCCAGTGATATCACCTCTTCACAATATGGCATAACTCTTAGATGCATGTGTTGAGTATTTATTCTTAAATTGAAAATGCAAGGTTGAGAAATTTTAGAAGTATTTAGTTGTCAGAATACAAATGAATAGTTACCAAAATTACAAATACTTAGTTGTCAAGTTACATTTACTTAGTTGACAGAAATACAAATGATTAGTTGTCAAGTTACAGTTACTTAGTTGTCAGAAATACAAGTGATATAGAGTAGGCTGAATTGAACTCTATTAATTGGAGAGTTGGGGACTATGACCCTAGTCCGTGAGAGCGCCGCCATGGGTGATCTCCTGTTCTTGCCCTAGTCCGCCCTCCTCCAATCATGAGTCTAAGTGGAAATTTGGCCTCCGGACCCTGAAGGAAGTCTACATCGTCTACGTCGTATCTGGGAAGGAAGGAGGAGTCACCCGGGTCCGTGGGAGGCAAGGAAACCTGCGTCGACGGTCCTTTATATGCCCGCCTCTGCGACTCAATCCCCCTAATCAATGTGCATCTTTTAGCACTCTGCTCTTCGTCCCTGCCGACAGCGTTGCACCACAAGTACGGTCCCCGTCAATGTCATCTGTCCATGATGGGGGTGAAAGGGGGGCGGTGAGGCCCCTACCCACCCCGAAGTCTCTTGGGGGCGGCACGATTGTGACTGTGCAGTCAAATAGGGCCCAGATCACGGTGACTGCAAAAGAGATCAATAAGACTAGCAACTAGGATGAGAGGGAAAGTATCGGCATGGATGGACCGGATGTTCGAGTGGATGGAGAGGTGGATCTGGATGATGATGTCATGGTGGACGAGGAACCGGAGGTAGAGCCACCGATCGCGCCACCACGCTAGAGGTTGCTTGGCCGTTATTTCAACCATGGGCGACCTAATGTGGACGATATGATCGAGCACTTCAACGAGGTTTAGAAGATAAGAACATGTTTGAACATAGAAAGGATGAAGAACAAGTGGTACTTTGTAACCTTCTTCTCTAAAGGGGACTACAATTTCGTGGCGCGTGGAGGGCCTTGGATTTACAAGGGTAACACGTTCCTGGTCAGGCGTTTCATCAGCGAGGCTCAACCATCTGAATTTGTTCTAAACTCTGTTCTGGCGTGGGTTCGAGTGTTCAACGTTCCCTGGGACAAACAAACGATGGCATATGGAAAATTCTTGGGAGGACTGTCGGATACAACCATGAAAGTAGATGCCGAGGAGGATGGCAGTAGGGTCCGGGAGTTTCTGCGCATACGGGTTGATCTACCGTTGGATCATCGTCTTCAAACTAAAATCACTATTGGTCGCGACCCAGCGAAACATGTTGTGTACCCATTAAGGTACGAGAGAGTACCACACTACTACTTTTGGTGCGGGTTCATTGGACATGATGACAATCATGTTGGGTTCCACCGTACGTGCGTCGCATGCAAATCAAAAAAAATTCTACGCGCAGAACAACCAAGAACATGCTATGGAGATGGATCATAGTTTGTTAGTGCCGTGCAGTGGAAGTAGAGTTAGGGCAGCGCGTTCGTGTTGTTCGTCTCCTCCTTGTCCGATCTCCCTCGAATGGCCGATCCGATCTCCCTCGAAACACAGGTCACCGGATTCCACGTACAGGTTCACCAGAGCGGCGCAAGTGCACCGCCTCTAACGGTATCTGTGCGTGCAGGAGGAACACCGTGCGGCGGACTGCTAGGTCCGGTCACACAGTCGGCAGCAGCGAGTGGAGGTGGCTAGTTGCAACTCATGCAAAGCCCTAATGACGGTGCCTAAGCGATCAACCGGATGGGTGTGCCACACCTCCACTATATATAGGCATCCGATGCGGGCTCAACTCTTGGGCCTCGCACAGATCCTAAAGCCCATGTGTTTCTTCCCTTAAGCACGTGACCCCTTAGGTTCATGTTCACTTGTTCGCAAGTCAGATCACATCCGAATCAACCAGTCGGTAGCGGCCTCTAGTAAAGCGTGCCGACTCCAAGTGTCCGATGAAGCTGGTTAGGCGAGCATGTACTTCACACTTCTATTCCCTTTGCCTCACGATATATGTTGTCGTGCACAAGGCGACATGGTCATCCTTGTTGCAGCACGACAACTTTCTCGTTCCGGTGAATCCGACCAACACTTCGGATTATCTCATAATCCTCATCGCATGGCATGCTTATCCAGGTCGGATCACCCAAGGGGCCCAGAGTATATCTCTCCTGATCGGAGGGGCAAATCCCATCTTGCTCGACCATGTCTCGCAGCATGGGTCTGGACAAGCCCGAAACCTACCTTTGTAACTACCCAGTCACGGAGTAGAGTTTGGTCGGCCCAAAGCAAGTCTTTCACCATCCCGAGTACATGCGGCAGCTCAGGTCTTAGGACAGAGAACGTATGTTGTACTAGAGACTCACAGATGACCTATCGCTCCGTCTCATAGTTGGGTCGATCCAACTCAGACCTTATCTCGACTCGGATCCGACTATGTCGAATCTGACCAGACCTTTCTGAGTCCATATTATCCGGCTCGCATCAAATGCTACATGGTCAGTGAGACCGGACCATATACCGTGGCATATGCTAGTCTAACTGGCTACGCGTCCACACAACCGTTTCAACTAGGGACCATTTAGGATAGTCATCATACGATGCATAGTCTCACAAACAAGTCACATCCTTGTTAATACACATCAATGATAATGTCCAAGGACTACCTTTATTCATAAACACATAGGAAATATCATCATACATGATTGCCTCTAGGGCATATCTCTAACAGTCTCTCACTTGCACTAGAATCAATCAAATAAACATCAAATGCCCATAGCTCTAACGTGCCCCTCACGCTTGGGTTGTGGAAGCGGCTTAGTCAATGAATCTGCAACATTTGCATCTGTATTAATCTTGCACAAATTGGTATCACCTTTCTCTACGAGATTTCGTATCAAGTGATATTTTTGGTCTATGTGCCTGGTCTTGTGGTGTTGTCTCGGCTCCTTGGCCTATGCGATGGCACCTAAATTATCGTAATAAAGGTCCAACGGTTTTGACCAGCCCAGAACACACAACTTCTTCCAAGAACTTCCGAATCCAAACACCTTCCTTTGCGGCTTCACAAGCCGCAATGTCTTCGGCCTCTGTTGTGGAGTCGACCATTGTATCTTGCTTGGAACTCATCCAGCTCACTGCTCCTCCATTCATGACATACACGAATCTAGTTTGCGATCGACAATCGACCCTGTCGGTTTGGAAACTAGCATCAGCGTAACCCTTTACGTAGAGCTCCTCCTCACCTCCATAAACTAGGAACATCTCTTTTGTCCTTTTTAGGTACTTCAAGATAGTTTTCACCGATGCCCAGTGACTCTCACCTGGGTCGGCCTGGTATCTACTTGTTAAGCTTATTGCATAGGCAACATCAGGCCATGTACATAGCATGGCATACATGATGGATCCAATTGCCGAGGCATATGGAATCTTACTCATCCGGTTTCGCTCATCAGAAGTCGTAGGACTCTGAGTCTTGCTTAGCCTTATACCATGTGACATGGGCAAGAACCCTTTCTTGGACTCACTCATGTTGAACCTCTTCAACACTTCGTCTATGTACGTGTTGTGGCTCAAGCCGAGCAGGCTCCTCGATCTATCTCTATAGATCTTGATGCCTAAAATGTATACTGCCTCTCCAAGGTCTTTCATCGAAAACTTGCCATTCAATGATTCCTTGACTGAGTTCAGCATCGAAACATCATTTCTGATCAGCAGTATGTCATCCACATACAAGATCAAAAATACTACCAAACTCCCACTAGACTTCTGGTATAAAAAATAGTCCCCTTCGTTCTTGATGAAACCAAGGTGAACGATGACTTCATCAAAACGAATGTTCCAACTCCGAGCTACTTGCTTCAATCCATAAATGGATCTCTTGAGCTTGCATATTTTACCAGCGTTAGTTGGATTGAGAAAACCTTCAGGATGTATCATGTATACATCCTCTTTTAAATTTACATGAAGGAAAGCTGTTTTGACATCCATCTGCCATATCTCATAATCGAAATATGCAACCATAGCTAGTATGATCCTCACCGACTTTAGCATCGCTACCGGCGAGTAGGTCTCGTCGTAGTCAATTCCTTGAACTTGTCCATAACCTTTAGTGACAAGGCGAGCTTTATGGATGTGGACATTTCCATCCACATCGGTTTTCTTCTTAAAGACCCATTTGCAACCAATGGCAACTACGCCAGGTGGCGTATCAAGCAAGTCCCAGACTTGATTGTCATCCATGGACTTTAACTCGGATCTCATGGCCTCTAGCCATGCCTCGGAATTTGGGCTCACCATCGCTTCCGCATACGTGGTCGGCTTGTCTCTTTCTAGCAACAAAACGTCGCGCACTCTGTGCAATCTTTCCGACCTCCGTGGCTCTTGTGCCGACTCCACTATGGGTTCTCTCACCGACTCTGGTGTGATCTCATCACCAACCGAGTTGTCCCCGAGTGGCTCTCGAATTTATTCGAGTCGCACCGTTCTCCCACTGGCCTCCCGACTAAGAAACTCTTTCTCTAGGAAAACCTCGTTCCGAGCAACAAACACTTTGTTCTCTTCTCGGTTGTAGAAGTTATATCCCAAGGTTTCCCCCGAATATCCCATGAATATGCATTTATCCGACTTGGGTGTAAGCTTGTTCGACATGAGTCGCTTGACAAATGCTTCACAACCCCAAATCTTTAGAAAAGACAAACTATGACTCTTCCGAGTCCACATCTCATGTGGTGTCTTGTTTACGGATTTTGATGGTACCCTTTTAAGTGTGAAAGCTGCAGTTTCTATAGTGTATCCCCATAATGACAAGAGTAAATCCGATTTGCTCATCATCGACCGGACCATGTCCAACAAGGTTCGATTTCTCTGTTCTGACACACTATTTCTCTGCAGCGTACCCGGAGGTGTGAGATGAGGTACTATACCTTGGCTTTTCAGATGATATCAAACTCTTGGATCATGTACTCACCTCCACGATCTGATTGTATAAGTTTTATCGTCTTGACGAGCTGATTTTCAACTTCGTTCTGAAACTCTTTGAACTTTTCAAAAGTTTTCGACGGGTGCCTCATTAAATAGATATATCCATATCTACTCAAGTCGTTTGTAAAAGTCATGAAGTACTGATAGCCACCTCTGGCCGTTGTGCTCATTGGACCACACACATCACTGTGTATAAGCTCCAACAGCTCGGACGCCCTCTCGCAACTCTTTGCAAAAGGTGACTTAGTCATCTTGCCTAGCAAGCATGATTTGCATGTCTCGAACGACCCGAAGTCGGACGATGTTAGGAGTCCATCATCATGGAGCTTCTTCATGCATTTAAGACTAATGTGTCCAAGCTGGCAATGCCAGAAGTATGCTGGATTTATCTCATTAGGCTTATGCCTCTTGACATTCACGTTATAGACTGGTTCCGTTTCTAGATTTAAAATAAATAGCCCATCTACTGTGGGTGCATAGCCATGGAACATTCCATTCAAATAAAATGAACAACCATTGTCCTATATATTGAATTCATAACCTTGACTCATCAAGCATGAGGCAAAAATAACATTCCAACTAAGTGCGGGAATGTAATAAAAATTATTCAATTCCCAAATAAATCTAGAAGGAAGCTTGATCTGTATCGTGCCGACCTCCAACGCATCAACTCTTGCTTTGTTGTCGACCCTGATATCAATCTCCCCTTGTGCCACACGCCTAGTTCTTACCATCCCCAACATTGAGTTGCAAATATGAACAAACGATCCGGTATCAAATACCCAAGAGCTACTAGGTATGTCAACAAGGTAAATGTCCATAACATATGTAACAAGTGTACCTTTGCCTGAAGAAGCATCTCCGGCTTTCTTGTCGTGCTCAGCAAGCCACTTGCTATAGTTTCTGTTCCAGTGACCAGCTTCCTTGTAGTGAAAGCAAATGGTCTTTGACTTCGGTCCGGACTTTGGCTCAGCGACGAAGACAGCCTTCTTCGTGCCCTTTGCCTTACCCTTTTTCTTAGACCAACTCTTCTTGAACTTAGCCGAGTTCTACACCATCAACACTTGATGCGTGCCTTTCTTCATATCTTGCTCTGCCACCTTGAGCATCCCATGCAATTCAGTGAGCTTCTTATCCATGCCATGCATATGATAGTTCGACACGAATGTCCCATAGCTAGGTGGAAGAGAACCCAAAATTGCATCTGTGGACAGCTCGTCCCCAAGTGGGAAGCCTAACTGATCCAAAGCTTGCACGTAGCCGATCATCTTGATCACATGCGGGATTAGTGGATCACCTTCCTTCAGCTTACAATCCGTCAAGGATTGCTAGACGTTGAACCTCTCGTTCCTACCTGCACCTGAAACATGCTCTTCACTCGATCATATCAAAAGACTGAATGTTTTCGAAATGCTGTTGCAAATCGGGCTTCATACAAGCTAGCATGAGGCAGCTGATCTTGTTTGATTCATCATGAGTTTTTGGTGGGCATTCTTGGTTGTGCCATTAGCATTCTCGGTAGGTTCCTCTGGAAGTGGATCCTATAGAACATGTTCCTTTTTATCGTGCTTGAGAACAATTCTCAAATTTCTATACCAGGTGGAAAAGTTTGTTCCATTCAGTTATCCTTTTCTAGAATTGATTTCAATGCAAAGTTGGGTTGAGCAGGTGGTGCCATTGATCTATAACAGAAAATATGCAATCACTAAGCAATGTGTTTATGTAGAGTAATTCAAGTCTTAAAGGGAACTACTCCCAATGAAGTCGCCATCCCTCCGCAAACTCTCAGTGACTCAGGACCCGTCTAGCGCGAGTGACTAGTGAGCTTTAGCATCACCGCTAGCGAACTTGCCAATTCGGTAAGCAACATCTTGCTAATCGTATCTCTATATGACTCCTGTCGGTTGGGTAGGTAGCTCATACCCCGGCTCCCAATCTTCTTTGACACAAGGCCCAAAACCGTTTTGATAGCCTTGTCAAGTTAACCTGATGCAGTGCATGTCCGTGTCGGACACAAACCCTCCAGTTCAAGGATAGCTAGTAGCACCTCAATTTTATGAGCCCACTACCAGACGTACTTAACGTGCGAAGGTGCAACATCCAGAATGGCAATATGCTTGTTTTCAATGAGGGATATTCCTACCATACTAACATGCATAGAAATAAGAAGCAATATCCATCACATATAAATATAAATATGTGAAATAGTATGGCTCCTTCATGGGCGTCCTTCCATGGCAGTCTCCTACTCCGATGACCAAGGAGGAACTCCATCTTGTTCGTCATGCTGGGACACCAAAGCTTCCAACTTGATCTCTGTCCTCCAACTACTACAACTAGTAATGAATTTACACAGAATCACAAGTCGACACGCAGGTCATTATACAATAAAATGACAGCACTTTGGCTCCTGCTGGCTGACAATCATGACACACAGGTCATGTTGAGTTAGACTCATGCATCACATACACATGAGCCATACTATTCACATCAAACCTTCAAAACAAACTTATGCATAGAACCGCATTCTACCGTTTATGTGATCGTGTACGAAATACAAGGCGCTACGCACATGGCGCTACCAGTTTGTGTCACGACCTTATCGATTCTGATTGATAGAAAACATAGCCTCAATCTACCCTGATGTGTAGTTGATCTCATCAACCGTGCACATAGCCGATCTTATGAACGACGACGGATATCATCCGCCACCTCCACATATCAAATATGCATCCGATCAAAATCCAAATCCTAAAATAGAGGTTGTGATACCACTGTTGGGTTCTACCATAGATGCATCACATGCAAATCAAAAAAAATCTACGCGCAGAACAGCCAAGAACATGCTATGGAGATGGATCCACAGTTCGTTACCACTAGACGCGTAGTGCCATGCAGCGAAAGTAGATTTGGGGCACCGCGTTTGCGTGGTCCGTCTCCTCCTCGTCTGATCTCCCTCGAACGACCGATCCAATCTCCCTCGAACCGCCGGTCGCCGGATTCCAAGTACAGGTTCATTGGAGTGTCGCAAGTGTACCGCCTCTAACGGTATTCGTGCGTGCAGGAGGAACACCGTGTAGCGGACTGCTAGGTCTGGTCACACAGTCAGCGGTGGCGAGTGGAGGTGGCTAGTTGCAACTCATGCAAAGCCCTAATGACGGTGCCAAAGCGATCAACCGGATGGGTGTGCCACACGTACACTATATATAGGCATCCGACGCAGGCCCAACTCTTGGGCCTCGCACGGATCCTAAAGCCCACGTGTTCCTTCCCTTAAGCGCGCGTCCCCTTAGGTTCACGTTCACTTGGTCGCGAGTCAGATCACATCCGACTCAACCAGTCGGTAGCGGCCTCTAGCAAAGCTGCTGACTCCAAGTGTCTGATGAAGCTAGTTAGGCGAACCTGTACTTCACACTTCTATTCCCTTTGCCTCACGATATAAGTTGTCGTGCACAAGGCGACATGGTCATCCTTGTTGCAGCACGACCTCTTTCTCGTTCCGGTGAATCTGACCAACACTTTGGATTATCTAATAATCCTCATCGCATGGCCATGCTTATCCAGGTCAGATCACGCGAGGGGCCTAGAGTATATCTCTCCTGATCGGAGGGGCAAATCTCATCTTGCTCGACCATGTCTCGCAACATGGGTCTGGACAAGCCCGAAACCTACCTTTGTAACTACCCAGTCACGGAGTAACATTTGGTCGACCCAAAGCAAGTCTTTCACCATCCCGAGTACATGCGGTAACTCAAGTCTTAGGACATAGAACGTATGTTGTACTAGAGACTCACAGATGACCTATTGTTGCATCTCATAGTTGGGTCTATCCAACTCAGACCTTATCTTGACTCAGATTTGACTATGTCGAATCTGACCAGACCTTTTTGAGTCCATATTATCCGGCTAGCATCCAATGCTACATGGTCAGTGAGACCGAACCATCCACCGTGTCATATGCTAGTCTAACTGGCTGCACGTCGACACAACTCTTTCAACTAGGGACCATTTAGGACAGTCATCATACAATGCATAGTCTCACAAACAATTCACATACTTGTTAATACACATCAATGATAATGTCCAAGGACTACCTTTATTCATAAACACATAGGAAAATATCATCATACATGATCGCCTCTAGGGCATAGCTCCAACAAATCAGTGTGAGAAGAAGAGGTTCGGTGTTCCATCCATAGCATATGATTATGGCCTCGGTGCTTCCCATACCGAAAGTTTGAGAATAGATTAGCCTTTGTGGCACTAGGGGCTCAACCAGCTGCTCATCGGGGCTTGAACTTCAATAGCAATGCTGCCTCGAAGGTGCTTGATATATCTCCAACATATCTATAATTTTTGCTTGTTCCATGCTGTTATATTATCAATCTTGGATGATTTACAATCATTTTATAGAAACTTTATATCATTTTTTGGGACTAACCTATTGACATAGTGCCAAAGTGCCACTTGTTGTTTTTGCTTGTTTTTTACTTTGCAGAAAATCAGTACCAAACGCAGCCCAAACCCTGCGGGGATTTTTGTGGATTTTTTATGGACCAGAAGAAGAAAGATGGGACAAACAACACCATAAGAGGGGGGCCAGGGAGGCCACCCTCCACCAGGGCGCGCCAGAGGCCCCTAGCGTGGCCTGGTAGAGGGTAGGCACCTCGAGCACCCCCTCAACCGACCATCGAGCATATAAATTCCCAGAAAATCAAAAATCCCTAGGGAGTCGATGAAACAAAATTCCAGCCACCGCAAGTTCCAGAATCTCGAGATCCAATCTAACACCATCACAGAGGGGTTCATCTTCTTCATAGGTGCCTCCCCGATGATGCGTGAGTCATCCACCATAGACCTACGTGTCCGTAGGCAGTAGCTCAATGGCTTCCTCTCTCTCTATGTTTCTCAATGCAATGGTCTCTTGGAGATCTATTTGATGTAATAACTTTTGCGGTGTGTTTATTCGGATCCGGTGAATTTTGAGTTCATGATCAGTTTCTATCCATGAATATGATTTGAGTCTTCTTTGATCTCTTATTTGCATGATTACTTATAGCCTCGTATTTCTTCTTTGAATCTTTGGTTTAGTTAGGCCAACTAGATCGATTTTTGTTGCCATGGGAAGAGGTGCTTTGTGATGGGTTCGATCTTGCCGTGTTCTTTCCCAATGACAGAAAGGGCAACAAGACACGCATGTATCATTGCCATTAAGGATAACAAGATGGGCTCTATTCCTACATGAATAGATATGTTCTACATCATGGCATCATTCTTATTGCATTACTCCATTTCTCCATGAAGTTAATACACTAGATGCATGTTGGATAGTGGTCGATGTGTGGAGTAATAGAAGTAGATGCAGAATCGTTTCGGTCTACTTATCTTGGACGTGATGTCTATATAATGATCATTGCCTGGGTATCGTCATGACTATTTGATCTTCTATCAATTTCCCAATAGTAATTTGTTCACCCACAATGTGTTATACTCATGAGAGAAGCCAGTAGTAAATCCTACGGCCCCCGGGTCTACTTTTCCAACATATTGCTTTTCGGTCTACTATTTGCAACTTTTGTTTTTAGATCAATTATTCCAAAAACCAAAATACCTTACTGCACTTTTTATTTATTTATTTTACTTTGTGTTCTTGCGAGATCATTTTGCCAAAACTATCACTACCTAATCTATCTTATTATCGTAGAGAGCGTGACAACCTCTCTTTCGCATTGGGTTGCAAGTATTTGTTGTTTGTGTGCATATGTTGTTTACGTGGGTGCGTGATCTTCCTCCACGGATTGATAACTTGGTTTATAACCGAGGGAAATAAACTGAGGGAAATACTTACTGTCGATGTGTTGCATCATCCCTTCCTCTTTGGGGAACTACCGACGCAGGCTCAAGCCACGTCAAAGGAATTTCTGGCGCCGTTGCTGGGGAAGAGGCAATATCATCTACCAGGTTCCTAATCACAAATCTCATCTCCTTGCAATTTACATTATTTGACATTTTCCTCTCCCCCACTTCATCAATTTTCCATTTTATTTGTCCTCACTTTTTTGTTTGCCTTTTTTTCATCAGATCTCTTATTTGATCGTCATCATGAGTGATTTTGGCATGGTAGAAACAGATGATGGTAGGACGCCTAAAATGGGATGTTCTCGTAATGTGGATTCTAAAACTTTTGTTTTGGGGCAAGGGAATGTTGTAGGAAAAGGAACTATCCAGGAATTTTTCAATTGTGTTGGAAACTTGACTCCTTATGATGCTCCTATACTTAAAAGAACTAAAACTTATGCGGAAGCTATCTCAGCATTAGTTCTTAAACTTTAAAATAGATTTATCCGCACACATCCTACCTTGCAAAGATTGTTTTATGAGCTACCTATTTTAGAAGATCCTAAAGCTAAAAATTTCGCTACCCTTGTTCTCATGAATGAATTTGATCACATCGTACGAGAAGCTAGGGAATTTTTTATCATTATGGTAAGAGTCGTGAAAAATCGGTAATAGATGAAATTATTTACGAAAGAGATTATATGTTGAGACATTTAATTGGGAATAATAAAATTTTGATGAGAATCTTAGTAAGGAAGTTCCCATTTTAGATGTGATCCAACAAACTTTTAATGATGTCACTCAACAATACTCTTGGATCGTAGCCGGTAATCAGAGGGGATATATAGATGGACAACTTGATAATCCCAAAATTTCTATGGATAATGTATTCCATGTTGTATTCAAAAAACCCTTTGATGAAAATTCAATTATGAAGAAGATGAAGAAGGATGACAATACTTGAATCTATGTGTTATGCCTAGCTAGGGGTGTAAAATGATAGCGCTTGTTGGGAGGCAACCCAATGAATAAATTATTTTTGTCATTTCCTTTAAGTTTTTGAGTGCTTTACACAATTATGATGCTGTTATAATTGTGTTTTTATGTTTTATTTAGTTTTTGTGCCAAGTAATGCCTTTAGGATGATCAATAAGATGAGTAGAAACAATGTTGAATCTGAAACACAAACTTTGTTTCCAGTGCACGAATTTTCATTTTTTACTGGAACGTGATATTGAGCTGCAATTTTAACAGAGTATTTCTATACAAATTATGTTGTCCTAATGTTTCAGAATTTTTAGAATTCCAGAAGT
Source organism: Hordeum marinum (assembly GCA_022496015.1). Classification (NCBI taxonomy): domain Eukaryota; kingdom Viridiplantae; phylum Streptophyta; class Magnoliopsida; order Poales; family Poaceae; genus Hordeum; species Hordeum marinum. The sequence continues at coordinate 116,719,733 of CM039672.1, forward strand.
ATGGGTAGAGTACATATTACTACAGACTGTCCCGTCTGAAACATATTCTGTTTTTATTGCATTGTGTGCTTGTTTTGCTGAATCTATGGCTTGTATTGGGGGGGGGGTATAAGTCATGGTAAACTTAGAATACAGTAGGTATAATGGAATAATAAAATATGAATGGGTTTACAACGGTACCTAAAGTGTAATTTGCTTTATTATACTGATGGATCTCATGAGAATATTGTTAAGTTTTGTGTGATTGAAGTTTTCAAGTTTTGAGTGAGATCACGATGGATGAAGGAATAAGGAGTTAGAAGGTTCAAATATTGGGTATGCTACATCACCCCAAGGTATTATCCAAATAGTAAAAAGCAACTAAGCTTGGGGATGCCCCGAGTGGCATCCCCTCTTTCTTCCAACAACCATCGGTATACTACTTGGAACTATATTTTTATTCGTCATATATCATGAGTTTTGCTTGGAGCATCTTGTATCTTTGCTTTGTTTTATTTTATCCTTGCTGCACACACCTATTTGAGAGAGCCAAAATTACGCTATGATTTGCTAGAATTGCTATTTATGCTTCACTTAAATCTTTTGAGCAAAGGAATTGCTCGTGCTTCACTTATATCTTTTTGAGCATGGCGTGCTTTTACATGTTTGAAGAAATGCTCTCATGCTTCACTTATATTAATTTGAGAGTTAATAATTTTGAATAAATCCTCTCATGCCTCACTTATATTATTTTGAGAGATGAAACTTGTATGCTCATGTTCTTCACTTATATCCATGTGAGCTTATCAAAAGCAATTGCAACATATGAAACTAGTCCCAAAGTGATAGATATTCAAGAGGGATATATTAAAAACTTTCATGAAGATCATTGCATAGATTAAACTTGATTCCTTGTAATAGTTTTGAGACATGACAATAGTGATATGTGAGTTATTTTGATGAGTAATTATGTGACATCCCAAGTGCTGTCCCTACCTTATTTGGCATGTACCCCATGTATGAACCTTGTGTCATGAGCTATGAGATGTTTTACAACTTGGCATCATGTGTGGTTTGCATTCATGCATCATTTCATCATGCATCATGCATTCTTTTCTTTTTCTTGTCATGTGTTTTTCATGTGCCTGTTGTGATGTGATGGGGGTGAATGGGTTGAATTGTGATGTGTGAGATGCTTGTGTGTGGTTGGTTCCATGTGTGCAACCTATTCTTTCCCCCTCTCTTTTCCTTTGCAACATCCCCTCCAAAACCCTTTTCTTCTTATTATTATTTATCTTCAGATTTAAGTTGTTTCTAAAAATTGTTCAAAAATTTTCATGAGGTGGCCCCATATGTTTTATGAAATGTGATTATGTTGGATTTATTGTTTGGGGTTTGTTTGATTTTTGTTTTAAATTATCAGGAGCCATCATTTTAAATGTTAAATAAAATACTTGGTTTATAATTCAACTTAATATTTTTAATAATAAGTGCACATTATTTCCTTCTCAAAATTATTTTTGTTTTGCTCGGGGCTCTTTTAATTTGCTCTGGGAATTAACTGGATGGTGGCTGGTTTTATTTAAATGGAAAACCCTTTTTATTCTCTGTTTTATTGAGAGTGTGTGTGTAAGAGGGACACTGGGCCGCGACCCAGCCTAGCTGGACACAATGGCCACCTGCTCCCGTCTCCTTCTCCATCAGAAGCTTTAGAGAGAGCGCGTGCGTCGTTCACGCTTTTCCGTCGCCGTCGCCGTCAGCTTGGGGCTATATAGCCTCCCCTCGGCGTCCGTGTCCCTCCGCTAGGGTTTCTTCTTCCTCCCTCCGCCGCCGCAGCTCCTCTCCCCCTCTTCTTCTTCCTTCTTCCTCCCCTTCTCTGTCGAGGCGCAGGTAAGCTTCAGAAAAGTGCAGAGGAGTGGTGCTCGTCGTCGTCGTCGCCTCCGAGGGCCTCGTCCCCGCTGGTGATGGTGTGGCGCTCGCCGCTGTCGTCCGCGTCCCGTTCCCGGCGCTAGGAGGCCTCGGGAGGCCTTCTTCTTCCTCCCCCTCGTCGCCGGAGCATCGCTGGACCTTCTTCCTCTCCGTGCGCGTCGACGCCGCCTCTCCTTACCCTTCGTCGCCGTCGATCGCGTCCCCGTATCTCCGTGAGCCCCTCGGTGAGCAGCCCGTCCTCGCCGTCCCTTCTCCTCGCGTAATTCCTAGGATTCGTCGTCGTAGTGCCGTCGCCGCCGCTCGAAAGCTCCGAGCTTGAGCTCACCTCTGGTCCCCCTCGTCGCAAGGTGAGGTGAGGGATGGATCCCCCGTAGATCCCTCTTTCGATTCTACCCCCCCCCCCCATCGCCGGAGACCCCCTGCATCGCCGGGGATCGCCATCGCCCTACCGCTGTCGCCGCTGCCATTGCTCTGCCTTTCTTCAGTTTCGTCAGTAGACATATAAGTGTGTGTAAATTAGTCAGCTCAATCCCTCCTTCTGTTAAGTATCGTATCGGTAGGGCAGTGGTGGCCGGCTCGTTCGGTGACCAGGAGGTCAGGGGTTCGACCCCCGAACCCTCCCTTTCTTTTTTTGTGTGTGTTTTTCCTTTTTCTTCCCTGTTTTCTTTCTCTCTTGTTACATATGTGTGTGTGCACACATATATGTGTGTGTGTTTTTCCCTTTATTTTCTGTTGTGTGTGTAGTTAGCATAGTGCATGTGTGTGTATGTTCATGTGAGTGTGTTTGTGTGTGTGTATGTGTCACATGGTGATGCATACACCCACATGGGAGATGAGTGTGGTTGTGTGTGTATGCACAAGTGGCATATATATACATGTATGCATATAAGTGTGTAAGTGTGTGTGTTTTCTTTTGTGATGCTCATGTGAGTGTATTGTGCATGTGTTTGTGAGTTGTGGGTGTGTGTGTATGCTATGCATACATACCTCCATGTGTGTGTGTGGTTTTGCCATATGAGTGTGTGTGTGCTTCTTGCATACACCCATATATGTGTGTGAGTGAGTGTAGTGTGTAGGTGTGTGTATGTGTATGTGGGCATACATGTATGAAAGTGCATGTGTGCCTATATACACCCATGCTTGAGTGTGGTGTGCTTGTGTGTAGGTGTAGTGAGAGGTGTGTGTATGTTATACATACACACACATGTGCATGTGAGTAGATGGTCATGTGTAGATATGCATGTATAGGTGTGTGGGTTTCCTTCTTACATGTTGCTGCCATATTTAATGTATATGAGTTAGTGAGTGGATGCTAGACCTTGTGCATGTGTGGATCCATGTGTATGTGAGAGCTCTCATGTGTGTATGTGCATGTATATCTCTCCTAGGTTGTTTCCTTTCCTTGTTCTTGATGCTATGCCATGATATCATATTCCTTGGTTGCTATTTAACCTTTTCCAACAAGTATCTATAGGGTTCATGCATTTTGGGCCATTTTCTTTATTGCACTTAAGTGACATAAGTCACCCTTGCATTAGGAGGACCATTTTCGACCCCCCCCCCTTATCTCCCTCTTGCTCCAAGCAAGTATAGGGGTATGAGTAATGCATTTGAGGTATAATCAACCCATTAATGCATCCGTGAAGTAAGATTTGACTTTGGGGCACCTTCACAAAACTGCATTTTTATGCTCTGATGCCCTTTTGTCCATTTTATATGATTTAATATAGACATGAATTTAAGTTCTTGCCAACATGAGATTGCTAGATAGAGTTGTTGGGAATGTCCCAGTATTTTTTTTATTTGTGCTAAGTCAACATAGAAGTGGGAACCATGCTGTTTAAAGAGCAACTTTATGTTTCTGTCCAGCTGCTTAAAATGACCAAGTCTGGGAGAATTGCTGTTATTGTTTTGCCATGTAGAGTTGGTTGTACCTAGTGATGTGTTTGGAATTTGGGCATGCTCAGTGCTAGTTATTTGTAGTAGATATTGTCTTCTACCATCTTGTTAATTTTTATGCCAATAGGAGCTTTCTAGAATATTTAACCTGTGTTGTCAACTTGCTACTTTATTAACTCAGATTCCAGAAAACTGTAATTTTCAGTAAGTCCCAGAAAACTGATTCATCATGCCAACTTGTTTGCTTCTTGCTTATTGATGTGTGTCTCCTTTGCTGGTGGTGTAATTGGATGAATTGATGTGTGTGTTGAGTAGTTTCTGTCAACATCTTGTTTGTGGCTGTAGGCTTCCTGTAGCTCCAAATGTGAGTTGTAGAAGTTGCTATGTTGCTGTTTAGTGGCAGATTTAGTGTTTTATTGTTTTGTGGATTATGGGAGCTATACTCCATGAATTGATTGATTCTTGAGTCTATTGTGATTGATTTTTCATCACCTGTCCAGTGGCTGCCTTGGAATGCCAAGAATCAGCCCATGGCTTGGTGATCTTGTGATATTGCCTCCGTACCTTGTCGTGAGCGTATCGTGAGAACCATAACTCCGTTTCTTCCGATCTTTATATGCATTTCTATCAATTTTGCATGCTTCATCCATATTTTCCATGTTCATGCATGTCTAAATATCTTAACTTGAGTTTCTGTCCAGATTCATTAACAACCAACTTTGCACGTGAAACATGACTAGTTTTGGATTGCCATGTTAGAACTCTTCATAAATGGTCATGCATCAGTTTGATTGTGCATTGCACCTTGGTTGGATGTTTATTGTTGCTGTTTCTCTTGAGTAGACGCGAGTGTTGATACTGAGTACGAGGAACCAGGAGAGTACCACTACGAGGATCCTGCTACTTGTTTTGCTGAAGAACCAACAGGCAATATGATCGTACCCGGACCCCGATACTATTTTGGCTTGCTAGTTTCTCGCTCTTATCGTTACAATTGCACTACCTACCACCTGATATCAGCCCCCATGTTGCCGTGACAGCCTCTAACCTCCACATCCTAGCAAACCTTTGACTGACTAAGTTACCGCTGCTCAGCCCCTCTTATAGCATTCTTAGTTGCAGGTACAGGTTGTTCCATGTGATAACATGGATTTGGATATCATAATAAATTCTGTTATTTAATTTAATGCACATATATATCTTGGTATTCATGGAAGGCTTGGCCTTTTGCTAAGTGATTTGTTCCGCTATTACCGCCATTAGTTCCATGTTACCGGTGTCATATTTTCCATACTATGCGCTACTAACATGCACGGGGTTGTTATGGGGACCCCCTTGTTCATTAGGTTGAGATTAAAACTTGTCTGGCAAGACCCAACATTGGTACTACATTTGCTTAACAACTTAATAAAAACTGCATAGGGTCTTGCAAACCCGTTGATAATTTAATCAACCCCCGGGCCAGTGCTCCTCATGAGTGTTGGTCCAAACTAGAGCACCATGCGGGGCCAACCCGAGGCAACTCGGGAGATTTCTATTAGGCCACCGTATGCTTTGCTTATCCGTCGTGTCCTGAGACTGAGATACGCGGCTCTTATCGGGTTCGTCGACACGTCGGGTGGTCTTGCTGGATTTGTTTTACCTTTATCGAGTGTCTTGTGTGTGGAGTCCGACTTTCTTCGGGTTTACTCGAGGTGTTGGAATTCCTTTGGAATTACCTATGATGATCGCGAGATCCGCGATCAAGGCTTTCCCACGGAGTGTGGTTAATTTTGTAATGGATTAGTTGGAGCACCCCTACAGGGTTAAATCTTTTAGAAAGCCGTGCCCATGGTTATGTGGCAACTTGGATATTTGTTTAACACCCGATTATAGCAAACTTGAAGTAAACTCTAATTAAAATACACCAACTGTGTGAGTAACCGTGATCGTCTCTGCTCGTGAACATGATCCGAGAGAGAACATGGTGGGGTTATGATTGACGTAAGTAAGTGTTCAGGATCTCATAGAGATTGACTAGATTCGATCATTCTTCGTAGGCCACTCATATTATTCATGTTGCGTAAGCTAGCCACCATATATGCTTAGTGCTGCTGCAGACTAAACGCTACCCCTTCCCAACCTTTAAGCTTGAATAGTCTCGGTACCCGGGCACATGATAGTTGAGTCCTCTGTGGCTCACAGTTTACTACAACAATCCAGGTACAAGTTCAGATGAGTTCGTGTAGGATAATCTTACCCAGCTCCAGTGGGAGTATGACGAGGAAAGAGGCAGGATATACGTGACATATTCGGATGAGTAGAGGACCTGGTCGTGATCTTTGGGATAGCTTGATAGTTTCATTTGCAACTTCTTTTATCGTTTGATTCCATCCGTAGTCGGACCCTGTGTTCAACTTGATGTTATGATTGGAGTGACATTGTAAGTTAGCATGTGGCGAGTGTAAGCCAACCTGTATACTCTTCTCATTCAGTATTGTATGTTGTGATGATACTATTATTGCTAACGGCAAGATGCGCATCTATCCCTTGCGAGGCCTCGTGCCTTAAATGGATAGGCGCGCATATTGGGCGTGACAAGTTGGTATTCAGAGCCATACGACCATAGGAGCCTTTGCTTGTTCGAACTTGGCCGAGTCGAGTCTAGTGAAAACTATTTTGAGTCGTAGTTATATCGGAGAGTAGGATTCTTTTTACTCCTCTTCTATGCTCTGGTGAGGTTTCTGACTTAGGATTTTGTTTATACTCCTCTTCTCGCTCAAAAAAAATTAGGATCACGCGGGTATTTTGGAGTCTATATGATCCCGATGTGACAGGGTTCTATCTTGGTGCCTCCTGTCTGACTTGATTTCTTCCGGGGAGTCGAGCTCCAGGGAATGTTGGCACATCGTTATCATTCAGCTTCCTTGATATCTTAGGACGGAGAATGTTAGAAATTACTTCAATACTTGTCGTGGTGAGATAAGATCGGAGTCACCCAGTACTGGGGAGGCGTCCGGGGTACCACCAGGGTTTAGTATCGTTGTGAGTTCGAGGATTCGAGATTAGACGAGTTTGCGGAATTTCTTGAATTATGGTGTGGAAGGTTACGGATGCAGTTGCAGATGATTGGCTAGGGCAGGTTCCTGATTCCGCAACCCGAATCGCATAAACAAGAAAGTTTTTGGAAGTTCATAGGTGGGAAATGTGCAGTCATCTAGGATCATCTTCTTCAGATGTATATGGGCATGTACATTTGTTCCGAGCGCTTAGCTCAATACTTTCGTGTTATTGCAATCTGATGATGTCATCATAACCGAAGAAGCATTCTTACTAATTGTTCAGTACGAAGGCTATGTTGTTATTTGTTCAATTTCTTTCAAGCATTTGATTCAGCTTATGATTCATCTTATCAATGAGGTGCTGATGCATTTTGTCCATCTTCAGGATGGCTCCACCAACTCGCAACAATCCGGGTCGTGGTGAGGAGCAGACTGATGTTCCACCACCACCCTTGCCACCGCCTCCTCCGCCTCCTCCTCCAGAAGCTTGGCAAGCTGTGATGGCCACGACCAATGCAAACACCCAGATGTTGCTCAAGCTGTTGCAAGAAAGGGAGCAGGGTCAGCAAGGTTTTCAAGGCAATTTTCAGAATCAACTGCAGTTTGCGACTCTCAATCAGTTCCTTGCCAACCAGCCCAAGACTTTCACCTGTTGTGAGCAGCCTCTAGATGTTGATGATTGGCTTCGTGATATGAGTAAGCATTTTGAGTGCAACAATGTCAGGCCAGAGGACTTTGTCAGGTTTGCATCATTCCAGCTAAAGGGTCAAGCAGCTGATTGGTGGCAGCAATACAAGGATCCTAGGGGCGATCGTTTTGTTACTTGGGACGATTTCCGTCGTGACTTCAGGGCTCATTACATTCCGACAAGCTTTGTCGAAGAGATGCGTGAGAAGTTCAGGCACCTGAAGCAGGGAAGTAAGTCAATCTATCAGTACAACGTCGAGTTCCAGAATCTAGCCCGTTATGACAAGCAAGATGTTCCAGATGATAAAGCTATGATCTATCAGTTCAGAGGTGGTCTCAAGGATGAGCTTCTGCCAGGCTTAGTTCTTCAAGAGCCTCGTGAGTTTGATCAGTTCTACAACATGGCTTTGAAGATTGAAGCAGCTCAGCTCAAGTTGGAGAACTCCAAGAAGCGTTCAAGGGATTCTTATTCTTCTTCCATCTCTCAGATGGTTCCTAAGCAGCAGAAGTATTGGGCGCCAAATCCTCTTCCGTTCCATCCTCCTCAGCCGCAGAAGCGGTTTGGTGGTCGTGGTTCTTCCCAGCCACCCAACCCAGGGTTCCAGCAGAAGACCCAGGCGTCCAAGGCTGTTCTTGTTCCTCCTCCACGCAATGTTTGTCCGCTTTCTGAGGTAACTTGTCACAAGTGTGGTCAGAAGGGCCACTATGCAAACAAGTGCAACCAGCGGTGTCTTCCGCCTCCTCCTCCTGTCAAGCCTCCAAGCAATGCTATGGTGAAGCATAATCCCAAGGCCGCAAGAGTGAATACGGTGAATGCAGCAGAGGCAGAGGATTCTTCTCAAGTGATCATGGGTAATCTCTTAGTTAATGATTTTCCTGCAAAAGTACTGTTTGATTCTGGTGCATCGCATTGTTTCATGTCAAAGCCATTTTTCATTAAGCATGATTTCCCGTCTGCATCATTGGGTAGACCTTTGGGTATTGTATCTCCGGGTGTTTCCATGAGGACCAACTCTATTGTTCCGTAGGTTTCTATCAAGATGGGTAATTATTCTTTCTTGGCTTCTCCTTATGTGCTCGGGAATTCTGATATTGATCTCATCCTGGGCATGGACTTTCTGGCTATGAATAAGGCTCATATTGATTGCAAAGCAAAAGAAGTCAAGCTAACTCATCCTTCAGAAGACGTGATTATTTTCGCAGCTCGCGATGACACAATCTGTATCTTTGCTCTTAATGAGAAGGGTGAAATCTCGGTGATTTCTCAAATTCCGGTGGTTTGTGAGTATGAAGATGTCTTTCTAGAAGAATTGCCAGGAATGCCTCTGCACCGGCCCGTTGAGTTCGTGATTGATCTCGAGCCTGGAACTGAACCGGTCTGCAAGCGCCCGTATAAACTTGGCCCCGAAGAGCTGAAAGAGTTGAAGAAGCAGCTAGATGAGCAAGAACGTCTGGGTCTGATCAGACCAAGTTCATCACCATGGGGTTGTGGTGTTTTGTTTGTCAAGAAGAAAGATGGCACGGATCGTCTTTGTGTTGATTACCGGCCATTGAACAAGAAGACAATCAGAAACAAGTATCCACTCCCCAACATCAATGAGTTGTTTGAACAACTGAAAGGTGCCAAGGTTTTCTCCAAGTTGGATCTTCGAATGGGTTATCATCAGATTCGCATTCGCGAAGAAGACATTCCCAAGACCGCTTTCCGGACGAGTTTTGGCTCTTATGAGTACACCGTCATGTCGTTTGGTCTTGCTAATGCTCCTCCAACCTTCTCAAGAATGATGAATTTCATCTTCTCTCCTTTCAAGAATGAGTTCATCTTGGTCTATTTGGATGATATACTTGTGTTCTCAGAGACAGAAGAAGATCATGTAGAGCATATCCTCCTTGTGCTTGACAAGTTAAGGGAACATCGGTTCTATGCCAAGTTTTCCAAGTGTGAGTTCTGGCTCAATGAAGTGGTGTACCTCGGGCATGTCATCTCTGCCGAGGGAATTAAAGTGCACCCTGAGAAAGTTGAGGCAATCTTGAAGTGGGAACCTCCTCAGAATGTGAAGCAGCTTCGGAGCTTCCTCGGGCTTGCTAGCTATTGCATAAGATTCATGGAGAACTTCGCTCAAATTGCCAAGCCTCTGTCCAATCTCCTCCAGAAGAGTGTCAAGTATGTTTGGTCTCCTGAGTGTGATGAAGCGTTCAATACGCTCAAGCAGAGACTGACTTCAGCTCCAGTTCTTGTTCCTCCTAAGCAGTCCAAGCCTTTCCAAGTTTTTTGTGATGCTTCTCTCCAAGGTCTTGGTGGTGTTCTCATGCAAGAAAAGAAGATTGTTTCTTATACCTCTTGTCAATTGAAGCCTGCCGAGAAGAACTACCCCACTCATGATCTTGAGTTGGCGGCAGTTGTGCATGCTCTAATGACTTGGAGGCATTTGTTGTTGGGTAGACCAGTTGAGGTGTACATCGATCACAAGAGCTTGAAGTACATTTTCACTCAACCCAATCTCAATCTTCGACAATCTCGTTCGGTGGAAATGCTTGAGGACTTCAATCCAAGCATTGAGTATACTCCGAGGAAAGCAAATGTCATTGCAGACGCGCTCAGCCGTAAGGCGTACTGCAATAGTCTTGTCTTGAAGCCTCTTCAGCCCGAGCTTTGCGAAGCCTTCCGCAAGCTCAACCTTCAGATGATTCCGCAAGGATTTCTTGCCAATCTACAAGTCTCTCCAACTCTGGAAGATCAGGTTCGCCAAGCGCAGCTTCTTGACACTATGGTGAAGAAAGTGAAGAAAGGTGTGGCCAAGAGCATTCCGAAGTATAAGTGCTTTCGTATTGATGACAAAGATACCTTGTTCTTTAAGGACCGTCTTGTGGTTCCAAAAGGTGATCTCAGAAAGGTTATCATGGACGAAGCACATAATTCTCTGTTATCCATTCATCCAGGCAGTTCAAAGATGTATCGGGATCTCAAGCAAACCTTCTGGTGGACTCGTAGGAAACGTGAAATTGCTCAGTTCGTGAACGAGTGTGATGTTTGTCGCAGAGTAAAGGCGGAACATCAACGTCCAGCAGGTCTTCTTCAACCTTTTCCTATCCCAGAGTGGAAATTCGATCATGTTGAGATGGATTCCGTTACTGGGTTTCCCAAGTCCAAGAGAGGCAACGATGCCATCTTTGTGGTTATCGACAAGCTGTCAAAAGTTGCTTATTTCCTGCCAGTCACGTTGTATACGTCAAGGATAGTGTCTTTGCATGGTGTTCCTCAACTCATCTCGTCTGACCATGGAAGTCTCTTCACTTCCAAGTTTTGGGCGTCCTTCCAGACTGCTATGGGTACAAAGATCCGTTTCAGCACGACGTTCCATCCGCAGACAAGTGGTCAAGTTGAGAGAGTCAATCAGATTCTTGAAGATATGCTCAGAGCCTGTGTGATTTCGTTCGGCATGAAGTGGGAAGACTGCCTTCCATATGTTGAATTCTCATACAACAATAGCTTTCAAGCAAGCTCAGGCAAGGCCCCTTTCGAGATTCTGTACGGTAGAAAGTGTCGTACCCCGCTTAACTTGTCTGAAATCGGTGAGCGTCAGATATTGGGCAATGACATGATCACTGAAGCAGAAGAAATGTGCCATGTCATTCGTGAGAACCTCAAAGCAGCTCAATCCCGACAGAAGAGTTATTATGATAGCAAACATCGGGATGTTTCCTTCCAAATGGGTGATCTAGTCTATCTCAGAGTCTCTCCCATCAAAGGCGCTCAGCGGTTTGGAATTAAAGGGAAGATAGCTCCTTGTTTTGTTGGTCCTTTCAAAGTTGTTGGCAAGAGAGGTGGTCTTGCATATCAACTTGAGCTTCCTCCAAATTTCGCAAATGTGCACGATGTCTTCCATGTTTCTCAACTTCGGAAATGTTTCAAGACTCCTGAGCGGACCATTGACCTCCAAGACATCGATCTCCAAGTAGATCTTTCTTATCGTGAGCACCCAGTTGCAATTCTTCAAGAAACTGAGCGTAAGACTCACAACAAGTCTATCAAGTTCCTCAAGGTGAAGTGGTCTCATCATTCCGACAAAGAAGCTACTTGGGAACGTGAGGACCTTCTCCATTCCGAATTTCCAGACTTCTTTCATTCCTAGATCTCGGGTCAAGATCCTCTTGTAGTGTGGGAGAGTTGTGACATCCCAAGTGTTGTCCCTACCATATTTGGCATGTAACCCCATGTATGAACCTTGTGTCATGAGCTATGAGATGTTTTACAACTTGGCATCATGTGTGGTTTGCATTCATGCATCATTTCATCATGCATCATGCATTCTTTTCTTTTCTTGTCATGTGTTTTTCATGTGCCTGTTGTGATGTGATGGGGGTGAATGGGTTGAATTGTGATGTGTGAGATGCTTGCGTGTGGTTGGTTCCATGTGTGCAACCTATTCTTTCCCCCTCTCTTTTCCTTTGCAACATCCCCTCCAAAACCCTTTTCTTCTTATTATTATTTATCTTCAAATTTAAGTTGTTTCTAAAAATTGTTCAAAAATGTTCATGAGGTGGCCCCATATGTTTTATGAAATGTGATTATGTTGGATTTATTGTTTGGGGTTTGTTTGATTTGTGTTTTAAATTATCAGGAGCTATCATTTTAAATGTTAAATAAAATACTTGGTTTATAATTCAACTTAATATTTTAATAATAAGTGCACATTATTTCCTCCTCAAAATTATTTTTGTTTTTCTCAGGACTCTTTTAATTTGCTCTGGGAATTAACTGGATGGTGGCTGGTTTTATTTAAATGGAAAACCCTTTTTATTCTCTGTTTTATTGAGAGTGTGTGTGTGTAAGAGGGACAGTGGGCGGCGTCCCAGCCCAGCTGGACACAACGGCCACCTGCTCCCGTCTCCTTCTCCATCAGAAGCTTCAGAGAGAGCGCGTGCGTTGCCGACGCTTTTCCGTCGCCGTCGCCGTCAGCCTAGGGCTATATAGCCTCCCCTCGGCGCCCGTGTCACTCCGCTAGGGTTTCTTCTTCCTCCCTCCACCACCGCAGCTCCTCTCCCCCTCTTCTTCTTCCTTCTTCCTCCCTTCTCTGTCGAGGCACAGGTAAGCTTCAGAGAAGTGCAGAGGAGTGGTGCTCGTCGTTGTCGTCGCCTCCGACGGCCTCGTCCCCGCTGGTGATGGCGTGGCGCTCGCCGCTGCCATCCGCGTCCCATTCCCGGCGCTAGGAGGCCTTGGGAGGCCTTCTTCTTCCTCCTCGTCGTCGGAGCGTCGCCGGACCTCCTTCCTCTCCATGTGCGTCGTCCCCGCCTCTTCTTCCCCGTCGTCGCCGTCGATCGCGTCCCCGTGTCTCCGTGAGCCCCTCGGTGAGCACCCCGTCCTCGCCGTCCCTTCTCCTCGCGTAATTCATAGGATTCATCGCCGTAGTGCCGTCGCCGCCGCTCGAAAGCTCCGAGCTTGAGATCGCCTCCGGTCCCCCTCGTCACGAGGTGAGGTGAGGGATGGAGCCCCCGTAGATCCCTCTTTCGATTCCGCCGCCCCCCATCGCCGGAGACCCCCTGCATCGTCGGGGATCGCCGTCGCCCTACCGCTATCGCCGCTGTCGTTGCTCTGCCTTTCTTTAGTTTTATCAGTAGACATATAAGTGTGTGTGTATTAGTCAGCTCGATCCCTCCTTCTATTAAGTATTGTATCGGTAGCGCAGTGGTGGCCGGCTCATTCGGTGACCAGGAGGTCAGGGGTTCGACCCTCGAACCCTCCCTTTTCGTGTTTTTCCTTTTTCTTTCCTGTTTTCTTTCTCTCTTGTCACATATGTGTGTGTGTGTGCACATATGTGTGTGTGTGTGTGTTTTCCCTTTATTTTCTGTTGTGTGTGTAGTTAGCATAGTGCATGTGTGTGTGTGTTCATGTGAGTGTGTTTGTGTGTGTGTATGTGTCACATGGTGATGCATACACCCACATGGGAGATGAGTGTGGTTGTGTGTGTATGCACAAGTGGCATATATACACATGTATGCATATAAGTGTGTAAGTGTGTGTGTTTTCTTTTGTGATGCTCATGTGAGTGTATTGTGCATGTGTTTGTGAGTTTTGAGTGTGTGTGTGTGTGTATGCTATGCATACATACCTCCATGTGTGTGTGTGTGTGGTTTTGCCATATGAGTGTGTGTGTGCTTCTTGCATACACCCATATATGTGTGTGAGTGAGTGTAGTGTGTAGGTGTGTGTATGTGTATGTGGGCATACATGTATGAAAGTGCATGTGTGCCTATATACACCCATGCTTGAGTGTGGTGTGCTTGTGTGTAGTTGTAGTGAGAGGTGTGTGTATGTTATACATACACACACATGTGCATGTGAGTAGATGGTCATGTGTAGATATGCATGTATAGGTGTGTGGGGTTCCTTCTTACATGTTGCTGCCATATTTAATGTATATGAGTTAGTGAGTGGATGCTAGACCTTGTGCATGTGTGGATCCATGTGTATGTGAGAGCTCTCATGTGTGTATGTGCATGTATATCTCTCCTAGGTTGTTTCCTTTCCTAGTTCTTGATGCTATGCCATGATATCATGTTCCTTGGTTGCTATTTAACCTTTTCCAACAAGTATCTATAGGGTTCATGCATTTTGGGCCATTTTCTTTATTGCACTCAAGTGACATAAGTCACCCTTGCATTAGGAGGACCATTTTCGACCCCCCCCCCCTTATCTCCCTCTTGCTCCAAGAAACTATAGGGGTATGAGTAATGCATTTGGGGTAGAATCAACCCATGAATGCATTGTGAAGTAAGATTTGACTTTGGGGCAACTTCACAAAACTGCATTTCTATCCTGTGATTCCCTTTTGTCCATTTTATATGATTTAATCTAGACATGAATTTAAGTTCTAGCCAACATGAGATTGCTAGTTAGAGTTGTTGGGAATGTCCCAGTATTTTTGTTATTTGTGCTAAGTCACCAGAGAAGTGGGAACCATATTGTTTAGAGAACAACTTTATGTTTCTGTCCAGCTGCTTAAAAATGACAGTCTGGGAGAACTGCTGTTATTGTTTTGCCATGTACAGTTGGTTGTAGCTAGTGATGTGTTTGGAATTTGGGAATGCTCAGTGCTAGTTATTTGTAGTAGAGATTGCCTTCTACCATCCTGTTAATTTTCATGCCAATAGGAGCTTTCTAGAATATTTAACCTGTGCTGTCAACTTGCTACTTTATTAATTCAGATTCCAGAAAACTGTAATTTTCAGTAAGTCCCAGAAAACTGATTCATCATGCCAACTTGTTTGCTTCTTTCTTATTTATGTGTGTCTCCTTTGCTGGTGGTGTAATTGGATGAATTGATGCGTGTGTTGAGTAGTTTCTGTCAACATCTTGTTTGTGGATGTAGGCTTCCTGTAGCTCCAGATGTGAGTTGTAGAAGTTGCTATGTTGCTGTTTAGTGGCAGATTTAGTGTTTTATTGTTTTGTGGATTGTGGGAGCTATACTCCATGAATTGATTGATTCTTGAGTCTATTGTGATTGATTTTTCATCACCTGTCCAGTGGCTGCCTTGGAATGCCAAGAATCAGCCCATGGCTTGGTGATCTTGTGATATTGCCTTCGTACCTTGTCGTGAGCGTATCGTGAGAACCGTAACTCCGTTTCTTCCGATCTTTATATGAATTTCTATCAATTTTGCATGCTTCATCCATATTTTCCATGTTCATGCATGTCTAAATAACTTAACTTGAGGTTCTGTCCAGATTCATTAACAACCAACTTTGCACGTGAAACATGACTAGTTTTGGATTGCCATGTTAGAACTCTTCATAAATGGTCATGCATCAGTTTGATTGTGCATTGCACCTTGGTTGGATGTTTATTTTTGTTGTTTCTCTTGGGTAGACGCGAGTGTTGATACTGAGTATGAGGAACCAGGAGAGTACCACTACGAGGATCCCGCTACTTTTTTCGCTGAAGAACCAACAAGCAAGATGATCGTACCCGGATCCCGATACTATTTTTGCTTGCTAGTTTCTCGCTCTTATCGTCACAATTGCGCTACCTACCACTTGATATCAGCCCCCATGTTGCCATGACAGCCTCGAACCTCCACATCCTAGCAATCCTTTGACTGACTAAGTTACCGCTGCTCAGCCCCTCTTATAGCATTCTTAGTTGCAGGTATAGGTTGTTCCATGTGATAACATGGATTTGGATATCATAATAAATTTTGTTATTTAATTTAATGCACATATATATCTTGGTATTGGTGGAAGGCTTGGCCTTTTGCTAAGTGATTTGTTTCGCTATTACCGCCATTAGTTCCTTGTTACCGGTGTTATGTTTTCCATACTATGCGCTCCTAACATGCTCGGGGTTGTTATGGGGACCCCCTTGTTCATTCAATTGAGATTAAAACTTGTCTGGCAAGATCCAACATTGATACTACATTTGCTTAACAACTTAATAAAAACTGCATAGGGTCTTGCAAACCCGTGGATAATTTAATCAACCCCCGGGCCAATGCTCCTCATGAGTGTTGGTCCAAACTAGAGCACCATGCGGGGCCAACCCGGGGCAACTCGGGAGATTTCTATCAGGCCACCGTACGCTTCGGTTATCCATCGTGTCGTGAGACTGAGATACGCGGCTCTTATCGGGTTCGTCGACGCGTCGGGTGGTCTTGCTGGATTTGTTTTACCTTTATCGAGTGTCTTGCGTGTGGAGTCCGACTTTCTTCGGGTTTACTCGAAGTGTTGGAATTCCTTTGGAATTACCTATGATGATCGCGAGATCCGCGATCGAGGCTTTCCCATGGAGTGTGGTTAATTTTGTAATGGATTAGTTGGAGCACCCCTACAGGGTTAAATCTTTCAGAAAGCCCTGCCCGCGGTTATGTGGCAACTTGGATATTTGTTTAACACCCGCTTATAGCAAACTTGAAGTAAACTCTAATTAAAATACACCAACTGTGTGAGTAATCGTGATCGTCTCTGCTCGTGAACATGATCCGAGAGAGAACATGGTGGCGTTATGATTGATGTAAGTAAGTGTTCAGGATCTCATAGAGATTGACCAGATTCGATCGTTCTTCGTAGGCCACTCATATTATTCATGTTGCATCAGCTAGCCACCATATATGCTTAGTGCTGCTGCAGACTAAATGCTACCCCTTCCCAACCTTTAAGCTTGAATAGTCTCGGTACCCGGGCACATGATAGCTGAGTCCTCTGTGGCTCACAGTTTACTACAACAATCCAGGTACAGGTTCAGATGAGTTCGTGCAGGATGATCTTACCCAGCTCCAGTGGGAGTATGACGAGGAAAGAGGCAGGATGTACGTGACATATTCGGATGAGTAGAGGACCTGGTCGTGATCTTTGGGATAGCTTGATAGTTTCATTTGCAACTTCTTTTATCGTTTGATTTCGTCCGTAGTCGGACCCAGTGTTCAACTTGATGTTATGATTTGAGTGACATTGTAAGTTAGCATGTGGCGAGTGTAAGCCAACATGTATACTCTTCTCATTCAGTATTCTATGTTGTGATGATACTATTCTTGCTAACGGCAAGATGCGCATCTATCCCTTGCGAGGCCTCGTGCCTTAAATGGATAGGCACGCATCTTGGGCATGACAAATTATGCTTAGTAAGAATATTGGTGTTAAGGTTTGTGATTCCCTATGCAAGCACGAAAGTTGGTAGTTGTGCTACAAAATTACATCCTACTTATGGTGCATTATTCAGTGTTAGTTATGCTTAATGCTCGCTTATGTTATTTTTCGTTTCTTAGTTGGATACTTCTCAACCTCATGCTAGCCTTCACTTGTACTAAGTAGAAATACTACTCATGCATCCAAAATCCTTAAACCAAGTTTTGCCATATGAGTACACTATACCTACCTATATACGGTATTTCCATGCTGTTCCAAGTGAGGGATCACTAGAAGAGTGTCTAGAGGGGTGTGTGAATAGACTACTAGCAGAAAATTAAAACCTAACCTTTTCCCAAGTTAATTGGTTGGCAGATTTTAATAGTTTTAGCAAGACTAGCAAGTCTATATACCCTACCCATGCATGTCAACAAGTATGGCAGCGAAAAGTAAAGACATTGCACATGAAGTAAAGAGTTGAGATATGGAGATCAAACGCAATTGGAGACGCAAGGATTTTTCCCGTGGTTCCGATAGGTGGTGCTATCGCACGTCCATGTTTATGGAGTCTTCAACCCACCGAGGGTAACAGTCGTGAGAGTCCACGGAGGGCTCCACCCATAAGGGTCCACGAAGTAGCAACCTTGACTATTCCATAACGGCTTCCGTCCATGAAGGACTAGCCTCGTTATGGGTAGATCTTCATGAAGTAGGCGATCTCCTTGCCCGTACAAACCTCTTGGTTCACTCCACAACACGAACTAGGAGGCTCCCAAGTGACACCTAACCAATCTAGGAGGCACCACCCTCCAAAAGGTAATAGGCTCAGTAATGACGATGAACTCCTTGCTCTTGTGCTTCAAGATGATAGACTCCTCAACACACAATCACTCTCTCACAAATTTGGCTCGGTAGAAGAGATGGGATTGGTGGAAAGCAACTTGGGGAGGCTAGAAATAAAGATCCATATGGTTGGAGTGGAAGATCTTGACCTCAACACAAGGGTAGGTGGTTCTCTCTCAAAAAACTGAGTAGGATAGGTATGGAATAGTTCTGAGTGCTTCTCTTTCGAGTGGGTGGTGGTGAAGGGTATATATAGGCATCCCCAAAAATCCTACCGTTACACACAATAAGTCAGACTCGGTGACACCGATCTGTTAATCTCGGTAGTACCAAAATGACCAAAAGGTGGCAACTTTTGAATTTCGGTGAGAACAATATAGGAATCTCGTTTGCACCGATAAGGTGACCAACGGTCATAATGCTCAATCTCGGTGACGCTGATTCGACAATCTCGGAGGGACTGAAATTGTGAACTTGTGTAACAGATAGTTGGCAGCCCAACTCGGTGGCACGAAATGCAGTCTCGGCTGCACCAAAAAGCTAGGGTTTGGCTGAGTCTGTCTAGGGTTTGGAATTGGTGGTGTCGAAAGTAGAATGTTGGTTTCACCGATTTTGAGTATTTGGATTTGGACAGACTTTGGTGGGAGAGTTTGTGGGTGTCTTTGTTAACTATCACTTATGCACGTATGAGCATTTTGTTCACCAACAAAACGTTACCGCCTTTTAATAGTATTGGCTTTCCTATGGACTCAAAGTGATTTCTCACAAATATAAAATGTAGAGTCCTCTTGCTTAAAGCTCGTCCAATCCATTTCCTTGCATCTTGGGGTATCTCCATGATCCTTTTGCCAACCCAACTCTCCATGGACTATTATCTGAAACATACTAGATAAAAGTATTAGTCCAAGAGACAATGTATGTTGTCATGAATTTTCAAAACCACCAAAGGAGCATGTTGTGTTTTCAATATCCCCTTTTTGTTAATTGATGACAACATACAATCAAACCTTCAAATAAATATATGCATGGATATAATGAAGGCTTTGAGATATACATGACTTAGATTTGCTCCCCCCTAAATGTGTGCAGTCGTTTAAAGGATAGTTGCTTTGAAATGCATGGGCACACATATGGAAGAAGGGATATAAGGAGTCATGTGTATCTTGGCTATATGCATCAAAATATATATGAATGAGATGTGTCCTTGTTCAATACTTCACTCTTGCAAACAATATGTGCAAGAAGCAAGAGATCATCTTGATCAAAGATGTGATGCATATACTTACCTTGAGTTCTTGATCATTCTAGTAGTAGAAATACACTGGAGAAAACAATGTTAGGAAACACAAGAGTATTCTACTAATATAAAGACAACAGAAAACGTCGCATGGGAAACAAAAAATTTCCTACGCACACGCAAGATCTATCCATGGTGATGAGCATCTACGAGAGGGAGAGTGGATCTACGTATCCTTGTAGATCGCTAAGCGGGAAGCGTTAAGAAACGCGGTTGGTGTAGTCGAACATCTTCGCAATCCAAATCGCCGAGCGTCCCGCCATCTCATCACGATCCGTCCCGCGATCCAATCATGATCCGTCCCGAGAACAAATCACGATCCATCTCGCGAACTCATCACGATCCGTCCCGCGATCTCATCACGATCCATCTCGTGAACTCATCACGATCCGTCTCGCGAACTCATCACGATCCGTCTCGCGAAGTCACCACGATCCGTCTCGCGAACTCATCACGATCCGTCTCGCGAACTCATCACGATCCGTCTCGCGATCTTGATCACGGTCCTTCCGATCTAGCGCCGAACGGACGGCACCTCCGCGTTCAGCACACGTACAGCTTGATGACGATCTCCACCAGACATTACCGGCAAGTCTCTTTACTCGTTCTGTAATACAAGATCCCGTGACCAACACTTAGTCACATTGCTAGCAAGGGTTATTGTGATGTTGTATTACCGAGTGGGCCCTGAGATACCTCTCCGTCACACGGAGTAACAAATCCCAGTCTTGATCCATGCCAACCCAACAGACACCCTCGGAGATACCTGTAGAGCACCTTTATAGTCACCCAGTTACATTGCGATGTTTGATACACACAAGGCACTCCCCCGGTGTCAGTGAGTTGCATGATCTCATGGTCATAGGAACATATACTTGACATGCAGAAAACAGTAGCAATAAACTGACATGATCATATGCTACGTTTGTAGTTTGGGTCTTGTCCATCACACCATTCTCCTAATGATGTGATCCCATTATGAAATGACATCTCATGTCCATGGCTAGGAAACCTTAACCATCTTTGATCAACGAGCTAGTCCATTAGAGGCATACTAGGGACATGGTTTTGTTTATGTATCCACACATGCATCTAAGTCTCCGATCAATACAATTATAGCATGGATAATGCACGATTATCATGAACAAGGAAATATGATAATAACTAATTTATTATTGCCTCCAGGGCATATTTCCAACAGTCTCTCACTTGCACTAGAATCAATAATCTAGTTCACATCACCATGTGATATGCATTGTTATGAATCTAACACCCAATGAGTTCTGGTGCTCGATCATGCTTTGCATGTGATAGAGGTCTTATAGTCAACAGGTCTGCGACATTCAGATCCGTATGTACTTTGCAAATCTCTATGTAAAACTGTAAACACTGCTACCACACTCCACTTGGTACTATTCCAAATGGCTGCTCCACTATATGTATCCACATTGCTACTACGGGTCATCCGGATTGGTGTTCAAGCTTGCATCGACGTAACTCTTTACGACGAACTCTTTATCACCACCATAATCGAGAAACATCTCCTTAGTCTTTTAGTTACTAAGGATAATCTTGACCGCTGTCCAGTGATCCACTCCTGGATCACTCTTGTACCCCTTGACGGACTCATGGCAAGGCACACACAGGTGCGGTACACAGCATGGCATACTATACAGAGCCTATGGCTAAGGCATAGGGGACGACATTCGTCCTTTATTTTTCTTCTGCCATTGTCGATCTTTGAGTCTCACTCAACTTCACACCTTACAAAGCAGTCTCACTCAACTCCATTTTGAACTCTTTCAAAATCTTGTCAAGGTATGTACTCATTGAAAGTCCTATCCAACATCTTGATCTATCTTTATAGATCTTGATGCTCAACAATTAGGTAGCTTTATTCAGGTCTTCCTTTGAAAATCACTTTTCAAACAACCGTTTATGCTTTCCAGAAATTCCGCATTATTTCTGAATAGCAATATGTCATCCACATATACTTATCAGAAACTCTATGGTGCTCCCACTCACTTTATTACAAATACAAGTTTCTCATAAACTTTGTATAGACTCAAAAACTTTGATCACCTCATCAAAGTGTATATTCCAACTCCGAGATGCTTGCTTCAGTTCATAGAAGAATCACTAAAGCTTGCACACCTTTTATCATCCTTAGGACTGACAAAACCTTCTGGTTGTATCTCATACAACCTTTCCTTAAGGAAGGAAACGATGTTTTGGCATCCATCTGCCAGATTTCATAATTGAAAAATGCAGCAACTGCTAACATAATTCCAACAGACTTTAGCATCGCTATGAGTGAGAAAGTCTCATCATAGTCAACTCCTTGAACTTGTCGTAAACTTCTTTGCAACAAGTTGAGCTTTACAAATGGTGACATTTACCATGAGCGTCTGTCTTCATTTTAAACATCGATTTGTACTCAAGGACCTGTCGTCCAACGACCAAGTCTACCAAAGTCTATACTTGGTTTTCATACATGGATACTTTCTCGGATTTCGAGCCTCTAACCATTTGTCGGAATCCGAGCCCATCATCGCTTCTCCATAGCTCGTAGGTTCATCGTTGTCCAACAACATGACCTCCAAGACAGGGTTGTTGTACCGCTCAGGAGCAGTACACGTCCTTGTCGACCTACGAGGTTCGATAGTAACTTGATCCGAAGCTTCATGATCATCATCATTAACTTCCTCTTCAACTAACGTAGGCTTCACAGAAACATCTTCCTGCGCTGCGCTACTCTCTGGTTGAACAAAGGTTCAACAACCTCATCAAGTTCTACCTTCCTCCCACTCAATTCTTTCCAGAGAAACTTTTTCTCGAGAAAGGACCCAGTTCTAGCAACAAACATTTTATGCTTGGATCTGAGATAGAGGTTTACCCAACTGTCTTTAGGGTATTCTATGAAGATGCATTTCTCCGCTTTGGGTTCGAGCTCATTAGGTGAAAAAACCTTTTTCACATAAGTGTTGCAACCCCAAACATTAAGAAACGACAGCTTAGGTTTCTATCAAACCATAATTCACACGGTGTCATCTCAACGGATTTAGATGGTGCCCTATCTAAAGTGAATGTAGTTGTCTCTAATGCATAACCCCAAAACGATAGTGGTAAAACGATAAGAGACATCATAATTCGCACCATATCCAATAGAGCACGACTATGACGTTTGGACACACCATCACACTATGGTGTTCCAGGTGGCATGAGTTGTGAAACAACTTTCACATTGTCTTAAGTTGTATACCAAACTCGCAACTCAGATATTCACCTCCATTATCATATCGCGAACATTTTATCTTCTTGTCACGATGATCTTAAACTTCACTCTGAATTTGCTTGAACCTTTTCAAACGATTCAGACTTGTGTTTCATTAAGTAAATATACACTATTATCAACATGTATCATTTCCAATAAATCACTTGCCCGCTCCATCAAACCAGAAAATGGGGTCCTTAGTCATCTTGCCCAAGAGGCATGGTTCGCATGTCTCAACCGATTCGAAATCGAATGAGTCCAAAGATCCATTAGCATGGAGTTTCTTCATGCGCTTTATACCAATATGACATTTAGCGGCAATGCCACAAGTATGTGGTACTATCATTATTAACTTTGTATCTTTTGGCATCAATGTTATGAACATATGTATTACTACGATCAAGATTCAATAAACCATTCGCACTGGGTGCATGACCATTGAAGGTTTTATTCCTGTAAACAGAATAAACATTATTATTTAACTTAAATGAATAATCATGTTGCAATAAACACGATCTAATCACGTTCATGCTCAACGCAAAACACCAAATAACATTTATTTAGGTTCGTCACTAATCCCGAAGGTAGAGAGAGCGTGCGATGTTGATCACATCAACCTTGGAAACATTTCCAACACACATCATCACCTCACCCTTAGCTAGTTCTCCGTTTATTCCGTAGCTTTTATTTCGAGTTACTAACATTTAGCAACCGAACCGGTATCCAATACCCAGGTGCTACTAGGAGTACTAGCAAGGTACACATCAATAACACGTATATCAAATATACTTCTGTCAACGTTGCCAGCCTTCTTATCTACCAAGTATCTAGGGTTGTTCCGCTTCAGCGACCGCTCTCCTCATAATCGAAGAACTTAGTCTCGGGTTTGGGTTCAACTTTGGGTTGCTTCACCGAAGCAGCAACTGACTTGCTATCCATGATGTTTCCCTCCTTGCCCTTGCCCTTCTCGAAACTAGTGGTTTTACTAACCATCAACACTTGATGCTCCTTTCTTGATTTCTACCTTCGTGGTGTCAAACATCGCGAACAGCTCGGGGATCATTATTTCTATCCCTGGTGTTTATAGTTCATCACCAAGTTCTAGTAGCTTAGTGACAGTGACTTGGAAAACAATATCAATCACTATCTTATCTGGAAGATCAACTCCCACTCGATTCAAGCGATTGTAGCACCCAGACAATCTGAGCACATGCTCAACGATTGAGCTATTCTCCTTCATCTTACAGGCAAAGAATCTTGTTGGAGATCTCATATCTCGCAACACGGGCACGAGCCTGAGATCCTAATTTTAGCTCTTAGAACATCTCATATGTTCCATGACGTTCAAAACGTTTTGGAGCCTCAATTCTAAGCTATAAGGCATGACGCCTCAATTCTTAGAACGTGCATGCCATATGTTCACAACATCTACAAACAATGCTAGAGGGGTTGGCGCACCGAGCGGTGCATTAAGGACATAAGCCTTCTGTGCAGCAATGAGGACAATCCTCAGATCACGGAGCCAGTCCGCCATATTGCTACCATCATCTTTCAACTCTATTTCTCTAGGAACATATAAAAATTCAAGGGAGCTACAGCGTGAGCAAGTAATCTACAACATAATTTGCAAAGACACTACTAACTATGTTCATGATAATGAGTTCAATTAATCATATTACTTAAGAAGTCCCACTCAAATTGACATCCCTCCGGTCATTCGAGTGATACATGATCCAAATTCACCAACTCAAGTCCGATCATCACGTGAGTTGAGGTGGTTACAATGGTGAACATCATCATGTTGATCATATCTACTATATGACTCATGTTCGACCTTTCGGTCTCTTGTGTTCCGAGGCCATGTCTATACATGCTAGGCTCGTCAAGTTTAACCCGAGTGTTCTGCATGTGCAACACTGGCTTGCACCCGTTGTATGTGAATGTAGAGTCTATCACACCCGATCATCACGTGGTGTCTCGACATGAAGAACTTTCACAACGGTGCACACTCGGGGAGAACAGAATTTATCTTGAAATTAAGTGAGGGATCACCTTATAATGCTACCGTCGTCTTAAGCAAAACAAGGTGCATAATAGAATTAACATCACATGCAAATCATAAGTGACATGATATGGCCATGAACTTGTGCTTTTGATCTCCATCATGAAAGCACTGGCATGATCTCCATCGTCATCGGCATCACACCATGATCTCCATCAACGTGTCACCATCGGGGTTGTCGCTCCCACCATGCTTCTACTACTATTGCTACCATTTAGCGATAAAGTAAAGCATTACATAGCCCTTAATGATTGACATACAGGTCATACAATAATTAAAGACAACCCTATGGCTCCTGCCGGTTGCCGTACTCATCGACATGCAAGTCGTGATAATCTATACATCACATGATCATCTCATACATCACATATATCACATCATGTAATTGGCCATATCACATCACAACATACCCTGCAAAAACAAGTTAGACATCCTCTAATTGT
Source organism: Hordeum marinum (assembly GCA_022496015.1). Lineage (NCBI taxonomy): Eukaryota > Viridiplantae > Streptophyta > Magnoliopsida > Poales > Poaceae > Hordeum > Hordeum marinum. Next base: position 116,744,806 of record CM039672.1, read on the forward strand.
TGTTGCATGTTTTACGTGGATGCTATGGGTATCTAGCAAGAACAATTCTCATCTACGCAAAAAACACAACGGTGATACACTAGTTGCTTTTCAACCTTCTCAAGGACCGCCTTTGTCGAATCCGATCCAACTAAAGTGAGAGAAACTGGCAACCGCAAGCCATCTATGCAACAAGTTGCGGTCGAGGGAACCGGTCTCTCGTAAGCGTACGAGTAATGTTGGTTCGGGCCGCTTCATCTCACAATACCGCTGAACCAAAATCCGACCAAGGGAGGAAGCAATCTAAGCATCAACGCCCACAAACCTTTTGTGTTCTACTCGAGATCTCATATACACATAGACCTAGCTCATGATGCCACTGTTGGGGAACGTCGCGTGGGAAACAAAAAAATTCCTACGCACACGCAAGATCTATCCATGGTGATGAGCATCTACGAGAGGGAGAGTGGATCTACGTACCCTTGTAGATCGCTAAGCGAGAAGCGTTAGGAAACGCGGTTGGTGTAGTCGAACATCTTCGCGATCCAAATCGCCGAGTGTCCTGCGATCTCATCATGATCCGTCCCGTGATCCAATCACGATCCGTCCCACGAACACATCACGATCCGTCACGCGAACTCATCACGATCCATCCCGCGATCTCATCATGATCCGTCTCGTGAACTCATCACGATCCGTCTCGTGAACTCATCATGATCCGTCTCGCGAACTCATCATGATCCGTCTTGCGAACTCATCACGATCCGTCTCGCGAACTCATCACGATCCGTCCCACAAACTCATCACGATCCGTCTCGTGAACTAATCACGATCCGTCTCGCGATCTTGATCACGGTCCTTCCGATCTAGCGCCGAACGGACGGCACCTCCGCGTTCAGCACACGTACAGCTTGATGACGATCTCCACCGTCTTGATCCAGCAAGAGGAAGCAGAGAGGAGGAAGAGTTAACCGGCAGTGTGACGGAGCTCCGGCAATGGTGGTGGAGCAATTCCGACAGGGCTTCGCCTAAGCACTACGGAAATCCGATCTAGAGGAGCACCGGTGGAACGGGTAGCACGTGGCCGTAAAATCAAGTGTAAGACACCCAATACCACCAGTATATATAAGAGGGAGGGAGGAGGATGGCTGGCGCACAAGGCTGCCCTTGCGCAAGGAGGACAGGAGGAATCCTCCTCCAATCCTAGTAGGACTAGGATTCCTCCTTTCCTACTTGGAATCTATTTCCACCTTGCGTTTTTTCTTTCTCTTTCAACTCTAGCCGCATGGGCCTCTTAGAGGACTTCCACCAGCCCACTAAGGGCTGGTTTCCACCCTCCCACAGCCCATGTAGCCTCTTGGGTCGAAATACCTCTCCCGATGGTCCCCCGGTACACTATCGCACTCCCGGTACACTACCGATGAGCCCAAAACTTTTCCGGCGACCAAAATAGGACTTCCTATATATGAATCTTTACCTCCAGACCATTACGGAGCTCCTCGTGATGTCCAGGATCTCATCCGGGACTCCTAACAACCTTATGTCACCACCATACATAAATCTATACTACCGAAACGTCACCAAACCTTAAGTGTGCAGACCCTGCAGGTTCGAGAACTATGTAGACATGACCGAGACACCTCTACGGTCAATAACAAATAACGGGACCTGGATGCCCATATTGGTTCCTACATATTCTACGAATATCTTTATCGGTCAAACCTCTATGTCAAGGATTCAGTTAATCCCGTATGATGTTCCCTTTGTTCTTCGGTATGTTACTTGCCCGAGATTCGATCGTCGGTATCTGTATACCTAGTTCAACCTCGTTACCGGCAAGTCTCTTTACTCGTTCCGTAATACAAGATCCCGTGACCAACACTTAGTCACGTTGCTTGCAAGGCTTGTTGTGATGTTGTATTACCGAGTGGGTCCTGAGATACCTCTCCGTCACACGGATGATCTCATGGTCATAGGAACATATACTTGACATGCAGAAAATAGTAGCAATAAACTGACACTATCATATGCTACGTTTGTAGTTTGGGTCTTGTCCATCACACCATTCTCCTAATGATGTGATCCCGTTATCAAATGACATCTCATGTCCATGGCTAGGAAACCTTAACCATCTTTGATCAACGAGCTAGTCCATTAGAGGCATACTAGGGACATGGTTTTGTTTATGTATCCACACATGCATCTAAGTCTCCGATCAATACAATTATAGAATGGATAATAAACGATTATCATGAACAAGGAAATATGATAATAACTAATTTATTATTGCCTCTAGGGCATATTTCCAACAATGGAGAACATATAGAAAATAGTAATCCTTAAGATTAATATGTCTCCCCCTTTGGCATTAATCCTTAGATATGAAAGTAGTAGTTCATCCTCTCCCCCTGAATCTCAGCATGTAGATATTGGGATTGGATAGGGTGAGAAATGTATAACATGAGAAATAAAATAAAATAAATACATCTTTCTCCAAAAAATATTTTTCTCCCCCTATGTTGGTATTCTCCCCTTGTTTATATAAGTATAAATTTTGATATTCTCCTCTCCCCCTAAATCATATCTCCCCCTTTGCATAAGCATGTATATCTCCCTTCAGCATGAAGCTTTGGTATTCTCCCCATTTGGCATTAATTTCCCAAAAGGTCAAATTTAGAAGTAGGTATAGGGATCATTGACAAGGAAGGGATCCTCGAGAACAAGGGTCATTGAGAGTAGGGTTTATAGAAAAGAACTGAGGGAATCTTTGAATGTAACTTCTCTCCATGGTAAGTCTTGGTATTCTCCCCCTAAGTTTTTTAAAGGGATCATTGAAGTAACAAAAGAAGGATAGGTAAGAGAAGAAAAACAAATCGGTGACTCTGAGTCAGATAGATCGGTGGTACCGAGATTTTGTAGTGCAGCTTGTCAGCAATTTTGGTAGAACCGAGATATCTGAGTCGGCGGCTCCAAGGCTAAAACAGAAAGAAAATAATAAGAGACCAAGCTTCTGTTTTCAAAGAGTCAAAAGAAAAGATTTCCAAAAGAAAAGTGAAGGGTATCATCTAGAAAAGATTTGAGTGGTTACTAGAGATCATGCAAATAGAGAACAAACCACACGAGATTCTTAACTAGTGATGGACAGTGACTAGGTCACCTATATTAGAGTATATTGACTTAGGAGCCAAGCAACAATACTTGATCATAGGTCATACTCTACGTTAAGCCCCAAATGGGGTTACCATTTTCCGATTAAGCATTTTAATGTCTTCATATCACTTGAGTTGCTTTAGCTCATGACTTGGAGTAAAGCCTTTTCAAGGATATGAGAGCATACCTTTGAGTGATGTTGATGACGTTGCTCGTAGGTGAACTTGTTGAGGATGCTCGAGGTTGATTAAGAAAATCTTGAGTTGGGAGCAATCCTTCTCGTTCTAGTACACTTGTTACCTACAAGGGTTAGTCATGCAAGGAAGAACAATAGGTATATCCGTTTGACATGATACCAATTGAGATTTTGCAATAATGATCAAGTATATGTCAAGGATATGTTTTTGTTGTCTTCTTCCTTCCATCATCAAGAGGGGTTGTGGATACTTGGTCAAGACAAGATTGCTTATAATTGGAGTTGGTTGCAATCTCGTGGAATGAAATTCTTCCAAGTACCTACAAACAGTTAGCTGCAATACAAGGGAGCATAGAATTCCATGGCATACGATGAGATGTTAGCAAAATCATGGAAGTATCAAGAAGGCTCATGCCCTTGCAAGCATCCGAGTGAGTCTAGCTCAAGTTTGAAGCATGAATGATGTTCAACTCACTCCTCAAGTGGCAAAAAGTTTTGTCATCAAGTGGCTTAGTAAAGATATCGGCCAATTGCTTGTTAGTGCGAACATGCTTAAGATTAATATCTCCTTTGGCAACATGATCGCGAATGAAATGATGTCGAACCTGAATATGCTTAGTTCGAGAATGTTTCATAGGATTATGACCAATCTTAATAGCACTTTCATTGTCACAAAGCAATGGAACATTTTTAACATGGATTCCATAATCCTTAAACGTTTGTGTCATACATAGTAACTGCGCACAACAAGATCCAGCAGCAATATACTCAGCTTCGGCAATAGATAGATATACCGAGTTTTGTTTCTTGGAGGACCAAGACACAAGAGATCTACCCAAAAATTGACAAGTACCCGAGGTGGATTTTCTATCAACCTTGTCACCGGCATAGTCCGAATCGGAATAGCCAACAAGGTTAAAAGAAGATCCCTTGGGATACCAAATGCCAAAGTTTGGTGTTTGTATCAAGTATCTAATAATATATTTCACGGCCAAAAGATGACACTCCTTAGGTGCAGCTTGATATCTAGCACACATGCAAACATTAAGCATAATATCGGGACGAGATGCACATAGATATAGCAATGAACCAATCATAGATCGATAAACTTTTTGATCAACTAGTTCATCTTCCTTGGTAAGATCAACATGTCCACTAGTTGGCATGGGAGTTTTCAGACTTTTGCGCTACTGCATGTTGAACTTCTTGATCAAGTCCTTGGTATAGTTAGTTTGAGAGATGAAAGTTCCTTCTCTTGATTGCTTGATTTGCAATCCTAGAAAGAATTTCAGCTCACACAACATGGACATCTCATACTTATTGGACATCAACCTTCCAAATCTTTCACTAAATTGAGGGTTTGTGGAACCAAAGATAATATCATCCACATAGATTTGGCACACAAGTAATTCTCCATTAACTCTCTTAGTGAACAAGATTGCATCAATTTTACCAATTTCAAAACCTTTTTCAATGAGAAACTTTGTTAAGCATTTGTACCAAGCACTAGGGGCTTGCTTAAGACTATAAAGGGCTTTACGAAGCTTGTAAACATGATTAGGTTTCTTAGGATTCACAAAACCAGGTGGTTGCTTAACATAAACCTCTTCTTCAATTTCACCATTTCAAAAGGCACTTTTAATGTCCATTTGATAAAGCGTGATATCATGGTGATTAGCATAGGCAAGAAGAATTCGAATAGCTTCTAGTCTAGCAACTGGGGCATAAGTCTCACCGTAGTCCATACCTTCGACTTGAGTATATCCTTGGGCCACGAGACGTGCCTTGTTGCGTATGACTTGACCGTCTTCATCTTGATTGTTCCGAAACACCCATTTGGTTCCGATGATGTTGTGCTCATCCTAGGGCTTCTCCACGAGTGTCCACACTTTGTTCCTTTCGAAATTGTGAAGCTCTTCATTCATAGCGTTCACCCAATCCGCGTCTTCAAGAGCTTGTTCTACCTTCAAATGCTCAATGCTAGATATGAAAGAATAATGCTCACAAAAGTTATCTAGGCGAGTTTTAGAGCGACGTTGGTCTGGATGTCACCAAAGATTTAGTTTAGGGGATGGTTCTTGGTCACTTGTGCTCGAACTCGGGTCAGCTTTCGATTGTTGGATGGTGGAGCTTCTTCTTCATCATCATCTCCTTCGTCTTCGTTGTTGTCAATGTGATCATCTCCTTGAGGTGATGGTGAAGGAGGTTGTGGTGGGTCTTCATGATGTACTTCCTCCTCCTCTTCATCTTGTCATGTACCACTTGTGGGTGCTTCCATGTCGTATTGTTGGTAGCCTTGATCCGAAGTAGGAGCTTCCACTTGGGTTGATGAAGTGCTTTCCTTCACCTCCATGGGACGAATTTTGCTAATAGAGAAGTCTTGGATAGCCTCCAAGGGGTCCTTATCACCTACATAATTTGGCAATTGTTTGACTTGCGAACCATTAGATTCATCAAACTTCACATTTACCGTCTCTTCAACTTTTCGAGTGAAGTTGTTGTTGACATGGTAAGTGTGAGAGTTCGATCCATAACCAAGTAGGAATCCTTCATGAGATTTAGGAGCAAATTTAGTACGACGATGCTTGTCCAGAATGTAGCTCTTTGAGCCGAATACACGAAAGTATCCAACTTGGGGTTTGTTATCGGTGAGTAGCTCGTATGTCGTTTTACCGAGAAGATTGTGCAAGTAAAGTCGGTTTGTGGCATGACATGTTGTTTCCACAGCTTCTACCCAAAAGTGTCTTGTATTCGTCAAGCATCGTTCTAGCCATCTCAATAAGCGTCTGGTTCTTCCTCTCAACAACTCCATTTTGTTGAGTCATGTACGTAGCCGAGAACTCATGGGAGACACCTTCTTTGTCAAGAAAGGTATCCACATGGGTGTTCTTGAACTCCGATCCGTTATCGCTCCGAACTTTCTTGATCTTCACTTCAAACTAATTTTGCGCTTTGCCAACAAAGTTCTTGAAGATCTTTTGAACCTGTGACTTTCATAAAGGAAAAATACCCATGTAAATCTGGAAAAATCATCAACTATAACTAGATCATAGGAATTTCCACCAAGACTCTTGTAAGCATTGGGACCAAAAAGATCCATGTGAAGTAACTCGAGTGGTCTCCTAGTAGTCATGATATTCTTAACGGGATGACTTCTGCCTACTTTCTTTCCAGCTTGACAAGCACTACAAAGTCTATCTTTGTCAAATATAACATCTTTAACACCAACAATGTGATTGCCCTTGATTAGCTTATCTAGATTGTGCATGCCTACATGTCCAAGTCTTCTATGTCATAGTCAACCTTTAGAAGATTTTGCAATTAAACAAGTATGAGGTTGGGCCTTTTAGTGAAATCAACAATGTATAGATCACCTCTATGAATACCGATGAAGACAATTTTATGATTATCAAATCGAAACACTTGGCAATCTACTTTAGTAAATAGCACATTGAAACCGAAAACTGCTAGTCTAGATACGAAAAGGAGATTGTAGCCAAGGGATTCAACAAGCATCACATTTTGAATTGAGCTATCATGAGATATGGCCACCTTACCAAGGCCAAGTACCTTACCCTTAGAGTTGTCTCCAAAGGTCACGTACCTTCAAGGACCTTGATTAGGCGTGATCTCTTGGAACATGTCTTTATCACAATCATGTGATCCGTACATCCACTGTCGAGAATCCACTCTTTTCCTCTAGACATATAATCCTTGACGTTTGCCATTAGACTTAGATTCTTCATGATCTTTTCATGCTCGATGTCGAATAACTCATCTTCACCAAGGTAGTCATGTTCCACATTGTCATCATATAGTGGGAAATCCTCGTCATCAAGAACAAGAGATTCGTTAGAATTGCAATCATGACATTCAAGTTTATGAATGCGAATGGCTTCAAAGATAATGTTGTTGATAGTGGTGCATCTCCTTTAGCACGCATAAGATCACAGAGCTTAAATATGCATTTATCGAAGTTTGGATCACTGGGCTTCATTTTGTTAAAAGCAATAGTTTTATGAAGAAATTCATCAAGTTTTCCTAATGAAATATTTGGATATCGTTTCTCCAAAACAGTCCACAAGGTATAGGCACATGCAAAGTTATTCAATTGAGAAAGCACGAATCTTGGTAGACCTCTAACAATAAGATTGACAGTTCTTAGGTTACCAAGCATGTAAATTTCCTCTGCGTGTGTGGGATGCAATTCATCAATAGGGGGCACATAGGGGTATTTAATATATTTTCTCAAATGGAATTTATCAAATAGATCAATCATGGCATTCTTCAATTGACTATAGTACTCTCCATCAAGAATGGGCACTCTACAATACAAACTCTTTATACTAGACACATCCATCTTCCTCCTCGGTGATTAAACCGAAGCAATGGAGAACAATGCTCTGATACCAATTGAGGGATCACTAGAAGAGTGTCTATAGGGGGGTGAATAGACTACTAGCAGAAAATTAAAAGCTAACCTTTTCCCAAGTTAATTGGTTGGCAGATTTTAATAGTTTTAGCAAGACTAGCAAGTCTATATACCTTACCCATGCATGTCAACAAGTATGGCATCAAAAAGTAAAGACATTGTACATGAAGTAGAGAGTTGAGATATGGAGATCAAACGCAATTGGAGACGCAAGGATTTTTCCCGTGGTTCCGATAGGTGGTGCTATCGTACGTCCACGTGTATGGAGTCTTCAACCCACAGAGGGTAACGGTCGCGGGAGTACACGGAGGGCTCCACCCATAAGGGTCCATGAAGTAGCAACCTTGACTATTCCATAACGGCTTCTGTCCACGAAGGACTAGCCTCACTATGTGTAGATCTTCACGAAGTAGGAGATCTCCTTGCCCATACAAACTTCTTGGTTCACTCCACAACATGAAGTAGGAGGCTCCCAAGCGACACCTAACCAATCTAGGATGCACCACCCTCCAAAAGGTAATAGGCTCGGTAATCTTGATAAACTCCTTGCTCTTGTGCTTCAAGATGATAGACTCCTCAACACACAATCACTCTCTCATAGATATGGATTGGTATAAGAGATGGGATTGGTGGAAAGCAACTTGGGGAGGATAGAAATCAAGATCCATATGGTTGGAGTGGAAGATCTTGACCTCAACACAAGGGTAGGTGGTTCTCTCTCAAAAAACTGATAGGATAGGTACGGAATAGTCCTGAGTGCTTCTCTTTCGAGTAGGTGGTGGTGAAGGGGTATATATAGGCATCTCCAAAAATCCAACCGTTACACACAATAAGTCAGACTCGGTGACACCGATCTGTTAAACTCGATGGTACCAAAATGACCAAAAAGTGGCAACTTTTGAATCTCGGTGAGACCGATATAGGAATCTCGGTTGCACCGATAAGGTGACCAACGGTCAGAATGCTCAATATCGGTGACGCCGATTTGACAATCTCGGAGGGACCGAAACTGTGAACTTATGTAACAGAAAGTTGGCAGCCCTACTCGATGGCATCGAATGCAGTATCGGCTGCACCGAAAAGCTCAGGTTTGGCTGAGTCTGTCTAGGGTTTGGAATCGGTGGCGCCGAAAGTAGAATGTTGGTTGCATCGATTTTGAGGGCTTTGGACAGACTTTGGTGGGAGAGTTTGTGGGTGTCTTTGGTGACTATCGATAGTGCATGATGTGCTAGCGGGCACCCCCTCAACCGACTATCGATCCTATAAATTTCCAGAAAATCCAAAAACCCTAGAGAGTCGATGAAACAAAATTCCAGCAACCGCAAGTTCCAGAATCTCAAGATCCAATCTAACACCATCACAGAGGGGTTCATCTTCTTCATAGGTGCCTCCCCGATGATGCGTGATTCATCCACCATAGACCTACGTGTCCGTAGGCAGTAGCTAGATGGCTTCCTCTCTCTCTATGTTTCTCAATGCAATGGTCTCTTGGAGATCTATTTGATGTAATGACTTTTGCGGTGTGTTTATTCGGATCCGATGAAGTTTGAGTTCATGATCAGTTTCTATCCATGAATATGATTTGAGTCTTCTTTGATCTCTTATTTGCATGATTACTTATAGCCTCGTATTTCTTCTTTGAATCTTTGGTTTAGTTAGGCCAACTAGATCAATTTTTGTTGCCTTGGGAAGAGGTGCTTTGTGATGGGTTCGATCTTGTGGTGTTCTTTCCCAGTGACAGAAAGGGCAGCAAGACACGCATGTATCATTGCCATTAAGGATAACAAGATGGGGTCTATTATTACATGAATAGATCTGTTCTACATCATGGCATCATTCTTATTGCATTACTCCATTTCTCCATGAACTTAATACACTAGATGCATGCTGGATAGCGGTCGATGTGTGGAGTAATAGAAGTAGATGCAGAATCGTTTCGGTCTACTTATCTTGGACGTGATGTCTATATAATGACCATTGCCTGGGTATCGTCATGACTATTTGATCTTCTATCAATTGCCCAATAGTAATTTGTTCACCCACCATGTGCTATACTCATGAGAGAAGCCACGAGTAAATCCTACGGCCCCCGGGTCTACTTTTCCAACATATTGCTTTTCGGTCTACTATTTGCAACTTTTGTTTTCAGATCAATTATTCCAAAAAAAACAAAATACCTTACTGCACTTTTTGTTTATTTATTTCACTTTGTGTTCTTGCGAGATCTATTTGCCAAAACTATCACTACCTAATATATCTTATTACCGTAGAGAGCGTGACAACCTCTCTTTCGCATCGGGTTGCAAGTATTTGTTGTTTGTGTGCAGGTGTTGTTTATGTGGGTGTGTGATCTTCCTCTACGGATTGATATCTTGGTTTCATAACTGAGGGAAATACTTACCGTCGTTGTGCTGCATCATCCCTTCCTCTTTGGGGAACTACCGATGCAGTCTCAAGCCACGTCAGTGCTCGGGTAGCCAAGGGATGGGAGAAGGAGCAGAAGGAGTCAGGCACGGCATAGTAGGGAAATACCCGTAAAAGTAGATGCTCGGGATGGGTCTTAGGAGAGAAATCAAAGTGGTGCAGAAGAGTTTGAGGCGGAGCTTTCTGATCGTGGTACGGCTATGCACATGCACTTAGCAGGACAAACGACTGAAGGGAGTAGAGCAAGAGCTTCACATGCTTCTTCTGAACCTCCAGAATTTGTGTTTCTAGGAGGAAGAGTGCATGCGCCTCTGCCTTTGTCTATCATACCCCTAGGGCCAGCAGCTAGCCATACCAGCAGCCTGGGCAGCTTGGACATGATTCCTGCCCTCCGTAACTTGAGTGCAATTTCAGGGTTCTTGTCAGCTGACACGGATCAGAATATGCAGGAGGTAGACTCGGTGTTACGGAAAAGGTTCACGTGCTTGCCAGATATAGAGGGTGGTGGTTCGACACAGGGTGCGCTAGTGGTGCATGTTAATGAACCAGAAGGAAACAAGCTGAAGCAAGGCAAGATGCTAGACAATGCCACCGATCAGCACCAGGTGGAGGAGGATGTGCACGGGATGCCATGGAGGACTTGGAGGCAACCAGCCCAGGGGCCGCCGATGAACAGACTGGAACGGATATGTCGCCCCGTCTAGAGCAATGAATTGGCTAGGATGGAACTGTAGTGGGGCGAGGAACCTCTCGATAGTTCGTGATCTAGCGTCCCTTGTCTGGACGCATTCCCCAAGTCTCGTCTTTCTTTGTGAAACTAGGCAGAATAAAGATAAGATGTATCGGTTATGTAGTAGATTAGGTCTCTCCGTTTTTGAAGGTGTTAGAAGTAATGGTGGAAGTGGGGGCTTAGCTCTGTTCTGGCATGAATCTATGTGCGTCGATGTTCAAGAAGTGAATGAAAGATTGATTGGTGTGTACTTGCGTGTCTCTGTGAATGAACCACTATGGAGAGCCACCTTTGTGTATGGAGATCCGAGAGTGGAGAACATGTACCTTATGTGGTACAAGCTGCGAAGTCTGCATGGCAAAGTAATTTACCCTGGCTAATCTTCGTTGACTTCAATGAAGCCATGTGGGATTATGAGCACCAATCTAAAACAGCAAGACCGCCGGGGCAAATGTTGAGCTTTAGGGATTCCTTGGAAGCTTGTGGACTGACTGATCTTGGCTTTTCAGGGCACCCCTTCACATACGATAATAGATGAAGTGGTCGGGCTAACGCTTAGGTTCGGCTTGACAGGGCAGTGGCATCCAATACCTGGAGGGACATGTTCATGCATGCATTAGTCATTCACCTCTCCTCACCGGCGTCTGATCACTGCCCACTTCTCCTCAAGTTTTCTTTGGAGCCAGATACCTGGCCTTGGAGTTGTCACAGGTACGAGTTGATGTGGGAACGTTCGCCGGCGCTGGAAGCCATAATCGCCAACTCATGGAGTAGCAAAGGTACAAAAAGGAATTTAGGAAATGTGAAGAATGCACTTAGTACAGTCATGGCCGATTTGCACAGTTGGAGTAATAAAACTTTTGGTAATGTTACTCGAGAGCTAGAGAAGTCACGTACATGGCTGGAGGAGCTAACTAATATGAATGTAGATCAAAGGGAGATGGATAGAATGAATGAACTCTTATACAAAGAAGAAATGCTTTGGCTTCAGAGGTCGAGGATCGACTGGCTTAAGGAGGGAAACCGGAACACTAAAGTGTTTCAGCGAAAGGCAGTCTGGAGAGCTAGGAAAAATAAGATTAGGGGCCTAACTGATGAGCTAGGAATTGTACACACGAATCAGCCTACTATGATGCATATGGCACACACCTACTTCCAAAACGTATTCATGTCTTACCCACTTCTGGATCCAGGGAAGGTTCTGCAGCTTATAAAAGCAAAGGTAACCACGAACATGAATGACAGCTTATGCAAAGAGTTTTCCGATGAGGAGATCTGCGATGCCATGTTTCAGATAGGCCCTCTAAAGGCACCAGGAACGGATGGGTTTGCAACGATATTCTTCCAGCGACATTGGTCAGTGCTTAAGGATGACATAATAATGCAGTGAAAATAATCTTTGCTTCTGGAGTCATGCCAGAAGGGGTCAACAATACGACCATCGTATTGATTCCAAAAAACAACACTACTCGACCGACTGATTTCTGACCCATCAGTTTGTGTAATGTGATATACAAGGTAATATCCAAATGCCTTGTTGACTCCGGCCTATCCTCGATGAGTTGGTGTCCCCGGAGCAGAGTGTGTTCGTTCCAGACAGGTTAATTAAGGATAATGCCTTAACTGCTTTTGATTATTTCCATGCAATCAAACAGGAGAAAGAGTGCACTCCTTCCCCATACTACTAGTGAAAGAGAAAATGTAAAGACTACCATTAAAGCAGCCCAAGCGAGACTTACTATATCCATCTAAATTATATCTCCTATTTCTATGAAGGGATTATTCTACTATTGATCCATAATCATAGTGGAATCAAGGGTACAGAGTAAAAAGTGCTTCTGCCCTAAGGCCATGGATCAATCAGTTCAAGGAATTTACTCCTAAAAAATTCTTATAGGAATTCTTGTAGAATTAGAGAGCATTAAAAATACGATACTATACTATAGCCCTTTTTTCCTTAAAAAGAAAGAGTACGGGAATGATGTCCTGAATAGAAGAAGCGAGAATAGGAAGATTTTTTATTCCTTTTGTTACTCTTTTTTTGTAAGCAAAGGACGCCCGAATATACCATAAAATTATCGATCCAGAGAAAAGTTTCTGTGTATATAAGCTGGACTTGTCGAAGGCTTATGACAGGGTGGATTGGGTGTTCTTGGAGCGAGTGTTGCAACAGTTGGGTTTCTCTCATCGGTGGGTGGATTGGATAATGAGGTGTGTCACCTTGGCGAGATATAATGTCAAACCTAACAGAACCCTCTCGGATTCATTCGCACTGTCTCGTGGATTATGACAAGGAGACCCCCTCTCACCCTTCTTATTCCTTTTTGTGGCTGACGGTTTGGATGCTCTTTTAAAACAAGATATTGCTATGCGCCGGCTATCTCCCATCCGTGTTTGTGCATAGTCCCGGGTGTTTCTCACCTTTTTTCGCAGATGATACCTTAATTTTCTTCTGAGCTAATAGAGGAGAAGCTAACTAGGTGAAGGCCATGCTCGGGAGGTATGCGAAAGCTACTGGGCAGCAAATAAATCCTGCAAAGTGTTCCATTTTATTTGGCCCACGTTGTTCTGAAGCCAACAAACAGTAGGTTATGCATATATTGGAGGTTGCCAAGGCTAGCTTTGAGGAGAAGTACCTCGGGTTCCTGACCCCAAGTGGTCTGTTTTCCAGAGGAAAACTGCAAAACCTCCGACAACAGATAACGAAGAGAATTATTCAATGGGTCGACCTGCTGTCACAAGCCAGCCGCGAGGTCCTCATCAAAACCGTTGCTTAGGCTCTTCCGACATTCCTCATGAGCTTATTCAAGTTCCCTAGAAGCACATGTGATGATCTTGCTCGGATGATTAGGAATTTCTGGTGGGGTACATATATGGGGAATAGGAAGGCTCACCGGAAGGCATGGGGCTCCATGCTACGACCCAAGTCGTGTGGAGGTATGGGCTTTAAGGATTTTAGACTATTTAATCAAGCAATGTTGGCGCGACAAGCGTGGCACCTCCTGGCTAATCCGGATAGTTTATGTGCGCGTGTGTCAAAAGCCCGCTATTTTCCTAATGGTGGTTGGAGGACACGATCTTCTCTAGCAATGCTTCACACACTTGACAATCTATAGTTCACTGTCTGGAGCTATTAAAAGAGGGAATAGTATGGCGTATAGGCAATGGACAATTAGTAAGAATTTGGAGGGACCATTGGATACCACACCCAGTTGGCCGGCCTCCAATTTTGCCTCAAGGGAGATGTCATTTTCGTAAAGTGTTTGGGCTCCTTGATGAGCATGGGGCATGGCAAGGCGGCATCCTATGTCAATACTTCTTACCTGTTGATGTTCAGGAAATTTTGAAGATCAAGGCCTCTCCACGGCTGGGTGATGATGTCCTTGCATGGGGTGCTGAACGAACGGGTAACTTTACCGTTCGTAGTACGTATCGGCTAGCACTCGAGGAAAAGCTTCGTCCTTCTTCAGTCACGGCGAGCAGGGCACTGGATGGGCGACGTGCCATTTGGGCATTATTATGGAGGTGCCCTGCTCCTCCTAAGGTGTGTGTATTCGGGTGGAGACTGGCTACAGATTCTCTTGCAACTTGGGATAATAAATGTGTACGCCACATGAAGATAATTGACGTGTACCCACTGTGTGGTCTCGAACGAGAGGACACATTTGAGCATTTTGCACGTGTCCAAGGGCGGTCGATCTATGGAGGGAGATGGCGTAGGTTTGGTGGATTCCAGCCATTGAGTCTATCCGCAATAGTGGACCTGAATGGGTTCTTGAGCTCATTGCGTCACGCGATGAAGGGGGTAGGATGCGTCTCCTCATGCTGCTATGGAGATGTTGCTTCGTGCGGAATGAAATACAGCACAACAAGCCGGCGCCACCCGTTGAGGTCTCCCGAAGTTTTTTGCAGAGCTATGTTACATCCATTCTAGGCATCTAACAATGTCTAGTGGGTGATTGGGATAAAGGCAAGATGGTCATTTAGCAAGATGGGGCTGAAGAACCGCTACTGCATGTGGTAACCAGCACAAAACCTAGAGGTAAGTGGAGTCGACCCCCAGCGAATTAGACGAAACTTAATGTTGGTGGTTCCTACTCTTGTGAGGAGGGGGCGGCGGGTGTCGGAATGGTACTGTGAGGTCATGACGGGGCGATCATCTTCTCCGCTTGCAGGTCGCTATGGTCATGTCCGGATATCCTCCACGCGGAGCTGGCAGGATGCATGAAGGGTTTGGCCGTGGCACACCAGTGGTCTGACTTACCAATCATAGTAGAGAGAGACAGCTTACAAGCTGTCCAGCTCATCAATACTAAGGGCCCAGACCGATCACAGTATGCCATGGTATTATCGGAGATCAAGAGGCTTATGGGTGAACGGGAGTGTAGGATTACTCATATTTCGGGAGAGCAGAATAATGTAAGTCATGTTTTAGCGAACTTTGGGAGGACGGAGCAGCACACTGTTGTTTGGATCCGATCCGGCACGGTGAACACTACTAGCTAGTGTAGGGATGAATTCTTATGCTCTTGAGTAACACTCCTTTGACCCCTGCAAAAAAACAAGTGATAGTTGTCAAATTTCAATTACTTAGAGTGAAATGCGTCACAAGTCCATCACCTCAAACTGATTGTACACTTTAGGCCAACAACTCAAGATGTGATCAGATTTAGTCCGCAAACTCGTTAATTTGATCAAATAAGGCCAAAACTGACCAGGGAGTTCAAAACCCGGCCGCGTGAATGTCACGTCATCGATCCGTTGACCGCTCGTGATTTCACTATTTTTTACGGGGGTCTATTTGCAAATTGGACGGTTTTTTCTCAAAGACCAGGTTAAGGGCGTTTGGAGTGAAAAAATATTGAAAAACTTGTGTCACACATGACTTGAACCTGGGCTATTTGGAATATGGAATGCCTCACCGACCACTGAACCAACACCAGACTTGTGAAATACTCCCTCCGTCCCAAAATAAGTGACTCAAAAATGACTCAACTTTGTACTAAAGTTAGTACAAACTTAAGTCATTTTTGAGTCACTTAATTTGGGACAGAGGGAGTAACATACACATCCCACTTTTATCTACACATAGAATCAGGAGAGAGAGAAAATCAGAAGATCCCTCCAAATCAATTTTCAATCACGCGATCTTTTTCCACGTGGACGGTTTTTCAACTCCCGGGCCGGTTTTGGTCTTATTTGATCAAATCAACGAGTTTACAGACTAAATCTGATCATGTCTTGAGGTGTTGGCCATGTACAATCAGTTTGAGTTGATGTACTAGTGATGCATTTCACTCAATTACTTACTTGTAAGAGTACAAGTGATTAGTTGCCATGTTGAACATGCTTACTTGCCAGGATACAAAGTGCTTAACTCCCAAAAGTTTAATCATGCTTAGCTGCAGAGAGAGGTACTCAGTTGCCACATTACATGTTTTTGGAAATTAGTTGCCAGATCGCATGTGATTATTGTAAAAAGGTCTTCAGTCTATCACAATACAAGTACTTTCTCCGGTCCTTTTTAGTCTGTATATACTTTTTTCAAAAGTCAAAGTATCTCTAATTTGACCAAACTTACAAAGAAAAGTATCAACATTTGTAATGTCAAATCAATATTGTTAGATTCTTTATCTAATAGGCGGAGTAAAAAGGAGATGAGGAGTACTTAGTTTCATCCCTGGCTGACAAATTATTCAGTAAGGCTGTTGAAAAAAGGCGCAGCCCATGCAAGCATGCATGTCCGCCAGCCCTGTAGACTAGCCTGCAAGAAGTAGGCTGCGGTGCAGCCACTATATCACATTGTATATGTGAGAGGATGTCCAAAATAAATTCCTTTTGCTCAGTTAAAAGGATAAATACACGGCCCTCGCGTTGCTTGCGTAGGGCGGATCGAGTGGCGACTCTTTCTGCGTCGGCCGCGGCCACCCTAGCCTCCTCCTTTCCTCGTCGTCGGCGGCATTAGCCACCGGGGCAAAGTCCTCGTCTGGTGTCGGCGGCGGCGGGACAGCGCCCGCGTTCATAGTTTTCTTCAAGACCCCAACACCTTTGTCAGATCTGTCCATGGCGGCTGCTCCCATGTCGCTGCACCTACTCACGACCTTCATGGCTACTGCTCCTCGGTGGCTCGTCTGCTTCACGTCTACGACTCGCCGGTGAGGCTCCGCCGGCACGGCGACCAGAGATCCACATGGATTTGTTCTCATCAACCGGCTGCCTTGGCCTCAAGTTGACCGGCATGACGGCATCGGGTCATGACGGTGGTGCCTCAGGCTGGCTCCTTACTGACCAGTGCTTGCGATAACAACCTGGATCTGGTGGGCACGGAGTTGGGGGGGGCATCGATGCGCGCTGGGACGCGACAAATGGTGGCTTTGTCTCTCATGTTTATGCACGTACGGTGCTTCGGGGTGTAATGGTGATCCAGATCTTGATCGGCCTAGCGGCGGTGGCTGCAAACTGTGATGGTGCAGTGACCTCTTATGGCTCCATGGCGGCGGTGGACATCGAAAGATCTCCGGGGAGTTAATTTCTTCAGATCCGATGCTTCGCTTCGGCGATAAGATGCAAACTATGGATGACGGCTTGACGCAAAGGAACGGTTGTGCAATAGCACATCATATGTAGTTGATGGGATTGTGGAAAAGTGGTGGCGACAACATGTTTGTGGCGTCAATGGCGGTGCTTCTTGAGTACCCGGTATCAAGCTCCGAGGTGAAAGCCCAGATTTGTATTCTGGCAATGGCGATGGTTATACATCGTTACCTTGTTCAAGGCATTGCTCGGATATGTTCGGACAATTCCTTCAGGGTAGAAACCTAGTTTCTGGCCTCGACTGCTGGATCCAGTGACGACGGCGTTTGAGCGTTGCTCCCTTCCTGAAGGCGTTTGTCCTGAAGAACCTCGTCATTCACATGGTGTCTTGAGATGGTTGGTGCGGATATGGTATTTCCTGTAGTTTGCCGATCACAAAACTGATCACTTTGGAATTTTTTTCCTCGCTTTATGCATAGCTTTGCTCTTATATGACTTTGCTATTTGCAAGTGTGTTTTTCGTGTGGGTTGGTGTTGGTTGTGTGCATCCTAGCTATGCAGAGGCCGGGTGTGCGCTCATCGTGTTTGTATTCTCTTGATGCTTCATTTTGAGCTAATAATATCCATCCTTTTTTGAAAAATTAAAGCCAATAGATCAGGTCCGTTTTAAAAAGATTAGAAGCTTAAGTGAGCCACCGCACGGGAGGCAGGCTACAAAATAGATTTTTCCTCCTATGATTGGATAAAGAGTGTTCTTTCTTGAGAGGGGATAAAGGAGTGCTCATTTTGAATAAAGGAGTGTTCATTTTGAATTGTCGAAAAGGATGCCTAGGGATAGGGAGACATTTCTATCCGGCGTGCCGGCCGAATCGATGCGCCGGACGCGCGCGGGTCGTGGGATATCCTTTCGATCGATGGATGCCAGGTCACCCTTATCTACCCATCGACCGGTCTTCTTCCTCCCCTAGTTTCTCTCTCTCTCTCTCTCTCTCTCTCTCTCTCTCTCTCTCTATATATATATATATATATATATATATATATATATATATATATCCATGCGCGCGTGATGCACGCCCTTGCCGTCGAAAGGCCATCGACTAGACCAGATCCCACTCGCTGGCGGCCGCCCCTACACCCCCTCCCCCGCCGTAGCATCCCCTCCCAAACCACAGTTGGGAACGATCGCAGCATGCACCAGCACAATCATGAGATTTGTTGCAACCGTCCTCCAATTTTGCTACCACCGGCGAATTTTTTTTGCTACATCCAGTGTTTAAATTTGCTATAACCGGTGTCCAAATTTGCTACAATCGGTGGATTTCTTTGCTACATCCAATGCCCAAAATTGCTACATTCAGTGTCTACATACAAACCGGTGTCCAAATTTACTACAACCGGCTGGTTTCTTTTGCTACCACGGACGGATTTTTTGCTACATCCAGTTTCCAAATTTGCTACATCCAATGTCCAAATTTGCTACATCTAGTGAGGCGTGAGCAGCGACGAGCATCGGGGTGTTGCAGGCATGAAGCTCGTCGGCGACCGAAGGCGAGGGCCACGACCGACAGCGAGGGGCGGCGACCAAGGAAAAGACCTGAGGTGAGAGGAAATGAGGAAGCGAGGCGAGGCGAGGCGAGGAGGGGGGCATGTGCGGGGTGGCGCCCTCCTTCCTGTCCCTTTCTTCCGTGCAGGAGGTTGAAGATGGGATACAGAAAAGAAGAGGGGAGATCCGACGGTTAAGCGCATTCAAATCGGACGGATCCGCACTAACCGATCGAAACGTTTGGATCGACGCGCCCGGCGCAAAACGTTGGCCCTAGGGATAACTGAAGAGTCCACGATCCCGATCGTGCCGCTTACTACAAGTCCACGTAGGCGCATGTCCCCACTTGCCAGCCTTCATACCGATGCTTTTACCTCCCCATTTATTGCATAGGACCTGCCGGGTTGCAGACTCCCACATCTACACGTCAAGTTCAGTCCGCCCCACCCCAACACGTTTCCCTCCAACCGTCGCCGGCCACCGGCCGCCTCCCCCTCCAGCCGTCCAGCGAGCCATGTCGAAGTACGGAACCATCCCCATCTCCTCCTCCTCCGATGCCCCGCCTCCCGGCTCCTCTCCGCTGGACTTCATCTCCCGGGCCAAGGCCCGCGGCGCGTCGGCACTAGCGACGCGCCAACCCTGGCGTGAGCTCGCCGACCCAAAGGCCATCGCCTTGCCTCGGGGGCTAGGGGACGCCTACCTCCGCGCCCGCGCCAACCTCGCGCATTTCTCCATGAACTACGCCATCGTGGTCCTCGGCGTCGTCTTCCTCTCCCTGCTGTGGCACCCCTTCTCGCTCATCGTGTTCCTCGCCTGCATGGTCGCCTGGGTCTTCCTCTACTTCCTCCGCGACGTCCCGCTCGCTCTCTTCGGCCACACCATCGGTGACGGCGTCGTGCTCGCCGTCCTCTCGGCCCTCACGCTCATCCTGCTCCTGCTCACCGAAGCCACCGGCAACATCCTCACCTCGCTGCTCGTCGGGCTGGTGCTCGTCCTGCTGCACGCCTTGCTGCATCGCCCCGCGGACAGCATCGACGAGGAGGGCGGACGGTGGTACACACCCGTCACACCGCCGCAGCCTTACTAGTCTCTGAATGCTGAGTTGTGCCCTGTAATCTCATTGGTTCTTGGTTTGTGAATTGTGTTCCGTGGCTCGCTGCACTCGTTAATTGTTTTTTTAGGTGTATCCTTTCTTAATCCATATATATGCGCACTTGTTCATGAATAATACGTGCGCGAAATAAGTGTTCTTATTCCTTCTTCACCTTTCTGAACATTGATGATACGATGAACTATGGTCAGTTATAGGGAATAAGTGGCCAATCTGAAGTCAACTTGGGCTCAATTATATGTTTCTCGTATAATGGATTAATGGTTGCTTAGCTCAGAAGGCGTTAGGAACAAGGAAATACATGGTCAAACGCGTGCGTTGCCTTGTGCTGCAGGATGTGGCCAGAAACCGACGTTCACGTTTGAGATTGGGACGTTGATGCGACCGTATGAACTAGTTGAGTCAATTATTATTAGAGCATTTCCGACTACACCCCCAACAGCTCCCCCTTCCCTCCCGGTGCCAAAAAATTCCCCGGTCGCTCCTTGGGACGACGATTTTCGCGATTAGGCCTTTTTTTGGACCGGTAATTCTAGGCCGAACTCAGTGCGTTGGGGGCACTTGGGGGCTTAGACGGAAGGAAAAGCGGCGCGTGGGACATCATTGTCAGGCGAGATTCGCCTTTTTCCTCGTCAGACTCGTCCCTCTCGCCTCGCCACCACGTCGATTCTGGCGCCGCATGCCTCGCCCATGGCGTTACATCGCCGCTAGAAATGGTCATTTCCTTGCCGAATTCGCTTCAGCCTCCATCCCGTCCATCCTGCTCTTCGCCGGGCGCCACGCAGGCGGGGTACCGGCGGCTGCCTACCCACCACGCCCACAAGGTGTTCAGCAATTTGCCTGTTTGGTCATGGACTCGGACGACAAGGAGACGTTCGGAGCTTTGTTGGAGGAGGAAGCCGAGGTCGACAACGCCGACGAGGAACACCTCACGATCCTCGCCGCGCTAGCCGGCTTGTTGGCGAACAATGCCAAGCCTCGGCGAGGTGGCTCGACGTCGGGCCGCGCAAGAGCAAACAAAGGCATCGAATGGAGGGCTATTGTATGCTCTACGCTGATTACTTCGCCAACTCTCCTTTGCGCGGCGAGAATGTATTTCGGCGCCGTTATTGGATGAGCCGGAAGCTCTTCCTCAGGATTGTTAATGCCATTCGGGAGTTCGACAGCTATTTCATTTGCAAGAAGAATTGCACCGGCACAGTTGGATTCTCCTCACTCTAGAAGTGCACCACAGCTATGAGGATGCTTGTATACAGAAGCTCCTAGTGATATACAGGAAGACTATGGATCGCATGGCCGAGTCCATCACCATTGAGTGTTTGTACAAGTTCTGCAGGGCAGTGGTGACAGTGTTTGGTTCATAGTATTTGCGATCACCTTTGTTTGCTCGGATCCTAACACAGAATGAAGTAAGAGGATTTCATGGGATGCTTGGAAGCATCGACTGCATGCATTGGGCATGGAAAAACTACCCATTTGCTTGGCAGGGGTGTACAGAGACGCCAAAGGAGGTTGCGGTGTGGTACTTGAGGCAGTAGCCACACATGACCTATAGATTTGACACTCCTCTTTGGTATGCCAGGAACTCACAATGACATCAACGTATTACAGTGCCCGAATGTCTTCGCCAAGCTTGTTGAAGGTCATCCTCCTTCGATGAATTTTGAGGTCAATGGGCACCACTACAACAAGGGATACTATCTAGTAGATGGTATCTATCTGAAATGGTCCACATTTGTGAAGACCATCTCAAAACATGTGGCGCCAAAGAAGGCACACTTTGCTAAGTGTCACGAGGCTTGTAGGAAAGATGTCGAGCGAGCATTTGGTGTGCTCCAATCTTGATTTGCTGTTGTCCGGTACCTTGCTCTGACCTGGTCGAAATCGCAGATGTGGGAGGTCATGAATTGTTGTGTCATCTTGCACAACATGATCATTGAGAACGAGCAGGAAGAGCCAGTGTTTGACACTAAATCATATCTCAGGAAGGGATCCCTTGTAGTTGTTGATCGCCAGGTACCGACAACATGGGTTGCCTTCCTCAATATGCACCAGGAGATCTGAGACCCACAGGTGCATCAACAACTGCAGGACGATCTGGTGGAACGCCTATGGAGGCTCAAGGGCAACGCCTAGTTCGATTCATTTTTAATTTATGTTGGAATTATGAGCTTGCTTCGTTGAACTATTTGATCTGTATTAATTTCTGTGATTAACTTTGGCATAAAAAATAGTTTTATTGAATTTATGTCGAAAGAGTTCCGAATTTGGAGCGAATTTGGTCCAAATTTAGGCTGAAATCGCCAACTTAGGGGCGACCTTGGGACAGCGGCTGGAAACCCGAGCCCCTCAAGCCGATTATAACGCCGGTTGGCTCCCAGACGGCGCTATTTCGAACCCTTTAGGGACCGAATGGCTGGAGATGCTCTTACTAGTAGGGCAGAAGCGCGGCGTGGTTCAAGTGCCCGTTATTGGATTATTTGTCTACCATTCCGTTGTTATTTTTGTTTGAAACAAGTGATGGGCAGAGGTAGATGAAGAAGTAGATGGACTAAACATTAATTTGTGGGAGTATATTTCATTGCTAAACGATGGATAATTGTGAATGAATAGCAAAAGCTGGCCGTGTACACAACATGGTTGGTTGGTACACAAAGGCAGGGTAACAACATGGTTGGTTGGTACACAATGGCAGGGGTACATTGCGTGATTACATAGTACACAGTTGCAAATAAAAAAACGACAGCCAGTGAAGTAAACTGTGGGTCGTCGGTCGATTTTTAGGGCGCTTTGCTTCTACTCGTAGTTTGCATGCCTCACTGCATCCATATCAGTCTCTGAAAAAATGGCATGTGCAAATTAACATGGCAGGGTCTATTGTTAGGATGCAATGCAACAGCAACCTTCAGTAAACTGCAATGACCATGCTAAGCTCATTGATTGCATTACAAAGTAATACTTTCTTTGTTACTTTATGTAAGGTGTATTATTTTCATCACGATGATCAAGACATATAATTATAGACATGTTAAGATTAAATTATCCTTGGCAAACTGTTGGTTAGTGGAAAGTGAATAAATTTGTCGCGAAAAGTATGAGATACATGCAATCGACAAAAAAATAGTTTTTCTTCTTTTTCTATGAGGAGATACAGACAATCAGAAAAGAGATACTTTCATTTATTAAGAAGGCTGACAAAGAAATTATGAAGAATTAGGAGAAACGCATCTTATATTTTGAAATTTTATAAAAAAATAAATACGCCTTATATAAACGAACGATGGGAGTACAAACGAATACATAACTTACAAAAAAACAAAATTGGAATGATAAATCATTTGTACCATCTATGACGTGCGAGGGATATCCACAGATGAACAAAACATCTTAGGAACAGAAAACTTTTTTTTTGAAAAGAAGAAACTAAGCTCCCGGCCTCTCCATCCATCGATGCATGCAGTCATATTATTAAAAAAAAATTGAAGGACAAAATCATAGATCCACAAAGTGCTCACAAACTGAGCATAAAAACAAGTGCTTAAGTAAATAAAAACTGTCACATCCGACGAAACCAACAGTAGGCTACGATGCCTGTACACCTAGCCTATTATTAGCTTGCTATCCAAATCGATTGAAGAAAACACGTGCGATTGTCTTCCACCGGTTGCACCCAATAACCATAAGATCCCTCGAGTCCGCATGGGTGAGTAACGACCACGTACGGATTCAAGCCGTGGATGTGTAGATAACCTGCAAAAGATTATTGTAGTTTTTGCCATTAAAAATCATATCATTTCTAGTGTTACATATATCCCAAAATAATGCACTTATTTCAATCCAGATATGATTCGCTATAGGTACGTCTACTCCATTGAGCCACGTCCCAAATAGCGTATTAATGCCCGTTGCTGGATTAATGTTGAGGACTATATGAATAGTGTGCCATAATAGTTTTGCTAGTGGACAATCGAGAAAAGGTATCTTGTTTCATTTTGATCACAGTAGCAACACGTGGGACTACCTACTCATCTTCGTTTTATCAAATTAGCTTTGGTTAGTATCACTCCCTTGTGTACAAACCACGTGAAAATTTTAATTCGAAGTGGTACTTTAGTCTTCCAAATATGTAATGATCTCCAAAGAGTCCCATAATTAATTAAGTCCAAATACATCGACTTCACTAAAAAAATACCATTCACAGTTAATTTCCAATGAATATTATCTACCTGATCAGAGAGTTGAACATCCATCAATCTTATGACCAAGTGCAGGCAGCAATTCGAGTGTTCTCCCACTAGAGATCGTCTGAATTGGATATTAAGAGGTACCGAGTGTAATATTGTGGCAACATAATCTTCCTTACGTTGTACACTATTATATAGGTTAGGATATTGTAAAGCTAGAGGTGTATCCTCAAGCCATGTGTCCTCCCAGAACCTGGTCGTAGTACCATTGCCAACTAAAAACTTCACCCGCTGGAAGAAGGTTATCTTCATCTTCATTAACCCCTTCCAAAAGGTGAGTCATTAGGTCTAGCATTAACCTGGGCCAATGTATTAGACTGTAGGTACTTATTCTTCAAGATTTGTACCCACATCCCTTTGGTCTGAGTAGATAATCTATATAGCCATTTGCTAAGAAGGCATTTATTCTTCACTTCTAAGTTCTCAATGCCTAGACCCCCTTGGTCTTTGGGTCTACAAATAATATCCCACCTTGCCAATCTGTATTTCTTCTTAGCTTCATCACATTGCCAGAAGAAACGAGATCGATAAAAGTCTAGTCTTTTCCGTACACCTATCGATACTTCAAAGAAAGATAAATGGAACATCGGCAGACTCGTCAAAACCGAGTTTATCAACACAAGCCGGCCTCCATAGGACATAAGCTTGCCTTTCCATCAACTTAGTCTTTTTCGAATCTATCTTCAATACATTTTCATTCCCTATTCGTCAACCGTCTATGATGAATGGGAATCCCTAAGTAACTAAACGGTAATGATCCCATTTCACATCTGAATAGTTTCCTGTAAGCATCTTGTTCCTCCTTTGCTCTCCCAAAGCAGAATAATTCGCTCTTGTTAAAGTAAATTTTCAGTCCAGACAATTATTCAAATAGGCAAAGTACAAGCTTCATATTCCTAGCTTTTTGCGATATCGTGTTCCATGAAGATGATTGTGTCATCCACGTATTGTAGTATGGACACTCCCTCCTATACAAGGTGTGGGACAAGTCCTCCTACTTAGACATTCTCTTTAGCCTGACCAATAAGGACTGCCAACATATCTGCTACTATGTTGAGCAGAACGGGGAACATGGACTCTCCGTGTCTCAGTCCCTTATGTGTTTGGAAATAATGACCTATGTCATCATTAACTTTAATTCCAACACTGCCTTTCTGAATGAGAGCATCCACCTGATACCTCCACGATTCGTTGAACCCCTTCATACGCAAGGCCCGTTGGAGGAATGGCCATTTCACTTTATCATACGCCTTCTCGAAATCCACTTTAAAGATAACCCCATTAAGTTTCTTTGTATGAATTTCGTGCAACATTTCATGCAAGACGGCAACCCCTTCTAAGATGTGTCTTCCAGGCATGAAAGTTGTCTCGGTCGGTTGGACTACCGTATGGGCTATCTGCGTCAACCTATTCGTGCTAACCTTTGTAAAAAATTAAAACTGACATTGAGCAGACATATCGGTCTGAACTGCTCAATGTGAATAGCCTCCACCTTCTTTGGCAACAACGTTATTATTCCAAAGTTAAGGTGGAATAGCTATAACTGACCATTAAATAAATCATGGAACATAGGCAAAAGATCACCCTTTATAATGTGCCAACATTTTTTCATAAAATTCCGCCGGAAACCCATCCCATCCCGGTGCCTTATTTTGTTTGTAATTGCATCAAACACCTCTTTCTCTATAAACGGAGCTGACAATACATCATTCTCATCTGATCTGAGTTGAGGTATGTCCCCTGTGGTGCTCTCATCTAGAGAAACAAAATTCTCTTCGGGTGCACCAAAAAGTTTCTTATAGTACTCGGTTATGTAGAGCTTTAGGTTCTCATGTCCTACGATTGTACCCTCATCCTATTCAAGCTGATTTTTTTTCTTCCTATGCTTGCCATTTGCAATCATGTGAAAAATTGTGTGTTATCATCTCCATGGACCACCTTCGCTCGAAGGGCCCATTCATCTCCTCCTCTCTAAGAAGAGTTTGCAACTTCTTCTCAGCATCAATCTTAATATTCCGATCTGACATACTAAGAAGTGTAGACTCGACTTTTAGATTCAACTCATTAATGATTTGAATAAGCCTCTTTTTTCCGCTTTGTAAATGCCACTTTGATTTTTTGCTGAGTCAAGGATATCTTTTCTATGTTTAGAATGTTCAAAATGCCATTCAATTTATTTTTTGAAATAAGAAAATAAAATGGAACAAAATATATCATTACATAACCGAGCCCACTGAAACTAACTAATCGATGTCTCGAAAGAAAGCTCAGACATTGCGAGGGATGTCCACAAAATAAGAAAATAAAACAGAACTAAATGTATACTTGTCCGCCAAGGTCATTTGAGTCTTCTTGCTAACCCATGTGACAAATTTCTGTTAGAATTCTTAGGTGATCTAAGAAATATTACACATTGCTATCCCAGGTATTGCATAACACAACATAACAAAACAATAGTTAATAACTTAAGCCAGGAACAACGAACCAAAAATTCACACAGGGTGAACTTATTGAGCACATACACAGATGGGCAGTTCTAATCCCGAGCAACCCACATCATTCAATACACGGTTGCGAGCATGGCATCCAACCTGGACCTAGAGCGAAGGAAGCACAACCCCATCAAAGAGCAGGTCCTGCAACCCAGAAAGTCATGGGGTAATTAGAGAATTTATTTGCTTCAATTCATTGGGAAATTAGAGAAATAGCACCAAGGCAGAGGAGCCTGTTGAAGCAGGCCTTGTATAGAGCCCATGATGGCAGCCCAACTTGACTCCCACGTCAACCCAACATGGTTGCCGTCGATCCTCACGTACGTGACCGATTCAGCAGGATCAGATAACCCATCTCTCGCACGATCTCCTGCTCGATCTCCTGCTAGTTAGGGCCGTAGTTGGTTGACTCATGTACTGCAGCACCTGTTTAAATCCTCCCAATGGAGATTGAATAAAGTGTGCAACTCAAAATCTCTCTCTCTCTTTCGTTTCTCACATGGTATCAGTTTTTCACTACTGATCATCCACGCTTCTGCTCGTTCTCCGGCTGGCCATGGCTTCCCCACACTCTTCCCTCTCCAGCGAGGTCAACCCCTTTGCCGTCCTCGAGCCGTCCTCTGCCACCAGCCTTCACCTCATCCACATCCAGGACCACGTCCCCATTGTCTTGGACCTCCACACCCCCTCCTTCTCCACCTGGCGAACCTACTTCTCCTTGACATTTCGCGAGTTCCAGATCCGCGACCATGTCGACGACACCGTTCACGCTCGTGCCATGCACGACGACGCCAACTGGATGGGCGTGGACGCCACCATCATCAAGTGGTTGTACCGCACCGTCAGCCGCGAGATCCTCTCGCACGTGATCTACGACGACGACTTGATGCTCAGTGTCTGGACCTTCATCTGCCAACTCTTCCTGGACAATCAGCTGCAGCGCCAGGTACTCCTCACCACTAAGTTCTACAGCCTCTCCTGAGACGGCATGGGCCTCTTCGACTACTGTCTTTGCCTCAAGGTGCTCGCTGATGATCTCCGTGACATGGGCACCCCGGTCTCCGACGCCATCATGCTCACCAACCTGATCCGGGGGTTCGGTACGGACTATGCGAACGCGGCCTCCAACCTCAACCTCCTCACCGAGTCAACGTTCGCCCGCACCGTCAACTACCTGCGCCTCGAGGAGCGGCGGATGCTGCAGTCCTCGCTGCAGCGCACCCATGTTGCCCTCGCTGCGCCACCGGCGCCCCTGGTGGCCCCATCCGCAGCCAGCCCCTCACCGCCCGGCCACGCCCGCAAGAAGAAGCAGGGCCCCGACGGGCGTCCTCGCTCCGCCGGCCAGGCTCCTGCCGGGCGTTCCTCCACGCCACCCGGCCCTCCTTCGGCGCCTTGGTTCGAGGGGGGTGAACCCTTGGACTGGCATCGTCCATGCCTGGGCCCTATCGCCAGCGCACGCTCCGCACCCGGGTATCCTCGGCTCGTGCCTAGCCGGTCATCAGGCGCTGCTTGCCGCGCCTCATCCTAGTGGCTACCCCACGCCGCCGCCGAACGCGTGGCTGCCCGCGCCTCCCGTGGCCTGGCTCGGCCACATCGCTGGCACCTCAACGTCCCAAGACTCCTCGCTCCTGGCGGCCCTGCAGCAGGCTCCTTCGCCTACGACTTACACTGACAACGGCGAGTGGTTCATGGACACAGGGGCTTCTTCCCACATGGCTTCCCACCCTGGTATTCTTACTCATTCCCAGCCCTATCCTACGTCTACTCGCATCATGGTGGGTGATGTTTCCTCACTTCCCATCACACACCGCGGTGATCTCTCCCTTCCATCCTCTCACTCCCCCATCAAGTTATATGATGTTCTTGTTTCTCCTAATCTGGTTACTAATCTTGTCTCCGTTCATGCTTTAACTCGCCAAAACCCTATTACGGTTGAATTTGACGCTTTTGGTTTCTCTATCAAGGACCTGCTGACCAAAATGGTGCTGCTCCGATGTAATAGCCCCCATGATCTTTACCTGTTGTAGCCGTCGCTCTCCCAACACGCACCCGTCGCCCTCACCGCTGGTGTTGATCTCTGGCATGCGTGCCGAGGGCACCCCGGTGACTCGACCATGCATCAACTTCAACGTAGTGATTTTTTCCAATGTAATATAAGTGCGAAACACTATTGCTCTGCTTGCCGTTTGGGCAAGAGCACTCGCCTCCCCTTTTCCGATTCGTCTCATGTTTTCAGTTTTCCCTTTGAATTATTGCATTGTGATGTATGGTCTTCCCCGATTATTAGCAATTCTGGTTTCCAATATTATTTGGTGGTCCTTTATGATTTTTCTCGGTTTGTATGGACTTTCCCTTTACGTCGCAAATCGGACGTCCTCGCCACGCTCACCACTTTCTTTGCGTTTGTCCGTACACAGTTCTCTCGTCCCATTCTCGGTCTCCAAACCGACAACGGGCATGAATTCGACAACCACGGCGTCCACTCCCTGCTCTCCACGCATGGGGCCATCCTACATTTCACCTGCCCGTACACCTCGTAGAAAAATGGGCGTGCAGAGCGTGTCCTCCTCACTCTCAACGACAGTGTTCACGCTTTCCTTCTCCACGCTGACGTCTCGCTTCGGTTCTGGCCCGAGGCTCTCTCCACAGCTACACGTACTCTTAACGTTCGCCCCTGCCACGCCCATGGTAACTTCACCCCACACCACCTCTTCTTCGGTAATCTGCCTTCCTACGACGAGCTCCGAGTCTTTGGTTGTCTCTATTACCCAAACCTCCTCGCCACTTCTCCTCACAAGCTAGCCCCTCGACCCGTTCCCTGCATATTTTTCGGCTACCCTCCGAATACCAAGGGCTTTCGTTGTTACGATCCAGAGTCTGGGCGCGTAATCATCTCCAGGCATATGTACTTTGATGAAACTACATTTCCATTTAAACAGGTATCGGGCTCATCTACAGTGCCGCCAATTGCGCCCTCCACTCTGCCACGATCTCCTCTGATCGTTCTACCCGCAGCACGTGTTGCACCTCACGGCGCCCGTCTGTCTTCACTAGCCACCTGCGGATCGCCCCGCGCTGCCCTGGCGGTCGCTCCGCCTGATCTGGGCTCCTCTGCCGCAGGGGCCTCGCCGAGCCTAGATGGCTCTTTGCCACCTGATCGTGGTGCTCTGCCCTCAACGCCCGCTCCTGACGCCACGCCCTCCTCCGACCCTGCTTCCTCGCCAACCACGCGTGCTGCTGTAGGCTCCTCCGACCAGGCTTCGCCCCCAGTTGTGCCCGACGCCTCGGCCTCCCCCGGCCGGCCGGACACCCCGGCTGCTCCTCCCGATCGCCCCGGCATTGTCACTCGCGCCCGCACGGGCGTCCATCGCCCCAGCCGGAAGTACTCCTCCGACGAGTACATCTGCGCTAATACCACAACCGCTCCTTCGCCGCTCCCAGTGTCCATCCACGCGGCCCTCCGGGACCCTCGCTGGCGCGCCGCCATGCAGGAGGAATATGACGCGCTCCTGAGGAACCGCACCTGGCAGCTCGTCCTGTGCCCCCCGCGCGCTCATGTGATCAGTGGCAAGTGGGTTTTTCGCCTCAAGCTACGTTCTGATGGCTCCCTCGACAGATACAAGGCACGTTGGGTCGTTCGCGGGTTCCGGCAACGCGGCGGTCTGGACTTCACTGAGACCTTTGCGCCGGTCGTGAAACCGGGCACTATCCGCTGCGTCCTTCAACTCGCCATCTTGCGTCGTTGGGCCGTCCATCAACTTGACGTCTCCAACGCCTTCTTGCATGGGCACTTGAAGGAGCAAGTGTTCTGCCAGCAACCGGCCGGCTTCGTCGACCCACCTCACCCCGACGAAGTTTGTCTGCTCTCTCGCTCGCTCTACGGCCTCAAGCAGGCTCCGCGTGCCTGGTACCAGCGGATTGCTGCGTTCTTGGTGCAGCTCGGCTTCGTCATCACCCGGTCCGACGCGTCGTCGTTCGTCTACCACCGCGACAACGACATGGCATACCTCCTGTTGTACATCGACGACATTGTCCTGGCTGCCTCCACCGACACTCTTCTTCATCGCATCATCGACCTTCTTCAGCATGAGTTTGCCCTAAAGGACCTCGGCGCGCTCCCCTACTTTTTGGTTGCCGAGGTCGCGCGTCGTCCCGATGGCTTCTTCCTCTGTCAGAAGAAGTATTCCCTCGAGCTATTGGACCGCGCTGGCATGACCAACTGCAAGCCCGCGTCCACCCCCATCGACACCGCGAGCAAGGTTTCCGGTCAGGATGGTGTGCCCTTTACCGACTCCTCCTTCTACCGCAGCATCGTCGGCGCCCTGTAGTATCTGACGTTGACGCGTCCCGATCTCCAGTACGCGGTGCAGCAGGTCTGTCTACATATGCATGCCCCGCGTGATGTTCACTGGACGCTGGTGAAGAGGATCTTACGGTACATCCGTGGGTCACCGTCGCTTGGGCTCACTCTCGGCGCCTCCTCCTCGCTGGACCTCGTCGCTTACTCCGACGCCTATTGGGCCGGCTGCCCCGACACACGCCGCTCCACCTCTGGCTACTGCATCTACCTGGGGCCTTCGTTGGTGTCATGGTCATCTAAGCGGCAACCCACCGTCTCCCGCTCTAGTGCGGAAGCCGAGTACCGCACCGTCGCTAATGCGGTCGCCGAGTGCTCGTGGCTGCGCCAGCTCCTCACCGAGCTCCACTATGGCGTCGCCAAGGCCACGGTCGTCTACTGCGACAACGTCTCGGCGGTGTGCCTCTCCGTCAACCCCGTTCATCAACGCCGCACCAAGCACACCGACCTCGACATCCACTTCGTCCGCGAGAAGGTGGCCCTCGAGCATGTCCGTGTTCTCCACGTTCCCACGACACAACAGTTCGCCGACATCATGACCAGGGGTCTTTTGCCGTCGGTATTCCGTGAGTTTCGCTCCGGTCTCTACATCTGTGACGGCGAGGCTTCAACTGCGGGGAGGGGGGGTGTTGAAACAGGCCTTGTATAGAGCCATCTCAGCCCAACTTGACTCCCACATCAGCCCAATATGGTTGCCGTCGATCCTCACGTACGTGACCGATTCAGCACGATCAGATAACCCATCTCTCGCATGATCTCCTGCTCGATCTCCTGCTAGTTAGGGCCGTAGTTGGTTGATTCATGTACTGTAGCACCTGTATAAATTCTTCCAATGAAGATTGAATAAAGTGTGCAGCTCAAAATCTCTCTCTCGTTTCTCACAGAGTCAGATCAGTATCAAATTTTTCATGCAATGGTTTTGGATGTGGCTCTACTCCCCTCCCTGCTCCGTCTCTCAGTAAAAGAAAGGAGAAAGAAGCAACCGACCCAGAGGTAAAGCAGTGAGACGCAGGGAATGCTCCCAGGCAGGGGAACTTGGAGCAGACCGCTCCAGAGCAGCAGGACGTGTCCCTCAGCAACGCGGATGCCGCAGACATGGCCACCCCAGCTGCGCGCGGTGATCGACGGGAAGGATGGGATTGGGATGACACGGCCACCGCGCTGATGACGGAACGCCACGGACACGTCGTCTGCACTGGAGGAAGGATGGACGTGCGGCGACCTCCAGAGTCCAGAGCCCGCACCAAGTAGCCGGGCTTGGGCTACGTGCTACCCCGTGGGGAACCGCCACGTGCACCAGCTATCTCTGTACGCGGCGGCGTGCGGCCGACGAACGGTGGATGTCGGGGTCAGCCTGGGGTGGACAGTGCAGGGTTTGCAGGGCTTGGAGGAGGCGTCGCTGCTATTTCTTTGGAAGAAAAGAAGAAAGCATGAAGGAGCGAGAGGGGAAGAAAATGATTTTTCGTTCAAAAAGATCACCTGTCCAATGCAATTGACACAAAAGATCATTTTTAGATCAAATTGTCAGAAAAAACCACTTATATTGTGACAGCGGGCGCATCAGCTGACACATGGCACCTACCGTCACAAGGCCAGGCGGCAAGCGCTGTGTTACAGGCCAGGCGAACGGCGACGGAACAGGATCAGCCGATGAGCCCTGCCCCCACTCGTTTAGGCGGCGGCCGCCATGCAGTCAGGCGGAGCAACCTCATTCTAATCTACCTATATACCTACCTTGTAATCTAATAGTAGTACTTCCTCCATTTCATAATATACTGCGTTCTCGATTTTTAAGCTTTAACTTTGATCATAAATTTAACCAACAAAACCAATTACGATGGGAGTAAAAATTATATCATCGAAAACTTGATTCGAATACGAATTCAATGATATAATTTTTACTCTCGCCGCAATCAGTCTCATTAGTTAAATTTATGATCAAAGTTAGATTTAGATAAGTACGGACGCACTACATTGTGAAATGGAGAAAGTACTACGTACTGCTCCCTCCGTCCCATAATGTAAGATGTTTTTTAACATTATATTAATGTCAAAAAATGTTTTACATTATGAAACGGAGGGAATACCTAGCAAGATACCATGTCACCGGTTGTTTCATTCGGTGTCATCCACTGCTTCTTTTGCTTTTGCGTCAGATTGTCTTGGCCGGGGCTGTTGGAAATCTTGGACTTGAGCGTTGGCCGTCATGTTTAATCACGTGTAGATTAAGCAGTAATTCAGTGAGTCTATCCTGCACCATCGATTTCGTGCGCCATATATAGAAGATTAACGCAAGTGAACGGAACACTAGACTTCCTCAGCCACCTGTGCATAAAACCAAGAGTGGCACGGTACCTATAGTTAGCTAGCTACACAGAACTATGGGTATAGCCTGAAATCATGCATGCATGCATGTGCACGCCGCCTGACCGCATGGCGACAGGGTCCACCGACCCACTGCCTGCCGCCTGGCTGTGTGGCGGCAGGGCCCACCAGCCGATCCCGTTTCGTGGCCGTTGCTGTAGGGCCCTGTGGCGGCGGGTGTCACGTGTCAGCTGTCACGTCTGCCGTCACGATACAGGTGGTTTTTTCTGTCAATCTGATTCGGAGATGATTTTTTTGTCAATTGCATTGGATAGGTGATCTTTTTGACAAAAAATCCAAGAAAATATCGTCGTGGACAATGTCGGGCTTGAGGGCATGAAGGGGTGTCGCCGCTATCTCTTTTTGGAAGAAAAAAGAAAGGACGAAGGAGCGATAGGGAGGAAAATATCGTCGGGGTCCGAGAATAAAGCATTGGCATCGTTTCCCGAAAGGATCCTAGTAAGCGGCGGAAATATCGGGAATAACTGGCTTAGTACACACAAAAAGGTTTTCCTCGCTTTGTATTAAAAAAACCGATACATTTAACGATAGATACTAGGGCGAAAGAAACACATCCACATTCAAAAAAAGAAAGAAAAAAAATAAAAGAAATAAATGCCAGCAACGGCAGATCGATAGAAACGAAGAAGATTCGGGACCACTGCACCCATCGAAGATCTCCCACCAAGCTCCAAGACTCTGAAGCGTCGGTACCAATCAGCACCTTCAAGAAGGACCGCGATGATGACGCTGCTGCTGCCAAGGGTTTCCCCCATACGCGGCGAGGTGAGAGGAATGGTAGCCCCCGACGCCTTCCAGGAAAGTCCGGCGACACCCACAGGCACCATTGCGTCGGTGTCGGCCAGGCCGACACGGGGTTCCCCCGATCCCAACTTTCACCTCGAATGCTCCGGAGCTTGCCAGCAAAATGACCACCATCCTACGCCAAGGCCGTCTAGAAGCCTCCACGCCATCTCACCATGGCACCGCGAAGTGAGGCCTACACAACGACGAATAAGAGCCGGAACTAAGGGCAGCAGCACCATCGACACGTGGGAGGGATCAACCTCCACCATCAACGACGGTAGCCGACCAGACACAATAGTAGGAGCATACCAGGCCCGGCCGGGCCCTCAAACGCCCGTAAGTTCCCGCCATCGCGCTACAGCAGGCACGCCATCGGCATCGTTGCCCCCCGCCGAAGCTGCTCCCCATCCTCACCACACAGACGACGGCGAAGCCATGCCGGGGGCTGGCCCATTAGGACCCAGATGGGGGCCGTAGGGCCCAGATCTGGGCCGAGGGTGCGCCACCGGCCATCAACGCCATCATGGCGTCCCGCCGCCAAGGGCCACACCACCACCTCGCGCGCCGCCGGCCACCGCCGTCGGGTCGACGGGCCACCGCCTAGCCGAGAAACACCGATGCCATGCCATGCCCCGGGCAGAGGAACCGCACGCACTGGGACAAAAGGTACCGTCACCGCCAACACCACTCGGTCCTGCGCCATGGGCGTCCGCTGCCGGTGGCGGGTGGAAAGGGGGAGGAGGACGGCCGAAGGGGAGGGGGCACGCGCCGCCCCGGCCACCTCCCGAGGAGCGCGACGCAAGGTCGGATCCGGGAGGAGGGGTGAGGGGAGTGAGGGGCGAACGACGGCCGGCGGCCAGCGGCGGCGGGGAGGCCCTAGGAAGGTCAGTGGCAGCGGGAGGAGGACTGGAGAGGAACCCTAGGGAAAGGTCGGGTCGGGGACACACGCGCAAGCACGCGCGCCCCGATCCGGCATAACCGACTCATTAAACCAGCAAGATCCCATTACCGCACGTAATTCACCAAATGAGACAATAAAAAAAGAAAAAGAACCAAAAAATCAAAGCCAAACTAGTCAGTGAACCAGGAACACGTGGCATACACGCACAAGCTCTCGTCCTGCATTGGGAACACACGATAAAAGCGCTAGCTTATCCACTTTAGTATCTTTGTGTATATTATTTTGCGGGAAAGACCCAGCTCTATTAAATATGCACAGTGATGCAAAGAACACCAAGAAATAAGAAAATTACATCTGGGTCCCTTAGCAGACGAACCACACTCTCCACCACGACAGGATCAATCAGTGCATCATGCACCGATTCCGGCGCTTCATCGCTGACATGGAGCTGCACGGCCTATACCTCCATGGTCGCTGCTACACATGGCCCAACAAGCAAGATTGCCTTACTCTTGTGCGCATCAACCGTGTCCTTTGCACCCCGTCTTGGGAAGCTACCCACCTGAACTACATGTTGTGATGCATATCCTCCGCAGCGTCCGACCACTGCCCTATGGTCGTGGATTGCACCCCGCGATCACATGCCCCCATCTGCTTCCACTTCGAGAAGTTCTGGCCCAAGCTCGATGGCTTCGAACAAATCGTGGCCACGACATGGAACTCCATACACCCGGACCCAAACCCATTCCGTCGAATCTACGACCACCTCAAGATCACTGCTCGTCATCTACAAAGCTGGAGTTCCTGCTAGTTGGCCAACATCACACTCCAATTACAGATAGCCCAAGAGCTAATTTCCCGGTTTGACGTAGCCCAGTACCTTCGGCCCCTCGCACCTGACGAGGTTTGGCTTGCTAGAATCTCAAAGGAACATACCTTAGGCTTGCTTTCCTTGACCGATCCATTGCACATCAGCGTTGTTTGTTCTCTTTCCTATAGCAGGGAGACACGAACACAACCTTCTTCAAAATTCACGCCTCTCATTGCCAGTAGAAAAACCACATCAACAAGCTACACCACCACGACATGATGGCCCAGGACGAGCATGACATGGCTTGTGTGGCGTTTGAGCACTACACGTCCATCCTTGAATCTTCGAAGGATCGTGCCTTCTCCATTGACCTCGATCGCATTAGCCCTCGACACTTCAACCTCGACGAGCTGGAGAGGCCCTTTTCTGAAGACGAAATACGGCAAGAGGTAAAACAGTTGCCCACCGGGAAGGTACCCGGATCCGATGGTTTCTCCTCGGAGTTTCTTCGTGCATGCTGGCCTACCATAAAAGCTGGCTTTTGCGAGGCATTCAAAAATATGTTTGTAATGAATGACCGTGGATTTCAAAAGATGCTGCTCATCCTCGTGCCCAAGAAACCAGAAGCAGCCACCCTATTCGACTACCGTCCCATTAGTTTCATCCACCTCTTCGTCAAGCTCTTTGTGAAGGTCCTCTCTCCCCGGCAAGCGCCACACCTTAACGAGTTCATATTCACAAACTAGAGTGCTTTCGTGGCCGGTCGGAGCATCCACAACAACTTTATCTTGGTGCGGCAAACAACGAGGCACCTGCATCAGATTCGAGCACCTCGGGCGCTGCTCAAGCTTGACATTGTGTGGACCTTTGACTCCATTTCATGGGCCTTCCTTCTCCGGGTCCTCTAGCACCTTGGCTTCAGAACTAGATGGCCTGAATGGATCTCGATCCTCGTGGCCTTGAAGTGGAAGCCCGACGAAGCTGAAGATGCCGAAGTGGCAATGCAGGTCCGCAAGAAGCGCAGAGACACTTCCCAGAACCGTGATTGCCCCGGCTCCCATGCAGGTCAGCAAGCCAAAGAAGGAACGTAGATTACTGCTCTCCTCGTCCAGCAAGCCAAAGGGATGGCGAGGCTCCAATGACGAAACAAAGAACTAAGGCGAGTGCTTTTCTGTGTGTCTTGTAGTCTGGGACGTCTCCCTTTTATAGACTCGAATCAGCAATGAACCCCAAATCAACGAACTTCCTAAACTTCAGGATGCGCCCCCTAACATTTCTCCCATGCACTCTTCTTGCGGCAACTACTTGTGCAAGTTTATCCACCACAGTGTGCGACAGCCATGGTACCGTTGGTGAGATGGAGTTAAGTTTGTATCAGCCAAACAAACTAGAGTTTAGTTCAGCTATAAAAGCATCTCTACCAGACCCCATATAATGCCCCGACCCGCAATATAGGTCGGTACGGAAAAAAACTGCCCGATCAGGCCCTGCAAATGTGTCAGGTCCGTAAATATTTTCACGGGGCACGGGAAACCCGTGAAAACGCAGGTTTTACCCTTGCCCCGTCGATGCCATGCATATAGAGGGAGCGGTTGGCAGGGGGACATTTCAGCCCGCGCTTTTCCCCACCCACCGTCGTCGGGCCACAGCCTATGATTTCGGACATACTGACCGTCGGGATCATGTCGGCGGGCCACCACACGCCAGAGATTGACTTCCACCACACGTCGGGATCACACCGCCTGTTTGTTGCGGTCGCCAGATTTGGCGTTTCCGGCCGCCGATGGCTATGCCAAGCCATGGATTGGTCGGGAAGCACCCCTTACTCCCCCGGCAAAGCCCTAGTACCACATGCAAGTACTGTTTCGTCCTTTAGCCATCGTCGTGGGTTTGCCGGCAAGGACTCGGCCGACCGTAGCCCGGGCTCGGCGCTCGCGCAGCGGCTCGCCGGCTCTCTGATGCCGCTCATACAGTGTGACTACTGCACAAAGACATTGTTGCGGCTAACATCTAGCACGCCGCGACACCCCGGATGGGTATTCTTCAGATGCAAAAAAATGACGGGGTATGTTCTTGTTTTCATTTGGCTTTGTCAACCTATTCGGTTTAATTTCGATACCTTATTGAGATGGTCATGTGTGTAGGAAGGTGGATGCTCATTTTGATATTGGGAAGAAGAATACATCGATTTATTGATAGGAAGAAACTTAATAGATGTTCATGCACTCGTTGGTAGAATTGAGGCGAATGATGCGGCTGCATGTGCAATTAGAGAAAAAACTAAAGGGGAAGTAACGTCTACTTCTTTAAAATCAAAAAAGAAGAATGAAAAATGCAAGATTAAGAATCTGCAGATCAACAATGAAGGCATGGAGAAGATGTTGGTCCAACAAATAGGAGTAGTTATGGAAGTTGGATATCTTTTAAAATACCTAATTGTGGTTCTTGTTTTCTTTGATCTTACTATTCTAACGAAGATTTGATGAATTATTATGTATCCAATGCCCTTGAAAAAAATAAAGAAACAAACAAGTGTGCTTTCATGCCCAAAATAAAAATGCAAATTATTGATTTACGGGCCGGTGCGGACGACGACAAGGCAAACACCGCAAACCGGACCCCTAAAAAAGGATAGTCTGATTATATCTTTTTTACGGATCCATTTTGTGAGGACTGCTCGGTCGCCGTCCGTACCAGTCCGCATATCCATTTTTTCGCGAACTGTAAATGTATTTTGCGGGTTCACATTATACGAGGTCTGTTAGAGGTGCTCGAAACGGAATCAATTGACACCAGGGTCAGACCTCGACTCATCCGTTTGCACATTCCCGACCTGAAGCTCTGTTTTTGATTGTTGACGGCAGAACTGAACTGAAACAAAGTTTCAGACTTCGTATGCCATTTACATACGAAAGTACCATCATGACAATTTTCTTATGAAAATATAGTGTAAACATCATTGCAATAAAGGTCTGATTTCACTATATTTCCAACAAAAGGCGCTAAGGAGGAAAGGAGTTTAGATAGAATTACAGAATAAGGAAGGAAAAAGTAACAAACTGAGAAAAATAAGGAAGACGTGCAAGGAAGAGACAGCGTGACGAATCAGATCCAAGGTAGAACTTGAGTTTGCATGTATGTGCAAATTAGTCATGTTTGTTATCTTGTGCATGGGATTTGAATCAAAGGGTTGAGGACGGACGGCTACATAGGATACCTGCCCCCCACGTAACAATATGTTGTTCTATATTTAAGAGAGGTGTCGCATCACGGCAACGATCTGCATGATCGTTCCTCCTCGATTTGGCCATCGACGTGTTTCTGAATTGCCGCTGGAGATCTTACACATGGATATCTGGATCGGATAGTATCCGGTCGTGCGCATCCATGTAAGCCCACGTGTCTCCGGGAGGGTGCGACGCGAATCTTTGTTGTTGGTTCACACGATGGGACATGTAGGCATCTCGATTCCCATGGCACAAACAGCCGTGAAGGAAGTCTTGATGGCTAAGATCGAAAGATCAGTAAGGCAGATGGGGCCTTGTAGGCGATGGAATCAGCCAGGTGTTTGATAATTTTCAGTAGCAACAGTGTCAAATGAGGTGGTGGTGTTAGAAGAGAGAGAGGGATTGGTGGAATTGATGTTTATTGTTTGAGCCCCGTGGGCATATATAGGAATACATGATCATTTTGGAGTACAAGACAAGGTAGAATAAGATCCTACACTATCATATATTTCCTAGTAATCATAATACTCAACATCCCCTCGCAATCACAATTGCAGTGACGCAAACGATGACACTAGAGAAGAATCCGACGGAAATCCCCCCGCAATTGTAATGGTCAATACATCGCGGAAGTTGTGGTTGGAGTAGAAACCGACGAGGTTGCTCAAGCCAGTGGTACCTATCGTGGGAGTAAGTCTAACAATAGGAAGGGGGTTATGAATGTAGGGGGCGGAGCCTAGCTATGGCACAAGTGTAACACTCGGATGTACGAGTTCGAGCCCACTCGGAAGAGGTAACAACCATATGTCTCAAGCCCTAAGGCTTAGTGTTTGCTTATGGGGGATGTCTGATTACAAAGAGTTCGGAATCCTTGTCCAGGAACTCAGGGGTGGCTTATATAGAGTGCGACAGGACCCGTTGAGTGCCATTACAAGGCATTAAATCTGAGTAATTGCAGGCGTTACTGGAAGCTGTCGTCTTAACTAAGGCGTTACTGGTAACATTAGTCTTCACAACACTTCAAGTGAGTTATTAAGTTCCTCGAACGTTGCGACTCCTGCGATGGCCCCTCTCCTTCTCGTCTGAGTGTTGGATCACAACCGGTTGATGAAGTGACATTCAAGTGAAAATCAAGATCCGAGTGGATCCTGATGATATATCCGAATGCATCAGTAGTCTAGGTACTTTAATGCTAATGTGCCCCCACAACTGGGCCCTAGATGTCAGGTCCATGA
Organism: Hordeum marinum; assembly: GCA_022496015.1. Taxonomy (NCBI): domain Eukaryota; kingdom Viridiplantae; phylum Streptophyta; class Magnoliopsida; order Poales; family Poaceae; genus Hordeum; species Hordeum marinum. The sequence goes on from CM039672.1 coordinate 116,785,343, forward strand.
CCCTACCCGTGATAGGTGACCTCATTAGTAGCCCCGAATCAGTTGAGGTTTGGGAGCCGAGTGGACGATGCGAGGGAGCGTCGGCGGCGCCTCGGAGGCGTCAAGAAGCGTCTCGGGCTACCTCTTATTCGGTCTATGACCGCAACGGATTGAGGTTATGTATTTTCCGAATAACAGGGATAGCTTGACTATGCGAACCACTCAGTTGGTGTCGGACCACCTCTCGGGAGAAACGATCTCACCACATGGGCGTATGTAATTAACTGTTTTCCGAATGGTGATGCGAGAAGGAGGTTGTGCTCCTAGGTTTCCTTGCGGAATTCTCGCAGCGATCAGGAGATCATCCGAGTGCTCAACAGGTCTGGATTGCACATTCGGAGTGCCAGAGTGCATTGGAACACATCAACAGGTGTAGAGCCCATTTGGAACATGTCGCGGTGAAAACTCCGCTGATTTTGAATTCATAGTAATCATGCGCGCCTGTGAGGGCGGTTGCATTGCGATAGTGGGGAAAGTGGATGTGGCGCCTCAATAATTGCGCCGCGGTTAATGCCACACGTCCTTGAGTTTTTGTGCCAAAGATTTTGCGGATCCCACGCCGTCTGTAGATCTCGTGCCACCCACAGATTAATGGCTGAGATCGTGCCGCGTTGAGGTATAAAGATTGACTGGGGGAGAGTGAAGAAAGGAATTCCCCACTTTTCCCCTCCTCAAACCCTTTGTCATTCCGTCGAGCACTTCTCCCCATCAGACCACCTCCGACCGCTCCCCATTCTGCCGGCAATGACGAAGGGGGTGACCGCGAAGGCCGAGAGGGCCAAGAAGGTGTCGCATGGACCTTCATCAAGCGTTGGCGTGTCGGCGGGCTTCATCCAGGGCGATTGGCTGCCGTCGCAGGCCACCGTCGGTCGGCTGGGGGAATTGGTGAGCTAGGGATTCCTGGTCATGGGGAGTTGGCGAGCGTCGGAGTCAGGCGAGGTCGAGCCCATGCCACAAGGGGACGAGCGAGTGCTCCTCATGACCGACATCGAGAGAGGTTTCTCTTTGCCCCCGCATCCATTCTCCCGTTCATTCCTTGACTTTTACAGTGCTCAACTCCATCACCTTCCCCCAATGCCATTTTTTAATTGGCGGCATTCGTATCTCTTTGTGAGAATTTCCTTGGTTATAACCCGCACTGGGAATTGTTCAAACACATTTTCACTTGTCGAGTGATGACTGTCAAGAAGTCCACTCAGGCTAGAGGGGGAACGAATGTAGCAAATCTATGCGGGGTGAAAGCACATTTGCTCCCTTGGTGGTTTTGGTAATTAGTAACAACATATAAGTCATTGAACTAATGTTTCCACTAAGTGTATTTCAGGACAAGTTCAATGATAGGGATGGCCAAAGGATTGTGGAATTACCCCAAGATGCAAGGAAATAGGTTGGCCAAGCTTCAAGCAAGAGGACTCTACATTTTACATTTGTGAGAAATCACTTTGAGTCCATAGGAAAGCCAATACTATTAAAAGGGGATAAAGTTTTGATGATGAACAATATGCTCAAACGTGCACAAGTGATAGTCACCAAAACATCCACAAACTCTCCCACCAAAGTCTGTCCAAAGCCAAATATGCAAAATCGGTGCAACCACCATTCGTATCCCGGTGCCACTAATTCTAAACCCTAGACAGACTCAGCCAAACCCTAACACTTCGGTGCAGCCGACACTCCTCTCGGTGCCACCGAGTTGGGTTGCCAAGTTTCTGTTACACAAGTTCACATTTTCCGTCCGTCTGAAAATGGTGAATCGGCGTCACTGAGTTTGGTAAATCTGACCGTTAGTCACCTTGTCGGTGCAACCGAGAATCGTATATCGGTCCCTCTGAGATTCAAAAGTTGCCACTTTTGGTCACTTCGGTACCACCAAAATTTACACATCGGTGTCACCGAGTTGGTCATTTTGTGTGTAACGGTAGGATTTTTGGGGATGCCTATATATACCCTTCACCACCACCCACTCGAAAGAGAAGCACTCAGAACTATTCCATACCTATCCTACTCAGTTTTCTGAGAGAGAACCACCTACCCTTGTGTTGAGGTCAAGATCTTCCACTCAAACCATATGGATCTTTATTTCTAGCCTCCCCAAGTTGCTTTCCACCAATCCCATCTCTTCTACCGAGCCAAATTTGTGAGAGAGTGATTGTGTGTTGAGGAGTCTATCATCTTGAAGCACAAGAGCAAGGAGTTCATCTTCATTACCAAGCCTATTACCTTTTGGAGGGTGGTGCCTCCTAGATTGGTTAGGTGTCGCTTTGGAGCCTCCTACTTCATGTTGTGGAGTGAACCAAGAAGTTTCTAAGGGCAAGGAGATTGCCTACTTGGTGAAGATCTACCCATAGTGAGGCTAGTCCTTCGTAGATGGAATCCGCATGAAATAGTCAAGGTTGCTTCTTCGTGGAACCCTCCGTGGACTCCCACGACTGTTACCCTCCGTGGGTTGAAGACTCCATGAACGTGGACGTACGATAGCACCACCTATCGGAACCACGGAAAAAATCATCGTGTCATCACTTGTGTTTGCTTTCCTAACCCTCTCTTTACTTACATGTGTAATCTCTTTACTTTCCGCTGCTACACTCTTAGACATGCATGTGTAGGGTGTTACTTGATATTCTATGAATGTTAAAACTTGCCAAGAATTAAGATTGGGAAAAAGGCAAAGCTTTTATTTGGTCAAGTAGTCTAATCACCCCCCTCTAGACCTACTTTCGATCCTACAAGTGGTATCAGAGCTTTGGTCTGCATTGAATTGGTTTCACAACCTAGGAGAAGTATGGCATCTAGTGAGGGAAATTATCACCATAGAGGTCCGTACTTTGATGGCACTAATTTTGCTAGTTGGAAGCATAAAATGAAAATTCATTTGCTTGGTCATAATACCGTCATTTGGGATATTGTTCGTGTTGGCTTGTAAGGTGAATTATTTGCGGATGGAAAGGAACCAGATCGTGAAGCGACTGCGGATGAATTGAAGATGCTGCAACTCAATGCTCAAGCATGTGACATTCTCTTCAACTGCCTATGCCCTGAAGAATTCAACAAAATCATCCGTCTTGAACACGCAAAAGAGATTTGGGATACTTTGGTTCATATGCACGAAGGAACTAAGTCCGTGAGAGAATCCAAGTTAGATGTTCTTCAAGGTCAACTTGACAAGTTCAAGATGAAGGATGGTGAAGGAGTCGCTAAAATGTACTCTAGGCTAGCTCTCATCACCAATGAGATTGCTGGCTTAGGAAGCGAAGAAATGACTAACAAGTTCATCATCCAGAAGATACTTCGAGCTTTGGATGAGAGATATGACACCGTGTGCACATTGATCCAAATGATGCCCAACTACAAAGATCTCAAAGCAACGGAAGTGATTGGTAGAATTGTTGCTCATGAGATGACACTCAAAGACAAGGAAGAGCTTCATCACAAGTCTAGCGGTGCTTACAAATGCACAAGTGATGCTCTCGCTACCTCAATAGACAACCTTGTCACAAATGAAGAGATAAGCCTCATGGTCAAGAAGTTCAACAAGTTCTACAAGAATAGAAGCAAAGATCACAGCTCCAACTCAACACATGAAGAGAAGCATTCGTCAAGTCATGACCGAAACTGCTACAATTGTGGGAAGCCCGGACACTACTCAAATGAGTGCACGGCTCCCTACAAACGAAGAGAAGAGTCACCAAGAATACGAAGCTCAAGAGATGAATCACCTTGAAGAGAGAAAAGGAGTAGAGATGATCGTTATAAATGAAGACCCTCAAGGAGAAGTAGGGACTCGGAGAAGAAGGACAAGCACACCAAGAGCTACTCAAGAAGAAAGCATCAATCTCATGTTGGTGAATGGATTTCCGGCTCCGACTGCGACAACCACTCCGAGAGAAGCTATCACTCCAACTCTGACTATAGTCAAGATGATGGTGTTACCGGAATTGCACTAGTGACAACTAACTCCTATGATCTATTTGATTCACCAAATGAGGGAGGTGGAAGTTCCTTCATGGCTAAAGGCCCCAAGGTATCACACCCCGAATATCTTGATTTCAATAGTGATGAAGATGATTTGCTTTACGATGATGACTTGCTATGTGATAAAACTAGTGATGTCGATCATAATGAACTTGATATTTCTCATGCTAGTCAAGATAAGTCAATTGACAATGATAAGATGAAAATAGAAGAACCAACTAAAGAACTCAACACTCTTAATTTAGTCCATGAATCTACTCTTGAAGATCATAGAGAGCTCATTAGAACTAATGAGAAGCTACGCTTCAAAGCTCAATTTGGAGCAAGAACATGAATTTCTTAAAGCTATCAATGACGATCTTCGAAAGAAGACTTCATCTTATCTTGCCAAATGACTAATCTTGTCTACATTCATGCCACAAATCAAATCTAAGCAAACTAGTAACAAAGGAAAGAAAGGTTCTTCATCTAGTAGCAACAATAAAAATGCTAAACCCCATGATGTTGCTCCTAGTAGTTATATTGATTCCACTAATGATGATTCTCTTAGCCAAGTTACACTTGAGCAAGAAAATGCTTTATTGAAAGGGATTATAGAGAAAGGTATCTACAAGAGTCTTGAAGGGTACAAACAATTTGATGAGATTGTACGCAAGCATGGAGGATATCGGAAGAATCGCGGTGTTGGCTACTTCAACACTAATGGAGTTGAATGGGAAGAAGGTCAATATCCCGAGCCCAAGTTTGTTCCTCAAAAGAATAAGCATGAAAACACTCTTCCCTAGGGGACAAACACTCAAGATGACCTTCCACCACAAGACCACAAGCTCAAGGGCAAGAACAAGCTCCAAGAGGACATTGACTCATATGAAGATGAATCCCAAGCTATGGTGAAGTGGGTTCCCGAGGCTACGACAATCTCAACTTCTGCAAGTGCTACTTAAACACCAAGGATCCTCATCAACTTGATGTGGGTTCCCAAGAAGAAGAACTAGAGAGTTATTGAGGGGTGACTCCGCCAATGAAGTTCACTCATATTCATTATTGACAAGATCTATTTGCAATCAACATCAACCCTATGCAATAGATCAAGGAGTCACACATTCCCTCAAAGGTAAGCAAGGGACAAGGTAATCGTCAAATCAATGGACATCATCACACATGCTTTTCACTCAATGACCATAGATATCCTTGTATTTGTCTCTTGTGTGTTGGGACTAACCCATGTAGGTGAGAAGAGTAAGTAAACAACAAGGATGCTCCCAACTCTTGGTGATCTTCATCAACCTTGAGCATCCACCACTACCTCACCAATGTGAAGTCATCATCGACAAAAACCAAGGTTAGTTTATCCCTTTTATGGGGGGATGTCACAACAAGGGGGAGATTTACTCTAAGACTTGAGTCAAAGCATCTCTTAGTATGTGACAACATTAAATGCTTTATGTAAAAGTGGTAACCCCACTTGTGCTTAAACGATGAGTATGACATATGATCAAGTACTCTTACTCGGCTCCTAAGTCAAATACTCATATATAGATGACTTCGTCATTGCCCAAGTGATTGTTAGATGCTAGAGTGTTTGTGCATGTTTGCCATGATTTCAGTTGACATCTTATTGTGTGAGCATGTTGGTCTGCATTTATTTTCTCATTCGAGGATATCCAATTGTTGCTCTTTGGCTTTTGATTTATGTTTTTCCAATTGGATACACAAGAATGTCTAGGACCACTTATTTAGCTATCTATGCTTTCTCACCTCATACTCTATTCATGCTGCATCACGAAATTTGAACAAGTACTTCTCGATCCCTCTGTGTGTGGAGCACTCGGAGTTCCGTATCGATAAGGACTGAACATTAAAACCTCCCAAGTGCATCTTGGTGGAACCAACCACAAAATCTCGGTCTCACCGAATGCCTAGGGTTGATCTTGTTTTCAATCTCGGTACTACTGATTCCATCTTCCCGGTTACACTGAATTTCCCTGTCAACTGACAGTTGAGGAACTCGGTGACACCGAAAAGTTAGAGTTGGTGCCACCGACAATGGTGGTTATATAAGCTGTGGACCTCGATGCTTTGAAATTCAATCGTTTATGATAATCGTATTTCCTAGAGGCAATATGCCCTAGAGGCAATAATAAATTAGTTATTATCATATTTCCTTGTTCATGATAATCGTTTATTATCCATGCTATAATTGTATTGATCGGAGACTTAAATGCATGTGTGGATACATAGACAAAACCATGTCCCTAGTATGCCTCTAATAGACTAGCTCGTTGATCAAAAGATGGTTAAGGTTTCCTAGCCATGGACATGAGATGTCATTTGATAATGGGGTCACATCATTAGGAGAATGATGTGATGGATAAGACCCAAACTACAAACATAGCATATGATCGTGTCAGTTTATTGCTACTGTTTTCTGCATGTCAAGTATATGTTCCTATGACCATGAGATCAAGCAACTCACGGATATCGGAGGAGTTCCTTGTGTGTATCAAACGTCGCAACGTAACTGGGTGACTATAAAGGTGCTCTACAGGTATCTCCGATGGTGTCTGTTGAGTTGGCATGGATCGAGACTGGGATTTGTTACTCCGTGTGACGGAGAGGTATCTCAGGGCCCACTCGGTAATGCAACATCACAATAAGCCTTGCAAGCAATGTGACTAATTGTTAGTTGCGGGATCTTGTATTACGGAATGAGTAAAGAGACTTGCCGGTAACGAGGTTGAACTAGGTATGGAGATACCGACGATCGAATCTCGGGCAAGTAACATACCGAAGAACAAAGGGAACGTTATACGGGATTAACTGAATCCTTGACATAGAGGTTCGACCGATAAAGATCTTCGTAGAATATGTAGGAACTAAGGTGGACGTCCAGGTCCCGCCATTGGTTATTGACCGTAGAGGTGTCTCGGTCATGTCTACATAGTTCTCGAACCCGCAGGGTCTGCACACTTAAGGTTTGGGAGAATAATAACCAGCCCTTAGTGGGCTAGGAAAACAGCCACAAAGGCCATGGCGCAGGAGAGAAAGTCCTAAAGCAAAAAGTGGAAAATCAGCCAATAGGAGGCAATCCTACTCCAACTAGGATTGGAGGTGAAGTAGGATTGCTTCCCACCTCCTATTTCGGCCGACCCAAATAAATTGGCTGCCTCTCCTCTCCTCTCCTCCTATATATACTAGTGGATTGGGTGGTTTTTGGACAGAATTTCCGGCCACGTGCTACCCGTTCCACCGGTGCATAGTTTCTCCTCTAGATCGGTTTTCTGCAGCGCTTAGGCGAAGCCCTGCCGGAATTGCTCCACCACCATCACCGGAGCGCCGTCACGCTGCCGGTGAACTCTCTCTCCTCTCCACCTCCTCTCGCTGGATCGAGACGGTGGAGATCGTCATCAAGCTGCACGTGTGCTGAACGCGGAGGTGCCGTCCGTTCGGCGCTAGATCGGAAGGACCGCGATCGAGATCGCGAGACGGTTCGTGATGTGATTACGGAATGGATCGTGATGATTTCGCGGGACAGATCATGATCAAGATCGTGAGACGGATCGTGATGAGTTCACGGGACAGTTCGTGATTGGATCGCGGGACGCTTGGCGATTTGGATCGCGAAGAAGTTCGACTACACCAACCGCGTTTCTTAACGCTTCCCGCTTAGCAATCTACAAGGGTACGTATATCCACTCTGCCTCTCGTAGATGCTCATCACCATTGATAGGTTTGCATGTGCGTAGGAAAATTTTTGTTTCCCATGCGACGTTCCCCAACAAGAATTGGTGCCTCCGACAATGGTGGTTATATAAGCTGTAGACCTCGATGCTTTGAAATTCAATCTTAATCGTCATGCCCCAGAACCCTAAGCTGCCGCCTATGAGACCCCTGGTCATCACCCTTGTCTTCCTACGCTCCTCCGCCGCTGGGAATCGCCGCCGTCAACGAAATTCTCTCCATCGTCGCCGCCGTAGCGGATCCGCACCAAGTTAGGGTACGGATTGACCTCTTTTGCGCTCCTCATCCGATTCTTGCGCATTAGATTGAAGTTTATCAATAAGCCACTCTTTGCACGTATTCCCATCCACACAAAATCTCTATAGTCTAGCGAATGGTGAGTTTTCTAGGGTTTTGCCGTCTGCCCGATAAATCTCGGTGGAACCGAAACAAATATATCGGTCTCACAGATGTGAACTTCTGTGATGCTGAGAACTGACTCAGTGGAACTGAGTAACTCTTTTCGGTCTGACTGAAAAGAGTGCCAAGGTTTGGTTAAGAGAGACAGTTTGTCTCGACACCACCAAAATTGTTGTTTTGGCTGTATCGATATTTATTTGACAGAATGCAAAAACCTTGAAAATCTATTGTTCAAAATTTCAAAATCCAGCCTTATTTTGTGATGACTCATCTGCTTCTGCTCTCCTAATACTCTATTCATAGGGTCAGTATGTCAGATGCTGAGGACAGTCAAAATTTGGCAGAGCAGGGAGTTGATATGAGTTCAGGGACAAACCCAGAGCCCAGTTCTTTTTCAGATCTAGGCACCCCCAGCTCTCATGGGTTGCCCAAGCCTGCCACCAGGACCAGGAAGAAGCTAAATTCTGATGAAGAAGATTCAAACTTTATTCCTGAGGAGATTCTTGCCAAGAAGCAAGAAAACACTACCAAGAAATCTGCTAATGAAGCCACCTCTTCTAGGAGGGTGGTTAGCAAAGTATATGCATCTTCTAAAGCTATGAGAGCACCTGAGAGTGCTAGTGCCACAATGACTATAGATCCCCCAAGGAATCCTTTGCCTAAGAAGGCAGGGGAGAAGGAATCCAGAAAGAGGATTATCCATGTGATTGGTAGGCCTACCTCCATGTATGAAGATCCAGAGGAGGCTGCTGGTGTTGCTGCTGAGGAAGAGGAGGAAGAACATGTTGAGAAGGCCCCTCCCAAGTAGAAAGCCAAGAAGCTTATGGCTGATGCTATGCCAAAGACTGGAACTTCCAAGAGAACCAAGCCTACATGCAAGAAAGCTGCTGCACATAAGTCCAAGAGGACTACCAGAGACATACCAGCTTTTGAGAAGAACAAGGGGACTGCCTCTAGACTTGAAGATGATGATGACTTGACTACTTTGATCAAGCTCAGACCACTTCTTCCAGTACATGATGTCAGCCACTTAGTTGCTCAAGACACGAAGTGACCAAACGTGCACAAGTGATAGTCACCAAAACATCCACAAACTCTCCCACCAAAGTCTGTCCAAAGCCAAATATGCAAAATCGGTGCAACCAACAATCCTATCCTGGTGCCACCGATTCTAAACCCTAGACAGACTCAGCCAAACACTAACACTTCGGTGCAGCCGACACTGCTCTCGGTGCCACCGAGTTGGGTTGCCAACTTTTTGTTACGCAAGTTCACATTTTCGGTCCGTCCGAAAATGGTGAATCGGCATCACCGAGTTTGGTAAATCTAACCATTGGTCACCTTGTCGGTGCAACCAAGAATCGTATATCGGTCCCTCCGAGATTCAAAAGTTGCCACTTTTGGTCACTTCGATACCACCGAGATTTACACATCGGTTTTGTTGGAAATATGCCCTAGAGGCAATATATAAAGTGTTTATTATTATATTTCCTTGTTCATGATAATCGTTTAGTATCCATGCTATAATTGTAGTGATTAGAAACACATAGCATGTGTGGGTAAATAGACAACACTGTGTCCCTAGTATGCCTCTAGTGAACTAGCTCGTTGATCAAAGATGGTCAGGGTTTCCTAGCCATTGACATGTGATGTCATTTGATAACGGGATCACATCATTGGGAGAATGATATGATGGACAAGACCCAAATTACAAACGTAGCATATGATCGTGTCAGTTTATTGCTATTGTTTTCCACATGTCAAGTATATGTTCCTATGACCATGAGATCATGCAACTCACAGATATCGGAGGAGTGCCTTGTGTTTATCAAACGTTGCAACGTAACTGTGTGACTATAAAGGTGCTCTACAGGTATCTCCGTTGGTGTCTGTTGAGTTGGCATGGATCAAGACTGGGATTTGTTACTCCATGTGACGGAGAGGTATCTCGGGGCCCACTCGGTAATACAACATCACAATGAGCCTTGCAAGCAATGTGACTAATTGTTAGTTGCGGGATCTTGTATTACGGAACGAGTAAAGAGACTTGTCGGTAACGAGGTTGAACTAGGTATGGAGATACCGACGATCGAATCTCGGGCAAGTAACATACCGAAGAACAAAGGGAACATTGTACGGGATTAACTGAATCCTTGGCATAGAGGTTCGACCGATAAAGATCTTCGTAGAATATGTAGGAACCAATGTGGGCGTCCAGTTCCCGCCATTGGTTATTGACCGTAGAGGTGTCTCGGTCATGTCTACATAGTTCTCGAACCCTCAGGGTCTGCACACTTAAGGTTCAGTGACGTTTTGGTAGTGTAGAGTTATGTATGGTGGTGACCGAAGTTTGTTCGGAGTCCCGGATGAGATCCCGGACGTCACGAGGAGCTCCGGAATGGTCCAGAGGTAAAGATTCATATATAGGAAGTCCCAGTTTGGTCGCCGTAAAAGTTTCGGGCTCATCGGTAGTGTACCGGGAGTGCCGGTAGTGTACCGGGAGACCTCCGGGAGGGGTATTTCGACCCTAAAGGGTCCATGGGCTGTGGAGAGTAATAACCAGCCCTTAGTGGGCTGGAGGAACAGCCACAATGAGGCCCATGGCACAGAAGGCAAAAGTCCTAAAGGAAAAAGGTGAAAAAAGGCAAAAAGGGAGAGTCCTACTCCTACTAGGAGTGGAGGAGGAGTAGGACTCCTCCCCCTCTAGCCGGCCGAATCCTAGAGGCCCTTGGCCTTGCGCCAAGGGCTTCCTCTCCATCCCTCCTTTATATACTGGTGGATTGGGGCTGTTTAGACACAGTTTTACAGCCACGTGCTACCCGTTTCACCGGTGCTCCTCTAGATCGGATTTCTGCAGCGCTTAGGCGAAGCCCTGCCAGAATTGCTCCACCACCACCAACACCGGAGCGCCGTCACGCTGCCGGTGAACTCTCTCTCTTATCCACCTCCTCTTGTTGGATCAAGACGGTGGAGATCATCATCGAGCTGCACGTGTGCTGAACGCGGAGGTGTCATCCGTTCGGTACTAGATCGGAAGGATCGTGATCAAGGCCACGGGACGTTCGTGATCGGATCGCGGGACGGATAGTGACGAGATCGCAGGACGGTTCGTGATTGGTTCGCGGGATGGTTCGTGATTAGACCGCGGGACGCTCGGCGATTTGGATCGCGAAGAAGAACGACTACACCAACCGCGTTTCTTAACGCTTCCCGCTTAGCGATCTACAAGGGTACGTAGATCCACTCTCCCTCTCATAGATGCTCATCACCATGGATAGGTTTGCGTGTGCGTAGGAAATTTTTTGTTTCCCATGCGACGTTCCCCAACAGTGGCATCATGAGCTAGGTTGATGGTTCGGTGAGATCTCGAGTAGAACACAAAAGGTTTGTGGACGTTGATGCTTAGATTGCTTCCTCCCTTGGTCGTATTTTGGTTCAGCGGTATTGTGAGATGAAGTGGCCCGGCCAACATTACTCGTATGCTTACGAGAGACCGGTTCCCTCGACGCAACTTGTTGCTTAGATGGCTTGCGGGTGACAGTTTCTCTCACTTTAGTTGTATCGGATCCGACAAAGGCGCTCCTTGAGAAGGTTGAAAAGCAAAATATGTGTCACCATTGTGGTTTATGCGTAGGTGAGAATCGTTCTTGCTAGATACCCATAGCAGCCACGTAAAACATGCAACAACAATTAAAGGACGTCTAAGTTGTTTTTGCAGGGTATGTTGTGATGTGATATGGCCAATTACATGATGTGATATATGTGATGTATGAGACGATCATGTGATGTATAGATTATCACGACTTGCATGTCGATGAGTACGGCAACCGGAAGGAGCCATAGGGTTGTCTTTAATTATTGTATGACCTGCGTGTCAATCATTAAGCGCTATGTAATGCTTTACTTTATTGCTAAACGGGAGCAATAGTAGTAGAAGCATGGTGGGCGCGACAAACCCGATGGCGACACGTTTATGGAGATCAAGATGATGGAGATCATGGTGTCATGCCGGTGACGATGGAGATCATGCCGGTGTTTCGAAGATGGAGATCTTAAACACAAGTTCATGGCCATATCATGTCACTTATGAATTGCATGTGATGTTAAGCTTTTTATGCACCTTGTTTTGCTTAGTACGACGGTAGCATTATAAGGTGATCCCTCACTTAAATTTCAAGATAAAATTGTGTTCTCCCCGAGTGTGCACCGTTGCGAAAGTTCGTCGCGTCGAGACGCCACGTGATGATCGGGTGTGATAGACTCTACGTTCACATACAACGGGTACAAGCCAGATTTGCACGCGCAGAACACTCGGGTTAAACTTGACAAGCCTAGCATGTACAGACATGGCCTCGGAACACAAGAGACCGAAAGGTCGAGCATGAGTCATATAGTAGATATGATCAACATAATGATGTTCACCATTGAAGCCACCTTAACTCACGTGATGATCGGACTTGAGTTGGTGAATTTGGATCATGTGACACTCAGATGACCTGAGGGATGTCAATTTGAGTGGGAGCTTTAGTAATTTGATTAACTAAACTCATTATATTGAACAATAGTCTAAGTAACCTTTGCATATTTATCTTGTAGATCAATGGCTCGCGCAGTAGCACCCCTGAATTTTAATGCGTTCCTAGAGAAAGCTAAATTGAAAGATGATGGAAGTAACTTTGTTGACTGGGCTCGTAATCTGAGGATTATCCTCACGGCTTCCCAGAAGTCATATGTCCTTGATGCACCGCTTGGTGACCAACCAGAAGACATGACCTCCGAAGACGTTAAGAACGCTTGGGAGGCTCGTGCTGGAGACTACTCAATAGTTCAGTGTGCAATATTGTATGGCTTAGAACCGGGACTTCAAAGACGTTTTGAACGTCATGGAGCATATGAGATGTTCTAGGAGTTGAAGTTTATCTTTCAGAAGAATGCCCGGATCGAGAGGTATGAGACCTCCGATAAATTCTATGCTTGCAAGATGGAGGAGAACGGGTCTATTAGTGAGCACATACTCAGAATGTCTGGGTACTCAAACCGTCTAGCTGAGTTGGGAATTACCCTTCCGTCGGAGGCAATCAATGATAGAGTTCTTCAATCACTGCCACCTAGTTACAAGAGCTTTGTGATGAACTATAACATGCACGTGATGAACAAGTCAGTCGCCGAGCTGTTTGCGATGCTGAAAGTCGCCGAGTCTGAAATCCAGAAAGAACATAAAGTGTTGATGGTCAATAAAACCGCTAGTTTCAAGAAAAATGGCAAAGGCAAAGGCAAGAAGGGTAAAACCAAGAAGGGTGGCAAAGCACTTGCTACTCCCACAAAGAAGCCTAAGCATGGACCTAAGCCAGAAACTGAGTGCTTTCATTGCAAAGGAACTGGTCACTGGAAGCGGAACTGCCCCAAGTACCTGGCTGACAAGAAGGCGGCCAACGAAAAACAAGGTATATATGATATACATGTTATTGATATGTACCTTACTAGATCTTGTAGTAGTGCCTGGGTATTTGATACCGGTTCGGTTGCTCACATTTGCAACTCAAAGCAGGAACTACGGAATAAACGAAGGCTAGCAAAGGACGAAGTGACGATGCACGTGGGAAATGGTTCCAAGGTTGATGTGATCGCCGTCGGCACGCTCTCTCTTCAATTACCATCGGGATTAGTGATGAACCTAAATAATTGTTATTTAGTACCTGCATTAAGCATGAACATTATATCTGGATCTTATTTATTGCGAGACGGTTACTCATTTAAATCAGAGAATAAAGGTTGTTCTATTTATATGAGTAATATATTTTATGGTCATGCACCCAATGTTAGGGGTTTATTCATATTGAATCTTGATAGTGATGACACACATGTTCATAACATTGATGCCAAAAGATGTAGAATTGATAATGATAGTACCACTTTCTTGTGGCACTGCCGTTTAGGTCATATTGGTGTAAAACGCATGAGGAAGCTCCATGTTGATGGACTTTTGGAGTCACTTGATTTTCAATCACTTGAAACATGTGAACCATGCCTCATGGGCAAGATGAATAAAACGCCGTTCTCTAGAACAATGGAACGGGCAAGTGACTTATTGGAAATCATACATACTGATGTGTGCGGTCCAATGAATGTTGCAGCGCGCAGTGGATATCGTTACTTTCTCACCTTCACTGATGACTTGAGTAGATATGGGTATATTTACTTGATGAAACACAAGTCTGAAACTTTTGAAAAGTTCAAGCAATTTTAGAGTGAAGTTGAGAATCATCGTAACAAGAAGATTAAATTTCTTCGATCTGATCTTGGAGGTGAATATCTGAGTTATGAGTTTGGCAGTCACTTAAGACAATGTGGAATTGTTTCACAGTTGACACCGCTCGGAACACCACAGCGTAATGGTGTGTCTGAACGTCGTAATCGAACCTTATTAGATATGGTGCATTCTATGATGTCTCTTGCTGATTTGCCACTATCGTTTTGGGGTTATGCATTAGAGACAGCTGCATTCACTTTAAATAGGGCACCATCAAAATCCGTTGAGACGACGCCATATGAACTGTGGTTTGGCAAGAAGCCAAAGTTGTCGTTTCTTAAAGTTTGGGGATGTGATGCTTATGTCAAAAAGCTTCAGCCTGAAAAGCTGGAACCCAAAGCAGAGAAATGCGTCTTCATAGGATACCCGAAAGAGATGGTCGGGTATAAGGCAAAGTGTTTGTCGCTAAGAACGGAACATTTCTTGAGAAAGAGTTTCTCTCGAAAGAATTGAGTGGGAGGAAAATAGAGCTTGATGAGGTTATTGAACCTTTAATTCAACCAGAAAGTAGCGCAGTGCAGAAAGAAGTTTCTGTGGAACCTACGACGGTAGAAGAGGAAGTTAATGATGATGATCATGAAGCTTCAGATCAAGCTGCTATTGAACCTCGTAGGTCGACAAGGACGCGTACTGCTCCCGAGTGGTACGGCAACCCTGTCTTAGAGGTCATGTTATTAGACAACAATGAACCTACGAGCTATGGAGGAGCAGTGATGGGCCGGATTTCGAGAAATGGTTAGAGGCCATGAAATCCGAGATGGGATCCATGTATGAAAACAAAGTATGGACTTTGGAAGTACTACCTGAAGGGCGAAAGGCCATTCAGAACAAATGGATCTATAAGAAGAAGATAGACGCGGACGGTAATGTCACCGTATATAAAGCTCGACTTGTGGCAAAGGGTTTTTCACAAGTTCAAGGAGTTGACTATGATGAGACTTCTCACCCGTAGCGATGCTTAAGTCTGTCAGAATCATGTTGGCGATAGCTGCTTATTTCGACTATGAAATTTGGCAGATGGATGTCAAAACGGCGTTCCTCAACGGTTTCCTTGAGGAAGAGTTGTAGATGATGCAACCCGAAGGTTTTGTCGATCCAGAGAATGCTGACAAAGTTTGCAAACTCCAGCGGTCCATTTATGGACTGGTGCAAGCATCTCGGAGTTGGAATGCTTTGATGAGCTGATCAAAGCGTTTGGATTTATACAAGTTTATGGAGAAGCTTGTATTTACAAGAAAGTGAGTGGGAGCTCTATAGCATTTCTAGTGTTATATGTGGATGACATATTGCTGATTGGAAACAATATAGAAATGCTGGAAAGCGTGAAGGAATATTTGAATAAGAGTTTTTCAATGAAGGACCTAGGAGAAGCTGCTTTCATATTAGGCATTAAGATCTATAGAGATAGCTCGAGACGCTGAATAGCACTTTCACAGAGCACATACCTTGATAAAGTTTTGAAGTTCAAAATGGAGCAGTTCAAGAAAGGGTTCTTGCCTGTGTTACAAGGTGTGAAGTTGAGTAAGATTCAATGCCCAGTGACTGCAGAAGATAAAGAAAAGATGAGCGTCATCCCCTATGCTTCAGCCATAGGCTCTATCATGTATGCAATGCTGTGCACAAGACCCGATGTCTGCCATGCCATAAGTATGGCCGGAAGGTTTCAGAGTGATCCTGGAATGGAGCACTAGCAAGCGGTCAAGAATATCCTTAAGTACCTTAACAGGACTAAGGACATGTTTCTCGTTTATGGAGGTGATGAAGAGCTCGTCGTAAAGGGTTACGTCGATGCAAGCTTTGACACTGATCCGGACGATTCTAAGTCGCAAACCGGATACGTATTTATTCTTAACGGGGGAGCGGTAAGCTGGTGCAGTTCCAAGCAAAGCGTGGTAGCTGATTCTACGTGCGAATCGGAGTACATCGCAGCCTCGGAGGCAGCGAAGGAAGGTGTCTGGATGAAGCAGTTCATGACAGATCTTGGAGTAGTGCCTAGTGCACTGAATCCAATAAACCCGTTCTGTGACAACACTGGTGCCATTGCTCTAGCCAAGGAACCAAGGTTTCACAAGAGGACCAGACACATAAAGCGACGCTTCAACTCCATCCGGTTCTACATCGAGGAGAAGGACATAAATATTTGCAAAGTGCACACGGATCTGATTGTTGTAGACCCATTGACTAAACCTCTTCCAAGGGCTAAACATGATCAACACCAGAACTGTATGGGTGTTCGATTCATTACCATGTAAATCACATAGTGATATGAACTAGATTATTGACTCTAGTGCAAGTGGGAGACTGTTGGAAATATGCCCTAGAGGCAATATATAAAGTGTTTATTATTATATTTCCTTGTTCATGATAATCGTTTATTATCCATGCTATAATTGTAGTGATTGGAAACACATTGCATGTGTGGGTAAATAGACAACACTGTGTCCCTAGTATGCCTCTAGTGAACTAGCTCGTTGATCAAAGATGGTCAGGGTTTCCTAGCCATTGACATGTGATGTCATTTGATAACGGGATCACATCATTGGGATAATAATATGATGGAGAAGACCCAAACTACAAACGTAGCATATGATCATGTCAGTTTATTGCTACTGTTTTCCGCATGTCAAGTATATGTTCCTATGACCATGAGATCATGCAACTCATAGATATCGGAGGAGTGCCTTGTGTGTATCAAACGTCGCAACGTAACTGCGTGACTATAAAGGTGCTCTATAGGTATCTCCGATGGTGTCTGTTGAGTTGGCATGGATCAAGACTGGGATTTGTTACTCTGTGTGACGGAGAGGTATCTCGGGGCCCACTCGGTAATACAACATCACAATGAGCCTTGCAAGCAATGTGACTAATTGTTAGTTGCGGGATCTTGTATTACAGAACGAGTAAAGAGACTTTCCGGTAACAAGGTTGAACTAGGTATGGAGATACCGACGATCGAATCTCGGGCAAGTAACATACCGAAGAACAAAGGGAACATTGTACGGGATTAACTGAATCCTTGGCATAAAGGTTCGACCGATAAAGATATACGTAGAATATGTAGGAACCAATGTGGGAATCCATTTCCCGCCATTGGTTATTGACCGTAGAGGTGTCTCGGTCATGTCTACATAGTTCTCGAACCCGCAGGGTCTGCACACTTAAGGTTCGGTGACGTTTCGGTAGTGTAGAGTTATGTATGGTGGTGACCGAAGTTTGTTCGGAGTCCCAGATGAGATCCCGGATGTCACGAGGAGCTCCGTAATGGTCCGTAGGTAAAGATTCATATATAGGAAGTCCCAGTTTGGTCGCCGGAAAAGTTTCGGGCTCATCGGTAGTGTACCGGGAGTGCCGGTAGTGTACCGGGAGACCTCCGGGAGGGGTATTTCGACCCCAGAGGGTCCATGGGCTGTGGAGAGTAATAACCAGCCCTTAGTGGGCTGTAGGAACAGCCACAATGAGGTCCATGGCGCAGGAGGCAAAAGTCCTAAAGGAAAAAGGTGAAAAAAGGCAAAAAGGGAGAGTCCTACTCCTACTAGGAGTGGAGGAGGAGTAGGACTCTTCCCCCTCTAGCCAGCCGAATCCTAGAGGCCCTTGGCCTTGCGCCAAGGGCTGCCTCTCCCTCCCTCCTTTATATATGTGGATTGGGGCTGTTTAGACACAGTTTTACAGCCACGTGCTACCCGTTTCACCGGTACTCCTCTAGATCGGATTTCTGCAGCGCTTAGGCGAAGCCCTGCCGGAATTGCTCCACCACCACCAACACCGGAGCGCCGTCATGCTGCCGGTGAACTCTCTCTCTTCTCCACCTCCTCTTGCTGGATCAAGATGGTGGAGATCGTCATCGAGCTGCACGTGTGCTGAACGCGGAGGTGCCGTCCGTTCGGTACTAGATCGGAAGGATCATGTTCAAGGCCACGGGACGTTCGTGATCGGATCGCGGGACGGATCGTGACGAGATCGCGGAACGGTTCATGATTGGTTCACAGGACGCTCGGTGATTTGGATCGCGAAGAAGTATGACTACGCCAACTGCGTTTCTTAACGCTTCCCGCTTAGCGATCTACAAGGGTACGTAGATCCACTCTCCCTCTCGTAGATGCTCATCACCATGGATAGGTTTGCGTGTGCGTAGGAAATTTTTTGTTTCCCATGCGACGGTCCCCAACAGGTTTCACCGAGTTGGTCACTTTGTGTGTAGCGGTTGGATTTTTGGGGATGCATGTATATACCCCTTCACCACCACCCACTCGAAAGAGAAGCACTCAGAACTATTCCATACCTATCCTACTCAGTTTTCTGAGAGAGAACCGCCTACCCTTGTGTTGAGGTCAAGATCTTCCACTCCAACCATATGGATCTTGATTTATAGCCTCCCCAAGTTGCTTTCCACCAACCCCATCTCTTCTACCAAGCCAAATCTGTGACAGAGTGATTGTGTGTTGAGGAGTCTATCATCCTAAAGCACAAGAGCAAGGAGTTCATCGTCATTACCGAGCCTATTACCTTTTGGATGGTGGTGCCTCCTAGATTGGTTAGGTGTCGCTTGGGAGCCTCCTACTTCATGTTGTGGAGTGAACCAAGAAGTTTGTAAGGGCAAGGAGATCGCCTACTTCGTAAAGATCTACCCATAGTGAGGCTAGTCCTTCGTGGACGGAAGCCGCATGGAATAGTCAAGGTTGCTTCTTCGTGGAACCCTCCGTGGGTAGATCCCTCCATGGACTCTCGCGACCGTTACCCTTTGTGGGTTGAAGACTCCATGAACGTGGACGTACGATAGCACCACCTATCAAAACCATGGGAAAAACATCGTGTCAACACTTGTGTTTGCTTTCCTAACCCTCTCTTTACTTACATTTGCAATGTCTTTACTTTGCGCGGCTACACTCTTAGACATGCATGTGTAGGTTGTTACTTGATATGCTATGAATGCTAAAACTTGCCAAGAATTAAAATTGGGAAAAAGTAAAAACTTGTATTTGGTCAAGTAGTCTAATCACCCCCCTCTAGACCTACTTTTGATCCTACATTGGGGTCTAGGCATCCAGCTTAGGGCGAAGAGTAGCTTCCTGGAAATGAACTTTCCTGACTCAGTCAAGGGTTGGCAAGATTCTTGCTTCTATTGCCAAGACATTTCGGTCGACGAGGGTCGCTCGGGTCTCCTGCCGTATTCGCCTGATTGCATTCGGTGGCTTCCCAAGCTAATTGTGACCAAAGAGGAGAAGATACATGTGGATATTCTGGTGATTGCTCTAGTGTCCTTTGTGAGGCAAGGCATCAATGGCTTGGACCTGCTGGAGGTCTTCTTCCAAAAGAGAATTCAGCCGTCGCAGGCCAGAGCCCTCCCCATGTGGCAGTTTACGGGCCCGAGTGATCCCAAGCACACGCACCCAAAAGAGATCACTGACGAAGCCGTGGAGAACAAGCTCAAAGCAATCACTCCGGCGTGCGACAACCCCAAGGCGACGAGGCTGGTGCCCCAATTCTCAGTTGATAACCGACCAAACGAGGTAAATTCTGAGTGCTGTTGTTGTTTGTCTGAATGATTGCAATGATTGTTGACTAAAATCCCGATTGGCATGATTCTCACTTGGCAGGCCTTCACAGGTATGGTGAGCCTGATACCTGCAATCAACCATACCCCTGCTGATGTGACGAGTGACAACAAGTGCCAGGAGGGCTCGAACGGAGAAGAGGAATACGTGGAGGACAGTGAGGGTGACAAGGAGGAAGAGGACTCAGACTTAGGGGAAGAGGCATAATCTTTTCTGTCGGAGGAGGTCTTTCCCGGGACCCATTCCAAGGCGTGCCAGGACCCCGAACTTTGCGGAGGCAGCACCAAGGAGTGGTTTTTGCCAATTCCTCCGCACCTGCTCTTCCTACACGGAGCTCTAAGCGCGGGCGTGGCGAGCTCACAGCATCACCCGAGAAGACGGCCAAGCAACCGATGGTCATTTTGGCCAAACTCCAGAAGGTTGTTGTCCTGCCAAATATTAAAATGGACGTGTCGATGACCTCAGCGTAAGTATCTTTGCGCTAATCGGCACTTCAATTATTTGACCGAGTGATGTGACTTTCTGAATTACTTCTTCGCAGAGCGGACACTTCGACTGCCTCATTGGAGAAGGACAAGGCTGATGTCGATGCCGCGTCTTCAAAAGTTAACCTTCAAACTCACTCACACATGATTTTTGAACTCCGCGTTTTCCCTTGAGCTTACTCTGAATGATCTTCGAGTGTTTGCAGGGCCGCACGAGGTGATATAACTCGATGAGGATGACAAGGTCGATCCACCGAACCCTTCTGCTGACGTGGACTCGATGCGGGATGTTTCACCCTCTAAGGCATCAATGCATGTTTGGGGTGATTCTTTAGGAGACTAGAGCGCACCCGGATCTGTGTTGTCGACTCCTCCCATGGACAACATCTTCACACTACACCACGTCACAAAGGACCAGGTGGGGGCGAGCAATAAGGCATTGATCTAGCTGGAGCTGACGAGTGGGAGGCTGAAAGAGGCCTACAACGCCAATGAGGCGCTGGAGAAGAACGTCTGAGTAAGTACCCTTGTAAGTACCGTCTTTAGTCTGATATTTTGTCTGTATGCAGTTTCTTTAGGTCTCGAGTGGGTTTACGTTGGGGGCACACCCATTGGGTGTTCTCTGGTTCGAGTGGGGGCACGATGAGCGCTGATACATCTCCAACGTATCTATAATTTTTGATTGTTCCATGCTGTTATATTATCAATCTTGGATGTTTTATAATCATTTTATAGTCATTTTATATCATAATTTGGTACTAACCTATTGACATAGTGCCAAGTGCCAGTTGCTGTTTTTCCATGTTTTTTACATTGTAGAAAATAAATAACAGACGAAGCCTAAATGCCACGAAACTTCACGATGATTTTTTATGGGCCAGAAGGAACACAACAGGCCCTAGCTGCGCCTGGGGGGTGCCCCGAGGGAGGCACAACCCAGCAGGGCACACCAGGAGGCCCAGGCGCACCCTGGTGGGTTGTGTCCACCTCGGGTGCCCCTCGGACCGCCTCTTTGCTCTATAAATACCCCAATATTCCAAAAACCCTAGAGCGACAGACGAAATATTCATCCATCCGCCGCAGAGTCCAGAACCACCAGATCCAATCTAAACACCATCTCAGATGGGGTTCACCACCTCCATTGGTGCCTCTCCGATGATGCGTGAGTAGTTCTTTGTAGACCTTCGGGTCCGTAGTTAGTAGCTAGATGGATTTCTCTCTCTCGCTGAATTCACAATACAATGGTCTCTTGGAGATCCATATGATGTAACCCTTTTGCGGTGTGTTTGTTGGGATCGATGAACTTTGAGTTTATGATCAGATCTATCTTTTTATATCCATGAAAGTTATTTGAGTTTCTTTATCTCTTATATGCATGATTGCTTACAACCTCGTATTTCTTCTCTGATATTCAGGTTTTGTTTGGCCAACTTGATCTATTTATCTTGCAATGGGAAGAGGTGATTTGTAGTCGGTTCGATCTTACGGTGCTTGATCCCAGTGACAGAAAGGGAAACAACACGTATGTATCGTTGCTACTAAGGATAAAACGATGGGGTCTATCCCTACATAGATAGATCTTGTCTACATCATGTCATCGTTCTTATTGCATTTCCCCATTTCTCCATGAACTTAATACACTAGATGCATGCTGGATAGCGGTCGATGTGTGGAGTAATAGTAGTAGATGCAGGCAGGAGTCGGACTACTAATCTTGGACATGATGCCTATGTAATGATCATTGCCTGGATATCGCCATGAGTATTTGAAGTTCTATCAATTGCCCAACAGTAATTTGTTCACCCACCGTTTGCTATTTTTCTCGAGAGAAGCCACTAGTGAAACCTACGGCCCCCGGGTCTCTTTCTCATATTATTTGCCTTTGCGATCTACTTTTCTCTTGCATTTATTTTCAAATCTATATTTCCAAAAACCCAAAATACCTTGCTGCACGTTATTTTATTTGGTGTTCGATCTATGAACATTTACAACTTTCTCCCGTCCATGTGCCTTTCTAGCGCCGTTACTCAAAAGGGATTGACAACCCCTTTAACACGTCGGGTTGCGAGTATTTGTTATTTGTGTGCAGGGGTTGTTTACATTGTGTTGCTTGGTTCTCCTACTGGTTCGATAACCTTGGTTTCATATCTGAGGGAAGTACCTACCGCCGCTGTGCTGCATCATGCCTTCCTCTTTTGGGAAATACCGACGTAGTTTCAAGCGACATCAAAAGGAATTTCTGGCGCCTTAGCCGGGGAGGATCTTTAACATATACCAGGTTCCTAATCACAAATCTCATCTCCTTGCAATTTAAATTATTTGCCATTTGCCTCTCGTTTTCCTCTCCCCCACTTCACAAAAAAATTGCTGTTTTATTTGCCTCTCTTTTTCCGTTCGCCATTTTCTTGCCGGATCTATTTTTGTGTGCTTTCTTGTTTGCATAGTCATGATGCCTCAAAGGAAATATTATGATGTTCCTTACCCAAATATTTTGCTTGAAATTGAAAAAATTACTAAGGAATATATGACTACACAATTTGAGCACAATAAGTATTTTACCGAAGAACTTAAGGAACACTCCGTTGTGCTAGATGCTATTACAAAAAAACTTGATGATATTAGTAGAGAAGTTTGCAACCTTCAATCTAAGTATGCCTTTGCTTAAAGTTTGTTGGGAAAAATATCTGATGCACAATCTACCTTGGTAAATCAAAAGGCTGCTAAACCAATCTCATTGGAAGATAAAAATGATGAAGATCTTAAAATCATTGGTGTTTCTTCTATTGATTCCTTGTTTAGTAAAGTTAAGATTGATGAAAAAGGGACTGGAGAAGAGTCAACTTTAGGTAGAAGGCGTCCCAATATTTCGGAGGGTGAACATCTTGTTGAAAAAATTGATGAAAGTGGGTTTGGAGAGGTCAAAACTTTAACTAGTGATGTGCCCACTCTTTTGGATTACAAATACTTTAATTATGATAGTTGCTCTTTGATTGATTGTATTTTTATTGCAATCCATGATAAATTCACCTCATGCTTATGAACAAAATAAAGCTTTTACTAAACATATTGTTGATGCTATGATGAAAGCTTTCGAAGAAAAATTGAAACTAGAAGTATTAATTCCTAGAAAATTGCATGATGAATGGGAACCTACTATCAAAGTCAAGATTAAAAATTATGAGTGTTTTGCTTTGTGTGACCTGGGTGCTAGTGTTTCTACAATTCTGAAATCTTTATGTGATGTGCTTGGTCTTACCGATATTGAATCATGTTCTTTAAATTTGCACTTGGCAGATTCTACTATTAAAAGCCTATGGGAAGAATTAATGATGTTCTTATTCTTGCAAGTAGGAATTATGTGCCCATAGATTTTATTGTTCTTGATATTTATTGCAATCCATCTTGTCCAATTATTCTTGGTAGACCGTTTTTACGCACTATCGGTGCCGTGATTGATATGAAATAAGGCAATATTAAGTTCCAATTTCCTTTGAGGAAGGGTATGGAACACTTTCCTAGAACAAGAATTAGTCCACCATATGAATCAATCACGAGGGCATCTTATGGATCTCAGAACAAAGATGACAAAACTTAGATCCTTGCTTTATGCCTAGCTAAGGGTGTAAAACAATAGCGCTTGTTGGGAGGCAACCCAATGAATATAATTTATTTTTGCTTTTTCTTTATTTTCTTGAGTTTTTAAACAATTCTTCTACTGTTATGATTGTGTATTTTGTGTTTTAGTTAGTGTTTGTGCCAAGTAAAACCTTTGGGATCTTGTTGGGTGATAGTTGCTTTGATCTTGTTGAAAAACAGAAACTTGGTGCACGAGTCACAGAATTATTAAAATCACAGAAGTGTGATAAAATTCTGAATTTTTTACACAAGATTGATATACAAATTTCTCACTCTGTCATAATTTTGTAGAAATTTTTGAGTTACAGAAGTATTCGAAATATCCAGATTGCTACAGACTGTTCTGTTTTTGACAGATTCTGTTTTCTTTGTGTTGTGTGCTTATTTTGATGGCTCTATGGTTTTCTTTGATGAGTTTTTGCCATAGAAAAGTTGGAATACAATAGGTATAATTCAAAAAACAGAATATGAATTGGTTTAATACAGTACTTATAGTAGTTATGTATTTTTCTTATACTAACGGATCTCATGAAGGTTTTGTTGAGTTCTGTGTGATTGAAGTTTTCAAGTTTTGGGTTATCTTACGATGGATGAAGGAAGGATGGATTCAGGCTTCCATTTCTATAGACTCCATGAAAGAGGCCCTACAGAAAAAAGACACTGAGTTGGCGTCTACTCAGAAGGAGGCCAGTCGGAAGATGAAGGAGGCCAAGGAGAAGTTGAAGTCTCTTGAGAAGTTGGAGCAGGAGAACAAGCTGGAGGCCATTGCCAAGAAATCCGTGGAGGAGGCCACCAAGGCCGAATCAAAGTTGAAGTAGGCGTCATCAAACAGAATTGAGCTGGAGAAGTTCATTAAAGACTTTGGCAATGAAATGAACGAGAAGCTCCAAGGTATGCCGATGACCCGACTATATTTCAAGTTGCTATGATCCTTCGCTCATCCTCCAATAGCTCCTTTTCATCCCTCCACTCAACATAATTCTACATGGATTTTGAAGAGGAGACATCCAAGATTGAGAAGGAACTGGATCCAGTCATGGGCATTCTTCGTGATAGCTCGGCTCTTGCTCTCCTCCAACTGGAGGAATGCATCGGGAGGTGACTGCCTTGTTCAACCACCTGCGCATGGCTATCAAGGACATCGATCGAGAAGTTGCCCTCGGGTAGGAGTTCTCGAATGACTTGGATGCCCTCATCAACCATCTGCAAGATGTCCCTCATAGAGTGCAATCTTAGAAGAAGTCTGCAGCCCGTGTTAGAGCTGACATCGCTCCCACTCGTCCGCGTCCACTGTAAGGGCGTAGACGAGGAGAAACTGAAGTTGCTCAAGGTCGTCAACTGGAAGAGCGCCAAGATATAAGACTTCATGGATATGTTCCTCAAGGTCGCCACTCGGATTGCGGACTTCATTGACCTTGATACATTCACCGATGCAGCAGT
Source organism: Hordeum marinum (assembly GCA_022496015.1). Lineage (NCBI taxonomy): Eukaryota > Viridiplantae > Streptophyta > Magnoliopsida > Poales > Poaceae > Hordeum > Hordeum marinum. The sequence goes on from CM039672.1 coordinate 116,810,917, forward strand.
TCCGACTACCGTCGAGTGATCCTCGGATAAAAAACTTTGAATGAGATTTGCCTAGGGATGCCGAATGGTTTATGAAATCGCACATTTGATGTGACCTGATGGCCATGATTATCTGCTCTTTTGCTTTGAAAAATATGCAATTTTATTGCCTTCATTTGACTTAACTGTTTATGAATGCTCAGAAGGTTCTAGCTTTTGTAGGGAATACCGAAGTACTTGGGCGAACGACTAGTCGCAGCCAAGTCCCCGACTGTGGTTTGGGTCCACACTCGGAGTACTTGTACGCTTAGGTGAAAATAGGTTTGCAGCTAAGGGTAAAAATGGAGGTAGTTCCTGTGAACAATGATGGTCATATCCATATTGTTGTCCGAGTTGAGGTTGCACCTGCACTCGGGATACCAACACTTAGGAGATCACGGAGCCGCTGCTAAGCCCTCGAGTGTGGATCATGTCCTCACTCGGAGTAGTTTATACTTAGGCGAAGACAGGTTCGCGGTCAAGTCCCCGAGTGTGGTTCGGGTCCACACTCGAAGTAGTTTTACACTTAAGCAAAAATAGGTTCACAACTAAGGGTAAAATGGAGGTAGTTCATGCGAACAATGATGCCCCTATCCATCTTAATATCCGAGTGGAGGTTGTACCTACACTCGGGATATCGACACTTAGGAAATCATAGAGCCGTTGCTAAGCCCTAGAGTGTGGATCATGTCCTCACTAGGTGTAGTTTATACTTAGGTGAAGACAGGTTCGCAGCTAAGCTCTGAGTGTGGTTTTGGTCCACACTCGGAGTAGTTTTACACTTAGGTGAAAATAGGTGGTTTACAACCAAGTCCCCGAGTCTGGTTTAGGTCCACACTCGGAGTAGTTTTACGCTTAGGTGAAAACAGGTTCGCAGCTAAGGCTAAAAATGGAGGTAGTTCCTGCAAACAATGATGGTCCTATCCATCTTGGTGTCCGAGTGGAGGTTGTACCTGCACTCGGGATACCAACACTTAGGCGATGATGGAACCACTGCTAACCCCTCGAGTGTGAATCAAGTTCTCACTCGGAGTAGTTTATACTTAGGCGAAGACAGGTTCGTGATACGTCTTCAATGTATCTATAATTTTTTATTGTTCCATGCTAATATATTATCATTCTAGGATACTTTTTGGGCATTCATTTGCCAATTTATAATATTTTTGAGCACTAATCTATTGACCTAGTGCTTAGTGCTAGTTGTTGTTTTCTGCATGTTTTTGCCTTTTCAGAGTTATAGTACCAAATGAAGTCCAGTTGCCACGACACTTTTTGACATTTTTTTCTGGACAAATACAAGACGTGGAAGCTTTCGAGGGAGGTCGGGTGTTGTACCAGGGCTCCACCACGCAACAGGCTGCGCCACCAGGGGGCTACGGCTTGATATGTGGTGGTTCCTTGGCACCTCTCCCGACGTTGTTCTCTGGCCTATAAATTCACATCTACCCTGAAAACACTAGAAGCGCTCACTTTTTTCGCCACCGGAAGTCTCTATTCTGACGGGAGGCCATCTACACCTTCGTTCCGACACCCTGTCGGAGGGGAGATCGATCATGGAGGGCCTCTTCATCAACCTTGTTGCCATCACCATGATGTGTGAGTAGTTCACCACAAACCTACGGGTCCGTAGGTAGTACTAGATGGCAATCTCTCCCTCACTCGATCTTCAATACAATGTTCATCACATCTTTGCCTTGATCTACCCGATGTAATCCCTTTGTATGGTGTGTTTGTTGGTATCTGATGAATTGTGAATTTATGTTTATATTATTCATGAATAGTATTTGAGTCAAATATGATTAATATGATTATTACTTGCATGATCATCATAGCTTCATAATGCTCTCCGATCTATTGAGATAGTTTGGCCAGCTATATTGATATTTCTTTGGTGGGAGTGGCGCATTGTAGTCGATTCAACTTAGTGAGTTTCTATATCCCAGTGAAAGAAGGGGAGAAGTTGTGTCTTTGTGTTGGTGCTACTAAGGATAAAACGATATGGTTTACTCATATTGATTGACTCTACATTGTCTACATCATGTCAATGTTCTCCAAGCTTTACTCTGTTTTACTTACTACTCTAGATGCATGTTGGATAGTGGTCGATTGGTGGAGTAATAGTAATAGGTGCAGGCAGGAGTCGGCCTATTTTCTTATGGACGTGATTCCTATATATACATGATCATTTTTGTGAAAATCGCATAACTATTCTCTTTTCTATCAATTGCCCAACAATAATTTCTTTACCACCATATGATTTGCTTATGAGAGATGCCACTAGAGAACTCTACGCCCCCGGGTCTATTCACTTATATATTCACAAATGCTATCATTATATTGTTGTTATTTATTTGCTTTGATTTTATTTTGCACTTTATAATTATCTACAATTATCTACAAAACTCACTTGCTTGCAAATAACGAGATCAAGGGGATTGACAACCCTCTTGTTGTTGTTGGGTGCAAGTTGTTTGTTCTTTTATGTGCAGCCGCTGAAGACGGTTGAGGATTGGTAGTCCTATTGGTTCGATAAACCTTGGTTTCATAACTAAGGGAAATACTTACCCACTTTGTTCTCCGATTACCCGTTCCTCTTCACGGAAAACCCAACACATATCATGAGTATCAGTTGCTAAGCCCCCTAGTGTGGTTCGAATCCATGCTCGGAGTAGTTTTACATTTAAACAAAAATAGGTTCGTAGCTAAGGGTAAAATTGGAGGTAGTTCCTGTGAACAATGACGGTCCTGTCCATCTTGATATTTGAGGGTTGCTCCTGCACTCGGGATATCGATCCTTGTCACAGAGTCACTGCTAAGCCCCCGAGTGTGGATCATGTCCTCACTCAGAGTAGTTTATACTTTGGCGAAGACATGTTCGCAGCTAGACCCCGAGTCTGTTTGGGGTCCACATCTCGAGTTAGTTTTACACTTAAGAGAAAACAGGTTTGCAGCTAAGTGTAAAAATGGAGGTAGTTCCTGCAAACAATAACGGTCTTGTCCATCTTGATATCCGAGTGGAAGTTGCTCCCCTACTTGGGATACCAACACTTAGGCGATCACAGAGCTGCTGCTAAGCCCCCAAATGTGGATCATGTCCTCACTCGATGTAGTTTATAATTAGGCGAAGACAGGTTCGCAACTAAGCCCTCAAGTGTGGTTCGGGTCCAAACCCTGAGTGTAGTTTTACACTTAGGCGAAAACAGGTTAAAAACTAAGCTTTCACCCACTAGGGGCAACAAACGGAAGCAATCCACTAGAGTGAAGAAAGAAAAAGAGGGTAGTACTTTTAAAAAGAATGGAAAAGTAGACTTTATTGCTTATCCAAAATCATTCGGATTCATTCGGGAATGAAAAATGAAAAAAGGATTTAACATGTGCTATGTGTAGAACTTGGAGAGCAGATCCACGTTCCAAGTCCGGGGCTCTTCTATTCCGCTCTTGAAGTTGGAGAGACGGTAAGCTCCATTAGGCAAGACTTTGGAAATGACATAATGCCCTTGCCACTGAGGCACCAACTTGTGGGGCTTCTGCTGATCTAGTCGGAGGATGAGATCACCTTCCTGGAAGGCAGACCCCCTTACTTGCTTATTGTGGTAACGCCTCAAATCTTGCTGGTAAAGCGTCGGTCTTATGAGGGATAGCTCTCTCTCCTCTTTGAGGAGGTCTAAACCATCTTGGTGTGATGCTTTAGCTTCGGCCTCATCATATAGTTCCACTCGGAGGGAATTGTGACATAGGTCACGTGGCAAAACAGCTTTGGACCCATATACCATGAAGAAAGGAGTACGCTTGGTGGAGTGATTCAGACTCGTTCGTTTGCCCCATAGGATAGATGCCAGCTCTTCATCCCAGGCTCCTGTGGCGTATTCAAGATCTCTCATCAGTCGGGGCATCAATCCTTGCAGTATCACCCCATTCACTCGTTCCGCTTGTCCATTTGACTGTGGGTGAGCCATGGAGGCATAGTTGACCTGAGTGACCTGGGAATAGCAGAATTTGCGGAACTCGTCCGAATCGAAATCGGACCCCTTGTCGGTGATAATATCATGCGGGGTTTCAAATCTGAAGATAATCTGCCGAACAAAGCTAACGGCAGTTGCTAAATCCAAATTTTTAATAGGCTTTGCTTCGACCCACTTGTTGAACTTATCCATCACCACTAGCAGGTGGGTAAACCCACTCGACCCAGTCTATAGGGGGTTGACCATGTCGAGACCCCACACGGCGAATGATAAAGTGAGCGGGATGGTCTTCAGTGAGGATGCAGGCTTGTGTGTCTGATTCTTATAGAACTGAAACCCCACACATAGGTCCACCAAGTCTCTTGTTGCTTTGTTGGCTTAGGGCCAATAAAAACCCGCTCGGAATGCATTGGCGACCAACATCCGAGAAGACGCGTGATGGCAACAAGTTCCCCAATGAATCTCGTGTAGGATCTGCAGTCCTTCGTCTGGGGAGATGCATCTCTGAGCGACTCCCATAGTACTTTTGTTATACAACTGATCTCCCATCACTTCAAAAGACTTGGATCATCGAATGATTTGGCAAGCTTCTTATTGATCTTCAGGGAGCTCTTGCCAGAACAAGTATGCCAGGTAGGATTGGGTCCACTCGGGAGTGATCACTAACACTTTGTGAATTAGATCGACCACCGCTAGGACGTCAACCCTAGTCGGATTTGATGGGCCGACTGCTTGTGGGGGCTCCTCTGTGAAAGCATCTTCTTTGATTGAAGGGGCGCACATATGTTCAAGGAATATGTTCTTTGGAACGACTCGCCGAGTGGATCCGATCTTGGCCAATTCATTTGCTGCTTGATTCTTTGCCCAAGGTATGTGGTGCAAATCTAAGCCTTCGAAGTTCTTCTCTAGCTTCCTGACAGTATTGCAATACATAGTCATGGTCGGGTTCCGAATGTCCCATTCTTTCATTACTTGCTTGACAACGAGAACCAAAATGCTGTAAACCATCAAATGACGAATGCCGAGTGAGATGGCCATATGCATCCCATACAGGAGGGCTTCGTATTTAGCCTCATTATTAGAGTAATCGAAGTGGATCTAGAGCACGTAGCTCAGCCCGTCACCCTTGGGGGAAAGGAGAACCACTCCAACCCTCGAGCCATGAAGCATCTTGGATTCGTCGAAGAACATAGTCCAATGCTAAGGGATGCTTGAGACCGTATGCTCTTGCTCTATCCACTCATCCAAGAAATCGACTAGTGCTTGGGACTTGATCGTCTTCTTGGCTTTGAACTTGATTTCCAACTGGAGAAGTTCAATTGCCCATCTCTCCACTCATCCAACTTGATTTCCAACAGTCGGGTAAACACCATAGACCAACTTTTGATAGTATGGGTACCTTTGCTTGGAGGAGGACTTCTGAGATATAGTAGATGGGTCTTTGAATTTTGAACGCCTTCCTTGGCTCCTCGCGTTCCACAGTGAGAACAGTGCTAACAACTTGGCTGGTAGCCATGATGTACAGAAGCATAGGCTACTGGCTGCGCGAGGCAGCTAACACCGGCTGGGTGGAGAGCAGGACTTTGAGTTCTTTTAATGCTGCTTGTGCTTCAGGTGTCCACTCGAACTTATCAGATTTCTTCATCACTCGGAAGAGAGGCAGTGCCTTCTCCCCGAGTCTAGAGATGAATCAGCTCAGGGCCGCAAGGCAACCTGTGAGCTTTTGTATGTCATTTAGACACCCTGGTTGTTTCATTCATATTATAGCACTTATCTTATCGGGGTTGGCATCGACCCCTCATTCGGAAACGAGGAAACCGAGTAACTTGCCCACTGGCACTCCGAATGTGCACTTGGCTTGATTGAGTTTTATTCCAAAGCGCCAAAGGTTTGCGAAGGTTTCGGCAAGGTCAGTCAGGAGGTTGGAACCTTTCCTAGACTTAACCATGATGTCATCCATGAATGCTTCTACATTTCGACTGGTCTGCTTTTGTAAGCACTGCTGAATCATTCGTTGGAAAGTAGCCCCAACATCTTTGAGACCGAATAGCATAGTGATGTAGCAGAAACACCCTAGTGGGGTGATGAAGACTGCTTTTATTTCATCTGGTCCACACATTCGGATTTGGTGGTACCCGGAGTACGCATCCAGGAACGACAAGCGTTCACATCCGGCCGTGGAATCTACTATCTGGTCTATTTAGGGTAGGGCAAAATGGTCTTTCGGACATGCTGAAAGCACAACATGCTCCCTTGGTGGTTGTGATAATTCATGACAACATACATTGTCTGTTGGACTAATACTTTTATCTAGTACATTTTAGATAATAGTCCATGGAGAGTTGGGTTGGCACAGAGATTGTGGAACACCCCAAGATGCAAGGAAATAGTTTGGCAAAGCTTCAAGCAAGCGGACTCTACATTTTATATTTGTGAGAAATCACTTTGAGTCCATAGGAAAGCCAATACTATTAAAAGGGGGTAAAGTTTTGTTGGTGAACAAAATGATCATGCGTGCACAAGTGATAGCCACCAAAGACACCCACAAACTCTCCCACCAAAGTCTGTCCTAAGCCAAACACTCAACACCGGTGCAACCAACATTCCATCCCGGAACTACCGATTCCAAACCCTAGACAGACTCAGCCAAACCCTAGCCACTTTGGTACAACCGATTCCATAACGATGCCACCAAGTTCAAGCTGCCAACTTTCTGTTACGCAAGTTCATAGTTTCGGTCCCTCCGAGATTGTTGAATCGGCGTCACCGAGAATGGGCATTCTGACCATTGGTCACCTTATCGGTGCAACCGAGATTCCTATATCGGTCCCTCCAAGATTCAAAAGTTGCCACCTTGTGGTCACTTCGGTACCACCGAGATTAACACATCGGTGTCACCAAGTTGGTCATTTTGTGTGTAATGGTTGTATTTTTGGGGATGCGTATATATACCCCTTCACCACAACCTACTCGAAATAGAAGCACTCAGGACTATTCCATACCTATCCTATTAGTTTTCTGAGAGAGAACCACCTACCCTTGTGTTGAGGTGAAGATTTTCCACGCCAACCATATGGATCTTGATTTCTAGCCTCCCCAATTTGCTTTTCACCAATACCATCTCTTCTACCAATCCATATATGTGAGAGAGTGATTGTGTCTTGAGGAGTCTATCATCTTGAAGCACAAGAGCGAGGATTACATCGACATGACCGAGCCTATTACCTTTTGGAGGGTGGTGCCTCCAAGATTGGTTAGGTGTCACTTGGGAGCCTCCTACTTCGTGTTGTGGAGTTGAACCAAGAAGTTTGTAAGGGCAAGGAGATTGCCTACTTTGTGAAGATCTACCCATAGTGAGGCTAGTCCTTCATGGACGGAAGCCATTATGGAATAGTCAAGGTTGCTACTTCATGGACCCTTATGGATGGAGCCCTCCATGGACTCTCGCGACCATTACCCTCCGTGGGTTGAAGACTCCATAAACGTGGACGTACGATAGCACCACAGATCAGAACCACAGGAAAAATCCTTGCTTCTCCAAATGCGTTTGATCTCCATATCTCAACTCGTTACTTCATGTGCAATGTCTTTACTTTCCGCTGCTACATTTGTTGACATGCATGTGTAGGGTACATAGAATTGCTAGCCTTCCAAAAACTGTTAAAATCTGCCAACCAATTAACTTGGGAAAAAGCTTAAGTATTAATTTTCTGCTAGTAGTCTATTCACCCCCTCTAGACACACTTCTAGTGATCCCTCAATTGGTATAAGAGCTTTGGTCTCCATTGCATCGGTTTAATCACCGAGGAGGAAGATGGATGTGTGTAGTATGGGGAGTTTGAGTTGTAGAGTGCCTATTCTTGATGGAGAGTATTATAGTCAATGGAATACTTTGATGCTTGAGCTGTTTAATGAATTTCAATTGAGCAAATATGTTATGCGCCCCTATGAGCCTCCCATTGATGAATTGCATCCCACACACGAAGAGGAAATTAACATGCTTAGTAACCTACAAACTGTCAATCTTATTGTTAGAGGTTTACCAAGATTTGTGCTTTCTCAATTGAAGAACTTTGCATGTGCCTATACCTTGTGGACTGACTTGGAAAAAAGATGTCCAAATCTTTCATTAGGAAGTCTTGATGAAATTCTTCATAAAACTATTGCTTTGCACAAAATGAAGCCTAGTGATCCAAACTATGATAAATGCCTATTTGAGCTCCATGATCTTATGCGTGCTAAAGGAGATGTCACCACTATCAACAACATTGTCTTTGAAGCCATTAACATTCATAAACTTGAACATTGTCATGATCACAATTCAAATGAATCTCTAATTCTTTATGACGAGGATTTCCCACTTGATGATGACAATGTGGAACATGACTACCTTGGAGAAGATGAGTTGTTCGACATCGAGTATGAGAAGATCATGAAGAATCTAAGTCTCATGGCCAACTTCAAGGATTATATGTCCGGAGTAAAAGAGTGGATTCTTGACAGTGGATGTACGGATCATATGACTAGTGATAAAGACATGTTCCAAGAGATCACGCCTAATCAAGGTCCTCGAAGGTACGTGACCATTGGAGACAACTCTAAGGGTAAGGTACTTGGCCTTGGTAAGGTGGGCATATCCCATGATAGCTCGATTCAAAATGTTATGCTTGTTGAATCCCTTGGCTACAATATTCTTTCCATATCTGGACTTGCCGATTTTGGTTTCAATGTGTTATTCACGAAAGTAGATTGCCAAGTGTTTCGTCAAGATAATCATAAAATTGTGTTTACCGTTTTCCGTAGAGGTGATCTATACATTGTTGATTTCACTAAGAGATCCAAGCCTCGCACTTGTTTAATTGCTAAATCCTCTAAAGCATGGCTTTGGCATATAAGACTTGGACATGTAGGCATGCGCAATCTAGATAAGCTAATCAAAGGTGATCATATACTTGGTGTTAAATATGTTATATTTGACAAAGATAGACTTTGTAGCGCTTGTCAAGCGGGGAAACAAGTAGGTGGAAGTCATCCCGTTAATAATATCATGACTACTAGGAGACCACTCGAGTTACTTCACATGGATCTTTTTGGTCCCAATGCTTACAAGAGTCTCGGTGGAAATTCCTATGGTCTAGTTATAGTTGATGATTTTTCCAGATTTACGTGGGTATTTTTCCTTGATGATAAGTCACGGGTTCAAACGATCTTCAAGAACTTCGCCCGCAAAGTGCAAAATCAGTTTGAAGTGAAGATCAAGAAGGTTTGAAGCGATAACGGATCGGAGTTCAAGAACACCCATGTGGATACCTTTCTTAACTAAGAAGGTGTCTCACATGAGTTCTAGGCTACGTACACGCCTCAACAAAATGGAGTTGTTGTGAGGAAGAACCGGACGCATATTGAGATGGCTAGAACGATGCTAGACGAATACAAGATGCCAAGACACTTTTGGGCAGATGCCACAAACCGACTTTACTTGCACAAGCTTCTTGACAAAACGGCATATGAGCTACTCACCCATAACAAACCCCAAGTTGGATACTTTCGGGTATTCGGCTCCAAGTGCTATATTCTAGACAAGCATCGTCGTACTAAATATGCTCCTAAATCTTGTGAAGGATTCCTACTTGGTTATGGATCGAACTCTCACACTTACCGTGTCTACAACAACTTCACTCGAAAAGTTGAAGAGACGGTGATGTGAAGTCTGATGAATCTAATGGTTCGCGAGTCGAACAATTGCCAAATGATGTAGGTGATAAGGACCCTTTGGAAGCTATCCTAGATTTACCCATCGGCAAGATTCGTCCCATGGAGGTGAAGGAAAGTAGTTCATCAACTCAAGTGGAAACCCCTACTTCACGGCAAGGTGAACCACAACATGACATGGAGGCATCCACAAGCGGTACACGACAAGATGAAGCAGAGGAGGAAGTACATCATGAAGATCCATCACAACCTCCTTCACCACCACCTCAAGGAAATGATCACGTTGACAACAACGAAGATGAAGGAAATGATGATGAAGAGGAAGCTCCACCATCCAACAATCGGAAGCTGACCCGAGTTCGAGCACAAGTGACCAAGAACCATCCCCTAAACCAAATCTTTGGAGATATCCAAACCGGGAGAATCACTCGCTCTAAAACTCATCTAGCTAACTTTTGTGAGCATTATTCAGTCATATCTAGCATTGAGACTTTGCAGGTAGAACAAGCTCTTGAAGACGCGGATTGGGTGAACACTATGCATGAAGAGCTTCACAACTTCAAAAGGAACAAATTGTGGACACTTGTAGAAAAGCCCGAAGATGAGCACAACATCATCGGAATGAAATGGGTGTTTCGGAACAAGCAAGACAAAGACAGTCAAGTCGTACGCAACAAGGCACGTCTCGTGGCCCAAGGATATACACAATTCGAATGTATGGACTACGGTGAGACTTATGCCCCCGTTGCTAGACTAGAAGCTATTCGAATTCTTCTTGCCTATGATAATCACCATGATATCACGCTTTATCAAATGGACATTAAAAGTGCCTTTTTAAATGGTGAAATTGAAGAAGAGGTCTATGTTAAGCAACCACCTGGTTTTGTGAATCCTAATAAACCTAAGCATGTTTACAAGTTTCGTAAAGCACTTTATGGTCTTAAGCAAGCCCCTCGTGCTTGGTACAAATGCTTAACAAAGTTTCTCATTGAAAAAGGTTTTGAAATTGGGAAAATTGATGCAACCTTGTTCACTAAGAGAGTTAATGGAGAACTATTTGTGTGCCAAATATATGTGGATGATATTATCTTTGGTTCCACTAACCCTCAATTTAGTGGAAGATTTGGAAGATTGATGTCCGAGAAGTATGAGATGTCTATGATGTGTGAGCTGAAATTCTTTATTGGATTGCAAATCAAGAAATAAAGAGAAGGAACTTTCATCTGTCAAACTAAGTATACCAAGGACTTGATCAAGAAATTTAACATGCAAGAGTGCAAAGGTATGAAAACTCCCATGGCAACTAGTGCACATGTTGATCTAACAAAGGAAGATGAACCGGTTGATCAAAAAGTTTATCGATCCATGATTGGTTCATTGCTATATCTATGTGCATCATGTCCCGATATTATGCTTAGTGTTTGCATGTGTGCTAGATATCAAGTTGCACCTAAGGAGTGTCATCTTTTGGCCGTGAAACGTATTGTGAGATACTTCATACAAACACCAAACTTTGGCATTTGGTATCCCAAGGGATCTTCTTTTAACCTTGTTGGCTATTCCGATTCGGACTATGCCAGTGACAAGGTTGATAGAAAATCCTCCTTGGGTACTTGTAAATTTTTAGGTAGATCTCTTGTGTCTTGGTCATCCAAGAAACAAAACTCGGTATCTCTATCTACTACCGAAGCTGAGTATATTGCTGCTAGATCTTGTTGTGCACAATTACTATGGATGACACAAACTCTTAAGGATTATGAAATCCATGTTGAAAATGTTCCATTACTTTGTGACAATGAAAGTGCTATTAAGATTGGTCATAATCATGTGCAACATTCTCAAACTAAGCATATTCAAGTTCGACATCATTTCATTCATGATCATGTTGCCAAAGGAGATATTAATCTTAAGCATGTTCCACTAACAAGCAATTGGCCGATATCTTTACTAAGCCACTTGATGAGAAAACTTTTTGTCACTTGATGAGTGAGTTGAACATCATTGATGCTTCAAACTTGAGCTAGACTCACTTGGATGCTTGCAAGGGCATGAGCTTTCTTGATACTTCCATGATATTGCAAACATGATACCTTATGCCATGGAATCCTATGCTCCCTTGTATTGCATCTAACCGTTTGTAGGTACTTGCAAGAACTTCATTCCACGAGATTGCAACCAACTCCAATTATAAGCAATCTTGTCTTGATCAAGTATCCACAATCCCTCTTGGTGATGGAAGGAAGAAGACAACAAAAACATATCCTTGACGTTTACTTGATCTCTATTGCAAAATCTCAATTGGTATCATGTCAAATGGATATATCCATTATTCTTCCTTGCATGACTAACCTTTGTAGGCAACAAGTGTACTAGAACGATAAGGATTGCTCCCAACTCTAGATGTTCTTCATCAACCTCGAGCATCCTTAACAAGGTCACCTACGAGCAACGTCATCAACATCACTCAAAGGTATGCTCTCATATCCTTGAAAAGGCTTTACTCCAAGTGATGAGCTAAAGCAACTCAAGATATATGAAGACATTAAAATGCTTAATCAAAAAATGGTAACCCCATTTTGAGATTAACAAAGAGTATGACCTAGGATCAAGTATTCTTGCTTGGCTCCTAAGTCAATATACTCTAATATAGGTGACCTCGTCACCGCCCATCATCTAGTTAAGATTCTCGTGTGGTTCGTTCTCTACTTGCATAATCTCTCATAACCACTCAAATCTTTCTAAGATGATGCCTCTTTCTTTTTTCCTTTGGAAATATTTTCTTTTGACTCTTTGAAAAACAGAAGCTTGGTCCCTTATTCTTTTCTTTCTGATTTAGCCTCGGAGTCGCCGACTCAGATATCTTGGTTCTACCGAAATTGCACACAAGCTGCACTACAAAATCTTGGTACGACCGATCTATCCGCCTCGGAGTCACTGATTTGTTTTTCTTATCTTATCTGCTTTTTGTTACTTCGATGATCCCTCATAAAAAAAGGGGGAGAAGAACAAACAACACTTAGGGGGAGAAATTCTTTATTCAAGGATCCCTAGCTCCAAGGAAAATAAGACTAATATTTGCCACAAGAAGAGAAGTTACATTCAATAATTCCCTTAGTTCTTTTCTATGAACCTTACTCACAATGACCCTTGTTCTCAAGGATCCCTTCCTTGTCAATGATCCCTGTACCTACTCCTAACTTTGACCTTTTTTGGAAATTAATGCCAAAGGGGGAGAACAACAAAGCTTCATGATAAAGGGAGAGTTACATGCTTATGCAAAGGGGGATATATGATTTAGGGGAGAGGAGAATATCAAAATTTCACACTTATATAAACAAGGGGAGAATACCAAAGTAAGGGGGACAAAATTCCAAGCTCTCAATAATATTCTTGTCTACTTTAAGCTTTTCTCACCCTATCCAATCCCAATATCTACATGCTGAGATTCAGGGGGAGAGGATAAACTACCACTTTCATATCTAAGGGGAGAAAAGCTCTAAAAGATTTATGCTAATGGGGGAGACATATTAATCTTAAGGATTATCATACTTTATATGTTCTCCATATCTTGGTATCTCTTGAGTTCTATTGCTTTTGATTAGTAGAATACTCTTGTGTTTCCTAACATTATTTTCTCAAGTATGTTTCTATTACTAGAATGCTCAAGAACTCAAGGTAAGTATATGCATCATATCTTTGATCAAAATGATCTCTTGCTTCATGCACATATTGTTTGGAAGAGTGAAGTCTTGAATGAGGATACATCTCATTCATATATTTTGATGCATATAGCCAAGATACACATGACTCCTTATATCCATTCATCCATATGTGTGTCCATGCATTCAAAAGCAACTATCCTTTAAAGGATTGCACACATTTAGGGGGAGCAAATCTAAGTCATGTGTCTTTCAAAGTCTTCACAGTATCCACACATATCTTTATTTGAAGTTTTGATTGTATTTTGTTATCAATTACCAAAAAGGCGGAGATTGAAAGCACAACATGCTCCCTTGGTGGTTTTGATAATTCATGACAACATACATTGTCTCTTGGACTAATACTTTTATCTAGTACATTTGAGATAATAGTCCATGGAGATTTGGGTTGGCAAAGAGATTGTGGAACACCCCAAGATGCAAGGAAATAGGTTGGCAAAGCTTCAAACAAGAGGACTCTACATTTTTTATTTGTGAGAAATCACTTTGAGCCCATAGGAGAGCCAATACTATTCAAAGGGGGTAAAGTTTTCTTGGTGAACAAAATGCTCATACGTGCACAAGTGATAGTCACCAAAGACACCCACAAACTCTGAGAGAGAACCACCTACCCTTTTGTTGAGGTCAAGATCTTCCACTCCAACCATATGGATCTTGATTTCTAGCCTCCCCAAGTTGCTTTCCACAAATCTCATCTCTTCCACCAAGCCAAATCTATGAGAGAGTGATTGTGTGTTGAGGAGTCTATCATCTTGAAGCACAAGAGCAAGGAGTTCATCGTCATTACTGAGCCTATTACCTTGTGGAGGGTGGTGCCTCCTAGATTGTTTAGGTGTCACTTGGGAGCCTCCTACTTCGTGTTGTGGAGTTGAACCAAGAAGTTTGTACGAGCAAGGAGATCTCCTACTTCATGAAGATCTACCCATAGTGAGGCTAGTCCTTCATGGATGGAAGCCGTTATGGAATAGTCAAGGTTGCTACTTCATGGACCCTTATGTGTGGATCCCTTCATGGATTCTCGCGACTGTTACCCTCCGTGGGTTGGAGACTCCATAAACGTGGACGTACGATAGCACCACCTATCGAACCACGGGAAAAATCATTGTGTCTACATTGCGTTTGATCTTCCTACCCTATCCCTTCTACTCATGCTTGTTACTATTTTCCGCTGCTATAATCTTAGACATGCATGTGTAGGGTGTAATGGACTTGCCATGAATGCTAAAACTGCAAACACTAAAATTTGGGAAAAGGCAAAAAAATTATTTGGTCAAGTAGTCTAATCACCCCCCCTCTAGACATACTTTCGGTCCTACAAGTGGTATCAGATCTTTGGTCTCCATTGCATTGGTCTCACAACCTAGGAGAGTATGGCGTCTATTGAGGGAAGTTATCACCATAGAGGTTCGTACTTTGATGCACTAATTTTGCTAGTTGGAAGCACAAAATGAAAATGCATATTCTTGGTCATAACCCCGTCGTTTGAGCTGTTGTTTGTGTTGTCTTGCAAGGTGAGTTCTTTGCGGATGGATGGGAACCGGATCGTGAAGCAACCGCGGATGAGTTAGAGATGTTGCAGCTCAATGCTCAAGCATGCGACATTCACTTCAACTGTCTATGCCCCGAAGAATTCAACAAAATCAGCCGTCTTGAAAATGCAAAAGATATATGGCATACTTTTGTTGATATGCACGAAGGAACCGAGTCCGTGGGAGAATCCAAGTTGGATGTTCTTCAAGGTCAGTTTGACAAGTTCAAGATGAAGGATGGTGAAGGAGTCGCGGAAATGTACTCTAGGCTAGCTCTCCTCACAAATGAGATTGTCGGCTTAGGAAGCGAAGAAATGTCCGAAAAAATCATCATCAATAATATACTTATAGCTTTGGATGAGAGATACGACACTGTGTGCACATTGATCCTAATGATGCCCAACTACAAAGATCTCAAGCCTACGGAAGTCATTGGAAGGATTGTTGCTCATGATATGACACTCAAAGACAAGGAAGAGCTTCATCACAAGTCTAGTGGTGCTTACAAAGCCACAAGTGATGCTCCTGCAACTTCAAGAAACAACCTTGTCACCAATGAAGAGATAAAGCCTCATGGTCAAGAAATTCAACAAGTTCTACAAGAATAGAGGCAAAGAAAGAAACTCCAACTCAGGATATGATGAGAAGCGTTCGTCAAGTCCTGACCGCAACTGCTACAATTGTGGGAAGCCCGGACACTACTCCAGTGAGTGCACGGCTCCCTACAAACAAAGAGAAGAGTCGCCAAGAATAACGAAGCTCAAGGAATGAATCACCTCAAAGAGAGAGAAGGAGTAGAGATGATCATTATGAACGAAGACCCTCAAGGAGAAGTAGAGATTCAGAGAAGAAGGACAAGTACACCAAGAGCTATACAAGAAGAAAACATCAAGCTCATGTTGGTGAATGGGTTTCCGTCTCCGACTCCAACGACAACTCCGAGAGAAGCTATCATTCTTACTCCGACTATAGTCAAGATGATGGTGTTGCTGGAATTGCTCTAGTGACTACCAACTCGTATGATCTATTTGATTCACCAAAGGAAGGGAGTGGAAGTTTCTTCATGGCTAAAGGCCCCAAGGTATCACACCCCGAGTATCTTGATTTCAATAGTGATGAAGATGATTTACTTTGTGATGACGACTTTCTTTGTGATAAAACTAGTGATGTTGATCAAAATGAACTTGATAATTCTCATGCCAGTCAAGATAAGTCAATTGACGATGATAAGATGCAAATAGAAGAACTAACTAAAGAACTAAACTCTTAAGTTAGCTCATGAATCTACTCTCGAAGATCATAGAGAGCTTGTGAGAACTCATGAGAAGCTACGCTTTGAGAAGCTCAACTTGGAGCAAGAGCATGAGTTTCTTAAAGCTATCAATGACGATCTCCGAAAGAAGACTTCATCTTATCTAGCCAAACAACTACTCTTGTCTACATTCATGACTCAAGTTAAAACTAAGAAATCTAGTAACAAAGGCAATAAAGATTCTTCATCTAGTAGCAACAATAAAAATGCTAAACCCAATGATGTTGCTTCTAGTAGTTCTATTGATTCCACTAATGATGATCCTCCTAGCCAAGTAACACTTGAGCAAGAAAGTGCTTTATTGAAAGGAATTATAGAAAAGGTATCTACAAGAGTCTTGCTGGGTGTAAGCAATTTGAGAAAATTGTACGCAAGCACGGAGGATGCCAGAAGAATCGTGGTGTTGGCTACTTCAACGCAAATGGAGTTGAATGGGAAGAAGGTGAATACCCCGAACCCAAGTTTGTTCCTCAAAAGGAGAAGTATGAAAATACTCTTCCCAAGGGGACACACACTCAAGATGAGCTTCCACCACAAGACCACAAGCTCAAGGGAAGAACAAGTTTCAAGAGGACATTGACTCATCTGAAGATGAATCCCTACCTTTGGTGGAGTGGGTTCCCAAGGCTACTTCAAGCTCAACTTCTACAAAGGCTACTACAACACCAAGGATCCCCATCAACTTGATGTGGGTCCCCAAGAAGAAGAACTAGAGAGTTCTTGAGGGGTGACTCCGCCAATGAAATTCAATCATATTCAGTATTGGCAAGAACTATTTGCAAACAACATCAACTCTATGCAATAGTTCAAGGAGTCACACATTCCCTCAAAGGTAAGCAAGGGACAAGGTAATCAACAAATCAATGGACATCATAACATATGCTTTGCCTCCATTTCTATAGATATCCTTGTATTTGTCTCTTGTATGTTGGGACTAACCCATGTAGGTTAGAAGAGTATGGAAACAACAACGATGCTCCCAACTCCTGGTGATCTTCATCAACCTTGAGCATCCACAACTACCTCACCAACATGTAGTCTTCGTCGACAAAACCCAAGGTTCGTTCATCCCTCTTATGAGGGGTGTCACATCAAGGGGAGCTTTACTCTAAGACTTGAGTTAAAGTATCTCTTAGTATGTGACAACATTAAATGCTTTATGTAAAAGTGGTAAGCCCACTTGTTGGGGATATAACCCCGTGGTGAGACCCGCCCAAGTGGGGCCGGGTTACGCTTGGCGGCTCATAAGCCAGACTAAGGCCGATGGGCCTCGAGATATGTAGCGGTTTACTAAGATGGGCCTGGGAGAGGCCCGGACCAAGAAGGCATGAAGACCCGGGCAGTTAAGCAGCCCGGAGACGACTTGCCTAGGAAGGCAAGGTGACATAGAGATAAAATCGGATACATTGTAAGAGTCGGTATGAGACTTGTAACCCGTGGTCTTGGCCTCCTATATAAGGGCGAGACCCGGGGCGACTTAGACAGAGACTAAGCAATCGAGAACTAGGTCAAGCGAATCCGCTCCCTTGTAATTGATACTCCAATCAATACAACACAAGCAGGACGTAGGCTTTTACCTCATCATGAGGGGCCGAACCTGGGTAAACTCGTGTCTTTCGTCCCAACCAACCCCTTTGAGTCCATCACCTTAGCGATGGCCTCGAACATAAGTCCTCGGACATCTGCCGTGACAAAACCACGACAGTTGGCGCCCATCGTGGGGCTAGCACTTGGTGGTGTTGAGTTCTCAAAGGGATCGAGGGATATGTTGTCGGCAGGATGAACTAGAGTCGCCGTGGCCGGCTCTACATCAACGACACCGGCTAGGACCCCGAGGCTGACTCTGTCGAGTATGGCTTCTGAATTCCTTTTGGTGGGATCCACGTTTTCATCGGCAAAGTCGGAGGATCTACACCCGGGCCGGACGTCTGCACCAACATCGTAGAGCCGGCTCGACGCACGCAACCCGCTCGGCACATGCAACCCGCCTGTGCTGATCCGTACAGGAAGCATGTCTTCGTCGGTTTTACTCAAGGCGCGGATCTGGGGGGATCCATGTCATAGGAAACTCTCGTCTGTTCGGAGGGCGAATCTTCGAGCGGAGAGACGGAATCAATCTACCCGCTTCACAATGGTAGGCTCGGGGGATACGACGAGCTTTACCTCGAGTCAGAGTGTCATGAGTTGGAGGACTATGGGCCGCCGTTTCAAGTGTCCGTCTTCATGGCGAGTTCAGCGCCAGGCACGAGCAGTATAGCCGCTGGGGCGGCCGGGTCAGGGGCTGACCCGCTAGCGGCTCAAGTTCTTTTGGCCCTAATGGCAACTGAGGTGACACCAGAGAATCAAGCTGCCCGGAATGCAGAGATCGCAAGGATAAAGGACCAAATGATGGAAGTCCAGCAAGGGATCAGCGTGTTGAAGGCCCAGATGGACACAGAGGCAGAACGCCTTAAGGCGAACGCTTTCCGCCTTGAGCTGGAGCAGCAATCCACGGTGGCAGTTCAGCGAATGAGACACCAGTCTCGCCTACAAGAGAAGTTCGAGTCCAGGAATCTTTTTAACACGCCAGGGGTGAGACGGACCGCCGAAGCACTAGAGAGTCGGTCGGTGGCTCGACAGCAGTGCCCTAACCCGCCCCGACGGAACCTGCCTCGTCAATGGCTTTTCCAATGCCGGAGGGTCATTATTCAAACCTGGCGGAGAACATGGTGGTGGCGGCAACCCGGCTCGATACAATTCCTATCCCGGACGAGGCACCCTTCCTAGAAGAGGTGAGGAATGCCATTGGATACCTGCATACGGCGATGGCCCAACAAGAGAAATACACCTACAACCGGAGTCGTAGTTTCAGCTGGCGTTATGAGTCGCCGGCAGTGTCTAGCAGTGATCGACGCCGGAACCCGCAGCGAGAAGATCAGGCGGTTCTGGATACTCAGGCTCTGGTGATCGAGCAAGGGCACGACGCGAGGAGGTGGCTCTAGCGACGACGGCGGCTCATCAAGAGCCGGCACCTTCTATCTCATTAGGAGCAGGAATAACCACCAGGGCCGTGGGAGTGCCGTGCTTGGTACCGGCTCTGCGGAACGAATGTGTGCTGAAGGATTTCAAGGGCCCTCGCAAGGTCCCAAACTATATTGTTGATCTGCCCCCGGAGGCATGGATTGAAAGCTATGAGCTAGCGATGGAGATGTTAGATGTCAGTGAAGCAGTGTGTGCCAAGTATTTCATCATGATGCTGGAAGGGTCGGCTTACATGTGGTTGAAGGGCTTGCCACCTAACACCATTAATTCCTAGGCCGAGTTAAAGGCGAAGTTCATCAAAAACTTCCAGGGAACGTGCAAGCAACCCATGACGATTGTGGATATGGATCATTGGATTCAGCATGAGAGTGAGTCGGCTCATCATTGGGTCCGACGGGTCTCAACCATCAGCCACTCGTCTGAGCAGATTACGGCGGCTCAAGCAGTTTTGATTCTGGAGAAGAATTGCCACTTCACGCCTTTGAAGCAGAAGCTTGGCCGGCTCAAGCGCTCATGTCAGGACATGGGGGAGCTCATGGCGGCTCTCACAAAGTACGTTGACTCTGATAATACGAAGGATCTAGGTTTTGATGAAGAGAAGCCCGGTCAGGGCAAGAAGAATAGCAATGGCAAGAGTCTGACAGGCAATGGCAACCAGGGCAAGAGGAAGAATCCAGATGGCGGGTCGGAATTGGTGGCCAATGCCAGCACCGGGAACAATTGTGCTATAGGCAATGGGAACTTCAGTCAACCCTTTAATAAGGGTAAAGCTCCTTTTAATTTGGAGGAGATGCTTAATAAACCTTGCCCAGAGCACAACCGGCCCGATAAGGTGATGAATCATTCATGGAGAAATTGTCACATTATGCACAAGTTTCAGGATTACAATCTGTGGTAGCATAACAACAACGGTGGAGGCCCACCGGGCGGGTCAGGGCCAGGCGGGTCAGGTACCGGCTTGGGGTCTGGCGGTTCAGGATCTAGCTATTAGGGCCAGGGCAACCAAGGAGGGCATCATCAGCAGACCAATGGTAATAATCAGCAGCAAAACAACCAATTTGGATATCAGAGTAATCCGAAGCAACTCAGCTCAGGTCAGTATCATGTTTTTACAACCAGCCTTAACAGGCGGGACCAGAAGTTGAGCAAGCGGGCGGTTAATGCCGTCACGCCGGCTCTCCCGTGGTACTTAAAGTGATCAGAATATGACATAACCTGGAACAGAGAGGATCACCCGCCGCGTGTTGATGACCCGAGGCGGCTGGCATTGGTAGTTGCCCCCCAAGTTGGAGGATATGTGTTTACCAAGGTGCTTATGGATGGTGGTACTAGCATCAATATTTTGTACCACGACACTTTCCACCCGATGAAGTTGCTTGATAAAGATCTTAAGCCTTCCTCAACAGTTTTTCATGGTGTAGTGCCTGGCAAGTCATCTTATCAAGTGGGAAGGATTTCTTTGGAAGTCGCCTTTGGCGACGAATACAACTACAGGGTAGAGACCTTGTGTTTTGAGGTGGTCAAGATCAAGAGTCCGTATCATGCTCTGTTTGGACGTCCGGCTTACGCTAAGTTCATGGCTAGGCCTTGTTATGTGTACTTACAGCTCAAGATGCCAGGTCTAAAAGGAACGATTATGGTGCATGGTGACCGAGAAACAGCTATTGAGTGTGAGGAAGGAGATGCGGCTTATGCAGAGTCAAGTTGCACGGAGGTAGAGCTCAAGTTCTACAAGGAGAATGTTGACCCAGAGGATATGACTCCGCTCAAAAATCCCACCACGGAGTCAGAGCCGCCCCTCAAGTTCTCGGTGGATGACACCAAGTTGGTGGATTTTACTCCAGGCGACTCATCGCAGCAGTTTACTATTGGGGCCAATATGGATCCCAAATAGGAAAGCACGCTCATCAAATTCATCCGTGAGAATGGGGACATCTCTGCATGGAAGCCTTCTGACATGCCGGGTGTACCGAGAGAGTTCGCTGAGCACCACCTTAATGTGGATCCTAAGTTTAAGTCGGTCAAACAGTTTCTGCGGCGGTTCAGTGAGGAGAGGCGCAAGGCCATTGGGGAAGAGGTGGCCCGACTCCTAGCGGCGGGTTTCATCGTTGAAGTTTTCCACCCAGAGTGGCTTGCTAACCCGATGCTAGTGCTTAAGAAGAACGACACGTGGCGTATGTGTGTGGATTACACAGATCTCAACAAAGCCTGTCCAGCTGATCCATTTGCTCTCCCATGTATCGACCAGATCATCGATGCAACAGCGGGTTGTGAGAGCTTATGTTTCCTGGATGCTTATTCTGGTTATCATCAGATCAAGAGGGCAGTCAAGGACCAAGAGAAGATGGCTTTCATCATGCCTTTTGGTGCCTTCTACTATGTGTCTACGCCTTTCGGGCTCAAGAGTGCCCAGGCGACTTACCAGCGTTGTCTGTAGAACTGTCTTCACAACCAAATTGGATGCAGCGTTCATGCATATGTGGATGATATTGTGATCAAATCCAGGAAGAAGGAGACATTGCTTGATGACCAGAAGGACACCTTTGACAACTTAGGAGTCTACAAGGTGATGCTTAGCCCGGCTAAGTGTGTTTTCGATGTTCCTACAGGAAAGCTCTTGGGATTCCTAGTATCTGAGCGTGGCATTGATGCTAATCCAGATAAGATCAAGGCTGTCACTTCCCTGTCTGAGCCAGCATGCATCAATGATGTTCAGCGCCTGGCGGGACGGATCACTGCGTTAAGCCGGTTTATAAGCCGCCTTGGTGAGAAAGCCATCCCTTTGTACCAAATGATGAAGAAGACATGCAACTTTGTCTGGAGTACGGCGATGGGTGAAGCATTTGAAACCTTCAAGAGGCATCTCATAGAGCCACTGTTTTTAGTAGCTCCGGCTAAGAAGGAGCCTTTGCTCTTATATGTGGCCGCTAATAACAGGGCGGTCAGCACCACGATCGTTGTTGAACGTAAGGAGATAGGGAAGGAATATCCGGTTCAAAGGCCGGTTTATTATATCAGCGAAGTCCTAACAGAGTCCAAGCAAAGATATCCACATTGGCAAAAGCTAGTATATGGGTTGTTCATGGCTAATCGTAAACTAAAGCATTACTTCCTGGGACACCAAATCACAGTGGTTAGCTCTGCCCCGTTGGGAGATATAATTCAAAATAGAGAGGCCATCGGAGGATTGCTAAGTGGGCATTGGAGCTTGGACCTCTTAATCTGAAATATGTGTCGCGCATGGCGGTCAAGTCTCAAGCCCTAGTGGACTTCATAAACGACTGGACGGAGTGTCAAACGCCCGAGGAAAAGCCGGATAACACATGCTGGACAATACACTTTGATGGATCCAGGCAGCTGGAAGGATCAGGGGCAGGGGTTGTCTTGACCTCGCCCAAAGGTGATAAATTTTGTTATGTGTTAAGGTTGATGTTTCCTTGTACTAACAATGCAGTTGAGTACGAAGCTCTGCTTCACGGCCTCTGGGTGGCTAAGGAGATGAACCTGATCCGGGTTAGGTGTCTCGGCGACTCAGATCTGGTGGCTCAGCAAGTCTCAGGCACTTGGGATTCCAAGGACCCACGGATGGCAGCTTATCGTCAGGCGGTGGATGTCATCATTGGTCATTTCAAGGGTTATTAGGTGGATCATATTGATCGTCGCAAGAACGAGGCGGCTGACGCCCTGTCAAGGCTAGGGTCCCAGCGTAAGCTGGTACCTCCTAATGTTTTCTTAGATGTATTGCATCACCCGTCGGTTAAATTACCTTCCGAGGAGGATTTGGCTGTACCTGACCCAGAGGGACAGCTGGTGGTGGCTCTACATGCTATTCCGGACTGGACCGTGCCTTACTTGGCGTACTTGACTCGCGGCGAGTTACCTGATGATGAAAATCTGGCTGGACAGATCACTAGGCGGTCTAAGTCTATGACTATAAGCAATGGCGAGTTACATAGGTGCAGCATTGCTGGCGTCTTCCAGCACTGTGTTTCACCTGAATAAGGCAAGGAAATCTTGAGTGAAATTCATGCTGGCGATTGTGGTCATCACGCCGACTCAAAATCTCTGGTGGCCAAGGCTTTTCGACATGGTTTTTTCTGGCTGACAGCTCATAGAGATGCATAGGATTTGGTTCGCAAGTGCGATGGATGTCAGAAATTCGGCCGGCGTACTCACGTTCTGGCTCAAGAGTTGCGTATGATTCCAATTACTTGGCCATTTGCAGTCTGGGGGCTTGATATGGTCGGGCCTTTCAAGAGATCCAAGGACAAGAAGAGACACCTTTTGGTGGCGGTGGATAAATTTACCAAGTGGGTAGAAGCTGAGCCGGTCAGCAAGTGTGACGCAATTATGGCGGTTCAATTTATTAAGAAGTTGATCTACCGCTTCGGTTATCCTCACAGTATCATCACAGATAATGGCACGAACCTATCCAAGGGGGCTATGCAAGTGTTCTATGAAAGTGAACACATCCGGCTTGATGTTTCTGCGGTGGCTCATCTGCAATCAAATGGTCAGGCAGAACGTGCTAACCAGGAAATCTTGCGAGGTGTCAAACCCCAGCTTATGGTTCCTAGCGTACACCGGGTTGTTGGGTGGAGGAGTTGTCGTCTGTCTTATGGAGCATCAGAACCACTCCCAACAGATCAACAGGTTTTACACCTTTCTTCATGGTTTATGGCGTAGAAGTCGTATTGCCAAGTGATATCCGTTATGACTCGCCACGAGTGGCAGCTTATGTTGATGAAGATAACAAAACAGCACGTCAAGACGCGTTGGATGCCTTGGAGGAAGAACATGATCTTGCGGCGGCTTGATCGGCGATCTACCAGCAAGACCTGCGTCGCTACCATAGCCGCATGGTTAAGACCCGGACGCTTCAAGAAGGCGACTTAGTATTGCGGTTGATTCAAGACCAGACAGATGCACACAAGTTGTCCCCTCCATGTGAAGGGACTTTCGTCGTCAGCAAGAATCTAAACAACGGGTCATATTACCTAATTGACATCCGGAACAACTCAAATACTTCTGGGCAGGAGACCCGTCGGCCGTGGAACATAGCTCATCTACGGTCGTATTACACTTAAGTCGTTCAGACTCAACATTGTACACCATCATTGTACATATCATATATATATATATATATGAATAAAGTTGGCATCCCTGCAAGTCGGGGCCTCTGCCGTTTCACATATCTCAGTTGTGCAAAACAAAGGTCATCTAGGGGGCTTTCAACCTGCTGGGTTTAGCTTATCTCACCCTATCGATCGGCTCTCAAGCCAAACAGTTGATTTCGTCAACAAAGGTCGTCTAGGGGGCTTCCAACCCGCTGGGTTTAGCTTATCTCACCCTATCGATCAGCTCTCAAGCCAAACAGTTGATTTCGTCAACAAAGGTCGTCTAGGGGGCTTCCAACCCGCTGGGTTTAGCTTATCTCACCCTATCGATCGGCTCTCAAGCCAAACAGTTGATTTCGTCAACAAAGGTCATTTGGGGGCTTCCAACCCACTGGGTTTAGCTTACATACCCTCTTGATTGGCTCTTAAGCCGCCAGAGTTAAACCTACCCGTTTGCAACTTGCCACTCCACCAGGTGACCCACCGAACCCTTACCAGTTAATCTCGCCTAGAGACCCTGAGCTGGTTCAAAGATATTGATGGCCAATCTTGTTAGAGACCCTGTACTGGTTAAGGTTAAACTGACGGCTCTAGTCACGTGAGGGCTGGCTTACGAAAAGTGAGGATAAACTCTCTCATCTACCGCTGACTCTCCGCTATGTGGCCCGTTCGTACTCTTAGACAATCAATACTTTGAAAGACCCTGAACTGTTTAAGGTTTAAATGACGGATTTATGTCACGTGAGAGGCAGTTTTTGAGTTACCAGGGTGCTCATGCCCTGCAGTGTCTCTCTCTGGGACGCTACACTTCCTACCAGTTAATCTCGCTTAGAGACCCTAAGCCATTCTAAGTAAGGACGGCCAATCTCGATAGAGACCCTATACTGGTTAGGAGTTTTAATTAGCGTCCACCCAGAAGAACCTCCACATGAGCTCAATTTTTTTTTCAAAAAATACATCTGGAAAGATATAACATCTCCTGGTTGTGCGGTTCTAGGCCGTCATATTACAAAGTATGAAACATATTCTGTTTCTACAGGTTGGTTATCTCAAGAAGAGCCGCCACGAAATTTATTATGAATTGGAGCACAAGGCAGATACAACATGTTAAAGCAGTACGATTTCCTATGTGCACGATGGCACAGTTCAGGCAAGACAAAGTTCTTACTATAAGCCTATTACAATGCTCTTCACAGAGCTCAAAATCAATGACTTAAAGTTTTTTACACGCCTCAAAGTTCGACGGATCACGAGAGCCAGATTATCCATGGCATTATCAAAGGGCTCAGCTGGATGGCGGGTCACCCTACGCTGGGTCTTCGACCTCCTCGATCTGGAGATTGTCCACGTCTCAGTTACAGTTATTTAAAGCTTCAAAGGTTGCCTCTTCAAAAAGGGGAGACGGGTCAATCTCAAGAGCAAAGAAGTGCTTACAGCGTGCAGGAATTAAGTCTGTGGCCTCGAAGGTTGGGCCGCGCACTCGCTTATTCTCGGCATTGTAAGCCGCCTGATATGTTGATAGGTTCACTTCTTCCGCCAGCACCGATGCAAGGACTCTGGAGGCCTTCATGCAACGGGCGTAGTCGACTTCTGTGAACTCTGAGCCGTCGTCCTTCTTCGACGGAAACCCGTCCATCATCTCCTCGAGAGTTAGCTCTAGGGCGAAGGCTAAGGCCTGGCTTAGGGCCGCAATGGATCCTTTTCTGGCGGATGATTTCTTGAGCTCCTAGAGTTGCTTGGGCAGAGTAGATAACATTTCTATGACCCCTTCATGGACTTGGGGATACTCTCCTTATTAAGCATCGCCTTGATGGTGCAGAGCGTTCTGCAATACAGCTCTTCTAAGAGAGTATAAACGGCTTTCAGAGACAATAGGCTGTCAGCGGCGATTTGACGGCTCCTTGGACCTGGATAAGACTGATTTTTTATAAGCCGCCTGTATAAGTATTTACACAAAGTTGTTGACTAGAGTACTTACCAAAGATAGCAGCAAACATCTTTTTTATAAGGCGTTTCAGAGAGTGCAGTTCATCGGATACTTCCATGAGCCGCTGGTCAGCATTATCTGCACACTGAACCAGGGCAGTTTTCTCCGTCTCAGCAGGCTTCTTAAAGGCGGCGAACTCGGCTTTAGCTTTTACAAGCTCTTCGGTCGCAAGCCGACACTTTTCTTCTGCTGCACTCCTGGCGGCCTGTTGGGAGGCCAGATTGCTCTTCAAGTCGGTCAATTCAGACTCGGCATTATTTAAAGCTTCCTATGACAAACAAAGGTACAAAAAAGGTAAGTCGCCAGGATAGCCTGTCGTCAGATGATCAGGCTAATAAATAGAATGCAAGTTTCAAGCAGATTGCAAGAAATATACTTGACACTTGGGGGCTAATGTATATTTGCTCTCCAAGAATACAAGTACGTTCCGGCTCATCTTTATCAAGTTAAGCCGGCATGTGGGGGCTAATGTATATTTGCTCTCCAAGACTACAAACTACAAACCACATTGTTATTCCCAGCTCATCTTTATCAAGTTAAGCTGGCACTTGGGGGCTACAATTTGCTCTTTGTTCAACTCTACATTGAAGTCTCGGCTCATCTTTATCAAGTTAAGCCGGCACTTGGGGGCTACAATTGGCTCTTTGTTCATGTCTACATTGAAGTCATGTCTCATCTTTATCAAGTTAAGCCGGCCCTTGGGGGCTACATTTAGCTCTTTCCATAAAGGGAGTCGGCCCATTATTTCTATACTGACCCGAACTTGGGGGCTACAGTTGATCAAAGACTTAAAATTGAGTACCAGCTCAATATTTGCATATTAAGCTGATACTTGGGGGCTACAGGTTAAGTGTTCCTACTCAAAGCATGGATTGGACGACCCGGCTTACCATTGACAAATAATAAACAAGTTCTTGGGGGCTACATAAGGATATATGGAAAGGAAAAGAGTACTCTTCATTAGGTTGACGAGCTTGAGTTCCATGTTCTGGTTCGTGTTGAGGCGGTTCAGACCGGCGTGCAGCTCGTCAGCATTTAACTTCTCCAACACAGGGAGTTCAAGGTCCAGCTTCTCAGAGGCTTCAGTTTTCTCAGTGTGTTTTGTCAACACACGAGGTTCAGGAGTTTGAAAGCCGGTCCCGATGATAATGACATCCGGCGTAGTTGAATCATCAGCGGTCGTCGAAGGGCTCGGCGGCTTGGAATTGTTCCTTGGAGGACTCTCAGTGGCCATCTCATGGGCTGCCGGCTCGGCAGAAAGACGAGTGTCTTCAGGTGCATCCTTGGAGGCAGCAGAAGGATCAACATGTGCAGCCGGAGAGTCTGGCTTGGCAGTCTCTGGTTCTTGGGCAGCGGGGGCCGAGGTAGACCCGGCGGTTTTCCTTCACTTTGCTTGAGTCCTAGAAGACATAGAAAGTTATTATATAAAGGTCAAAGGATAACAAAGTATAAGATGCAAATATGAAAGCACATACTCTGGGTTGATCTTCAGAGGGCAGTTTGGTTGCCGTAGAGTCGCCTGAAGGAGGAGGTGATTCCTGAAAGCAATTAAAGTATTGTAAAGACAGGGTAATGTCATAAGGCAAGACTAACAAAATTAAGCCAAGTGAAACAGATACCTCAGCCAGCCGTTTCTGTTGAATCGGCGAGTGAGATAACCCGGCCATAAGGTCTTCAGAGCCGGTGCTCCGGGTCTGGCGCCGGGAGACTTGTTGTTGCTTTTTCAAAAGAAAGTTTGGGTCTAAGTAAGCAAGAGGATGAGAAGATGGGACTTTTCGGATGACCCGCCGTATCTTCTGTGGTGCAAGATGTTTTGAGTCAGATGAAACATAAGTTACCTCAGGAACATTAGCATGGCTTGTCTCCGTTTTGTCCTGAGAATTATTATTGTCAATAAGGTGCATGAAGAGACGGACAAGAGAGTCAAGTTCTACCTCTGAGTCGTCAGATTCCGGTTGTTCTTGAGGTACGGTTTTCTTCTTTCAGCCGTCGGTTTTGTCCTTTGATTTCTTTGGAGGAGGAACGTATTTGTTTTCAAGAAGCTGGAATTGGCCTGAAAGTGAAAGCCGTCGAAAGAGGTCAAAAAATTGCAAAGTATATATGGATAGCTAACGCGGAAGTAAGGAGATCAAGAGTCGCCCTTACATCTGGGGATGGGTTTGCGGCGTAGAAAGGTGCTAACCCGACGGTGTGACAAGATCCTTCAAATTCATGAACAAGGCTTTTGATGGCGGCCATGATGTTATCTTCTGACAACATGGTAGGGTTAAAGCAGAGGGGGTCATTAACATCACCCGTATACTCGCACATGAGGCGGCTTCGCCGGCTCAGAGGAATGACTTTCTAGGAAACCCAGCAGCGGGCCAGATCCATCCCTGTCAGACCATTGGCCATAAGGGCCTTGATTTTTGCGTGAGCTAGAGCATACTTCGCTCGTTCAGAGGCCGACAGTCAGTCAGGGAGCTCGGTTGTAGTCTTGAGCCGGGTCGGACGATAACCCGGCAAGGAATGCTCCCCCTCTGGAGAGGTGTCTTTGCAATAAAACCAGGTTTTATTCCAGTCCTTGGGATGACTTGGCATCTGAACAGCCGGAAAGGTCACGTCCCATCTTCTCTGAATTGAGATTCCGCCAAGCTCTAAGCTTGGACCAGATTTTACCTCCGTCCGGCGGTTCGCATAGAAAAACTCACGGAAAAGACCAATGGACAGCTCTTCTTGTGAGTAAACTTCACAGAGGATTTGGAAGTTGCACATGTTTGAGACGGAGTTTGGGGCGATGTCTTGAGGGCGTAGCTTAAAGAAATGAAGGACGTCTCGAAAGAATTTTGAGTCGGGCGGGCTGAAACCACATACAAGGTGATCCGCAAAAACAACTACTTCGCCCTCTTGAGAATGGGTTTATTTTCATTGCCTGGAACCCGCCAATGGATGACATCTTTGGCTGGTAAGGACCATGTGTCTATGAAGTCCTTCAAAAACTCTTCGGTAACGGCAAAGCCGACACAATTACAAGAATTGGACGCATGAGGCATGGTGGCGTCTTAAAGCTGTGCAAGGTAACAATGTGTGGCGATGTAGAAGGTGACAGATGACTACAAACGACTGATGAAATCTAAGTTCTCTAAAGCTAAGTCGCCGGAGCAGTTTAGGCGAGAGTCGGAAGTTCAATGGCGAGTTAAGTTTGCAAAGAAACAAAGCAAAAGTTACTAAGTGTGGAAAACAGGTTTCACATGTTATATATATAATTATGGATCTACAAAACAGAGAAAAAATGGGTTTATTCTAAATCTAGCAACGAACAGAGGAACTAGCAGTGTTTGAAGACAGCAAAAAGGGGCAACTATGGATCTATGTTGGGATGTTATTGACTTCCAATGATCTACCGCAGTGGAAAAAAGGGGCATTATCAAGATCACTGTCTACATGTTGTCTGGCATTGAGAAGAACTCGCGTTTTTAGCGAGCGGAAGAACGCCATGGACGCCCTACCGAAAGCTATAGATCTAGGGGTGGAGGAGAACTTACCGGAGGAGATGCGACGGGCGCGGAGGATGCTCTGGTCCGTTCAGGTCGACGCAGCGGCCTTGGGCCATGACGGCACAGGAGATTCACCAGAGCGAGAGAGCTCGGGGGCGACGACGTCGAGAGGAAGAATAAGAGGCGCGAGTTGCGATGGAAATGGAAAGGACTGTTCGCAGTCCTATTTAAGAGGCTGGAAAGAGGAAACGGGCGTGGGAATCCAGGCGACCGAAACTGACCGACCGAGACGGATGCCTCAATTTTTGGGCCATCAGTTTAATGATGAAAGATCCATTGTGGTCGTCAGGGAATCTTTTTGGCATATCCAACATGACATCATGGCGGGTTACATTTTTCTTACTTTCAGGTGTTGAAGGAACAGACTCGCCGCCAAGAAAAATGGATGATTGACATGAGCAAGTTCAAATCAACCTGGGGCCTAATGTTGGGGTTATAACCCTGTGGTGAGACCTGCCCAGGTGGGGCCGGGTTACGCTTGGCGGCTCATAAGCCAGACTAAGGCCGATGGGCCTGGAGACATGTAGCGGTTTACCAAGATGGGCCTGGGCGAGGCCCGGACCAAGAAGGCATGAAGACCCGGGCGGTTAAGACGCCCAAAGACGGCTTGCCCAGGAAGGCATGGTGACATATAGATAGAATCAGATACATTGTAAGAGTCGGTATGAGACTTTTAACCCGTGGTCTTGGCCTCCTATATAAGGGCGAGACCCGGGGCGACTTAGACAGAGACTAAGCAATCGAGAACTAGGTCAAGCGAATCCGCTCCCTTGTAATCGATACTCCAATCAATACAACACAAGCAGGACATAGGATTTTACCTCATATCGAGGACCCGAACTTGGGTAGACTCGTGTCCTTCGTCCCAACCAACCCCTTTGAGTCCATCACCTTAGCGATGGCCACGAACATAAGTCCTCGGACATCTGCCGTGACAAAACCATGACACCACTTGTGCTTAAACGATGAGTATGACCTATGATCAAGTATTCTTACTTGGCTCCTAAGTCAAATACTCATATATAGATGACTTCGTCATCGCCCAAGTGCTTGTTAGATGCTAGTGTGTATGTGCATGTTTGTCATAATTTCATTTGACATCTTATTGTGTGAGCATGTTGGTCTGCATTTATTTTCTCATTCGAGGACATCCAATTGTTGCTATTTGTCTCTTGATTTTCTCTTTTGCCAATTGGATGGACAAGAATGCCTAGGACCACACTTTAGCTATCTATGCTTTCTCACCTCATACTCTATTCATGTTGCATCACAAAATTTGAAGAAGTGCTTTTCGATCCCTTTGTGTGTGGAGCACTCGTAGTTCCGTATCGACAAGGACTGACCATTAAAACCTCCCAAGTGCATCTCGATGGAACCAACCCCAAAATCTCGGTCTCACTGAATGCCTAGGGTTGATCTAGTTTTCTATCTCGGTACTACCGATTCCATATTCTCTGTTACACCGAGTTTCCCTGTCAGCTGACAGTTGAGAAGCTCGATGACACCAAAAATTTAGAATCGGTATCACCGACAGTGAAGGGTATATAAGTTGTGGTCCCGACGGTTCGAAATTTCAATCTTCAATCGTCGCGCCCCAAATCCTAAGCTGCTGCAGAAGGAACCCCTGGTCATCGCCTTGCCTCCCAGTGCGTCTTTGCCATTGGGAATCTCGCCGTCGATGGGCATCTTCGCTGCTGTCGCCGCTGTAGCGGATCCGTCACCGAGCTAGGGTACGGATTCGATCTTTGTTGCGCTCCCTATATGATTCTTGCGCAATAAAGTTGATTTTCTCTATAAACCATAGTTTGCACAGCTTTCTATCCAGGAGAAAACTCCTTATATTAGAGAACCATCGATTTTCTAGGGTTTGCCTTCCGCCCAATGGAACTCGGTAGAACCAAAGTGAACAAATCGGTATCACCGATTTGCCTGTCTGTGTTGCTGAGAACTGTCTTGGTGAAACCGAGTACTTCTTTTCGGTCTCACCGAAAAGAGTGCCAAGTTTCTGTTAATGGGATAGTCGGTCTCGGTACCACCGAAATTTTTGCTTCGGATGTACCGATTTTCATGTGACAGAATGTAAAA
Organism: Hordeum marinum; assembly: GCA_022496015.1. NCBI lineage: Eukaryota > Viridiplantae > Streptophyta > Magnoliopsida > Poales > Poaceae > Hordeum > Hordeum marinum. The sequence goes on from CM039672.1 coordinate 116,842,915, forward strand.
TCTTGGAAATCTTTTGTTCAAACTTTCAAAAATCAGCCTCATTTTGTGGTGACTCATCTTCTTCTACTCCTCTACACTCTATTCACTGGGTTAGAGATGTCTGCTTCAGATGACAGTGAGAACAACTTCAGAGAACAAAGTGTTGAGATGAATTCGGGCACTAGTCCTGAGCCTAGTTCATTTTCAGATCCAGGCACCCCTAGTTCTCATGGGTTGCCTAAAGCTGCTACAAGGACCAGGAAGAGACTAAATTCAGATGAAGAAGATTTAGACTTTGTGCCAGATGAGGTTCTTGCCAAGAAGCAAGAGAAGGCTGCCGAGAAGTCAGCCAATGAGGCCACCTCTTCCAGGAGGGTGGTTGGCAAAACATATGCACCTCTTGAATCTATGAGACCACCTGAGAGTGCCAGAGCTATAATGACCGTTGAGACCCCAAAGAAGTCTATGCCTAAGAAGGCAGGGGAGAAGAAGAAGGCTAGAAAGAGGATAATCCATGTTATTGGCAGGCCTACATCTATTTTTAAAGATCTAGAGGAGGCAGCTGCTGCGGAAGAGGAGGTAGAGCCAGCTACTAAGACCCTCCCAAGAAGAAGTCAAAGCTTATGGCAGATGCTATGCCTAAGGCTGCAACCACCAAGAGTCACCAAATCCAAGAAAGTTGTTGCTCCTGCTGACAAATCTAAGAGGTCATCGAGACAGATTCCTGCTTTTGAGAAGAACAAGGGGTCTACCTTTAGAGAAGAAGAGGATGATGACTTGACTGCCTTAATGAAGCTTAGGCCACATCTTCCAGTACATAATGCTAGCTATCCACTTGCTGAAGATATGAAGAAGAGGAAGGACTCTAGCTTGAGGGCATGGAGAGCTGTTGATCCATATGCCCAAAGGAAGAAGACAACTGTGGACTACAGATTCTATACCAAAGAGCAATAGGATTTCTATGAGACTGTGCTTTTTGACAAGAGTTCAGCTGTGAGTGATATGAGGTATGTGGACTTGAAATTCATCAAGGAGAATGAGGACTACTTTCCAAGTCCAAGATAATTTTCACTGCATTGGATTGGATGAGTTTGCTGGCAGAGAGTTTATTGCTTGGAATGATGAGATGATCATGCAATTCTAATCCACTGCACATTTCTATGGAGATGGTAGGATTGTATGGATGACTGAAGGTGCAAGATATGAGTCCACTATTGATGAATGGGATGCCATCTTAGGAGTCCTAGAAGCTCAAGATGGAGATTTGGATGTCTACTCAGAATCCAAGGAGAGCCACAATGCTATGGCTAACATGTACAAGGAGATCCCTGCTGCTAACATGAAGTCTCATAGGCTAGGATCTATTTACTTTCTCTAGGCTGGCCTCCGCACCATGAAAGCCATTCTGAGGCATACTTTGATGCCCAAGTCAGGAGATGGCAAGATGATCCGAGGCTACTCCATCAACATGTTGATCCACCTTGACAAACACACCAGGATCAGAGTCATGGACTTGATTGTTGAGACAGTCAAGAGGGTTGCTGCTGATCAGAAGCGCTCTTGCTACTATGCACCATATATCCAGATGCTCATCAACTCCAAGTTGGAGAAGCACATATTTGCTCTAGATCGTCCCCATTTACCCCTACAGCCAGATCTCGAGGACAATGTTGTGGTGATGAATGCTGAACATCCCACATCTGTTGCAACTCAGGCAGAGGGAGTTAGAGCCACTAGTGCTCGAGTCCCTAGATCCCGAAAGGAGCAAATGGATCTATTGATATCATCAGTTCAGGGTATGCAGAAGGACATTAAGGGAATTCCGGAAAACCAGAACAGTCTTATGAGGATCTTTGAAAATAGGATCAAGACCCTTAATGATAAGGTGGATGGGCTGACTAAGACAGTCAATGAGCTCAAGAAGGAAGTTGACTTAGTGCCTCTTTGTCAGACTTCTTCAAATGATGATGACGATGATGAGGATGGATCACCTCTCAGGACAGGCATACAGTTTCCTACTCAGGCAAGATCAGCCACTGTGCCAGCTCCAGACTTGAGGCCCTCTTCATCAGCTCATGCTGCTGTCACATCAGCTCCTGCTCCATCAGCTTTAGTTCCTCCAGCTGTCACTCCAACTCCATCCACGACATTTGTAGAGATCTTGGCCGACGCTATTCTCTCGACTCCTTCGTCAACAACCGGAGGAGATCACCCCAAGAATGCTTAGATATATGCCTTTGAACTTTTTTGGTACCTTGTTGCCAAAGGGGGAGAAGTGTATATAGATATTTAGGCTTCGAGTGAGAGAGCGTTTTGGTGTTTATTGTTTCAAAAACAATTGTCTTTTGGTTTCTTGTGATACGCGTTCTTTGTGTTTGATCATACACTTTCTGTGTGATGCTACTACTTCCTATCATCTTAATGCTTAATGAGATGATCTTTCACCATTGCTTGATTGTGTTGTGCTATGATGTTCACTCTAATAATTCTCGCACACTACCAAGTTGTATGTGACATGGAAGAAGTGCCCCATGTACCTAATCGATTGTGCATTTGCATTCAAACACAAATTCAAAATGATGCACAAATTTAGGGGGAGCTCTTTCTTATCACATACTTCTCAAAGCGACGATTATATTCATTGATTATATCATATGTCGAAGCTTTGATCCATATGTTGTCATCAATTACCAAAAAGGGGGAGACTGAAAGCACATTTGCTCCCTTGGTGGTTTTGGTAATTTATAACAACATATAAGTCATTGGACTAATGTTTCCACCAAGTACATTTCAGGAAATGTTCAATGATAGGATTGGCAAAAGGATTGTGCAGATTGTCGAATACCCCAATATGCAAGGAAATAGGTTGGCAAAGCTTCAAGCAAGAGGACTCTACATTTTATATTTGTGAGAAATCACTTTGAGTCCATAGGAAAGCCAATACTATTAAAAGGGGGTAAGGTTTTGTTGGTGAACAAAATGCTCATAAGTGCACAAGTGATAGTCACCAAAAACACCCACAAACTCTCCCACCAAGGTCTGTCCAAAGCCATATATTCAAAATCGCTGCAACCAACATTTCCATCCCAGTGCCATCGATTCTCAATCTCAGACAGACTCAGCCAAACCCTAGCCACTTCGGTGCAACCGATTCCATACCGGTGCAACCGAGTTTAGGTTGCCAACTTTCTCTTACGCAAATTCAAAATATCGATACCACCTAGATTGTTGGATCGGCGTCATCGATAATAACAATCTGACCATTGGTCACCTTATCGGTGCAACCGAGTGTCCTATATCGGTCTCACCGAGATTCAAAAGTTGCCACCTTTGGTCACTTCGGTACCACCGAGATTAACACATCGGTGTCACCGAGTTGGTCATTTTGTGTGTAGCGGTTGGATTTTTGGGGATTCCTATATATACCCCTTCACCACCACCTACTCGAAAGAGAAGCACTCAGAACTATTCCATACTTGCCCCATCCAGTTTTCTGAGAGAAAACCACCTACCCTTGTGTTGAGGTCAAGATCTTCCACTCCAACCATATGGATCTTGATTTCTAGCCTCCCAAGTTGCTTTCCACCAATCTCATCTCTTCCACCAAGCCAAATCTGTGAGAGAGTGATTGTGTGTTGAGGAGTCTATCATCTTGAAGCACAAAAGCAAGGAGTTCATCGTCATTACCGAGCCTATTACCTTTTGGAGGGTGGTGCCTCATAGATTAGTTAGGTGTCGCTTGGGAGCCTCCTACTTCGTGTTGTGGAGTTGAACCAAGAAGTTTGTATGGGCAAGCATATCGCCTACTTTGTGAAGGTCTACCCATAGTGAGCTAGTCCTTCGTGGACGGAAGCCGTTATGGAATAGTCAAGGTTGCTACTTCGTGGACCCTTATGGGTGGATCCCTCCATGGACTCTCGCGACCATTACCCTCCGTGGGTTGAAGACTCCATAAACGTGGGCGTACGATAGCACCACCTATCGGAACCACGGGAAAATCATCGTGTCTACAATTGTGTTTGATCTTCCTACCCTATCCCTTCTACTCATGTTTGTTATTATTTTCCGCTGCTATACTCTTAGACATGCATGTGTAGGGTGTACTTGACTTGCCATGAATGCTAGAACTGCAAACACTAAAATTTGGGAAAATTCAAAAATTTATTTGGTCAAGTAGTCTAATCACCCCCTCTCTAGACATAGTTTCGGTCCTACACAAGGTATTCCTCCCGTGTCAGTGAGTTTCATGATCTCATGGTCATAGGAACATATACTTGACATGCAAAAAACGATAGCAATAAATTGACACGACCATATGCTACGTTCATAGTTTGGGTCTTGTCCATCACCTCATTCTCCTAATGATGTGATCCCATTATCAAATGACATCTCATGTCCATGGCTAGGAAACCTTGACCATCTTTGATCAACGACCTAGTCTACTAGAGGCATACTAGGGACACAGTGTTGTTTGTGTATCCACACATGCATTTGAGTTTCCAATCAATACAATTATATCATGGATAATAAAAATTATGATGAATAGGGAAATATAATAATAACCGCTTTATTATTGCCTCTAGGGCATATTTCCAACAGTCTCCTACTTGCACTAGAGCCAATAATCTAGATCACATCACTATGTGATTTCCATTGTAATGAATCTAACACCCATACAGTTCTGGTGTTGATCATGTTTAGCCTTTGGTAGAGGTTTAGTCAACTGGTCTGTGACATTCAGATCCCTGGGCACTTTGTAAATATTTATGTCCTCCTCCTTGATGTAATTGCAGATGGAATTGAAGTGTCTCTTTATGTGTCTGGTCCTCTTGTGAAACATTGGTTCCTTAGCAAGAGCAATGACACCCGTGTTGTCATAGAACAGAGTCATTGGGTTCGGTGCACTGGGCACTACGCCAAGATCTGTCATGAACTCCTTCATCCAGACACCTTCCTTTGCTGCCTCCGAGGTAGCAATGTACTCCGCTTTGCATGTAGAATGAGCTACCACGCTCTGCTTGGAACTGCACCAGCTTACCGCTCCCCCATTGAGAATAAATATGTATCCGGTTTGAGACTTAGAGTCATCCGGATCAGTGTCAAAGCATGCATCGGCGTAACCCTTTACGACGAGCTCTTGATTACCTCCATAAACGAGAAACATTTCCTTAGTCCTTTTCAGGTACTTAAGGATATTCTTGACCGCCGTCCAGTGCTCCATTCCTAGATCACTTTGAAACCTACCGGCCATACTTATGGCAAGGCTGACATCGGGTCTTGTGCACATCATCGCATACATGATAGAACCTATGGTTGATGCATAGGGGATGACACTCATCTTTTCTCTATCTTCTGCAGTCGCTGGGCATTGAGTCTTACTCAACTTCACACCTTGCAATACATGCAAGAACCCCTTCTTGGCCTGATCCATTTTGAACTTCTTCAAAACTTTGCCAAGGTATGTGCTCTATGAAAGTCCTATTAAGCATCTCAATCTATCTCTATAGATCTTGATGCCTAATATGAAAGCAGCTTCTCCTAGGTCCTTCATTGAAAAACTCTTGTTCAAATACTCCTTCATGTTTTCCAACATTTCTATATTGTTTCCAATCAACAATATGTCATCCACATATAATATTAGAAACGCTATAGTGATCCCACTCACTTTCTTGTAAATACAAGCTTCTCCGTAAACTTGTATAAACCCGAACGCTTTGATCACCTCATCAAAGTGCAGATTCCAACTCCGAGATGCTTGCACTAGCCCATAAATGGATTGCTGGAGTTTGCAAACTTTGTTAGCATTCTCTGGATTGACAAAACCTTCTGGTTGCATCATATACAACTCTTCCTTAAGGAAACCGTTAAGGAATGCTGTTTTGACATCCATCTACCAAATTTCACAATCGAAAAATGCAGCTATTGCTAACATGATTCTAACGAACTTAAGCATCGGTATGGGTGAGAAGGTCTCATCGTAGTCAACTCCTTGAACTTGTGAAAAAACTTTTGCCACAAGTCGAGCTTTATAGACGGTGACATTACCGTCTGCGTCCATATTCTTCTTAAAGATCCATTTGTTCTGAATGGCCTTTCGCCCTTCAGGTAATACTTCCAAAGTCCATACTTCGTTTTCATACATGGATCCATCTCGAATTTCATGGACTCTAACTATTTGTTGGAATCTGGGCCCATCATCGCTTCTCGATAGCTCGTAGGGTCATCATTGTCCAACAACATGACCTCTAAGACAAGGTTACCGTACCACTCAGGAGCAGTACGTGCCCTTGTCGACCGACGAGGTTTGATAGTAACTTGATCGGAAGCTTCATGATCAACATCATTAACTTCCTCTTCAACTGACGTAGGCTCCATAGAAACATCTTTCTTCGCTGCGCTACTCTCTGGTTGAAACAAAGGTTCGACAACCTCATCAAGTTTTATCTTCCTCCCACTCAATTCTTTCGATAGAAACTCTTTCTCAAGAAATGTTCCATTTTTAGCGACAAACAAGTTGCCTTTGGATTTGAGATAGAAGGTATACTCAACTATCTCTTTTGGGTATCCTATGAAGACACATTTCTCCGCTTTGGGTTCCAACTTTTCAAGCTAAAGCTTTTTGACATAAGCATCACATCCCCAAACTTTAAGAAATGACAACTTTGGTTTCTTGCCAAACCAAAATTCATATGGCTTCGTCTCAATGGATTTCGATGGTGCCCTATTTAAAGTGAATGCAGTTGTCTCTAATCCATAACCCCAAAACGATAGTGGCAAATCGGCAAGAGACATCATAGAACGCACTATATCCAATAAGTTTTGATGACGATGTTCGGATACACCATTATGCCATGGTGTTCCAGGCGGTGTAAATTGTGAAACAATTCCACATTGTCTTAAGTGACTACCAAACTCATAACTCAGATATTCTCCTCTTCGATCAAATCGTAGGAATTTAATCTTCTTGTTATGATGGTTCTCAACTTCACTCTGAAATTGCTTGAATGTTTCAAACATTTCAGACTTATGTTTCATTAAGAAAATATACCCATATCTACTTAAGTCATCAGTGAAGGTGTGAAAGTAACGATGTCCACCGTGCGCCTCAATGCTCATTGGACCGCAGACATCAGTATGTATGATTTCCAACAAGTCACTTGCCCATTCCATTGTTCCAGAGAACAAAATCTTAGTCATCTTGCCCATGAGGCATGGTTCACATGCATCAAGTGATTCGAAATCAAGTGAGTCCAAAAGTCCATCAGCATGGAGCTTCTTGATGTGTTTTACGCCAATATGACCTAAGCGGTAGTGCCACAAGAAAGTAGTACTATCATTATCAACTCTACATCTTTTGGCATCAATGTTATGAACTTGTGTATCATCACTATCGAGATTCAATAGGAATAAACCCCTCACATTGGGTGCATGACCATAAAAGATATTACTCATATAAATAGAAAAACCATTATTCTCCGATTTAAATGACTAACCATCTCGCAATAAACAAGATCCAAATATGATGTTCATGCTTAACACAGACACTAAATAACAATTATTTAGGTTCATCACTAATCCCGGTGGTAATCGAAGAGTGAGCGTGCCGACGGCGATCACATCAACCTTGGAACCATTTCATACGCGCATCGTCACTTCATTCTTAGCCAGCCTTCGTCTATTCCGTAGGTTCTGTTTTGAGTTGCAAATGTGAGCAACCGAACTGGTATCTAATACCCAGGCACTACAATGAGAGGTGGTAAGGTACACATCAGTAACATGTATATCATATATACCTTGTTTAGTGTTTGTCGCCTTCTTGTCGGCCAGATACTTGGGGCAGTTCTGCTTCAAGTGACCAGTTCCCTTGCATTGAAAGCACTCATTTTCTGGCTTGGGTCCAGCCCTGGGTTTCTTCATGGGAGGGGCAACTGCTTTGGCGCTCTTCTTGGAGTTACCCTTCTTGCCCATTCCATACATCTTGAAACTAGTGGTTTTATTGACCATCAACACTTGATGCTCCTTCTGGATTTCAAACTCAGTGACTTTCAACCTCGCAAACAGCTCGGCGACTAACTTGTTCATCCCTTGCATGTTATAGTTCATCACGAAGTTCTTGTATCTAGGTGGAAATAATTGAAAAACTCTGTCAATGATCACCTCCGGCGGAAGGGGCATCCCTAACTCAGCCAGACGGTTCGAATACCCAGACATTCTGAATATATGTTCACTGACAGACCCATTCTCCTCCATCTTGCAAGCATAGAACCTATCGGAGGTCTCATACCTCTCAATCCGGGCATTCTTCTCAAAGATAAACTTCAACTTTTGGAACATATCATATGCGCCATGACGTTCAAAACATATTTGAAGTTTCGGTTCTAAGCCATACAACATTGCACATTGAACTATTGAGTTATCTCTAGACCGTGCCTCCTAGGCGTTCACAACGACTTCAGACGACACGGGAGCGGGTGGATCACCAAGCGGTGCATCAAGGACATAAGACTTTTGGGAAGCTGTGAGTATAATCCTCAGATTACAGGCCCAGTCTACAAAGTTACTTCCATGATCTTTCAACCTGGCTTTCTCTAGGAACGCATTAAAATTTAGGGGAACTACTGCGCGAGCCATTGATCTAAACCATAAATTTGCAAATGTTACTTAGACTATTGTTCATAACGAGTTTAGTTAATCAAATTACTTAAAAACTCCCACTCAAATCGACATCCATCCGGTCATCCGAGTGTTACATGAACCAAATTCATCAACCCAAGTCCGATCATCATGTGAGATGAGGTGGTTTCAATGGTGAACATCTTCATGTTGATCATATCTACTATATGACTCATGTTCGACCTTTCAGTCTCTTGTGATCCGAGGCCATGTTTGTACATGCTAGGCTCGTCAAGTTTAACCCGAGTGTTCCGCACGTGCAACACTGGATTGCACCAGGTGTATGTGAATGTAGAGTCTATCACACCCGATCATCACGTGGTGCTTCGAAAGGACGATCTTTCGCAACGGTGCACACTCGGGGAGAACACAATTTTATCTTGAATTTTTAGTGAGGGATCATCTTACAATGTTACCGTCGTACTAACCAAAATAAGATGCATAAATGGATTAACATCACATGCAAATCATAAGTGACATGATATGGTCATAAACTTGTGCTTTTGATCTCCATATCCAAAGCACTGGCATGATCTCCATTGTCACCGGCATAACACCATGATCTCCATTAACGTGCCTCCATGAGGTTGTCATACTAACTGTTGCTTCTATGACTATTGCTAACTCATAGCGATAAATAAAGCAAAAATGGTGAAAATAAATTAAAGACAACCCTATGGATCCTGCCGGTTGTCGTACTCATCGACATGCAAGTCGTGATATTCTATACAAAACATGATCATCTCATACATCACATATATCTCATCATGTAATTGGTCATAACACATCACAACATACCCTGCAAAAACAAGTTAGAAGTCCTCTAATTGTTGTTTCATGTTTTACGTGGCTACTACGGGTATCTAGCAAGAACGATTCTTACCTATGCAAAAACCACAATGGTGATACACAAATTCCTATTCAACCTTCTCAAGGACCGCCTTTTTTGAATCCGATCCAACTAGAGTAGGAGAGACAGACACCCACCAACCATCTTTATGCAACAAAGTCGCATGTGAGTCGATGGGACCGGTCTCTCGTAAGCGTACGAGTAAGGTTGGCTCGGGCCGCTTCATACCACAATATCGCCGAATCAAGAAAAGACCAAGGGAGGAAGTAATCGAGCATCAATGCCCACAAACTCCTTTGTGTTCTACTCGTGATCTCATCTACGCATAGACCTAGCTCTGATACTACTGTTGGGGAATGTTGTATGGGAAACTAAAATTTCCTATGCACACGCAAGATCTATCCATGGTGATGAGCGTCTACGAGAGAGGGAGTGGACCTACATACCCTTTTAGATCGCTAAGCGGGAAGCGTTAAGAAACACGGTTGATGTAGTCGAACGTCTTCGCGATCCAAATCGCTATCCGCCCCGCGATCCAATCAAGACCCGTCCCAATCTAGCGCCAAACATACGGCACCTCCGTGTTCAGCACATGTACAACTCGATGACGATCTCTGCCTTGTTGATCCACCAAGGTGGAGCGGAGACATAGATGAGAATTCCGACAGCGCGATGGTGTGGCGGCGGCGGTGGTGGAACTATTCCGGCAGGACTTCACCCAAGCACCGCCGAAAACTAGGGGAGATGATCTAGTGGGGAGAGAGGGTTGCACCGAGGCTTAGGGTTGGGTGTTGCTGCCGTCTCTTCCCTCCAATATATATATAGGAGGGAGGGGAGCGGCCGGCGCCCCTAGGGTTTCCCCTCGGAGTCGGCCGAACACGAGATGGAGGAGTCCACCTCCAATCCTACTCCAAGTAGGATTCCAATCCTACTTGGATTTCCTTTCCCCACTTGTTTTTTTTCCTTTCCCACACCTCTAACCGCATGGGCCCTTAGGGGCTGGCTTACCCAGCCCACTAAGGGCTGGTGCGTCACCCCTAAGGCCCATGTGGCCTCCTGGCATGGGTGGCCCCTCCTGAGGGCCCCCCGGCACCCCCGGTACACTAATGGAAATACCCAAAACTTTTCCGGTGATCAAAACGGGATTTACTATATATCGATCTTTACCTCCGGACCATTCTGGTGCTCCTCGTGACGTCCGGGATCTCATACGAGACTCCGAATAACCTTCGGTCACCACCATACATAACTCAATACTACTGAAACGTCACCGAACGTTAAGTGTGTAGACCCCGCGGGTTCGAGAACTATGTAGACATGACCGAGACACCTCTATGGTCTATAACCAATAGCGGGACCCAGATGCCCATATTGGTTCCTACATATTCTACGAAGATCTTTATCGGTTGAACCTCTATGTCAAGGAATCAGTTAATCCCGTATGTTGTTCCCTTTGTTCTGTTGTATGTTACTTGCCCAAGATTCGATCGTCGGTATCTCTATACCTAGTTCAATCTTGTTACCGGCAAGTCTCTTTACACATTTCGTAATACAAGATCCCGTGGCTAACACTTTAGTCACTTTACTTGCAAGGCTTGTTGTGATGTTGTATTACTGAGTAGGCCCTAAGATACCTCTCCGTCACACGGAGTAACAAATCTCAGTCTTGATCCATGCCCACTCAACAGACACCTTCGGAGATACCTGTAGAGCATCTTTATAGTCACCAAGTTACGTTGCGACGTTTGATACACACAAGGTATTCCTCCGATGTTAGTGAGTTGCATGATCTCATGGTCATAGGAACATATACTTGACATGTAGAAAACTATAGCAATAAACTGACACGATCATATGCTACGTTCATAGTTTGGGTCTTGTCCATCACATCATTCTCCTAATAATGTGATCCTGTTATCAAATGACATCTGATGTCCATGGCTAGGAAACCTTGACCATCTTTGATCAACGAGCTAGTCTACTAGAGGCATACTAGGGACACAGTGTTGTCTATGTATCCACACATGCATTTATGTTTCAACACAATTATAGCATGGATAATAAACGATTTTCATGAATAAGGAAATATAATAATAACCACATTATTATTGCCTCTATGGCATATTTCCAACATATGGGTGGAGCCCTTCATGGACTCTTGCGACCATTACCCTCCGTGGGTTGAAGACTCCATAAACGTGGATGTACGATAGCGCCACCTATCGGAACCACAGGAAATATTTTCATGTCTACAATTGTATTTGATCTTCTAACCCTTACCTCTATTATATGTGCTTGTCTTACTTTCCGTTGCTATACTCTTAGACTTGCATGTGTAGAGTGTGCTTGACTTACTATCATTGCTAAAATCTGCCCACAACTAAACTTGGGAAAAAGCAGAATCTCTATTTGGTCAAGTAGTCTAATCATCCTGCCCTCCTCTAAACCTACTTTCGATCCTACACGGTGCCAATGCATGCAGATTTTTTATCGGATGATGTGGTGGTTGATGGGTGGTGGGCCCGATTGCATCAACTTTTGGCACGTTAAGACACACTCATATTGTTTCATCCTGCACGGTGCTATTATTTTCTTTTTGTTAGAATATGTTTTACGTATCCAGTCAGAAAATGTCTGTTTTTATGGGTATTATGATTTTCATTATTTTTAACATGTGTTGTGCTTGTAGTATATGACAGATTTACAACAATAAATTAATCTACTCCCTTTATTTCAAAATAAGTGTCGATAATTTAGTATAAAAATTATACTAGTTTAGTACAAAATCTATTATACCTATTTTGAGACGAAGGAAGTACTAATTATCAACGACTATTTGCTCCTTTTCGTTAGAATATGCTTTTAATATCCAGCGCACAAAATGACTTTGTTTTTACATGTATGTTGCTTTTCATTACTTTTAGGAAAAAGATAACGCCCACACGTGTGGTCGTTTGCATCTCGTCCACACGCATGGATCAACGTCTATTTGTGTGTGCATGAATCTTGGCATGTTTTGTCAGATTTTTTATGTCACGTAGGACTGGGTTCGTGTGTGGGCATTCATCCGGTCGCCCACATGCCCGTTTCACCACGTGTAGGGGCTGGTGTGTGGGCGTTTAGCTGTTTGCCCACACGCCAGTTTCACGCACGCAAAGGGGCTGGTGTGTGGGCGTTTAGCAGTTCGCCCACACGCCCGTCTCCTTTCTCACAACCAAAGCTGTCAGTTGTCATGTGTTTTGCAGGGTATATGACAACTGTCCTAGTGTGCTTGTAAGCAGATTGCAACTCTCTCTTTACTCGAACATGTTATTTTGTCATGTCTTTTTTGTAGTGTTATATGGCAACTGTCTAATGTTAGTAGGTGGCAACTCCTAAAGTTTTCAAATCATGGCAACTGTAGTAGACCATGCCATACATGGCAACAACTGCAGTTGTTCATAAATGGCACCTGAAACTTAACCTGAGATGGCAACTGCAGTTGAGCAACCATGGCAACTGTAGTTATCAGACATGGCAATTGTAATTCAGCAACATGACAACTGTAGTTAAACGAACATGGAAGAGGGTTCGGACCATGGCAACTGTGGGGACGCGCGCTGACTGTCACGCGGGCATGCGGGACCGTGAGGTAGAAGGCCGGACGTGCGGGCGTGTGGGCGTTACCAGTTTTGCCCACACGTATCGTCTGGATGGGACCGCGAGATAGGGAGGCCGGACATGTAGGCATTACTTATTTTGCCATATGTAGACGTGTGGGTTGGTTCTCTTACATACCACACGAAACGTGTGGCCGGACCCTTTAATGCTCACACGTGTAGCCATTATCGGAACCCTATTTTTAACATATGTTGTGCTTGTAGTATATAGCAGATTTACAACAATAAATTAATCCACTAATTATCAGGAATCATGTTTTATCTATGAGTGTTTATCAAGACAACTGCGGTAGAACAGAAATTTCGAAAATCATCACGAGTGGACGTTCAATGGCTAGACTAATTCGCTCGTCTTTGGTCGCAACATGCATTACTGCTACTACTCAAAAACCAACGCTTAATCTGATGGACTGGTCCATTAGAAGGCAGGCTAGGGCAAACTGTACACTGATTATTTACGCAGTTTTATATTTTACTAATTGTCATGCAACCTGCTTATATATTCCAAATTAGCAGTACTTATTACCACCTCCGTCCGGATTTGTTGGGCTTTTTCATATTTTGGATCAAATTTTTACCATCTATAGACTACTAAAATATAAAATATTTTCTCTGTAAACTAATATAAGAGCGTTTAGATCACTACTTTAATGATCTAAATATTTTTATATTAGTTTACAAAAGGAGTAAATGCTATGAAAATTATACCATTGACTTTAGATTTGAAAGAGGTTTCCGACAATACAATTTATTGACATTTGATATTTTGTTAGTTAAATGTATAAATCAAACTTCAATTCAAAATAAAAAAAGGCTTAATAAACCCGGACAAAGGAAGTACCACGCATGGTCCGTTTCCAAACAAAAGTTGTACATGCAGGTTGATTCATGGTCCATTTGCTACTGAGCAGCACAAAAGTTGTACATGCAGGTTTGATCCATGGTCCATTTGCTACTGAGCAGCACATGCGGGGTAGGAGTACACTCGGACGAAAGTGCATAGAAGCTCTCGGGTGCTACGCTTGCCCCCCATATTCAAAAACAATTTAGTAATTCAAAAAGAGTTATAAAAAGTTTCTGAAACCTTTTATAGAATCAAACATGAGCAAGTATTGTAGTCGTATAAAAAGATTAAACCAGGAATTACTTTTATTGCATCCGGAATCAAAGATATCCTAAAAAGGCTAGATAAAAGTTTTATTCATGCTATATTGTCGTCATAATTCTTTTTCGCCCTAAAGTCTATGGAAATAATTCTTTGACCAAACTTTTTATACGAATACATTACCTGATAATATTGGATTCTAAAAAAGTTTTAGGATTTTTTTACACTTCTTTCGAATTGCTAAATTATTTTTGAATATAGGGGGTGGAGCACCGAGTGCTCCTAATCCACTCCCTACACTCGATCACTTACAAGGAGTAGCCTTTTGTCACTAGATTCTGTATCAAAAAGAGCATCCCCCAGCCTAAAAACCTACGAAAGCACCGATATGGCAACATCGATACGACGATAGGTGATACGGGATACAATAATTTTTAGAAACAGAAATACGGTGATACGGCAAGCATATATAAATAATAATTAAATGACATGTAATGAGAGCTAATATAATAAAACGTGTCAGGTGAAATCAAAATGCTGCCTCACTGGTTACCTAATTGCTTTCATGTCTCGTTGTTTCTCATTTTAAAAATCTCACCATCGGCGAAGAGGTCACACGGCTAGGGACTGCCTCAACCCAATTTTTTTCTTGATAACAGTTTAGATATCAAAATACTGCTTCACTACTGTTCTCCCAACGTTTAAAAAGTTTTTTCTTGATAACAATATTGAAAGCACAATCTTCGGTGAGCTCATTTTTCTCATAACTATAAATATGAACTCTCACTTAATGATAATTAAAATCAGCAAGCAATACACATCAATAATGCTCAAATGATGATAAAAAAACATAAAAAATTGTCATAATGTATACTTGTATCTTCTTTCCTATCATTCGGAGGCAAAAACAACATCAACAAGTAATTTTACGTCACAAACATCAAAAAGCAGCAAGCCAACAACAACAAGTAATTTTATCCAACAAGCAACATCCTTAGCAAGGATTTTTATCCAACTATTACATTAGTACATCACACATCCACTACCTACATGAACGGATCAACAATATATCAAGGCAGGAATATTATTGACCGACGATACTTTGAGAATACCCGTATCAGAATTTTTTTAATTAAAAAAAATGATACTTGAAAATACCCATATCAAAGTATCAACAAAATATTATATGGCGATACACAGATTCTTGAGTATCGGTGCTTCGTAGCTAAAAACAAAGAGTGTGTGATCACTGCGCGGAGACAGCTACCGAAAATACTGTACCGGGACAACGCGAATCCCCAAAATACGTGAACGGCTGGGATAAAGTCTCATGAGGTGCTCGTACACCACAAGTCTTTTTCGCATGCGAATTCCTTATTTCAATCGTGTTCGAGCCATGAAAGAGGACTGAACGAAGCAGAGTACACACTACTCCTTGCGAAACCACACTAGCTTACTCTTACTACGATGAGCAGTGAACTCAAGCAGAGGCTGCGAACCCCTCGTCACCGGCGGTGGCGAGGGTACTCCGTCCGTTGGGCGCGAAGCAGCTGTTTCGGCGGATCTCGCCTACGTTTCCTCCGGGTTGGTACTGACTCATCTTCACCATGGAGTCACGGAACTGGCTGTAGAACCAGTATTTGTTCTCGGCGAGGCCTTTGACCGCCCACTCGGTGCGCCCGTCGCTCATGAGCACTTGGTCGGAGGTGAACACCCCCTTTCCCTCCATGAGGTTTCTGAAGTACTTGTTGTCGAACACGATGGGGGTTTCCACGTCGAGGTCCTGCAGCCCGTTCGGGTTGTTGGAGCAGTTGGCGGCGAGCCTCCGGGCGAAGTCGGCGTCCTCGGAGAAGCGGTTGTTGAAGGAGCTGCACTGCGCCTTCCCGACGGTGTGCGCGCCAGAGAGTGCGACGAGGTCGATGGGCTCGAGGTTGCGGCTCTTGAAGGCGTTGATGAGCGTGTCGGCGTCGGCGGTGGACTGCGGGAGGTCGAAGACGGCGCTGCTATTAGCCGGCTCGAGGCTGTCAAACCGGCCGAGCGGCAGGTCGTAGAAGTAGAACATTTCGCTTTCCCCGGCCTGCATAGTTTCAGCGAGTGAGGCTGGGAGTACAAGCTAGTAAGTAGATAGTTTTGTTGCACAACAGCAGCGACCGACGTGTGTACGTACCACGAAGACGGCGTCGCGGGTGGCGAGGGCGATGATGTCGGCACAAGAGACGGTGGCGCCACAGGCGGCGTGTACCTTGACGCGGACGTCCTCGATGAGCTGCATCGCACGCGGCTGCAGCGTCTGGTTCGGCGGCAGGTCCCGCTCGCTGTTGGGTCCCGTCAGAAGGACGGACGCGTCGCAGCCCTGAAGTGCCGACACTTCCCTTAGGCTGAGGTAGAAATACACAAATAACGAGCAGTTCAAAATGGAATCAAGAGTCTCCCCTTACCTGAGGAAAGCAGTCGTGGAAGAAGATACGGAGGAGGCCGGCGGCGATGGCGACCTCACCCAGGACCGCGCTCTCCACGATCGGCCACACGATGTCTTTCAGCTGCGGGCAGGAGTTCGCGTGGTAGTCGTAGGAGAGGCCGTCGGCGAGGGTCACAGGACTACTCACGTCGGCTGGCATGGAGAT
Organism: Hordeum marinum; assembly: GCA_022496015.1. Taxonomy (NCBI): domain Eukaryota; kingdom Viridiplantae; phylum Streptophyta; class Magnoliopsida; order Poales; family Poaceae; genus Hordeum; species Hordeum marinum. The sequence continues at coordinate 116,859,805 of CM039672.1, forward strand.
AAACGAACGCGTTGACAAGGCGGGGGCTAGCACGGCGGCAAGGAGGCCCATGGCCAAGATCGCCCTGCTCGTCGCCATGGATCTTAGCTAGCCTCTACCTGCAGTGTAAAGTGTAAACTGGCTGCAGCTGCTGGAGCGTGGCTTCCTGGCGTCAACGAGATGCTGTCATGTATAAGACGAGCACACCTCTGTAGCTGATGCCGATCTGAGCTACAGAGCACATGCATCGGTATTGGATCTAAGTCGCTGGCAAGCTACAGAGTGACCACGTTGTGATCCAAAAAATGTACTACTTGTACTGATTAATTAATGTGCCTGCAGTTTTTCCATGACTGTGAGAGGAAGAAGTCTTATATATTCTCAGCCTCCCTAAAGTCTGCACGTGGTTTGCCGACAACCCATGTGAGTGGTAACTTTCGCCATGGTTGGTTTGGTGCTGGTGCTCTAGCGTGATCCCCTCATTTCTACGATCTTAACACTAACTAAGTCTTATGGGAATCTCAAAGATTCCTCATGCGTAAGACCCTCAAAACGGAGGTTGTAATTGCATACACTGCGATATTACGTCGAATTCAGCAAAGATTGGTCATGGATAGAATTACATCATTCATCTGAGTATTGTACACGTTCTAGTTCTTTTGTAATCCAAGTGTATGCTCATCAGACATAATTTCTTTTGCTCTAATTCGGCTTCAGGTTTTGCCAAAAAAAAAACGTTTATTTTGATTTTGATGACATAGCAAAACCATTACGTAGTGTAATGCTGTCGTCATTAAAGACTTGCCGTCATATTGCACTCCTGGAGTGTATGATGTCCAGGCAGAGGAGCATATTGTCAAACATCTAGCGTGCACACAGGATATCAGTGCTGACTTCGAGCTAATTGATTCCGACAGAGGAAGAGTTTGTGGAAACAGTAGTCGCGAAAGAGGCATATCAATGTCACAATGTCAACTTACGGACTGGTTCAGCGATTTCTATAAGAACAATCAACTGCATCACAGAAGAGGAGCAACGAAATGCTACCTGCTGTTCGTGCGAGCCGGCCGAAGTGGATCCCGTCCCCGTATGGGCCGTGTCAAGATCAATGTCGATACTTCTCCTGCGAAGAAGCAGGCTCGGGGGGCGGTGGCGGCGGACGGCAGCTTCTTGGGAGCGTCCCTCGTACTCAAGGCTGGCTTCACCGATCCGGTAACGATGGAGGCAACTGCTTGCCTGAAGGCATTTGCTCTTGCCGAAGATTTTGGGGGAAAGAAGGCTTGGGGTGGCTACTGATTGCCTGGAGGTGACGATAAGCTCGTAATTTGGCTAGAAGTGGTACGTGGAGCCCCACGACGTCGACTGTCTACCCATTTTTACTTTTACCAACGCACCCCTGCAGGGAGAAAAGCTCTGCGTTGTTGCCCGCGGGGCGCCCCCGACTCACCATCAGGCCTTATTTTGGTAGCCACCGGTCGGTACAGCGTACGGCTCGTCGACCCTGGCGAGCTCGCCAGACACACCGTCTCTGGGATCATCGAGTTCACCCTATCCTAGCTTATTGGGTTGCTCCTCGCGTTCTTGTCTCGTGTTCCCTCTGCAGTTAGCTGCTGGTTCGTGTCAATGTGGTCTGAAGAAATAATCATGTTGTTGACTGCATGATAGACGTGTGCAGTGCTTGTCAGAATTGCTTTGGTGGTGAATGCAGTGGTTCAGACTTTGGTATGTGCTTCCATTACTGTTTGAGGTGCGCCTTGGTTGCAATTTCATTTTTGATTCTATTATCTGATGACTGCTGTGGTTGGTGATGCTACTAGCAGCTACCAGCCCCATAACCCACGAATTAATAAGCCTGCTTGTTTTAGCTGAATATTTTTGAATGCTTCTTCGCACAGTGCTGAATGTTTTAAGAAGTTTCTCCTGGCATCCTAGGTGCCAGTGTGAAACAGAAGAATAGGTAGATTGGAACAGCTCAACCTCTACGGTGGCCTCCGGTCATGTATTTATAAATACAACTAGGACACACTGCATAAGCCAGATTACAAGGTTGTTATACGAGATAAGTACAAGTAGAGATACTCCAAGAACTCTCATATATTACAACTATATACGGTCCAACATCCCCTCTTAATCTAAACTTCCTTCAAGAAGATTCAAATTGTATCGATTTGAGACAAACGGCATCTCACCTAAGGGCTTCGTGAATATGTCAGCAAATTGTTCTTTGAAAGAGATGAACCTAACATCTAGTGCCTTGGCTGCAACTCATTCTCGAACAAAGTGAGTCCACCTCTATATGCTTAGTCCTGGCATGAAATACCGGATTAGCAGATAAATAGGTGGCGCCCAGATTATCACACCACAGTATAGGAGGTCGTGCCACTAAGACCCCAAGCTCTCCAAGAACTTACTGTATCCAAATAATCTCTGCCGTATCATTGGCAAGAGCCTTATACTCAGACTCCGTGATGGATCGAGAGATAGTGGCCTGCTTTCTTGAGCTCCAGGACACAAGATTGGGGCCAAGAAATACAGCAAACCCATCGGTAGACCTGCGATCATCACTACATCCAGCCCAGTCTACATCGGAGAAACAACTCAACAACATAGACGGCGATTTTCGTATGGACAACCCCATTCCTTGGGTATACTTCAGGTATCTCAAGATCCGTTTGGCTACCGAAAAATGCGCACTGGTTGGGGCATGCAAGAATGACACACACGGTTTACTATAAAGGATATATCCGGCCGAGTGAGTGTTAGATACTGCAGTGCACCAACCAAGCTCCGATATTTGGTGTTGTCATCTTGAGAGAGAAGTGATCCACAATCCTTGTTGAGTTTCTCACCGGATGACATGGGCTTCGAAGAAATCTTGCAGTTCTCCATATTTTCTCGATGAAGGATGTCACCAATGTACTTCTGTTGAGAAAGCACAAGCCCGTGGTGACGACTTCACCTCAACCCCAAGAAAAAAATGCAAGGGAGCGAGGTCCTTGAGAGCAAACGTTGCATGAAGGTCAGCCAGTAGTTTGGTGGTGGCCATGGGTGAGGAACTGGCCACAATGATGTCATCAACATAAACGAGCATGAACATAGTAACACTCTTGTGATGGAAGACAAACAAGGACGTATCGGCCTTGGAGGCTATGAAGCCGATCTAGAGCAACCGAGAGCTTAACCGGGAGTACCAGGCGCGAGGAGCCTGTTTGAGTCCATACATGGCTTTCCTGAGTTTACACAGGTGACGGGGAGCAGTGGGATCAACAAAACTAGGCGGCTAACGCATGTACACCTCCTCCTGAAGGACTCCGTGGAGAAAAGCATTCTGAACGACCAATTGTCGCAAGCACCAACCACGAGAGACATCAATGGAGAGGACCATGCGAACAGTAACCGGTTTGACAACTGGACTGAACATGTCATCATAGTCAAGCCCATACTGTTGCTTGAACCCCTTCAGGACGAGGCGAGCCTTGTGACTATCAACAGACCCATCCGCCTTGTGCTTGATTTTGAACACCCATTTGCACTCAATCACGTTGACATTGGGTGGGGGTGGAACCAGGGTCCAGATGCCATTATGTTGAAGAGCGTCAAGTTCCAGTTGCATAACCGCGTGCCAAGCAGGAGAAGAGACGGCCTCACGATGATCAGCTGGTTCCCTCGTAGCCAGAAACGCACGTCGTGACGAATCATAGTTGACTATGCCATCTGTACGCTGCAGGGCTTTGCATGTGTGGTCACGCGCTCATGTCACCATGGAGTGTGCGGGTGGTGCAGCAGCTCCAGTTGACGCAAAGGATCCGGGAGGCGCACATACAGGCAAAGCAGCCGACAGATCGGCTTGGGATCCCGCAGGGCCGACAGGATCGGACGAGGGAGTAGCCAGCAAATCCGACGTAGGACCCATGGCGCAGGCGGAGGACTTAGGTGGGCCCTTAGCAAGAGATCGGCCCGTTGGCAGGTCGGAGAGCGTTTGTGGTGGGTTAGGGTCGAAGGCGGGCCCATCACAGGAGAGGTTGGTGCGATAGACGATGGGAAGAGCGCCGCTCCACCCACGGGTGGCACGCAGCCCAATAGGAAGAGAACCGCGCCGCGTCCTGACGCGGGAGATCCCGCGTCGTTGTCACTGCATGATCCGAGGCCGGATCTGCACCGGATCTAGTGCCAAGATCCTCCTCGGATCTAGAAAGTGGTTCGCCTGGGATCTTCCGCGTTGAGGTAGTGGCTGCATCCAGGTTAGTACGCGAAACAGGAGTGCCAAAGTTCATGTGGTCATGCGGGAATAAAATGATAGCATGCTCTGCAACTCTAGGCGGTGTAGGAGAGGAAGGAGAGCTAGCGAATGGAAACACATTCTCATCAAAGATGACATCACGAGAGATGTAAACGCGTGCGGTGGGTACATGGAAACATTTATACCCTTTGTGGCGGATGCTATAGCCAACAAACACACATTGTTGAGACTGAAAAGCGAGCTTGTGGGTGTTGTTGGGACGTAAGTTGGGCCAACAAGCACAACCAAACGTACGAAGGGACGTATAGTCAGGTTTAGTCTGGAACAATTTTTTCATAGGACTAGTGTTTCCAATGACACAACTGGGAAATCGGTTAATGAGGTAACACGCTGAGAGCTATGCTTCATCCCAGAACCGGAGAGGCATAGACGCATGTGATAAAAGGGACAACCCCATGTCGACAATGTGACGGTGTTTCCTCTCAGCAGAACCGTTTTGTTAATGTGTGTGTGGACAAGATATATGATGCATAATACCAAGTTGACAAAAGAATGTGTTGCTAAGATTTTCGTACTCCCCTCCCCAGTCGGACTGAACACAGAGAATTTTGCGAGAGAGGAGGCTTTCAACATGATCAAGGAAGTCACGGAAAACAGCAAACACATCACATTATCTTTTGAGAAGATAAATCCAGACAAACTTGCTATAATCATCAATAAATGGGACATAGTACTGGAACCCACCAGATGAGATTTTGGTAGGTCCCCACACATCGGAAAAAATAAGTTCTAATGGAAAATAAGAAACACTTGAAGATCTAGGAAACGATAGCTGGTGTGCTTTGCCTTGTTGACATGCATTACACACATGGGTCATAGACCGACTTGCAGAAGCTAATTTATTGGATGCCAAAACATGCTGAACGACTTGAATTGAAGAATGACCGAGCCTAGCACGTCAGTCCTCAGCCGAGAGCCGAACCGAAGACAACGCATGGAAAGGTGATGGTCGAATGGGGTAAAGCCCATTTTCACATCTGCCTTGAAGAAGAACCCTCTTGATGATCAAATCCTTAATAAGAAAGTGAGTAGGACAATATTTTAGATAGGAACGATTATCAATGGCAAGACGATTTACAGAAAGAAGATTCTTATCAACATTAGGAACATGCAAGATATTGCGCAGCTCAAGATTTGAAGAGGGTGTAGGAAGAATTGCATGACCACGATGAGCTATGTGCAAACCTGAGCTGTTAGCCGTGTGGACCCGGTCTCTTCCTGGGTACTTCTCCCTCATAATAAGGCGATCAAGATCAGAGGTAATGTGATCGGTGGCCCCTGTATTGGTGAATCAGGCGGGATCACCAAGGATGGACGGAGGAGAAGCAGCAGCAAGGGCCGCCATCTTGGACTGCTGCAGCTGGAAAGCGTGGTTGTAGCCCTAGCCGCACTCCCAGGCGTAGTGCCCAGGGCCATGGCAGAGCTAGCACTAGACACGATTGTCACCACCAGCGGTGTAGTCACCACGGTCTCTATCGCGGTTTCCACCGTACTCGCCTTGCTGGCGATTGTCACCACCATCGCGGTTGCCACCACCGCAGGAGTTGTTGTTGTTGTAGCCGCCGTGATCACCGCCGGAATTACCACGGCCCTTGCCACGGTAGTTACCCCGGCCCCGGTTGTTGTTGTTGTTGTTGTTGTCGGGTTTATCACGGGCGACGTAGTTGATGGAGGAGTCGCTGCCTTGGAGATGAAGATGAGCAGCGTTGTACTCCCGTCGGCATTCGAAGGCGATGGCATGAGAGTAGAACTCCCCAAGGGTCATGACGTCGGGATGAGTGGTGGCGACGGTGATGAGGGGCTCGTACTCGCTGTCAAGGCCGGTGATGACGGTGGTGATGATGTCATCATAACGCATGGCTCGATCAATAGCGGCGAGCTGATCCGCATAGGAGTGAATCTTGGCGAAGTAGTCCACCATGGAGAGAGTTCCCTTCCGTAACGTCGCCAAGTCCAGCTTAATTTGTACAATACTGGCATGACAATGGGTGTTCTACATCTCCTCAAGATGTGCCTGTTGGAAATATGCCCTAGAGGCAATAATAAATCAGTTATTATCATATTTCCTTGTTCATGATAATCGTTTATTATCCATGCTATAATTCTGTTGATCGGAAACTCAGATACATGTGTGGATACATAGACAACACCATGTCCCTAGTATGCCTCTAGTAGACTAGCTCATTGATCAAAAGATGGTTAAGGTTTCCTACCCATGGACATGAGATGTCATTTGATAACGGTATCACATCATTAGGAGAATGATGTGATGGACAAGACCCAAACTACAAACGTAGCATATGATCGTGTTAGTTTATTGCTACTGTTTTCTGCATGTCAAGTATATGTCCTATGACCATGAGATCATGCAACTCACAGACATCGGAGGAGTGCCTTGTGTGTATCAAACGTCGCAACGTAACTGGGTGGCTATAAAGGTGCTCTACAGGTATCTCCGAGGGTGTCTGTTGAGTTGGCATGGATCAAGACTAGGATTTGTTACTCCGTGTGACGGAGAGGTATCTCAGGGCCCACTCGGTAATACAACATCACAATAAGCCTTGCAAGCAATGTGATTAAGTGTTAGTCACGGGATCTTGTATTACGGAATGATTAAAGAGACTTTCCGGTAACGAGGTTGAACTAGGTATGGAGATACCGATGATCGAATCTCGGGCAAGTAACATACCGAAGAACAAAGGGAACATCATACGGGATTAACTGAATCCTTGACATAGAGGTTCGACCGATAAAGATCTTCGTAGAATATGTAGGAACCAATATGGGCATCCAGGTCCTGCTATTGGTTATTGACCATATAGGTGTCTCGGTCATGTCTACATAGTTCTCGAACCCGCAGGGTCTGCACACTTAAGGTTTGGTGACGTTTCGGTAGTACAGAATTATGTATGGTGGTGACCGAAGGTTGTTCGGAGTCTCGGATGAGATTCCGGACGTCACGAGGAGCTCTAGAATGGTCCGGAGGTAAAGATTCATATATAGAAAGTCCTATTTTGGTCGCCGGAAAAGTTTTGGGCTCATCGGTAGTGTACTGGGAGTGCCGGTAGTGTACCGGGAGACCATCAGGAGGGGTATTTCGACCCAAGAGGCTACATGGGCTGTGGGAGAGTAAATACCAGCCCTTAGTAGGCTGGTGGAAATCCCACACAAGGCCCATGAGGCTGGGAAGAAAAGCCCAAAGAGAAAAAGGTGAAAAAAGGCAAAAAAAAATAATAGGGTGTATCCTAGTCCTACTAGGATTGGAGGTGGATTCCACCTCTCCCACTTGATTTGGCCGACCCAATTGCTGGTCCTTTGAGGGACAAGCCTCCTCCTCTCTTCCTCTTATATATACTAGAGGTTTTAGGGTTTTTTAGCACCAGATTTTAGCCACGTGCTACCCGTTCCTCCAGTGCATAGTTTCTCCTCTAGATCGGATTTTTGCAGTGCTTAGGCGAAGCCCTGCCGGAATAGCTCCACCACCATCGCCGGAGCGCCATCACGCTGCCGGAGAACTCTTCTACCTCTCCGCTCCCTCTTGCTGGATCAAAAAGGCGGAGATCATCATCAAGCTGTACGTGTGCTGAACGCGAAGGTGCCATCTGTTCGGCGCTAGATCGGAAGAACCGTGATCAAGATCGTGAGACGGTTCGAGATGAGATCACGGGACGGATCGTGATGAGTTCACGGGACAGATCGTGATCAAGATCGGGAGACGGATCATGATGAGATCGTGGGACGAATCGTGATGAGATCGCAGGACGGATCGTGATGAGATCGCGGGACGCTCGGCGATTTGGATCGCGAAGACGTTCGACTACACCAACCGCGTTTCTTAACGCTTCCCGCTTAGCGGTCTACAAGGGTATGTAGATCCACTCTCCCTCTCATAGATGCTCATCACCATGGATAGATCTGCATGTGTGTAGGAAATTTTTTGTTTCCCATGCATCGTTCCCCAACAGTGGCATCATGAGCTAGGTCTATGTGTAGATGAGATCTCGAGTAGAACACAAAAGGTTTGTGAGCGTTGATGCTTAGATTGCTTCCTCTCTTGGTCGGATTTTGGTTCAGCGGTATTGTGAGATGAAGCGGCCCGGACCAACATTACCCGTACGCTTACGGGAGACCGGTTCCCTCAACCGCAACTTGTTGCATAGATGGCTTGCGGGTGACAGTTTCTCTCACTTTAGTTGGATCGGATTCGACAAAGGCGGTCCTTGAGAAGGTTGAAAAGCAACTAGTGTATCACTGTTGTGGTTTTTGCGTAGATGAGAATTGTTCTTGCTAGATACCCGTAGCAGCCACATAAAACATGCAACAACAATTAGAGGACGTCTAACTTGTTTTTGCAGGGTATGTTGTGATATGATATGGCCAATTACATGATGTGATATATGTGATGTATGAGATGATCATTTGATGTATAGATTATCATGACTTGCATGTCGTTGAGTATGGCAACCGGTAGGAGCCATAGGGTTGTCTTTAATTATTGTATGACATGCGTGTCAATCATTAAGCGCTATGTAATGCTTTACTTTATCGCTACGGTAGCAATAGTAGTAGAAGCATGTTGGGCACGACAAACCCCGATGGTGACACGTTGATGGAGATCATGGTGTCGTGTCGGTGACGATGGAGATCATGCCGGTGCTTTCATGATGGAGATCAAAAGCACAAGTTCATGGCCATATCATGTCACTTATGATTTGCATGTGATGTTAATCCTTTTATGCACCTTGTTTTGCTTAGGACGACGATAGCATTATAAGGTGATCCCTCACTTAATTTTAAGATAAATTGTGTTCTCCCCGAGTGTGCACCGTTGCGAAAGTTCGTCGTGTTGAGACACCACGTGATGATCGGGTGTGATAGACTCTACGTTCACATACAACGGGTGAAAGCCAGTGTTGCACATGCAGAACACTTGGGTTAAACTTGACGAGCCTAGCATGTACAGACACGGCCTCGGAACACAAGAGACCGAAAGGTCGAACATGAGTCATATAGTAGATATGATCAACATAATAATGTTCACCATTGAAGCCACCTCAACTCACGTGATGATAGGACTTGAGTTGGTGAATTTGGATCATGTGTCACTCAGATGACCCGAGGGATGTCAATTTGAGTGGGAGTTTTTAGGTAATATGATTAATTGAACTCATTATCATGAACATAGTCAAAGTGTCTTTGAAAATTATGTTGTAGATTACTAGCTCACGCTGTAGCTCCCTTGTATTTTTATATGTTCCTAGAGAAATAGAGTTGAAAGATAATGGTAGCAATATTGCGGACTGGGTACGTGATCTGAGGATTGTCCTCATTGCTGCACAGAAGGCTTATGTCCTTAATGCACCGCTCGGTGCGCCAACCCCTCTAGCGTCGTCTGTAGATGTTGTGAACATCTGACAGGCATGTTCTGATGACTACTTGATAGTTTAGCGTGTCATGCATTACGGCTTAGAATTGAGGCTCGAAAACGTTTGAACGTCACGGAACATATGAGATGTTTCTAAGAGCTGAAATTAGGATCTCAGGCTCGTGCCCGTGTTGCGAGATATGAGATCTCCAACAAGATTCTTTGCCTGCAAGATGAAAGAGAATAGCTCAATCGTTGAGCATGTGCTCAGATTGTCTGGGTGCTACAATCGCTTGAATCAAGTGGGAGTTGATCTTCCAGATAAGACAGTGATTGATATAGTTCTCAAAGTCACTATCACTAAGCTACTAGAACTTGGTGATGAACTATAAAATGTTGGGGACAGAAATAATGATCCTTGAGCTGTTCGCGATGTTTGACACCGCGAACGTAGAAATCAAGAAGGAGCATCAAGTGTTGATGGTTAATAAAACCACTAGTTTCGAGAAAGGGCAAGGGCAAGGAGGAAACCTTCATGGATGGCAAGTCAGTTGCTGCTCTAGTGAAGCAACCCAGAGTTGAACCCAAACCCGAGACTAAGTGCTTCGATTATGAGGAGAGCGGTCGCTGAAGCGGAACAACCCTAGATACTTGGTAGATAAGAAGGTTGGCAATGTCGACAGAAGTATATTTGATATATGTGTGATTGATGTGTACCTTGCTAGTACTCCTAGTAGCACCTGGGTATTGAATACCGGTTTAGTTGCTAAATGTTAGTAACTCGAAGTAAAAGCTACGGAATAAACGGAGAACTAACTAAGGGTGAGGTGACGATGTGTGTTGGAAATGCTTCCAAGGTTGATGTGATCAACATCGCACGCTCTCTCTACCTTCGGGATTAGTGACGAACCTAAATAAATGTTATTTGGTGTTTTGCGTTGAGCATGAACATGATTAGATCGTGTTTATTGCAACATGTTATTCATTTAAGTTAGAGAATAATGGTTATTCTGTTTACATGAATAATACCTTCAATGGTCATGCACCCAGTGAGAATGGTTTGTTGAATCTTGATCGTAGTAATACACATGTTTTTGATGCCAAAAGATACAAAGTTAATAATGATAGTACCACATACTTGTGGCACTGCCGCTAAATGTCATATTGGTATAAATCGCATGAAGAAACTCCATGTTGATGGATCTTTGGACTCATTCGATTTCGAATCGGTTGAGACATGCGAACCATGCCTTTTGGGCAAGATGACTAAGGACCCCGTTTTCCGGATTGATGGAGCGGGCAAGTGGTTTATTGGAAATGATACATGTTGATGTATGCAATCCAATGAGTCTTGTAACGTGCGGTGGATGTCGTTATTTTCTTACCTTCACTGATGATTTGAGTAGATATAGTGGATATTTACTTAATGAAACACAAGTCTGAATCGTTTGAAAGGTTCAAGCAGATTCAGAGTGAAGTTTAAGATCATCGTGACAAGAAGATAAAGATGTCTACGATATGATCGTGGAGGTGAATATCTGAGTTACGAGTTTGGCATACAACTTTGGACAATGTGAAAGTCGTTTCACAACTCACGCCACCTGGAACACCATAGTGTGATGGTGTGTCCAAACGTCATAGTCGTGCTCTATTGGATATGGTGCTTGCTATGATGTCTCTTATCGATTTGCTACTATAGTTTTGGGGTTATGCATTAGAGACAACTACATTCACTTTAAATAGAGCACCATCTAAATCCGTTGAGATGACACCGTGTGAATTATGGTTTGATAGAAACCTAAGCTGTCATTTCTTGACGTTTGGGGCTGCGACGCTTGTGTGTAAAAAATGTTTTCACCTAATAAGCTCGAACCCAAAGCGGACAAATGCATCTTCATAGAATACCCTAAGAACAGTTGGGTATACCTTCTATCTCAGATCCAAGTGCAAAGTGTTTGTTTCTAAAAATGGGTCCTTTCTCGAGAAAGAGTTTCTCTCGAAAGAATTGAGTGGGAGAAAGATAGAACTTGATGAGGTTGTTAAACCTTTATTCAACCAGAGAGTAGCGCAGCACAGGAAGATGTTCCTGTGAAGCCTATGTTAGTTGAAGAGGAAGTTAATGATGATGATCATGAAGCTTCAAGATCAAGTTACTATCAAACTTCGTAGGTCGACAAGGATGTGTACTGCTCCTGAGCGGTACGACAACCCTATCTTGGAGGTTATATTGTTGGACAACGATGAACCTACGAGCTATGGAGAAGCGATGATGGGCCCGGATTCCGACAAATGGTTAGAGGCCATGAAATCCGAGAAAAGGATCCATGTATGAAACCCAAGTATAGACTTTGGTAGACTTGCTCATTGGACGGCAGATCGTTGAGTACAAATGGATCTTTGAAATGAAGACAAACGCTAATGGTAAATGTCACCATTTGTAAAGCTCGACTTGTTGCAAAGAAGTTTGTGACAAGTTCAAGGAGTTGACTGCGATGAGACTTTCTCACTCGTAGCGATGCTAAAGTCTGTTGGAATTATGTTAGCAGTTGCTGTATTTTTCAATTATGAAATCTGGCAGATGGATGTCAAAACATCGTTTCCTTAACGGTTTAATTGAGGAAAGGTTGTATGTTATACAACCAGAAAGTTTTGTCAGTTCTAAGGATGCTAAAAGGTGAGCAAGCTTCAGTGATCTTTCTATGGACTAAAGCAAGCATCTCGGAGTTGGAATATACACTTTGATGATGTGATCAAAGTTTTTGAAATTTATACAAAGTTTACGAGAAACTTGTATTTACAATAAAGTGAGTGGGAGCACTATAGAATTTCTGATAAGTATACGTGGATGACATATTGTTGATCGGAAATAATGTAGAATTTCTGGAAAGCATAAACGGTTGTTTGAAAAGTGTTTTTCAAAGGAAGACCTGGATAAAGCTACCTAATTGTTAAGCATCAAGATCTATAGAGATAGATCAAGATGCTTGACGAGACTTTCAATGAGTACATACCTTGACAAGATTTTGAAAGAGTTCAAAATGGATCAGTCGGAGAAAGAGTTCTCACCTGATTTGTAAGGTGTGAAGTTGAGTGAGACTCAAAGCTCGACCACGACAGAAGAAAGAGAAAGGATGAACATCGTCCCCTATGCCTTAGCCATAGGCTCTGCGCAGTATGCCATGCTGTGTACCGCACTTGTGTGTGCCTTACCATGAGTCCGTCAAGGGGTACAAGAGTGACCCAGGAGTAGATCACTGGACAGCGGTCAAGATTATCCTTAGTAACTCAAAGACTAAGGAGATGTTTCTCGATTATGGAGGTGATAAAGAGTTCGTCGTAAAGAGTTACGTCGATGCAAGCTTTAACACCAATCCGGATGACTTGTAGTAGCAATCTGCATATGTATAGTGAAGCAGCCATTTGGAATAGTACCAAGTGGAGTGTGGTAGCAGTGTTTACGGTTTGACATAGAGATTTGCAAAGTACACATGGATCTAAATGTCGCAGACCCGTTGACTATAAGACCTCTCTCACATGCAAAGCATGATCGAGCCCCAGAACTCATTGGGTGTTAGATTCATAACAATGCGAATCACATAGTGATGTGAACTAGATTATTGACTCTAGTGCAAGTGGGAGACTGTTGGAAATATGCCCTAGAGGCAATAATAAATTAGTTATTATCATATTTCCTTGTTCATGATAATCGTTTATTATCCATGCTATAATTGTGTTGATCGAAAACTCAGATACATGTGTGGATACATAGACAACACCATGTCCCTAGTATGCCTCTAGTAGACTAGCTCATTGATCAAAAGATGGTTAAGGTTTCCTACCCATGGATAAGAGATGTCATTTGATAATGGTATCACATCATTAGGAGAATGATGTGATGGACAAGACCCAAACTACAAACGTAGCATATGATCGTGTTAGTTTATTGCTACTGTTTTCTGCATGTCAAGTATATGTCCTATGACCACGAGATCATGCAACTCACAGACATCGAAGGAGTGCCTTGTGTGTATCAAACGTCGCAACGTAACTGGGTGGCTATAAAGGTGCTCTACAGGTATCTCCGAGGGTGTCTGTTGAGTTGGCATGGATCAAGACTGGGATTTGTTACTCCGTGTGACGGAGAGGTATCTCAGGGCCCACTCGGTAATACAACATCACAATAAGCCTTGCAAGCAATGTGACTAAGTGTTAGTCACGGGATCTTGTATTATGGAACGAGTAAAGAGACTTTCCGGTAACGAGGTTGAACTAGGTATGGAGATACCGACGATCGAATCTCGGGCAAGTAACATACCGAAGAACAAAGGGAACATCATACGGGATTAACTGAATCCTTGACATAGAGGTTCGACCGATAAAGATCTTCGTAGAATATGTAGGAACCAATATGGGCATCCAGGTCCCGCTATTGGTTATTGACCATAGAGGTGTCTCGGTCATGTCTACATAGTTCTCGAACCCGCAGGGTCTGCACACTTAAGGTTTGGTGACGTTTCGGTAGTATAGAGTTATGTATGGTGGTGACCGAAGGTTGTTAGGAGTCCTGGATGAGATCCCGGACGTCACGAGGAGCTCTGGAATGGTCCGGAGGTAAAGATTCATATATAGGATGTCCTATTTTGGTCGCCGGAAAAGTTTCGGGCTCATCGGTAGTGTACTGGGAGTGCCGGTAGTGTACCGGGAGACCATCAGGAGGGGTATTTCGACCCAAGAGGCTACATGGGCTGTGGGAGAGTAAATACCAGCCCTTAGTGGGCTGGTGGAAATCCCACACAAGGCCCATGAAGCTGGGAAGAAAAGCCCAAAGAGAAAAAGGTGGAAAAAGGCAAAAAATAGGGTGAATCCTAGTCCTACTAGGATTGGAGGTGGATTCCACCTCTCCCACTCGATTTGGCCGACCCAATTGTTGGTCCTTTGAGGGACAAGCCTCCTCCTCTCTTCCTCTTATATATACTAGAGGTTTTAGGGTTTTTTAGCACCAGATTTTAGCCACGTGCTACCCGTTCCTCCAGTGCATAGTTTCTCCTCTAGATCGGATTTTTGCAGTGCTTAGGCGAAGCCCTGTCGGAATAGCTCCACCACCATCGCCGGAGCACCGTCACGCTGCCGGAGAACTCTTCTACCTCTCCACTCTCTCTTGCTGGATCAAAAAGGCGGAGATCGTCATCAAGCTGTACGTGTGCTGAACGCGGAGGTGTCGTCCGTTCGGCGCTAGATCGGAAGAACCGTGATCAAGATCGTGAGACGGTTTGAGATGAGATCACGGGACGGATCGTGATGAATTCACGGGACAGATCGTGATCAAGATCGGGAGACGGATCGTGATGAATTCATGGGACGGATCGTGATGAGATCGCGGGACGGATCATGATGAGATCGCGGGACGCTCGGCGATTTGGATCACGAAGACGTTCGACTACACCAACCGCGTTTCTTAACGCTTCCCGCTTAGCGGTCTACAAGGGTATGTAGATCCACTCTCCCTCTCGTAGATGCTCATCACCATGGATAGATCTGCATGTGCGTAGGAAATTTTTTGTTTCCCATGCATCGTTCCCCAACAGTGCACATATGGCACGGGCTGTGTCAAACCTGTGCACCTGTTGGAGGACGTCATCGGAGAGAGACGCAAGGAGATAACTGAGTACGATCTGGTCCTGGCGGTACCAGTTGACGTACTCAGGGTTTGGAGCACGAACCCCCTTGTCATCAGCGGCGAGGAGCCGAGCCAGAGCAGGGAGGGTGCCATCGATGCAGCCCGTGACACCGGCGATGCGAAGAGGAGGAAGAACTTGGGTCCTTCACGGCAAGAAATTGGCGGCGATGAACTTGGCGGTGATGAGGCTAGCAAAGAGAGCAGGGACGGCAGAAGCAGGCGGCCCGCCGAAGGAGGCCGGCAGGGAGAGGGTAGTCATGGCGGAGGAAGAGAGGGCGAAAGCAGAAGGAGATCCCATCAATGCAACTACGCGGGATGGCTTAATACTATGTGAAACAGAAGAATAGATAGATTGGAACGGCTCAACCTCTACGGTGGCCTCCGGTCATGTATTTATAAGTGCAACTAGGGCACACGGCATAAGCCAGATTACAAGGTTGTTACAGGAGTAAGTACAGATAGAGATACTCCAAGAACTCTCCTATATCACAACCGTATACGGTTTAACAGCTAGCTTCCGCCACCTCTTTGCATTATAATGCGAAGTTGTTGAGCAAACAAAACAAAACTATACTGGTTCATGCAGTGGTTCAGGATTTTGATATGTGCTGCTTCTATTTGAGGTGTCCATATGTGTTGTGGTTACGGTAAATTGTTGCAGCTGTGATGCGTGCTGCTTGCAGCCGATGAATCAATGAGCTCGATGCTAGTTGTTGTTTGAAACTGTGAATGGTTCTTTTACATAGTACTGAATGATTCTTAGGTGCTAGCCTTCTGTTGTTACTTTGCCTTGCAATATAATGCAAAACAATCAAAAAATAAATCTTCCAAAATAGAGTTGATCAAAAAAGGGTATCGGGTTGTTAACCAATAAATCAAAAGATTACACGTTCACTAGAATAAATTGATATTTTGAAGGCTTAATTTGCTAATTATCCCCATCAAAGAATGTAACATATGATTGTTGTTTCAAACATAATTTATTGCAGACTGACAAGGAAAAACGATCTACTGTTTGTTTGGTCCTTGCAAATTGTGAAGGTGTTAACAACAAGCAGATGTGATCTAGACGGGGGACTTGGGTAAACTGGAAAAGGCAACCTAAGAGCATCTCCACCCACGCCCCCAGGACGCTCCCATGACATCTTTTTAGACTCGGTTTTAGGCTCGGATGACACTTTTTGCTGAAAAACGGCCCAGCCACGCCCCAACATGCCCCCAGGACGTCAAAATAGCACCAGCAAACCCAGCCGAAACCCAGCGCGCTGAGGATCACTTGGGGGTGCCAGCGAAAGTTTCGGCGAATCGTATCTCTCCACATGTCCATTTTCTTGGCCCACTAAATCATTTCCCACACGAATCTTGGGTTGGGATGGGGTGTGGCTGGGAGATGCCCTCCCTATACAACCATATTTTGATCGGATGAAGCATTTGGACCCCTGAGACACCAACTTTTTTGATACGGTGATGTTTGGGGGGCTCCAACGGCTGGAGATGCTCTAATATATGAGGAACAGGCCTCACGAGAAGTGAGATGGAAAGGCAGACCTCATCAAACTAGGCTGGCAAACCAAAAACCATGCAAATAAATAAAAACAGGCTACCAAAAAATATAACTAGGCCCAACTGAAACTTGGGGGCCCTATAATGTCGCACTCCTCGCATATGGCTCTGTACTCTTCTAATAAAAAATTGATAAATTATTATATAATTCAATGTCGTTGAATGAAATAAAGAAATACAAAAATGTGTTTTGATGGCTGAAATTGAAATACAAACGATTTTTCTTTACTTCGTTAAGATAAAAAGTTCGGCTAGGTCCCGTCAAAACTTAACGAAATATATATACTCCACTGAGCTTTTACTAGATCGGTTAGAATTGGCCTTACGCAGCAACGACCCGAACCTTAGCCTCGCACGAAACCCTTGCAACCGCCGCCGCCGCCGCCGCCGCTGCCTACCCGCCAACCGGCGCCCCAGCCAGCGGCACAGAAGCTGAGAGAAAGAAGATACCTCGCTAAAATGTTAGCGCAAGAAATCTCCATCAAATTGGCAACCATGAATCGAGCCCCACGCTTTTCCTTTCTCAGCTAAGATCCTATAACTGAAAGCTCTGTTCATGAATTTTAAGATACCTACCAGAAAAGGTCCACATGCATTCACATGCCTTCTATCCCTGATGATTTGTCATTAGCACCGATAAGGTGCACGATGATTCATTACTTCCACCAGCCAGTGGGTTATACATCTGTACGGGTTCAAACATCCATGCAAGGTTAGTGGGTCTGAAGAATGCAGCACCGAAGAAAT
Source organism: Hordeum marinum (assembly GCA_022496015.1). Taxonomy (NCBI): domain Eukaryota; kingdom Viridiplantae; phylum Streptophyta; class Magnoliopsida; order Poales; family Poaceae; genus Hordeum; species Hordeum marinum. Next base: position 116,877,436 of record CM039672.1, read on the forward strand.
GCATGCGTTTTTCAGATGATCTGTCTTAGAGTGGGTGCTCCAGGTGTCCTTAATTTTGCTGTTTGGATCTTAGTGTTGAAATAATCTCAAAAGCGGAACTGGGTTAGTTGGATGTAATGGCAAACATAATGTCTCAAGCACATTTATCTTGACTCCCATGCTAGGAGAATCTTCTGTTGCTACGCTCCAAATATCTATGCCAACTTAGCTAATCAGCCAGAAGCAACCTGAGCTAAGAACATCGAAAGATCTCCAACCAAACTTGGCACCTATAAATAATCCTCATGATGGAATACTTGATCCCATCAGTTTCAGCACCAACAGCACATACTAAGAGTGCACAAATGGCCTCCATTGTGCCCCTTTTCTCTCTACTGTCATTATTCTTGTGTTGTGTTCTTGCCAAGAAAGACATGAAAGTGGCCCCTTTGACAAATTGGGCTGATCACAGAGGCCGGTCTCTACAATCAAATCATGTTTTCAGTGTGCTCAGATATGGGGCTTCGGGGGATGGACGCCATGACGACACAAAGGTATGCATAGTGTAAAACAAACTCAAAATACATAGCATAATTCATTTCACTAGATATGGAAATGGATACGGAAGGCTTACCATGGGTTTCTTGCACATCCTCTTCTTGCAGGCATTGTCAAAGGCGTGGGCTGCAGCTTGCTCCTCTTTGAATCCTAGCACTGTGCTCATCCCCAAGGGCAAGAAATGCCTAACGAAGCATGTAACCTTCTCTGGCCCTTTCAAATCCAGTATAAAGTTAATGGTGAGATAGATGAATAACAAGAACATGTATTCATTATTTTCTTCCATCAACTTTTGCAAACAAAGATGACAAGTTCTACCAAATTCCAGATTGAAGGTGCTTTGGTAGCTCCTCCAAAGAGATCATACTGGATAAAGGATACCATTAGGCACTGGATTTTGTTCAGATCTGTGAGAGGTCTTACTGTCACCGGTGGTGGGACCATTGATGGAAATGGAAAGATTTGGTGGCAGAACTCCTGCAAAGTAAATTCAAAACTCGTATGTATATTGAACCTCTAAGTTGCGCATTAATGAAGACCAAATGTAATGTTTCACCATCAACTTTAATGTGTAACTATTACAGCTTTCGTTTTTTTTTTTTGAAAGCTTTCTAATATGAATTGTTCTTTTCCTTGACAGCCTTGCAGGCGAGCTCCAACGGTGAGTGCACCTTCCAATCATCTTACTTCGGATGTTCCAATTGAGTAGCCTTGTTTTCTTGATTACATATTGGCTAACTTTCTTTTTACTTTCCAGGCTTTGATGTTCTATTCTTGTACAAATCTGAAAGTGAATAATTTAGAAGTGTTGAACAGCCAACAAATCCACATATCAGTGGAGCGCTGCAGCGATGTAAGGATGTCGCGCCTATCAATCACAGCACCCGGCACTAGCCCCAACACTGACGGCATCCATATCGCCCATAGTAAGGATGTGAAAGTCATGGACTGCAATCAAAACTGGGGACGACTGCATGTCAATCGAGGATGGAACTGAGAATCTACATGTCAAGAACATTGTGTGTGGACCAGGGCATGGGATAAGCATTGGGAGCTTAGGTGATCACAGCTCTCACGCTCAAGTTGCAAACATCACCATTGACAGGGTGCGACTATGCGGCACGACGAATGGAGCTCGTATCAAGACATGGCAGGGAGGGCGGGGTTATGCAAAGAATATCGTGTTGCAGAACATGATAATGGATAATGTACGGAACCCGATCATTATCGACCAGAACTACTGTGACTCGGCTACACCATGTAATAAACAGGTGAAAGAACATGACGACCATGATGGTTTTATTCATTTGTTTATGTACATAGATTTTCTTTTTGTTGATTGCTTTTTTTGATAGCAACCCGCTCATACCAAGCGGTTTATGTACATAGATATAACTTAGTGTGTTCTTTTTTTGTATAGAAAGCGGCTGTGGAGGTGAGTAATGTGTTGTTTAAGAACATTAGGGGGACAAGTGCCTCAAGAGAGGCCATCAAGCTCAGTTGCAGTAGAGCTGTACCTTGCCATGGGATAGCCTTGCACAACGTCAGGCTTACTCTAAAACGAGGGGGTGGTGATGCAAAGAGCACCTGTCAGAATGCAAAATGGATGAAATTGGGAACAGTTATGCCACAGCCATGTAGTCTCAACGATTGAAAATACATGACAAGGATTTGAACGGAATCGCTGAGGCCTGCCTAGTTGTATTTGATGAGCAGAAAGGGTTACATGTTTTGGTACGCTTCCTCTGATTCTCCGTGTGAAGCCATGCAATGGAATGATTCTGAGTGATAAGTGCAATGTAAGGATACATGCTAACATTGAAATGTGTAGAAGTAGGCACAACAGCTAGGGGCCTGGCCGCCTGGGGCTTACGATGAGTACTTGCAATTTTTATTTTTATTTTGAGGAGGAGTACTTGCAATGTGATTGCAAAATGGACTGTTCCAAAGTGTTTTGCATGCAATACTTTTAGTCATACATGACAACAGTCTGTAACTGAAACAATTTCAAAGAGTAATACTGAATAGAAGTTATGTACTTTTCTCTGGCTGATTATTTTCAAAATTTGAAAAACACCTTGGATGGGATGTAGCAGTCAGAATAAAATTACACCATCAATGGCAAACGGTGTCACCATCAAGCAAGTCACCATATTTCGATGCGCCTGTTTAACCCAGAAAACAAGTTTTCTTATCTGTTCGATGTTCTTGATTGTCCGAATATTTCATAAATATTGAGTGGCTGGCTCAGTATGCAGTTACAATAACCACACAAGAAAAATAAATAGTTAACGAAATCGGCTGGTATTAGTCAAAAAAAGAGCTAAAAAATTGCATTCCCAGAAGAGCACAATATTAGCAAAATATTGCTGCGGTTTTTGCTCTGTAGTTCACAGATAGTGAGGTCCAGATGATGATGATTGGGTGGCTCAGAGAGATCACAAAGGTCCACAAAAATCAGTCTAATTAGAAACAAACGGTCTCTTTATTCGTTACCTAGGCCAGGCTTCACCACGCCGCCCCTGGCCAAACCAACGGTGCGTGACGCTGCCAGGATGCTGTTGCGCTGTTCATGGCTTCTACCCCCCTACAATGATGTACAGTAGTGCAACACTAATGCCTCTGCGAAGCACAAGGAACAGTTGACGCGCTATATATAATGCACATTTTCCTTCCCTGAGAGTGAAACAGTAATCCTCACAACATCTGATGCGTACGTGAACCCCTCTATACAGGAAAACTGAAGATTTTCCTGAGCTGATTACAGTGGGGCAAAAAAATGAATCGGACAAAGAAACGGATGCTTTCTAAGGAGGGCTAGCTTGCAGCTTCTGCAGGTTTCTCCTGGGAGCTCGAGCTATCAAGCACATCCCCAACTCCGACAGGTGGACCAATGCTGCAGCGATCGGTGTTGTGAACAGCAATGGCGTCCTTCAGCTTCTGAAACTGTAAAGGAGAGACTGGATTTAACGAGAGCATACTGAACCTGGACAGAATGTTACAAGGGATAACTCAGATTTTATCGGCGCCTATCTTCTGAACCCATAGTTGAACAACAAAACAATAAAGTGAAAACACTTGCAAAAGAAGCCTCTCTAGAACAAGATCATGTGTCTGGAGTTTCCCACAATCTGATACAGTACATTATGAGTTGTAACTAAAGATTACCTATTGTACAAGGTGACCTAGGAAGCGGGTGATGTATGGTTTACCTTAGCTAAGGAACACGAGAACGCCTCCAGTTGCCCATCGGCTCCACGATAAAAATGGAAGAAAGGGAGGACCTTCACATTCAGTCGTTTACACATAGGTTTGTTTTCATCGAAATTTACTTTTAGGAACACGATATTAGGATTATCCGTGGCTGTCCTGCAAAGCTGCATTGTGATTTGAGATGCCATTAATTTCAGAACAGTATTTAATGAAGTCATCAAAAGATACTACATGTTAGGGGAGATGAGATCAGATGGCAATCATAAACTATGTTTTAAGGAAAGCAAGTAGCACAAGGTAAAAAATGAACCTATGAGACTAATCGATCGACTCAGTATGGAGTTTATAAAAAGAGATTGCCACAAAAATGTCAAACAAACTAAGTCTGTCATGATAAAATCCATTAAGCATCTATTAGTTCTTCAAAGTACCAATCATGAACTGGAAAGTCCTTGCTAAGCTAAAGTCGCTAACAAGTTGGCAGTAAGAGCTCGTATTGTCACGGAGATGAGGTGACCACCAAACACATGACCTGAGCAAAGGTGAGCCGCCTCGTAATTGCAAGCAAGCGGCCTTTTGAAAGCAAGGGCAATCTCAGTCGTGGTATTGACCTAGGCAGCCAAGTCACTCAAGAACCATGAACCAAGCAAGAATTGCAACACTAACACAATACCCAAAAGCAAACCAATCAGCCAGCCATTGACGATGCTCTATGCCCAACAGGCAACAGCTGCATGCCTATTAAACATAATGCAGTTACAAAATGAACCAAATTGTGGGGCTGAGAAAAGAGCCACAAGGAGATGGTAAGACAATGAGTTTAGGATGGACAGTTCAGCAGGTAATAACTTATGCACACAAATTCAGTATATTCCGGAATCCAGGCCTTGTTACAGCCTCCAAAAGGCCATAAGCTTCTATTCCCTCCATAAAACGCTCTTATATTTCTTTACGGAGGGAGTATGTAAGAAACAACAGGTGTGTAATTACTTGGTAAAAAGTGTGAATCTTCAGAGGCATCAATATAGGGAGTCCTAATCAGGGATATGTCTACTTTGCAGCGCAAGAGGTTCTTGGCCTCTCCTTTTCTTGTGAATTGTTAACTAACTGGCAGTGCTTTCTACCAGCTAAAATGCTAAACTGGCACACTCTTGTGATGATTGTCAAATCCCAAGTATGCTTAACAAATGTTCAAAAAGAGTATACTTAGTAAATTAGCACTCTCTATTGTGACTGGAACGCAGAAAAGGTGGCCTGCGCATTGCTTGATTGTGACTTTTTACAGCAGATTTGGCATACAAATTCCAGTGTTTGTTGTGCTGGTTCCGTGACATTTCAGAACAGATCTTGTCTGTGAACCTTACAGGCAAGCAGAATGGTGGCAAGAACCAAGAAGATCTCTGCCCAAGCAGCAAAGAACTCAAATGGAGTTATCTTTACACTTCATGGAATCTCTGGGTGGACCAGGACCACAGAATTTTCAGCAACGCACAGGAATGACCTTGTAGTCAACTTAATCCAGGAAGATTTCAGCAAAGGAATTAGCCTTAACTCAACACTATATGTCCATACCCTCTAAGCATCTTCAAGGCATCATACTATTCAGCTATTCAGCGATCAATCAATAATTCTCTTCTATTTTTGAGAATGGTAACATCTGACGACTCACCGAAACCTATTAAGATTTCATCATGATGATGGATTGCTAAAGAATGATGAATCACCTTTTCCTATCCCCAATTAGTTCAATAGGAGCAGTAACATCCTTTAGAGAATTTCATCCTCATCTTAGTCTGAACATGAGACTGTGACACATCATGCTCACACAGTCCCTTAATTAAAAGGATTGGGCACGCTTCGCTGCACGATTGGTGTTGCTAAGATTTCATAAAAAAAAATGGTTTGCTGCGTGGAGGAGATGATGAAGTGTGTTTTCTTTTTCTTTAATGCGGTATTTTGATGGTCTCTTTTTAGGGTGTAATCTTATGGAGATGAAACCCAAAAGATTTTCGTTGGGGCGTAACCCTCTCAGCGACGCGCCACATCGGAACCCGGGTGTGGTGGATAATGGGCAAGGGCCGGGCCGTCACCCCCCAGGTGGCGCGCCGTATCGTGATCTGGATACGGTCGCAAGTGAGCGAGGATCGGGTCGTCGCATCCTTAGTGGCGCGCTACATCGGCGCCTGGGTGTAGTGGAAAATGAGCGAGGGTCTTCGCATTTGACTCGACGAGTGCGAAGGGTAAGGAAGCTAGCCGAGCCTAGGAGGATTCGATTAGGTAGCTGGAACGTAGGGTCTCTGACAGGTAAGCTTCGGGAGGTAGTTGATACAGCGGTGAGGAGAGGCATTGGTATCCTTTGCGTCCAAGAGACCAAATGGAGGGGACAGAAGGCGAAGGAGGTGGAGGGTACCGGCTTCAAGCTGTGGTACACGGGGACGGTTGCAAACAGAAATGGAGTAGGCATCTTGATCAGCAAGAGCCTCAAGGATGGAGTGGTAGACGTCAAGAGACGTGGGGACCGGATTATCCTGGTCAAGCTGGTAGTTGGGGACTTAGTCCTCAACGTTATCAGCGCATATGCCCCACAAGTAGGCCACAATGAGAACACCAAGAGGGAGTTCTGGGAAGGCCTGGAGGACTTGGTTAGGAGTGTACCGATCGGCGAGAGGCTCTTCATAGGAGGAGACCTCAATGGCCACGTGGGCACATCTAACACATGTTTTGAAGGGGTGCATGGGGGTTTTGGCTATGGCATCAGGAATCAAGAAGGAGAAGATGTCTTAAGCTTTGCGTTAGCCTACGACATGATCGTAGCTAACACCTTCTTTAAGAAGAGAGAATCACATCTAGTGACTTACAGTAGTGGGCAGCACTCTAGCCAGATTGATTTCATCCTCTTGAGAAGAGAAGACAGGCGTGCATGCCTAGACTGTAAGGTGATACCTGGAGAGAGTGTTGTCCCCCAGCATAAGCTTGTGGTTGCTGACCTCCGCTTTCGGATTCGTGTCCAGCGGGACAAGCATGCCAAAGTTGCTAGAACGAAGTGGTGGAAGCTCAAGGGGGAGGTAGCTCAGGTGTTCAAGGAGAGGGTCATTAAGGAGGGCCCTTGGAGGAAGGAGGTGATGCAGACAACATGTGGATGAAGATGGCGACTTGCATTCGTAAGGTGGCCTCAGAGGAGTTTGGAGTGTCCAGGGGAAGTAGAAGAGAAGCTAAAGATACCTGGTGGTGGAATGATGTTGTCCAGAAGGCAATCAAGGAGAAGAAAGATTGTTTCAGACGCCTATATCTGGATAGGAGTGCAGACAACATAGAGAAGTACCAGATGGCAAAGAAGGCCGCAAAGCGAGCTGTGAGTGAAGCAAGGGGTCGGGCGTATGAGGACCTCTACCAAAGGTTAGACACGAAGGAAGGCAAAATGGACATCTATAAGATGGCCAAGAGCCGAGAGAGGAAGACGAGGGATGTTGACCAAATCAAGTGCATCAAGGACGAAGCAGATCAACTCCTGGTGAAGAACGAGGAGATTAAGCATAGATGGCGGGAGTACTTTGACAAGTTGTTCAATGGGGAGAGTGAGAGCTCTACCATTGACCTGGATGACTCCTTTGATGATACTAGCAGGCGTTTTGTGAGGCGAATCCAGGAGTCAGAGGTCAATGAGGCTTTAAAGAGGATGAAAGGAGGCAAGGCGATGGGCCCCGATTGTATCCCCATTGAGGTGTGGAGAGGCCTCGGGGACATAGCGATAGTATGGCTAACCAAACTTTTCAACCTCATTTTTTGGGCAAACAAGATGCCAGAAGAATGGAGACGGAGTATATTAGTACCAATCTTCAAGAACAAGGGGAATGTTCAGAGTTGTACTAATTACCGTGGAATTAAGCTGATGAGCCATACAATGAAGCTATGGGAGAGAGTCATTGAGCACCGTGTAAGAAGAATGACAAGCGTGACCAAAAATCAGTTTGGTTTCATGCCTGGGAGATCGACCATGGAAGCCATTTTCTTGGTACGACAACTTATGGAGAGATATAGGGAGCAAAAGAAGGACCTGCATATGGTGTTCATTGACTTGGAGAAGGCCTATGATAAGATTCCGCGGAATGTTATGTGGTGGGCCTTGGAGAAACACAAAGTCCCAACAAAGTACATTACCCTCATCAAGGACATGTATGATAATGTTGTGACAAGTGTTCGAACAAGTGATGGCGACACTAACGACTTCCCCATTAAGATAGGACTGCATCAAGGGTCAGCTTTGAGCCCTTATCTTTTTGCCTTGGTGATGGATGAGGTCACAAGGGATATACAAGGAGATATCCCATGGTGTATGCTCTTTGCGGACGATGTGGTGCTAGTCGATGAGAGCCGGACGGGGGTCAACAGGAAGTTGGAGTTATGGAGGCAAACCTTGGAATCGAAAGGTTTTAGACTTAGTAGGACTAAAACTGAGTACATGAGGTGCGCTTTCAGTACTACTAGGAACGAGGAGGGGGAGGATGTTAGCCTTGATGGGCAAGTGGTGCCTCAGAAGGACACCTTTCGATATTTGGGATCAATGTTGCAGAAGGATGGGGATATCGATGAAGATGTGAACCATCGAATTAAAGCCGGATGGATGAAGTGGCGCCAAGCTTCTGGCATTCTTTGTGACAAGAGGGTGCCACAAAAGCTAAAAGGCAAGTTCTATAGGACGGCAGTTCGACCCGCAATGTTGTATGGCGCTGAGTGTTGGCCGACTAAAAGGCGACATGTGCAACAGTTAGGTGTGGCAGAGATGCGCATGTTGAGATGGATGTGTGGCCACACAAGGAAGGACCGCATCCGGAATGATGATATACGAGATAAAGTTGGGGTAGCTCCAATTGAAGAGAAGCTTGTCCAACATCGTCTGAGATGGTTTGGGCATATTCAGCGCAGGCCTCCAGAAGCCCCAGTGCACAGCGGACGGCTTAAGCATGCTGATAATGTCAAAAGAGGCCGGGGTAGACCGAACTTGACATGGGAAGAGTCCGTAAAGAGAGATCTGAAGGACTGGAGCATCACCAAAGAACTAGCCATGGACAGGGGTGCGTGGAAGCTTGCTATCCATGTGCCAGAACCATGAGTTGGTCGCGAGATCTTATGGGTTTCACCTCTAGCCTACCCCAACTTGTTTGGGACTAAAGGCTTTGTTGTTGTTGTTGTTGTTGTAAATTAACCCAAGTGGTGACCACATGTATTATATTGGTGCTACAGTGTCTTGGCATTTATTATTTGTCAGGTGATGAGAGGGTGCGAGACTGATGTATTTTTATAAGCTGGTTGGTGCGAATTGATTTGAGAAATAATTTATCAGTCAAAACCGTGAACCAAATTCAAAATCAACACCACTAGAATGAGAGAGCTCCTTGAGAATTTTTTGACCAAATCAAAAAATGGGAACTCAATCCAAAATCATATTGGTGCTACAGTATTGCATATTGGCATTTATTTTTTATCAAGTGATGAGAGCCTGTGCGAGACAAATATATTTTTATAAGCTGGTTGTTGCCGATTGATTAGAGAAATCATTGACCTGTCAAAATCATGAACCAAATTTAAAATTGATCACTTCACTTTGATGAGAGAGCTCCTTGACAAATTATTAACCAAGTCAAAAATCATTGACCAGTCAAAATCGTGAACCAAATTTAAAATTGAACACCTCACTTGGATGAGAGAGCTCCTTGAAAAATTATTGACCAAGTCAAAATTGGGAATCCAATCAAAACCAATGTCGTCAACTGAATGAGAGGCAACCCCTAGGGAGCTTAGTGATATAGTAGATATCTCTTTATGATACAAAGTTTGGTCATGCATAGGTATTAGGGTTATGTAACAAAGAGAATACATGAGTTATGACCATGGTATCCATGGTGCTAATGCTTTCTGAATAAGAGAGATAATATGTCGTATGTGTTTGTCTATGCATACAATTTCAGGAGAGGGGAGGTAAATGACGACGAAAGTGAAAAAGTTATTCATTCTACATGCAAGCCTTATATTTTGAAAGAAGATTGCAAAAACTATAATCCTTACATTCTGAAACGATAGAATACTGCTTTAGATCTAGCATCCTAGTCTTGTAAAGATTGTCAATACCAATCTACCAGTTATAAAATGGAGAGGAACATGTTTCCCTGTTTCTGTACAGGGTCATTGGTAACTTGGTAACAAGATCAAGAAACAAACAGATTACACTACTACACAAGCAACATGCCTTCTAAATGACATCTATCCACGCAGCTATGTAACGGTAACATCATAACTACACATGTGAGAAACAAAATTTGCAAGAAAAGGCAATCAAGCCATGAGAAAATCAAACGGTACATATCAGTACAAAGTAATGGTAATTACCCTTGGGAAGAGTGCCCGGCAAGAACCACACCAAGTTCCATAAAACTCTACAATAACAAGCCTGTCGCCTGCATCCCTTAGTGCATCCAAAAACTCCTGTGTGGAGTGTATGTCAAACATATTTGCACCAGCATTCTTTTCCCACCATTTTGGTTGTTCACCAGTCTCTGAACGCACTGCGGCATGGGCCTGGCACGAGAACAATGGAAAGTCCAAAGAGATCAAACACTCTAAGCACTCAGCTGCATAATTTAAGCAGTAACCCTATCCATGTCCCAAGTATGTAAATGCAAGAAGCCTTTCTGGCTTCAGCACATCATAAAGAACTTCAGCCGAGGATGAAGTAACATAGTTTGAAGTACATTCGCAACATCCAATATGGGCATATACAATTCTAGGGGAGAGGTGAGGAGATGTTGATTCTAAATGTGATTCATATGGCCCAATCAAGCAAATAGTGCGGTGTAAATGCCATCATTAAACTCATTCCAACATCACAAATTAATCTATGGCTTGTAGGTGCATCTGTTTTGCTTGCACAATGACAAAATTCTCCGTGTGAATCAGCAAACTAATCAGGATACTCTCTCTATTGTGTATAATCCAGAACGAAACCCCAATTAAATGATCAGAATACTTCTGCAACCCCACGTTCCCAAACCTCCAAACCCTACATGAGACTCAAACTTCCCCCATCACAACAGCGCGAAAACCCTTAACAGCGCATACATCCTCTCCGGGGAAGCCACAGGAGAAAAAAGAGGCGCACGCACCATGAGCCGGCGTGGCCGCCCAGGCGGGGCGGCAGCCGCCAAGCGCGTGACCCGCAGGTCGGCGCGTGGGGCGGGTGAGAGGAACCCGTGGGAGGACGGCGACGAGGAGGCGGAGGTGGAAGCGCCGAAGCGGCGGGGGAGGTGGTGGAGGAGGGCCTCGGCCATGTGCTCTGCGTCCCTCCGGGACGGGACCAACGACTCCGGCGAGCCCGCCTAGACCGCCGCCGCAACCACTGAACTATTTGGTGGCGGAGCCGGCAGCATCCGAGGAGGCGTCACTGCAAGTGGACTCTATGCGGCACTAGTCGGCTCCTGCCGTCTCCACCGCCTCCTTCCTTGGTTGCGGTGGGGGGAGGGGGGAGGGGAGGGTCAGAGATTGTGGCCGTGTGGTGGAGATGGTAGCGGCTGGCTCTTTCGCGTGGATGGGGAGCTGAGTGCCACTAATGAGTGGGGCCCGGGTGACAGACAGTAGCTTGTCCCATTCGAAATTTGGAATTTGAAAATGGGCAACGCTAGGCGCCGGTCGACCGGCCCAATTTCAGCCGGTCGCCACGCATACGTTGGATTAAGAGGCTCTGCATCGTTAGATTTCCTTCGAGTCTTGCTGATTTGCTCCTCATCTTCATGGTCTGAACCTCGATCTAAACGCACGCATGGGTACATCGCACGGCTCGCAGGCACTGTCTGGCCGCCGGCGCGGTCCATGACCACGCAAGCCGTCTATGTAGCACACGCACGCACATGCGTCTACGTGCAAAGCTAACTTGCAAGTAAACAAGCAGCTTAATTGATCTACATTAGTCAACTTGCAAGCAAACATACAAGCAGCTTAATTGATCTACAGTAGGAAACGCTCGTGCATACGCTGAACTTGATAACCTGAGCTAGCTTAAATTAGTCAATCTCGACAGGAATTCTCACAGAGTTGCCACCGGCGAGCTCTCGTAAATAGACCTGGACTAGCTGCAACAAAATTATCAATTCAGCAAATCGATTCGGTTGAAACTTTTCGTCTCACCGATTCCAGCCAAAAAGAAAAAAAATAAGACCACCGTGCCGCCGCCGTAGCATATCCGTCGCAGCACTACCATGTCGCCAGCCGCAGCTCTCACTGCCACTACTTGCACCTGTTGAAGCTTTTTCCGCATCGGTTGAAGCTTTTTCCCGTGCTGGTTGAAACTTTTCTCTACCGTCGGTGCTCACGGCCACCAATCATCACCATTAAAACGGATGTAGCAAAAAAAAAAAACATCACCGGTTGTAGCAAAAGACGACAACGGTTGCAGTAAAAAATGTTGTGGCCGTTGCCCCAGGTTGCAGCTTGGCCATGAATTTATATAGCAATTTTCCTTGTCGATTGTAGCAAAACCCGACGACAATTGCATCTTTGTCATAAACGGTTTGCCGGTTGTAGCAAAAGATGACAATAGTTGCAGCAAAAAATCGTTGTTGTTGTCTTCCCGGGTTATATATCTGCCATGAACGATTTGCCGGTTGTAGCAAAAGACGACAATGGTTGCAGCAAAAATGGTCGTTGTTGTCGTCCCGAGTTGTATCTTTGCAATGAACGATTTGCCGGTTATAGCAAAAGATGACAATGGTTGCAGCAAAAATCGTCGTTGCTGTCGTTTCGGGTTGTATCTTTGCCATGAATTTGTATATCAATTTTCCTCGTCGGTTCTAGCAAAATCCGACGACAGTTGCATCTCTGTCATGAACGATCTGCCGGTTGTAGCAAAAAAAGTTTGATTTCGCCGGTAGGATAAATAAAATGTCCCGCCAGCAAAACAACTCGCTGGTTGTAGCAAAAATGTCCTGCCGTCAGAGGTTGTAGCAAAAATTCACGCCGATCCCAACAAAATGGCTCGCCGTTTGTAGCTCGATGTCATGCCGGATGCAACACGTCAACACCGGTAGTAGCCAAAAACGACAGTTATAGTAGCAAAAAAAGAACTTGCCACCGTTGGTGTCCTTGTGAACGCTTTGTAGAAAATGTCAAGATGGTAGTAGCAAAACATGACACTGCTTGCATAAAAAATGTCGTCACTATCGTGAGTATCCTCGTGAACGGTTGTAGCAATCGTCAACATGGTAGTAGCAAAAAGCAACACCGATTATAGCAAAAGGCCACTGCCGTCATCATAGGTCCGTCATGAATGGCTGTCGCGGTTGTCGATGTCGATCATAGCAAAAATGCAGACGGTTGCAGCAAAAAACTCAGCCGGTTCCAGCAAAAAGATTTGTTCGTCGGTTGCATCATTTATTTTGCATGCGTGGTTCATCTATATATGCAACAACGCAACCATGGTTCTTCGAGCAAAAATCAATCAACCAATTCCAGCAGATTGTCGTCGTTGGTTAGGGAGGTGGTCGGACGGCCAGTGCTGACGATGCGTTGCGAGGTAGCAGATGAACAGGAAAGAAAGGAGAGATGAAGGAGGAATGAAAGTCTACAACGAATCGATGGTTAACGATAGGAAATAAAGCGAGCGATGCGGTTATCCGGTGTGTGGGTGGGTGGGTCCTAGACGTGGCCTGGCTGATTCTCAATAAGAAAAAAAAGATGTGACCAATGTGCATCACGAGGGATTAGTTGCGCGCCGCATGATTTGGATCGATCCCGCGGCTTGCGCGAGTCCGGCGAGGCGTTCGGCCGACGCACCGGCTGCAAACACTTTCCTTTGAAAATGGCCTTGCTCGACGAAGATCTGGGTTCCAGCTGCGATCGTGCGATCCAGCATCCTGAACCGTTAGATGTAAAACGTGTGGTGCGTATAGATTGACGTGGAATTCCAAACCCTTTGACGTTACATTTTGCACTTACGCCCTGAACATAATCCACTTTAAAGAAACCCCCTATAGCACTACCTTCTGTTCACAAACAAGTCACCGTGTACCTCGATGTCAGGGTGATAAACCGTAACTCGCGTCAAGGGAGGCCCAGCCGAAAGCACGGTACTTAAGCAGTCCTGTAGACGCTTTTGTTGGCCTGGAACCCCACACGCTCGGAAAAGACCCCATCAGGACGCGCAGCGGCTATGGGATGCCCTAAGTCGACCTGATCGTTCTTAGGGCCTCGTGAATCGCTGCTCTCCAAGCGAAGATAAAACATGAAGGTAAAGGGTGGTATATTGTTAGAATGGTTGTATGTTGTTTAATTGGTCGTCAATCTCCCATGTATTTATAAGCCTGTTGGACTTTTCATACAAAAAAGAATCCAAATCCCGTTCAAATCCTTTCAAAATGAACCGAACTCGGATTCAGATATATCTGAGACTCACTCCGTGCATTTTAAAACCAAGCCAAAAAACCATACCGAAATAAATCAAAGAAAACCAATTTTATAAATTTTATGGTTTATGATTTCGGTGTGGTTTGAACTTTTTATACTGTTTTAAACTTTGGTTTTTATGATATATATACCGAAAAACCGAAGAGCTACCTGAATAAACTGAAATAAAAATATATATTTGTATATCTTGAGGCAAACAACCATATAACTAGTCATTTTTTGTACATGAGCCGGATTTCATGTTAAGAACATCCATTTTTCTTGTAACCTAATCACATTTATCTTGAAAAGAATGCTAAATACATCCATAACCATCGAGTCCATGCATGCACATACACTTGCATATAGTTATGTGTTCTTTGTGTAAAAAGGTATATGTTTTGAGTCATAAATTTGTAAATTATTATATGTCATTTTCAAATTCGCGTCAACTTTGATTTTTTATGATATATACCTAAATCATACCAAAATAATTTAGTATATACCAAAACCGAACCATATATTAATTTGATACCGTATTTATCAAAGTATTAATACCATACAAACAGAAAAAACGTATAAACTTAATCACGTAAACCGAATGCACAAAGTGATCTGAGACAACAATTCAGTTTTTGGCTTTTACAGGCCAAATACCAACTCGGATGAAGATGCATACAAAACCAAATTTAACCTTTTTGACGAGAAGAACAACTTTTCTGTTGAACTTCTTTCGATTAAGGTCATCTTGAAGAGGTTCTAGGATTTTTTCTATGGTCTGCAGCAAGAAAATTGTCCAGATTTCCGTACACCTGATTGCCCGGATCACCTGGGTCTCATCCCAGATCATTCGTCTTTGTCCTCAACCTTCTATTGTCTTCCCGGACGTTCGTCCGGCCATCTAGCGGATGATCTGGCTATGTACTGCAACAGTGCAGAGTTTGGGCTCTAACTTTTGCACACGACTTTGGATTAAGGCGATTTTTATAACAAAACCGTTCATTTTGACGAGATGAACAACTTTAATTTAGAACATTTTTCCACCCGAGGCCATCTTAATTATGTTTCATGCCATTTGATAATGTGGCGTCAACACGAGCATTTCTGAATTTGTCTTAACTTTTGCATCGGATCTCCGTTTTGGACCATCTTCGTATCCACCTTTATCTTCTCAAAGAGAGCCATCCAATGGTGGCTTCCAATCATACGTTTCAAGTAATCTTGACATGAATTAAGCTATTTTTAAATTGTGCCACTTTTGAGTGTTAACATGTGCCCCTCTGTTTTTGGGTAAAGCTAGTGTAAGGGCATATTTCTCCTTAAATGGTTTTGGTGATTGATGACAATGCCTTTGCGGACTAATCGTGTGCATTGAGCATTTCAGATATCTCGTGTCTAGGCACAAGACGATTCGGTGCCCCTCGGAGCTTATTGAATATGGTTGTTCTCTACGTTACTTTTCGGTGGATTTGAGTCGTAGAAAAGCCATACTATTAAGAGGGGTCCGCTTCGGAAAGGTTTGGGAGGAATCAACACGTACACATCTATCCTGTTTGCACCACCTTTCCTTTACTTCGATGGAGCACTAGCTGTTTTCCTCATCTGTGCAAAGTGAAGCCTGCGGGGGTACTTGTGTTCAATGGCCAGCGGTAGTACCGCTCAAGGGAGCGGTAGTACCGCAGGAGCCCGCGGTAGTACCGCTCAGAGGAGCGCTAGTACCGCTGACCCCTACCCTAATACGTACGCCTGCGGTACTACGCGCAGATGTAATTTTTTTACATCCGCCCTAGTGCGGTAGTACCATGATGCAGTTCTGGTACTACCGTGTCGGACTTTTTTGCAGTTTCGTCCTCAACGGAGGTAGGCATGGAAGTAATTTTTTACTTCCGTGCACCTTCAAGTGCTTGTCTCTACCGACCATGCGGTAGTACCGCATGGGCTCGCGGTAATACCGCTCCGGCGGTTCTACCGCTAGCTTCCTAGTGCAATCGGCTTGAGATTGATACTCCCATGCGAGTGGTAGTACCGCAGGTCACAACAGTAGTACCGCAAGCCCTTGCGATAGTATCGTGGTCTACTGCAGTAGTACCGCGTCGCGCGGGGCTGGGGGTGGGGATAACGGTTGGATCTTTTCCCCCACTATAAAGGGAGGTCTTCTTCCTCAAGAAGAACACATCTTCCTTCCCCAAACTCCATTGTTGCTCAAAGCTCCATTTTAGCCCGATCTCTCTCCCTAGCCAATCAAACTTGTTGATTTTCTAGGGATTGGTTGAGAAGGCCTTGATCTACACTTCCACCAAGAGAAATTTGATTCCCCCCACTAATCCCTTGCGGATCTTGTTACTCTTGGGTGTTTGAGCACCCTAGACGGTTGAGGTCACCTCGGAGCCACATTCCATTGTGGTGAAGCTTCGTGGTGTCATTGGGAGCCTCCAATTCAGTTGTGGAGATTGCCCCAACCTTGTTTGTAAAGGTTCGGTCATCGCCTTCAAGGGCACCAATAGTAGAATCACGGCATATCGCATTGTGTGAGGGCGCGAGGAGAATACGGTGACCCTGGTGGCTTCTTGGGGAGCATTGTGCCTCCACACCGCTCCAACGGAGACGTACTTCCTCACAAGGGAAGGAACTCCGGTAACACATCCTCTTCTCCACTGGCTCCACTTTTGGTTATCTCGTACCTTTACTTCTTGCAAGCTATTATTGTGTTGTATCCCTTGCTTGCTTGTGTACTTGTTGTGTTTAGCATCATATAGGTTATTCATCTAGTTGCACATCTAGCCAACTTATTTGATGCTAAGCCTAAATTGTTAAGGAAAAGTTAAAAAATGTTAGTTGCCTATTCACCCCCCCTCTAGTCAACCATATCGATCCTTTCAATTGGTATCAGAGCCACGTCTCTTTATTAAGGGTTTCACCACCCGAAGAGTATGGCTGGCAAAGAGGAGCGTGTGGGAGAACTTCCTGAGGCTGTGGGAGTGAACACGGTCTCACGCGAGGATTTGAATGAGGCCTTGTCCTTACTCAAATCCTCCATGGCGACCGAGGTTCAATCCATGTTCAAAGATTTCCTTAGTACTCTTAAAGTATCCACCGATGCGGTGCAAGTGGTCAAATGCACTAACTCGACATCGGATGTCAACTCCGGTAAGGAGGGGACTAGTGCTGACAAGGATAATCATTCCCAAAGAATTAATGGGTCGGGGAGCTTCGCCTCAGTTCCCCCTCCTGTGGTCTATGGTGGACCGGTGCACCCACCTCATATAGTTAATCTTGGTCCTCCTCCTAAACTTGTTAAGAATGATTTTGCTAAATGGGGTTTCAGTATCAAGTCTCATTTAGATCACAGCTCAATTCATCTCATGAGAGTCATTGAAGAAGGATACTATCCTCATGATCCACGCAATCTTACTCCAAGAGAACAAGTGGATAAACAGCTAAATTCTTCCGCCTTGTTCATACTCCAAGCTGCTATTCCTACTGAAGACCTACCTCACCTGTGGCCCTTCACTGTTGTTAAAGAGTGTTGGGAACACATCATCTCCATGTACAAGGGCAGTTCAAGCATTCAACGGTCAAACTATGAAGTTGTCCTTGATCAGTCAGATGAGTCTGTGATGATAGAGGATGAGGAACCGCGTGAGCTCTATAGAAGGGTGACCACTCTCGCTGTTTCCCTCAAGGATCATGGCAGCAAGGATGTGGATGATACTTAGATCAAGCGTAAGTTTCTGAAGGCCATCATGCCCTATAACAAGGCCATGTCCGCTGTCATCCGTCAAAGGCCGGACTTTCACACCTTGTCTTCTAGTGATGTGTTGGATGAATTTATTGCAATGAACATCCTGAACACGACAGCTGACAATGCTCTTGCTCGGGTTCAACGGTCAAAGAAATCCTCTCCGAATCTTGCTTTGAAGGCCAAGGTCAGTCAAGAGGAAGAAGAAGAAGAAGAGGGTTGCCCCGAGGACACCAAATATGCTTATCATGAGCACATGGCTCTTGCGTCCAAACAATTTTGGGGCAACAAGAGAAACACAAGGCCCAACTTCTCCAAGAACAACTCAAATGGGTCAAAGGGCAAGCAACGTGTGAGAACATGCTACAACTGTGGTAATGTGAGTCACTTTGTGGTGGATTGCCCATATGAGAAGAGGGAAGACAATGGTGGCAGGCTCATTCGCAAAGATAAGGCCAAGTCCTTCCCCAAGAAAACCAACTTCATCAAGAAGGCTCCTCACAAAGTATTGGTGACTCAAGAAGAGTATACCTCGGATGATGATGTTGATGACGAAGACACAAGCAGTGAAGGAATGGCAATGGCATCCGTGGAAATTGCTTACTCTACCCCAACAAAGGTGTCACTCTTTGATGCCCCCAATGAGAACATCGTCGCGAGGTGCCTCATGGCTAAAGGTATCACCAAGGTAACCTCCAACGCCAAAACCTCAAACATTAAGACTTCTATTTCCTCCACTCCATCTCTAGAATGTGTGGATGAACATGAGGAGGCAAAAGAGGATAAAGATGAGTTTGACAAATTCATGTGTAAACTCAAGGGAGAGTCCAAGAAGCACTTCGTTGCTCTCTTGGAACAACTTGGTGAGGCCCATGACACTATTGAGTCTCAAGAAGAATTTCTTGAGGAATTGAGAGTCCATAGTCATGATTATGCCGACAAGATAGCGGATCTATCTATTGCTCTTGAGGAAGAGCGAGGTCTTCGTATGATTCTTGAGGAGTCACAAAATGATGACCTTGCTAAATTACGTAAAGATTATGATCATGCCATTGTTCTTAACCGTGTGCTCAAGTCTAAAAAGGTTGCACTTGGGGTTGACCATGATCGACTCAAGGATGAGCTTGACACACTTGACTATGCTCACAAGGCGTTGAAGTGTGCTCATGCCTCTCTTAAGGAGTCGCATGATCAACTCCAAGTGAAACTCACTAAGGAGATTGCCACGTGTCCTCCTTTTGTTCTAATTGATAATGCATCTGCTACTAACCCGTGTTGTGAGCATGCACATCTTGTGGAGGAAAATTCTAAGCTAAAAGAGCAGCTTGAAAAGGTCTTGGTGACGTGTATCCAAGGTGAGAAGACGCTCAATGACCTTTTGAGTAATCAGAAGGAAGTTGTGGCAAAAGAAGGAGTGGGGTTTGCACCCAAAAATAATAATAAGAAGAAGGTGAACACCAAGGAAGTTCCACCATTCAAGCAAACCTTTGTAAGAGCAGGAAAAGCTACTCATGAGAAGAAGAAAGACAAAGTTATAGTTGGGAATGCCAAGAAGGGCAAGAACACCCACCCCAGCAAGATCGACGACTTTAACCCCTCTTATGTTTTGTTTCGTGCTAGTGATGGGCATATGTATGCCAAATATGTTGGTTCTTCTTATGAGTACATTGAATGGTGTATTAGGGTTCCTAAGACCCTTGTTGCTAACATGAAAGGACCCATTAAAGAATAGGTACCTAAAACCAAACATTGATCTCTTGTAGGGGTTTGCTTCCGAAGGAACGTCATGGTTGCTCGATAGTGGAGTGACAAATCATATGACCGGAAGCAAGGACTTGGTAGTGGACGTTCATCCTGACACATCTGTGGCCACCCAAGTCTCATTTGGTGATGATGCAATTTCAAAGGTATTGGGTCTTGGCAAGGTGATAATCTCTCCGGAACTCTCCGTAGAGAATGTTATGCTTGTTGAGACCCTCGCATACAATTTACTTTCTGTTCATCAACTCGCAATCATGGGTTTTAGTACCTTCTTTGGTATTGAGTTTGTGACCCTTTTGTGGAGCAAGACTCTTAAAGTAGCTTTTGTTGGGCATGTCGAGAACGGTCTATATGTGGTGAACTTCTCGGAGCGACCCACTAAGACCGCGACTTGCTTAATGGCTAAAGTTGATGTGGGATGGCTCTGGCATCATCGGCTAGCCCATGTCAATATGAGATCTTTGCAAAGCCTCCTCAAAGGGGATCACATTCTTGGATTTACAAATGCGAGTTTTGCCAAAGATCGTGCTTGTAGTGCTTGTATCGAAGGAAAGCTACATGAAAAGGCTCATCATCCAACTACTACAATATACTCAAAGAGGACCTTAGAGCTCCTTCACATGGATCTCTTCGGGCCTCCATCCTTTGACAATCTTGGTGGAAGAAGATATTGCTTGGTGATTGTGGATGATTACTCGAGATATACTTGGGTATATTTCTTCAAGAGGAAGAGTGAGACCCAACAGACCGTCATCGACTTTGCAAATGAAGTCCAATGTCAACATGATGCAAAGATTCTGATGATTAGAAGTGATAACAAAACTAAGTTCAAGAACTACACCCTAAATGAGTTTCTCAGTGATGAAGGGATAAAGCACCAATATTCCACACCTTACACCCCTCAACAAAACGGTGTTGTAGAGAGGAAGAACCGGACGTTGATGGATGCGGCAAGAACCATGATGGCGGAGTTTAAATCTCCGTACAACTTTTGGGCCAAAGCCATCAACACAGCATGTCATGCATCAAATCGGCTCTATCTCCGCAAAGGCTTGAACAAGACTCCTTATGAGATTCTTACCGGGAACAAGCCCAACCTCAAATACCTCCGGGTGTTCGGTTCTAAGTGTTTCATTCTCAAGAAAGGTGCTCGTTTGTCTAAATTTGAATCTAGAGCCCATGAGGGCATATTTGTTGGTTATGTTGCAAACTCTCATGCTTACCGTGTCCTCAACAAGTCCATGGGTCTCATTGAGGAGATGAGTAGCATAGAGTTTGATGAAAATAATGGCTCCCAAGTGGAGCAAAGTGGTCTTTGTGATGTAGGTGAGGAAATTCCTCCCCAAGTCATAAGAAGAATGGGTGTGGGATACTTCCTGCCCGTTGAGGAACCCCTTGTGGCCGAAGGAGAAGGACAATGTTCCACTCAAGTGGAACCATCACCGACGCAAGACCCACACGCTTACGAAGAAAAAAATGAAGGTCCTCTACCACATGGACAAGATCAAGGGCAAGATCAATCTACTGATGATGGTGTTTCACCAAGTGATGCGCAATATCAAGTTCCCGTCTTCGAGCAAGCTCAAGATCAAGATCTTCTTCAAGATTAAGAGCAAGCTCACGAAGGCGCTCAAGATCATCAAGATGACGACTCTCCGAATGTTGTCCCTCAACCTTCCATGAAGGAAATCTTAGAGAGACGATCCGCCAAGAATGCTGCCAAGCTCAAACTTAGACAACATCTGTTGGAGAACGTCTACGGTGACTTGCAAAAAGGGGTAACCAATCGTAAAAAATTAACAAACTTTTGTGAACATCACGCATTTGTTTCTTGCATTGAGCCCCTTAAGGTTCAAGATGCGCTCGAGGATATGGAGTGGGTTGAAGCTATGCACGATGAACTCAACAACTTCGAGCACAACCAAGTGTGGCGATTGGTGCCAAGACCTAAGGAGAACCACAATGTTATTGGAACTAAATGGATCTTCAAAAACAAGCAAGATGCAAACGGTATCGTCATTCGCAGCAAGGCAAGATTAGTGTCACAAGGATACTCCCAAGTCGAGGGTATCGACTACGGTGAAACTTTTGCTCCTGTTGCTCGCCTTGAATCTATTCGCATGTTGCTTTTATATGCCTCTCATCATAACTTTAAATTATATAAAATGGATGTTAAGAGTGCTTTTCTTAATGGTCCTCTTAAGGAGTTGGTATATGTCAAGCAACCCCCGGGGTTCGAGGATCCCAAGTTCCCCAATCATGTATACGTTCTCGATAAGGCTCTCTATGGCCTTAAGCAAGCCCCACGTGCGTGGTATGAGCACCTTACCGAGATGTTGTAAGACCGTGGGTTTGAAATTGGGAAAATCGATCCCATTCTTTTTACAAAGAGGGTCAACAGGAACTTGTTCATATGCCAACTATATGTTGATGATATTATTTTTGGTTCTCCTAACAAAGCTTTCAATGAAGAATTTGCCACTTTGATGACAAACAAGTTTGAGATGTCTATGATGGTAGAGTTGAAGTTCTTCCTTGGTTTCGAAGTCAAGCAACGAAGTCAAGGTACCTTCATCAATCAAGCTAAATACACTCAAGACATGCTCAAGAGGTTCAAGATGGATGAGCTTAATCCTCCCAAGGCCAACACTCCCATGCCACTCAAATGCCATCTTGACAGTGACCCCAATGGTAAAGCGGTGGATCAAAAAGGTATATCGCTCCATGATTGGATCCTTGCTTTGCCTTTGTGCATCTAGACCTAATATCATGTTAAGTGTGGGTATTTGTGCATGATTTCAATCCGCACCTAAGGAGAGTCAACATGTGGCTGTCAAGCGAATCTTTCGATATTTGGCTCATACCCCAAACTTTGGCTTATGGTATCCCAAGGGGGCTTCGTTTGATCTCGTTGGATATACTAACTCGGATTGGGCGGGAGACCATGTTGATAGAAAGTCCACTTCTGAAGGCTGGCAATTTCTTGGTCGGTCTTTGGTAAGTTGGTCTTCAAAGAAACAAAATTGTGTTTTCTCTCGTCCACCGAGGCTGAGTATGTAGCGGTTGCTAGTTGTTGTGCACAGATTCTTTGGATGAGGCAAACTTTAAAGGATTATGGTGTCAATTGTGACAAAGTACCTCTTTACTGTGATAATGGAAGTGCCATTATGATCTCCAGCAAACCACTTCAACATTGCAAGACGAAGCATATTGATATTCGTCATCACTTCCTTCGGGAACACGTCAAGCGAGGAGACATCAATCTTATCCATCTGAGCACTAACAAACAACTTGCAGATATATTTACGAAGCCATTGGATGAAGCAAGATTTCACGAGTTAAGGCATGAGCTAAATATCATTGATTCGAGCAATGTGGATTGACTTAGTGCACAACTCACCACACTCATCATTATGTCTTGTCTAGGTGTAGGCATGGATTTAGAGGGAGTCTAGTTCTCTCAATGAATTATCCCTCCTCTTATTATGCATAAACTAATCAAAGTCTTTCACCTTCGCCATATTTGATGGTTACTGTGCTTCAAAAGACGAGTCTTGGTCATGGGTCCAAGGATAATTCTTCGCGGTGCCATACCATTTGGGTCAAACATAGGTGGCTCTAGGGCCACCGCCCTCTCTTCATGCGAAGTAGTGGCTCACTGTTTGGTACTAATTTATCTTTCTACTCCGTTGGACCATGATCTTGTTTTGACTTGCATCTTTGTCTTACCGTGTCTCTCATTTTTGTGTGAAAATAAAACCTTTCTTTCTCTTCTTCTCTTTCCTCTCTGAAAACTTGCACTTTGTGGGCAACACGGTACTACCGTGGCAATCCATGGTACTACCACTGGAGTAGGACTGCCCCTGTGCTTGCACAGGTGTGTTCCCAGCACGGTACTACCGCCCCAAAACATGGAAGTAAAAAATTACTTCTGCTCCCAAAGCGGTACTACCGCTTATCACGTGGAAGTAAAAAATTACTTCCGCTCGTTGAGCGGTACTACCGCGATGACCGTGGTACTACCTTGTCGTCGAGTGGGCGTGGGGGTTAAGAGCCGACATGGGGGGGGGGGGGTTCAAACTCCCCCATACCCATTTTCTCTTCCCCTCATGTCTCTCTCTCTCCTCCTCACAACCGGTGTCGGAGCACCTCTCCGGATCTCCATCTCCGGCCACCCTCCTCTCATTCCCTCTGATGGGATCGTTCCCCACCTCGCCCACTTGGCATGCACTGAAAGTGCGTTATATTGACTAGAGGGGGGTGAATATGCGATTTTTACAAATTCATCACTTGAGGAATTTCAACATGAGGAATTTGAAATGTGATGAATAACTAGAAACGTATTAAGTACTCAAGTGCATGAGAAACATAGCAACAACATAGTCATCATGATGAAATGAAACATGCAAAGATTACCAGTAGTGTGATACAGGATAAGCAGGTGAGGAACAAGGTAACTTGAAGAATTTGAGGTGAGGAATTTGTGAAAGTCTTTAGTCAAATTCTTCAAACAGTAACAATCAATTTCATCAACAAGTATACAAGGAATAGAGGGGTTGAGGAAATAGAACCAAGTAGCTCGATGAAGACAATGGTTTGATGACTTAGTTCCAACTGTTGTGATAGTCATACGTCTGGTTTGGAGCGGCCTGGTATTTAAACCAGAGGACACACAGTCCTTACCGTATTCTCCTTGAGCTAAGGTCACACAGTCCTCGCCCAACACTCGTGGTAAGTCTTTAGGGTAGACTTCCAAAACCCTCACAAATTGGTCACCCGGTGATCCACAATTGGCTGCTAGATGTTCTAGACCAAGGTCACTTCGTGATCCCCAATTGACTGCAGGATGCACTAGACCATGACGCCTAACCGTCTGGAGGATACACAGTCCTCAAAGGTAACAAGTGTCGGTTCCACACAGGAATTTCTTCAGTGATGCTCAATCACTTTGGGTTTGGTGGTTTGGTTGTGGGTTTTCCCTCTCTGATGATTTTCTCTCAAAGTCCTCGGAGGATGGGTTGCTCTCAAATGACAAGTGTCAGTTCTCTCTCGGAGCAGCCAACCAACTAGTGGTTGTGAGGGTGGCTATTTATAGCCAGGGTGCAACCTGACATGATAAGACATAAATGCCCCCAATGATATGACCGTTATGTGGATGTGATGGTTAGGGACAGCTGGCGCTAAGCACAGTAACGATCAGAATTTCGAACCAAGAAAGTCCTCAGGCTTATCATGTTCCTCACTTGTAGGAAATTCACACTCGCGAAATCCTAACTCCTCAGTCAGACCAATTTCATCAGAGACCAGAAGATCATCATTTCTGTCACTGAAGAACTTGACTGAACTGCAAGAGATTTCCAAAGGCTTCACGTGAAGGATTGGATAGGTTGAGGCTTTTGTAGTTGAGCATCAGTTTGAAATTTTCCTTAGTATTACCTTGGCCCCCTTTAACAGTATGGTGTTTCCTATGACTCAAAGAAAGGAAATGAAACTACGAAAACAAAAGTCTTCACGCTTCATAGTCCTCGTTCATATATTCAAGGTCACACCAACTTCTTCATTCTCAAAGTCTTTAGGGAATACCAAAATCTTCACCAAAGTCTTCACCAAAGTCTTCAGTTGAAGACATACAATTTTAGGGGTCGGTAATCTCCGAATATATCGAACTCCTCATCGACTTATAGAGCCTGTGTACACTCACAAACACATTAGTTCCTTAACCTATAAGTCTTCAATACACCAAAATCACTAAGGGGCACTAGATGCACCAACAATCTCCCCCTTTTTGGTGATTGATGACAAACGGGTTAAGTTTTCAACGGGGATAATACTATGAAGTGTAAATACCGAGTGTTAGGAATTTGATTTGCAAGATATAGAAGAACTCCCCCTGAAGATGTGCATATTTGAGGAATTTGCTTTGGACTGCAAATGCACATGGCAGGTTAAAACATGGAGAACTCCCCCTGTAACTTGTAATTCATACAAGCATTTGAACATATGATATGAAGAATTTGAAATACGTGATGAAAATGGTGTCTGACGAAATTTAGCATGCATGCATTAAGGTACTTGAGGAAATAAGCATGCGAGGAAATAGTTTAGAAGAGTCAGACCACCATCGGACTTAAGTTTACAACTCAACCAACAAAAGCTTCGGAAGAGCGAGAGTTGTAACTTAAACAAAAATAGCCCATATATAGAGACCCGCTTGAAGACTAACTCAATTTTTCTCCCCCTTTGTCATCAAAGACCAAAAGGGATGAAAAAGTGAGGACTAACGCCCCCTTTAAGAATTTCATCTTGTTGGTGAGGAAGGAGCGCCAGCAGTGTTGGGGTCATTTGTCGATGCATGGCCTGCCGCAGTGTCGTCAACGTCCTCAGCTTCATCCATCTCAGGTGATGAGGAATATGAACTTGTAACCATTAGAGGAACTTGAACCTTGTTGAATTTCTTTTGAGGAGAACGAGACCAGTCAAAGTCTTGCTGAAATTCCATGGCTTTAAGTTCCTCATGAGTCTTGAGGTGTGCGAGTATGGCCCATGCGCGATCGAAGATTTCATGCACATAGTAGTGATTTTTCCTCACAGAGTTCTACATCACTGTCATGTTCTGAACAATGGAAGCCAACTGGCGCTTCACCCACTTGTGGTTTCGATCGACCTTTTGATGAAGACTTATGAGAAGCTCACGATCAGTCATCACACGAGGGGCAGACTCTTGATGTTTTTGTGATGATGCCTTTGCTTCAGAATCCTGGGTTGCAGTTTCATCATTGGTGGAGAAGGATGCAACTTTGCGAAACTGACCATCCAATGGACGAGTGCCTTCATCAATGACAGCCTTGCATGTTCCTTCAACTAAGGCAATTGTGCTCTCGAGGACTTCAATCGGGGGCAAGAAGCCAAAGTGATTCTGGAAGTCCGCTTTGAAGGGAACTGAAGACTTTGATCTGATGAACTTCATGATCCAAGGTGCATAAGGCTTCAGTTCAAATGGGGCTAGAGCAGCATTCGCCAATGTCCTCATGAAGACATCATAGAAGTTGATGGGAATCCCATGAATGATGTTGAAAAACATATTCTTCATGACTCCCTCCACTTCTTCTTCTTCAGAGTTGTGGCCCTTCTGAGGACATAGGGTATTGGTGAGAATGCGGTAGACCGTCCTGGGCACATATAGCAAATCCTTCACTAGGAAGGTTGTCCGTTGAGGTTTTCCAGGAGCCAAGGGCTTCATCAGCACTTGCATCAGTTGATTGGGTAGAGCAGGTTCATCAAATAAGCGGTGAGCTTCTTCTGAAGGAATTGGGACAGTGACTGGCCGAAGCAATTCAGATGCTAGAGATGTGAAGTGAGTAGATCCGGTCATCCAGTCCAAGATCCAGGAGTTGATGTCAGAGGCATCACCTGTGATGTGTAGTGTGGCATAGAATTGAAGAATTAGCTCTTCATTCCAATCGTAGATGTCCACACAGAAGGGAAGAATTCCAGCATCGTGAAGAACTGAGAGCACCGGCGTGAAGGATGGAATTGTTTCCATATCAGCATGAGGAATTTGATGGTGCTCGAAGACTTTCTTCTTGTCAAACAGAACTGATGCATAGTAATTCATCTGAGTTGGAGTCTAGAATCTGGTGCGAGCGGCCCTTGCTGAGTCATATGGATTGGGACCAGTAAAGAAAATGTGCTCGTTGAAGAAATTGGACTTGAGAAATTTGGGGCGCTTTGAGCCTTTGAATGGCATTCTTGGCTTAGGCTGAAGATTTGGCTTGAAGCAGCCCTTAATCTCCTTAGGCATATAAAGAATTTCATCAGACTGAGGAATTTGTGGAGCAGTTTCCTTAGTAGCAGGTGGAGCAGCAAAGTCATCAGCTAATGCAGCTAGAATTTCTTCAGTGGCTGGAGCGGCCATCTCATCAGATTCTTCATGAATTTCTTCAGTCTGGGCTGGGGACCGAGGAATCAGTGACAGAGGAGTGGTCATTGGGGAATTTGGGTGAGCAGCTTCCCAATATTCATCATTGATGACAGGAGTTGTATTGCCAATGTCCACATCCTCATCAATTTCTTCAACGCCGAAGCTGAAGTTGGAGCTTTTCTCTTTAGTGCCTTCTTCTCAGCAGCCTTAGTTTTCTTCACTTCTGATGCAAAAGGAAGGTTGATTGTCTTCACCATTGATGATTTGGCTGATTCAACTGAAGGTGAAGGTGGTACATTTTCTTCAGGCATGACTAATGCAGTCTGCCTTGTAGGTTCAATTTCATCAGGCGCACCAAAAGCTTTAGCTGGCCTATGAGTTTCTTCAGGCACAACAGTGGAAGTTGTCTTGGTATGTTTTTCAGCAGTCTGACTTTCTTCAGCTGTGCTAGCATTTTCTTCAGCAGGCTGAGTAGATGCATCAACCTGAGGAATTTGTGGTTTCGGTCGAGATGCAACCTTTGTGTTGTGGTCCTTAACAGCAGCTTGGGCAGCCCTGACGAATCTCACCTTGGTGCCCTTCCATTCAGCATCATATTTTTCTTGTTCCTTAGAGAGGGAGCGAATTTCAGACTGAACGGTGATGAGTTAATTTGGAGTCAAATTCATCACGTTATTCCTTGGAAATTTTTGTTTTCGAGCCCTGTTCCTCTTAGATCTTTGAGCTTGATCATGTTTCCATTTTTCTTCAGCAATAAAGTGGGTGAGGACATGGTCCACACCAAGAGGCAGGTTCAGTGAGGAAAGTGGGGTGCTTGGATCCTCATGCCATATGTCAATGAAGTTGAGGATCATCTTGGGATCCAGCATGAGAGGAACAGAGCTGCCTTTGGCTATTGCAGCCTTTTGCTGACTTACTCTGATGATTTCTTCTAGTTCTTCATCATCAGCCTTGTCATCATCCTTAGATCCTAAGGGTACAGTCACTACAGCTTTGCTTGTGTGAGGACTTGGTCTTTGACCTTGTCCAGTAGTTTTCTTCAATTTCAACACAGTAGGACTTGTTGAAGACTTTGCTTGTGCAGAGGAACTTGCTAAGGCCTTTGAAGCAATTGAGAATCCCTCAGTCCTATGACAAGATGCCAGATGCACAGGAGTTGAGGACTTTGTAGCAGCAATTGAGGACTGAGCAGCAACCGTACCAGCGGCTGAGGCCTTTGAGGGTTGAGGCCTTTGAGCTTGAGGAATCTGTTGTGATGATTTTAAAGATGAAGAATTTGGATTCACAATAGGTTTTTTATCATTGATTTCTTTGGAGCACTTGCAGAGGCTCCAGTAGAGGCAGCAGCAGCAGAGTCTTCGTTTTATTTCTTCACAACCTCTTTTGCTTTCCTCACCGGCTTGGCTTGTTGTTTCTCCCATATATGAGGAAAGTATTTACCGGTCCTGAGACTAGTGGGATCAGCAATTTGATTTTGAGCCAAGGGAGGCCTGCCGCAAGGAGGTTTCATAGTAAATTTCATCATGTATTTAGGAGTGACATAACGATATTCCTTCCACTCCTTTGCCCATCTTCTCTCAATTTTCTACAGACAAATATTTCTCTTCTTAGTTGTCTCTTTGCCATGAGTTGCTTCATCAGGCGTGCAATATTCCTCATACAAGTCCTCAGGTATTTCAAAGGCAGTCTGCACATCTGGTTTCTTTCCACCTTTATGTCGCTTCTTTCCATCATCCATTTTCTTCGGTTGAGGAATCTGAACTCTTGAAGATTCTGAAGAGGTGCACAGCTTTTCCTCAAGAAGTGCTGCACATGAGTTAAGTTGATGAGAACCTAGTGATTCATCAGCGGACATGTTTGTACCTGTGAACAGAGTATAGGTGCGAGGAATTTGAAGAGGTTATATGTGTTCTCAGAAGTTTTTCAATAAAATCAAGTGTGAGGAATTTGACCATGGGTGTCTTGAGGAATTTCACAAAGTGTTCTTTGTCTTAGGTTCCAGAGTTGTGCAAATTTTGAGGATTCGCACAATTGAGGAATCTTGAAGAAAATCATAACTTAGGGAAAATCATCAAGTGTATGAACATGTAAGGTGCTTTAGAATGAGATTCTTGAAGAATAAACACCTTTGTGAAGATTTAGGAAGACTTGAAGATCAAACAAGGGTAGTAAAAATAAATTTTATTTACCCTGATGAAGAACACGACGAACTGTGAGATGAGATTGAGGAAGTTCGTCAGTGCAGATCTCCCACGCCCTAGCTTGGCAGAGGGAGACAGCTACAACGGCGGCGTGGTGAAGACTTCCGCGGCCGATGTGAGTATGGCGACGGCGAGGTCGAGGCAATGAAGCTCTTCCACACTGGCGGCGATGATTTTAGCGGCAGCGCTAGGTCGGAGCTCGGGAGAGAGTAGGAGTGAGGAGTAACCGAGCATAGTGAAAGGGAAGCGGTATTTATAGCGGAGGTGAAAACCAATCTGTTCGAAGATTTTGGACAAGATTGGCCCTGACTCTTGCTCTCCACGCCACATGTGTCACCCACGTTCTGAGTAGTGGCGATAGTGGGGGATCATGGGTTATCCAGTGGTGGGAATCAGGACCGATTGAGCGGGAACCGCCGAAAATTTTGATGGTGAAAATTTTAAAGTTTCCGTTCGCAAATTCTTTAGCTGTCAAGGACACAGTGAAGACTTTGAACGAGTTTCAATGTAGAACGCATATGAAGAATTTGTGAACAGACTGGGTTGAGTTTAGCATAGAGGAGAAAAGGGTCCGATCACATTCACTTAGACAAAAATCAACTTGAAGAATTAGCAATAAGTGAATGCTGTTGAGGACATTGAAAACTCAAATATATAAGTATATAGTCAATGAAGAACATGAGTTTCAAAGTTTGAAGAATTTGAAAAGTTGAGGAATTTGCAAACTTGAGGAATTTGAAAATTTGAAGAATTTGCAAAATGACGAAAAACTCAACTTTGGCAAATTTCAACAATTGTTGGTGGCGTGACCCACCGTATAAGAATGGTGACTTCAGACACCGCGTACAATTTTTGTAGGGTTCTGAGAATCAAATTCTTCATTAATTTCTTCATACTTAGAGGGTTATTCTTCATTGATTGAAGAAAAACATTACTTCGTGTGTTGCACATTTAAGTCATCAATTTTGCATAAGTGTTAGGATGTGTGTCCTTTTTCAAAGAACATTCGAAGATTCTAAGATATTTAGCTCACACCGCAACTTGCAAAATCTCTTTTCACCCATGGTCTTTGTGAAGATATCGGCCAGTTGTTCTTTAGTGGGAATGTGGTCGATGGAGATGTCGCCCTTGAGTACATGATCTCGAAGAAAGTGATGACGAATCTGGAGGTGCTTGGTCTTGGAATGCTGAACTGGGTTGTAAGCAATCTTGATTGCACTCTCGTTGTCGCAGTAGAGAGGCACATTCTTCAACTTGATGCAGTAGTCCTTGAGGGTTTGCTTCATCCACAACAATTGAGCGCAACATGAACCAGCAACAATGTACTCGGCTTCAGTAGTAGATAGTGACACGCAGTTCTGCTTCTTTGAGGACCAATAGACTAAGGATCGTCCGAGGAAATGACATGTGCCTAAGGTTGACTTGCGATCCATGTGATCTCTAGCATAGTCAACATCAGAGTATCCGACCGGGTGAAGATTTGATCCCTTGGGATACCATAATCCAAGCGTTGGTGTGTGAGCTAAGTATCGAAGAATATGTTTCACAGCCTTATGGTGTGATTCCTTTGGTGTTTCTTGGAATTGGGCACACATGCAAACACTCATCATAATATCAGGCCTAGATGCACATAGATACAATAATGAGCCAATCATGGAGCGATATACCTTCTGATCGAAATCTTTACCATTTTCGTTAGTGCAGAGGTGGCCTTTTGAAGGCATTGGAGTTTTGACGCCTTTGCAATCTTGCATGTCAAATTTCCTCAGAACATCCTTGAGGTATTTCTCTTGAGATATGAAGATGCCATTGTCTTGCTGACAAATTTGAAGACCTAAGAAGAATTTCAACTCTCCCATCATAGACATTTGATATTCTTCACTCATCATATAGGTAAATTCATCACTGTAACGTTTGTTAGTACAGCCAAAGATAATATCGTCTACGTATATTTGGCATATGAACAGTTCATTGTCATAGAATTATTTTGAAAAGAGTTGGTTCTAGTGAACCGGGTTTGAAGCCTTTCTTCATGAGGAATTCCTTCAGAGTGTCGTACCATGCCCGAGGGGCCTGCTTGAGGCCATAGAGGGCCTTGTTGAGTCTGAAGACTTTGTCAGGATGCTTAGGGTCTTCAAAACCTGGGGGTTGAGCAACATATACTTCTTCCTGAAGCTTACCGTTGAGGAATGCACTTTTCACATCCATTTGTTATAAGATGATATCATGATGGTTAGCATAAGCAAGAAATATGCAAATAGCTTCAAGTGTAGCAACAGGTGCAAAAGTTTCATCAAAGTCAATTCCTTCAACCTGTGTGTAGCCTTGAGCTATAAGACGAGCCTTATTTCTTACCACAAGGCCATTTTCATCTTGCCTATTGCGGTAGATCCACTTGGTACCTATGATGTTATGCTTGCGAGGATCTGGCCGCTTGACAAGTTCCCACACGTTGTTGAGCTTGAATTGATGCAATTCCTCTTGCATAGCTTGAATCCACTCAGGCTCCTTGAATGCTTCATCAACTTTGGTGGGCTCTATGATAGAGACAAAGGAAAAATGCCCACAAAAGTTAGTCAAATGTGAAGCTCTTGAGCGAGTGAGGGGACCTGGTGCATTGATGTCGTCGATGATTTTGTCAATCTGCACTTCATTGGCAACTCTTGGATGAGCAGGTTGACGTGGCTGAGGATTTTCATCCGCACCATTTTTTTCAGGTGTATCAACATGAATGTCTTCATTCGTTGGAATGACTTCCTCAGTGAGTATGACGTCTTCAGTAGCCTTCAGCTTAATGGATTCCTCAGGAGACTGTTCATCTAGCATAGAAGGCAGGTGCTCTCTTTGCGAGCCATCAGTTTCATCAAACCGCACACCTATAGTTTCAACAACCTTGTGGTGGTAGGTGTTGAAGAATCTATAGGTGTGCGAGTCCTTTCCGTAACCAAGCATAAAACCTTCATGTGCTTTCGGTGCAAATTTAGAACTATGGTGAGGATCTCTAATCCAGCATTTTGCATCGAAGACTTTGAGATAACTTACATTGGGTTTCTTGCCAGTCATAAGTTCATACGAAGTCTTCTTGAAGAATTTGTGAAGATATACCCTGTTGTTGATGTGGCATGCAGTATCAATTGCCTCAGGCCAAAAGCGACGAGGAGTCTTGTACTCATCAAGCATGGTGCGAGCCATCTCAACAAGAGTCTTGTTCTTGTGCTCCACGACGCTGTTATGTTCAGGAGTATAAGGGGCATATAACTCATGAGTAATACGAAGTTCATCAAGATATTCATCAAGATTGGTGCTCTTGAACTCAGTCCCATTATCACTCCTGATATGCTTGATCTTGACGCCGAAGTTCGTGGAGGCCCTTGAAGCAAATCGTCTGAAGACATCCTGCACTTCAGACTTGTACATGATAATATGCACCCAAGTGTAACGAGAGTAATCATAAACAATTACAAAGCCATACAAACTTGAAGAATTTGTTAGTGTGGAGTAATGAGTGGGGACAAAGAGATCCATGTGAAGCAATTCAAAGGGCCGAGTCGTGGTCATGATTGTCTTCGAGGGATGCTTGGATCTGGTAATCTTCCCAAACTCACATGCACCACAAAGGTGGTCCTTGAGGAATTTGACACCTTCAATGCAAATGACATGCTTTTTCTTCACGAACGTGTGCAAGTTCCTCATACCAGCATGTCCAAGTCGTCGATGCCACAGCTAGCCTTCTGAGGACTTTGCAAGTAGGCATGTGGTAGGCTGAGGACCTGTAGAGAAATCAATAATATACAAGTCTCCTCTCTTAAAGCCTTCGAAGACTTTGGAATTTTCAGATTCCATGATGACAACACAACGATATTTTCCAAATACGACAACCATATCAACATCACAAAGCATTGAGACAGACATAAGGTTGAACCCGAGGGATCCGACAAGCGTCACCTTATCCATGGTTCGGTCCTTTGAGATTGCAACCTTACCTAGACCCAATACCTTGCTTTTTTTACTTTGTCGGCGTAGGTGATATGCTTCAGATGAGATGGAGCAAGTGGCAAATTCATCAGTAGATTCTTGTCACCAGTCATGTGGTTTGTGCATCCACTATCGAGGACCCACTCAGTAGCTTTTGGAGGATCATCCTGCAAATGAATTAGTACGACTTAAAAACTCATATGCTTTAGATTGAAGATATGACATCAATTTCATCAGAAGGAATTTCATCACACAAGATAGTAAGCTAGTAGTGTGAGGATGTGTGAAATGAGGAATTCATTTCAACATGGTTGGCTTGCATCCTTTCAAGAATTTCCTCAGGTCTCCAGCAAATTCATCAGATGTTCAAGTTCATCTGGAGACCTAACCCTGCATAAGAAATTAGTTCAATTTCTTCACCACCCACATCTGGAGGGGTGGCAAAGAGTTCATCATTCTGCGAGCACCATATGAGAAGGGAGGCATTGAAGCAAGTGCGCTTCGTTTCACAGGGCGAGGGTTAGAGTACTCATATGAATAAGCAGAGAAATTCTTTGAGGACTTATGAACATAATGATTTGAAGAATAATGCACATATTCAGAACTCTTTTATTTTCCCTGCAAAATAGATGCATTAGCACGAGAATGATATTTTTGACCATTTGAGGAATTTGGTCCAAGTGAAAACTTTGGTCCATATGAGGAATTTGATCTGGCGTTCCTGTTCTTCATGAGTGGTGTCATGAGGACATTCACTTGAAGATTTTGTAGGTAGCTCTTGGGGACCCATATTTTCTTCATAGGAGAACCGTTCCTGCAGTTAGTTCCAACAAATCTGGCAAATACTTCACCTTTCTGATTTTTGAAGAATTTCTAGTTGGAGTCAAGTGACTCATCAGAGGAATATGAAGTTTCACAAGTAAAGCCAGATAAAGTGGATGGATCTACAGGAGGTACTTTTGCAGCAACCCATGAGGTTTTGGGGTGCTGCTCACGTGTCCAGTAGGATCCATCAGCGTTGAGTTTCCTCACAAAGGCAATACCCTCTTTCCTAGGGTTCTTGTTCAGAATCTGCTTTTTGAGAACATCGCAAAGGGTTTGATGCCCTTTGAGACTTTTGTACATGCCTGTTACATACAATTCCTTCAACCCTGCATTTTCGTCATTGATACTTGTGGTATCTTCAGATAAGGAATTTGTGACCACTGGAATATTTGAAGAATTTGCAGCAATAGAAGCATTTGAACATTCAGGTGAAGAATTAGCAGTTTCATGTTCGATGCATTTCAAACAAGGTGGAACAAATTCTTCCTGAGCGGTATTGATCTGTTGAGCCAGTAAGGAATCATTTTCCCTTTGGAGATCCTCATGTGACATCCTTAGTTTCTCAAGATCTTGCTTTCTTTGAAGAAATTCATAAGAAAGCTTCTCATGATCGGCTAAGAGAGCATTATGATGACTCTGAAGGTTATCATACTTTGTCTGAAGACTTTTGAGATCGTCAAATAGAGTTTGAGTCCGATCCACTTCATCGTTCAATAGTTCATCGCTTTTGTCTAGCATTTTCTGAAGCTTTTCAAGTGCACTTTATAGCTTAGTGGCAAGTTTAACAAGTTTAGCATAGCTAGGTTTCACATATTCATCAGATTCACCTTCACTTGATTTAGATGAGGAATGATGTTTCTGTACCTTTGAGCCTTTTGCCATGAAGCAATATGTGGGAGCATAATCATCATTGTTGACGTCAGAGTCATTGGAGTAGTCATTTTCTTCATCGTTGAAGATGGACTTGCTGACGAAAGCAGTGGCGATATCAAGGCTTGCAACACCAGATTCTGATTCCACCTCAAATTCTTCCTCTTCTTCATATTCTTTAGATTCTTCTTCAGAATCCATTTCCTTGCCAATGAATGCCCGAGCCTTTCTAGAGCCATTCTTCTTGTGCTTTGAGGACTTTGAAGATGAGGACTTTGCAGATGAGGACTTCGAAGATTTCTTCTTTTTTGTCGAGTCATCAGAACCATCATCCTTGTATTTCTTCTTCTTCTTTGAATCTTTTTCCTAGAGAGGACAGTTAGAGATCAAGTGACCAGGTTTCTTGCAATGGTGACAGGTTCTTTTCTTGTAGTCATCTGAGGAATCTGATTTCCTCAAACCACTCTTTGATGACTTTCCAAATCCACCTCTCCTTGAGAACTTCTGGAATTTCCTCATGAGCATTGTTAGCTCCTGACTTAGTTCTTCAGGATCACCAAGGCTACTGTCAGAATCTTCGTCTTCGGATGAGGAAATTGCTTTTGCCTTCAGAGCAGGAGATCTTCCATAGCTTGGCCCATAGAGGTCTCTCTTCTCAGCTTGTTGGAATTCATGAGTATTGAGTCTCTCAAGAATATCGGCAGGATCAAATGACTTGTAGTCTCCATGCTCTTGAATCATCAAAGCCATAGTATCGAATGAGGAAATCAAGAGATCTTAGCAGTTTCTTCACCACTTCATGGTTAGTGATATCAGTGAGATGATCAAAAGTTTGCTGAACATTTTCATTGTCGAGACTCTTGAAGCGGTTGAATAGATTGCGAAGAACATCAACACGAGAGTCACGTTGAGTGGAAACACCTTCATTGAGTTTGGACAGCCTATCCCAGATAAGCTTAGTAGTCTCCAAAGCACCCACTCTTCCATACTGACCTTTGCTCAGATGGCCACAGATGATATTCTTCGCTTGAGAATCGAGTTGCTTGAATCTCTTCACATCAGCAGCGTTGACTGTGGGAGTGACAGAGGGAACACCATTTTCCACAAGATACCAGAGATCGTTATCAATAGCTTCAAGATGCATGCGCATCTTGTTCTTCCTATAGGGGTAGTGTTGGGGAACGTCGCATGGGAAACAAAAAATTTCCTACACACACGCAAACCTATCCATGGTGATGAGCATCTACGAGAGGGAGAGTGGATCTACGTACCCTTGTAGATCGCTAAGCGGGAAGCGTTAAGAAACGCGGTTGGTGTAGTCGAACTTCTTCGCGATTCAAATCACCGAGCGTCCCGCGATCCAATCACGAACCGTTTCGCGATCTCATCATGATCCGTCCCGCGATCCAATCACGAACCGTCCCGCGATCTCGTCACGATCCGTCCCATGATCCAATCACGAACGTCTCGTGGCCTTGATCACGATTCTTCCGATCTAGTACCGAACGGACAACACTTCCGCGTTCAGCACACGTGCAGCTTGATGACGATCTCCACCGTCTTGATCCAGCAAGAGGAGGTGGATAGGAGTGAGAGTTCACCGGCAGCGTGACGGCGCTCCGGTGATGGTGGTGGTGGAGCAATTCCGGCAGGGCTTTGCCTAAGCGTTGTAGAAATCCGATCTAGAGGAGCACCGGTGAAACAGGTAGCACGTGGGCGTAAGTTGTGTCCAAAAGCCACCCAATCCACTAGTATATATAGGAGGGAGGGAGAGGAGGGGGGCTGGCGCACCATGTCCCCCTAGGGGATTCGTCCGGCCAAGGTGGGAGCAATCCTACTCCTACTCCAATCCTAGTTGGAGTAGGATTGCTTCCTATTGGCTGATTTTTCCCTTTTCTCTTTAGGACTTCCTCTCCCTGCGCCATGGGCCTTTGTGGCTGTTTCCCCAGCCCACTAAGGGCTGGTTATTATTCTCCCACATCCCATGGACCTCTTGGGGTCGAAATACCCCTCCTGGAGGTCCCCCGGTACACTATCGGCACTCCCGGTACACTACCGATGAGCCCGGAACTTTTCCGGCGACCAAACTGGGACTTCCTATATATGAATCTTTACCTCCGGACCATTCCGGAGCTCCTTGTGACGTCCAGGATCTCATCCGGGACTCCGAACAAACTTCGGTCACCACCATACATAACTCTACACTACCGAAACATCACCGAACCTTAAGTGTGCAGACCCTGCGGGTTCGAGAACTATGCAGACATGACCGAGACACCTCTATGGTCAATAACCAATGGCGGGACCTGGATGTCCACATTGGTTCCTACATATTCTACGAAGATCTTTATCGGTCGAACCTCTATGTCAAGGATTCAATTAATCCCGTATAACGTTCCCTTTGTTCTTCGGTATGTTACTTGCCCGAGATTCGATCGTCGGTATCTCCATACCTAGTTCAACCTCGTTACCGGCAAGTCTCTTTACTCGTTCCGTAATGCAAGATCTTGTGGCTAACATATTAGTCACATTTCTTGCAAGGCTTGTTGTGATGTTGCATTACCGAGTGGGCCCCGAGATACCTCTCCGTCACACGGAGTAACAAATCCCAGTCTCGATCCATGCCAACTCAACAGACACCATCGGAGATACCTGTAGAGCACCTTTATAGTCACCCAGTTACGTTGCGACGTTTGATACACACAAGGCACTCCTCCGATATCCGTGAGTTGCATGATCTCATGGTCATAGGAACATATACTTTGACATGCAGAAAACAGTAGCAATAAACCGACACGATCATATGCTACGTTTGTAGTTTGGGTCTTGTCATCACATCATTGTCCCAATGATGTGATCCCGTTATCAAATGACATCTCATGTCCATGTCTAGGAAACCTTAACCATCCTTTGATCAACGAGCTAGTTCACTAGAGGCATACTAGGGACATTGTGTTGTCTATTTACCCACACATGCAATGTGTTTCCAATCACTACAATTATAGAATGGATAATAAACGATTATCATGAACAAGGAAATATAATAATAAACACTTTATTTATTGCCTCTAGGGAATATTTCCAATAGGTAGTCCGTCCCATCGAAGGTAGGACATCCCACGTAAACCTTGATCATACCTGCAGTCGACATAACTAGAACTCCAGGTGGTTAATCCAAAATCACACAGAACACGGGAGTACCTTGCTCTGATATGAATTGAAAGTGCGTTATATCGACTAGAGGGGGGTGAATAGGCGATTTTTACAAATTCACCACTTGAGGAATTTCAACTTGAGGAATTTGAAATGTGATGAATACCTAGCAGCGGATTAAGTACTCAAGTGCATGAAAAACATAGCAACAACGTAGTCATCATGATGAAATGAAACATGCACAGGTTACAAGTAGCGTGATACAGGATAAGCAAGTGAGGAACAAGGTAACTTGAAGAATTTGAGGTGAGGAATTTGTGAAAGTCTTCAGTCAGCTCGATGAAGACAATGGTTTGATGACCCAGTTCCAACTGCTGTGACAGTCGTATGTCTGGTTTGGAGTGGCCTGGTATTTAAACCAGAGGACACACAGTCCCAAGACACACAGTCCTTACCGTATTCTCCTTGAGCTAAGGTCACACAGTCCTCGCCCAACACTCGTGGTAAGTATTCAGGGTAGACTTCCAAAACCCACACAAACTGGTCACCCGGCGATCCACAATTGACTGCTGGATGCTCTAGACCAAGGTCACTTCGTGATCCCCAATTGACTGCAGGATGCACTAGACCATGATGCCTAACCATCTGGAGGATACACAATCCTCAAAGGTAACAAGCATCGGTTCGACACATGAATTTCTTCAGTGATGCTCAATCACTTTGGGTTTGGTGGTTTGGTTGTGGGTTTTTCCTCACTGATGATTTTCTCTCAAAGTCCTCGAAGGATGGGTTGCTCTCAAATGACAAGTGTCAGTTCTCTCTCGGAGCAGCCAACCAACTAGTGGTTGTGGGGGTGGCTATTTATAGCCAGGGTGCAACCTGACATGATAAGACATAAATGCCCCCAATGATATGACCGTTATGTGGATGTGATGGTTGGGGACAGCTGGCGCTAAGCACATCAACGGTCGGAATTTCGAACCATGAAAGGCCTGAGGCTTATCATGTTCCTCACTTGTAGGCAATTCGCACTAGCGAAATCTAACTCCTCAGTCAGACCAATTTCATGAGAGACCAGAAGATCATCGTCTCTGTCACTGAAGAACTTGACTGATCTGTAAGAGATTTCCAAAGGCTTCACTCAAAGGATTGGATAGGTTGAGGCTTTTGGAGTTGAGCATCAGTTTGAAATTTTCCTTAGTATTACCTTGGCCCCCTTTAACAATACGGTGTTTCCTATGACTCAAAGAAAGGAAATGAAACTACGAAAACAAAAGTCTTCATGCTTCATAGTCCTCATTCATATATTCAAGGTCACACCAACTTCTTCATTCTCAAAGTCTTCAGGGAATACCAAAATCTTCACCAAAGTCTTTAGTTGAAGACATACAATTTTAGGGGTCGGTAATCTCCGAATATATCAAACTCCTCATCGACTTATAGATCCTATGTACACTCACAAACACATTAGTTCCTTAACCTATAAGTCTTCAATACACCAAAATCACTAAGGGGCACTAGATGCACTAACATGGACCCCAGTATTTCCTCGAACACTTCTCGTTTTGCTTCTCTATTTTTGAATCTAGGTTTAGGGGAAATATGAGTTGGTCTAGTGTTCTTTGATCCAATCTATGCATGAGGGGATGTTTTGAGTGTGTTAGTGCGGTAGAAGTGCGTATTGATAGGATACAACGGGATAACTTTTGATCTACGGTAGTACTGATCTGGTCTTTGATTTGTGTTCATGCGAAATCTGCCCCGTGCAGTATTATCGCATCTGGTGCGGTACTACCACTCGTCGGGCAGAAGTAAAATTTTGCTTCCGCTCCTACCGCGGTACTACCACTTGCCTCGGTACTACCGCATCTGGATCGGTAGTAATTTTTTACTTCCGCTTGTTGGGCGGTAGTAAAATTTTACTTCTGCTCCCGCCATGGTACTACCGCTCACAGCGGTACTACCGCATCCGGAGCGGTAGAAATTTTTTACTGCCGCATGAACCACCGGTACTACCACTCGATCAGAAGCTACCTCATTTTGTCCTGTTCATTCTCACCTCTACATGGTTTTTGTGTTTGCTTTCATCTTTGCCTTACCTTTTTCGTTTGTCTATTGTGTTTGCATTGTGTGTCAGAGGTGGTGGATCTGGTTCCGGCTCCGGTCCAAGACGCTCGAATCCCTCTCGTGACACTAGGTCAAACATCTTCGCAATCCAGATGCTCCTGAGGGATCCAATGCCCCGCCATGCCATTTCAAGAGGACCGAATCCAAGCTAAAGGAGCCAGTTGATAATTGTGAGGACATGCCTCAAGCTGAGTTTCTGTCTGTCGGTTGATCGACCCCTATGTCAAACCAAGGGAACATTCCAGGGCCAATGAGTTGTTTTGGACCAAGCAGCAGTTTCTCATCCACATTGATGTGATCAAGGGCAAGAAGAATCTATATGTTCATGTCCAATGTATTGAGATGGCTCATATGAGGAAGCACCCGACATACTTTGGTGAGGCTATGAGTTTGGTGGAGCAGTTTGCTATCGAGGACATCATCTCGTTCCACCTTGACTTTGATCCCGAGATTGTGGGTCAGATCTTTGCCTCTGTCCACTTCCACTCTGATGAGCAGCAGACCACGACTTGGATGACCAATGGAGAGAGGTTGTCTGCCACTTGGAAGGAGTTCATGGATCTGTTGCATGTTCCTGATGCGGTGCTTGAGGTGCCCGTTGGACTGCGCCATCACGGCAACCCCCACCCAACACGTAAGGAGTAGCTCACGCCATACTATATTCTGAAGACTTTACCCTCTGGTGAGCAAGTTTCTATGCTCAACCCATTCCTTGATGTCATGCACCGGATCTTCCGCAATACTCTGTTTCCTCGCCTGCGAGACAAGGACAAGGGGCACTCCTATCTGGTGGATATGTTGCTACTATGTGAGAAAGGAAGAACTGAAGAACTTGACCCCCTTGATGTGTCTCACATTATGTGGACTGAGCTTCGCACTGCTGTGTTTCATCGTAAGGTCCCCATTTATGGGCCCTACTTGTTCCTCCTGATTCGTACTACTTGGGAGAAGACCCTTCCGGATGAGGACTTTCACGAGCACTTGTTTCTTCATGAGCCCATTCATGTGCGTATGAAGGACAAGTGGGACAACACCATCACTAAGCCAGCTCCTGCTCGTATGGAGGTTGATGAGGATGAGATCGAAGAGGAGGAAGATGACAGTTATGAGTCATATGTGCCACCATCTTCTGAGCCATCTTGGGCCAAGAAGCTCTCTCACAAGATGAAGACCTTGTTCTGCATGCAGGCCAAGGGATAGTATCAG
Source organism: Hordeum marinum (assembly GCA_022496015.1). Lineage (NCBI taxonomy): Eukaryota > Viridiplantae > Streptophyta > Magnoliopsida > Poales > Poaceae > Hordeum > Hordeum marinum. The sequence continues at coordinate 116,919,392 of CM039672.1, forward strand.
GCTCACGTTGCTCAGAAGGAGAGTCGCCAGCGTGACAAGCGGATTCTGAGGAAGCTTGGCAAGGCCATCTCGAGTGGGTCTGAGAAGGACATCACTCCTGAGGCTACTTGGATGGTGAAGCAGTAGTTCCAGTGGGCTGATTCAGATGAGGAGTCCATCCCAGATGCATTAGAGGAGGAGCCAAATGACTGATCTTTCTGCATGGGAGCTACCACCTATGTGTTAGGTGTCCTCTCTGCCTTTTTGGCGTCTCAATGCCAAAGGGGGAGAGAGTGTAGGATTTGCGAGTATTTGCATTGTTTTTTCGTTGTCTCTTTGCTTTCGTTGAACTTTGGTTTATGTCGTTTGTGTGTGAGACCAGGAAACTTCCTCTATCATATGGTGTGAGACATATGCTATCACTCCTATCTTATTATTGTCCAGTATGATTCGTAGCTTGTGAGTCTGTCTCATATGTACCCTTATCTTCATGCTCACATGCTATGCCTTGTTTTCATACTTAGTGTTATTTATTCTGTTACAAGGATTGCATTGTTTATAAAATATAGGGGGAGTGTTGATCCTAGTGTGTGTGCCTTGCAGTCCAAAGCATATCTATAGAATGCACACATCTAGGGGGAGCTTGTCTATATTTTATAGATCTTGGTTTGCATATGCTCATTATATATATTTTTGTGCAAATCCCATATTGTCATCAATCCACCAAAAAGGGGGAGATTGTAAGGGCATATTTATCCTTAACTGGTTGTGGTGATTGATGACAATGCCTTTGCGGACTAATCGTGTGCATTGAGCATTTTAGATATCTCATGTCTAGGCACAAGATGATTCGGTGCCCCTCGGAGCTTATTGAAGACGGTTTTCTCTACGTTTCCTATTGGTGGATTTAAGTCGTAAGAAAGTCGTACTATTAAGAGGGGGTCCCCTTCGGAAAGGTCTGGGAGGAATCAACACGTACACATCTATCCTGTTTGCACCACCTTTCCTTTACTTCAATGGAGCACTAGCTGTTTTCCTCGTCTGTGCAAAGTGAAGCCTGTGGGGGTACTTGTGTTCAGTGGCCAGCGGTAGTACCGCTCAAGGGAGCGGTAGTACCGTAGGAGCCTGTGGTAGTACCGCTCAGAGGAGGGGTAGTACCGCTGACCCCTTCCCTAATACGTACGCCTGCGGTACTAGGCGCGGATGTAATTTTTTACATCCGCCCTAGTGTGGTAGTACCGTGATGCAGTTCCGGTACTACTGTGCCAGACTTTTTTGCAGTTTTGTCCTCGGTGGAGGTAGGCACGGAAGTAATTTTTTTTACTTCCGTGCACCTCCAAGTGCCTGTCTCTACCGACCATGCGGTAGTACCGCATGGGCTGGCGGTAGTACCGCTCCGGCGGTTCTACCGCTAGCTACCTACTGCAATTGGCCTGAGATTGATACTCTCGTGCGAGCGGTAGTACCGCAAGCCCTTGCGGTAGTACCATGGTCTGCTGCGGTAGTACCGCGTCACGCGGGGCTGAGGGTGGGGATAACGGTTGGATCTTTCCCCCACTATAAAAGGGAGGTCTTCTTCCTCAAGAAGACCACCTCTTCCTTCCCCAAACTCCATTGTTGCTCAAAGCTCCATTTTAGCCCGATCTCTCTCCCTAGACAATAAAACTTGTTGGTTTTCTAGGGATTGGTTGAGAAGGCCTTGATCTACACTTTCACCAAGAGAAATTTGATTCCCCCCACTAATCCCTTGCGAATCTTGCTACTCTTGGGTGTTTGAGCACCCTAGACGGTTGAGGTCACCTCGGAGCCACATTCCATTGTGGTGAAGCTTTATGGTGTCGTTGGGAGCCTCCAATTCAGTTGTGGAGATTTCCCCAACCTTGTTTTTAAAGGTTCGATCGCTGCCTTCAAGGGCACCAATAGTGGAATCACGACATCTCTCATTGTGTGAGGGCGTGAGGAGAATACAGTGGCCCTAGTGGCTTCTTGGGGACCATTGTGCCTCCACACCGGTCCAATGGAGACATACTTCCTCACAAGGGAAGGAACTCCGGTAACACATCCTCGTCTCCACCGGCTCTACTTTTGGTTATCTCATACCTTTACTTCTTGCAAGCTATTATTGTGTTGTATCCCTTGCTTGCTTGTGTACTTGTTGTGTTTAGCATCATATAGGTTATTCATATAGTTGCACATCTAGCCAACTTATTTGATGCTAAGCCTAAATTGTTAAGGAAAAGTTAAAAAGTGTTAGTTGCCTATTCACCCCCCTCTAGTCAACCACGTCGATCCTTTCAGCTAGCATATGCCGAAAAATAACTTGTATCGTGTTTCCTATAAGGATGATGTCAACACTCCATCAGTTATTTATATTCTTAGGGCGATAGTTATATATCGACCATTTATACTCTTAGGATGATGATCATGTATTATCCATTTGGACTAGCAACAAAAATGTAGCTAATCAAATGTATGATGATGTGGTAAAACCCTTTCTTGATGTAAGAAATTATATTGCACTCGTGCACCAAAATAAGACCATGGAGGATAACCAATCATACATGAGGATGAATTCTACGTCATCGACATCATGGCATAGCTAAAGAATATGGATAATGTCTGGACCGAAGATTTTGATGTGCAAACCTTTGGCTTGGTTGTTCATAATTTTCACTCTTTTCCTTCTTCACCTTGGTCACACTTTTTGTAATGGAAGCTTGCGCATTATTATTGTTTTGAGTACTTCCTTCGAGAACCCATGCCATGTTCCTTCTTTCAAGTTCTTTTGCACTTAGCTTTTGCAACTTCTTATTTTGCCAATACGGTAAGCCGAGTGGGCACCCCCGTTATGATTTTGTTTGAAGCAATGGCAATTCTTGTTTTACCTTCTGCACTCTCAACTTCTTCTCTTCAAAATTCGCACTTGATAGACTTGCCTCATTGCCTTTAGTAGACAATGCCAACAATTTAATTGGATCCTTTTCATTCGAGATCAAATATGAAGTGGCACTCTTACGTCCATTTCTTTTAAAGATGTAAACTTGCTTGACCACCTTGAGGACCCACAATTATAGGGGATCAATTTTAGTCTTTTCAATAAGTAAGAGTGTCAAATCCAACAAGGAGTAGAAGGAATCAATAAGAAGTTTTCAGCAAGGTATTCTCTACAAGTGTTGTAAAGTAGTTGGGATGGATAGTTTGGTAGCAAGATAATTTGTAACAGGTAACAAGTAACAAAAGTGACAAGGTGTAGAAAGGTGGCATGATACGTCCATTTTGCATCATGATTTGTTATTGATATTTATATTATTCTTGGTCATTATTCCACTTTAGGTAAAATTCTTATGCATTTTCTCTCTTAATTTACAAGGTACATCACAAAGAGGGAAATTGCCAGAAACTGGAATTCTGGACCGAAACCAAGAAAAAGGCTGGAAATTCTTTGGACTACAAATGACGTAAAACTTCACAAGGATTTCTTGTGGAATATATCTAAATTTATGGAGCAAAGAAGTGCGAGAGGAGGGGCACCTGTGGCTCCCAAGCCAACAGGGCGTGGCCACCCCCCTAGGCGTGCCCTGATGGCTTGGGAAGCCACAGGCAGGCCGAGGCCCACCTCTTCTGCTATATGATATGTTCAGACCTAGAAAAAAATCAAGAAGATACTTTCGGGATGAAATGCCCCCGTCTCGAGGCGGAAACCCGGGCAGAGGCTCTTTTGCTCTCCGGCAAAATGAATCTCTTGGGGAAACTTACCTGTGGGAGGGGGAAATCGAAGTCATCGTCATCACCAACGCTTCCTCCTTCGTTGGAGGATCAATCTCTTCACCAGCACCATCTTATATCAAACCCTAGGTTATCACTTGTATGCAATCTTTGTCTCAAAACCTCAGATTGGTACCTAGGGCTACTAGTAGTGTTGATTACATCTTGTAGTTGATGCTTGTTGGTTTACTTGGTGGAAGATAATATGTTCAAATCCTTTATCATATTTATTATACCTCTGATCTTGAACATGGTGATGATTTTTGAGTAGTTGATTTTGTTCTCGAGGACACAAGAGAAGTCTTGTTATAAGTAATCATGTGAAGTTGGTATTTGTTTGATATTTTGATGATATGCATGTTTTTGCATCCTTTAGTGGTGTCATGTGGATGTCGACTACATGACACTTCTCCATATTTTGGCCTAAGGGAAGGCATTGTGGAGTATAAGTAGAGTATGGGTTGTTAGAGTGACAAAATCTTAAACCCTAGTTTATGCGTTATTTCACAAGGGATGATTTGGATCCACATGTTTCATGCTATGGTTAGATTTATCTTAATTCTTATTTCATAGTTGCAGATGCTTGCGAGAGGGGTAATCATAAGTAGGTTGCTTGTTCAAGTAAGAACATGACCTAAGCACAAGTACAAGTCATATGATGTGACGATGGAAGTTGCATGGAGATATATCTCGGAATGGCTATGGAAATGCCATGATAAATAGGTATGGTGGTTGTTTTGAGGAATATATAATGAGGCTTATGTGCAATACAGTGTATCATGTTACGAGGTTTGGATGCACCGGCGAAAGTTGCAGCGATCCTTGAGGTGAGAATGGGCAATGCACGATACTGAACATGCTAGCAAATATGTAGAGATGAGAGTGCGTATATCCATGAATTCACATTAATCTTAAATAACTCACATAATATTGCAAGATTTCATTATCTCTCTCTAAGCAAAGCACGGTACCGAAGATATAATAAGAGCACTACTCACATGCCCTTAGGGAGGAGGTTGGTAGGAGTTAACCATCGCGCTCCCCCGACCTAAACAACATTAGGATTTGAACGAGGAATAGGTATGCTCACACATCATCACCATGCCATAAACATATTTGGATGAACAACAAGTTAACAACCTCTAATTCACAATTCTCTTATTAACCAATGATCATGCACTCATGCTCTTTCACATTACGGCATTAATATCATTAACCATGATTTCTCTTTTATATGCTACATGTGGTTTTGATTATGCACTCATTGAATACCTATTATTTTTGGACTAGTCTTATAACCCATGCGGATTACCTTCCCTAATTATTAACTCTCAAACAAATATAAGTGAAGAACGATAGTGCAATTATTTCTATAAAATCTATACGCCACCGTGCTCTAAAAGATATAGGTGAAGTACTAGAGCAACTACTAAGCTCAAAAGATATAAGTGAAGTACATAGAGTATTCTAATAAATCATGGTGATAGTGTGTCTCTCTCAAATACGCATGTCTAGCAAATAATGATTGTGGGAAACTAAAGCAAAAAATCAAAAAACTCTCCAAGCAAAACTCATATCATGTGATGAATACAAATATAGCTTCAAGTGACATACCGATGGATTGAGACGAAAGAGGGGATGCCTTTCGGGGCATCCCAAAGTTTAGACGCCTGATTCTTCCTAGAATATTACCTTGGGCATCCCTAACTTAGGCTCTTATCGCTCCTTATTCCTTCGTCCATCGCGATAATACCCAAAACTTGAAAACTTCAGCACACGAAACTCAACAGAAACTTCACGAGATCCGTTAGTATAATAAACATATAAAATACTTTAGGTACTGTTATAAATTTATTCTTATCCTATTATTGCATAAGGTACTATACTAAAACTTCTCCATGACTTATACCCCCTGATACAATCCATGGCATCATCAAAACAAGCAAACAATGCAAGCAAAAACAAAATCTGTCTAAAACAGAACAATCTGTAATGATCTGTAAAGAAACCATACTTATGTCACTCCAAAAATTCTGAAAAATTAGGACAACTTGGGGAAGTTGTATATAAATACTGTGTTTTCAGATAAAAAAGACGTTCCAGGGAAATCAGAGAAATTTTGCACTAGACGCTAAAGTTTTTGTTTTTGCACTGTATCAGTTCTACTCATCATGCAAGTCATCCCAAAGGCTTTACTTGGCGCAAGCATTAATTTAAACACAAAACACAATAAATACAATAAAAATAACCATGTTACAAAAAACAAACATAAAATAAAAACAAGAAAGTAAGATAACTATTGGGTTTCCTCCCAACTAGCGCTATCGTTTTACACCCCTACCTAGGCATAATGCATAGGATTCAAGTGGTGTCATCCTTGACACTCTTATATTGGGATATGTGTTCATGAGGAGGCTTTTCAAAGAAAATAGGAAACACATCATCAAGCAACATTTTAGCATTATCGATACTACTTTTCTCAAAACCTTTCGTATTCTCTCTTATTATCCAAGAATATTGTTTATTGATAGCATTGAATACTTGTTGGATAATATGAATAGGAGGAACTTATTTCTTAGTGTTTTCATACAAAGTATGGTTATCACGAAACACATACCTCATCATATAGTCCTCATTATATAAAATTTCATCTATCACGGGATGTTCACATCTCATATTATAGTGTTTAAAGATCTCCCGAGCCTCTCGTACTATATAGTCAAATTCATGCATGAGGATAAGAGTGGCCATCTTCTTAACTATAGGGTCCTTTGTGAACAACAACTTATAAAAAATCCTTTGCAAAGTAGGGTGAGTACACATAAATCTTCTTTCAAGCTTAAGCACAAGAGCAGAAATAGCATTGGCGTAACTTTTAGTCCTTTGAAGGATTGGTGTATCCTTGAAAGTTAAGGCACTCGTACAGTTAAAGAATTCTTGAATAATGATTTTTCCTAAGATATTCCCCTTCCCCACAACAAAAACTTTTACATCTTGCAACGGAGGATTTTCCTCCTTTAGTGTTTTTACCTCCGTCATCCTTCTCGATGATAAAATCAGAGATGATAGCAACTTTGAAGCAAGCGTGATAAGCAAACAAGTATGCTAGCAAGTATGAAAGATAAATATTTTTTGATTTTTGATTTTTATGAAGCAAGAAAAATATAAAAACAAATAAAAATAAGAACAAGTGAATGATAATTTGTGTGAAGTTACATGATAGCAGGTTGATGATACTCCCCGACGACGGTGCCAGAAATCCTTCCTAATAATTGTGATCTTTGTTGGGTTTTCCGTGAAGAGGAACGGGTGATGCACCACAATATAGGTAAGTATTTCCCTCGGTAGATAACCAAGGGTTATCGAACCAATAGGAGTAACAACCAACCCCCGTCTTCAGCGGCTGCACACAAAGAAAAAGACACTTGCACCCAACACGAGCAAGAGGGTTGTCAATTCCCTTGGACTCGTCATTTGCAAGCTTATAAGTAGTGTGGTTGTTAGTAGATAATTGTAAATTGAAAAATAAAATAAAAATAAAATAATGGCAGCAAGGTATTCGTGACGCCCCCAATTTGACAGTACACTAATCATACATGCAAATGTGTACGACCAAGATTAGCGACTCACTAATCAATATCACAACACAAATCTAGACACAAATAAAAGTCATACAGCTTCATAGTACAAGCTAGGGGTCTCGAGGGTTCGAATACATAAGCTCGACATAAACACGAGTCAGTGGAAGCAAATAATATCTGAGTACAGACATAAGTTAAAGAAGTTTTGCCTTAAGAAGGCTAGCACAAAGATAACACGGATCAAAAGAGGCGAGGCCTCCTGCCTGGGAACCTCCTATCCTACTGTTGGTCGGGGGCAACCTCCACGTAGTAGTAAGCTCCAGCGGTGCGTGTAGTAGTCATCTGGGGCATACTCCATCTCTGGGGCTCCGTCATCTGATCACGGCAATCATATCGAGGGGGAAAGAGAAAGTAAAGCAGCGGTAAGTACTCATCCAAAGTACGCGCAAGACTGACATCAGAACTATGCTAAGTATGCATCATTATAAAGGAATGAGGCTATATTCTGGACTGACTGCAGAAAAGCAAGAATAGGGGGAAGGCCTAGTCCTATCGAAGACTAGCATCTTCAACATCTTGCAGCATTAGAAGAGTGTAGATTGGTAACTCATATGTAACAATATTATTGTAGCAATTTTATTAAGTAACCACGCCCAGAGATTCTTCCTCGACTCCCTGCGAGAAAGCTATCCCAGAGCCAACGTTTTATTACAAGTCATCATTTTAGTTATATTAGCTCGGGATACAACTGCAAGTCGTCCTGTTACCATGGACACGGCTATTCGAATAGTTAATTTCATCCCTGCAGGGGTGCAGCACATTTTCCATCACGCTTGATCACCTTTGGCCAGACACACTTTCTTGGGTCATGCCCGGCCTCAGAGATCAACATGTCGTCGCCCTACCTAGGCTCAATAGAGAGGCCAGCCCATCGGTCTAAATCCTAAGCGCACAGGGGTCATGGGCCCACTCACCCTTTCCACTCTCGCATGATGTGTGGGTGACCGAGATCAGTCTTAGCATCACTAATACAAGATCAATGCCGTCATAGACCACTCGGGCATGCGACGTTCCAATGCTGACGTCCGAAGAGCTTCAATTGATGCAATGACACCGAGTACCCATAACTTGTCCCATGTGACGGTTAGTGTGAAAAGGTCAAATGACCAACTCAAATCAAATACCGAAACCATTAGCATTTTATTAATTGCGGTGGCAAGCACGATACACGACATGTGATCCCGTCGCCCCGTCTCGAGGTCTTGTGGCAAGGGCCTAGGATGCCTGGCCACGCCTCGTTGTATTACACCAACACCCTCCGGTCATCCTAACCTCATAATGTATCAACAATAAAGTAAATGTATCTGTGTGTATATAATACCAAGTGGGAAACCCAAGGAGTTACCCTCGGAGGATCCCACCTGACGTAACCGTCAAGGTGACTAGAGAGGATTCACCCTCGATGGTCTACGCTTGAGGGATTGCATAACAGAGTCGTCGACGGGAGTGGTGAAGGAGGAACCACCCTCGGTAACCATGATCGATTAGCTACACTACATAGTTAGCATTCATGAGTAATTCACGAGGTGTCACCCTCGTTACTCGATGGTAGCTCTACAGAGTCGTACAAATAGGGGTGTGTGTGGTGAATGTGACAAGCATGGCTTGTCGGTCGGTTGACCGAGTCTTTGAGTCGTCGATGAAGAAGCAGGGGCAACTGGGCCTACAGGGTCATAGGGGATCACTACTCAGCCTATACTAAGCAAGTGATATGAAAACAGGTAAAGTGGTAGTATAACAAAAACAGGCTATGCATTAGAGTAGGAGCTATCTACAACAATAGAAAAAACAACAAGTTCTAAGCAGTGACAACCTACTGGATCTTTTCCAATTGCCCTTATCTAAATAGGCATATGTGGAGCTTCAAAGCCTGTCACAATGCTTGCATAATTTTGCTGGAGATAGACTGCAACCTAACTGTTGGTCTTGGAATGATAGTAAGAAATCCAAATACAGTGCCAAAAAGTATTATGACCTGGTTCATAGGCCAATTGTGGCAAATCCAATCTTGAATTGGATTTGGAACAGCTGTTGTACTATGTCCATTAAAATGTTTGCATGGCTAGTGATTATGGACAAAGTGAACACCAAGGACATGATTCAGAAAAGGCACTCAAAAATTGAGGATGGTCCTGAATGTGTATTATGCAGATGTCGGGACCCCGATCCTAAGTCATATGAATCCAGACTGTAACATATCACATCACTTTGCGGCCTCATGCACGGTAAGCTCCATGGCTGCAGCCTTACCTTAGTCAGGACTGTTTGCATCTTTTGGCTCACGTATGTGAACATCTCGCTGGCAATCAAACGACAGAGAACCCAGGCCGACATGACTAGTCATAGAACCCAAGTGGCACATCCGTACGGAAACAGGCATACATAACCCAGCAATGCAGGTGTCGGCCTCAAGCATGTGTAGATGAGTCATAGCAAGCTACAAGGACTCCATTACGCCGTGAGACATAAATGCCATCACCGCATGTAGACGAGTCGTAGCAGGCTACATGGACTCCATTACACTGTGAGACATTTCCCCGAAGGGACAGACACAGCAGCAAAGAAGGATACATGCCGGTCAATCAATGTGTCCGGAGCAGTAGCAAACTACCATGGCTCGGTGGAAGCACAAAGAGGCAGTTTCCCGTAAAGAGTACTACTAAAGGCACACAACTAGGTGTCGGATCCCATACATACCGTTGCACGTCACACGTACGCACGACATGCCCGATATGCATAGATACAATCATGGCATCACAACATAACCATACAACAACTTTTATTTAAGGGGCTCAGACGAGCCTTGCATAACATGCTCTTACAGATAGGGGTCACATGACCCGACACTCAAGTCATACAAACAAGTTCATACAAACCAAGCGGAAGCATAAGCTGTCTGAGTATAGACAGATGAAAGGGTAAAAAGGCACATGGCCTGGCTATCTACAGCCCGCCACAGGGCATAAGGTCGTAGCTGGGACACCAGCTATTCGGCATCGTCGACATCTAGAAAGAACCCACCTAATGGGTCCTGGGTCTCATCTGCAATATTTATTAAGCAAACGTGAGTACAAACATAATCAGCAAGTCTTTAAAACAGACCTAGTCTATTCATGCCCATGTATCAACAATGGGGGTGGTGGAGTTTATGCAGCAATGCCAGCTTTGACTCATGACTAACCGACACTACACAATTTTAACTCTTTGTTTAAATTTTAGATATCGCACATGATTCTACTAACTCGATGACAATACACCACCATGGATTCACTTCCCTCTCCTGGGAGAGTGCCATCCACGATACTCACACTTGTCTTGATATTTTTATGAGTATCCACTTGATTATCTATGAACAACATAAGTTCTCCAAGTAGTCCATATCCGAGGACACGTCTATTTGAATAGTTTCATACCCTGCAGGGGTGTACTTCTTCACACACACTCTCGCCACTTATCATTCTGTGCTCATAAAACCATGCACCTCAGCAACCTTCAAGCGGAAGCCCAGCGAGGGAGTCGGCCACGACTGTCAATCACATAAGATATCTACTCCAGGCTATCGCCTATTTGAGACTGAACTCGCACGGAAGTCCGGCCAAAGTTTCCGCTACGGCCCCAAACGAGTGCGCAGGGTTCCCAAGCCCACCATTCGGGTGACCCTTGGTATATCGTGCCACTGCCTACCACGTCGTAACCCACCCCTAGGTTCAGCGCTACGCATGGCCTCTAGCATGCTATAAACACTAGAAACTACTTGCAACTTTTGGACTAAGGACTAAGCGAATGATAAGTCGAGCGGGTTCATATTTCATGGCCCAACATGTGGTAGTAACTAGTCTTGGATCACAAACATGGAACTCGGTTCCTAAGAACGGTCCCAATGAGACAACCCGCTATGTACTCCTACATAGCCTCTCATCGCTACCTTTACCAAATCGGGTTCATCATAAGCTTATCACATCAGAACAACATGGTTTCACTCCAGTTCATCACCCAAATGAAACAGACCTGACACAACTCTAAGCATAGCTAGCATAGCAGGCAAGGTAAGCTAAGCACATCATGGCACAAGCATCTACCAGGTATGCTAGGTTGCAAGGTTTAGCTATTTACTATGACAATGACAGGTCATGCAAAAGAATAGGTTCATCTACCGTATATGACAGTCAAGTGAACGTTTGTCCTAATGCAATAAACAAGAGCAGGAGTGAGAGAGTGGGATGTTATCGGAATGATCAAGGGGTTGCTTGCCTTGCTGTGTAGCGGGATGGTTTTCTCCTTCGTTGGAATACTCGGGGGTATCCTCAGAATCAGGGCCTACGTAATGCAGATAAATAGCATTCAATACATGCAAGTGCAACAATATGATGCATGATCATGACATGGCAGCATGTATGGATGAGCTAATGCAACTATTGTCCAAGTTAATTTGAAGTGAGTTTGAATATAGGTTCAAAATCGTTCTTCATTTCAAATTCCATAAGTTAACCTATTAATAAATGTCAATGTTCCTCTACATAGATTGCTCTAACATGCATGATAATAGCACCATTGGGTTCATTGGATTTTTCTGATGAATTTTCATATATAAGTTATTTTCATCTGATTTACAGATTAATTTATATGATTTTTTGAAGTTTTAAACAATTTCTAGAATTATTTTAAAACTAGAAAAATAGAATTATGGCGTCAGCTTGACGTCACTACGATGTCAGCTGGTCGGCTGACCAGGCCAGGTCAAACTTGACGTGCGGGGCCCGCACGTTAGTGACACAGGCCTAATCCCCGCACTGACCAGGGGTTTGACCCACCTCAGGGCCCACTGGTTAGTGGTTGGGGCCTAATTAATCAGGGGGATTAGCCCTGATGGTCGGCCACGTCGGCGCCCACCAGAGCGGGGCCGGCGGCGACCAAAAGCGCGGTGGCAACCAAAAGCGCGGTGGCGACTCACCGGAGTTGTGCCTCCGGTGACCATTTGGCGCGCAGAGGGCACCGAAAGGTAGCCCGTGGACGCACGCATCCAACGCTGCGACAGAGGGGGCTCGGGGGCCACTGGAGCTACGGCCGACGACGACCCGAGCGGCGGCGAGCTTCAAGCAGCAAGGGGAACGGCGCCTACGGCGAGGGACAGACCGCTAGAGGAGGGGAAAACGGAGCAGGGGCTCACGACAGGGTTGCTGGGGGAGAAGGCGAGCTTAGGGACGCGCAGACGACCTCGAATCGCCGGAGGGAAGCTTCGGCGGGCGGCGGGGAAGAAACGGCGACGGCGCGTCATGGAGGGCTCCCGGCGTCGACTAGCTTCATAGGGAGGACGAGGAGGTCACGACAAGGCTTTTGGTGGGCTCAGAAAGGCGCGGGGGTGGCTGGAACTACGGCGGCGCGACGGCGACGAGCTCGGCCATGGCGGGCAGAGAGGGGGAGAGCGAGGGAGAGAGGAAGAGGAGAAAGAGGCCACGGCGAGGAGGCCTCACACTGGTGCTCTCCGTGCCCTCCAGGCCAGCAGCCAGGCAGGGAGGAGCTGGCCGGCGCGTGCCCGCGCGCGGCGAGCGCGTGCCCCTGTCCTCCTAGCGGGAGGATAGGGATGGGTGGCAATGGGCTAGTGGGCTGGCTTCTCCTGGCCTTTCCTCTCTTTTCTTTTTTTACTTTCTCTTAATAAATGTGACATTTGTTTATTTCTTTGCAGGTACAATGCTATTATAAAATATCCCAATTATTTTATACAATCAAGTTTGAATATTTCAAACTCCCATAAAAAATTTCATGATATTTTGAAATATAAAATAATGATAATGCTCTATTTGGCATTTTCAGAGGCTTTATCATTTATTTTTAAATTTCTATAGTTGTTCAAATATTTAGAATGGTCCCTGTTATAATCATGTCCATATTTATCAGACATAGGGAACATTTTGTAAGGGCATTTTGAATTTGTTGAGTTTTCACAACTTTGAATTAATTTGATTCAAATGTGAGCTTGGGGTTTCTTTTAGTCCCCATTTCATGTTAATGCAAAATTGAAACATGATGCATACACATGGTGTCCTATGACGTCTAGCTAGGGATGTGACAACTCACCCCCACTCAAAAGAATCTTGTCCCGAGATTTTGAAGTCGTCGGGAAGAGTGCGGGGTACTCTAGTCGAAGACGATCTTTTCTTTCCCATGTGGCCTCCTTTTCAGAATGGTGTGACCACTGAACCTTGAGAAACTTGATGTTCCTACGCCGAGTTATACGCTCAGCTTGATCAAGAATATGAACAGGGTATTCTCGATATGTAAGATTATCTTGGAGATCAAGCGCTTCGTGGTCTGCTTCACGGACAAGGTCTGAGAAGCAACGCCTGAGTTGCGAGACGTGGAAGACATCATGAACCTTGAAAGATGCGGCAGAAGTTCCAATTGGTAGGCAACCCCTCCTTGTTTAGAAAGAATGCGAAAGGGTCCTATGTAACAAGGAGCCAACTTGCCCTTGATACCAAATCGATGGGTACCCTTCAGAGGTGTAACCCGAAGGTAAGCCTTCTCGTCAACTTCATAGGTCACAGCCTTATGATGGCGATCATATTGGCTCTTTTTACGAGATTGGACTGTTTTCAACTTTTCACGAATAATGCAAACTTGCTCCTCCACATCCTGGATCATATCTGGGCCAAAGAGTTGCCTCTCTCCGGTTTCTGACTAGTTAAGAGGTGTTCGACACCTTCGTCCATAGAGAACTTCAAAAGGGGCTTTTCCCAAGCTTGATTGGTAACTATTGTTATATGCAAATTCTGCAAATGGAAGACATTTCTCCCAATTCATACCGAAGGATATAACACAAGCTCGGAGCATGTCTTCGAGAATTTGATTGACTCGCTCAACTTGACCACTTGATTGCAGTTGGAAAGCAGTGCTAAAGGATAGATGAGTCCCCATAGCGGTTTGAAAACTTTCCCAAAATCGGGAAGTAAAGATACTTCCGCGGTCTGAGTTAATCTCCAAAGGAAGACCATTAAGAGAAACTATTCGGGAAACATATAACTCTGCTAGCTGGCTAGCAGTTATACTCTCTCGAACAGGAAGAATATGAGCCACTTTGGAAAGGTGGTCGATGACCACAAAGATAGCATTATTCCCTCTCTTAGTCCTGGGAAATCCGGTAATGAAATCCATACCGACCTTATCCCATTTCCATTCAGGAATAGCTAAAGCTTGAAGGGTGCCAGCATGCCTTTGATGTTCTGCTTTCACCCGACGACAAACGTCACAGTTAGCAACGAACTGAGCAATTTCTCTCTTCATCCTAGTCCACTAGAACCTCTAGCGTAGGTCCTGATACATCTTGGTACTACCCAGATGAATTGTGAGAGGAGAATCATGAGCCTCCTTAAGAATCAGCTGCCGAAGATGTTAGCTCTTGGGAACCACCAAACGGTTCTAAAAGAACACCACACCTTGCTCATCAATAGAGAAATCCTTAGCGATACCGCTAACGAGGTTCTCTTTGATCCGGGAAATACCCTTATCACGCTTTTGGCCAGCTATAATTTGATCCTTAAGAGTAGGTTTTGCCACCAGGTTGGAAAGGAATCCTTGAGGAACAATGTGAAGGTTCAACTTCCGAAATTCCTCATAGAGAAGTGGTTAACCTTGTTGTAACATCAGATTGTTAAAATAAGACTTACGACTTAGTGCATCAGCCATGGCATTGGCTTTCCCCGGGGTGTAAGTTATCCCTAAGTCGTAATCTGTAATCAACTCAACCCACCGTCTTTGCCTGAGATTCAAATCCGGCTGGGTGAAAATATATTTCAGACTTTGGTGATCAATGTAAATTTCGCAATGATTACCCAGAAGGTAATGTCGCCAGGTTTTCAGTGCATGGACCATAGCTGCAAGCTCAAGATCATGTGTTGGATAATTATCCTCATGTGGACGCAACTGTTGAGATGCATATGCAATCACATGACGATCTTGCATGAAAATGCAACCTAATCCTTGTCGCGAGGCGTCGCAATAGATAACAAAGTCCTTAGAGAAGTCTGGTGGCACCAGAACAGGAGCAGAGGTCAATCGTCTTTTCAACTCCTGAAAACTATGCTGACATTGTGGAGTCCCCTCGAACCTTTTATCTTTCTTGAGGAGTTCAGTCAGGGGTTTCGCAACCTTGGAGAAATTCTTGACAAAGCGGCGACAATAGCTTGCTAAGACAAGGAAACTCCGAACTTTCTTAACCGATTCAGGTTGAGTCCAATCAAGGACGGCCTGAACTCTCTCGGGATTGATAGCAATACCTTTACCATAGATCACGTGGCCCAGATAGGTCACTTCAGGCAACCAAAATTCACACTTGGAGAATTTGGCATACAGACGGTGCTCTCGAAGTTTCATCAATACCAGCCTTAGATGCTCGGCATGTTCCTGTTCGTTCTTCGAGTAGATGAGTATATCGTCGAGGTAAACCACGACGAATTTATCCAAATACTCCATGAAGATCAAATTCATCAAGCGAGATAAGGTGGCTGGGGCATTGGTTAAGCCGAAGGACATGACGGTGTACTCGTATTGGCCATAACGAGTAACAAAAGCCATTTTTGGAATGTCCCCGTTCCTAATTCTGATTTGATGGTATCCCAACCTCAAATCCATTTTGGAAAAGACAAAGTATCCAGCGAGTTGATCATACAAATCGTTGATCCTGGGGAGCGGATACTTGTTCTTTATGGTGACCAGATTCACTGGCCGATAATCCACAACCATCCGATCCGATCCATCCTTCTTCTTGACGAAGAGGACGGGACAAGCCCAAGGAGAAGAACTAGGATGGATGAAACCTTTCTTGAAAGCCTCATCGAGTTGGATCTTAAGTTCGGCTAGTTCTAAGGGTGCCATCTTATAGGGTCTTCTGGCTATTGGGACAGTCCCTGGAATGAGCTCTATCACAAACTCAACATCTCTGACAGGTGGAATTCCTGGCAGTTCTTCTGGAAAGACATCCGGGAAGTCACGGACTACTGGAATATCTTCTAATTCTGGAAGAGGGATAGCATTGAGGGAATAGAGTTGGCGCTTGGCTGCTCGAGTGGAGACATTAACTATCTCACCCGATGGATGTGTAAGTTGAACATTCCTAGTATGAGTATCAATCTTAGCATAGTGGGCTTTCATCCAATCCATGCCTAATATGATATTGATGTCCGAAGACTTGAGGGCTATCAAGGATGCTAGGAAGACTAGCCTATCCACCAGAATCTCATTGTCATGGCTCACCCTAGAAGTTTGCCATTTTGAACCAGGAGTCTGAACTACTAAAGGAGTAGGCATATCACAAAAAGACATGTTATGCAACTGTGCATAACTTTCTGAGATGAAAGAATGAGATGCCCCAGTATCAAATAGAACAGAAGCTGGATGACTATTGAAAAGGAGCATACCTAGGATAACATCAGGATCCTCAAGGGCTTCCTCAGTAGAAACATAGTTCACTCATCCACGAGCAGGAGCTGGCTTCACATAGAAGTCTTTTCCCGCTTTCCACGTCCAGCCGGCTTAGCATTGTTCTGAGGACACTGACGAGAGTAGTGTCCTGGTTCCCCACATTTGTAGTAGACCACGGTGGCACGGGGAGCAACATTGGCAGGCGGACCTCCAAATGGCCTGGCTGGAGGGTTGGGCTGAGCTGGGCGAGGCGCCTGGAAGGATGGCCTCGCGGTGTATCTTAGCGGCAGAGCTGCGTTGGGCACCCACACCCGGCGTTTGTTGGAGCCCGAGCCAGATGCGGGGCTGAAGTCACGGTTGTGCTTCCTCGTGGCCTCATAGTCAGTTTGTCCAGTCTCGGCATTGATAGCCTTGCTGACGAGAGCCTGGAAGGTTGTGCACTCATGCAGGCGTAGATCTTGACGGAGCTCAGGGTTAAGTCCCTTGCGGAACCTAGCCTACTTCTTAGCATCAGTTGAAACTTCCTCCGGAGCATAGCGAGAAAGATTACCGAACTCACGGCTATAGACATCCACGGACAGTCTGGCCTGGGTGAAAGCACATAATTCCTCTCTTTTGCGATCCATCAGCCCTTCCGGGATGTGATGGGTATGAAATGCTGCACTGAATTTTACCCAAGTTGGTGCAGGGCCTGCGGGACGCATAGCTTCATAGCTTCCCCACCACAGATTGGCGGGTCCTTCTAGAAAGTAAATAGCAAAGGTCACCTTGTTGTCCTCAGACACATTGGCAGCCTGGATCTTGAGGGACATGCTGGTCAGCCAGTCATCCACGTTGAGCGGGTCGACCGAATGATGATACTTAGGTGGGCACAGCTTGACGAAATCACTGAGAGACATGCCATCATTATGATCATTGTGGGGAGCACGTGCTGTGTTCTACTCAATCCGTTCCAACAACCTGTTGGTCTCCCCTTTTGTTCCTTTCATCTTCAAGCATCACTTCTGCCAAAGAAGGCGCATGTCGCAGGTTCTCTTGCCTTGGCTGGCTTCCATCGCCCTGCTCGGGGGCAGGCACGGGGTTATTCCTAGTTGCCACCATCCTGGGAAAACAAACCCACAGCTTAGACATAAAGGACATCAACTCTAAGACATGAGATAAGGAATGTACTGGACAACATGGCATGCAGGGTAAACACCCAAACAACATGGTAATAACAACTGCCATATGTACACCATGATTCATACACACCATGACATAGTTCATTACAAGCCCAAGCTGAAATACAACTACAGAGAGATGAGACAACTCATCGGAGGCGTTACAAGCTTCCTATACATTATCTATCTACACCTCTGGAACTCAACTCTCAACCTCGGTCATATCCCATAGACACGCAGGACTGTGGCGATACGACTACTACCATACTAGTACTAACATCCACATACTCAAGCATCACCGTAGAATGCCTCATATAGGTTACACCCATGACCCGGGAGCTGAACCTGAGGATCTGGAAACACTCTAGCCTGTGATCCCTAGAAATCGTTAGGACACGGATGTGGCCTTGGTCCCCTTGTTGGCGGCAACAACGGTCCTCGAAGAGGGGTGATGCCTCCAACATCAGGCCAGTCTACGCGTGCTGGCAGATGAGTCCGCAATGAGGTCAACATCTCCAAATCTCCATAGCCTGTCTGCACGATAGGTGCCAACTGCGTCAGGGCTGTCCAAAGACGTGCACGGGTGGCATAAAGCTCCATGCAAAGGGCACGTGCATCACGGTCCCTGTTCTCCAACATCTGAGCGGTCACCTGCAGCCTAGGGTCCTCATGAGAATGATCATAGTAGGCTGCACTAAGATAGCTATCCTCTCCTCCCATGGAAGGAGGAACATAATAGAACTCTGTGTTCTGAAGCAGACCATGGTGAAACCTCATGATAGTCAGCATGGTGTAGGCGGCCTCCTGAACTGCCATGTCTATGGTGACACCTAATCCATAAGTCCAGTGAAGCGGCTCTGCAGCTCCAGGATATGAAGGATATATCTTAACAATACACAGATACTGACTCTGGTTGAAATCTCGATACTGTTCCTCCACTGTGTACTCCGGGTACCAATGGTAGCCAGCCTCCATTATAACTCTAACCAACATGGCCGTATGACCCAGTACATCGATGCACCTGGTCAGACGGACCACCTAACGGGAAGGACGAGGGGGCATTTGAAACAGAGAATGATGCAAAGACATTAGAGACTCTAGCAGAAATTGGACAACATAACGGCTGTAATTGCTCAAAAAGGATTTTGAGACAACTGCAAAAGATTGGAAAAGCATAACCACTTGACTTTCTAGACTCAAATCTCTTCTCCATCTGTTTGTCACACCAACAATACTCAAGTACAGACATACACTTGCAAACAAACTAGCTAGTAGTCCATGGTTAGTAACTCGTCATCCTAAGCAATAGATGAGAAGCCTAGTTCTTATCCCCGTAGAAAAGATGAGAATGACTCAGAATAGAATAACTTGGAAGAGGAGTAAAATGAGACTTATGTTCCCTTCCACAATCAATTCCCCTACTTTTCTATAGTGTTTCTAGACTCAACTTCGACCGGTTTGGCCTAGTAGTCCTACAGTCAGTCAGGCTCTGATACCAACACCGTCGGGACCCTGATCCTAAGTCATATGAATCCAGACTGTAACATATCACATCACTTTGCGGCCTCATGCACGGTAAGCTCCACGGCTGCAGGCTTACCTTAGCCGGGACCGTTTGTGTCTTTTGGCTCATGTATGTGAACATGTCGCTGGCAATCAAACGACAGAGAACCCAGGACGACATGACTAGTCATAGAACCCAAGTGGCACATCCGTATGGAAATAGGCATACGTAACCCAACAATGCAGGTGTCGGCCTCAAACGTGTGTAGACGAGTCATAGCAAGCTACAAGGACTCCATTACGCCGTGAGACATAAATGCCATCACTGCACGTAGACGAGTCGTAGCAGGCTACAGGACTCCATTACACTGCGAGACATTTCCCTGAAGGGACAGACATAGCAGCAAAGAAGGATACATGCGGGTCAATCAATGTGTCCGGAGCAGTAGCAAACTACCATGGCTCGGTGGAAGCACAAAGAGGCAGTTTCCCGTAAAGAGTACTACTAAAGGCACACGACTAGGTGTCGGATCCCATACATACCGTTGCACGTCACACGTACGCACGACATGCCCGATATGCATAGATACAATCATGGCATCACAACATAACCATACAACAACTTTTATTTAAGGGGCTCAGACGAGCCTTGCATAACATGCTCTTACAGATAGGGGTCGCATGACCTGACACTCAAGTCATACAAACAAGTTCATACAAACCAAGCGGAAGCATAAGCTGTCTGAGTACAGACAGATGAAAGGGTAAAAAGGCACATGGCCTGACTATCTACAGCCCGCCATAGGGCATAAGGTCGTAGCTGGGACACCGTCTATTTGGCATCGTCGACATCTAGAAAGAACCCACCTGACGGGTCCTAGGTCTCATCTGCAGCATTTATTAAGCAAACGTGAGTACAAATGTACTCAGCAAGTCTTTAAAATAGACCTAGTCTATTCATGCCCATGTATCAACAACAGGGGTGGTGGAGTTTATGCAGCAATGCCAGCTTTGACTCATGGCTAACCTACACTACACAATTTTAACTCTTTGTTTAAATTTTAGATATCGCACACGAGTCCACTAACTCCATGACAATACACCACCATGGATTCACTTCCCTCTCCTGGGAGAGTGCCATCCATGATACTCACACTTGTCTTGATATTTTTATGAGTATCCATTTGATTATCTATGAACAGCATAAGTTCTCCAAGTAGTCCATATCCGAGGACGTGGCTATTCGAATAGTTTCATACCCTGCAGGGGTGTACTTCTTCACACACACTCTCGCCACTTATCGTTGTGTGCTCATAAAACCATGCACCTTGGCAACCTTCAAGCAGAAGCCAAGTGAGGGAGTCGGCCACGACCGTCAATCACATAAGACCTCTAGTCCAGGCTATCGCCTATTTGAGACTGAACCCGCATGGAAGTCCGGCCGAAGTTTCCGCTACGGCCCCAAACAATGTGCGCAGGGTTCCGAAGCCCACCATTCGGGTGACCCTTGGTATACCGTGCCACTGCCTACCACGTCGTAACCCACCCCTAGGGTTAGCGCTACGCACGGCCTCCAGCATGCTATAAACACCAGAAACTAGTTGCAACTCCTAGACTAAGGACTAAGCGAATGATAAGTCGAGCGGGGTCATATTTCAGGGCCCAGCATGTGGTAGTAACTAGTCTTGGATCACAAACACGGAACTCAGTTCCTAAGAACGGTCCCAATGAGACAACCTGCTATGTACTCCTACATAGCCTCTCATCGCTACCTTTACCAAATCGGGTTCATCATAAGCTTATCACATCAGAACAACATGGTTTCACTCCAGTTCATCACCCAGATGAAACAGACCTGACACAACTCTAAGCATAGCTAGCATAGCAGGCAAGGTAAGCTAAGCACATCATGGCACAAGCATCTACTAGGTATGCTAGGTTGCAAGGTTTAGCTATTTACTGTGACAATGATAGGTCATGCAAAAGAATAGGTTCATCTACCGTCTATGACAGACAAGTGAACGTTTGTCCTAATGCAATAAACAAGAGCAGGAGTGAGAGAGTGGGATGTTATCGAAATGATCAAGGGGTTTGCTTGCCTTGCTGGGTAGCGGGAAGGTTTTCTCCTTCGTTGGAATACTTGGGGGTATCCTCAGAAGCAGGGCCTACCGTAATGCAGATAAATAGCAATCAATACATGCAAGTGCAACAATATGATGCATGATCATGACATAGCAGCATGTATGGATGAGCTAATGCAACTATTGTCCAAGTTAATTTCAAGTGAGGTTGAATATAGGTTCAAAATCGTTCTTCATTTCAAATTCCATAAGTTAACCTATTAATAAATGTCAATGTTCATCTACATAGATTGCTCTAACATGCATTATAATAGCACCATTGGATTCATTGGATTTTTCTGATAAATTTTCATATATAAATTATTTTCATCTGATTTACAGATTAATTTATATGGATTTTGGAAGTTTTAAACAATTTCTGGAATTATTTTAAAACTAGAAAAATAGAATTATGGCGTCAGCTTGACGTCACTACGACATCAGCTGGTCGGCTGACCAGGCCAAGTCAAACCTGACGTGCGGGGCCCGCACGTCAGTGACACATGCCTAATCCCCGCACTAACCAGGGGTTTGACCCACCTCGGGCCCACTGGTCAGTGGCTGGGGCCTAATTAATCAGGGGGATTAGCCCCTGATGGTCGGCCATGTCGGCGCCCACCGGAGCGGGGCCGGCGGCGACCAAAAGCGTGGCGGTGACTCACCGGTGTTGCGCCTCCGGTGACCATTTGGCGCGCGGAGGGCACCGGGAGGTAGCCCATGCACGTGTGCATCCAACGCTGCGGCAGAGGGGGCTCGGGGGCCACCGGAGCTACGACCGGCAACGACCCGAGCGGCGGCGAGCTTCGGGCAGCAAGGGGAACGGCGCCTACGGCAAGGGACACACCACTAGAGGAGGGGGAAACAGAGCAGGGGCTCACGACGGGGTTGCTAGGGGAGACGGCGAGCTCGAGGACACGCAGACGACCTCAAATCGCCGGAGGGAAGCTTCGGCGACCGACGGGGAAGAAACGGCGACGACGCGTCGTGGAGGGCTCCTAGTGTCGACTGGCTTCATGGGGAGGACGAGGAGGTCGCGGCGAGGCTTTTGGCGGGCTCAGAAAGGCGCGCGGGTGGCTGGAACTACGGCGGCGCGGCGGCGACGAGCTCGGCCATGGCGGGCAGAGAGGGGAGAGCGAGGGAGAGAGGGAGAGGAGAAAGAGGCCACGACGAGGAGGCCTCGCGCTGGCGCTCTCCGTGCCCTCCAGGTTAGCAGCCAGGCAGGGAGGAGCTGGCCGGCACGTGCCCACGTGCGGTGAGCGCGTGCCCCTGTCCTCCTGGCGAGAGGACAGGGATGACTGGCAATGGGCCAGTGGGCCAGCTTCTCCTGGCCTTTCCTCTTTTTTTTAACTTTCTGTTAATAAATGTGACATTTGTTTATTTCTTTTGCAGGTACAATGCTATTATAAAATATCCCAATTATTTTATATAATCAAGTTTGAATATTTCAAACTCCCATAAAAAGTTTCAGGATATTTTGAAATATAAAATAATGACAATGCTTTATTTGGCATTTTCAGAGGTTTTATTAGTTATTTTTAAATTGCTATAGTTGTTCAAATATTTAAAATGGCCCCTGTTATAATCATGTCCATATTTATCAGACATAGGGAACATTTTGTAAGGGCATTTTGAATTTGTTGAGTTTTCACAACTTTGAATTAATTTGATTCAAATGTGAGCTTGGGGTTTCTTTTAGTTCCCATTTCATGTTGATGAAAAATTGAAACATGATGCACACACATGTTATCCTATGACATCTAGCTAGGGATGTGACAGCAGGGCTGGCTCTCTTGAGGACAGAAATCATCTGTTCTTCGAGTGTAACTTCAGTGCCAGAGTTTGGAACTACTTGGTGATAGAATGGCCTGACATCACTGACATGGAGGATATTGCAGTCCAAGCCAGAAAAGAGTTTGCTAATCCTTTCTTTGCAGAAGTGGTATTTTTTATCATGGTGGAGTATCTAGATGGTTAGAAATGATAAGATCTTCAAGAAGATAAGACCATCTTTCGGTAAATGGAAGGCTGGATTCATACATGACATCTCCCCGATGGCACACAGGATAAAATCAAGACACAAGGAGGAACTTCTCCACTGGATTGCTTTCCTGCCTCCTTGAGGATTCCTTCCTTTGCTTTTCCCTACAACTTAGCTTAGTTTGCTTTCCTTTTTTCCACTGCTTGTGGATCTGTACATATGACATTCTTTCGCAATTTTTTTATAAAATGATGTGGGGCCAAGCCTTGTAGTTTCCATTAAAAAACAGCAGCAAAAACTAATGCAAGCATGAGAGGGAAAGAGATGGGCGATATCAGAATGATCAAGGGGGTTGCTTGCCTTGCTGCTTTGCTGCAAAGGCCTGATTGTCAGTGGCATAGTCGTACCCGGCAGCAACGTCGGTCTCGCTCTCGATAAGAAGATGGGGGGAGAAACAATAAATACAAAGCAGGCAGGTGCAACACGATACATGACATATAAATATGCAGTGCTAGGCATGAGCTAACACAGTACAAGACGTTGCTGACGGAGCGGGGTAATATCTGACGATATTTCTCGAGTCTCGGGCTACTACCGGACAGACGATCCTAATGCAAAATGTCCATGTTCAATAGGTTAGTCCCAAAAAATGATATAAAGTTGATATAAGATGATTGT
Organism: Hordeum marinum; assembly: GCA_022496015.1. Lineage (NCBI taxonomy): Eukaryota > Viridiplantae > Streptophyta > Magnoliopsida > Poales > Poaceae > Hordeum > Hordeum marinum. Next base: position 116,943,633 of record CM039672.1, read on the forward strand.
AAAACATCCAAGATTGATAATATAACAACATGGAACAAGCAAAAATTATAGATACATTGGAGACATATCAGCATCCCCAAGCTTAATTCCTACTCGTCCTCGAGTAGGTAAATGATAAAAACAAAATAATTCATGTGGAATGCGCCTAAGATGTTCATCATATATTATTTTGTTTGTAGCATGGACATTTGGACTTTTAAATGGTTCAAAGCAATAGTCTAGTTTTGACGTGAAAACTTTAATACACAAGCATATCAACAAGCAACAATGTCTTTCAAAATATCAACGCTAAAGCAAGTTATCCGTAGCCCATCATGCTCAACCATTGATCCATTCACAATACACACTCAAATATTAGCTACACCTAATTCTCAAGTACGATCATAGTCCCTCCTAGTCGGTGCTTTATAAGAGAAGATGGAGACTCAAATTGAAAATAAAAAATTGCATAAAGTCAATAGATAGGCGTGTTTAAATTGATAGAGAAAACATATTTTGAGTGGCATGCCTTTCCTTTCAATAAAAACGACTGAGAGATTTCAATATCTTTCCATGCTAGATACAACATAGGCAGTTCCCAAACAGAAAATAAAGTTTATTCCTTTTTCCACCATACTTCCACTTTCCATGGCTAGCTGAATCCACGGTTGCAATGACAAGTGAATAAACACTCATCTTGAGAATAACACATCTAGCCTGGAAAAAAATCGGTCACCCCCTACTGTTTCATGAGCGATACAAGCACACAAAAAGGAAAAGTTATTTTGAAATTTAGAGATGGCACATACAAATTTGCTTGGAACGACATGGAAATACCGTATATAGGTAGGTATAGTGGACTCATATGGCAAAACTGGTTTAAGGATCTTGGATGCACAAGTAGTATTTCTACTTAGTACAAGTGAAGGCTAGCAAATAGATTGAGAAGCATCCAACAAAGAAACGAAAAATCACATAAGAAAGCATTAAGCATAACTAACACCGAATAATGCACCATAAGTAAGATGTAATTTCGTAGCACAACTATTGACTTTCATGCTTGCATAGGGAATCACAAACCTTAACACTAATATTCTTAGTAAGCATAATTACTCACCAACATAACTCGCATATTACTATTGTCATGTCTCAAAATTATTACAAATAATCAAGTTTAATTTGTCCAATGATCTTCATGAAAGTTTTTATTATATCCCGCTTGAATATCTATCACTTTGGACTAGTTTCATATATTACAATTGCTTTTGATAAGCTCACATGGATATAAGTGAAGAACATGAGCATACAAGTTTCATCTCTCAAAATAGTATAAGTGAAGCATGAGAGGATTTATTCAAAATTACTAACTATCAATTAATATAAGTTAAGCATTAGAGTATTTCTTCAAACATGTAAAAGCATGTCGTGCTCAAAAAGATATAAGTGAAGCATAAAAGCAATTCCTTCGCTCAATGAATTTAAGTGAAGCATAAAGAGAAATTCTAGGAAATCATAGCATAATTTTGGCTCTCTCAAATAGGTGTGTGCAGAAAGGATAAAAACAAATAAAGGAAAGATACAAGACGCTGCAAGAAAAACTCGTGATATGTGACGAATAAAAATATACTTCCAAGTAAAATACCGATGGTTGTTAGAAGAAAGAGGGGATGCCACTCGGGGCATCCCCAATATTAGTTGCTTTTTACTCTTTGGATATTACCTTGGGGTGCTGTAGCATCCCCAAGATTAGGCTCTTCTTACTCCTTATTCCTTCATCCATCGTGATCTCACCCAAAACTTGAAAACTTCAGTCACACAAAACCTGATAAAAGTCTTGTGAGATCTGTTAGTATAATAAAGCAAATTACCACTTTGGGTACTGTTTTATACCCATTCATATTTTATTATTGCATTATATCTACTGTATTCCAACTTTACCATGACTTATACCCCCCGATACAAGCCATAGATTCATCAAAACAAGCACACAACGCAACGAAAACAGAATCTGTTTCAGACAAAACAATCTGTAGTAATCTGTACTCTATCCATATTTATGGAACTCTAACTTTTTTTAAACATTAGTACAACGTAAATAATTTGTATGCCAATACTGTGTTAAAATTTCAGCTCAATATCTCGCTGCAGTAAAAAAACAAAAATTCATGCACTAGGAATAGTGTTTCTGTTTCAGATTCAACATTGTTTCTACTCGTCTTATGAATCATACTAAAGGCTTTACTTGGCGAAAACACTAATTAAAACATAAAAACACAATCATAACAGAAGCATAATTCTGCAAACACTAAAAAACGGAAAGGAAAAGATAAAAATAATTTATTCATTGGGTTGCCTGCCAACAAGCTCTTTCTTTATAGCCATCAAGACAGGCTTAGGATAATAATGATGCTCACATAAAAGAAAAGAGTTAAAGCACAAAGAGAGCATCATAAGACATGTGACAAACACATTTAAGTCTAACATACTTTCTATGGTAGGGATTTTATAAGCAAACAATCTTTGGGAGCAAGAATCAACTAGCATAGGATGGCAAAGCAAGCATAACTTCGAAACTTTGAACACATAGGGGGGAAACTTGATATTATTGCAATGCCTACAAGCATATGTTCCTCCCTCATAATAATTTTTAGTAGAATCATGAAGGAATCTCACAATATAACTATCACATAAAGCATTCTTTTCATGATCTACGAGCATAGCAAACTCCTTTTCATTCATGCTAGTGGGAGGAAACTCAACAAAATAACTATCATGAGACACTTGATTGTCATAACGAAATTGAAAATTAACATAATGATGACAAGTTTCATGGTTATCATTACCAATTATAGCGTACGTGTCATCACCAAAACTCGGGGAACAAAAAATATCATCTTCATCAATCATAGCATCCCCAAGCTTGTGGTTTTGCATATCATTAGCATCATGGATATTCAGAGAATTCATACTAACAACATGTCAATCATGCTTTTTCATTCAAGGAACTATCATATGAATCACCTTATATATTTCTTCTTTCAACACTTCATCAAAAATTTCAGACTCATGATTTTCAAACAAAACTTCATAGAGATAATCAAGTGCACTCAACTCACTAGCATTTGGTTCATCATAATTTGGTATTTTGAAAAGATTACCAAGTGGATGAGGATCCATATCAATAGATTTTTAGCAAGCAAAGATGCAGGCAAATAGAAGGCACATGGCAACACAAGCAAAGATAGAAAACAAGAGATCTGATGAGAAAAAGGCAGACGAAAAACAGGGCGAATAAAATGGCAAATTTGTGAAGTGGGGGAGAGGAAAACGGGAGAAAAATGGCAAATAATGTAAATTTTATGGAGATGAGATTCGTGATAAGGAACCTGGTAGATGAGATCGTTTCCTCCCCGACAATGGCGCTACAAATTAATTTGATGTGTGTCAAGGTATGACACCTATGGGATCACGTGCATCCCTTTACGGTTCGGTAGGGGAGAGGTGTGCACAAACAGGAGATCCAACGAGCAACGCGAGGGATTTTTACCAAGGTTCGGGCTATTGAGAAGCGTAAAACCCTATTCCTGCTTTGGTGTATTATGAGTTTTTGAGCTTTGGCTCCAGGAGCGCTATGTGGTGAATGGTACACAACAACTACATGTGGATCTGAGCCCACAGGTCCCCCCTCTGTATCTACACCTTGGGCCTCCTTTTATATGTCCAAGGGGTGTCCAACAACGGCATACAGTACATACACACGGTGTACAATTGTTACAATTTTATCATACCTAATACTGACAGCATAGGACAAACGCATTAAATGCTTCATCTAGCTGTCCCTAACTCTCTTGGGGACGGGAAAAGAGGTCGTCCCATCAGCACCGCTTAACCCCTTCATCGCCAGTGCCTTGACACGTACTTAGGAGGATAAGACCCGTCTGACAGGCTGGTCATTGCGCCAGAGCGATGACATGCTAGCGAGGTCTTGCCGGGTGTGGATCCTGCCGGGGCTCCATAAGCCATGCCGGCAAGATCTTGCCGGGATCCCAACCTTGGGTCTTCTTGGTGACCTGCCTGGAGGTCTTCTCTCAGGAAGGCTCGCTTCCCGGAAACTCTATCTTGATCTTGCCGGTCTTGAGCTTGCCGGTGATGTGTTGACCTGTTACCTGGGTCCTGGATATGTCCTACAAGTGGATTTCTTCTCTGTCATGCCCTTCCCGCCTAGAGATTGTGACTTGCCGGTGCGTGTCCAGGGGTAGCGAACACCCCCCTGTTCACTACACCAGCAGGAGCCCCCGGGCCTGGGTCGGACAAGCGGGCATAATGTTTGTCTGGGCTAGGCCCAAAAACATGCACCGGTATATGCATGGCGAGAAGTAACTGCCACTCATGACTTTTAAACTGCATGCTGATGATGATGTAAGAGAACTTTGCGGTTTGCTGGGACTTGGGCTTGCCGGAAGCATGGGCAGACAGAGTAGGACATCAGCAGGATTCATGTGCCCTAAAGGGAGTATCATACCGTGCGATGAAGAGCCAGCCCCCGAGGCTTCCCCAAAAAGGGTACTACAGGTGTGGTTCTCGATTCATACACTCATCTCTACTGTTGCCGCTGTCTACTGTGAATGCCTCACTACCGTCTTGCCAGCCTCCGACATGATGTCTTTGGCTTTCTCGTCTGCCGCGCGTCGCTGAGAATAAAGCAACTGCTGAGACTGAAGTACTTTTCGCATCCCTATTGCTGCAATGGCACATATAAAGAATTTTTTTATCTTAGTTAGACCAATCTTTATGTACGTGACACATGTTTCTTTATGCTAAATGAATGTTTGCTGCTCTCTTGATTAATTCCGTCCTTGCATATATCATATATCCTACGCTGTTTGGAAACCTTGCCGGTGCGCATACTTGCTGCGAGCGCTTTGAGGAACAGGTCCTTAGCAGCCTGCTGGAAATGTTGCTACCGGCAAGGCGACTTGCTGGGCCAGAACGCAGCTGCTAAGTTTGTCGAGCAGACTCGAGGCAAAACTAGAGCGCGGGCTAACCATGGCAAGGTCCTTTCGCGTGCAGATTGATGTACAAGGACGAAAAATCAATCAAGACGACCCACGCTTGCCGGAAAACTTTTCAATGTGCACGCTCCAACCAGCAGTGCTTGAGGAACGGGTGCTTGTAGCTTGCCGGGAACATCGTTTACCGGATAATCTTACCTTCCCAGCTTTAGTGCAGCTGCTCATATCGCCGAGTGGACTCAAAGCGATTAGAGGCGCGACTAGCCCCGGGAAGGTGAAAATCTTACCTTCCCAGCTTTAGTGTTGTTGCTCACATCACCGAGCGGACTTGAAGCATTAGAGGTGCGACTAGCCCCGGGAAAGCTCCTCAGCATACGGGCTTACGCAGAAATCTGAAGATAAAACTTATCTATCCTTCTTGTTGAACAATTGCATTTTTGTACAATGAATCCCTACTCTTGTTGGAATACTCCCCGAATGCGCATGTTCCGGTCGACGACGCTTAGGATCAGGTCCTGTCTAGCAACCTGTCGATAATGTCGCCTCTTCGGGAGCTTGACGCTCTAAAAACAACTACAACTCCATCTATGTTGCGGGGCGGACCCAGAACAACCAGGACCGTAGAGTATTTCAAGAGCGCTCTGTCGCGCACAGGTTGTACAAAAGAAAACATCAAGGATAAAACTAAACAGCAAAAAGCCATTAAAGTTTTAGGACTTAGCTTTTGCAAAGAATTTCAGCCGCCCCCGTTTCTTTTTGGGTGCCATGACAATGAAGATGATGAAGAAACTGGCACACTGACCGCTAGATCAGGTTCATGCAATCTTTCCCCCTAGCTGGTGCGCCAAAGATGTCGGGGTACGACACCTATGGGATCGCATGGATCCCTTTACGGTTCAGCAGGGGGAAGGTGTGCACAAAGAGCAGATCCAACGAGCAACGTGAGGGATTTTTACCCAGGTTGGGGCCGCTGAGAAGCGTAAAACCCTACTCCTGCTTTGTTGTATTATGAGTTTTTGAGCTCTGGCTCCAGGAGAGCTATGTGGTGAACGGTACACAGCAGCTACGCGTGGATCTGAGCCCGAAGCCCCCTCCCCTCTGTAGCTATGACTTGGGCCTCCTTTTACATGTCCAAGGGGTCTCCAACAACGGCGTACAGTACATGCACGAGGTGTATAGTTGTTACAGTGTTATCATACCTAATACCGACGGCATAGAACAAACACATTAAATGCTTCATCTAGCTGTTCCTAACTCTCTTGGGGATGGGAAGAGAGGTTGTCCCATCACCACCACTTAACCCCTTCATCGACAGCGCCTTGACAAGTACTCAGGAGGATAAGACCTATCTGACAAGCTGGTCATTGCGCTGGAGCGGTGATAGGCTGGCGAGGTCTTGCCGGGTGTGGATCCTGCCAGGGCTCCGTAAGCCATCCCGGCAAGATCTTGCTGGGATCCCATCCTTGGGTCTTCTTAGTGACTTGCCTGGAGGTCTTCTCTCAGGAAGGCTTGCTTCCCGAAAACTCTATCTTGATCTTGCCGACCTTGATCTTGCTGGTGATGTGTTGACCTGTTACCTGGGTCATGGATATGTCTTACAAGTGGATTTCTTCTCTACCACGCCCTTCCCTCCTGGAGGTTGCGACTTGCCGGTGCGTGTCTAAGGGTAGCAAACCCCTCGTGTTCACTACACCGACAATGTGGCTTGAGACTACGTTGGTATTTCCCCAAAGAGGAAGGGATGATGCAGCATAACGACGGTAAGTATGTACCTCAGTTATGAAACCAAGATATCAATCCGTAGAGGAAGATCACGCACCCACATAAGCAACTCCTGCACACACACAACAAATACTTGTAACCCGACACGAAAGAGAGGTTGTCAAGCTCTCTACAGTAATAAGATAGATTATGTAATGATAGTATTGGCAAATATATCTCGCAAGAACATAAAATAAAATAAGTAAACAAAAAGTGCAGCAAGGTATTTTTGTTTTTTTGGATTAATAGATCTGAAAAACAAAAAGGCAAAATAGTAGATCGTAAAGCAATATGTTGGAAAAGTAGACCCGGGGGACTTAGGTTTCACTAGTGTCTTCTCTCATGAGTATAGCACACGGTGGGTGAACAAATTACTATTGGGCAATTCATAGAAGATCAAATAATCATGACGATATCCAGGCAATGATCAATATATAGGAATCACGTCCAAGACCAGTAGACCGAAATGATCCTACGTCTACTTCTATTACTCCACACATCGACCACTATCCAGCATCCATCTAGCGTATTACGTTCATGGGAAAACGGAGTAATGCAATAAGAATGGTGACATGATGTATACAAGATCTATTCATGTAGGAATAGACCCCATCTTATTATCCTTAATGGCAATGATACATGCGTGTCTTGCTTCCCCCTTCCGTCATTGGGAAAGAACACCGCAAGATCGAACCCATCACAAAGCACCTCTTCCATGGCAACAAAAGTCGATCTAGTTGGCCAAACTAAACCAAAGATTCGAAGAAGAAATACGAGGCTATAAGTGATCATGCAAATAAGAGATCAAAGCAGACTCAAATCATATTCATGGATAGAAGTTGATCATGAACTCAAAATTCATCGGGTCCCAACAAACAAACCGCAAAATTCATTACATTAAATAGATCTCCAAGAGAGCATTGTATTGAGAATCATAGAGATAGAGGAAGCCATCTAGCTACTGCCTACAGACCCATAGGTCTATGGTGGACTACTCACGCATCATCCGAGAGGCACCTATGATGAAGGTGAACCCCTCTGTGATGGTGTTAGATTGGATCTCAAGGTTCTGGAACTTGCGGCGGCTGGAATGGTGCTTCGTCGACTCCTCTAGGGTTTTTAAAATATTTGGGAATTTATAGGGCGAATAGTCGGTTGAGGGGGTTCTCGAGGTGGGCACCCTCCACCAGGCCATGCCAGGGGCCTCTAGCGCACTATGGTGGAGGGTGGACACCCTGGCCCCCCTCTCTTGTTGCTCTTTGGCCCATCCTGGCTCTTCTGGTCCATAAAAATTCTCCAAAAATTCCCGTAGCATTTGGGCTCCATTTGGTACTGATTTTCTGCGAAGTAACAAACAAACAAAACCAACAACTGGCACTTTGGCACTATGTCAATAGGTTAGTCCCAAAAATGATATAAAGTTGATATAAAATGATTATAAAACAACCAAGATTGATAATGTAACAGCATGGAACAAGAAAAAATTATAGATACGTTGGAGACAAATCAACTCCTTCAGTGTAATTACTTGAATAACATCTGAATCAACGTGATAGGGGCGAGGGGCCCGATATTTTGACGAGATGATAACTATCGATTTGGTGGAGATGACTTTGACGATCCGATTACAAAGGCGCACAACATTGCACCTCAGAAATCACTAAACTAACTCCAGGAGGTTACTGATGATGCCGGAAGCACGATCAGCTTGACCACAAAGGTCTATTCCTGCAAGCAATCCAAGAACAAGCAAGAATATGATAAAAAAATCTGAATATTGAATATATATATATATATATACGAGAAATGTAATGACCGAACGTTCGGTATTTGCCGACAGATCCGAACAATCGCTCCCGCCTGCTGATTTTTTCCTTCGATCTCCCAACAGATCCTAACAATCGCTCCCGCCTACTGATTTTTTTCCTTCGATCTCCCTTTCCGCTCCAATCGCTCCCCTGTCGTTTGTTTCCTTAACATTGATCGATGCCCCTGATATAAAGGAGTATGAAAAAGGTGAATCCAGCCGGAATCATACCCAGGTCTACATAGTTTTGTTAGATGGCAACGACAAACTCACCAAACACCATTTGCTATCCTCCAAATCGAAAATACCTACGTGAGATTTCTAAACCCCATGCCAACGAAAGAAAAGCTATTTCCTACGCACAAAAACAAAATTCCTACGCACACGCAAGATCTATCCATGGTGATGAACATCTATGAGAGGGAGACTGGATCTACATACCCTTGTAGATCGCAAAGCAGGAAGCGTTAAGAAATGCAGTTGATGTAGTCGAACGTCTTCACGATCCAATCACGATCCATCCCGCGATCTCACCAAGGACCGCCTTTGTCGAATCCGATCCAACTAAAGTAGGAGAAACAAACATCTGCCAGCCATCTTTGTACAATAAAGTTACACATTAGTCGATGGAACCGGTCTCTCGTAAACATACGATTAATGTTGGTCCGGGCCGCTTCATCCCGCAATACCGCTGAACCAAAATAAGACCAAGGGAGGAAGCAATCTAAGCATCAATGCCCACAAACTCCTTTGTGTTCTACTTGAGATCTCGTCTATACATAGACTTAGCTCTGATACCTCTGTTGGGGAACGTTGCATGGCAAACAAAACATTTCCTACGCACACGCAAGATCTATTCATGGTGATGAGCATCTACGAGAGGGAGAGTGGATCTACATACCCTTGTAGATCGCTAAGCGTGAAGCGTTAAGAAATGCGGTTGATGTAGTCGAACGTCTTCACGATCCAATCACGTTCCGTCCCACGATCTCATCACGAGCCGTCCCGCGATCCCATAGTGGTCCTTCCGATCTAGTGCCGAACGGACGGCACCTCCGCGTTCAGCAGACGTACAACTCGATGACGATCTTTACCTCCTTGATCCAGCAAGCGAGGGTGGAGAGGTAGATGAGTTCTCCGGCAGCACGACGGCATGGTGACGGTGGTGGTGGAGCTGATCCGGCAGAGCTTCGCTAAGCTATACCGAACAGATCTAGTGGAGAACAGATCTAGAGGGAGAGAGAGGGCAGCACGTGGCAATTAGGGTTAGGGGCTGCCCTCAAAATCCCTCAATATATATAGGAGGAAGGGGAGAGGAGGCAGCATTGGCCCCTACTCCAAGTAGGTTCGGCCGAACCAAACAAGGAAGGGAATCCACCTCCCACAAGGGTGGTGGGATCCTATTAGGACTCCTTCCTAATTTGGATTTTCCTTCCCTTCTTTGGGTTTTTTCCTTTCCCACTCTTTCCTAGCCGCATGGGCCCTTAGAGGAGGCTTCGTCCAGCCCACCAAGGGCTGGTTTACCTCCTCCCACAGCCCATGTAGCCTCTTGGGTCGAGACACCCCTCCCGATGGTCCCCCGGTACCCTCCCGGCACTCCCGGTACACTACCGATGAGCCCGAAACTTTTCCGGCGACCAAAACAGGATTTCCTATATATCAATCTTTACCTCCGGATTATTTTGGAGCTCCTCGTGACGTCCGGGATCTCATCCGGGACTCCGAACAACCTTCGGTCACCACCATACATAACTCTATACTACCGAAATGTCACTGAGCCTTAAGTGTGCAGACCCTGCGGGTTCGAGAACTATGCAGACATGACCGAGACACCTCTATGGTCAATAACCAATAGCGCGACCTGGATGCCCATATTGGCTCCTACATATTCTACAAAGATCTTTATCGGTCGAACCACTCTGTCAAGGATTCAGATAATCTCATATGTTGTTCCCTTTGTTCTTCGGTATGTTACTTGCCCGAGATTCGATCGTTGGTATCTCTATACCTAGTTCAATCTCGTTACCGACAAGTCTCTTTACTCGTTCTGTAATACAAGATCATGTGGCTAACACTTAGTCACATTGCTTGCAAGGCTTATTGAGATGTTGTATTACCGAGTGGGCCCTAAGATACCTCTCCGTCACACGGAGTAACAAATCCTAGTCTTGATCCATGCCAACCCAACAGACACCCTCAGAGATACCTGTAGAGCACCTTTATAGTCACCCAGTTACGTTGCGACGTTTGATACACACAAGGTACTCCTCCGATGTCAGTGGGTTGCATGATCTCATGGTCATAGGAACAGATACTTGACATGCAGAAAAGTGTTACAATAAACTGACACGATCATATGCTACGTTTATAGTTTGGGTCTTGTCCATCACATCATTCTCCTAATGATGTGATCCCGTTATCAAATGACATATCATGTCCATGTCTCGGAAACCTTAACCATCTTTGATCAATGAGCTAGTCTATTAGAGGCATACTAGGGACATGGAGTTGTCTATGTATCCACACATGTATCTGAGTTTCCGATCAATAAAATTCTAGCATGGACAATAAATGATTATCATGAACAAGGAGATATGATAATAACTAATTTATTATTGCCTCTAGGGCATATTTCCAACAGTCTCCCACTTGCACTAGAGTCAATAATATAGTTCACATCACCATGTGATTTACATTGTTATGAATCTAACACCCAATGAGTTCTGGGGTTCGATCATGCTTTGCATGTGAGAGAGGTCTTTAGGTAATGGGTCTGTGACACTCAAATCCGTGTGTACTTTGCAAATCTCTTGTGTCATACTGTAGACACTAATACCACACTCCACTTGGAGCTATTTTGAATGGCTTCTCCATTATATGTATCCAGATTGCTACTCAGAGTCATCTGGATTGGTGTTAAAGCTTGCATCGACATAACCCTTTACAATGAACTCTTTATCACCTCCATAATCAAGAAATATTTCCTTAGTCCTCTAGTTACTAAGGATAATCCTGACTGTTGTCCAGTGATCCACTCCTGGATCACTCTTTTACCCCTTGACAGACTCATGGCAAGGCACACACATGTGCGATACAAAGCATGACATACTATATAGAGCCTATGGCTAAGGCATAGGGGAGGACATTCATCCTTTCTCTTTCTTCTGCTGTGGTTGAGCTTTGAGTCTCACTCAACTTCACACCTTACAAATCAGGCAAGAACTCTTTCTTTGACTGGTCCATTTTGAACTCTTTCAAAATCTTGTCAAGGTATGTACTCATTGAAAGTCTTATCAGACATCTTGATCTATCTCTATAGATCTTGATGCCCAACAATTAGATAGCTTTATCCAGGTCTTCTATGAAAAAATCTTTTCAAACAACTGTTTATGCTTTCAAAAAATTCTACATTATTTCCGATCAACAATATGCCAACCACATATACATATCAAAAATTCTATAGTGCTCCCACTCACTTTATTGTAAATACAAGTTTCTCATAAACTTTGTATAGACTAAAAAACTTTGATCACCTCATCAAAGCGTATATTCCAACTCCGAGATGCTTGCTCCATCCCATAGATGGATTGCTGGAGCTTGCATACCTTTTAGCATCCTTAGGAGTGACAAAACCTTCCGGTTGTATCACATACAACCTTTCCTCACGGAAACCGTTAAGGAAACTATGTATGACACCCATCTGCTAGATTTCATAATTGAAAAACCGCAACAACTGCTAACATTCCAACAGACTTTAGCATCGCTACGAGTGAGAAAGTCTCATCGCAGTCAACTCCTTGAACTTGTCAGAAACTTCTTTGCGACAATTTGAGCTTTATAAATGGTGATATTTACCATCAGCGTCTGTCTTCATCTTAAAGGTCCATGTATACTCAACGACCTGTCGTCCAACGAGCAAGTCTACCAAAGTCTATACTTGGTTTTCATACATGGATCCTTTCTCGGATTTCATGGCCTCTAACTATTTGTCGGAATCCGAGCCCATCATCGCTTCTCTAAGACAGGGTTGCCGTACCACTCAGGAGCAGTACACGTCCTTATCGACCTACGAGGTTCGATAGTAACTTGATCCGAAGCTTCATGATCATCATCATTAACTTCCTCTTCAACTAATGTAGGCTCCACAGAAACATCTTTCTGCGTTGCGCTACTCTCTGGTTGAAACAAAGGTTCAACAACCTCATCAAGTTCTATCTTCCTCCCACTCAATTCTTTCGAGAGAAACTCTTTCTCGAGAAAGGACCCGTTTTACCAACAAACACATTGTGCTCGGATCTGAGATAGATGGTATACCCAACTGTTCTTAGGGTATTCCATGAAGATGCATTTGTCCGCTTTGCGTTCGAGCTCATTAGGTGAAAACCCTTTTTCACATAAGCGTCGCAGCCACAAACATTAAGAAATGACAGCTTAGGTTTCTATCAAACCATAATTCATATGGTGTCATATCAATGGATTTAGATGGTGCCCTATTTAAAGTGAATGTAGTTGTCTCTAATGCATAACCCCAAAGCAATAGTGGCAAAACGATAAGAGACATCATAGTATGCACCATATCCAATAGAGCACGACTATGACATTCGAACACACCATCACACTAAGGTGTTCCAGGTGGCGTGAGTTGTGAAACAACTTTCACATTGTCTAAAGTTGTATGCCAAACTCGTAACTCAGATATTCACCTCCACGATCATATCATAGACATTTTTATCTTCTTGTCACGATGATTTTAAACTTCACTCTAAATTTGTTTGAACTTTTCAAACATTTCTGACTTGTGTTTCATTAAGCAAATATACTCATATATGCTTAAATCATCAGTGAAGGTAAGAAAATAACGATATCCACCGCACGCTACAACACTCATTGGACTGTATACATCAGCATGTATCATTTCCAATAAGTCACTTGCCTGTTCCATCAAGCCGGAAAACGGAGTTTTAGTCATCTTGCCCATGAGGCATGGTTTGCATGTCTCAACCGATTCAAAATCGAAAGAGTCCAAAGATCCATCAACATGGAGTTTCTTCATGCGCTTTACACCAATATGACATTCAGCAGCAGTGCCACAAGTATGTGGTACTATCATTATTAACTTTGTATCTTTTGGCATCTATGTTATGAACATGTGTACTACTACGATCAAGATTCAACAAACCATTCGTTGGGTGCATGACCATTAAAGGTATTATTCATGTAAACAGAATAACCATTATTCTTTGACTTAAATGAATAACTGTATTGCAATAAACACGACCTAATCACGTTCATGCTCAATGCAAACACCAAACAACATTTATCTAGGTTCGTCACTAATCCCGAAGGTAGAGAGAGCGTGCGATGTTGTCACATCAACCTTGGAAACATTTCCAACACACATCATCACCTCACCCTTAGCTAATCTCCGTTTATTCCTAGCTTTTATTTTGAGTTACTAACATTTAGCAATCGAACCAGTATCCAATACCCAGGTGCTACTAGGAGTACTAGCAATGTACACATCAATAACACATATATCAAATATACTTCTGTCGACGTTGCCACCCTTGTTATCTACCAAGTATCTAAGGTTGTTCTGCTTCAGTGACCATTCCCCTCATAATAGAAGCACTTAGTCTCGGGTTTGGGTTCAACTTTGGGTTTCTTCACTGGAGCAGCAACTGACTTGCCATCCATGAAGTTTCCCTCCTATCCCTTGCCCTTCTTGAAACTAGTGGTTTCACTAACCCTCAACACTTGATGCTCCTTCTTGATTTCTACCTTCGCGGTGTCAAACATCACGAATAGCTCAGGGATCATTATTTCCATCGCTGTCATTTTATAGTTCATCACAAAGCTCTAGTAGCTTAGTGACAGTGATTTGGAGAACTATATCAATCACTATCTTATCTGGAAGATCAACTCCCACTCAATTCAAGCGATTGTAGTACCTAGACAATCTGAGCCCATGCTCAACGATTGAGATATTCTCCTTCATCTTGTAGGCAAAGAATCTGGTTGGAGATCGCATATCTCACAACACGGGCACGAGCCTGAGATCCCAATTTTAGCTCTTAGAACATCTCATATGTCCCATGACGTTCAAAACGTTTTGGAGCCTCAATTCTAAGCCGTAATGCATGATGCACTAAACTATCAAGTAGCCATCGGAACGTGCCTATCTGATTTTCACAACATCTACAAACCACGCAAGATTGGGTGGCGCACCGAGCGGTGCATCAAGGACGTAAGCCTTTTGTGCAGCAATGAGGACAATCCTCAGATCACGAACCCATTCCGCATTATTGCTACCATCATATTTCAACTCTATTTCTCTAAGAACATATAAAATTCAAGGGAGCTATAACGTGAGCTAGTAATCTACAACATAATTTGCAAATACACTACTGACTATGTTCATGATAATGAGTTTAGTTAATCATATTACTTAAGAACTCCCACTGAAATAGACATCCCTCTGGTCATTCGAGTGATACATGATCCAAATTCACCAACTCAAGTCCGATCATCACGTGAGTTGAGGTGGTTTCAATGGTGAACATCATCATGTTGATCATATCTACTATATGACTCAAGTTCGACCTTTCGGTCTCTTGTTTTCCGAGGCCATGTATGCACATGCTAGGCTCGTCAAGTTTAACCCGAGTGTTCTGCACGTGCAACACTCGCTTGCACCCGTTGTATGTGAACGTAGAGTCTATCACACCCGATCATCATGTGGTGTCTGGACACGACGAACTTTCGCAATGGTGCACACTCGGGGAGAACACAATTGATCTTGAAATTTTAGTGAGGGATCACCTTATAATGCTACCGTCGTCCTAAGCAAAACAAGGTGCATAAAAGGATTAACATCACATGCAAATCACAAGTGACATGATATGGCCATGAACTTGTGCTTTTGATCTCCATCTATAAAGCACCGACATGATCTCCATCGTCACCGACATGACACCATGATCTCCATCATCTTGATCTCCATCAACGTGTCGCCATCGGGGTTGTCGCGCCCACCATGCTTCTACTACTATTGCTACCCCTTAGCGATAAAGTAAAGCATTACATAGCGCTTAATGATTGACACGCAGGTCATACAATAATTAAAGACAACCCTACGGCTCCTGCCGGTTGCCGTACTCATTGACATGCAAGTCGTGATATTCTATACAACACATGATCATCTCATACATCAAATATATCTCATCATGTAATGACCATATCACATCACAACAATCCTGCAAAAACAAGTTAGATGTCCTCTAATTGTTGTTGCAAGTTTTACGTGGCTGCTACGGCTATCTAGCAAGAACAATTCTCACCTACGCAAAAACCACAAAAATGATACATAAGTTGCTTTTCAGACTTCTCAAGGACCGCCTTTGTCGAATCCGATCCAACTAAAGTAGGAGAAACAGACATCTGCCAGCCATCTTTGTACAGTAAAGTTACACATTAGTCGATGGAACCGGCCTCTCATAAACATACGATTAATGTTGGTCCGGGCCGCTTCATCCCGCAATACCACTGAACCAAAATAAGACCAAGGGAGGAAGCAATCTAAGCATCAATGCCCACAAACTCCTTTGTGTTCTACTTGAGATCTCATCTATACATAGACTTAGCTCTGATACCTCTGTTGGGGAACGTTGCATGGCAAACAAAAGATTTCCTACGCACACGCAAGATCTATTCATGGTGATGAGCATCTACGAGAGGGAGAGTGGATCTACATACCCTTGTAGATCGCTAAGCGTGAAGCGTTAAGAAATGCGGTTGATGTAGTCGAACGTCTTCACGATCCAATCACGTTCCGTCCCACGATCTCATCATGAGCCGTCCCGCGATCCCATCGTGGTCCTTCCGATCTAGTGCCGAACGGACGGCACCTCCGCGTTCAGCAGACGTACAACTCGATGACGATCTTTACCTCCTTGATCCAGCAAGCGAGGGTGGAGAGGTAGATGAGTTCTCCAGTAGCACGACGGCATGGTGACGGTGGTGGTGGAGCTGATCCGGCAGAGCTTCGCTAAGCTATACCGAACAGATCTAGTGGAGAACAGATCTAGAGGGAGAGAGAGGGCAACACGTGGCAATTAGGGTTAGGGGCTGCCCTCAAAATCCCTCAATATATGTAGGAGGAAGGGGAGAGGATACAGCCTTGGCCCCTACTCCAAGTAGGTTCGGCCGAACCAAACAAGGGAGGGAATCCACCTCCCACAAGGGTGGTGGATCCTATTAGGATTCCTTCCTAATTTGGATTTTCCTTCCCTTCTTGTGGGTTTTTCCTTTCCCACTCTTTCCTAGTTGCATGGACCCTTAGAGGAGGCTTCGGCCAGCCCACCAGGGGCTGGTTTACCTCCTTCCATAGCCCATGTAGCCTCTTGGGTCGAGACACCCCTCCCGATGGTCCCTCGGTACCCTCCCGGCACTCCCGGTACACTACCGATGAGCCCGAAACTTTTCCGGCGACCAAAACAGGACTTCTTATATGTCAATCTTTACCTCCGGACCATTCTGGAGCTCCTCGTGACGTCCGGGATCTCATCCGAGACTCTGAACAACCTTCGTTCACCACCATACATAACTCTATACTACCGAAACGTCACCGAACCTTAAGTGTGGAGACCCTGCGGGTTCGAGAACTATGCAGACATGACCGAGACACCTCTACGGTCAATAACCAATAGCGCGACCTGGATGCCCATATTGGCTCCTACATATTCTACGAAGATCTTTATCGGTCAAACCTCTATGTCAAGGATTCAGATAATCCCGTATGCTGTTCCCTTTATTCTTCGGTATGCTACTTGTCCGAGATTCGATCGTCGGTATCTCTATACCTAGTTCAATCTCATTACTGGCAAGTCTCTTTACTCGTTTTGTAATACAAGATATTGTGTCTAACACTTAGTAACATTGCTTGCAAGGCTTATTGTGATGTTGTATTACCGAGTGGGCCCTGAGATACCTCTCCGTCACACGGAGTAACAAATCCCAGTCTTGATCCATGCCAACCCAACAGACACCCTCGGAGATACCTGTAGAGCACCTTTATAGTCACCCAGTTATGTTGCGACGTTTTATACACACAAGGTACTCCTCCGGTGTCAGTGGGTTGCATGATCTCATGGTCATAGGAACAGATACTTGACATGCAGAAAACTGTAGCAATAAACTGACACGATCATATGCTACATTTATAGTTTGGGTCTTGTCCATCACATCATTCTCCTAATGATGTGATCCCATTATCAAATGACATCTCATGTCCATGGATAGGAAACCTTAACCATATTTGATCAACGAGCTAGTCTATTAGAGGCATACTAGGGACATGGAGTTGTTTATGTATCCAAACATGTATCTGAGTTTCCGATCAATATAATTCTAGCATGGACAATAAACGATTATCATGAACAAGGAAATATGATATTAGCTAATTTAATATTGCCTCTAGGGCATATTTACAACAGTTATTGCCTTCCAAATTTTTTTCTGTCATCAATGGTGCATCGATTTTGGCGAAATTAAACTGAAATTATTCCCCATCGGATACCTTCCAAAAAATTGCAGGGCGTGTGCATTATGGAAAGAGAATAAAAAGGCAATGAAATACCTTTCGAAGCCGCGCCTCTAATTATATGTACATTGCTTGAACATATAAAACTGAAATGATTTTCTACACCTACTGCCATGTATGCTAGGCGATAGGTAAAGTATAAAGGACCGTTACTCATTTACAAGATTGGGTCGTGTAGGTATATGTACATATAATTATAAATAATTCTGAAGCAAGACTATCAAAGTTACTTGGGTATGATGTAATACATAGTAAACGGATTTAGTTTTGTTTAATTTTATTCAATAGCATAGATATGTTTTTTTAGATTGCTTAAGTTGATTAAATGGTTCACTGGACATCGAAAAACATGTGCAAGGCATGGGAACCGAGATAACAACAGACAAAAGGATGATACTCAACAAAAGACACATTGGCCATGGTACCTAGGTATTGAACTCATTAAACAATTGGCAAGGGGATGACATTAGACTAACACAACCACTGCTTAATGAATGGGAAATCATACATATATTTTTGGCATTGTTATTATTAAGGACGAACCGTGCATGCTTCAATAAGATGAAACAAATATTGGAAGAAAACTAGTACATTCGGACTGAAACATATCATCAGGTATATGAAGGAAGATTGCCACATGTGGAAGTGTTATGGCCAGGTAGGTGGCACTTCTTGCAGACTTTATTAATCTTGGACCTTATCAAATTCTCTGGGTTTTGGGGACACCCAGTTCTGTAGTGTCCTTTCTCTTGACAGAAAAAAACATGTCCGTTTTTTAGGTACACCACCTTCAGCAGCAGATTTCAGCCTTGCTCCCCTAGGACGCCCTCGCTTCTTGGTCGGTTAGGTGGAAGCACATTGTCATGCAGTTCAGCTTCCAAGTTGTCCTCGTCTTCCATTTCAGGCTCAATAGAGTGGCGCTTTCCGTAAGCATCAGTTTCCCCATACATCTCAAAATCTAGTTGAATGAGCCTTCTAGTGTAAACACTCATAGTTGGATAATCAAGTCTGTCATTGCCTTCAATGAAATTACGGATGTCTGTCCCCGTTAATTTGATCGGAGTTGGCTTGACATGAGCTACCCAAGTAGAGCTAGATTGAGGGGATAATTAATTAACATTGTGTACTTGAGAGGTTAGTATACTACCAAAAAAATAAGAAGTTGAAATACATGGAAACATCTTCAGTCTGATAGTTCTTAACCCAGTTAACTAATACATTCATCACGTCTTCTGGACATGAATGTACAGCTGCCGTGTTCCCAAATGGAGAGTTGATAGAAGGCTTGATGCGCTGACGCTGAGGTTTGTTATGGGTAGAAAGACCAAAGTCCAAGAGTTTGGGTCCAGGGTACTCTCGTTTAATGCCACAGACATGCTTTAGTTCTCCTTGGCTGTTCTCAACATACATGTCTTGTAGAATAATGCAGCTAGATGCTACTATCTCACGTGACATAGAACGTGGCGAGATGGAACGATGGCTATCCGCAGCATCTGCGTAAAAATGAAGTAAAAGTAATTAAGAAATGTAATTATGAAGTGAAGGAAAATGTATGTAACTAATACCTTTCTTTGATTCTTGTACTGGTGTTAGGTCAATACCGAGATCAAAGGAGGGTGGCTCTATATTGCATAATGAAGGACGTGGGTATGTTTTATTGAGGTTTAAGCTCCTCTCTTGCTCACTCTTAACCGAATGATTTAAATCGAGTGATCCATTAGAACTTGGTGTACGCATTGATGTAGATGTTTTGGCATGCATATTATTTGTTCCTGGTATGTTGGTCCTAAATTGCATATGAGATTGAGCTGAAAAGAAATACAGTAATTATTAAAATAGCTATCTGTCGTCGATGAAAGTTTCAAAAATACTTGAGGAATGCTGCAGCTGAACATGAGAAGATCGATGAAATACATTGACATCTGATAAATTGTGTCCTTTGACGAATGCTTGCTGAACTATTTGTAAACATATATACACAGCGTATTGGATTGCAAACCATGCTAAACGAATATAACTAGAGAAGAATGAAAATACCTCGCTATTATCAGGATTGATATTTGATGGGCCAGTGCCACTTTCAGCTCGGAAAGCCGACTTCATACCTACAGTAGGTCTGCTGTAACAGACATCACATCTTGGACGTAGCTGCAAAAAAATAATGCATGTAAGGACAGAAAAAATGAAAAGAAATATGTAAAATAGGTCATAATTCATTATGATAGGCAGACTATAACTAGCATGATATTGTTTTCTACCTTCATCATTCCGAACTGGGTTGGCTTGTATTGATTCTTTTCTTTGAGGTCCATATTCATCCTTACTTTTATTGCATGTTGATCATAGGCCATGATTCATGGGAAGCAATCATGCTTGAGGTTTAGCATACCCAATTCCAAGTTGTCCAAGTAGAATATCTGAATGTAGAATATAATTATTAACTGAGATTTTATGCAAGTTGTTTAAGCAAACATAGATTTGTTATGCAATGTAAATACCTGTAGAAAGATGACACATCCGTGTATGTATGTTGCTTTTGTCTCATCAGTAAGCTTGTTGGCCAATGCCCGTGCGGCTGCTATAATGTCACTGGTGACATACCTTGCCTAGTTCCAGTTTGGGATATCATCCAAATTCTCGAGAGCCATAAAATATCTTGGACATATATTGTCCAGTAAAGTTTGGGGCACAAGGAATTTTGTCATCAAAATCAGAATGAATGTAGTCTTGAAGGCAACAATTTCGTCATCCGACATTGGGGCATCATGTTTTTTGGTTAGAATATCAATGAGTACACTTCTCGTGATTTTTTTAAACTCCGGGACTTTCAGTCGGATGCACATGATATTTTTGATGTCACTGATTTCTTCCGCGAAAGAAATTCGCAACTCCTTTCCCAAGAATGGGATACCCAGAACTTTGTTAACATCACCATCGGTGAAGTATAAAAGAGTTCCGTCACTCATTCTAATTGCTACATCTTTCGTGGATAACCTAGATAGCAGGTTGTGGCTAAATTCACGGGAGTTTTTGATTTCCGGTAGTTTCAAAATGCCGTCAAACTTCATTTCACTGACTAAATGTTTCTTTTCATCGTTAAATTTTTTCATGATAGATGAAATAGAAACGGCTGTGCATCTAGAAATCGGTGCCACATATTTAACATGAAGTGATGAGGACCTGATCGGTGGCTCCATGAAATCGTCATCGTCCTGGTCTATAGCGGCAGCCATCTTGCCACGACCAACCCCCACAATTTTCTTTCTTCGTGTTGTAGCACACGTTTGCAACCTGGGCATGAATATACCTACAACTGGAAAATAAATGGGTAAATTGCTATAGCCTGATGGAGATAAAAACTGCCTATGAATGCAATCAGCGACCATGGAGATGGAGGAGATAATAGCTACCCTGGCCGAGATAAACAATGGAGGGACGATTACCTAGGTATGCCCATGTACAAGATGAACGATGGAGTGATGATGACCTGGGTATGCTTCTGAAGAATATACAAACGAAGGAGAGGTGAAATCAACGGGGTGAGCTCATGTAGAAAATGAATCAGGCAGATTGGACGTACTGTATGCTTGGATTTCGTCCCACTTTAATTCCTCGGTCGTTTGGATGGCAAGTGCATGTCCCTTTTTTTGGTAAGCAATCAAATTAGAGCGCAACTTTTAATTTGCTAACAAACTAATTAAACAACGACAGAATAATGCGAAACGTTCATAGGTCGTAATTCATCCGCATGTAATATACTTGGAAGGTGGGAATCGTGGCTGGTTAATAAATATTTTTAACATTATGGAAAGGGTATAACATGAAAAGAGTATTGCCTTAACGAGTTGCAATTGTAAACCCGATATACCTTGATATGATGATGAGTTGGTCAACGGCTGATGCTCTAGGTGCCCTAGTTATTTTACCTATATATATATAGTCTATTTAAGTCTCAGGGTGAAGAACAACTTATTCCTCGCCCTAGCCGATTGTTGGGTATATAGGTTTACCAAAAACCTCAACCGATATAAAATTACGTTTTATCGATGTAAATTTACCTTTGTTAGGAGCCAGCGCAGTCCCCCTACCCTTTTGTAATCTGGTGCGTGCGGTTTCCACTTTTTTGGTCGAATAGCGCGCGGTGAGCGACAAGTGGGCCCGACGGCGCGCCTCTCTCCCTCATGTTAGGAACTAGCTAAGGATTCAGAGAACAAGAACAACACACAGTGTAATTTCAGGAAATTGGAAATGCTCAGCGAGGGTTTCTATTGCAAGGAAAGGGGAAAGTAGTTTAGCTCACCACCGGTGGCTAGTTTACACCCAATACAATATCTCATGATCCCAAATAAAAGAGGAGGCTCGCTTTATAGCCATTACACTAAAGGAGAAAAGCAGAAAAGAAGCCCGCACATGGCTGTGTCTGAAAGTGAACAACTGGAGAGGCTTAGTATCGAAGCATCCCTGGCAAATCGGTATCCACTGTTGTGAGCCATTGGATGCGAGATCTCTGGCTCCTCTAGCTCGGTACGCGAAACAAGGGAAGTTTAGTTTACTGAATGTAAGCGGCCTGACAATCCCCCCCTGATGAGACGGAGCTTGTCCTCAAGCCCGAAAAGCAGGAAAAACCTTCTGAATAAAGGCCGAGTCTTCCCATGTAGCATCTTCCATGGGCATATTCACCCATTTCACCAACCAACGAACCACCGGTATGCTGATGTTACCTTGTGGCCTTGGAATTAGCTTCCTGTCTAGGACTGCTTCTGGTTCCATCTTGATGATGCCATCAGCTCCAACCAGCGATAACTGCGATGAGGGCACTACTGCTGGGCTAATGTGCTTCTTGAGCTGGCTGACATGGAATGTGCTATGCAGCTAACGGCCTTTCGGAAGAAGTAACTTGTAAGCATGTTTTTCAATGCGTTGGAGTACTCTGAATGGGCCATAAAATTTTGAATGTAAGTTGAGTTGCCTGTGTAAACTAAGTGAAGTGTGCCTATATGGTTGTAATTTTAGATACACCATATCTCCCATTGAAAATTCTCTTTCTTTCCTCTTCTTGTCAGCATAATGCTTCATTCTGGACTGTGCCTTGATCAAGTTCTCCTTAATTACTTCAAGAGCTAGTTCTCTGTTTTGTAACAAATTGTCACTGTTCTCACAAATAGTATCTGGCAAAGCTGATTCAGCTATCATTGGAGGGGGAAAACCATACAATGCTTGAAATGGTGTCATCTGTAGTGATGTATGAAAGCAGGTATTGTACCACTATTCAGCTAGATCTAACCACCCATGCCACTTCTTTGGTTGTTGAAGACACATACACCTCATATAGTTTTCCAAACACTGGTTGACCCTCTCAGTCTGGCCATCAGATTGGCGATGATAGCTAGTACTCATGTGCAACTTTACTTTCATAGCTTTGAACAGTTGCTGCCACAAATTGCTTGTGAAGATTCTGTCTCTATCAGTAACAATGACTAATGGCATATCATGTATCTTGAAAACATTGTCAGAGAATGCTCTAGCCACAGACTGCACTGAAATAGGATGTTGTAATGCTATAAAATGAGCATATTTGGTAAACCTATCCACCACCACAAAATCCATCCACAAAATCCATGCTGATATGGGCCCAAGCAAAATCTGGAACTGGAAGCAGCTCTAATAATCCTGGGTATGGTGAATGTTCAGCCTTGTTGATTTGGCACACTGGACATTTCTTTACAAAGGCACTGACATCCTATTTCAAACCCTGCCAGTGAAACACCAGTTTGACCCTTTGATAAGTGGCTCTCTCTCCTGAATGCCCACCCAGTTCAGAGTTATGGAACACCTGTAGGATCTCCTCTCTGGGGTTAGTGGTTGTGCCCACCACAATCTTGTTGTGGTACCTAAGGATGCCATTTCTGAAGGAATAAGCACTGTTGCTTTCCTTATCCACTGCACATTCAGCAATCAATTCTTTCACTTTACTATCAGCTTGGTAGCTTTTCATAACCTCTTTCACCGAGGTGGGAGTAGCAGCACTAGCAGTTAATGTAGACAATCTATGCTTAATTCTGGACATGGCATCATCAGTTTTATTTTATTTTCCTTTTCTCTATTCAATTGTGAAATTGTATCCCAAGAGCTTGAGTAACAGTTTGTGCTGAATGCCCTCAGTTATCTTTTGCTCTTGTATGTACTTGAGACTTTCTTGGTCAATTCTGATCACCAAAGCAGTAGCTATGAAGTAATGTTTCCACCTTTTTACTGCTTCAATGATAGCCATGGCCTCCTTATCATAAGTAGACATAGCAACAGCCTTGGGTCCAATAGATTTACTGAAATAAGAGATAGGCCTGCCCTCATGCATCAACACAGCTCCCAAACCAAATTCACTAGCATCAGTTTCCAAGATAAATGGTTTTTTAAAATCTGGTAGAGCCAGGACTGGTGTACTAGTCAGCTTCTGCTTGAGGGCCACAAAAGCCTTGTTCTGTTCCTCTTGTCACTGAAAAGAATCCTTCTTCAAGCAATCAAAGAGGGGTCTGCACACTATCCCATATCCCTAGATAAACCTCCTGTAGTAGCCACTTAAACCCAAGAAACTTCTGAGTTTAGTTACAGTTGTAGGCACTGGCCACTCTTGAATAGCTTTAATTTTTCCTGGGTCTGTAGACACTCCTTTAGAGCTAATGATATGGCCTAAGTATTCCACCTCTCTTTGACCAAAAGAACACTTGTCCAATTTTGCATATAATTTGTTTTCTTACAGAATGTCAAATACCTTGACCAAATGCTCCTTATGCTCTTCAATAGAAACACTGAAAACCAAGATATCATCAAAGAACACCACCACAAATTTGAGAAGGATAAACAAGAAATTCATAAGGGCTTGAAAGGTGGGGGGGTCCATTAGTAAGACCAAAAGACATCACCAAGTACTCAAACAATCCCACGTGTGTTGAGAATGCAGTCTTTGGTATCTTCTTCAGCCATTCTTATTTGATGATATCCATTCCTGAGACCAATCTTGGAGAAAAACTTTTCTCCTTTCAGTTGATCCAGCAAATCTTCAATTACTGGTATTGAGTACTTGTTCTTGACAGTGATTGCATTCAGTTTTCTGTAGTCAGTGCATAGCCTCCAGGATCCATCTTTCTTCTTGACTAGCAAACAAGGTGAAGAAAATGGGCTAGTACTGGGTCTAATTATCCCCTTCTTCAGGAGGTCCAGAATATTTCTCTCCAATATTTCCTTCAGGTGATGAGGTACTCTATATGGTCTTTGGTTGACCACTTTGGCACCTTCTACTAAAGGAATTCTCTGATCACATGGTCTATGAGGAGGTAGCCTAGTAGGCTCTTGGAACAATTTTTCATACTGCTGTAGGAGGGGTAGTAACTCAGGAGGCACTTCTTGGTCTGTTGCTTCAAAAGTAGTACCACAAGTAGTGAATAAGAAAAACCCACAAACAACTTGGTCCAATAGTTTCTCTGTATTTTCTTTAGCTTCAGACACAGGACAGGAGGGCACAGTTTCATCCACAAATGTCACTAACTGGCCATGAAGATTTGAAATGGTTAACTCCATCTTAACAAAGTCCATTTGGATTGGGCTATACTTCCTTAACCAGTCCACTCCTAAAATCATGTCATATCCTGTTAACTTCAGTACCCTGAAGGTGTCACAAAATTGTGTGCCCTGAATTTCATATGGACATTGTTTTACTGTGAACTCATTCCATAATATTTCCCCACTTGCCACTACTACTTTTACTTTAGTACTAGCCACAGGCGCCACTGGCATTCTGCTAGCCACTTCAGGGGAAACAAAAGTAGAAGTGCTTCCACTGTCTACTAATGCAGTAGCAATGCTATCACCAATCTTCACTGACAGGATAAAAGTGTTTCTATCAGTGCCCAATCCCATAGCAGCATGTGCTGAAATTTGCAAGATTGAGTCTACTGGAGGAATGTCAGGTTGGTTTAAATCTAGGTCCTCAAAATCTGTTACATATATGACACCAGGTTGTTCTACTTCTTAAGCTTGCAGTGCTTGGATTTGAGCCCTTTGATTCATTTTGCAAACTTGCCTATGCCCAGGTACCCATGGTTCTCTGCACTTGTAGCACACTTGATTTTGCTTGGCTTGCTGGATAATGGTATTTCTGGTAGGCACCAAGGTATTACCAGGTTGCTCAAAGTTCACTTGCCTCTTAGGTTGGGGAACGTATGGTCTTGTTTGTACCACTACAGGTGGAGCTTGAGCCTTTTCCATTCTCCTAGCATACCATAAAGCAGTTTGCATATCCTTTGGTTTGAAACATTCCACATGACTTTTAATATATGGGTTTAAGCCAGCTATAAAGCTAGAGACATAGTAGTCATCAGGGATACCAGGGTTTTCCCTTCTCATAATGTTTAACAGGACTTCAAACTGTTCCACATAAGCAGCCAATGTTGAAGTTTGTTGGACAACATGGAAAGAAGTTACTATGTCACAAACAAACTGAACAGAAAATCCGTCAGATAGAAAAGAACAGAATTTGTGCCATGGAACATTGGTAGGAACATACCCAGTTCCCCTCCACCTCTGGACAGCAGGTCCTTTGAGATAAGAGATAGCCAGCTCAGTTCTATGCTCAATAGGTGTTCTTGTAGCTGCAAAGTATTGCTCCAATTCTTAATCCAAGAATCTGGGTCTTGGCCTTCAAACTCATATATGTTTAGCTTGGAAGGTTTAACTGACAGAGGACTTCTTCTACCATCAAGTGGTGTATTCAACCTTCTTTTGTAGTTATTATCATATCCCTCCACTTTTTGCAGCTCATCCATCTGAACAACATGTTGCTATGTTGCTAATGTTCCAGCCTGTTCTCCTTTTGTTTGCCCAAAATTAGGGTGTCTGTAAGGCAGCTTGGGGGTGTCATCCATGTTCAGCTCCCTCAAAACTGCAGTACCTGTTGCACACTGGGCTGCTTTATCACGCATTGTGATGGAAGGAGGGGTTGATGCCGCAAGCTGTTTGGGGCGCCCCGGAGCTATTTGTGGTGAAAGTCCCTGATTTTCCTTGGGAAGGACACTACCATGGGACGATGCATTATCACTTTCCTCTGCTGGATCTGGTTTCGGGTCAAGCAACAAACGACGAAAAATTTCCTGTATCTTATCGAAGTTCTTCTGCATAGTGACAAAATTCTTGTTTACCGTCGCTTGGAACTGTTGGAACTCCTTCCGATCATCCTCTCGTTCGCGTTGCAAGGTCTTGATGTCCAACTCGAGAGATTCCAGCTGCAGTTCCGCCGTAGACGTCGAATCCGTCACCCCTGTCATGGCGTTGTTGCAGGCGCAACTGCAATCGGGCAGGGAAGGGAGGGACAAGGAACTACTCGCCGCCGCCACAGCGCCGCCTGCATTCGCCTCCAACGGTGCATGGTCAGATCTTAGGCGCTGGAATTTTACTACCCAAGCAAGAAGCTTGAGCAACCAGACTGAATTTATGACTATACTCGAACAGTGCCACTCCGTCCGCCACCTTGCCGCCGCCGCCGTCGCTGCCTACGCGGAGAGGGGTTTTACAGCCGAAACCAACCTCCATGCTGCTTCAATTGACGCCATCGCCGAGGATGGATTGGTCTCTGATACCAATTGTCAGGAACTAGCTAAGGATTCAGAGAACAAGAACAACACACAGTGAAATTTCAGGATATTGAAAATGCTCAGCAAGGGTTTTTATTGCAAGAAAAATAAAAAGTAGTATAGCTCTCCACCGGCGGCTAGAGTTTACACCCAATACAATATCTCATGATCCCAGATGAAAGAGGAGGCTGGCTTTATAGCCTTTACACTAAAGGAGAAAAGCAGAAAAGAAGCCCGCACATGGCTGTGTCTGAAAGTGAACAGCTGAAAAGGCTTAGTATATAAGCATCCCTGACGAGTCGGTATCAACTGCTGTGAGCCGTTGGATGCGAGATCTCTGGCTCCTCTAGCTCGGTACGCGAAACAGGGGAAGTTCAGTTTAGTGAATGTAAGCGGCCTGACACCTCATCCCCTCCTCCCTAAGGCTGCGGAGGCTCCGGCGGTGGCGGCGGCGGCGCCGGAGGGACGAGTCACGGCAACTCCCCTTTCTCGCGTGTGGAGCAGTCACCTTCCCTTTTGTCATGTTGTAGCGACCCGGAGGTGGCGTGGGCGGGGAAACACAGCGAGGTGAGCTCTTCGGTGACAACAATCTTCTCCGGTGTCTCTCTCCAGTCTCCATTGCCGGAGGTGTTCTCGTGGGTAAGCCATGCCTCCTCTTGTTCTTTCCCTCTTCTCCTCCATGAATTTCTGAATATCTAGGGTTAGGGTTCTTGGTGTTTGGGAGCGGAGCAGAGGAGGAGAAGAAGTCCATGTCAATGACGGAGAAGAAGAGGAGGAGCTCTAGTCTGCAGAGACCGAGGAACAACGCTAGACTACCTTTTCGTTCTAGTCAAAAGGCATAGCGATGTTTCTTCTCTGTTTTAACTTTTAAGTGAATTGTTCTTCTTTCTTCCTTGGAGCTCCGCTGTTCTGGATCAATTAGACTGGCCTGCCTTATTAATTGTTTTCTCATGGAAATAAGGTAAGTATAAAATTCAACTGAAGTGTGCTTAATTAGCTGTTCCCTTTTTGAATGGGGGTTGCATTGTTTTTTCTGAAGAGAACTCCTATACTATTGTGCTCAAGGCGAATGATGAATGACTTTGTACCATACGCTAGATTTCTTATATGGGTGATTAGAAACTTGAAGTTGGTGGACACTGACACTCACAGAATATGCAAATTCGTCTTCGATTTATTTCAATGGCCATGAGGTGGACGCTGACCCTCACCCAGCCTATTAATCTTTGAAGATTTTTTGATTTAATCTGCCTTCAATCTGGTATGGTCAGCCATGCTTGGCCGCTACGACCTCTCCTGCAGCGCTCCGGACAATGCCGAGCTGGTTGAATGGTGTCCGCAAGCGTGGTAGCCTGCCCAAGCAAACTTGCCGCGCTTTGAGGTGGGCCTATGGAACAAGGCTAGTGCAAAAAGGGTTGCGCGACATATGGAAATAGCTACCTAGAGGTTCTTGCTCAGACATTCTATTGTTTTTGCAATGGTGGTTGGGCTGCCTACCCAATACCCCCCCCCCCTCGCCCCTGCTGTTTTATTCGCCGCAAGAGGCGCCACCTTAACTCTTTTAACTCCAATTCTGCTCTAATCTGGTCAAATATATCGACACACAAATATTTGGCGTGTTTCGCTATAAAAAAGGAAAATATGATTATTCATTCAGGTTTTTTGCTTGTTCTTTTTTGTTGCACAAACCAGATTGTAATGTTGTGTTTTTAGCGAATAAGGATGCGAGTCAATCTGTAACCATGAGTACTGTAAAGAAGAACCACACTATGTTTTTTGCTTGAGATTCTTATATACTGTAAGATGTTGAGTTTGTTCACATGCATGTATGTTCCTATCTTGCTGAGCTATCCATTGAAATATGCTTAATTTCTTCTTCCCCATGTTTTCAACCACTGTACTAGATTTGATATGTTCATATCTTGCTGAGCTATCCACTAGATTTGATATGTTTTAATTTAGTTCCATTTGATATTGATTCATCTATATTGGGTGGTGGTTTTGGCATTCTCCCCTTACAATTGTGTGTGTATGACGAATTATGGGGAGTGCCTCTTTCACACTAATGTTCGTTGCAAACCAATCATGAAATTCAATTACTTCAGGTCTTTACTTAGAACATCATTTACATCCAATTCTTGCTCCTTTTATTTCATCACAGTGCAATGAAGTTTAGTAGCACAACTTGTAGTAGTAGTAAGAAAAGCCATATTGAAGGGACTTAAGATACTTATATGTTTCATTTTGATGACACTCTCAGGTGATAGACTAGTTAGACTTAGACTATGTTGTAAATAGTTGCTAGACACAGACTAGTTCAATACAACGGCTCCCACCATTGTATCTGGCACAATTTGATAAACGACATGGTTAGTGTGCATTGAAATAATAGTTACAGAATTTGTCTTTTGTCTTGTTTCTCGCTATATTTAGATTCACCTGCAGCTAGCATGTTACCGGTTCATGTGATTCCGAAGAATTTGGTACATCCAAAATCCCTCTGCGATATCTTTCATTTTGACATTATTTTATTTTTTCCAGTTCAGGGCAGTCACCCTATTAGTCCTCAGGCGTTATATGTGCTTCTGTGATGGTGGCCTCTACATGTTTGTTGGTATACTTTTGATAACTGGAAATATTCTATTTTTTCAGTATTTGTTCAAGTGGATGAAGGTTAATGTACGAGGGTAGAGAGTCATGTCTTCATATTTATGGGCGTGAAGAGTAATGTGCAACTGAAATTCAGACCTTCTTTTACTAATAACCAGTAGAAAAATTCAGGTTTTGTAGAAGAAAAGTGAACCAAAGGCTATAGTACTATTAGTAGGACAATGTGTTGCTTCCGGCCCATGGATCAGAATGATTCAGACGCTGCAGAGATTGCTGAACATATGAAGTTGAGTAAAACCTATGTTCACCTGCAAATTAAGCTGGTTGAAGATCAAGTTCAACAGTATAGTCAGTTTGCCAGTTTGGTAGCATTCAATTTTGTAGTAGTGATTTCTAAATAAATAAATAAATCATACTGCTAGTTACTTAGTGCTAAGTGGCATTCAATTGTGTCCAAACAAATTTTACTTGTAATATTGACGATGGGTTTTATAGTTTTAGTACATGAGTATTTCTTGGAACCACTACATTGAATTTGTATTCATTAGACCGCTTTGGTATTCCGTGGTTACCAAAAGTCCCCTGTGTACAAAATATCAATCAATGACCTGTGTTTTCTACGGTTACCAAAATAGGCTCCTACAGAATTGTGGTAGTGGTCTATGATACTTAAATCAATTACATACCATATTTCAATTTTGGTACAATACCGGTGTACTCAGCCCAATATAAATAGTAACATATCTAAGGCAAAAATACTTGAACTATAGAAAGGCAGACCTATATGTGAAAAAAAATTAAGAACACCTCACTACTGTAAGATTACCTGATTAGCCATAAAATTACAGCAAGAGGCGCTAGGTGGGTTGCTCAGGTAATTGACTCGCATGCAAACTGTAGGATTTCCTTGCACTCTTTTCTTACGGTTGTTTTACTGCGGGGATCCGTTGGCTGGGGTGAAGAAATAGTCAATGTGACCTTCCCAAGGCTGAAGCGGCGACTTGCCTGAGTACTACAATGTGACCTTCATGTCTGTATCTTCGGTTCAGGAGGATCTTCTGCACTACTGAATTTTAGTCCGCCGACACCCGCTTCATAGGTGCTTGTTGTGATCCGAAATCCGTTGAAAACACAGTTTAAAAAAGAACAAAAAGGCAGAGTTTTAAAATTTGTTGCTAGAAGTTCAGGTGCTCAGCGTGGGAAAGTTTAACATTTTGTTGCTTGATGTTTATAAAAATCTTAGATTTTCCCCGATACTAAAGATACACAATGAAGTTCAAATAAAAAAGGCGGAGCGATTCGATGTCTATAAAAAACTCAGATTTTTTTCATTACTAATGCGAAACAGATAGAAGTTCAAATTCATAACTGCCAGAAGTTTACGTACTGCATGGTGTGTGTTTTCATAAAAGAAAATAGAAATGGAAAGTTAAAGTATAAAAATTTAGTTGCAAGAAGTTAGGTGCTCGGCACGGGAAAGTTCAAAACTTGTTATGAGAGTGGTAATTGGCATGGTATACCATTTGTGCAACTCCGATGAACGGGTGAGAAATTACGAACAAAAATACGTGGTAGAAGTTCAAAATGAAAACACCGGGAAGTTCAACTACTACACAAAATGCATTTCAAATGAAAATAAAACGAATAAAAAACCAATAGCCTAAAAGATTTGTTGTAAGAAGTTCACGCGCTCCTCTCGGTGCTGTTTGATATCTCTAGTGCGAGTATACTAAAAGACAAATTGATGAGAAATTACAAACAATAAACGCAACAGAAGTTCAACTACTATGCTAAATGAATTTCAGATGGAAATCTTTTAAACCATCGCGAGTATGAACAAAATGATCAAGACGGAAAAGTTACGTGTTTACAGTAGCTTTCCATTGGTATATCACTTGCTGAATTCCGGTGAGTGGATGGAGAGCTACGAGCAAAGAATAGTACGTGAATAAACAGAGTGAAGTTCAGGTAGACGTGCCGATGAAGTTCAAGTTCTTCACGTGGTGCATTTTCGAAGACCCCATTTCGCGATAAAAGGCAGAACACATCATCTCGCCATTTTCAAAATTGCATGAAAAAAGCTAGGAATTAGAGGAAACCATCTACATGAAAAAGTTGCGCATTTTCCATAGCTTTTCAACGGTATATTATTTGCCCCATTTCGATAAAATTTCTACAAATTACGGCCAAAATACGTTTTCAGCCATTTTCGAAATTGACTTAAAACCGTAAAGAATTGGGAAAAACAATCTACATATAGAAGTATCGCATTTGTTCAAGCTTTCCAACGCCATATCACTTGCCTCATTTCGACGAACCGTTGAGAATTAACGTGAAAATACGTACTCGGTACAAATTCGGCCATTTTCTAAATTACTTTTGAACCGTTCATAGTTAGAACAATTTTTTTATATGGAAAGATGCGTATTTCCTAAGCTTTACAACGCCATATCATATGCGTAGATAGGACTAGCCGTTTTCAAACTAACCCCGAAATAGGAACCCGGCTGTTCGGTTTCAAAAATTCCGCCATTTTTGAAATTCCTCTTTGACCGTAGGGAATTTGGAAAAACGTTTAACATGTGAAATGAGCGAATTTGCAGCAGCTATCCAACACCATCTCATTTGCCTCATTACGATGAATGATTTAAAAATAGCATCAAAAATACGATTCACGTTTTTTGGTATGAAGAAAAACGGTTTTCAAAACTGCTCTTAAACCGTGTACATTTTGCCAAAAATTCAACCAAGGCTGTTATACTGGTGTCCATAGCTTTCAAACGGTATATTGCAAGACCTATTTGGGCACTTTGTCGGAAGTTCAACCTAGCACTCGGGGAAGTTCATGTCGAACAACTCAGGAAGTTAAATTGCAGTAAAAGCAAGTTCATCACATCCCCGAGAGCAAATCCGCCAACGAGCGAGATTCCTATTTAAAACGGACATTTAGTTGCTAAAAACAGTTCCCAAATTACACTTACATCACATAAAACACGACTGATCAGAAAAATTCGGGCGGGGAGACACGGTTGCGAAGATAGCCCGAAGGTTGGGTTCCTACAAAGGGAAGTTCAGGGTTGTGTAACTCAGGAAGTTCAACCCGTGATCAGAATAGTGTTTATGTATATATATGTATATGTATATATATATATATATATAAATATAATATGATGTATTGATAAATGTGGGGTTCTCAAAGCGGTCTTGGTCTGCTCATTGGACACAAACAAAGTACACAAAGTTGTAAGGGCTAACTTTTAACTAAACAAATAACCCAGAAAAAGCTACGGGATTGATCTACTTATATATGACTAATGGGCGACGACCAGTGAGTGCAAGGATGTCCCAAGGTAGTCTAAAACTAACCGTAGGTCGTACAAGGCCTATGAGCCCAAGTGGAGGTGATGCAATACCTTTTGATTTGGATTTTGACTCGGATTTTGTAGGACCATCACACCATTTTGGATGTATCGCCATGACCAGAAGAAATTTTAAGGTGAATCCAACTGTGTTGGCAAGTACATGAAATCTACTTTCTAACACATAAAGAATCACCCAATTAGGAGTCTGGATGCAAAAGTTGTTGGTGTTTTGAGTCAGGAATGTGTGTGCAATCCGAATCTGAGTCCAAAACATGGGCCAAAAGTTATGTGGGAGGGGAGGGGGACTTCTTGAACATCACCTAGTGATTACCTTGATGTGAGAGGACCTCTTGAACAACACCTAATCCTTTGCTCCTCCTTTGTCTTCACACATGGTTCGTACAAGTGTTGGAAAATTCTTGCATTTAGGCATGAAATAAAAACAGGCGAAGTATTTTTTATCAGGATAACATAAATAAATTATTGCATAATTCTTATAAGAAATTGCCTAACAAATATGCATGCATGCAATATTTTTGGTCATATCCAAGGTAGTCGTGCCCTCATCATAATGTTAATGGGATTACCTACAATATAATGTTTAATTATTTGCCCATTAACCACCTTCGATTCATTTCCTTCAGCATATTAATCTTGACGGCTCTAGAGCGGTGAACTTCTTTGACGAAATATGGTGCTTCCCACATATAGAGAAGTTTACGTGCAAAATATCTGAAACAAGACTTGTACAAGAGAACTTTATCACCAATATGAAATTCTCCTTTTCGAATCCTTTTATCATGCCATATTTTGACTTTCTCCTTGAATAATTTAGAATTTTCATAAGCATGTGTTCTCCATCCATCTAGAGAACTAATGTCAAATAACCTCTTTTCATCGACAATCATAAAGTTATAATTTATTTATTTAATAGCCCAATAATCTTTATGTTATAGCTCAAGGGGTAGATATCAAGCCTTTTCGTAAACCATTTTATATGGTGACATACCCATAGGATTTTCATAAGCAGTTCTATATGCCCACAAAGCTTCATCAAGTTTCTTAGACCAATTCTTTCTAGATATGTTAATAGTCTTTTGCAAAATTAATTATATTTCTTGATTGCTTAATTCTACTTGTCTGCTAGACTAAGGATGATAAGTGATAACCCACAAGCATAGGGGATTGCAACAGTTTTTGAGGGTAGGGTATTCAACCCAAATTTATAGATTCCACACAAGGGGAGTCAAAGAATATTTGGGAGTATTAACAGTTGAGTTGTCGATTCAACCACACTCAGAGATAAATATCCGCAGAAAAGTGATCAGTTGCACAGTAATATGATAGTTTGATAGCAGTGGTAACAATAATAGTAGTAGTAACAATAGCAGTAGTGATTTTGTAGCAAGTGTAACAATAGCAGCAACAATAGTAACTTAGCGAGAACAATAAGTGGAAAACTCATAGGCACTGGATCGGAGTATTTGTTGGATGATATTCATCATATATCTGTCATAACCTAGGGTGACAAAGAACTAGCTCCCGTTCATCAATGAAATGTAGGCATGTATTCCGTACATAGTCACACGTGCTTATGGAAAAGAACTTGCATTATATCTTTTGTCCTACCCTCCCATGGCAGCGGGGTCCATAAGGAAACTAATGCATATTAAGGCCTCCTTTATATAGAGAACCAGAACAAAGCATTAACACTTAGTGAATACATGGAATCCTCAAACTACGGTCATCCTCGTGAAGTATCCCAAATATTGTCACTACGCGGTTGACGGATCATAACGGATAATAGGTGCATAGGAATAGGCAAGATCGGATCAAGAACATAGATATAATGACGATAACATAAACGGTTCAAATCTGAAATCATGGCACTTGGGCCCTAGTGACAAGCATTAAGCATGGAGAAGTCATAGCAACATAAATCTTAGAACATAGTGTTAGAGTATTACATACATCCATGTAACCTTTTTGTATTTACCCCATTGTATAAGGGCTTTCCTGCATATATTCCACACGTGTACATGTATATATACTAGCCTTTGGCCTCCTGGAAATACAAGTTGCATATTTCCTAACATGGTATTAGAGCCTTAGGTTTTTTTTTCCGCACGCGCAACTCATGCTCTCGATCCAATCTTCCTCCTACCGTCACTGTTTTTCTTCTCCCCGGTGCAGCTCTGCTCCCTCGTATCTCTTCCTCGGCCGGCTCGTTCTGCCCGTGCACTCCCACACAGGCCTCCTGCAATCGCTACTCACTCGACTGTCCTGCAGTCGCTACTCGCACGAGCCTCCTGCAGTCGCCCGGGCCTCTTCACCACCAACCGCCGCCAACCTGTATCGTCAAGCACTCTCGCACGGGCCTCCTCCTGATGTCGCTATCTCTCCTCCATCGACCGCTAGTTCTCCTTGTTCGCCTCACATCGTCGTTGCCCTCGATCCAGTCCGGATCGAAGCTCCCTGTCGGTCTCCCTCTGCTTCTTGTTGGACCGGATCCCGTCGCTCTTCTTGTTGGAAAAATTCTCGCCGCCGGTTCTTTGACTTCTACCAGATCCAACCACCAGACAATCGTCCGGGACGGATCTTGCTACTGGCCGCTATCCCTGCCTTCTGCTGGTGTTGCTCTTGCCGGATCCTGCCGGCTACTGCTTTCACGGGTGCCCCTGTTCTGCTGATCATTGACTGCTAAAAAAAGGAAAAAATGTCTTCGTCGTCAGTCTATGTTGCCACGCTTGGTTTGAGCGTTTTGCCTCTATGGTGACTGCCGCTGGTTTTTCAGCGAGTGCTCATGATCCAGTGTTGTTTGTCCACCTTTCACCTCGTGGACAGACTCTTCTTCTTCTCTATGTCGATGACATGATCATCACTGGCGACGACCCCAAGTATATTGCCTTTGTAAAGGCCCGTCTTAGTGAGCAATTTCTTATGTCTAATATTGGGCCTCTTCGCTATTTTCTTGGGATTGAAGTCTCTTCTACCTCTGATGGATTTTTTATATCCTAGGAAAAATATATATAGGATCTTCTTGCTCGTGCTGCTCTTACTGATGAGCGCACCGTTGAGACTCCCATGGATCTCAATGTTCACCTTTGTGATACTGATGGTGACCCTTTGCCCGATCCGACGCGTTATCGTCATGTTGTTGGGAGTCTTGTCTATCTAGTTGTTACTCGTCTGGATATTTCTTATCCGGTTCATATTCTGAGTAAGTTTTTCTCTGCTCCCACTTTAGGTCATTATAGTCACCTCCTTCGTGTTCTCCGATATCTTCGGGGCATGATCTCTCACCGTCTATTCTTTCCTCGCTCCAGTTCCTTACAACTTCAGGCCTATTCGGATGCTACATGGGCTAGTGATCCCTCTGATCGCCGTTCACTTTCTGCTTACTGTGTTTTTCTTGGTGGTTCTCTCATTGCCTGGAAGACGAAGAAGCAGACTGCAGTTTCCCGTTCGAGTGCAGAGGTTGAGTTACGAGCTATGTCTCTTTTTACGGCAGAGGTCACTTGGTTACAGTGGTTACTTCATGATTTTGGTGTTTCTGTCACTACACCTACTCTGCTATTATCAGACAGTACATGTGCTATTAGCATTGCGCGCGATCATGTGAAGCATGAGCTCACCAAGCATATTGGTGTTGATGCTTTGTATGTGCACCCTGTTGTGCAGGATCAGGTTATTGCTCTTCAGTATGTGCCTTCCGAGTTATAGTTGGATGATTTTTTGATGAAGGCCTAGATGAGAGCACAACATGGCTTCTATCTCTCCAAACTCAGTGTTGTTAATCCACCATGAGTTTGAGGGGGGGGGTGTTAGAGTACTACCGTTGGGGAACGTTGCATGGGAAACAAAAAATTCCTACGCACACGCAAGATCTATCCATGGTGATGAGCATCTACGAGAGGGAGAGTGGATCTACATACCCTTGTAGATCGCTAAGCAGGAAGCGTTAAGAAACGCGGTTGGTGTAGTCGAACGTCTTCACGATCCAAATCGCCGAGCATCCCGCGATCTCATCATGACCCGTCCTACGATCCAATCAAGATCCGTCCCGCGAACTCATCACGATCCGTCCCGCAATCTCATCACGATCCGTCTCGCGATCTTGATCACGGTCCTTCCGATCTAGGGCCGAACGGACAACACCTCCGCGTTCAGCACACGTACAGCTTGATGACGATCTCCGCCTTCTTGATCCAGCAAGAGGGAGCAGAGAGGTAGATGAGTTCTCCGGCAGCGCGACGACGTTGCGGCGATGGTGGTGGAGCTATTCCAGCAGGGCTTCGCCTAAGCACCACTGAAAACCGATCTAGAGGAGAAACTGCGATCTAGAGGAGAGGTAGCACGTGGCTATTAGGGTTAGATTTTTCCTCTAAATCCTCTAGTATATATAGGAGGGAGGGAGGGGAGGAGGCAGCCTCAAACCCTCAAGGTTTGGTCTAAATTGGAGGTGGAGGAGTCCTACTCCAATCCTATTAGGAGTAGGATTCCTCCTTTCCATTTAGAAACTCTTTCCACCTCTCCACCTTTGGATTTTTTCCTTCTCAAACCACACCAGCCGCATGGGCCCTTAGAGGAGGCTTTGGCCAGCCCACTAGGGGATGGTTTACCTCCTCCCACAGCCCATGTAGCCTCTTGGGTCAAAATACCTCTCCCGATGCTCTCCCGGTACACTACCGGCACTCGGAGTACACTACCGATGAGCCCGAAACTTTTCCGGTGACCCAAAAAGGACTTCCTATATATCAATATTTACCTCTGGACCATTCCGGATCTCCTCCTGACATCCGGGATCTCATTCTGGACTCCGAACAACTTTCGGTCACCACCATACATAACTCTATACTACCGAAACGTCACTGAACCTTAAGTATGCAGACCCTACGGTTTCGAGAACTATGTAGACATGACCGAGATACCTCTATGGTCAATAACCAACAGCAGGACCTGGATGCCCATATTAGTTCCTACATATTCTACGAAGATCTTTATCGGGCGAACCTCTATGTCAAGGATTCAGTTAATCCCGTATGATGTTCCATTTGTTCTTTCGTATGTTACTTGCCCGAGATTCGATTGTTTATATCTCCATACCTAGTTCAACCTCGTTACCGGCAAGTGTCTTTACTTGTTCCATAATACGAGATCCCATGACTAACACTTAGTAACATTGCTTGCAAGGCTTATTGTGATGTTGTATTACCGAGTGGGCCCTGAGATACCTCTCTGTCACATGGAGTAACAAATCCCAGTCTTGATCCATGCCAACCCAACAGACACCCTCGGAGATACCTTTAGAGAACCTTTATAGTCACCCAGTTATGTTGCAATGTTTGATACACACAAGGTACTCCTCCGGTGTCAGTGAGTTGCATGATCTAATGGTCATAGGAACAAATACTTGACATGTAGAAAACAGTAGCAATAAACTGACACGATCATATGCTACATTTGTAGTTTGGGTCTTGTCCATCACATCATTCTCCTAATGATGTGATCCCATTATCAAATGACATCTCATGTCCATGACTAGGAAACCATAGCCATCTTTGATCAACGAGCTAGTCTATTAGAGGCATACTAGGGACATGGTGTTGTCTATGTATCCACACATGTATCTGAGTTTCCGATCAACACAATTATAGCATGGATAATAAACGATTATCATGAACAAGGAAATATGATAATAACCAATTTATTATTGCCTCTAGGGCATATTTCCAATAGTCTCCCACTTGCACTAGAGTCAATAATCTAGTTCATTTCACCATGTGATTCGCATTGTTATGAATCTAACACCCAATGAGTTATGGGGCTCGATCATGCTTTGCATGTGAGAGAGGTCTTATAGTCAACGGGTCTGCGACATTTAGATCCATATGTACTTTGCAAATCTCTATGTCAAACTGTAAACACTGCTACCACACTCCACTTGGAGCTATTCCAAATGGCTGCTCTACTATACGTATCCGGATTGCTACTAAGAGTCATCCGGATTGGTGTCAAAGCTTGCATCGACGTAACTCTTTACGACAAACTCTTTCTTACCTCCATAATCGAGAAACATTTCCTTAGTCTTTTAGTTAGTAAGGATGATCTTGACCGCTGTCGAGTGATCCACTTCTGGATCACTCTTGTACCCCTTGACGGACTGATGGCAAGGCACACACAGGTGCAGTACATAGCATGTCATACTATAGAGAGCCTATGGCTAAGGCATAGGGGATGACATTCGTCCTTTCTCTTTCTTCTTCCATGGTCGAGCTTTGAGTCTCACTCAACTTCACACCTTACAAAGCAGGCGAGAACACTTCTCTCTGACTAATCCATTTTGAACTCTTTCAAAATCTTGTCAAGGTATGTACTCATTCAAAGTCTCATCAAGCATCTTGATCTATCTCTATAGATCTTGATTCTCAACAATTAGGTAGCTTTATCCAGGTCTTCCTTTCAAGAACTCCTTTCAAACAACCCTTTATGCTTTCCAGAAATTCTACATCATTTCCGATCAACAATATGTCAACCACATATGCTTATCAGAAACTCTATAGTGCTCCCACTCACTTTATTGTAAATACAAGTTTCTCATAAACTTTGTATAGACTCAGAAACTTTGATAACCTCATCAAATTGTATATTCCAACTCCGAGATGCTTGCTTCAGTCCATAGAAGGATCTCTGAAGCTTGCTCACCTTTTAGCATCCTTAGGAGTGACAAAACCTTTTGGTTGTACCACATACAACTTTTGCTCAAGTAAACTGTTAAGGAAATGATGTTTTGTCATCCATCTGCCAGATTTCATAATTGAAAAATGCAACAACTGCTAACATAATTCCAACAGACTTTAGCATCGCTATGAGTGAGAAAGTCTCATCGCAGTCAACTCTTTGAACTTGTTGGAAACTTCTTTGTGACAAGTCGAGCTTTATAAATGGTGACATTTACCATGAGCGTCTGTCTTCATCTCAGAGGTCCATTTGTAGACCTGCCATCCAACGAGCAAGTCTACCAAAGTCTATACTTGATTTTCATACATGGATCCTTTCTCAGATTTCATGGCCTCTAACCATTTGTCGGAATCCAGGCCCATCATCGCTTCTCCATATCTCGTAGGTTCATCATTGTCCAACAACATGACCTTCAAGACAGGGTTGTCATACCACTTAGGAGCAGTACACATCCTTGTCGACCTACGAGGTTTGATAGTAACTTGATCCGAAGCTTCATGATCATCATCATTTACATCCTCTTCAACTGACGTAGGTTCCACAGAAACATCTTTCTACGCTGCGCTACTCTCTGGTTGAAACAAAGGTTCAACAACCTCATCAAGTTCTATCTTCCTCCCACTCAATTCTTTCGAGAGAAACTTTTTCTCGGGAAAGGACCCGTTTTAGCAACAAACACATTATGCTTGGATCTGATATAGAAGGTTCACCCAACTGTTCTTAGGGTAATCTATGAAGATTCATTTGTCCGCTTTGGGTTCGAGCTCATTAGGTGAAAACATTTTTCCACACAAGCGTCGCAGCCCCAAACATTAAGAAATGACAGCTTAGGTTTCTATCAAACCATAATTCACACGGTGTCATCTCAACGGATTTAGATGGTGCCTTATTTAAAGTGAATGTAGTTGTCTCTAATGCATAACCCCAAAACTATAGTAGCAAAACGATAAGAGACATCATAGTCCACACCATATCCAATAGAGCTCAACTATGACGTTCGGACACAACATCACACTATGGTGTTCCAGGTGGCGTGAGTTGTGAAACGACTTTCACATTGTCTAAAGTTGTATGCCAAACTTGTAACTCAGATATTCACCCACAATCATATCGCAGACATTTTTATCTTCTTGTCACGATGATCTTAAACTTTACTCTGAATTTGCTTGAACTTTTCAAACGTTTCAGACTTGTGTTTCATTAAGTAAACATACACTATATCTACTCAAATCATGAGTGAAGGTAAGAAAATAACGATATCCACCGCACGCTACAAGACTCATTGGATTGCATACATCAACATGTATCATTTCCAATAAATCACTTGCCCGCTCCATCAATCCGGAAAACGGGGTCCTTAGTCATCTTGCCCAGGAGGCATGGTTCGCATGTCTCAACCGATTCGAAATCGAAAGAGTCCAAAGATCCATCAACATGGAGTTTCTTCATGCGCTATATACCAATATGACACTTAGCAGCAGTGCCAGAAGTATGTGGTACTATAATTATTAACTTTGTATCTTTTGGCATCAATGTTATGAACATGTGTATTACTATGATCAAGATTCAACAAACCATTCTCACTGGGTGCATGACCGTTGAAGGTATTATTCATGTAAACAAAATAACAATTATTCTCTAACTTAAATGAATAACCGTGTTGCAATAAACACGATCTAATCATGTTCATGCTCAACGCAAAACACCAAATAACATTTATTTAGGTTCGTCACTAATCCTGAAGGTAGAGAGAGCGTGCAATGTCGATCACATCAACCTTGGAAACTTTTCCAACACACATCGTCACCTCATCCTTAGCTAGTCTCCATTTATTCCATAGCTTTTACTTCGAGTTACTAACATTTGGCAACCGAACCGGTATCCAATACCCAGGTGCTATTAGGAGTACTAGCAAGGTACACATCAATACCACATATATCAAATACACTTGTGTCGACGTTGCCAACCTTCTTATCTACCAAGTATCTAGGGTTGTTCCGCTTCAGCGACCGCTCACTTCATAATAGAAGCACTTAGTCTTGGGTTTGGGTTCAACTTTGGGTTGCTTCACTGGAGTAGAAGCTGACTTTCCATCCATGAAGTTTCCCTCCTTGCCCTTTCCCTTCTCGAAACTAGTGGTTTTACTAACCATCAACACTTGATGCTCCTTATTGATTTCTACCTTCGCGGTGTCAAACATCGCGATCAACTCATGGATCATTATTTCTATCCCTGGCATTTTATAGTTCATCACCAAGTTCTAGTATCTTAGTGACAGTGATTTGGAGAACTATATCAATCACGATCTTATCTGGAAGATCAACTCCCACTCGATTCAAGCGATTGTAGCACCCAGACAATCTGAGCACATGCTTAACGATTGAGCTATTCTCCTTCATCTTGCAGGTAAAGAATCTTGTTGGAGATCTCATATCTCACAACATGGGCACGAGCCTGAGATCCCAATTTCAGCTCTTAGAACATCTCATATGTTTCGTGACGTTCAAAACGTTTTGGAGCCGCAATTCTAAGCCGTAATGCATGACGCACTAAACTATCAAGTAGTCATCGGAACGTGCCTATCAGATGTTCACAACATCTATAGACGACGCTAGAGGGGGTGGCGCACTGAGCGGCGCATTGAGGACATAAGCCTTCTGTGCAGCAATGAGGACAATCTTCAGATCACGGACCCAGTCCGCAATGTTGCTACCATCATATTTCAACTCTATTTCTCTAGGAACACATAGAAATTCAAGGGAGCTATAGCGTGAGCTAGTAATCTACAACATAATTTTGCAAAGACACTACTGACTATGTTCATGATAATGAGTTCAATTAATCATATTACTTAAGAACTCCCACTCAAATTGACATCCCTCCGGTCATTCAAGTGATACATGATCCAAATTCACCAACTCAAGTCCGATCATCACGTGAGTTGAGGTGGCT
Source organism: Hordeum marinum (assembly GCA_022496015.1). NCBI lineage: Eukaryota > Viridiplantae > Streptophyta > Magnoliopsida > Poales > Poaceae > Hordeum > Hordeum marinum. The sequence continues at coordinate 116,987,081 of CM039672.1, forward strand.
TCAATGGTGAACATCATCATGTTGATCATATCTACTATATGACTCATGTTCGACCTTTTGGTCTCTTGTGTTCCAAGGCCATGTCTGTACATGCTAGGCTCGTCAAGTTTAACCCGAGTGTTTTGTATGTGCAACACTGGCTTGCACCCGTTGTATGTGAACATAGAGTCTATCACACCCGATCATCATGTGGTGTCTCGACACGACGAACTTTCGCAACAGGGCACACTCGGGGAGAACACAATTTATCTTGAAATTAAGTGAGGGATCACCTTATAATGCTACCGTCATCCTAAGCAAAACAAGGTGCATAAAAGGATTAACATCACATGCAAATCATAAGTGACATGATACGGCCATGAACTTGTGCTTTTGATCTCCATCTTGAAAGCACCGGCATGATCTCCATCTTCACCGGCATGACACCATGATCTCCATCGACGTGTCGCCATCGGGGTTGTCGCGCCCACCATGCGTCTACTACTATTGCTACCATTTAGCGATAAAGTAAAGCATTACATAGCGCTTAATGATTGACACGCAGGTCATACAATAATTAAAGACAACCCTATGTCTCCTGCCGGTTACCGTACTCATCGACATGCAAGTCGTGATATTCTATACAACACATGATGGTCTCATACATCACATATATCTCATCATGTAATTGGCCATATCACATCACAACATACCCTGCAAAAACAAGTTAGACATCCTCTAATTGTTGTTGCATGTTTTACGTGGCTGCTACGAGTATCTAGCAAGAACAATTCTCACCTACGCATAAACCACAATGGTGATACATAAGTTGCTTTTCAACCTTCTCAAGCACCGCCTTAGTCGAATCGAATCCAACTAAAGTAGGAGAAACAGACACCCGCCAGCCATCTTTGTGCAACGAAGTTACACGTTAGTCGATGGAACCGGTCTCTCGTAAGCGTACGAGTAAGGTTGGTCCGGGACGCTTCATCCCACAATACCGCTGAACCAAAACACAACCAAGGGAGGAAGCAATCTAAGCATCAACGCCCACAAACTCTTTGTGTTCTACTCGAGATCTCATCTACACATAGACCTAGCTCATGATGCCACTGTTGAGGAACGTTGCATGGGAAACAAAAAATTTCCTACACACACGCAAGATCTATTCATGGTGATGAGCATCTACGAGAGGGAGAGTGGATCTACATACCCTTGTAGATCGCTAAGCGGGAAGCGTTAAGAAACGCGGTTGGTGTAGTCGAACGTCTTCGCGATCCAAATTGTGGAGCATCCCGCAATCTCATCACGATGCGTCCCACGATCCAATCACGATCCGTCCCGTGAAGTCATCACGATCCGTCCCACAATCTTATCGCGATCCGTCTCACGATCTTGATCACGGTCCTTCCGATCTATAGCCGAACGGACGACACCTCTGTGTTCAGCACATGTACAACTCGATGACGATCTCTGCCTTCTTGATCCAACAATAAGGAGTGGAGAGGTAGATGAGTTTTCCAGCAGCACGACAACATTGCGGCAATGGTGGTGGAGCTATTCCAGGAGGGCTTCGCCTAAGCACCGCTGAAAACCGATGTAGAGGAGAAACTGCGATCTAGAGGAGAGGTAGCACGTGGCTATTAGGGTTAGCTTTTTTCCTCTAAATCCTCTAGTATATAAAGGAGGGAGGGAGGGGAGGAGGAAGCCTCAAACCCTCAAGTTTTGGTCGAAATTGGAGGTGGAGGAGTCCTACTCCAATCCTATTAGGAGTAGGATTCCTCCTTTCCACTTGGAAACTCTTTCCACCTCTCCACCTTTGGATTTTTTCCTTCTCAACCCACTCCAGCCACATGGGCCCTTAGAGGAGGCTTAGGCCATCCCACAAGGGGCTGGTTTACCTCCTCCCACAGCCCATGTAGCCTCTTGGGTCGAAATACCTCTCCCGATGGTCTCCCCGTACACTACCGGCACTCTCGGTACACTACCGATGAGCCCAAAACTTTTCCGACGACCAAAACAGGACTTCCTATATATCAATATTTACCTCCAGACCATTCCGGAGCTCCTTGGGACGTCCGGATCTCATCCGGGACTCCGAACAACCTTCGGTCACCACCATACATAACTCTATACTACCGAAACGTCACCGAACCTTAAGTGTGCAGACCCTGCGGGTTCGAGAACTATGTAGACATGACCGAGATACCTCTACGGTCAATAACCCATAGCGGGACCTGGATGCCCATATTGGTTCCTACATATTCTACGAAGATCTTTATCGGGCGAACCTCTATGTCAAGGATTCAGTTAATCCCGTTTGATGTTCCCTTTGTTCTTCGGTATGTTACTTGCCCGCAATTCGATCGTTGATATCTCCATACCTAGTTCAACCTCGTTACCGACAAGTCTCTTTACTCGTTCTATAATACAAGATCCCATGACTAACACTTAGTCACATTGCTTGCAAGGCTTATTGTGATGTTATATTACCGAGTGGGCCCTGAGATACCTCTCCGTCACACGGAGTAACAAATCCCAGTCTTGATCCATGCCAACCCAACAAACACCCTTGGAGATACCTGTAGAGCACCTTTATAGTCACCCAGTTACGTTGCGATGTTTGATACACACAAGGTACTCCTCCGGTGTCAGTGAGTTGCATGATCTCATGGTCATAGGAACAAATACTTGACATGCAGAAAACAGTAGCAATAAACTGACATGATCAGATGCTACTTTTGTAGTTTGGGTCTTGTCCATCACATCATTCTTCTAATGATGTGATCCCGTTATCAAATGACATCTCATGTCCATGACTAGGATACCATAGCCATCTTTGATCAACGAGCTAGTCTATTAGAGGCATACTAAGGACATGGTGTTGTCTATGTATCCACACATGTATCCGAGTTTCCGATCAACACAATTATAGCATGGATAATAAACGATTATCATGAACAAGGAAATATGATAATAACCAATTTATTATTGCCTCTAGGGCATATTTCCAACAATTACATACAACCATGTAACCTTTTTGTATTTACCCCATTGTATAAGGGTTTTCCTGCATATATTCCACACCTGAACATGTATATATACTAGTCTTTGGTCTCCTGGACATACAAGTTGCACATGTCCTAACACATAGTGGGTACTAGGGATCAAGCCCTAACAAAACTAACTTGATTACATGATGTATCTCATCCAACTCCTCACCGACCAGCAAGGCTATGCAGGAATTACTCACTCTCGGTGGGGAGCATCATGGAATTGGTGATGGATAAGGGTTGATGATGACGAAGACCAAATATTCCCCTCTCCGGAGCCCCAAACGGGCTCCAGATATGGCCTCCCGATGAAGAAGATGAGGTGCTGGCGGCTCCGTATTATGAAACTTTCCTAATAATTGTGAATTCATAGCGTTGGAATTAGGGTCGGGGACCCACGAGGTGTCCACCCTTCACCAGGCCGCGCCAGGGGGGCCTGGTGCGCCCTGGTGGAGCGTGGGCACCCTAGGCCCCCTCTCAGGTGGCTTCTGGCTCCATAATTCCTTAATTATTCCAAAATAAATCCCCAAAAAGTTTCACTCCGTTTCGAGAACTTTTATTTCTACACAAAAACAACACCATGGTACTTCTGCTGAAAACAACGTCAGTCCGGGTTAGTTTCATTCAAATCATGTAAATTAGAGTCCAAAACAAGAGAAAAAGTGTTAGGAAAAGTAGATACGTTGGGGACGTATCAATAAGGTGATGCTATTATATGCTTTACATCATATTGAGCTAAAACTATACAGAAAGCACCATGAATGAAATGTGAACCACCATTAGTCATTAAATATCTAGGGACCCTAAACATTGGAAAGATAACCTCTTTAAGCATTTTAATGGAAGTCTTATGTTTTACACTACTAGTTGGAATAGTTTCTACCCACCTACTTTCATAATCAACAATAATTAAAATATGATTCACTGATAACCCACAAGTGTAGGGGGTTGCGATAGTCTTCACGAGTAGTATTCCACCTTAATTTATTGATTTGACACAAGGGAAGCCAAAGAATATTTATTGGTCTTAGAAGTTGAGTTGTCCATTCAAACACACCTGGGTCATCTCTCTATAGCAAAAGTTGTAGTAGCACATCAAAATAGTAGTAGTAATGGTAATGGTAACAATAAAAGTTTTATAGTGATGTGATAGTAACAATAGCAATAGTAACTTAGCAAGATTCAGTATGAAAAGCATAGGCATTTGGATCGATGATGGATAAGTACATTGATTGGATGACATTTATCAGGTAGCAATTACATGCTAGAGCGACACATAACTAGATTCTATTCATCATTGTAATGTAGGCATGTATTCCGTATATAGTTATACAAGCTTATAATAAGAACTTGCATGACATGTTTTGTCCTACCCTCCTATGGCAGCAGGGTCTGTGAGGAAACTAAGTGCTATTAAGGCCTCCTTTTGATAGAGATCCCAAACAAAGCATTAACACATAGTGAATATATGAACTCCTCAAACTATGACAAATCACCAGAGAGAATCCAAATTATTGTCACCTTGGGGTATGCAGACCATGACACATAATTGATGCATACAACTTGCAATATAGGATCCAAAACTCTCTCATATTCATGAAAACACAATAGGTTCAAATCTAAAATCATGGCACTCGGGCCCTACCGACAAGCATTAAGCATAACAACATCAATCTGAGAACATAGTGGATACTAGGGATCAAGCCCTATCAAAATAACTCGATTACATGATAAATTTCATCCAATCCCATCACCGTCCAACAATTCTATAAAGGAATTACTCACTCCCGGTGGTGAGCATCATGATGGTGTTGATGGAGAAGGGTTGGTGATGACGACAGCGACGAATCCCCCTCTCTGGAGCCCCAAACGGACTCTAGATTAGCCCTCCCGAGGAAGAACATGAGGTGGCGGCGGATCCTTCTCATAGAACATGGTGAAAACTTCTCTCTATTTTTTCTTCGGAAATAGGAATTTATAGGACTAGAATTAGGGTCTGCGAAGCCACGACGTTGCCCCAAGCCAACATGGCGTGCCTAGGGGGTGGTCGTGCCCTATTGGCCTGTCACCAAGAGGTGCCCCCCTCTGGTGGGTCTTTGCTCCAATATTTTTTATATATTCTAAAAAATTCTCCATAAAGTTTTGTCCAATTACGAGAACTTTTATTTCTATGCAAAAACAACACAATGGCAGTTCTATTGAAAACAATGTCAGTCCAGATTAGTTTCATTCAAATCATGCAAATTAGAGTCCAGAACAAGAGCAAAAGTATTTGGAAAAGTAGATATGTTGGAGACTGATGTCCACTACACAACTTTATTCTTGTAGACGTCGCTGGGCCTCCAAGTGCGGAGTTTTGTAGGACGGCAACAAATTTCGCTCAAGTGGATGACCTAAGGTTTATCAATCTGGAGGAGGTCTAGTATGAAGATGTTATCTCTCAAATAACCCTCCAATCAAATACAAGAAATCTCTTGTGTCCCCAACACACCCAATACAATGGTAAATTGTATAGGTGCACTAGTTCGGCAAAGAGATGGTGATACAAGTGTAGTATGGATAGTAGATATAAGTTTTTGTAATATGAAAAATATAAAAACTACACGGTAGGAAGTGGCAAACAGCGAGAAAAATGTTGTATAAAGGCTTGGAAATAAGGCCTAGGGTTCATACTTTCACTAGTGCAATCTCTCAACAATGCTAACATAATAGAATCATATGATCATCACTCAACGTGGGACAAAGAATCACTCCAGAGTTCATAAGTAGCTGAGAACATAAGAGGGAATTATTGTAGGTAGTAGAACCACCTCAAAGTTATCCTTTCCGATCAATCTATTGAGCCATTCCTATAAGTGTCACAAACATCCCTAGAGTTCACTATAAAATAACAACTATGATGCATATCAACCAACCCTAATGTCACCTAGATACTCCAATGTCACCACAAGTATCCAGGGGTTAATTATTCGACATGCATCAAACATTTTCAGATTCATCATATTCAATCCAACAAAAAAAACTTCAACGAGTACCCCAATATTTCTATCAGAGAAAGTAGGACAAGAACATGTATCAACCCCGATGCATAAATTTCCCCATTGTAACCAAGATAATCTGCAAGTTGAGTACCAAAACATATATCAAGTGAACCAATAGAACATCCCATTGTCACCACGGGTATCCACATGTAAGACATACATCAAGTGATCTCAAATCAAATATTCAATCCGACATAACAAAATCTCAAAGGGAAAGATTCAATTCATCACATCAAGATAGAAAGGGACAAACACCATATGATCCAACTATATTAACAAAGCTTGTGAGACATCAACACTGTGACATCAAGAACATGAGAGAGGGATCAAACACATAGCTACTGGTACATACCCTCATCCCCGAGGGTGAACTACCCCCTCCTCGTCTTGGACACCACCGTGATGATGAAGATGGCCACCGTTGATGATTGCCCCTTCGACAGGGTGTCGAAATAGGGCTCCAGATGAGTTTTCTTTGGTATAGAGGCTTGTAGCAGCAGAGTGGAAGTTCTAGGTTTATTTCTGAGGGTTTCTGTATATATAGGATTTTTCGGTGTTGGAATCATGCTAACCGGAGCCATGAGGGGCCCACAAGCTATCAAGGCGTGCCAAGGGGGTGGGCGGGCCCTCTTGTCTTGTGGCTAACAGGTGTCCACCCTCCGGTGGTTCTTCGCTTTGGTATTTCTCATATTGTCCAAAAAAAATTGTCAAGAAGTTTCAGGCAATTCCGAGACCTTTTATTTTCTACATAAAAACAACACCACGGTAATTCTGCTAAAAACAGTGCCAGTGCGTGTTAGTTCTTGCATCAAAACCATATAAAAGTATTGTAAACATGGGTAAATATGGTATGAATACTTCATAAATTAGCGATACGTTGGAGACATATCAGCATCCCCAAGCTTAATTCCTACTATAATTTATGAAGTGTGAATGCTAGCATAGTGAATAATTTTGATCAACGATAATTTCAGTCTCTTTTGTAGCATCATAACCAACAACTATTTATCATAAAACTCATGATGATAGAGTAGCAATTAATCCACATGTCATGGTTCCAACAATGCATTCTCTTGAAACTTAGCAACCTATGTTCTTAGTCATCAAACAATTTCAATGGATCTTATTCTTAGCAAAGTCTATCTAAGAGCTCCACATACTCAATTTTCATATAGTCTTATATGATTGGTAATACTCAAAGCAAACTTTTATAGCGAACAACATCCATCAAACACAGAGAAAGAAAGGGGCTCAATGTTTCGTGTCCCAACATACTTATCATAAAAACAATTGTCAACAATAATGAATCAAGATAAAAAATTATTTGGATATTTCCTCACCACATGATGCTTGCCAACTATAATAGATTGAGGTTGGAATAGGAAGTTGACTCAATATTAAAAGTAAATAACACGAAAGTAAATAACATAAAAGTAAATAGACTGTCCCTTCGTAAGGGGAAGCAGAGATTTGCTGAGGTGCCAGAGCTCATTGTTTAAAACAGAGATGAATTTATTTTGGGTGCTGTTGTGCCTTTCCTGTCAACATTACAACTAGGGATTTCAATATCTTCCATGCTAATCACATTATTAATGGTTCCCAAGCAGAATTGAAATTTTACTCCCCCTCAACCATTCAAACACATTCCATGGCTAGCCGTATCCAAACAATCACCTTTCTAGGGAGAGTTCTTGTTCATTTATTTTTTTATTATGCAGGACTGGGAATCCTTTTTACCAGCCTCTCTCGTGCAATTAAAAGTGAATAAACACTCATCATGAGAATAACCCACTTATCATGGAATATATTGACCACCCGATCGCTCCATGTGTGGTATGGGCACACAAAACAAATGTTTATTTGAATCTTTTAGAGGTGACACATGAAAATTTACTTGGAATGGCCGTGAAATACCATATATTGGTAGGTATGGTGGACTCTCACGTAAGAAAATTGTCTCAAGGATATTTATGCACAAGTAGTATCCCTACTAAGTACGAATTTTTGTCTAGCAAAAGGTTCTAAACAAGCACCACATATTGGAGGTTCCATAACAATATAAATTTTATGCAAATATTCCCAAACATAACCATTACATTCTCTTCCTTGTCCAACTTCAACTATTTGATCAGGGTTGAAAATAATTAATTGGTATTCACAATCATAAAACATGTCCAAGATAATATATTTGATGTGAAATTTCTCTTTCTTATACTTTTTTGAGGGGAAATTCTTTCTTATACTAGTCATTCATGAATTGCTTGTATGGACAATATTGTGATTGTCAAACTTCAATAGATTTTACTTTCTAAACCAAATGTGAAACTACTACTAAGCATATAGCACATTTATAATTTCATATTTGTGATATTTCATTCATTCACAATGTACTCTTAGGATATAAGTGAAGCACAAGAGTAACATCAAACTACTCTCAAAAGATATAAGTGAAGATCAATGAGTAGTCAAAAAATTAAGTAGCTGTGACGAATCTCTCACAACAAAGATTTTTTAGATTTAAGAATTTTGTTCAAACAACAAACTAAACAAAAATGCACTCCAAGAATAGCAAATATCAAGTCAACAAATAAAAACTTAGGTTCGACATAGGCTAACCGATATTTGTTGACGAAGAAAGGTGGGGTGCGTACCATCCCCAAGCTCAGATGCTTGAGAATTCTTGTAATATTTACTTGGGGTGCCTTGGGCATCCCCAATACTGAGATTTTTTATCTCTTTCAATCCTCTCATATCCCGGTTTCACCTAAGTCTCAAAAACTCCATCCACACAAAACTTGAAAAGAATCCGTGAGATAGGTTAGTACACATAAGAATAAATTAACCCTTCATGTACTACCAAGAGAAGTTTCATAATAAGTATAAAACATTAGGTACTATATATATCATTTCCACAAATTATATCTACCAATATAAGCCATGAAAACTCTAGGATAAATAGATACCAAAACAATGGCAGCAATCGGTCCAAACCGAACAATATGTAGCAATCTATTTAACAATGTACTTGCATAACTCAAAAAATTCTGAAACTTTAGGAAAAGCTAAATAATTTGCATTAAAATACTATGTAAAATTCTAGAAACTTTCCACGTACCAGTAAAATTTCATAATCCAATTACTACAACAAAAGTTTATGTTTTGTACAACACACATCACACATGCAATTCAAGCATTCTAAATGGCAATTCTTGGTACTTTTTATTAAAAAAGATTATAAATAATATCAAGAAAATACTAACAAAATAAAATTATGCTCCAAGCAAAACACATATCACGTGACGAATAAAAATATAGCTCCAAGTAAGATACACCGATAGTGCTGAAGGTGAAAGAGGGGATGCCTTGTGGGCATCCCCAGGCCTAGACGCTTGAGTCTTCCTTGGATATTACCTTGGGGGTGCCTTGTGAATCCCCAAGATTAGGTTCTTGCTGCTCTTTATTCTCCTCATATCATTATCTCACCCAAAACTTGAGAACTTCAATCACACAAAACTTAACGAAACTTCATGAGATGGGTTAGTGTAATAAAGATAGATCATTCACTTAGGTACTGCCAGGACAAGCTTAATAATTGTTATCATGTAATACCTAGTGAATTCTATCATTCCCATAATTTATATCACTCTTCTCTCAATATAAGTTGTGAAAACACTAAAATAAGCAAACTATGCATGCAAAACGGAATCTATCAAAAACAAAATAATCTATAAAGATTTGAACTTAAACCACACTTCCCTATGTTTGAAAATTTAAATCATTAGTAAAATGCATATAATTTTCATATAAAAAATGTGTAAGAATTTTATAATTTTTTGGTTCTCTAGTAACATCACATAATTCATATACTGCACGCAAAAGTTTCTATTTTTTCACAAAATCAAATCAACAAGTACCCACACTATCCCATTTAATACTAGCACTCTTCCTATTCAACACGTAGGCATGAATCAACTAGCATAGGCAGACAAAACAAGCATATCTTCAAGATTTTCAACATGTAGGGAGGAAACTTGATAGTATTGCAATTCCTACAAGCATATGTTCGTCCCTCATAATAATTTTCAGTAGTACCATGAAGGAATTCAACAATATAACTATCACATAAAGCATTCTTTTCATGATGCACAGACATACAATTTTTATTACAACCCACACAATAAAAATTCTACTCATTCAAAGTAGTCGGATCAAAGTCAACAAAATAATTATCATGAGATAATTGATTGATATAATCCAAATGAAAATTAAAATAATTATGCCAATTTTCATGGTTATCATTAGTTTTTATAGTATAAATGTCATCACAATAATCATCATAGATAACAACCTTTTTGTCACATTCAATTGAAACCATTTCCAAAATAGTGGACTCATGACTAAATAAAGTCATGACCTCTCCAAATCTACTTTTATCAATATGAAAAGGTTCAACACGCTCCAAAATACTGGGATCACTACTTCCTAGGGTTGACACTCTTCTGAATCCACATTCATCAATATAATCATCATAAATAGGAGGCATGCTTTCATCACAATTAATTGCTCATGAAAACTTGGGGACCAAAAATATCATCTTCATCATAGCGTCCCCAAGCTTGTGGCTTTGCATATCATTATTATCATGGATATTCATACAATTCACACCAACAACATTGCAATCATGCTTATCATTCAAACATTTAATGCCAACCGTGTTAATAAATTCTTCTTCTAACATTCTGGCACAATTTTCCGAACCATCATTTTCACGAAAGACAATATAAGATGAAGCAATTGAGGCAATGTAAATTCCATTTTTATTTTATTTTTATGAACAAAGTAGTGATAAAAAAGAAACTAAAAGAATTGATTGCAAGATCTAAAGATTTACCTTCAAGAACTCACCTCCCCGACAATGGAGCTAGAAAAGAACTTGATGTCTACTATGCAACTTTATTCCTGTAGACATTGTTGGGCCTCCAAGTGTAGAGTTTTGTAGGAAAACAACAAATTTGTCTCAATTAGATGACCTAAGGTTTATAAATCCATGGGAGGTGTAGGATGAATATGGTTTCTCTCAAATAACCCCACAATCAAATACAAGAAATATCTTGTGTCCCCAACTCACCCAATGTAATGGCAAATGGTATAGGTGCACTAGTTTGGTGAAGAGATTGTGATACAAGTGTACTATGGATAGTAGAAATAGGTTATTGTAATATGAAAAATATAAAACAACAAGGTATCAAGTGGCAAACAACGAGTAAAATCTTGTATAAATGCTTGGAAATAAGGCCTAGGGTTCATATTTTCACTAGTGCAATCTCAAAACAATGCTAACATAATGGAATCATATGATCATCACTCAACATGGGACAATGAATCACTCCAAAGTTCATAAGTAGCAGAGAAAATAAGAGGAAATTGCTGTAGGTAGTAGAACCACCTCAAAGTTATCATTTTCGACCAATCTATTGAGCCATTCCTATAAGTGTCACAAACAACCCTAGAGTTCGTAGTAAAATAACACCGATGATACATATAAATCAACCCTAATGTCACCTAGCTACTCTAATGTCTCCACAAGTATTTGTGGGTTACTTATTCGACATGCATAAAACAATATCAAATTCAATCATATTCAATCCAACACAAAGAACTTCAAATAGTACCCCAAGATTTCTATCGGAGAACATAGGACAAAGACGTGTATCAACCTGATACAGAGCAAGACCTGTGGGGGATGATCTTTCACGAATTGGAGGGGGGAACATTAAGAACTTGGGGAAGAACAAGATAAACACTCAAGAGCAAACTCAAATCACACATCCACTAGTTCCATAATCATCACAAGAGGTACAAAGATCCCAAATCAACCAACGATACAAGTAGCGGTAGTGTTCTGTCACTCCAGAGGAGGAGCCTTGAATCCATGGGGGATCTTCCCTCTAGAGGGGCCTTGACATCACTTGGATATACTCCCAAAGGAGGACAAGCTCCTCAAGAGAGACAAGTAATGGAGCTATGCTCACAAGTGCAAAACAACAGCTAACCCTAACATATGATCCAAGGGTCCTAGATATAGCCAACAGGAGGTAGGGGACAAAAGGGGGTCGAAGTGGGCCGGATGGGTCAGCTGGCCTAGGAGGACCATGCGCACGGCCTAAGTGTGCCCCCTGCGCATGGGGGGGGGGGTCCCGTGGGCACGGGACATGGCCGTGGGCACGGGGTCGCCACTGTAGCTTCTTGGGAGGCCCGTGTGCACGGGGTCTTCTGGGCCTATGCGCGCAGAGTGGCCGCTATAGCTCCTGGGAGGCCGGTGTGCACGTGGTTTTCTAGGCCCATGCACATAGGGTCTTCTGTTACTTTGTTACCCTCGTGCGCACGGGGTCCAGGCAGCCCGTGTGCACGGCGTTGGCTGTAGCTTGGCAGTTCGGCTGCAGCTTTGGTTTCGTCTTTCATGCGTCCTCGTGGTTCCTCCCCTTGGACTTGGATTTCTTCCTTGTACCTAATGTTGCATAGAGTGTCTAGGTGAGGTAGCATCCAAGTTCCATTAGCATTCATGTCAAGCTCAAAGAGGAGGGAGTTCAGCTTAGCTTCTATTGCGCGTGCGCGAGCTCTTGTCATAGGACCACTTGTGTCTTGTGGAGATGGTGTAGGCTTCATGGGGATGAGTGAGGGATTCTTCGCATCATCTCGCCCCCTTGGGGAAGATCCATCCTCGGATCAAGATCTTCATCACCATGAAATGCGGAGAGGTCGGTGATGTTGAAGATATCACCCACGTTGTACTTGTCGTGTGGAATGTCGATCTTGTAGGCATTGTTGTTGTAGCATGCCAACACCTTGAATGTTCCATCGGCTCGAGGTAGTAGCTTGGACTTGCGCTCATTGGGAAAATAATCCTTTCGGAGATGTAGCCACACAAGGTCGTTGGGCTTGAAAAACATGGGGTGTTTGTTGGTGTTGCGCTTGGCAGTGATGCGTTCCATTTGGCGCTTGATGGTGTTCCTTGTATCTTCGTGCATCTTCTTGATGTAGCTTTCCCTTGCACTTTCATCCAAATTGATGCGCTCTTGTAGTGGTAGCGGGAGAATGTCCAATGGGGACAAAGGGTTGAAGCCATAGACCACCTCGAAGGGATACTTGTTGATGGTGAAGTGTCGTGCGCGATTGTAGGCGTACTCAGTGATGGGAAGGCAATCTTCCCATTCCTTGATGTTCTTATTGATCAACACGCGGAGGAGAGTTCCAAGCATATGGTTCGTCACCTCCGTTTGTACATCAGTTTGTGGGTGGTATGCCGAAGAGAAAAGTAGCTTCATGCCAAGCTTGGCGCAAAGGGTCTTCCAAAAGTAGCTCAAGAACTTGACGTCACGATCTGGGACAATGGGCTTGGAAATATTTGAAGCATCGTCTATGTTGTGACAAGGAATGAAATGAGCCATTTTGTAAAAGATCCACAACGACAAAAATGGAATCATGGCCATTTTCCATTCGTGGCAAACCAAGCACAAAATCCATACTAATGTCTTCCCAAGGTGGGAACAGTATAGGAAGATGCATGTACACACCATGGGATTGAGCTTTTGACTTAGCTTTGCAGCATGTAGATCATCGGTTCGTGAAGCGTGCGACATCACGAAGCATCTTTGGCCAATAGAACTTGTCGGAGAGTGTGCCATATGTCTTGACGCATCCAAAGTGGCCCATTAGTCCTCCACCGTGAGCCTCTTGCAAAAGCAAGAAATGAAGAGAAGACTTGGGAATACAAAGTTTGTTAGCACGCATAAGATATCCATCTTTCATATAGTAGTTCTGCCAACAAGTTTTCACTTGGCAATTGTCACAAGGAGTAGCAAAAGAAACATCATGCTCATACAAGTCTTTTATGTGCTCAAAACCAATAACTTTCAATTCAAGTTGAGTAACGAGCATGCATTTGTGGGAAAGAGCATCTGCCACAAAATATTCTTTGCCCTTAATGTATTTGATGACATAAGGGAAAGACCCAATAAATTCACTCCATTTAGAATGATGTTTGTTCAACTTAGTTTGACCTTTTAGGTACTTGAGAGTTTGATGGTCGGTATGAATCACAAATTCATGCGATCACATGTAATATTCTCAAGCTTGTAAAACTCTCACCAATGCATACAATTCTTTGTCATATATAGGATAGTTGAGTTGAGCGCCGGAAAGTTTCTCACTAAAATATGCAATGGGGTGCTTTTCTTGCATAAGCACGCCACCTATGCCATTACCACTAGCGTCACAATGCACTTCCAAAGTTTTATCAAAGTTAGGCAAGGCAAGCAAAGGCACATGAGTGAGAAATTTTTTAAGTTTATGGAAAGCGGTGTATTGGTATGGTACCCAAACAAAATGTGCATTTTTATCTCTCAAATCATGTAGGGGAGTGGCAATAGTGCTAAAGTCTTTCACAAACCGACGGTAGAAACTGGCTAGTCCCAAGAGACTACGCACTTGTTGCAAATTGGTGGGTGTTGGCCAATTTTTAATGTCCTCAATCTTAGTTTCATCAACATGGACACACTTAGATGAAGCCACAAATCCTAGGAAAACAACCTTTTCAACACCAAAATTGCGTTTGTCCATGTTCGCTTAAAGGTTTTCTTTCCGAAGAGTTTGCAAGATGTCCCTAACATGTGTGGCTTGTTGTTATAGAGAATCACTAAAACAAGGATGTCATCAAAGTAGACCACAACACAATATCCAATGTATGGGCACAAGACATGATGCATCATTCACATAAATGTACCCGGTGCTTCGAATAAGCCCATGGGCATCACTAGAAATTCATCAAGAACAAATTTAGTTTTGAAAGCCGTTTTCCACTCATCACGCTCTTGTATGCGAATTTGGTAGTAACCAATTTTTAAGTCTATTTTGGAAAATATAGTGGCACCACTAAGTTCATCTAGCATGTCATATAAGCATGGGATAGGGTGGCGATATCTAATGGTGATAGCATTTATAGGTCGGGAATTGGAACACATGCACATACTTCCATCTTGCTTATGTACTAGGATCACGGGAACCACACAAGGACTCAAACTCTCGTGTACATGCCCTTTATCTAGGAGTTTTTGGACTTGCCTTTGTATCTCCTTTGTTTCGTCGGGGTTGACGCGGTAGGGTGCCTTGTTAGGGAGTGGTGCGCCGGGGATGAGGTCGATGCGGTGTTCGATCCCTCGTTTTGGTGGTAGTCCCAGAGGTAGCTCATCAGGAAAAACGTCTTCAAATTCCCGTAACAATTGAGACAACACAAGAGGAAGATGTTTTGAAGGGTTAGGCTGGGTGACATCATCCGTGCACACTATCACGTAGTGAAGGACGGTCGATGGGCTCTCACTCACATCCCTCAAATCTCTTTTGGTGGCAAAAATTACTAGGTCCCTCCTGTCCCTCATCGTGGAGTCACTCAATTTTTGCTTGTGGCTCTCACTCGTTTTGCGATGGATCACTCTCTCACTTTTCTCTCCATGATGGGATGAAGCTTGCTTGTCGGCGGTCACTTGAATGGGAGACATAGGGCAAAGCACATATTCGGTGCCCTTCATCTTGAAGCTATATTGATTTGTGTGACCATTGTGTGTCATCTTTTGTCGTGCAGGTTTTTGTAGAGGAAGGTGTCGTGGTTGGAGAAGCTTGAGTAGTTGCACCGTAGATCTTGTAGGAGGTCTTGGAGTACTTGTAGTCCTCTTGAACTTGACATTCCGCCTTGGTGGCTTGATGCACTAGCTCGAGCAAGTTGGAGTAGGGTTGGAAATCCGCAATTTTCTTGACTTGGTAATTGAGACCATTCAAGAAATGCGCCATTGTTTGCTCATCGTCTTCCTTTACATTGGCTCTTATTATGGCCATATCCATCTCTTGATAGTATTCTTCCACTAACTTTGTGCCTTGCTTGAGTAGTTGTAGCTTCTTGAAGAGATCGAGATTGTAGTGTGTTGGGACGAATCGAGATCACATGAGGTCCTTCATTTGTGCCCAAGTGGTGATTGGAGGTTCACCTCTTTCTATTCTTCGCTCAACCACTTCTTCCCACAAAATGATAATGTAATCTTGGAACTCGAGGGAGGCCCTGGCAATGTTCTTGTCCTCTTCATAGTTGTGCAACCGGAATATCTTGTCAACCTTGAGTGCACAAGAGAGATAGTCTTCGGGGTCGTTGCTTCCAGAGAACTTAGGAATATTGAACTTGAGCTTGCCAAAGCTATTTTCCTCATTGTTGTTGTGGTGGCGGTATCCTTGTCGTGGAGGAGCATAGTTGTCTTGTTGACGTTGGCTTTGCCTTGGAGCTTGATCATCCATGCGGTCAGCGAGATTTGTTTGAGGTTGCTCTTCTTGTCGTGATGGGTCATTGTTGTCATGTTGATATTGCCCTTGCCTTGGAGCGAGCTCATCAATGTGTTGATCCTCTTTCCTTGGGTGTTGTTGACATTGTGGTCGCATCCGTTGCTGGCATTCTTGGTGCTCCTCTTGACACGCGGCTTCCTCTTGGCATTCTCGACATAGAGCTTCTTGTTCCTCGCGAGCTTCTCGGTTGCACTCTTGCAAGGCATATGTTGATTCGCGAAGCGTGCGATGTGCCTCATTTGCTCTCTTCACAACACCGGTCTTCCTCGCGGCGATGAAATAGGCATTCTTGCTCGTATGCGTCTTGCCCTTGTTGGTGACAGTGGTCACGCTCGCGATGTCGACCTTTGAGGCTCGTTGTTGTGGAAGGGGTTGCTCGAGTCTTGAGAGAGGTGACAGGCATCACGTTGTTGTGGTCGAGCTCGAGGAGGAGGACTCTCATCGAAGGATTCCTCGGAGGAGTCCTCAGAGGAGTGGAGACTTGAGGTGCGCCTCCGAGTTGAAGTAGAAGTCGATGAAGTGTGGTTCACCATCAAGGTGCATAGCTCGTCCATTTGGGTTGTAAGTAGGTCCCGCGTTCGCTCCTCGGACTTGTGTATGTTGGTGTCAAGGTTCTCGATGCAGTCCATGATGACATCATGTTCTTGGCGCATTCCTTTTTGTGCGTCGAAGAATTGTAGTTTGGTGACGTAGTTGCTCGCGTCATTATCGCGCTCCTCGATGGTTGGGTTTGTCATAGTGTTCCTATCCATGGCACACAAGTAGATGTAAGTGGGAGAAAGAGGGTCAATCACTAAATGTGAAATCATGGAAATAGTAGAATTGGTACCGAGTTTCCCTTTCTCACACCTACACAAAGTAAATCTTTAAAGTGTAGCTTGGTTAGGATGAGTGGCACAAAATTTGAGCAAATGCGGACCAAGATGTTGTCAATGTTGTGTAATACTCGCAAAATAGCAAGACAAAGCAAATAGACCAATAGCTTTCAAGGCACTAGGAACTAGGAACATGCACACACGAATAGATATAATGGGACCCGCACAACCAAGGAATGAGCAATATGAAATCTGCACAAGGCTCGTGTTGCACGTATACAACAGAGAACTAGCTCGATTGCTCTAATGGGATAGATACACGCTTGTGCACCAGTCTATGAGAGTAACCGTGCCGTCTTCAACCCCAAGTATCTAGTATGTATGCGAGAGGGTATGATGCTATGGCTATTGCTTACAAGCTCTTTGGAATATTTCTCTTTGCTTAAAAGCCTTTTGTTTATGTCTTTTCTATATGCTTGATGCTCGAACCAAGATATGAGACAAGTATGATGGATATGCATGGGAGATACTTATGGCACAAAGTAGACAACAAGTGAGGTGCACGCTAAACTAGCTATGCGGCATATGAGTGTCACTATGGTGCACAAGTAACGTGACCAGGCAATTCTCAACTTGCTAGTCTCGATGGGTAAGGTACACAAATAGGCTCGGAGCTATCACTGCAATGGCAAGGAATGGACAAAGATGTCGTCGAAGTTACCATCCTTGCTTACGGTTGAAGGTGGCCGAAGTCAAAGTCTAGGCTAGTGATGATGAATGGTGGTGGTGATGACGTCCAACCGCGCCTAAGTAGCCTAAACACCTTAGGACACGGAAGCCACAAACTCAAAATCACGAAGAAAATGGTCAATGGAGCGGAAAGAAGAAGTGTGGGGGTGACAAAGCTGAAAACCAAAAAATCTAGGGCTGTTCTGTAGGGCCCATGTGCACGGGGTATCCAGGAACTTTCACGGGGGCCCGTGCGCATGGGGTCCAGGGCCCGTGGACACGGGGTGTAGAGAAATTTTGGGCAGATCATGATTTTGGTGGATTTCGGAAAAAAAATTCAGGAGTCTTTGGGATAGAAAGCTAGATCCACTTGCTAGGCATCTATTCCATGGATCAAAACCAACAAAAACTTACAAGATTCAACAATTGCAAAAAAATTGGTATGGCTATTTTTGTGGGGATTTTCGGATTAGGATGAAATCAAGCAAAAATGGTGGGGGAGACTCCAAGTTCGTGATCAACGTGGTTCATGATACCATATGATATGGGGCAAGACCCGTGGGAGACGATCTTTCACGAATTGGAGGGGGAAAACACAAAGAACACGGGGAAGTACAAGAGAAACACTCAAGAGCAAACTCAAATCACACATCCACTAGTTCCATAATCTTCACAAGAGGTACAAAGATCCCAAATCAACCAACGATACAAGTAGCGCTAGTGTTCTCTCACTCTAGAGGAGGAGACCTGAATCCACCGGGGATCTTCCCTCTAGAGGGGCATTGACATCACTTGGATCTACTCCCAAAGGAGGACACACTCCTCAAGAGAGACAAGTAATGGAGCTATGCTCACAAGTGCAAGACAATAGCTAACCCTAACATATGATCCAAGGGTCCTAGATATATCCAGCAGGACATAGGGGACGAAAGGGGGTCGAAGTGGGCCGGATGGGTCGGCTGGCCTGGGAGGACCGTGCGCACGGCCTAAGTGAGCCTCGTGCGCACGGGGGGTCCCGTGGGGACGGGACACGGTCGTGCGCATGGTGTTGGCGTTGTAGCTTCCTGGGAGGCCCGTGTGCATGGGGTCTTCTGGGCCCATGCACACGGGGTGGCCGCTGTAGCTCCTGGGAGGCCTGTGTGCACGGGGTATTCTAGTCCCATGCGCATAGGGTCTTCTGTTACTCTGTTACCCTCGTGCGCACGGGGTCTAGGCAGCCCGTGAGCACGGGGTTGGCTGTAGCTTGGCAGTTTGGCTGCAGCTTTGGCTCCGTCTTTTGTGCGTCCTCGTGGTTCCTCCCCTTGGCCTTGGATGTCTTCCTCGCACCTAAAGATGCATAGAGTGTCGAGGTGAGGTAGCATCCAAGTTCCATTAGCATTCATGTCAAGCTCAAAGAGGAGGGATTTCACCTTAGCTTCTATTGCGCGTGTGCGAGCTCTTGTCATAGGACCACTTGTGTCTTGTGGAGATGGTGTAGGCTCCATGGGGATGAGTGAGGGATGCTCCACATCACAACCCCTATGCATAGATTACCCCATTGATACCACGGGAATCCGCAAGTTGAGTACCAAAACATATATCAAGTGATTCAACAGAACACACCGTTATCACCACGGGTATCCACATGCAAGACATACATCAAGTGACCTCAAAACCTATATTCAATCTGACATAACCAATCCTCAGAGGGAAAGATTCACTTCATCACATCAAGATAACAAGGGACAAACACCATATGATCCAACTATATTAACATAGCCCGTGATACATAAAGATCGTGACATCTCAAGAACACGAGAGAGAGAGAGATCAAACACATAGCACTGGTACATACCCTCAGCCCCAAGGGAGAACTACTCCCTCCTCGTCATGGACACCGCTGGGATGATGACGATGGTCCCGGTGATGATTGCCCCCTCTGGCAGGGTGCCAAAACAAGGCTCTTGATGAGTTTTCTTCGGTACAAAGGCTAGTGGTGGCGGAGCGGAACTTATAGGTTTATTTCTACGGGTTTCTGTATATATAGAATTTTTCGGCGTTGGAATCACACTAACGAGAGTTACGAAGGGCCCACAAGCTATCAGGGCATGCCGAGGGGGGGGGGAGGGGTGGGGACACCCTCTTATCCTGTGGCCAGCAGGTGGGCCCCTCCGGTGGTTCTTTGCTCCGGTATTTCTCATAGTATCTAGAAAAAATGTTAAATTTTTTGGGCGATTCCGAGAGCTTTTTTTCCTGCATAAAAACACCACAACAATTTTGCTAAAAACAATGACAACACGATTTAGTTCCAATTAAATAATATAAAGTGCATCAAAACCATATAAAAGTATTGTAAACATGGGTAAATATGGCATGAATACTCCATAAGTTATCGATACGTTGGAGACGTATCAACTCCCCAAGCTTAAATCATTTCTTGGCCTCAAGCAATTCAGTTGATAAAGTGCAAGTGATAAGGAAAAGTTTTACAAACTATTTTGTTCTCGTTGTGTTATATATACTTAGGTAGTGTTCATGTTTTTAGCATAGATCATAACTAACCATATTAATTATAACACTTAAACATTACATTCACTCGTGGCAATAACATAACCATCTAGAGAGCAATAATAAAATATCTTACATGCCAATTTTTTTTGAAACAGTCATAATTTAATATGATGATATGGTATCTCCCTAGCCCTGTCCGAGACCGCAAAACATAAATGCAGAGAACCTCTGAGGTTCATGCAACGACTAAACATTATAATTCAGAGTAGAAAAGATCCAGTCATGCTCAAATCCAACATTAACTAGAGTCAATGCATAACAATGACAATAGTGCTCCCAAGTCGGGTGCTTTGGTAAGAACATGATGACTCAAATAACAGAAAATAAAATGAAAGTAAATAACATAAAAGTAAATATAAAGGCCCTTCGCAGGGGAAGCATTGATTTGCAGAGGTGCCAGAGCTCATGATTTAGAACTAAACTGAAATTGCAATTTTGCTTGGTGTTCTTTTCCTATCAACGTCACATCAGAGATTTCAATATCTTCCATGATAAACACATTATTGGCAGTTACCAAGAGGAAATATAAAGTTTTCTCCCATCCACCATACATACACAAGCCATGGCTGGCCGAATCCTCGTGTGCCCTTGAACATTTCAACTGTCCCAGGAGTTTTGTTTAATTATTTTTGATTATGCAGGACTGTGCATCCTTTTTACCAACCTCTCTCATGCAATGACAAGCGAATAAATGCCTATCTTGAGAATAACCCGCTTTGCATGGAAGATGCTGACCGCCCTGTCTCTTCATGAGCGGTACAAGCACACAAAACAAATGTTTATTTGGATGTTTAGAGGTGGCACATGCAAATTTACTTGGAATGGTAGGGTAATAGTACATATAGGGAGGTATGGTGGGCTCATTTGGCACAACCTGGGTTTAGGAGTTTGGCTGCACAAGCAGTATTCCCGCTTAGTACAGGTGAAGGCTAGCAATAGATTCAGAAGCGACCAGCTAGAGAGGAAAAATGGTCATGATCATACATTGAGAATAATTAACATTGAACACTAGCCTGAGTAGGATATGAACACTCTGAATTTAAATATCATAAATTTTGATTGTTCCATGCTATAATATTATCATTCTGGGGTACTTTTGGGCATTTATTTACTGATTCATATTATTTTTGAGCAGTAACCTATTAACCCAAGTGCGACTTTTGGTTTCTGCATGCTTTTGACTTTTAAAGTTTACAATACAAAATGGAGTCCAAACACCATGAATCTTTTTGATGATTTTTTCTGGACAAAAAGAAGATCTGGAAGCTTCAGGAGAAAGCCGGGGACACATGAGGGCCCAACAAGCCAATAGGGCTCTCCCAGGGCTCTATTGTTAGCTTCTGAGCCCCCTGGCTCTAATATTTATAGGTCGCGCCTTGTTAGCTTGTTAGCTTGTGAGCTTGTTAATAGGTCGCGCCTTGTTAGCTTCTGAGCCGCATTAATAGGTCACGCCTTGTTTGCTTGTGAGCCCCTGGATCTGATACGTCTCCATCGTATCTATAATTTATGAAGTATTCATGCCATATTCACGTATGTTTACAATACTTTTATATGGTTTTGATGCACTTTATATGATTTATTTAGAACTAACCCGAAGTGACACTATTTTCAGTAGAACTATCGTGGTGGTGTTTTTGTATAGAAATCAAATGCAATGAAATATTTTGAAGATTTTTTTGGAACAAAAGAGGCACTAGAAGCTTCATGGGAGGACCAGAAGAGCCACCAGGTGAGCACAATCCACTGAGGCACGCCAGTCCGCTCAAGCGTGCCCTGGTGTCTTGTGGTCCACTCGTGGCCCATCTTCGTGTGAAATCGACACCTACAAATCCCATATATTCAGAAACCCCTAGAAATAACCCTAGATAAGAAGTTCCACCGCAGCAACTCTCTGTATCGAAGAAAAACCAATCTAGAGGCCTCCTTTTATAGTGCAAGGGGCGACCACAGTGGCAAAACATACAATGTCTAGTGATTGATAGCTAGAAGAGTTTATCATACCTAACCTAGATGGCGTGCGGGAAGCATTCTCGGCAAGCTTATACCACTACTCTAGCTGTCCGTTGCTTCACACCTCGACACGTTAATGGACGGGTTCAAAGAGGGGCAATCTTCCTTCCAACGTGTAGACACGTGCTTAGCAAGAGACTTTTAGCCACCTGGGGGCTTGACACCGCATCGACAAGTGACTGGTCTGGCGATGAGGTGCAGCGGTGACAGGTTGGCTCATGCTTGCCGGGGGATGACTTGCCGGGGCTTCGAGAGGATGCGTGCGTCCTGGTCCCAGTCAAGCACCAATAGAGTACTTGGCCCGCAACGGTCCAGGGTTGGGCTACCACGTAAAGCTCGTTGTGGTCCATCTTGATTATTGCCGGGTTGTCTTGGTCTGTTTCCCCGACAGGCTCGAGCTACCGTGCAAGTGGCCTTGTCGTCCGTGCACAAGTCAGGGGAAAACAAATACCCCTGTTTGTATATGTTGACAATCGGATAGATCAAAGCAAAGATGCGATGATCATTGCATTGAAGATCAAGAGAGAGAGATTGACATCTAGGTTACTAACTACGGACCCGTGGGTCTATGGTGAACTACTCACACATCATCATGAGGCAGCAAGGTTGATGAATAGGCCCTTCATGATCGATCCCCTTCGGTAGGGTGCCGGAACGGAGCTCCAGATTGCCTCCCGTCGGAACAAAGACTTGCGGCGGCTAAAAAGTGTTTCGAGATTGCCTCTAGGGTTTTTAGGATATATGAGAACTTATAAGCCACAAAACGGAGTTGGGAGAGCCATGAGGGGCACACAAGTGATCACTTCTCCCAGGCCGCGCCGTGTTGGCTTGTGGGGCCCTAGGGTGTCTCTTGGTCTTCTTATGAATCTTCTAGGTCCTCTTTTGGTCCAAAAAAATCATCAAAAAGTTTCACGATGATTGGACTTCGTTTGGCATGGTAAACCTGAAAAGTGAAAACCATGCAGAAAACAACGACTGGCACTGGGCACTGGGTCAATAGGTTAGTGCTAAAAAATAATATAAATTGGTAAATAAGTACCTAAAAAGTATCCTAAAATGATAATATATCATCAGGGAACAATCAAAAAGTATAGATACGTCGGAGACGTATCAACCGCGCCCTGTTAGCTTGTGGGCCGCCTGGCTCTCACGACCCCGTTCTCCCACTTATAAATTCTCATATATTCTAAAAACCCTAGGAGAGCTCCCAAAACACTTTTTCCACCGCCACAAGCTTCTGATCTGCCGTGTGCCCATCTAGAGCCTAGTTCCGGTCCCTACCGAAGGGGGCATCAATCACAAAGGGCCTCTACATCATCCTGGCTGCTCCCACGGTGATGTGTGAGTAGTCTATCGCAGACCTACGGGTCCATAGCTAGTCCCTATCTCTCTCTCTCTCTCTCTCTCTCTCGCTATGTTCTTCAATACAAATTTCATTGCATCTTCGCGATGATATATTTGATGCAATCACTTTATGCGGTGCGTTTGTTGGGATCCAAAGAATTGTGGGTTTATGTTCAAATTATTCATGAAAAAGATTTGAGTCTTCTTTGAAGTTTATCATGATTCTTATTTGCATGATTATTATAGCTTCATAAATCTCTCTGATCTATTCATTTGGTTTGGCCAAC
This sequence comes from Hordeum marinum, assembly GCA_022496015.1. NCBI lineage: Eukaryota > Viridiplantae > Streptophyta > Magnoliopsida > Poales > Poaceae > Hordeum > Hordeum marinum. The sequence goes on from CM039672.1 coordinate 117,011,272, forward strand.
TAGATTGATCTATCTTCAGTGAGAGGGGTGTGTTGTAGTGGGTTCAATCTTGCGTTGCTCTATATCCCAGTGAAAAAGTAGGGGACAAGACACATATTTGTGTTGCTGCCAGTAAGGATAGAACGATGGGGTTGATTCATATTAATTGAGTTTAGATTGTCTACATCATGTCATTGTTCTCCAAGCATTACTCTATTTTACTTAATTCTCTAGATGCATGCTGGATAGCGGTTGATGGGTGGAGTCATAGTAGTAGATGCAGGCAGAAGTCTGTCTACTTGCTTATGGACGTGATGCCTATGTACACATGATCATTGCCGTGAATAAATATTGCATAACTATGCGCTTTTCTATCAATTTCCCAACAATAATTTCTTTACTCATCATATGCCTTCTTTGAGAGAGAAGACACTAAGAACACTATGGCCCCCGGGTCTATTCACTTATATATTTACAAACGCTACTATTTCCTTTCTGCCATTATTTACTTTTTATTTATTTTCCACTTTTTATTTATCTAACTATCATCTACACTACTCATTTGCTTGCACATAAGAAGTTCAAGGGGATTGACAACCCTCTTGACCGCATTGGGTGCAAATGTTTGCTCTTTTGTGCGTAGGCGCTGAAGACGGGGGTTGTGTGATACTCCTATTGGTTTGATAATCTTGGTTCTCAGTGAGGGACATACTTATCTACTTATCTATATTATGATGCATCATCCCCTCCTATTCAAGGAAAACCCCAACGCATATCACAACTATCAATACGTTGGAGACATATCAAAGCAGTAACTAGATTATGGGTTGCTAGAGTGACAGAAACTCAAACCGTAGTTTATGAGTTATTCTGTAAGGGCCTGATTTGGATCCATATGTTTCATGCTATGGTTAGATTTATCTTAATTCTCCTTTCATTGTTATGGATGATTGCGAGAGGGGTAATCCTAAGTGGGTTTCTGGTTCAAGTAAGAACAACACCCAAGCACCGGTCCACCCACATATCAAATTATCAAAGTAACAAATGCGAATGAACTCAACACGATAAACATGACCAGTTAAAAATTCCCATGTGTCCTTGAGAGCACTTTACTTTATATAAGAGAACTTTTAGGCTTTTACTTTGCTATAAAAAGGATTATGTAACCTTGCTACACACTTTCTACTAGTGTTGCTTGTTACTTGCTACAAAACAATCAATCACTATTACTTACAACACTTGTAGAGAATACCTTGCTGAAAATTGCTTGTCATTTCCTTCTCCTCATCGTTGGGTTTGACACTCTTACTTATCGAAAGGACTATGATTGATCCCCTGTACTTGTGGGTCATCAAGACTCTTTTCTGGTGCCTTTGTGGGGGAGTGAAGCGCCTTTGGTAAGGAAAGATTTTTGGTACGTGCTGAAATTTACTATTTCTTATTATCATAGAAGACAATCCTTTGAGGGGCCTATTTGTGGTATCTTCACCCTGACCAGAAGTGGAAAACCCGATCCTCAACCTACCGAACCTACTAAAAATATTTACTATTAAATTCCTTCGTGTATAATAGAGAAACTGCTAGCTAATACTAATGCAGGAGACAAAACAACTCATCCTGATGTGCATTTGATATATATAGATGAGATTTGTGGATTATTTCAGCTTGCAAGTATATCCAAAGATGGAGTTAATAAGAAGGTATTCCCTTTATCTTGGAAGAAAAAGCATTGATTTGCTATAGGCTATTGGATGATGTTGGAACGTGGGTCTGGAATCAATTGAAGCTGGAATTTCATCAGAAGTTTTATCCTATGCATCTCGTTCATCATTATCGGAATTATGTATACAATTTTTGGCCTCGTGAAGGACAAAGTATCGCTCAAGCAATGATAAACGCATGCCCCAATTACGAACTCTCAAGAAAATACTACTTCAAATTTTTATGTTCAGCTTTGTTATGATGATCAATTGATGCTTGATTCTTCTTCTACTGGTTCCTTCATGAACAAAACTATTGATTTCAAATGGGATCTTTGAGGGAGTCCTGGATTAAAGGGTCCTCGAGAGGACGACCTATTTCTTATGGGCCGGACTGTATGGGCCGCTTGCCGAACATTGGATCGATCAAAGGCCCTATCTCCAGGAAGGAAGCTTCGGGAATCGTGGCTTGTCGTCAACGTTTGATGTAGTGAATAGGCATGTTTATCCCTTCAACGTGTAACCGACCATATGTAAACCCTAGGTATCCTCAGAGTCTATATAAGCCGGAGGGTTTTAGGTTGTAGATAGAAGACAACTCATCTAGGGTTTAGCTATTTGATCTCGAGGTAGATCAACTCTGTAACCCACATATCATCAATACAATCAAGTAGGACGTAGGGTATTACCTCCATAGCAGGGCCCGAACCTGGGCCAACATAGTCTCCTTCGTCCCTTGTTACCATTGATTCTAGTCTCACAGCTCGGGACCCCCTACTCGAGATCCACCGGTGTTGACACTGAAATTGGTGCTTTCATTGAGAGTTCAGCTATGATCGCTCAAGGAATCGATGGCTCGCCTTGTCAACAACGAAGAGGTCCGCAACACGGACACTTTTGTCCCCGGACAGATCTTCGCCTTTGGCAGCGTTGTGCTGCACGACGATCCGACGGGCCATTTAGGCCATGTCAAAAGTTTCGCCCCTGATCAAGAGGTCAGATTCGGGAACCTAGAGTTCTCTGTAGACTCTCGGGGCGATGTGTCATTAACCGAGCTCGCAGTTTCGCCTGGCATGCCCAAAGACTCTGAAGCTTTAACTTTTGATTCCTCTTTCGGTCACACCCATGGGATTAACCTCGCCGATGACCTGATTCTTAGTCCGGATCCAGCCATAGCGCCTGACGTCCTAATATTTGTTCTTGTCGAACACTCCACTCACCTGGACCCTTCGGAGGTCAACTCTAAAGGCTCCGGGAAGGTTGACCCGATCAAGCTCTCGACACTCAACAAGGCCCTAGATCGGATCTTGTTAATGAATATTACCGATGATCCAACCCCGGTCCATGCTCAGATCGGTCACAGGGCGGGTCAAGACAATTTTTTTGTCCCACCCACCACCCACTTGGTAGCCACAGTCGAAGATTTAAGCTACATGGTGGACTATGCCTCCGAGGAGGCAGAATACATGGATGATGAGGATTGCACTCCCACCCCCATTAACATCGGGCGATGGGCCGCTACCTCCATATACAACGTCTACCAGGTTACACTCCTGCCGCTAATGGCGAGAACACACCTAATAACGACGGCGACAAGTCGGGCAAAGCACCGTCAAGGTGCCGGAAGCCGCATAAATGGTCAAAAGGCAAAAAGGGGAGAAAAGCTATCATCAGCACCAGGGACGGAGATACCCCGGAGGACCTTGGTGATCCCGCTATCCCCGAAAACCTACTAGAGGGTCAGGAGAGGCCTGAAGAGTAGCGCAACCCTGATGACCTCAACGATTCTGAGGACGACAACTACCTCCCCCCTTTCGAGGAGGAGGACATCCCGGAAGCCGATGACTTCGAGATTCCCAATAACCATGAAGATCATGAACTATTCAGGCAATAGCTTATAGCGACAACCCGCAACCTAAAAACAAAAGAACGACAACTTAAAGCCGAACAAGATAACCTCAATGATCGATGGACGAGAATCCTCGTAGCTGAGGAAGGATACGGTACCGGCCTGTCAGACCAACCTAAGATCTATCCACACAGAAGGCTACTGCTACAATTCGATGACGAGCTCACTGATATGTCGTCTCCTAAACATACCCCATACGATAAGCCAGACCGACCTCCTCGAGTATGAGAGAGGACGACTAACGACACCTGTTATAGGCCGGCGATGCCCCGAAGACGGGGAAATGAGCCACTAGAGCCCGATGATAGGTTCGATGACCTGGACTACAGAGTAGGTCATACAAGATGCATCTACGGATCCAGAGGGTACTCACCCGATAGACGGGACGAGCATAGACCCTGGCTTGACCGCAACAATAGAGGCCATGAACACAACCAGGTTAGAATAGATGCCGAATATCAGTGTGACATAGCTTGGGTAAGAGGCGCCGCCCACCCACTGTGTTTCACGAACAAGGTGATACAACATCAGTTCCCAGAGGGGTTTAAACCCGTGAACATAGAGCAGTATGATGGGACAAGTAACCCAACCGTATGGATTGAGGACTTCCTCCTCCACATCCACATGGCATGACGAGACGATCTCCATGCCATCAAATATCTCCCCCTAAAACTAAAGGGGCCAACTCGGCACTGGTTAAACAGCCTCCCCGAAAACTCCATTGGATGCCGGGAAGACCTAGAGGATGCATTCCGATCTAACTTGTAGGGCACCTATGTTTGGCCACCAGATTCCTCCGATCTAAGAAACGTCGTTCAGAAGCCTGGAGAGTTGGCGCGGCAATTTTGGAATCGGTTATTGACCAAGAAAAACCAGATTGTTGACTGCCCGGACACCGAGGCAATAGCCTCCTTCCAGCACAATATTCGGGATGAATGGTTGGCCTGCCAGCTCGGCCAGGATAATCCTCGAACTATGCCCGCCCTTACATCACTCATGACCCGCTTTTGCACGGGCAAAGATAACTGGAAAGCAAGACGCAGCCACAACTTCGAAGATCTCGGCACCTCTGAAGTTCGGGATGGCAATGGGAAACCAGAGCGCAACAAGAACAAGGGACGACATAACAATAGTGATGCCGATGACATGGCCGTTAACGCCATCTTCCGCAATTCCCGACCTGGGCAGCGGAAGAAGCCTCCTAAAGGCAATCGCGATGGATGCACCCTGCTGGAGAAGATCATGGAAAGGCCTTGCCAAATCCATGGAACTCAAGAGAAGCCCGCCAACCACACACACCGTAACTCTTGGGTGTTCAAACAGGTCAACAAACTCATGCCCGAGGATCAAGGAAAGAGCCCTCATAGTGGGGATGAGGATGAGCCTCGTGGTCCGATGGGTGGCGGACAGAAGAAATTCCATCCAGAGGTGAAAACAGTAAATATGATATACGCCACCCATATACCCAAGAAGGAGAGGAAGCACACCCTTCAAGAGGTCTACGCTCTAGAGCCTGTAGCCCCGAAGTATAACCCATGGTCAGCATACCCAATCACCTTTGATCGACATGATCACCCGACCAATGTCTATCAAGGGGGTTCGGCCACCTCGTCCTAGACCCCATTATAGATGGGTATCACCTCACAAAAGTCCTAATGGATGGAGGAAGTAGGCTTAACCTGATTTACCCAGACACAGTGAAAAAGATGGGTATAGATCCATCAAGGATCAAACCCAGCAGCACTACCTTTAAAGGAGTGATTCCAGGCCTCGAGGCCCGGTGCACGGGCTCCGTAAACCTAGAAGTAGTGTTCGGTTTGCCCGACAACTTTCGAAGTGAAGAATTTATCTTCGACATTGTACCCTTCCGCAATGGCTATCATGCCCTGCTCGGCCGAACAACGTTCGCTTGCTTTAACACCATCCCGCACTATGCATACCTAAAGCTCAAGATGCCCGATCCTAAGGGGGTCATTACTATCAACGGCAATATAGAGTGCTCTCTCCAAACTGAGGAACATGTGTTGGCCATGGCGGCCAAATTCAATTACAATGATGATTGGCAAACGTCGACATCTGCCGTAAAGGCACGCAAGGTTGGGAAGCGAGCACGACTTCAGCCCGAGCTCTTAGAACCCTCCTCTGCCCTTAAATAGGGACTCACCCCCATCGCACAACCCTAGGACCAATGAAGTACGTGCCAAGGAAGCACAACTTTGCACTTAAAATTCCATGGGCAGCAGTGGGGAAAAAGGGTAAGAGTTCGGCTGAACTGAACAACTACCATCAAAATGTCTTCGGACGCACTGCAGGTACCATCAAAGGGCCTGCCAAAGGCGTAAAGCTCATCCACACTTCAATGACTTCTCAAGACCTTGTTCGCAAGATCCGTTCACCGAACATTTCGACCCATTGAGGTGCACCACTCCCTAGTAGGCGCAGGAGTAGACAAGCGACAGGGCACATTGAGGATGTAAGGTCACCAATCGAAGACCCCTGGTACAACCACTCCTGTAGAATTTCTTTTTTCATATACTTGTAAACAGTTGCTTTGGCATCCGAGCAATAAGAGTTGTTGAGAAAAATACAACATCACTATACGTGTTTGTGTTTATGTCCTTTTTGGCACATATTTTATTTTCTCCCTCTTCTCACGAAACTGTTCGGTATATGATGATGCAACCGGCTAATAGACCGGGGGCTCAAGTTTAAAAAAATCGCCTTACGTGCAATTGATCATGCATTTGGCATCTTGGAATTCGCTTTATATGCATTGGTTTCGAACTATGTCTTGGATTAATAGTTGGGTTGCCCGTCTCCTATGCTTTCCCCTCTATGTTCCACTCGTTCAGCTAAAAGGGCAAAGGGAGAACCCCTGCAATTGTGTTTCTGGCTAGTCTGGTCAAGCACCTCAGGGGAGAAAGCTGAAAACTGACTGTCATAGTGTGCGAGAACCGGTCTATGAATCCGAGCTTAAAGTGTTATACTCAAATCCTCGTCAGAGAATATTTCGTGTCATATGAAGGGTTTGTTCTTCATACAAACCATGTGATATATGCTTTATCCGCGGTTCATCCAAACATCACAAGTCATCGGGGGCTAGTCACCAGCCTCTCGCAGTCCTTTTCGCGCCCCTACGGCTAAGTGAAAGCAATAAAGCACTATTGTCTTATTCCTTGGTCTGCCGCACTCTACCGCCTTCGGGTACCGATAGTTTGGCTAAAGGTTATAGCGCGTAACTAGAGACACCCGACATAGTATCTACATGGGGGCTAAAGCCGACGACTCACAACTTTCAGTTTAAACGGCCACACATGAGTTATAAGTAACGCAAAACATTGAAAGCATGATAAATTATAAACTTAAAACATTAAACTGTCTCCGGACACATTACAATCTACTCATACATGTTCTCTTTCGAACACTGCGACTCTATCGCACGATCACCCTCCATTGCTCTGGAGAAGTATAGCTCGGGACGCCTATGTTCCTTTCCAGGAGGTGGAGAAGCGTTGGATATATTCATCAGATCAAGCTGCTTAATAAGGAGAGGAGAGCACTCGGGGGCTTCAAATTGCGCCTAGAATAGACGAGCTTCATCTCCTTCTCCCCGCGAAGCATATAGGTAATTCGCGTCCGCTGCACTCTTCTAGAGGTCGGAGCAGGCGCCTGAGGAACACCAAACCTAGGTAAGCAACTCGAACTTGCTATCCCTGAAGACACACTACAATAAGTACAACTTACCATCTATTATAACCTTTGCCTGGCGAACTTGCTCTTCGAAGAACCTCCTATCCACCCGCTCCTTTTGGAGTTTGGTTTTCAGGGTGGATAGTTTGGCGGTCTATTCCTTGCCTTTCTGCTCAAGGACCTCGCACTTGTGGCCGGTGTCCTTCAGCTCCTGTTGGATCTCCTCCACTCAAGCCTCGTGCTTGTCGCTGGTGATTATTAAGGCCAAAAGTGTGGTAGCCGGTCGTTCGTCCGCCGCCCTCTCGACCATAGCCTCCTGCTTCGCATTCTGTAGCTCGGCTTGAGCTTCTCCATTTCCTTTGCAGGCTGTGTAAGCATCAAGAATAAGAATACTGCATCGACAGTAGGATGACCAAATTTTTTTGGATACCGAGTAAGGCTTAGCTTGCGCCTTGTCGAATCTCTTGTTAAGAGCATCAAGCTCGTCTTTGGACCTTTTGAGCCTCCTATTCAGCTCGTCTAGCTCGGCAACATTCATAGCCGCCACCGATGATGAAGCGTGTAAAAGCAAATCCTTATCAGGTTACATGGGTTCAAAATTACCGAACTGGCGTCAATCTGATCCTATGTCTGATCTTCTTAAGGGCTGGTTAGAATGTTCCGAACATATAATTTAGTATATAGTTTAAACAATGATCCATGATTGACCCCTAGGTGAGTTTTCTGTTTTCTCAAACTCACCTAGGGCTCGGGGGCTGCCATGTATATAATGATAACACAAAGTAATTAATATTTTACAAATATAGTGTCACGGGGCTCACCTGAAAGCCCGCCAGGAGACCCTCGAAGGCCTCCTTTAGTCCATTGTTGAAGGACTGAATGCTCTGCATTCGGAGATGGAGGCGCTCGATAGAGCCCCCCTCATGACCGGCCACCCACTGGTCGGTGGTGCCGGTGGTGATCGGACAACCCGATCACCGATCGGGATTGAACCGGTGCCTCTGGAGGCGTGGTGTCGGGACCCTGATCCTAAGTCATATGAATCCAGACTGTAACATATCACATCACTTTGCGGCCTCACGCACGGTAAGCTCCACGGCTGCAGCCTTACCTTAGCTGGGACCGTTTGTGTCTTTTGGCTCACGTATGTGAACATGTCGCTGGCAATCAAATGACAGAGAACTCGGGCCGACATGACTAGTCATAGAACCCAAGTGGCACATCCGTACGGAAACAGGCATACGTAACCCAGCAATGCAGGTGTCGGCCTCAAGCGCATGTAGATGAGTCATAGCAAGCTACAAGGACTCCATTACGTTGTGAGACATAAATGGCATCACTGCATGTAGACGAGTCGTAGCAGGCTACAGGGACTCCATTACACTGCGAGACATTTCCCCAAAGGGATAGACACAACAACAAAGAAGGATACATGCCGGTCAATCAATGTGTCCGGAGCAGTGGCAAGCTACCATGGCTCGGTGGAAACACAAAGAGGCAGTTTCCCGTAAAGAGTACTACTAAAGGCACACAACTAGGTGTCGGATCCCATACATACCGTTGCACGTCACACGTACGCACGACATGCCCGGTATGCATAGATACAACCATGGCATCACAACATAACCATACAACAACATGACTTTTATTTAAGAGGCTCAGATGAGCCTTGCATAATATGTTCTTACAGATAGGGGTCACATGACCCGACACTCAAGTTATACAAACATGTTCATACAAACCAAGCGGAAGTATAAAGCTGTCTGAGTACAGACAAATGAAAGGGGTAAAAGGCACATGGCCTGACTATCTACAGCCCGCCATAGAGCATAGGTCGTAGCTGGGACACCAGCTATTCGGCATCGTTAACGTCTAGAAAGAACCCACCTAATGGGTCCTAGGTCTCATCTGCAACATTTATTAAGCAAACGTGAGTACAAACGTACTCGGCAAGTCTAAAACAGACCTAGTCTATTCATGCTCATGTATCAACATAGGGGGGAGGTGGAGTTATGCAGCAATGCCAGCTTTGACTCATGGCTAACCTACACTACTCAATTTTAACTCTTTGATTACATTTTAGATATCGCACACAAGTCCACTAACTCCATAGCAATACACCACCATGGATTCACTTTCCCTCCTAGGAGAGTGCCATCCACGGTACTCACACTTGTCTTGATATTTTTATGAGTATCCATTTGATTATCTATGAACAACATAAGTTCTCCAAGTAGTCCATATCCGAGGACGCGGCTATTCGAATAGTTTCATACCCTGCAGGGGTGTACTTCTTCACACACGCTCTCGCCACTTATCGCTGCGTGCTCATAAACCGTGCACCTCGGCAACCTTCAAGCAGATGCCCATAAGACCTTCAACCTTCAACCTTCAAGGGAGTCGGCCATGACCGTCAATCACATAAGACCTCTAGTCCAGGCCATCGCCTATTTGAGACTGAACCCGCACGGAAGTCCGGCCGAAGTTTCCGCTACGACCCCAAACGATGTGCGCAGGGTTCCCAAGCCCACCATCCGGGTGACCCTTGGTACACCATCACTGCCTATCGCGTCGTAACCCACCCCTAGGGTTAGCGCTACGCACGGCCTCCAGCATGCTATAAACACCAGAAACTACTTGCAACTCCTGGAATAAGGACTAAGCAAATGATAAGTCGAGAGGGTCAATTAAGTATCCCAACGTATGGTAGTAACTAGTCTCGGATCACAAACACGGAACTCAGTTCCTAAGAACGGTCCCAATGAGACAACCTGCTATGTACTCGTACAAAGCCTCTCATCGCTACCTTTACCAAATCGAGTTCATCATAACATCATCACATGAGGCAACATTGTTTCACTCAGTTCATTACCCCGATGAATCCGACTCGACACAACTCTAAGCATAGCAAGCATAGCAGGCAAAGTAAGCTAAGCACATAATGGCACAAGCATCTACTAGGTATGCTAGGTTGCAAGGTTTAGCTATTTACTGTGACAATGTCAGGTTATGCAACAGAATAGGATCATCTACCGTGTATGACTGACATGTGATCGGTTGTCCTAATGCAATAAACAAGAGCAGGATCGAGAGAGTGGGATGTTATCGGAATGATCAAAGGGGTTGCTTGCCTTTCTGGGTAGCGGAAAGGTTCTCTCCTTCGTCGGGATACTCGGGGGTATCCTCAGAAGCAAGGCCTACCGCAATGCAGATAAGAAAAGATCAACACACGCAAGTGCAACAATATGATTCTTGATCATGGCATGATAGCATGTATGGATGAGCTAATGCAACTAGTATTCAAGTTAATTTGAAATGAGTTTGAATATAGGTTCAAAATCGTTCTTTATTTCAAATGCCATATACTAACCTATTGGTAATTGTCAATGTTCACCTATTTAGATTTCTCTAACATGCATGGCAATAGCACCATTGGATTCATTAGATTTTTCTGATAATTTTTCATATATAAATTATTTTCATCTGATTTACAGATTAATTTATATGAATTTTTGAAGTTTTGAATAATTTATGGAATTATTTTTAAACTAGAAAATGAAATAATACATCAGCCTGACGTCACTGTGACGTCAGCTGGTCAGCTGACCGGGCCAGAGTCAAACCTGACATGTGGGGGCCACATGTTAGTGACTCAATCAAATAACTAACTAATTAAAACTAATCCTAACTAAGTAACAGATCTAGGCCCACATGTCAGTGACAAATTAGGTTAATTAAACTAACTAATAAATTTTCTTAATTAGGATTTGACTACAGTGGCCCGGCCCCACCTGCCAGCGACCCAGGGGTCAAACCCCTGATGGTCAGACAGGTTGACTCGCCGGCGTTGAGCCGCCGATGACGTTAGGGACGGCGGAGGGGGTCGGAATCCCTCCTCCGGCGACCAAATGGATGGCGGAGAGCGCTGGGAGAGCCTACGCTCGACCGCGCGTTGATCTAGCCCCAAACCAGAGGCTGGGGTAGTCGGGATCGACGTCGACGGTGAGCTGGGCGGCGGACGGAGCTCTGGCAAGAAGGGCGCGGTGTCTACGGGGCATGGGAGAGAAGGGGGAGAAGGGGAGGAGCACCAGCGGCTCATCGCGGTTCCAGCAGAGGCGACGGCGAGGTCGGAGGAGGTCCGGACGGGGCAGAATGTCGGGGCGGAGCTCCGGTGATCGGCAGGGAGGAACAGCGATGGGGCGGCGGAGAGGGACTCCTGGCGTCTTCTAGGACCACGGGGAGGACGAGGGGGAAGCGGCGGTTCTTGGGGGCTATCTAACGAGGCGAGGGAGCGGCTAGCACGACGGCGGCGAGCTCGAGCAGAGCTCCGCTATGGCGGAGTAGAGAGGGGAGAGGAAGAGAGGCGGCGAGAGAGAGAGAGAGAGGGAGCAATGGGGATGGCTCTGGGGAGCTTATCCCCTCGCGCTGGCGAGGAGGACACAGGCAGGCAGCTCGTCCTCCTGGCCACACGCTCGTCCTCCTGGCCGCCAGGAGGACGATGACCTCCCTGGGCCAGGTGGGCTGGCCTGGCCTGGGCCTTTCTCCTTTTTTTCTTTTTTTTCTTCTTTGTTTTCCTTTACTGACATTTGTTTATTTTATTTTCAGGTACAAATTACTTTATAAAATATCCCATATATTTGCTATAATGAAGTTTGAATATTTCAAACTTGTCTAAAAAGTTTCAGGATATTTTGTAAACAAAAATAATGATAGTGCTTTATTTAATGATTTCAGGAGCCTTATCAATTATTTTTGAATTACTTTGATTGTTCAAATAATTAGAATGGTCCCTGTTATAATCAAGCCCAAATTTACCAGACATAGGGAACATTTTTAGTGGGCATTTTGGATTTGTTGAATTTTCACCAAGTTTGAATTGTTTTGATACAAAGTTAGGTTGGGGTTTCTTTTTGTTCCCCATTTCATGTTGATGCAATTTGAAACATGATGCAGGCACAAAACTATTCCTAGGACATCTAGTTAGGGTTGTGACACGTGGTGCACTCTGGAGAGGTCCTCAGAGGAGACTGAACGTCTACTCGTCCGGTCTCCTCGGTATCCAGGTCGGGCCCCCCCGGTCTTCGGTGGCCGAGGCATCAGCCTCGACCATGATGTTGTTTCCCCCACCACCGGTGCCCGGCTCCATAGGAGAATGCTGGGACGACACCTCCATGGTGTCCTTCGTGGCACCTAAAGGAGTGGGATGCAACGCATTCCTGCTCTCCGCTAGATCGGCTGGCGGGGTCTCCCCGTCGCAAATCTGGTTGATGGGGAGGATGCACGGTGGGCTGCAAAATCAGTAAAGTTGTCGTGGTTTTATCACGGCAGATGTCCGGGAGAACGGACTTGGGTTCGAGGCCATTTCTAAAGTGATGGACTCAAAGGGGTTGATTGGGACGAAGGATACGAGTTTACCCAGGTTCGGCCCCTCAAGTCGAGGTAACAACCTACGTCCTGCTTGTGTTTGTATTGCTTGATGTATCGATTACAAGGGAGCTATTGCTTGACCTAGTTCTCGATAGCCTGAGCTCTAAGTCGCCCCGGGTCTCACCTCTTTACAGGAGGTCAAGACCACGGGTCATACAAGCTGTAGACAACTCTCATTACATGTCCGAGTCTATCTCTATCTTATCTTGCCTTCCTGACCAAGTTGTCTCCGGGCGGCTTACTCACCCGGGTATTCTCTATTCGGGCCGTGCTCCGGCCCATCATGTCAAGCCACCAGATGTCTTGGGCTTCAGTCTTTGCAGCCCACTCTTGGATTAACCTACGAGCCGCCTAGTGTGACCCGGAGCCTGTAGGGCGGGTCTCACCGTGGGGTTATATCCCCAACATTAGGCCCCAGGTTGATTTGAGCTTGCTCACTTCAGCCTCCTTCTTAATTATCGGTGAGTTACCCTGAAAATATTGACCCATCGTGACATCATGTCAGATCTCACAGAAAGATTCCCTGACGCATGCAACGGATCTTCCCTTATTAAATGGATAGTCCAGGAATCGAGGCGTCCGCCTCGGTCAAATGACAACCGACGCCTGGATTTTTGCGCCTGTTTCCGCCTTTTCCTATTAAATAGGACCACGAGGGGCAGCATTGGCCTTCCTCCCGCTCACTCTTCATCTCCTACCTTCTGCCGCCTCTGCTCCAGCGCATCTTGCTCCGACGCCGTTTCCTCATCGTCGTCAACAAAGGCCGCTGCATCAACCTGTTTCGTTCCAAAGCTCTCTCCGCGTCCACCGCGCCATCTCCGGTGAGTCCTTCTTCCCCTAGATCCATAGCTATATTGGTAGGGTTTCATGGAGCTCCTCCCGCCACGTAGAACACGAGCCTACTTCAATCTCGGCCATGCTTAGACCATAAACACTTGACAATAGCTTGTCTCTGAGGCGATGTTATGTAGGAGATCGATAGTACTACTGCACAGATTTGCAACAGCTCCGCCTGCCGTTTTTAAACTTTCTCCACTTTCGTCAGTTCGTCTCTAGGTCAAAAATAGGAACATTTTCTTTGTTTTGTAGATCCGCAATCTTAGCGATACCTTGTGAAACCTGTTCTCCGGACTTAGCCGTATTTTTGCCTTGTCTTTTCATAACCTTGACCCGCCATGTATTCCGGCTCTCAGCAACCGGGCTCTGGCGGCTCAACCTTAAGGTCTTAAGCTTTTAGCCGCCTATAGATATCTACCAATCCTTGAATCGCCATATATGGTTACTTTGCAAAGTTTCAAGCCGCTGCCATGTCTCGCGCATCCAACTCCTGCAACTGGGTCGACTCTTGCATCACTGAAGAGTTCCTTATGGACTTTGTGCACGCGGGCACCCTTCCCGCCAAGGATGTAATCCATTGGCGGGTTCCGGGCGATGAACTGAAGCCCATTCCTTGGGAGGGCGAAGTAGTGGTGTTTTCAGATCACATCGATCGTGGGTTTGTACCCCCCGGCTCAAAATTCTTCCGGGATGTCCTTCACCTTTACAAGTTGCACCCTCAAGACCTCGCCCCCAATTCTGTCTCCAACATCTCCAATTTCCAAGTGCTCAGCAAGTTTATCTGCAAGCCAAGCCGTCTGTTGGTCTCTTCCGAGAGTTCTTCTATGAAAATCGCCAGACCGAGGTGAAGGCCGGCCCAAGCTTAGAGCTCAGTGGAATTTCAATACGGAGGCACCGGGACATAACTTTTCCGCCTGTTCAGACGCCGAGTCACCCACAGGATTGGAATAAGACCTGGTTTTATTGCAAAGATACTTCTCTAGAAGGTGAACGTCCGCTGCCGGGTTACTGCCCGTCCCGGCTCAAGACGACCTCCGATCTTCCCAACCGACTGTCCACTGCTGAACGGGCGAGGCATGAGCCGGCTCATGCCAAGATTAAGGCCCTCATGGCCAATGGGCTGATTGGGTTAGACTTGATCCGTTGTTGGATCTCTTGGAGAATTATGCCCTTGAGCTAGAGAAATCACCTTATGTGCGAGTATCCGGGTTAGTATGATGATTCCCTCTGCTTCAGCCAGACGACATTAACAGAGGATGCCATTACAACTGTCATCCGGAGCCTTGTCCACGAGACTTCCGGTGCTTGCAGCGCTATTGGGCTGACACCTTTCTGTGCTATTAACCCGGCCCCAGAAGTAAGGCGTCTCTCCATAGTCTCTCCTATTTATTTAGTATAACTTTGGCACTTCCTTACTACATGTTGGTTTGCCTTTTCAGGCCGACTCTAACTTCTGGAAGAAGAAATACGTCCCTCCTCTCAAGAAGGCCAAGAAGAAGGCCCCGGCCAAGAAGATAAAGAAGACCACTCCTCAAGAAGAATGGTTTGAGCCGCCAGAATCAGACGGCTCAGAGGTATAACTTGACTATCTTTTGCTACTTTTTACTCACTTTATTGACAACAACCATTCACAGGACGAGGCAGAGACGAGCCACGCCAACACCCTGAGGTAACTTATATTTCGTCTGACTCAGAATATTTTGTGCCCAGAAGATACAGCGGGTTGTTCGAAAAGTTCCCCTTTCTCATCCTCTTGCTTATTTGGATCTTCAATTTCTTTTGAAAAAGCAACAACAGGCCAACTGACGCCAGACCCGGAGTACTGGCTCTACTGATCTCATGTTCGGGTTACCGAACTCCCCGGCTCAGAAGAAGCGCCCTGTAGAGGTATATATTCTTTCTTTGTTTGATTTTACTAGCTCTTACTTTGTAATTCCAACAGTATCTTAAATTATCTTAACTGTCTTTCAGGGGTCTTCGCCTTCATCTGGCGACTCTACGGCCACTGCTCTGTCGCCTCCAAAGTTTAACCCGTTATATGTGTTTTTTCAAACCTTGCATTCGACTCTTTGGCGGTTGTAAACTTCCGGCTCTAATTTTTAAGCTTTTCTAGAGATCAAGCCAAGCGAAGGAAAACCAACAAGTCCTCCCCTAGCCGTGCTGCTCAAGACCCAGAGCTTACCAAGCTGGACGCTCCTATGCTGGACGCAAACCGCCCAGCGGCTTCTGTAGAGCCGACAGCTGATGACACTATTCCAGAGAGCCCGCAGAGGGACCATTCCAAGCCGCCGAGTCCTGCCAAGGCTGCTAATGACACCACTGCTCTAGACGTCATGATTATCAGCGCAGGCTTTCCCTCTCCTTCTCCTCACGTGTTGACAAAACATACTGAGACGGCTGAAGCCTGCAGGAAGCTGGAGTTTGAGCTCCCCGCCCTCGAGAAGATGACAACCGATGAACTTCATGTTGGCTATATGGACCGACTGTCTACAAGCCGGGATCTGGAGCTCAAAATTGTCAACTTAATGAAGAAGAAATATGAGGTATTCTGTTTCCTCTTTATACCCTTACTCAGCCCCCAAGAACCGGGTTAACATTGGCTGATGATAATCCGGTTCTTCCGTCTTGGTAAAAGTAGAAATACTTAACACATAGGTCTCGTCGTACTTACAAGTAACCTCAAATCATCGTTGTCAGCCCCCAAGGGCTGGCTCAAAGTTGGTAATATTGAGTTGGAGTTGTATGGAATATAGATAATAGAACCAACTGTAGCCCCCAAGGGCCGGCTCAATCTTGTCAAAATTGAGGTGGGACTTCATTGAGCATGGGTAATAGAACCAACTGTAGCCCCCAAGAGCTGGCACAATCTTTGTCAAAGTTGAGCCGGGACTTTCATTCTTAACAGCCTTGAAAAACCAATATGTAGCCCCCAAGTTCCGAGTTAACTTGATAAAGATGATCTGGAACTGTCTTGAAAATAGACATTAGCCCCCAAGTGTCATGCATATTGCTTGCAATCTGTTTGAGACTTGCTCTTATCTTTGAAATTTCTCCCCCTATCAGTTTATTCCATGCTTTTATATGTCGCAGGAAGCTTTAACTAAAGCTGGGTCAGAATTGGCCGGCTTAAAAAGCAATCTAGCTGCTCAGCAATCTGCCCAGAGTGTAGCTGATGAGAAATGTCGGCTCCTTTCTGAAGAGCTAGCCAAAATCAAGGCCGACTTCGCCACTTTCAAGGAATCCGCTAAAGCTGAACAAGCCGCCTCGACCAAACGGGTGGATGATGTTGATCAGCGGCTTATGATTGTATCCGACAAACTATAGTCCTTGAAGTGCCATATGACGAAGATGACAGCCACCCTCTTTGGCAAGTATTTGACGACTTAACTCAATTCCTGTATTGTACTTGCGCTGGCGACTCACAACAAAGCATCCGTCTTATGCAGGTCCTAGGAGCCGTCAACTTGCTTCCGACAGTTTGCTGCCCCTGAAAGCCATATACACTTTGACAGAACAACTATACTACGGCGCTGTATGCATAATCAAAGTTGTGCAGTATAAGGAAAATATCCCTTCAACTCTCAAAGGGGTCTTAGAGCTTCTATCGACGATGCCGAAACAGATTGTGGAGTTCAAGAAATAAGCCGCCCGCCAGGGGGCGATCGCGACCATAAGCCGGGCGTTGGCTTTCGCTCCGGAGCTAACTCCGGCTGATATGATGGACGGCTTTCCCTCCAAGAAGGATGATGGCTCCGAATTCACAGACGCTGACTATGCCCGGTGTGTGAAGGATTCCAAAGTCCTAGCCTCCGTCTTAGCAGAAGAGGTCAATCTGGCGACTTACCAAGCAGCTTACAGCGCAGATCAGAAAAGGATCCGTGGCCCTCTCTTTGAATTCCAGGATCTGACACCCGCTCGCAGTAAGAACATTTTCGCCTCTGAACTTGACCCGTCCCCCTTATTTGAAGAAGGAACCTTTGCGGCTTTAACCAACTGCAACTAGGACTTGGGAAATCTCCAGATCAAAGCAGCCGAAGACCCGGAGCAGGGTGACCCGCCAGCCAGCTGATCGTGAAGTTGATACCTATTGATAGCTGGCTCTTTATGACCCGCCACGGGCGGTGTAAAAAACTTGATGATATTTTTGGGCTCCACAGAGAGTGTCTATAATAGACTAGTAGTAACTTTTGCCTTTCTTTGAATTGTGCCATCGTGCACATATGAAAAGTCTGGCTTAACATATATATATATATGTCATCCACTTTGTTCTTCTCATTTTATGCCTTACCGGCTCTTAGCAGCTTAATTTCCTGCAAGAATAGATGTACCATTAGGAGGGCGGCTTAAAAGCATGACCCGAAGATGTTGTGTCTTCCTAACGCGTTTGACGGAGTCAATTGCTTGGTTTAAGAGTCGGCCGATAGGGTTTGATGAGATACACCCGTAGGGCAGGAAGCCCACTATACGGCTATGTTGACTTGTCAACATTTTTGGCGTAAGAGCCGGTTGTTAGGGATAGATAAGCTACACCCGGAGGTGGGAAGCCCCCTTCGACAACCAAAGTTGACTTGTCAACTTTTTTGGCATAAAGCCGGTTGTTAGGGTTAGATAAGCTATACCCAAAGGTAGGAAGCCCCCTTCGACAGCCAATGTTGACTTGTCAACATTTTTGGAGTGAAAGCCGGTTGTTAGGGATAGATAAGCTACACCCGAAGGTGGGAAGCCCCCTTCGACAACCAAAGTTGACTTGTCAACTTTTCTGGCATAAAGCCGGCTGTTAGGGTTAGATAAACTATACCCGAAGGTTGGAAGCCCCCTTCGACAGCCAATGTTGACTTGTCAACATTGTTGGCGTGAAAGCCGGATGTTAGGGATAGATAAGCTACACCCAGAGGTGGGAAGCCCCCTTCGACAACCAAAGTTGACTTGTCAACTTTTTTGGCATAAAGCCGGCTGTTAGGGTTAGATAAGCTATACCCGAAGGTAGGAAGCCCCCTTCGATAGCCAATGTTGACTTGTCAACATTTTTGGTGTGAAAGCCAGTTGTTAGGGATAGATAAGCTACACACGGAGGTGGGAAGCCCCCTTCGACAACCAAAGTTGACTTGTCAACTTTTTTGGCATAAAGCCGGCTGTTAGGGTTAGATAAGCTATACCCGAAGGTAGGAAGCCCCTTCGACAGCCAATGTTGACTTGTCAACATTTTTGGCGTGAAAGTCGGTTGTTAGGGATAGATAAGCTACACCCGGAGGTGGGAAGCCCCCTTCGACAACCAAAGTTGACTTGTCAACTTTTTTGGCATAAAGCCGGCTGTTAGGGTTAGATAAGCTATACCCGAAGGTAGGAAGCCCCCTTCGACAGCCAATGTTTTGGATTTTCCTTGCATCGGTGAATATACACGAAATGGCAAAGGCCCCGACTTGCAGGGATGCTACTTTATTCATATATAAATATGATATGTACAATGATAGTGTAAGTGGTGATTCTCAACAATCTGAGGTGTAGTAAGGCCATAGATGCGCTATGTTCCATGGCCAGCGGGTCTCCTGACCCGAAGCATCTGAGTCGTCCCGGATGTCAATGAGGTAATACGACCCGTTGTTGAGATTTCTGCTGACCACGAAAGGTCCTTCCCATGAAGGAGATAACTTATGCATATTTTTTTGGTCTTGAATTAGCCGCAACACTAAGTTGCCCTCTTGAAACGTCTGGGTCTTGACCCTGCGGCTATGATAGCGGTGCAAGTCTTGCTGATAGATCGCCGAACGGGTAGCTGCCAGCTCTCGTTCCTCCTCCAAAGCATCCAACGCGTCTTGAAGTGCCATCTCATTGTCCGTCTCAACGTAAGCCGCCAGTCGTGGCGAGTCATGCCGGATGTCACTTGGCAGGCGTCTGCACCGTAAACCATGAAGAAAGGTGTATACCCTGTGGATCTGTTGGGGGTAGTTCTGATGCTCCATAAGACGGACGGCAAGTTTTCCACCCAACAACCTAGTGTCCACTGTAAAGGGACCATAAGCCATGGCTTGATACCTCTCAAGATTTCTTGATTAGCCCGTTCTGCCCGACCGTTGGACTGTGGATGAGCAACCGCCTAAACATCAAGCCGGATGTGCTCCTCGTCGCAGAATTTTTTCATAGCCCCCTTGGACAAGTTTGTGCCGTTGTCCGTAATGATGCTGTGAGGGTAACCAAAATGGTAGATCAGCTTTTTAATAAACTGAACCGCCGTAGCCGTGTCACACTTGCTGACCGGCTCAACTTCTATCCACTTGGTGAACCGCCACTGAGAGGTGCGTTTTCTTATCCTTGGATCTCTTGAAAGGCCCAACCATGTCAAGCCCCCAGACTGCAAACGGCCAAGTAATTGGTATCATGCGCAATTCTTGAGCCGGAACATGAGCACACCGGCCGAATTTTTGACAGCTGTCACACTTGCGGACCAGATCCTCTGCATCCTTATGAGTCGTCAACCAGAAGAAGCCATGCCGGAAAGCCTTGGCACTAGAGACTTTGAGCTGGCGTGGTGTCCGCAATCTCCAGCATGAATTTCATTGAAAATTTGCTTACCCTCCTCTGGTGAGATGCAATGTTGGAACACCCCGGTAACGTTGCACTTATGCAATTCACCATTAACTATTGTCATGGACTTAGACCGCCGGGTGATCTGTCTGGCTAAATTTTTATCCTCAGGTAACTCGCCCCGAGTCAAATATGTCAAGTAGGGCACAGTCCAATCCAGAATAGCATGTAGAGCAGCCACCAATTGCCCCTTCGGGTCAGGAACAGCCAAATCTTCTTCTGAAGGTAACTTGACAGTCGGGTGATGTAAGACGTCCAGAAAGACATTGGGCGGCACCGTCTTTCACTGGGAGCCTAACCTTGACAAGGCATCAGCCACCTCATTCCTACGATGATTAATGTGATCCACCTGATAACCTTTGAAGTGACCAGCAATAACATCCACCGCCTGACGATAAGCCGTCATCCGCGGGTCCTTGGCATCCCAAGTGCCTGAAACTTGATGAGCCACAAGATCTGAGTCACCAAAACACCTTACCCGGCTTAAATTCATCTCCTTAGCCACTCTGAGGCCATGAAGCAGGGCTTCATATTCAGCCGCATTATTGGTGCAAGGGAACATCAGCCAGAGCACATAACAGAACTTATCACCTTTGGGAGATGTCAGAACAATTCCTGCCCCTGATCCTTCTAGCTGCTTGGATCCATCAAAGTGTATAGTCATGTACGTGTTATCTGGGTTTTCCTCGGGAGCTTGACACTCTGTCCAATCGTTTATAAAATCCACAAGGGCTTGGGACTTGACAGCCGTACGAGGTACGTATTTCAGATTGAGAGGTCCCAACTCCAGTGCCCACTTAGCGATCCTACCAGTGGCTTCTCTGTTTTGAATTATCTCCCCCAATGGAGCAGAGTTGACCACTGTGATCTAGTGCCCTAAGAAATAATGCTTTAACTTGTGGTTGGCCATGAACACCCCATACACTAGCTTCTGCCAGTGTGGATATCCTTGCTTAGACTCTGTTAGGACCTCACTGATGTAATAAACCGGCCTCTGAACCTGATACTCCTTCCCTACTTCCTTGCGCTCGACCACAATTGCAGCGCTAACAGCCCGGTTGTGAGCCGCCACGTAAAGAAGCAAAGGTTCTTTCTCAGCCGGAGCAGCCAATCCCGGCGGCTCAGTGAGCTGCTTCTCGATCGCCTCAAATGCTTCACCCGTCGCCGTACTCCAGACAAAATTGTCTGTCTTTTTCATCATCTGATATAGCGGGATAGCTTTCTCACCAAGGCGGCTTATGAACCGGCTCAACACGGTGATCCGCCCTGCTAGGCACTGGACATCGTTAACACAAGCCGGCTCTGCCAG
Organism: Hordeum marinum; assembly: GCA_022496015.1. NCBI lineage: Eukaryota > Viridiplantae > Streptophyta > Magnoliopsida > Poales > Poaceae > Hordeum > Hordeum marinum. The sequence goes on from CM039672.1 coordinate 117,032,705, forward strand.
GGAGGTGATAGCTTTGATCTTATCCAGGTTAGCTTCAATGCCATGCTCGGAAACCTGAAATCACAAGAGCTTGCCAGCCGGAACACCAAAGACGCACTTTGCCGGGTTAAGCATCATCTTACAGATCCAGAGATTGTCAAAGGTTTCCCTTAAATCGTCCAAAAGGGTCTCCTTCTTCCTCGATTTGATCACAATATCATCCACGTAAGCGTGAACATTGCGCCCGATCTAACTATGAAGGCAATTCTGCACACAACGCTGATAAGTCGCCTGGGCACTCTTGAGCCCAAAAGGCATGGACACATAACAGAAGGCTCCAAAAGGTGTAGTGAAAGCCGTCTTCTCTTGGTTCTTAACTGCCATCTTGATCTGATGATATCCTGAATAAGCATCCAGGAAGCATAGGCTTTCACAACCCGTCGAGCATCAATGATCTGATCAATACGAGGGAGAGCAAAAGGATCAGCTGGACAAGCCTTGTTAAGGTCCGTATAGTCTACGCACATACGCCACGTGTCGTTCTTCTTGAGCACAAGCACTGGGTTCGCAAGCCACTCTGGGTGAAAGACCTCGACAATGAAACCCGCCGCTAAGAGCCAGGCAACCTCTTCTCCAATGGCCTTGCGTCTCTCCTCATTGAACCGCCGTAGAAACTGCTTGACAGGTTTAAACTTAGGATCCACATTAAGGTTGTGCTCAGCGAACTCTCTCGGTACACCCGGCATGTCAGAAGGTTTCCATGCAAAGATGTCCCGATTCTCACGGATGAATTCGATGAGTGCGCTTCCCTATTTGGGATCCATGTTAGCCCCAATGATGAACTGTTTGGATGAGTCGCCCGGGTGAAATCTATTGCCTTGGTATCATCCGCCAAAAACTTGAGGGGCGGCTCAACCTCTGTTGTGGGCTTTTTCAGCGGGGTCATATCCTGCGAGTCAACATTCTCCTTATAAAACTGAAGCTCCGCTTGAGCACAACTGGATTCTGCATAAGCCATGTCTCCTTCCTCGCACTCAATAGCCGTATTCCGATCACCATGAACGGTAATCGTACCTTTTAACCCGGGCATCTTGAGGTATAAGTAGACATAACAGGGCCTAGCCATGACCTTAGCATAAGCCGGCCGCCCAAACAACGCATGGTAAGGGCTCTTGATCTTGATCACTTCAAACCACAAGGACTCCACCATATAGTTATATTCGTCACCAAAGGCGACTTCCAACGAAATCCTGCTCACCGGATAAGCCGACTTTCCTGGCACCACACCATGAAAAAGGGTGGATGAGGGTTTAAGATCCTTGTCAAGCAGCTTCATCCGCTGGAAGGTATCATAATAGAGGATGTTGATACTACTGCCTCCATCCATAAGTACCTTATTCACCATATGTCCTCCCACTTGGGGGGCAACAACCAAGGCCAGCCGCCCCGGGTCATCAACACGCGCTGGGTGATCCTCCCGGCTCCACGTTATGTCATATTCAGACCACTTCAAGTACTGTGGCAGAGCCGACGCAACTGCATTAACCACCTGCTTACGCAATTTCTGATCCCGCTTGTTAAGGCTGGTTGTGAAAACATGGTACTGGCCCGAGCTGAGCTGCTTCGGATTGCTCTGATACCTAGACTGGTTATGCTACTGTTGATTTTTGTTACCAGGGTTCTAAGGATGTCCTCCTTGATTGCCCTGACCATGGTGCCCGGATCGTGAGTTGCCGGATCTAAATCCGGCTCCTAAACTGCATGGTCCTGAGCCGTCGGGCGGGCCACCACCATGGTTGTTGTGTTGCTGCATGTGGTAATTCTTGAACTTCTGCATGATATGGCAATCACCCCATGTGTGCGCTGAAGGCTTACCAGGCTGGCTATGTTCCAGACAGGGCTTTTTGTGCATTTCCTCCAAATTGAAAGGAGTCCTATTCTTATTAAAAGGTGGCCTGAACTTCCCATTGCCTTTAGGAGGATTCTGACCGGTGCTTGCATTGGCCACCTGTTCTGACCCGCCATCCGGGTTTTTTCGCTTAATCTGGTTACCATTGTTCGCCACACCCTTGCCCGGGTTGTTCCTCTTACCTTGGTCGGCCTTCTCCTCATCAAAGCCTGGATCCTTCATGTTATCAGAGTCAGCATACTTTTTAAGAGCCGTCATGAGTTCTCCCATGTCCTGACACGTACTCTTGAGCCGGCCAAGCTTCTGTTTCAGAGGGATGAAGTGATAGTTCTGCTCTAAGATCAGCACTGCTTGAGCCGCCGTGATCTGTGCAGATGAGTGGATGATGGTCGACACCCGTCGGACCCAATGATGAGCCGACTCACTCTCCTGTTGGACGCAATGATCGAGATCTACGATGGTCATAGGTTGTTTGGAAGTCCCTTGAAAGTTTTTGATGAACCTTGCCCTTAACTCAGCCCACGAATTGATGGTATTGGGTGGCAACCCTTTTAACCATGTGCGAGCCAGACCTTCAAGCATCATGATGAAGTACTTAGCACACACCGCCTCACTGACATCCAGCATCTCCATAGCCAGCTCATAACTTTCGACCCAGGCCTCCGATGGTAAATCAGCAGTGTAATTCAGAACCTTGCGAGGTCCTTTGAAATCCTTCGGCAACCGCTCACTTTGCAGAGCCGGTGATAAGCATGGCACTCCCACGGCCCTGGTGGTTACTCCTGCTCCTACTGATACAGAGGGCATGGGCTCTTGGTGAGCCACCGTGGCCAAAGCTGCCGCCTCTTGCTAGTTTCTCACCCGGTTTATGAGAGCTCGCGCATCGAGAGCCGCCTAATCGTCCCCCAGAGGTCCTTTGTGTCGATCGCTTCTAGAAACTGCCGGCGACTCATAGCACCGGCTAAAGCACCGACTGGAGAGGGGGGTTGAATGAACGCGACTCCATCTGTGAGCATATTTCTCCTGCTGGGCCATCGCCATCTGAAGGTATCCAATGGCATTCCGTACCTCTTCCGCAAAAGGCGCTTCATCCGGAATAGGGATCATTTCAAGCCGGGTGGCCACCGCCACCATGTTCTTAGCTGGGTTAGAATAATGACCCACCGGTGTTGGAAAGACCCCTGGTGAGGCCTGGTTTCGTCGGGCCGGGTGTGGCGTCGGTCGAACCGTCGGCCGGCTTCCAGGTGCATCCGCTGCCCATCCTGTTCCTGGTGTGTTGAAGAGATTCCTAGCCTCATAACATTCTGGTAAGAGGGATTCATGGCTCATCCGATGCACCACCGCCGCCAATTGCTGTTCCAGCCCAAGACGGAAGGCATCCATCTTAATACGTTCTGCCTCTTCCTCCATCTGAACCTTTAGCTTAGCTATCCTCTGTTGCTCCTCCGCCATCCGGTCCTTAAGCCTCACAATCTTTAAGTTTCCAACGGCTTGGTTATCTGGTGTAACTTCAGTGGCCATCAGGGCCGCGAGCTCGTTCATCAGATCTAGAAGAACTTGAGCCGGTGGCGGCGGGTTAGCCCCCGAGGTCGCTGCTCCAGCGGCTATGCTGCTCGCACCCGGGGCCGACCCTACCATGAACACTGCTGCATGAACCGGCGGCCCAAGATCGTCCGACTCAGAGTGATCCAACTCAGGGTAAGGCTCATCGTAGCCCCCGAGCCCACCTTTGTGAAGCTGGTAGATCGGTTCTGTTTCCCCGCTCGAAGATTCGTCCTCCGAATAGACTAGAGTCTCCTCTGATGCAGAAGCTTCAAGATCCATACCTTGAGTGAAGCCCATAAAGACGTGCTTTTGACCCGGGTTAACACGAGCAGGTTGCACTGCACGGGCGGGTTGCACGCGCCGAGCCGGCTCGACGATGTCGGTGCAAACATCCGGCCCGGGCGTAGATCCGTCAATCCTGCCAATGAAGACATGGATCCCGCCGAAAGGAAACCGGAATCCATATTCCATAGAACCGGCCTCAAGCCCCCAGCCGGCGTCGTCAATGTAGAGCCGGCCACGGCGATTCTTGTTCATCCTTCCGACCATGTATCCCTCGAGCCATGAGAGATAGCCCTTCGAGAACTCAACACCACCGAGCGCAGGCCCCACGGTGGGCGCCAACTATCGTGGTTTTGTCACGGCAGATGTCCGGGTGAACGGACTTGGGTTCGAGGCCATTGCTAAAGTGATGGACTCAAAGGGGTTGATTGGGACGCAGGATACGATTTTACCCAGGTTTGCCCCCTCAAGTCGAGGTAACAGCCTACGTCCTGCTTGTGTTTGTATTGCTTGATGTACCGATTACAACCAAGCTATTGCTTGACCTAGTTCTCGATAGCCTGATCTCTAAGTCACCCCTGGTCTCACCTTTATACAAGAGGTCAAGACCACGGGTCATACAAGTTGTAGCCGACTCTCATTACATGTCTAAGTCTATCTCTATCTTATCTTGCCTTCCTGACCAAGTTGTCTTCGGGCGGCTTACTCGCCCGGGTCTTCTCTATCTGGGTCGCGCTCCGGCCCATCCTGTCAAGCCGCCAGACGTCTTGGGCTTCAGTCTTTGCAGCACACTCTTGGACTAATCTACGAGCCGCCTAGTGTGACCCGGAGCATGTAGGGCGGGTCTCACCGTCGGGTTATATCCCCAAGAAAAGTGCTCGCATGTTAGTAACCTCTAAAACCTATCGATGATTGCCGAGGAAGTATTCAGATCCTTACCTTCGAGCTGGGGGCTTGACCCTTAGGTTCCTTCGTGGAACCCTCTCGAAGTCATTGGACTCGGTATCCGAATCCGAACCGTCGTTAGACAGAATTACCTATGTCCGGCACATTTTCTTCTGGGCAGGAGCAGGTACCTCCTGCGTGGCGTCTGATGTCATCGTCCTCTTTCTTGTGAGGGGGGAATCACCATCCCCCTTGACGGGTTTATTACCCCCATCTAGGCCAAAGCAATGGGGTTCTCTCCCCCACTTCAATAAAAAACACATGGTTGGCTGCTTCCCGGCTGGCTGGCGCACGGCCGGCAGGCCCGTTGCCAGCTGGCTCGAGGACCGGCTGCCCAAGGAGCCGGCCCGGCCCTGGTCGGCCGGGCATGGCCGGCTGCCATGGAACCGGCTCCTCCATTGACCCATGTATGGACAAGTTCCCATCCCATCCCTCTGCATGCGGGTACGGCGACAAGACGAGACCCCCACAACGGGCCCAATGTGGCCACAGTGATGTCACACCCTGTGTTTGTATCACCTTGATATGTTTGGGTTTATAAAATTTGGAGCCACCAAGAACTTTTTCTAAGTGTTTGTGCTTGTTTGAAATAATGTTTGTTTGCTTGATGATTGTGATATATGGCACTCTAGATTCTATTCCACTTCATATTCATCTTCCTTGTCCCAAACCTCTTGCCCAATGATCATGCCATGTGAATAGTGACCAAAACTATTTTTATCAAATTTTGTTTTAACCAAAAATTATTTATTCAAATTAGGTTTTCAAAATCCCCTGAAATGGGGTTTGCACTGCAAGTCCTCAAATTGGGTAAATTCTTCTTCCCCAAAAGTTTTACTTCAAACCTACTATATATAAGACTTTCCCAAATCACCAAATTTTAATTTTAAAGATTATTATTATATTTTATTTAAAGGCTTTTTCTTAAGACCAAAAATGGTTTTTCTTAGGGAAAAATATTTAAATGCTTTGAATATTTGAGAAAATTTAGGGAAACTCAGTGGACATATATTTTCCATATATATGAGTTTCAACACAAGGGCATGTTCAAATCATGGGTAAAACCCCTCAAAACCCTTTCTGTTCAAATCAAGCTTTTGAAATATTTCTACAAGAAATATTCTCAATAAATTCCAGGAAAATTCTAGCAAGTCAACACTATCACAGGTGATGATCTTGCAAAGTTTCACCTCAATCCAAGCTGATTTCATTCATCAAACCAGCCCCAAACCCTCCCTGTCCAGATTCAAATTTGAGCAACTTTACATTGTGAAGTTTCTCCCCTTGACCTAAAACTTTGTGGTCATGCTCTAATAGCCAAATAGTGATGCTACATTAAGTGGTGCATCAAGGGTAAAAGCCTAGCATCACTAGATCTATAGAAACCTAATTATGTTAGTTTCTAGGGTTTACCGAGTCTCCATTGTCAACTTTTCTCACTTGAGCTCAAACTTGGTGAACCAGCTTATTTCTAACCACCTTTAGACCCTATCAAATATCAGGGCAAGACAGGGCCATTTTCTTCTCCTAAACCCCATCAAACACCTTCTGGTAAAATAGTAAAATCACTATTTCCACCCCTTCCTCTTTTACCCTTGCCCCAAACTTTTACCACAGCCTCTGGTAGATGCCTTGTACCTCCAGTAACTCTCCCTGTCCAAGACTCCTTAGGTAAGTGGGGTAAATCCTCATTTTACCCCCTGGACAGAAGTTTTCCCTCCTTCTCTCTCAACTTCCCTTCTCTCCTAAGGAACCCCAGAGCATCCAAGGCATTTTTCCTCTTATACTAAGTCCCTAGATCCCCCTAGACACTCTTGGCCACGCAGAACACGCCATTGGCATGATGTGGCATGCCAAACGCATGCTCTGGAGCGCGCTACAGTGCCGACAGGCATTGTAGCCATCGGCCACTGCATTCCCCCAACAACCTCTGGCTCCCCTCTCTTGCCACTTGGCTGGCCTCAGCGTCTGGGACATGCCGGCCGGTCGGCCCCCTCCTCTCTCCTCCTCCTTTGCCCTCCCCGCGGGTGTTGAGTGCTGCCCGGCTCGGCCAACCCGCAGCCGCACACGCGCATGCATCTCTCCCTCTCTCTTCCCTCCCCAGGGCCTAGACCAACCCCAGGAACGCCCCTAACTCGCTCCCTCTCTCTCCCATGGCCTCTGGGCCCAGCCACGAGCTCGCGGGCGCACCCGAGCTCGGTGGACCAAGGGCCGCCTACTTAAGGCCCTCCCTGAGCATTCTCTCCCCTCTGGTCTCTCTCTCCTCTCTCCACTAGCCCGCTTGCGTGCCCCGGAGACCTCCTGAAGCCCCTGCACTTGGGATCGAACCGAGGACCGCCACGGCGACCTCATCGCCGATCTCCCGGTAGCGCCCCCCTCCGATACCCATTTTCTCCCGCTGGCCCCCCTTGCCCTCCTGACCCGTTACCCCTCGACCCCGTCCTGTTTGCAACTCGGAGAGGCCCCAAAAGACTCTCCCGAAGCATCCTCCGCCACAGGTGCTCGCCGCCGGCGACTCCGACCGACTCCGGCACTTGTTCGACCTTCAGAGGAACAACACGTCAATGCCGAGCACATTCCCGCCTTCGCCTGCCGTCGCCGTGCCCTGTATCGTTGCCGGTGAGCACACCGGCCTCCTTGTCGTGAGGTTGAAGATAACAGGCGGGGCCCGCCTATCATCCTCACCTCCCTCCCCCTCCTCTCTCTGTCGCTGGCCTTCGGCCCCAGCCGTCAGGTTTGAACGCGGGCGCGCAGGCGCCGGTTCGCCTGGGCTGGTTGGCCTCTGGGCCGGCCCAGCTGCTCGCCGCCTCTGGACAGGGCACTGTGCCCTTTTCTTTTTCCCTTTTTCTTTTTCTCTGTTCTTCGAAAAATTCCACAGGGCAAAATATTTATCCAATGCCCATAATTCCTTCACCTAAACTCTTAGAATATTACATAGAATTTATTAGTGCCATTTGTAAAAATGTTTGAAAACATTTTATGTACTGCTTTAATTGAAAAAACCCTATTTGGCATTATCTGCCTCTGTTTAATAGTTTTCAAATATGTTTTTCATAGCAAAATATTAAACAAACATCTTTAATATAGTCTTTAGTATTTATCAGTGTAGGGTAGCATTTTTTTAGTGGCTTGAGTGCTCTGTTTTTGTGTGATGCTTATTTTTATCGCTATTTATCGCGACGATAGATTGCGTTGTTAACGAGGAAGTTGGACTCGAAGACTCATAAGACCCGGAGACTTTGTTGAGACACGCAAGCAGCCCTTTGACCATGTTAAGAAACTTTCTATGCATGTCATATAGCACTTGTTGTTTCGAGAATTGATCATGATGTGGTGCTTCCCCTTCGGTGGGGTACCTCCGGTGCTTTTACCGTTGACACTTGCATTGTGCATGACCCTACCACCTTATGAGGGTTATGCGGGTGGGTGTAGTTAGGATGCTAATAGATGCTACGCAAGTGGGATGGGATTTATGCATCGTGATGGAAAGGAAGTGATTCTTTCAAAGAATTTTTGAAAACCCCATCGGGTGCCACTAATGCCCGGGGGAGATGATGGTAAGTTGGGTGACCACTTGAGAAAGAAGTGGTGTGCCGGAACAGGATGAGGGTGTGTTTTCAAAAACGGATTGGTGTAAGTTGCGACCGTTACTCCAACCTTACATGCGCAACCATGATACCCCTTATTGGACGGGGCTTTCTTGATTACCTTGGTGGGTACTGGCAAGGATCCCGCATTACTAGTGGCGGGAGTGGTGTGGTCACTCTCGACACGGGGTCGTTCCGGTTTATACGATCATGCGTTGTCTTCACGCGCACCGGGCACACCGTTGGTACCCTGATGGATGGTACGATCTGGAGCGAGGCTCGTGTGATGTACATCATGAGGGCTGGGTACCAATCGAGTGGTCTGATTGTTTCGTATCGCCATGGGAAAGGCATTGTTTGGGTGCTTACCTCGGGTATGTAATATACCGCAAGTCGTGGATGACCTGGAAGTTCCCCGAATCTTGTGGGTAAAGTGTGCAACCTCTGCAGAGTGTAAAACTATTCGAATAGCCGTGTCCACGTTCAAGGACAATTGGATGACCTCTCTTGTGCTACTTCCAAATGTTTTCACAAACTGGTGTGAGTGTGTTGGAGACAAAGATAATACTTGAGCTAAGTCCGATGACATAGCACGAGAATTGAACTAAGTCTGATGACTTAGCATGATAAATGAACGTGAGATGTTCAACCACTGCTTATGATGATATCTATGCCTTTTTCATATGAATACCTGCCAAACTGTTGATGCATGCTTACTTAGTTACTTGATCATGTCAATGCATTCAAAATTGGCTTTCCGCAAATTACCTACTTAGTGCTATATCCTGCATCATTTTTACCTTGTTCCACAACTTGGGTTGCTTGCAGTACATTCAAAGTACTCATTGGTTTGCCACTAGTTATTTAATTTACCAAGCATGGAAGAGCAGGAGTATGTTGAAGAGTTCGTTGGTGACGAACATGCGAACTAGGACGCTTCCCAATCAGAATGCCTGTAGGTTAAGGCAGATGGCATGGGTTCACGCTTTCGACCAAGATTTCCGCTGCTTGTTCTATTTAAGTGTTTGGCCCTTGTGGCCCTATCTATGTCAGACTAGACCTTCATGGTCTATATTTGTGTAAGACACTAAATATGGATGTAAGACTCTTGTTATTCAACTTTTGTGTGTTCAGTGAGGATTGATCTCTGGGATCATTGTACACGTGCATTCTGTGATCATGACTTATGAGTCGGGGTCCCCACAGATCTAGTATCAGAGCCATCCTGACTGTAGGAAGCCCTTAGTTAGCATGGACGTTAGTTAGGATAAAAACCGCTTTCAAACTACACCTTGCACCTATATTTAGGGAATCCTGCACTATTAACCTCTTCTATTCTCACACAACACTCTACTGACTCTCCTCCTTTCAAACCTTTGTAGATGGTCGCTGTACCCGAAGCCTTCCTGACTTCCGGCTTGCCCTTACTCCTTGGGGATAGCCTGGAGAAGTGCCAGTTTCGCAAACCACCCATTCTTCTCTACCAAGAGCACTGGGTCGATGTCGCCACAAAGGAGTACCACATGGATGTGGTCGTGAAGGCAAATGACTCCCTGACCAGTTGGTTCTTTGAAGGACCACGAATGGAGACCGTCATACTTGCAGTCGAGTCAGCTGCACGCAAGGCACTTCTGCACCTATGAGACATCATTCCAGAGATGGATGATGAGCCTACTACTTGCTACCTTCCTTTCAGAAAGGATGATCTTGGTGAGAGTTGGACACTAGTTCTGAACCAGGAGGATGGCACACAACTCAGGTTCTAGACCTACTTCAGCCACTCCACCGATAGTCTGGTTCACCACTTGATTAAGGAGTCCGTGAAGCTCCACGAGGAACTTCACCACACCCGAGAGCTACTTCGGCAAGCCAAGACGGAGCCAGATAGGATCAAGAAGGACGGAGACCCTAATGGGCGACTAGCTGTCGCTTATCGAGGAGGAGTACCCCCAGCTAGAGATGCACCTACACGTCGTCATCGCGTGAGTGCGAAGGAGTACCATGAGCTCTTCACCGACCCGTCGGCAAAGCATCATCGGGATGGACCTCCTCGTTCCCCGATGCCTTCGACCGGGAATGATGCCCATTCAGATGATGAACAGGATGAAGACCCAGAGGAGCGTGACTACGAGACCGAGCACTCCACCAGCTGAGTTCGAGAACCCCTAGGGTAGGATCATTCATGTAACCCTCATGCGAAGTCGAGTCCATGTAATGGTTCATATGAAACCATGTGTGCTTCTTGTTTGTTCTATTGTTTGTGTTCCGATGAAAGTCGCACTTTTGCCTTAGGCAACATGTAAGCGACTCCATTGTCTATCTTAATATATGTAGGTCTTTCGACCTTTGTTTTACCACACTTGCACTCGACCAACCCCCTTAGGCACGCTTTTCCATTATTGCTTTTCCTCTCGTCTATCCCAGTTGTTTGACTTGGCTGCTCCAAACAGGATGGTGACTGCTACCCGCAACAACTCCTTCACCAACCCTGAAGCCAGCAACTCAAGCCAGCAACAGGGAGCTGGTGGGGCTGCTCACGCTGGAGGACACCAGGAGCAGCCACAAGGCGACATTCCCCCGCCACCACCTCCACCGGAGAACATGACCATAGCTCAGTTTCTCCAAGTTCTCTGGGAGGAACGCCAGGCCAACAATGCTGCTATCCAGGAGATGGCTTAGGCCCTTGTGAACAACGAGCAGCGGGGCAGGAATGGCAATGGACGCTCCACTCTGTCTGAGTTCATGAGGAATTCACCCCCAACCTTCACCGAGACTGTTGAACCATTGGATGCTGATGACTGGATCCGCACCATCGAGGACCTCCTTGCACTGGTCAATTGCAATGAGGACCTTGAGAAGGTGATGTATGCCTCTCACTGCCTCGGAGGTACCGCCCGAGCTTGGTGGGATGGATTCAAGGTCATGCAAAGTGAGCGTTTGAGCACTTGGAACGACTTCAAGGAAGGATTCTGCACCGCCCACATTCCTTCTGGGATCTTGGCTAGCAAGAAGAGAGAATTCCGTGCGCTAAAGCAAGGAAGTGGCTCTGTCAAGGAGTACCTGCAGAATTTCAACTTGTTGTCAAGGTATGCACCTGAAGATGTCAACATGGAGGCTGCCAAGAAGGAACGCTTCATGGAAGGACTTCAACAGACCCTGCAGTATCAGCTCATCGTGTGCGATTGTCGTACCTTCTTCGACCTGGTGAACAAGGCCCTAATGCTAGAAGACAAGCGTTGTGCCATAGACAACACTCGCAAGCACAAGATGATCAACAAGGGTAGCTCAAGCCACCAGAAGCCTTGCCCCTAGTAGCCAGCCCCTGCCAAGCCAACTTATCAGCCACAGCAGGCTAGACCTCCTGCACCCCGTCCGAGCTACCGGCCTCAGCAGTATGCCAATCCCAGACCAGCTTACAACAACAACCCCAATAACAAGAATGGTGGCAGGAACTACTACAACAACCTTGGACAAGACGCTTGCTTTGGATGTGGTCAGCCAGGACACATCTCTAGGCTATGTCCAAACAAGAAGCCAGATGCACCGCGCCCCAATGCGCCTACTTAAGGTCAAGCCCGTGGAGCACCCCCAAGGAAGCCAGCTCCCCGCAACCATCCCAACAATGGCAAGGGTCGTGCGAAATACGTCACCACAGAGAAAGCCCAGGAAGACCCCAACGTCATACTGGGTACGTTCCTCGTCAACTCAACCCCAGCAACAGTATTGTTTGATTGTGGAGCTTCACATTCTTTTGTCACCCAAAGGTTTGCACTAGAGAGTGGCATGAAGCCTACACCCCTGGGTAGTCGTATGTTGATACAAACCCCGGGATCAGTTATGAAGTCTGGGATAGGTTGTAAGGGAGTTGAGATTAACATCAACGGGGTAGATTTCCTAGAAGACCTTATCATCCTGAAGTCAGAAGGCTTGGATGTGATCCTAGGCATGGACTGGTTAACCAAGCACCAAGGCTTGTTAGACTGTGCCAAGAGGATTGTCACGATGACCAATAGCCATGGAGTGGAAGTCAAGTATGTCCCGAACCCTACCTCCACTCAAGCCCCTCAGGCTAACTGTCTATCGGGAGTTGAGTTTGATCAAGTGCCAGTGGTATGTGAATACTCGGATGTGTTTCCTAATAAGCTACCCGAGATGCCTCCTGACCGTGACATTGAGTTCATCATTGAGCTTATGCCCGGATCAAGGCCCATCTATAAGAAGGCCTACAGGATGGGATCCGAAGAGTTGGTTGAATTAAAGAAGCAACTGGCAGAGCAGCTCAGAAAAGGATTTATTCGCCCTAGTGCCTCTCTTTGGGAATCACCTGTTCTATTTGTGTCAAAGAGGGACGGAGCTATCAGACTCTATGTCGATTACCGTTCTCTCAATGAGGTCACAATAAAAAACAAGTACACACTCCCCAAGATTGAAGACTTGTTTGATCAATTGAATGGAGCCAAGGTGTTCTCCAAGATCGACCTCAGGTCTGGGTACTATCAGCTGAAGATCAGGCCCCAAGACATTCTGAAGACGACATTTGTAACCCGGTGTGGCCTGTATGAATACACGGTCATGTCATTTGGGTTAACCAATGCCCTTGCTTACTTCATGTACCTCATGAATAAGGTCTTCATGGAGTACTTGGACAAGTTCGTTGTCATCTTCATTGATGACATACTCGTCTTCTCCAAGTCTGAAGAAGAGCATGAGGAAAACTTGAGATTGGTCCTAGAAAAGCTTCGAGATCACCAACTCTATGCCAAGTTCAGCAAGTGTGAATTCTGGCTGCATGAAGTTGGATTCTTGGGTCATGTGTTAACTGCAGAAGGACTATCAGTGGATCCTTCCAAGATTGAAGTCGTGACTGAATGGTAGACCCCAACCACCGTGAAGGAAGTCAGGAGCTTCCTCGGACACGTGGGTTATTACCGCAAGTTCGTGGAAGGGTTCTCAAGCATTGCCCGACCCATGACCCAACTTTTGAAGAAGGACAAGAAGTTTGAATGGACAACCAAGTGCGAGGAAAGCTTCGAGGAGCTCAAGAAGAGATTAATAACAACCCTAGTTTTGGCCACCCCCGATATTCACAAGGAGTTTGTGATTTATTGTGATGCATCAAGAACCGGGCTTGGAGGTGTTCTGATATAAGAAGGCAGAGTTGTAGAATATCTATCCAGATAGCTACGTCCTCATGAGGAGAATTACACAATTCACAATCTAGAGTTGGCAGCCGTGGTTCATGCCTTGAAGACATGGCGACATTACCTTCTAGGGAAGCGATGTGAGATATTCACGGACCACAAGAGTTTGAAATATTTTTTCACTCAAAGGGAATTGAACATGAGGCAACAAAGATGGTTGGAATTGATCAAGGATTACGACCTTAGTGTTCAGTACCACCCCGGAAAGGCCAATGTGGTAGCAAACGCCTTAAGCAGAAAGGCTTGTTCCTTAAATGCCATGATCAAGGAAAGTCTACCCGCCCTGTATGAAGAGCTTGAAAGCTTCGGCTTGGAACTGGTTGCACCAGGATTCCTCGCCAACTCGAAGCAAAGCCTACCTTGATGGATGATATCAAAGAAGCTCAGAAGGGACACGAGAGCATTCAAGGCATCAAAAGGAAGATCAAGGCAGGCAAGGCCCCAGGATTCTGAGTGGATGAACAAGGAGTAGTATGGTTCAGGAATCGCATCTGCGTACCCAACAAAGAGGAGCTCAAGAACCTGATCTTCCAAGAAGCTCATGACACTCCATACTCCATCCATCTTGGAGGAACCAAGATGTATCAAGACCTCAAGGTAAGATTCTTGTGGCATGGTATGAAATGGGAAATAGGCACATTTGTCGCCAAGTGTGAAATATGTCAGAGGGTCAAGGCTGAGCATCAGTGACCTGCTGGGCTATTGAGCCTCTCAAAGTGCCTGAATGGAAGTGGGACAAAGTCAGGATGGATTTCATCACCGGATTACCAAGGTCGAGCAAAGGACATGTTTCCATTTGGGTCATTGTTGATCACCTGACCAAGGTAGCCCACTTCATTCCCATCAAGACAACCTACAATGGGAACCAATTGGCCAACCTCTACATCAACCGGATCGTGAGACTTCACGGAGTTCCTAAAGAGATTGTATCAGACAGAGGCACCCAATTTACCTCAAGGTTCTGGAATAGGTTCCAAGAAGCCTTGGGAACCAAGCTCTCCTTCAGCACTGCTTTCCACCCTCAGACTGGTGGGCAAACAGAATAAGTAAATCAGATACTCGAAGATATGCTCCGCGCTTGTGTTTTAGCATATGGAGCCAAGTGGGAAGATTGCCTACCATTCGCCGAGTTCTCCTACAACAACAACTACCAGGCAAGTCTTCAGATGGTACCATTTGAGGTGTTGTATGGACGCAAGTGCAGTACTCCCCTCAACTGGTCAGAGACCGGAGAAGGATTAGTTTTTGGACTAGGCATCCTCCACGAAGCAGAAGAGCAAGTTCATCCCGTCCAAGAGCAACTCGAGACTGCCAAGGCTAGGCAGAAGAGCTATGCCGACTCTCACCGTCGAGACATGAGTTTCTGTGTTGGAGACCATGTTTACCTCCGTATCACGCCTCTCAAAGGAACCAAGCGATTCCATGTCAAGCGAAAACTTGCACCAAGGTTCATCGGCCCCTTCAAGATAACTGACAGGCGAGGAGAAGTTGCATATCTGCTAGAGCTACCTTACGAGCTGTTAGATGTGCACAACGTCTTTCATGTGTCACAACTCTGGAAGTGCCTGCAAGTTCCCAACCGCCCCGACCTCTACAAGGACATTGAACATCGAGCCCTCAATCTTCAGCCAGACCTCACTTACCGTGAGAGGCTAGTTCGCATTTTGGATGAAGCCGAGCGCTGCACCATCAAGTACTTCAAGGTCCAGTGGAGCAACCACACTGAAGCTGAAGCAACCTGGGAGCGTGAAGACTATCTTAGATCTGAGTTCCCTTATCTTTCTAGCGCTTAGCCTAGGAATCTCGGGGACAAGATTTTTATAAGGGGGGAAGGTATGTCACACCCTGTGTTTGTACCACCTTGGTATGTTTGGGTTTATAAAATTTGGAGCCAACAAAAACTTTTTCTAAGAGTTTGTGCTTTTTTGAAATAATGTTTGTTTGCTTGATGATTGTGATATATGGCACTCCTAGATTCTATTCCACTTTATATTCATCTTCCTTGTCCCAAACCTCTTGCCCAAAGATCATCCCATGTGAATAGTGCCCACAACTATTTTTATCAAATTTTGTTTAAACCAAAAATGATTTATTCAAATTAGGTTTTCAAAACCCCCTGAAATGGGGTTTGCACTACAAGTCCTCAAATTGGGTAAATTATTCTTCCCCAAAAGTTTTACTTCAAACCTACTATATATTAGACTTTCCAAAACCACCAAATTTTAATTTTAAAGATTATTCTTATATTTTATTTAAACGCTTTTCTTAAGACCAGAAATGGTTTTTCTTAGGGAAAAATATTTAAATGCTTTGAAAATATTTTAGAAAATTTAGGGAAACTCAGTGGACATATATTTTCCATATATATGAGTTTAAACACAAGGGAATGTTCAAATCATGGGCAAAACCCCTCAAAACCATTTCTATTCAAATCAAGCTTTTGAAATATTTCTAGAAGAAATATTCTCAATAAATTCCAGGAACATTCCAGCAAGTCAACATTATCATAGGCGATGGTCTTGCAAAGTTTCACCTCAATCCAAGCTGATTTGATTCATCAAACCATCCCAAAACCATCCTTGTCCAGATTCAAATTTGAGCAACTTTACATTGTGAAGTTTCTCCCCTTGACCTCAAACTTTGTGGGCATGCTCTAATAATCAAATAGTGATGCCACGCTAAGTGGTGCATCAAGGGTAAAAGCGTAGCATCACTTGATCTAAAGAAAGCTGATTCTGTTAGTTTCTAGGGTTTACCAAGTCTCCATTGTCAACTTTTCTGACTTGAGCTCAAACTTGGTGAACTAGCTTATTTCTAACCACCTTTAGACCCTATAAAATCTCAGGGCAAGCCAGGGCCATTTGCTTCTCCTAAACCCCATCAATCACCTTCTGGTAAAATAGTAAAATCACTATTTCCACCCCTTCCTCTTTTACCCTTGCCCCTGAACTTTTACCACAGACTCTGGTAGATGCCTTGTACCTCTAGTAACTCTCCCTAGCGAAGACTCCTTAGGTAAGTGGGGTAAGATCCTCATTTTACCCCTGGACAGAAGTTTTGCCTCCTTCTCTCTCAACTTCCCTTCTCTCCTAAGGAACCCCAGAGCATCCAAGGAATTTTTTCTCTTATCCTAAGGCCCTAGATCCTCCTAGACACTCTTGGCCATGCAGAAGACGCCGTTGGCATGCCATGGCATGCCAAATGCACGCTCTGGAGCGTGCTATAGTGCCAACAGGCACTGTAGCCGTCGGCCAATGCATGTCCCCGACAGCCTCGGGCTCCCTCCTCTCGCCACTTGGCTGGCCTCGGCGTTCGGGACACGCCGACCGGTCGGCCCCCTCCTCTCTCCTCCTCCTTTTCCCTCCCCCGCGTGTGCCGAGCGCCGCCCAGCTCGGCCAACCCATAGCCTCACACACGCGTGCATCTCCCTCTATCTTCCCTCCCAGGGCCTAGACTAGCCCCAGGAACACCCCTGACTTGCTCCCTCTCTCTCCCATGGCCATTGGCCCTGGCCATGAGCTTGCGGGCGCACCTGAGCTCGGTGGACCGAGGGCCGCCTACTTAAGGCCCTCCGTGAGCATTCTCTTCCCTTTGGTCTCTCTCTCCTCTCCCAGTAGCCCCCTTGCACACCCCGGAGACCTCCCGAAGCCCCTGTGCTCAGGATCTAGCCGAGGACCGCCGTGGCGACCTCATCGCTGATCTCCTGGTAGCGGCCCCCTCCGGTCCCCATTTTTCTCCCGTTGGTCCCCCTTGCCCTCCTGACTAGTTTCCCCCTTGACCCCGTCCTGTTTGTAGCTCAGAGAGGCCCCAGCGGACTCTTCCGAAGCATCCTCCACCGCAGGTGCTCGCCGCCGGCGACTCCGACCGCCTTCGGCACTTCTTCGACCTCGAGAGGAACGGCGGGTCGACGCCGAGCATATTCCCGCCTTCGCCTGCCGTTGCCGTGCCCTGTATCGTCACCGGTGAGCACGCCGGCCTCCCTGTCGTGAGGTTGAAGATGACAGGTGGGGCCTGCCTCTCATCCTCACCTCCCTCCCCTCCTCTCTCTGTCGCTGGCCTTCGGGCCCCAGTCGTTAGGTTTGTACGCGCGCGCACGCGCTGGTTTGCTTGGGCTGGTTGGCCTCTGTGCCGGCCCAGCTGCTGGCCGCCTCTGGCCAGGGCACAGTGCCCTTTTCTTTTTCCCTTTTTCTTTTCTCCGTTCTTCCAAAAATTCCACAGGGCAAAATATTTATCCAATGCCCATAATTCCTTCACCTAAAATCTTAGAATATTACATAGAATTTATTAGTGCTATTTGTAAAAATGTTTGAAAACATTTTATGTACTGCTTTAATTTAAAAACCCCTATTTGGCACTATCTGCATCTATTTAATAGTTTTCAAATATGTTTTTCATAGCAAACTATTAAACAAACATTTTTAATATAGTCTTTAGTATTTATCAGAGTAGGGTAGCATTTTTATTAGTGGCTTGAGTGCTCTATTTTTGTGTGATGCTATCGCTATTTATCGTGACGATAGATTGCGCTGCTAACGAGGAAGTTCAACCCGAAGATTTCGAAGACCCTGGAGACTTTGTTGAGCCAGGCAAGTAGCCCTTTGATCATGTTACGAAACTTTTTATGCATGTCATATAACACTTGTTGTTTCGAGAATTGATCATGATGTGGTGCTTCCCCTTCGGTGGGGTACCTCTGATGCTTTTACCGTTGACACTTGCATCGTGCATGACCCTACCACCTTATGAGGGTTATACGGGTGGGTGTAGTAAGGATGCTAATAGATGCTACGCAAGTGGGATGGGATTTATGCATAGTTATGGAAAGTAAGTGATTCTTTCAAAGACTTTTCGAAAACCCGGCGGTGCCACTAATGCCCGAGGGAGATGATGGTAAGTTGGGTGATCACTTGAGAAAGAAGTGGCGTGCCAGAACAGGATGAGGGTGTGTTTTCAAAAATGGATTGGTGTAAGTTGCGACCGTTACTCCAACCTTTCATGTGCAACCATGATACCTCTTATGGGACGGGGCTTTGTTGATTACCTTGGTGGGTACTGGCAAGGAGCCCGCATTACTAGTGGTGGGAGTGGCATGGTCACTCTCAATACATGGTTGTCTAGGTATATACGATCAAGCGTTGTCTTCATAGGCACCGGGCACACCGTTGGTTCCCTCATGGATGGTATGATCTAAAGCGAGGCTTGTGTGATGTACATCATGAGGGCTAGGTACCAATCATGTGGTCCCTTTGTTTAGTATCGCCATGGGAAAGGCATTGTTCGAGTGCTTACCTCGTGTATGTAATATACCGTGAGTCGTGGATGACACGGAAGTTCCCTGAATCTTGTGGGTAAAGTGTGCAACCTCTGCAGAGTGTTAAACTATTCGAATAGCCGTGTCCACGGTCAAGGACAGTTGGATGACCGCTCTTGTGCTACGTCCAAATGTTTTCACAAACTGGTGTGAGTGTGTTGGAGACAAGGATGATACTTGAGTTAAGTCCGATGACTTAGCACGACAATTGAAGTAAGTCAGATGACTTAGCATGATAAATGAACGTGAGATGTTCAACCACTGCTTATGATGATATCTATGACTTATTCATATGAATACCTGCCAAACTGTTGATGCATGCTTACTTAGTTACTTGATCATGTCAATGCATTCAAAATTGGCTTTCCGCAAATTACCTACTTAGTGCTATATCATGCATCATTATTACCTTGTTCCACAACTTGGGTTGCTTGCGAGTACATTCAAAGTACTCATTGGCTTGCCACTGGTTATTTAATTGGCCAGGCATGGAAGAACAGGAGTATGTTGAAGAGTTCGTTGGTGACGAGCATGCGAATTAGGATGCTTCCCAGTCAGAATGCCTGTAGGTTAAGGCAGATGGCATGGGTTCACACTTTCGACCAAGATTTCCGCGGCTTGTTCTATTTAAGTGTTTGGCCCTTATGGTCCTATCTGTGTAAGACTAGACCTTCATGGTCTTTATTTGTGTTAGACGCTAAATGTGGATGTAAGACTCTTGTTATTCAGCTTCTGTGTGTTCAGTGAGCATTGATCTCTGGGATCACTGTACACGTACATTCGGTGATCACGACTTATGAGTCGGGGTCCCCACATGTGACCGTTGACGTGCGGGTCCACATGGCTACAGTTCAGTCGGTCATACCGCTGACCTTGGCCGACCGCGACCGGGCGGAGCAATTGTGCCAGCACGCCTCCGCCCACTCGATTACCTGCTCTGTTGTGGTTACAATGCAGACGGTCATAACGGAGACTTTGGCCGGCTGGCGCAAGATGACGCCACCTTGGCGGCTCGGGCCGTGGCAGGTGGGCGCGGGCCAATCGCGTTGCCGGCTGGAGGGCCCCAGTGGGCGATGGGACCGCGCAGTCGGTGGACCCTACATACGATGAGACGCCTCAAGAGGCAGGACTCCCTGGCTAGCCGGAGAGGCTGCCAGCCGGGTCCCCCCACTCTGTACCTTAAGAATATTTTAAGCCAGGGGGTTGGCCTATAAAACCCCCCGAGCCCCCCATTCAATGGGGACGACGGATTCACACACACACACCCACGGGACACTTCCCACACATTCACCCACGTAGCGAGGAAGGCGAGCCGGCTGCTCCCACTTCCACCTCTAGACAACAGCTCCAGGAGCAACCTTGTAACCATACCCATCTATCAACTAGACCAAGCAGGACTAGGGGTATTACCTCCCACGGAGGGCCCTGAACCTGGGTACATCACGTGTCACCACCGCGTGTGCCTAATCCCGCACCCGGAGCCCGTTGGCGTCCTCCGGCCCGAACCACCTTCGATAAGCCTACCCATGGCATCTGTCGTGAGAAAACGATGATAGTTGGCGCCCACCGTGGGGCCGTACACGGTGCCGGCCAGAGTCACGCTCCGGGCGGGACCCTTCACCACCTCCCTCGTCCGCCGCGCGTCCAGGAAGAACCGCATGCTCATGGGGCTTGCTCCGGCAGGCCCTAAGGGAAGCGCTGTCGACCTCAGGCTCAACATCGACTCGCTCGTCGAGTGCTTCGGCACGCCGAGCCTCGCCGACGCACCGGCGGCCGACGAGTACCCCGGTCGGGTGCTCGACAGCGCTGACCCTCCCAAGGTTGTGGGCGCACTCGCGGCAGCCGAGTCCAATGACCCCCGCTTCGGGGTGATGGTTATCACTTCCACCACCTCGTCTGGCCAAGCGCGGGCCGAGGTCGACGCTGCCGTGGCCCGCATCGACAGCTCCGGTTCGCTCGGCACGACCCTTCGGGGTCTAAGAACCCCCATCGCTCCGACGGCAAACCCCGACATCGACGCGGCTGAGCTCGAAGCGACTCGCCACCTCCTGTTCAAGGATGCTAGCACCCTCGTGGCCACGTGGCGCCGCATGGAGGCTGCTCAGCGGGAGTACGCCTCCGCCTACGGTCTCACCCCGGCTGGCACCGAGCCCAGCCGGCATGGGGCTGTGCGTGACCATGGTCGCGTGGTTACCAAAATCTTGGGCGGTAACATGCCCGTCTACGACACCCCAGCGGCCAACCTGCGGGCCGCTAAGGTAGCCTACGCAGATCTGGCTACCTTGGAGGGCGAAGAACGTGCTGCCTGCGAGCGTCACATCAAAGACCTCATCAATGCCACATACGCGTAGCAGTACCAGCCCGCAGCGGGCGGAGTCGCCTCCGAAGACCCTTGGCCCAAGGGTGAGGGCACTAGGACTGCTGGCCGTCAGCCGGCTCAACACTCTTGCTCCCCTCACGCCACCAGCCAGCAAGTCGATGTAAGCAACCCTCAGCGCTCCCAGCTGCCGGGGAACGAGCAGCCGGCAGTGAACAACTGGCGCACCAACCACCCGACTCGCAGGAACCGCTGCAACGAGGCACCGACTGCCGGCAGTCGGTGCAGCCGCGGTCACACACCGCCTCTACGACACGAGCCGGCGCGGTCGATCCCACCTACCATCTGCCCGAACTTTCGGCTCAGCTCAGACCACGGGGCCCCCACAGCGAAAATGACGTCGTCTCTGCATCGACCAGCTCGCGCAGTTGGCCCTCCTCAAGGAGGAGGGCTCGATTGGCTCGGCAAGCTTCAGCCCCTAGATCCGCAATGAACCATTGCCAACCGGCTTCATGCTCCCCCGGGACACCCCGAAGTACAACGGGGCTGCCAAACCCGAAGACTGGCTGATCGACTACACCACCGCAGTCGGCTTCACCAGGGAGAACAAGCGCGCAGTCGTCCGCTACGCTCCCCTCATGCTGACCGGTTTGGCCCGCACCTGGCTCAATAGCCTGGCAGCCGGCAGCATCAACACCTGGACGGACTTCGAGGAAGCCTTTGTCTGCAACTTCATCGGCACCTACAAGCGGCCCAGCCGTCCCCATGAACTTGCCATGTGTGTTCAAGGGCCGGACGAGTCCCTCCGCGACTACCTCACCCGATGGATCGAGCTCCGCAACTCCTGCGAGGGGTTGCACGAGGTGCAAGCCATACAGTACTTCATCAAAGGCTGTCGCAACAACACTCCCCTCAAGCACAAGCTCCCGTGCTCTGAGCCGGCTACGCTAGCCAAGATCATGACCAAGGCGGACAAATACGCCACGGCTGACTCCACCATTCGGGTCAAGACTACCCCGCCTGCCAAGGCAACACCAACGCCGGCAGCGTCCCGACCGGCTGTCGACAACCGGCAACCGCAGAAAAACAAGCGCAAGAATGACCATCGAGGAGCAGGAGCCGGCTGCCCAGCCTTTCAGTCAGCACAAGCACACTGGAAGGCTGCCTGGCAGCCCAAGCTCACGTTCGAGCAGATGCTCAACCTCCCCTGCAAGAACCACTCAGGGGCCAAGCCCTCCACGCACACACTCGGACAGTGCAGCTTTTCATAGCAATTGGCCTGGGGGACGGCCTTCCGGCTCCCCCCATGTCGCCTGCCCGCGCACCGGCCCCGACACCAGCTGCTGCCCCGGTGCCGGATCTAGCTCCAGCCTACAACAACGGTCGCCTACACGACCAGTTCCCCTACCAGGACGGCTGATATGTTGTCTTCAGCAGTGAAGAGACAGGCAAACATGCTCAGCGCCGGCTCCATCGTGAGGTGAATGCCACTATGCCGGCGACTCCCTAGTTCATGCACTGGTCGAAAAAGCCGGTCACCTGGAGCTGGGCAGACCACCCGACTATGATGCCGAGTCCTGGCAGTTACGCCCTAGTCCTCAACCCCACCATCACCATCGAGAAGCGCACCTGCCGCTTCACGCGGGTGCTGATTGATTATGGCAGCAGCACCAACATCCTCTACCTTGACATGATGCGCATGCTGGGGCTGAAAATAGAAGACCTGTAGGCGAGCCGGCCGGTTTTCCATGACATCGTGCCGGAAAAGTCCTGCTCCCCTGTCGGCAAGATCAAGCTTGACGTCCTCTTCGGCGGCCCCGGTCACTTTCGCCGCGAGCCTGTATGGTTCGAGGTGGTTGACCTCGAGAATCCCTACCACGCGTTGTTGGGCCGACCGGCCCTCGTTAGGTTCATGGCGATCCCCCATTATGCCTACCTCAAGCTCAATATTCCGGGCCCCAAGGGAATCATCACAATCACGGGTGACTACAAGATGTCGCTCGAGTGCGCTCGGGACGGCAGCCAGCTGGTTGAGGCCTTGGAGATAGCCAAGGAAAAGCGGCAGCTCGATCGGCTCGTGGCCCTTGATTCCAGCCAGCCGCCCATGCTGGCTCCTCCCTCGTAGTCGGTCTGCGAGGCCTCCTTCCAACCGTCCAAGGACACCAAGCAGATCCCGCTCGACCTGGCCAACCCTGCGCAGTGCGTCACCATCGGCTCCTGCCTCGATAGCAAATAGGAAGGCGAGTTCGTCGACTTCCTTCGTGAGAATCGAGACATCTTTACATGGTCCCCCAAGGACATTCTGGGTGTTCCAAGGAAGTTCGCCGAGCCCAAGCTTCACGTCCGTCCGGACACTAAACCGGTCAAGCAACCCCTCTACCGTTTCTCCTTGGAGAAACGGCATACTATAGGAGAAGAGATCACTCAGCTGCTCGCAGCCAGCTTCATCATGGAAGTTTTTCACCCGGACTGGCTAGACAACCCAATCCTGGTGCTGAAGAAGAACAAGAGCTGGCGCATGTGCATCGACTACACTAGCCTGAACAAGGCATGCCCTAAGGACCCATTCGCCCTGTCACGGATTGATCAAGTCAGCGACTCCACGACCGGCTGTGATTTGATGTCTTTCTTGGACGCCTACTCCGGCTACCACCAAATCAAGCTAGACCCGGAGGATCGGCTTAAGACCACCTTCATCATGCCCTTCGGGGCCTACTGCTAGATCACCATGTCCTTCGGCCTAAAGAATGCGGGTGCTACCTTCCAGCAATGCATGCAGAAGTGCCTCCTGCCTCAGACAGGCGGGAACGTCCACGTCAATGGCAATGGCATCGTCGTCAAGACCAAGAAACACTCCAGCCTCCTCGACAATCTCCGGGAAACCTTCGTGAACCTGCGCGAATACAAGATCAAGCTAAACCCAGAGAAGTGTGTCTTCGACATCCCAGCCGACCAGCTCTTGGGTTTCTTCATGTCCGCTCGCAGTATCAAAGCCAACCAGGAGAAGATCAGTGTGATCGAGCGCATGCCCAAGCCGACCCGGCTCCGCGACGTCCAAAAGTTCACAGGCTGCCTCGCCTCCCTCAGCGGGTTCATGATCCGGCTAGGGAAAAAAGCTTTGCCCCTCTAAGGGCTCCTTCGCAAGAAGGCTCTGGTAGAGTCGGGGCACATGAAGAAGTCGGGCATGTTCGACTGACCCGACGAGGCGGACGAGGCCTTCTGTGGCCTCAAGCGAGCCCTCACCAACGTACCAATCCTGGCCGCGCCGGCTAAGAAGGAGCCATTGCTCGCCTACATAGAGGCAAGCACGCGCGTCATCATGATCGTCCTAGTGGTCGAGTGGCCAGAGGAAGCCAAGTCCCTGACGGTCCAACGCCCCGTCTACTACCTCAGCGAGGTCCTCTCCGCCTCCAGCAAAACTACCCCCACTACCAGAAGATGTGCTACATCATCTACTTTGCCACCAAGAAGGTAAAGAAGTACTTCTAGGAGCACACCATCACCGTGGTGAGCACGGCCTCGTTCGGCGAGATCATGAGCGGCCGGGACTCCACCGGCCAGATCACCAAATGGATCATCGCCCTCGCCGACCACGAAATATGGTACGAGCCGCGTACCGCCATCAAGTCACAGGCGATGGCCGACTTCCTCGTCGATGGGGCGGAGACCGAGTTCGCGCCGCCTCCTCTAGAATCCACGCATTGGTGCATGCATTACGATGGCTCAAAGATGAGTACCGGCCTAGGTGCGGACATAGTCCTCTCCTCTTCAAAAGGTGACCAACTCAAGTATGCACTCTAGATTCATTTCACCGCACCCAACAACGTGGCCGAGTACGAGGCGCTCATCCACGGCCTCCGGCTCGCCAAGGAAATTGGCATCAGGTGCATCATGTGCTTCCGCGACTCCGACCTCGTGGTGCAACAGGTCTTCCATGAATGGGACGCCAGAGACGCCAACATGGCCAGCTATCGCTTCCTCATCCAGCAGCTCATCGGCTCCTTCGAGGGTTGTGAGTTCCACCACATCCCATGGGTGGACAACGAGGCGGCCGACACGCTGGCAAAGATCATCTCTACCCGGGAGGCAATCCCAGCCGGCGTCTCCCTCGAGCGGCTTCTCAAACCGTCGATCAAGCCCTCGCCGGAATCGGAGTCCATCTTCATGTCGGCTGACGCTGCCGGCCCAGGAGCAGCTCCGCCTGCTCCCCGGGCATCTTCGCTACCGGCTCCATCAATGTCGGCTGCCTTGCAGGCACTGGCTCCACCGGCACAGCCGGTTGCATTGGATGCAACCGGCTTCGACGCCACGGCGGTCATGATGACGATCGACGCCCCTCCCACTGTCTCGAACTCGGGGGCTGGCGAGCCAGTCTCGGGGACTGGCAAGCCGGTACGGGGGCTGATCACCCAGGCACGGGGGCTCCGGAGCCGGCCCCCGTCTCGGCTCCCACATGGGCCCAGTCCATCCCGGCATTCCTTCTACGCGGCTAGCTCCCTCCGGACAAGACCACAAGAAGACAAATCCAGCGTCATGCTCCGGCCTACAGAATCATCAAACGCGAGCTTGTCCACCGCAGCACCACCGGCGTCTTCCAATGCTACGTCGAGCCGGAAAAGGGTCAGGAAAATGGTGCGTCCTCGATATCCACCATGGCAAGTGCGGGCACCACGCCGCCTCTAAGGCCCTGGTGGCCAAGGCCTTCCGCCACGGTTTCTACTGGCCGACCACCCTGGAGGAGGCCAAGAAGTTGGTCGAAGAGTGCGAGGGCTGCCAGCGCTTCAGCACAAAGAGCCACCTGCCAGCTTCGGCCCTCCAGACCATTCCCCTCTCGTGGCCCTTCGCCGTTTGGGGGCTGGACATGGTGGGTCCCTTCAAGACCGCACGAGGCGGCATGACGCACCTGTTGGTGGTCGTCGACAAATTCAACAAGTGGATCGAGGCTAGGCCGATCAAGAAACTGGACGGCCCCACGGCCGTCCAGTTCATCGAAGATATCACGGTTCTCTACGGCGCCCCCACGGCATCATCACAGACAACAACACAAACTTTGCCAAGGGCACGCTAGCGCGTTTTTGCGCCAAACAAGGCATCCGGATTGACTTGGCGTCCGTCGCGCATCCACAGTCAAACGGCCAGTTCGCGCATCCACAGTTCGAGAGAGCAAACGGCCTAATCCTTGCCAGCATCAAGCCCCGGCTCGTAACGCCACAAGTAGGTCAGCCGGCTGCTGGATTGACGAATTACCAGTTGTCCTTTGGAGCCTCAGGACCACGCCCAACCGGTCGACCGGCTACACACCCTTCTTTCTCGTATACGGGTCCGAGGCGATCATTCCCATCGACATCGAGTTCGACTTGCCCCGGGTCGCCCTGTACACGGAGAAGGACACAAGGGAGGCAAGAGAAGACAACACCGACCTACTCGAAGAAGCACGCGAGTTGGCCTTGAGCTGGACGGCCATCTACCAGCAAAAGCTCCCGCACTACCACAGCAAGCGGATCCGGCACTCTCCTTCCGCGAAGGGGATCTAGTGCTCAGGCAGATCCAACGAACAGCCGGCCAACACAAGTTGTCCTCCCCATGGGAGGGCCCGTTCATCGTTATCAAGGCACTGCACAACAACGCGTACTACCTGATAGATGCCCAGAAGTCGTACAAGCGCAAGAGAGACGCCTCCGGCAAGGAGACAGAGCGCCCGTGGAACGCGGCACTACTCCGCCCATTTTATAGCTGAAAAACCAGTGTATGTATGTATCTTTCCCTCTTCGGAGGTTATGAATGCAATGGGTGCCCCAGGCCGGCTCTTGGGGCACGCCCTTTTGTTTCCATCCAAGGTTTTCCTCACTCACCGGCTCCCGGACCTGGCTCCCGGGCCCTTAGGCTCTCCAGCTGGTCCTAGGCATCGTCCCCCAAAACAAACCAAGTAGTGTGAGCTAAACAAGCTCTCCCACCCCTCCCAGCTAACAGACCGGCTCCCGTCTGTCTGGCTGATGGGGCCTCGGGGCGGCAAGACTTAGCACACACGAAAAATCGATCGCAACGGGGTTGCCGGCTAGGTCTTGCCGGACCACCTCCTTGCCTTTGCCACTCAACTTACCCAAAAACTCTCGTGGTTCCTAAGGTCAGAACCGGCTCCCTCGAGGTGGACGCCCCAACCCAGCTACAGGCCGGCTCCCGGCTGGCGGGCTGGTGGGGCCAAAACCAAAGGGGTAAAGGGGCCGAGCAGACGGAACTGGGGGGCAAAAAAGGGGAAAGGATGAGCCGACACGCATGATAAACACACACATTAAGCATTCAGAGCACAAGTTAAAGATAATAGAGGCCACCAGCCATACGTTCATTACAATAAACCCCAAGTGAGTGGAAATGAGTCTAACATGCAGCAAAAGTAAAGACATGTAAAAACGCCTGGGGGCTTAGGCTACCGGCACGACGCCAGCCGACGCGCCGCCAACTGGCTCAACGTGCGGCCCGAAAGAGGCTGTGGCCTTCGGGTCTGCTTCCATGGTTCCCATCGTCTCATCGCCGCTATCGGTGCTGGAGTCAGTACTCTCATCGACGACCTCCTCGTCCTTCGGACCTTGGGGGTTGCCAAAGGAATCCTTGGCGACCGGCTCGCCATCCTCGCCGAGAGCCAGAAGGAGCTCGTCTGAGTCAACATACGAGGCAAGCTCGTTGGCCCAGCGGACTAGGGCGGTCTCGCGTGTCGCCCGCTCCCCCTCCGGCTCATCCCGCATGGTGGCCAGCTGGTCCAAGTCGATGCCATGGTACCGACATGATGAACCGGAGCGCCATCTATGCGTCGGCTCAAGCTGCTGATGCCTTCCCGACCTCGAGCCAGGCCACGACGTTCTCCATCCACAAGGCCACGCGGCTCCCTAGAGCCCCACGACCCGGCCATAGGGCGGGGACGACCTCCTTGCCGGTCGTCTTCAGCCGCTCCATGCTCCGCTCGAGGTGGATCAGCCGGTGTTCCATGGCTAGCCCAAGCTCCACCATGTCCCAACCGGCATCCTCCTCGATGTCATGCCCATGCCCCCGGAGATATTCTCGGTGTTCCTTGGCAGTGCACTCGGCGTGGCGCTGGGTTTCCAGGAAGCGTTCTAGAAAAGAGGGGGGAGAATCAGAAGAAGGCAACTCAAAGCCAAGAAGAACACACCCGACTAAAAGAGAAAAAAACCAAGACTTACGTTGGAAGGAGTCGTCCAGCTCGATGGCGAAGTGGAGCAATGAGTCCCGCTCCGACACCAGTGTCACCTCCGCCTCGGCGAGGGAAGCCTTGCGCTCCTCAAGCATCTTCTCAAGACGGGTCACCTTTCTATGGAGGGCGGCGGTCCGTTGGGCGGCATCAGTCGCCTCCTTGGCGGCCTTCTCCTTAGCCACCACCTCCCGCGCCATGTCGGCCCTCAGGCGGTCTTGGGCCGCCTGCCCATCCACCAGCATGGTGCCTAGCCGGTCCCTTTCTAGGGTGATCACCTGGACGCTCTGCGTCAGCCGGTCCCACTCGGAGATCGCCTCTTCCTTCTCCCCTCGGAGGGCAGTCTTCTCCCCTGCAAAGCAAAACCGGCGTCAGTGAGAACATTTCAGACCCGGCCCGGCTGCCAAGCAGCCGACCCGACTCCCCGGGGCTACACGCCCCCACCGAACTAGGTGTACATCGAACCCTCGTCAGCTCCTCCTCCAACCGGTACAAGCCATGCTTGCCATGGTTGTGGATGGCAACCGCCTCATCGAATAGCTCCTACCGTCGGGCGTTCCCCGACTGCCACAGGAGGCCAGAGTCAGATTATGCACGAAGAGATCCAGCTCGGCTGCCCCACAGCCAGTCAGCCGGCCCGCATCTCGGGGGCTACACCTAGTGGGTGCGCCCGCACTATAAAATTTAACGAAGATGAGTGAGGCCTACCTCCGCGCATTGTAGGGTGTTGTCGGCCACCTTCACAAACCGGGAAAGCTCCTCGCGGCACCACGCCGGGACGGTGCCCAGCTCCCCAAACACCGGGACCGGGCCGCCTGCTCGCTATAACAGCC
This sequence comes from Hordeum marinum, assembly GCA_022496015.1. Taxonomy (NCBI): domain Eukaryota; kingdom Viridiplantae; phylum Streptophyta; class Magnoliopsida; order Poales; family Poaceae; genus Hordeum; species Hordeum marinum. The sequence goes on from CM039672.1 coordinate 117,061,815, forward strand.
CGGGACCGACGCTCCAGAAGATTCCCCGTTTATTTACATTCTCATCAGTGTTTCGTTTGGTTGCTGCATTCATCATTGCATAATTCGAATCATCTGTATAGCATCGTCACTCATTTTCAAAAACTTGCATCCGTGAGTAGCTGCCGGTTCTCTTCGTTTGTGCACCGCCCCGCGCCCGCGCCCGCGGCATAGTTAGAAAAACCATTTTTAAAGCGCGTGAAAAGTATTCTCGGATTGGGTCAAAACTTGGCGTGCGGTCTTATTATAGCGTAGGTAGACTGCCTGCCAAATTTTGTCGCATTCCGTGTTCGTTTGATACCCCAACAGTCAGTCATTGCAGTGCGGTTGTCGTTTTATTATCGAACGTTTTCGGGCCTATAAAACTCTGTGACGGGTCGCAAACCTCCCTCTCTTCTCAGCCCAACACCCCTCTACACAACCCACTAGCCTACCTAGCTAGCCCCCTCCGCTTTCAGACGTTCGATTGAGATCAAACGGTCCAAAAACGGATGAAATCCCCTAACCTAGCCCTCCTTCCCTATATAATCCCCCTCCCCTTCCTAATTTGGACCTAACCCTAATCCCTCCTAGTTTTTCGTGCATGCCCAACCCCCAACCGCCACCCAGCCGCGCCTCTCCTCCCACTAACCGCTGCCGGCCCGGCAGAGCCCATCTGGGCCCGAGTAGGCCCGTGCGCCCCAACCGCCCGTCCGTGAGCCTGGATCGGGAGGAGCCCTGATCCAGCACCGCCGCCTGCTGGCCTCGCCCCGCCGCCACTTAGGCCACCGAAGCCCTGACGCCGACGACCACCCCTGCCACTGGACCTCCTTCCTCTCCCTCTTCTTCCGTATCTTCTCTCTCTCCTCGTGCAAACTCCCTCTCTCTCTCCCTCGATTGTGCAAGTCGCCGCCGCCATGGAAGCCCTCTAGAAGCTCGTCGTCGCTCAGATCCGGCAGTCTAGAGGCTGGATCCTGTCGCCCCCGACCCATTCCCGGTGACCCCCGCCGAAATCCGTGCCGAAGGGGCCTCCCACAAGCTGTGCCGCCGCGCCCATGGCGCCTCCTCCTTTGGTTCGGGAGCAGGACGGAGCCCCACTTCGCCCGTTGACCGGCTCGCGTGGGCCTCGCCTCGCCCATCGGCCCAGCTCCGCCTCCCATCGACTGGCCCATGGCCGCTAGGTGAGCCCACCCCAGCCGACCCAGCTATTCGACACCATGAGCAACGTTTTGTTGTCCTGCGCCCAGTGCACTGTCCAGATTCGGTCCATGAAGGGTTTTTTCAATCCTCCGAATTTTGCTAATTATCTAGTGAATTATAAAATTGCAGAACCCCCCCCCTAGTTGATACATGTAATAACTTTCAAACCGTGCATCATATGTAAAAACTTTATTTATAAAAGATGACTAGGATTTCTTGTAGATTCACAATATTCAACTCGCACACATGTTTGAAATGTTTAACTTGCTGTTTTCATGCAATTTGCATTAATGTCATGCTAAAATGATTTATATCATAACTAATTAACCGTAGCTCCGACGCAAATGTTTTACATATGTAACTTGACTAGAAAAACGCATAGAATCTCATGGTGACATTAATTTTGCTGTTTATCAACTCTAAAATATGGTTCGTACAGATCTAGTCCAAATTAAAAATATGCATATGAGGTCGTTACGGAATAGTTATTTGTTGCTTCCGGCCTCATTTAAAGTGCCTAGGTGATGTTGTTATTTGTGCTTCACCTCTTGCCATGTCTAACAATATTCAATATTGATGAGTACCAAAAACGGAAGTGAACTAAATAATTTGAACGTGGAGTTTCTTCAATATGCAACTCGTTGTTGCATATTGAACTTCACTTAGCGTGTAGTAGTTGGTTGTTGTTCTTGCCATGCTATGCGTTGCATTTAAACCGGACATGCATCATATTTGTTTGCGCATAATGTCATGCATATGTTGTGGTGTATCTTGTGTTGATTGTTTGTTTCAGATTGCTTCTTATCGATAGAGTTTCGAAAGTGTTCGGAGTGTGAGGATTCGTTCGACTATGTTGGCTCGTCTTCTTCATGGACTCGTGCTTGTTCCAAGCGGGATCTCAGGCAAGATGACACATTTCCCTGGATACCACTACTATCATTGCTATGCTAGTTGTCCCACTTTTATTGTTATGTCATGCTACCTACCACTTGTTTGACAAGCCTCCCAACATTTCCATGAAAGCCTCTAACCCTTCCACATCTCAGCAAACCTTTGTTTGGCTATGTTACCGCTTGCTCATCCCTTCTTACAGCATTTCTAGCTACAGGTGCAATTGCTTCCATGTGTCAACATGGACATTATTTTGTTATCACAATATAATTGCTATTTAATTTAATGCACATATATAACTGGTAAAGGGTGGAAGGCTTGGCCTTTTGCTCGGTGTTTTGTTTCACTTTTGTCACCCCTATTTACTTGTGTACCGGTGTTATGTTCCATATTGAGCGCTCCTAACATCCTCGGTGTTGTTATAGGGACACCCTTGATTTTAGTTTTGGGATAAAACTTATCTGGCAAGGCCCAACATTGGTACTACATTTGTCTAATGACTAATAAAAATACATAGGGACCCGCCGGCACCCACGGATAATTTCATCAACCCCCGGGCCAGTGCTCCTCATGAGTGTTGGTCCATAATAGAGCCCTGTGCGGGGCAAACCCGGGGCAACTCGGGAGATTTCTATCAGGCCACTATACGCGTAGCTCATCTGCCATGCCCTGAGAATGAGATACGCGGCTCCTATCGGGATTGTCGGCACGTCGGGCGGCCTTGCTGGATTGTTTTACCTTTCTCGAATGTCTTGAGTGAGGAATTTCGATTTTCTTTGGGCTATCTTGAGGTGGCAGATTTCCTGTGGTATTTCCCAGGAAGATCACGTGATCCGTGGTCGAGGTTATTCCCACTGCGTGTGGTTAATTTGTGATGGACGAATTGGAGCACCCCTGCAGGGTTAAATTTTTTGGAAAGCCATGCCCATGTTTATGTGGCAAACTTGGAAACATTGTTTAACACCTGGTCATAGCAAACTTGAAGTAAACTCTAATAAAATACACCAACTTTGTATGTAACAGTGATTGTCTCTTCTCGTCAGTCCTTATCCGAGAGAGAATATGGTGGGGTTATGTTTGACGTAAGTAGGTGTTCAGGATCAGTTAGTGATCATTACTAGTTCACGTCCGTTATGCGTAGAACACCATACTTTATTTTCTGTACTCGTAAGTTAGACACTCAAATAAATGCTTAGTTGCTTGCTGCAGCCTCACCACTTAACCATACCTCACCCATTAAGCTTTAATAGTCTTGATACCCTTGGAAATGAGATTGCAGAGTCCCTATGGCTCACAGATTATTACAACAACAGTTGCAGGTACATGTAATGCGATGATTTGACATGAGAGCAATGCTTGTTTGTTTGGAGTTCTTCTTATTCTTCTTCTTCTTCTTCAATCTAGGATGGGTTCCAGGTGGCAGCCTGGGATAGCAAGGATGGATGTCATTTTATCGTTTGATTTCGTCCGTAGTCGGACCCTGCTCTTATGTATGATGTTTGAATATGTTGTTGCATTGATGTGATATTGATGTAGCTTGTGGCTAGTGTAAGCCAATTCCATATACTCATCTCTTCTGCACATGTACTTGTAATGATATCCATTCTTGCAACACGACGAGATGCGCTTCTATCCCTGTCGAGGCCCTCGTGCCAAAATAAGTATAGGATCGCATCTTGGGTGTGACACCGGCGGAGGCGGGATTGCGGGGACGCGCGCCAGTGCCTCCCTGTCCCGGATCACGTCCAGCATGGACCTCCTGGACCGGCTCTCCTCTCCACCCGCCCCGGCATTCATCACAACACCGGCCGCTGGGGGAGGATTGAGAACGGCGAGGGCGCCAGAATTGACTCCCGGCTATCCCTCTTCGGCCCCAATGCTGCCTCCCCTCCCGAACGGCTCGGCGTAACGATCGCGGCGGTTGGCATCTCCATCTCCACGACCGACACCTCCAGCGCTGCCTCCGGTGCGGTCTCTGGAGCCATCGAGGCCTCTGGCACGTCGACATGGGCCGACTCGGTGGCAAGCGGCATCGCGTCCAGCACCACCGGCTGGGTCTCCTCGTGGGTCGGCTCCGTAGCAGCCGCCACTAACCGAGCCGTTTCCTATGCGGACGGAGGCGTGGCCGGCTCCATGTCCACCCCTTGTGGCTCGCTCGATGGGGGCCTTGATAGGCGAGTCGACTCTTGTCATCATTTTCTCACGACAGATGCCATGGGTAGGCTTATCTTGGGTGGTTGGGGCCGGAGGATGCCGACGGGCTCCGGGTGTGAGATTGGGCACAAGCGGTGGTGACACACGATGTACCCAGGTTCAGGGCCCTCCATGAGAGGTAACACCCCTAGTCCTGCTTGGTCTAGTTGGATGGATTGATGTGCTTACAAGGTTGCTCCTAGAGCTCTATCTAGAGGAGGAAGAAGGAGCAGCCGACTCATCTTCCTTCGTTGCTAAGGACGATATGTGAGGAGAGTTCTATGTGGATGTGTGCGAATGATCGTCCATCCCCGTTGCATGGGGGCTCGGGGGGTTTTATAGGCCAACCCCCCGGTTTTATAATGTATTCTAAGGTACAAGAGTGGAGGGACCCGACTGGCAGCATCTCCGACTGACCAGGGGGTCCCGTCCTTCGAGCCGTCTCGTTGTCTATAGGGTCCAATGGCTGTGCGGTCCCGTCGCCTATGAGGGGCCATGCTAGCTGGCTCTGCGATTGGCCCTCGCCCACCTGTCGCGGCCCGGGTCGCCCGGGAGGCGTCGTCTAGTGCCAGTCGGCCGAAGTCTCTGGTATGGCCGACGACATTGTAGCCATGTCGGGGCAGGTAATCGAGTGGGCAAGGGCGTGCCGGCATCGTTTCCTCGCCCGATCGCGCTCGCCAGGGTCAGCAGCCTGGACGGCCGGACTGTAGCCATGTGCTCCCATGCGTTAGTGGCCATTGTGGCTATAGTGCCGCCCATCGTGGCGGTCGCGTCGTGTCATCGTACCAGCACGCAGAGGGACGGGACATTGCATGTCTGCCCCAGGGTCAACGGAGGAGGCGGCCCGGCGGCAGCCGGCCGTGCCCGGCCGACCGGGGGTCAAGCCGGCTCCTCGACCAGCCATCCGTGTCGCTAGCCGGCGGCAGCTCGAGCCGAACGTCCCCCAGCCGGCCGTGGGCAGCCGGTCGTGTAGTTTTTCTTCGAAATAGAAGGGGGAAGAACCCCGTTGCTTTGGCCTACCTAGGGGTAATAACCATGTCAGTAGTCCTCGAAGCCGGTTGTGGCTCGCGTTCGGCAGACGAAGGGGAGCTGGCGGCTTGCCCCTAACGGTACCCACCTCCGGTGTGAAGCCGAAGGGCCAGCCGGGTCGGCCGTTGGACCCGTCGCCTCGGGTTCCGACGCGTCGCCCCGGGACCCGAGCCGTCCCGCTGCGTGCCATGCGGCTAGTAATGATGTGGCAGGCCCTGCGCATGCGGGGAGACGGGACGTCTGCCTAGGCCTAGCCCGCTAGGCCCCGGGCGTAGCCCAGTAGGTGTCGGGCGCAGGCCAGGATCCTCTGCGCCCCGAAGCGGCCGTTACGGCTCGGGGCCTCCCACACGCATGCGGTGTTTCCAGAGGAGTGGGCGCAATTAATCGCCACGTCCCCCGGTCGTGGACTCCCCATTTAAAAGGGGAGGAAGGGCAGGGGCGGAGATACTCGCATCCCTTTGCCTTCGCGCTCCTTTCCTCTTCGTCTTCCTCGCTCCCCTCACGCAAAGATGTGCCCAATCTTGCAACCGTGCCTGCACGCTGCCCTACCGCTGCAATGTCCAACGGAAGCGGAGGAAGTTGGGTTGGTTCCGTCATCACCGAGGCAGCATTGCGGTGCTCCACCGCGCGCGCATGCTGCCGCCGGCGGAGCTGGTGGTCGCCCGCGCGCCAGGCGATGAGATGGCGCCGGCGCCGGAGCCAGGGGAACATGTCGTCTTCCACTGGCATTTCTCTCGTGGTTTCGGGCTGCCGGTGAGCCACTTTTTCTATTTGCAAAGAGGCCGGCTCAGGAGGAGCCGGTGGCCCCGCCGCCCATCAAAAAACTGGTGAAGGTAGTCGTGCGGAAGCCGTCGACGCGCGCCAAGTGGCCTTTGCCCGTCATCGTCGAGTAAGCGCTCCTTCCTTCCTTGCGTATGTTTCCCTCTAGGTCGTGAGCCGGTGAGTGATCGACATTTGTGTGCGACAAGGACCCCATCGAGCTCCACGAAGGGGAGCCGACGATGGACTCGGCGAACACCGCCAGCCGGCTGGCCTGCGAGCATGCGGCCACCCAGCGGGAGAAGAGGAGGCTCGCGGAGCTGCGAGCCTCAAAGTCTGGAACGCGAGGCAGGGCCTCGCACTTCGATACTTCGAGCGGCGGGAGGCGGAGGAGGTCCGTGGATCCTGCGTGGGCGTCAGACTCGGTAGCGGAATCAACCCGCCTGTCGAGGCCCCCATGAAGCGAGAAACGAGGGGTGGCCATGGAGCCGCCTGCGTCCTCGTCCATGGAGGAGGCAACCTGGGCGAGGCCGGCAGCCATGGAGCTGGCTCGCGAAGCGGCCCGGCTGGAGGTGTCGGTCGGGACACAGCCCGAGGCCGAGCAGGCCCGGGTCGATGTGCCGGAGGCTCCGGTGGCCCCGGAAGCGGCGTTGGAGGCGGTGCCGGAGGTGCCGTCCGTCGCGGTCATTGCATCGGAGCGGAGGGAGGGGGAGGCGGTGATGGCGCCGAGCGAGGGAGGAGGAGGCGACTCCCGGGCTCTTGCCGTCATTAACCCACCCCCAGCGGCCGGCACCGTGTCGAGCGGCCGGTCCCGAAGGACCTTGAGGACCATGAAGGAGGTGCTCCGGGACTGGGAGGCGCTAGCACGCGTCCCAACCCTTCCCACACCCCCGGCGGGTGGCACGATCCCCTCGTTCGGGGAGTGAGGGAGCGTTCTGGACCGGTGCCACCAGGAGCTGGCCCGGTTCACGGAGACGACAGACGCCACCCTGCAGCGCGGGGAGGTAAGCCCAATCGTTCTTGTTAAAAGATTCAGTGGGGGCGCGTGAGCGCACCCACTGGGTGTAGCCCCCCCGATGAGGGTCGGATGACCGGCTGACGGGCAGCCTGGCCGGATCTCCTTGAGCATGTCTTGACTTTTGGCTCTATGTGATAGGAGGGGAACTCCCTACGGCAGAAGGTGTTCAAGGAGATGGTCGCCATCCACGACCGCGACAAACATGGCTTCTACCGCCTGGAGGAGGAGCTGGCGCGGGTGCAAGGTAAGTCGAATTTCGCAGGAGGGGTATGTAGCCCTCGAGAGCCAGCTGATGCCTGCCTTGTCTTGCAGGTCATCTGACCGCCCTTCGAGCGGAGAAGACCTGGCCTATCTCCAAGCAGGACCGGCTAGCACAAGGCGTCCAGGCGGTCACGTAGGACAAGGACCGGCTGTCTGCGCTGCTGGCGGACGGGGAGGCGGCCCAGGACCGCCTCAAGGCCGACGTGGCGAAGGAGGTGGCGGCCAAGGAGATGGCCGACAAGGAGGTGGCTGACGCCGCCCAAAGGACCACCGCCCTCCAAGGCGAGATGACCCACCTCGAGAGGTTGCTCGAGGGGCTTAAAGACTCCCTTGCCGAATCGGAGGCGGCGCTGGCATCGGAGCGGAAGGCATCGCTCAATTTCGCCATCGGGGTGGACGACGCAATCAAAGGTGGGTGTCCATTTTTCCTGTTTTCTAGTCGGTTGCTTTTTTCCTTTGCTGGTTCTTGTATTTGATTTGCCCTTCTTTCCTCTTCTTCCCTTTCTTCTCTTTCTTCTCTTAGGGCACTTCCTGGAAGCTCAGCGCCGCACTAAGCGCACCGTTGAGGAGCACCGGGAATACCTTCGGGAGCGCGGGTGCTCCATCGAGGAGGACGTTGCATGGGATGTGGCCGAGCTTGGGCTCGCCATTGAAAACCAGCTGATCCACCTCGAGCGGAGCGTGGAGCGGCTGAAGATGGCCGGAAAGAAGATCATTGCCGCCCTATGGCTGGGCCGCGGGGGAGCTCTGGTGAACTGCATGGCCTTGTGGCTGGAGCAAGCCTTGGCCCGGCGCGAGGCCTGGAAGGCGTCAGCGGCCCGAGCCGGCGTGCAGATGGTGCTCCGGTTCGTCATGTCGTGGTATCACAACATGGACTTGGGCCAGCTGGCCACTATGCGGGACGAGTCGTCCGAGGAGCGGGAGGCCCGTGAGCCGGCCCTAGTCTGTTGGGCCAACGAGCTCGCATCGCATGTCGACACAGATGAGTTCCTACCGGCGCTTGGTGAGGACGGCGAGCCAGTACCTGAAGACTCCTTCGGCATCCCCCAAGGCCCAGCGGACGAGGAGGTTGCCGACGAGAGCACCGACTCAAGCGGCAAGACAGCTGGGACCGTGGAGGCCGCCTCGAAGGCCAAGGAGGCTGACCCGAAGGCCGTGACCACCTCCGGGCGGGAGACGAGCCGCCTAGCGATGCGCCGGCTAGAGGCACGCCGGCTGGCGACGCGTCGGTGGCCAGAGCCCCCAGGTGTTTTTATCTTTCATCTTCTTTCCTGTAAGTTAGGCTCAAGTCCACCCAGTAGGGGTGTAATGTAATGAACCGTGATGACCATGGGCCGCTTTTGTCTTAACATTCGTACTGTGAATATTTAATGTGTCTGCCTTATTGTGCGTGCTTGCTCGTCCTCATCCTTTTCCGCCCTTTTGGTTCTTTCCATTTCTCCCCTTTTCCCCTTCGGTTTCGGCCCCGCCAGCCCGACAACCGGGAGCCGGTCTATAGCTGGGTCGGGGTGTCCGCCTCGAGGGAGCCGGTTCTGAACTTAGGAACCGCGAGAGCCTTTCGGGATAAGTAGAGTGGCCGAGGCGAAACGGTGGTCCGACTAGACCTAGCCGGTATCTCCTTGCGATTGATCTTTCGTGTGAGCTAAGGTTTGCCACCCCGAGGCCCCATCAGCCGGACAACCGGGAGTTGGATCTATAGCTGGGAAGGGTGGGAGGGCTTGCTCGGCTCACACTACTTAGCCAATTTTTGAGATAGGCGACCTAGGACCATCCGGCGAGCCCCCGGGCCTGCGAGCCAGGCCGGGGAGCCGGTGAGTGAGGAGACCGTTGAAGGAAACAAAAAAGGCATGCCCCAGGAGCCGGCCTAGAGCACCCATTGCATTCATAAGCCCAAAGGGAAGGGATCATACATACACTGGACTTTTCAGCAGTAAAAAGGACGGAGGAGCGCCGCGTTCCGCGGGCGCTCGGTCTCCTGGTCGGAGGTGTCTCTTTTGCGCTTCTGCGGCTTCTGGGTGTCTATTAGATAGTACGCATTGTTGTGCAACACCTTGCTGACGATGAACGAGCCCTCCCATGGGGAGGACAACTTGTGTTGTCCGGCTATCCGCTGGATCCGCCTGAGGACCAGGTCCCCTTCACGAAAGGAGAGTGGCCGGATCCGCTTGTTGTGGTAGTGCCGGAGCTTCTGCTGGTAGATTGTCGTCCCGCTCAAGGCTAGTTCGCGGGCTTCTTCGAGTAAGTCGACGCCGTCTTCTCTTGCCTCCCTTGCATCCTTCTCCGTGTATAGGGAGACCCAAGGCGAGTCGAACTCGATGTTGGTGGGGATGATCGCCTCGGACCCGTATACAAGGAAGAAAGGCGTGTAGCCGATTGATCAGTTGGGAGTGGTCCTCGGACTCCAAAGGATAGCCGACAGCTCGTCGACCCAGCAGTCGGTTGACCTTACCAGTAGTGTCATGAGCCGGGGCTTGATGCCGGACGGGATGAGGCCGTTTGCCCTCTTGACCTGGCCGTTTGACTATGGATGAGCGATGGAGGCTAGGTCGAGCCGGATTCCTTGCTTGGAGCAGAAACGCACAAGCGCGCCCTTGGCGAAGTCCGTGCCATTGTCGGTGATGATGCCGTGGGGGACGCCGTAGCGAACTGTGATGTCATCGATGAACCGGACGGCCGTGGGGCCATCCAGCTTCTTGATTGGTCGTGCTTCGATCCACTTGGTGAATTTGTCGGCAGCCACCAGCAAGTGTGTCATGCCGCCTCGTGCTATCTTGAAGGGGGCCACCATGTCCTGCCCCCAGACGATGAAGGGCCATGAGAGGGGGGTGGTTTGGAGGGTTGATGCCGGCAGGTGGCTCTGCATGCTGAAGCGCTGGCAGCCCTCGCACTTGTCGACCGATTTTCTTGTCTGCCTCGAGAGCAGTGGGCCAGTAGAAGCCGTGGCGGAAGGCCTTGCACACCAGGGTCCTGGAGGCGGCGTGATGCCTGCACTCGCCCTTCTCCGGCTCGACGCATCGCTGGAAGATGCCGGTGGTGCTGCGATGAACGAACTCATTGTCGATGATGTTGTATGCCAAGGCCTGGCATTGAATTTGCCTCGCCAAGGCCTCGTCCGGGGGGAGCTCGCCATGTAGAAGGAACGCAAAGATAGGTTGGGCCCATGAGGGATACGAGATGGGGGCTAGCTCGGGAGCCCCCGGGCCTGGATGATCAGTCCCCCGGGACCAGCTCGCCAGCCCCCGGGGCCGGCTCGTCGATTGTCATCATGACAGCTGCATCGTTGGAGCCGGCCTCGGATGCAGCCCACTCAACTGGTGTCGGCACGGTGGCTAAGGTTGTGGGATCCGATGGTGAAGATGCCAAAGGGGCAGCGGGAGCCACTGATGGGCCGGTAGCGTCTACCGGCATGAAGATTGATTCCGATCCTAGGGAAGGCTTGATCGACGGCTTGAGCAGCCGCTCAAGGGAGACGCTGGCTGGGATGGACTGCCGGGTGGAGCCGATCTTTGTCAGCGCGTCGGCTGCCTCGTTGTCCGCCCATGGGACATGATGGAACTCACAACCCTCGAAGGAGCCGATGAGCTATTGTACGAGGAAGCGGTAGCTAGCCATGTTGGCATCCCTGGCGTCCCATTCGCCAAAGACCTACTAAACCACGAGGTCGGAGTCGCCGAAGCATAGGATGCGCCTGATGCCTATCTCCTTGGCGAGACGAAGGCCATGGACGATGGCCTCGTACTCGGCCACATTGTTGGAGGCAGCGAAGTGGATCTAGAGGGTGTACTTGAGTTGGTCACCTTTCGGGGAGAAGAGGACTATGCCAGCACCCAGGCTGGTCCTCATTTTCGAGCCATCGAAATGCATGCGCCAAACGTGTGGAGTCTGGGGGAGGCGACACAAACTCCGTCTCCGCCCAGTCGACAAGGAAGTCGGCCAACGCCTGTGACTTGATGGTAGTTCGTGGCTCGTATCGGATCTCGTGATTGGCAAGAGCGATGACCTACTTGGCAATCCGGCCGGTGGAGTCCTGGCCGCTCATGATCTCGCCGAGTGGGTCCGTGCTTACCACGGTGATGGTGTGCTCCTGGAAGTACTGCTTGACCTTCTTGGCGGCGAAGTATATGCCATAGCACATCTTATGGTAGTGGGGGTAGTTCTACTTGGACGCGGAGAGGACCTTGCTGAGGTAATAGACGGGCCACTGGACTGGCAGGGACTTGCTCTCCTCCGGCCCTCGACCACTAGGACGATGCTGATGACGTGGGTGGTCGCCACGATGTAGGCGAGTAGAGGTTCCTTCTCAGTCGGCGCGGCCAGGATGGGCACGCGGGTGAGGGCCTTCTTGAGGCCACAGAAGGCCTCATCCGCCTCGTCGGGCCAATCGAACATGCCTGGCTTCTTGGTGTGACCCGGCTCAACCAGAGCCGTCTTGCGAAGGAGCCCATAGAGGGGCAGGGCCTTCTCTCCCAGTCGGTTGATGAACCGGCTGAGCGAGGCGAGGCAGCTGGTGAACTTCTAGACGTCACGGAGCTGGGTTGGCTTGGCCATACGCTGGATTGCGCTGATCTTCTTGGGGTTAGCTTCGATGCCGCGGGCGGACACGAAGAAACCCAGGAGTTGGCCGGCTGGGACGCCGAAAACACATTTCTCTGGGTTGAGCTTGATCTTGTGCTCGCGCAGGTTCGCGAAGGTCTCCCGGAGATTGTCGAGGAGGCTAAAGTGCTTCTTGGTTTTGACGACGATGTCGTTGACGTAGACGTGGACGTCCCTGCCTATTTGAGGCAGGAGGCACTTCTGCATGCACCGCTAGAAGGTGGCGCCTGCGTTCTTCAGGCCAAAGGACATGGTGATGTAGCAGTAGGCCCCGAAGGGCATGATGAAGGAGTTCTTTAGCCGGTCTTCCAGATCCAGCTTGATCTGGTGGTAGCCGGAGTAGGCGTCCAGGAAGGACAGCAAGTCACAGCTAGCCGTGGAGTTGATGACTTGATCGATCCGCGGCAGGGCGAATGGGTCCTTGGGGCACGCCTTGTTCAGGCTAGTGTAGTCGATGCACATGCGCCAGGTCTTGTTCTTTTTCAGCACCAGGACTGGGTTGACTAGCCAGTCTGGGTGGAGAACTTCCATGATGAACCCGGCTACGAGCAGCCGGGCAATCTCTTCTCCTATGGTACACCGCTTCTCCTCGGAGAAACAGCGCAGGGGTTGCTTGACCGGCTTGACGTCCGGCCGAATGTGTAGTTTGTACTCGACAAACTTCCTTGAAACTCCCGGCATATCCTTGGGGGACTATGCGAAGATGTTCCGATTCTCATGGAGGAAGTCGATGAGCTCGCCTTCCTATTTGCTATCGAGGCGGGAGCCGATGGTGACGCACTGATCCCGGTTTTCCGGGTCGAGCGGGATTTGCTTGGTGTCTTTGGACGGCCAGAAGGAGGCCTCGCCGACAGACTGCGAGGGGGGAGCCAGCATGGCCAGCTGGCTGATAGCGAGGGCCACGAGCCGGTCAAGCTGCAGCTTCTCCTTGGCGATCTCGAGGGCCTCGGCCAGACAGCTTCCATCTCGAGCGCACTCGAGTGACATCTTGTAGTCGCCCGTGATGGTGATGATTCCCTTGAGGCCCGACATCTTGAGCTTGCGGTAGGCATAATGGGGGACCGCCGTGAAGGTGACGAGGGCCGGCCGGCCAAACAGCGCGTGGTAGGGACTTGCGAGGTCCACAACCTCGAACAGCACCGGCTCACGGCGGAAGTGGCCGGGTCCGCCGAAGAGGACGTCGAGCGTGATCTTGCCCACAGGGGAGCAGGACTTTCCAGGCACGATGCCATAGAAGACCGTCCAGGTCGCCTGCAGGTCTTATATCTTCAGCCCCAGCTTGCGCATCGTGTCGAGGTAAAGGATGTTGATGCTGCTGCCACCATCTATCAGCACCCACGAGAAGCGGCAAGTGCGCTCCTTGGTGGCAGTGGTGGTGTCAAGGACCAGCGCGTAGCTGTCGTGATTGGGCATCATGGCAGGGTGATCCGCCCGGCTCCAGGTGAACGGCCGCTCCGACAAGTGCATGAACTGGGGAGTTGCCGGCATGGTGGCGTTCACCTCACGATGGAGCCGGCGCTGAGCATGTTTGATCGTCTCTTCACTAGAGAAGACGACGTAAGAGCCGTCCTGGTTAGGGAACTGGTTGATCAGACGACCATCATTCTGGGCCGGGGTCGGTATCGGCGCCAGGGCGGCAGCTGGGCCCGGGGCCGGCACGCAGGCAGGCGGCGCGGGAGGAGCCGGAAGGCCGTCCCCCCGGGCTAATCGCTATGAGAAGATGCTCTGCCGGAGCGTGTGCGTAGAGGGTTTGGCCCCTAAGTGGTTCTTGCAAGGGAGGTCGAGCATCTGCTCGAAGGTGAGCTTCGGCTGCCAGGCAGCCTTGCCAGTGCGCTGGCGTTGGCTGGAAGACTGGGTAGTTGGCTCCTGCTCCTCGATGGTGTTGACCTGCTGGCTCCCGTAACGGGGATCCAGCTGGTCATTCTTGCGTTTGTTGTTCTGCGGCTGCTGGTTGTCGGCAATAGACCGGGACGTTGCCGGTGTTGTCATTGCCTTGGCGGGCGGGGTCGTCTTGACCCGGATGGCTGAATTAGCCGTGGCGTATTTGTCCACCTTGGTCATGAGCTCGGCAAGCATGACCAGCTCGGAGCACAAAAGCTTGTGCTTGAGGGGAGTGCCGTCTCGACAGCCTTCGATGAAGTACTGTACAGCTTGCACCTCGTGCACCCCCTCGCAGGAGTTGCGGAGCTCGGTCCATCGAGTGAGGTAGTCGTGGAGGGACTCGTTCGGCCCCTGAATTACATGGCGAGTTCACAGGGGTGGCCAGTCCGCTTCTAGGTGTCGGTGAAGTTGCGGACGAAGGACTCTTTGAATTCCCTCTAGGTCTTGATGCTGCCGGCCGCCACGCTGTTGAGCCAGGTGCGGGCCGAGCCGATCAGCATGAGGGGAGCGTAGAGAACGGCTACGCGCTTGTTCCCCCTAGCGATGCCGACCACAGTGGTGTAGTCGATCAACCAGTCCTCGGGCTTGGCGAACCCGTTGTACTTCTGGATGTCTCGGGGGAGTGTGAAGCCGATTGGGAACGGCTTGTTGCGGATCCGAGGGCCGAAATAGGCCGGGCCAATCGAGCCCTCCTCTTCGAGGAGGGCAGACTACGTGAGTTGGTCGATGCGGTTGCGGGCGTCGTTCTCGCTGTAGGGGACAGGCGGCCCGATCCGGGCCGAGAGCTCAAGGCGGATGACAGGCGGAACCGACCGTTCCGGCTCGAGCCGCGGGGGTGGAGTGTGCCCGCGGCTGCGTCGGCTGCCGGCTGCCGGTGCTTCGTGGTGGCGGCCGCTGCGAGGCGGGTTGTTGGTGTGCCGGCTGTTAATAGCCGGCTGCTCGCTCTCCGGTAGCTGAGAGGGCCGGGGTTTGTTTGTTTCGTCCCGACGGCCGGAGACGTGAGGGGAGCAGGAGTGCTGAGCCGGCTGACGGCTCACAGTCCCCGTGCCCCTCGCGCTCGAGCCGGGGGCCTCCAGAGGCGGCGCTGCCCGACGCGAGAAGATGCTGCTATGCGTCAGCGGCATCAATGAGCTCCTTGATGTGACGCTCGTGGGTGGCACATTCTTCTCCCTCCAAGGTAGCCAAGTCCATGTAGGCTACCTTGAGGGCCCGCAGGTTGGCTGCGGGGGTGTCTTAGACGGGCATCCAGCCGCCTAGGATTTCGGCGACCACGCGGTCGCGGTCGCGCACAGCCCCACGCCGGCTGGGCTCGATGCCAGCCGGGGTGAGACCATAGGCGGAAGCGTATTCCTGCTGGGCGGCCTCCATGCGGTGCCGCATGGCCGCGAGGGCGTTGGCGTCCTCGAACAGGACGCAGCGAACTGCCTCAAGGTCATCCGCGCGGCGTCGGGGTTTGCCGTCGGGGCGATAGGGGTGCTCAAGCCCTGAAGGGACGCACCGAGCGGGTCAGAGGTGCCGACGCGGGCCACGGCAACATCAGCCCCGGCCCGCGCACGTCCGGAGGATGTGGAGGAGATGATGGCCATTGCCCTCACGTGATCGTGAGAGCTGCTGCACTGGGTCGCAACGACTGCGCCCATGGCCATGGGCGGACCGGCGCAAATGAGCACCTGCCCGGGGTACACGTCCTCGGCCGGAACCTTGGCAAGGCTGAGCCTGCCGAAGCGCTCGTTAAGCACGTCGATATTGACCGTGAGGTCGATGGAGTTGCCTGTAGGGTGTGCCGAAGCAAGCCCCATAATCCCGCGGTTTCGCCTGGACGTGCGGCGACGGCGGGGGATGGCGAGGGGTCCCACCCGGAGCATGAATCTAGCCGGTGCCGCGTACGGCCCCATGGTGGGCGCCAACTGTCGTCGTTTTCTCACGACAGATGCCATGGGTAGGCTTATCTTGGATGGTTGGGGCTGGAGGACGCCGACGGGCTCCGGGTGCGAGATTGGGCAGAAGCGGTGGTGACACACGATGTACCCAGGTTCAGGGCCCTCCGTGGGAGGTAACACCCCTAGTACTGCTTGGTCTAGTTGGATGGATTGATGTGTTTACAATGTTGCTCCTAGAGCGATGTCTAGAGGAGGAGGAAGGAGCAGTCAGCTCATCTTCCTCTGTTGCTAGGGATGATATGTAAGGAGAGTTCTATGTGGGTCTGTGCGAATGATCGTCCGTCTCCGTTGCATGGGGGCTCGGGGGGTTTTATAGGCCAACCCCCCGGCTTTATAATGTATTCTAAGGTACAGGGGTAAAGGGATTTGGCTGGCAGCCTCTCCAGCTGACCAAGGGGTCCCGCCCTTCGAGCCGTCTCGTCGTCTATAGGGTCCACCGTCTGCGTGGTCCCGTTGCCTATGAGGGGCCCGCCAGCCGGCTCTGCGATTGGCCCTCACCCACCTGCCACGGCACAGGTCGCCTGGGAGGCGTCGTCTAGTGCCAGCCGACCGAAGTATCCGGTAGGGCTGGCTGCACTGTAGCCACGCGCGGGGCAGGTAATCGAGTGGGTGAGGGCGTGCCGGCACTGTTTCCCCGCTCGGTCGTGCTCACCGGGGTCAGCAGCCTGGACCATCGGACTGTAGCCATGCGCTCCCGTGCGTCAGTGGCCACTGTGGCTATAGTGTCACAAGTCATGGCAGTCGCGTCGTGTCGTCATACCCGCATGCAGAGGGACGAGACGTTGCATGCCCGCCCCAAGGTCAATGGAGGAGGCGGCCCGACGGCAGCCGGCCATGCCCAGTCGACCGGGGGTCAAGCCGGCTCCTCGACCAGCCGTCCGTGTTGCTAGCCGGTGGCAGCTCGAGCCGGCCGTCCCCCAGCCGGCCGTGGGTAGCCAGACGCGTAGTTTTTCTTCGAAGCGGAAGGGGGAAGAACCCCGTTGCTTTGACCTACCTAGGGGTAATAACCCCGTCAACTCTGCTGCCGAGTCTGATCCTCGCGCGGGGTCCGCGGACCTCCTCCACCTCCTGCCCGCTCGAGGTCCCGGAGCGTGAGAGCCCGCCCTGGACTCCAGACTTCAAGGCCCGCAGCTCCATGAGCCTCCCCTTCTCCTCATGCTGTGTGGCCGCATGCTCGCAGGCCAGCCGGCTAGCGGCCTCCGCCGGGTCGGCCGTCGACTATACGTCATGGAGCTCGATGGGGTCCCTAGGGTAGAAAGGACTCAAACATCCGCCGGAACGCGACCCAGGGAGAAACCCACGCAAGAAATAGAACACTTACCCAGTGACGACGGGCAGAGCCGGCCTGGCGCGCGCCGGCGGCTTCAACACGGCCGCCTTCACCCGCTTGCGAGCCGGCGGCTCCTCCTGAGCCGGCCTCTTCCCCCGGCTGGAGGTCCCGACCGTCGGGGCACGCACCGGTTGCTCCTTGCTCCACCCATGCGAGCCGTGTTGAACTATGGGAGGGGGGCATTTAGGATCCGAACATCGTCATCATCGTCGTCATTGTTGTCATTAGTCCAATCCCTATTCGTGGGGCCAAGGGCAAACTCACCGGCTGCGATGGGCCCTCTGGCTCCCGGGTTGGCCGCCGCCTCAGCCTCCCCCGAGGAGTCGACCACCTCTTCGGGCGCGGATCCCTGCTCGTAGTCCTCAGAGTCGTACTGGGTGTGCTCCACCTCGAAGATCTAGGGGTGTCGGCCGTCCGGCATGTTCTGTCACACGAACAACTG
This sequence comes from Hordeum marinum, assembly GCA_022496015.1. Classification (NCBI taxonomy): domain Eukaryota; kingdom Viridiplantae; phylum Streptophyta; class Magnoliopsida; order Poales; family Poaceae; genus Hordeum; species Hordeum marinum. The sequence goes on from CM039672.1 coordinate 117,079,349, forward strand.
CGGTCAGCTTAGAAAGTAAGATCGAGAGCCGTCTGGAAGGGTTCAAAAAAGAAAGATCGCCTCGACAGAACATACCAGGGGTGCCAGTGGTGCCAGTCGTACGGCTCCTTGCCGAAGGTCCACGTCGCTTGCGCCAGCCGGAAGGTCGTGATGGCGTTCACTCGCTTCGCCACCTGGGCCGGTGTCAGGTCGATGGTTGTCAGCCGGCAGGGGTCCCGGCTGCCAGACATGTCGCAGATCTGGTGCAGCCTTAGCTGGAGAGGCAGCACCTGACGCGCGATGAAGGCGGCCACCAGATCGGAGGTGACCGGCCCTTCCCCGCTCCTCATCTCCATGAGCCGTCTGAGCTCTTCAAGCGCGGTTCCGCGCGGAGCAGTCCCCGTCCAGATCACACCGGAGGACGGGGCGTTGACGTACGCCGGCGGCCGGATTTAATCTCGCAGCGAGTCAGCGTTCTTCACGTAGAAGAACGTCCGGTGCCAGCCCTTGACGGAGTCGACGAGGCTGAAGTGCGGAAGCACAAACCACGATAGCACACTGTCGTGCCCCCGTAGGCATACGGCTCCTTAGTGCTTTTCAGCGCCTTGAGGTAAAACAGCGCCTTGAAGAAATCCACGAAGGGGAGAATCCCCAAATAGCCCTCGCATAGCGTCACGAAGCACGCAATGTAAAGGATGGCATTGGGGCCGAGGTGGTGGGACTGGAGGTCGAATGTATCCAGCATCAGGCGGAAGAAGGGGCTCACTGCCAGCCCGAAGCCATGAGAGAAGTGGCAAGAGAAGAGGATGAACTCCCCCGCCAACGGCTCGGGCACCACTTCGTCGCCTGGCGTGCGAGCGATCATGCGCTCCTTCGATGGCAACATGCGTGTGTGGCGGAGCTCCGCGATGGTGGCCTCCGTGACGACGGAGCCAGCCCAGTTCCCCGAGCGACCATCGGCCATCGCGTTGTCGGGGCTGCGCGAGAAGGCGGGCGAGCAGAGATGCGCGCGAGAAGAGCGGCAGTGCGAGGGGGAGTTGAGAAGACGAAGAAGAGGAAAACCGAGGGGGCAAATGGGGCGCGGTTACCTCCACCCCTCGCCTTCTCCCCTTTTAAAACAAAGAGGCCACGACCGGGGGAGGTGGGGATTAACTACGCCCACTCCCCTGGAATCTCTGCACGCGTGGGCACCCTAGCCATTAACCGCCACGTTGGGGCACAGAATATCTCGGCCTGCGCCCCAAGGCCTACTGGGCTACGCCTGTGGCCTGGCGGTCTAGGCCCAGGGCAACATCCCGTCTGCCCGCATGCGTGGGTCCCATGTATCAGTACTCACTGCATGGCATGCTATGGGCCGGCCCGGGCCCCGAAGCAACACGCCGGAACCCGAGGCGTCAGGGGCGGCCGCGACCCGGCTGGCTGTTCAGCTTCGTGCCTGAGGCGGACACCGCGAGGGGGAAGCCGCCGGCTCCCCTCCGTCTCGCGGATGCGGGCCCCCGAAGGCTTTGGGGTCTATTGACGGGGTTATTACCCCCAAGTAGGCCAAAGCAACGGGGTTCTCTCCCCTGCTTAAAGAAAAAACACATGGCTGGCTGCTTCCCAGCCGGCTGGCGCACGGTCGGCAGGCCCGTTGTTGGCTGGCTCGAGAACCGGCTGCCCAAGGAGCCAGCCCAGCCCCGGTCTACCGGGCACGGCCGGCTGCCTTCGAGCTGGCTCCTCCGTTGACCCTTGGATAGACAAGCTCCCGTCCCATCCCTTTGCATGCGGGTACGATGACAAGACGAGACCCCCACAACGGGCCCAATGTGGCCACAGTGACCGCTGACACGCGGGTGCGCATGGCTATAGTTCAGCCGGTCGTATTGCTGACCTTGGCCGACCGTGACAGGGCAGAGCAATAGTGCTGGCACGCCTCCGCCCACTCGATTACCTGCCACGGCGTGGCTACAGTGTAGCCGGTCGTACCATAGACTTCGGCCGGGTGGCGCAAGACGACAATGCTCGGGCGGCCCGGGCTATGGCAGGTGGGCGCGGGCCAATCGTGGAGCTAGCTGGCGGGCCCCAGCGGGCGATGGGACCATGCAGCTGGTGGACCCTATGGACGACAAGACGACTCAAGAGGCAGGACCCCCTGGCCAGTCGGAGAGGGTGCCAGTTGGGCCCCCCCACTCTGTACCTTAAGGATGTTGTAAGCCGGGAGTTGACCTATAAAACCCACCAAGCCCCCATGCAACGGGGACGACGGATTCACACACCCACGGGACACTTCCCACACATTCACCCACGTAGCGAGGAAGGCGAGCCTGCTGCTCCCTCTTCCACCTCTAGACAACATCTCCACGAGCAACCTTGTAACCATACCCATCTATTAACTAGACCAAGCAGGACTAGGGGTATTACCTCCCACGGAGGGCCCTGAACCTGGGTACATCGCATGTCACCACCACTTGTGCCTAATCCCGCACCGGGAGCCTGTTGGCGTCCTTTGGCCCCAACCACCTTCGATAAGCCTACCCATGGCATCTGTCGTGAGAAAACGACGACACCCCTCGTCCTCATCCTCATGCTCCTCTTGATTCGAGGAGGCATGGGTTTCCTCGGACACAGCCTCTGGCTGGTCCATGATGCGAAGGCCTTGAAGGCCTAGTTTCTTCTTCTTCTCCTTCTTTGCGGGCACCTCGTAAGGCGTCGACGAGCATCTTCGCCAACAACTTGGACCTGATGTCTTCGGGCTGAGGCGCTCGGCAGTCGATGCCCGTCGCTTTGCTCAACCATTTTTGCAAAAGCGATTGAAAGGATGTTTTAGATTTTCTTAAGGAAAGATAGAGCCAAACAAACAAAGCCACGCTATACCTAGGTAGGAGGCTTATCGACCTGTAGACCCTGATCCTCCTCCTCGGCTGGCCAATCCTTCTACACCTTGAAAAGCGCCTTCCACAGCTTTTCCCGAGTAGTGTGGAAAAGGTGACGAATCGTGGGCTCATCATCGAGCCGACGAGCCCACAGGGGAGTATCCCAACATCGGTAGGGGAGGATGCACCACCGGAGGAAGCCTGGACCACGTTGGTCAGCACGATATCAGTCCTGGCCATGGAGGCATGTGCTTCTGCAGGTTGTCCACCTCCTTGTCCGACCCCCAGTCGAGGCCCTTTCAGAGCCACGAGGTCAATCTAGTAGAGGGACCGGATCTAAATTCGGCCGGTGTATCTCGGCCTTCCTCCCTTGGCTCGGTAATGTAGAACCACTCTTTCTGCCATAGTTTGACGGTGTCGATGAAGGTGCCGGATGGCCATTCGACATAGGAGAGTTTGCCGATGACAGCCCCGCCGCAGTTTGCGTGTTTGCCTGCGACACACTTCGACTTGATATTAAATATCTTGAGCCAAAGTCGAAAGTGTGGCTCGACTTGCAAGAAGGCCTCGCAAAAAATGATGAAGGCCGATATGTGCATGAAGGAGTTTGGCAAGAGGTCGTGGAAGTCAAGGCCATAGAAGAACATGAGCCCCTAATGAAGGGGTGGAGCGGGAAGCTCAGTCCCTGGAAGAAGTGGGGAATAAAGACCACCCTTTCGCCCTACTTGGGAGTGGGCATCACCTAGCCCTTCTCCGGCGCACGGTGGAAGATGTTGGCGAGGAGGTAGTCGGCGTCCTTAAGGTCCCGGATGTCCCGGTCGGTGAGCGTGGAATCCTCCCACTTGTCGTTGGAGCCGGAACCCGCCATGGGTTAGCTCGGAGAAGGTGTGTTGGAAAACCTAGATCTGCGCTGTGGAATCTCAGAAGATTGGGGAAGCAGAGGATGCGAATGGGAGGCGGGGTTAGGCCTTGGGGTTTTGTTTCCCTTTTTATGAGGCTTATCGTTGTTTGGCCTCCCTTTGCTACGCCGTGAATCCCTATGCTTCCCGAGACGTGCGTACCATTGCACGCGCATGATTAAACATATCCCGTATAAAACGGGGCACGATCTATGCATTGATGGATCGTGTTGATAATGGCCTCGAACCGTGAATCAATTTTTTGTAGCTGGTTTAGCGGTCATGGTGGGCCATGACCTTTCGTTAGAAAGGTTGTCAGGGGACACTATTGTACTCCTTGACGCTTGGCCTTCAGGGCCGACCTATTCACGACGTTCGGACGCGTCTCTAATCGGAAAACTACATGTCATCGGAGGCCAAACTAAACTCAGCGAGAAGAACTCACCTCGCAAGCCGAAGACTGTAATTATATGAAGCTGCTGAAGCTAAGACCCTTGGCCTTGGAGGCAAGTTCGGGGGTACTGAGGGAGTCCTAGATTAAGGGGTCCTCGGGAGGCTGACCAGTTTCTTATGGGCAGGACTGTATGGGCCGCTTGCCAAACATTGGATCGATTGAAGGCCCTATCTCCAAGAAGGAAGCTTCGGAAATCGTGGATTTTCCTCCTCGTTTGATGTAGAAAATAGTCATGTTTATCCCTTTGATGTGTATACGACCATATGTAAACCCTAGGTATCGTCAGCGTCTATATAAGCCGGAGGGTTTTAGGTTGTAGACAGAAGACAACTCATCTAGGGTTTAGCTATTCGATCTCGAGGTAGATCAACTCCGTAACGCACATATCATCAATACAATCAAGAAAGACGTAGGGTATTACCTCCATAGGAGGGCCCAAACCTGGGTAAACATCGTCTCCTCGTCCCCTGTTACCATCGATTCTAGTCTCACAACTCGGGACCCCCTACCCGAGATCCGCCGGTTTTGACATCGACAATCTTCTTGAAAGAATTAAACACAACTTTGAAGATTGGGAACTCAACAAAGGTAAAGAGTCGGATATAAATCTCTAGTTTGATTGTGTTAATCTTTTGTGGAAACTGATACTTTTCATAAGTTTAGCAATAAATATGAGCTTAAGTCTGAGATAGTAGATTCTTTCTGCGAATCATTTGCTACTCATGTTGATATACCTAAGGAGAAGTGGTTTAAATTTCACCCCCTAGTGAATAATTGTTAAAGGAACCTATAAAGTTTAAGATGAAACAATTATTTATCATGTTTATCCAGTTGTGCCTATTTCTTACATTGAGAAACCACCTTTTCATGGTAGTATTAAGGAACATTTGAAAGCTTCAAACGTGGTTAACAAAAGCAATGTTAGGACACCCAAACATTCAGAATAAAAAAATATAGAACCTAATATTTCTATTGTTAAAGATCTATTGGTTAACAACACTGAGGGCCAGGTTATCTATTTCTGCGATGAGGCTGCTAGAATCGCAAAACTTGCTAGAAACGAACATGATGTTTAGATAAGAATAAACTAGTAGTTGGCCTGCCCGATATTTCTATTAAGATTGGAGAACATTGCTATCATGGTTTATGTGATATGGGTGATAGTGTGAGTGGCATACCTTTTACTTTATATCAAGAGATTGTGAATAATATAGCGCCCACTGAGATTGGAGACATCGATGTCACTATTAACTTGCAAATAGAGATACTTCTTCGCCACTTGGGGTTGTTAGAGATGTGGAAGTCTTGTTAAAAAGTCAAGCACCCACTAATTCTTAGTACTCGTTTCACTAAAAGGTAATTTTCCCAATTATATTTGGTAGACCTTTCTTGAATACTATTAATGCTGGAATTGATTTTGTTAAAGAAAAGGTTAAAGTAAGTTTTGGTGATGAGCCTCATGAATTTAATTTCTCTAAGTTTGGTAGACAACCGCATGACACATAATTATATAGTAAAGAAGAGATTATTGGTCCTGCTTCTATTGTCGAGCCTCCTACTGATCCTTTGGAACAATATTTGCTAGACCATTAAAATGATATGCACATGTATGAGAGAAATGATATAGATGAGATATTATTTAAGCAAGAACCTATCCTTAAACACAATTTTCCTACTAACATTCTAGGAGATCCTCCCCCACCTAAACAAGATCCGGTGTTTGAATTAAAGAAATTGCCTTATACTTTGAAATATGCTTATCTTGATGAAAAGAAGATATATCCTATTGTTATTAGTGCTAACCTTTTAGAGCATGAATAAAAGAGATTACTTAAAAATCTAAGGGAACACCGAGCTGCTATTGGGTATACTCTTGGTGATCTTAAGGGCATTAGTCCCACTCTATGCCAGCACAAGATTACTATGGAACTGGATGATAAACGTGCTTTTGATCATCAACGTCAGTTGAATCCAAAAAGGAAGGAACTTGTAACAATAGAAATACTAAAGCTTCTGCATGCAGGTATAATTTATCCTATTGCTGATAGTAGAAGGGTGAGCTATGTTCATTGTATTCCTAAGAAAGGGAGGTATAACCATTGTTCCTAATGGAAAAAATGAACTTATCCCACAAAGAACTATAACTGGTCATAGGATGGTAATTGATTTCATAAAATTAAACAAAGCTACTAGAAAAGATCATTACCCATTTCCTTTAATTGATCAAATGTTAGAAAAACTATCTAAGCATGCACACATTTATTTTATTGATGGATATTCTTGTTTTTCTCTAATATCTATGTGAAAATAAGATCAAGAGAAAACTACTTTTACTTGTCCCTTTGGAACTAATGCTTATAGACGTATGCCTTTTGGTTTTTGTAATGCACCTACTAGCTTTGAAAGAGGAATGACTGCTATATTCTTTGATTTTTGTGAAAACATTGTTGAGGTATTCAAGGATAATTTTTTTCGTTTATGGGACTTCTTTTGATGATTGCTTAAGCAACCTTGATCTAGTTTTGCGGAGATGTGAAGAAACTAATCTTGTCTTGAATTGGGAGAAATGTAACTTTATGGTGAATGAAGGCATAATACGCGGGCATAAAATATCCAAATGAGGTATTGAGGTAGACAAAGCTAAAATTTATGCAATTGAGAAAATGCCATATCCTAGAGGTGTGAAAGGTATAAGAAGTTTCCTTGTCATGCTGGTTTGTATATACATTTCACTAAAGATTTCTCGAAGATTTCTAGGCCACTAACTAATCTTCTTGAAAAAGAAGTTCCATTTGTTTTTGATGATTATTGTGTAGAAGGCTTTGAAATACTTAAGAAAGCCTTAATTTCTAGACCTATTGGTCAACCATGTGATAGGAACTTGCCATTTGAAATTATGTGTGATGCTAGTGATTATGTTGTTGGTGTTGTTCGAGGGAAAAGAGTAGAGAATAAAATCAATGGTATTCATGATGCAAGTAAGACTCTAGACAGTGTTCAAAGAAATTGTGCTACTACCGAGAAAGGATTTTTGGCAGTTGTGTTTGCATGTGATAAATGTAGACCTTATATTGTTTATTATAAAGTTACTATTCACACTGATCATGCTGCTACTAAATACCTAATGGAAAACAAAGATGCTAAACCTAGATTAGTTAGGTGAGTTCTTTTACTTCAAGAAATTGACTTGCGTATTATGGATAGAAAGGGAGGCGAAATCAAGTAGCAAATAATTTGTCTAGCATGGAAATGTTCTTGATGACCCACAACCTATTGATGGTAGTTTCTTGATGTGTAATTAGTCGTTATAAATGCTTCCCGTAGTACTCCTTGGTATGCAGATTATGCTAATTACATTGTTGCTAAATACATACCAACTAGTTTCACATACCAACAAAATAACATGTTCTTCTTTAATTTAAGAAATTACTTTTGGATGACCCACATCTTTATAAAGGAGTAGATGGTGTTATTAGACGTTGTGTACGTGAGCATGAACAGGAAAAAATCCTACAGAAGTGTCATTCCGAGGCATACGGAGGGCACCACACTAGAGATAGAACTGCACATAAGGTACTAAATTCTGCTTTTCATTGGCCTACTATTTTCAAAGATGCATGTAAGCTTGTCCTCTCTTGCAATGAATGTCTAAGACTTGGTAACATTGGTAGACGTTAGTAAATGCCTATGAATTTTTCACTTTTCATTGAACCATTTGATGTTTGGGGTTTTGATTTTATGGGACCTTTTCCTTCCTCTAATAGGCATACTCATATTTTAGTCGTTGTTGATTACGTTACTAAGTGGGTAGAAGCAATTCCAACAAGTAGTGCTGATCATAACACATCTATTAAAATGCTTAAAGATGTTATTTTCCCAAGGTTTGAAGTCCCTAGATATTTAATGACTGATGGTGATTCACATTTTATTCATGACGCTTTCCGTAAACTTCTAGATAAATATGATGTTGACCATAGAATTGCATCACCTTATCATCCTTAATCTAGCGGTCAAGTTGAATTAAGTAATCGAGAAATAAAATTGATCTTGCAAAAGACTATGAATAGATCTAGAAACAACTGGTCGAAGAAACTCGATGATGCATTATGGGCTTATAGAACTTCTTATGAAAATCCTATGGGGATGTCCCCGTATAAAATGGTCTGTGGAAAAGCATGGAATTTACCTCTTGACTTAGAACATAAGGCTTATTGGGCAATTAAAGAACTTAACTATGATTTCAAACTTGCTAGTAAAAAAGAGGTTATTTTATGTTATCTCCTTAGATGAATGGAGGACCCAAGCTTATGAAAATGCTAAGTTCTTTAAAGAAAAAGTTAAAATATGGCATGACAAGAGAATCCAAAAACGAGAACTTAAAGTAGGATACCTAGTTCTTTTGGACAATTCTCGTTTCGGATTCTTGGCAGGTAAACTTCTCTCCAAATGGGAAGGACCTTATATCGTCGAAGATGTTTATCGCTCCAGAGATATCAAGATCTAGAATGCCGAAGGAACAAATCCGACAGTGGTTAATGGAAAAAGAATTAAACGTTATATCTTAGGTACGTACATTAATGTTGAAACTAATATTATTCAAGTGATGACACCAGAAGAACACATAGGAGAGACCTTCCGGAACACTCCAGAACCCTAAAAAGGAGTAGGTATGTGATATGGTAAGTAAACCAACTCCAAAAATTCCATAAAAATATTTTCTTTCAGTTTTGGAATATTAGAAAAAATACAAAAATAAAAACCAGACGAGGGTACCCATTAGGGAGTCCCAAGCAAACATGGCGGGACCACCCCCTGTGCACGTCCGCATGGCTCGGGTTCCCCATGTGTGCCTTCCTAACTTTGTTTTCTTCCTGCACGTGTATTCTAACCTCGAAAAATTCACTATATATACTCTCGTATGTTTTAACAACCTCATCGCAAGTTTATCCTTTGTCCTTGTTTTGGGATGTTTTTCTGACATATCTAGATAACCATTGTGACATCAACCGCCTCCAAGGACAAGTTCTACGAGAAAGTCATCAACCCTTACCTTCCGGAGGTGATCAAACAGTGTCAAACCATTGAGATGTGTGAGGGGGTGCTTCACATATGGGACATTCAAGGAACAAAGAAGAAGGAAAGCAAGAAGGCCAAGCTTGCAAAGTGGAACAATAGATCTTCAAGTGCCAGGGGATGCTGAAGCGTGGACTCGGCGCTAATCACTCCATGATCATGGATTTTATTTGTGAACATAAGGTGGACAACAAGGAGATTGCGGAGATGATCTTCAAGCTCAAATCTGCGATCTACAAAACCGAAACTATGAGTATGGATCTCGTTTCAAGGGGATGAGTATAGAAGCAGATTTCAGAATCCCGGATACCATCTCTTCCTTCTTCAACGGGGACCCTATGCCATGGAATACGGATGATAAACCTATTACTTCATCACCACCATCACCTAAGAAGGACACTTGAGTACATGGGTATGAGCACAACCCCTAGCTTGTTTCGAGCTTCGGGGAGGTGCATCGGCATCGTATCATCAGCACTTTTATATTATCGTTTATCTTAGTTTGATCCTTAGCTATTTTGTGATCTAGAAGAATAAAAGTTTAGTATATTTTTCTTAGAGTGTTTTCTTTGTGATATATCTATCCCTGTAACGAGTGTGAGAGTTATATAAGAAAGATTAGTTAGAATATTTTTTTTGTTTTACTCTCATGTATTGATCATATCAATGAAATAAAAAGAAATTAAAAGATAATATGCTAATCCCATGAGGCATAATGACTTAACATAAAAATAAGTATGTTTGATCAAAGTTGTTGGGAGTTAACAAACATAGTATTAGTAATTAATATAATCCATGCAAAATTATGAAAGACAAGAGGAAAGTCACATACAAATATACTAACTTGGACATATTTTATGATTGTGGACCCGCGTCAAATATTTTCTACATGATCGAATAGTTGATGTTGGACAAGGAAGACAACGTAATGAGTTATGTTTGTTTACATTCACATATTATATTGTCATGGATCCTCTAACATGTGGTGCTTGTCTTGGATCTTTGGCTCGCCCACAAATTCGCACTAAGTAGAGATACTACTTGTGCATCCATAACCCTTAAATTATGTTTCTTGCCATGAGAGTCCACCATATCTACCTATGGATTGAATAAGAGCCTTCAAGTAAGTTGTCATTGGTGCATAAAGCAATGAAAGTTGCTCCTAAATATGTATGATATTTTATTGTAAGGCAAAATAAGCTTTGTACGATCTTGTGATGGCAAAGAAATGAAAGCGATAGACTTCATAATAAAGGTTGCTATCATAAGGGGCAATATAAAGTGACATTCCTTTACATTAAGAGCTTGCACATCCCAAATTAAAAGGCACATGACAACCTCTGCTTCCCTCTGCAAAGGGCTTTTCTTTTTACTTTTGTGTATTTACTTTTATGCAAGAGTCAATGATGTTTATTCCTATTCCAACCTATTAATTATTTAGTTTGCAAGCATCATGTCTTGGGGAAAGATCTAGGCATATATATCCAGTTAGATGTAGGTCCTCATGAGTGGATATTTTTGACATTATCCTTGAGGTAAAAAAGTTGGATGGCAAAAACAATAAAGCCCGTATCTTCCTATGTGTCTGACGAAAATGTTTGCTCCAAAAATATGCATTGAGTGCCAGCAATCATAGAAGACTAAATGATAGTTGAGTATGTGAACTTGCTAAAATAAAATCTCTTACATAGACTCTTCTTCGAAATAGGATGAATTGTGATTGTCTCAATGACTAAGAACATAGTTTGTTGGTTGTCAATAAAGTTTACGCTCCATACTTTAATATTTATGGATAGATTGTTACTTGTATATCAGAAGCTATATGATGAAAACTTGCTGCTATGTTAATATTCATGATGATCTCATGTCCATATTTTTTTTATCGACACCTCTCTCTCTAATTATGTGGTCATTATTATCGAGTTCGGCTTTCGCTTGAGGACAAGCGAGGTCTAAGCTTGGGGGAGTTGATACGTCCATTTTGCATCATGATTTACTATTGATATTTATATTGTTATTGGTAATTATTCCACTTTATGATACAATTCTAATGCCTTTTCTATCTTAATTTCCAACATCTACACAAAGAGGGAAATTGCCGAAAACTGGAATTCTAGACGTGAAAGCCATGGAAAATGATGGAAATTTTCTGGACTCCAAATGACTTGAAACTTCACGAGCATTTTTATGGAATATATAAGAATTATTGGAGCAAAGAAATACTAGAGGGGGCCACCGGTTGGTCCCAAGCCAACAGGGCGTGCCCACCCCCTGGGTACGCTCTAATGGCTTGGGAGGACCATAGGTAGGCTCCGGTGCACCCCTTCTCCTATATGAAGGGTTTTGACCTAGACAAAGAATAGGAGGATAATTTCGAACGAAGCGCCGCTATCTCAAGGTGGAAACCTTGGCATGATCCTTTTTCTCTTTCATACAAGGAATCTGCCGGGGAAACTTCACTCCGGGAGGAGGGATCGAAGCCATCATCATCACCGACGCTTCCTGCTTCGTGGGAGGCCCAATGCTCATCAACATCTTCACCAGCACCATCTCATCTCAAACCCTAGTTCATCTCTTGTGTGAAATCTTTGTCTCAGAACCTCAGAAGTGTACTTGTGGGTTGCTAGTAGTGTTTATTACATCTTGTAGTTGATGCTTTTTGGTTTACTTAGTGGAAGATAATATGTTCAAATCCTTTATCATATTAATTATACCTTTGATCTTTAACATGGTGATGAGTTCTGGGTGGTTTCTTTTGTTCTCGAGGACATGGGAGAAGTCTTGTTATAAGTAATTATGTGAAGTTGGTATTCTTCGATATCTTGATGACATGTAGGTTGTTGCTTCCCTTAGTGGTGTCATGTTGTAACAACCCTAGATTATCAGCTATAGTAACCCTTGTAATCAAGCTACACTGAACACAAGAATGAGCTAGTCCATGTTTCTAAACAATGTTTGATCACATTTGAATCCTATCTCATTTCAATTCCCTTTTGAAATTCAATATTCAAATAAAAGGTGAAATAAGAAATTCTCAAACCTGAGAACTAAAATCATGTTTGGGTTAAAAATATTATTTAAGTATTTAAAAAATTGGAACCATATTTTTATAAAGTACTTTGGTGCCTCAAAACAATTATAGTAGATGCCAAAACAATTAATTAAATGCCTTTTGAATTATGAAAATTTCCGAACTTTTCAAATGGTCCTTAAACTTTTTTTGGCACCGCCTAATATTGCAATAAAAATATCTGGCCAAGTGGCATAAATTACAAAGGTCAAATAGAGCTAGAATTATTTGAAAACATAAACTAATAAATAAAATAGCAGAAACGAAAAAGGGGAAAAGGGTTGTAGCCCAGCCAGCCCACCTACACCCACCCATCCCCTACCCCCTGTTCACCCCCGCGTGGTGGCCGGTCAGGGCGAGTCTCTGGCCGCAGATGACCACGTGCCGGCCATCCGGCGGCTCCCCGGTGACCACAAGTCTCCGGCGACGGCCCTTTCGCCAACCCTAAAACCTAGGCGCCCCCTAGTTGCCCCTCGCCCACTCCCCTGGCTCTCTCCCACCGCAACCGAGCACCGCCATGGTCGGGCTCCGCTGAAACGCGTGGCCACCGTTGTTGCCATGCCACGCAAGCTTGCCCAGGAGCTCCGGCAAGGTCTTCTTTTTCGATATCGAGGAGCAGCTCGAGCTGGTGATCGCCGCAGTCTTGGAATCGACCTCGCTAGCGCCGCTGGTCGCCGAAGATACTCACTGTCGATTCGGTACGTCTGGTTCCTCCCCAAACCCGCTGCCTCTACCTACAGGACCCCATGAGCTCCCCGTTGCAACCCCTTTCTTTTTTCCCTTGATGTTCGCCCCTAGTCGCGCTATGCCATGGTCGGAGCTCCACCGTCGCTGCTGAGCTCCGTGTAGTCACCCTAGTGCCCCTCGGGCTTAGTTGAGCACACCAGCGTGCTCGTAGCTGCGCGTAGGTGCTTCCTAGCCCGTCGGAGCATCGAATGCAAGCCCATGTGCTCGATTCCTTCGAGCCCGATCTCCGGCCTTTGCCACAGGCCCTATTCCGTCGAGCTCTGGTGCGCTCGCTACCTGCTGCTGCCCCCCCCCCCCCCCCCCAATTGGATGCTTCATATCGCCAGCTACGCATAGAGACCCTCCATCGGTCGTTTAGTCGCCGGAGGGCGATTTCCAACGGCCTCCGCCACGTCTGGCCTCGCCGGCGGTGAGCCGCCGGTCAAATCCGGGTGAAAACCCAGGATAATGACCCCTGGTGTAGGGTTTTAATTAAATTAACCCCTAATTAGCCCACTGTCATCAACAGATGGGGCCGTACCACTATTCCAGTGGATAGGGCCGGCCTTGGAAACGTGCTGACTTAGTAGGGCCCCCCACTAGTCAGCCTCTGCTGGCTAGCAAGTTGACCCAGTCAACTAGCCCTCCCCCTCGGCCAGCTACACTGCACCTCCCAGTGCATTGGACCGGGTGCACTCAACATTTTAGGTTTTAATTTCCAATTTTTAATAAATCTAGAAATTTTAGAATATGATTAAAACTTTGAAAAATCATATAAAATAAATTATAAATCAGATGAAAATATTTTATATATGAAAGTTGCTCAAAAAATCCAACGAATCCGAATGAGTTGTTCGTTCATCTGTCACATGCCCCTAGCATGATGAACATGGAACTTTCCCCTCTGATTCATCTGTTCGGTAAAAGCTTGAGACCCGAGAAATATCGTTAGATATTTTCCCTCTCCATCTATAACGTGTAGTACTGCGTTAGCTCCCCCTAGCACTGCATGCTTTCATGTCATGCATCGTGATGCATATGGTTGCTTTGTATTTATTGTTTCGTCCCCCTCTTCTCTCTGGTAGACACCGAGACTGACGCTGCTGCCGTGTACGACTATTCCGCTGACGTTCAGCCACTTGTCGTAGAGTATCTAGGCAAGCAACCCCCCTCCTGATTATTCTGATATCGCCCATTTCTTTCCCTCTCATGCTTGCATTAGTTTTTTCTACTTTTGTAGATAGCTCCTATTCTGATGCATAGCACTGTCATACTAAATGATCTGTATAGGTTGATTAGTGATTCCCTAGTGACCCCACTTTGTCCTTGTTGCCTCTGCTTCATCATCAACGACTCGAAGACTCGATCAACCGATCGACAAGCCATGCCCGTCACATTCACCTCACACCCCCTTGTTGTATGACTCTATAGAGCTACTATCGAGCACCAAGGGTGATACCTCGTAATGTACTCATGATGATAACTCTGTAGTGTAGCTAGTCGATCGTGGATATCGAGGGTGATTCCTCCTTCACCACTTTTGATAACGACTCTATTGTGCAACTCCTCAAGCGTGAACCATCAAGGGTGATTCCTTGGGTTCCCCCTTGACATTATGGACACACAGATACGTTGACTTTACTACTGAAACATGCCGAGGTTAGGATAGCCTGGAGGGTGTTTGTGCAATAATGACGAGGCGGGACCAGGAATTCTTTGCCCTTGCCAGAAGTCCTCGAGACGGGGCGCCGGGACCACATATTGTGGATCATTGATCGTCACCGCAGCTAACAAAAACATTAATGGGTTTAGATATGTGATCTGAGAAGGCCTTTGGCCTGTTTCGCACTAACCACCACGCGGGAATCAGTATGGGTATTCTGCGTCGTACATTCGCCCCAAAGCTCTTCATATGTCATAGTTGAGTGGCACGCGCCCGGGAGCCCTGCGTAAGCATCGTCTTTGTATTAAGAGGTTCCATGACTGACACCGGCCGTCCATGTAACGCGCGGGATTGTGAAGGGTGATTGGCCCATGTTCCCTTTGCGATTAGGATGTAGACCGACGTGTGGCCTCTCTGTTGAGGCTAGGTAGGACTATGACGTGTTGATCACCCAACCGGGTATGACCTGGAAATTGTGTCCGGACAGAGTTAATCGTGCGTGTTGGGAAAGTTGGTGCACCCATGTAGGGAAGTATATCTATTCGAATAGTCGTGTACATGGTAATGGACGCTCGGAGTTGTATCCCGATCTATACAACTAGAATGGTGACTTGAAATGAAATGGTTGGCTCCAAGATTGGTTTATCTCAGGGAGTCGAGGAAGAATCTCTGGGCGGTATTTAATTAACTTGCTACTTATAAACTGCTAACCTACACTCTTCTAACTGTTGGGGAACATCACATGGGAAACAAAAAATTTCCTACGCACACGCAAACCTATCCATGGTGATGAGCATCTACGAGAGGGAGAGTGGATCTACATACCCTTGTATATTGCTAAGCGGGAAGCGTTAAGAAACGCGGTTGGTGTAGTCGAACTTCTTCGCGATCCAAATCGCCGAGCATCCCGCGATCCAATCACGAACTGTCCCGCGAACACATCAAGATCCGTCCCGCGAACTCATCACGATCCGTCTCACGATCTTGATCACGATCTATCCTGCGAACTCATCACGATCCGTTCCGTGATCACATCACGAACCGTCTCGCGATCTTGATCACGGTCCTTCCGATCTAGCACCGGACGGACGGCACCTCCGCGTTCAGCACACGTGCAGCTTGATGACGATCTCCACCGTCTCGATCCAGCGAGAGGAGGTGGAGAGGAGAGAGAGTTCACCGGCAGCGTGATGGCGCTCCGGTGATGGTGGTGGAGCAATTCCGGCAGGGCTTTGCCTAAGCGCTGTAGAAAACCGATCTAGAGGAGAAACTATGCACCGGTGTAACGGGTAGCACGTGGCCGGAAATTCTGTCCAAAACCCACCCAATCCACTAGTATATATAGGAGGAGAGGAGAGGAGAGGCAGCCAAGGCCTTTGGGTCGGGCGAAATAGGAGGTGGGAAGCAATCCTACTTCACCTCCAATCCTAGTTGGAGTAGGATTGCCTCCTATTGGCTGATTTTCCACTTTTTGCTTTAGGACTTCCTCTCCTGCGCCATGGGCCTTTGTGGCTGTTTTCCCAGCCCACTAAGGGCTGGTTATTATTCTCCCACAGCCCATGGACCTCTTGGGGTCGAAATACCCCTCCCGGAGGCCTCCCGGTACACTACCGGCACTCCTGGTACACTACCGATGAGCCCAAAACTTTTCCGGAAACCAAACTGGGACTTCCTATATATGAATCTTTACCTCCGACCATTCCGGAGCTCCTCATGACGTCTGGGATCTCATCCGGGACTCCGAACAAACTTCGGTCA
Source organism: Hordeum marinum (assembly GCA_022496015.1). Taxonomy (NCBI): domain Eukaryota; kingdom Viridiplantae; phylum Streptophyta; class Magnoliopsida; order Poales; family Poaceae; genus Hordeum; species Hordeum marinum. The sequence continues at coordinate 117,095,823 of CM039672.1, forward strand.
CCACCATACATAACTCTACACTACCGAAACGTCACCGAACCTTAAGTGTGCAGACCCTGCGGGTTCGAGAACTATGTAGACATGACCGAGACACCTCTACGGTCAATAACCAATGGAGGGACCTGGACATCCACATTGGTTCCTACATATTCTACGAAGATCTTTATCGGTCGAACCTCTATGTCAAGGATTCAGTTAATCCCGTATAACGTTCCCTTTGTTCTTCGGTATGTTACTTGCCCGAGATTCGATCGTCGGTATCTCCATACCTAGTTCAACCTCGTTACCGGCAAGTCTATTTACTCGTTCCGTAATAGAAGATCCCGCAACTAACAATTAGTCACATTGCTTGCAAGGCTTATTGTGATGTTGCATTACCGAGTGGGCCCCGAGATACCTCTCCGTCACACGGAGTAACAAATCCCAGTCTCGATCCATGCCAACTCAACAGACACCATCGGAGATACCTGTAGAGCACCTTTATAGTCACCCAGTTACGTTGCGACGTTTGATACACACAAGGCACTCCTCCGATATCTGTGAGTTGCATGATCTCATGGTCATAGGAACACATACTTGACATGTGGAAAAAAGTAGCAATAAACTGACACGATCATATGCTACGTTTGCAGTTTGGGTCTTGTCCATCACATCATTCTCCCTATGATGTGACCCCGTTATCAAATGACATCTCATGTCCATGTCTAGGAAACCTTAACCATCTTTTGATCAACGAGCTAGTCTATTAGAGGCATACTAGGGACATGGTTTTGTCTATGTATCCACACATGCATCTAAGTCTCAGATCAATACAATTATAGCATGGATAATAAACGATTATCATGAACAAGGAAATATGATAATAACTAATTTATTATTGCCTCTAGGGCATATTTCCAACAGTCTCCCACTTGCACTAGAGTCAATAATCTAGTTCACATCACCATGTGATTCGCATTGTTATGAATCTAACACCCAATGAGTTCTGGGGCTCGATCATGCTTTGCATGTGAGAGAGGTCTTATAGTCAACGGGTCTGCGATATTCAGATCCGTGTGTACTTTGCAAATCTCTATGTCAAACCGTAAACACTGCTACCACACTCCACTTGGTACTATTTCCAAATGGCTGCTCCACTATACGTATCCATATTGCTACTACGAGTCATCCAGATTAGTGTTAAAGCTTGTATCAACGTAACTCCTTACGACGAACTCTTTATCACCTCCATAGTCGAGAAACATCTCCTCAGTCTCTTAGTTACTGAGAATAATCTTGACCGCTGTCCAGTGATCCACTCCTGGTTCACTCTTGTACCCCCTGACGGACTCATGGCAAGGCACACACAGGTGCGGTACACAGCATGGCATAATATAGAGCCTATGGCTAAGGCATAGGGGACGACGTTCGTCCTTTCTCTTTCTTCTGCCGTTGTCGAGCTTTGAGTCTCACTCAACTTTCACACCTTACAAATCAGGCGAGAACTCTTTCTCTGACTGATCCATTTTGAACTCTTTCAAAATCTTGCCAAGGTATGCACTCATTGAAAGTCTCATCGAGCATCTTGATCTATCTCCACAGATTTTGATGCTCAACAATTAGGTAGCTTCATCCAGGTCTTCCTTGGAAAATCACTTTCCAAATGACCGTTTTATGCTTTCTAGAAACTCTACATTATTTCTGATCAACAATATGTCATCCACATATACTTATCAGAAATTCTATAGTGCTCCCACTCACTTTATTGCAAATACAAGTTTCTCGTAAACTTTGTATAAACATCAAAACTTTAATCACCTCCTCAAAGCATATATTCCAACTCCGAGATGCTTGCTTCAGTCCATGGAAGGATCACGGAAGCTTGCATACCTTTTAGCATCCTTAGGCCTGACAAAACCTTCTGGTTGTATCACATACAACCTTTCCTCAAGTAAACCGTTAAGGAAACGATGTTTTGACATCCATCTGCCAGATTTCATAATTGAAAACACAGCAACTGCTAACATAATTCCAACAGACTTTAGCACCACTACGAGTGAGAAAGTCTCATCGTAGTCAACTCCTTGAACTTGTCACAAACATCTTTGCAACAAGTCGAGCTTTACAAATAGTGACATTCACCATCAGTGTCTGTCTTCATTTTAAAGATCCATTTGTACTCAATGACCTGCCGTCCAACGAGCAAGTCTACCAAAGTGTACACTTGGTTTTCATACATGGATCCTATCTCGGATTTCATGGCCTCTAACCATTTGTCGGAATCCGGGCCCATCATCGCTTCTCCATAGCTCGTAGGTTCATCGTTGTCCAACAACATGATCTCCAAGACAGAGTTGTCGTACCACTTAGGAGCAGTACACATCCTTGTCGACCTATGAAGTTCGATAGTAACTTGATCCTGAAGCTTCATGATCATCATCATTAACTTCCTCTTCAACTAACGTAGGCTTCACAGAAACATCTTTCTGCGCTGCGCTACTCTCTGGTTGAACAAAGGTTTAACAACCTCATCAAGTTCTATCTTCCTCCCACTCAATTCTTTCGAGAGAAACATTTCCTCGAGAAAGGATCCGTTTAAGCAACAAACACTTTGCACTAGGATCTGAGATTGAAGGTTCACCCAACTGATCTTAGGGTATTCTATGAAGATGCAATTTGTCCGCCTTGGGTTCGACCTCATTAGGTGAAAACATTTTCCACACAAGTGTCACATCCCCAAATATTAAGAAATGACAGCTTAGGTTTCTATCAAACCATAATTCACATGGTGTCATCTCAACGGATTTAGATGGTGCCCTATTTAAAGTGAATGTAGTTGTCTCTAATGCATAACCCCAAAATTATAGTAGTAAAACGACAAGAGACATCATAGCACGCACCATGTCCAATAGAGCATAACTATGATGTTCGGACACACCATCACACTATGGTGTTCCAGGTGGCGTTTAGTTGTGAAACAACTTTCACATTGTCTTAAGTTGTATGCCAAACTCGTGACTCAGATATTCACCTCCACGATCATATCGCAGTCATTTTTATCTTCTTGTCACGATGATCTTTAAACTTCACTCTGAATTTGCTTGAACCTTTCAAACGATTCAGACTTGTGTTTCATTAAGTAAATATACACTATATCTACTCAAATCATCAGTGAAGGTAAGAAAATAACGATATCCACTGCACGCTACAAGACTCACTAGATTGCATACATCAACATGTATCATTTCCAATGAATCACTTGCCCGCTCCATCCAACGGGGTCCTTTAGTCATCTTGCCCAAGAGGCATGGTTCGCATGTCTCAACCGATTCAAAATCGAATGAGTCCAAATATCCATCAGCATGGAGTTTCTTCATGCGCTTTATACCAATATGACATTTTGCGGCAGTGCCACAAGTATGTGGTACTATCATTATTTAACTTTGTATCTTTTGACATCAATGTTATGAACATGTGTATTACTACGATCAAGATTTCAACAAACCATTCTCAGTGGGTGCATGACCATTGAAGGTATTATTCATGTAAACAGAATAACTATTATTCTCTCACTTAAATGAATAACCGTATTGCAACAAACATGATCTAATCATGTTCATGCTCAACGCAAAACACCAAATAACATTTATTTAGGTTTGTCACTAATCCTGAAGGTAGAGAGAGCGTGCGATGTTGATCACATCAACCTTGGAAACATTTCCAACACACATCGTCACCTCACCCTTAGCTAGTTCTCCGTTTATTCCGTAGCTTTTATTTCGAGTTACTAACATTTAGCAACCGAACCGGTATCCAATACCCAGGTGCTACTAGGAGTACTAGCAAGGTACACATCAATAACTCGTATATCAAATATACTTCTATCGATGTTGCCAGCCTTCTTATCTACCAAGTATCTAGGGTTGTTCCGCTTCAGCGACCTCTCACCTCATAATAGAAGCACTTAGTCTCGGGTTTGAGTTCAACTTTGGGTTGCTTCATTGGAGCAGCAACTGACTTGCTATCCATGAAGTTTCCCTCCTTGCTCTTGCCCTTTTCGAAACTAGTGGTTTGATTAACCATCAACACTTGACGCTCCTTCTTGATTTCTACCTTCGCGGTGTCAAACATCGCGAACAGCTCAGGGATCAATACTTCTATCCCTGGTGTATTATAGTTCATCACTAAGTTCTAGTAGCTTTAGTGACAGTGACTTGGAGAACTATATCAATCACTATCTTATCTGGAAGATCAACTCCCACTTGATTCAAGCGATTGTAGTACCCAGACAATCTGAGTACATGCTCAACGATTGAGCTATTCTCCTTCATCTTACAGGCAAAGAATCTTGTTGGAGATCTCATATCTCGCAACACAGGCACAAGCCTGAGATCACAATCTCTGCTCCTAGAACATCTCATATGTTCCGTGACGTTCAAAACGTTTCGCAGCCTCAATTCTAAGTCGTAATGCATGACGCACTAAACTATCAAGTAGTCATCGAAACGTGCCTGTCAGATGTTCACAACATCTATAGACGATGCTAGAGGGGGTGGCGCACCGAGCGGTGCATTAAGGACATAAGCCTTCTGTGCAGCAATGAGGACAATCCTCAGATCACGGACCCAGTCCGCAATATTGCTACCAACATCTTTCAACTCTATTTCTCTAGGAACATATAAAAATTTAAGGGAGCTACAGCGCGAGCTAGTAATCTACAACATAATTTGCAAAGACACTTTGACTATGTTCATGATAATGAGTTCAATTAATCATATTACTTAAGAACTCCCACTCAAATTGACATCCCTCCGATCATTCGAGTGACACATGATCCAAATTCACCAACTCAAGTCCGATCATCACGTGAGTTGAGGTGGCTGCAATGGTGAACATCATTATGTTGATCATATCTACTATATGACTCATGTTCGACCTTTCGGTCTCTCGTGTTCCGAGGCCATGTCTGTACATGCTAGGCTCGTCAAGTTTAACCCGAGTGTTCTGTTCGTGCAAATCTGGTTTGCACCCGTTGTATGTGAACGTAGAGTCTATCACACCCGATCATCACGTGGTGTCTCAACACGACGAACTTTCGCAACGGTGCACACTCGGGGAGAACACAGTTCATCTTGAAATTCAAGTGTGGGATCACCTTATAATGCTACCGCCGTACTAAGCAAAACAAGGTGCATAAAAGGATTAACATCTCATGCAATTCATAAGTGACATGATATGGCCATGAACTTGTGTTTAAGATCTCCATCTTCGAAACACCGGCATGATCACCATCGTCACCGGCACAACACCATGATCTCCATCATCTTGATCTCCATCAATGTGTTGCCATTGGGGTTGTGGCGCCAGCCCTGCTTCTACTTCTATTGCTACCGCTTAGCGATAAAGTAAAGCATTACATAGCGCTTAATGATTGACATGCAGGTCATACAATAATTAAAGACAACCCTATGGCTCCTGCCGGTTGCCGTACTGAACGACATGCAAGTCGTGAAATTCTATACATCACATGATCATCTCATACATCATATATATCTCCTCATGTAATTGGCCATATCACATCACAACATACCCTGCAAAAACAAGTTAGACGTCCTCTAATTGTTGTTGCATGTTTTACGTGGCTACTACGGGTATCTAGCAAGAACGATTCTCACCTACGCATAAACCACAACAGTGATACATAGATTTCTTTTCAACCTTCTCAAGGACCGCCTTTGTCGGATCCGATCCAACTAAAGTGAGACAAACTGTCACCCGCAAGCCATCTAAGCAACAAGTTGCGTCGAGGGAACCGGTCTCTCGTAAGCGTACGAGTAATATTGGTCTGGGCCGCTTCATCTCACAATCCCGCTGAACCAAAATCCAACCAAGGTAGGAAGCAATCTAAGCATCAACGCCCACAAACCTTTTGTGTTCTACTCGAGATCTCATCGAACCATCAACCTAGCTCATGATGCCACTGTTGGGGAACATCACATGGGAAACAAAAAAATTCCTATGCACACTCAAACCTATCCATGGTGATGAGCATCTACGAGAGGGAGAGTGGATCTACATACCCTTGTAGATTGCTAAGCGGGAAGCGTTAAGAAACGCGGTTGGTGTAGTCGAACTTCTTCGCGATCCAAATCGCCGAGCGTCCCGCGATCCAATCACGAACCGTCCCGCGAACACATCATGATCCGTCCCGCGAACTCATCATGATCCGTCTCATGATCTTGATCACGATCTATCCTGCGAACTCATCACGATCCGTTCCGTGATCACATCACGAACCGTCTCGCGATCTCGATCACGGTCCTTCCGATCTAGCACCGGACGGACGGCACCTTCGCGTTCAGCACACGTGCAGCTTGATGACGATCTCCACCGTCTCGATCCAGCGAGAGGAGGTGGAGAGGAGAGAGAGTTCACCGGCAGCGTGATGGCGCTCCGGTGATGGTGGTGGAGCAATTCCGGCAGGGCTTTGCCTAAGCGCTGTAGAAAACCGATCTAGAGGAGAAACTATGCACCGGTGTAACGGGTAGCACGTGGCCGGAAATTCTGTCCAAAAACCACCCAATCCACTAGTATATATAGGAGGAGAGGAGAGGAGAGGCAGCCAAGGCCTTTGGGTCGGCCGAAATAGGAGGTGGGAAGCAATCCTACTTCACCTCCAATCCTAGTTGGAGTAGGATTGCCTCCTATTGGCTGATTTTCCACTTTTTGCTTTAGGACTTTCTCTCCTGCGCCATGGGCCTTTGTGGCCATTTTCCCAGCCCACTAAGGGATGGTTATTATTCTCCCACAGCCCATGGACCTCTTGGGGTCGAAATACCCCTCCCGGAGGCCTCCCGGTACACTACCGGCACTCCCGGTACACTACCGATGAGCCCGAAACTTTTCCGGAAACCAAACTGGGACTTCCTATATATGAATCTTTACCTCCGGACCATTCCGGAGCTCCTCATGACGTCCGGGATCTCATCCGGGACTCCGAACAAACTTCGGTCACCACCATACATACCTCTACACTACCGAAACGACACCGAACCTTAAGTGTGCAGACCCTGCGGGTTCGAGAACTATGTAGACATGACCGAGACACCTCTACGGTCAATAACCAATGGCTGGACCTGGACATCCACATTGGTTCCTACATATTCTACGAAGATCTTTATCGGTCGAACCTCTATGTCAAGGATTCAGTTAATCCCGTATAACGTTCCCTTTGTTCTTCGATATGTTACTTGCCCGAGATTCGATCGTAGGTATCTCCATACCTAGTTCAACCTCGTTACCGGCAAGTCTCTTTACTCGTTCCGTAATACAAGATCCCGCAACTAACAATTAGTCACATTGCTTGCAAGGCTTATTGTGATGTTGCATTACCGAGTGGGCCCCGAGATACCTCTCCGTCACACGGAGTAACAAATCCCAGTCTCGATCCATGCCAACTCAACAGACACCATCGGAGATACCTTTAGAGCACCTTTATAGTCACCCAGTTACGTTGCGACGTCTGATACACACAAGGCACTCCTCCGATATCTGTGAGTTGCATGATCTCATGGTCATAGGAACACATACTTGACATGTGGAAAAAAGTAGCAATAAACTGACACGATCATATGCTACGTTTGCAGTTTGCGTCTTGTCCATCACATCATTCTCCTAATGATGTGACCCCGTTATCAAATGACATCTCATGTCCATGGCTAGGAAACCTTAACCATCTTTTGATCAACGAGCTAGTCGATTAGAGGCATACTAGGGACATGGTTTTGTCTATGTATCCACACATGCATCTAAGTCTCAGATCAATACAATTATAGCATGGATAATAAACGATTATCATGAACAAGGAAATATGATAATAACTAATTTATTATTGCCTCTAGGGCATATTTCCAACACTAACACCACAAGACACTGAAGATGCTAGTATTCGATAGGACTAGGCTCCCCCTCTATCCTGGCATTTCTGCAGTCAGTGCAAAGATATAGCCCTATTCCTTTGATAATTATGCATACTTAGCATAGATCTGATATAAGACTTGCGAGTACTTTGGATGAGTACTCAAAGTTGCTTTGCTCCCCTTTCCCCCCTCGATAGGATTACTACATTCAGATGACGGAGCCCAGGAGATAGCTACTCCAGCCGACGACTACTACTACACCGACGGAGCCTACTACTACGTGGAGGCTGCCCCGGACCATAAATAAGGTAGGAGGCTCCCAGGCAGGAGGGCTTGCCTTTTCCATCCGTTGCTTATGTTTGTGCTAGCTTTCTTAAGGCAAACTTGTTTACTTATGTGTGTACTCAGATATTATTGCTTTCGCTCACTCATTTATATTCTAGCTTATGTATTTAAGGAGGCCCCTTGCTTGTAATATGAAGCTTGTATGATTTTAGTTTGTGTCTAGAGTTGTGTTGTGGTATCTTCCCATGAGTCCCCAATCTTGATCGTGCACATTTGCGTGTCTGATTAGCGTACGATCAAAACGGGGGTGTCACACATGTGAACGTCGACTACATGACACTTCACCATACTTCGGCCTAAGGGAAGTCATTGTGGAGTAATAAGTAGATGGTGGGTTGCTAGAGTCACAGAAACATAAACACTAGTTTATGAGTTATTCCGTAATAGGTTGATTTGGATCCATATGTTTCATGCTATGGTTAGATTTATCCTAATTCTTCTTTTGTAGTTGTGGATGCTTGCAAGAGGGGGTAATCATAAGCGGGTTGCTTGTTCAAGTAAGAACATCACCCAAGCACCGGTCCACCCACATATCAAATTATCAAAATATAAAACGCGGATAAACTGAACACGGTGGACATGAGCAGACGACAATTCCCATGTATCCTCGAGAGCACTTTACTTTATAAAAGAGAACTTTCTGGTTTGTCCTTTGCTATAAAAAGGATTGGGAAACCTTGCTACATAGTTGCTACTATGTTACTTGTTACTTTCTACAAATTATCTCGCTACAAAACTATATATCACTGTTACTTAATACACTTGCAGAGAATACCTTGCTGAAAATTGATTGTCATTTCCTCCTGCTCCTCGTTGGGCTCGACAATCTTACTTATCGACAGGACTATGATTAATCTCCTATACTTGTGGGGCAATTGACAGAATAGCGCATAGTTATAAAATATTTATTCACGGCAATGATCATGTATATAGGCATCACGTTTGTAAGCAAGTAGACCGAATATTGCCTGCATCTACTACTATTACTCCACTCATCGACCGCTATCCAGCATGCATGTAAAGTATTTAGTATGAAACAGAGTAATGCTTGGAGCAAGTGACATGATGTAGAAAAAGTAAGCTCAACCAATATGAATTAACCCCATAGTTTTATCCTTAATGGGAACAAAACAAATACGTGTCATGTCCCTTTCTGTCACTGGGATTGAGCACCGCAAGATTGAACCCATCACGACGCACCCCTCACACTAAAGATAAACCAATCTAGTTGGACAAACTAAACCAATAGATCGGCGAGAAATACGGAGCAATAACAATCTATAAGAAATCAGAAAAGACTCAATATACTTTCTTGAGTAATATGATCATAAACCCACAAAGCATCTGATCCCAATAAACACACCGTGAAGAAGATTACATCGAATAGATCGCCCTGGGAATTGTGGTGAACTTTGTATTGAAGAACAGAGAGAGAGAGAGAGAGATAGCCATCCAGGTACTAGCCATGGACCCATAGGTTTGTGGTATACTCCTCACACAACATCATGGGAGCAACAAGTTTGATGTAGAGGTCATCCGTGATTTATCCCCTCTCCGATAGGGCACCGAAACAGGGCTCCAGATAGGATCACAGTGGAACAAAGACTTGCGGCTGCAGAAAAAGTATTTCAGGTGGCTCTTTGGTGTTTTCTCAATTTTAGAGAATTTATAGTGTAGGAGTTAGTTCAGGAGGAGCCACGGGTGGACCCAAGGCATCAGGGCATGCCTACCTCCCTGGGTGTGGTATCTGGCCTCCCTTCGATGCTTCCAGGTCTTATTTTTGTCCAGAAAAATCTGCAGAAAGTTTCATAGCGTTTGGACTTTGTTTGATACTTGTTTCCTCAAAATCCAAAAACACTCTTAAATCAACTACTGACACTTCACACTAGGTTAATATGTTAGTTCCCAAAAATGATATAAAACAACATATAAATGTATATAAAGCATTCAAGATTGATAATATAATAGCATGGAACATAAAAGATTATAGATACATTGGAGATGTATCAATCGGGTCATCAAGAATGTTTTCCATCCTAGACAAGTTACATGTGATTGTAACAGCCCGGGACCGATGCTCCAGAAGATTCCCCTTTTATTTCCGTTCTCGTCTGTGTTTCGTCAGGTTGTTGCATTCATCATCGCATCATTTGCATCATCTGCATAGCATCGTCCCTCATTTTCAAAACTTGCATCCGTTCGTAGTTGCCGGTTCTCTCCGTTCTTGCCGTTGCCCGTTTCGAGACCAACCACACACGCACGCGCCCGCGGCATTGGAAAATATTGTTTTTAAAAGTGCCTTTAAAATATTCTTGGTTTGGGTCGAAACCTGGCATGCGGTCTTATTATAGTATAGGTAGGCCGCTTGCCAAATTTCGTCGCGTTCCGAGTTCGTTTGATACCCCATCGGTCAACCATAGCAGTGCGGTCATCGGTTTATTCGTCGGACGTTTTCAGTGTTTTAAAACCTCGTGTCACGGGCCGCAAACCTCCCTCTCATCTCCCCCTAGCCCATCTACACAGCCACCACAGCCCACCTAGCCACCCTCCGCTATTGTACCGTCGGATCGAGATCCTACGGCTCGAAAACGGACAAAAAGTGCTAAACCTAGCCCCCCTTGCCTATTTAAACACCTCCCTACCTATTTTGGAGGCCCTAGGTGTCCCTAACCTCCAGCCATAGCCTCCACCTCAAAATCCGCACGCAGCCAGCCCTCCACAGCCACTTGGCGTCGCCGCCACACCCCTGTAGCCAACCCACGGCTGCCACGTACGCACCCGTGCCGCCCTCCACCAACCAACGCCCGCCACCTGTCCTCCAGCCTCCCACCGCAGGCTCCCACCAGCACGCAGCCCGCCCGAGCCCGGTTGGGGCCTGCCCAAGCCCATCTAGGCCCGAGTCAACCGCCACCGCCCAAAGCTCCATGCCTCCCCACGTCTCCTTGCCTGAGACGCCGACGACCACCGAAGCTCCTCTAGCGCCGCCAGCGCCTCCTCACGCCTTGTCTGAAGCCCCGCCGCCTCGCCCTCCGGCGATCGTGCCCTGCCTCCTGAGCTACCGGAGTGAGCTGCCATCTCGCATCCCTCTGCCTCGCCACCCCGCCGCCTGATCTCCGCTCCACAGCGCCGCCTCGAGCCGCAACAGCCGGGAATGGCTCCGACCTCGCTGGATCCGGCCTTCCCCAGCCTTCCCCCTCGCCGGAGCCCGTCTCCCCGTGTCGCCTCGCCGCCGTTGACCAGGCGCCGCTGCCCTGCCTCCCGCTCGGGATCGAGCGAGGAGGAGGACGACGACCGCATCGCCCGCTCGCGTGGGCTGCCCAGCGCAAGGCCAGGTGGCCCCCGAGTCGGCCCAGCCGCCCTGCTGCACCGACCGACCCATGACCCCTGGGTGAGCAGCCGCCTATTCCCCGCCCTGAGCACCTTTAACTATTTCTTGCACCTGCTCTGTTGGCCCAGTGTGTTGTGAATTCGACCCGTGCTGATTTTTTTTCTATCCTGCGAATTTATCCAATTAACCGGTGATTTTCAGAATTACAGGAAACCCCCTATTTTAAAAATGCTCATATATAATTAACCGTGAATCACATGTAAAAACTTTATATATGAAACTTGACTAGAATTTCGTATAGATTCATAATATCCAACTTTCACACATGATAAAAATACTTCAACTTACTGTTTGCATTGATTTGCGTGAATGACATGCTAAAATGATTTATTTCATAACTACTAAACCGTAGCTCTGATAAAAATGTTCCACATATGTTACTTGACTAGAAAAATGTGTATAATCTCATGGTGTCATTTATTTTGCTGTTTAACAACTCTAAAATTGTGTTGGGACAGATCTGGACCAAATTCATAATATGCTTATGGGATGTTTCGGAAATGTTATATATTGCTTCCGGACTCATTTAAAATGCGTAGATGTTGTAGTTGGTTGTGCTTCACCTCTTGCCATGTTTAAAAACATTTAATATTGATGAGTACCTAAACGGGAGTGAACTAAATAATTCGAATGTGGAGTTTCGTCAATATGCAACTCGTTGCATATTGAGCTTCACTTTAATGTGTAGTAGTTGTTTGTTGTTCTTACCATGCCATGCCATGCCCTGCATACTAAACCGGACATGCATCATATTTGTTTGTGCATCGTGTCTTGCATATGTTGTGGTGTATCTTGTGTTGATTGTTGTTTCCGGATTGCTTCTTCTCGATAGAGTTCTGAAAGCGTTCGGAGTGTGAGGATTCTTTCGACTACGTTGGCTCGTCTTCTTCATGGACTCGTTCTTCTTTCGAGCGGGATCTCAGGCAAGATGACACATTTCCCTGGATACCACTACTATCATTGCCATGCTAGATGTTTCGTTTTCATTCGCTATGTCATGCTACCTACCACTTGTTTGACAAGCCTCCCAACATTTCCATGAAAAGCCTCTAACCCCTCCACATCCCAGCAAACCTTTGTTTAGCTATTTTACCGCTTGCTCAGCCCTTCTTATAGCATTTCTAGCTTCAGGTGCAATTGCTTCCATGTGACAACATGGACATTCTTTGTTATCACAATATTATTTCTATTTAATTTAATGCACTTATACACTTGGTAAAGGGTGGAAGGCTTGGCCTTTTGCTCGGTGTTTTGTTCCACTCTTGCCGCCCTAGTTACTTGTGAACCGGTGTTATGTTCCATAATTGAGCGCTCCTAACATGCTCGGGGTTGTTATGGGGACCCCGTTGATTTTCATGTTAAGATAAAACTTGTCTGGCAAGGCCCAACATTGGTACTATTTTCTTAATAACCACTATAATTTGCATAGGGCATGATCACCCCGTGGATTAATCAACAACCCGGGCCAGTGCTCCTCATGAGTGTTGGTCCAAACCGGGCGATGTCCGGCGCCCCCTGGTCACCCGGGGTCTCAGCCAACCCGACGTCTTGCCCATCCGGTTGTACCCTAAGAACGAGAGACACGGCTCCTATCGGGTTTTGTCGGTACGTCGGGCGACCTTGTTGGATTTGTTTTACCTTTCTCGAATGTCTTGTGTGAGGAACTTTGATCTTCTTCGGGCTATCTCGAGGTGTCGGATTTCCTTTGGAATTGCCTAGGATGATCACGAGATCTGTGGTCGAGGTTATTCCCGCTGCGTGTGGTTAATTTTTGATGGATGAGTTGGAGCACCCCTGCAGGGTTAAATCTTTCGGAAAGCCGTGCCCGTGGTTATGTGGCAAACTTGGATACTTTGTTTAACACCCAGTCATAGCAAACTTGAATTAAACTCAAATAAAATACACCAATTGTGTGTGTAACCATGACTGTCTCTCCTCGTGAGTCCTTATTCGAGAGAGAACACGATGGGATTATGATTGACGTAAGTAGGTGTTCAGGATCATTTAGTGATCATTACTAGTTCACGTCCGTTATGCGTAGACCACCATACTTTAATTTATGTATTCATAAGTTTGCCACTCAAACAAATGCTTAGTCGCTTGCTGCAGCCTCACCAATTAACCATACCTCACCCATTAAGCTTTAATAGTCTTGATACCCTTGGAAATGAGATTGCTAAGTCCCTATGGCTCACAAATTACTACAACAACAGTTGCAGGTACAGGTAATGCGATGATTTGACGGGAGCGCGATGTTTGTTTGATTTGGAGTTCTTCTTCTTCATCATCATCAATCGAGGATGGGTTCTAGGCGGCAGCCTGGGATGGTAAGGATGGATGTCATTTTATCGTTTGATTTCGTCCGTAGTCAGACCCTGCTCTTCTGTATGATGTTTGAGTATGTTGTTGTATTGATGTGATCTTGTTGTAGCTTGTGGCGAGTGTAAGCCAATTCCATATACTCATCTCTTCTGTACATGTACTTGTCATGATATCCATTCTCGCAACACGACGATATGCGCTTCTATCCCTGTTGAGGCCCTCGTGTCAAAAATAAGGATAGGATCGCATCTTGGGTGTGATAGAGATGATCAACTCCTTTTCGATCAACAATATGCAATCAAAATTTTGTAATAAAAGCACCCATCTAATCAACCTAGGTTTCATCCTTCTTATCCATAAGATATTCAATAACAACATGATTAGTGTGAATAGTAACTTAAGAATCAACAATATAAGGCCTGAACTTATCACAAGGAAACACAAATGTTAAAAATTCATTTTTAGTAGTAGCATAATTTATGTGGGCACTATTTAGAGTCTTGCTAACATAATGAATAGCATTCAATTTCTTATCAACTCTTTGACCAAGAACAACACCAACATGATAATCACTAGCATCACACACAATTTCAAAGTGTAAATTCCAATCAGGTGGTTGAATAATAGGATAAGTTATCAAACCTTTCTTAAGTATTTCAAAGGCTTCCGCGCAATCATCATAAAAAAATGAAACATCTTTTTTAAGATAGTAATAAGGGGCCTAGAAATTTTAGAGAAATCCTTAATAAATCGTCTATAGTAACATGCATGATCGAGAAAGCTTGTTATACCTTCGATATCTTTACGACACGACATTTTCTCAATAACATCAAGTATAGCTTTGTCTACTTTAATGCATCTTTCAGAAATGTTATGACCAAGGACTACACCTTCAATTACCGTAAAGTTGCACTTCTCCGAGTTCAAGATGAGACTAGTCTGTTCACATATCTGCAAAAGTTTATCACGATTGTTGAAACAATCATCAAAAGAAGTCACATGTATGGAAAAATCATACATCGAGACCTCAACAATTTTCTCAAAAAAATATGAGAATATAGCAGTCATACATCTTTGGAAAGTAGCAGGTACATTACATAAATAAAAAGGTGTATGCCTATAAGCATAGGTTCCATAGGGACAAGTAAAAGTAGTTTTCTCTTGATCTGCTTAGAAAAACTTTCGAGCATTTGATCAACGAAAGGCAAAGGGTAATAATCCTTCCTAGTAGCTTTGTTTAACTTTCTAAAGTCAGTTACCATCCTATAACTAGTTACAAGTCTTTGTGGTATAAGTTCATTTCTATCATTAGGAACAACAGTAATGCCACCTTTCTTGGGCACACAATGAACACGACTTACCCATCTACTATCATTTATAGGATAGAGTATACTTACCTCTAGGATCTTTAATATTTTAGTTCTTACCACATCCTTGATTTTAGGATTCAAGTGACGTTGATGATCGATGACTAGTTTAGTATCAGGCTCCCGATTAAATTTGTGTTGGCAAATAATAGGACCGACGCCCTTAAGATCTTCAAGATTATATCCAATTGCATCATGATGTTTCTTCAAAGTATTCAATAATATGTTTTATTCATGCACCAAAATGGTAACATTGATGATAATAGGATATATATTATTTTTATCCAGATAAGCATATTTCAAAATCTTTGGGAAATTCTTCAATTCGAACACATGATCAACCTTAGTTGGAGGAGGATCTCCCAAAATTTCACACGCAAATTATGCTTAAGGACATGTTCTTGTCTAAACAATATTTCTGCTATTTGTTTTCTTTCGTTCATATGCATATCATTTTCATGATCTAACAGATATTGCTCTCGTGGATCAGTAGGAGGCACAACAATAGAAGCAAGACCAATAATATCATGTTTATTAGGTAAATATTTATCATGAGGTTTTCTTGTGAACTTTAGAGAAATTTAATTCATGAGATACATCACGAAACTTAACCTTCATATTTTCTAGAACACAATCAATTTCAGCATTAAGAGTATTCAGGAAGGGTCTACCAACTATAATGGGAAAACAATTATCCTATTGTCATCCAGGTACTAGAAAATATGTAGAACATTTAATCTTACCACCAAAGACTTCAGCATCTCTAAAAATCCCAAGCAGTGAAATGGTGTCCTATTAGAAAGCTTAATAGAAACATCAATCTCTTCTATCTCAATAGGTGAAATATCATGCATGACTTCTTGATAGAGAGAGAAAGGAATACCACTTATACTAGGACCCACATAAACCATGATAACAATGATCTTCAATCTTAACAGAAACAATAGACATGCAAAAAACATTCTTATTCTTATCTCACACATCTCATTCATTCCTAGCAATTTTAGCAATTCTAGGGGCTTCATCATAGAAATATATAACATGCCCATATACAATATCAATCAAGAGAACTTTAACCCTTGCAATAGGAGGTTCTAATTGTTGGGGAACGTTGCATGGGAAATACAAATTTTCCTACGCACACGCAAGATCTATCTATGGTGATGAGCATCTACGAGAGGGAGAGTGGATCTACGTACCCTTGTAGATCGCTAAGCGGGAAGCGTTAAGAAAGGCGGTTGATGTAGTCGAACGTCTTTGCGATCCAAATCGCCGAGTATCCCGCGATCTCATCACGATCCGTCTCGCGATCCAATCACGATCCGTCCCGCGAACTCATCACGATCCGTCCCGTGATCTCATCAAGATCCGTCTCGCAATCTTGATCACGGTCCTTCCGATCTAGCGCCGAACGGACGACACCTCCACGGTCATATGCTACGTTTGTAGTTTGGGTCTTGTCCATCACATCATTCTCCTAATGATGTGATCCCGTTATCAAATGACATCTCATGTCCATGACTAGGAAACCATAGCCATCTTTGATCAACGATCTAGTCTATTAGAGGCATACTACGGACATGGTGTTGTCTATGTATTCACACATGTATATGAGTTTCCGATCAATACAGTTATATCATGGATAATAAACGATTATCATGAGCAAGGAAATATGATGATAACCAATTTATTATTGCCTCTAGGGCATATTTCCAACAGTCTCCCACATGCACTAGAGTTAATAATCTAGTTCACATCACCATGTGATCCGCATTGTTATGAATCTAACACCCAATGAGTTCTGGGGCTCGATCATGCTTTGCATGTGAGAGAAGTCTTTTAGTCAACGGGTCTGCAACATTCAGATCCGTGTGTACTTTGCAAATATCTACGTTAAATTGTAAATACTTCTACCACACTCCACTTGGAGCTATTCCAAATGGCTGCTCCACTATACGTATCCGGATTGCTACGCAGAGTCATCCGGATTGGTGTTAAAGCTTGCATCGACGTAACTCTTTATGACGAACTCTTTCTTACCTCCATAATCGAGAAACATTTCCTTAGTATTTTAGTTACTAAGGATGATCTTGACCATTGTCCAGTGATCCACTCCTGGATCACTCTTGTACCCCTTGACAGACTCATGGCAAGGCACACATAGGTGCGGTACACAACATGGCATACTATACAGAGCCTATGGCTAAGGCATAGGGGACGACGTTCGTCCTTTCTCTTTCTTATGTCGTGGTCGAGCTTTGAGTCTCACTCAACTTCACACCTTACAAAGCAGGCGAGAACACTTCTCTCTGACTGATCCATTTTGAACTCTTTCAAAATCTTGTCAAGGTATGTACTCATTGAAAGTCTCATCAAGCATCTTGATCTATCTCTATAGATCTTGATGCTCAACAATTAGGTAGCCTGATCCAGGTCTTCCTTTGAAAAACTCCTTTCAAACAACCCTTTATGCTTTCTAGAAATTCTACATCATTTCCGATCAACAATATGTCAACCACATATGCTTATCAGAAACTCTATAGTGCTCCCACTCACTTTATTGTAAATACAAGTTTCTCATAAACTTTGTATAGACTCAAAAACTTTGATCACCTCATCAAAGTGTATATTCCAACTCCGAGATGCTTGCTTTAGTCCATACAAGGATCACTAAAGCTTTCTCACCTTTTAGCATCCTTAGGACTGACAAAACCTTCTGGTTGTATCACATACAACCTTTCCTCAAGTAAACCATTAAGGAAACGATGTTTTGACATCCATCTGCTAGATTTCATAATTGAAAAATGCAGCAACTACTAACATAATTCCAACAGACTTTAGCATCGCTACAAGTTAGAAAGTCTCATCGTAGTCAACTCCTTGAACTTGCAGGAAACTTTTTTGCGACAAGTCGAGCTTTATAAATGGTGACATTCACCATCAGCGTCTTTCTTAATTTTAAAGATCCATTTGTACTCAACGAACTGTCATCCAATGAGCAAGTCCACCAAAGTCTATACTTGGTTTTCATACATGGATCCTTTCTCGGATTTCATGGCCTCTAACCATTTGTCGGAATCCGGGCCCATCATCGCTTCTCCATATCTCGTAGGTTCATCGTTGTCCAACAACATGACCTCCAAGACAGGGTTGTCGTACCACTCAGGAGCAGTATGCATCCTTGTCGACCTACGAGGTTTCATAGTAACTTGATCCGAAGCTTCATGATCATCATCATTTACTTCCTCTTCAACTGACGTAGGTTCCACAGAAACATCTTTTTGCGCTGCGCTACTCTCTGGTTGAAACAAAGGTTCAACAACCTCGTCAAGTTCTATCTTCCTCCCACTCAATTCTTTCGAGAGAAACTTTTCTCGGGAAAGGACTCGTTTTAGCAACAAACACTTTATGCTTGGATCTGAGATAGAAGGTTCACCCAACTATTCTTAGGGTAATCTATGAAGATGCATTTGTCCGCTTTGGGTTTGAGCTCATTACGTGAAAACATTTTTCCACACAAGCGACGCAGCCCCAAACATTAAGAAATGACAGCTTAGGTTTCTATCAAACCATAATTCACACGGTGTCATCTCAACGGATTTAGATGGTGCCCTATTTAAAGTGAATGTAGTTGTCCCTAATGCATAACCCCAAAACTATAGTAGCAAAACGATAAGAGACATCATAGCCCGCACCATATCCAATAGAACACGACTATGACGTTCGGACACACCATCACACTATGGTGTTCCAGGTGGCGTGAGTTGTGAAACGACTTTCACATTGTCGAAAGTTGTATGACAAACTCGTAACTCAGATATTCACCTCCATGATCATATCGTAGACATTTTTATCTTCTTGTCATGATGATCTTAAACTTCACTTTGAATTTGCTTGAACTTTTCAAACGATTCAGACTTGTGTTTCATTAAGTATACATACACTATATCTACTCAAATCATCAGTGAAGGTAAGAAAATAACGATATCGACCGCACGCTACAAGACTCATTGGATTGCATACTTCAACATGTATCATTTCCAATAAATCACTTGCCCGCTCCATCAATCCAGAAAACGGGGTCCTTAGTCATCTTGCCCAAGAGGCATGGTTCGCATGTCTCAATCGATTCGAAATTGAATGAGTCCAAAGATCCATCAACATGGAGTTTCTTCATGCACTTTATACCAATATGACATTTAACGGTAGTGCCACAAGTATGTGGTACTATTATTAACTTTGTATCTTTTGCAATCAATGTTATGAACATGTGTATTACTATGATCAAGATTCAATAAACCATTCTCACTGGGTGCATGACCCTTGAAGGTATTATTCATGTAAACAGAATAACAATTATTCTCTAACTTAAATGAATAACCGTGTTGCAATAAACACGATCTAATCACGTTCATGCTCAATGCAAAACACCAAATAACATTTATTTATGTTCGTCACTAATCCCGAAGGTAGAGAGAGCGTGCGATGTCGATCACATCAACCTTGGAAACATTTCCAACACACATCGTCACCTCACCCTTAGCTAGTCTCCGTTTATTCCGTAGCTTTTACTTCAAGTTACTAACATTTAGCAACTGAACCGGTATCCAATACCCAGGTGCTATTAGGATTACTAGCAAGGTACACATAAATAACACGTGTATCAAATACACTTGTGTCGACGTTGCCAGCCTTGTTATCTACCAAGTATCTAGGGTTGTTCCGCTTCAGTGACCGATCACCTCATAATAGAAGCACTTAGTCTCGAGTTTGGGTTCAACTTTGGGTTGCTTCACTGGAGCAGCAATTGACTTGCCATCCATGAAGTTTCCCTCCTTGCCCTTGCCCTTCTCGAAACTAGTGGTTTTACTAACCATCAACACTTGATGCTCCTTCTTGATTTCTACCTTTGCGGTGTCAAACATCGCGAACAACTCAGGGATCATTATTTCTATCCCTGGCATTTTATAGTTCATCACCAAGTTCTAGTAGCTCAGTGACAGTGACTTGTAGAACTATATCAATCACTATCTTATCTGGAAGATCAACTCCCACTCGATTCAAGCGATTGTAGCACCCAGACAATCTGAGCACATGCTTAACGATTGAGCTATTCTCCTTCATCTTGCAGGCAAAGAATCTTGTTGGGGATATCATGTCTCACAACATGGGCACGAGCCTGAGATCCCAATTTCAGCTCTTAGAACATCTCATATGTTCCGTGATGTTCAAAATGTTTTGGAGCCTCAATTCTAAGCCATAATGCATGACGCACTAAACTATCAAGTAGTCATCGGAACGTGCCTATTAGATGATCACAAGATCTACAGACGATGCTAGAGGGGGTGGCGCACCGAGTGGTGCATTAAGGACATAAGCCTTCTGTGCAGCACTGAGTACAATCCTCAGATCACGGACCCAGTCCGCAATATTGCTACCATCATCTTTCAACTCTATTTCTCTAGGAACATACAGAGATTCAAGGGAGCTACAGCATGAGCTAGTAATCTACAACATAATTTTGCAAAGACACTACTAACTATGTTCATGATAATGAGTTCAATTAATCATATTACTTAAGAACTCCCACTCAAATTGACATCCCTCCGGTCATTAACTCCCACTCAAATTGACATCCCTCCGGTCATTCCAGTGATACATGATCCAAATTCACCAACTCAAGTCCAATCATCACGTGAGTGGAGGTGGTTTCAATGGTGAACATCATCATATTGATCATATCTACTATATGACTCATGTTCGACCTTTCGGTCTCTTGTGTTCCAAGGCCATGTCTGTACATGCTAGGCTCGTCAAGTTTAACCCGAGTGTTCTACATGTGCAACACTGGCTTGCACCCATTGTATGTGAACGTAGAGTCTATCACACCCGATCATCACGTGGTGTCTCGACACGACGAACTTTCGCAACGGTGCACACTCGGGGTGAACACAATTTATCTTGAAATTAAGTGAGGGATCACCTTATAATGCTAGCGTCGTCCTAAGCCTAACAAGCTGCATAAAAAGGATTAACATCACATGCAAATCATAAGTGACATGATATGGCCACGAATTTGTGCTTTTGATCTCCATCTTTAAAGCACCGGCATGATCTCCATGATCACCGGCATGACACCATGATCTCCATCATCTTGATCTCCATCAACGTGTTGCCATCAGGGTTGTCGCGCCCACCATGCTTCTACTAGTATTGCTACCGTTTAACGATAAAGTAAAGCATTACATAGCGCTTACTGATTGACATGCAGGTCATACAATAATTAAAGACAACCCTATGGCTCCTTCCGGTTGCCATACTCATCGACATGCAAGTCGTGATATTCTATACAACACATGATCATCTCATACATCACATATATCTCATCATGTAATTGGCCATATCACATCACAACATACCCTGCAAAAACAAGTTAGACGTCCTCTAATTGTTGTTGCATGTTTTACGTGGCTGCTACGGGTATCTAGCAAGAACAATTCTCACCTACGCATAAACCACAACGGTGATACATAAGTTGCTTTTCAACCTTCTCAAGGACCGCCTTAGTCGAATCCGATCCAACTAAAGTAGGAGAAACAGACACCCACCAGCCATCTTTGTGAAACAAAGTTAGTCGATGGAACCGGTCTCTCGTAAGCGTATGAGTAAGGTTGGTCCGGGCCACTTCATACCACAATACCGCTGAACCAAAACACGACCAAGGGAGGAAGCAATCTAAGCATCAACGCCCACAAACTCTTTGTGTTCTACTCGAGATCTCATCTACACATAGACCTAGCTCATGATGCCACTATTGGGGAACGTTGCATGGGAAACAAAAAATTTCCTACGCACATGCAAGATCTATCTATGGTGATGAGCATCTACGAGAGGGAGAGTGGATCTATGTACCCTTGTAGGAAGCGTTAAGAAATGCAGTTGATGTAGTCGAACGTCTTTGCGATCCAAATCGCCGAGCATCCCGCGATCTCATCACGATCCGTCTCGCGATCCAATCACGATCCGTCCCGCAAACTCATCACGATCCGTCTCGCGATCTCATCAAGATCCGTCTCGCGATCTTGATCACGGTCCTTCCGATCTAGCGCCGAACGGACGACACCTCCACGGTCAGCACACATACAGCTCGATGATGATCTCCGCCTTCTTGATCCATCAAGAGGGAGCAGAGAGGTAGATGAGTTCTCCGGCAGCATGACGGTGTTGTGGCGATGGTGGTGGAGTTATTCCAGCAGGGCTTCGCCTAAGCACCGCTGAAAACCGATCTAGAGAAGAAACTGCGATCTAGAGGAGAGGTAGCACGTGGCTATTAGTGTTAGCTATTTCCTCTAAATCCTCTAGTATATATAGGAGGGAGGGAGGGGAGGAGGCAGCCTCAAACCCTCATGGTTTGGTCGAAATTGGAGGTGGAGGAGTCCTACTCCAATCCTATTAGGAGTAGGATTCCTCCTTTCCACTTGGAAACTCTTTCCACCTCTCCACCTTTAATTTTTTTCCTTCTCAAACCACTCCAGCCGCATGGGCCCCTAGAGGAGGCTTCGGCCAGCCCACCAGGGACTGGTTTACCACCTCCCACAGCCCATGTAGCCTCTTGGGTCGAAATACCTCTCCCGATGGTCCCCCGGTACACTACCGGCACTCTCGGTACACTACCGATGAGCCCAAAAATTTTCCGGCGACCAAAACAGGACTTCCTATATATCAATCTTTACCTCCGGACCATTCCATAGCTCCTCGTGACGTCCGGGATCTCATCCGGGACTCCGAACAACCTTCGGTCACCACCATACATAACTCTATACTACCGAAACGTCACCGAACCTTAAGTGTGCCGACCCTGCGGGTTCGAGAACTATGTAGACATGACCGAGAGGCCTCTACGGCCAATAACCAATAGCGGGACCTGGATGCCCATATTGGTTCCTACATATTCTATGAAGATCTTTATCGGTCGAACCTCTGTGTCAAGGATTCAGTTAATCCCGTATGATGTTCCCTTTGTTCTTCGGTATGTTACTCGCCCGAGATTCGATCGTCGGTATCTCCACACCTAGTTCAACCTCGTTACCAGCAAGTCTCTTTACTCGTTTCTTTATACAAGGTCCCGTGACTAACACTTAGTCACATTGCTTGCAAGGCTTATTGTGATGTTGTATTACCGAGTGGGCCCTGAGATACCTCTCCGTCACATGGAGTAACAAATCCCAGTCTTGATCCATGCCAATCCAACAGACATCCTCGGAGATACCTATAGAGCACCTTTATAGTCACCTAGTTACATTGTGACGTTTGATACACACAAGGTACTCCTCCGGCGTCAGTGAGTTGCATGATCTCATGGTCATAGGAACATATACTTGACATGCAGAAAACAGTAGCAATAAACTGACGCGATCATATGCTACTTTTGTAGTTTGGGTCTTGTCCATCACATCATTCTCCTAATGATGTGATCTCGTTATCAAATGACATCTCATGTCCATGACTAGGAGACCATAGCCATCTTTGATCAACGAGCTAGTCTATTAGAGGCATACTAGGGACATGGTGTTGTCTATGTATCCACAAATGTATCTGAGTTTCCGATCAATACAATTATAGCATGGATAATAAACGATTATCATGAGCAAGGAAATATGATAATAACCAATTTATTATTGCCTCTAGGGCATATTTCCAACACTAGTTTCATTTTGTTCAGAGGGTTTAGGTGCTTTAGCATTACTCTTATGATTCACAGTTTTGGCCTTAGCATGTTCTTTAATCCTAACAGGAAAAGGAGGCTTCTCAATATAAGCAGTAGGCACAACATGATTAGCAGTGTAAGCAAGTATTTGAGTATCAACAATAATATGTTCTTCACAAATATCTTTAATAGGTGTGTCAAATTTTAACCACTTCTATATTAGGAAGATCAACAAAATGAGCAGCAAAAGATTCACATAATGTAGCTACTATCTCATAACCGAGTCCATATTTTGCACTAATCTTAACAAAAAACATCTATTTCAATAAAAGACCTAACACATTCACATTCAAGATTTATACTTGGCACATTAGCTTTGTCGACCTCCCAATCGTAAGAGTTGCATTCAGTTTTTTCAATAAGATCCCACTTGAATTCAATACTTCTTTTTGAGAAAGAACCTGCAGAAGAAGAATCAACACTTCTTTTATCTTTAGTGAAAGTCGAGCATAAAGTTTTGAATAATCATTTCTCTCGAGAGCTCATGATTGGGGCATTTGAGCACCATGTCCTTAAGCCTCCCCCAAGCTCGAGTGGTACTTTCTCCTTCACATGGCCAGAAGTTATATATATAATTCCAATCATGATGAACCAAGTGCATAGGATTAAATTTCTGGTGGAATTCCAGCTTCTTTTGGTTTCAATCCCATGAATCAGTATCATCCAATATCCTATACCATGCCAATGCTCTTCCCTCCTAAGAGAAAGGGAATAATTTCGTCTTAACTTCATCCCTTGATAAACATGTAAGCTTAAAGAATTCAAAATTTTCATTTGTATAGATTAAGTGCATATCAGGATGTATTGTTTCATCTCCTACATAGGGATTATCATGCAATTTTTCAATAATATCCAAAGGGATTTCAAAGTACACATTGTTAGTAGGTTAAGGCATGACTCTTACCGCATTCGGCTGAGGTGAAGATACCCCGATGAGGCCTCTTGAAGGATTATTTTCCATAAGAACAAGTGGCGATAAAATTTAGCATGTAATATACAAGTTTCCGTACCAAATTTTGTACCAAGTGCACTTCTCTCATTGGCAACGGTGCCAGTAAAAAGCCATGATTACCCACTACGACATGACTATGTTAAAACAAGAGTTAAAAGGGCAATTGTTGTTCTGTCAAATACTCTCTCCGTTCCTTTATATAATGTGCATTTGTTTTTTGATAAAATTCCACAATGTAAGGTGAATTCCTTCTAAAACCTCGTAATTTTGTTTTTAGCCCTCTAGAAAAAGGATATTATCTCTCCCTTGATTGCATGCATATCTCCTTATATAGAAAAGAAAGGAAAGCATCACTCTCCCAATTACCTGTATTTCTTTCTTTCCTAGAATAAATGATGTACTTACAAATGATCAACTTATTAGGGCATCTCCAACACTGATCGCCTATAAACGTACGAACCGCGTGTTTCGAATGTGGTTTGTCATCTAACGCGATGCTGCATCGGTCCACAACGAGGTCCGAACGCACTTTCTCGGCTTTGTGTTGGATTTCGGGCTACACAAAACCCTTAAGATTCGAACACAGGGGCGTGTGCGAAGATCTCCTGCAGCCTCGCCTGACATAGCTCGCTACTCGATGAACGCAATGATGAACTCGCACGATGACGAGGAAGAAGATGAACATGACAGTTTACCCAGGTTCGGGCCGCTGCGAAGCGTAATACCCTACTCCTACTTTGGTAGATTGCCTCTCGTGGAGGTTTGGTTGGATGAACTTGTACAATGCGCTTGGGCCTCATGAGGATGCTCAAGCTGTGTTCTTGGCTCACTATCTCGTGGTGGTGCATGGAGTAACTAAGTGTTGGGTCGCCTCGGATCCCCCTCTACGGTGCAACCTATGCTCTATATATAGCGGCGGCCCAGGTCCTCTTCCCTTATCACAATGTAGGGAAGGGATCCCATAATGCCCAATTTCAAAGTGGGATAGGGGTTGGTGCTCACCCTGCCCAAAGGTGGTCTTCGTCTGCAAAGTGAGTGTCGACGGTGCAGAGACGGCCTTAGCAATGACATCCGCCTTGCAGGGCAGGTGGTTGTGGTCTTCTTGCACTGGAATGGAAACCTTTGGGGGTGCTTTGGGAACCCGCATACGTCCTTGCTCCCTTTGCACCAAAGTTGAAATTGCGCCGCCTGACGCACTGGTGCTTGCCTGTCCTTCCTTGTGTCATCTTTGACTCCTAAGGCCGGGCCTTGCATAGAGATTTCCACCGCTTCGGAGAGGTCCTCGTGTCTTGTCGTTGTCCTTCCTCGCGAGGCTAGATCCATCGCGAGGGCATTGTCCTGAATGGGGCCACATCTTGCTGCATTTGGTCGATAAGGTGGGCCATGCCCTAGGCCGCAGGCAGGTAGGTCTGGGTACCCTCATTCCTAGAACACCGACAGTAGCCCCGAGGCCCAAGGTGCGCCCGAGATAGCTTACGGACGAAGCATGGAGGACGGTTCGAAACGCTGCATGCCCTAATTGCCTGCGAGCCAGGCTTGGCATGCGTTAGATGCCTCAGCGACGACGCTTCCCCTCCTCGAGGCCATCCGATACTGCACCCAGTTGGACTGACGCTACGCCTGGGTGTAGTGCAGGCCATCATTGCTTCCCATCAAGTGTCGTCGATGTTGCAGGCCGCGTGGATGCAACTCTTCAGAGGGCCGGTGAGGCGACGTGGATGGGGCAACATTGACCGAACTGTCCCGTGCCGCCCGAGGGGCACACGACGCCTGCCTTCCCACGATGCCTCGTGGCCGCGGTTACGCCTATAAATCTGTCGTGTCCCTGGCCAGGGGAGGGTCTCGCAGTCTTGAGGATCCCTCTTGTTTCCTCCGCTCTGCCCGCACAAAAAACCTCTTTCCTTCTCGCCACCTGATCCCTCATGGTGTCCGGAGGAAGCGGTGCAGGCGCAGGGAAGTGGCCGGATCCTTAGGCTCCTTCGTCTTCCTCTGGAGGCGGCGGCATGGCACCCTTGGGGTCGGCGCGAGTTCGCCAGGGGTGGGCCCTGGCCGACGAGTAAGTATTCTGCCGCTTCCCACTTATCTTGTTCTTCAGTCCGCTGTCGTGAGCTTGATCTCCCTCCCCTCCTTCCAGGGTTCCCACGGCCAAGAAGCGCAAGCTTGGCGAGCTTCAGGAGGAGGTGGAGATGCTGCAGGCCCGGCTAACCACCGTCGAGGCCTCCTTCAATGCCACTCTCCGGGGAGAGACCGAGGCCCGAGCGAAACTGACGTCCCTCCAAACCCAGGTCCAGGAGGCGGCTGATGCCGTGCAGGCCTCCAAGGACGAGGCGGAGCATGCCAGGCTGCTAGAGTCCCTCTACGCCAAGCAGTTCCAGGGCATCGCCTGCCGCGCGGCCGACGCGGTGAGCCGGTTCGTCGGGGACGCCCCCGCGTTGCCGCACGTACGCGGTGATGGGGGCTACTTGGAGTTCTTTTGGAAGGTGGTGGAGGCATTGGAGACCACGTCTCTCGCATCGATGCAAAGAGCACGTCCGACGCACACGACCTTCTGGACCTTGCCTTGACGCTTGTATACTCGAACTTGCACCGCCTCGCCCCACAGCTCGACCTCCAGCGCCTTGGAGAGCAGGTGCCCGAGGAGCTCCGGTGCCCCCTCCGAGATGAGACGTGCCCGCTCGTGGAGGCCATGGTGGACCGGTTCATCCATGTGCCAGCCTCAAGCGAGGAGGGCGGCTCCAACGCCGGGCCCGCCGGTAGCGCGGGCGGTAGCGGTGACTCCTCCCCTTAGGCATCCTCCGCCCCCCTTCTCCGGTACCTGTAACACTCGAACAAGGACCCTGCCCCATAGGGCGTTAATCTTTTGCGTGTTACATTGTCATCTTGTTTTTCTTCCTTAGTTCGATGGTTGTGGAGTTGGTTGGTGCCGCCATGGTTGTGGCCCTGCGTCAGCCCCCAATACAGCCACTGCGACGCCCTCCTCCTCCAGGGGCGACTCGCTCCCGTTGCTCCTGTTGGGACTTGGGCCTCGCGGCTCATCGCGATTGAGCCCCTCCTTGCATTTCGCCTCCTTTATCGCTTCATTCCTCGGGACCTTGGCAGCCGCACGTAGTAGCCGTAGTTCCTGCATTTTTAGGTTAGCGGTGCAGTCCTCATTTTATCCCTAGGGCTATTATTAGGCCTAGAGGCTCCTGACGGATTCGATAGTGTACTTAGCTTTGTATGACGCTGGCGATCCCGCGTCATGAGGCCAGACAGGCTGTTCCGTCAAGCTGTGGCTCCGTCCATGATACATATTTCTTACCTGTTGAATGGTCTGGGGGCCCTTTCGGCACTCTGCATCTATAGGTCCCAGTCACACACATTTCCCCACAAACATTAGGTATGACCAGAGAGGACACACCTCACGAGGCGAGGCTCCGTTACTCCTGATGCTGAACGGAAACCATGGACGACACTAGGAAGTCGGGTGGCATTATGACTGGTAAGGCTCCTGAGGCGTGTTGCCTAGGAGCCTCCTTTTTTGAAGCTCAAACCGCTCTACGTCGTCAGGTCCAGTCCCCCGCATTTCCCCACCACCGTTAGGTACGACCGAAAACCAAGGACGCACTTCCCGGCGCGGGGCCCCGACACCCCCAATACCGACCGGAAACCAAGGACGGCACCAGGGGGACGAGTGGCCTTATGACTTGTAAGGCTCCTAAGGCATGCTGCTCAGGACCCCTCTTGAAGCTCGAGCGATCTCCATTCCATTCCTCTGGGTCTTGCCTCAAGAGGCTCTAGGGCCTCCTGAGACTCCACGTTGTGATGTCGAGCTATAGTCGGAGCCCCCGAGCGGGGGTTTATTGCTAAAAATTGCGTGCCCTTGAGGCGGCGAGGTGTCACACCCTGTGTTTTGCCTCATGACTAAGTTACATGACTCAAAATTAGGGCCAATAAAAAATTTTGGAGTGCATATGAATGCCCGTGTTATTTTCTTGCTTGTCTAATTGCTTGCTAGTGCTCTATAATTCATAAAACATCCTCCTTCCCTCAAGAACTGTTTTCCTTGATCCCAACTCTTGTCCAACGATCATGCCATGTGAATAGGAATTAAAAATATTTTTACAAAATTTTATTTTGGTCAAAAAGCATTTATTTAAATTAGGTTTTCAAACCCCCCTGATTTGAGATTTGCACTACAAGTCCCCAAATTGGGTGGATCATTTCCCCCCAAATGCCTTATTTGGAACCTACTATATATAACCCCCCAAAACCACCAAATATTATTTTCCTATTTTATCTAAAGGCTTTTTCTTAAGGCCATAAATGGTCTTTTATAGTGAAAAAACTATTCAAATGCTTTAAAAACATTTGAGAAAATTTAGGGAAACTCAATGGACATATATTTCCCATATATATGAGTTTCAACTTATGGTCATGTTCAAAATATTGGAAAAAACCCTTCAAAACCATTTCTGCCTATCTCAAGCATTTGAAATATTTCTACAAGAAATATTCTCAAATAAATCCAGTCAAATTCTAGTATGTCACATATGATATATGTGATCATCTTGCCAAGTTTCATCTCAAAACCAATTGATTTGGTTCACCAAAATATTCCAAAACCCCTTCTGTCCAGAACCAAATTTGAGCAACTTTACATTGTCTCCTTTTGATCTCAAAACTTGTGGACATGTTCTAATCGCCAAGTAATGATGTTACAACATGTGGTGCATCAAGGGGAGCAGATACACTTGTCCAAATCCCCTCCAATCCATTTCTGTTGATTCCAAGAATTTGGTAATATTACATTGCCAAGTTTCCCCATTGGTCCCCAAACTTTTTGTGCCTGTTATAGCCCCTAAAATATGCCACCACATCAAGTGGTGCATCAGGGAGGCTAGTTTTTCTTAGCTAGATCTAAGCAACTTCATTTCTGCCCATTTCTAGGGTTTGAAACTTTTACATTGGCCACTTTCTCTAAATGTGGTCAAAACTTGTGATCAAGCTCATTTATACCTGTTTCTCAATCCTGTTAACTCTCATGTCGATCACAGCAACTTAGCTGGCCCAAAACTCCATCAAACACCTTCTAGTAGAAAATCAGAACTGATGTTTTCACCCCTTCCCTTGCCCTCCTTGGCCCTAAAATTTTACCACAGCCTCTTGTCGGTACCTTGCACCCCTAGTACCAATATCAAGTCCATGGCTCAATTATTGATGGGGAAAAGTCACCATTTACCTCCTTGGACAGCCACGACAGAGCTAGTTTTACCCTTCCCTCTCCATTCCAGCCACCCTCCAGAGCATCCTATGCTATCTCCACTTTGTTTATGCCCTCTTGGATCCCCTAGACACGGGAGGCCACACATAAGCCGCCAAAGGCATGCCATGGCATGCCAAAACGGCCCTCCAGAGTGCGCAACAGTGTCGACCGCACTGTAGCCGCCGCCCTGTGCATGGCTCCGACAGCCTCGGGGACCCCCCCCTCTCGCCACTTGGTTGGCCTCGACGTCCGAGACATGTCGGACAGTCGGCCCCTCCTCTCTCCCCCTCTGCGGCCACTCCTCGCACGCGCACGGCACCGCCCGGGCGCACCAGTGAGTGTGCTCACACGCGTGACGACCTGATCCTCGTCCGCTCCTCCTCTCCCTTCCCCAAGTCGTGGACAACGTTCACCAACGCCCCAAACAAACTACTATGGCCCCTCGTGCCCTCCAGCAACGGCAGTGCCCGAGACAGTGCACGAGCTCATGGTGCTCCGGCGCTGAGCCACTTAAGGTCTCCCTGAGCCCCCTCTTGGCTCCCTTAGACCTCTCTCCCTCCCACTATCACCCCCGGACCACTCATTCGTCCTCCCATGCCATCTCCATTCCCCCACGGCCGACATTGTCGCTTCGGCCTCCTCTCAAATCCGAGCTCCCTCGAGCTTCCCCTCTCTCCTTAACCACTCTAGTGTCATAACCATGTCAAGGTGGAGCCCTCCCCTCCGTGCCATTCGTTCTAGAGCACCCCCAGGATTGTAGCCAGTGATGGCCGATGACCGTTTCCGCCACCACCAAAGTCGTGGTCACCTCGGTCCCCTTCGGCGGTCGAGACCTACCTCAGCGTATGCGCCGCTTTGCCCTGAGCTCGCCCATAGGCAGAGTACCACTGCATTCAGCCGGAGGCGCCGGCAATCGCCGGATGAGTGGCGGTGTGCGCTCTGCCTCCCCTCCTCTGCCTCGAGTGGTAGGTAGAGGACGACCACCTTGCCAGCTGGCATGGGGACCCGCCTGTTAGCGGCACGCCGGCGGGGCTTAGCGTTTTAAGTGGAGACTACTCCCACCGATTTTTCCTCCATACGGTGAAAACGTCCAGGGCCATTACGAATTCGACATCTCCCGGCCTACCCCCGCAATGGATATATTGGGCCGGCCCAGTTCCTACTCCGTGCTGATGGGCTGTGTGCATCGATAAAGCTGGATTGTTTAGGTATAAACCTTTTCCTTTTCCTTTTTATTTGATACTAAATAAATCCTAGAATATTCAGCATAGCTCTAAATTTGGTGATTCAAGTTTCTAAAAACTCCTAAATTCATCTCCTATTCAAATATGCGCATTTCTCATTTTTAGAGCAAACTTTTCTATGTAGTTCAAACTCAAATTCAAATTTGAACTATAAAAAACCCTCATTGCAAAAATCCTAGAGCCTTCTTATCAACTCCAAATGGAGTGATTCAAGTTCCTAGTTGTATCCAAATTCTTGCCCTAATCGTTAAACATTTTGTCTTACAATTATTCTGCTATGAAAAAATATTGGGCCATTTCTTCATATATATCCACTTTGCAAGTCTCTAGGAAATTCATCCCAACTCCAAATCCAGTGAAACCACTTTCTAAATTCTTCTAAAAACATGCCCTATTTGGGGAGTGCCTCCACCCATTTTTATAAAAATGTTTTTTGTGGACATCTTATAGGATCATCACTCCCTTCATTTCCACCGTTCGAAACTCCCCCTTGACCCACATCTCCCAAAACCTCCTTGGTTATTTCTATCATGACTAGAGGTGTCCAAGAAAAATAAATCTCCTATTTATAGAGCATTTTTTATTTTCTGCTTGTTGTGTTGCTTATTGTGGTTGTTTACCGGCGGTAGTTGACGAGACAAACGGAATGCTCGGAGTTGGACAAGAAGCGTGTGAAGACCTCGAAGACTTTGCGAAGCCAGGCAAGCAGCCCTTTGACCATGTTAAGAAACCATTTTTATTGCATGTCATATAGCACTTCACTTTCGTTATATTTGATCATGTGGAGTAGTGACCACTTCGGCAGGTTACTTCCGATACTTTTGCCATTGACACTTGCATCGTGCATGACCCTACCTCCTTATGAGGGTTATGCGGGTGGGTGTAGATAGGTTGCTTAGTATAAGCTACGTAAACGGGATTGGATTATGCATGGTGATGGAAAACAAAAGTATTTTCAAAGACTTTTCGAAAAACCCGTCGGGTGCCACTAATGCCTGAGGGAGACGATGATGAGTCGGGTAACTACTTGAGGAAGAAGTGGTGTACCGGAGCAAGTGAGTGTGTGTGTTTTCGAAAATGAATTAGATTTAAGGTCTACTGACCGTCCCAACCTTACTTGTGCGACCACGATACCCCTTATGGGACGGGGATTTGTTGATTACTATGGTTGGTGCTAGCAGGGAGCCCGCATTACTAGTGACGAGAGTGAAGTGGTCACTCTCGAGACGGGGTCGTCCCGGAAAGGAAGGCCATGCGCTGTCTTTACAGGCACCGAGCACACCGTTACGTGCCCTCATGGATGATACATGTGATGTATATCATGAGGGATGGCACCAACAAGTGGACTCTTTCTTTAGTTTCACCATGGGAAAGGCATTGTTCGGGTGCTTACCTCGGGTATGTAATATACCATGAGTCATGGATGACACGGAAGTTCCCCGAGTCTTGTGGTTAAAGCACGCAACCTCTGCAGAGTGTAAAACTATTTGAATAGCCGTGTCCGCGGTCATGGACAGTTGGAGATCCTTCTTAAACTACGTCGAGATGTTTTCACAAACTTGGTGTGTGTGTGTGTGTGTGTGTGTGCGGATGACAGATGGATGATACTTGAGACAAGTATGAAGAATTGATGTGATGAATGAACATGAGATGTTCAACCCCTGCTTATGATGATATCTGTAACTTGTTCATATGGATATCTGCCAACTGTTGATGCATGCTTACACATAGTTTCTATATCATGACATTGCATTCAAAATTGGCTTTTCGCAAAATACCTACTTAGTGCTATTTCATGCATTGTTATTGCCTTGTTCCAAACATGGGTTGCTTACAAGTACATTCAAAGTACTCATTGGCTTGCCACTGGTTATTTTATTATCCAGGCATGAAAGATTAGGTTATGATGAAGATTATCTTGGTGACGGACATGCGAGCTAGGACGCTTCCCAGTCAGAATGCCTGTAGGGTTAAGGTAGATGGCATGGGTTCACTCTATCGCTGAAGATTTCCGCTGCAATCATATGAAGACTTGGCCATAAAAGCCATATTTGAGTAAACCGGTATGTAATGGATGTAAGACTCTTGTTATTCAGTTTCTTTGTGTTCAGTGAGCATTGATCTCTGGGATCACTATGCACATACATTCGGTGATCATGACTTATGAGCCGGGGTCCCCACACGAGGCCTCGCCATCCAGATCTGTGATACCTTGGGGGCAGCGCAAAGCATTGGGCTCCTTTCGAAACTCCATCCAGAAAGAGAGAATTGAAGTTTGGAAAACAAGAAAACAAAGAGACAAAAGTTCCCACCCCTTTTTCTTTTAAAACATAAGATCACAAAATCTTCAAGCTTTTGTCAGGATCAAGCACAAAAAGGGGCCATCGAAGGCTGCAACTCGAAATACAAAAAAGAGGGTGAAAACGGCCGCGTCTGGCTTTTTTAGGGTTGTCCCCGCCTTCGTCTTCCCCTAGCGCTGAGCGTAGGGCATCCACGTTGCATGGGCATAGCCATTGATGGGCAGTGTTGTCTTCTCCGCCAGCTCCGGGCTATGGCTGCCACATTGCGTGGGAGGGACCCCTCCGCATCCTCGGGGGGCCCCGGGCATATACAGCCTGCTCATTGTTACGTGAGAGTGTCACCGCCCTGGACAAGCCCCCAGGCGCATGGCTTTGTGGCTCGCAGCCCTCGTCAACGATCATCCCGTGCATTTCTACCCGGTTGCGTGCCCTTATGACCCTAACCCGATCGCATCATTCCCCGTGCGACCTCAGGATTGCACTCCCGAGGCCCAAACATGAGCACGATGCGTCGGCACGGCCATAAGGGTGTTGTGTTGGCGAAGATTGCCTCGTGACGCATCCATGTGCCCTGTGGAAAAGATCCCAAGGATCTCATGAGACCCGGCCTTTCGAGGCCATATCGGTGCCATAATTGCCGCGGGTGGCCCATGTTACTTGCCTTGCCGCTCTCCCTAGGTCATCACTCCTAGGGCCTAAGGGCTTGGCCTGTCGTCACTTCTTTTCAGGGGCACCGGCTGAGGCCGCGCCCCGTGGCCTTGGGGCGCCCTCCTACCCGCGCCGCCCTAGCCCGACGCTCCACTGATGGGAGCCCCTAGGCCCTGCTCGAGGAGGACGCCCAGGGTACTTCTCATTCTTGGGGGCTGCTGGCGCCTGCAGTGGGCGCTTGAGCTTCCCCCTGTCAAGTGGGCCAGGTAGTATGACGTAGCATGGTATGTAGGTCTCGACGTAGGTTCTCGGTCCGCCTCCGGATTCGTCCGTCAGTGCGTCAGGGATAGACCCTCCCGACGGCGGGGGAAGGTCGCCCCGTGCACGTCACTCATAGCCCCTCCTGTGACGGGCCTCTGAGTGGAGTTGCTTACCTTTGCCACCACCGTTGGGTGGGCCTTGCATCGTCTGGTGTAGATTCCCTCCTTGGTACCCTGTTGCGCCTCCATCGTCATGGCTTGCTCGTCCGAACGCCTGTGCCGCCCACTGGCTGCGCTGAAGGGCGCTCTCTTGTCTGGCTAACTCGGGCTGTTGAGGGCCCAATGGGTTGCGTGGATGCGTGTCGGTGTGCGCACCGGGTGCCCTGCCGTTTCCTTCGTGTGCTTGGTGGTTGTCGTCGGGCTGCGCTCTTAAACCGGTCACCGAGATTTGAAGGAGGAGGAGTACAGAGTGTGGCGCGCCCTGTTTGGCCCCGTGCGACGTCGGAGGGGCCCTTCCACCGACAGGCCCGGGGGCAGGCTCGGCATGCGAGCCCTTGGTGCCTGACAGTCGCGGTCTTGAATAAGAGTGAGAAGGGATGGTGCACTGGGCAATGGTGACTAGCTCCGTGATGTGATCCTCCCATGTGTCTAAGCCCTCGTGCGTCGGTCGGTGGCGGAGCATCTCGCTTGCCAGTAATAGTGTATCGTGCGCGTCGAGGTCTCTCACGTAGGTTTGACATGTTGCTGGTGTCGCGGACGCCGCCCGCTTGCCACGCGCCTGGGCCGTGCGGGGGCGGTAACGGTGGAGGTGATGCTAGCAACCTACTACTAGACGCTTGGCACCACGACGCCGGGGCGAGAGCCCCCGACCGCCGTGGTGTGGCTGACAGAGGACTGTTGGAAATATGCCCTAAAGGCAATAATAAATTGGTTATTATCATATTTCCTTGTTCATGATAATCGTTTATTATCCATGCTATAATTGTATTGATCGGAAACTCGGATACATGTGTGGATACATAGACAACACCATGTCCCTAGTATGCCTCTAATAGACTAGCTCATTGATCAAAGATGGCTATGGTTTCCTAGTCATGGACATGATATGTAATTTGATAACGTGATCAAATCATTAGGAGAATGATGTGATGGACAAGACCCAAACTACAAACCTAGCATATGATCGTGTCAGTTTATTGCTACTGTTTTCTGCATGTCAAGTATCTGTTCCTATGACCATGAGATCATGCAACTCATTGACAGTGGAGGAGTGCCTTGTGTGTATCAAATGTCGCAACGTAACTCAGTGACTATAAGATGCTCTACAGGTATCTCCAAGGGTGTCTGTTGGGTTGTCATGGGTCAAGACTGTGATTTGTTACTTTGTGTGACGGAGAGGATTCTCAGGGCCCACTCGGTAATACAACATTACAATGAGCCTTGCAAGCAATGTGACTAAGTGTTAGCCACAGGATCTTGTATTACGGAACGAATAAAGAGACTTGCCGGTAACGAGATTGAACTAGGTATAGAGATACCGACGATCGAATCTCGGGCAAGTAACATACCGAAGAACAAAGGGAACTGCATACGGGATTAACTGAATCCTTGACATAGAGGTTCGACCGATAAATATCTTCATAGAATATGTAGGAACCAATATGGGCATCTAGGTCCCACTATTGGTTATTGTCCGTAGAGGTGTCTCGGTCATGTCTACATAGTTCTCGAACCCGCAGGGTCTGCACACTTAAGGTTACGTGACGTTTCAGTAGTATAGAGTTATGTATGGTGGTGACCGAAGGTTGTTAGGAGTCCCGGATGCCACGAGGAGCTCCGGAATGGTCCGGTGGTAAAGAATGATATATAGGAAGTCCTGATTTGGTCGTCGAAAAAGTTTCGGGCTCATCGGTAGTGTACCAGGAGTGCCGGGAGGGTACCGGGGGACCATCGGGAGGGGTGTCACACCCCGAGGGGCCTCATGGGCTGTGGGAGGAGACAAACCATCCCCTAGTGGGCTGGCCAAAGCCTCCACTAAAGCCCATGAGGTTTGAGAAGGAAAAAAAATCCAAAGGTGGAGAGGTGGAAAGAGTTTCCAAGTGGAAAGGAGGAATCCTACTCCTAATAGAATTGGAGTAGGACTCCTCCACCTCCAATTTCGAACAAACCTTGAGGGTTTGATGCTGCCTCCTCCCCTCCCTCCCTCCTATATATACTAGAGGATTTAGAGGGGATATCTAACCCTAATTGCCACGTGCTGCCCTCTTCTTCCTCTAGATATGTTTCTCCTCTAGATTAGTTCTGCGGTGCTTAGGCGAAGCCCTGCAGGATTAGTTCACCACCACCATCACCACGCCGTTGTGATGCCGAAGAACTCATCTACCTCTCCGCTCCCTCTTGCTGGATCAAGAAGGCGGAGATCGTCATCGAGCTGTACATGTGCTGAACGCGTAGGTGTCGTCCGTTCGGCGCTAGATCGGAAGGACCATGATCAAGATCACAAGATGATTTGTGATTGTATCGCGGGACGGATCGTGATGGGATCGCGGGACGGATCATGATGAGTTCGCGGGACGGATCGTGATTGGATCGCGGGACGGATCGTGATGGGATCGCGGGACGCTCGGCGATTTGGATCGCGAAGACGTTCGACTACATCAACCGCATTTCTTAATGCTTCCCGCTTAGCGATCTACAAGGGTACATAGATCCACTCTCCCTCTCGTAGATGCTCATCACCATGGATAGATCTTGCGTGTGCGTAGGAAATTTTTTGTTTCCCATGCAACGTTCCCCAACAAGGACGGCCCGCCGCGACCCAGAGAAGCTTGCTGAGCGTCGGCCATCGGAGTGACGAAGCTTGGGAAGCACGAAGCTTGGAGAAGACCTTGACATGCCCCCTACCTGGTGCGCCAAATGTTGGATTTTGGGCTCTGCAAAACCCTTAAGATTCGAACACAGGGGCGTGTGCGAAGATCTCTTGCAGCCTCGCCTGACCTAGCTCGCTACTCGATGAACACAACGACAAACTCGCACGATGACGAGGAAGAAGATGAACACGACAGTTTACCAAGGTTCAGGCCGCTGCAAAGTGTAATACCCTACTCCTGCTTTGGTGGATTGCCTCTCGTGGTGGTTTGGGTGGATGAACTAGTACAATGCGCTTGGGCCTCGTGAGGACACTCAAGGTGTGTTCTTGTCTCGCTATCTCGTGGTGGTGCGTGGAGTAACTAAGTGTTGGGTCGCCTCGGATCCTCCTCTAAGGTGCAACCTATGCTCTATATATAGCGGTGGCCCGGGTCCTCTTCCCTTATCACAATGGCGGGAAGGGATCCCACAACGGCCAATTTCAAAGGGGGGCAGGGGTCGGTGCTCACCCTACCCAAAGGTGGTCTTCGTCTGCAAAGTGACTGTCGATGGCGCAAGGACGGGCTCGACAATGACATCCGCCCTGTAGGGCGGGTGGTTGTGGTCTTCTTGCACTAAAATGGAAACCTTTGTGGGTGCTTTGGGAACCCGCGTACGTCCTTGCTCCCTTTGCACCAAAGGGGAAACTGCAGTGCCTGATGCACTGGTGATCGCCTGTCCTTCCCTGCGTCATCTTTGACTCGTGAGGCCGGGCCTTGCATAGAGATCTCCGCTGCTCCGGAGGGGTCCTGCGGAGGCCCATCCTTTGCGGGTCTTGTCGCTATTCTTCCTCGCGAGTCTAGGGCCCTCGCGAGGGCCTTGTCCTGAATGGGGCCACATCTTGCTGCGTTTGGTCGATGAGGTGGGCCATGCCCTGGGTCGTAGGCAGGCAGGTCTGGGTACCCCCATTCCCAGAACGTCGACACTTTGCAAGCGTACTGACAACAACCACGCTCGCCTCTGGCCACCCTGGCCCATCGAAAATCCCTTGCACGCACGTGTTCTCGCCCGGTGCCAACTACCCGCATTCATGCCGTTGTCGAGTGGTTGCTATGCATTGAAGGCATCCCAGAGCGAATGCGACCTCTCATTACCGGCATTGAAGCGGCGCCGACCGAGAGAGTGTCTCCCGCTGCACACCTGACTGAACACGCCTCCTCGCCGCATTCAAATGCTTCCATTGAATCCACGCGTGTGCCGAGAAACCTGCTCTGGCCACACATCTGTTCTCAAGCCGGTCGACATTAAACACAACATCGGGCAAGATCCTCGCGCCCGCCCACTATTTAAAGCAGGTCGGACACCGTGAAAGAATCATACCACTCCTCCCCCCATCTCCTCCTTCTACCATTTTCTCCACCCCTTTCCATGGCATCCGACGAGCAGGAAGAGTCGTTGTCCGGTATAAAAGCCTGTTGGGTGGCCCGCCGAGGCCGCCGCATATGGTCTAGGCAACACGTTGCTCCACCTCCCTTGCCAATCTCGATGAAGCAAGTGGCCACTCCAAGTGGGCGCCTGATTCAACAATTCGCTGCTCCAAGCCAACTCGCGGAGGAGTGGCGAGTTGCTCGAGGCCAGCACGGCGGAACGAGCCTCGTGGGTGCCGTGGACAAGGCCAGACGCCAAGCCATTTGACGTCAATGTTACGGAACCGCGCCTACCGACGGGAAAAGAAGCCGGCTTGGAGATCGATGAGGCGGCAGCTAGCATGTCCGCGGCCACTGCCGACATCGAGGAATAGTAGTAGTAGAATACACGAGGCCAACATCGATGCATCATCGGCGTACACAAGCGGTTTCTCTCCCTCTCTCACGGGTAACCGTCGTTCGCCGCTCCAAAAACCAACCAGATCCGCGCTTCATGGAAGCAGATGTCCCCCACCCCCTCCGGCTGAAGCACCCCCTTTGCCACTCAGATGAACGTCGCAACTGGACATGGGGAACATACAAGGGAGCAATGGAGCTCATGGGGAACATACATTCTGGGCTACGGGCGGTCCAATAAGCGGGCCATCGGACATAGAAAAGACAAAGGGATCCGTCGTAACCGTTCATAGACTAGTGTAGCGTATCAGTGTCGTTGGAATGGAGCTCAACACGGCCGACATGCACATAGTTTTACTTTTTTTAGTTAAAAATTGTTTAAAATGTAATGAATCTCGTCATGTTTATATGAAATCTGTTGTGTTTGCATGAATTTCATCCGATTTGTTAAAAAAATGTTTAAAATATATGCGGATAAAGTTGGATGGTCAGTCCAGCATCCATGTCCGTGGATTGGTTCCCTTTGTTTGCGAACGAATGCCAGAGCAAATTTATGGATAGTTCGTTGGAGATGCATTTAACCAAGCGATAATTTCGTTTTAAATTGTCCATTATTATGTGCTTTGGTTATCATGATAAAAACAATACACCTTACATAAATGAATGATGGGAGTACATACTAAACATGAAACACTTCCAATCTTTTTCCAATCTTTTTTCTATGCTAAAGCCAGGGATAGAGTTCGTTCGCCAGGCCTCAGCACGGGATCTTCACCGGCCGTCGACGACTGAAGTCGATGCACGCATGCAGGTGCAGGCGTGCAGCCAGTATTCCAGCACTCCAGTACCACGCTATCCAGGCAACACGCACCCGTAAGGCGTAACACACGGCGCGGATGTGCTAGCCGGTCGCAACGCCGCCGACGGGCAGTAGGCAGGATCAAGTTATACCTACGATCCGCAGCTATCTAGCACTCCGGGGTGGCGACCGGGTGCTGCATCCGTAGTTGCTCGTAAAACCTCTTGATGAAGTCGTCGGCCTCGGCGTCCACGCGCTCGTTGCTGCCGCTGCTGCCGTCCTCCGGTACGACCGGGAACGGCGAGTCGGTGACGCGCAGCCGCCGGACACCAGCGGGGCTGCGGCCCAGGATCCATGCCACCATCGGTGATGGCGTCGCCGTCGCCATCCCTGCCACCGCCGGCGTGGCTCTTCCGGACTCCACGTCGGCGCTCATCATCTCGAACGCCCGCGCCACCTCAGCGGCATCCAGGCCTCCGTAGTCGTCGCGGGAGGTGCCCCGACCGCTTCCGCCGCGCCCGCCGCGGCTCTTAAAGGGGAAAAGCCCGTAGTACTGCGGGTACGACGGCGTGGTGGTGCAGCTGAACTCCACCGCCCGCGCGTGGTGCCCGTAGAACGACGCCATGGCGGAAGCTGAGGAGGAGGAGAGGCGGTGGCCATGGCCATGGGCTGTGGCGGGTTGGGCTAGGAGGCCGCGAAGCGCCCGACCGGCGAGCTTGCCTCGGCCGAGGAGGAGGTGCAGGTCCATCATGAGCCGCTTGCGGCAGAGTCCGCGGCGCAGCATGTGGCACACGGCGAGCACGACGTGCCACAGCCGCCGCGCCAGCCCAGGCTCCATGGGCCGCCGCCCGGGCGTCGTCGCGAGATCCATTAATTTTCCCTACTACTGGTTTAATTCGAAACACTCCAAAGGGTGTGGATGCGATACAATGGAAGTAAACAGACACGCCTGGAAGAAGAGTGTGAGAGCAATTATCTTAAGGGATGAGCTTATCTAGGGGCTGATGGATTGTGCAGGCAGCGGGAGGAGAGGAGGTTTATAGGGGAAAGAAAAGCTTCAACTTCAGGGGACCCACGTAAACACATCTTTATAGAAACTTTTGAATATGCATAAGAACAAATTTCAGATAACTTTTGGTGTTTTTTAGTATGAAATATCCATCATCGTTGTTATGTATTCTCTGTGCACTATTATAAGATGTTCTAACTTTTTTTGAATCGGATGTATGTAAACACGTTTTAGTGTGTTTTTTCATTCATTTCAAGCCGTATGTCGTTCATATAAAAATATCCAAACATCTTATAATAGTGAACGGAGTTAGTACTAGTTTCTATCTACAAACAAATTGACATGTTTATTTATTCACTTATTTTAGCATGATATATGTTTTCACTTTCGGGCTTTCAAGTCTTATAATAGTGAATGAGGGAATACTATATTTAGCTTCAAACAAATTGGCATGTTGCATGACATATTTTCACTTTCGGGCTTTCCCAGTCTCATTAGATGGTAAATTGTATTAAAAATTATTGAAGGTAAATGCATTGTCTAGTCCAAACCAATGAATGATAAATTCTCAAATCATACTAGAATCATATTAAAACCCTTCCACTTGGGCAAATTGCAAACTTAAATTTGACAGATAAATCCATCGAAAAATAAAGTTCCAAAAATTCTGAATTGGTCCGAGAGAGGGAGATACAATACTGGTCGTTCCTTCTTCCCAGTCCTTTTACCAGTTCAGCTGTTCTTTGCCGTTTTCTCCAGCTGCATAAATCAAATAGTACAATACATAGATTGTACGTAATCTTGCAACAGAATTTTTTGTAGCGGCACCAACAAATAAGAGTGCACTCAGAAAAACACTATGTAGCCAGTTCACAACGATCATCACCATGAAAACAGCCAAATGTTTGACACCGGCTTCATTGAAGGGTATCAAGATACCGAGACTCTCCAGATTGCCACAACGAAACTGCTCGGCAGATGATGTTTGATGTCCGATTTTCGTACGACTAATGGATCGAGTGGCCGTTGCCCTTTAACTCGCATGCATGTGCAACTGGATTTTCACTGTCGATTCGGAATCGTTCTCGAGTTTTATCGTCCGTATAGCACGGTTCTTGCCACAATACCATTTGCATGCCCAGCCATAATCATCATGTCACACGCAAGTTAACGAGTGTTTTTTTTCCCCGAAAGGCAAGTTAACTAGTGTTATCGGCAGCGATCGCAAACTCGAGCTATAAACTTATGCAAACTCAATCATCGCACAAGGTATATACACAATTGACGTACTGTCATGGATCTTGGTCAAAAGACGAGATACACAGCGCCGGTTTCGTGCTCCCGTGTTTAGCAAAAGCTAAAGCTTAAATTGCTTAGGGAGCAAGTGAGGAACCGAATTTTTCCGTTCTCTTTTCCTTTTCCTACTTCCTTGCTTGTATTCTTGATTTCCTAGCTTTGCCTAAAGCATAGTCATGGATCAGCTTGGAGCTCGAGGCCATGACCATGGCTTTCCAAAGGCTGGTGCTACCTTTTCTTATATCGGGAATCACAGTTGTGTACAGCTGGTTACATTGCTAAGAACGTACAGAAACTGCTAGATGTAAGTTTTTACTCCGTCTAATCCAAATTAATTTGCGCAACCACTACACATTTTGTCTTCTATACACTCCACAGATGCTGCGTCAATTAATTTGTATTCGAGGAAGTAATATTTTTAGAACAAGACACAATACAATCAAAGAAGACGAAGATGACGAAGGTGGAGCGGGGAATAACGAAATGCAGCGCTCCACGGCCACGCGTCGCTCCGTCAGCCGCAGCCACCGCTGCCGCCGCAGCAGCCGCACCCTCCGCCCAGCGCCAAGCTCAGGGCGGCTCCCCCCCTCACCGCCCTTCCCCAGGCTTCCCGTGGCCGTGGACTCCCGGTCCGCTACTCTCCGGGTCCGCTAAATCAGATCTGGATCCGCCGGTCGATCTGGATTCGCCGGTAAGGGCACCGGTCAGTTCGGGCTCATCCTTCGTGGTTGACTCGCAGATCGGAGCCGCCGTGGTGCCACTGTCAGTCGAGGACGCTGGACTGCCTCGCTTGGTCAGCTTTGCCATTAATGCGGAAGTGCTGGACTTCACACCGCTTCCCCCCATTCATGGCGCGCACCGGCCATGCCTCAAGACGTCTGCCGCAAGTGCCTTCAAGAGGCCTGTCGGCGTGCGACGCGGACGTCCCGTCGCTCGAGCCCCGATCCCATGTTCGCCGCTTCCCTCGAGACCAGCCTTGATGATGGCTGGAGCACAATAAAGCCACTGTACTAGTGGAGGGTGCTTCCCAGCTACCAGGGTTCAAGGCGGTGGAGGACTGCTGCTTCTTATCCCCCCCCAACGCGCAAGGATTTCGTCAAGCATCGCTATCGTACCTGCCTGGGCAAAGGTCACTACAAGGCGGATTGCAGAAACCCCTTCCGGTGTCGGGTCTGTCTTCGCTATGGGCACCGCGCCCGTGACTACTCTGCCTCACTGCCGTCCATGCCAAGCCCCCCAAGCGGCCCCTTCTCATCCCCGACGGCGGGGCTCTCGCCATGGTCTGCCCCTGCTGCTACCACTGCTCCATCGTCTGCAACACCTACTGCCATGTCGCCTCGCGTTGGAGATCCATCTCTATGTCAAGAGGAGGGGCACGTCGTCATCGCCACCGCGCCTGCCATGGAGGAAACGGCGACCTCCCTGGCCTCCCTGGGTGCCTTCGTGTGGCTGGGAGGCAACCGTCCGCGCGTCAGCGCGAAGGAGATTAGGGACGCCATTGCCAGCGAATCTTCATCGACCGCAACTACATCAAGGTGGTCCCTCACTTTCCTGAAGACTTCTTCGCTCTATTCACGCACCCGCACCATCGCGACCAGGTTACGGCGTCCCCCGATCGTTTCAACCGCAACGGCCTCGACATCCATGCTGCCAACTGGAGGCCTGAAGCCAACGCCGACTCAGTGGAGGCCTACTTCCACGTGCATCTCTGAACCAAGAACCTGCCTCTCAACGCCTGGTGTGAAGAGGTGGCTGCCCAGGTCCTGGCCTGACACCTTTCTGCACTACTTCGACATTGCCACCGTCAAGCGTGAAGACTCAAGCTCCTTCAACTTGTGGGCGTTGTCCGCCAACCCCTCGGCCATCCCCAAGGTGCTCCGGGTGACGATCCCTGGAAGGCAAACTGCGGGCTACAACAGCGGGACGAGCTCGGTGGTGGGGAGGAGAGGCATCAAGAGGCGTGTCCTGGTGCATCTCGAGACGGTGGAGGACTTCGCCCCCGATGCCAACAACCTCGTTCTGTGGCGTCCCCGCTCCACTCACCAATTCACCATATAGCTCGGCGTGATCGATGGGGAGTCAAGGATGCGCGACCGCATGGAGGTGGCTAGAAGAAGAAGGGATGAGGATAGAGACCGTCATGACGATGATGAAGACCGTGGGCGTCGGGGTGTGAGGATCGCTCCTCCTTCTGGTGCGATCATGTCTTCCGAAGCCGCTCGTGTGCTTCAGAACGTGGGATGGATGAGGACCACCGTGGCTCCCGGGACGACCACCGCGAAGAGAGGGGTGGCCGCCGCGAC
Organism: Hordeum marinum; assembly: GCA_022496015.1. Classification (NCBI taxonomy): domain Eukaryota; kingdom Viridiplantae; phylum Streptophyta; class Magnoliopsida; order Poales; family Poaceae; genus Hordeum; species Hordeum marinum. The sequence continues at coordinate 117,140,636 of CM039672.1, forward strand.
GAACATGACAGGCGGGATGGACGCCGAAGGCACATCGAAGACCCCGACGCTCGCAAGATCGACAATGGGCTGGTTCAGTGACTACCCGGTGGTGCTGTCATCCCAGCCTTGGGCAGAGGAGGCCGCTCCCACCCTGAAGGCTTGGAGTTGCACCCTACATGCCCTGGTGGCGCGGTCAGCCCCATTAGTGAGGAATGCCGTGGCCGCTCACCACCAGCCTCGCCTCGGACCACTTCCTGTGACGTGGTGCAAATCTCCGCCTTGCACTCGCCTAGGGACGACTCCTGGTTGAGCTGGCTCGCCCCCTACTTCGGCGGCCTGGCGAGGTCGACTGTGGTGTGCCTCGCGATGCATCAGGGGTCCCCTGCTCGCACAACTCTGCTGGACGTCATCGAAGTTCCCTTTGATGCTACTCCACTCTCCCTATTGCAGATTGCTACACCGCCCTTACATGTGCTTGCTACCCTAGAGCAGGACCCGTTAGAGCTGACCACCCCGATCTTCATCCCGATGTCCAGTCCGGCTGGGGATGGCCCCACGGTGCCTTTGCCGCTGTTCATCGCTTTTGCACCTGCCCTGCTGCCTCCTCCAAGCTCTCCACCGCCGAGGCCACCCAAGTCAAGGAGGAAAACGCTCGCCGGTGTGACCAGCTTCAATCTCACCCGCACCAGCCCGCGACTTCAAGCCAAGAAGAGGACGATGCTGGTGGCGCAGATGGCAGAGAAGCTCCTCTGCCAACGCATGGGCATCATCAATGAAGTCCAAGAAGTTACTGAAGCTGCCATCAACAAGTTCGTAGCCATGTTTCACGACCAACTCCCTGACATCACAATGTCGGCCCTTCGCACCCTCTTCAACTTGGACTGTGATCTTGCTAAGGCTGTGGAGGATGCCTTGGTGGAACATGGCGGCAGCGCCGGAACTGAGCTACCAGCTGGAAATGATGAGGTCGCCGGAGAGGCGGCATGACTAGACGAACTGGTCCCTGAAGATGTAGCTAGTTCTCCATGTTAGCCAAGTCCAACTATACCTGTGTGTCTATGTGTGTATGCCTGTTTCGGGTTGTTCATGAAGACAACTACCCCATATGGCCCTGGCAAGGCGAGAGTGTGTGTGTTCAGTTTGTATTGTTGTGCTTGGAAGATGCTTTGTATTTGCTTCAGTTTCTGCAACCTGATGGTGTTCAAGAGAATGTGCTCTTCTTGCCCACGTCATTCTACTCCTGCGCAGTATCACATGTCCATAGAGCACCTAATGGTAGCTCAATTATTGTATCCCAGGTTCCAATATGAGTGACCAAAACTTGAGAATTCTGAACTGGAACGTCCACGGCTTGAATTGCCCCAACTGACGAACTACCATCCGTGAAACCATTGCAGCTACTCCCTGCCACCTCGTCTGCTTACAAGAAACCAAACTTGAGAATGTAGACACCTACATGGCTGCGTCTCTCGGAGGGCGCCGGCTCAAAGGCTTCGCCCAACGACCTGTTGTGGGCACACGTGGTGGCATCCTGATGTTATGGGATGAAAACCTCTTGGAGCTCCAGAACATTAATGTTCTGGAGCTTTCTCCCTCTCTGCTACAATCAAGATAACCAGAACCAACACTTCATTCAAATTCACAACTGTCTATGGGCCCACTCGCAACAACCTCAAAGACTTGTTTTTCCAAGAGTTGGTTAGCGAGAAGCCTGCTCCTGGCACTAGATGGTTGCTGGCTGGAGACTTTAATCAGATTTACCGGACAAGAGACAAGAATAGTGTTACCAGTAACCGCAGCCGAATGACTTGCTTTCGCAACGCCCTAAATTCTTGTGATCTAAAAGAAACTCACCTACAAAATAGGAAATTCACTTGGAGCAATGAACGAAGTGATCCAACCATGAGCAAGCCAAATTGTTTTTTTTTGCAATGAAGACTAGGATATCGAGTTTGGCAATCACCTACTGCATGCCCTCTCTTCATCCCTCTTCGACCACTGACCTCTCCTTCTCGCAAATGCTCGTGGACTGCCTAAGTCAAAGTGCTTTCGCTTTGAATTTTTTTGGATCGATATGCCCGGCTTCAAGGAGGTGGTTCAATCTGCTTGGAATCAAGAGACGACCCACGTTGACCCATACCATGTCTTATTTTACAAACTAAAGAAGACCAGCCAAGCGCTCAGGAAATGGAGCAAGAATATCTTTGCACACTCCAAGGTACAACTGCACATGGCTCTGGAGATCATCCTTCGGCTGGATGTGGCGCAAGAGCTTAGGCCTCTTAGCATGGAGGAGCAGGGCATTTGCATACGACTCAAGAAAAAGGTTGTTGCTCTCGTCGTGATGGACCGCGCCAGAAAGAGACAAAACTCTAGAATCACCAACCTAAAAGAAGGCAATGTTAACAGTCGCTTCTTCCATCCGTGCGTCAATCATAGAAGAAGGAAGAACTTCATTCGTCGTTTGAAGCACAACAACGGTTGGGTGGTGGAGCATGACCACAAAAAATCCATCATCCAAAACCACTTTGCTAAGGTCACAAGCGCGGACTGTCCCGCCACAAGGATTTCAATTGGGGCAACATACCGGTTCCTGCATACGATCTTTCAGATCTCGAGATGGCCATTTCTGAGGAGAAGGTTAGGCGCGCGATTTTTGATCTCCCCTGTGACAAAGCACCGGGCCCTGACGGCTTCAACGGTGCCTTCTTCAAAGAGTGCTGGGAATTATTAAAGATGACATTATGAAGGCCGTGAGTCACTTCTCAAACCTGCACACATCCAACTTTCGGTGGCTCAACTCAGCCAACATTGCCCTCATTCCGAAGAAAGATGGGGCGGAGAGCATCTCAGACTTCCACCTTATTAGCCTCATCCACGCCATTGCTAAGATTATTGCCAAGGTGTTGGCTTCACGACTAGCCCCTCATATGCACGACCTGGTCTCCTCTGCACAAAGCTCCTTCATAAAGAAAATAAGTATCCATGATAACTTTATGTATGTTAGAAACATGGTGAGAAAGCCCCACAAAACCTGCTCCGTGAACCTTTTGTTCAAGCTTGACATCAAAAAGGCCTTTGACTCAGTATGATGGGACTTCCTTATGGATCTATTGAGGCACCTTGGGTTCCCGGCCAGATTACGAGATTGGGTTTCGGCTTTGCTCTCCATGGCCTCCTCGAGGATTCTGCTTAACGGGGTGGTGGGAGACCCGATGAAGCATGGATGTGTTCTCCGACAGGGAGATCCGTTATCCCCACTCTTGTTTGTCATGGCAATTGACTCGCTGCACCATCTTCTCAACAAGGCCACCGAGCAAGGACATCTTCATCCCGTTTGTGGAAGAACACCAACCATCAGGACGTCCTTGTACACTGTCGATGCAGCCATCTTTCTCAAGCCCACTAAGGAGGACGTTCGTTTCCTCGCCTCTTTCGTGACCAACTTTGGGGATGTGACCGGGCTGGTCACTAACTGTGCTAAAAGTCTGGTGGCCCCGATTCGATGTGGCAACATAGACCTCGATGACATCCTATAGGCCTTCCTGGTGGCGCGTACTGCGTTCCCAATGCGATATTTTGGCCTCCCACTTTCAGTCAAGCGCCTCAAAAGCATTCACTTCCAGCATCTGCTGGATAAGGCTACTGACAAATACCTCCTTGGCAGCGGAGACATGTCGCCAGTGCGGGTCGCGTCGTCCTTGTTAAGGCGGTCCTCGCGACCATTTCTATTTATCACCTCGCGCTGCTGTCAATATCCTTCAGGCTACCGATAGTCTTCAGCGCGCTTACCTCTGGGCGGGCTCTGACAAAGTCTCGGGAGGGAAATGCAAGATCAATTGGGACCTTGTCTGTAAGCCTAAACAATTCTGTGGCTTGGGTGTGCTCAACTTGGACAAATTCGCTCTGGCACTCCGCCTACGATGGATTTGGTCCGAATGGGATGACAAAAGCAAGCCATGGCTAGGCATGGGATCTCCATGCTCCGAAGATGACCGCAAGTTTTTTGCGGCTGCTACAACAGTCACAATTGGGGACGGGCACACAACAAGGTTTTGGAACTCTCCCTGGCTCCATGGTTTGTTCCCCCCGCGACATTGCCCCGAGTATCTTCGATATCTCCCAAAAAAAGAATTGCACTGTCCAGCATGCCCTTAAAAACAACCAGCGGGTCTCCCTCATTGACACCTCCAATGGCCTCACTCTTGCACATGTTCAACAATTTTCCGACCTTTGGGAGAACGAGGACTTGGAAGACTCAATCATTTGGAAATTCACCAAGGACGGAGTGTACTCGACATCCTCAGCCTATAGAGCACAATTTCAGGGTCTCACTTCATCTGACCTCATCCTTTCAGTTTGGAGGGTCTGGGTCCCTCCCCGATGCAAATTCTTTGCGTGGTTGGTCCTTCAAAACAGAATTTGGACATCAGATCGGCTTATACGTCGCGGCTGGCCAAACTGTGGCCTCTGCCCTCTTTGCAAGCAGTGTCAGGAGTCGACTGTCCATCTTATCTTCCAATGTCGCTACACCATCCATGTTTGGAACCATATTCTTCCTTGGCTTGGTATGCACCACGTCTTTACGGCTGCATGGCAGACTTGGGCGTCCGTGCGAGATTGATGGAATGGCAACCTCCAGATTCGTAAGGGCACACCTAAGGTCATCGCCTCACTTATGATGCTCATCTCTTGGGAGATATGGACGGAGCGTAACGCAAGGATCTTCCGACACATGGCCATCCTATCCATGGTTCTAATTTGTAAGACCAAAGAGGAGGGGTCGCTGTGGGTGATGGTGGGTGCGAAGCACATGAGTGTTGTAATATCGCGAGAGTAGACCTTTATTTTTGCCGCTTTGCGGCTCTTGTTTAAACCCCCTTCTTAATCAATGAAAAGGCAAATCTTTTGCCATGTATCAAAATTTTTTTTGAACAAAAATAACTTTTAGAGTTACGTGTGCATGGGCGTGCCACACATGACGGTCTTTGATGGAAAAATAAGAAGTGAGTTTACAATACATATACTACTGACTAAGATTTGTATTATAGTAAGAGGGTTGAGCTCATTTTGCTCTGCAGTTGGTGTTGTTGGTTCCTTAAAAAACCACTCTATTGAAAAATATAAGGTGTATTTATTTTTTAAAAATTCAAACATTTTTTGTTTAATCAAATTTATAGAAAAATATATAAAATCAATAATATCAAATCGGTAAGATTAGATTCATCATGAAATGTATTTTCATACTTTTTAGATTAATATTGTGGATATCGATATTTTTGTTTTGAACTTGATCAAAGTTAAAGATTGTTGACCTTCCAAAAAACTAATATCCTTTACATTTGGAGCTGATCGAATATTTATTTTGGTGGGTGAGAGAGATGATAGTGTATGTTTTATTTCTATTTATAATACGATTATTTGGTGGACCTTTCGTGATGTGAGTTTGTGTTATCCGCTAACCAACCTATATTTATACGGGAAATTTTTGGCATCGATAGCTGCATGTACTATATTGGTGTTATAATATCACATGATGACACTTATTTTTTCTAGGTGATGGGAGGGTGTGAAGGATTGATGTATTTTTATATGCCAGTTGTTGCTGATTGATTTGAAAAATCGTTGGTCCAATCCGTAAACTAGATCCAAAATTAGATACATCAATTGAATGAAAAAGCTTGAAAATTAGGGGACACGATGAATTAAAAGAGTTGAAGGGAGAACTTGATAAATTGTTGTGATGCGGAGCATCTTACGGATATCACCATGACAAGAGTCTATTTGGCAAGTGACACGTGCCATGACTAGTTCACATACATCAAGGTGAATCATCTCCTTTACACGTGCTCACTTGACCACCTCGAGGATGGTATACTACTTGAAACTCCTCTCGTGTGTGTGAATAGGTATTGCCGGAGCTTCAAGGACGATGAGGAGGAATGCAAGCAACTACATACAACTACACCATCCGTGAGGGACGCTTGGAAGCGGAGACGGAATAAGACGGAGTCCAGAAGCCGGAGAAAGGCCAAACAGCCAAGTCCCAGGCGACCCTGTGCACACGGGCCTAGAAGACACCATGCGCACGAGGGTACCCGAAACTCTAGACACCCAGTGCGCACGGGCCCAGAAGACCCCGTGCCCACAGGACCCCGTGTCCACGGGACATGCCCGTGTGCACGGGCTAATTGGCTGGCAACCTAGAGACCACGTGCGCACGGGCTCCACTTTCCCCGTGCGCACCCCCCCCCGTGTGTTTCGGCTGGGCTTCGCCCATGTACCCCTCTCTCACCCCTTGGTTGCCTTGGACCTATATATACTCTCCACCATCCTCCATCTAGGGTTAGCTATTGTTTTGCACTTGTGAGCATAGCTCCATTACTTGTCTCTCTTGAGGAGCTTGTCCTCCTTTGGAGGTAGATTCAAGTGATGCCAAGGACCCTCTAGAGGGAAGATCCCTAGTGGATTCAAGGCCCCATCTCCCCATGGGATTTGGGATGAACTCTACCATGTATCTTACTTTCCCTTTGTTGTTCTTGTTCCTTGTGGATCTTGTGTATGGTGAGTCTAGTGGATGTGTGATTGGACTTGTTCTTAAGTGTTTCCTCTTGTGATTTCTCCCCGTTCATCCCCGTGTTCTTCGTATTCTTGAGGTTTCCCCCTCCAATTCGTGAAAGATCGAAATACACGGGTCTTCCCCGTATCAAATGGTACCATGCCCCACGTTTCTCACGAATTTGGAGTCCCCCTCTTCATTTTCTAGCTTGAATTTGTTCGATTTCATCCCAATTCGAAAATCCCCAACAAAAAGAGCCTTACCAATTTTTTTGTGATTTGTTGTTCCTAGTGCGTTTTTGTTGATTTCAATCCACGAATTTCGTTCTTGGCAAGTATAACTAACCTTCCCTCCACCAAATCCACCTAATTGTTCCTTATCACCATAAAATCTAAAAACAAATCACCAAAATTCCACCCACCCCATGCCCACGGGCTCAAAAGACCCCGTGCGCATGGCCCCCCGCGTTCTGCCTGACCACCCCATGCACACGGGCTAAATAGACCCCGTGCGCACGCCCCCCTCGTGTCCACGGCCTTGTCCCATGCGCACGGGACCCCGTGTCGACGACCTCAAACCCCGTGCACATGCCCCCCCAGTTTCAGCTTCGGGTCTTCACCGTTTCGGCCGTAACTTTCGCCCCCGAACTCCGATTTGCGTGTTCTATGGATCGTTTTGAAGCTGTCGACGTGCCCAAGCTGCTCATCTTGGTTTTACCATCATTTGAACACTTCAAAATTTTCAAATTTTGGCATCTTTGCATAGGCTTTCCACCATAACTTCCGCACCACCACCCAAAACTTCTGGAACCTAACCCATTTGGTTTCCCTTTGCATTTGTGGTTGTTTGAGTTGTGATTTGAGTCTCCTAAGGTGTTTCGACTACTTAGGGATGATTACTTCTTCATGTACCACCGGTAACTCGTATCGTTCCATCATCTACATCGAGCACCGACGTTCGACATTGATGACGACCATCTATCCTTTGAGACCATCTTCAACCGGAACAAGGCCGCTTCACCCCGACTTCGTGAAAGGTTAAGTGTGATGAAGGTATACATTTAGTCATACACTTTTCCTTCCTTGCCATTTCATCTTGTTAGCCCCACCATCTTTGCAATTACCTTCATACCTATTGATACTAGCTATCCGAGTATTGTCGGGCTTCGTGAAAACTTGTGCACCTTAGTGATACGATATCATATTGTTGCATCATTGGAAATATCATATAGTACAATTGCTTACTCCCGTGAATATCTTGCAATATTTATCTCATATAGTTTGTTGAGGCTCAATAAGAAGAGTGGAAAGGAAGAGGAGAAAAAAAAGCTTTTAAGCAAGAAAGAAAGATCATAAGCTTAAAAGCAAAAAAGAGTTGCACGTGAAAAGAGATACTTGTGCATGAGGACACATGGAATAGGTAACATATGCTTCCATGAATAGGATTGGTGCCAAGTGGTGAATCGTGTCCAAGCGTGCAATCAAGCTAGTGTCTCTCCTTGTGTTTATGCAACGTGATCTTAGTCTTTATTAGGCAATTTTGTATTGCCCATTCCCTATAGTTGCACATGCCCCATTATCCCACCACGTGTGTTTCTTTATTGCCCTGCTCTATATTTGTGATCTCTTACTTCACATTTTGAGTCCTTTGGATTTATTTCAACATTTACAATATCTTGGACTTTAATTTGCATGAGTTTGTGCCACTTGTCCTAACCGAGCCACTTGATAAGCTTTATATTATAGTTGTGAGCGAACAAGTACGGTACCAATTCCACTATTCTCTCAATTCACATTGAGTGAAACGGGATACATCCTAAACTTTGGGAATGATATCTTGGTATTGTTTATGTCATTTCCCACTCACATTTGCTCAAGTCTTCTAATGGCTAGGCAATGCACGACATCTTCGGTCTTCGATGGCTACATCAACATGAACAACTACATCAACCAAAACTCGAGCAACTCACCATCAACATACGACACTCTGAAGCTTGGAAAAGAGACTACATAGACGCACACATGGAGCAACTTCGACACATGGTGACCAAATACAAGTCTTATTCCTCTTCGTCATCGTCACGACATAGACGCTCAAGTCGCACATCTTCGAAGAAACAAGTGCGTGAAGACCAAGAACACCACCAAGGGAAAGATTCTACGCCAAGATCAAGGCGATCGACTACACGCATGGATGACCCTTCCATCTTTGGAAGCATCCCAAGGAAGATGGCCGAGAATGGGATTTTCCCTTAGGTCATGAGGCTAGTGATGATGTGCCATCTTCGGCCTTCATCCATGACAACGATGAGACGGTTGAGCATGGGACTATCCCTTCAACCATGGCGGCGAAAGGAGTTGAGAATGGAGACGTTTGCACCTACATATCTCCAACACCCACATATGACGAGATGCCCCAATTTCTATGTGAGGAGAGCCACCACCACATGAGTGAGATGAGTGACTACACCATATGTGACATTGAGTGCATTTCCTATGAGACGATGAGCGTGACCACCACTAGCCTCCTATATGATGAGTTGCCCCATTTCCCATGTGAGTAGAGCCACAACGCCCACCACTTGAGTGTGATGAGTGACTCCACCATATGTGACTATGAGCGCAACTACCTAGAGGGGATGAGTGAGCCACCACCACATAGAGCGAGTGACGTAGTTGATAGGGCATATGAGACCATTTCGATTTCTAACAACTTAACCTCTACCTCTATTGTGTCTTCTCCTTTGGTGCTAGGTCCCATATACGACGACGTGTCGATCCTTGACGACTTCGTCCTCCCTTTGGGCAAGACGATGACCATGGTGGAATATCATGCACCCCCACATGGTTCCATCACGATGACGAGGACCATGAGTTGGTTTATCCCACCTCACCTACACCACATGAGTGGAATGAGAAAGATAAAATAGGTGAAGGTGATGTTTTTGTCCCACTACTAGACTATCTTGACATTGATTTCTTGCATGATGTTGAAGGTGTTGCTTGTCATACTTCTTTTGCTTAATATTGTGGATGCCAATATTTTTTTTTTGAACTTGATCAAAGCTAAAGATTCTTGAACTTCCAAAAAACTAATATCCTTTATATTTGGAGCTGATTGAATATTTATTTTGATGGGTGAGCGAGATGATAGCGTATCTTTTATTTTTATTTATAATACGACTATTTTGTGGACCTTTCGTGATTTGAGTTTGTGTTATTCGCTAACCAACCTATATTTATATGAGAATATTTCGAGGTCGATAGCTACATGTACTATATTGGTGTTATAATATCACATGATGACACTTATTTTTTTCTAGGTGGTGGGAGGGTGTGCGGGATTGATATATTTTTATATGCCGGTTGCTGTTGATTGATTTGAAAAATCATCAGTCCGATCAAAATCGTAAACCAGATCCAAAATTAGATACATCAATTGAATGAAAAAGCTTTAAAATTAGGAGACATAGTGAATTAAAAGAATTGAAGGGAGATCTTGATAAATTGTTGACCCAATTCTAAATTTAATACCTAACTAATTGCGAGACATTAAAAATTGGAAAGCATGATGTATAAAATAAAATGATTGAATAAGAGAGCTTTGAGAAATTGTTGGCCCGGTCAAAATCGGGTGACCCAATTCTTAATGAAGACCTCAATTGAGTGTGAACTCTTTACAGCTAGGAGCCATAGTGTTATAGAGGATGGATGATTGAACAGTTGAAATGACATGAACCATGTTTAAGGCCAAGAGCCTAATAAATGTCCTAAAAAGAATTAAGTCATGTTGGGCCGAAGCGTATTATCAACCTAATGTGTCAATTAATCATAATTACTCTTAATTTTAATTACAAATCTATTCATTATAATAACAAAACATCGAGGCATGTGTGTTATATGAATTTTTTTAGCGGTCCATTCGCCTCCGCATGAGCCCTAATCCCTAGGTATATAGCCTAACGACTAGTTGGACTCCCAGAGCAGTAGTTTGCAGTAGGTAGCAAGATTTTCACTGGGAAGAAACTAAGGTATCAATTCGTGGAGGCAAGAGTATTATGTAGCATGTTCATAGATCGAGATTCATATGCACCATATGGACTTTCAGTGTAAACACTGCTAGTTGTTTTAAGCAAGATGACATACTCTTATTTACTGGATACAAATGAATCAACTAATAAACCTTTACCCTTTGTGGCAACAATTCAATACAAACCTTTTGCACAAAATATCACTGCAATAGATTACTTGGAAGATTGAACCCTAGTAATGCACACCTCTACAATAAAAAAGAACCGATCTAAACTTCTCAAGAATAAACAAGCAACCGAAGAGAAATACACATCTATAGATCAAATATAAAGGCATTCATAGACCTAAACATATAGAAATAAGTTGTCACAGGATCCAAACCATCGCGAAAAATTCATCAGATCAACCATAATTATGTTGGACAACACATGTAGCTATTGTGTTGAACATAAGTGAAGAGGTCACATCTTATCAACTACTATGAAACTTGTAATCTGGGGGTGGACTACTCAAAACTCAGCTCAAAGCACAAGGACCAATGATGAAGATGGAAATGAATCCCCCCTCCGACAGAGTACCAGATGAGGGGTAAAACAAAGATCGTCTCCAAACACAATTTGGTGGCAGTACAAAAATGCTCGATAAATTGGGGTAGGGTTTTCCAGTATATAAAGATCGTCGGGCACCAGAGCCACCTAAAGGGAGGCGCCTAGCGGGCTAGGCGCACCTATAAGGTGGGAGCCTAGGGCCCGTGGTGCCCACCTAGTGCTGAGCCTTGGGTCCGATCCTTTTCCGACACAAAAAACTTCCTCCTATTTGTATTGATTTTTGGGGACTTTTTAATGGTGACTTTATGGAATTCTAAAAAGAAAAAAAATAGAAATTGACACTGAGCATTAAATTAATAGGTTAATTACTCAAAATAGTTTTAAAACGTTGCAACTTAAATAATAATTAGCACAACACATACAAAATTGGACATACACCTATGACGCAATGACCGATGGATCCAATTTGCACGGAAACTATGGATGTCGTATTATGACTATTCTGTGCGATTTGCCTCGGTTGTCTCCAAATCCATACGTGATATGGAACCTACCAATATAATGACTCTGCTAGAGTTGCTATAATCCTCCCATCTCCCATGGAATTTCGGATTTCTGGATAATTAGAAATTCCTTTTTTTAATGTATGTTCATGTAAATACATTCTAAAAGTTGGAAACTAAAGCTTTTGAAAGTTCCATTTTTTAAATAATTAGAAACTTAAAAAAATAGGAATTTCTCGATAGTTCAAACTTCTAGTTCTTTTCAATGTTACAAAAAAATAAAGTTTGATAAGGCACTAACTTTCCAAAAGAAAAGAAATTCTACATGGTACGAAAATGACCGGTGTGTTTTCAGTGATAGGCAGGCAATAGCATTCACAATATAGTCCCCCCTTTGTGCTCGAAAAGAAAACCTATAAACAAATTCAAGACCAAAAGCTGTAAAATTTGACTTAGTTTGTTGATTTTTCTACCAACAACTAAATTAGTATCCTTATAAATACTATAAAATATACTCCCTCCGTTCGGAAATACTTGTCATAGAAATGAATATATATTTATTTTTATTCATTTCTATGACAAGTATTTCCGGACGGAGGGAGTATTTTCATAATCATATAATTTGGAATTGTAGATGTTGATCTTTTCCATATGTTAAACTTTACGTCGCTTGATTTCAGACCAAATTTATAGGCCTTCATTCGAGCCCGGAGGTTGTATACACGACTGTCCATGCATGCAGCGGAAATCAACTGACACTAGCAAATCACACTGTCACGTCAGATTTCATGTAGATTTCGATAAATATATCTGATCCATCCTATCCACCTTATCCAAAGAAAAAATATAATATATTTTATATGCAACATTGGACGCTGATTTGGCCAAATCAGACGTGCGTGCGGTAGTTGGTTTGGTGCGCTCAAATGCAAGTGGCATGGTGCTTTCCATCATGGCGTCCCGCTTTTGAGGGAAAAGCATCCACAATGAAAAGCAAACTACACAGACAAAAGCCAACCCGAAACCCTAATCTTTTGCGCTTTAGCCAAACCAGCTCCCTTTGCCTTTCCCCCCCTCCCGTTGCAGTGGGTTGTCTAGCTTATCTACCTAGTAATAGTATTACTCCAGTGGTAGCGGGCTATGGCAGCCACCGATACTAGAACGACGATCCGACGGGCAAGATGACGCTCTCTACTACTCAATCATATCTCTCGTCACTGTTTCGGGTACCAATATTCAGGATTGAAGTTTTTTATTTTCTGGCTTGCGGCAGAGGATTGAAGCTTTGACATAGTACTGTCAAATTTGCGCTTCATGTACGTCTGCATTGTGTGTGACTTGTTTCATTACTTATTTCATACACCAAGTGTTGTGATCTTTTTCAAGCAATAACTGGAAAACAACATTTCTACAGTAATTTCATATATTAAACCAAGGTATCATATAGATGCAAAAAGAAAAGGAAAAGAGATAACAAGGAAAAGCAAGACCAGGGAAAATCAGCCAACTCCTTGTTTTGTGAACATCATAGTAAAATCCGTGTTTACTGAAATCAGGTATTACTATCAATCGAGTCTTGAAGAATGGTGAGGTTGTTTAATATGATAGCTCGTGATCTCGAGTTCCTGCTTTAACAACGTTTCCAGCATAAAATTTATGGACTTGTTCAAAATCTATTATTCCTCACCATCCAAATTTTCCAACATCTCATAATTATAATGTTCTCAACTATGACAACTAAGAACTTTAATTTGGCGACAGTGATCTACTTTGAGGGTTTCGCCTTTCCAGAAAGTGCGCATGGACGAGAGCAAAGGTACATAGAGCAACAGTGAGTTTCTGCTTATTGACGAAATTATTTTGTCTGCACTAGCGTTCATCGACAATTCCAATCGTAAAATTAGTTTTTTACACTAACGTGGAATTGGGTACCAGTGATTGGCGCAAGTCCTATCAGTGACAGACACGACGCTCGCCACTGGAAACATGTTACTGTGGGCTGGGCGCTTGTCACTCGTATCCCTCGACACTGGTAGGATATCGTACCAGTGGCGAGTTGAACCACTCGCCACCATCTCGTAGAGTGACCCAGGTCAAAACAATACACTGCAGCGGCAACATTTTGCACATTCCATTAGGGAACTTTTACCGTGTATCATAATATATAAGAGCATTTCTAACGGATCTCGTAAAAGTCAAATCTGAAAAACGTGTTTACAGTTCACAACAGATTGGATTTGCGGGGCTAATTCGTGCGCTGCAGATTAGACACCATATATGAAACTATAAAATTTGAAAAAAAAGACATTCGCAGGAGAAACTTGCAACGACATTCATCTTGATCATCATACTACAACATAGATATTTGGTCATCATATCACATCTTGATCATTGTACTACGTACCGAAGGGGTGGGGGATCCGCGGGCCGTGTAGCGTACCCGAGCCTAGGCTACCAAAATAGACGAGTGTGGCGGCGACGACACGTCGGAGGAGCCGGAGGACCTCAGTCCTCGTCGGAGTCGAGATCAATCCAGACCTTGGCATGCTCGGCCTTCATGAAGCGCAGGTCCGCCTCCTTGGACGCGTGCGCCTGCGATGTCGCGACGCCCTCCTTGAGGAATATCTCGTCGATCTCGAGCTCGCGACAGCGGCATGAGTCGTCCTCTTCCACCTCCCTCGCCGAGCAATCCGTTAAGGTGTGCTCAAGGTGGTCCTCCTGCCTCGGGGTGGGGGGGGGTGGGGGAGGTAGTCTTCGGGGCTAATGACACCTTGACATGGCAGATCCGCGTCGGCCTCGAGCTTGGTGGCAAGCAGCCCGAGCTCCTCCGGCTCTCTCTTGACCGGAGTGAGCCGCGAGCTCGAGGCGCTTGAGGACGAGCTCCCCACGGCAGAGGAGCCGTAGGAGACGCGGCGCGGACCGCGAGCTCGCGCTCCTACTCATGGAACTCGCGGCATTGGAATGCCGGTGGCGGCCGACTCCCACAGTTCAGTCACTATCGCTGACTGCTTCAGTCGACGACAGTCTCGAGGACTACACCGAGTGTGTGCGCTTAGCGCGTCCCACTGGAAGGTCAGTCGGCTTGAGGTACTTCTACAAATTCAGCAACAGGTTCTACACCCTGACTTTCAACGTTGAGAGGCTCTGGTCCATGGACCATCACCACATCCTCTTCGAAAAGTACCACTATGGCTACTTCTACAAACTCAGCAACAGGTTCTACACCCCGAATGTCAACGTCGAGAGGCTACAGTCCATGGATCAGCACCGCATCATCTTCGACAAGTACCACTACAACAACTTCTACAAACTCAGCAACATTTTCTACACCCTGATTGTCAACGTCGAGAGGCTATGGTCTATGGACCATCACTGCATCCTCTTCGACAAGTACCATTATGGCTACTTATACGAGCTCAGCAACTGGTTCTACATAAGGTTCATTCCGATTCTAAAACTCACGATGACTACTACAGTCAATAGCAGCCTCGAGGACTACACCCAGTGCGTGCGCTCAGCGCGCCCCCACCGGAACTAGAGAACACCCAGTGGGTGTGACCAGACACAATCCCAATCGGGACCCTACACGAAAACAAGAAAAAGACAAGTTGCACACGGATGGAAATTCCCGACAGAAGAAGGTACTTACAAGGGTACTTACTCTAACATTCTTGTTCAGCGCCTCGCTAGCGTCATAAGCCTCCTGCAGTCGGCCACCCATCAGCTCCAACTGGATTGATGCCTCCTTGCCCGCTCCCACTTGGTCCTCCGGGACATGCTGCACCATGAAGATATTGGCCACGGGAGGGACTACCAAAGGAGGTGACAAACCCGCTCCAAGTGCGGCCCCAGCCCTTGGTGGTTTCTTGAACCGGTGACGAGGCCTTGGTAGGTGAAGCGTCCCGCATCACGACGTCTGCATCGGCGAAGGGTTGCGACAGGTCAACCTTGTCGGTCTCATCAATATATATCACCTCACGTGGCGCTGCAAGCATTCAGAAAACATTCGGAAGTGAATAGAACGGAAAAAACATTGTGCCCTAAAACAGAGCCCGCGTGAATTCAAAGACTACCTTCTGAAGACGCAACTGTCGGAATCGGGGCTTCGGGGGCACAAGAAGGTTCAAACTCTTGGCTGCGCTTGCTCACCAGCCCTGTTCTATGTCGCCAGCCTCTGGTTATGCCGCCGTGATCACGAGCTACGGGAAAAGAACATGGACACAACCATTAACCAGGTTCGGGCCACCTTGCGGCGTAAGACCCTACTCCTGCTTGTCTGAATTGCTTGGAGATATGAGAGGTTACAAAGGTGTGTTCTTCCTCTCCCCGGGCCGATCCCCCTCTATGGCCAAGGCCTACTCTATCTTATACTCGCCCATGGTTCTCTTCCCCCGAAATCACAAGGTGGGAAGGCTCGCCACAGCAGGCCGTTTGAAGGGGGACAAGATCGCAGACTATCCCGACAAAGCAGTCCACACCTGCTAAAGCTCCTTGCCGTGACACGCTAGTGGGCTTGGGGATGACCTCCATCTTGTCGAGCCCACGACCTTGGTCTCCTTTGATCAAAGGGGAAACCTTTGGGTATTGCTTTGGGAACCGGCAAGCTGGCCTCGCCCCTTTAGCAGAAAAGAGAAAGGCTTCTCAATTCGTGCCTGAACCGGCGAGCTGGCGCGGCCCACGTCACCCACGTGAAGGCGTAGGACCAGGTGGCTTCGCCGAGCCTCCCTCGACCAGTCCGCCCCACGAAGGTCCCGATGGTAGCCTCGGATGGGGGCCTCGCGCGCGCGTGCTGGGGGGAGGGGTGTGCTCTGCAAGACTCCTGAAGAAGCTTGTTGTCATGCGTCTCGCGAGGCGAGGGGGGGGGCTCGCGAGTGTCTTGCTTGTGAAGCCCCGGGCTGGGATACCATGGGCCCTCGATATGCTACGCATCCTGGGCCACAGGCAGAGGGGCCTGGGTACCCCAAGTCCCAGGGGGCCGACAGCAACATCGATGTCGGTCTAGTCGGTTCGAGCAAGGCGGTCGAGGTATCAACGCTGCAACGAAATCATTCGGAACATCAAGTCACTCGAACGAATAACGAAATATTAACCGAAGTAGAAGCACTTACATTGAGGCCAGGGGCACATCAACCTTGATCTTGGGCAGGACGGCCTTCCGAGGCTTGCCGCTAGCAACCTTGGGCTGCTTGGCTACCTTCTCGGGTGACGGGGTGATCTCTCCACGCCCGCTCTTTGAACCGCGAGTGCTTGGCCCCTTGGTGTTGCCCCCGTGGATCCCCGAATCCCGTCACGCCTTGGAGCGAGCCTCGGGCGGGGCCTCATCCAACAGAGAAGATTCTGTCTCGTCCACATCGTACGAATCCTCTTCCTCCCTGTCGCTTTCGTCATCTTCCTCGTACTCCTCTTTGCCCCCCAGTCCTCCTGGTGCTCAGTGTCACTCTCCACATCAACTGTTGTGCGGTCCACGACCGACACCAGGCTCACCATATCCTTGAAGGCCTGCCGAGTGAACTTTATGTCGGTAAAGACAATTTACAACGAACGTCATGATCACTTGGAGAAAGATCACTCGAAAGTTACCTCATTCGATGGATTATCGACTGGGAGTGAGGGAACCAGCCTCGATCCCGCAGATTGTCGTGGGTGGGGGTGATTGCCATCAACTTGGCCTCCACCGCTTTCATCTCAAGCTCCTCCGGGTGCGTTCGTGTGGGATCACTCGACCCTATGTACATCCACATGGGATGGTCCCTAGCCTGAAGCGGCTGGATCCTTCGCTGGAAGAAAACCTCTAGTAGGCCCAAGTCATTGATGCTCTTCCACACCAAGGCAACCACGCGATCACCAGGATGTCCTCCTCCGTTTTATCCTTTTTGACACGGTCAACGAAGGGACTGGCCGAATGTGTTCTGCCTAATATGGTGGAAGGCCCGATTGACCCTCACCGATTTGGACGTCTAGGCAGTAAAACCAAGAGTCTTGCGAGCCCTTCACCGAGTCCAGAAACATCATCAGAAGAAAATTGAACTTCCCCCTCAACTAAATCCCTAATCCCCCGCATAACTACGCTAAGTTCGTCTTCTCCCCCTTCCGAGTGGAGTTCTTCACAGTCATCACTCGACATGTAAAGAGATATTCGAATAACCCCTAGTGGGGATGGCAGCCCAAGAAGTTTTCTCAAAGAGAAATGAAGGTAACTAGGTAGGAAACGACGTTGGGGGAGATGATGGAGTTGAGCACCGTAGAAATCCAAGAAAGCGCCGAAGAATGGATGAGGCGGAAGGGAGAAACCTCTTTCGACATGCGTGGTGAGGAGGACCCACTCGTCCCCTTGCGTCACTAGCTCGACCTTTCCCACCTCCACCAACCGCCAGCTCCTAGCGGCCAGGATCCCTTTGCCCTCCATTTCCCGTAGCCGGGCGGCGGTGGTTCGCGGCGCCAGCTAGTCGCCCTAGATCCAGCCTGCCGGCGTGCCCGGGCTCGACCTTCGCCGTCGTGCTCTACATCATCTCCGGTAGGACGAGTGGCGGGTCAGAGTCAGAGGAGTGGAGGGGGGTAATCGTCGAGGTGTCAAAGAGATTGAAAGTGGGGAAAGGAGATCTTTCTCTCTCTCCAACCGCTCCACCAACTTTTATATGGGTATCGGGCGTATCTCCAGCTGTTAATCCACAAACAAAGCAAGATCCGCAAGATTCCCTATACAGTGTTTTGGGGACATGTGGTGGTAATCGCGGCATGGAAATTGAGGCACAATGCCCACTTGCCCCACTACCGCGATGCAACAGTTCTCCCACGCACATGCGCGCGTCTCCCATGATTTCAAATGAGCGAAAATTTTGCTGCGTTGTGGTCCGAGCGAGATCCGCGCTCACTTGCTCCCCTCGACTCACTTCGGCTCGGCGAATGCTCAAACAGTCTCGCGGGATACTTGGAAAAACTGCCAAACACTTGGATCGTCTCTCCCGAGAGGTAATCCGATGCCTTCTAGCTATGTTAAGCAGCCGAGTTAGTTAAATCAATCGGAATTTGTAAATCCTGAATCCATCGTCGTTTTGAGACCAAGTGGGAAATGCTCCAGACCATTTTCCCTGAGACTCCCAAGGCGTCAATGACACTTCCAAGATTCGTTCATTTGTCCTTTTAAAATCACCACTGATTCGTGGGCTACTGACGAGGTTGCCTACCAGATAAAGGGTCACGGACCTGACATCTAAGGCCCACCTGGGGGCCCACATTGTCATTAAAGTCCCTAGACTGAAGATGCATTCAGATGTGCACGAAGATCGAGTCGTATCCCTGAAGTCACTTGGACGTCATTCCGTCAGTCGGACAGGCATCGACACTCGGACGTGTGGAATCCTAGACGACCTACGAGCTGCAACGTTCAAGAGACTTAATAACTCGCATGAAGTGTTGTGAAGACTGATGTTACCCTTTAATGCCTTAGTTAAAGCAGTAGTTTCTGGTAACACATGTACTTACTAGTAATAAATGCCTTTGTAATGGCGCTCGGTCGGTGAGGGAGTCCTCATTTAAGGGGTCCTTGGGAGGCCGACCTGTTTCTTATGGGTCGGACTGTATGGGCTGCTTGCCGAGCATTGGATCAATCGAAGGCCCTGTCTCCAAGAAGGAAGCTTCGGGAATCATGACGTGTCCTCCACGTTTGGAGTAGTGAATAGGCATGTTTATCCCTTAGACGTGTAACTGACCATGTGTAAACCCTGGGTACCCTCGACGTCTATATAAGCTGGAGGGTTTTAGGTTGTAAGAAGGCCAACTCATCTAGGGTTTAGCTATTTGATCACGAGGTAGATCGACTCTGTAACCTACATATCATTAATACAATCAAGCAGGACCTAGGGTATTACCTCCATAGGAGGGCCCAAACCTAGGTAAAAATCGTCTCCTTCGTCTCAGGTTACCATCGATTCTAGTCTCACAGCTTGGGACACCCTACGCGAGATCCGTCGGTTTTGACACCGATGATACGTCTCCAACATATCTATAATTTTTGATGATGTCATGCTATTATATTATCTGTTTTGGATGTTTTATATGCATTGATATAATATTTTATAATATTTTTGGGACTAACATATTAATCTAGAGCCTAGTGCCAGTTTTTGTTTATTCCTTGTTTTGGAGTTTTGTAGATATTGAATATTAAACGGAGTCCAAATGGAATAAAATCTTAGAAATGATTTTTTCTAGAAGGAAACAAGTCCACCAGGCTTGGAGTGCAAGGCAGGGACTCTACCAGGAGACCACAAGCTCTGTAGGCATGGCTACCTCCCTGGTCGCGCCTGGCAGGCTTGCCATCTCCTAGTAGGTCTCCTAACCCTATTCTTTGTCCTATAAATACCCAAATATTTCCCCAACACCAAAAAGAGCCACGCAAATACTTTTCCACCGCCAGAAGCCTCCGTTCCCGAGAGATCCAATCTTGGAGCCTTTTCCGGTAATCTGCCGGAGGGGGATCCGATCACGGAGGGCATCTACATCAACTCCATTGCCACTCCGATGATGCGTGAGTAGTCCACCACAGACCTACGAGTCCATAGCTAGTATCTAGATGGCTTCTTCTCTCTCTTTGTGCTTCAATACCATGTTCTTTATGATCTTCATGGAGATCTATCCGATTTAATACTCTTTTGCGGTGTGTTTTTCAAGATTCGATGAATTGTGGGTTTATGTTCAGATTACCCGTGAATATTATTTGAGTCTTTTCTGAATTCTTATATGCATGATTTCTTATCTTTGCAAGTCTCTTCAAGTTATAGGTTTGTTTGGCCGACTAGATTGGTAATTCTTGCAATGGGAGAAGTGCTTAGTTTTGGGTTCAATCTTACATCTATCTCTATCAGATCTAATTCTTGCAAATAATCGTGATGGGATTGACAACCACTTTATAGCGTTGGGTGCAAGAGTTTGATTGTTTGTGTAGGTGCATACATTGGTGACTTGCTTGTTCCTCCTGCTAGATTGATACCTTGCTTCTCATCAACTGAGGGAAATACTTATCTACTTCGCTGCATCACCCTTTCCTCTTCAAGGGAAAACCAACACAAGCTCAAGAGGTAGCAAGAAGGATTTCTGGCGCCATTTCCAGGGAGGATACACATCAAGCCTACCAAGTACCCATCACAAATTCATCTCTTGCATTTACATTATTTTCTATTTTCCTCTTGTTTTTCTCTCCCCCACTTCTAAAACGATTATCAGAAAATACCAAAAATATTTGCCTTTTAATTCTCCCTTATTTCATTTGCCTTTTGTTTGCTCTTGTGTTGGATTGCTTGAACTCATGGCTAACCCTACTACTATAGCTAGCACTCCTGAGAATGAAGTTCTTAATTTTATACAAAGGGAGGGTGAAAACTTAAAACATGATTGGTATAGAATTTGCAATGCTCAAAATAGATCTATTTGTAAGCAATCTACTACCGTTCTCGTTCGCAATTTTTATGTGGGTATTTCCCCATGGAATAGATATGTTATAGATACCATCATGGGAGAAAAAGGAATTGGAAGTCATACCTTTGATTCTTATAGCGCTATGATAAATTTGGTAGGTTCACGCCCAATCATGGTTAATGGAACAAACTTGACTCTGGAATATGTGATGCGAAGGCTTGATATTATTGAAAAAAGTTTGCTTCGGTTGAGCTTATTGAAAACTTGGATAAAAAGATTCATAATCACATTACTCAATATGGATCTAGAGAAGGATTTACCTTAAAAAATCTAAAGGAAAAGGAACCCATAGTTAATAAAAATTGGAACAAGATTCCTCTAGAATTGGCAAGCTAGAGGACATTATTACCTACTTGGGATCCTCTTTTTCTTTGGTTCAAACTACTCCAATTCGTTCCCCTCCTAATGCTGCCAAGTTTGTTTATGTTCCTAAAAATAAGGGTGAATCTTCTAGTAAAGGAGATGGAGATCTTAAGATGTAAGTATTCACCCTAGCTTTCTGAATACTATGAAGTAACCAATTGCTACCCTTGAATCTCTTGATTTCTTGCCTAGGAGTATTATTGTTGATAAGAGCAACAGGCCTCCTAGGGCTTATAAGTGTGAAATTTAATAATAGCATACCAAAGATGACAATACCTAGATCTATTGTGTTTTGCCTAGCTAGGGGCGTTAAACAATAACGCTTGTTGGGAGGCAACCCAATTTTATTTTTGTGTTCTATTTTCTGCTTCTGTTTTTGTGTGTTTCCCACATCATTACTTATGTAGTAATTGTGTTTTGGTATTTTAATTAGTGTTTGAGCCAAGTAAAACCTTTAGGGTGATCTATGGTGGTTGTTGATTTGATCTTGCTGAAAAACAGAAACATTTGCGATCAGTCCAGGTATTTTCTAATTTTTTCATAGCATATAATGAGTCTGAAATTTTTACACAAGATTTATATATATATTTCCATGGTTGTCCTAATTGTTCAGAATTTTTTGAGTTACATAAGTATACGAAGTTTTCAGATTGCTACAGACTGTTCTGTTTTTGACAGATTCTGTTTTCTTTGAGTTGTTTACGTATTTTGATGAATCTATGGGTTGTACCATGGGTATTAACCATGTAGAAGTTATAATACAGTAGGTATTACACCAATATTAATAAATAACAAGTTCACAACAGTACCTAAAGTGGTGCTTTATTTTCTTTTACTAACGGATCTCACGAGTTTTCTGTTGAGTTTTCTGTTGTGAAGTTTTCAAGTTTTGGGTTAAGATTTGATGGACCATGGAATAAAGAGTGGAAAAATACTAAGCTTGGGGATTCCCAAGGAACCCCAAGTGATATTCAGGGATGCCAAAGAGCCTAATCTTGGGGATGCCCCGGAAGGCATCCCCTCTTTCGTCTTTAATCCATCGTAAATTTACTTGAGGCTATACTTTTATTCACCAGATGATATGTGTTTTGCTTGGAGCGTCTTGTATGATATGAGTCTTTGCTTTCTAGTTTTCCACAATCATATTGGATGTACACATATTTTGAGAGAGACACGATTAATCGTGAATTTATTAGAATACTCTATGTGCTTCACTTATATCTTTTGAGATAGGCAATTTTGCTCTATGTGCTTCACTTATATTTTTAGAGCACGGTGGTATTTGCGTTTTATAGTAAGAATTGAACTCTCGTACCTCACTTATATTATTTTGAGAGTCTTTAAACAGCATGGTCATTGGTCTAGGTTCTGAATTTAGTCCTAATATGATAGGCATCCAAGAGGGATATAATAAAAACTTCCATATTAAGTGCATTGAGTATTTTTGAGAAGTTTGATTTCTTGCATAAAGTTTTGAGATATAAAGATGGTAGTGTTAAGAGTAATGTTAATATGTAATTTTTATTTGGTAAAAAATACTTGTGTAAAGGTTTTTGATTCTCGTAGCATGCACGTATGGTGAACCGTTATGTAAGGAAGTCGGAGCATGATTTGTTTATAGATTGTCAACCTTTGTGTGAGAGTCGGGAGCGTGCGGTGGTTAACTCCTACCAACCTCTCCCCTGGGAGCATGCGTCTAATACTTTGCTTCGATGACTAATTTTCTTTTTCAATAAGTATGTGGGTTCTTTAAGACTAATGTTGAGTCCATGGATTATATGCAGTCTCACCTTTCCACCTTTGCTAGCCTCTCTAGTACCGCGCAACTTTCGCCGGTACAACAAATCCACTTTCCTCAAAACAGACACCATATACCTTCCTCAAAACAGCCACCATATATATTTCCTCAAAACATCCACCATACCTACCTATTATGGCATTTCCATAGCCATTCCGAGATATATTGCCATGCAACTTCCATCGTTTCCTCTTATCATGACATGCACCACCACTTTCATATTGCATATAAAGTCATATTTTGTTCTAGGTATCGAGTTATAATTTTCTTTTGAGTTGTAAGTAAATAAAAGTGTGATGATTATCATTATTAGATCATGTACCATGTGAGGAATGGATGATGGAAACTATAATTCCCTCACAAGTGGGGATGAGATTCAGGACTTTATGAAAAATAAAAGAGGCCAGAGAAGCCCAAATAAAAAAATGATGAATAAGAGAGGCCTTGGATGCCCACAAAAAAACATGAGAGAAAAGAGAGAAGGGACATTGCTACTATCTTTTTCCACACTTGTGCTTAAAAGTAGCACCATGATCTTCATTGTAGAGAGTCTCCTATTTTGTGACTTTCATATAACTAGTGGATTTTTCTTCTTGATGCACGTCCACTTAGTTTCCTTTTAAGCCTTCATACACTTATAGCTCTAAGTGCATCCATTGCATGGCAATCCCTACTCACTCACATTGATATCTATTGATGGGCATCTCCATACCCCGTTGATACGCCTAGTTGATGTGAGACTATCTTCTCCTTTTCATTGGCAACCTCCACCATATTCTATTCCACCTATCGTGCTATATCCATGGCTCACGCTCATATATTGCGTGAGAGTTGAAAAAGTTTGAGAATGTAATAAGTGTGAAACAATTTCTTGACTTGTCATCGGGGTTGTGCATGATATAAATACTTTGTGTGGGGAAGTTGGAGCATAGCTAGACCATATGATATCGTAGGGTAACTTTCTTTTGCCATTATATTTTGAAGAGCTACAATTGTTTTGCTAGTATGCTTGAAATATTATTGTTTTCAAATCAATATTTAGCTTTTGTTTTGAGTCTTATGGATCTGAATATTCATGCCATAATAGAGAATATTACATGGATAAATATGTTAGGTAGCACTCCACATCAAAAATTATGTTTTTATCATTTACCTACTTGAGGACGAGCAGGAATTAAGCTTGGGCATGCTGATACGTATCCAACGTATCTATAATTTTTCATGATGTCATGCTATTATATTATCTGTTTTGGATGTTTTATATGCATTAATATGCTATTTTATATTATTTTTGGGACTAACCTATTAATCTAGAGCCTAGTGCTAGTTTCTATTTTTCCTTGTTTTTTGAGTTTTGCATATATGGAATATTAAACGGAGTCCAAATGGAATAAAATCTTCAGAATGATTTGTTTCTAGAAGGAGATCACAAGCCCTGTAGGCGCGGCCACACCCCCTGGTCGCGCTTGGTAGGCTTGCCATCTCCAGCCAGGTCTCCTAACCCTATTCTTCGTCCTATAAATACCCAAATATTCGCTAACACCAAAAAGAGCCATGAAAATACTTTTCCGCCGCCAGAAGCCTCCATTCCCGAGAGATCCAATCTTGGAGCCTTTTCCGGTAAACTTCCGGAGGGGGATCCAATCACGGAGGGCATCTACATTAACTCCATTGCCCCTCCGATGATGCGTGAGTAGTCCACCGCAGACCTATGGGTCCATAGCTAGTAGCTCGATGTCTTCTTCTCTCTCTTTGTGCTTCAATACCATGTTCTTCATGATCTTCATGGAGATCTATCCGATGTAATACTCTTTTTCGGTGTGTTTGTCAAGATCTGATGAATTGTGGGGTTATGTTTGGATTATCCATGAATATTATTTGAGTCTTTTCTGAATTCTTATATGCATGATTTCATATCTTTGCAAGTCTCTTCGAGTTATTGATTTTGTTTGGCCAGCTAGATTCGTAATTCTTGCAATGGGAGAAGTGCTTAGTTTTGGGTTCAATCTTGCGGTGTCCTCACCTAGTGACAAACTAGGGGTAGCGAGGCACGTATTGTATTGTTGCCATCAAGGGTAAAAAGATGGGGTTTTCATCATATTGCTTGAGTTTATCCCTCTACATCATGGCATCTTACCTAATGCGTTACTCTGTTCTTCATGAACTTAATATCTAGATGCAGGCAGGAGTTCGTCGATGTGTGGAGTAATCGTAGTAGATGCATAATCGTTTCGGTCTACTTGACACGGACGTGATGCCTATATGCATGATCATTGCATTGGATATCTACATGTTTATTTTCTTTTCTATCAATTGCTTGACAGTAATTTTTTTACCCATCGTGATACTTTCCTTCAAGAGAGAAGCCTCTAGTGAAACGTATGGCCCCTGGGTCTGCTTTCCATAATATATTTTCAGATCTATAAACCAAAAATACCAAAAATACTTTGCTACAATTTATTTCTCTTTTACTTTTCATACTTGTTTACATCTATCTCTATCATATCTAATCCTGGCAAATAATCGTGAAGGGATTGACAACCCCTTTATAGCGTTGGGTGCAAGAGTTTGATTGTTTGTGTAGGTGCATCCATTGGTGTCTTGCTTGTTCCTCCTACTGGATTGATATCTTGGTTCTCATCAACTAAGGGAAATACTTATCTACTTCGCTACATCACCCTTTCCTCTTCAAAGAAAAACCAACGCAAGCTCAAGAGGTAGCAATCGACATTAGTGCTTTCATTGAGAGTTCCGTTGTGATCACCGAAGGAATCGATTGCTCGCGTCGTCATCAATGAAGAGGTCCTCAACATGGACATCTTTGTCCCCGGACAGATCTTCGCTGTCGGCAGCATTGTGCTACACGCTGACCCAACCGGCCATATAGGCCGGGTCAGGAGCTTCGCCCCTGATCAAGAGGTCAGATTTGGGAACCTAGAGTTCTCTGTGGACTCTCGAGGCAAACTTTTGCTAATCGGGATCGTAGTCTCGCCTGCCACGCCTGAAGACTCCAATGCTTTAACCTCGGATCCCTCTTTTGGTCATGTCCATGGGATTTTCCCCGGCAATGACTTGTCTCTAAGTCCGGATCCGGCCATAGTGCCAGATGACCGGATACCTGTTCCTGCCGAACACTCCCCTAGCACAGACACAATCGAGGTCAACTCTGGAAGCTCCGAGCAGATTGACCTGATCGAGCTCTCGATACTCAATGAGACCCTAGACTGGATCTTGTCGATGAATATTATCGATGACCCAACCCCGATCCATGCTCAGATCGGTCTTAGGGTGGGTCAGGACAATTTTTTTATCCCACCCACCACCCACTTGATTGCCACAGTCGAAGATTTAACCAACATGTTGGACTATGCCTCTGAGGGGGCAGAATACATGGATGAGGAAGATTGTGCTCCCACCCCTATTAACATTAGGCGATGGGCCACCACCCCCACATATGATGTCTACATGGTGGACACTCCAGCCGCTGATGGTGAGAACATGCCTAAAAATGATGGCGACAAGTCAGGTGAAGCGTAGCCAAGGCGCCAGAAACAGCATAAACGGTCAAAAAGTAAAAAGGGAAGGAAAGCTATCATCGGCACCGGTGATAGAGATACTCCAGAAGACCTCGCCGATCTCGAAATCCCCGAACACCCGTTAGAGGGTCAGGAGAGGCCAGAAGACCAACGCAACCCCGACGACCTAAATGATTCCGAGGATGATAATTACCTCCCCCTTGTCGAGGAGGAGGACATCCCGGAAGCCGATGACTTTGACATTCCCGATAATCATGAAGATCAGGAACTATTTAGGCAACAACTTATAGCCACAACCCGCTGCCTAAAAACAAAATAACGGCAGCTTAAAGCCGAACAAGACAACCCTAATGATCGGTGGACGAGAGTCCTCGCAACTGAGGAAGGATACGATACCGGTCTATCGGACCAACCTAACAGCTATCCACGCAGAAGGCTGCTGCCGCAATTCGACGACGAGCTCACTAATACGCCGTCTCCTAAAGATACCCCATATGATAAGCCAGACCGCCCCCTCGAGGGTGCGATAGGACGGTTGACTACATCGGTTATAGGTCGGCGTTACCCCGAAGGCAGGGAAAAGAGCCAATAGAGCTCGATGACAGGTTCGACCTGCGACATGACCTGGGCCATAGGGCAGGTCGCACAAGATCCATCTACGGATCCAGAGGGTGCTCACCCGATCAACGGGACGGGAACCGGCCTTGGCTCCACCAAAACAATAGAGGTTGTGAACGAAACCGAGCTAGAACAGACGCTGACCACCAGCGCGACATAGCTCGGGTCAGAGGCGCCGCCCACCCACTATGCTTCATGGACGAGGTGATGCAACATCAGTTCCCGGAGGGGTTTAAACCCGTAAACATAGAGTAGTACAATGGGAGAACTGACCCAACCGTATGGATAGAGGATTTCCTCCTTCACATCCACATGGCACAAGGAGATGACCTCCACGCCATCAAATATCCACCTCTGAAACTTAAGGGGCCAGCTCGGCACTGGTTTAATAGCCTCCCTGAAAACTCCATAGGATGCTGGGAAGACCTACAGGATGCATTCTGATCTAGCTTCTAGGGCACCTATGTTCGGCCGCCGGACTCCTCCGATTTGAGCAACATCGTCTAGAAGCCATGAGAGTCTGCGCGACAATTCTGGAATTGGTTTTTGACCAAGTAAAACCAGATTGTCGACTGCTCGAATGCCGAGGCAATAGCCTCCTTTCGGCACAATATTCGGGGTGAATGGTTGGCCCTCTAGCTCGGCCAGGATAAACCTCTAACAATGTACTCCCTTACATCCCTCATGACCCACTTTTGTGTGGGCGAGGATAACTGGCTCGCAAGACGAAGCCACAACCCCGAAGACCCCGAAACCTCCAAAGTTCGGGACGGAAACGGGAAACCAAAGCGCGCTAAGAATAAGCACCGGCACAACAATAGTGATGACGATGACACGACCGTTAACACCGGCTTCCGCAATTCCTGACCCGGGGAGCGGAAGAAGCCTTCGAAAGGCAATCGGGACGGATCCACCCCACTAGAGAAGATAATCGAAAGGCCCTACCAAATCCACGAAACTCAAGAGAATCCCACCAAACCCACACCAACCGTAAATGTTGGGTATTCAAACAGGCCGGAAAACTCACATACGCGGACCAAGGCAAGAGCCCACACAATGAGGACGAGGATCTCGGGGTCCGATTGGTGGCGGTCAAAAGAAGTTCCCCCCAGAGGTGAAAACAGTAAATATGATATAAGCCACCCACATACTCAAGAAGGAGAGGAAGCGTGCCCTTCGGGAGGTCTACGTCGTAGAGCTTGTAGCCCCGAAGTATAACCCATGGTCAGCGTACCCGATCATCTTTGACCGACGTGACCACCGAACCAGTATCCGTCATGGAGGCTCGGCCACCCTCGTCCTAGACCCCATTATAGACGAGTATCACCTCACTAAAGTCCTCATGGATGGAGGAAGTAGCCTAAATCTGATTTACTCAGATACGGTGAAAAAGATGGGTATAGATCCGTCAAGGATCAAACCCAGCAACACTACCTTTCAAGGAGTGATCCCAGGCATTGAAGCCCGATGCACGGGCTCTGTAAGCCTAGAAGTAGTGTTTGACTCGCCCGATAACTTTCGAAGTGAGGACTTGATCTTTGACATTGTGGCTTTCCGCAGCGGCTATCACGCCCTGCTCGGCCGTACAGCGTTCGCTCGCTGTAACATGGTCCAACACTACGCATACCTTAAGCTCAAGATGCCCGGCCCCAAGAGGGTCATCACCGTCAACGGAAACACAGAGCGCTACCTCCGAACTAAGGAACATGCGTTGGCCCTAGTGACCAAATTCCGTTACAACGATGATCAGCAAACGCAGGCACCTGCCGTCAAGGCACGGAAGGTTGGAAAGCAAGCTCGGCTTCAGCCTGAACTCTCAGAACCTTCTTCTCCCCATAAATAGGGAGTCACCCCCATAGCGCAACCCTAGGACCAGCGAAGTACGTGCTAAGGAGGACAACTTCGCGCTCAAAATTCCGTGGGCGATGGTGGGGAAAAAAGGGTAAAGGTCCGGCTGGACAGAACTACTACCATCAAATGTCTTCGGGCACACTTGTATGATCAAAAGTAGTGCTAGAGGGGGGGGGGGGTGGTGGTGATTAGACTACTTCACCAAATAAGAATCTACCTTTTCCTAATTTTAATTCTTGGCAGATTTTAGCATTCATGGTATGTCAAGTACACCCTACACATGCATGTCTAAGAGTATAGCAGCGGGAAGTTAAGAAAAACATGTAAGTAAAGAGATGGTAGGAAGATAAAAAACAATTGGTGACACGATGATTTTTCCCGTGGTTTCGATAGGTGGTGCTATCGTACATCCACATTTATGGAGTCGTCAACTCACGAAGGGTAACGGTCGCGAGAGTCCATGGAGGGCTCTACCCATGGAGGGTTCCACAAAGAAGCAACCTTGACTATACCATGATGGCCTGTGTCCATGGAGGACTAGCCTAACTCGGGGTAGATCTTCACGAAGTAGGCGATCTCCTTGCCCTTACAAACTTCTTGGTTCACTCCACAACATGAAGTAGGAGGCTCCCAAGCGACACCTAACCAATCTAGGAAGCACCACTCTCCAAAAGGTAATAGGCTCGATTGTGTCGATGAACTCCTTGCTCTTGTGCTTCAAGATGATAGACTCCTCAACACACAATCACTCTCTCACAGATTTGGCTTGGTAGAAGACATTGATTGGGTGGAAAGCAACTTGGGGAGGCTAGAGATCAAGCTTCATATGGTAGGAATGGAATGGCATGATCTCAACACATGAGTAGGTGGCTCTCTCTCAGAAAATCAGTAGGTCTGAGTGGGGAACTGTTCTGAGTGCTTCTGTTACGAGTGAGTGGTGGTGGAGGGGTATATATAGGCATCTACAAAAATCCAACTGTTACACACAAAATGACCAACTCGGTGACACCGATGTGTTAATCTCGGTGGTACCGAAGTGACCAAAAGGTGGCAACTTTTGAATCTCGATGAGACCAATATAGGAATCTCGGTCGTACCGATAAGGTGACCAACGGTCAGAATGTCCAATCGCGGTTACGCCAATTCAACAATATCGGAGGGACCGAAATTGTGAACTTGCGTAACAGAAAGTTGACAGCCTAACTCGGTGGCACCGAATGCAGAATCGGTAGCACCGAAAAGCAAGGGTTTGGCTGAGTCTTTCTAGGGTTTGGAATTGGTGGCACCAAGTAGAAAATGTTGGTTGCACCGATTTGAATATTTGTCTTTGGATAGACTTTTTTGAAGAGCTTGTGGGTGTATGTGGTGACTATCACTTGTGCACGTATGATCATTTTGTTCACCAACAAAACCTTACCCCCTTTTAATAGTATTGGCTTTCCTATGGACTCAAAGTGATTTCTCACAAATGTAAAATGTAGAGTCCTTTGCTTGAAGCTTTGCCAATCTATTCCTTTGCATCTTTGGGTATTCCACAAACCTTTTTGCCAACCCATCATTGAACTTTTCCTGAAACATACTTAGTGCAAACATTAGTTCAATGACATATATGTTGTTATTAATTACGAAAAGCACCAAGGGAGCAAATGTGCTTTTTCAATCTCCCCCTTTTTGGTAATTGATGACAACATATAGATCAAAGCTTCGACATATGATATAATAAATGAATATAATCATCGCTTTGAGAAGTATGTGATAAGTAAGAGCTCCCCCTAAATTTGTGCATTATTTTAAATTTGTGTTTGAATACAAGTGCACAATCGATTAGGTACATGGGGCACTTCTTCCATGTCACATACAACTTGGTGGTGTGCGAGAGTAATAAGAGTTAACAACATAGCACAACACATCAAGCAAAGTGAATGATCATCACATAACCATCAAATGAGTAGCACCTCACATAACAACGTATGATCAAACACAAACACAAAAGTATCTCACATCAAACCAAAAGAACATTTGGAAACATTTGGTCCTTTTGAAAAACAGCAATAAAAACATATGCTCTCTCACTCGAAGCCTAAGATCTATATACACCTTCTCCCCCTTTGGCAACAAGTTACCAAAAAATTTCAAAGAGACATAGCTAATCGTTATACGGGTGATCTCCTCCCGTCGTCGATGTCGGAGTCGAGAGAACTGCATCGGCAAAGACTTCCATTGAATCCTGGATGGAGCTGGAGTAGATACTGGAGGCACTGGAGCTGATGGAGCTGAAGATACTGTGGCTGGAGTAGAAGATGAAGGCCTCGTCTCTGGAGCTGGTACTATAGGAGTCCTGGCCTTAGTCATGGACTGGGCAGTCGTCTTGATAGGTGCACTATCTTCCTCATCATCAAAAGACTCAGACTCTGAAGAGGTGCGATGGATTGGGGCTTCATCAACCTCGTTCTTAAGCTCATTGACTATCTTAGTCAGCCCATCAACCTTGTCATTTAGAGTTTGCACTCTATCATCAATAATGTTTGCAAGGCTCTCCTGAGTGTCCATGATGGTCTTGATGTCCTTCTTCATTTCCATGACATTGGTGATCAAAAGATCCATCTGCTCATTCCTAGACCTGGGAACCTGAGCACTAGTGCCTCGAGCTGCCTCTGCTTCTGGTTCTGCTTGTGCCTGAGCTGAAGCTGATGTGGGATGGTCTGGGTCCATCACCACAATGTTGTCCTCGAGATCTGGCTGAAGTGGCAAGTGGGGTCTATCCAAAGCAAATATGTGTTTCTCAAGCTTAGAATTTATAAGCATCTCAATGTAGTGTGCATAGCAGCATGAGCGCTTCTGATTAGCAACAACCCTCTTCACTGTCTCTACTATCAAATCCATCACTCGAATCCTGGTGTGACAATGAAGATGGATGAGCATGTCGATGGAGTATCCATGAATCATCTTCTCATCTCCAGACTTGGGCATCAAGGTATGCCTCAAGATAGTATTCATGGTATGGAGGCTTGGCTGGACAAAGTAGATAGAACCAAGCTTGTGAGATTGCCTGTTGGCAGCTGGAATAGGACTATACATATCCTTCATAGAGTTGTGGTTCTCCTTGGATTCTAAGTAGACATCCAAATCTCCATCCTGAACCTCTGGGACTCATAAGATGGTAGCCCATTCATAAACAGTAGATTCATATCTTGCTCTGGCAATCATCCAAACAATTCTGCCATCTCCGTAAAAATGAGCAGTGGAATAGAATTGCATGATCATCTCATCGTTCCAACAAATTTATCAATGCCAATGCAGTGGAAATTGTCTTGGACACATAGAAAGTAATGTTCGTTATATTTGATGTAATTCCAGTCCACATATCTCATGTCACTCACAGCTGGACTCTTGTTAAGCAAAACTGTCTCATAAAAGTCTTGCTGCTCTTTGGTGTAAAATCTATAGTCAACAGAAGTTTTCCTCCTCTGGGCATATGGATCAATTGCCCACCATGCCTTAAGCCTGAATCTTTCCTCTTCTTCATATGCTCAGCTATGGGATGGCTGGCAACATGTACAGGAAGGTGACGTCTGAGCTTCATTAGAACAGTCATAGCATCATCATCATCATCTTCTTCTCTGAAAGTGGACTTCTTGTTCTTCTCAGCGACAGGGATATCTCTGGTAGTCCTCTTGGACTTCTGTGCAACAACTTTCTTGGATGTAGCCTTGGTGCTCTTGGAGGGGCTTGGCTTGGGCATAGCATCGGCCAAAAGTTTCTTGGCCTTCTTATTAGAAGGGGTCTGAGCAGCATGTTCCTCCTCTTCCTCCTCAGAAGCGGCACCAGCAGCAACAACCTTCTCTGGATCCTCATACATTGAGGTAGGCATGTCCATGGCACGGATGATCCTCTTCCTGGATGTCTTCTTATCTCCTGCCTTCTTAGGCAATGATTTCCTTGGAACCTCAACAGACATGGTTGCCCTAGCACTCTCATGTGCTTGAAAGGTCTCTGCAGGTGCCTAAATTTTGCTGCCACCTTCCTAGATGAGGTGGCCTCATTGGCATCGTTCCTTGCAGCCTTCTCTTGCTTCTTTGCAAGAACTTCATCTGGGACAAAATCAGAATCCTCTTCCTTAGAATTGAGTCTTTTCCTTGTCCTAGTGGCAGCCTTAGGCAACCCATGAGAACTGGGAGTGCATGGGTCTGTGGAAGAACTAGACTCAGGACTCGTGCGTGAACTCATCTCAATGTTCTGCTCTGGCAAATTCTGACTGTCTAAACCTGACATGTTGACCCTGTGAATAGAGTATAGAAGAGTGTAATAGGATAAGTCATCACAAAATGCAGATATTTTTGAAAGTTTGAAGAAAAGGTTTTCCAACTTTTGCATTCTGTCAAGTGTATTTCGGTACAACCAAGGCAAACATTTCGGTCACACCAAGACAGACACCTACCTTTCCAGGAACTTGGCACATTTTCGGTTGCACCAAAAATGGGAACTCGGTTCCACCAAGGTATGCTCAGTGTGGTAGAAAAGCAAATCGGTGACACCGATTTATTTGCATCGGTTCTATCGAGATACAGTTGGCAGACGACAAAACCCTAAAACTCGATCATTTGCTACTCTATGGGATTTTCATGGGGATGGAAAGCTTTCGAACTATGGATAGATGGGAAATAAGCCCGAATGCGCAAGATTTGGATAGAAGAGCACGAGAGGGGGCCTAATCCATATCCTAATGCGGCGATGGATCCGCTACGGCGGCGACGTGACGTTGGTGAAGAAGACGTCAACGATCCTGGTCATATATATCTTGGCTAGCTTAGCACTGGTATAGGTGGTCTTCACTGGAATGAAATGAGCTACCATGGTCAAGCGATCTACCACTACCCAGATGGAATCATAACCTGAATGGGTCCTGGGTAATCCTGTGATGAAGTCCATACCAAGCTTTTCCCATTTCCACTCGGGTATCGGCAAAGGTTGGAGTAACCCTACTGGTTTCTGATGTTCCGACTTTACTCGCTGACAAACATCACATATTGCAACGTGTTCCGCAATATCCTTCTTCATACCTGTCCACCAATAACTTTCCTTTAAATCCAGATACATCTTGGTATTGCCTGGGTGTATCGAGTAAGGGGAATCGTGGGCTTCCTGAAGTATCAACTTCCTGAGCTCTGGATCATTGGGCACATAGATTCGGTTCTCAAACCACAAAGTTCCGTGTTCATCCTCACGAAAACCTTTAGCCTTACCATCTTCCATTCTCTGCTTTATCTCAGCTACCTCCTTGTCAGATTTCTGGGCTTCACGAATTCTTTCGGTCAAGGTGGACTGAATCTCCAGTGTGGCAACATATCCTCTTGGAACTATCTCTAGCTTGAGCTCGCTGAGATCATCGGCTAACTCTTGGGGTAATCCTCCCGCTGTGAGTGTGTTTACATAAGTTTTCCGACTCAAGGCATCGGCTACAACATTGGCCTTACCTGGATGGTAATGTAATCTCATTTCATAGTCCTTGATTAACTCTAACCATCTCCTCTGTCTGAGGTTCAACTCCTTCTGCGTGAAGATATATTTGAGGCTCTTATGGTCGGTGTAAACATCACAACTATTTCCGATAAGAAAATGTCTCCAGGTCTTGAGTGCATGCATAACGGCTGCTAGTTCCAAATCATGGGTGGCATAATTCAACTCATGAGGTCATAGTTGTCTGGATGCATAAGCTACAACCTTTCCATCTTGCATGAGTACTCCTCCAAGTCCTTGACGTGAAGCATCACAATAAACCTGGAAGTCCTTCCGAATATTGGGCAAAATCAACACTGGGGCTGTGACCAAACGTTTCTTCAACTCCTGGAAACTGGCTTCACATTCCTCAGTCCAAATATACTTGGATTCTTTCTTCAACAACTCTGTCATGGGCTTGGCTATCTTTGAGAAATTCTCAATGAATCTCCGGTAATATCCGGCAAGTCCGAGGAAACTACGGATCTCCTTAACTGAGGTGGGTGACTTCCACTCGGTGACGGCTTCAACCTTAGCGGGGTCTACGGCTATTCCTTCTCCGGAAATAACATGTCCAAGGAATCCGACTTCCGTCAGCCAAAATTCACATTTGCTGAACTTGGCATATAACTGATGCTCTCTTAGCTTTTCCAGAACTAAACACAGATGTTCCTTGTGTTCTTCCTCGTTCTTGGAGAAGATCAAAATATCATCGATGAACACCACGACAAACTTGTCCAAATATTCCATAAACACCTTGTTCATCAAATTCATGAAGTAGGCAGGAGCATTAGTCAAACCAAAGGACATGACAGTATACTCATACAAGCCATACCTTGTGGTGAAAGCTGTTTTGGGTATATCCTATTCACGAATCTTCAGTTGGTGATACCCTGATCCAAGATCGATCTTAGAGAATACTTTGGCGCCTACTAGCTGATCAAACAAGTCATTAATCATCGGTAGAGGGTACTTGTTCTTGATAGTCACCTCGTTCAAGGCACGATAATCGACTACCATTCTCAAGGTTTTATCCTTCTTCTCCACCAAAAGAACTGGGGCTCCCCAAGGTGAAGAACTTGGGCGTATATAACCTTTGTCCAATAACTCCTTAATTTGCTTCTTGATTTCCAACAGATCATTTGCGGGCATCCGATAGGGTCTCTTGGAAATTGGGGCTGTCCCTGGCTGTAGCTCTATTAGGAACTCAATCTCCCTATCTGGTGGCATGCCTGGTAATTCTTCCGGAAATACATCCAGAAAGTCTTTTACCACAGGTACTTCCTCCTGAACAACTCCTGTGAGGGAATTTAACCATGCACTCATCTGGGTGCGTCGGGATACATACTTAATCCTCTTGTTCTCTGGGGTGGTGAGTGAAACAGACTTGCTGGGACAATCAAGATTTCCTTCATACTTGGTCATCCAATCCATGCCTAGGATTACATCCAATCCCTGGGATTCTAAGACGATGAGGTCGGTGGGAAAAACATGGTTTCCTATATTGAGTTTCAGGGCATGGCATCCTATTCCTGCCATCATCATACCTCCTGGGGAACTGACCTTAATGGGCTGTCTAAGGGTTTTGGTGGACAAACCATACTTATCCACAACTACCCTTGATATGAATGAATGAGTTGCACCGAAATCAAAAAGTACTGTAACTGGACGTGAATGTAATAAAAACTTACCAACCACAGTCTCGGGTTGATCATAAACTTCTTCCACGTCAAGGTGGTTCACCTGGGCACGAGGAAAAGGGTTTGGCTTCTTGGCTGCGGAGTTGCCATTTCCATTTCCCTGCTTGCTCTGGGGACACTCAGTAGCATAGTGCCCTGTCTTCTGGCACTTGAAACAGGTGATGTGGCTCAGATCCTTATGAGTAGGAACGTGACGGTGCTGGTTGTTGTTCCCATTCCCATTGTTAGTCTTGAAATTGCCATGGTTGGGACGGGCATTCCCATTTCCTCCATGGTTGTGGCCTCCATGGTTGTGCATGACATGAGTGTGCCTTCCAAACTTACCGGTCCCTGATCCGGTATTCCCTGAGTATGGGGAGTAGCGGGGCTTCTGATGAGCTCCAGAGTTAAACTTCCCCTGAGTGTACTTCCGCTTGCGATTCTCAATTTGCTGCTTTTTTCCCTCCAAGATGAGGGCCTTGTCCACCAGCTCTTGGTAGTTGTTGAAAGTAGCCACTACCAGCTGCATGCTCAACTCATCGTTGAGTCCTTCCAGAAACTTCTCTTGCTTGACCGCATCATCGGCCACGTCTCCTGGTGCATAACGTGCCAATGTGCTGAAGTCATCCACGTACTAGGCCACAGAGCGATGTCGCTGGCGCAAGTTGCGAAACTCGCGCTTCTTCAGACTCATGGCTCCAGCTGAAACATGTGTGGTGCGGAAAGCTTGCTGGAACTGCTCCCAAGTTACATCAGCAATAGGATATGTGGTGGTGTAGTTCTCCCACCATGAAGCTGCTGGTCCATCTAGTTGATGTGCGGAAAAAAGCACCTCTCAGCGTCAGTACATCCAACGGTGACGAGTTCTCTCTCCATCTTACGGAGCCAGTCATCTGCCACAATGGGCTCAGTGCTGCTGGAGAAAGTTGGAGGATTCAACCTCAGAAAACGGGTGAGATTGTCAGTCTGGGGTGGATGTTGGTGGTTGTTGTTGTTCTGGTTGTTGGTCTGATTCTAGTTCAATAGCTGCATCAGTGCATTCTACTGCTCAAGGAGTTGCGTGAGTTCCGGCGGGAAGGTGAAGTCGGACTCACGTCGTGGAGGCATCTTGCTGTTTTCAGAGGGGTGATAATTAGAATAGAACAAGGGCCTAAAAGGAGAAATTCACTACCCATATGCAATGCAACAAACATATCACACCAACCACTCATTCATTTATTCAATCAATGTCAAACATCGGGAATACAAATCTCAATCAAACTAAGCATCGACCTACGCTCTTAACGTTGAAAAATAAAAGATACATGGAGGGCATAACTAAAGTTTTCCTCAGAAGTACATGGTGACTGAGTCTCCTCCAATGGTGCTCTCCTCATAGTCATTATCGTGCTGATGAAAGGAGCCAAGTCTCCCTCAGGATGAAGATTTTCTCCCATGTCCATCTGTTCCTCCAGAGTGGCGATGCGAGTGTTCAGCTTGTCGATCCTCTCTAAGAAATCCTTCACCTCATACTCATGCTCGTACTCGGCTTCCCGTAAGTCAGCTTCAAGGTCAATCTCACGGTTCATCAGATTCTTGATTGTCTTCGTATCAGTACGAACTCGAAGCTCCAGAGTCCTGATGTGCGTCTCCAGGGTCTGGATATATGACATGGTGGTGTCGGTAGTGGGAGGGGTTATGATGTTTCCATGGACATCTCTGCGGCAAACCATGCTGAGTCCTGGTGAAATGGTTCCACCTCTATATTCCTCCTGAATACGTCCAAGGGCACGATGAATGGCCATGTCTCTTCCAAGTATCCAGCTGGGTGCCACGAACTTGAAGTCGATGGGTTTCTTCCGATTCCCAAAGGTCTTCCCTGGGATGTGCACCTCGATCCTGTAGCGTCCATCTTGTGGAAATGACATGATAGGAGTCCCGGTGATGCTCGGCAAAGCAATCCTCACTCCCTTGACGATCCTCATCAGCTCCTTACCAAAAGGCATTGTTGCGTCAGGCTGACAAAACTTCGTGATCAACACTGGGATGAAGGTGGCCATCTATAAATTTTGAAATAATCGGAGAGAAATCAGAAATGAGTAGATGAGAGTATAAGAATTTTAAAGACAAAGAGATACAAACCTAAGGCTTTCCAGTCCTAGAGGTTACATCCTACGGTCAGCGTGTGCTCTGATACCATTTCTGTAGCGACCCGACCTGAAAGGTCGAATCTTCGGTGTTTCCGTACCATCCCAAGATCATGCTGGTACACACATGGTACATCAATGTATATATCAAAGGGAAATCACACAGCATTATATTAATCAAAATCTCATATCGAGTCCTTTATTACAATAAAAATTACAATAAAGTGGCTGAAAGCCAACTCATGAGAATATCTAAATCTTGCGGAAGCGTCGAAGGTAGATGAGTCCATCTGACTCCAAGGGCATCTCACTGAGCATAGAATGTGTCCTCGCTCCTGGTCGGAAAAGTACTCTGCAACATGATACGTTGCAGCCGTGTAGGTCAGCATATGGAATATGCCGGCAAAGTCACAAGAGAGCGGTGAAAAGATAATCATCTAATCTACATGCTTATATGGCAGGTGGGGTGGTAAGTTTTTGCGTAAAGCCAATTTTTTCCTACATCAAGAGAGGGATAAGGAAAAATTATTACTAAGTTGGTTGATTAATGAGATGGTTCCACCAACCAATTCTCATACCCAAATTGTTAATACCCACATCATCATATTAATTGTGTTGAGAATTCCGAATGTTTCAGTTCCTTTGGCTCAAGTCGTCCATGACCGTGGACATGGCTAATCGATTAGGTTTGAGTACTCTGCAGAGTTTTGCACACGTTCCCCACAAGATTTGGTCGCCTCCGTTTAATTTCTCGCACTTCAGGGTGTTTGAGAAACGGATGACCAAAACATGGTCTTCCAAAGGGTTTCCCTGCGACTCTGACGGTGCCCATCCTTTCCTACCGTTCTTCTACATCTCGTAGCACCGCCTGTCCAGGGTCACCACGATATCCAACCAAGCCAGAGCCCATAATGACTTGTGGCTGTGCAGGTAAGCCTTGGGTCTTGAAGCACCCATCCATCTCTTTGTCCCTGGGTGGATCTTTCCGCGTGAATACTGGCCATCTCCAGCATCACCTAGGCAAATCCACTGGTTTCTCCAGGGTGCCGTTCAACCATCATCCACCCAGAGGTATGTTGAAAACTCAGAGTCTTGAAATCTTGATCATTATGTAGGTCTTGAAATTATTAACTCTCTCAACTCTCATGAATCACACAACCAACCCCGTCTACTAATAGCATATCAAAAAGTAAAACAACGTTTCCCGGGGCTAATGTGTCAAAGAGTTTGAGGGGGGTACCTACCACATGATACTACTACAATGTAATCAAGTTTCCAACTAACCTATCTTGCATGCAATTGGGGAAAATGGTAGAACTAATGCATATAAAACATGGGTAATCATGATCAAAGTGACTTGCCTGATTGATGATCTTCGTACTCGTGGGACTCTAAGTAACAAGCTTCGCACTCCGGATAA
Source organism: Hordeum marinum (assembly GCA_022496015.1). Taxonomy (NCBI): domain Eukaryota; kingdom Viridiplantae; phylum Streptophyta; class Magnoliopsida; order Poales; family Poaceae; genus Hordeum; species Hordeum marinum. Next base: position 117,180,620 of record CM039672.1, read on the forward strand.
TCTAACGAAGCAAACAAGCACTCAATAAGCATACAATAGAATATTGTAACCCACAAACATCAATCAAGAACTAGTAAACAGTCAAGACAAAACAATGCACAAATCACAAGTAAGGAAAACACACAAAGTTTTGTTTACTAGGAGGTGATTGATAAAACACTACTAACATAATAAAACTATTTTGAAATAACCAAAAAAATTGTTGACAGCAAGGAAACAATAAAATATTTTTATTAATAAACAGAAGAAAATCAATTTAAGTTTGTTGAGAAAACTTTTGTAAAGTTTGTAAAAGTTTTGATAAACACTATATGAATCAACTATAGTTTTACTATCAAAAGAGGAAAACAAAACTTATTATTTATTAACAAAACATGTTCTTAACAGAAAAGAATTTACAAATAAACTATTTTTAGAAAACAAAATTAAATTATATAAAATTAAGTTGAAAGAAAACTATTACTAACTAGATGTTTTAATCAAAATAAACCTATTTGAAAAGAAATTGTGATTCCTATATTAACAAAGAAATAAACTTAACAATTTTATATTTTTTATTAACAATAAGTAAAACACTAAATGTTTAAATCAACAGAACCTACTAAACAAATTAAAACTAAATCTAAGTTAAACTAACTAAAACTAAGTAAATAAAACTATACTATAATACTAGGCAGATTCTGTTTATAGCTAAAACACTAACAACGATCATCCTAAAAATCCTCAAACTAAACATGATGATAGTCCTAACTAATACGAAACAGTAGCAAAAAGATTCATGTCCAAATCTATTTTCAAACTCTAGTTATTCAGACTTGAGTGATTTGGGCAAATTTGATTCAATTCAAATTTTATAGTTCAAATTAAAATTTGAAAAGTACAGGGTGAAACTACATGAAAAATGTGAGCTATTGCAAAAAGAATCAACTCAAAACATTTAATAGATTAAAATTTATAAGCAAAACAAAATTTGGATTCACTCTGTTAACTAAAACAAAAACAGAAAAGGGAAAAATCTACCAGACGGCCAGGGGGCTACGTGGTGCTTTCCTATTGGTTCCGGGCGTGTGCGCGCGAGAGCTTACGGGCGGGCGACCGGTCGGTAGAGAATACCGGTTCGGAAATTAATCCGATCTAATCTTAGGCGTCGGTTTGAGATCGAACGGCTACAGAGTGGGAGGGGAGCTCACAAAGAAGAGGTCGCCGGCGAGGAGGGGTTCTCCGGCGAGTCCGAGACGGTGAAGTCGTCGGGGTTGGCATTTCGGTGGTCGAGGAAGGCAGCGAAGTGGTCCGGGCGGTTGCGGTGGACGTCCTACGTCGAATGGTGAGGTCAGAGGGGTGAGGGGATGTCCGAGGCGACGGGCACGTGCAATGGAAGCTCCGGTGGTCTGAGTTACTCCGGCGAGGAATTGTGGCAGCCTTCCGGCGAGATAGGAGAGGGGTTTGGGGGGAATTGGATGCGGGGACTGGCCGGTACTTATAGGGGCGCTGGGGAGTGTGGGGGAGTAATGGGAGGCGAGATCCGCGGGGAAGAAGAAACTGCCGGCGATGGATCTCCGGCGCGCGCGGAGAAGAAGAAAGGTGACCGAGCGGAGAAACGGTCGGTCGACGTGGGGCCCGATGTCAGTGAGAGAGGAGGCATCCGTTGCGCGTCGGCCGGCCGATCGGTAACGGTCTCGGCTTTTAAAGCCGTTGGGCCGGCCCGTTTAATACAGGAAACCGTTACCATTTTCTGTTTAATGTTTTTCCAGCGATATTCAAAAGCTTTTAAAGCATTCAAATCGTCTCTAAATATAGGAGTATTATACATCGAAATTAACAGAATAATAAATTCTATTTAATGAACATTTTTAATCTATCATTTGAACACTTTGAAAAAAAATATTTTCAGAAATTCCCTAATTGTTTTTAAATCTTTTTGCAAATATTTTCAAAACAACTCCTGGTTACTTTTGTTCAAATAGATCACCAAAATGACCCTGGTATGGAGTGTCATGTTACTCCCCTCTTATTTTGAACATTTTTACCAAGATTTCAAATAGGTAAAAGCAACTTAGGGGGAAAAAATAGAAAGGGCTTTCAGAAAGTCAGAAGAAGCATTTCAACATATACATGTATTCAAGCAATGATGCAGATATATGCATAGCTATATTTCATAACATTCCCAAAATGAAATTTTGGGATGTTACACTTATGGGTGCGGTACTCTTCGGAGAGGGAGGCGCTCGATAGAGCCTCCCTCATAACCGGACACCCATAGCTCGATTGTGCCGGTGGTGATCGGATAACCCGATCACCAACCGAGGATTGGACCGGTGCCTTCGGAGGCATGGTGCACTCTGGAGATGTCCTCAAAGGGGACGGAACTGTTGGGGAACGTCACATGGGAAACAAAATTTTCCTATGCACACGCAAACCTATCCATGGTGATGAGCATCTACGAGAGGGAGAGTGGATCTACGTACCCTTGTAGATCGCTAAGCGGGAAGCGTTAAGAAAAGCGGTTGGTGTAGTCGTACTTCTTCGTGATCCAACTTGCCGAGCGTCCCGCGATCTAATCACGAACCGTCCCAAGAACCAATCACGAACCGTCCCGCGATCTCGTCATGATCCATCCCGCGATCCGATCACGAACGTCCTGTGGCCTTGATCACGATCCTTCCGATATAGTACCGAACGGACGGCACCTCCGCGTTCAGCACACGTGCAGCTTGATGACGATCTCCACCATCTTGATCCAGCAAGAGGAGGTGGACAGGAGAGAGATTTCACCGGTAGCGTGATGGCACTCCGGTGATGGTGGTGGTGGAGCAATTCCGGCAGGGCTTCGCCTAAGCGCTACGGAAATCCGATCTAGAGGAGCACCGGTGGAATGGGTAGCACGTGGCCGTAATTTCTGCCAAAACCCTAGCTATTCCACTAGTATATATAGGAGGAGAGGAGAGGAGAGGCAGCCAAGGCCTCTTTGATTCGGCCGGCTAGGGTGGGGTGGAATCCTATTCCACCTCCAATCCTAGTTGGACTAGGATTGCTCCCTATTGGCTGATTTTCCACTTTTTCCTTTAGGACTTTCTCTCCTGTGCCATGGGCCTTTGTGGCTGTTTTCCCAGACCACTAAGGGATGGTTAATACTCTCCCACAGCCCATGGACCTCTTGGGGTCGAAATACCCCTCCCGTAGGCCTCCCGATACACTACCGGCACTCCTGGTACACTACCGATGAGCCCGAAACTTTTCCGGCGACCAAACTGGGACTTCCTATATATGAATCTTTACCTCTGGACCATTCCGGAGCTCCTCGTGATGTCTGGGACTCCTGGTACATTCACGTTCCCTTTGTTCTTCGGTATGTTACTTGCCCGAGATTCGATCGTCGGTATCTCCATACCTAGTTCAACCTCGTTACCGGCAAATCTCTTTACTCGTTCCATAATACAAGATCCCGCAACTAAAAATTTGTCACATTGCTTGCAAGGCTTATTGTGATGTTGCATTACCGAGTGGGCCCCGAGATACCTCTCCGTCACACGGAGTAACAAATCCCAGTCTCGATCCATGCCAACTCAACAGACACCATCGGAGATACCTGTAGAGCACCTTTATAGTCACCCAGTTACGTTGCGACGTTTGATGCACACAAGGCATTCCTCCGATATCCGTGAGTTGCATGATCTCATGGTCATAGGAACATATACTTGACATGCGGAAAACAATAGCAATAAACTGACACGATCATATGCTACGTTTGTAGTTTGGGTCTTGTCCATCACATCATTCTCCCAACGATGTGATCCCGTTATCAAATGACATCACATGTCAATGGCTAGGAAACCCTTACCATCTTTGATCAACGAGCTAGTTCACTAGAGGCATACTAGGGACACAGTGTTGTCTATTTACCCACGCATGCAATGTGTTTCCGATCACTACAATTATAGCATGGATAATAAACGATTATCATGAACAAGGAAATATAATAATAAACACTTTATATATTTCCTCTAGGGCATATTTCCAATAGTCTCCCACTTGCACTAGAGTCAATAATCTAGTTCACATCACTATGTGATTTACATGGTAATGAATCGAACACCCATACAGTTCTGGTGTTGATCATGTTTAGCCCTTGGAAGAGGGTTAGTCAATGGGTCTGCAAAATTCAGATCCGTGTGCACTTTGCAAATATTTATGTCCTTCTCCTCGATGTAGAACCGGATGGAGTTGAAGCGCCGCTTTATGTGTCTGGTCCTCTGGTGAAACCTTGGTTCCTTGGCTAGAGCAATGGCACCAGTGTTGTCACAGAACAGGTTGATTGGATTCAGTGCACTAGGCACTACTCCAAGATCTGTCATGAACTACTTCATCCAGACACCTTCCTTTGCCGCCTCGGAGGCTGCGATGTACTCCGCTTCGCACGTAGAATCAGCTACCATGCTTTTCTTGGAACTGCACCAGCTTACCGCTCCCCTATTAAGAATAAATACGTATCCGGTTTGCGATTTAGAATCGTCCAGATCAGTGTCAAAGCTTGCATCGACGTAACCCTTTACGACGAGCTCTTCATCACCTCCATAAACGAGAAACATGTCCTTAGTCCTGTTAAGGTACTTAAGGATATTCTTGACCGCTTGCCAGTGCTCCATTCCAGGATCACTTTGAAACCTTCCAGCCATACTTATGGCAAGGCTGACATCGGGTCTTGTGCACATCATTGCATACATGATAGAGCCTATGGCTGAAGCATAGGGGATGACACTCATCTTTTCTTTATCTTCTGCATTCACTGGGCATTGAGTCTTACTCAACTTCACACCTTGTAACACAGGCAAGAACCCCTTCTTGGCCTGTTCCATTTTGAACTTCTTCAAAACTTTATCAAGGTATGTGCTCAGCGAAAGTGCTATTAAGCGTCTCGACCTATCCCTATAGATCTTAATGCCTAATATGAAAGCAGCTTCTCCTAGGTCCTTCATTGAAAAACTCTTATTCAAATATTCCTTCACGCTTTCCAGTATTTCTATATCGTTTCCGATCAGCAATATGTCATCCACATATAACACTAGAAACGCTATAGAGCTCCCACTCACTTTATTGTAAATACAAGCTTCTCCATAAACTTGTATAAACCCAAACGCTTTGATCACTTCATCAAAGCGCTTATTCCAACTCCAAGATGCTTGCACCAGTCCATAAATGGATCGCTGGAGTTTGCAAACTTTGTCAGCATTCTCTGGATCGACAAAACTTTCAGGTTGCATCATATACAACTCTTCCTCAAGGGAACCGTTGAGGAACGCCGTTTTGACATCCATCTGCCAAATTTCATAGTCGAAATAAGCAGCTATTGCCAACATGATTCTGGCAGACTTAAGCATCGCTACGGGTGAGAAAGTCTCATCATAGTCAACTCCTTGAACTTGTGAAAAACCCTTTGCCACAAGTCGAGCTTTATAGACGGTGACATTACCGTCCGCGTCTGTCTTCTTCTTATAGATCCATTTGTTCTGAATGGCCTTTCGCCCTTCAAGTAGTACTTCCAAAGTCCATACTTTGTTTTCATACATGGATCCCATCTCAGATTTCATGGCCTCTAACCATTTCTCGGAATCCGGGCCCATCACTGCTCCTCCATAGCTCGTAGGTTCATTGTTGTCTAACAACATGACCTCCAAGACAGGGTTGCCGTACCACTCGGGAGTAGTACGCGCCCTTGTCGACCTACGAGGTTCAATAGCAGCATGATCCGAAGCTTCATGATCATCATCATTAACTTCCTCTTCTACCGTCGTAGGTTCCACAGAAACATCTTTCTACACTGCGCTACTCTCTGGTTGAAGTAAAGGTTCAATAACCTCATCAAGCTCTATTTTCCTCCCACTCAATTCTTTCGAGAGAAACTCTTTCTCAAGAAATGTTCCGTTCTTAGCAACAAACACTTTGCCTTCGGATCTGAGATATAAGGTATACCCGACTGTCTCTTTCGGGTATCCTATGAAGACGCATTTTTCCGCTTTGGGTTCCAGCTTTTTAGGATGAAGCTTTTTGACATAAGCATCACATCCCCAAACTTTAAGAAATGACAACTTCGGCCTTTTGCCAAACCACAGTTCATATGGCGTCGTCTCAACGGATTTTGATGGTGCCCTATTTAAAGTGAATGCAGCTGTCTCTAATGCATAACCCCAAAACGATAGTGGCAAATCAGCAAGAGACATCATAGAACGCACCATATCTAATAAGGTTGGGTTACGACGTTCTGACACACCATTATGCTGTGGTGTTCCGGGCGGTGTCAACTGTGAAACAATTCCACATTGTCTTAAGTGACTGCCAAACTCATAACTCAGATATTCACCTCCTCGATCAGATCGTAGAAATTTAATCTTCTTGTTACGATGATTCTCAACTTCACTCTGAAATTGCTTGAACTTTTCAAACGTTTCAGACTTGTGTTTCATCAAGTAAATATACCCATATCTACTCAAGTCATCAGTGAAAGTGAGAAAGTAACGATATCGACCGCGCGCTGCAACATTCATTGGACCGCACACATCAGTATGTATGATTCCCAATAAGTCACTTGCCCGTTCCATTGTTCCTGAGAACGGCGTTTTAGTCATCTTGCCCATCAGGCATGGTTCACATGTGTCAAGTGATTCAAAATCAAGTTACTCCAAAAGTCCATCAGCATGGAGCTTCCTCATGCGCTTTACACCAATATGACCTAAACGGCAGTGCCACAAGAAAGTGGTACTATCATTAACTACTCTACATCTTTTGGCATCAATGTTATGAACATGTGTGTCATCACTATCAAGATTCAATATGAATAAACCCCTAATAGTGGGTGCATGACCATAAAAGATATTACTCATATAAATAGAACAACCTTTATTCTCTGATTTAAATGAGTAACCGTCTCGCAATAAACAAGATCCAGATATAATGTTCATGCTTAACGCATGCACTAAATAACAATTATTCAGGTTCATAACTAATCCCGATGGTAATCGAAGAGAGAGCGTGCTGACGGCGATCACATCAACCTTGGAACCATTTCCCACGCGCATCGTCACTTCGTCCTTTGCCAGTCTTCGTTTATTCCGTAGTTCCTACTTTGAGTTGCAAATGTGAGCAACGGAACCGGTATCAAATACCCAGGCACTACTACGAGAAATAGTAAGGTACACATCAATAACATGTATATCATATATACCTTGTTTGTCGTTGGCCGCCTTCTTGTCAGCCAGGTACTTGGGGCAGCTCCGCTTCTAGTGACCAGTTCCCTTGCAATGAAAGCACTCAGTTTCTGGCTTAGGTCCATGCTTAGGCTTCTTTGTAGGAGTAGCAACTGCTTTGCCATCCTTCTTGGTTTTACCCTTCTTGCCTTTGCCCTTGCCATTTTTCTTGAAACTAGTGGTTTTATTGACCATCAACACTTGATGTTCTTTCTGGATTTCAGACTCAGCGACTGTCAGCATCGCAAACAACTCGGATGATGACTTGTTCATCCCGTGAATGTTATAGTTCATCACAAAACTTTTGTAACTAGGCGGCAGTGATTGAAGAACTCTATCAATGATCGCCTCTTGCGGAAGGGCAATTCCCAACTCAGCTATACGGTTTGAGTACCCAAACATTCTGAGTATATGCTCACTGATAGACCCGTCCTCCTCCATCTTGCAAGCATAGAACTTATAGGAGGTCTCATACCTCTCGATCCGGGCATTCTTCTGAAAGATAAGCTTCAACTCCTGGAACATCTCATATGCTCCATGACGTTCAAAATATCTTTGAAGTCCCGGTTCTAAGCCATAGAATATTGCACACTGAACTATTGAGTAGTCTCCCGCACGAGCCTCCCAAGCATTCTTAACGTCTTCGGAGGTCATGTCTTCTGGTTGGTCACCAAGCGGTGCATCAAGGACATATTGTTCCTGGGAAGCCGTAAGGATAATCCTCAGATTACGGGCCCAATCAACAAAGTTACTTCCGTCATCTTTCAACTTAGCTTTCTCTAGGAACGCATTAAAATTCAGGGGTGCTACTGCGCGAGCCATTGATCTACAACATAAATATGCAAAGGTTACTTAGACTATTGTTCATGATAATGTGTTTAGTTAATCAAATTACTAAAGCTCCCACTCAAATTGACATCCCTCAGGTCATCTGAGTGTCACATGATCCAAATTCACCAACTCAAGTCCGATCATCACGTGAGTTAAGCTTTTCAATGGTGAACATCATTATGTTGATCATATCTACTATATGACTCATGTTCGACCTTTCGGTCTCTTGTGTTCCGAGGACATGTCTGTACATGCTAGGCTCGTCAAGTTTAACCCGAGTGTTCTGCACATGCAAATCTGGCTTGCACCCATTGTATGTGAACGTAGAGTCTATCACACCCGATCATCACGTGGTGTCTCGACACGACGAACTTTCGCAACGGTGCACACTCGGGGAGAACACAGTTCATCTTGAAATTCAAGTGAGGGATCACCTTATAATGCTACCGCCGTACTAAGCAAAACAAGGTGCATAAAAGGATTAACATCTCATGCAATTCATATGTGACATGATATGGCCATGAACTTGTGTGTACGATCTCCATCTTCGAAACACCAGCATGATCTCCATCGTCACCAGCACAACACCATGATCTCCATCAATGTGTTGCCATTGGGGTTGTGGCGCCAACCCTGCTTCTACTTCTATTGCTACCGCTTAGCGATAAAGTAAAGCATTACATAGCGCTTAATGATTGACACGCAGGTCATACAATAATTAAAGACAACCCTATGGCTCCTGCCGGTTGCCGTATTCACCGACGTGCAAGTCGTGAAAAATCTATACATCACATGATCATCTCATACATCACATATATCTCATCACGTAATTGGCCATATCACATCACAACATACCCTGCAAAAACAAGTTAGACGTCCTCTAGTTGTTGTTGCAAGTTTTACGTGGCTGCTATGGGTATCTAGCAAGAATGATTCTCACCTACGCATAAACCACAACGGTGATACATAGATTGCTTTTCAACCTTCTCAAGGACCGCCTTTGTCGGATCCGATCCAACTAAAGTGAGACAAACTGTCGCCCGCAAGCCATCTAAGCAAAAAGTTGCATCGAGGGAACCGGTCTCTCGTAAGCATATGAGTAATGTTGGTCTAAGCCGTTTTATCTCACAATCCCGCTGAACCAAAATCCGACCAAGGGAGGAAGCAATCTAAGCATCAACACCCACAAACCTTTTGTGTTCTACTCGAGATCTCATCGAACCATCAACCTAGCTCTGATACCACTGTTGGGGAACATCGCATGGGAAACAAAAAATTTCCTATGCACACGCAAACCTATCCATGGTGATGAGCATCTACGAGAGCGAGAGTGGATCTACGTACCCTTGTAGATCGCTAAGCGGGAAGCGTTAAGAAACGCGGTTGGTGTAGTCATACTTCTTCGCGATCCAAATCGCCGAGCGTCTCGCGATCTAATATTCACGAACCGTCCCGCGAACCAATCACGAACCATCCTGCGATCTCTTCATGATCCGTCCCGCGATCCGATCATGAACGTCCCGTGGCCTTGATCACGATCCTTCCGATCTAGTACCGAACGGACGGCACCTCCGCGTTCAGCACACGTGCAGCTTGATGACGATCTCCACCTTCTTGATCCAGCAAGAGGAGGTGGAGAGGAGAGAGAGTTCACCGGTAGCATGACGGCACTCCGGTGATGGTGGTGGTGGAGCAATTTCGGCAGGGCTTCGCCTAAGCGCTGCGGAAATACGATCTAGAGGAGCACCGGTGGAACGGGTAGCACGTGGCCGTAATTTCTGCCAAAACCCTAGCTATTCCACTAGTATATATAGGAGGAGAGGAGAGGAGAGGCAGCCAAGGCCTCTTTGATTCGGCCGGCTAGGGTGGGGTGGAATCCTATTCCACCTCCAATGCTAGTTGGACTAGGATTGCTCCCTATTGGCTGATTTTCCACTTTTTCCTTTAGGACTTTCTCTCCTGCGCCATGGGCCTTTGTGGCTGTTTTCCCAGACCACTAAGGGCTGGTTGATACTCTCCCACATCCCATGGACCTCTTGGGGTCAAAATACCCCTCCCAGAGGCCTCCCGGTACACTACCGGCACTCCCGGTACACTACCGATGAGCCCGAAACTTTTCCGGCGACCAAACTGGGACTTCCTATATATGAATATTTACCTACGGACCATTCCGGAGCTCCTTGTGATGTCTGGGATCTCATCCGGGACTCCGAACAACCTTCGGTCACCACCATACATAACTCTACACTACCGAAACGTCACTGAACCTTAAGTGTGCAGACCCTGCGGGTTCGAGAACTATGTAGACATGACCGAGACACCTCTACGGTCAATAACCAATGGTGGGACCTAGACGTCCACATTGGTTCCTACATATTCCACGAAGATCTTCATCGGTCGAACCTCTATGTCAAAGATTCTGTTAATCCCGTATCACGTTCCCTTTGTTCTTGGGTATGTTACTTTCCCGAGATTCGATCGTCGGTATCTCCATACCTAGTTCAACCTCGTTACCGGAAAGTCTCTTTACTCGTTCCGTAATAGAAGATCCCGCAACTAACAATTAGTCACATTGCTTGCAAGGCTTATTGTGATGTTGCATTACCGAGTGGGCCCCGAGATACCTCTCCGTCACACGGAGTCACAAATCCCAGTATCGATCCATGACAACTCAACAGACACCATCGGAGATACCTGTAGAGCACCTTTATAGTCACCCAGTTACGTTGCAACGTTTGATGCACACAAGGCATTCCTCCGATATCCGTGAGTTGCATGATCTCATGGTCATAGGAACATATACTTGACATGCGGAAAACAGTAGCAATAAACTGAAACGCTCATATGCTACGTTTGTAGTTTGGGTCTTGTCCATCACATCATTCTCCCAATGATGTGATCCCGTTATCAAATGACATCACATGACAACGGCTAGGAAACCCTGACCATCTTTGATCAACGAGCTAGTTCACTAGAGGCATACTAGGGACACGGTGTTGTCTATTTACCCACACATGCAATGTGTTTCCGATCACTACAATTATAGCATTGATAATAAACGATTATCATGAACAAGGAAATATAGTAATAAACACTTTATATATTGCCTCTAGGGCATATTTCCAACAGGAACATCCCCTCGTCCGGTCCCCTCGGTGTCCAGGCGGGGCTCTTCCCCCCAATCTTCGATGGCCGAGGCGTTAGCCTCGACCATGACGTCTTCACCCCCACCGCTGGTGCCCGGCTCCATAGGAGTACTCTATTGGGATGACACTATGACAGCCCAAGTGTTGTCCCTACCTTATTTTTCATGTAACCTATTGTATGAACCCTGTGCCATGAGAATTATGATGTTTTGAAACTTGTCATCCATGTCTTGTTCTTGCATTCATGCATCATGCATCATGCATCCATCATGTTATGCCTTGTTGTGAAGTGACCATGTATGTGAGTGTTATGATTTGGTTTGAGTGTGGGTGGAGTTCTTGTGTGGATCTCCTCCTTCTTCCCCTCTCTTTTCTATTCAACAAAAACCCCATCATAATGTCTTAATCCCCATGTTAATTAATAATCAGAATTAAGTTACTATTTAAATTATTTAAAAATGTTCAAGTGCTAGCCTAATATGTTTTAAGAGTGAGTGTGTTGGTCTTTTATTGTTTTGAGCTTTATGCATTTGTGGCATTTAAATAACAGGAGCTGTTATTTTAAAAAATATTTAAAATTACTTGTCCAAAAATTCAACTTAATATTTTTATTAAATGGGGCATATTATTTTCTTTACAAAGGTATTTTTTTTGCCCAAAAACTCCTTTATTTTATCTCTGAGGTTTTCCCTTTTGTTGTGGTGTTTTAAAAAGGAAAAGGCTTTCTATTTTGTTGGATTAGAGAGAGTGTGTGCGCGTGGGCTGTGCCCTTCCGGCCCACGCGGCCCAGCAGGTGGCTGATGGCTACCTGCCTCGTCCTTCTCTGTTAGCAGGTTCAGAGAGAGTGAGAGCGCAGGGAGACGACGTCGTCGCCATCCGGGGCTCACGCACGTCGAGGCTGGCCCCCCTTTATAAGAGTGCGTAGCCCTAGGGTTCTTCTACCTCCTCGCCGCCGCTGCTCCCCTTCTCCCCTCCTTCTTATCCCTCCTCCTCCGCTCTTCTTCCCCCTTCAGGTAAGGTTTCAGAGAGCAGGGGATTTTAGAGAGCGAGAGGTCGCCGTCGTCTTCGCGCCTCCGGCGGGCCTCGTCATCGGCAGAGATGGCATGGAGCAAGACGCCATCGCCCTCGATCCATTCCTGGTGCTAGGAGGCTCCAGGAGGTCGTCTTCTTCCTCCTCGCTGCCGGCTCGATGTCGGGTCTTCTTCCTCTTCGTAGCCGCCACGTCTTTGCCTCTCCTTCCTCTCTGCGCGTCAGGGTCACCATCGTCCTCCCCTAGGTGAGCAGTCGACGCGCAGCCTCCTCCCCTTGTAGCTAGAGTCGTTGGCGTCATGCTCGTGTTGCCGTCGTGCTTGTGTCGCCACCGGTCCGAAAAGCTCGTGCTTGAGCTTGCTTCTGTCCCCCTCGTCGCAAGATGAGCAGAGGGATGGTTTCCCTATTGTGTTTGTAGTCCCCGCGGTAGCTCCCTCTCGCCGCTAGTGTCGTAGTTTGCCCGAGCCGCTCGTCACCGTTGCTCTGTCGCCGCAAGCCGTTCAGGTTCAGTTTCGTCAGGCATTTGTGGCGTGTGTGTATCAGAGGGCAGGTGCCCCTCCTCTATTACCAGTCGCGCTCGTAGCCCAGTGGTGTGGTGCGTGGGAGGCAACCAGGAGGTTGCGGATTCGAATCCGAACCCCTCCCCATTTTTATTTTGTTTTTCCTTTTTTGTTGTTTTCTTTTGTTTTTCTTCCTTTGCATATATATGTGTGTGTAGATGCAACCAGCATTTGTTGGTTTTCTTTTCTGTTATAATTGAGGTGTGTGTGTGCTTTGCACATGTGTGCATGTGCTTGTGTGTGCATGTGTCACATAGTGTGATGAATTCATATGCATGTGTGTAAGGGTGTTTGTGAGTGTGTGCATGCGCATATGCATATGCACATAGGTGTATATGCATGTGTGTGTATGTGTATGTGCATGTGAGTGTGCATATATGCCTGACCTTGTGTTGTGTGAGTTTATATGCATGTGATCTTGTGTGAGTGTGTGTGTGTGTGTTTCCATCTACATATGCAAATGCATATATGTATGCATATGTGTGTGGATGACCACCCACACACATGAGCTTGTGTGTGAGAGTGTATGTGCCTAGTGCACTTGTGAGAGTGAGTGTGTGTATGCCTATGTGATTATGCATATATGGGCATGTGAGTGTGTGTGTGGGTGAACACCCCCTTCTTGGGTGATATTCTCATGAGTGTTGGTGCTCATATGCCTTGGGCATATATAGAGCATGTGTGAGTGCTTGCTTGTTGTGTGTGTGTAGGGTGTATGTGTGTGTGTGGGGGGGGGGGGACTAGTGGGTTCCCCCACTTGATAAACGCCTTTGTTGTATATATATTCATGCTTGTAGTTTGTTAGCTCATTTCCGTCTCTAGCTAAGTTACAAATCTGGTTATGATCATTTATGGTCATGTTCAAATTAGAGTTATGATTCACTTATGAGAATAGGTGGTAGTTTTGCTATCTTGTTTGTGCCTTGTTGTTTCACATGAACATATGAGTATGACACATGTTATTGGGGTAGAAAGAGCCAACGAATCCATTGGTGCCTTCAGATTTCATTTTTGAGCAAGTTTATAAAACTGTCATTTTAGCTGTGATGCTACTTTGTCATTTTTGCATGATTTAATCCATGCTTGATTTGGGGCATGTGCCAACTAGGAAGTGCTAGTGTTTTATATCTATTATGCAATGGTATGTTTGTTTAACATGAGAATCGCCCATATAAGTGGGAACCATGCTGCTAAGTAGCCAACTTGATGTTTCTGTTTCAGCATGCTAAAAACTACTGTCTGAGAATCTGCTGTTATTTTTATGCCATGTAGAGTGGATGGTATCTTATGATGTGTTGCGAATTTGAGCATGCTCAGTTCTAGTGTTTGGATGTAGATGTTGCCCACTACCATCCTGTTAATTTTAATGCCAAGAGGTGCTATCTAACATATTTAACTATTGTTGTCAACTTGCTACTTTATTAACTCAGATTCCAGAAAACTGTTATTTTCACCAAGTCCTAGAAAACTGTTTCATCTTGTCAACTTGATAGCTTCATGCTTATTGAGGTGGGCCTCCTATGCAGATGGTGTAGTTGGATAAGTTGTTGCATTTGTTATGTAGTTTCTGCCAATATCTTGTTTGTGGCTATAGGGTTCCTGTAGCTCAAGTTGTGGGTTGTGTAAGTTGTTATGTTGCTGTTTTGTGGCAGATTGTTTGTTTTATTGTTTTGTGACTTGTGGGAGCTATACTCAATGGAATTGATTGATCTTTGAGTCTATTGTGGTTGGTTTTTCATGGTCAGTGGCTACCTTGGAATGCCAAGAATTAGCCCATGGTATTGGTTGTCTTGTGTTTTGCCTTCGTACCTTGTCGTGAGCGTATTGTGCGAACCATAACTCCGTTTCTTGCTTTCTTTATATACATTTCTATCAATTTTGCATGCTGCAACCATATTTTCCATGTTCATGCATGTTTAAATAACTTAAAATGAGGTTTTGTCCATATTCAATAATAAACAAACTTTGCATGTGAAACATGACTAGTTTTGGACTACCATGTTAAATTCTTCGTAAATGAATCATGCATCATCTTGGTTGTGCATTGCACCTTGGTTGGATGTTTATGGTTGCTGTTTCTCTTGGGTAGACGCGAGTGTTGGTACTGAGTACGAGGACCCATGAGAGTACCACTACGAGGATCCCGCTACTTGTTTCACTAAAGAACCAACAGGCAAGATGATCGTACCCGGATCCCGATACTATTTCCGCTTCCTAGTTTCTCGCTCTTATAGTTACCATTGCGCTACCTACCACTTGAGTATCATCCTCCTAAATGCCATGAAAGCCTCTAACACTCCACATACTAGCAAACCTTTGATTGGCTAAGTTACCGCTGCTCAGCCCCTCTTATAGCTGTCTTAGTTGCAGGTGCAGGTTGTTCCATGTGATAACATGGATTTGGATATCACAATATTATATGTTATTTAATTTAATGCACATATATATATTCGTATTGGTGGAAGGCTTGGCCTTATGCTAGGTGTTTTGTTCCGCTATTACTGCCACAGTTCTTGTTACCGGTGTTATGTTTTCCATATTTTGCGCTCCTAACACGCTCGGGGTTGTTATGGGGACCCCCTTGTTTATTCGGTTGAGATTAAAACTTGTCTGGCAAGACCCAACATTGGTACTACATTTTCTTAACAACTTAATAAAATTTGCATAGGGCCTTGCAAACCCGTGGATAATTAATCAACCCCCCCGGGCCAGTACTCCTCATGATTGTTGGTCCAAACAAGAGCACTATGCGGGGCCAACCCAAGGCAACTTGGGAGATTTCTATCAGGACACCGTACACTAGCTTATCCGTCATGTCCTGAGAATGAAATATGCGGCTCTTATCGGGTTCATTGACACTTCGGGCGGTCTTGCTGGATTTGTTTTACCTTTATCGAGTGTCTTGTGTGTGGAGTCTGACTTTCTTCGGGTTTTCTCGAGGTGTTGGAATTCCTTTGGAATTACCTATGATGACCATGAGGTGCATGGTCGAGGCTATTCCCATGGAGTGCGGTTATATGTGATGGACTAGTTGGAGCACCCCTGCAGGGTTAAATCTTTTTAAGAAGCCGTGCCCGCGGTTATGTGGCAACTTGGATATTTGTTTAACACCCGGTTATAGTAAACTTGAAGTAAACTCTAACTAAAAATACACCAACTGTGTGAGTAACCATGGTCGTCTCTGCTCGTGAACATGACCCGAGAGAGAACATGGTGGGGTTATGATTGACGTAAGTAGGTGTTTAGGATCTCATAGAGATCATACTAGACTCGATCGTTCATCGTAGGCCACTCATATTTATTTTCATGTTGCATAAGTTAGACACCATAAATGCTTAGTGCTGCTGCAAACTAAACACACACCCCATCCCAACCTTTAAGCTTCAATAGTCTCGGTACCGGGCGCTTGATTGCTGACTCCTTATGGCTCACAGATTACTACAACCCTCTAGGTACAGGTACAGATGAGTACGTGCAGGATGATCTTACCCAGCTCTAGTAGGAATATGATGAGGAAAGCGGCAAGATGTACGTGACTTACCCGGATGAGTAGAGGACCATGGTCGTGATCTTTGGGATAGCAAGATAGTATCATTTGCATCTATTTTTATCGTTTGATTTCGTCCGTAGTTGGACCCTGTCTTCATCTTGATGATTTGAACTCTATGTGGAATTGTAATTTAGCATGTGGCGAGTGTAAGGCAACTTGCATACTCATCCCTTCCGTAATGTATGATGCAATGATTCTATACTTGCGAATGACAAGATGCGCCTCTATCCCTTGCAAGGCCCTCGTGTCTTAAAATGGATAGGCGCACATCTTGGGCGTGACAGACACCTCCGTGGGATGTGACGCAGTACCGCTCTCCGCTAGTTTGGCGGGAGGGGTCTCCCCATTCGAAACCTATTCGGTGGGGAGAGCGGGAGGTGGGCTGCAAAATCAATAAGCGCTCACATGTTAATAACCTTTCAAACTTATCGTTAATAGTCAAGGAAGTCTTCGGATCCTTACCTTCATGCAGGGGGCTTGAACCTTAGGTTCCCTCAGGGAACCCTCTCGAAGTCATCGGACTCGGTATGCGAGTCCGAACTGTCGTTGGACGGAATTACCTGTGTCTGTTGCGCTTTCTTCGGGGCAGGAGGGGGTACCTCCTTTGTGTCATCCGCTGATGCCGACGTCTTTCTTGTGAGGGCGGAATCGCCTTCCCCCTCGTCGTCAAGTTCTTCCTCCTGATTGGAGGAGGCATGGGTTTCCCTGGACACAACATCCGACAGGTCCCTTATACGTAGGCCTTCTCGGCCAGGTTTCTTCTTCTCCTCCTTCTTTGTTGGCGCCTCGTAAGGCGCTTCAACTAGCATCTCCGATAAACGGCCTGGACCTGATGTCTACGGGCTGAGGCGCTGGGCAGTCGATGCCTGTGGCCTTGCACAGCCATTTCTGCAAAACTGGTCGGAGAGGTGCTTAGATTTTCTTTAGGAAAAATAAAGCCGATCAAACAAAACTAAGTTATACCTTGGTAGGAGGCTTATTAGCATGTAGAACCCAATCCTCCTCCTCGACTGGCCAGTCCATCTGTGCCTGGAACAACAACTTCCATAGCTTCTCCCGAGTAGTTCAGACGAGCTGACGAATAGTAGGTTCGTTGTCGAGCCGACAAGACCACATGGGAGAGCTCTAGCGCTGGCAGGGGAGGATGCGCAACCGAAGCATAAACTGGACCACATTGGACAGCGCGATGTCGTTTCTGATCATGGAGGCGATGCATTTCTGTAGATTGTCCACCTCCTTGTCCGACCCCGAGTCGAGGCCCTTTCGGAGCCATGAAGTCAATCTGATGGGGGGACCAGATATGAATTCGGCCGGAGCATCTTGGCCTTCCTCCCGTGGCTCGGTGATGCAGAACCACTTTTTCTGCCATATTTTGATGGTGTCGATGAAGGTGCCAAATGGCCATCCAACGCGGGGGAGTTTGCCAATGATAGCCCTGCCGCAGTCTACGTGTTCGCCGGCTACACACTTTGTCTGGATATTAAATACCTTGAGCCAAAGTCCTAAGTGTGGCTCGACACGCAAGAAGGCCTCGCAGACGATGATGAAGGCCGATATGTGCATGAAGGAGTTCGGTGGGAGGTCATGGAAGTCGATGTCATAGAAGAACATTAGCCCCCTGATGAAGGGATGGAGAGGGAAGCTCAGTCCCTGAATGAAGTGCGGAATTAAGACCACCATCTCGCCTGGCTTGGGGGTGGGGATCACCTAGCCCTTCTTCTGTGCATGGTGGCCGATGTTGGCGGGGAGGTAGTCGGCGTCCTTGAGGTCTCGGATGTCCTGGTCGATGACCGTGGAAGCCTCCCACTTGCCGTTAGAGCCAGAACCAGCCATGGATGAGCTCGGAAGGGGGAGTTGTGGAAAACCTAGATGTGTGCTCTGAAAGCTCAGGAGATTGGGGAAGCAGAAGGCGCGAATGGGAATCGTGTTTAGGCCTTGGGGTTTTCTTTCCCTTTTATGAGGCTTATCGCCGCTCGGCCTCCCTTTGTTACGCCATGTATCGCTCTGCTTCCCAAGATGTGCGTGCCATTATGTGCGCATGATTAAACATATCCCATGTGAAACAGAGCATGATCTGTGCATTGATGGATCATGTTGATGAAAACGGCCTTGAACCGCGTTCGAGTTTTTGCAACTGGTCCGACGGTCATGGTGGTCCATGACCTTTTGTTAGAATAGTTGTCAGGCAACTCTGTTTGCTCCTTGACGCTTGGCTTTCGGGGCTAAGTTATTCACGATGTTCAGATGAGCCTCTAATCGGAAAACTACATGTCATTGGAGGCTAAACTAAACTCGGAGGGAATAACTTGCCTCGCAAGACGAAGAGTGTGATTATACGAAGCAGCTGGAGCTAAGACCCTTGGCGTTGGAGGTAAGCTCGGGGGCTACTAAGGGAGTCCTGGTTTCAGGGGTCCTCGGGAGGCTGACCTGTTCCTATGGGCCAGATTGTATGGGCCGCTTGCCGAGCATTGGATCAATCGAAGGCCCTGTCTCCAAGAAGGAAGCTTTGGGAGTCATGGCGTGTCCTCCATGTTTGGAGTAGTGAATAGGCATCGTTGGGGATATACCCCCATGGTGAGACCTGCCCAGGCGGGGCCGGGTCACACCTGGCGGCTCATGGGCCAGACCAAGGACTGGCCTGGAGACTCAAGCCTTGGCATTCGGCGGCTCAACGAGATGGGGCAAGATGAGGCCCAAGCCAAGAAGTCACGAAGACCCGGGCGGATAAGCCACCCGGAGGTGGCTTGCTCAAGAAGGCGAGATAGCATAGAGATAGACTCAGATATGTTGTGACAGTCGGCATATGACTTGTGTAACCCGTGGTCTTGACCTCCTATATATTGGCAAGACCCGGGGCGACGTAGAGAGGGACAAACTAATTGAGTTCTAGGTCAAGCGATTCCGCTACCTTGTAATCGATACTCCAATGAATACAACACAAGCAGAACATAGGCTATTACCTCTACTTGAGGGGCCGAACCTGGGTAAACTCGTGTCCTTCGTCCCAACCAACCCCTTTGAGTCCATCACCTTAGCGATGGCCTCGAATCTAAGTCCTCGAACATCTGCCGTGATAAAACCATGATAGTTGGCACCCACCATGGAGCTTGCGCTCGGTGGTGTTGAGTTCTCAAAGGGCTCTCTACCAGGGTTCGAGGGATACGTGGTCGGAAGGATGGACAAGAGTCATCGTGGCCGGCTCTACATTGACGATGTCGGCTAGGGCCCCGAGGCTGACTCTGTGGAGTACAGTTTTCGGGTTCCCTTCGGCGGAATCCATGTTTTCATTGGTAAGATCGGCGGATCTACACCCAGGCCGGACGTCTGCACCGACATCGTCGAGCCAGCTCAGCGCGCGCAACCCACCGAACACGTGCGACCTGCCCGTATTGATCCGGGCAGAAAGCATGTCTTCGTTGGCTTTACTCAAGGTATGGATCTTGAGGCCTCTGAGTCGTAGGAGACTCTCTTTTGTTCGGAGGACGGATCTTCGAGCGATGAGGCGGAATCAATCTACCAGATTTATGATGGCAGGCTTGGGGGCTACGAAGAGCTTTACCCCGAGTCGGAGCGTTCGGAGCCGGACGTTCATGGGCTACCGACTCATGCGGACGTGCTCATGGCGGGGTCAGCACCAGGTATGAGCAGTACAGCTGCCAAAGCGGCCGACACGGGGGCTGACCCGCAGCCGGCCCAGGTTCTTCTGGATCTGATGAATGAACTCGCCGCCTTGATGGAAATCGAAGTCACATCTGAGAATCAAGCAGCCTAGAATCTGGAAATCACAAGGCTGAAGGACCAGATGGTTGAGGCCCAACAAAGAGACGGCACGTTAAAGGCTCAGATGGTTGCGGAGGCAGAGCGCCTTAAGTTAGAGGCCTTCCGCCTTGAGCTGGAGCAGCAATCGGTAGCCGCGGTACGACGGATGAGGCATCAGTCCCATCTACCAGAACAGGATGAGGCTAGAAACCTTTTTAACACGCCAGGAATGGGACGTACAACGGATGCACCTAGAAGTCGTCCGGTGGCTCAGCAACGGATTAACCCGCCCCGATGGAACCAGACCTCACCAATGGCTTTCCCAACGCTGGCGGGTCACTACTCAAACTCGGCGGAGAACATGGTGGCGGCAACAAACCGGCTTGAAACAATCCCTATTCCTAACGAGACGCCCTTTGCAGAGGAGGTGTGGAACGCCCTTGGATACCTTCAAACGGCGATGGCTCAGCAAGAGAAATATACTTACAGCCGGAGCCGCATGCATTCAACCCCCCTCCCGAGCCGCAGCTTTAGCCGGTGCTATGATTCGCCGGCGGGTTCTAGCAGTGATCGACACCGGGGGCTACCGCGAGACGATTAGAAGGCTCTGGATGCGTAGGCGCTCGTAAACCGGGAAAGAGTACAGCAAGAAGCAGCAGCTCTGGTAGGGGAGGCTCATCAAGAGCCCATGCATTCCATCTCAGTTGGAGTGGGAGGGACATGGGGTAATTGCCATGTTGTGAAAAATTTCAAAGACTACAGCTTACGGCATCACCACAACGATGGTGGCCTATTAGGCGGCTCAGGACCAGGCGGGTCAGGAGCCGGGTTTGGGTCCGGCGGCTCAGGATCTGTCCATCATGGCCAGGGCAACCACAGAGGACATCATCAACACTTGGGTAGTAACAATCAAGAACAGAATAACCAGTTCGAGTATCAGAGTAATCCAAAGCAGCTCAGCTTGGGTCAGTATCATGTTTTCACAACCAGCCTGAAAAGGCGAGATCAGAAATTGCGCAAACAGGGGGTTAACACGGTTACGCCGGCTCTACCACAATACTTGAAGTGGTCTGAATGTGACATAACCTGGAGCCGGGAAGAATACCCGCCGCATGTTGATGAGCCAGGGCGGCTGGCTCTGGTGGTTGCGCCGCAAGTGGGAGGATATGTGTTCACTAAGGTGCTTGTGGATGGTGGCAGTAGTATCAACATACTGTATTTTGACACTTTCTGATGAATGAAGTTTCTTGATAAGGATCTTAAGCCTTCCTCGACAGTTTTTCATGGTGTAGTGCCTGGCAAGTCGTCTTACTCGGTGGGTAAGATCTCTCTAGAAGTCGCCTTTGGTGATGAATACAACTACAGGGTAGAAACCTGGTGCTTTGAGGTGGTAAAATCAAGAGCCCCTATCATGCTCTGTTCGAGCGGCCGGCTTATGCCAACTTCATGGCTAGGCCCTGCTATGTCTACTTGCAGCTCAAGATGCTTGGATTGAACGGGAAGATTACGGTTCATGGTTATCGGAAGACGGCTATTGAGTGCGAAGAAGGAGGCGCCGCTTATGCAGAGTCTAGTTGTGCTGAGGCGGAGTTCAGATTTTACAAGGAAAATGTTGACCCGGAGGACATGACTTCGTTAAGAAAGCCCACCACAGAGGTGGAGCCGCCTCTCAAATTTTTGGCGGACGATACCAAATTGGTGGATTTCAATCCGAGCAACTCATCTCAGCAGTTCACTATTGGGGCCAATATGGATCCCAAATAGGAAAGCGCACTCATCGAATTCATCTGTGAGAATCAGGACATCTTCACATGGAAACCTTCTGACATGCCGGGTGTTCCGAGAGAGTTCGTTGAGCACCACCTTAATGTGGATCCTAAGTTTAAACTAGTCAAGCAGTTGCTACGGCGGTTCAATGAGGAGAGACGCAAGGCCATTGAGGAAGAGACAGCCCGGCTCTTGGCGGCGGGTTTCATCGTCGAGGTCTTTCACCCGTAGTGGCTTGCTAACTTGGTGCTGGTACCTAAGAAGAACGGCACGTGGAGCATGTGTGTGGACTACACGGATCTTAACAAGGCCTGTCCGGCTGACCCGTTTGCTCTCCCTATTGACCGGATCATTGATGTGACGGCGGGTTTTGAGAGTTTATGCTTCCTGGATGCTTATTTTGCTTATCATCAGATCAAGATGGCAGACAAGGACCAAGAGAAGATGGCTTTCATCACACCTTTTGGTGCCTTATGCTACGTATCTAGGCCTTTTGGGCTCAAGAGTGCCCATGCGACTTATCAGCGTTGTGTCCAGAACTGTCTTCACAGTCAGATTGGGCGTAACGTTCATGCATATGTGGATGATATTGTGATCAAGTCAAGGAAGAAAGAGACTCTGCTACATGACCTGAAGGAGACTTTCGTAACTTACGAGTCCACAAGATGATGCTTAAACCGGCTAAGTGTGTCTTTGGCGTTCCGGCTGGCAAGCTCTTGGGATTTCTAGTCTCCCAGCATGGCATTGAAGCTAACCCGGATAAGATTAAAGCTATCGCCTCCCTGTTTGAGCCGGCCTGCATCAACGATGTTTAGTGCTTGGCAGGTCGAATTGCTGCGTTAAGCCGGTTTATAAGCCGCCTTGGTGAAAAGGCCATCCCTTTATACCAGATGATGAAAAAGACGGACAATTTTGTCTGCAGTAAGGAGGCGGGTGAAGCATTTGAGGTGCTCAAGAGACAACTCACTGAGCCACCGCTTTTAGGCGCTCCGGTTGAAAAGGAACACTTGCTCTTATACGTGGCGGCTAATAACAGGGCTGTCAATGCTGCAATGGGGTGTTCATGGCCAATCGCAAGCTAAAGCATTATTTCTTGGGCCACCAGATCACAGTGGTTAGCTCTGCCCCTTTGGGAGACATAATTCAAAACAAAGAAGCCACTGGCACTACTAGAATCAGCAAATTTGTCATCAGCTAGTTATTTGTCGTCAGCTGGCAGACGACAAAGAAGCTCTTTGCCATCTGCTTACAGAAAACGGACGGCAAAGAACTAGCTAATGGCAAAGAACCTCTTTGCCATCAGCCACTTCTTTACCATCTGCTAGCGGACGGCAAAGAATATTTGCCGTCCGCTAGCAGACGGCAAATAATCTGGCGCTAATAAACGCCATGAGCTCCTCTATCTCTCTCTTCTCTCTCTGCCTCTTTCTCCTCCGCCGACCCCCACCGCACCCGACCCCACCGCCGCCCGCCGCCGCCCCTACCACCCCCGACCCCAAACCCGCCGGCTGCCGCCCCTGCCGCCCCCACCGCACCAGCCGGCCGCCGCTCCCGACCCTCACCCACCCGCCGTCGCACCGCTGCCCGTCGTCACACCTGCCATCCCCGATCCCCACCGCCCGTACCGCCACACCGCCGCCCGCCGCCCGTCGCCGCCCCGACCCCCACACCTGCTGACCGCCGCCCCTACCCCCCTAACGCACCCGCCGCCCGCCGCCACCAACCACACCGCCCTTGCCGCAGCCGCCGGCGAACGCCCCTACCGCCCTTAACCCCCCTCCCCTACGGTGGCCGCCCGAGCCCCACCGTGAGGCAGGTCGCGGCGCCGCCCCCTGCACTATGGCGGCCCTCCTCCACCGGTCCCCTCCTCCATCGGTCCCCTCCTTCACCGGACCCCTCCTCCGCAAGGTGTGCTTCTTCTCCTTTTTTTTGTTTTTTAGGTTCTCATTTAGTTTAGTTTACATTTAGTTTAGGTTTAGGTTTAGTTTAGATTAGATCTAGTTTAAGTCAAGTTTAGAAGAAGAAGATGAGGAGAAGAGGTGAAGAAGAAGAAGAAGGAGAAGAAGAAGAAGAAGAAGAAGAAGAAGAAGAAGAAGAAGAAGAAGAAGAAGAAGAAAAAGAGAAGAGCCCTCGATCCCCGACGCCACTAACACCCAACCTCTGACGCCACCGACCCCCAACCCCCGACGCCACCAACCCCCGACGCCCAGGACCCCTAAACCCGACCCGAAGCACGGATGCCATCGCCCCCCCGACCATCGACACCATCGACCCCTGACCACTGACGCCATCGCCCCCCGACCATCGACACCATCGACCCCCGACTACCGACACCCCCAACCCCCGACCATCGACGCCATCGCCCCCCGACCACCGACACCACCTACCCCCGACCATCGATGCCATCGACCCCTGACCACCAACGCCACCGACCCCCGACTCTAGACACCACCGACCCATGACCGCCGACGCCACTGACCCCTGATGCTACTGTCTCTCGATGCCACTGACCCCCGACCCCCGACACCTATTATGCCTCCTATTGACCAAAAAGGTGTTCTTCGGCCTTCGTGAGGTCGAGGAGGTCATAGTTTTGTAAATTATGAACTAGGTCACATATTTTCCTGTTTTGTTATAAAAACATTATATTTTGTGTTGATCAGGTGAATTTCAATGTGCAGTTGTTCGATGACCTCCCCGTGCATTTGACAAACTCCCATGTTGCGTTCGTTGGTGAGCACAAATGACATCTTCTCCCCCGGCACCCTTAAAAAATTGCTTTGTTCCGGTCTTCGTGCCGATGAAACTTGCTAGATATAGGTGTCTTTAATCATCAGTATGCGTGACCACTATGCGTCTCCCATTCGAAAGGTTTACATCTATAAATATGCATTCATTAGCATATTTATGACAGTGATTCTTTAGAATTGTCCAACATTATCCATGGACAGCCCGAGTATGTGTAGATTACGTTTGTTTTCCCATATGCTCTTCTCCGGATCCGATGCAGAATTCCGTCAGTGCCTCCCTGTTGTTCTCCGGGTACACATCCTCTCTACTTATTGCCAAGACATGTATCAGGAGAACAACCGGGAGGTGCTACCCAAATTGTGCATCGGATCCGAAGCAGAGCATGTCAAAACGAACCCAATCTACACATACTCGGGTGGGATTAGGACCTATCTTTACCTACTAGCGTCTAGGTTGCATCGACGTAATAAAACTGACAAACTCTATTAACTATTGAATATGGTTTGCTGAATTATGTATATATTTTGTGTGTGTCCAGTTGTGACATCCCAAGTGATGTCCCTACCTTATTTGGCATGTAACCCCATGTATGAACCTTGTGTCATGAGAATTATGTATGTGTTGCACATTCTCATCATTGTTTTGTTGCATCCATGCATCATGGCATCCATCTCCCCATCCATTTGGCAGGCTTGCCTCCTTGTGTTTTGTATGATGTGCTTGTATGTGAGTGTCACTTGTGTGAGTGTGCTTTTATGTGATGTGTGAGAGGTGTTTGAGGTGGTGCATCTCCTCTTCTTCTTTCCCTCTCCTTCTCTTCAACATCACCACTCTTCTTCCCCCTCTCTTCCTATTAATTATCTTCCTATTAATTATATGAGCAGATTTTACTTGTTGTTTTATTTGTTTAAAAATGTTCAAGAGGTGCCCCATATAGACTCATTAATATAGGATGTGGTGTTGTGGTTATTTGGGGTTGTTTGAATTTGGTGTGTTTTAAAAACAGGGGCTGTTATTTAAATAATAGTTTAAATAACTTGTCCAATAAATCAATCTGTTAATTTATTCAAATAGTGCTCATTTATCCTCTTCTCAAATGTATTTTTGTTTTGCTCAAATTCATTCTAAAATGCCCTGGGGATTTCTTGTGAGTGGCTGGTTTTATTAAAATAGAAAAAATCCTTTTATTGGAGAGAGGTAGCAGTGTGCGGGCACTGGGCTTCCGGCCCAGGGGAGCCTCTGGCTCGGCCCAGCCGCAGCAAATGGCCACCTGCTCTCCTGCGTCTTCGTCAGTGTTGGCAAGAGAGCAGAGAGCAGAGAGCGCGCCCTCGCCGTCACCGTTAGCTGCTCCAAACGTGTGTGGATCCCTAGGGTTCCTTCTCCCCATCGCCGCTGCCGCTTTCCTCTTCTTCCTCCTCCTCCTTCTTCCTCTGTTTTTCTTCTTCCTCCTCGGGTTCAGTTCTGAGTTGAGTTCAGAGAGAGGTGTGAGCGAAGGGCTCGTCGCCGGCGCCCCTCCGGTGGAGCCCCGTCGCCTTCAAGATGGTCCGCGGAGAGCCGGTGTCGTCCGTGATCCATTCCCGGTGCTAGGAGGACCCAGGAGGTCTTCTTCTTCCTCCTTGCCACCGGAGCGGAACTGGTCTTCTTCCCCTCCGTCGCCGCCGCGTCCCCGAGCCGCTCCTTCCCCTTCGTCGCTGTCGCTCGCGCCCCGCGTCTCCGAGAAGCCCTCGGTGAGCTCCTTGTCCTCCGCTGTCCCCTTTTCTCGCCGTAGTCCGCAGGAGTGCTGCCGTAGTGCTTGTCACCGCCGGCTGGAAAGGCGCAGCCTTGAGCTGGCCTCCTTCCCCCTCGTCGCGAGACGAACCGGGGAATGGATCCCCCGTGCTCCCCGCAATCACCGCCGCACCTTGCCTTCACCAAAGTTGCCCTGCACCCGTCGTGTGCTCGCCGGAGATCCGCGGATGTTGTTGCTCTGTTCGTTTTTCAGTTTCGTCAGAGCATGTTGTGTGTGTGTATTAGTGTAGTAGGCACCCCCCTCTGTTAGCATCAAGCGTCGTAGCGTAGTGGTAGTGTGGTGTGGTGAGACCGAGAGGTCAGGGGTTCGACCCCCTGAACCTCCCTTTTCTTTTTTTTGTTTATTTTCTTTCTTTTCTTCCTTGTTTTTCTTTTCTCTTGCTTATACATGTGTGTGTGCATTTCAGCATATGTATGTATGTGTGTTGGACTCCTTGCCATGTGGTGTGCTTGCACATGTGTATGCTGGTGTGTGTATGTACCAAGTGGTACATATGCACATGTATGCATACATGTGAGAGATGTTTGTGTGTGTGTTTAGTGCTTACATCTACATGCTTGTGTGTGTGAGCATGGTTGTGTGTGTGTGTTTCTTGTCATGAGAGTGTGTGTGTTGCACATATGCATGGGTCCACATGTGAGTGTGTGTTCTATGCATACATACCGACATGTGTGCTTATGTAGATGTGAGTGTGTGTGCATGTAGGTGTGTAGTGCACCATGCATGACACATGTGTGTGTGTGCTCTTTGCACACCCATACATGTGTGTGTCTTGTGGGTGTATGTGTAGTGAGAGGTGTGTGTATGTTATACATACACACACACATGTGCTTGTGAGTAGATGGCCATGTTTAGTTATGCATGTATAGGTGTGTGGGGTTCTTCTTCTTGCTTGTTGCTGCCATTTTTAGTGTAGAGGAGTAAGGAGTGGATGCTAGACCTTGTGCATGTGTAGGTCTATGTGTATGTGAGAGCTCTCATATGTATATGTGCATGTATGTCTCTCCTAGCTTGTTTTCTTTTCTTGTTCTTGATGCTATGCTATGCCTAAGTACCTTATTCATGCCTCTTTACCTTTTCCAACATGTGTCAATTGAGTTCATGTCATTTTGGGTCATTTTCATTAAGTCACCCATGCCCTTGGGAGGCTTAATTTCGACCTAGGGTTTCTCCCTCTTGTTCCATGCAAGCATATGGGAATGAGTAATGATTTTGGGGTAGAATGAACCCATGTATGCACCTGTGAAGTCAGATTTGACTTTGGGGCAACTTGACAAAACTGCATTTTTATGCTGTGATGCCCTTGTCTTTTTAATATGAACTAATCTATGCATGCAATTAAGTTCTTTCCGACATGAGTTTGTTAGCTAAAGTTGTTGGGAATGCCCCAGTATTTTTTTAATTTGTGCTAAGTCACCAGCTAAGTGGGAACCATGCTGTTTAGGGAGCAACTTTATGTTTGTGTCCAGCTGCTTAAAAATGACGAGTCTGGGAGAACTGCTGATATTGTTTTGCCATGTAGAGTTGGTTGTAGCTAGTGATGTGTTTGGAAGTTGGGCATGCTCAGTGCTAGTTATTTGTAGTAGCTATTGCATTCTCCCATCCTCTTAATTTTCATATCAATAGGAGCTATCTAGCATAATTAACCTGTGCTGTCAACTTGCTACTTTATAATCACAGATTCCAGAAATTGTAATTTTCACCAAGTCCCAGAAAAACTGAGTCATCATGCCAACTTGTTTGCTTCTTGCATAATGATGTGTGCCTCTTATGCTGATTGCATAGTTGGATAAGTCGATGTGGGTGTTGAGTAGATTCTTTCCATGTCTTGTTTGTGGCTGTAGGGTTCCTTTAGCTCAAGTTGTGGACTTTTCAAATTGCTATGTTGCTGTTTTGTGACAGATTGGGTGTTATTTTGTTTTGTGACTTGTGGGAGCTATACTCCATGGATTTGATTGATTCTTGAGTCTATTGTGATTGATTTTCCATCACCTATCCAGTGGCTACCTTGGAATGCCAAGAATTAGCCCAGATATTGGTGGTCTTGAGTTTTGCCTCCGTACCTTGTTGTGAGCGTATCTCGAGAACCGTAGCTCCGTTTCTTGCGATCCTTAGATGCATTTTCATCGATTTTGCATGATGCATCCATATTTGCCATGTTAATGCATGTCTAAATAACTTAACATGAGGTTCTGTCCAGATTCACGAATAAACCACTTTGCATGTGAAACATGACTAGTTTTGGATTGCCATGTTAGAAATCTTCATAAGTGGTCATGCATCATTTTGATTGTGCATTGCACATTGGTTGGATGTTTATTGTTGCTATTTATATTAGGTAGACGCGAGTGTTGATACCGAGTACGAGGAGCCAGGAGAGTACCACTACGAGGATCCCGCTACTTGTTCCACTGAAGAACCAACATGCAAGATGATCGTACCCGGATCCCGATACTATTTTTGCTTGCTACTTTCCCGCTCTTATTGTTACAATTGCGCTACCTACCACTTGATATCAGCCCCCATGTGTCCATGACAGCCTCTAACCTCCACATCCTAGCAAACCTTTGATTGGCTAAGTTACATCTGCTCAGCTCCTCTTATAGCGTTCTTAGTTGCAGGTGCGGGTTGTTCCATGTGTTAACATGGATTTGGATATCACAATAAATTCAGTTATTTAATTTAATGCACATACATATCTTGGTATTGGTGGAAGGCTTGGCCTTTTTCTAAGTGATTTGTTCCGCTATTACCGCCATTAGTTCCTTGTTACCGGTGTTATGTTTTCCATACTTTGCGCTCCTAACATGCTCGTGGTTGTTATGGGGACCCCCTTGTTTACTCGGTTAAGATTAAAACTTGTCTGGCAAGACCCAACATTGGTACTACATTTTCTTATCAACTTAATAAAATTTCATAGGGTCTTGCAAACCCGTGGATATTTAATCTACCCCCGGGCCAGTGCTCCTCATGAGTGTTGGTCCAAAAATGGGCTGCCTGCGGGGCCGGCTCGAGGCAACTTGAGGATTGGTTTTTCCCCATAGCTAGTCCCATCTGGCGTGTCCTGAGATCGAGATACACGACTCTTATTGGGTTTGTCGACACGTCGGGTGGTCTTGCTGGGTTTGTTTTACCTTTATCGAGTGTCTTGCGTGTGGAGTCTGACTTTCTTCGGGTTTACTTGAGGTGTTGGAATTCCTTTGGAATTACCTATGATGATTGCGAGATTTGCGATCGAGGCATTCCCACAGAGTGTGTTTAATTTTGTAATGGATTAGTTGGAGCACCCCTGTAGGATTAAATCTTTTCAGAAAGCCATGCCCACGGTTATGTAGCAACTTGGATATTTGTTTAACACCCGATTATAGT
The DNA here is from genome assembly GCA_022496015.1 of Hordeum marinum. Classification (NCBI taxonomy): domain Eukaryota; kingdom Viridiplantae; phylum Streptophyta; class Magnoliopsida; order Poales; family Poaceae; genus Hordeum; species Hordeum marinum. The sequence continues at coordinate 117,210,409 of CM039672.1, forward strand.
AAACTTGAAGTAAACTCTAATTAAAATACACCAATTGTGTGAGCGACCGTGATTGTCTATGCTCGTGAGCATGATCCGAGTAAGAACATGGTGGGGTTATGCTTGACGTAAGCAGGTGTTCAGGATCTCATAGAGATTATGCTAGATTCGATCGTTCATCGTAGGCCACTCATATTTACATTTCTATTGTGTAAGATAGCCACCATGCAATGCTTAGTGCTGCTGCAAACTAACCATAACCCCTTCCAACCTAAAGCTTAAATAGTTTTGGAACCCGGGCACATGATAACTGAGTCCTCTGTGGCTCACAGTTCACTACAACCCTCCAGGTACAGGTTCAGATGAGTACGTGCAGGATGATCTTACCCATCAACAATGGGAGTATGATGAGGAAAGAGGCAGGATGTATGTGACATATCCGGATGAGTAGAGGACTTGGTCGTGATCTTTGGGATAGCTTGATAGTATCATTTACAACTTCTTTTATCGTTTGATTTCTTCCGTAGTCGGACCCTGTGTTCAACTTGATGTTATGATTTGAGTGACATTGTAAGTTAGCATGTGGCGAGTGTAAGCCAACTTGTATACTCTTCTCATTCAGTATTGTATGTTGTGATGATACTTTTCTTGCTAACGGCAAGATGCACATCTATCCCTTGCGTGGCCCTCGTGCCTTAAATGGATAGGCATGCATCTTGGGTGTGACAAGTTGGTATTCAGAGCCATACGACCATAGGAGCCTTTTCTTGTTCGAACTTGGCCGAGTAGTGTCTAGTAAAAACTATTTTGAGTCTAGTTATATCGGAGAGTAGGATTCTTTTTACCCCTCTTCTCGCTCAAAAAAAAAATTTAGGATCACGCGGGTATTTTGGAGTCTATATGATGCCGACCTGTCTGTCTTGGTGCCTCCTGTCTGACTTGATTTATTCCGAGGAGTCGAGCTCCAGGGAATGTTGGCACATCGTTATCATTTAGCTTCCTTGATGTCTCAGGACGAAGAATGTTCAGAATTACTTCAATACTTATCGTGGTGAGATAAGGTCGGAGTCACCCAGTACTGGGGAGGCGTCTGGGGAACCACCATGGTTTAGTATCGTTGTGAGTTCGAGGATTCGAGGTTCGACAAGTTTGCGGAATTTCTTGAATTATGGTGTGGAAGGTAGCGGATGCAGTTGCAGCTGATTGCCTAGGGTAGGTTCCTGATTCTGCAACCCGAATCGCATAAACAAGAAAGTTTCAGAAGTTCATAGGTGGGAAATCTTGTAGTCATCTAGGGTCATCTTCTTCAGATGTATATGGGCATGTACATTTGTTCCGAGCGCGTAGCTCAATACTTTTGTGTTATTGCAAGTGGCTTCTAATTTTTGATGATGTTATCATAACCGAAGAAGCATTCTTACTAATTTTTCAGTAGGAAGGCTATGTTGTTAATTGTTCAATTTCTTTCAAGCATTAGATTCAGCTTATGATTCTCTTATCAATGAGGTCCTGATGCGTCTTGTCCATCTTCAGGATGGCTCCACCAACTCGTAACAATCTGGGTCGTGGTGAGGAGCAGACTGATGTTCCACCGCCACCCCCGCCACCGCCTCCTCCTCCAGAAGTTTGGCAAGCAGTGATGGCCACGACCAATGCGAACACTCAGATGTTGCTAAGGCCGTTGCAAGAAAGGGAACAGGGTCAGCAAGGTTTTCAAGGCAATTTTCAGAATCAACTGTAGTTTGCGACTCTCAATCAGTTCCTTGCCAACCAGCCAAAGACTTTCACCTATTGTGAGTAGCCTCTAGATGCTGATGATTGGCTTTGTGATATGAGTAAGCATTTTGAGTGCAGCAATATGAGGCCAGAGGACTTTGTCAGGTTTGCATCGTTCCAGCTAAAGGGTCAACCAGCTGATTGGTGGCAGCAATACAAGGATTCCAGGGGCGGTTGTGTTGTTACTTGGGATGATTTCCGTCGTGACTTTAGGGATCATTACATTCCGACAAGCTTTGTCGAGGAGATGCGTGAGAAGTTCAGGCACCTGAAGCATGGAAGTAAGTCTGTCTACCAGTACAACGTCGAGTTCCAGAATCTAGCTCATTATGCCAAGCAAGATGTTCCAGATGATAAGGCTATGATCTATCAGTTCAGGGGTGGTCTCAAGGATGAGCTTCTGCCAGGCTTAGTTCTTCAAGAGCCTCATGAGTTTGATCAGTTCTATAACATGGCTTTGAAGATTGAGGCAGCTCATCTCAAGTTGGAGAACTCTAAGAAGCGTTCAAGGCATTCATATTCTTCTTCTTGCGGCTCTCAGATGGTTCCAAAGCAGCAGAAGTATTGGGCACCAAATCCTCTTCCGTTTCGTCCTCCTCAGCAGCAGAAGCAGTTTGGTGGTCGTGGTTCTTCCCACCCACCCAACCCAGGTTTCCAGTAGAAGAACCAAGTGTCCAAGGCTGTTCTTGTTCCTCCTCCAGGCAATGTTCGTCCTCTTTGTGAGGTGGCTTGTCACAAGTGTGGTCAGAAGGGCCACTATATAAACAAGTGCAACCAACGGCGTCTTCCGCCTCCTCCTCCTGTCAAGCCTCCAGGCAAAGCTATGGTGAAGCATAATCCCAAGACCGCAAGAGTGAATATGGTGAATGCAGCTGAAGCAAAGCAGGCTAATGATGTGATCATGGGTAATCTCTCAGTTAATTCTATTCCTGCAAAAGTGTTATTTGATTTTGGTGCATCGCATTGTTTCATGTCATATCCTTTTGCGGCAAAACATGGTTTTTCCACGGAGTTTTTGCCAAATGCATTGCAAGTTGTGTCTCCCGGGAAGCGTCTCAGTTCAAAGATGGTGGTTCGGGATGCTTCTATCAAGATGGGCAATTATTCTTTTCTAGCTTCCCCAATTGTTCTCGGTAATTCTGATATTGATCTCATTCTGTACATGGACTTCCTGGCTATGAATAAGGCTCATATTGATTGCAAAGCGAAAGAAGTCAAGCTTACTCATCCTTCAGAAGCCGTGATCATTTTCGCGGCTCGCGATGACACAATCCGTCTCTTTTCTCTTAACGAGAAGGGTGAAATCTCGACGATTTCTCAAATTCCGGTGGTTTGTGAGTATGAATATGTCTTTCCAGAAGAGCTGTCAGGAATGCCTCCGCACCGGCCAGTCAAGTTCGTGATTGATCTCGAGCCCGGAACTGAACCGGTCTGCAAGCGCCCGTATAAACTTGGCCCCGAAGAGCTGAAAGAGTTGAAGAAGCAGCTAGATGAGCAAGAACGTCTGGGTCTGATCAGATCAAGTTCTTCTCCATAGGGTTGTGGTGTTTTGTTTGTCAAGAAGAAAGATGGCACGGATCGTCTTTGTGTGAATTACCGGCCATTGAACAAGAAGACAATCAGAAACAAGTACCCACTTCCCAACATCAATGAGTTGTTTGAGCAACTGAAAGGTGCCAAGGTTTTCTCGAAGCTTGATCTTCGCATGGGTTATCATCAGATTCGCATTCGCGAAGAAGACATTCCCAAGACAGCTTTCAGGACAAGTTTTGGCTCTGATGAGTACACTACTGTGTCGTTTGGTCTTGCGAATGCTCCTCCAACCTTCTCAAGAATGATGAATTTCATTTTCTCTCCTTTAAAGAATGAGTTCATCTTGGTCTATCTGGATGATATCCTTGTGTTCTCGGAGACAGAAGAAGATCATGCGGAGCATCTCCGCCTTGTGCTTGACAAGTCAAGGGAACATCGGTTCTATGCCAAGTTTTCCAAGTGTGATTTCTGGCTCAATGAAGTGGTGTACCTCAGGCATGTCATCTCTACCGAGGGAATTAAAGTGCACCCTGGGAAAGTTGAGGCAATATTGAAGTGGGAGCCTCCTCAGAATGTGAAGCAGCTTCGGAGCTTCGTCGGGCTTGCTAGTTATTGTAGAAGATTCGTGGAGAACTTCTCTCAAATTGCTAAGCCTCTGTCCAATCTCCTCCAGAAGAGCGTCAAGTATGTTTGGTCTCCTGAGTGTGATGTGGCATTCAATACACTCAAGCAGAGACTGGCTTCAGCTCCAGTTCTTGTTCCTCCTGAGCAGTACAAGCCTTTCCAAGTTTTCTGTGATGCTTCTCTCCAAGGTCTCGGTGGTGTTCTTATGCAAGACAAGAAGATTGTTGCCTATACCTCGCGTCAGTTGAAGCCTGCCGAGAAGAACTACCCCACTCATGATCTTGAGTTGGCGGCAGTTGTGCATGCTCTAATGACTTGGAGGCATTTGTTGTTGGGTAGACCAGTTGAGGTGTACACCGATCACAAGAGCTTGAAGTACATTTTCACTCAACCCAATGTCAATCTTCGGCAATCTCGTTGGGTGGAAATTCTTGAAGACTTCAACCCAAGCATTGAGTATACTCCGGGGAAAGCAAATGTCATTGCATAAAGCGCTCAGTCGTAAGGCGTACTGCAATAGCCTCATTCTGAAGCCTCTTCAACCCGAGCTTTGTGAAGCCTTCTGCAAGCTCAACCTTCGGATGATTCCGCAGGGATTTCTTGCCAATCTTCAAGTCTCTCCGACTCTGGAAGATCAGGTTCGCCAAGCGCAGCTTCTTGACGCTATGGTGAAGAAAGTGAAGAAAGGTGTGGCCAAGAGCATTCCGAAGTACAAGTGCTTTCGTATAGATGACAAAGATACCTTGTTCTTTGAGGACCATCTTGTGGTTCCAAAAGGTGATCTCAAAAAGGTTATCATGGACGAAGCACATAATTCTCTGCTATCCATTCATCCAGGCAGTTCAAAGATGTATCAGGATCTCAAGCAAACCTTCTGGTGGACTCGCATGAAACGTGAAATTGCTCAGTTCGTGAACGAGTGTGATGTTTGTCGCAGAGTGAAGGCGGAACATCAATGTCCAGCAGGTCTTCTTCAGCCTTTGCCTATCCCAGAGTGGAAATTCGATCATGTTGAGATGGATTTCGTCACTGAGTTCCCCAAGTCCAAGAGAGGCAACGATGCCATCTTTGTGGTTATCGACAAGTTGTCGAAAGTTCCTCATTTCCTGCCAGTCAAAGAATCTATCTCGGCAGCTCAGCTTGCAGAGTTGTATACGTCAAGGATAGTGTCTTTGCATGGTATTCCTTAGCTCAGCTCTTCTGACCGTGGAAGTCTCTTTACTTCCAAGTTTTGGGAGTCCTTCCAGACTGCTATGGGTACCAAGATCCATTTCAGCACTGCGTTCCATCCGCAGCCAAGTGGTCAAGTTGAGAGAGTCAATCAGATCCTTGAAGATATGCTCAGAGCCTGTGTGATTTCGTTCGGCATGAAGTGGGAAGACTGCCTTCCATATGCTGAATTCTCATACAACAAAAGCTTCCAAGCAAGCTCAGGCAAGGCCCCTTTCGAGATTCTCTACGGCAGAAAGTGTCGTACCCCGCTTAACTGGTCTGAAACCGGTGAGCGTCAGATATTGGGTAATGACATGATCACTGAAGCAGAAGAAATGTGCCATGTCATTCGTGAGAACCTCAAAGCAGCTCAGTCCCGACAGAAGAGTTATTACGATAAGAAACATCGGGATGTTTCTTTCCAAGTGGGTGATCTAGTCTATCTTAGAGTCTCTCCCATGAAGGGCAGTCAGCGGTTTGGAATAAAAGGGAAGCTAGCTCCTTATTTCATTGGTCCATTCAGAGTTGTTGGAAAGAGAGGTGGTCTTGCATATCAACTAGAGCTTCCTCCAAATTTCACAAATGTTCATGATGTCTTCCATGTTTCGCAGCTCCGAAGATGTTTCAAGACTCCTGAGCGGACCATTGACCTCCAAGATATCGATCTTCAAGAAGATCTCTCTTATCGTGAGCACTCAGTTGCTATTCTTGAAGAAACTGAGCGTAAGACTCGTAACAAGTCTATATATTTCCTCAAGGTGAAGTGGTCTCATCATTCCGACAAAGAAGCTACTTGGGAACGCGAGGACCTTCTCCGTTCCGAATTTCCGGACTTCTTTCGTTCCTAGATCTCGGGTCGAGATCCTCTTGTAGTGTGGGAGAGTTGTGACATCCCAAGTGATGTCCCTACCTTATTTGGCATGTAACCCCATGTATGAACCTTGTGTCATGATAATTATGTATGTGTTGCACCTTCTCATCATTGTTTTGTTGCATCCATGCATCATGGCATCCATCTCCCCGTCCATTTGGCAGGCTTGCCTCATTGTGTTCTGTATGATGTGCTTGTATGTGAGTGTCACTTGTGTGAGTGTGTTTTTGTGTGATGTGTGAGAGGTGTTTGAGGTGGTGCATCTCCTCTTCTTCTTTCCCTCTCCTTCTCTTCAACATCACCACTCTTCTTCCCCCTCTCTTCCTATTAATTATATGAGCAGATTTTACTTGTTGTTTTATTTGTTTAAAAATGTTCAAGAGGTGCCCCATATAGACTCATTAATATAGGATGTGGTGTTGTGGTTGTTTGGGGTTGTTTGAATTTGGTGTGTTTTAAAAACATGGGCTGTTATTTAAATAATAGTTTAAATAACTTATCCAATAAATCAATCTGTTAATTTATTCAAATAGTGCTCATTTATCCTCTTCTCAAATGTATTTTTGTTTTGCTCAAATTCATTTTAAAATGCCCTGGGGATTTCTTGTGAGTGGCTAGTTTTATTAAAATAGAAAAATCCTTTTATTTGGAGAGAGGTAGCAGTGTGCGGGCACTGGTCTTCCGGCCCAGGGGAGCCTGTGGCTCGGCCCAGCCGCAGCAAACGGCGACCTGCTCCCCTTCGTCTCCGTCAGTGTTGGCGAGAGAGCAGAGCGCAAAGAGCACGCCCTCGCCGTCACCGTTAGCTGCTCCAAACGTCGAGGCCGACCCCTTTTAAGTGCGTGGATCCCTAGGGTTCCTTCTCCCCCTCGTCACCGTCGCTTTCCTCTTCTTCCTCCTCCTCCTTCTTCCTCTGTTTTTCTTCTTCCTCCTCGGGTTCAGTTCTGAGGTGAGTTCAGAGAGAGGTGTGAGCAAAGGGCTCGTCGCCGGCGCCCCTCCGGTGGAGCCCCGCTGCCTTCAAGATGGTCCGTGGAGAGCCGGAGCCGTTCGTGATCCATTCCCGGCGCTAGGAGGACCCAGGAGGTGTTCTTCTTCCTCCTCGCCGCTGAAGCAGAACCGGTTTTCTTCCCCTCCGTCGCCGCCACATCCCCGAGCCGCTCCTTCCCCTTCGTCGCCGTCGCTCGCGCCCCGCGTCTCCGAGAAGCCCTCGGTGAGCTCCTCGTCCTCCAATGTCCCCTCTCCTCGCCGTAGTCCGTAGGAGCGCTGCCGTAGTGCTCGTCGCCGCCAGCCGGAAAGATGTAGCCTTGAGCTGGCCTCCTTCCCCCTCGTCGTGAGACGAACCGGGGAATGGATCCCCCGTGCTCCCCGCAGTGGCCGCCGCACCTTGCCTTCGCCAAAGTTGCCCTGCAGCCGCCGTGTGCTCGCCGGAGATCCGTGGATGCCGTTGCTCTATTCGTTTTTCAGTTTCGTCAGAGCATGTTGTGTGTGTGTGTGTATTAGTGCAGTAGGCACCCCCCTCTGTTAGCATCAGGCGTCGTAGCGCAGTGGTAGTGTGGTGTGGTGAGACCGAGAGGTCAGGGGTTCGACCCCCTGAACCTCCCTTTTCTTTTTTTTGTTTATTTTCTTTCTTTTCTTCCTTGTTTTTCTTTTCTCTTGCTTATACATGTGTGTGTGCATTTCAACATATGTATGTATGTGTGTTGGACTCCCTGCCATGTGGTGTGCTTGCACATGTGTATGGTGGTGTGTGTATGTACCAAGTGGTACATATGCACATGTATGCATACATGTGAGAGATGTTTGTGTGTGTGTTTAGTGCTTACATCTACATGCTTGTGTGTGTGAGCATGGTTGTGTGTGTGTGTGTTTCTTATCATGAGAGTGTGTGTGTTGCACATATGCATGGCTGCACATGTGAGTGTGTGTGCTATGCATACATACCCACATGTGTGCTTATGTAGATGTGAGTGTGTGTGTGCATGTAGGTGTGTGGTGCACCATGCATGACACATGTGTGTGTGCTCTTTTCACACCCATACATGTGTGTGTCTTGTGGGTGTATGTGTAGTGAGAGGTGTGTGTATGTTATACATACACACATGTGCTTGTGAGTAGATGGCCATGTGTAATTATGCATGTATAGGTGTGTGGGGTTCTTCTTCTTGCTTGTTGCTGCCATTTTTAGTGTAGAGGAGTCAGGAGTGGATGCTAGACCTTGTGCATGTGTAGGTCTATGTGTATGTGAGAGCTCTCATATGTATATGTGCATGTATGTCTCTCCTAGCTTGTTTTATTTTCTTGTTCTTGATGCTATGCTATGCCTAAGTACCTTATTCATGCCTCTTTACCTTTTCCAATATGTGCCAATTGAGTTCATGTCATTTTGGGGCATTTTCATTAAGTTTCATAAGTGACATAAGTCACCCATGCCCTTGGAAGGCTTAATTTTGACCTAGGGTTTCTCCCTCTTGTTACATGCAAGCATATGGATATGAGTAATGATTTTGGGGTAGAATCAACCCATGTATGCACCTGTGAAGTAAGATTTGACTTTGGGGCAACTTGACAAAACTGCATTTTTATGTTGTGATGCCCTTTTGTCTTTTTAATATGAATTAATCTATGCATGAAACTAAGTTCTTGCCAACATGATTTTGTTAGTTAAAGTTGTTGGGAATGCCCCAGTATTTTTGTTATTTGTTCTAAGTCACCAGCTAAGTGGGAACCATGCTGTTTATGAAGCAACTTTTTGTTTCTGTCCAGCTGCTTAAAAATGACGTCTGGGAGAACTGCTGATATTGTTTTGCCATGTAGAGTTGGTTGTAGCTAGTGATGTGTTTGGAATTTGGGCATGCTCAGTGCTAGTTATTTGTAGTAGGTATTGCATTCTACCATCCTGTTAATTTTCATATCAATAGGAGCTCTCTAGCATAATTAACCTGTGCTGTCAACTTGCTACTTTATAATCACAGATCCCAGAAACTGTAATTTTCACCGTCCCAGAAAAACTGAGTCATCATGCCAACTTGTTTGCTTCTTGCATAATGATGTGTGCCTCTTATGCTGATTGCATAGTTGGATAAGTCGATGTGGGTGTTGAGTAGATTCTTTCCATGTCTTGTTTGTGGCTGTAGGGTTCCTTTAGCTCAAGTTGTGGACTTTTCAAATTGCTATGTTGCTGTTTGGTGACAGATTGGGTGTTATTTTGTTTTGTGACTTGTGGGAGCTATACTCCATGGATTTGATTGATTCTTGAGTCTATTGTGATTGATTTTCCATCACCTATCCAGTGGCTACCTTGGAATGCCAAGAATTAGCCCAGATATTGGTGGTCTTGAGTTTTGCCTCCGTACCTTGTTGTGAGCGTATCTCGAGAACCGTAGCTCCGTTTCTTGCGATCCTTAGATGCATTTTCATCGATTTTGCATGATGCATCCATATTTGCCATGTTAATGCATGTATAAATAACTTAACATGAGGTTCTGTCCATATTCACTAATAAACAACTGTGCATGTGAAACATGACTAGTTTTCGATTGCCATGTTAGAAATCTTCATAACTGGTCATGCATCATTTTGATTGTGCATTGCACCTTGGTTGGATGTTTATTGTTTCTATTTCTCTTAGGTAGACGCAAGTGTTGATACCGAGTACGAGGACCTAGGAGAGTACCACTATGAGGATCCCGCTACTTGTTTCGCTGAAGAACCAACACGCAAGATGATCGTACCCGGATCCCGATACTATTTTTGCTTGCTAGTTTCTCGCTCTTATCGTTACAATTGCACTACCTACCACTTTATATCATCCCCCATGTTGCCATGACAGCCTCTAACCTCCACATCCTAGCAAACCTTTGATTGGCTAAGTTATAGCTGCTCAGCCTCTCTTATAGCATTCTTAGTTGCAGGTGCAGGTTGTTCCATGTGTTAACATGGATTTGGATATCACAATAAATTCTGTTATTTAATTTAATGCACATATATATCTTGGTATTGGTGGAAGGCTTGGCCTTTTGCTAAGTGATTTGTTCCGCTATTACCGCCATTTGTTCCTTGTTACCGGTGTTATGTTTTCCATACTTTGCGCTCCTAACATGCTCGGGGTTGTTATGGGGACCCCCTTGTTTATTCGGTTGAGATATAAACTTGTCTGGCAAGACCCAACATTGGTACTACATTTGCTTAACAACTTAATAAAATTGCATAGGGTCTTGCAAACCTGTGGATATTTAATCTACCCCCGGGCCAGTGCTCCTGATGAGTGTTAGTCCAAAAATGGGCTGCCTACGGGGCCGCCTCGAGGCAACCTGAGGATTGGTTTTTCCCCATAGCTAGTCCCATCTGGCGTGTCCTGAGAACGAGATACGCGGCTCTTATCGGGTTCGTCGACACGCCGGGTGGTCTTGCTGGATTTGTTTTACCTTTATCGAGTGTCTTGCGTGTGGAGTCTGACTTTCTTTGGGTTTACTCGAGGTATTGAAATTCCTTTGGAATTACCTATGATGACCGCGAGATCCGCGATCGAGGCATTCCCATGGAGTGTGGTTAATTTTGTAATGGATTAGTTGGAGCACCCCTGCAGGGTTAAATCTTTGTGGAAAGACGTGCCCACGGTTATGTGGCAACTTGGATATTTGTTTAACACCCGATTATAGTAAACTTGAAGTAAACTCTAATTAAAATACACCAACTGTGTGAGTGACCGTGATTGTCTCTGCTTGTGAACATGATCCGATAGAGAACATGGTGGGGTTATGTTTGACGTAAGAAGGTGTTTAGGATCTCATAGAGATTATGCTAGATTCGATCGTTCATCATAGGCCACTCATATTTACATTTCTGTTGCATAAGATAGCCACCATGCAATGCTTAGTGCTGCTGCAAACTAAACATCACCCCTTCCAACCTAAAGCTTAAATAGTTTTGGAACCCAGGCACATGATAGCTGAGTCCTCTGTGGCTCACAGTTTACTACAACCCTCCAGGTAGAGGTTCAGATGAGTACGTGCAGGATGATCTTACCCAGCTACGGTGGGAGTATGATGAGGAAAGAGGCAAGATGTATGTGACATGTCCGGATGAGTAGAGGACCTGGTTGTGATCTTTGGGATAGCTTGATCGTATCATTTGCAACTTCTTTTATCGTTTGATTTCGTCCATAGTCGGACCTGTGTTCAACTTGATGTTATGATTTGAGTGACATTGTAAGTTAGCATGTGGGTAGTGTAAGCCAACTTGTATACTCTTCTCATTCAGTATTGTATGTTGTGATGATACTATTCTTGCTAACGGCAAGATGCGCATCTATCCCTTGCGAGGCCCTCGTGCCTTAAATGTATAGGCGCGCATCTTGGGCGTGACACCAGTAGCTAGGAAATATGAGTGATCATGGGTGGATGTACACCGGTCACACTAGTCAGAAAGACATGACCCGTGAATGGATAACAAAAACCAAGGAGTTTGTGAGAGTCGCATTTGCAATTGGACAGAAAACAACCTAGTTCCCTTGTGTCGATTGCGACAACTTTAAGAATAAGTCAGAGTTTTAAATGATCAAACACCTAAATAAGTGGGGTTTTACGCCTAATTATACGGTTTGGACATTTCATGGTGAGTCTGCCCAACGTGCCAGAGCTGAGGTGGTTCGTCGTCGCACCGACGAGCATGGTACCGGGATCGAAGACATGGTGCAAGACTTTGATAATGCTTGGAATTCGGACGATGAGATGGAGGAATCTGCAAAGTCCTTTTATGAAATGTTGTAGTCTTCAAAACATCCTCTCCACGAGCACACTGAGCTTTGTCAGCTGGATGCCATCGCGCAAGTAATGGCTCTGAAGGCTCAGTTCAACCTGGGCAGAGAATGCTACGACGCGATGATGACGATATTTGGACGCTTTCTACCCAAAGGACATGTATTGCCAGCAAACCTATACCAGTCGGACAAAATCCTACGTGCGCTTAAGATGCCCTTTGAGAAGATAGATGTCTGTGAGAATGGATGTGCCTTATTTAGGCTTGAGTATGCGGGCTTGAACTATTGCCCCATTTGCAAGGCTTCCAGGTATGTTCTGGTAGACAACGGTATGGGTGAGAAGAGTCAGACCAAAATCCCCATTACTGTTCTTCGGTATCTGCCAGTCATACCAAGACTTCAACGTCTTTTCATGGTCGAAGAGACGGCCAGACAGATGACGTGGCATAAATTGGGCAAAAGAACATAACTAGATGCAGATGGGAATCCGATGTTGGGACACACTTCAGATGCTTTTGCGTGGAAGCACTTCGATGCATTACATAAGGACAAAGCGGCAGATCCAAGGCATCTTCGAGTTGCCATCAGCACGGATGGGTTCAATGTGTATGGTATGACGGCAACACAATACAATTGTTGGCCTGTATTTGTCATTCCACTCAATCTCCCCCCAGAGAGATTATGAAAAGAAAGAACATTTTCTTGACGTTGATAATTCTAGGGCCCAAATATCCGGGGAAGAATATGAATGTGTACATGTAGCCGCTTAAGGATGAATTGCAAGAAGCCTACGATAATGGGATCAAGACATACGACGCTGCTACCAAAAAGAACTTCAAAATGCATGTGTGGGACATGTACTTGTCGCATGACTTGCCGGCGTATGCGCTATTCATTGTCTGGTGTGTGCATGGAAGATTTCTGTGCCCCACATGCAAGGAAGCTCTTGAGTTCCGTTGGCTGCAGGCGGTCGCAAGTTTTCTTGCTTCAACATGCATAGACAGTTCCTGGATCCTGACCATAAGTTCAGAAAAGACAAGAAGAATTTCATGAAAGGTAGAGTTGTCAAAAACACTGCACCACCTGCGTTGACAGGACAACAGATCCTGGATCAGATAAACGCTCTCGAGCCAGATCCAGATCGTCCACGGTATTTCAAAGGGTATAATATGGAACACGTCTGGACTCACAAGATATGTTTGCGGGATCTTCCTTACTTTAAAGACCTCCTTTACCCACACAACATCGACGTGATGCACACTGAAAAGAATATCGCGGAAGCGCTTTTTGGTATATTGTTCGGCATAGAGGGGACGTTGACGGATAATACTAAGGCTAGAGTCGATCAGGAGGCTCTATGTGATAGACCGTTACAAACATTCGACAACCAAAAGGAAAGAAGAACTGTTGGAAGCCAAAGGCATGGTTCAATCTTGGAAGGCCACCTATGAGGGAAATGATCTTGTGGGTGAAAATGTAGTTGATGTTCCCCGATGGGTACGCAGCGAATCTAAAGAGGGGAGCGAGTCTTGACAAATTGAAAATATTTGGTCTCAAGAGTCATGATTGGCACATATGGCTTGAGCGGGTAATGCCGGTGATGTTGTGTGGCTTTATCCCTGAGGATGAATGGCTAGTACTGGCAGAGCTGAGCTATTTCTTACATGCTCTTTGTGCGAAAGAACTATCGCCTGACGTGCTAGACGAACTGGAATAGTTGGCGCCGGAGTTGATCTACAAGTTAGGAAAGATCTTTCCACCGGGCTTCTTTAATCCAATGCAGCATTTGATTTTGCATCTCCCGACTGAGGCAAGATTGGGGGGCCGTAAAAAATCGTTGGTGCTTTGCAACTGAGAGGATGCAGAAGACGCTTCAAGCAAAATGTAAAAATAAACGTAGAGTTGAAGCATCGATGGCCGAGGCATTCATTACAGAGGAGGCACCAAACTTCGTGACAGCACACTACAAAGCCAAGAATCGTCATTTGCATAATCCGAAGCCTCGGTACAATGATGGCAACCATGAAAAAGGTCGATCCAACCTCAGCCTATTCAAAGGGAAGCTCGCACCAGCCGGTGCTTCAAAAGCAATAGTGATGTATGTCGAAGAATGGCGGACCATTTCATTGTATATCTTCAACAACCTAATAGAAGTGTGTTCGTACATCGAGTAAGTTCTTGGTACATTGTTTCACAACTTCTTATTCCTTTGAAATGCTCTTATTCCCGAATATGTGATACAGTCGATACGTCGCCCAAATTCTCAGATGGAGCGGTGATCCAAAAGGATTCCATCGAAGAGTATGTGCTTCTGGCAAAGCATGGAGGCTGCTATCCCGGTTTCATCTCTTGGTTCAAGCAAACGGTAATTTCCATTAGAAGATTTCATTTCTTCACCTAGTTTGCGGCTAATGCAACAATCCTTTCATATTAAACTTGTAGGCTAATGCAGAGTCTATGGACTCCGAACTGAGACAAGTCGCTAAAGGTTTTGACTATAAGGTCCGTTCATTTGACAAATACGACATCAACGGGCATCGCTTTCGTACTTTTGGCAAAGAGCTATCTATGGCCGACCGAAAGTCTACAAATTGTTGTGTCTCCGCTGTCGGTGAAGGAGGGGTCGAGTATTATGGAAGAGTTGAAGCAATTTATGAACTTACATTCTTTGGTGAAAACCCACCAAACGTCGTAGTCTTCAAATGTTATTGATTCCAGCTGAAGGAGACTAGAAAGACTCATCAACATATAGGGCTAGTCGAAATCAGACAAAGCACCCATTTAGATGTTCCCGATGTCTATATTATGGCTCAACAGGCGACCCAAGTTTTCTATCTACCGTGGGCCTGCCAAACGGATCCAAATCTGAAAGGTTGGGATGTCGTTTATGATGTGCCGCCACATTTTAGATCACCTCCCCTCAATGAAGATGATTATGAACCTCACATTAACCCAGACACATATGAAGGAGAATTCTTCCAAGAAACACGTGTTTCCAAAAAACATTTCAAGAACCGCTCTACTTCACCCCAGAACATTGAGGCCGACAGCAATAGTGAATTCGACTTCACCCCTGAGCCGGAACAAGACAAGACGGAAGAAGAAGAGGTTACTGTTGGAGATGACCTGTCAATGCTTGACTGATTACATAGAGGCCTTCCACATCTTGATGCATTTATTGATGATGTTGATGAGCATGTCATTATTGATAGTGATGATGATTATGCATTTCTTGATCCCGGAGCATATATAGATGATGAAGATTAATATTAGTAATGTGAGGTATTCAATTATTATTATTTACATACATATTATTAATTAGTTCATGTTTATAGGTATTCAATTTTTTTATGTTGAACTAATTTCGTTCACACTTTATCATTGCAGGTGTTGACAGATGGTGGGCGCAGTTCGAGAGCGCTCTGAGCCTCCTTCCTTGGCGCATGCTGGGAGGGGTGCTATTATTCCACCCTAGCAACTCCGGAGAGCGCTGGTACACAGTATGCAGACACCGGCGGGTGCTTCTTCTTCGACCGAGAGAGGTCGGGGGAAGACGAAGAGAGGTGCTAGAAGTAGGAAGGCTGTTGTGCCTTCCTCCCCGTCACCCCCAGCTAATTCTCCCGACCACAGGAGTGCTTCGTCTCAAGTGGACCCGTCTCGGGCTCCGGTCGACGAGCCTCGGGTCGATGAGCCTTCGTCCCAGGAGACTCCAGTCCTAGAGTCTTCGTCCCAGGAGACTCGGGTCCTAGAGTCTTCGTCCCACGTGACTCCGGAGGCTAGTGGCCATGCTGATGGTGGAGAGGAAAACTTGTCTGAGGACACCTATAGCAAGTGCGAGCTGGTTGAGGAGGGCAAGAAGGTCTACCAGCATGGTTGTAAAAAGCTCCCACCCGTGTCGACGACCTGCGATCACAGGTGGTTGATTGAGCCAAATGCGGAGAAGTAAGTGCATTTACACTTTTTAAACGTTTTGCCTTCATGTTTCTTCAAATTAATATCTAATGTGTTGGCCTTGTCAAACTACAGGGGTTGGAAACACGAGCGTGGTGTCCGCAGGCCCAACCAGGTCCTTGGTGTGCTTCTCCGGCACCATTTCCCGGGGAAAGTCCAGTTGCCCGGTGAGGGTGAGGTTCCACAGGTAGCACTGACCTGGGAGTTGTACATGGCTTTCCTGGCTCCGTCGGAGGAGAAGGTCAACGGTGTCTTGTGCGAGACGGTGGCTGACATTGTGATCCATCGGTTTTGGGTAATTTCTCCTTTACAGAATTAAAAAACTACAACACCTAGTGATTGTACTAATCAGTGGTGTCTTGTTTGATTGCAAACCTTCTGCACGTGTCTTCAGGAACACGAGGCGAAAGCGGCTGTTGTTCTCGTAGCCGAGTGCAAGCACCTACTTCAGAACTTACGGCACGACGCTCGGGTGCAGGCCATTCAAGACTACTACGCCTCGACTAACATTAAGAGGGCCAACAAGAAGTTCCGCAAATTATCGGAGTAAGGAGAAGTTAATGAGTAATTATCTATTCTTAAGGCCTTGTACTTAGTTTCCTTGATTTGATTCGTAGGCGTAGCACTGACATTTCTCTTGTCTAAATTAGGTGCCCCTGATATGGTGTGCGGATAGGGTGGACTGTTGGGAGGCATTGGTGGATGAGTGGTGCTCTCCCGAATGGCTAGCCGACCACAACAAGGCCAAGGATAAGCGTGCCCAAATGAAAGGTATGCCACACCATCAAGGGAGCTCCAACTTGTTTGATTATGGGGATCACTGGGTATGTGGTTTGCTTCATGATTCATGAAATTTCATTCTTCAAGCTAGCTTGAGCATTTAACTAATATTTTGTTCCTCTCTTTTAGGCGCGAGAAAACAAGACAGAGGTGCCACCTATGTTTGACCTCTATGCCATGGCCCATACTGCGTCGTACAAGAAGGCCAAGGCATTCTCTAAGGATGACCTCGATCATCCAGAGAGCTTCAGCAACATCTCCTCCCACAACAAGATCGTGAGGTACAGAGATGAGGGGAAGGCGAGGAAAGGGGAGGACTTCGACCCGAGCTAGAGTCCTTTTGATCCAGAGCTCGTGATGATATCTGGTGGCGGGAGGCCTCATGGCTCGATAGCCATTGGGGATGGACTGATACGTTGTCCTAGAACTCTCCCAGAGATCAAGAAGTGCCATAGGAGCTTTCATCCTGAGATAGGGCCTCATCCACAGCCAATGGAGCTCGCCATTGAGGCTAGGGCCCAGGAACTTCTGGTGGAGGAAAACAGCCAGGCGACGCAGAGGGAGAGGGACATGGAGGAGAGGACGGCTAGGCTGTTGGAGGAGGAGAGGAACTAGAATGACGCGTCTCACCGGGCCCTATACGAGCTCCTCGTGGTAAGTTTCTCCTGTATATTATCCAAATCATGCACGTAATGTTCGTTTCATCACTAACTAATATGAAAGACTCGTGAAAACAAAATGTGCAGACCGTGTGCCAGAACAATGGTCAGACCCCTCCGTCGATGCCCCATATTGCTATAGCATCCACGATGAGTTTCATTTGAATGGTCATTAGTTACTAGTATTCACATTTGAGTTGCATGATGATAAGGAGACATTGCAAATGATCTTTGGTGCAGCGTGCCTCCCGACAAGCATCGACCGATCCTTCTGCATCTGCCGCAACCCCGACCGGTCCTTCTCCGTCTCACCCTGGCGCAAACCCAACCGGTCCTTCACCTCCGTGATGATGGTAAGTTTTGCCAAGTGTTTTTCTTAACAAATGCATACTTAGCTTAAGAAATGACCAATTTAGCTCCAAAATGACCTATACTGAGCTTCTTTAGTTCATTTATGGCATACTAAGCATACTTAGATAAAAAATGGCATGATAACCTTGGTTTAGCTCCAAAATGACATAGACTTAGCCTATTTTCCTCCAAAATGACAAAATAACCTTACCTACCACCAAATTGACCTATTATAACTAGGATAGCTCTAAAATGACCTACACTTGCCATTTTGTCCTCCAAAATGAGTAAATATGATTAGTTAGCTCAAAAATGGCCTAACTACCTAGGATAGCTCAATAATGATCTATACTTAGCTTAGCTAGTTCATTTATGACATAATTAGCTTACTTAGGTAAAAATGTCATAATAACCTTGGTTTAGCTCCAAACTATCATATCATTAGTTTATTTTCCTCCAAAATGACAAAATAACCTTACCTAGCTCCAAAATGACTGATTATAACTAGGATAGCTCAAAAATGACCTACACTTGCCATTTTGTCCTCCAAAATGAGTAAATATGCTTAGTTAGCTCAAAAATGGCCTAACTAGCTAGGATATCTCAAGAATGATCTATACTTAGCTTAGCTAGTTCATTTATGACATAATTAGCTTACTTAGGCAAAAAATGGCATAATAACCTTGGTTTAGCTCCAAACTGTCATATCATTAGTTTATTTTCCTCCAAAATGACAAAATAACCTTACCTAGCTCCAAAATGACCGATTATAACTAGGATAGCTAAAAAATGACATAATTAGCTTACTTAGGTAAGAAATGACATAATAACCTTACTAACCTCCAAAATGACCTATTTACCTAGCTTAGCTCTAAAATGACCTACACTTAGCATTTTTACCTAGCTTAGCTAAAAATGGCATGTTTACCTACCTTAGTTAGAAGAAGAAGAAGAAGATAAAGAAGAGGAGAGGAGAAAAAGAAAGAGAAGAAAAATTCTTCTTCTTCTTCTAGCTAGTCTTCTTCTTCTAGTCTTCTTCTTCTTCTTCTTCTTCTTCTTCTAGCTAGTCTGCTTCTTCTAGTCTTCTTCTTCTTCTTCTTCTAACTTTCTTCTTTCCCAATTTTGCAGATTTGCTTTTGATGATGAATCTTGCATTGATGGAGTCTACTCTTCTGCTTGTGCTTCCTTTTTGTTTTCATTTTGTAGGATGAATAATGTGAAACTTGCTACCTATATATGTATGTATGGATGAAACCATTGTATGCTTGTTCTGGGATATGTTGTCTAGCTATATATGTAGCATATGGAATTTTCATTTGATATGTATATATATATATATTGGATGATCATATCCATATGGCAGGGATATGATTTGGTATGTATATGTGTTGTTATGCTTGTTGAAAGTATTTTCAAATGTGTGTATATATATGTGTGAAATTATGTGAAATTGAAGAATTTAATAAAAAACAGAAAAAACAGGGGCTATACAGGCTCTTTGTCTCCTGCTGGCAGACGGCAAAGAGCTTTTCCATCAGCCAGCAGACGACAAAGCTGCCACGTGGCAGCTACCTATGCAACCTGGGGTAGCACTAGGCTGGCCTATGTGGTTTCTTTGCCGTCTGCTGGAAGATAGCAAAGAAACCACGTAGGCCGGCAAAGAAACAGTTGCTTTGCCATCTGCTGGTAGATGGCAAAGATCCTTAGGTCTTTGCCGTCTGCCAACGGACGGAAAAGCATGCCGTTAACCCCTTAACGGCCGTAAGATGCCACATGTGACGTCCATGGTCTTTGCCGTCAGCTGGCGGACGACAAAGACTGCAGGATCTTTGCCGCCTGCCAGCAGACGGCAAAGTGCCCTTTACCGTAGCTTATTCAGCCGGATGGTTGGCCGTCTGCTGGCCGACGGCAAAGCCATTGCCGTCCGCCATGCAAACCTTTGCCGTGTTGACTTGGTGTTGGCTCTGCGGAACGATCATCTGCTGAAGGATTTCAAAGGCCCTCGTAAGGTCCCGAACTACACTGCAGACCTGCCCCCAGAGGCCTGGATTGAAAGTTATGAGCTGGCTATGGAGATGTTGGATGTCAATGACGCGGTTTGTGCCAAATACTTTATCATGATGCTGGAAGGTCCGGCTCGCACATGGTTGAAGGGTTTGCCACCCAATACCATCAACTCATGGGCTGAGCTAAAGGCAAGGTTCATCAAAAAAATTCAAGGAACTTGCAACCAGCCTATGACGATTGTGGATTTTGATCATTGTGTTCAACAGAAGAATGAGTGGACTCATCATTGGGTCCAACGGGTGTCGACCATCATCCACTCGTCTGAACAGATCACGGCGGCTCAAGCGGTGTTGATCGTGGAAAAGAACTGTCACTTTGTCCCTCTGAAGCAGAAGCTCGGCCGGCTCAAACGCACATGTCAAGACATGGGGGAACTCATGGTGGCTCTCACGAAGTACGCCGATTCTGATAACACAAAGGATCTGGGTTCTGATGAAGAGAAGCCTGGTCAGAATAAAAAGAATAACCATGGCAAGAGTGTGGTAGGCAATGGTAACCAAGGCAAGAGGAAGAATCCAGACGGTGGGTCAGAATTGGTGGCCAACGCCAACACAGGCAACAACCATGCCAAGGGCAATGGGAAGTTCAGACCACCTTTTAATAAAAACAAGACTCCTTTCAATTAGGAAGAGATTCTCAATAAGCCTTGTCCGTAGCATAGCCGGCCCGATGGACCGGCGGGTCACACATGGGGTAATTGCCATGTTGTGCAAAAGTTCAAAGACTACAACTTAGGGCATCACCACAATTATGGTTGCCCGCTCGGCGGCTCAGGACCAGGCGGGTCAGGAGCCGGGTTTGGGTCCGGCAGCTCAGGATTCGGCCATCATGGCCAGGGCAACCACGGAGGACATCATCAACACTCTGGTAGTAACAATCAACAACCGAATAACTAGTCCGGGTGTCAGAGTAATCCAAAGCAGCTCAGCTCGGGTCAGTATCATGTTTTCACGACCATCCTGGACAGGCGAGATCAAAAATTGCGCAAATGGGGGGTTAACACAGTTACGCCGGCTCTACCACAATACTTTAAGTGGTCTGAATATGACATAATCTGGTGCCGGGAAGATCACCCGCCGCGTGTTGATGAGTCGGGGCGGCTGGATCTGGTGATTGCACCGCAAGTGGGAGGATATGTGTTCACCAAGGTGATTATGGATGGTGGCAGTAGTATCAACATATTGTATTACGACACTTTCCGACGAATGAAGTTGCTTGATAAGGATCTTAAGCCTTCCTCGACAGTTTTTCATGGTGTAGTGCCTGGCAAGTCGGCTTACCCGGTGGGTAAGATCTCTCTGGAAGTCGCCTTTGGTGATGAATACAACTACATGGTAGAAACCTTGTGCTTTGAGGTGGTAAAAATCAAGAGCCCCTATCACGCTCTGTTCGGGCGGCCGGCTTATGCCAAGTTCATGGCTAGGCCCTGCTATGTCTACTTGCAGCTCAAGATGCTCGGATTGAACAGGAAGATTACGGTTCATGGTTATCGGAAGACGGCTATTGAGTGCGAGGAAGGAGACACGGCTTATGCAGAGACTAGTTGTGCTAAGGCGGAGTTCAAATTGTACAAGGAAAATGTTGACCCGGAGGACATGACTCCGTTAAAAAAGCCCGCCATAGAGGTGGAGCCGCCTTCAAATTTTCGGTGGACGATACCAAATTGGTGGATTTCAATCCGGGCGACTCATCTCAGTAGTTCACTATTGGGGCCAATATGGATCCCAAATAGGAAAGCGCGCTCATCGAATTCATCCGTGAGAATCAGGACATCTTCGCATGGAAACCTTCTGACATGCCGGGTGTTCCGAGAGATTTTGCTGAGCACCACCTTAATATGGATCCTAAGTTTAAACTAGTCAAGCAGTTTCTATGGCGGTTCGACGAGGAGAGAAGCAAGGCCATTGGGGAAGAGATAGACCGGCTCTTGGCGGCAGGTTTCATCGTCGAGGTGTTTCACCCGTAGTGGCTTGCTAACCCGGTGTTGGTACCTAAGAAGAATGACACATGGCGCATGTGTGTGGACTACACGGATCTTAACAAGGCCTGTCTGGCTGACCCGTTTGCTCTCCCTCGCATTGACCAGATCATTGATGTGATGGCGGGTTGTGAGAGTTTATGCTTCTTGGATGCTTATTCTGGTTATCATCAGATCAAGATGGCAGTCAAGGACCAAGAGAAGACGGCTTTCATCACACCTTTTGGTGCCTTATGCTACGTATCTATGCCTTTTGGGCTCAAGAGTGCCCAGGCGACTTATCAGCGTTGTGTCCAGAACTGTCTTCACAGTCAGATTGGGCGTAACGTTCATGCATATGTGGATGATATTGTTATCAAGTCAAGGAAGAAAGAGACTCTGCTAGATGACCTGAAGGAGACTTTCGATAACTTACGAGTCTACAAGATGATGCTTAACCCGGCTAAGTACGTCTTTGGCGTTCCGGCTAACAAGCTCTTCGGATTTCCAGTCTCTGAGCATGGCATTGAAGCTAACCCGGATAAGATCAAAGCTATCACCTCCCTGTCTGAGCTGGCATGCATCAACGATGTTTAGCACTTGGCAGGTCGAATTGCTGCGTTAATCCAGTTTATAAGCCGCCTTGGTGAGAAGGCCATCCCTTTATACCAGATGATGAAAAAGACGGACAATTTTGTCTAGAGTAAGGAGGAGGGTGAAGCATTTGAGGCGCTCAAGAGACAACTCGCCGAGCCGCCGGTTTTAACCGCTCCGGTTGAAAAGGAACCCTTTCTCTTATACGTGGCGGCTAATAACAGGGTTGTCAACGCTGCAATCGTCGTCGAGCGTAAGGAGGCGGGGAAGGAATATCCGTTCAAAGGCCGGTTTACTATGTCAGTGAGATCCTTACAGAGTCCAAGCAGAGATATCCACATTGGCAGAAGCTAGTGTATGGGGTGTTCATGGCCAATCGCAAGATAAAGCATTATTCCCCGGTCCACTAGATCACAGTGGTTAGCTCTGCCCCTTTGGGAGACATAATTCAAAACAAAGAAGCCACTGGCAGGATCGCCAAGTGAGCACTAGAGCTTGGACCTCTCAATTTGAAATATGTACCTCGCATGGTGGTCAAGTCTCAAGCCTTAGTGGATTTCATAAATGACTGGACTGAGAGTCAGGCGCCCGAGGAGAAACCGGACAACACATACTGGACGATTCACTTTGATGGATCCGGCAACTGGAAGGATCAGGGGCAGGAGTTGTCTTAACATCTCCCAAAGGTGATAAGTTATGTTATGTGCTAATGTTGATGTTTCCTTGTACTAACAATGCAGTTGAGTACAAAGCCCTGCTTCATGGCCTCCGGTTGGCTAAAGAGATGAATCTGAGCCTAGTTAGGTGCTTTGGCGACCCAGATCTGGTGGCTGAGTAGGTATCAGGAACATGGGACTCCAAAGACCCACGGATGGCGGCTTAGCGCCAGGCGGTTGATGTCACTGCTGGTCACTTCAAGGGTTACCAGGTAGATCATATTGATCATCGCAAGAGCGAGGCGGCTGATGCTCTGTCGAGGATGGGTTCTCAACAAAAGCCGGTGCCACCTAATGTTTTCTTGGATGTGCTACATCACCCGTCAGTTAAGTTGCCTTCAGAGGAGGACTTGGCTATTCCTGACACAGAGGGATAGCTGGTGGCGGCTCTACATGCTATTCCTGACTGGACCGTGCCTTATTTGGCGTACTTGACTCGCGGCGAGTTACCTAATGATGAAAATCTGGCCAGATAGATCACCAGGCAGTCTAAGTCTATGACGATAGTCAATGGCGAGTTACATAAGTGCAGCGTCACCGGCGTGTTTAAACATTGTGTCTCACCTGAAGAGGGCAAGGAAATCCTGAATGAAATTCATGCTAGCAATTGTGGTCATCATGCCGGCTCAAAATCTCTGGTGGCCAAGGACTTTAGACATGGTTTCTTCTGGCTGACGGCTCATAAGGATGCGGAAGATCTGGTTCGCAAGTGTGATGGTTGTCAAAAGTTTGGCCGACATGCTCATGTTCTGTCTCAAGAATTGCGCATGATTCCAATTACTTGGTCATTCGCAGTCTGGGGGCTCGATATGGTCGGGCCTTTCAAGAGATCCAAAGACAAAAAGACCCACCTCTTGGTGCGGTTGACAAGTTTACCAAGTGGTTAGAAGCTGAGCCGGTCAGCTAGTGTGACGTGGCTACGGCGGTTCAGTTTATTAAGAAGCTGATCTACTGTTTTGGTTACCCTCACAGTATCATCACGAACAATGGTAAGAACCTGTCCAAGGGGGCTATGAAAACGTTCTACGACAATGAGCACATCCGGCTTAATGTTTCCGCGGTTGCTCATCCACAATCCAACGGTCAGGCGGAGCGTGCTAACCAAGAAATCCTGAGAGGTATCAAGCCCCGGCTTATGGTTCCTTTGCAGAGAACGTTGGGTTGCTGGGTGGAGGAATTGTCGTCCATCTTATGGAGCAACAGAACCACTCCCAATAGATCAATGGTTATACACCTTTCTTCATGGTTTACGGTGCAGAGGCCATGTTACCAAGTGACATCCGTGATGACTTGCCACGAGTGGCGGCTTACATTGAGGCGGACAATGAAACGGCACGTCAAGACGCCTTGGATGCCCTAGAGGAGGAACGTGATCTCGCGGCGGCTCGTTCGGCGATTTCTCAGCAAGACTTGCGCCACTATCATAGCCGCAGGGTCAAGACCTGGACGTTTCAAGAAGGCGACTTAGTGCTCCGGTTGATTCAAGATCAGATCAGATGCGCACAAGTTATCCCCTCCATGGGAAGGACCTTTCGTGGTCAGCAGAAATCTCAATAACGGGTCATATTACCTCATTGACATCCGAGACGACTCATATACCTCGGGGCAGGAGACCCGTCGGCCGTGGAACATAGCGCATCTACGGCCTTACTATACTTAAGTTGTCAAGACTTGACGTTTTACACCATCATTGTACATATCATATATTTATATGAGTAAAGTAGGCATCCCTGCAAGCCGGGGCCTCTACTGTTTCAGAAATCTCAATCTGTGCAAAAAGTGAAAATATGATCGTCCAGGGGGCTTCCCACCCACCGGGTGTAGCTTATGACACCCTATCGGTCGGCTCTCAAGCCAAAATAGTTGACTCCGTCAACATGATCGTCTAGGGGGCTTCCCACCCATCGGGTGTAGCTTATCACACCCTATCGGTTGGCTTTTAAGACAAATAGTTGACTCCGTCAACAAAGGTCACTTGGGGGCTTCCAACCCACCAGGTTTAGCTTACACACCCTCTTGATCGGCTCTCAAGCCAAATAGGGTTAAACCTGCCTGTGTGACTGATGCTGCTTCGCTAGGTGACCCACCGAACTCTTACCAGTTAATCTCGCCTGGAGACCCTGAGCCGGTTCAAAGAACTTAACGGCCAATCTCGATAGAGAACTTGTACTGGTTAAGGTTAAAACGGCGACTATTGTCACATGAGGGACGGCTTACGAAAAGAAAGGATAAACTCTCCCATCTACTGCCGCTCTCTGCTATGTGGCCCGTTCGTACTCTTAGAGAGTTAATCCTTGAGGACCCTGTATTATTTAAGGTTAAAACGATGGATTTATGTCACGTGAGAGGTACTTTTTGGGCTACCAGGGTACTAATGCCCTGCCGTGTCTCTTCTGGGACGTCACACTTCCTTTCAGCTAATCTCTCTTAGAGACCCTGAGCCGGTTGAGAGAACTTAACGGCCAATCTTAATAGAGACCATGTACTGCTAAGGAGTTTTAAGTGGCAAGTTAGCCTAGCAGAACCGGCACATGAGTTATTATGAAAAAGCAAGTTAGGAAGATACATCATATTTGGGTTACGCTATTCTAAGCCGCCATCCTAACAATGTGAAGATACATCTATTCTTGCAAGTCGGTTAAAACCACCAAGAGTCGGCAAAACATCCAATATAAGTGGGCAGCGCAAGGCAGATGTCATATGTTAAGCCGTACAGTTTAATATGTGCACGATGGCACAGTACATGCAAAGATAAGGTTTACTATAAGCCCATCGTAGACGCTCTCTACAGAGCTCAAAAGTGGTGATTCAAAGTTTTTTACATCGCTCTATGGAGGATCACAAGGCCGTCTTATCCATGGCATTATCGAAGTCGTAAGTTCGACGGCGGGTTACCTTCCGGCGGGTCTTCGACCTCCATGTTCTGGAGATTGTCCATGTCCCAGTTGCAGGTGGTTAAAGCCACAAAGTTTCCCTCTTCAAAGAAGGGGGACGGGTCAAGATCATAAGCAAAGAGGTGCTTACTGCGTGCAGGGATCAGGAGCAAAGAGGTGATTACTGGTCAACATTATAAGCGCCTGGTATGTTGACAAGTTCACTTCCTCTACTAACACAGACATGAGGACTTTGGAAGCATTCACACACCATGCATAGTCAACCTCCGTAAACTCTGACCCGTCATCCTTCTTGGAGGGAAACCCATCCATCATGTCTTCGGGAGT
Source organism: Hordeum marinum (assembly GCA_022496015.1). NCBI lineage: Eukaryota > Viridiplantae > Streptophyta > Magnoliopsida > Poales > Poaceae > Hordeum > Hordeum marinum. Next base: position 117,236,455 of record CM039672.1, read on the forward strand.
CAACTCTGGAGCAAAAGCCGACGCCCGGCTTATGGCTGCGATGGCTCCCTATCGGGCGGCTGATTTCATAATCTCTTGGATCTGTTTCGCAGGGTGGACAACAGTTCTATGACCCCCTTCATAGTCGGAGGGATGTTATCCTTATAAGTTAACACCTTGATCATGCAAACAGCTCCGCAGTATAGCTGCTCTATTAAACTATAGATAGCTTTCAGAGGCAGCAAACTGTCAGAAGCAAGTTGACGGCTCCTTGGACCTGCATAAGCCAGATTTTTGGTCATAAGTCGCCAGTATAAGTATTCATACAAAACTGTTGGCTAAGTATTTAAATGCTTACCAAATATGGCGGCTGACAACTTCCTGTTATGGCGCTTCAAGGATTGTAGCTCATCTGACACAATCACGAGCCGCTGGTCAGCATCGTCTGCTCGTTGAGTTAGGGCGGCTTGTTCTATTTCAGCAGACTCTTTGAAATCCGCAAAGTCCGCTTTAATCTTGGTAAGTTCCTCGGCAAGGATCCGGCACTTTTCATCGGCCTCACTTCGGGCGGCTTGCTGGGTGGCCAGATTGCTCTTTAAACCGGTCAATACTGACCCGGCTTCGTTTAAAGCTTCCTGTCACATATCAAAATGCAGAATAAGTCACCAAGATGGAATTCTATCAGATGATAAAGATTAAGATAATATTATGCAAGTTTCAAGCAGATTGCAAGCAATATGTTTGACACTTGGGGGTTAATGTCTATTTGATCTCCCAAGATTTACAAGGAAGCTCCGACTCAACTTCATCAAAATTGAGCTGGCGCTTGGGGGCTACAATTGGGTCTTCAAACTATCTACAATGAAAGCTCTGACTCAACTTTATCCAAATTGAACCGGCACTTGGGGGCTACAATTAGGTCTTCAAACTATCTACAACGAAAGCTCCGACTCAACTTTATCAAAATTGAGCCGGCCCTTGGGGGCTACGGATAATGCTTTGAGAAACAAAATCAAAATTAATAGTTGAGGCATACAGGCTAAAGTATTTTGACTTCTAGCAAGATTTTAAGACCCGGTGACGAGGATATGTACCTAGGGTAGGGTCCTAGGCAAGGCCCACATACCCTACCTAAGGACACCACATGGGAGGACTTGAAGATCAAGCATGAACTTCCAAGTGGATCCCTGGAGACGTTCAAAGTCACTCGATAGTAATCCACTCGGAGACTCCTGCTCTTACTCGGCAGTCGCGTGTCACTCGGAAGACCTCGCTCTCACTCGACGCCAAAAGACCAGGAGCCATCATCAAGAGCCCAACGGGCAGACGCTGGTTCAATGGTCATTAGTAGCTTTTATTACGTATGTTACCTATAACGGTAGACTTTAAACCCCACGACCAAGCCCTTAGATGCGGGATAATTATGAGGGGCAGCGAACTCTATATAAGCCGCCCCTCCCCTCTTGCACAAGGGTTTGCAACCATTGTAATCTCAACATTCCACACGACATAAAGCTCCCGATCACTGAGACGTAGGGCTATTACCTCCACGAGAGGGGCCTGAACTCATACATCTGTGTGTAGACCCTCGCCGTAGCTAGGACTCTGCCCTCTCCCTTCGTACCCCTACCATCTACTGTTAGGCTCGTTCCCATGACAGTTGGCGCCCACCGACGGGCAGACGTCTAAGCGACTTTCGGCGAGGTTGCGATTTTCATCCTTCGACATGTCTTCCGGCGGTGTTTTTGCTCTGGGCCACGAGATCCGTTTCGGGGCCCTCACCTTCATCGCTGACGATTCGGCATGGCTCCAGGAAGCGCCTCTTGATGTCGAGGCACTCCCGGTCCGCGGGGTCACGCACTTCCGTGCGAGTCCTTGCGGCGTGTTGCTGTGTCAGTCGTCGACTCCTTACACGTTGGCCCCTCTCGCTGTTCGCAATCGTAAGTGGTCCGGCCTCCCATGACTTTAGCATTAGGTTGAACATGTAGTGGCGGGCCAAACTTCTCCGCACATTCAGCGCTCGAGCCCGCCGAGTCCCTTCATGGCGTGTTCGAGTCGAATTCTGATCCGTCCGACGTGCCTTCCGAATGCAAAAGCTGTGATCCTGCAGCGGAGGTCTTGATGGCGGGCTCTCATCAGAGTTCACTGCCTGGCTTCGGCCATGGCAAGCGCGAGGCTGGAGGTCCGTCAAAAGAGCAGCCGCGTCGCGATGAGGAGGTTCTTCATACTCCCATCGTCGGTGCGACTTCCGAGGCCCAAGCTTTGGAGGCCGCGTGCGTTTGTCTGGAAGAGTTCCAGGCAGAGATTAACGAGCATGCTCGCCAGCGCCCGCCACGCCCCAGTCGACGTCATCGACAACTATTTCCGAATGGATCTCATGACAAAGTTGAGGTATACCGAACTCCTATTCTAAATGTGGCTGTTGCTGCTAGGATAGGAGATTCCATTCAGCCATCCTGGTCAGAGGCTGGTAGAGGGCTGTTGCAGATCAGACCATTGTTGGATGCAGCGCATCGTCAGAATTCAGCAGTTTCTCAGTCCCGTAACAGGATATACAACAATTCACCCAAGGCGGAGACCGTTTAGTTGACACACAGCCCTGGATCGCCCTTGCGTCGTTGAGGCGGCGATTTTCGTGAAGGGCAAGACAGAGATCAGCATCACCGCAAAGACCAGCGTCGAGTGCCCACTCCTCCGCGGAGTGGTCCATACGTGCCCTGGTGCTAGGACGACAGGCGCTCCTTCGGTGATGAGCGGGACGCGGACTTTGACGCCCGTGCCTATCTTGTTCAGAAGTGGATCGGCAAGAGCAAAGCCTACAGAGAAGGACTCGACAGAGATGTTCCGAGTGGAAGCTCGACTGTGGTGTCTAGTCCTGAGTGTTTCAACAGAGCTATACGTTCTACAGAGATTCCCCCAACTTCAGAATGGCGGCGGGGATGGGAAAGTTTTCTGGTGAAACAAAGGCAGAGACTTGGTTAGATGATTACCGAGTGGCTGTGCAGATTGGCGGCAGAAATGACAATTTTGCAATGAAGCACCTGCCCCTCATGTTGGATGTTTCAGCTTGAGCTTGGTTGAATCGTTTGTCTCCTTCTAGCATACATTGTTGGGAAGGTCTTGCCCGAGTGTTTGTTTGGACCTTTGAGGGCACTTGCAAGCACCCGGAAGGTTTGGTCGACTTACAGCACTGCGTCCAGAAGCCCAATGAAACCTTAAGGGATTATATTCAGCGATGGTCCACCCTGCATCATATGGTCGAGAATGTGTCAGAACACCAGGCTGTTTGTTCTTTTAAGGCCGGTGTGAGATACAGGGAGCTGTACCTGAACTTCGGGTGCACTGGTGATATTTCACTCAGCAGGATGATGGAGATTGTCACCCGGTACGCCAATGGCGAGGAAGAAGACCGCCTCCGTAGCGGCAAAGGAAGAGATGTCGCTAATGAGTCTGGCGGTGGCAACAATCGGAAACACAAGCGGAAGGCTGAAGACCTGGCTCCGGCAGAGGCAGCAGCGCTGGCGACTCAGTCGAAGAACAAGGGCAAAGCCAAGGCTCAGTATGCCCCCAATAAGTGGAAAGCTCAGTCAGGAACTGATATCATGGATCAGCCGTGTGTGATTCACACAAGGAAAGACGCAGAAGGCAACCTGATTTTGCCCAAGCACACCACTCGACAGTGTCGAACCCTCATCCAGCAATTCAAGGGAGACCAGTCGAGTGAGAAATCTACTAAAAAGGGAGATGAAGATGAGGAAAAGGAAACATTCCCGGATGTCACTGCTACACTGGTGATCTTTGCTGATGTCGAGATCAAGAGTCGTCTGAAAGTCATCAATAGAGAAATCAACATGGCTGTGCCAGACACCCCCACCGACCACAGATGGTCCCAATATGCTATCACATTCGACCAGACAGACCATCCTGCTCATGTGGCCACTCCCTGTCGACAGGCTCTGGTAGTTGATCCGGTGGTGCAGGGGACTCGACTCAGAAAGGTCCTCATGGACGGTGGCAGTGGCCTGAACATTCTTTATGCGGATACCCTGAAAGGGATGGGCATTCCGATGTCCCGTCTAAGCGAGAGCAGCATGCAGTTTCACGGGGTCATCCCAAGAAAGAAGGCCAAGTCACTCGGCCAGATAGCATTGGATGTGACATTCGGGAATGACAAAAATTTCCGAAAAGAAAAGTTAACATTTGAAGTCGTGGATTTCAAGAGTGCTTACCACGCCATTTTGGGTCGACCCGCTTATGGACGTTTCATGGCCCGACCATGCTACGTGTATCTCAAGTTGAAAATGCCAGGCCCTAAGGGCGTGATCACGGTCACTGCCAATCGACAGCGGGCCGAAGAGTGTCTCCAGCAAGGCTCCAAGATCGTTGGTCAACAGATGGCCATGGTCGAGCTGGAGGAATACAAGAAAACCGCTGACCCTGCTGATTTGCTCCGCGCAAAGAAGCCAACTTCTGAGTCGGCATTTCAGTCAGCAGGGGTAGTGAAGAAGGTGCATATCCACCCGACGGATCCAACTGCTGCCTCGACGAATATCTCAACAACACTCGACACCAAATAGGAAGCCGAGCTCATCCAGTTCCTCCGTGAGAACTGGGATATCTTTGCATGGAAGCCTTCTGACATGCCGAGGATTCCCAAGGAGCTGGCTGAGCACTGTCTGTGAGTGGATCCGAAAGCCAAGCCCGTTAGGGAGCATTTGCGTCGATCAGCGGCGGAGAAGCGCAACGCAATCGGAGAAGAAGTGGCCCGTCTCTTGCAAGCCAAGTTCATTCGGGACATTTACCACTCCGAGTGGCTCTCGAATGTTGTGATGGTGCCAAAGAAAGATAAGTCGTTGCGCATGTGCATTGACTTCAAACATCTCAATAAGGTGTTCCCAAAACACCATTTTCCGCTCCCCCACATAGATCAAATTGTTGACTCGACAGCGGGGTGCGAGCATTTATCGTTTTTGGATGCTTATTTTGGGTACCATCAGATCCGTCTGTATGGCCCGGACGAAATAAAGACAGCCATCATCACCCCATTCGGATGCTTTTGCTACATCACCATGACTTTTGGTCTTAAGAATGCCGACGCTACTTTTATGCGCATGATTCAGAAATGTTTACTCGACCAGATCCCTCAGAATGTTGAGGCCTACATGGACGATATAGTGGTCAAGTCCTGCAAATGTTCCGACCTGCTGGCTGACTTGGCCGAGACATTCGCCAATCTGAGGCGATTCGACATAAAGCTGAATCCGGCCAAATGTACCTTCGGTGTCCCTGGCGGCAAGTTGCTCGGTTTTCTCATTTCCGAGCGAGGAATTGATGTCAATCCCAAGAAGATCAGTGCCATTACCCGTATGAAGACTCCCATGCGAGTGCATGACGTTCACAAGCTCACAGGTTGCTAGGCAGCATTGAGTCGACTCATTTCTCGTCTTGGTGAGAAGGCTCTGCCCTTATATTAGTTGATGAAGAAATCCGACACGCTTGACTGGACTCCCGAAGCCGAAGTAGTGTTTGTTGAGCTCAAAGCCCTGCTCTCCACCTAGCCGGTGCTTGCCGCTCCTGCCAGCAAAGAGCCCTTGCTCCTGTACATCATGGCCACAAATCAGGTCGTCAGTACAGTGCTGACTGTCGAGCGAGAAGAGGAGGGTAAAACCTATAAAGTCCAGTGGCCAGTTTATTATGTCTCAGAAGTATTGTCCCCCTCGAAGCAAAGATATCCACACTATCAGAAGCTGGTGTATGGTATTTACCTGTCAACGAAGAAGGTGGCGCATTATTTCCTGGACCATTCGATTTCAATCGTCAGTGATGCTCCTTTGTCCGAGATATCCAATAATCGCGACGCATCAGGTCGAGTGGCTAAATAGGCAACTGAGCTTGGACACTTTGACATCAGATTCGAGGCGAAGAAAGCAATCAAGTCCCAAACATTGGCAGATTTCATGTCCGAGTGGACCGAACAGCAACAACCCATCCAAGTTCACTCGGCGCATTAGACAATGTTCTTCGAAGGCTCCAAAATGTTGAATGGGCCCGGTGCTGGTGTTGTCTTGATATCCCCCAGAGGCGACAAGCTCAGCTATGTCTTGCAAATTCACTTTGATTCCTCCAACAATGAGGCAGAGTACGAAGCACTTTTGTATGGGTTACACATGGCTATCTCACTCGGTGTCAAGCGCCTGATGGTTTATGGCGACTCAGATTTGGTGGTGAATCAAGTGATGAAAGAGTGGGATGTTAGAAACCCCGCTATGACCGGATACTGCAATGCAGTCCGGAAGTTGGAGAAGAAATTTGAAGGCCTGGAACTTCATCATGTTCCCCGACTGAAAAATCAAGCGGTTGATGAGCTGTCCAAGATTGGTTCCACTCGGCGGCCTGTCCCCAGCGGTGTGTTCCTGGAGCACTTGCACACTCCTTCGGTTCAAGAGGATCCCTTCACCAAAGAGCCCCCACAAGCTTTGAGCTCCTCTAACTCGACTGAAGTCGATGTTCCTGTTGTGATTGACCTGGTCATGGAGATTCTGGTTATCATTCCCGATTGGACTGTGCCATACATTGCCTATATCCTCAGACAAGAGCTCCCTGAAGATAAAGCAGAGGCTCGACAGATTGTGCGTAGGTCCAAGACTTTCACTGTGATGGGAGATCAACTATTCGGAGAGAATGTGACTGGTGTCACCCAGCGCTGCATTTCCCTAGAGGAAGGTCAGATGATTCTAGACGAAATTCACTCGGGAACTTGCGGACACCATGCATCTTCGAGGGCGATCGTCGCTAAAGCATACCTAGCTAGTTTTTATTGGCCACGAGCTGATGAGATGGCTAAGGACATCGTTGATCACTGCGAGGGCTGCCAGTTCTATGCGAATCTGTCGCACAAGCCGGCGTATGCTCTGAAAACAATTCCTCTCGCCTGGCCATTTGCGGTTTGGGGACTCGACATGGTTGGCCCCTTCCGACCCGGAAAAGGAGGATTCACCCACCTATTGGTAGCAGTCGACAAATTCACCAAGTGGATTGAAGCCAAGCCCATCAAGAAGATGAACTCCCGTACAACGGTCATGTTCATGAGGGAGATCATTATCCGATACGGAATTCCGCACAGCATCATCACGGACAATGGCACTAATTTTGTCTCGGAAGAATTCAGGAGATTCTGTAACTCCCAAGGCACCCGAGTGGATTATGCTTCTGTTGCACATCCTCAAACCAATGGGAAAGTTGAGCGGGCTAATGGTCTCATTCTGCAAGGTTTGAAGCCTCGTCTCATGCGCAATTTGGATCATGCCACCGGTGCGTGGGTAACTGAGTTGTCGTATGTTTTGTGGGGATTGAGGACAATGCCTAATCGGTCGACTAGACGAACTCCTTTCTTCCTTGTCTATGGCGCTGAAACCATGTTGCCAAGTGACTTGGCCCACAATTCTCCTCGAGTGGAGCTATATTCTGAGGCTGAAGCTGAACAGGCCAGATAGGATGGGGTAGATCATCTGGAGGAGGAACAAGAGATGGCTCTGATCCGGACCACTGCCTATCAACAAAACCTGCGGCACTTCCATGCAAGGAATGTCAAGAGTCGAGCGTTCCATGAGGGAGATTTAGTGCTCTGGGTGAATCAACACCGACCTCACAAGCTTGCTCCTACATGGGAAGGCCCTTTTGTCGTCACTAAGGTGCTAAACAATGGAGACTATCACCTGTATAATCTCATGAAACAGATAGATGAGCCACGAGCCTGGAATGCAGATCTGCTCCGGCATTTTTACACTTGAGACAAGAGTTTTCTGATGTAATAAGAATACTTCATCAATGCAATTCACGTTTCTGCGATATATACTTTGTTGATTCCAACCGTGCAGTTACATTCTTGGGGATACTCCGAGTGATGAGCAATCCTCACACTCGGGGGCTTAGCTGCGAAACATGTTTCGCCTAAGTTGAAAACCCTGTCGGGTGGATAGCAGTCCATTCACTCGACGGCCTATTTGCGAATCCGTCTTCGCTTAGGTTCAAAAAAAAACTTCGAGTGATGAGCAATCCTCACACTCGGGGTCTTAGCTGCGAAACACGTTTCTCCTAAGTTAAAAACTTCGTCGATTGGATAGTAATCCATTCACTCGACAACTTAGCTGCGAATCGACATTCGCCTAAGTTCAAAAATACTCCGAGTGATGAGCAATCCTCACACTCGGGGGCTTAGCTGTGAAACACGTTTCGCCTCAGTTAAAAACCTCGTTGAGTGGATAGTAATCCATTCACTCGACAACTTAGTTGCGAATCGACATTTGCCTAAGTTCAAAAATACTCCGAGTGATGAGCAATCCTCACACTTGGGGGCTTAGCTGTGAAACACGTTTCGCCTAAGTTAAAAACCTTGTCGAGTGGATAGCAATTCATTCACTCAACGACTTAGCTGCGAATCAACATTCACCTAAGTTCAAAAATAATCTGACTGGTGAACAATCCTCACACTCGGGGGCTTAGCTATGAAACATGTTTCGTCTAAGTTAAAAACCTCGTCGGGTGGATAGTAATCCATTCGCTCGATAACTTAGGTGTGAATCGACATTCGCCTAAGATCAATAATACTCCAAGCAATGAGTAATACTCACACTCAGAGGTTTAGTTGCGAAAGCATTTCGCCTAAGTTAAAAACAAAATCAGTCGAACAAATGATTAAAAGCCAAAGCATGAGTAAAATCCGAAAGGTAAACCCGCGGATAAACGTCTTGTGCAGAAGCAAATGTGCTCAAGCCTAAGGCCTGAATGAAGTTTTAGGGGATACAGTTCCACTCGGCATACTGAGGCAAATTTAACTGTTTTTTTCCAAAGACCCAAGTTTTTTAAGCAGGGGACGGACTGCCGGGCTCGACGAAAGTGTCCAGGTCAATGTGTCAGCGATTCTGGTAGCTGCCTCGATGAAGGTTTCCATGATGTCCTCGAACTGGAGTTTCTTCGTGTTTACCACCTGGAGCTCCTTCAGCTTCTCCTCCCTCACGTCCCTATAGTGGACCTTGACGAGAGACAACGCCACGTCGGCCCCGCAGCGAGCAGCAGATTTTTTTCCAAGCTTGCACTCAACTGGGAAGTTCGTTCAAGCGAGCCATCATGGAGTTGAGGTCAAGCTGAAGAGTGTCCTTGGGCCATAGCTCCTTATCGATTCTTTCCATGGCAGATTTCAGTCGAGTGATGTAGGCCTGGGCACCCTGGAGCCGAAAGTTGAGCCGCAGCATGTTCATTGCCACCGCATCAACAACCAACGACTTGGTAGGGTCAAGCATGGGCTCAATCTCTTCTGTTTCCTTTTCAAAGTCCTGGTAGAATTCTGTTGAAGAAGGGGAAATAGGAAGAGAATCGGTGAACTGCGACCCTCAAATTTTTTGCAAATGTCAGTGCACAAGAAATACTCACCGTCGAGCAGAAGATACATCTTCCTCGAGAATTCGCCCAGATGCTTCTCCATGCCATTAGCCCTCTTGGTTAGTTGCTCGGCCTTCTTGACAAGGTTCGCGTGCTCCTGCTTCAACTTGGTGTTCTCGTCCTCCAGCTCCTTGGTAGCCGACAGCTTTTGTTCCGCGGCTTCAGTCTTCTCCTTGGCCGCTCGTTGGGCGTCAGCAAGCGCCTTGTTCTTCTCCTCCAGCGCCTTCTTCATGGAATCTAAAGAAATAACAATGTTGAGTCGTGCTCGGAGTCGACGGTTTTCATAACATACGTCTGTTTGAGTGAGAGCACTCGGTTCAAAACATGAAGAGTGAAGAGGAGAATGCAGAAAATCAGTAGTAATTACCTCCCAAAGTCTTCATCTCAGCATGCACTCGCTCCAGAGCGTTGTTGGCGACCGCCAGATCCACCTGCACTGGTTCCTTTCATCTCCGCGTCCTTGTACTCCGCCCCAAGCTCACAAGCCCTCTAGAATCAACACAAGACAAGAATTCAATCGGCGAGTGATGCTTGGGACAGTCAACTGGGTATCGAACACCGGCGAATGACCATCTTAGAAGAATTCAAGCAGAAAGTCCACTCGACATGTCGAGTGGCTCTGGCGCTCCGCGCACCATAAACAAATTCAAAAGTTGTCTCTATTAAGACCCCTGCCGATGCAAGCACTCGACAGTGGTCTCGGGGACTACACCCAGTGGGTGTGCTATGAGCGCCCCCATTGAGACGGTTAACTCCCGATCCGTCGAGTAACTCGTCAGAAAAAAACACTCAACATGTCGAGTGACCCAAGTACCATGCGTACGACAAGTTTTCAAGCCTACTGTTTATCGTGTGTGATGAACAGTAGCCTCGGGGACTACACCCAGTGGGTGCACTTAGCGTGCCCCCACTGGTTATTCAAACATTCGACAAGGTCAGCCCTATCACGACACTCGACCCGTCAAGTGACGCGCCTCCCTACTCTATGCAGTGCAGTCTATCCTTATGCAGCGTCATATCATGGTTTGCCAATAATATCCATGAAACCTGCAAGGTCGCTACGGAGTGGTGTGATTCAAGGCGAAGTGTATCCTATATACAATAGACTCTAACACCCCTGCCGATGCAAGCACTCGACAACGGTCTCGGGGACTACACCCAGTGCTTGCGCTAAGAGTGCCCCACTGAGACGGTTAACTCTCGATCCGTCGAGTAACTCGTCAAAAAAAATATACGCTCGAAAAGGTCAGCCCTGTCACGACACTCGACCCATCGAGTGACGCACCTCCCTAGTCTATGAAGTGCAGTCTGTCCTTATGCAGCATCATATCATGGTTTGCCAATAATATCCATGAAACCTGCAAGGTAGCTACGGAGTGGTGTGATTCAAGGTGAAGTGTATCCTGTATACAATAGACTCTAAGACCCCTACCGATGCAAGCACTCAACAGCGGTCTCAGGGACTACACCCAGTGGGTGCGCTAAGAGCGCCCCGACTGAGATGGTTAACTCTTGATCCGTCGAGCAACTCGTCAGAAAATACACTCGACATGTCGAGTGACCCTAGTACCATGCGTACTATCAATCCTAGTCCTACTCGACTACGATCTGGTCTATTTGAGTGGAGAAAGTTCAAACATTTTACAGCAACCACCCAGTGGGTGTACAACAGCCAAGAGAAGACAGGAATTCAATCGACAATGGACTTACAATCGAACTTACTCGGGCATTGGTACAGAGGGCTGCGCTGACGTCAAAAGCCAGTTTGCTGGCCTCGAATGCCTCCTTGGTTCTCCGCATGAGCTACTCCGCCTGAATCATGGCTTTCTTCGCAGCTCCGGTCTGATCTTCCGGGGTGCGATGCAGAGAGAAGGCCGTCACAGGTGGGGTCGGCGTGATTGTTGGGGCAGCTAAAGCAGTCTAAGGGGGTCCAGTTGGAGTTGATGTCACAACGGTCGAGATGGCTGGAGGAGCATGCGACAGAGGTGCTGTGGGTTCAGCCCTGGGTTGTGTCAAGCCACCTCTCCCCTGGGAAGACTCTGTAGTCAAGCGCTGAAGCGCTTGCGCCAATGATGCCCTCCGGGTACGAGCGTGCAAAGTGTCCAGTTGCTCCTCGTCGTCCTCCACCTGAATGACCTCTGCAATGACAACCGACAGTGTTAACATCTACATGTGTCGAGTCCCATCCAGACGAACCAACAACTTTCTTACCTCTATGAGAAGTGGCAGCATCAACAGTGTCAACATCCATAGCTTCCCCTCCATCCCGATGAGGCGAGGTCACAGATGTAGCATCTCTGACGGATTCAGTGGCATTCGGTCAGATACAACTCCAGACTTCAGTCGACAGAAAAAATTCGGAAATAAACACTTACGTGGAGACGACAGGTATGGCCACCCTCATGTGAGGCAGAGCTTTGCGAGGCTTGGTGACGGCTTGCTTGGGTTGCTTGGCCAGTCTTTTACTCGACTCAACGGTCGAAGGGCGGCTCCGTTTCGGGTTCTTCTCACTAGGGCCCGAAGCCCTGTCTTCAACAGCTATCGGATCGTGGTGGGCCTTGGTGCGACCTTCACGCCGGGGAGGTGACTCGACCTCTTCCTCTTCGCCGGAGTCTTCGTATTCGTCCTCGGTGTAGGAAAGACCGTCGCCGTCCATGCTACCGCCCTTGCTCACCATGCTGTCTTCCACATGCTTCCCGTTGGGAACGGGTGAGTGCATGTTCATCCACTCCTACATGATTCAAGGGAGTAAGTCAGTTTATAAGTCAAAGTATCACTTGATAGTACAACATCAGTCGACACCACACAACTCACAAGATTCTTCGGTGGGTTTTTGGCCGAGTAAGGTCGGACCCTCTTGGCTCCCAAAGGATTGTCGCAAGCTCGAGTGATGCTACGAAGCTTCAACTTGACAGTTTTCTGTGGAACCTCCTCTGGATGCGTCCTGGTCATGTCCTCTGGGCCTACATAGTGCCACAAGGCGTGGTCTCTGGCTTGGAGCGGTTGAATGCGTCGACCGAGGAACGTCTCCAGCAAATCCATTCCTATCACTCCGCCCCGGATCAGTTGCACCACCGCTTCAACTAAGATACCCACTTGGACATGCTCCTCTTCGGTCACCCTTAGAGATTTGGGAACAGCGGGGTGGTCAGGTGTAAAGGGGGGAAGTCCAGTCGACATATTGGGTGATGCTACGTCTTTGCAGTAGAACCAAGTCGACTGCCAGCCTCTGACGGACTCTGGAAAAGTCATGGCAGGTAAGGAACTACGGGCACTTTTCTGAACCCCTAAACCTCCACACACATGGAGCACGTGAGTCTTCCCATCGGCGGGGAGGGCTTTCTTCACGGTCTGGGATCTGACCGTGAAGAGGTGCTTGAACAACCCCCAATGGGGAGAGCAACCCAGGAAGCACTCGCATAAAGTGACGAATGCAGACAGATAGGTGATGGTATTTGGCGAAAGGTGGTGCAGTTGAGCACCGAAAAAGTTTAAAAATCCCCTAAAGAATGGGTGGGGAGGCATGGAAAAACCTCTTTCGACATGGGAGAGAAGAAGAATCTGCTCCCCGTCGTGTGGCTCTGGCTCACGCTCCTCCCCCGGCAACCTCCAAGCGCCATCCGCCACGAGCCCGTCGGAGACAAGGCCCTCCATGTCCTCGCGAGTGACTATAGAGGGGAGAAAGTCCCCCTGCATCCAACCCGCCGGCGCAGTGAACCGTGCGGTTGAGGGCTTCTTGCCATTGAGCTTCATCACCCCCTTCTTCGCCCGCTCCAGCTTCTCCGTCGTGTTCTTCATCGTCGACGCGGCATCTCTCATCGAGGAGGATCGGAGTGGGGTGCCGGGAGCAGAGGAGGTGGAGGAAAAGAGAGAAAGAACTGCAGAAGTATTGTGCGAACCGCAGCACGGAAAGCTTTATACGCTGCCGAGTGTCTCACTGACCAGTGGACCCGCGAGGTTACCGCGCACGCCAACCGCTGACAGCACCCGGTACGTGGCGATATGACCGGCACGAAAATCGAGGCGTCGTGCCTCCACTTGCCCTGATCGTGGCCTCATCCTCGCGTGCGCTTCACAAATTTTCGTATCCCAGAAAATCTAGGTCTGTCAGACCGACCCGTCGCCTCCCAAGATACTGTCAGTTCACTCGGAGCAAAACAAATGCTAAACATCCACTTGGGCACTTTTAAGGTTGAATGGATCCGGGCGAGCGGAGAAGACTTCAATCAACGCAAGTTTCGTTGAAGCCCCGAATATCATTCGGAAGATTTTGCGTGTCGATCCTGAATGAACGCTAATGCTCAGAGTTCAATCAACGCAAGTTCCATGGAAATCCCAAATATCATTCGGAGGATTTGATGCACTAACTCAAGGTCTACGTTGATACCTCCTTCCACCACTCAAACCCCGATTCATTCTTGGGCTAATGATGAGGATATGTACCTAGAGTAGGGTCCTAGGCAAGGCCCACATACCCTACCTAAGTACACCACATGGGAGGACTTGAAGATCAAGCATGAACTTTCGAATGGATCCCTGGAGACGTTCAAAGTCACTCGACAGTAATCCACTCGGAGACTCCCGCTCTTACTCGGCAGTCGCGTGTCACTTGGAAGACTTTGGTCTCACTCGACGCCAGAAGACCAGGAGCCATCATCAAGAGCCCAATGGGCAGACGCTGGTTCAATGGTCATTAGTAGCTTTTATTACGTACGTTACCTGTAACGGCAGACTTTAAACCCCACGACCAGGCCCTTAGATGTGGGATAATTATGAGGGGCAGTGAACTCTATATAAGCCGCCCCTCCCCTCCTTCACAAGGGTTCGCAACCATTGTAATATCGAACATTCCACACGACATAAAGCTCCCGAGCACTGAGACGTAGGGATGTTACCTCCACGAGAGGGGCCTGAACTCATACATCCATGTGTACACCCTCGTCGTAACTAGGCTATGCCCTCTCCCATCGTACCCCTACCATCTACTGTCAGGCTCGTTCGCACGAAACCCGGCTTACCATTAGCTAATATTAACCCGGCTCTTGGGGGCTACGTCAGGGTATAAGGAAAGGAGAGTGAGAGTACCTCATATTTCTTCTTCATCAGGTTGACAAGCTTGAGCTCCAGGTCCCGACTTGTAGATAGGCGGTTCAGATAACCAGGTGCCGGTAATTTGGACGCCAGGAGTATTTAAATTGTCAACAGTCTTGGAAGGGCTTGGTGGCTTGGAATTGGCCCTCGAAGGACTCCCAGGAATCATACCGTCGGCCGTTGGCATAGCAGAATGATGAGTTTCTTCAGGTGCCACTTTGGAAGCCGCCGAGGGATCAACATGTGGCACGGGAGAATCCGACTTGGCAGGCTCCGGCTCTCGAGCTTTGTGGCCAGGGGTACACCCGATGGTCTTCCTTTGTTTTGCTTGGGCCCTGGAAACCACAAGAGGTCATGGTTCGAGCTTTATATGTAACACAAGTTTGAACATAAGCATAAAGACACAGACTCTGGGTTAATCTTCAGAGGCGGCAGAGCAGTTCCGGTAGAGTCGCCGGACGAAGGGGTGATTCCTAAAAGCATTTAAGACAACATAAGACAGTGTCGAATTACAAAGACAAGGTTGATAAACAAAGTCAGGTTGAACAGATAACTCAACCGGCCGCTTCCGTTGAGTCGGAGATAATCCGGCTATGAGATCGTTAGAGCCGGTGCGTCGGGTCTGGCGTCGGGAGATTTGCTGTTGCTTTTTCAAAAGAAATTAGGGGTCTAAGTAAGCAAGAGAATGAGAAAGTGGGACTTTTCGGATTACCCACCGTATCTTCTGTGGTAGAAGATGTTCTGATTCAGATGAAACGTAACTTACCTCAGGAACGTTGGCGTGGCTCGTTTCCGTTTAGTCCTGTGAATAATTATTGTCCATAAGGTGCATGAAGAGACGACCAAAAGAATCGAGCTCTACCTCTGAGTCGTCAGTTTCTGGCTGTTCTTCGGGCTGTTCTTGGGGTGCAGTTTTCTTCTTCCGGCCGTCAGTTTTCTTCTTTGACTTCATCGGAGGAGGAACGTACTTCTTTTTCTAGAAGCCGGAATTTGCCTGAAAATATAAGTCTACAAAAGTTTGAGAGATTACAAAGTATAAGCTAATACGGAGATCAGGACATCGAGAGTTGCCCTTACGTCTGGGGCCGGGTTTGCGGCACACAAAGGTGCTAGCCCAATGGCACTACAAGCTCCTGAAGACTCATGGACAAGGCTCTTGATGGCAGCCACAATGTCATCCTCTGATAATGTTTTCTGGTTAAAGCAGAGAGGGTCATCAGACTGGCCTATATATTCGCACATGAGGCGGCTGCGCTGGCTCGGGGGCATGACCCTCCAAGAAATCCAGCTGCGGATTAAATCCAGGCATGTCAGTCCATTGGCCATAAGAGCTTTAATTTTTTCGTGAGCCAGAGCGTGCTTCGCCCGCTTAGTGGCTGACAGCCGGCCAGGAAGCTCAGTGGTTGTCTTGAGCCGGGACGGATGATAACCCGGCAAAGGATGCTCTCCTTCTGGGGAGGTGTCTTTGTAGTAAAACCAAGTCTTATTCCAGTCTTTAGGATGACTCAGCATCTGAACAGCCAGAAAAGTTATGTCCCATCGCCTCTGAATAGAAATCCCCCCAAGCTCTAAGCTTGGACCAGCCTTCACCTCCGTCTGGCGGTTCGCATAAAAAAACTCACGAAGTGAAGAACGAGGTCTTTAGGGCGCATTTTGAAGAAGTGAAGAACGTCCCGGAAGAATTATGAGCCAGGGGGGCTAAACCCGCGTTCGAGATGATCCGAAAATACAACTACGTCACCCTCCCAAGGAACGGGCTTTAGCTCATTACCCGGAACCCGTCAATGGATGACATCTTTGGCGGGTAAGGTACCCGCGTCTACAAAATCCATCAGGAACACCTCTGTGATAGCAGAGCCAACCCAATTGCATGAATTGGATACGCGAGACATGGTGGCGACCTAAAACTGTGCAAAGTAATGATTTTTGGCGAGTCAGAAGGTGACAGACAGAATAAGGGTGAAAAAGCTTAAGTGCCATAAAGTTAAGTCACCAGAGCAGTTTTGATGAGAGTCGGAAGTTCACTGGCGAGTCAAGTTTGCAAAACAATGAGGCAAACTCTTACTAAGTGTGGAAAACAGGTTTCACAGACTACCTATGTAATTATGGATCTACAAGATAGAGGAAAATTGGGTTATTCTAGACCTAGCGATGAATAGTTGGACCAGTGACATTTTGAAGGCAGTGAATACAGCAACTACAGATCTGTGTGGTGCTATTATCGACTTCCTACAGTTTACCGCGATGGAGCGGAGGACGATATCGTGTTCGATGATGTGTTTCATGTCTGCCATTGCGGAGAAGTCCGTGGTCTAACGGCGGGGAACTCCATGAAAACCCTACCGAGAACTACGGATCTAGGGGAGAAGAAGAACTCACCGAAGATGGCGCAACGGGCGCGGGCAGAGCTCTGGTACAAACATGTTGATGCAGCGGCTTGCAGCAATGACGGCGTGGAAGCTTCATCGGAGCGGAAGGGTGCTGGAGCGACAATGTCTGGAGGAAGAAGAAGAGGCGCGAGCGGAGAAAGGAAATGAAACTGCCCTCCGCGGTCCTATTAAATAGGCAAAAAGTGGAAATGGGCGCGAGAATCTAGGCGATGGAGGTTAATTGACCGAGACGGATGCCTCGATTTTCGGGATATCAGTTTAATAGCGGAAAGATCGGTTGCGGTCGTCACGGAATCTTTTTTGATGTTGCTAGCATGACGTCACGGCGGGTTACTTTGTGTTACTTTCAGGTGGCAATGAGCAAGACTTGCCACCAAGCTAGACGGAAGATTGAGCAAGACTCGTCGTCAAGTGAGACGGAAGATTGAAATGAGCAAGCTCAAATCAACCTGGGGCCTAATGTTGGGGATATAACCACATGGCAAGACCCGCCTAGGCGGGGCCGTGTCACACCTGGCGGCTCATGGGCCAAAACAAGGACGGACCTGGAGACTCAAGCATTGGCGGTCGGTGGCTCATTGAGAAGGGCCAAGATTAGGCCCAGGCCAAGAAGTCACGAAGACCCGGGCGGATAAGCCGCCCGGAGATGGCTTGCTCATGAAGGCGAGATAGCATAGAGATAGACTCGGACACGTTGTAAGAGTGGGCATATGACTTCTGTAACCCGTGGTCTTGACCTCCTATATAAGGGTAAGACCCGGGGTGACTTAGATAGGGACAAACTAATCGAGTGCTAAGTCGAGCGATTTCGCTACCTTGTAATCGATACTCCAATCAATAAAACACAAGCAGGACGTAGGCAATTACCTCTACTTGAGGGGCCGAACCTGGGTAAACTCGTGTCCTTCGTCCCAACCAACCCCTTTGAGTCCATCACCTTAGTGATGTCCTTGAATCTAAGTCCTCGGACATCTGCCGTGATAAAACCACGACAGGCATGTTTATCCCTTCGACGTGTAACCGACCATGTGTAAACCCCACGTACCCTCGACGTCTATATAAGCCGGAGGGTTTTAGGTTGTATGGAGGCCAACTCATATAGTGTTTAGCTATTTGATCTCAACATAGATCAACTTTGTAACCTACATATCGTCAATACAATCAAGCAGGACGTAGGGTATTACCTCCATTGGAGGGCCCAAAACTGGGTAAACATCGTCTCCTTCGTCTCATGTTACCATCAATTCTAGTCTCGCAGCTCGGGACCCCCTACCTGAGATCCGCCGGTTTTGACACCGACAGTCGATGCTGGCGCACTCTATATAAGCCACCTTCGGGTTCCTTAGCAAGGGGTTTCGCACTCTTTATAATCAAACACCCCCATAAGCAACACTAAGCCCTAGGGCTCGAGACGTAGGGTCTTTACCACTCCTGAGTGGGGCTTGAACTCATACATCCGAGTGTTACACCTGTGTCGTAGCTAGGCTACGTCCGTCATTTGTACCCCTAGTACTATTGTTAGGCTCATTCCCTCAACAATGCCCCCTTCCCCGACTCAGTAGCAGTTCATCCTCATCTCCGTCCATCGACTTTATCATGCCGGATCTTCGCATCGACCTCTAAGATGTAAGTGCCTAGCAATCTATACTCTTGTCCAATCCTTTCTACATAGTACCAATACGATTAGATTTGATTAGGGTTTAGGTTATTTGTGATATGAGAAAGGGTGACTAGATTTCGATTGAAAGGAAGTGTAATTCTTATTTAGTGAGGACATATTTTGGACTTAGTTAGGGATCTGTGGTATAGAAAGTTGTTAGTATTTTTGGATTCAATGAAAATGTGGTTTGGATTTAGTTATGAAGTACTTGGGATTTAGTTATGATGTATTTTGGATTTAGTTAAGAGATATTTTGGACTAAGTTTGGAGTTATTTTGGACTTAGTTAGGTGATATTTTGCATGGAGTTTGGTGGTATTTTGGATTTAGTTAGGACACATTTTAGATTGAGTTTGGAGTTATTTTGGATTTACTTAGGAGATGTTTGATCTATGAGGTTGGATTTATCAGGGTCTGATTAGTCACAACATTTGAAGGATTTGTGTACAATTGGAGTGATGAATTTAAACAAATCTGCATATATGAAGAATATGTGATATCCTTACACCAAAGACAGAAGTAATCAAATGTTTAATTATAACAAGTAGAAGCTATCAAATATTTTTGGATTCAGATAGGAAAAAATTGATCTATCAGGAAGTACTTACTTAGAGCTTTTCGAGGACTGAGTTAGGTACATGCACCCGAATCGAAAATAAATTTAAATTATTTTAGCAAAGTAGTGCATAATTATTTTGTATGACATCCATCTGTAACATGGTCTATGTGTTTTTGTTGGCAGCATAATGACATGAACGATAAAGGCAAGGATGACAAGGACATGCGTGATAGAGACAAGGAAGGCAAAGGCATTGATGATAGGGACAATGAGGATGTAAGCATGGACAACGAAGGGATGGATGGTAAAGGCATGGACGATGTAGGCAAGGATGGCATGGACGTGGATCTAAAGACATGAGGTGTAGGAATGGATGACAAAGCAATGGATGGAAAAAGTATGAGTGGTATAGACCTGAATGAGTATATGGAATATATAGACATCGTGAAGAAGACTTTGTGGAGTAAGGAAGAAGCCTACAAATTCTATGTAGGCTATGCGAGAAGCAAAGGTTTTGGTCTTAGAAAGTATGATCTAAAGTACATGGGTTCGAAACAATATGCATAACGACGAACGTACAAGTGTAGAAAACAAGGATTGCGGGCCCTTAAGCACTTTAACGGAGCTGACACAAAAAGAACACCGAGGGGTTGATACTCGTGATCTGCATTGGGTTTTTCATGAAGAGGAACGGGTAATCGCAGCACAAAGTGGGTAAGTATTTCCCTCGGTTATGAAACCAAGGTTTATCGAACCAATAGGAATACCAATCCTCAACCGTCTTCAGGGGCTGCACACAAAAGAACAAACAACTTGCACCCAATGCCGGCCAGAGGTCTGTCAATCCCCTTGATCTCGTTATTTAAAAGCAAGTGAGTTGTGTAGAGAATTGTTGGTAATATTGAAGTGCAAAATAAAATAAAATGTAATAAATAACAGAAAGGTAATGATAGCGTTGGTGACTTTATAAGTGAATAGACCCAGGGGCCGTAGAGTTCTCTAGTGGCATCTCTCATAAGCAAAGCATACGGTGGGTAAACAAATTACTGCTGGCCAATTGATAGAAAAGCGAATAATTATGCGATGTTCACGGCAATGATCATGTGTATATAGGCATCACGTCCATAAGAAAATAGGCCCACTCCTGCTTGCACCTACTACCATTACTCCACTTCAAGAGCGCTTCTATGCTTGCCTCTCTACGTATTAAGTTCATGACAAATAGAGTAATGCTTGGAGAATGATGACATGATCTAGACAAAGTAAACTCAACTAATATGAATAAACCCCACTGTTTTATCCTTATTAGCAACAACACAAAGACGGAACGTGTCCCCTTCTATCACTAGAATATAGAAACCCGTCAGGTTGAACCTGCTACAACACACCACTTCAACTGAAGAAATATCAATCTAGTTGGCCAAACTATCTCAATCGATCATATAGCATTACGAAGCTATGATGATCATGCAAAAAAATCATAGTAATCAGGTTTGACTCAAATACTTTTCATGAATAATCTAAACATAAACTCACAATTTATTGGATTCCAACAAACACACCGTACAAAGGGATTACATCTGATAGATCAAGGCAAAGATGCGATGAACATTGTATTTAAGATCGAGAGAGAGAGAGAGAAATTGCCATCTAGGTACAACCTACAGACCCGTAGGTATGTGGTGAACTACTCACACATGATGGTGAGGACAGCAAGGTTGATGAAGCGGCCCTCCGTGATCAATCTCCCCTCCGGTAGGGTGCTCGAACGTAGGTGTAGATGGCCTCCCACCAGAACAGAGACTTGCGACAGCGGAAAAAGTATTTCAGGAGCGCTCCTAGTGTTTCTAGGCTATATGGGAATCTATAGGCCAGAGAACGACGTCGGGAGACACTCCAGGGGGCCACCACACATCTGGCCGCCTCCCTGGGGCACATCCTGGCCCTCCTCCGAACTTCTAGGTCTTGTATTGGTCCAGAAAAAATCACCAAAATGTTTCATGGCAATTGGACTCTATTTGTTATGGTAACTCTGAAAAGGCAAAAACACGCAAAAAACAGGAACAGGCACTGGGCACTGGGTCAATAGGTTAGTGCTCAAAAAATATTATAAATTGGTAAAAAATACCCAAAAAGTATCCTAGAATGATAATATGTCAGCATGGAACAATCAAAAACTATAGATACGTTGGAGACGTATCAACATCCCCAAGCTTAATTCCTACTCGTCCTCGAGTAGGTAAATGATAAAAACAGAATTTTTGATTTGACATGCTACCCACTATGTAAACATTCGTATGTATTCTCATTGAGAAATGATGAATTAACAAACAGAAACATAGTAATATTTATAAGTATAAGAAACAAAATCATTTTGTTTCAAAGTATACGATCCTAAAATAATGTTTACCCCTATTCATCTTATTATATTAGCAAGGCATGACTGCATCTTCACCACATAGATACAAATGTTAAGCACCACGATGTCCAAGTTAGGCAATTGGATCATACTTTTTCAATATGCATCAACTTTTTATTCTTCACACAATACATGAGCATGAACCATTAGACATAACATATAGGTGGAATAGAATATGGTGGTAGATATCAAAGGGTTAAAAGGTGGAGAAGATAGTCTCGCATCGATAGTACCAAGTCCCTTCTCTCTTTTCTCTCATTTTTTTATTTTTATGGTGGGCTTTTATCTTTTTTTAACCCCCATTTTCTCTTTTTTTACATATGGTGGGCTCATTTGGCCTCCCCCATTTTTATTTCATTTTTCGTCTGAAGTCTCTTCCCGACATGTTTTGGATCATAGTCTCCATCATCCTTTCCTCAGTGAGACAATGCTCTAATAATGATGATCATCACACTTTTATTTACTTACAACTCATCATGAAGTACTAATAGGAAGATATGACTCTATATGAATGCCTCTGGTAGTGTACCAGGATGTGTAATGATCTAGCGTTACATGTATCAAAAATATGAAGAACGATGGCTTTGCCACAAATACTATGTGAGCTCTATATGATCATGCAAAGCATTATGATGATGAACGAACTAGTCATATGAAGTGACGATGGATTTGCATGGCAATATATCTCGGAGTGGCTATGGAAATGCCATAATGGGTAGGTATGGTGGCTGTTTTGAGGAAGATATAATGAGGCTTATGTGCAACAGAGCATATCATGTCACTGGTTTTGGATGCACCGGCGAATATTTGCACTGATCCTCGAGGTGAGAATGAGCTATGCACGGTACCTAAGAGGCTAGAAAATATGAGAGGGTGAAGATGTGTATGTCCATTGTGTCACATTAGTCATAAGGAACTCACATACTTTTTGCAAAATTTTATTAGTTTTATCACAAATCAAAGTACTCCTCGCATGCCCCGAGGGGGGAGGTTGGTAGGAGTTAATCATCGCGCGCGCCCGACTCAAAACAACACTAGGATTTCAATATAAATGATCACACATCATCACCACGCATATTTAATTTTTAGATGAATAGCAAGTTAACACCTCTTAATCTCGACACTTCTACAAATCAACAATTTCGGAGTCACACCTTTTTCATATACCACATCAATGTCATTAAATCAGGACTACTCTATATGTGCTACATGATGGTTTTGATTATCATTGATTGAAAACCTAATATTCTTGGACTAGTATTATGACCTATACAAATTACCTTCACTATTTATTCAGATCTCAAACAAATATAAGTGAGGAATGAGAGCATATTATTTCTATAAAATCTACTCGCCACCATGCTCAAAAAGATATAAGTGAAGTATTAGAGCAACTGCCTAGCTCAAAAGATATAAGTGAAGCTCATAGATTATTCTAGCAAATTATCATGAAGGCATGTCTCTCTCAAATAGGTTTGTCTAGAAATGATGATTGTGACAAGCTGAAAGTAAAAGCAAACGACGCTCCCAAATCAATAAGGCGTGCCTAGGGGGTGGTCGCACCCTGATGGCTTGAGGCCACCTCCCAATTCCTTTGTACCTGATCCCTTCACTATAAATTCTCATATATCCCAAAAACACTACAGAGGCTCCTGAAACAATTTTCCCACCGCCAGAAGTCTCTGTTCTGCCGTGTGCCCATGCGAAGTCCTGTTTCGGTGCCCTGTCGAAGGGGGGGTCGATCATGGAGGGGCTCTAAATCAACCTTGTAGCTCCCATGGTGATGTGTGAGTAGTTCACCATAGACCTAGGGGTCCTTAGTTAGTAACTAGATGGCTACCTCTCTCTCTATGTTCTTCATTGCCAAGATCACCATGATTCCCATGGTGATCTATCTTATGTAATCAATTTTGTGGTGTGTTTGTTGGGATCCAGTGAATTTTGGGTTTATGTTCAGATTATTCATGAAATTATATTGAATCCTTGATGGTTATTTATATGCATGATTGTTATAGCTAAATAATGCTCTCCGATCTATCGGTTTGGTTTAACCAACTAGATTGATTTATCTCCAGCGAGAATAGTGCCTTGTAGTGGCTTTAATATTGCAATACTCAATCCCGGTGACAAAAAGGGACATGACACATATTTTATTTTTGCCACTATAGGCAATCATGTATGATGATATTTCCTATTTGTTTATGGATAAAGATAGTCCTTGGATATTATAAATGATGTGTATTAACAAGTATGTGACTTGTTTGTGAGACTATGCATTGTATGATGACTGTCCTAAATGCTCCCTAGTCGAAAGGGTTGTGTGCACTCTCAGCCTGGTAGACTAGGATATGACCATGTAGCATTGGATGCTAGACGGATAATATGGATTCAGAAAGATCTGGTTGGATTCGACGTAGTCGGATCTGAGTTGAGATAAGGTCTGAGTTGGACAGAACCAACTATTAGACGCATCGATAGGTCATCTGGGAGTCTCTTGTACAACATACATTCTATGTCCTAAGACTTGAGATGACGCATGTACTCGATATGGATACATACCTATTTGGGATGACCAAACGATACTTCGTGACTGGGTAGTTACAAAGGTAGGTTTCGGTCTTGTCCAGACCCATGTTGCGAGACATAGTCGAGCAAGATGGAATTTGCCCCTCCGATCAAGAGAGATATACTCTAGGCCCCTCGGGTTATTCGACCTGGATAAGCATGGCCATGCGATGAGGATTATGAGATAATCTGAAGTGTTGGTCGGATTCACTGGAACAAGAAAGAGGTTGTGATACAACAAGGATGACCATATCGCCTTGAGCACAAAGACATATATCGTGTGCCAAAGGGAACCGAATTATGAAGTACAGCTTGGCCTAACCAGCTTCATGGGACACTTGGAGTCGGCATGCTTTGCTAGAGGATGCTACCGACTATCCGAGACGGATGTGATCTAACTCATGACCAAGTGAACGAGAACCTAAGGGGTCGTGCGCTTAACGAAAGGAACATGTGGGCTTTAGGATCCGTACGAGGCCCAAGAGTAGAGCCCACGACGGATGCCTATACATCATGTAGGTGTGGCAAACTCATGTGCTTGATTGCTTCGGCACCATCATTAGGGCTTTGCATGTCTTGCAACTAGCCACATCCACTCGATGAGGAGACAGACCTCGCGGACGTGCTGCCCCAACTCTACTTCCGCTCCACGTCATTGCGCGTCTAGTGGTAACGTTCTAAGATCCATATTTGTAGCATGTTCTTGGATGTTCTGTGCATAGGAACATTTTAATTTGCATGCGATGCACCGACGATAGAACCCAACAGTGGTATCAAAGCCTCTCCTATAGGATTTGGTTTCAGATCAGATGCATAATTGGTATGTGCACGCGGCAGATGGGATCTGTTGTCGACTTGTCGTTCATGAGATTGGCTAAGTGCACGATTGATGAGATCAACTACACATCAGGGTCGTTGCGGCTATGTTTTCTATCAATCGAAATCGATGAGGTCATGACACAACCTACCCCTACCGGTCGGTTTTCGCCATTAGGGTTAACTGTTAGACGTAAATCCGAATCGGGTTCGAGATGATTGATGAGATTGGTTGAATCAAAAAAATTGGCTTAATCGGAGTACATATTCGATCTGTGATTCCTCAACCCTAATTATAGTCCTATAAATTCACAAATACAGAGAAAAAATAAGCGAGAAGTTTTCATCATGTTTCATGAGACGAAGCCACCGCCACCTCTTGTTCTTCCTCGGGAGGGCAGATCTGGAGTCCGTTTGGGGCTCCAGAGAGGGGGATTCCTCGCCATCGTCATCATCAACTCTTCTTCATCAACACCGTCATGATGCTCACAACCGGGAGTGAGTAATTCCTTTGTAGGCTTGTTGGAAGGTGATGTGATTGGATGATATTGATCTTGTAATCGAGTTATTTCGATAGGGCTTGATCCCTAGTACCCACTATGTTCTCAGATTGATGTTGCTATGACTTTGCTATGCTTAATAATTTTCACTAGGTCCCGAGTGCCATGATTTCAGATCTGAACCTATTATGTTTTGATCAATATGCGAGTGTTTTGGATACTATCTTGCAAGTTGTATGCACTTATTACGTGTCATGATCTAGATACCACAAGGTGACAATAATTGGGATTCTTTCCGATGATTTCAATAGTTTGAGGAGTTCATATATTTACCATGTGTTAATGCTTTCACTAATAGAAAACGGGCCTTTAGTCCTGGTTCATAAGGGCCTTTAGTCTCGGTTCTGGAACTAGGACTAAAGGGTCGGGACTAAAGGCCTCCACTTTTAGTCCCGTTTGGATTACGAACCGGGACTAAAAGGGCTCCCCGTGGCAGCTTTCTGAAGCAGGACCTTTAGTCCCGGTTGGTGTTACGAGCCGGGACTAAAGGTTTTTTTCTAATATTTTTTTTGAGTTATTTTTTTATTTTTTTCAAATATTTGAATTATTTAACAATTTAATCTCTAATCACCCCTCCTCACTGCTCTTGAATTATTTGACAATTTAATCTCTAATCACCCCTTATTTCAAATCGTCTAACTTTCCAGCCGGTCACCCATCCTCTCACTGCTCCAACCCCAGCATGCTTAACTTTCGACTTCTATCACCCCTAGTGTCCAAGTCTACACTTGTTGTTTTCTTGACAATAGTAAGCTATCAATCGTATTAACCCTTAGGTCTTGATGTAACATGATTTAATTTTTTGAATTACAAACAATTATTAAAATAAACAACAATGATTAACAAACAAAAATGATTAATTGAAAAACTCCAAAAAACATCAAAAAAGGCAAAAAAAAACAAAAAATCCCCTAACATTCTCAAAAAAACGAAAAAACAAAAATAATAAAAAGTTCCAAATAAAATAAGTGATAATAATATTGAATTTCAATGAAAATAAAATAAGTAATAATACTAATTTATTCATTTTTTGCAATTTATTTATTTAAAATGGCATAATTAATCTTTAAATCTGTAAATCGAAATTTCACAAATAATATATCCATTATTATTAGAAAAACGTGAGGAATCCAAATATGACATCACTGATTTAAAAATAATAATTTTTCATAACATTTTTTTCGACATCGTATGCCAAAGTTATAGCCGTTTTACTTTTTCATAACACTTTTTTTAAACTTGTTTCAACTCCAGACTTTTTGTGCGTTCAACATGCACCATCCAAAGCCACATCATCAGTTTTCAACCCTTTCCCAGTTCATTCGCTATATTTCATGCATTTATTAAAAAAATTGAGCTAAATGACCCTGAAATTGAAAAGCACTACAAATGAATTCTGAAAAGGTTGAAACTTGGCATGGTATCATCATTTCACCCACATAGCATGTGCTAAAAATTTGAGAGGGTTACAATAAAAACTAGATGCACTTCGTGTACAAACTGGACAATCCCTTTCGAAGTATCAGGGTTTTGGACGAAAACTTATTTGTTACAAAGGCATTTCGTTTTTTAAACTTGTTTGAACTCCAGACTTTTTGTGTGTTCAAAATGCACCATTCAAAGCCACATCATCAATTTTCAACCCTTTCCCACTTCATTCGCTATTTTTCATGCATTTATTAAATTTTTTGAGCTAAATGACCCTGAAATTGAAAAGCACTACAAATGAACTCTCAAAAGGTTGAAACTTGGCATGGTATCATCATTTGACCCACATAGCATGTGCTAAAAAGTTGAGAGGGTTACAATAAAAACTAGATGCACTTCGTGTACAAACTGGACAATCCCTTTCGAAGTATCACTGTTTTGGACGAAAACTCATCTGTTACAAAGGCATTTTGTTTTTTAAAACTTATTTAAACTCCGGACTTTTTGTGCATTCAACATGCACCATTCAAAGTCACGTCATCAATTTTCAACCATTTCCTATTTCATTCGCTATTTTTCATGCATTTATTAATTTTTTTGGAGCCAAATGACCCTGAAATTGAAAAGCACTTCAAATGAACTCTGAAAAGGTTGAAACTTGTCATGGTATCATTATTTCATCCACATAGCATGTGCTACAAATTTGAGAGGGTTACGGTAAAACTAGATGCACTTCGTGTACAAACTGGACAATCCCTTTCGAAGTATGAGGGTTTTGCACAAAAAATCATCTGTTGTAAAGGCATTTCATTTTTCTAACTTATTTCAACTCCATACTTTTTGCACGTTCAACATGCACCATCTAACATGTGCCTAGGAGCAAAAATAATTAAATTAAAAACTATTTTTAAACTCAAGTTATTCACAATCTAGGGTTTGAAGAAAATTTGAACAAATTCAAATTTAAATCTTTCAAATTTGAAAACTAATTGCACAAACACAAACTAGACAAAATTTTGAATCTAATGCAAAAAGAATCACTCAAAAACATCAAATATCCTAAAATATATAAGCAATTTAAAACACAAACTAAAAACACAAAACAAATAGAAAAACCAAAAAAACTTTCAAAACCCTTTAGTCCCGGTTGGAGACACCAACCGGGACTAAAGTACCAACCCCTTTAGTCCCGGTTTGTGTCTCCAACCGGTACTAAAGGTCCCATTTAAACCGGGACTGATGCCTGACCGACGCCCTAGCCGCTCGAACCAGGACTAATGCTCACATTAGTCCCGGTTCGTAATGCAACCTGGACTAATGTGTAGATCGAGCTATGAAGAAAGCCTTGTTTCCTACTAGTGTTTATTCCAGTTCTCTTTTAAAAAGACGCCTTAATATCCTTTAGTTTCCTTATGGACCCTGCTGCCACGGGAAGGTGTGACAAAATGTTGGAGATATGTCCTCGAGGCAATCATGTATGATGATATTTCCTATGTGTTTTTGAATAAAGATAGTCCTTGAACATTATCAATGATGTGTACTAATAAGTACGTGAATTGTTTGTGAGAGTGTGCATTATATGATGATTGTCCTAAAGGGTCCCTGGTCGAAAGGGTTTTGTGTACGCACAACCAATTAGACTAGCATATGACACGGTGGATGGTCTCGTCTCACTGACCATGTAGCATTGAATGCTAGACGGATAATATGGACTCAGAAAGATCTGGTCAGATTCGATATAGTCGGATTTGAGTCGAGATAATATCTGAGTTGGACAGACCCAGCTATGAGACGCAACGATCGGTTATCTGTGAGTCTATTCTAGAACATATGTCCTATGTCCTAAGACCTGAGCTGGTGCATGTACTCGGGATGGTGACAAACCAACTTTGGGACGACAAAACGTTACTCCATGACTGGGTAGTGACAAAGGTAGGTTTCGGGCTTGTCCAGACCCATGTTGCGAGATACGACCTGAATAAGCATGACCATGCGATGAGGATTATTAGATAATCCAAAGTGTTGGTGGTATTCACCAGAACGAGAAATAGGTCGTGCTGCAACAAGGATGACCATATCGCCTTGAGCACGACAACATATATCGTGTGGCAAAGGGAACAGAAATGTGAAGTACAGGTTCGCCTACCCAGCTTCATTGAACACTTGTAGTCGAAAGACTTTGCTAGAGGCCGCTACCGACTAGCTGAGCCGAATGTGATCTGACTTGCGACAAAGTGAACGAGAACCTAAGGGGTCGCACGCTTAAGGGAAGGAACACGTGGGCTTTATGATCCGTGAGGCAAAAGAGCTGAGCCCGCGCCGGATGTCTATATATAGTGGAGGTGCGGCACACTCATGTTGTTGATCGCTTCTGTGCCGTCATTAAGGCTTTGCATGTGTTGTAACTAGCTACCTCCACTCGTCGTCAACTATGTGATCGGACCAAGCAGTCCGCTGCTGGGTGTTCCTTCTGCACGCGTGGATACGGTTAGAGGCGGTGCACTTGCGCTGCTGATAAGTCACCAATTGTTCGATTCTATTATATTATCATTCTAGCATACTTTTTGCGTAATAATTTAATAATTTATATTGTTTTTGAGCACTAATCTATTGACCCAGTGCGCAGTGCCAGTTCCTATTTCTTACGTATTTTTACTTTTTAGGTTTACAGTATCAGACGAACTCCAATTGCCCCTAAATATTTTTATGATTTTTTATGAATCAAAAGAAGACATGGAAGCTTCAGGACAAGACCGGAGGACGCACGAGGAAGGCACAAGCCAACAGGATGCACCCAGGGGGTGGTCGCGCCGTGATGGCTTGTTCCTCCTTAGTGGCCCTCCTATCCTCGTTCTCTGGCCTATAAATTCACATATATTTCAAAAACCCTAAGGGCAGTCCCGAAACGTCTTTTCCGCTGCCGCAAGTCTCTGTTCTGCCGCGTTCTCATTTGGAGCTCCGTTTTGGCACCCTGCCGGAGAGAGGATCCATCACGGAGGGCCTCTTCATCGACCTTGCTGCACTCATGATGATGTGTGAGTAGTTCACCACAGATGGCTATCTCTCTCTTTTGATATTTATCGACATAAAATTACTCATGTAATAAATTTTAAAGTGCGAGCCCGAGCAGGTTCACGGGTTGATGACTAATAACATATACTCTCTTTGTCTCGATGCATAAGTCATTTTGCGAAAATCAAATAATCTCAAAACACTTAGGCGCGGTGCATTAACTTTCTCCTTGTTTCTTGTTTTTTACATGATTAAAAACACCAACCAATAAGAGACATAGGACATGTATATTTTTAATGACTTGATAGTACCTAGCACAACATGCAGTAGTGAGTTTATTGCATTCAATTGTATTAATTAACAAATAAACATTAAATTCTCTTGCTTTTCCTTTTCGCCTTGGTCGTAGTTGACAACGTAAGATGACTTATACACCGATATGGAGGGAGTAACTAACATGCATAGAGTAAGTAATGCAAAAATGATGTCATTTACGACTTGCATGTCTAGAAAAAAATAGAAAATAGGTTGTGGCTATTTACGAGTAAAAGATTACTAAGACAGTGAAGAGCTATTCTATTATATTAAGCCTAAACTAGCATCCAATCAAACCATTTAATACTACTTTTAGGGAGCCTAAATCTTCACGGTGGCAACTTATCCAGGGAAACATGAAAAATAAGGGACTGACTTCGCCTTATAACACGGGGAAGACCATATAATAATAACCAAGAGCTACCTCTACCCTCCTAGTTGTCCCTTGTGTCCTCTCGTGCGGGATTGCCAAACACCGGCCAACTCTTAATTTGCTTAAAAAATGCTTCCTCGCCTTCATTTCTTGGTCTCTCGACAATCAACATGGCCCAAAGAGGAAGCCACGGAGAGACAGAGGCACATGATCTTTCCTGCGGCTCTGACGCCAAGATGCATGATGGCATGGAGAAGGGCACTGTCCTGATGAACCGCTACGAGCTTGGACGCATCCTGGGCCATGGAACATTTGGGAAGGTGTATCACGCTAGGAGCCTCATGTCCAACCAGAGTGTCGCCATCAAGGTCATTGACAAGGAAAAGGTGTTGCGTGTCGGCATGATCGAGCGAATCAAGCGGGAGATCTCTGTCATGAGGCTCGTCCGCCACCCCAACATTGTCCAACTGCACGAGGTCATGGCCAGCAAGACCAAGATATACTTTGTCATGGAGCACGTCCGGGGAGGCGAGCTCTTCACCAGGGTAGCCAAAGGCCGGCTCAGGGAGGAGGTGGCAAGGAAGTTCTTCCAGCAGTTGATCGCGGCCATCGATTTTTGCCACAGTCGTGGTGTATACCACCGGGACCTCAAGTTGGAGAACCTCCTCATAGACGACACCGATAACCTCAAGGTTTCAGACTTTGGGCTTAGCGCCCTCAGGGAGTCTCTGGGGCCAGATGGACTGCTGCACACCACATGCGGCACACCTTCGTATGTCGCCCCGGAGGTCATCAACAATAAGGGCTATGATGGCGCAACGGCAGACGTATGGTCTTGTGGAGTCATACTGTTTGTTCTACTCGCAGGCTACCTTCCCTTCCATGATTCCAACCTAATGGAGATGTACAGGAAGATAGGCAAAAGTGAATTCAAGATCCCTCACTGGTTTAGCTATGGTGTCAGCAAGATTCTGGGGAAGCTCCTTGATCCAAACCCAGAGACTCGCATCACCATCGAGAAGCTGGTCGAGGACCCGTGGTTCAAAGAGGAGTACAGACCAGCAGTACTTCTGGCACAGCCACAGGGCTCCAAGAGCTTGAAGGGCGTGCAGTACAGACCAGCAGTATTACTGGCACAGCGACACGGCTCAAAGAGCTTGAAGGCCGTGCATGTCTCTTTCAGCACCGAGCACAAGGATAACAAATGGAAAAAGCCGGAACAATCATCCAACGCCATGAAGCCATCAAGCTTGAACGCATTTGACATCATATCGCTCTCCCATGGATTTGATATCTCAGGCCTGTTAGAGATGCAGCGGAAGCAGAAGGTGCCCGAGTTGTTCATCACACAAAATCCAGCATCAGCGATAGTGTCAAAGTTGGAGGAAATAGCCAAGACAAAGCACTTCAACGTGAAGAAGAAAGATGGGATAGTGAAGCTGCAGAGATGTAAGGAAGGGAGGAAGGGGAAGCTTGCCATCGACGCGGAAATATTCGAGGTTGCGTCACCCTGCTATGTCGTCAAGGTCAAGAAGGCAGCAGGGGACACTTTGGAGTACCAAACGTTCTGCAACAAGGACCTAAGGCCTTCCCTGAAGGACATCTGCTGGACGTCGACATCAGAGGATCAACTACTAACTAGTTGTGGCACATAAGCGCAGAAACTTTTTTCTTTTACTAACACTAGGAAAAATGCCTGTGTTGCAATGGGAATACATTGCTAATACGTTGTCATGATAATGAAAACAGGAAAATGAGAAAAATGAAAATATTATGTGTGTTTTTACCTTCTCACGTCCCCGTCATGTCGTGCACTTCGGTGACAGTATAGGCGACATTGACCACGATCCTACCAGTGATCCATCCCTTATACCATGAAGCTGACCATCCATCATCGTTGTGCTGGCCTCGCATGACGGTAAGGCGGGGCAAACCCAACCTCGGTGTCCAGAAGGTCCTCGAGGCACCAAGCAAGCGTAATGCTACACACGGCTTCCTTCTCGTCACATCATTCGAGAAAGGACTTCTGTCAAATTCGTGTAATAGAACAAACACTAAATTATCATTGACAATGAAGAGGTGACATTTTATGCCAACACATCACAATCATCAATAAGGACATTTCTGCGTTGGTATGGTAGCACCTGCTAACAACTTTTGCCTCTATATCTCATGTTCCCTTACCTTCGCGTAGCTTTGCCTTAGGTGAACAACTCTCTTACAACAAACATTGTTATATGTCTCGAGGCATAACAATTAGCCAAACATAAGAAAAATATTGATTTGTCACCTTGATCAGTAAGGTATTTCATGAAGTGTTATCGGATGCAGATATACTGAATTGCACATAGAAAAAATAGCACATGATGTATGCATCTCTTTCTAACACATTTTTAAGTGTCAAAGAAGAATAACCGAGGAGGATAAATGCAATGTCTGATGGAGAAAAAACCATATAGTCCGATCTAGCAAAACATTCTCATGTGTTGCAACGGAAGGAAACAGATCACCCCGTATATACGCACCTGACAACATCAACAAATCCCTAGAAATTCACGATGCCCCACGACAAACAACATGATAAATTGTGTTGCGCAAAAAATATGGGATGATTTTTAAAGTATACGCAAGGTGTTCCCACAAAAAAATATACTCGAAGTGTTTTCAGTTTATTAGACAACAGAAATAATAGACATTTCTAAAATACCCCCTATGAAGAAGATAGTAATTAAGATT
This sequence comes from Hordeum marinum, assembly GCA_022496015.1. Taxonomy (NCBI): domain Eukaryota; kingdom Viridiplantae; phylum Streptophyta; class Magnoliopsida; order Poales; family Poaceae; genus Hordeum; species Hordeum marinum. Next base: position 117,269,795 of record CM039672.1, read on the forward strand.
GCATTGTAAACGAAATTTTATAAATGATTAACACGCAAGAAAATAGCGTATTTGAAATCTATATATTATTTTGAAGAATTTTCATATATAAAATATTAATTTTGGAGTTACGGTTTGAAAGTTATGAAATTTTGAAAGGCATTTGAATCTACCCGAAAAATAAAAAAAGGAGGCGAAAAAGAAAAACTGTGGGTAGCGGGGTTCAAACACAGGTCTCCCATGTGGAAGACATGAGGCTGCAGCCACTGTGGTGCCCATGTGCTCTTTTCATAAAGGGGAATATGTTTTAATGAACATAGACGACGACCACTTGTGAAGGAAGAAAAATGAATCCTTTTTTTTCAATGAATCGTTTTTTTTATGAATTATTTTTTTCACTTATGGATGGCATAGTGGGTAATTTCTATCAACGTTAGGGCTAATTTCCGTGATGTACGAGTAGATCCGTACTTTAATAGTAAGATATAGATAAGATCACGCTTGATGATTTAATCATTTGTTGTTGTGCTTCTTTGAAAAACAACAATATACGCAACTACACAGCTTCGTCCACAGGGGGAAACATCATTCGTTATGGGTAATTTACTATTATTACATCTGTTTTCACTAAGATCACGTTTTGTTCCTAGTTCCAATTCTTCACCGAGTGCATTTTGTCGGACACTTGAAAAAAAATTGTCTCTCGAGTTTGATCCAAAATTAAAATCGGCAATAGCAAGCCACTCTACAGTGCAGTCGCTTTGTCAAGTTCTAATGAAAAAGACTCGGCGAAAAAAAAAACTTGGCACATTATCAAGTTCGTCGAGTTTTCGACGAAAACAACTCAGCCAATACTGACATGTGGGCCGCGCCTTGCAGCAAGCAATGGAGCCGTGACGGCGGCCTTCGTTTGCCGTGTTTCGTTCAACATATCTCGGTAAACATTTTCTAATTTTTATTTATTTAATCGGAATGCCAGGCGTCATATCTTTGACGAGTCTTGCCTTGTCGGAACTCGGTAAACATTTTACGGTTTTTCATTTTTAAATATCAGAATATCAGACGTCACGGGTTTATCGAGTGTTGTGTCAAAAAACTCGGTAATCATTGACAGGTGAGCCAAAGCATCACGTCTTGCTGACCAGCTGACCGTGCGTCTCGTGGCACAGAGTTCCAAAAGTCGGTAAAGGATGGCTTTTGAGGAACGAGCGAGAGGGCTCGCTCCAAAGGAAAAACCTGACTCTGCTCACTCTCCTCACTCTCTCACCAAGCATCTACCTACCTGGTTCGCTCTCCTCCAATGATGGATCACTAATGTGTCGCCTCCTCCACTTCTCCTAGTCGTACCGCCACCTCCCCATCTCGAATCCCTCATTGCATCAGCTCGAGGCCGAGTCATCCGCATCGCAGACGGCTTCCTCTACGGCTACGTCGACAGACCCTGCGCCCGTCATAATCATGGCCACGAGACCTGCCTTTGTCGGAGCCGTGGCGGCCCCAGGTTCCGCTGCCGTCAGATCGGCGGACGAGGTCGCATCCGCGGCCACAAGTGTCTCCGCCGACGACGGTCGCCTCCTTCCTCACCACATGGGCACTGGCCTCCGCAAGGTGAGCTTCTTCACCTTTTTTCCCTTTTCACAAAATGTGCATGTGCATGTATATCTCTATACACACCTAGCTAGCAAATGCTAGTTAATTTAGACAAATTGTGAAAATGTTAGTTAAATTAGACGTAAATTGTGTATCTGTTAGAAGTGTTGTACATCCATAGATCCAATTAAATTCTTTATTTATTCTCGGCTGGAATTGCTAGCTACAGTAATTAATTTTGATAAGCGCGCACATATATATATATACACACACAAGCACGATTGGTTATTTGTTAGCAACTTGATACAAATTAACAGTTAGCTAGTGTAGTAGCAGATATATGCTCGTTTTGCCTGGCAGCTTTTGGAACCCCATGTACATCAATAGAATTCATAACAACTCATCGATCACATAAAAATTTAGTCAATTTCTACCAAATCTTTACCTACTAATAAAATTTGGAGTGTTTTTGTCCGTACATCATCGAAATTATTCCTAAAGTTTTAAAACATTTCCCACCGATGCCACGTATGAGTGATAAAAAATGTTTCATATAGAGAAATCTCGGCATGGGCGGCCCATGTAGGTGTTGGGGAACGTTGCAAGGGGAAAAAAATTCCTACAAGAACGAAAGATCTATCCATGGTGATGAGCATCTACGAGAGGGAGAATGAATCTACATACCCTTGTAGATCGCTAAGCGGGAAGCGTTAAGAAACGCGGTTGATGTAGTCAAACGTCTTCGCGATCCAAATTGCAAGCCGTCCCGCGATCCAATCACGATCCGTCCCAATCTAGCGCCGAACGGACGACACCTCCGCGTTCAGCACACGTACATCTCGATGACGATCTCCGCCTTCCAACAATAGGGAGCGGAGAGGTAGATGAGTACTCCGGCAGCACAACGGCGTGGTGACAGTGGTGGTGGAGCAATTCTGGCAGGGCTTCACCTAAGCACTGCCGAAACTAGAGGAGGAGACGATCTACTGGGGGAGAGAGGGTTGCACCATGGCTGTGGGTGCAGTGCGGCTGCCCTCTCTCCCCTCCAATATATATAGGAGGGAGGGGAGGCGTTGGCGCCCTAGGATTCCTCCCCTAGGGTCGGCCAAACCACGAGGTGGAGGAGTCCACCTCCAACTAGGAGGTGGGCGTGGGAGGAGTCATCCTCCGATTAGGACTCCTCCCCCTCTCCTCTTTCTATTGCGCATGGGCCCATAGGACTGGCCACACCAGCCCACCAGGGGCTGGTGCGCCACCACTAAGGCCCATATGGCCCCTTGGGGTGTGTGGGACCCACTTGGTGGACCCCCGAAACCCATTCGTCACTCCCGGTACACTGTCAGAAATGCCCGAAACTTTTACGGAGTTCAAACACCACTTTCCTATATATCAATCTTTACCTTCGGACCATTCCGGAGCTCCTCGTGGCGCCCGGGATCTCATCCGGGAGTCCGAACAACCTTCGGGCACCAATATACATAACTCAATACTACCGAAAAGTCATCGAACGTTAAGTGTGCAGACTCTGCGGGTTCGAGAACTATGTAGACCTGACCGAGATAACCCTACGGTCAATAACCAATAGCGGGACCTGGATGCACCTATTGGTTCCTATATATTCTACCAAGACCTGTATCGGTCAAACCACTATGTCAAGGATTCAGACAATCCCGTATGCAGTTCCCTTTGTCCATCGGTATGTTACTTCCCGAGATTCGATCGTCGGTATCTCCATACCTAGTTCAATCTCATTATCCATAAGTCTCTTTACTCGTTCCATAACACAAGATCCCGTGACTAACTCCTTAGTCACATTGCTTGCAAGCTTCTTGTGATGCTGTGTCATCGAGTGGGCCCAGAGATACCTCTCCGTCATACGGAGTGACAAATCCCAGTCCCGATTCACGCCAACCCAACAGACACCCTCGGAGATACCTGTAGAGCACCTTTATAGTCACTCATATATGTTGTGACGTTTGATACACACAAGTCATTCCTACGGCGTCAGGGAGTTGCGTGATCTCATGGTCGTAGGAACAGATACTTGACATGGATAAAGCAGTAGCAATAAAATAACACGGTCATATGCTATGTTACGATTGGGTCTTGTCCATCACATCGTTCTCCTAATGATGTGACCCCATTATCAAATGACAACTCATGTCTATGGTTAGGAAACCTTAACCATCTCTCATCAACGAGCTAGTCTAGTAGAGGCTCACTAGGGACACGGTGTTGTCTATGTATCCACACATGTATTTGAGTTTCCAATCAATACAATTATAGCATGGGTAATGAACGTTTATCATGATCAAGGAAATATGATAATAACTAATTTATTATTGCATGAAGGGCATATTTCCAACAGTCTCCCACTTGCACTAGAGTCAGTAATCTAGTTCACATCATCATGTGATTTACACCCAATGAGTTTTGGGGGTTTGATCATGTTTTGCTTGTGAGACACGTTTTAGTCAATGGGTCTGCAACATTCAGATCCGTGTGTACTTTGCAAATATCTATGTCATACTGTAGATGCTGCTACCACGCTCCACTTGGAGCTATTCCAAATGACTGCTCCAATATACGTATCCAGATTGCTACACAGAGTCATCCGGATTGGTGTCAAAGCTTGCATCGACGTAACCCTTTATGATGAACTATTTATCACCTCCATAATCGAGAAACATTTCCTTAGTCCTCGAGTTACTAAGGATAATTTTGACCGTTGTCCAGTGATCCACTCCTGGATCACTCGTGTACCCCTTGGCAGACTCATGGCAAGGCACACACCAGGTGCAGTACACAGCATGGCATACTATGTAGAGCCTATGGCGAAGGCATAGGGGACGACATTCGTCCTTTCTCTTTCTTTTACCATGGTCGAGCTTTCAGTCTTACTCAACTTCACACCTTACAAATCAGGCAAGATTGAAAGTCTTATCACGCGTCTTCATCTATCTCTATAGATCTTGATGCCCAATATTTAAGTAGCTTTATCCAGGTCTTCCCTTGAAAATTTCCTTTCAAACAACCCTTTATGCTTTCCAGAAATTCTACATTATTTCTGATCAAATATATATCATCCACATATACTTATCAGTAATTCTATAGGGCTCCCACTCACTTTGTTGTTGTAAATACAAGTTTCTTATAAACTTTGTATAAACTCAAAAGCTTTTATTACCTCATCAAAGCGTATATTCCATCTTCGAGATGCTTGCTCCAGTCCATAGAAGGATCACTGGAGCCTGCATACCTTTTAGAACCCTTAGGACCAACAAAACCTTATGGTTGTGTCACATACAACCTTTCCTCACAGAAACCATTAAGGAAACTCTGTTTTGACATCCATCTGCTAGATTTCATAATCAAAAAATGTAACAACTGCTAACATAATTCTAACAGACTTTAGCATCGCTATGGGTGAGAAAGTATGATCGTAGTCAACTCATTGAACTTGTCGGAAACCTCTTTCCGACAAGTCGAGCTTTATAAATGGTTCCATTTACCATCAACGTTTATCTTTTTCTTAAAGGTTCATTTGTACTTAACGGCCTGCCATTCACCAGGAAAGTCTACCAAAGTCCATACTTGGTTTTCATACATGGATCCTATCTCGGATTTCATGGCTCCTAGCCATTTGTTGGAATCTGGGCCCACCATCACTTCTTCATAGCTCGTAGGTTCACTGTTGTCTCACAACAGGACCTCCAAGATAGGATCATTGTATCGCTCGGGGCAGTATGTGTCCTTGTTGACCTACGAGGTTCGGTAGTAACTTGATCCGAAGCGTCATGATCATCATCATTTTGTTCCTCTTCACTTGGTGTAGGCGCCATAGAAACATCTTTTTGCGTCGTGCTACTCTCCAACTGAAGTGACGGTTCAACAACCTCATCAAGTTCTATTTTCCTCCCACCCAATTCTTTCGAGAGAAACTCTTTCTCAAGAAAGGACCCGTTTTTAGCAACAAACACTTTGCCCTCAGATCTGAGATAGAAGGAATACCCAACTGTTTCCTTACGGTACCCTATGAAGATGCACTATTCTGCTTTGGGTTCGATCTTATCTGACATAAGTGTCGCATTCCCAAACTCTAAGAAATGACATCTTAGGTTTCTTCGAAACCATAGTTCATATGGTGTCATCTTAACAGATTTAGATGGTGCCCATTTAAAGTGAATGTAGTTCTCTAATGCATAGCCCCAAAACAATAGTGGCAAAATTATAAGAGACATCATAGTACGCACCATATCCAATACAACACGACTACGATGTTCGGACACACCATTACACTATGGTGTTCCAGGTGGCGTGAGTTGTGAAACAATTTCATATTGTCTTAAGTTGCATACCAAACTCATAACTCGAATATTCACCTCCATGATCATATTGTAGATATTTTATCTTCTTGTCACGATGATCTTAAACTTCACTCTGAATTTTCTTGAACTTTTCAAATGTATCGGACTTGTGCTTCATTAAGTAAATATACCCATACCTACTCAAATCATAGGTAAGAAAATAGAGATATCCATCGCACGCTTCAACACTCATTGGACCGCATACATCAACATGTATCATTTCCAATAAGTCACTTGCCCTGTTCATCATACCGGAAAACAGGGTCTCGTTCATCTTGCCATGAGGCATGGTTCGCATGTCTCAACCGATTCTAAATTGAGTGAGTCCAAAGATCCATCAGCATGGAGTTTCTTCATGCGCTTCACACCAATATGACCTTAGCGGCAGTGCCACAAGAATGTGGTACTATCATTATTAATTGTGCATCTTTTTGGCATCAATATTATGAACATGTGTATCACTACGATCGAGATTCAATAAACCATTCACACTGGGTGTTGGGGAACGTCGCATGGGAAACAAAAAATTTCCTACGCACACGCAAACCTATCCATGGTGATGAGCATCTACGAGAGGGAGAGTGGATCTATGTACCCTTGTAGATCGCTAAGCGGGAAGCGTTAAGAAACGCGGTTGGTGTAGTCGAACATCTTCGCGATCCAAATCGCTGAGCGTCCCGCGATCTCATCACGATCCGTCCCGCGATCCAATCACGATCCGTCCCGCGAACACATCATGATCCGTCCCGCAAACTCATCACGATCCGTTCCGCGATCTCATCACGGACCGTCTCGCGATCTCGATCACGGTCCTTCCGATCTAGCGCCGAACGGATGGCACCTCCGAGTTCAGCACACGTGCAGCTTGATGACGATCTCCGCCATCTTGATCCAGCAAGAGGAGGTGGAGAGGGGAGAGAGTTCACCGGTAGCGTGACGGCGCTCCGGTGATGGTGGTGGAGCAATTCCGGCAGGGCTTCGCCTAGAGGAGAAACTATGCACCGGTGGAACGGGTAGCATGTGGTCGGAAATTCTGTCCAAAAACCACCCAATCCACTAGTATATATAGGAGGAGAGGAGAGGCAGCCAAGGCCTTTGGTCGGCCGAAATAGGAGGTGGGAAGCAATCCTACTTCACCTCCAATCCTAGTTGGAGTAGGATTGCCTCCTATTGGCTGATTTTCCACTTTTTGCTTTAGGACTTTCTCTCCTGCGCCATGGGCCTTTGTGGATGTTTTCCCAGCCCACTAAGCGCTGGTTATTATTCTCCCACATCCCATGGACCTCTTGGGGTCGAAATACCCCTCCCGGAGGCCTCCCGGTACACTACCGGCACTCCCGGTACACTACCGATGAGACCGAAACTTTTCCGGAAACCAAACTGGGACTTCCTATATATGAATCTTTACCTCCAGACCATTCCGGAGCTCCTCATGACGTTCGGGATCTCATCTGGGACTCTGAACAAACTTCGGTCACCATCATACATAACTCTACACTACCGAAACGTCACCGAACCTTAAGTGTGCAGACCCTGCGGGTTCGAGAACTTTGTAGACATGACCGAGACACCTCTACGGTCAATAACCAATGGTGGGACCTGGACGTCCACATTGGTTCCTACATATTCTACGAAGATCTTTATCGGTTGAACCTCTATGTCAAGGATTCAGTTAATCCCGTATAACGTTCCCTTTGTTCTTCGGTATGTTACTTGCCCGAGATTCGATCGTCGGTATCTCCATACCTAGTTCAACCTCGTTACCGGCAAGTCTCTTTACTCGTTCCTTAATACAAGATCCCACAACTAATAATTAGTCACATTGCTTGCAAGGCTTATTGTGATGTTGCATTACCGAGTGGGCCCCGAGATACCTCTCTGTCATAGGGAGTAACAAATCCCAGTCTCGATCCATGCCAACTCAACAGACACCATCGGAGATACCTGTAGAGCACCTTTATAGTCACCCAGTTACGTTGCGACGTTTGATACACACAAGGCACTCCTCCGATATCTGTGAGTTGTATGATCTCATGGTCATAGGAACACATACTTGACATGCGGAAAACAGTAGCAATAAACTGACACGATCATATGCTATGTTTGTAGTTTGGGTCTTGTCCATCACATCATTCTCCTAATGATGTGACCCCGTTATCAAATGACATCTCATGTCCATGGCTAGGAAACCTTAACCATCTTTTGATTAGCGAGCTAGTCTATTAGAGGCATACTAGGGACATGGTTTTGTCTATGTATCCACACATGCATCTAAGTCTCCGATCAATACAATTATAGCATGGATAATAAAAAATTATCATGAACAAGGAAATATGATAATAACTAATTTATTATTGCCTCTAGGGCATATTTCCAACATTGGGTGCATGACCATTGAAGGTATTACTCATGTAAACAGAATAACCATTATTCTCTGACTTAAATGAATAATTGTATTGTGATAAACATGATCTAATCATGTTCATGCTCTATGCAAACACCAAATAACATTTATTCTGGTTTAACACTAATCCCGAAGGTACAGGGAGCATGCAATGGTGATCACATCAACCTTGGAAACACTTCCAACACACATCGTCACCTCGCCCTTAGCTAGTCTCCATTTATTCCGTAGCTTTATTTCGAGTTAATAACATTAGCAACTAAACCAGTATCTAGTACACAGGTGCTACTAGGGGTACTAGTAAGGTACACATCAATAATATGTATATCAAATATACTTCTGTTGATGTTACCAGCCATCTTATCTACCAAGTATCTAGGGAGTCCCGCTTCAGTGACCGTTCCCTTATTATAGAAGCACTTAGTTTCGGGATTGGGTTCAACCTCGGGTTTCTTCACTGGAGCGGCAACTGGCTTGCCATCCATGAAGTTTCCCTTCTTGCCCTTGCCTTTCTCGAAACTAGTGGTTTTTCTAACTATCAACACTTGATGCTCCTTCTTGATTTCTACCATCGCGGTGTCAAACATCATGAATAGCTCAGGGATCATCTTTTCCATCCTCGGCATGTTTATAGTTCATCAAGAAGCTCTAATAGCTTTGTGGCAGTGACTTGGAGAACCATATCAATCACTATCTTATCTGGAAGGTCAACTCCCACTCGATTCAAGCGATTGTAGCACCCACACAATCTGAGAACATGCTCACCGATTGAGCTATTCTCCTTCATCTTGCAGGCAAAGAATCTTGTTGGGGTCTCATACCTCTCAACACGAGCACGAGCTTGAAATCCCAATTTCAGCTCTTGGAACATCTCATATGCTCCGTGACGTTCAAAACGTCTTTGGAGCCTCAATTCTAAGCCGTAAAGCATGACAAACTGAACCATCAAGTAGTCATCAAAAACGTGCCTGGCTGATGTTCTCAATACCCATAGACAACGCTTGAGGGGGTGGTGCATTGAGTGGTGCATTAAGGACAAAATCCTTCTTTGCAGCAATGAGGACAATCCTCAGATCACGGACCTAGTCCGCATTATTGCTACCATCATATTTCAACCATATTTTCTCTAGGAACGTATCAAAAACACATGGGAGCTACCGCACGAGCTATTGATCTATGACATAATTTGCAAAGACAACTTAGACCATGTTCATGATAATGAGTTTAATTAATCATATTATTTAAGAACTCCCACTCAAACCAACATCCCTTAGGTTGTCTAAGTGTGACACGATCCAAATCCACCAACCCAAGTCTGATCATCACGTGAGATGCGGTGGTTTCAAAGGTGAACATGTCCATGTTGATCATATCTACTATATGACTCATGTTTGACCTTTCGGTCTCTTGTGTTCCGAGGCCATATCTATACATGCTAGGCTCGTCAAGTTTAACCCCGAGTGTTCTGCACGTGCAACACTGGGTTGCACCCGTTGTATGTGAACGTAGAGTCTATCACACCCGATCATCACGTGCTGCATCGAAATGATGAACTTTCGCAACGGTGCACACTCGGGGAGAACACAATTTTATCTTGAAATTTTGGTGAGGGATCACCTTATAATGCTACCGTCGTCCTAAGAAAAATAAGATGCATAAAAGTATTAACATCACATGCAAATCATAAGAGATATGATATGGCCATGAACTTGTGCCTTTGGTCTCCATCTCCAAAGCACCGGCATGATCTCCATCGTCACCAGCATAACACCATGATCTCCATCATCATGATCTCCATCGTTGTGTCGCCATCGGGGTTGTCCCGCCCACCATGCTTCTACTACTATTTCTACCGCTTAGCGATAAAGTAAAGCATTACATAGTGCTTAATGATTGACACGCAGGTCATACAATAACTAAAGCCAACCCTATGGCTCCTATCGGTTGCTGTACTCATCAACATGCAAGTCGTGATATTCTATACATCACATGATCATATCATACATCACATATATCTCATCGTGTTATTATCCATATCATATCACAACATACCCTACAAAAACAAGTTAGACGTTCTCTATTTGTTGTTGCAAGTTTTATGTGACTGCTATGTGTATCTAGCAAGAACGCTTCTTACCTACGCAAAACCACAAGGTGATACACGAATTGCTATTCAGCCTTCTCAAGGACCGCCTTTGTCGAATCCGATCCAACTAAAGTGGGAGAGACAGACACCCGCCAGCCATCTTTATGCAACAAAGTCACATGCCAGTCGATGGAACCGGTCTCTCGGACATGGCTGAGTAACGTTGGTCCTGGACACTTCATCCCACAATACTACTGAATCAAGAAAAGACCCATGGAGGAAGCAATCTGAGCATCAACGTCCACAAACTCCTTTGTGTTCAACTCGTGATCTCATCTACGCATAGACCTAGCTCAGGATGCCACTATCGGAGAACGTTGCGAGGGAAACAAATAATTTCCTATGCGAATGCAAGATCTATCCATGGTGATGAGAATCTACGAGAGGGAGAGTGGATCTACATACCCTTGTAGATCCCTCAGTGGGAAGTGCTAAGAAACGCAGTTGATGTAGTCAAATATCTTCGCAATCCAAATCGCAAGCCGTCCCGCGATCCAATCACGATCTGTCCCGATCTAGGGCCGAACGGACGGCACCTCCGCGTTCAGCACATGTACAGCTTGATGACGATCTCCGCCTTCTTGATCCAGCAAGAGTGAGCGGAGATGTAGATGAGTACTCCGGCAGCACGACGACATGGTGACGCTGGTGGTGGAGCTATTATGGCAGGGCTTCGCCTAAGCATCACCGAAAATAGAGGAGAAGACGATCTAGTGGGGGAAGAGAGGGCTGCACCATGGCTCGGGGTGAGGTGCGGCTGCCCTCTCTCCCCTCCAATATATATAGGAGGGAGGCGAAGGGGCTGGCACCCTAGGGTTCCTCCCCTAGGGTCGACCGACCCAGGAGGTGGAGGAGTCCACCTCCAACTAGGAGGTGGCGTGGGAGGAGTCCTCCGATTAGGACTCATCCCCCTCTCCTCATTCTCATGTGCATAGGCCCATGGGGTTGGCTACACCAGCCCACCAGGGGCTGGAGCGCTACCACTAAGGCCCATGTGTCCCCTTATGGTGTGTGGGTCCCACTTGGTGGACCCCCGGAACCCATTCATCACTCCCGGTACACTGCCAGAAATGCCCGAAACTTTTCTAGAGTTCAAACACCACTTTCCTATATATCTATCGTTACCTTCGGACCATTCTGGAGCTCCTCGTGATGCCCGGGATCTCATCTGGGACTCCGAACAACCTTCGGTCACCAACATACATAACTCAACACTACCGAAACGTCACCAAACATGAAGTGTGGAGACCCTGCGGGTTCGAGAACTATGTAGACATAACCGAGACAACTCTACGGTCAATAACCAATAGCAGGACCTGGATGCCCATATTGGCTCCTACATATTCTACGAAGATCTTTATCGGTCAAACCACGATGTCAAGGATTCAGACAATCCCGTATGCAGTTCCCTTTGTCCATCGGTATGTTACTTGCCCAAGATTCGATCGTCGGTATCTCCATACCTAGTTCAATCTCGTTACCGAGAAGTCTCTTTACTCGTTTCCTAACACAAGCTCCCGTGACTAACTCCTTAGTCACATTTGCTTGCGAGCTTCTTGTGATGTTGTGTTACCGAGTGGGCCCAGAGATACCTCTCCGTCATATGGAGTGACAAATCCCAGTCTCGAGCCACGCTAACCGAACAAACACCCTCGAAGATACCTATAGAGCACCTTTATAGTCACCCAATTACGTTGTGATGTTTGATACACACAAGGCATTCCTACGGTGTCAGGGAGTTGCGTAATCTCATGGTCGTAAGAACAGTTCACTACTAGAGAAAAGCCTAGTAGTAGTGCGGGTTTGTGCCTACTAGTAGCGCGGGTTACCGTGCTACTAGTAAGGCGCTACATCTATTACTTACCAGCAACGCATGTAAGACACGCTACTGCTAAGACGTATAGCTATAACACTTTCTACCAAAACGCGCTACTGCTATAGGAAGTAGTTTTTTATTTTCCTTTTTCTTTTCTTTATATCTAAGTAATGTAGCTATAGCGCGGTCTTATAAAACGCGTTACTGCTATCGTAACTACAACGCTTTGTGGCAACAAGCGCTACTGCTATGCCTTTCTCCTTTATTTTTCCTTTTCTTTTGTTTATCTTTATATTTCCTTTTTTATGTCTCCTTTTTCTACTTCTTCCATTTTCGTTTACTTTTCTATTTCTTTTCCACAAAAATTAGCAGTAGCGCTCTATACAGGAAACGCGCTACTACAAGGGACTTAGCGGTAGCGTTCTTTTTGAAGACTTGCTACTACTATTCCTAGCCTACCACCAACAGTGTCAGAATTATAGTAGTAGTGCTTTTACATGCAGACGCGCTACTGCTAAGTAGTTAGCAGTAGCGCCGTTTCTTGACGCGTACTACTGTTATGTAGTAGTAGCGCCTCTTTTTATCCAGCGCTATTGCTAAGGTTCTGTGTATAAGGTTTTTCCTAGTAGTGGTTACTTGACATGGATAAAGCACTAGCAATAAACTAACACGGTCATATGCTATGTTTACGGTTGGGTCTTGTCCATCACATCATTCTTCTAATGATGTGACCCCGTTATCAAATGACAACTCATGTCTATGGTTAGAAAATCTTAATCATCTGTGATCAACGAACTAGTCTAGCAGAGGCTCACTAGGGACGCGGTGTTGTCTATGTATCCACACATGTATCTGAGTTTTCAATAAATACAACTATAGCATGGATAATAAACGATTATCATGAACAAAGAAATATGATAAACGATTATCATGAACAAAAAAATGCGGAGTGTTTCTGTCCGTACGTACCACGAATTCATTCCTAAAGTTTTAAAATATTATCCACCAATGCCACGTATAAGTGATAAAAAATGTTTCACACAAACAAATCTCGGCATGGGCGGCCCTTTTAGTAACCTCCTATACTGCGTCCTGCGTGCTAAAACATGATACACAATTTTTGTTTGGACCGGCCCATGTATAGACGAACTATTTTTTATATTTCATTTTCTATTTTTGGTTTTTTTCGTCATTAGTTTTTCTACTTTAAATAATATGGGGATTCAAAAATATTTCGAAAAAAAAGAATTTTGAAAGCAAATGTTTAATATTTTTTAAATGTATTTAAGTAAAAAAATTACGGTTTTTCAAAAATGTTCACAAATTTTAAAACAAAATTTCGAAAAATAAAAGTAACTTTTGCGATTTTTTAAAAGTTTAATGTATTAAGTAAAATTTAATGAAATTGAATAAACTTTTGCCAATTCAGAAAATATTCATAAATTAGAAAATATCCTCAAAATTTGTAGCTATTCAAAAACTTAAAAATATTTTACAAAATATTCCTTGATTCAAAAACATCATGCACTTCAAAAATATTCATCAATTTAGAAAATTGTTCCATCAAAAAAATTATTCGTCAATTCTAGAAATATTTGTCGACTCAAGAAAAATGTTTTAAAATATTGTCCTTTTCAAAATATGTTTACTAATAGTATAATATGTTCATGAATTCAAAAATGTTAATAACTTTAGAAAATGTTCGCTAATTTGAAAAAATGTTCACATGATTTTTAAAAATTGTTCACGATTTAACGAAAATGAGAGTGACAGTGCATCTTGATGTTTATATGTAAAATTTGATAATTATCATTGGAGATTATGATTCTTTTTCTCCCGTTGCATGCCACGAGCCGTTTTGCTAGTCTCTACCTAATCTTTCCTAATAATAAAAGGGCTACTGCTTCTGGTCGTACGCCGCGATCAAATTTGCAAAAACGCCCCTTAGTTTCCTGGTATTTCAACCCGTAGTAGGTTTTAAGTTAAAAAACGTTTTATTTTATGTAAATCCCCCTCCCCCGTCAATCACCACTGGCGGCTTATCCATTCTTTTCGTCCATCACCGGGCTCCACCGCCGGGCTGACGGGCGAGGAGGCGACGGAGGTTGGAGGCAAGGGAGATCGAGGAGCCCCGGAGGTGCCTTGTCACTGGCGAAGCTTGGCCGAGGGGGCTAAGCGCGCGGGCGCGGGTGCGTGCAGGCAGAGAGGGCTGGGAGTGACCAAGCGTGGCGACGCGGACGGTCGGGCCGACGCTGGGCAGCGCGGGAGGCTAGCGGGCAGCGGCTGCGCGGCGACGGGGATGGACAGGCCGGAGCAGGGAGCGCGGTGCGGGAGGCTAGCGAGTAGAGGTGTCGTGGCGTCGGGGATGGACAGGCCAGAGCAAGGAGCGCTGGCACGCGGCCACCGGCGGAGTGGCTCGCGGGGGCGGCCGGAGCGCCGGAGCCGGCGCAGGGAGGCAACGCGGGCGCGTGGAGACGGAATGGGCGGAGCCGTGGAGGCGCTCAAGGGATGGAGGATGGAAGCCGCCTTGCTGATGCTCGGGCGCTGCAGCACGGCGAGCGGGCTTGGGGCAAGTCCGCTTCAGGCTATGGTGCGTTGGGCCGTTGCTGGTGGTGCGTTGCCGTGCAGCCCGTGGTGCGTTGGGCCATTGCCGGTGGTGCGTTGCCGTGCAGGCCGTGGTACGCTGGGCCGTTGCCGGTGGTGTGTTTCCGTGGTGGTGGTGTTCGATTCAATATACGTATAGTGTCCTTGTCAAACTCAAATCGATGAAGTGCCCGTCCTGGATCTGTTTCTGGTCATCCATTATCAAGCTAGCCCATAAATTTGCAAAGTATTACCCACCAATGCCACTTATAAGTAATAAAAAAAATTCACAAAAAGGAATCTTGGACTGGGCCGACCAAGTAGGAACCTCCTATACCGCGCTCTGCGCGTTAGGAAAGTACACGACGCCTCTATGGGCCAGCCCTAGTACACGCGACCTGATTTGAAATTTCGTTTTTAATTCCTGTTTTTTCTTTTCCTTTATTGTTTATATACTTTGAATAAATTGGGAATTCAAAAAACTTTGTAAAATAAAAATAACATTTTTCGAATAAATGTTCAATAATTTCTAAATCATTACAGATTCAGAAAATAATTGTGACTTTTAAAAAACATTCGCAAATTTTGTTCGAAACAAAAAACATCCATGATATTTTGAAAATTTAGTGTATTACAAAATGTTATTGAAATTGAACAAAATTTCATCAATTCAAAAAACATTCATGAATTGAAAAAATCCATAAATTTTAAAACTCTTCATAAATTAAAAAAATGATTCAGAATATATTCGCTGAACTTAATAAAGAATTTGATTCTCAAAACCCTACGACAATTGTACGCGGTGTTTAAAATCATCGTGCTTATACGGTGGGTCACACCACCAACCATAGTTGAAATTCTTTAAAATTGAGTTTTTCATCATTTTGCAAATTCCTTGGATTTTCAAATTCCTCAAATTTGGAAATTTTTCAAAATGATCAAATTATTCAAACTCTACAATTGGCATTCTTCATTGACTATATATAAATTATTCAAACTTGTATTTCCATGTTCAAAAAGAACAAAACGATGTTGTTTTTGGTGTTTGGAAATACTTTTTTCAATCCACAAAGAAGTTCAGTTATTATTTGGGAGCAATTCGATTTCAAATTTTTTTTATCAAAACCGAGAAAGTTCACGTACTACATGGTGTGTATTTAATGTGAGAAAGATGAATAAAAAGGCAAGGTCCAAATTTTTTGTTGCTATAAGTTCAAGTCCTCTGTGGGAGAAAGTTAAAAAATTATTGTGAGAGAGGTTTTTTTAAATAGGAATATCATTTCTGTAACACCGATGAATAGATAATAAATTACAAACTAAAATACGTGACACAAGTCTAATGTGAAAACAGCGCAAAGTTCGACTACTACACTGAATGAATTTCGGATGAAAATAATTCAAACCATCGCAAATATTAAAAAGGATCAACACCGAAAAGTTGCGTTTTTACATCACTTTTCCTTCGGTATATCAATTGTTCAATTTCGGTAAGTGGATGGGCAGCTACGAGCAAAAATCACCATGCGAAGAACAGAGTGAAGTTTAGGTAGACGTGCCCGAGAAGTTCAAGTTCTTCACGTAGTGCATTTTCTAAGGTTGTGTTTCGCGATAAAGGCAGAATGCGTGGTCTCATCGTTATGAAAATTCCTTGAAAACGGCTAGGAATCAGAGAAAACCATCTACATGAAAAAAATGCATTTTTCGTAGCTTTTCAATGGTATGTTATTTACCCCATTCCGATAGAATTTGTAGAAATTTCAGCCAAAATAATTTTTTAGCCATTTTCGAGATTGACTTAAAACCGTAAAGAATTGGAAGGAACAATTTACATATAAAATTTCCACATTTTTTCAGGCTTTCCAATGCCATATCATTTGCTGCATTCCAACAAAGAATTGAGTAAATAACGCGAAATACAAACTCGGTACAGCTTGTGCCGTTTTCTAAATTACCTGTAAACCATTCATAGTTGGAACAAACTTTTTATATGAAAAGATGTGCATTTTCATAAGCTTTTAAATGCCATATCATATGCTCGATAGGAATAGAAGTTTTACAGTAAACCGGAAATACGAACCTGACTGCTCGGTTTTTGAAATTCCGCCATATTTGAAATTCCTCTTTAACCATAGGGAATTTCGGAAAATAATCAACATGTGAATAGAGAGGATTTGCAGCAGCTATCCAACGCCATTTCATTTGCCTCGTTCCGATAAACTGTCTAGGAATAGGCTTGAAAATACGATTCACGTTTTTTTATGACAAAAATGATTTTCAAAACTGCTCTTAAACCGTGTACATTTTGCCAAAAATTCAACCTAGGCTGTTATACTGGTGTCCATAGCTTTCCAATGGTATATCGCAAGCCCCATTTGGGAACTTTTGGCAGAAGTTCAACCTAGCACTCGGGGAAGTTCAAGTGTTATTGCTGGGATAAGTCAGGTAGTTATCAGAATATTATTCTCATCCCGTGATCAGAATAGTGTTTGTGTGTGTGTATGTGTGTGTGTATGTATATATATATATATATATATATATATATATATATATATATGAGTTTTCAATGTCCTCAACAATATTCACTTATTGCTAATTCTTTAAGTTGATTTTCTTCTAGGTGAATGTGATCAGACCCTTTCCTCCTCTATGCTAAACTCAATCCAATCTATTCATAAATTCTTCATATGCGTTCTATTTGAAAACCGTTCAAAATCTTCATTGTGTCCTTGTCAGCTGAAGAATTTGTGAACGAACATTAAAATATTCTAATCAAATTTTTGGTGGTTGCCACTCTAACCAATCCCACTTCCCACGATTGGATAACCCACGATCCCCCACGATCTCAACTACTCAGTATGTGGGTGCCACATGTTGAAAGGATAGCAAGGGCTAGGTGTATGGATGTCCAAATTCTTCGGACGATCTGTTTTTCACCTCTGCTATAAATACCCCTCCCCCTTTCACTGCTCAAAGTTACTTCTCTCGCTCTCGCTCCCGTCTCTCTCGAGCTCAACCCTAGGGCCACCGCTGAACTCCATCATCGCTGGAGAGGAAGAGCTACACTGCGTCGACCTCCTTGCCGTCGTACTCACATCGGCCGTGGAAATCTTTACTCTATCGCCGTTGTAGATGTCTTCCACCACCAAGTTAGGGCATGGGAGATTCGGACAAATGAACTTCACTGTTCTAACTCCCAGTTCATCATGTTCTTCATCAAGGGTAATTAAAATCTAAATTTATTGCCCCTTTTGATCTAAATACTTTCCTCAAAATCTTCAAAAGGTGTTTATTCCTCAGTAATCCATCATCTAAACACCTAAAGGCTTCTCTCCCTTGATTTATTTCTCTAAGCTATGATTTTCTTAAAAGATTCCTCAATTGTGTGCACTTTGAAATCTGCAAACTTTGGAACCTAAGTCAAGAACACTTAGTGAAATTCTTAAAGATATCCATGGTCATATTCCTCAACTTGATATTCTTTGCAAAATTTCTGAGAATGCATAGGATCTCTTCAAATTCTTCGCACCTATACTTTGTTCATAGGTACAAATGCATATTGATGAATCTCTAGATTCTCATCAACTTAACTCATTTGCAGCGTTCCTCGAAGAAAATTTGCACACATCTTCAGAATCTTTAAAGGTTCATATTCCCCCAAGTGAAGAAAATGGCTGATGGGAAAAGATCTCAGAAAGGTGGAAAGAAGCAAGAAGTGCAAACTACTTTTGAAATACCTGAGGACATATATGACGAATATTGCACACCTGATGAAGCCACTCATGGCAAAGAAACTCAGAAGTAATGCAATATTCACATACATAGGATTGAGAGGAGATGGGCACGGGAATGGGAGGAGTATCGCTATTTTACTCAAAAGTACATGAAGAAATTCACTGTAAATCATCCATGCTTAAGACCTCCTATGGCTGAAGGACAAGAAGCTGATCCCACTAGCAACAAAAGTGGTGAGGACTTCCCCTGGGAATGGGAAAAGTGTCAATAAAAGTTGACGGAGACACTTAAGGAAGCAGTGAAGAAATTCAATGAAGACTCTGCTGTTGTTGAAGTTGTTGCCACTGCTGAGGCCTCGGCAACTGCAGCTACCCCTGAGAAAGCTATGAAGAAGAAATCGGCAATCAAACCTAAGTCTTCAAGCTCAATGCCTCCACGACCAAGTTCCTCAACTACAATGTCCTCAGAGCAAACTCCTCAAGCAACTTCTTCAAGGGCTGTTGAAGCAATGCCCACTATGGATGCACAATCCTCAGTTGTCGCAGCAAAGTCCTCAACACATGTGCATCTTGCAACGTGTCAGCAGACTGCTAGACTTTCAATTGCTTCAGGGGCATTTGCAACTTCCTCAACCCAAGCACATTCCTCAAGCAGTCTCACGCTACTGAAAATCAAATAAACTATAGGACAAATCAAGAGACCAAGTCCTCATCCAAAGAAAGTGATATTTCAGGTTCCCTTGGGATATGAGGATGATGAAGCTGATGATGATGAACTAGCTGCAATCATCAGAAACAAGCAAGAGAGTGGCACAGGCAAAGGGAACTCAAATTCCTCTTATGCTAGATCCAAGAATTGTGCTAGATTTTATTGACCTCTGGTATAAGGATCCTCATACTCCCATTGATGACTTGATGTTGCCAACTGGCCCAAGCCATGTCCTCACTGCTTTGATTGCTGAAGAAAAATGGAAGTATGAGAAGGCCAAAAGGTCCAAGAAGGCTCAGCAAATGAAGGAGAGGTTGTTGAGGAATAACGTGTTGGCAATGATACCTGACGAGCTTCTGACCACTTAGGCTGAAATTTGAAGCGTCTGTGATTGATATGGCAAATATAATGCTGATTGGCAAGGTGCCAAGGTCAGATTCGCCAATGTGGCAAACAAAGTCATCACTGACCACAAAACAAGGGTTGTGTCTCCATTGCAACCACAAACTCCTCAGGCCAGCTCGTCTGCTCAGCCAGCTGATGAAGTTCTCAGGGCTGATGATGAAATACGAGCACCTGATGAATCTGCCATGGCTGATGAAGACATTCCAGTACCTGAAAGAGACTGCCAGGGCAACTTCTCATGTTGCGCTTGAAGAAACTACCAGAGCAACTTCTCATGTTATGCCTGAAGAAAAAAAAGGCCAGCTGAAGAATCTGATGTGCCTGGAGCAACTGAAAGGACGAGTGCATTACTCGTGCCTGAAGAAATTGTCCCACCTTCACCATCTTCTCCCTGCAAAATCCTGAAAGGTGAAGCAACTCACACTTCCTTCTGCATCAGAAGTGAAGAAAATCAAGGCCGCGGAGAAGGAAGCTGCAAACAAAAGGAAAGCATCAACTACTGCACAATCCTCAGCTCCCAAGAAATTGAGGACTTTGACAAGATCCTCAACTGAACCAATTGATGTAACTCCTATTTTGTCTGTGCCAACCTTTGGCATTGTTCCTTTTGGAGAGGAATATGTTATTCATGAGGACAATGATGATGAAGAAACTCATTTTGCTACTTCCACAAAGCAGATTGATGAAGAAATAGTGGATGAAGACATTGCGTCAACCCCTCTAGTATCATTGCCCTAGCCTCAACTTACTGCTGAAGAGGCTAGAGTTGAAGAATGGATGTGGACAGTGGAAATACAACTCCTCTTATCAATGATGAATATTGGGAATCTTCTCATCACAATACACCATTGATCACCCCTCTACTTAAAATCCTCAGCCACCTGCTCAAATTGAAGAAATTCTGAGAGGGTCTGAAGGTTGTCGCACTCCACTTCAGTTAATCCTTGAAGACATTTCAGCTGCATCAGCTGAAGAAATCAATACTTCGACTAACACTGAGAAATCCGCTATAGCAATTACTGGGTCTAAAGAAAGGGTCATTGTGCCAAGGGAGATTGTGGGGGCGCTACAAGCCAAATCTTCATCCCAAGCCCTTTTTGCCCATCAAAGGCTCAAAGTGGCCCAAATTCAACAAGGCAAAATTCTTCGATGAGCATCACTTCTTTACTAGAGAAAATCCTTATGATTCTTCAAAGCTCAGACGCAAGAGGTTCTGGATTGCTACACAGATGAATTTCTATGTTGTTGTACTATTTGACAAGAACAAAGTCTTCTAGCACCGTCAAATTCCTCATGTGGATATGGAGTCTATTCCATTCTTCACCCTAGTGTTGAATGTTATTCATGAAGCAAGGCTCCTACCCTTATGTGTTGACATATGTGGTTGGAATGAAGAGCCCATTCTTAAATTCTATGCAACCTTGCACATATCTGGTGAAGCCTCTGATGTCAACTCATGGATCCTCAATTGGATGACTGCGGACACACACTACACTGCTCCTGTGAGTGAATTGCTTCGTGTTGTCCCAATTGGAATTCCATCAGAAGGAGCACGATGGATCTATGATGAACTTGAACTTCCAAATCACATGATGCAAGTGTTGATGAAGCCTTTGTGACCTGGCCAACCTCCAAGAACCACCTTTCTCGTGAAGGATTTTCTATATGTGCCTAGGACAATATACCGCATATTGACCAAAACCCACAGTCCTATCAAAGGCCACAACTCTGAAGAAGAAGATGTTGTGGGCATCATGAAGAATTTGCTGTTCAGTATCATTCATGGGATTCCTATCGACTTTCACGATTTCGTCATGAGGACTTTGTCCAATGTTGCTCTATCGCCATTTTGAGTTGAAGCCTTATGCTCCTTGGATCATGAAATTCATCAGATCAAGGTCTTCAATTCCATTCAAGGCTGGCTTTTAGAATCACTTCAGTTTCCTGCCTCCGATTGAAGTCATCAAAAAGGCATTTTCCTCGGTTGATAGAAAAGGAAAGGTTGTTGTTGATGAAGGCACTCATCCTCTTGATGGCCAATTTCGTCGCGCCGCCTCATATTCCATCAATGATGACACTACCACGCAAGATTCTGCAGCCAAGGCTACTGGACAAAATCCTTGAGATTTTGCTCCTCGTGTGATGACCGATCGTGAGCTTCTTCTCAGTCCTCATCAGAAGGTTGATCGCAATCACAAATGGGTCAAGCGTCAATTCAAATTAATTCTTCAGAATATGACTATGACACACAACTCTGTGAGGAAGAACCATTACTATGTGCATGAAATCTTTGATCACACTTGGGCAATTCTAGCACATCACAAGACACCTGAAGAACTTTGTGAGATGGACTTCAAGAAAAACTTTCACTCGTCACATCCTCCTTAGAAGAAGTTCAGAAAAGTTCAAGTTCGTCAGCTTGTTACAAGCTCAGTTTCTTCATCGCGCAAGATAGATGAAGCTGGGGACCTTGATGACACTATGAAGGCCCTTCCTCAATGAAGGGCCCCGACAACGCTGGCGCTCCTCCATCACCTTCAAGATGATATTCTTCACGGGCGTTAGTCCTCAGCTTTATTCCTTTTCGTCACTTGATGACAAAGGGGGGAATATGAGTTAGTCTTCAAGTGGGTCTATATATATATGGGTTGTTTTTGTTTAAGTTACAACTCTCGCTCTTCTGAAGTGTTTGTTGATTGAGTTGTAAACTTAAGTCCAATGGTAGTATGATACTTTTCAACTGCTTTCTGCATGTCTATTTCCTCAAATTCCTTAATGCTGAATTTCATCAAACACAATTTTCCATCATGAATTTGAATTTCCTCATATTATATATTAAATGTGTGTATGTATTACAAGATATAAGGGTAGATCTCCATGATTTTATCCTGCCATGTGCATTTGCAATCCAAAGCAAAATCCTCAAATATGCACATCTTTAGGGGGAGTTCCTCTATATCTTGCAATCAAATTCCTCAAATTTTGTACTTAGGTTCCATATGTTTATCCCCGTTGAAAACTTAACCTATTTGTCATCAATCACCAAAAGGGGGAGATTCCTAGTGCATCTAGTGCCCCTTAGTGATTTTGGTGTATTGAAGACTTATAGGTTAAGAGACTGATGTGTTTTTGAGTGTACACAGGTTCTATAAGTTGTTGAGGAGTTTGATATATTTGACAAATGTCGACCCCTAAAAATGTATGTCTTCAATTGAATACTTTGAAGCTTTTCTTGAAGACTTAGAAAATGAGGAAAATGGTGTGTCCATGAAGTAACTGGAGTGAGGACTTTGAAGCATGAAGACTTTAGTTTTTATTGTTTCATTTCCTTTCTTTTGAGTCCTAGGAATACTGTACTGTTGAAGGGGGTCGAGGGAAAACTAAGGAAAAGTTTCCAAGTTATGCTCAACTCAGAAGCCTCAGTATACCCAATCCTTTGAATGAAGCCTTTGGAAATCTCTTGTAGCTCAGTCAAGTTCTTTAGTGACAGATACAAAGTTATTTTGGCCTCTGATGAAATTGATCTAACTGAGGAGTTGGGATTTCACTAGTGCAAACTGCCTACCTTGAGGAACATGATAGCCATGAGGAATTTGATAGTTCAAATCTCCGACCGTTGTTGCACCTTGCGCCAGCTATTCAAATATTTTATCCACATGACGGTCATATCATTGGGGGCATTTATGTCGTATCATGTTGTGTTGCACTCTGGCTATAAATATCTGCCCCCATAACAACCAGTGTGTTGGCTGATCCAAGAGAGAACTTGACAAGTGTCATTTGAGAGAAACCCATCCTCGAGGACTTTGAGAGAAAAACATCATTAAAGAAAAACCCAAAACCCAAACAACAAAAAAGCAAAGTGATTGAGAATCACTCAAGAGATTGTTCCTGTGTGGAACTAATGCTTGTTACCTTTCAAGATTGTGTATCTTCCAGACAGTTAGGCGTCATGGTCTAGAGCATCGATGTAACGACCAAGATGTGGTTCTATCCCGATTAAGGCGCGAGGGCCTCTAAGGGGATAGAAGCGCATCTAATGTTTCGCAAGTACAGAATCATCGAATACATTCAATGATGAGAAGAGTATAATTGATTGGCTTACACTCGTCACCTGCTAAATAACAATGTCACTCAACATTCATATAATTCATCCATAAATCAGGGTCCGGCTACGGACGAAAACAAATGATAAAAGACACGATGAGACTGCATCGCTAGCCCAAGAACACGACCACGTTGCCTCTCTACTCAACGTGATACAAAACATACATCCGGCCACGTTCTTCATCAAACTCCCACTGGAGTTGGGACGCCTCAACAGGATAGACATCATCGGTAGATGTACCTATAGTATTGTAATCTACGAGCCACATGGACTCAGCAATCATGTAACCCGGGTACCAAAACTATGTAAGCCTTTTGGGTGAGGAAGGTTAAGTAGTGAGGTTGCAACAAGAACCTAAGCATATGTTTGAGTGGCTAACTTACGAAGCAAGAAGTAATTGTTGTGGCTTACGCATAATGGACGTGAACTAATATGATCACTAAGTGATCCTGGACACCTACTTATGTCAATCATAACCCCACCGTGTTCTCTCTCGATTCATATTCACGAGCAGAGATAGTCACGATTATGCACATGGTTGGTGTATTTTATTTGAGTTTACTTCAAGTTTGCTATAACCAGTTGTTAAACAAATTTTCAAGTTGCCACGTAACCGTGGGCACGGCTTTTCGAAAGATTTAACCATGCAGGGGTGCTCCAACTCATCTGTCACAAACTAACCACACGTCGCGCTGGAATAACCTCGACCACAGATAACCCGTGATCTCCTCGTAAATTCTATTCGAACTCCTCAACCTTAGGATAGCCCAAAGTAGCATCGGAATCCCACGCACAAGACATTCGAGAAAGGTAAAACAAGTCCAGCAAGACCGCCCGACATGTTGATAAACCCGATAGGAGCCGCTTATCTCGCTCTCAAGACACGACGGATAAGCGATGCATACGGTGGCCTGATAGAAATCACCCAAGTTGCCCTGGGGTGGCCCCACACAGTGCTCTAGTTTGGACCAACACTCATGAGGAGCACTGGCTTGGGTTGTTTATTAATTATCCATGGGGTAGCTAAGCCCTATGCATTTTTAATTAGGTTGTCAAGCAAATAGTACTAGTGTTGGGTCTTGCCAGACAAGATTTAATCTAAAATGAATAGTCAAGGGGGTCCCCATAACAACCCCGAGCATGTTAGGAGCGCAAAATATGGAACATAACACCGGTAATAAGTAGCTAGGACTGCAAAAGTGGAACAAAACACCGAGCAAAAGGCCAAGCCTTCCACTTTTACCAAGATATATAGGTGAATTAAATTAAATAGCAATAATAATGTGATATCTCCAGATATCCATGTTATCATATGTAAACAACATGCACCTGCATCTAAGAATGCTATAAGAGGGGCTGAGCAGCGGTAACTTAGCCAAACAAGGTTTTCTGGGTAGTGGAGGGGTTAGAGGCTTTCATGGAAATTTAGGAGGCTTGACATGTAAGTGGTAGGTAACTTAACATAACGATAAGAGGGAGACATCTAGCAAAGCAAAAATAGTGTCAGGATTCGGGTACGATCATATTCCATGTTTGTTCTTTAGGGGGATACGGAGTTGGTTCCTCGTAGACATTCTCTCCTGGATCCTCGTACTCGGTCTCATCACTCGGGTCTACCCAAATAGAAACAACACCAATAAACATAACAACCAAAGTGCAATGCACAACCAAGATGATGCATGATCATATTGATGCAATTAACATGGCAATCATATGCAAGTCATGTTTCACATGCAAGGATTAAGTTATTTAGTATTTTGGACAGAGCCTCATGTTTATTTGTATGAACATGGTAAATATGGATGCATCATGTAAAATCGATGCAAATGCATATGTAGAACATCGCAAACGGAGCAAGGAAGCTCACGGTCTGCTCACGGGAAGGTAAGAACATTAACGGAGACAAAAACAAAGATGAAGAAGGCACTGGGCTATTCCTTGGTATTCCAAGGGTGCCGCTGGATAGAAAATGAAAATCCATCAATAATACACCTAAATATCATGCAAAACAAAGGAGTATAGCTCCCACAGTTCACAAAACACTCAAACACACAATCTGTCCACAAACAACAACATATCATCTTGTATCACACAAAACAAGAGCTACAACAAGTTACAAGACGCAACTAAAGCATGTATAGCAATTTCACAGCAATCTTAACAAATCATCTATCTATAGAAACTTGAAAGGAAGCAAGGATCTATGGCAATGGAGCTCACAAGATGGCATGTTGAAACAGTTTTTTAGGGACAGTGAAAATTCCAGTTTCACAGATTTCGAGTTAACATGATAGCATCTTGATAGTAGCAATTATATATGCTAGAGGGCATTTCATGGCATGAAAATTAATAGGGTGATAGAGAACAACATGTATTACAACTAATTACATTATGGCAACAGAAGAAAATGCATATATCAATGGCTTTCATCCCCACAATATCACGCATTGAAAATAACAGAATCACAGACTTACAGAAATTTAGCAAGGGGCAAACATGGCACTTGTTAACAGAATAGCACGTTGATAGCAAGTTTGATATAAGATGCAATGGCCTAATTCACAAGATCTTGGCACACATCTGCAGAGGGTGACAAGCATAACAATGCATGTCATTGTGCCAACTACAAAGGAGCAATATATACAAGGGAATCATCTAGACAACAGGGCAACAAAATAACAGATTCCAACACTTAGAGAAATATTTGAACATGTGAAAACAGAATTTTAGTGGAATGTTTGCATCAAGAATCCCACACATAACATGATCTTTCATGGCAAGCAAAAATACAAGGGTCTTGAGGACACCCAAATGAACATATCTCATGTTGGTAAGTTCATCAAATCATGCAAGTATTAATTCATGTGAAAAAGACAAAATGGCATATTATGACAAAGCAACATTTTTGCAAACATGTCCAAATGAAAAACCTAACCACACCATTGGATTCCTTAGATTTTTCTACCCCAAAATTAGATGCTACATGCCTATTTTCCTGTTGGTAAAACTCACAAAAATGCAATCACAAAATCAACTTTGCACTTAAGGTCACTCATATGCCTAATTTGGAATGTACTAGGTTGATAGATGCCATAGGCAGATTTGGCATAAAACAAATAGGGACATCTCTCCTAAAATGGAAATAATACAAAAATCACAGAAACATATTAAACAAAATAAAAAAGGAGGGCCCACTTGGAAGTGAGCCAGGGGCACTGTAGGTATGACAAGTGGGTCCTCGGGCCCATTGTCAAGGCCTCACACCAACAATGGTAAAAAGGGGGGATTTAATCGGTCATGGGGGGTTCAAACCCATGACCTGTGGGTTGCAACGCTGGCGCGCAACCACTGCGCTACACGGGCGGATCTCGATAGAAGAGGGGTTCGGTCCCTCTTAGGTCGACTGCACGGGCATCTCCACACGCAACAGAGCCGCGGCAAGGAATGACGGCTACACTCACGGTGGTAGCCTATGGTGAGGAGCGGCAGACTACGGGAGGAGCGGCAGGGGCGGACTGCTCACCGGGGTCCCTCGGGACAAAGGAGGAAAGCGGGGAGACGCTCGAGGGGTTGGGGCAGACGAAGAAGCTGCAGCAGAGGGGGTTCCCAAAGCGCGACGAAGACACCGATGACACCGACGATGTGGAGGCTCTCTCCACGTCCTAGCACCGGGAAGGGGTCGAGGAAGGCGTCGCATCGCTGGGAGACATGGCGGACGGGCGAAGGGGTCCCACCGGTGACGAGGGAGACATCGATGCCATGAGCCCCTCTCAGCTCCGACTGAACTCTCTCTGAACCTACCTCTCTTCTCTCTCTCTCTCTCTCTCTCTCTGATCATCTGCAATGAGGGGAAGGAGGCAAGGGGAAGGATAAAAGTGGCGGCGGCTATCGGGAGAAGGGGAAACCCTAGGGGTGCGAGATGATTTATAGGAGGGAGAGACGGCGTCGCCCTCGAAATCCGTGAATCTCATGGCGCCAAGCGCTCTCTCTCTAAAGCGAGGAAGGCGTTGGCGTCACAGAGGCCATTTGGTCATTAGCGAGGCTGGGCTAGGCTACGGTTGCACTAGGTGGATCACGCGAAGGATAAGAGGCCGAGGAGGGTCAACCCTCTCTCTGAAAATTAAAGGGTTGTTTTTATTATTGAAAGCAACAGAAAACCGAAATTAACCAGGGGTTTTAGAAGGAGTTTGTGAGAAAATAAAATAGGTTGCACTCAGTAAAATAATCCATATTTAATAAAAATAGATTGGGCATTTTATAGAGCAACAAGAATAAAACACCTATAATTTTATGACAACATGTTTTTGCAAAGATTCAAAAATAAAAGCAAAGACAAACATGATTGAGAACTATTTGACAAGCATGCCAAAATATTTAAGGGAGGAGCAAATTTTTTATTGGAATTAATAAGCAAGCCAAAATCACTTGTTGCATTAATTTGAAATTAGAGAGAGGTGGCATAGTTCGAAAATTTTGTGGAGAGGAATCACAACAAAGTTTGCATACCACACCACCACACACATACTCACAACATCACTACCACATAAGCAAGGCATGATGCAAAGCATGAAATATGCTATGATGCCATGATGAAAGAAATGACATGAAGCAAAAAATTGATACTCAAACCACAGATGGAAAAACATGGAGGTTCACACATGACACATGTTACAAGTACTGGAAGGAATACTCTTCGGCTGTTACAATCCAAGAGGAAATTGTGGATCACCGGGTGACTGAGTTTCTGAGGGTTTGGAAGTCTTCCCTGAAGACTTACCACGAGTGTTGGGCGAGGTCTATGTGACCTTAGCTCAAGGAGAATAGGGTAAGGATTGTGTGTCCTGAGACTGTGTGTCATTTGGTTTAAATACCAAGCCGCTCCACACCAGACGTACGACTGTCACAACAGATGGAACTGGGTCATCAAACCATTATCTTCACCAAGCTCCTGGTTCCATTTCTTGAACCCTTTCATTTCCTCAAGTACTTGCTGGTGAATGTGATGATTACTGTTTGAAGAATTTGACTGAAGACTTTCTCAATCTCCTCATCCTAATTTCTTCAGTCACCTTGTTCTTCGCTTGCTTGTCCTAATTTCATGGTACTTGTGCTCTGTTTATGTTTTCGTTTCATCATGATGATTATGCAACTCCTATGTTTTGCATGCACTTGAGTAGTTATTCCGCTGCCTGAATTTTTTTCACTTAGCAAATTCCTCAAGTAGAAATTCCTCAGTGACAAATTTGTAAAAATCTCCTATTCACCCCCCCTCTAGTTAATATAACACACTTTCAGTTTGTCTGCAGGGGAATAAGCTTCCTGTAGTGGTAAAACTGGTGGTCAACAGGCGCAGAAATGTTACACATTTTTCTGTCAAAAAATCTACAATGCGGGGTTCTGAAGTTAGAGATACCAAGACCGGAAAGAGGCATGTTATTAACACTAAAATGCATGACTGCACTTGCCTTGAGTGGAAATACACTGGGAGACCATGTGAGCATGCCATGCTTTTATTGGCCTCCCGCCCGAATATAAACATGCACCAATATTTCCATGGATATTACTCACTAGCTAGACTCAAGACTGCATATGTAGCTCTAATTCCAGTGCTCACAGATTGGTCTCAAAGGCCTGAAGCGGAAATTGAGTTTTCCATGTGCCCACTCTTAATGAAAAGAAAGTTTGACAGGCCTAAGGAGAGTACATTCAAGGCATCGTTTGAGAAAGTCGAGAGTATTAAGAAGGGAGAGAAATATGCAAAGCCTAAGATGTCGCAGAAATGTAACAAAAATAGATGCAAGCTATGCCAGGAATTTGGGCACAAAAAAGGATCTACAAAATGTCGTTACAATCCTAAAAGGGCAAAGTATGTTCATGTTTGTGATGTTTTTGATTTGGCTGCTATTTTCTATCACTAACCAAATGAAATGTTTTGTATGCAAGGGGGAAGCATGCAGGCCAGCCCCTGGTTGCTGAAACATTGCAAAGTGAAGCTAATCCAGTGAAGAAAACCAAGACCATTAGTGAGCTTTGTGTTGTGAAATCAAAAGCAAGCTATCATAAGAAGAAGAAGTAAAACCTATTAGTCTATGAGTCTCATTTTGTGTGATGTAATGATACTTGTATTTTGATGTGTGTAGTACTTTGAGAACTATGTGCCATGTTCCAAATTTGAGATAGATTTCAAATTTGAGTCGACTTCCAAATTTGAGGCATATTTCAAATTTATACTTGTATGGGTATTGAAGTTCTAGTGCATTCCCAAGTTTTATCCACGTTAGGTGATCAATTCGAGCACTTTTGTGAAGTAAAACTCATATTCATGAAAAATGTGCTCCAAAGTTAGGGCAACCAACCCTATCTCTATGCATTTTTTCGAACTTATCTAAATAAACTCAAAAGAAAGCTTGTCATCTAGTGTGCAAATATCGGGTCCGTGCCCAATATGGGATCGTTTGGAAAAACTATGCCATGGTTAACCATAAACCCTAGCTCATTCCCCTTGAAAACTATGCAACCTTGTTCATGATAGCTAAGTTATGTGAAGGGAATTTCATAAAAATATCTATAGTCATGGTTTATTTTTTTCCTAGAACCTTAGTAACATAAAACGTTGATGTGCGCAAGTTTCATATTTTTTAATTTTTAAATTAGTTATGATCAACCCTAGCCCTCAAACCCCTCTCAAAACCCCTCAAACCCCTCTCAAAACACCGTAGTATCAGGGTCGTTGGATCATTGTTCAGGAATGGTTCACATTAGGCGCTAGGGTTTTCCATGGTCGATCCGTGAGACGAGTCCTGGTTGGCTGGATGGGGGCGGGTGTTCATGGCTGGGGACATGAGTGGCCCACCTGGCAGCGGGGGAACAGGGACACACCTAGCGAACATGGGTTAGGTGCTTGACACTTTTTTCTGAAATGCATTCGATCGGGGCAAGACGCTCGTTGAACAGATGAGTCATCATAGAAAGGCCAACGTCTCAGCCTGCCATGCATGCGGGCAGCCACCCGACGCAGCCTGCCTTGCATGCGCGCAGCCACTCGACGTAGCTTCGTCGCATCGGGTCAATTAGTGCACCCTCGGGATGCAACTTTATCGGTCGACATGCCTCGATTCATTGTGAAAAACACATAGGGCTCCGGTGGGCAATTAGTACCATTATTAACGGAGGCGGTGCTCTGATGAACGCATTCAAACGGGTGCATTGCATCGTGGCTATTTAAACACCTCTCATCTACATCTTCATCTCAACTCGATCTCATCCATCTTCTTCTTCACCCAAAGCCAAAGCAAAAGCCAGATCCCGCCCAAGACAAGATGCAGTTCTATGGCCCAACCTACTGTCTGCCAGACACCGTGCCGGAGATGCGGTACCTTATCGGGGTCATCGCAGATGACATCCTACGTATGTGGGCCATCTCAAGTTGAATGGGCTCGACGAAGCTGGCGAACTACTTCCTCGTTGTCGGCTATCGCCACCTCCCATGGGTCTCTCCAGTGATGTTCCGCGTGGGACAGATTCGTGCCAATGGAGGCCTTCTGATTGGCCTCACTGCTCGCTTCACCAACCGCTTTGACGCCTACTTCCTCCTCGGTAAAGTCTTCTAGTGCGGGTGCGAGTTTATCACCTTCATGACCCACAACATATTCACCAACTTCGAACAACGTCTTCTCCACCGCCAACGGCATGCACACTCTCCCCTACAACACCGAGGACGAGGAGTGAACTTGGTGGTGGAGGGGCTAGACCATCTTAAGTGTTGCCCAATGTAGGGCTAAGTTATTTGTATGTGAACTACTATAAGCCCTGATATTAATATCTATTTATGCAATGTGCGTGCTCCCTATATATTGTGGGAATATATCAAGGGATATCTCATACTTGTAAACTGCGTTGGGTTTTTCCTCGAAGAGGAGGGGATGATGCAACACAGTTGAGGTAAGTATTTCCCTCAGTGAGAACGAACGTTATCGAACCAATAGGAGAACCACGCAAACTCCTGTCTTCAGAGCCTACGCACAAAAGAGAAAATACTTGCACCCAACACGGGCAAGAGGGTTGTAATTCCCCTTGAACTCGTTACTTGGAAGCGATAAATAGTGATAGATAGATAGTTTGATAAATATAAATTGTAAAGAAACTAAATAATTGCAGAAAGGTATTTAGAGTTTTGTAATTATATTTGTGAGGAGACCCAGGGGCCATAGTGTTTGCTAGAGGCTTCTCTCTCGAAGAAGGCATACGGTGGGTAAACAAATTACTATTGGGCAATATATACAAAAGTGCATAGTTATGCAATATTTATTCATGGCAATGATCATGTATATAGGCATCATGTCCATAAACAGATAGACCGACTCCTACCTGCATATACTATTATTACTCCACCCATCGACCGCTATTCAGCATGCATCTAGAGTATTAAGTAAAAACAAAGTAATGCTTGGAGGAGGATGACATTATGTAGGCAAAGTAAATCCAATCAATACAAATTGACCCCATCATTTTACTCTCAATGGCAGCAATACAACACATGTCATGTCCCTTCCTGTCACTGGGATTGAGCACCGCAAGATTAAACCCACTACAACACACCACTCCCACTTGAAGATAAATCAATCTAGTTGGCCAAACCAAACCGGTAGATTGGAGAGCATTACGAAGCTATAACAATCATTCAAATAAAATACCAGCAAGTATTCAAAATATGTTCATGTATAATTTGAACATAAACCCAAAAAACCATCAGAAAAATTTGAGGTATTTGGACTTCGTTCGGTATAGTTTTCCTGAAAAGCCAAAAACATGGAGAAAATAGCAACTGGCACTGGGCACTGGATTAATAGATTAGTTCTCAGAAATAATATAAAACGACAAATAATTCTTAAAAATATCCTAGAATGATAATATAATAGAATGGAACAATAAAAAATTGTAGATACGTTGGAGGCATATCGAGATCCCCAAGCTTAATTCTTGCTCGTCCTCAAGTAGGTAAATGATAAAAACATAATTTTTTTGATGTGACATGCTACCCAACATGTAATATTTTCAAGTATGATCATTGAGAAAGGATGAATCAACAAACATGAACATAGTAATATCCATAAACATAGGTAACACAATCACCAACTTTCAAAACATACAATCCTTAAAGAATGTTTACCGCCCATTCATTTTATCATATTGGCATGGCATGGCTCCGTCTTCACCACATAAATACAAATGTCAAGCACCATGGTGTTAAGCCAAGCAATTGGATCATAATTTTTCACGCGCTTCAGCATTTTATACCTTACTTGATACATGAGTGTCGCGGGGGACAAACACCTATGGGATCAGGAGGACCCCTTTCGATTCGGAAGGGAGATGGATATGCGCGAAGAGCAGGTCGAACGAGCAACGCGGGGGATTTTAACCCAGGTTTGGGCCGCTAAGAAGCGTAAAACCCTACTCCTACTTTGTGTATTATGGGTGTTCTTGGTTCTAGCCACAGGGGCACCGTGTGGGCTATCGAGCACAGTCGCTATGTGTGCGAGCTAGAAGATTGGCC
This sequence comes from Hordeum marinum, assembly GCA_022496015.1. NCBI lineage: Eukaryota > Viridiplantae > Streptophyta > Magnoliopsida > Poales > Poaceae > Hordeum > Hordeum marinum. The sequence goes on from CM039672.1 coordinate 117,303,189, forward strand.
AAAAGATCCTCCATTGTAACACCCTGGGCCTCCTTTGATATGACTAAGGGGATCCCAACAGCGGCATACAGTACGTACAGGAGGTGTACAATGCTAAAGTGTTATCGTACCTAACACTGACGGTGTAAGACAAGCGCATTTAATGCTTTGTCAGGTGCCTCTGACCGTCTACGAGATGGGACAGGACCCCGTCCCATCGGCACCGCTTAGCCTCCTCCATCGCTGGTGCCATGACACGTGCCCAGGTGGGGCGACACCTGGCCTATGCGCTGGCGGGATCTTGCCGGGGACTCGCCTTGCCGGGGATTTGAAGGCCATCCTGGCACGGTCTTGCCGAGGGTCCAGCCTTCGGTCTTGTTTGTTCGGATGTTCTCTTGATTTCCATGTATCTGCATCTAGCAGCCCCCTGTCGGGCTACTACTACCTGTGCACGAGTAAGGGGCACTAGAGAACCCAAAACTCTAGTGCACCGACAATGAGCATGAACCATGGACATAGCATATAGGTGGAATAGAATATGGTAGTAGGTTTCAAAGGGGTAAAAGTGGAAAAGAAAGTCTCTTATCAACAAGGCACATCAATGGGCTATGGAGATGCCCATCAATCGATATCAATGCGAGCAGTAGGGCTTGCCATGCTAAGGATGCACTAGAGCTATAAGTGTATGGAATCTCAAATGAAGCTAAGTGGGTGCATAGCCAACTTGCTTGCTCATGAAGACCTCACGCATTTGAGGAAGCCCGTCATCGGAATATACAAGCCAAGTTCTATAATGAAAAATTCCCACTAGCATTTGAAAATGACAACATGAGACTCTCTACATGAAAAACATGGTGTTTTCTCTAAAAACAGGTGTGGAAAAGGAGGTCTAGCATTGTCCCTTCTCTCTTTATCTCTCATTTATTTCTTTTTCTCTCTCTTTTTCTGTTTTTTTGCCTTTTTCTCCTTTTTATTTTTTTTTCTCTGTCTTTTTTTATTTTTCGTACAGAGTCTCATCCCGACTTGTGGGGGAATCATTGTCTCCATCATCCTTTCCTCACTAAGACAGTGCTCTAATAATGACAATCATCACACTTTTATTTATTTACAACTCGATATGAAAGACTACTAAACAATATGACTATATGAATGCCTCTGGCAATTTACCAATATATGCAATGATCTAGCATAACATGTAAACAATGATGAATGGTGGCTTTTCCACAAAGAGTATGTCAGCTACATGATCATGCAAAGCAATATGACAATGAGTGCGCAAGTCATATGATGTAACAGTGCAATTTGCACGGCAATATATCTCAAAACGACGGGAAATGCCATAATAGGTAGGTATGATGGCTATTTTGAGGAAGATATAAGGATGCCTATGTGCAACAAAGCGTATCATTTCATCGGGTTTGGATGCACCAGCGAAAGATGCACCAATCCTTGGGGTGAGAATGGGCAATGCACGGTACCGAAGAGGCTAGCATACTATGAAAAGGTGAGTGTGCGTACATCCATGGATTCACAATAGTCATAAATAACTCACATACTTATTTCCGGTCTTTATTAGCTCTTCCGAAGCAAAGTACTACTCGCATCAAGGTTGTCAGAATCGGGATTTTGAATCGTATTGAAGCCCGGATGATAGGATCGCAAATCGTAGAATCTTCACAATCAGGATCTTAGAAATATAGATTCTATGAACTAAAATCGTAGACTCGGATGGGTCAATTTGGATCATAATGTCGTAGAATCCTATAAAAGAATCGCGATTCTGACAACCTTGACTTGCATGCCCCTAGGGAGGAGGTAGGTAAGAGTTAACCATCGCCCGCCCCCAACCTAAACAGCACTAGGATTTCAAGGAGGAATAAGAATGCTCACAAGTCATCACCATGTCATAACCAATGTTTAGATGAATAGGAAACTAACACTCGTTAACTATCGATATTTGTACTAACCAACAACCATGCACTCCCATCCTTTCATATTACCACATCAATATCATTAACCCACAATTTCTCTTTTATGCGCTACATGAAGGTTTTGATTATGCACTCCTTGAATACCTATCTTTTTTGGACTAGTCTTATAACCAATGTAAATTACCTTCACTATATACTAGACTCTCAAAGAAACTTAAGTGAAGAATGACAGTTCAATTTTTTCTATAAAATCTATATGCCACCATGATCTAAAAGATATAGGTGAAGTACTAGAACAACTACTTAGCTCAAAATATATAAGTGAAGCGCATGTATTATTCTAACAAATCATGGTGAAAATGTATATCTCTCAAGTAGGTGTGTCCAGAAAACAATGATTGTGGCAAACTAAAACAAAAACAAACTAAAACACAAGATTCTCCAAGCAAAACACATATCATGTGATGAATAAAAATGTAGCTCCAAGTGACATACCGATGGATTGAGACGAAAGAGGGGATGCCTCCCGGGGAATCCCCAAGCTTAGACGCTTGAGTATTCCTAGAAATTACCTTGAGGAGCCTTGGGAATACCCAAGATTTGGCTGTTTTCTGCTCCTTATCCCTTCATCCATCATGATTGCACCCAAAACTTGAAAACTTCAGCACACAAAACTCAACAGAAAACTCGTGAGCTCCTTTAGTATGACACGTAAATCAAAAAAATTAGTTATTGTCATAAAATGATTCATATTTTATTAAATAAGTTATTGTAGTATAACTTATCCATGGCTTATACCCTATAATGTAAACCATAGCATCATCCACACAAGCAAACTATGCAAGCAAAAACAGAATCTGTCTAAAACAGAACAGTGTGTAATGATCTGCGCAAACACAATACTTTTGTAACGCCAAAAATTCTGAAAAAATAGGAAACCTTGATTAGTTTGTATACCAATATTTTATAAAATATTCAGATCAAAAATATATTCCAATAAAATCAAATAAATTCTGCACTGGACAAAAGGTGTATGTTTTTGCACCATATCAATCCTACTTATCATTCAAGTCATCACAAAGGCTTTACTTGGCACAAACACTAATTAAACAAAGAAAACAATCATTACATTATGAATAATCATGTTATCACACCATTAAACAAAGTAAAAAACAAAAATTAAAGATAACTATTGGGTTTCCTCCCAACAAGCGCTATCATTTTATGCCCCTAGCTAGGCATAATGCATATTATCAAGTGTTGTTATCTTTGGCACTCGATCCATAGTTGGCCCTCATGATAAATTCATAATCTGGTTTAATTGTATTTCTAGGTAAGTGTTCATCCCTTTATTTAGTGGGAATTTGAATCTTATGTTTCCCTCCTTCATATCAATAATAGCACCTATAGTTTGTGGGAAAGGCCTACTAATTATTATTGGACCAGTCGGATTGCATTCAATGTCAAGCACAATGAAATCCATGGGTAAATAATTTATATTAGCAAGAATAAGAAGATAATTTATTCTACCTAATGGTTTCTTAATAATGGAATTCGCAAGATGCAAGTTAAGGGAAAATTCATTTATATCGGTGAGACCTAGCACATCACATAAAGATTTCGGTATAGTTGAAACACTAGCACAAAGGTCACACAAAGCATTGCATTCATAATCCTTAACCTTAATATTAATATTAGGTTACCACTCATCATGCAACTTTCTAGGAATAGAAACTTCTAACTCGAGTTTTTCTTCATGAGCTTTTAGCATAGCTTCTACGATATGTTTAGTAAAAAGCCTTAGATTTGTTCGTAAGCATGGGGTGAGCTAATAATTGATTGCAGAAAGTACATATGTTCCACTAAAGATAAATTATCATAATTAAAGTCATTGTGATCCAAGATACTGGGTACATCACAATATAATGTTTGGACCTCTCTAAACCCACTTTTTCATTTTTATCATTAAGATCATCACCCACCAAAAAAATGGGGCGCCTTCTAGCTAAGTTTTACTCATCTCCATCCCCTTTATCATATATTTTCAGATTATTAAACAAATATTAAATGTGATAAGTACCAATCAATTTAAGATCTTCATCATGATTGCGGTAAAAATCGGGTGGAAGAGCCTTTTTAAGAATTCTCACTTAGCTCTCAACCTCATGGTCCTCTCCTTACTTTAATTATAGATATTTTGATGGATTTAATAGAATTATTAATATCATTCTTGGGTGCAAATTTTTACTTTTAAGGGTTTCCACATCATGAGCAATCCTATCCACGTTTCTAGGCATATCGACAACTTTATGCAACTTTTCTTCTACCATAGTGTTGAAAATCTTTCGAGAACTAATAAAAATTTAATGGTATTCTCAAAGTAAGTAGTTATCCTATTATTATTGTTGGCTGAATTTCCATAGTAATTAGCATCAGAATTGCCATAGTTATTATAGGAATTACCAAGATATGGCCTTGCATTGAAATTACCTCTATAAGAATTATTGTTGAAATTATTGCGCGAGACAAAGTTCACATCTAGAGAATCATTATTTTGGTCAATCAAAGTAAACAATTTCATATAATTATGATCAACTTAAGCATTCTTGTTTGCAATCATATTCATAAGAGCATCTATTTTATCACTCAAAGTAGTAATTTCTTCAACGATAGAATTTACCTTCTTACCAGTTGGAGCTCGCTCGGTGTGCCATTGAGAATAATTTTTCATGATATTGCCTAAAAGTTTTGTAGCCTCTCCTAATATCACATCCATAAAGGTACCACCTGTAGCAGAATCTAGAAGGTTTCTAGACACAAAGTTTGGTCCATCATAGAAATTTTGTATAATCATCCATAAGTTTAAGCCATGAGTGGGATAATTGCTAATCATCATTTTCATTATCTCCCATGTTTGTGCAATATATTCTTTCTCATGTTTTTCAAAATTCATAATTTGGTTTTGGAGAGATATAATTTTAGTGGAAGGGAAATACTTGGCAATAAAAGCATCCCTACAATTATACCATGTTCCAATACTATTGCAAGGCAAGGATGAAACCCAAGTTTTAGCTTTATCTCTTAATGAAAAAGGAAAATTTTAATTTGACAACCTAATTATCCATGGCCTTTTTCTTATGCATAACACATAAGTCAACAAAGGTGTTGAGATGAGAAGTGGGACCCTCATTAGGACTTCCCGAAAATTGTTCTTTCTGTTGGAAATATGCCCTAGAGGCAATAAATAAAGTGTTTATTATTATATCTCCTTGTTCATGATAATCATTTATTATCCATGCTATAATTGTATTGATTGGAAACACATTACATGTGTGGGTAAATAGACAACACTTTGTCCCTAGTATGCCTCTAGTGAACTAGCTCGTTGGTCAAAGATGGTCAAGGTTTCCTAGCCATTGACATGTGATTTCATTTGATAATGGGATCACATAATTAGGAGAATCATGTGATGGATAAGACCCAAACTACAAACTTAGCATATGATCGTGTCAGTTTAATGCTACTATTTTCTACATGTCAAGTATATGTTTCTATAACCATGAGATCATGCAACTCACGGACACCGGAAGAGTGCCTTGTGTGTATCAAACGTCGCAACGTAAATGGGTGACTATAAATGTACTCTACAGGTATTTCTGAGGGTGTCTGTTGGGTTGGCATGGATCAAGACTGGGATTTGTTACTCCTTATGACGGGGAGGTATCTCAGGGCCCACTCGGTAATACAATATCACAATCAGCCTTGCAAGCAATGTGACTAAGTGTTAGTCACGGGATCTTGTATTACGGAACGAGTAAAGAGACTTGCCAGTAACGAGGTTGAACTAGGTACGGAGATACCGACGATCGAATCTTGGGCAAGTAACATACCGAAGAACAAAGGGAACATCATACGGGATTAACTGAATCCTTGACATAGAGGTTCGACCGATAAAGATCTTCGTAGAATATGTAGGAACCAATATGGGCATCCAGGTCCCACTATTGGTTATTGACCATAGAGGTGTCTCGGTCATGTCTACATAGTTCTCGAACCCGCAGGGTGTGCACACTTAAGGTTTGGTGACGTTTCGGTAGTATAGAGTTATGTATGGTGGTGACCGAAAGGTTGTTTGGAGTACCGTATGAGATCCCGGACGTCACGAGGAGCTCCAGAATGGTCCAAAGGTAAAGATTTATATATAGTAAGTCATGTTTTGGTCGCCGGAAAAGTTTCGGGCTAACTGGTAGTGTACCGGGAGTGCCGGTAGTGTACCGGGAGACCACCGGGAGGGGTATTTCGACCCAAGAGGCTTCATGGGCTGTGGGAGAATAAATACCAGCCTTTTGTGGGCTAGTGGAAGTCCCACACAAGGCCCATGCGGCTAGGGACGAAAAGCCCAAAGGGAAAAAGGTGGAAAAGGCCAAAAAAGGAGGAATCCTAGTCCTACTAGGATTGGAGGAGGAATCCTCCTCTCCTCCCACTTCGGCCGAACCAAGGAGTGCTTGGCCCTTGCCCCAGGTCCTCTCCTCCCTCCCTCTTATATATACTGGAGGTTTTACGGTTTTTGCACAGAATTTTCAGCCACGTGCTGCCCGTTCCTCCTGTGAATAGTTTCTCCTCTAGATCGGATTTCTGTAGTGCTTAGGCGAAGCCCTGCCGGAATAGCTCCACCACCATCACCGGAGCGCCGTCACGCTGCCGGATAACTCTTCTTCCTCTCCTCTCCCTCTTGATGGATCAAGACGGTGGAGATCATAATCAAGCCATACGTGTGCTGAACGCGGAGGTGCCGTCCGTTCGGCGCTAGATCAGAAGGACCGTGATCGAGTTCGCGGGACGGATCGTGATCAAGTTCGCGGAACAGATCATGATTGGATCGCGAGACGGGTCGTGTTTGCATCGAGGACGCTCGGTGATTTGGATCGCGAAGACGTTCGACTACACCTACCGCGTTTCTTAACGCTTCCCGCTTAGCGATCTACAAGGGTACGTAGATCCACTCTCCCTCTCGTAGATGCTCTTCACCATGGATAGGTCTTGCATGAATGTAGGAAATTTTTTTGTTTCCCATGCAACGTTCCCCAACAGTGGCATCATGAGCTAGGTCTATGTGTAGATGAGATCTCGAGTAGAACACAAAGAGTTTGTGGGCGTTGATACTTAGATTGCTTCCTCCCTTGGTCGTTTTTTGGTTCAGTGGTATTGTGAGATGAAGCGGCCCAGACCAACATTACTCGTACGCTTACGAGAGACCGGTTCCCACAACCGCAACTTGTTGCATAGATGGCTTGTGGGTGCCAATTTCTCTCACTTTAGTTGGATCAGATTCGACAAAGGTGATCCTTGAGAAGGTTGAAAAGCAACTAGTGTATCACCGTTGTGGTTTTTACGTACATGAGAATTCTTTTTGCTAGATACCTGTAGCATCCACGTAAAACATGCAACAACAATTAGAGGACGTCTAACTTATTTTTGCAGGGTATGTTGTGATGTGATATGGCCAATTACATGATGTGATATATGTGATGTATGAGATGATCATGTGATGTATAGATTATCACGACTTGCATGTCGATGAGTACGACAACCGGCAGGAGCCATAGGGTTGTCTTTAATTATTGTATGACCTGCATGTCAATCATTAAGCTCTATGTAATGCTTTACTTTATCGCTAAACGGTAGCAATAGTAGTAGAAGCATGTTGGGCGCGACAACCCCGATGGCGACACATTGATGGAGATCAAGATGATGGAGATCATGGTGTCGTGCCGGTGACGATGGAGATCATGCCGGTGCTTTCTAGATGGAGATCAAAAGCACAAGTTCATGGCCATATCATGTCACTTATGATTTGCATGTGATGTTAATCCTTTTATGCACCTTGTGTTGCTTAGGATGATGGTAGCATTATAAGGTGATTCCTCACTTAAATTTCAAGATTAATTGTTTTCTCCCCAAGTGTGCACCGTTGCGAAAGTTCGTCGTGTCGAGACACCACGTGATGATCGGGTGTGATAGACTCTACGTTCACATACAACGGGTGCAAGCTAGTGTTGCACGTGCAGAACACTCGGGTTAAACTTGACGAGCCTAGCATGTACAAACATGGCCTCGGAACACAAGTGACCGAAAGGTCGAACATGAGTCATATAGTAGATATGACCAACATAATGATGTTCACCATTGAAACCACCTTAACTCACGTGATGATCAGACTTGAGTTGGTGAATTTGGATCATGTGACACTCAGATGACCTGAGGGATGTCAATTTGAGTGGGAGCTTTAGTAATTTGATTAATTAAACTCATTATCTTGAACAATAGTCTAAGTAACCTTTGTATATTTATGTTGTAGATCAATGGCTCTTGTAGTAGCACCCCTGAATTTGAATGCGTTCCTAGAGAAAGCTAAGTTGAAAGGTGATGGAAGTAATTTTGTTGACTAGGCCCGTAATCTGAGGATTATCCTCACAGCTTCCTAGAAATCATATGTCCTTGATGCACCGCTTGGTGACCAACCAGAAGACATGTCATCCGAAGATGTTAAGAACGCTTGGGAGGCACGTTCTGGAGATTACTCAATAGTTCAGTGTGCAATATTGTATGGTTTAGAACCGGGATTTCAAAGACGTTTTGAACGTCATGGAGCATATGAGATGTTCCAGGAGTTGAATTTTATCTTTCAAAATAATGCCCGAATCGAGAGGTACGAGACCTCCGATAATTTCTATGCTTGCAAGATGGAGGAGAACGGGTCTATCAGTGAACATATACTCAGAATGTCTGGGTATTCAACTCGTCTAGTGGAGTTGGGAATTGCCCTTCCGCCAGAGGCGATCACTGACAGAGTTCTTCAATCATTGTCACCTAGTTACAAGAGCTTTGTGATGAACTATAACATGCACGGGATGAACAAGTCAGTCGCCAAGCTGTTTGCGATGCTAAAAGTCGCTGAGTCTGAAATCCAGAAAGAACATCAATTGTTGATGGTCAATAAAACCACTAGTTTCAAGAAGAATGGCAACGGCAAGGGCAAGGGAAAGAAGGGTAAAACCAAGAAGGATGGCAAAGCAGTTGCCACTCCTGTAAAGAAGCCCAAGCATGGACCCAAGCCAGAAACTGAGTGCTTTCATTGCAAGGGAACTGGTCACTGGAAGCAGAACTGCCCCAAGTACCTGGCTGACAAGAAGGCGGCCAACTACAAACAAGGTATATATGATATACATGTTATTTATGTGTACCTTACTAGCTCTCGTTGTAGTGCCTAGGTATTTTATACCGGTTCGGTTGCTCACATTTGCAACTCAAAATAGGAACTACGGAATAGACGAAGGCTGGCGAAGGATGAAGTGACGATGTGCGTGGGAAATGGTTCCAAGGTTGATGTGATCGCCGTCGGCATGCTCTCTCTTCGATTACCATCGGGATTAGTGATGAACCTGAATAATTGTTATGTAGTGCCTGCGTTAAGCATGAACATTACATCTGGATCTTTTTTATTGCGAGACGGTTACTCATTTAAATCGGAGAATAAAGGTTGTTCTATTTATATGAGTAATATCTTTTATGGTCATGCACCCAATGTGAGGGGTTTATTCATATTGAATCTTGATAGTGATGATACACATGTTCATAACATTGATGCCAAAATATGTAGAGTTGATAATGATAGTACCACTTTCTTGTGGCACTGCTGTTTAGGTCATATTGGTGTAAAAGGCATGAGGAAGCTCCATGTTGATGGACTTTTGGAGTCACTTGATTTCGAATCACTTGACACATGTGAACCATGCCTCATGGGCAAGATGACTAAAACGCCGTTCTCTGGAACAATGGAACGGGCAAGTGACTTATTGGAAATCATACATACTGATGTGTGCGGTCCAGTGAATGTTACAACGCGTGGTGGATATCATTATTTTCTCACCTTCACTGATGACTTAAGTAGATATGGGTATATTTACTTAATGAAACACAAGTCTGAAACGTTTGAAAAGTGCAAGCAATTTCAGAGTGAAGTTGAGAATCATCGTAATAAGAAGATTAAATTCCTGCAATTTGATCGAGGAGGTGAATATCTGAGTTATGAGTTTGGCAGCCACTTAAGACAATGTGGAATTGTTTCACGGTTGACACCGCCTGGAACAACACAGCGTAATGGTGTGCCCGAACATCATAATCGAATCTTATTAGATATGGTGCATTCTATGATGTCTCTTGCTGATTTGCCACCATCGTTTTGGGGTTATGCATTAGAGGCAGCTGCATTCACTTTAAATAGGGCACCATCGAAATCCGTTGAGACGACGCCATATGAATTGTGGTTTGGCAAGAGGCCAAAGTTGTCGTTTCTTAAAGTTTGGGGATGTGATGCTTATGTCAAAAAGCTTTAGCCTGAAAAGTTGGAACCCAAAGCGGAGAAATGCGTCTTCATAGGATACCCGAAAGAGATAGTCGGGTATACCTTCTATCTCAGATCCGAAGGCAAAGTGTTTGTCGCTAAGAATGGAACATTTCTTGAGAAAGAGTTTCTCTCGAAAGAATTGAGTGGGAGGAAAATAGAACTTGATGAGATTATTGAACCTTTACTTCAACCAGAAAGTAGCGCAACGCAGAAAGTTGTTTCTGTGGAACCTACGATGGTAGAAGAGGAAGTTAATGATGATGATCATGAAGCTTCGGATCAAGCTACTATTGAACCTCATAGGTCGACAAGGCCGCGTACTACTCCTGAGTGGAACGGCAACCTTGTCTTGGAGGTCATGTTGTTGGAAAACAATGAACCTACGAGCTATGGAGGAGCGGTGATGATCCCGGATTTCGAGAAATGGTTAGAGGCCATGAAATTCGGGATGGGATCCATGTATGAAAACAAAGTATGGACTTTGGAAGTATTACATGAAGGGCGCAAGGCCATTCAGAACAAATGTATCTTTAAGAAGAAGACAGACGCGGACGGTAATATCACCGTCTATAAAGCTCGACTTGTGGAAAAGGGGTTTTCACAAGTTCAAGGAGTTGACTACGATGAGACCTTCTCACCCGTAGCGATGCTTAAGTCTGTCAGAATCATGTTGGCAATAGCTGCTTATTTCGACTATGAAATTTGGCAAATGGATGTCAAAACAGAATTCCTCAACGGTTTCCTTGAGGAAGAGTTGTATATGATGCAACCAGAAGGTTTTGTCGATCCAGAGAATGCTGACAAAGTTTGCAAACTCCAGCGATCCATTTATGGGCTAGTGCAAGCATCTCGGAGTTGGAATAAGCGTTTTGAGGAGGTGATCAAAGCGTTTGAGTTTATAGAAGTTTATGGAGAAGCTTGTATTTACAAGAAAGTGAGTGGGAGCTCTATAGCGTTTTAATATTATATGTGGATGACATATTGCTGATTGGAAACAATATAGAAATGCTGGAAAGTGTGAAGGAATATTTGAACAAGAGTTTTCAATGAAGGACCTAGGAGAAGCTGCTTTCATATTAGGCATTAAGATCTATAGAGATAGATTGAGACGCTTAATAGCACATTCACAGAGCACATACCTTGATAAAGTTTTGAAGAAGTTCAAAATGGATCAGTCCAAGAAGGGGTTCTTGCCTGTGTTACAAGGTGTGAAGTTGAGTAAGACTCAATGCCCAGTGACTGCAGAAGATAGAGAAAATATGAGTGTCATACCCTATGCTTCAGCCATAGGCTCTATCATGTATGCAATGGTGTGCACAAGACCCGATGTCAGCCTTGCCATAAGTATGGCCGGAAGGTTTCAAAATGATCATGGAATGGAGCACTGGGTAGCGGTCAAGAATATCCTTAAGTACCTGAAAAAGACTAAGGAAATGTTTGTCGTTTATGGAGGTGATGAAGAGCTCGTCGTAAAGGGTTACGTCGATGCAAGCTTTGACACTTATCCGGATGACTCCTAGTCACAAACCGGATACGTATTTATTCTCAACGGGGGAGCGGTAAGCTAGTGCAATTCCAAGCAAAGCGTGGTAGCCAATTCTACGTGTGAAGCGGAGTACATCGCAGCCTCGGAGGCAGGGAAGGAAGGTGTCTGGATGAAGCAGTTCATGACAGATCTTGGAGTAGTGCCCAGTGCACTGAATCCAGTGAACCTGTTCTGTGACAACACTAGTGCCATTGCTCTGGCCAAGGAACCAAGGTTTCACAAGAGGACCAGACACATAAAGTGACGCTTCAACTCCATCCATGATTACATCGAGGAAAAGGACATAAATATTTGCAAAGTGCACATGGATCTGAATGTTGTAGACCCGTTAACTAAACCTCTTCCAAGGGCTAAACATGATCAACACCAGAACTGCATGAGTGTTCGATTCATTGCAATGTAAATCACATAGTGATGTGAACTAGATTATTGATTCTAGTGCAAGTGGGAGACTGTTGGAAATATGCCCTAGAGCCAATAAATAAAGTGTTTATTATTATATTTCCTTGTTCATGATAATCGTTTATTATCCATGCTATAATTGTATTGATTGGAAACACATTACATGTGTGGGTAAATAGACAACACTTTGTCCCTAGTATGCCTCTAGAACTAGCTCGTTGGTCAAAAATGGTCAAGGTTTCCTAGCCATTGACATGTGATGTCATTTGATAACAGGATCACATCATTAGGAGAATGATGTGATGGACAAGACCCAAACTACAAACGTAGCATATGATGGTGTCAGTTTAATGCTACTGTTTTCTGCATGTCAAGTATATGTTTCTATGACCATGAGATCATGCAACTCACGAACACCGGAAGAGTGCCTTGTGTGTATCAAATGTTGCAACGTAATTAGGTGGCTATAAAGGTACTCTACAGGTATTTCTGAGGGTGTCTGTTGGGTTGGCATGGATCAAGACTGGGATTTGTTACTCCGTATGATGGAGAGGTATCTTAGGGACCACTCGGTAATACAATATCACAATAAGCCTTGCAAGCAATGTGACTAAGTGTTAGTCATGGGATCTTGTATTACGGAACGAGTAAAGAGACTTGTCGGTAACGACATTGAACTAGGTATGGAGATACCGACGATCGAATCTCAGGAAATTAACATACCGAAGAACAAAGGGAACATCATACGGGATTAACTGAATCCTTGACATAGAGGTTCGAACGATAAAGATCTTCGTAGAATATGTAGGAACCAATATGGGCATCCAGGTCCCACTATTGGTTATTGACCGTAGAGGTGTCTCGGTCATGTCTACATAGTTCTCGAACCCGCGGGGTCTGCACACTTAAGGTTTGGTGACGTTTCGGTAGTATAGAGTTATGTATGGTGGTGACCGAAAGGTTGTTAGGAGTCCCGGTTGAGATCCCGGACATCACGAGGAGCTCCGGAATGGTCCGGAGGAAAAGATTCATATATAGGAAGTCCTGTTTTGGTCGCCAGAAAAGTTTCGGACTAATCGGTAGTGTACCGGGAGTGCCGGTAGTGTACCGGGGGACCACCGGGAGGGGTATTTCGACCCAAGAGGCTTCATGGGCTGTGGGAGAATAAATACCAGCCTTTTGTGGGCTAGTGGAAGTCCCACACAAGGCCCATGTGGCTAGGGAAGAAAAGCCCAAAGTGAAAAAGGTGGAAAAGGGCCAAAAAAGGAGGAATCCTAGTCCTACTAGGATTGGTGGAGGAATCCTCCTCTCCTCCCACTTCGGCCGAACCAAGGAGGGCTTGGCCCTTGCGCCAAGTCCTCTCCTCCCTCCCTCTTATATATACTGGAGGTTTTAGGTTTTTTGCACAGAATTTTCAGCCACGTGCTGCCCGTTCCTCCAGTGCATAGTTTCTCCTCTAGATCGGATTTCTGCAGTGCTTAGGCGAAGCCCTGTCGGAATAGCTCCACCACCATCACCGGAGCGCCATCACGCTGCCGGAGAACTCTTCTTCCTCTCCGCTCCCTCTTGCTGGATCAAGACGGCGGAGATCGTCCTCAAGTCGTACGTGTGTTGAACGCGGAGGTGCCATCCGTTCGGCGCTAGATCGGAAGGACCGTGATCGACTTCGCGGGATGGATCGTGATCAAGTTCGCGGAACGGATCGTGATTGGATCGTGGGACGGATCGTTATTGGATCGCGGGACGCTCGGCGATTTGGATCGCGAAGACGTTCGACTACACTAACCGCGTTTCTTAACGCTTCCCGCTTAGCGATCTACAAGGGTACATAGATCCACTCTCCCTCTCGTAGATGTTCATCACCATGGATAGGTCTTGCGTGAACGTAGGAAATTTTTTTGTTTCCCATGCAACGTTCCCCAACACTTTCATCACAAGATTTAGCAATGTTGCATTAATATCATAAAACTCCGCACTAGTGGAGGGTTGTATTGGCGTACTAATAAAATCATTATTATTAGTATTTGAGAAATCACACAACTTAGTTGTATCTTCAAACATGGTGACGAAACAAGTAATCTAGCAAGAAAACGTGTAAAGTAGACAACTAAGCAAACAAGCAACTATAAATATTTTTGTATTTTTGATTTTTTTATAGCAAGCAAAATATAACAGAAAATAAAATGAAGAACAAGTAAATGACAATTCGTGAGAAGGTACTTGATAGGAATTTGATGATGCTCCTCGGCAACGGCACGAGAAATCCTTCCTGATACTTGTAAACTACATTGGGGTTTTCCCCGAAAAGGATGGGATGATGCGGCACAGTAGAGGTAATTATTTCCCTCAGTGAGAACCAAGGTTAATGAACCAATAGGATAAGCACGAAAACTACCATCTTCAGCGCCTACGCACGAAAGAGCAAACACTTGCACCCAACCCGGGCAAGGGGCAAGAGGGTTGTCAATCCCGTTGAACTCGTTACTTGCAAGCGATAAGTAGTGATTGATAGATAGTTTGATAAATATAAATTATAAATAAAAATAAAGTAAATTATGGCAGAAAGGTATTTATAATTTTTATAATTATACTTGTGAGGAGACCTGGGGGCATAGTGTTCATTAGAGACTTCCCTCTCCAAGAAAGCATATGGTGGGTAAAAAAATTACTGTTGGGCATTGATAGAAAAGCGCATAGTTATGCAATATTTATTCATGACAATGACCATGTATATAGGCATCACGTTCATAAACAAGTACACCGACTCCTGGCCACATCTACTAATATTACTCTATCCATCGACCGCTATCCAACATGCATCTAGAGTATTAAGTAAAATTGGAGTAATGCTTGGAGGATGATGACATGATGTAGATAAACTAAATCCAATCAATATGAATTAACCCCTTCATTTTACCCTTAGTGGGAGAAATACAATACGTGTCATGTCCCTTTCTATCACTTGGATTAAACATCGCAAGATTTAACCCACTACAACGCCCACTCCCACTTAAAGATAAATCAATCTAGTTGGCCAAACCCAACCGATAGATTGGAGAGCATTACGAAGCTATAACAATCATGCAGATAAAATACCAGCAAGTATTCAATATCTTCTCATGAATAATCTGAACATGAACCCACAATTCATCGAATCCCAACAAACACACCGCAAAGATTGATTACATGAGACAGATCACCACAGGAATCGCGCGGATCTTGGCAATAAAGAACATAGAGAGAGATAGCCATCTAAATACTAACTATGGACCTATAGGTACGTGGTGAACTACTCACACATCGCCATGGGAGCATCAAGGTTGATGTAGAGGCCCTCTGTGATCAATCCCCCCTCTGACAAGGCACCGAAACAGGGCTCCAGATGGGCAACAAATGGAACAAAGATTTGAAGCGGCGGAAAAAGTGTTTCGGGAGGCTCTCTAGGGTTTTTAGAATATATGTGAATTTATATGCCATACATCAGGGCCAGGAGAGCGGGGAGGTGGCTCCAAGACATCACGGCACGGCCACCCCCTCCCACTTGGGCGCACCCTGTTGGCTTGAGGGCACCTCGTGTCCCCTCCAGTCTTGCTCCAAAGCTTCCAGGTCTAATTTTCGTCTGGAAAAAATCATCAAAAAATTCAGGGTATTTGGACTTCATTTGGTACAGTATTCCTGAAAAGTCAAAAACATGCAGAAAACAACAGGCGAGACTTGGCAGTGGGTTTATAGGTTAGTGCTCGAAAATAATATAAAACAACAAATAAATGCTTAAAATATCCTAGAATGATAATATAATACCATGGAACAATAAAAAATTATAGATACGTTGGGTACGTATCACTATCAATCTATGTAATATGCACGAATTTGAATTTTATATTAACGTTGTTGTCTATTGCTTGAGAGACTAACTGTGGCGAATCTAGGAATGAAATGAAGGTTAGGCCAAATCTTGTTGTCAAAATAAGCTCAGAATTTACTTACTAATCTTGATGTCCTAATCTTTCGATGTGTTGTCAAACAATGGCGGGGCTACCAAAAAAATGTTGGGTGGGCCGGATAGTAAAAACAATGCTACCAAACTAAAAATCAATACATTATTGTGGGAAAAATTCAATGTAAAACTTTGTTTTTCTACAACCCTGGGTGGGACATGGCCCTTTGAGCATTGCCATAGCTCCGCTAGTGTTGTCAAAATTGCATGTATAATCATACAAATTCACTTCCTGTTTTCCATGCGCCATCGGGTATTAAACGAGATTCATACAAATCATGAGTCATTCAAAGTGCATGCAAACAACCCAAAATACAATCTAGTCTTAGCATACAGGTTCATGCATATTTTATTTAAATAGAATGACAAATTCGGCGCAACGATACTCCCAAATCCTAAACTAAATCTTATGGTTTAACCTGCGAGCGGCATGTGGCAAGCACGTCGTCGAAGATAAGGCCATCCAGAAGGCACGTCGCGCGGCGACGTCAATGTGTGGCATCAGGTTGGGGTCATCAAAGCATTGCATCTGAGCGGCGCAGTGCTGCTCGATGATCTACGGACATGTTGGGCTGTTAGGATCGAAACCTGGATGCGCCCTCTCCTCCAGCGTCAGACCTGCACAAAACCTATGGACAGCGCACGCAAGGGCAATTGTACCGATGATGGGAACAGGCGCCACTAGAACTCCCCCCGCACTCATAACCCATCCAGTTGGTAGATGCATGTCCGACAGCGTCGTGATGTCGCGGATGGAGAGAAGCTTAGCTTCATGGAGAGTGATACTATGGGGCCACGCCATGGATGCGGAAGGGGAGGAGGTATAGGAGGGGCTAGAGTTTGTGTTGCGGTGGTGCCGGCGACGGTTAAGGTTGTGGAGGCGAGCGGGGAAATGGGATGGGGTTGCATATATGGCACGGGAAGGGGTGAGTTTGCATTGTTAAGCCACCATCAATAAGTGTGACAACGCAACTCCCCGTGTGCGAAAACGCGAGCAGTGGTCTACATGGAAACAGTAGAGATGCCTATTCAGTTTGCATGCCCATGGGTCCCACATGTCAGCCACAGACTATGTAGGATCAACCGGTGATGAAAAAACAGTAATGCATGTGGCCAAATGTAGGTCTGCCATGACTGTTTGCACCGGTGACGGGAATGCATGCAGCCTTACTATTGGGGAACGTTGCATGGGAAACAAAATAATTCATACGCACTCGCAAGATCTATCAATGGAGATGCATAGCTATGAGAGGGGAGTGTGTCTACATACCCTTGCAGATCGCTAAGAGGAAGCATTAATAAACGTGGTTGATGTAGTCGAACGTCTTCGTGATGCAATCACGATTCGTCCCGCGATCCAATAAGATCTGTCTCGATCTAGTGCCGAACGGACGGCACCTCCGCGTTCAGCACACGTACAGCTCGATGACGTCTCCGCCTCCTAGATCCAACGAGCAAGGGTGGAGTATTTGATGATTTCTTCGGCAACACGACGGCGTGGTGATGGTGGTGGTGGTGCTATCCCAGTAGGGCTACACCTAGCGCTACCGAAACCGCGAACGGAGGAGAAAACGATCTAGGAAGAGAAGGGCGCCAAGGGCTTCGTGTGTACTCTTGGGGCACCCCCTACCCTCTATATATAGGTGGAGGGGCGTGGGGAACAGCCCTTCCAAGCCCTAGGGCGCAGCCAAGGGGCGAGGAGGTGGAATCCTAGTCCCCCTCCTTCCATTCCATACAAAGGTGGACTTTCCACCTTTCCCAACTGCATAGGCCTTGAGGGACTTGTGCGCTTGGTCCAATAAGGCCACGGTGTCTCCCCTCAGCCCATGCAAAAGCTTGGGACATGGTGGAACCCTTGGTGGACTTCTGGACTCCTATGGAAGTTTCTAGAACCTTCTAGAAGCTTCCTGGTACAATACCGAAAAAACCCAAAACTTTTCTTGTAGCCAAAATATGCCTTCTCATATATAAATCCTTACATCCGGGCCATTCCAGAGCTCCTCATGACGTCTGGGATCTCATCTAGGACTCCGAACAACTTTCGGTCACCAACATGTATAACTCATCAAAACTATATCGTCGCCGAATGTTAAGAATGCAGACCCTGCGGGTTCGAGAACTATGCAGACATGACCGAGACACCTCTACGGTCAATAACCAATAGAGGGACCTAGATGCCCATATTGGCTCCTACATATTCTACTACGATCTTTATCGGTCGAACCACGATGTCAAGGATTCAATCAATCATATATGCAGTTCCCTTTGTCCGTTGGTATGTTACTTGACCGATATTCGATCGTCGGTATGTCCATACCTAGTTCAATATCGTTATAGGCAAGTCTCTTTACTCGTTTTATAATACAATATCCTGTGACTAAATCCTTAGTCACATTGCTTGCAAGCTTCTTATGATGTTGTATTACTGAGTGGGCCCAAAGATACATCTCCGTCATACAGAGTGACAAATCCCAATCTTGATCCACGCCAACCCAACAGACACCCTCGAAGATACCTGTAGAGCACCTTTATAGTCACCGAGTTATGTTGTGATGTTTGATACAAACAAGGCATTCCTCCGGTGTCAGGGAGTTGCATGATCTCATGGTCATAGGAACGGATACTTGACATGGATAAAGCAGTAGCAATAAACTAACACGATCATATGCTATTCTTACGGTTGGGTCTTGTCCATCACATCATTCTCCTAATGATGTGATCTCGTTATCAAATGACAACTCATGTCTATGGTCAGGAAACCTTGACCATCTTTGATCAACGAGCTAGTCTAGTAGAGTCTTACTAGGGACACCTTGTTGTCTATGTATCCACACATGTATTTGAGTTTCCAATCAATACAATTATAGCATGGATAATAAATGATTATCATGAACAAGTAAATATGATAATAACTAACTTATTATTGCCTCTAGGGCATATTTACAATAGTCTCCCACTTGCACTAGAGTCAATAATCTAGTTCACATCACCATATGATTAACACTCACATCACCATGTGATTAACACCCAATGAGTTTTGGGGTTTGATCATGTTTTGCTTGTGAGTGAGGTTATAGTCAAATATGTCTGTAACATTCATATCCGTGTATTCTTTGCAACTCTCTGTACTATAGATGATGCTACCACTCTCCACTTGGAGCTATTCCAAACGGCTGCTCCACTATATGCATCCGGTTTGCTACTCAGAGTCGTCCGGATTGGTGTCAAAGCTTGCATCGATGTAACCCTTTACGACAAACTCTTTATTACATCATAATCAAGAAACATTTCCTTGATGCCAAATTTACTAAGGATAATTTTGACCGTTGTCCAGTGATCCACTCCTGGATCACTCTTGTACCCCTTGCCAGACTAATGGCAAGGCACATATCACATGCGGTACACAACATGGCATACAGTATAGAGCCTACGGATAAGGCATAGGGGACGACCTTCGTCCTTTCTCTTTCTTCTGTCGTGGTCAAACTTTGAGTCTTACTCAAATTCATACCTTACAACACAGCCAAGAACTCCTTCTTTGACTGACCTATTTTGAACTCCTTCAAAATCTTGTCAAGGTATGTATTCATTGAAAGCTTTATCAAGCGTCTTGATCTATATCTATAGATCTTGATGCCCAATATTTAAGTAGCTTCATACCAGGTGTTCCTTTGTAAAACTCCTTTCAAACAACCCTTTATGCTTTCCAGAAATTCTACATCATTCCCGATCAACAATATGCCTTCCACATATACTTATCAGAAATGCTATAGTGCTCCCACTCATTTTCTTGTAAATACAAGTTTCTTATAAACTTTGTATAAACCCAAAAGCTTTGATCACATCATCAAAGTGTATATTCTAACTCCGAGATTCTTGCTCCGGTCCATAGAAGGATCGCTTGAGCTTGCATACCTTTTACCATCCTTAGGACTGACAAAACATTCTAGTTGTATCACATACAACCTTTCCTCAAGGAAACCGTCAAGGAAACGATGTTTTGACATCCATCTGTCGGGTTTCATAATCGAAAAATGTAGCAACTGCTAACATAATTCCAACAAACTTCAGCATCGCTACGGGTGAGAGAGTCTCATCATAGTCAACTCCTTGAACTCGTCGGAAACTTATTTGCGATAAGTCGAGCTTTATAAATGGTGACATTTACCATCAGTGTTTGTCTTCTTCTTAAAGGTCCATTTGTACTTAACGGCATGTCGTTCATCGGGCAAGTCTACCAAAGTCCATACTTGATTTTCATACATGGATCCCTTCTCAGATTTCATGGCTCCTAGCTATTTGTTGGAATCCGGGCTCAGCATCTCTTCTTCATAGCTCATAGGCTCACTGTTGCCCAACAAAATGACCTCCAAGATAGGATTGTCATGCCACTTAGGGGCGGCACGAGTCCTTATCGACCTACGAGGCTTGGTAGTAACTTGATCCGAAGCTTCGTGATCATTATCATTTGCTTCTTCTTCACTTGGTGTAGGCGCCGCAGAAACATCTTTCTGCGCCGTGCTACTCTCCAACTGAAGTGACAATTCAACAACCTCATCAAGTTCTAGTTTCCTCCCACTCAATTCTTTCGAGAGAAATTCTTTCTCGAGAAAGGACCCAGTTTTATCAACAAACACTTTGCCCTCAGATATGAGATAGAAGGCATACCCAACTTTATCCTTAGTGTATCCTATGAATATGCACTATTTCGCTTTAGGTCCGAGCTTATCAGTCATAAGTGTTGCATTCCCAAACTCTAAGAAATGATAGCTTAGGTTTCTGCCAAACCATAATTCATACGGTGTCATCTCAACGGAATTAGATGGTGCCCTATTTAAAGTGAATGTGGATTTCTCTAATGCATAACCCCAAAACGATAGTGGAAAATTGGTAAGAGACATCATAGTACGCACCCTATCCAATAGAGCACGACTATGATGTTCATACACACC
This sequence comes from Hordeum marinum, assembly GCA_022496015.1. Classification (NCBI taxonomy): domain Eukaryota; kingdom Viridiplantae; phylum Streptophyta; class Magnoliopsida; order Poales; family Poaceae; genus Hordeum; species Hordeum marinum. Next base: position 117,324,403 of record CM039672.1, read on the forward strand.
GTCACACTATGGTGTTCCAGGTGCCGTGAGTTGTGAGACAACTTCCACATTGTCTTAAGTTGTATACCAAACTCGTAACTTAGATATTCACCTCCACGATCATATCATAGACATTTTATCTTCTTGTCACGATGATCTTAAACTTCACTCTGAATTTGCTTGAACTTTTCAAACGTTTCAGACTTGTTTTTTCATTAAGTAAATATACCCATATCTACTCAAATCATTAGTGGAGGTAAGAAATAACGAGATCCACCGTGCGCCTCTACAATCATCGGGCCGCACACATCAGTATGTATGACTTCCAACAAGTCACTTGCCCGCTCCATTTACCAGAGAATGGGGTTTAGTCATCTTGCCTAAGAGGCATGGTTCGCATGTATCAAGAAATTCAAAATCGAGTGATTCCAAAGATCCATTAGCATGGAGTTTATTCATGCACTCTATACCAATATGACCTTAGCGGTAATGCCACAAGTATGTGATACTATCATTATTAACTTTGCATCTTTTCAGCATCAATATTATGAACATGTGTATCATTACGATCGATATTCAATAAACCATTCACATTCGGTGCATGACCATTGAAGGTATTATTCATGTAAACAGAATAACCATTATTATCTGACTTAAATGAATAACCATATTGCGATAAACACGATCTAGTCATGTTCATGCTCTACGCAAACACGAAATAACATTTATTCGGTTTAACACTAATCTCGAAGGTAGAGGGAGCATGCGATGGTGATCACATCAACCTTGGAAACACTTCCAACACACATCATCACCTCGCCCTAGCTAGTCTTTGTTTATTCCGTAGCTTTTATTTCGAGTTACTAACATTAGAAACTGAACCGGTATCTAATACCTAGGTGCTACTAAGAGTACTAGTAAGGTACACATCAATAACACCTATATCAAATATACTTCTGTTGACATTGCCAGCCTTCTTATCTAGTAAGTATCTAGGGTAGTTCTGCTTGAGTGACCGTTCTCCTCATAATAGAAGCACTTAGTCTCGGGTTTGGTTTCAACCTTGGGTTTCTTCATTGGAGCAGCAACTGGCTTGCCATTCATGAAGTTTCTCTTCTTGCCCTTGCCCTTCTTGAAACTAGTGGTTTTACTAACCATCAACATTTGATGCTCCTTCTTGATTTCTACCTTCTTCGTAGTGTCAAATCTTGTGAATAGCTCAGGGATCATCTTTTCCATCCCTGGCATGTTTATAGTTCATCAATGGTGATAGTAGATTTGTGGCACTGACTTGGAGAACTATATCAATAATTATATTATCTGGAAGATCAACTCCCACACGATTCAAGCGATTGTATCACCCAGACAATCTGAGCACATGCTCACCGATTGAGCTATTCTCCTTCATCTTGCAGGCAAAGAATCTTCTTGGAGGTCTCAAACCTCTCAACGCAGGCACGAGCCTGAAATCCAATTTCAGCTCTTGGAACATCACATATGCTCCGTGACGTTCAAAATGTATTTGGAGCCTGAATTCTAAGTAGTAGTGCATGATGCACTGAACTATCAAGTAGTCATCATAACGTGCATGTCAGATGTTCACAACATCCACAGTCACCGCTTGAGGGGGTGGCGCACCGAGCAGTGCATTGAGGACATAAGCCTTCTGTGCAGTAACTGAGGACAATCCTTTGATCATGGACCTAGTCCGCATAATTTCTACCATCATCTTTCAACTCTATTTTCTCTAGGAATGTATAAATACACAAGGGAGCTATAGCGCGAGCTACGGATCTACAACATAATTTTGCAAAGACAACTTTAGACTATGTTCATGATAATGAGTTCAATTAATCATATTACTAAAGAACTCCCACTCAAATCAACATCCCTTGGGTTGTCTAAGTGTGACATGATCCAAATCCACCAACCCATGTCTGATCATCATGTGAGATGAGGTGGTTTCAATGGTGAACATCTCCATGTTGATCATATCTACTATATGACTCATGTTTGAGCTTTTGGTCCCCTGTGTTCCGAGGCCATGTCTGTGCATGCTAGGCTCATCAAGTTTAACCCAAGTGTTCCGCATGTGCAAAACTGGCTTTCACCCGTTGTATGTGAACGTAGAATCTATCACACCCGATCATCACGTGGTGCTTCAAGATGACAAACTTTCGCAACGATGCACACTCGGGGAGAACACAATTTTATCTTGAAATTTCAGTGAGGAATCACCTTATAATGCTACTGTTGTCCTAAGCAAAATAAGATGCATAAAATTATTAAAATCACATGCAAATCATAAGTGACATGATATGGCCATGAACTTGTGCTTTTGATCTCCATCCCCAAAGCGTCGGCATCATCTCCATCGTCACTGGCACGACACCTGATCTCCATCATCGTGTTGTCATCGGGTTTGTCACGCCAACCATGCTTCTACTACTATTGCTACCGTTTAGCGATAAAGTAAAGCATCACATAGCGCTTAATGATTGACAACAGGTCATACAATAGTTAAAGACAACCCCATGGCTCCTGCCGGTTGCATTATTCATCGACATACAAGTCGATATAATTATTACAAAACATGATCATCTCATACATCAAATATATTTCATCATGTCTTTGGCCATATCATATCACAACATACCATGCAAAAACAAGTTAGATGTCCTCTAATTTGTTGTTGCATGTTTTATGTGGCTGCTATGGGTATCTAGCAAGAACAGTTCTTACATACACAAAACCACAATGCTGATAATCAAGTTGCTTTTTAACCTTCTACAAAGACCGCCTCTGTCGAATCCGATTTAACAAAAGTGGGAGAGACAAACACCCGCCAGCCATCTTTATGCAACAAGTTGCATGTCAGTCGATGGAACCGGTCTCTCATATGTGGACGAGTAAGGTTTGTCCAACCCGCTTCATCCCACAATACCGCCGAATCAAGATAGGACTAAGGAGGTAAGAAATCTGAACATCGACGCCCACAAACTCATTTGTATTCTACTCGTGCATACCATCTACACATAGACCTAGCTTTGATACCACTGTTGGGGACCGTCGCATGGGAAACAAAAAGTTTCCTATGCACACGCAAGATCTATCCATGGAGATGCATAGTTACGAGAGGGGGAGTGTGTATACATACCCTTGTAGATCTCTAATCGGAAGTGTTAATAAACGTGGTTGATGTAGTCGAATGTCTTCGCAATCCAATCACGATCCGTCCCGCGATCCAATCATGATCCGTCCCGATCAACTGCCGAACGGACAGCACCTCTGCGTTCAGCACACGTACATCTCAATGATGTCTCTGCCTCCTCAATACAGCGAGTGAGGGTGGAGTAGTAGATGAGTTCTCCGGCAACACAATGACATGGCAGCAGTTGTGGTGGTGCTATCCTGGTAGGGCTATGCCTAGCGCTACCGAAACCACAAACGGAGGAGAAAACCTTCTAGGGAGAGAGAGAGGGGTGCCAAGGGCTTCATGTGTCCTCTTGGGGCGCCCCCTCCCCTCTATGTATAGGTGGAGTGGCGTGGGGAACAGCCCCTCCAAGCCATAGGGCGCAGCCAGGGGGAGGTGGAATCCTAGTCCCCCTCATTCCCTTCCATACAAAGGTGGACTTTACACCTTTCCCAACTACATGGGCCTTGAGGGACTTGTGCTCTTGGCCCACTGAAAGCACAATTTTCTCCCTTGGTGGTTTTGATAATTCATTACAACATACATTGTCTCTTGGACTAATACTTTTACCTAGTGTATTTCAGATAAAGTCCATAGAGAGATGGGTTGGCAAAAAGGAGTGTGAAGAGTATCCCCATGAAGAAGAAGGAGAAGGAATAGCATTGGCCAAGCTTCAAGAAAGTGGACTCTACATTTTACATTTGTGAGAAATCACTTTGAGTCCATAGGAAAGCCAATACTGTTAAAAGGGGGTATGGTTTTGTTGGTGAACAAAATGCTCATATGAGCACAAGTGATAGTCACCACATACACCCACAAGCTCTTCCACAAAAGTCTGTCCAAATCCAAATATTCGAAATCAGTGCAACAACCATTTTCCACTTGGTGCCACCGATTCCAAACCCTAGACAGACTCAGCCAAACCCTACCTTTTTGGTGCAACCGATTCTGCATTCAGTGCCACCGAGTTTGGTTGCTAACTTTCTGTTACGCAAATGCACAATATCGGTCCCTCTGAGATTGTTGGATCGGAGTCACCGAGATTGGGCAATCTGACCATTGGTCACCTTATCGATGCAACCAAGTTTCCCATATCGGTCTCACCGAGGTTCAAAAGTTGCCACCTTTTGGTCATTTCGGTACCACCGAGATTAACACATCGGTGTCACCGAGTTGGTCATTTTGTGTGTAACAGTTGGATTTTTGTAGATGCCTATATATACCCCTCCACCACCACTCACTCGCAAGAGAAGCACTCAGAACAGTTCCCCACTCATACCTACTGATTTTCTGAGAGAGAGCCACCTACTCATGTGTTGAGATCATGCCATTCAATTCCTACCATATGAATCTTGATCTCTAGCCTCCCCAAGTTGCTTTCCACACAATCAATCTCTTCTACCAAGCCAAATCTGTCAGATAGTGATTGTGTGTTGAGGAGTCTATCATCTTGAAGCACAAGAGCAAGGAGTTCATCGACACGATCGAGCCTTTTACCTTTTGGAGGGTGGTGCCTCCTAGATTGGTTAGGTGTTGCTTGGGAGCCTCCTACTTCATATTGTGGAGTGAACCAAGAAGTTTGTAAGGGCAAGGAGATCGCCTACTTCGTGAAGATCTACCCCGAGTTAGGATAGTCCTCCGTGGACGTAGGCCGTCATGGTATAGTCAAGGTTGCTTCTTCGTGGAACCCTCCGTGGGTAGAGCCATCCGTGGACTCTCACGACCGTTACCCTTCGTGGGTTGAAGACTCCATGAACGTTGATATATGATAGAATCACCTATCGGAACCACGGGAAAATCTTGTGTCCCTCATGTGTTTGATCTATCTATCTCTACTCCTTACTTATATGTGCAATGTCTTTACTTTCCGCTGCTATACTTGATGACTTGCATGTGTAGGGTGTTCTAGATTTGCTATGTATGCTAAAAACTGTCAACACTTGATTTGTGCTTGAGGTAGTTCCCCTCTAGACATACACTTCTAGTCATCCCACAATTGGTATCAGAGCTTTGGTCTCCATTGCTTTGGTTTCAACACCGTGGAGGAAGATGGATGTGTCTAGTGTGGAGAGTTTGTATTGTAGAGTGTCCATTCTTGATGGTGAGTACTATAGTAGATGGGAGAATGCCATGATTGATCTATTTGACAAATTTCATTTGCGAAAACATATTGAAAATCCCTATGTGCTCCCCGTTGATGAATTGCATGACACACATGAAGAGGAAATTAACATGCTTGGTAACCTAAGAACTGTCAATCTTATTGTTAGAGGTTTACCAAGATTCGTCCTTTCTCAATTGAAGAACTTTGCATGTGCTTATACTTTGTGGAATGATTTGGAGAAACGATATCCAAATCTGTCATTAGGAAATATTGATGAAATTCTTCATAAAATTGTTGCTTTTCGCAAAATGAAGCCTAGTGATCCAAACTTTGGTAAATGTCTATTTGAGCTCCATGATCTTATGCATGCTAAAGGAGATGTCACTACTATCAACAACGTTGTTATTGAAGCCATTCGCATTCATAAACTTGAATGTTGTCATGGTTACGATTCTAACGAGTCTCTTGGTTTCTATGACGAGGAGATTCCACCGAATGATGACAATGAAGAACATCGCTACTACGATGAAGATGAGTTGTTCGACATCGAGCATGAAAAGATCATGAGGAATCTAAGTCTAATGGCAAACTTCAAGGATTACATGTCCGGTGGAAAAGAGTGGATTCTTGATAGTGGATGCACGAATCACATGACTGGTGATAAAGACATGTTTCAAGAGATCACGCCTAATCAAGGACCTCAAGGTACGTGAACTTTGGAGACAACTCTAAGGGTAAGGTACTTGGCCTTGGTAAGGTGGTCATATCTCATGATAGCTCAATTCAAAATGTGATGCTTGTTGAATCCCTTGGTTACAATCTTCTTTCCGTATCTAGACTAGGAGACTTCGGTTTCAATGTGCTATTTACTAAAGTAGATTGCCAATTGTTTCGATCTGATAATCATAACATTGTGTTTATCGGTATTCATAGAGGTGATCTATTCATTGTTGATTTCACTAAAAAGGCCCAACCTCATACTTGTCTCATTGCAAAATCATCTAAAGGTTGTCTATGGCATAGAAGGCTTGGACATGTAGGCATGCACAATCTAGATAAGCTTATCAAGGCGCTCGTATTGTTGGTGTTAAAGATGTTATCTTTGACAAAGATAGACTTTGTAGCGCTTGTCAAGCAGGAAAGCAAGTAGGTGGAAGTCATCCGATCAAGAACATCATGACTACTAGGAGACCACTCGAGTTACTTCATATGGATCTCTTTGGTCCCAATGCTTACAAGAGTCTCGGTGGAAACTCTTATGGTCTAGTTATAGTTGATGATTTTTCCAGATTTACGTGGGTATTTTTTTTCTTGATGATAAGTCGCAGGTACAAAAGATCTTCAAGAACTTCGCTCGCAAAGCGCAAAATCAGTTTGAAGTGAAGATCATGAAGGTTCGGAGCGATAGCGGATCGGAGTTCAAGAACTCTCGTGTGGATACCTTTCTTGATGAACAAGGCATCTCACATGAGTTGTCGGCTACGTACAGACCTCAACCAAATGGAGTTGTTGAGAGAAAGAACCGGACGCTCATTGAGATGGCAAGAACGATGCTTGATGAATACAAGACGCCAAAACACTTTTGGGCAGAAGCCGTGGAAACAGCATGTCATGCCACAAACCGACTTTACTTGCACAAGCTTCTCGGTAAAACGGCATACGAGCTTCTCACCGGTAACAAAGCCCAAGTTGGATACTTTCAAGTATTCGTCTCAAAGTGCTACATTCTTGATAAGCATCGTTGTACTAAATTTTCCCCTAAATCTCATGAAGGATTCCTACCTGGTTATGGATCGAACTCTCACACTTACCGTGTCTACAACAACTTCACTCGAAAAGTTGAAGAGACGGTAGATGTGAAGTTCGATGAATCTAATGGTTCGCAAGTCTAACAATTGCCAAATGATGTAGGTGATAAGGACCCTTCGGAAGCTATCCAAGACTTGTCTATTGGCAAGATTCATCCCATGGAGGTGAAGGAAAGTACCTCATCAACTCAAGTGGAAGCCCCCACTTCACGTCAAGGTGAACCACAACCTGACATGGAGGCGTCCACAAGCGATACACGACGATATGAAGAAGAGGAGAAAGTGCATCATGAAGATCCATCCCAACCTCCTTCACGACCTCCTCGAGGGAACGACGCCTTCAACAACAACAAAGATGAAGGAGATGATGAAGAAGAAGCTCCACCATCCAACAATCAAAAGCTAACCAGAGTTCGAGCACAAGTGACCAAGAACCAACCCCTAAACCAAATTTTTGGTGACATACAAACCGGTAGAATCACTCGCTCTAAAACTCGTCTAGCTAACTTTTGTGAGCATTATTCTTTCATCTCTAGCGTTGAACCCTTGAAGGTAGAACAAGCTCTTGAAGATGCGGATTGGGTGAACGCTATGCATGAAGAGCTTTACAAATTTGATAGGAACGAAGTGTGGACACTCGCGGAGAAGCCCGAGAATGAGCAAAACATCATTAGAACCAAATGGGTGTTTCGGAACAAGCAAGATGAAGACGGTCAAGTCGTTCGCAACAAGGCACGTCTCATAGCCCAAGGATATATGCAAGTCGAAGGTATGGACTACGTTGAGACTTACGCCCCCGTTGCTAGATTAGAAGCTATTAGAATTCTTCTTGCCTATGCTAATCACCATGATATCACGCTTTATCAAATGGACATTAAAAGTGCCTTTTTAAATGGTGAGATTGAAGAAGAGGTCTACGTTAAGCAACCACCTGGTTTTGTGAATCCTAAGAAACCTAATCATGTTTACAAGCTTCATAAAGCCCTTTATGGTCTTAAGCAAGCTCCTCGTGCTTGGTATAAATGTTTAACGAAGTTTCTCATCGAAAAAGGGTTTGAAATTGGTAAAATTGACGCAAACTTATTCACAAAGAGGGTTAATGGTGAATTATTTGTGTGCCAAATTTATGTGGATAATATTATCTTTGGATCTACTAACCCACAATTTAGCGAGAAGTTTACAAGGTTGATGTCACAGAAGTATGAGATGTCTATGATGTGTGAGCTGAAATTTTTTCTTGTCTTGCAAATTAAACAATCAAGAGAAGGAACTTTCATCTCTCAAACTAAGTACACTAAGGACTTAATCAAGAAGTACAACATGCAGGAGTGCAAAGGTATGAAAACTCCCATGACCACTAGCGGACACGATGAACTCACTAAGGAGGGTGAACCTGTTGATCAAAAGGTTTATCGATCAATGATTGGTTGATTGCTTTATCTTTGTGCCTCCCATCTAGATATTATGCTTAGTGTTTGCATGTGTGCTAGATATCAAGTTGCACCTAAAGAATGTCATCTTAAGGCTGTCCAACGTATTGTGAGATACTTGATCCATACACCAAACTTTGGCATTTGGTATCCCAAGGGATCTTCTTTTAATCTTGTCGGCTACTCCGACTCAGACTATGCCGGTGACAAGGTTGATAGAAAATCCACCTCGGGTACATGTCAATTTCTTGGTAGATATCTTGTGTCTTGGTCCTCCAAGAAACAAAACTTGGTATCTCTATCTACCGCTGAAGCTGGATATATTGTTGTTGGATCTTGTTGTGCGCAATTGTTATGGATGACACAAATGCTTAAAGATTATGGAATCCATGTTTAAAATGTGCTATTACTTTGTGACAATGAAAGTGCCATTAAGATTTGTCATAATCATGTGCAACATTCTCGAACCAAGCATATTCAAGTTCGACATCATTTCATTCGTGATCATGTTGCCAAAGGAGATATTAATCTTAAGCATGTTCGTACTAACAAGAAATTGGCTGACATCTTTACTAAGCCACTTGATGAAAAAGTGTTTTGTAATTTGAGGAGTGAGTTGAACATCATTGATTCTTCAAACCTGAGCTAAGATCGCTCGGATGCATGCGAGGAGATGAGCTTCATTCTTTATTCCATGCTACTATATTGAATATCATATATCTTGGAATTCTATGCTCCCTTGGATTGCATCTAACCCTTTGTAGGTACTTGGAAGAACAACACTCCACAAGATTGTCAACAACTCATATCTTAAGCAATCTTGTCATGACCAAGTATCCACAACCTCGCTTTGATGATGAAAGGAAGAAGACAACAAAACGTATCATTAACATATATTTCTCGTTTGGTATCAACTCACAAATTGGTATCATGTCATTTGAATATATCATGTTTTTCCTTGCGTGACTAACCTTTGTAGGTGAAAAGTGAACAAAGACAACAAGGATTGCTCCCAACTCAAGATGATCTTCGTCAACTTTGAGCATCCTCATCAAGTTCACCTACACGCTACGTCATCAACATCACGGAAAGGTATGTACTCATATTCTTGATATAGCTTTACTCCAAGTCATGAGATAAAGCAACTCAAGTGATATGAAGACACTAAAATTCTTAATCAAAAAATGGTAACCCCATTTTGAGCTTAACGATGAGTATGACATGTGATCAAGTATTCTTGCTTGGCTCCTAAGTCAATATACTGTAATATAGGTGACCTAGTCACCGCCCATCATCTATATAAGAATCTTGTTTGGTCCATTATCGTTTGCAAATTTCTTGGAACCATTCAAATCTTGTCTAGTTGATACCTCTCTAAATTACCTACAATTGGTAAATTATTCGCAATTGGGACAAATTGATTGTTTCACTTCCCTGTTTGATTTTCCTTTACGCCTTAGTCTTTTGTTAAAATTGTCGCTTTTTCCAAGTATGGAAATTCAGCAAATTTGAAAATTCATCCAAGTTTCTGTTGTATGCCTCGGAGCCTCCTATTCAAAGAACTCGGTTCTACCAATTTAGCAAATGGGCTACAAAACTTCATCTTGGTTCCACAAATTTATTTGTTCCGGAGTCACCGGTCTTATTTCTTTAGTCTGTGTTTCTTTAGTGTTTTCTTTCAATTGGTATCTTACAAGTGATGTCCCTGAGACTTCAATGATCCCTTTTCTTTACAAAAACTTAGAGGGAGAAACTTTATTCAAGGATCCCTAACTCTAAGGAGGAGCTTAAAATTCTTTGTTTATCCAAAGGGATAGAAAGCATTTTCCATGATACCCTCAAATTCTCATTTCTATGAATCCTACTTTCAATGACCCTTGTTCTCAAGGATCCCTTATTATTCGATGATCCCTTATTGGTCTGCCTTTTTGGAAATTAATGCCAAAGGGGGTGAAATATACAAAGCTTCAAAGCTAAAGGGGGAGATATAATTTAGGGGGAGAGGAGAATATCAAATTCTATACTTATATAAACAAGGGGAGTGTACCAAAGTAGGGGAGAAAAATAATTTTGGAGGAAAATATGCTTATTTCATCTTAGATCTTTTCTGACCCTATCCAATCCCAATATCTACATACTAAGATTCGAAGGAAGGGGATGTCCTACTATTTCATATCTAGGGGAGAAAGTTCTAACTGATCTTGGAGACATATCAATCTTAAGGAATACTATCTTCTATATGTTCTCCATATCTTGGTATCATTGAGTTCTATTGCTTTTGATTGGTAGAATACTCTTGTGTTTCCTAACCTTGTTTTCTCAAGTGTATTTCGACTACTAGAATGCTCAAGAACTCAAGGTAGGTATATGCATCATATCTTAGATTAAGTTGATCTCTTGCTTCTTGTACATATTGTTTGCAAGAGTGAAGTCTTGATCAAAGATACACCACATTTATATACACTTGATGCATATAGCCAAGATACACATGGCTTTTTATATCCCTTCTACTACATGTGTGTCCATGCATTCCAAAGAAACTATCCTTTAAAGGGATTGCACACATTTAGGGGGAGCAAGTCCAAGTCATGTGTCTCTCAAAGTCTTCTCTATACTCATGCATATCTTTATTTGAAGCTTTGATTGTATGTTGTCATCAATTACCAAAAGGGGGGAGATTTAAAGCACAATGTTCTCCCTTGGTGGTTTTGATAATTCATGACAACATACATTGTCTCTTGGACTAATACTTTTACCTATTGTATTTCAGATAAAATCCATAGACACATGGGTAGGCAAAAAGGAGTGTGGAGAGTATCCCCATGAAGAAGAACGAGAAGGAATAGCACTGGCCAAGCTTCAAGTAAGTGGACTCTACATTTTACATTTGTGAGAAATCACTTTGAGTCCATAGGAAAGCCAATACTATTAAAAGGGGGTAAGGTTTTGTTGGTGAACAAAATGCTCATACGTCCACAAGTGATAGTCACCACATACACCCACAAGCTCTTCCACAAAAATCTGTCCAAAGCCAAATATTCAAAATCGGTGCAACCAACGTTTTCCACTCGGTGCCACCGATTCCAAACCCTAGACACACGCAGCCAAACCCTAGCTTTTCGGTGCAACTGATTCTGCATTTGGTGCCACTGAGTTAGGCTGCCAACTTTCTATGACGCAAATTCACAATATCGGTCCCTCCGAGATTGTTGGATCAGCGTCACCGAGATTGGGCAATCTAACTGTTGGTCACCTTATCGGTGCAACTGAGTTTCCCATATCGGTCTCACCGAGATTCAAAAGTTGCCACCTTTTGGTCACTTCGATGCCATCGAGATTAACACATTGGTGTCACCGAGTTGGTCATTTTGTGTGTAACGGTTGGATTTTTGGAGATGTCTATATATACCCCTGCACCACCACTCACTTGCAAGAGAAGCACTCAGAACAGTTCCCCACCCATACCTACTGATTTTCTGAGAGAGAGCCACCTACTCGTGCGTTGAGATCATGCCATTCCATTCCTACCATATGAATCTTGATCTCTAGCCTCCCCAAGTTGCTTTCCACCCAATAAATCTCTTCTACCAAGACAAATCTATGAGAGAGTAATTGTGTGTTGAGGAGTCTATCATCTTGAAGCACAAGAGCAAGGACTTCATCGACACACTCGAGCCTTCTACCTTTTGGAGGGTGGTGCCTCCTAGATTGGTTAGGTGTCGCTTGGGAGCCTCCTACTTCGTGTTGTGGTGTGAACCAAGAAGTTTGTAAGGGCAAGGAGATCGCCTACTTCGTGAATATCTACCCCCGAGTTAGGCTAGTCCTTCGTGGACGTAGGCCGTCATGGTATTGTCAAGGTTGCTTCTTCGTGGAACCCTACGTGGGTAGAGCCCTCCGTGGACTCTGATAACCCACAAGTATAGGGGATCGCAACAGTTTTCGAGTGTAGAGTATTCAACGCAAATTTTTGATTCGACACAAGGGGAGCCAAAGAATATTCTCGAGTATTCAAAACTGAGTTGTCAATTCAACCACACCTGTAAGACTTAACATCTGCATCAAAGTATTCAATAGCAAAATTAGTATGGAAGTAATGGTAATGGTAGCAAAAGTAACAGTAGCAGTTTGTAGTGATTGTAACAGTAGCAATGGAGAAGTAACTTAGCAAGGATCAATATGTGGAAAGCTCATAGGCAATGGATCGGTGATGGATAATTATGTTGGATGCAATTCATCATGCAACAGTTATAACATAGGGTGACACATAACTAGCTCCAATTCATCAATGTAATGTAGGCAAGTATTCCATATATAGTCATATGTCCTTATGGAAAAGAACTTGCATGACATCTTTTGTCCTACCCTTCCGTGGCAGTGGGGTCCTAATGGAAACTAAGGGATATTAAGGCCTCCTTTTAATAGAGAACTGAAACAAAGCATTAGCACTTAGTGAATACATGAACTCCTCAAACTATGGTAATCACCGGAAAGAATCCCAGCTATTGTCACCCTAGGGGATGCGGATCATAACTCGTAATAGGTGTCTACAACTTGCAAGATAGGATCAAGAATATATATATATATATATATATATATATTCCTAAAAACATAATAGGTTCAGATCTGAAATCATGGCACTCGGTCCCTAGTCACGAGCATTAAGCATAGCAAAGTCATAGCAACACTAATCTTAGAACATAGTGGATACTAGGGATCAAACCCTAACCAAACTAACTTGATTACATGATAAATCTCATCCAACCCATCACCGTCCAGCAAGCCTACAATGAGATTACTCATGAATGGCGGAGAGCATCATGGAATTGGTTATGAAGGATGGTTGGTGATGACGATGGCGTCGATTTCCCCTCTCTGAAGCCTAAAACGGACTCCACATCTAGTCTCCCGAGGAAGAACAGGAGGTGACGGTGGCCCTATATCATGAAACGCGATGAACTCTTCTCTCTCATTTTTTTTCTCCGTGAATAGGGTTATATGGAGCTGAAGAGGAGGTTGGAGGAGCCACAAGGGCCCCACAAGCCTGGTAGGAACAGCCAGGGGGTGGCCGCGCCTAGCAGGCTTCTGGCCTACAGGTGCCCCCCCTCTGGTTACTTCTTGCTGAAAATAACACCAAGGCAATTGTGCTGAAAAATAACACCAAGGCAATTGTGCTGAAAACAGCGTCAGTTCGGGTTAGTTCCATTCAAATCATGCAAATTAGAGTCCAAAACAAGGGCAAAAGGGTTTGGAAAAGTGGATACGATGGAGACGTATCAACTCCCCCAAGCTTAACCCATTGCTTTTCCTCAAGCAATTTAGTTGATAAACTAGAAGTGATAAAGAAAAACTTTTACAAACTGTGTTTGATCTTGTTGTTGTAAATACGTCCAACTAATGTTCAGATTTTGAGAAAAGATCATGGACTAACCACATTCACAATAACATTTAGGTCTCACATTTACTCATATAAATAACATAATCAACTAGCAAGCAATAATAATAACTCTCGGATGACAACACTTTTTCAAAACAATCATGATACAATATGATAAAATGGTATCTCGCTAGCCCTTTCTGAGACCGCAAAACATAAATGCAGAGCACCTCTAAAGAAGAAGGACTGACTAGACATTGTAATTCACGGCGAGAGAGATCTAGTCATGCTCACGCTCAATATCAATTAACAGCAAAGATACAAATGACAGTGGTGCTCTCTAACTGGTGCCTTTTATAATAAGATGATGACTCAACAATAAAGTAAATGGAAAGGCCGTTCATAGAGGGAAGCATTGATTTGCAGAGGTGCTAGAGCTCGAGCTTTTAAAACAGACATAAGTAATGATTTTTGAGCGGTATGCTTTCATTTCTCACATAACAACCAAAAGGTTTTCAATATCTTCCATGCTAGACACATTATAGGCGGTTCCGAAATAGAATGATAAAGCTTTTAATCCCCCTCTACCAATCAGTCACACTCCATGGCGAGCCGAATCCACGGGTGTCGTCCATACAAAGACAGTTTTGGGGGGGTTTTGTTTGATTATATTTTGCTTTTATTTTGAGCATGGAACTAGGCATCCCGATTACCATCCACTTTCTCGTGAATGATAGTGAATCAACACATATCGTGAGAATAACCCACCTAGCATGGAAGATACTGACGGCCCCCAGTCGCCACATGAGCGATTTGGGCATACAAAACAGAATGTTTATTTGAAGGTTTAGAGTTTGGCACATGCAAATTTACTTGGAACGGCAGGTAAATACCACATATAGGTAGGTATGGTGGACTCATATGAAACAACTTTGGGGTTAAGGGATTGGATGCACAAGCAGTATTCCCGCTTAGTACAAGTGAAGGTTAGCAAAAGACTGGGGAGCGACCAACTAGAGAGCGACATAGTCATCAACATGCTTTGAGATTAACCAACATTTAATGCAAGCATTAGTAGGATATAAATCACTATGAACCTAAATATCGTGGAGGCTATGTGGATTTTATTTCAACTACATGCATGAACATGTGCCAAGTCGAGCCACTTGAATCGTTCAGAGGAGGATACCACTCCATCATACTACATCACAACCATTTTAATATGCATGTTGTCACCAAAACAAACCATTATCCACTCTTAGCTAATTAAGCATGGCATGAATAACTATAATCTCTAATTATCATCGCAAATATATTTCACGCATGATGAACTGAACTCGGAACGATGAGCTAATCATATTTACAAAACAAAGATAGGTCAAGTTCATACTAGCTTTCCTGCATCTCAATATTTTCATCAAATATCATCATTATTGCCTTTCACTTGCACGACTTAATGGTCTAGATAATAATAAGAGTGCACGTGCATTGGACTAAGCTAGAATCTGCAACCAATAACTCAAAGGAGAAGACAAGATAACATGGGCTTTCTAATAAGTAAACAATAATGCATATGAGAGCCACTGAACATTTTCATTGTGGTCTTCTCCTTACGATCCAAAGAAAGAAAAATCAAAACAAGAACGAGAAAACTATTTACACGGGAAAGCTCCCAACAAGTAAAAGAAGAACGACAAATCTTTTTGGGCTTTTTTTTAATGCTACAACTAAGCAACTGGAAATAAAGCTAGAACTATTTTTTTCTATTTTTCTTAAGGTTAAATAAACACACAAGAAGAAAGCAAAACAAGGAAATAAACTACCATGGATGGTACAATGAAAGAGTATGAACACCGACTGCTTAAGAATAAGTGTGTGAACATGAATGTAAAGTCGGTGAGAAATACGTACTCCCCCAAGGTTAGGCTTTTGGCCTAAGTTGGTCTATGGCCATGGCTGCAAAGAGCTCCCTCCCGGATACTCAGGAGCGTCCTCATAGTTCCTTTGGTGGGCGAACTCCTGCGGCTCTCGCTGAAAGACTGGCTCCTGGTACGGATCAAGGGCTGGTGCCGGCTCTGGAGCCGGGGGCTGCGTCAGACCCCAATATCTGTAGATGTCTCCAGGCATAATGGTGTACCTGCCTGAGCGAATATCAAACAAAGAAGAAGCAGGCAGAGTAATAATTTCACAAGTACCCCGGCTAAAAACTAAGTTGTAAAGCAGCCTCCTATCATCATTTTTCTTAATAAAATCATGAGCTACCATACGGTCATAATCTAAAAACTTTGGGGGTAGAAGCCTCTCATCTCTCTCGTTAAGACTAATGGGTATCTCAGAATGTTTGGCTAAACGAGATGCATAGATACCTCCGAATATGGGCCCCTTTGAATTGTTGGTGTTCAACCATTGGGCCACCATAGCGCCCAGACTAAAGGTTCTATCAACAAAAAAGCATGGCGCAAAATGGCGAGGTCAGGGGTACTAACACTTTCACTCTCCCAACGACCAACTAAACATCTCCCCGCAAATAACGAATAATAGCGTAGCACATGAAAATGTAAATTAGCCGCTCTTGCCTTTGACACACCTCTCTCTTCCCACATAGTGACTATGGCAATAAAATTTCCCATGTCTCAAGGACGAGGTTCCCTAATGCTTCCCTCATAGGGTATTTTGCAAAATTTGGAAAAATCATAAAGGTTCATTTTCTTGGGCACATCATATAAGTGAAATTCTACCGTAGGAGGGTCTTCCCTAGAATCAAAGTGAAAATTTTGCACAAAGGTATTCATGAGTAAGAGGTACTAGTCACACTTATCGTTGAGGAAGTCGATGATGCCTACATTCTCGTCCAAATAATAGAAATATTCATAAATTCCGGCCGCCCTCAAGAATGTGTCACACGGCGATTCACATGGTCGAACTTTTGTGACGCGAGGAAGATCATACTTGGGATTCTCCCTCATTTCATTTTCATCTTCCCTAGAGCTCTGGCTTCAAGAGCCTCTTAATAATCTCCTCAACATTTCTGAAAAATTCTGAAATTTATAGTGACTCAAAATAAAAGTGCATGAAACTCAACAAAACTCATAGCAACTACTCCCACAAGTTCCTAGAGGCTATATCATGCATCAAAACTACTTGGGACCATATAAATTTGACATGCTAGCTCAAGAACAAGGTTACCACAACAACAAAAATTTGCAATACATAAAGCACTAGAACAAAAACTAATTGAACCATTGAAGGAGTCACATACCGAGGAACAATCTACCAAAACATTTTTACGAACGAGGCTTTGAGCAAGGAGATCGAAAATGGCAGCACAATGAGCTAGAACACGGGTTTGAGCAATGGTGGGATTTTTTCTGGAGGAAGATCAAGTGGATGGGTGCTAGAATAAGTGGAGGGGGGCACATGGGACACACAAGCCTACTAGGCGCGGCCAGGGGGTGTGGCCGCGCCTAGTGGTCTTGTGGCCCACTAGTGCAGCCCCGTGCAACATGCTCAGTGCCAGAAATTTCTAAATATTCGAGAAAAAATCATACTCCATTTTCAGGAAATTTGAAGAACTTTTATTTTCAAGTCACTTTTATTGCACGAGAAACTCAAAAAAACAAAAAAAAAACAATAGCATTTTTACTTAATTTAATCTAACTAACAGAAAATAAAAGTTGGGTATAGGCAGTTGTGCTTTCTAAATCCATCCAAGTCATGCTCATCAAAAGGAATCCATCAATAAGTTTGATCAAGTCTTATTAACAAACTTCTTTCGAATAACATGAAACCGAAGAATTTTCGAATAACACTAAGTTACCTCAATGGTGATATGCATGTCCCCAACAATAAGTATATCATAATTCTTCTTGAAAGTAGGAAGAGGAAATTCAAAGTCTCCAATAACAATCGTTGGAATTTTTTCAATAGAGTTGATACAGTGAACTTGAGGTTGTTTCTTCGAAAAGTGTACCGTATTCTCATTACCATTAATATGAAAAGTGGCATTGCTCTTTTTGCATTCAATAACAGCCCCTGTAGTATTCAAAAAGGGTCTACCAAGGATGATCGACATACTGTCGTCCTCGCGAATATCAAGAATAATAAAGTCCGTTAAGATAGTAGTGTTTGCAACTACGACAGGTACATCCTCACAAATACTGATATGTAGAGGAGTTGATTTATCAGCCATTTGCAAAGAGATTTCAGTAGGTGTCAACTTATTCAAATCAAGTCTATGATATTATCAGAAAGGCATAACACTAACACCAGCTCCCAAATCACATAAAGCAGTTTTAACATAATTCCCTTTAATAGAGCATGGTATAGTTGGTATTCCTGGATCTCCTAATTCCTTTGGTACTCCACCCTTAAAAGTATAATTAGAAAGCATGGTGGAAAATTTAGCATCCGGTATCTTCCTTTTATTAGTCACAATATCTTTCATATACTTAGCATAAGGAGATATTTTTAGAATATCAGTCAATCGCATCCGCAAAAAGACAGGTCTAAGCATTTCAACAAAGTGCTCAAAATCCTCTTCATCCTTTTTCTTGGATGGTTTAGGAGGAAAAGGCATGGGTTTATGGACCCATGGTTCTCTTTCTTTACCGTGTTTTCTAGCAATAAAATCTCTTTTATCATATATTGTATTCTTAGGATGTGGGTTATCAAGATCAACAGCAGGTTCAGTCTCCACATCATTATCATTACTAGGTTGAGCATTAACATGAACATCATCATTAATATTATCACTAGGCTCATGTTCATCACCAGATTGTGTCTCAGCATCAGAAACGGAAATATCATTTGGGTTTTCAGGTGTATCTATAACAGGTTCACTAGTAGCATGCAAAGTTCTATCATCATCCTTGTTCCTCTTATTATTGGAATGACTAGGTACATCAATATTACTCCTTTGAGAATCATGCTCAATTCTCTTAGGATGGCCCTCGGGATACAAAGGTTCCTGAGTCATTCCACCACCTCTAGTCACAACTTTAACAGAATGATCATTGTTCTTACTATTCATTTCATTAAGCAAATCATCTGTGCCTTAAGTACTTGTTCTACTTGAGTAGTTACCATGGAAGCATGTTTACTAATCAGTTTTAGATCATTGATAGTTCTACTCATATAATCACCTAAGTGATCAAGCATGAAAGCATTATGTTTCAATTGTCTACTAACATAACATTAAAATTTTCTTGCTTCACAACAAAATTACCAAATTCATCCAAGCATTGGCTAGCACACTTATTATAATGAATATCACTTTCATCAAATCTACGAAGAGAATTTACCTCTACTACCTGTGTCGGGTTATCAAGACCATGTATTTCTTCAATAGGTGGTAGATTCTTAACATCTTCAGCTTTAATACCTTTCTCTTTCGTAGATTTCTTTGCCTCTTGCATATCTTCAGGACTAAGAAATAGAATGCCTCTTTTCTTCGGAGTTGGCTTTGGAGGTGGTTCGGGAATAGTCCAATCATTATCATTGCTCAATATATTATTCAATAGTATTTCAGCTTGTTCAACAGTTCGTTCCCTGAAAACACAACCAGCACAACTATTAAGTGGTCCCTAGAAGCATCAGTTAGTCCATTATAAAAGATATCAAGTATTTCATTTTTCTTAAGAGGATGATCAGAAAAAGCATTAAGTAATTGGAGAAGCCTCCCCCAAGCTTGTGGAAGACTCTCTTGTTCAATTTGCACAAAGTTAAATATTTCCTGCAAGGTAGCTTGTTTCTTATGGGCAGGAAAATATTTTTCAGAGAAGTGATAAATCATATCCTGGGGGCTACGCACACAACTAGGAGCAAGAGAATTAAACAATATATTAGCATCACCCATTAACGAGAAAGGAAACAACTTAAGGATATAGTAGTAATGAATTTTTTTCCTCGTGAGTAAATAGGGTGGCTATATCATTCAATTTCGTAAGATGCGCCACAATAGTTTTAGATTCATAACCATGGAAAGGATCAGATTCAACCAAAGTAATTAACTCAGGATCAACAGAGAATTCATAATCCTTATTAGTAACAAAGATAGTTGAAGTAGCAAACTTAGGATCACATTTCATTCTAGCATTTAAAGATTTTTCTTTCCACTTGCATAGTAATTTCTTAGGAACATTTCTATCATTACAAGCAAGAAAGTCCCTAGCTACCTCTCCTTCCATAACATAACCTTCAGGAATATCAAGAAATTCATATCTAGGAGAGCTAGGTCTAGCAGGTGTCACAAAGTGTTCAGTTTCAATAATTTCATCAGTTTCAGAAGTATCATAATTTTCGGCATTGACTCTAGCAATTTGTTCATCAGGAAATTCACCCAGTGGCATAGTATTATCAAACAAAGTATCATCATATGTATCATGCATAGCAAAAGTGGCATCATCAATTACTTGTCACATATCAGAATTACTAGCAGGTGATGGTGTCGCAAACTTACTCACAACAGAAGGTGAATCAAGTGCAGAGCTAGATGGCAGTTCCTTACCTCCCCTCGTAGTAGAGGGATAGATCTTGGTGTTGATAAATTCAGACTCTTCATAGTGATCAACAGATATAAATCCCAAGTGACTCAGAGAATAGAGCTATTCACCCCGGCAACGGCACCAGAAAAAGGTCTTGATAACCCACAAGTATAGGGGATCGCAACAGTTTTCGAGGGTAGAGTATTCAACCCAAATTTATTGATTCGACACAAGGGGAGCCAAATAATATTCTTGAGTATTCGCAGCTGAGTTGTCAATTCAACCACACATGTAAGACTTAATATCTGCAGCAAAGTATTCAGTAGCAAAAGTAGTATGGAAGTAACAGCAAAGGTAGCAAAATTAACACTAGCAGTTTGTAGTGATTGTAACAGTAGCAACAGAGAAGTAACTTAGCAAGGATCAATATGTGGAAATCTCGTAGGCAATGGATCAGTGACGGATAATTATGCTGGATGCAATTCATCATGCAACAGTAATAATATAGGGTGACACAAAACTAGCTCCAATTCATCAATGTAATGTAGGCATGTATTCCATATATAGTCATACATGCTTATGGAAAAGAACTTGCATGACATCTTTTGTCCTATCCTCCCATGACAGTGGGGTCCTAATGGAAACTAAGGGATATTAAGGCCTCCTTTTAATACAGAACTGGACCAAAGCATTAGCACTTAGTGAATACATGAACTCCTCAAACTATGGTAATCACCGGAAAGAATCCCAGTTATTGTCACCCTAGGGGATGCGGATCATAACTTGTAATAGGTGTGTACAACTTGCAAGATAGGATATGGAACACATATATATTCATGAAAACATAAAAGGTTCAGATCTGAAATCATGGCACTCGGGCCCTAGTGACAAGCATTAAGCATAGCAAAGTCATAGCAACATCAATCTCAGAACATAGTGGATACTTGGGATCAAACCCTAACCAAACTAACTCGATGACATGCTAAATCTCATCCATCCCATCACAGTCCATCAAGCCTACGATGAGATTACTCATGAATGGCGGAGAGCATCATGGTATTGGTGATGAAGGATGACAATGGCGTCAATTCCCCCTCTCCTGAGCCCAAAACGGACTCCAGATCTGGTCTCCCGAGGAAGAACAGGAGGTGACGGTGGCCCCGTATCTTGAAACACGATGAACTCTTCTCTCTCATTTTTTTCTCCATGAATAGGGTTATATGGAGCTGAAGAGGAGGTCGAAGGAGCCACGAGGGCCCCACAAGCCTGCTAGGCGCGGCCAGGGGGGTGGACGCACCTAACAGGCTTGTGGCCTACAGGTGGGCCCCCTCTGGTTACTTCTTGTGCTAGTATTTTTTATTAATTCCAAAAATATTCTTCATAAATTTTCAGGACGATCCAAGAACTTTTATTTCTGCACAAAAATAACACCAATGAAATTCTGCTGAAAACAACGTCGGTCCGGGTTAGTTCCATTCAAATCATGCAAATTAGAGTCCAAAACAAGGGCAAAAGGGTTTGGAAAAGTGGATATGATGGAGACGTATCAGACTCTCGGGACCGTTACCCTCCGTGGGTTGAAGACTCCATGAACATGGATGTACGATACCAGCACCTATCGGAACCACGGGAAAAATCTTGTGTCCCTCATGCGTTTGATCTCTGTATCTCTACTCCTTACATCCATGTGCAATGTCTTTACTTTCCGCTGCTATACTTGATGACTTGCATGTGTAGGGTGTTCTAGATTTGCTATGTATGCTAAAAACTGCCAACACTTGATTTGTGCTTGAGGTAGTATTAAATTCCAGCAAATAGTCTATTCACCCCCTCTAGACATACACTTCTAGTGATCCCGCACCCAATAAGGCTATGGTGCCTCCCCTCAGCCAATGAAAACCGTTGGGATGTGGTGGAACCCTTGGTGGACTTCCGGACTCCTTTGTAAGTTTCTGGAACCTTCTAGAAGCTTCCCGGTATAATACCGGAAAAACCCGAAACTTTTCTGGTAGCCAAAATATAACTTCCCATATATAAATCTTTACCTTCGGACCATTCCGAAGCTCCTCTTGACGTTCGGGATCTCATACGGTACTCCGAACAACTTTCGGTCGCCAAACATTAAGTGTGCAGACCATGCGGGTTCAAGAACTATGCAGACATGACCGAGAAACCTCTACGGTAAATAACCAATAACGGGACCTGGATGCCCTTATTGGCTCCTAAATATTCTAGGAAGATCTTTATCGGTCGAACCACGATGTTAAGGATTCAATCAATCCCGTATGCAGTTCTCTTTGTCCATCGGTATGTTACTTGCCTGAGATTTGATCGTCGATATGTCCATACCTAGTTCAATATCGTTACCGGCAAGTCTCTTTACTCGTTCCGTAATACAAGATCTTTTGACCAACTCCTTAGTCACATTACTTGAAAGCTTCTTGTGATGTTGTATTACCGAGTGGTCCCAGAGATACCTCTCCGTCATACGGAGTGATAAATCCCAATCTTGATCCATGCCAACCCAATAGATGCCCTCGGAGATACTTGTAGAGCACCTTTATAGTCACCGAGTTATGTTGTGATATTTGATACACACAAGGCATTCCTCTGGCACCAGGGAGTTGCATGATCTCATGGCATTAGGAATGGATACTTGACATGGATAAAGCAGTAGCAATAAACTGACACGATCATATGCTATGCTTATGGTTGGGTCTTGTCCATCACATCATTCTCCTAATGATGTGATCCCGTTATCAAATGACAACTCATGTCTATGGTTAGAAAACCTTGACCATCTTTGATCAACGAGCTAGTCTAGTAGAGGCTTACTAGGGACACTTTGTTGTATATGTATCCATACATGTATTTGAGTTTCCAATCAATACAATTATAGCATGGATACTAAACGATTATCATGAACAAGGAAATATGATAATAGTTGTCTTATTATCACCTCTATGGCATATTTCCAACACTTACATGGTGGTCCCATGCGTCAGGACTGGGCGATGCGAATGCATGCGTCCTTACATGACGATTCCATGTGTCAGCAATGGCAATGTGA
Source organism: Hordeum marinum (assembly GCA_022496015.1). NCBI lineage: Eukaryota > Viridiplantae > Streptophyta > Magnoliopsida > Poales > Poaceae > Hordeum > Hordeum marinum. The sequence continues at coordinate 117,347,843 of CM039672.1, forward strand.
ATGCATGTGGCCTTACATGTCGGTCCATGCGTCAGCTCTGGCGCTATGATGGTTAGAGGCTTTGACCCGATGGCAAGGCCCCGTTTGTACCCTTGTGAGGCACGGACGAGTGGAGGAGGGGAAAGTGAGCACAGTAAGATGGGCGGGGGAAAACTGAGGAGAACTAAGGAACCAGGAGCACAAAAATAGAAATCCCTTTTATTATATCCCCCTTGAATAGATATCCTTTTTGGACTAGTTTTGTGACACGTGCAAATTACCAATACTTATGCCTTATACTCTCAAAAATATTTAAGTGAAGCATGAGAGTTCATTTATTTCTATAAAATATGACCGCCGTCGTGCTCTAAAAAGATATAAGTGAAGAACTAGAGCAACTGCCTACCTCAAAACATATAAGTGAAGCACATAGGGTATCCTAAAAAATTATGATAAAAATCTTTATCTCTCATAAAGTGTGTCCAGCAAACAATAATTTTGGAAAACTAAAATAAAAATAAACTACAATACACAACGATCCAAGCAAAACTCATATCATGTGATAAATAAAAATATAGCTCCAAGTGACATACGGATATATTGGATACAAAAGAGGGGGTGCCTTCCGGAGCATCCCCAAGCTTAGATGCTTGGGTCTTCCTTGAATATTACCTTTGGGTGCCTTTTTCATCCCCAACGTTAGGGTATTTCCACTCCTTATTCCTTCATCCATTGTTGTCTCGCTCAAAACTTGAAAACTTTAGCACACAAAACTCAACAAAACCTCGTGAGATCTATTAGTATAATAGACATATCAAATACTTTCGGTACTGTTATAAATTTATTCGTATTTCATTAATGCATACTAGGTACTGTATTTCAACTTATCCATGACTTATACCCCTCGATATAATCCATAATATTATCAAAACATGTATGCATGCAAAAGAATAAAATATGTCTAAAACAGAACAATTTGTAGTGACCTGTACTAAAACCATACTTCCGCAACTCCAAAAACTCTGAAAAATTAGTACAACATTTAAAATTTGTACGGAAATACTATGTAAAAACAGATCCAAAAGACGCTCTAGTAAAATCAGAGAATTTCTGCATTGGGCGTAAAAGTTTCTGTTTTGGACAGAATGAATTCTACTATCTTCCAAATCATCCCAAGGGATTTACTTGGAAGAAACACTAACTTAAACATAAAAACACAACCATTACATTAGAACAAATTGTGTGAACTCAAAATAACAGAAAGTGAAAGCAAAAATTAAGATAACTATTGGGTTGCCTCCCAACAAGCGATATTGTTTGATGCCTCTACCTAGGCATAAAACATTGTTTCGAGTATTGTCATCGTTCACATCTGACTACCCGATTATGAAACCATGCTTTCTAAGAGGTTTAGCACATAATTTATTGATAATCATGCTCCTAGGAACAAAATGAGGAGGTTTGTTTTAGGAATATTTAATTTAGTGCCCCTGGTTCCTTAGTTGTGCTCAGTTTTCCCCACACTCCAAACTTTTTCTCACTTTTCCCCTCTTCCTTAGCTGAAACTCTCACAAATGTTGATAGCGAACATTTGTCGTCTTGACTGTGCATTGACCGTCAATTGCTGACGAGTGAGCCGAGTCTTCATTTCACCGTTGCTTGCTGGCGGGTGGGACCGCAAGGAGACACGTATTAGGCAGCTTGTCTGAATCTGAAACAGATCGAGATAGGCCGCACCACACTGCACCGCCCCGCCCCCTCTGCCGGCATCATGCCACATCCATCATCGTTGTTTCCTCCACCCTATACCCCTATTCCATTCGTCGGCGAAGCCACGTCTCCGCTAGATATAGCCCACCTCCCCATTTGGGATTACGTAGCGATGTTGAGTGAGGACGCCCAGAAGGCAGTCGACCGTGGAGAGGATTGGGTCGAATCCGCGACAGATAATTCATGGATTACACCTAGGTAAGCATCGTTTCCCCTCGAATTGACGTTCTAAGTCGTATTATAGGTCGTATTTGACTTCGGTTTGCTTGAATCGTTCGAATTTTTGCTCGATTTTACCCGACCTAACTGAAGCCTTTATTTGAACAAAATAGGATTGATCCCGCATTGGCTTTTCGGCTTGCGATTAGAATGGAAACTAGCGTGTTGTGTGGTACTAAACCGCATTTGATTTCATCATTTTTCTATCCCAAAGTGGTAGAAACCAGCATATCTTTCAAAGTTTTGTGAGCTGAGCTCCGAAACACCTATCCCTGGAGTGATGCCGATGATGTTGAACTGAATTAATTCAACACTAACGAGCAAATATTTCTCCCACTAACTTGCAACGATCATATGGCGTTGCTTTTTACTCGAAATGCTGGTTGCCGATTCAGTAAACTCCAAATCAATGTGCTTCAGCCACGCGCAGAACGGGTGAAGGGGAAGGGAGTTCAGACATCATCTGTCTCTGCTAATGATAGCACCTCGGCACTCCTTGTAGGTTGACACCAAGTAAAGCAAGTGGTTCATGGAGCCACAACATGCCTGCTGCCAATTCTGTTGCTGATTCAGCTGCTGCTTCTTGTGTACCTTCTGCAGTTGGTGTAGAGGAAGATGCAGAACCTGACGAGGAAGTGGCTAAAATGATGATGAAGACGAGATGATGTACCTTGAACTGGTCGATGTAGCCAATCAGCAAGCAGTGAATGATGAATATCCGGAGGATCCCATCAGCCGAGCTAGGTTTGATGACACTGGCGATGAAGAGAAGGGGGAGAACATGGACAGCTTAATTGATAATGAATACGATGGTGAGGACATGCCAACAATTGAGTGGAATAGGGAATCACCTGAGTTTACTGTAGGTACCATTTTCCAATCAATAGTGGACTGTCGGAATGCAGTGACAACATGGTGCATTCTATCTGAAAACACCTATAAGATTAGAAGGAGTGAGCCAAAAAGGTTCATAGTTTTTTGTCCATATGATAGGTGTGTTGGAAATATGCCCTAGAGGCAATATATAAAGTGTTTATTGTTATATTTCCTTGTTCATGATAATCCTTTATTATCCATGCTATAATTGTAGTGATTGGAAACACATTGCATGTGTGGGTAAATAGACAACACTGTGTCCCTAGTATGCCTCTAGTGAACTAGCTCGTTGATCAAAGATGGTCAGGGTTTCCTAGCCATTGATATGTGATGTCATTTGATAACGGGATCACATCATTGGGAGAATGATGTGATGGACAAGACCCAAACTACAAACGTAGCATATGATCGTGTCAGTTTATTGCTACTGTTTTCCGCATGTCAAGTATATGTTCCTATGACCATGAGATCATGCAACTCACGGATATCGGAGGAATGCCTTGTGTGCATCAAGCGTTGCAACGTAACTGGGTGACTATAAAGGTGCTCTACAGGTATCTCCAATGGTGTCTGTTGAGTTGGCATGGATCGAGACTGGGATTTGTTACTCCGTGTGACGGAGAGGTATCTCGGGGCCCACTCGGTAATGCAACATCACAATAAGCCTTGCAAGCAATGTGACTAATTGTTAGTTGCGGGATCTTGTATTACGGAACGAGTAAAGAGACTTGCCGGTAACGAGGTTGAACTAGGTATGGAGATACCGACGATCGAATCTCGGGCAAGTAACATACCGAAGAACAAAGGGAACGTGATACGGGATTAACTGAATCTTTGACATAGAGGTTCGACCGATGAAGATCTTCGTGGAATATGTAGGAACCAATGTGGACGTCAAGGTCCCGCCATTGGTTATTGACCGTAGAGGTGTCTCGGTCATGTCTACATAGTTCTCGAACCCGCATGGTCTGCACACTTAAGGTTCGGTGACGTTTCGGTAGTGTAGAGTTATGTATGGTGGTGACCGAAGGTTGTTCGGAGTCCCGGATGAGATCCCGGACATCACGAGGAGCTCCGGAATGGTCCGGAGGTAAATATTCATATATAGGAAGTCCCAGTTTGGTCGCCGGAAAAGTTTCGGGCTCATCGATAGTGTACCGTGAGTGCCGGTAGTGTACCGGGAGGCCTCCGGGAGGGGTATTTCGACCCCAAGAGGTCCATGGGATGTGGGATAGTATTAACCAGCCCTTAGTGGGCTGGGAAAACAGCCACAAAGGCCCATGGCGCAGGAGAGAAAGTCCTAAAGGAAAAAGTGGAAAATCAGCCAATAGGGAGCAATCCTAGTCCAACTAGGATTGGAGGTGGAATAGGATTCCACCCCACCCTAGCCGGCCGAATCAAAGAGGCCTTGGATGCCTCTCCTCTCCTCTCCTCCTATATATACTAGTGGAATAGCTAGGGTTTTGGCAGAAATTACGGCCACGTGCTACCCGTTCCACCGGTGCTCCTCTAGATCGGATTTCCGCAGCGCTTAGGCGAAGCCCTACCGGAATTGCTCCACCACCACCATCATCGGAGTGCCATCACGCTACCGGTGAAATCTCTCTCCTGTCCACCTCCTCTTGCTGGATCAAGACGGTGGAGATCGTCATCAAGCTGCACGTGTGCTGAACGCGGAGGTGTCGTCCGTTCGGTACTAGATCGGAAGGATCGTGATCAAGGCCACAGGACGTTCGTGATCGGATCGCGGGATGGATCGTGACGAGATCGTGGGACGGTTCGTGATTGGTTCTTGGGACGGTTCGTGATTAGATCGCGGGACGCTCGGCGATTTGGATCGCGAAGAAGTACGACTACACCAACCGCGTTTCTTAACGCTTCCCGCTTAGCGATCTACAAGGGTACGTAGATCCACTCTCCCTCTCGTAGATTCTCATCACCATGGATAGGTTTGCGTGTGCGTAGGAAAAATTTTGTTTCCCATGCGACGTTCCCCAACAAGGTGGAGGTGGAGGTTGCATGCATCTCGTATGATAAAGAGCAAATTGATTCGGGTAATCCAAGTTCGGTTAATAATTTAGTTTCAGATCATTGAGTAATGTTTCTTAAAAAAATTTTACCCTTTTATTTTGTGTCGGATAAAGAAAAACCCACCCAAGCATACTTTTCCACCTGGAGGGGGAGGGGGAAGGCCAAAACCAAGCTAGCAAAAACTAGGTGGGTGGCAGATGCTATATTGGATTGGCTGAGAGAAGAACCTGGACTTGGTCCAGCAGCACTCCATGGAAAGCTTTTTGAGAAGTACAAGATAGAAATTCCTTACATGAGAATTTTGAATGCTAGGGAAAGGGCTCTTGATAGAATTAATGGTCAATCGAATGACAGTTTTCAACTGCTTTACACTTTCAAAGCTAAAGTGGGGATGGCTAGTCCAGGGAGTGTTGTAGAGATTGACAAGCATACAGTTCCATTCAAAATAAAAGGGAAGTCATTTGAGAAGGAGTGCTTCAGAAGGGCTTTTGTTTGTTTCAAGGCTTGCTGGCAGGGGTTTCTAGATGGTTGCTGGCCCTATTTGGCTATAGATGAAAGCACAACATGCTCCTTTGGTGGTTTTGATAATTCATGACAACATACGTTGTCTCTTGGGCTAACACCTCTATCTAGTGTATTTCAGATAATAGTCCATGGAGAGTGGAGTTGGCAAAGGATTGTGGAGATTGTGGAATTATCCCAAGATGCAAGGAAATAGGTTGGACAAGCTTCAAGCAAGAGGAATCCACATTTTACATTTGTGAGAAATCACTTTGAGTCCATAGGAAAGCCAATACTATTAAAAGGGGGTAAAGTTTTGATGATGAACAATATGCTCAAACATGCACAAGTGATAGTCACCTAAACATCCACAAACTCTCCCACTGAAGTCTGTCCAAAGCCAAATATGCAAAATCGGCGCAACCAACATTCCTATCCTGGTGCCACCGATTCCAAACCCTAGACAGACTCAGCCAAACCCTAACACTTCGGTGCAGCCGACACTGCTCTTGGTGCCACCGAGTTGGGTTGCCAAGTTTCTGTTACGCAAGTTCACATTTTTGGTCCGTTCGAAAGTGGTGAATCAGCGTCACCGAGTTTGGCAAATCTGACCGTTGGTCACCTTGTCGATACAATCGATATTCCTATATCGGTCCCTCCGAGATTCAAAAGTTGCCACTTTTGGTCACTTCAGTACCACCGAGATTTACGCATCGGTGTCACCGAGTTGGTCATTTTGTGTGTAACAATTGGATTTTTGGGGATGCCTGTATATACCCCTCCACCACTACCTACTGGAAAGTGAAGCACTCAGAACTATTCCATACCTATCCTACTCAGTTTTTCGAGAGAGAACCACCTACCCTTGTGTTGAGGTCAAGATCTTCCACTCCAACCATATGGATCTTGATTTCTAGACTCCCCAAGTTGCTTTCCACCAATCCCATCTCTTCTACCAAGCCAAATCTGAGAGAGAGTGATTGTGTGTTGAGGAGTCTATCATCTTGAAGCACAAGAGCAAGGAGTTCATCGTCATTGCCAAGCCTATTACCTTTTGGAGGGTGGTGCCTCCTAGATTGGTTAGGTGTCGCTTAGGAGCCTCCTACTTCGTGTTGTGGAGTGAACCAAGAAGTTTGTAAGGGCAAGGAGATCACCTACTTCATGAAGATCTACCCATAGTGAGACTAGTCCTTCGTGGATGGAAGCCATATGGAATAGTCAAGGTTTCTACTTCGTAGACCCTTATGGGTGGAGCCCTCCGTGGACTCTCGCGACCGTTACCCTTCGTGGGTTGAAGACTCCATAAACATGGACGTGCGATAGCACCACCTATCGGAACCATGGGAAAAATCCTTGCGTCTCCTATTGCGTTTGATCTACCTATCCCATCTCTTTACTTACATGTGCAATGTCTTTACTTTTTGCTGCCATACTTGTAGACATGCATGTGTAGGGCTGTTAGACTTGCTAGACTTGCTAAAATAGTTAAAATCTGCCAACCAATTAACTTGGGAAAAGGTTAGGTTTTAAGTTCTTGCTAGTAGTCTATTCACCCCCCCCCCTCTAGACACCCCTCTCTCGATCCTACAAGTGGTATCAGAGCTTTGGTCTTCATTGCTTCGGTTTAATCACTGTGGAGGAAGATGGATGTGTCTAGAGTAGAGAGTTTGAGTTGTAGAGTGCCATTCTTGATGGAGAGTACTATAGTTAATGGAAGAATGCCATGATTGATCTATTTAATAGATTCCATTTGACAAAATATATTGAAAATCCCTCTGTGCTCCCTATTGATGAATTGCATCCCACACACGAAGAGGAAATTAACATGCTTGGTAACCTAAGAACTGTCAATCTTATTGTTAGAGGATTACCAAGATTCGTGCTTTCTCAATTGAAGAACTTTGCATGTGCCTATACCTTATATACTGATTTGGAGAAATGATATCCAAATATTACCTTAGGAAATCTTGATGAAATTCTTCATAAAACCATTGCTTTTCACAAAATAAAGCCTAGTGATCCAAACTTTGATAAATGCCTATTTGAGCTCCGTGATCTTATGCGTGCTAAAGGAGATGTCACCACTATCAACAACATTATCTTCGAAGCCATTCACATTCATAAACTTGAAAATTGTCATGATCACAATTCTAACGAATCTCTTGTTCTTTATGACGAGGATTTCCCACTTGATGATGACAATGTGGAACATGGCTACTATGAAGAAGATGAGTTGTTCGACATCGAGCACGAGAAGATCATGAAGAATCTGAGCCTCATGGCAAACTTTAAGGATTACATGTCTGGAGGAAAAGAGTGGATTCTTCATTGCGGATGTACGGATCATATGACTGGTGATAAAGACATGTTCCAAGAGATCATGCCTAATCAAGGTCCTTGACGGTACGTGACCTTTGGAGACGACTCTAAGGGTAAGTTACTTGGCCTTGGTAAGGTGGTTGTATCCCATGATAGTTCTATTCAAAATGTTATGCTTGTTGAATCCCTTGGCTACAACCTTCTTTCCATATCTAGGCTTGCCGACTTCGGTTTCAATGTTTTATTCATGAAAGTAGATTGGCAAGTGTTTCGTCAAGATAATCATAAAATGGTATTTACCGGTTTCTGTAGAGGTGATCTATGCATTGTTGATTTCACTAAAAGATCCAAGCCTCGCACTTGTTTAATTACAAAATCTTCTAAAGGTTGGCTTTGGCATAGAAGACTTGGACATGTAGGCATGCGCAATCTAGATAAGCTAATCAAAGGTGATCGTATACTTGGTGTTAAAGATGTTATCTTTGACAAAGATAGACTTTGTAGTGCTTGTCAAGCTGGAAAGCAAGTAGGGGGAAGTCATCCCATTAAGAACATCTTGACTACTAGGAGACCACTCGAGTTACTTCACATGGATCTTTTTGGTCCCAATGCTTACAAGAGTCTCGGTGGAAATTCCTATGGTCTAGTTATAGTTGATGATTTTTCCAGATTTACGTGGTATTCTTTATTGATGATAAGTCGCAGATTCAAAAGATCTTCAAGAACTTCACTCGCAAAGCGCAAAATCAGTTTGAAGTGAAGATCAAGAAGGTTCGGAGTGATAACGGATCAGAGTTCAAGAACACCCATGTGGATACCTTTGTTGACGAAGAAGTCGTCTCACATGAGTTCTCGGCTACGTACACACCTCAACAAAATGGAGTTGTTGAGAGGAAGAACCGAACGCTCATTGAAATGGCAAGAACGATGCTTGACGAATACAAGACGCCAAGACACTTTTGGGCAGAAGCCGTTGAAACAGCATCTCATGCCACAAACCGACTTTACTTGCACAAGCTTCTCGGTAAAATGGCATACGAGCTACTCATCAGTAAAAAAAAACCAAGTCGGATACTTTGGGGTATTTGGCTCAAAGTGCTACATTCTTGATAAGCATCATCGTACTAAATTTGCTCCTAAATCTCATGAAGGATTCCTACTTGGTTACGGATCGAACTCTCACACTTACCGTGTCTACAACAACTTCACTCGAAAAGTTGAAGAGACGGTAGATGTGAAGTTTGATGAATCTAATGGTTCGCAAGTCGAACAATTACCAAATGATGTAGGTGATAAGGATCCTTCAGAAGCCATTCTAGATCTACCCATCGGCAAGATTCGTCCCATGGAGGTGAAGGAAAGTACTTCATCAACTCAAGTGGAAGCCCCCACTTCACGTCAAGGTGAACCTCAACACAACATGGAGGCATCCACAAGCGGTACACGACAAGATGATGAAGAAGAGGAAGTGCATCATGAAGATCCACCACAACCACCTTCACCACCACCTCAAGGGAACGACACCTTCAACAACAATAAAGATGAACGAGATGATGATGAAGAAGAATAAGCTCCACCATCCAACAATCGGAAGATGACCCGAGTTCGAGCTCAAGTGACCAAGAACCATCCCCTAAACCAAATCTTTGGTGATATACAAACAGGGAGAATCACTCGCTCTAAAACCCGTCTAGCTAACTTTTGTGAGCATTATTCTTTCATCTCTAGCATTGAGCCTTTAAAGGTAGAACAAGCTCTTGAAGACACGGATTGGGTGAATGCTATGCATGAAGAGCTACACAACTTCGACAGGAACAAAGTGTGGACACTCGTGGAGAAGCCCGAAGATGAGCACAACATCATCGGAACCAAATGGGTCTTTCGAAACAAACAAGACGAAGATGGTCAAGTCGTGCGCAACAAGGCTCTCTCATAGCCCAAGGGTATATGCAAGTAGAAGGTATGGACTATGGTGAGAGTTATGCCCCCGCTGCTAGACTTGAAGCTATCTGTATTCTTCTTGCTTATGCTAATCACCATGATATCACGCTTTATCAAATGGACGTCAAAAGTGCATTTTTAAATGGTGAAATTGAAGAAGAAGTTTATGTTAAGCAACCACGTGGTTTTGTGAATCCTAAGAAACCTAATCATGTTTACAAGCTTCGCAAAGCTCTTTATGGTCTTAAGCAAGCCCCTCGTGCTTGGTATAAATGTTTAACGAAGTTTCTCATCGAAAAAGGTTTTGAAATTGGTAAAATTGATGCAACCTTGTTCACTAAGAGAGTTAATGGAGAATTATTTGTGTTACAAATCTATGTGGATGATATTATCTTTGGTTCCACCAATCCTCAATTTAGTGAAAGATTTGGAAGGTTGATGTCCGAGAAGTATGAGATGTCTATGATGTGTGAGCTGAAATTCTTTCTTGGATTGCAAATCAAGCAATCAATAGAAGGAACTTTCATCTCTCAAACTAAGTATACCAAGGACTTGATCAAGAAATTCAACATGCAGGATTGCAAAGGTATGAAAACTCCTGTGCCCACTAGTGGACATGTTGACCTTACCAGGGAGGATGAACCGGTTGATCAAAAGGTTTATCGATCTATGATTGGTTCATTGTTATATCTATGTGCATCTCGTCCTGATATTATGCTTAGTGTTTGCATGTATGCTAGATATCAAGCTGCATCTAAAGAGAGAGGGAGGAGGGGGCCGACCACGCGAGGGGGTTGCAGACGCCAAGGGGGACAAGGGGGACAAGGTGGGGAGGCCCGAGGCTGTCGGGGACGCCCGTTGGCCAGCGGCTACAGTGCGGGTGCACATTGTAGCACGCTCCAGAGCGCGAGCTCTGCATGCCAAGGCATCTTCTTGGCACAATGGGCGCGTCCACTTGTGTCCTGAGGATCTAGGGGGTTTAACAATGGAGGGTAGGGCATTGGATGCTCTGGAGTGCCTTAGGAGAGAAGGAAAGCTGAGGGAGGGGAGAAAAACTGCTATCCAGAGGGGTAAAATGAGGGTTTTACCGCACTTACCCATGGATCCTTGACCAGGAAGAGTTACTGAAGGTAGCTAGTAACTCAGAGGGGTTTTGGTAAAAAGTTGGGGGCAAGGGTAAAAGGGTAAGGGGTAGAAATGGTGGTTTTACCATTTCACCAGAAGGTGTTTGATAGAGTTTTGGGCAAGAAATATTTACCATCTCACTGAGATATTCAACAGGGTCAAGGGCTAGGTAAAAATGAGAGGATTCACCAAGTTTGAGCTCAAGTGGGAAAAGTTGACAATGGAAACTTAATAAACCCTAGAAATTAACAGAATCAAGTTTCTGTAGATCTAGTGATGGTAGGCTTTAACCCTTGATGCACCACTTAGTGTAGCATCACTATTTGGTTAATAGAGCATGCCCACAAAGTTTGGGGTCAAGGGGAGATACTTCACAATGTAAAGTTGCTCAAATATGAATCTGAACAGGAAGAGTTTTGGGATGGTTTGATGAACCAAATTAATTTGGATTGAGATAAAACTTTTCAAGATCATCACTTATGATAGTGTTGACTTGATGGAATTTTCCTAGAATTTATTGAGAATATTTATTGTGGAAATATTCCAAATTTTTGATTTGAACAGAAAGGGTTTTGAGGGGTTTTGCCAATGGTTTTATCATGCCCTTGTGTTGAAATTCATATATATGGAAACAATATGTCCACAGAATTTCTCTAGATTTTCTCCAATATTTTCATATATTTTAAATAATTTTTCCCTATGAAAAACCATTTCTGGCCTTAAGAAAAATCCTTCAAATAAAATCTGAAAAGAACCTTTAAAAATAATATTTTGTGGTTTTGGGAAGTTATATATATATATAGGTTTGAATTAAAGTCTTTGGGAAAGAAGAATCCACCCAATTTGAAGACCTGCAGTGCAAACCTCATTTCAGGGGGTTTTGAAAACCTAATTTGAATAAATCATTTTTGGTTAAAACAAAATTTGATAAAAATATATTTGGGCACTATTCACATGGCATGATCATTGGGAAAGAGGTTGGGTTCAAGGAATATGAATATGAAGTGGAATAAAATCTAGGAGTGCCATAAATCACAATCATCAAACAAACAAACATCATCCCAAACAAGCACAAGCACTTTGAAAAAAAGTTTTAGTTGGCTCCAAATTTTATAAACCCAAACATATCAATGTGCTACAACACAGGGTGTGACAGTCGTCCACCACCGCCGTCGCCGCCATGGTTTCTTGTTCTGATGGTTCTGACTCCTCCTCGTTTGACGATGACTGTGTGACCTAGGTTAGTTTCTGCTCATGTGCATCTAGGGTTAGGGTTCTAGGTAGAAAGGGGAATTTCTATTCCCAATAGAAATTTAAATCATTTTCATTATCTTTAGGCACCTCCGACCATGGAGTACAGGGAATGGAGCGGTCTGGCTCTGAATCATCCTGCGCGTTGTGAGCATCGAGCCCCGTGTGAGAAGTTTGTGGCATTTCAATCCACTGATAGCGGCAGGAGGTTTCTACGGTGTGCAAAAAAAGGTAAGCTAGCAGTGCAATTAGTTGTCGAAGTGTACATTATTGCTTATCTTTACATAAGTAAGCAGTGCAGGCTTTTTTTGCAATAGGTTCAGTAGTTGCATTGTTTCCACTAAATGATTTTTACATTGGTCTTAATGTTATTTCTTTTTTGCACACATTAATAGGATGGAGCCAAGTGCAAGTATGTGCAATGGATTGACTCTGAGTGGCCAATCCCATTGAAGTAAGCTTTACCTTCTATCTAGGATATGTATGACAAGGAGTTGACTGACAGGTTGAGATGGAATGTAGTTAATGTTGAAGAAGTCTTGAAGGCAGTGCAAGATAAGAGGAAGATGGAAAATGACATGAGGTTCTTTAAAGTTGACTTTGCTAAAATGGTGGCTGACAAGGAGGATGCAATTTCCCAATTAGGTAATGCACAGATAGCTCTTAGTGACCTCAAGGAAGAGCTTGAGAAGAAGAACTTGGCTGACAAAGCAGACACTAACATCATCAGGTGCTAAGGGCCAAAGTAGAAAAAGAGAGAGACCAAGAGAAGGTAGAGAAGGTGAAGCTGCTGCAGGAGATGGACCAGATCAAGAAGGAGAGGGACAATTTGTTGGAGGAGAGGGAGAAGTTGAAGCAAGAGAAAAGGAACCTAGAGCACGCCATAGGTGACATGTTCAAAGAGAAGGAGGCCAGCAAGGGGAAGGTCGGGAAGATCAAGGAAATAGTTGCTGAATGATTCAATGTTGTTGTAGTACTAGCTTCTATGTGTGGCACTATTAATGTTGTTGTAGTACTATTTGCTATGTATTGAATTTGTGCTGGATTTAATTGTTTTGTTGGATAATGCTATTATTGTGCCAGATTTATGTTTGATGCAGTTTAGTGGTGGTTATCTGTTATTTTCGACAAAAGCGGTGATTTTCGAGTAACCTTGCCACAAATGTGGTGGTTTTCAGGAATTTACTGCCATGAATGCAACTCTGTTTAGTGCAAGTCTGTTTATCTCAAATGCAACTATGTTTAGTGCAACTCTGTCGATCTCTGAATGTATGCAATTTAGTGTTATTTTTCGACACTTTCAGTTTCGGCACAAGACAACTACCAGTTAAGTGATAGGATTATTTTGTTAGCTAATAACCTCGAGTGTTGGATCATACCCTAGCTCGTCAGATGACAGTAAGCAGTACTTGTGCATCACAAGGAATATACATCAAGTTCATCTCTTCTCTCTCGCACTTGCCAAACTTTTCTCCTCGAGGTCGTCAGTTCTGTTAGAAAAAAAATCTAGTTCGCGGGCCCAAAGAGAATCAAGCTGGAATAGGCCCACAAAGGATAAATGAGGCCCAGAAACAAGCGATGCCTCTTTTTTGTTTTTGAATGATTGCTTTGTTCTTTTTTGTTTCTGATTGATTTTTTCATTAATTTGATTGCCCAAGCTCTTCTATTTCGTTGAGGATTTTTATTGACTTTCCTTTATGGGTCCCTTCATTTATTTGATTGATTTCTCTTCACCGTATGTGCTTTTTTTGCTTGCTCACAAGCTAGTATAAGTCGTGTACAATATGTTCTTATTTTTAGAAGGCATCTCAAAACACATCATTTTTAGTTAGTTTGGTTAGTTTTGCTCACGTCAAATAGCCGTGTCTAAACTTGGGACAAACAAAATACAAACATAACAAAGCATTAATATAACACACATAACTTAGATAGGGTAGCTAGGGCAACACACAAGTTCTTACATATAACACGACACCGATAGATAACCGTACATAGATAGGCTAGCTAGGGAAACACACACACGAAACTCACACTACAAATAGATAGGGTAGCTAGGGCAACACCGGCATGTCTTCACCATCGTCTTCACCGCGCGTCGGCTTCAACTTCGTCTTCGCCGCCGCTCTTCACTGCTCCTCCTCAAGGTCATTCTCGCCGATGTAGTACGGAGGTTGTGCATGTGGTTGTGAGTGGGGAAGATGCTCTCGAAGTCGGTGAAGATGTTGTAGGTGGTGAATGCGATGAACTTGCACCCACACCAAAACACCTTGCCGAGCAGGTAGTCGGCATCGAACCTGTTGGTGAAGTGGGCGACGAGCCCTACCGGTGGAGCGCTGGCGGGGGGAAGCTGTTCCATGAGTTGGAACACGGACGGCGAGCCCTTCGAGCGGTGGTTGAAGCCCGCACGAAGGAACCACTCCGCAAACTCAGTATTACCCCTCCAGCGTGAGAACGCCCACACGCGGAGAGATGCCTCGACGACGACGTGGGTGGGGTACCGCATCTCCGGCACGGTGGGCGACACGCCGAACGTCGGCCCGGTGTACTACATCATGCTCACATTGCTACGTGTTTGCTTTGGCTTTTGGAGAAGAAGAGAAGGGGGAGGAGCAGATGGATGCATACAAGAAGAGGCAACGAAGGGAGGTTTAAATAGCCAGGGGAGACGAAGAGGGTACACGCAGAAACGGCGTCGATCGTGACTCAGTGCGTGCGTGAACCGATGCAATCGTGCATCAATGCGTGAATGTGAATCAATGTGACCGTGCAGCCTCCCCCTTCTACCACCACGTATGTCTATGTGCTCTGCTTGCGTGCTCTGCGTGAACCAATGCGATCGTGCATCAATCCGTGCACGTCTGCCTGCGACGTGTGAAACGACACAATGCCTGCGGGCTGCGGAGCGACTGAATCGAGCGACAACCGTGCGGTAGGGATCGATGCGTGTGTGTCGGCATGCATGCATGCAAGTAGGTCAATGCATAGGTGAATAGATGCGTGTGTGGCGGCGTTTGCATGCATAGCAGGCTGCATTGATGCCAAAGTCGGGCATGCATAAAAGGCTAATCCAGTGCAACGTCCTCGATAGCAGGCTTCTTTATTTTATTACCAACAAATTAACGGGCCCGTCCTATGAACACAAACACAGCCCAACTAGCGAAGCCATAGCGACAGTCAACAGAGTCCAACGTGGCCCCATTAGTCAGAACTAGTCAGAGTTAACGGTTAAGACGACAAATGTCTGCTATGAACATTTGTGGGAATTTCAACTAAGGGAGTGGGGAAAAGTGAGTAAAAGTTTGGAGCGTGGGGAAAATTGAGCACAACAAAGGAATTAGGGGCACAGGAGTAATAATCGCTTGTTTTTAATGATAGGTTCCTTTATTATATCAATGAAGTCTGGGTGCACACTAATCATTTTAAAGTCCTTGTTCCCTTTGCTAGATGTGGCACTTTTGTTATTAGGAACATAAATAGAATTTGGGTTCTTGATAGGAGGAGTCCTATCGATAGTTTTAGGGGAAGTAAAAGCGAAACTTAGTTTATTAATGATCCCTTCCAACTTACCGGTTCTGGAGGGACTTCGTCCTAATCGTTAACTAACTATGGATCCATTTCCTTTTAGAGTCTTTAGAATAATTGTTACTTTGGAACCAACTTGATAAATTTGACTTTGGAACTTTTTTTATAGATTTTCAATATGCTCAATAGTAGGCATTTTATTCTCAATAGCTTCTACCCTACGCATAACATCTTCCAAAGTCGATATAGGTTCACCAATAGTGATAGGTGATGATCCCACTAAGTTTCCCATATCATTGAAGGCATCCATAGTGTTACTACTCGATAAATTCCCTGTGGTAATAGTGGCAAGCACATATCTATACCAGGTAGTGATACCCACATAAAAATTACGAAGGAGGATACTGGTGGATTGCTTACGAATTGGTCTATTTTGAGCATCGCAAATCCTATACCAATCATTTTTTTTATTTTATCCCCCACTTTGTTTAAAATTAAGAATTTCACTCTCACGAGTACAAGGAACTAAAGAACTAGCCATAACGACAAGCAAGCAAACTAACAACCAAACAAGTAAACTAGCAAACTAGGCAAATAGAAAAAAATTGTAAAAGAAAATATAAAGATAAATAAAAAAGACAAGCAAAAGGTTGAACAAGTGATTTATAGTTTGTGTGAAGGGACCTCATGCGAAGTTGGTGATATCTTTCCTGTAACGGAGTCAGAAATTCTTTCTACTACTTGTGAGCTGCGTTGGGTCTTTCCCCGAAGAGGAAGGGTGAAGCAATATAATAGTGATTAGTATTTCCCTCGGTGAGTACCAAGGTTATCGAACATGTAGGAGAATCACAACAACTTTGCAACAACAATACCTGCACACACAAAACCAAACACTTGCACCCAACGTGGGCAAGAGAGTTGTCAAGCCCCTTGAACTCGTTACTTGCAAGGATTAATTCTGATAGTGATATATAAATAAATATAAAAGTAAAATAAACAAATTTCATCAAAGTTTTTAGGTTTGTGTAATATGATTTGAATAGACCCGGGGGCATAGTTTTCTCTAGAGTCGTCTCTCTCGAACACATAGCATACGATGGATAGACAAATTACTGTTAGGCAATTGATAGAAAAGCGCATAGTTATGATGTTGTTCATGGAAATGATCATGTTGATAGGCATCACGTCCGTGATAAGTAGACCGAAATGATTCTGCATCTACTACTATTACTCCACCAATCGACCAATGTCCAACATGCATCTATGGTATTAAGTTCATGACAAACAGAGTAATGCTTTAAGCAAGATGATATGATGTAGAGAAAGTAAGACCAAGCAATATGTTCAAACCCCATCGTTTTATCCTTAGTAGCATCAATACAATATGTGTCTTGTCCCCTTCTGTCACTGGGATATAGAGCATCGCAATATTGAACCCACTACAATGCATTCCTCCCACTGAAGATAAATCAATCTAGTTGACCATACCAGACGGATAGATCAGAGAGACTTGCAAAGCTATAACAATCATACATACTAGAATTCATAGAAGATTCAATTACTTTTCATGAATAATCTGATGATAAACCCACAATTCATTGGATCCCAACAAACGCACTGTAAAAGAAGATTACATCCGATAGATCATCGTGGTAACCGCGAAGAACATTGTATTAAAGATCAAAGAGAGAGAATAAGCCATCTAGATACTAGCTATGGACCCATATGTCTATGGTGAACTACTCACACATCATCATGGAGGCAACAAGGTTGATGTAGACTGCCTCCATGATCGATTCCCCCTCCGAGAGGGTACCGAAAAAGGCCTCCGGATGGGATGGCGGAAGAACAAAGACTTGCGTCGGCGAAAAAAGTGTTTCGGGTGGCTCTCTATTGGTTTTGGGATAATTGGGAATATATAGAAGTGGAATTCGATCAGGAGATACCATGAGGGGCCCACGAACCAGGGGCGCACCTTGGTGGGTCGTGGCCACGTCGTGGGTTTTCTAGCCTCCTCACGAAACTTCCTAGGTCTCTTCTGGTCCAAATATAACTCCCGTAAATTTCTATCACATTTGAACTATGTTTGGTATTGATTTTCTAAAAAGTCCAAAAACAGCCAAAAAACAGAAACTGCAATGGACATTGAGTTAATAGGTTAGTCCCAAAAAATGATATAAAATAGCATATAATTGCATATAAAGTATTCAAGATTGATAATATAATAGCATTAAACAATCAAAAATTATAGATACGTCGGAGACGTATCAGGTTGTTGCGACGCCGACACTCGACTATCTTTACATTCTTGTCCATCGATGTCGTGGATGGACTTCAGCCTACCACACGGATGGCACTGCACCCAATAAGGTTTCGATGATGGTCTCGGGCCACGCGCGGCTCACGAAGATCTACCGCCGCTGAGCTCAACACCTACCCGACTTCCGTGATGACCACGCGTACGCGATGGACTCCTGCACTGGGGCACGTTATTCACCAACATGCAAGACCAGTGATGTTGGTCGTGCATCGAGGTCACCCCCTGCACCGCGCACGCTTGTCACTCCACCACCAGAGCCAGAGTGGATGAGGAGGTCGAGGAGTACAAGAGGGTCGTCAAGGAGGCCTACAGGAGAGGTGTCAAGGAGTCGGAGCTCGAGGAGCTTGCTAGGTGGCTTGACTTATCTCAGGCGTTGGCCGAGTCGGCCAACATGTAGGTGGTTGGGCCCCGTCCGAGCAAGAGTTGTGGTCACTGCTAGGGCAATCGTGGTCTTGGACGACCATGGCGCCCTGCTGGCCGAGGCGGGTGTCGTGCACGCCCATGTGGAGGGCGCGTCAGAGGAGGTGGCCGAGCGGTACAGTTGTCGCAGAAGGCTGAGCAGCAACAGTCGACACACCAGACGGCGTTAGTAGCGTGGTAGCAGGCGTTTCCGTGGATGACGCCGATGTTCATCGACCTGGCCAAAGAAGAAGATGGCGATGACTAGATGCTTTATTTAATGTTCTTGATTCTAATTAATGTAAGACTGGACTTCTATTGGTCGTTTATTTTTTAAATTTGAAAATATAACCCAAAATATGAAATACGTCGATTGGATGCATCTACGGACGACGAACCAGGTCGGACAATGGTGTCTATCGAGCCGACTCAAACAGACAAAAAAACATGTCCATTTAGATCAGTCGGTTAAAGTTGTCATAATGCGAGTAAAGACCCGTAACTCAAAAGTTGTCATGAACCCCGACGGACAACCCACACGACCTCCCATGAGAATACAATCAAATTTCACTTGACTAAAACTTGTTTTCGACATTCGTTGGATGGCAACATAAACATTCATTGGATGGCAACTCAAACATTTTTCATCGCAACATAAACATTCGTTGGATGGCAACTCAAACATTTTTTGTGGCAATTTATGTTGCCTTGAGAATGGTAAGTTTCTTTAGCAAGCACTGCATATCCCGACCAAAAATATAAACTGGACGAATTTTTCATATTTGCTAAAGGAATCCGTCATCTTCGTGAAAACATCATTTGCCATAAAAAAAATGTTTTGTCATGGTCTCCAAGTAAACGTTAGCTGGTTTATTAAATAATTTTTTATCTCTATTCCTAAAAGGAATAACTTTTTATCTCTATTCCTAAAAGGAATAACTTTTTATCTCTATTTATAGAAGAGGAGTTAGTAGACCGGTACGCACTGGCGCAGATTCAAGGGACAGAAATTTTCTCAATCTCAATAATCTTTCAAGCCCCCCTCAACCCCCACCCCTCCGTGCTGGGTGCTTTTCCTCCCACTACAAAAACAGATCAATTCACCCGACCTTCCTTTCGTTTTTTTCATGCTTGCTTTGATCGGTGCCGATTTAGTTCAATCTCTTCACAGGCCCACGGACGACTTCCGACTGGGCTGGCAAGAGATACAACCCCAGTGGCAAGCTCCACAACGACAACAATCGCCGTCAATGGCACATGGTTGCTAGATGTCCTAGCTGATGCAGAATCAATAGGAAGAGTTGATGGTTAAGATTTTTTCTTCAAGTTCATTTTTTTTAACAAGTCAAATTTTCTTCAAGTCATTTTTTTTAACGAGTAACAACACAATAACAACGATAAAAATTGAGCACACACCAAACAGACATGGCACATGCAGATAGTGTTATCTCATGGCTGTGCCCAGCCAACAAAAGTATGCCCACCAAAAAAGTTACCCCAATTACAACAAATAATGTGATTATGTGATTATTGTAACAACGTCAAGAGTACCACAGCAAATGTAAGCTACGGTAAAAATTGCTTGAAACTCTGTCTACCAAAAACAACCACGGGAGATGCAAAGCTGCTGGGAAGTTATTAAATGTGTCGAGCAAGGGATTGATACTGCCTCCCAACTGGAGATCTTATATGCCGATCTTCTTCTGGTACTTCTGGATTTGATTCAAGAAGAGCCACGTCATCTGCAAAAAGTAACCACGTGAGTACGCTGCATTGTAACGGATTGGAAACAAAAGGACATGATTGTCTGCCTTGTGCCCTTTGCTAATCAGCTTTTACCATGACATGCGGGGCGATCCTGACACAATATACAGGAAAGCCGGAGTAGAACTTAAATGGGCCACCAGTCTTCAAGGTTTGCATGGCACAGTCCAAAGACCCAATGTATGGGTACTTTCCAGTGGCATCAGGTTGCATCTTCTGAATTTGTGTTTTCACATAATCAAAGGGCAAACTACAGGCAGCCGCACAGAATCCAGAAATGGCACTGGCTCCTGCAAACCAAAAGTTGGGAAATTTTGTAAGTTTACTGATGGCCTATATAAAAGGAACAGCAGTAAACGTCTTATCCTATAACAGTGCAAAGAATCCTAAACAACAATGTAAAGAAAGAATCCTAAACAACAATCTTACCAATAACAGTTTGATATTCTCCGGCACCCAATTTGTCTCTGAACAGCTCAACACTTTGATCATAGGACGCAAGCATACCCATATTCAGTGACATGGCTCTCACCACAGTTGGGCCTGCACCCTTCCAAAGCGCAAGGACACCTTCATCAGCGGTGATACGGTAGAGGGCGTGGAATGCATTTTTGTAGTGACGCCGCTGTGCTGCTGGTAGGGTCGAATCAGCTTGCATCCTAATGAGTGCCAAATCAGCTGGACTGCCCACACATGCGCCAATCGCTCCAGCAGTTAGACCAATAAAAGCTTTCTGAACAAGTGGCAATGGCTTCCCATCATTTGCCTCAATTGCTTTGTTTGTCAAAACCCTGACAAGAAATATTACCAAATGCAGAACTCCAAGTAAGGATAAATCAACAAGAATCAATGCAACAATAAACTTAAACTAGTTTTCAACTGAACAAATCCAACTTCATAATGATACAGCTGCTTCAGACATTATTAATGTGATAAACACTATTTGCAGTTATGGCAACAGCCTAGTATAGTTAACATTATGATAACAAAAAACACCAAACCAAAGACATAATATCTCATGGTAATTATCCAGTCATATGCATTTATTTTAAAACAACAGAGAGATCCTACTAGACAACTCAATTATTGTGCAAGCAATGACTATTTATAGTACTCTATCCATTAAACCACGTTATACAAACCTGAAGGATCCAAGACGAGCTGTCGTATAGGTCGCTTGCCTTAGTAAACCAGCTGACAAACCCTGTCAAAAAAATGTAAAACTTGAAGCAACAAACCAATACAAAAAGCACAAAATAATCTGCTGTCCTAGGTGAAATGTCAGCTCATGTCACTGAGGTATTCAGATCAAACTAGAAAACCAGCATCATTTGATACAAACATCATTTATTGAATAAAAATGAACGAATCAGACCCAAACAAAGGTCTGAAGGACAGATATGTAACAGAGGATAGAATTGGATACTTTAGATCTGAGCCATGCAAAATCTGTATCCAATTCCATAATTCCCCCTCCAATGGTTGTACTTGTAGACAAAGAATAGACTCCTACAATCACTGCTAAACTTAGTACCTCTTATTTTTATTTATTATCTCTTACGTATTCCTTTATTTGAGCTATGGTTATGTGCTAAAATTTCAAAAATTGGGGTTCAGTCTTTAGTGTGACTATTGCCCCAAAGATTGGGTTTCCTTGATCTCTTACTTTTGAGTTCTGAAAAGTTCCAAGCAATGATTAATATATCAACTTACAATTTTATTTGTGATTGTAAATGTTTATTATACTCTTCTTCCACCTCAACAATATTCATGGTGAGAAAACATGCACAAATAAGATAATATAGTTGTGAGTGCCAGAGAATATTTACACGTTTAATTTATGTTTGTAAGCCATGCTTTACATGTGCACTGAGCCACTGACACTAGTACATGGCAAATGTACCGAGGCCGGCAGAAAACTACACACAGAACAACTCTGCACAATATGAATAAAGACATCTCCAAGAACAAACCTTGTAGAAGGAACCAAGGCCCTCATTTGCATACATCGTCTTTGCGACCTGAGCTGCAGATCCCTCGCCCAACTGGATCTTGACCTGAAACCAAAAACAGGAAAAGCTATATATAATGTGCACGAAATAAATATTTACACAATCTTCATGTCTCAGCAAAATTACTCATAAGCCATAACATTCTACTCAACTCTCCAGTAAATCCCCACTTGAACTATGACAGCATGTCGGTCCACGCTTCCAAAACATATTGGTGTGGACTAATTCTGCATGTGCAGGAACAATCCAGCAGCAAAATAGTAATAACAGAACAACATCTTGAGATCAACGAACTAGTGCTAACTGATTAAAAATCAGTAAAGCCACACAGACACAAAGATTCAGATTTAGTGCGATCTCCACGGAGGATGTAAGCTAACACATCGGACAGTTTCGACTGTAGATAACAAATAACGAAATGTGTCGCCCCCACTTAGGCTCATGATGTGACAGCATACTCTAGTTTCCACAGATCTCCTCAGGAATAGACACCCTCAGTCCCAAACTAGCGTACAACCAGTTCTCCGGAGCTCACTCCAGGTGCACTCAGATCTAACCCAGAGATGCGCAGAAATCTATCGACCCGATCCATCACTGGCGTCGAGCGCATCCACCGTAATCAACCACAGATCTGAGGCTCAAGGGAGCCACCAAACTCAACAAACCGCCCCGGAACCATATGTCTCATACTGCCGCCCAGAGTGAGCCGGAAAAAGTGAGTAGCGCATCCGTACCTTGATCATGTCGATGGGCTGGATAACGCAGGTGGCGAGCATCCCGGAGGCGCCGCCATTGACGAATGGCTTGATCGTCTTCCAGACGCCGGTGGGCGCCGCGGCCTGCTGCTGCTTCGCGTCCGCCATCTACTCCGGCGAGATCTAGCCGGGCTGGGAGAGGAAGAGTAGCAGACGCGAGCGGAGGGAAGGCGATGCGGGCGAGGAGGAGGCCTACATCGCTGGGTGCCGTTGCGCTTTTATTATTGCGCCGAGGGCGACGCGAGGAGATAACAGGATTACTTTTTCTCCGAGAAGAAAGAAAAGATGGGCGATAAAATACTACTTGGGCCATAAATAAAAATGCGTAATAAAGCAGCGCCGCGCTCTCGTGAGCGCCGTCGCGGCTGTGCGCGTGGACGCGGTGTACAGGAGGCGGTTGGAGGCGCAAGTTGGCACAAACAAGGTTGGAAAAGCTTTTTTTTTTCTTTGAAGGTTGGAAAAGGCTAGTAGACGTCAGGAGGAGAAAAGTGCTGGTGGCGTATGGGATCTGTCCGTGTGGGATTGGGAGGGAGATCTTGTGCGCGGTGGGGCCCCTGGGCTGGCCCAATTGCTAGTGTGGTGGGAGGCGTGGTCCAGGCAACCTCGTCGCCGGAGTTCCCGTCCTTGCCATGTTGTTTTCTCCCGCTTACCTCCAAACGCCTCCGAAAGACCGCACGCGAGGCGAGACCTCGCATGTTTTCTTCCCTTCGTGTCCAAGTCCAGGTGCCTTCAAAATCATACTCCCTGCGTTCCTAAATGGGAAAATTCATTCACGGTTCCTAAACTTGAGCCAATGCTCACTTTGGAATTCTAGCTTTAATGTATCCAAAATATTGTTAACTTATCAAAGTGGTTCACATAAGGTCCCAAATACGATATTGGCTACGTATATGCTGAGTTGGCATGGTGTTGATACGACACTTCACGTGAAGGATGGAATATGTTATGGCTCGAGGTGTCTTTCGCAAATTTACCACAACTTAAACTCAGCCCCACCTAGTCGGGCCCGGACGGCGACCAAGGGCGCGGCTCCTCCGACTCCTCCCCATGCGGCTCAAAGCCCAGTGTCCTTCTGGCCGTCCCCGTCTAGGGCCTCGCCGCTCGCGTCCATCCGAAAGCCGCCGCCGCCTCTGCCTAACAGCAACTCCAACGCCGGTGGTACTGTCGCCGTGATGGCCAAGTCGCCTCCTAAGTTGGACGCCTTGTCCCCGACGCCCAAGCTCAAGGACGTCGACGTCATCCCACGGCCCGAGAAAATTGTCGTTCACCCGCTTTCCATTGCTGAGACAAGACGAACCACCTCTGCTTCGACATGAACGTTCGGCCGCTCTTGCACGCCCTCCATCTTCATTGACATCGTGTTGCCGGCCTCAGGATGGAAGAGCGGCAGGAAGGTTGGAGTTGCGCCGCCGGAGGGCAAGGTGAAGGCGTTGATGCGGCGGCGGCGGAACGCGAAGCTGGAGCGGGAGGTGGCGCTGCTAATGGCGGAGCTGGAGGTCGTGCGGTGGCGCGCCGAGGCAACGGAGGAGGCCAGGGATGAAAGCACTCCCTTGGAGGTTTTGATAATTAATGACAACATACATTATCTCTTAGACTAACAGTCTTATCTAGTCTATTTCAGATAAAGTCCAAAGATAGAAGTGTATGGGAATTGTGAGAAGAATCCTTAAGATGGAAAGTAATCCTATTGGCAAAAGTTTTAAGATTCTACATTTTGTTTTATGTGAACAATCACAATTGATTCCATAGAAAAGCCAATACTATTAAAATAAAAATGAGATCTTGATAATGATCTGGTTGCTAAGCTTCAACCAAACTATCACAAAAGGATTCTGTCCAAATACCTAAACTACCAAATTCGGTGCCACCAAGTTTCCAATGTCAGTCTCACCGAGTTAGCCCTAGATAGAACCCAAGTCAAACCTAGCAACTCGATACCACCGAGAACCTGTTTGGTACAACGGGAAAGCAGTGACCAACTCTGGAAATGAGATATTTAATTTCGGAACTTCCGAGTTTTATACCTCGGAGCCACCAAGATGCGAATCTGCTCAAGGCCAACTAAGTCGATGTCACCGAGATGTTATCATTCGCTCTCACTGTAGGATCCAAAGTATGTCTAGAGGAGGTTATTAGACTGCTTGACCAAATAAAAACCTAACATTTTCTCAGTTTTAATGGTTGGCAAGTTTTAGCAAATTTACCAAGTCTAGCACACCCATGCAAGTCTACGAGTATAGCAGCGGAAAGTAAAGACATGCACATGTAAGTAAAGAGTAGGGATAGGAAGATCAAACGTAATAGGGACTTAAAGATTTTTCCCGTGGTTCAGATAGGTGGTGATATCATACGTCCACGTTGATAGAGACTTCAACCCACGAGGATAACGGCTGCACGAGGCTCCACCCACGAAGGTTCCACAAAGAAGCAACATTGTCTATTCCACCATGGCTTACGTCCACGAAGGACTAGCCCTCACTCGGGGTAGATCTTCATGAAGTAGGCGATCTCCTTGCCCTTACAAACTTCTTGGTTCAACTCCAAACGATTTGGAGGCTCCCAAGCAATACCTGACCAGTCTAGGAGACACCACTTTTCGAAAGGTAATAGATGTGGTATGGATGATGAACTCCTTGCTCTAGTGCTTCAACTAGTGCTTCAAAAGATAGTCTCCTCAACACTCAATCACTCTCTCGTAGAATTTGGCTTGGTAGAAGAGATTGACTGGGTGCAAAGCAACTTGGGAAGTCTAGAAATCAAGATTCATATGGTTGGAGTGGAAGATGTTGATCTCAACACATGAGTAGGTGGTTCTCTCTCAAAAAATGAAAGGTGGAAGTTTTTGCTTATTCTGAGTGCTCTCTCTACGAATGAGAGGGAGGTTGAGGGAGTTTGGGATTAAGGGGTCCTCGGGTTGCCATCCTATCTCTGCGGGTCGGATAGCGGGTCGCCTTGTGATTGTGAATGAAGGTCTGGACACCGGAATGGCTTCCTCAAGGAAGAACTGTATATGATGCAACCGGAAGGTTTTGTCGATCCTAAAGATGCTAACAAGGTATGCAAGCTCCAGCGCTCCATCTATGGGCTGGTGCAAGCATCTCGGAGTTGGAACATTCGCTTTAATGAAGTGATTAAAGCGTTTGGATTTGTACAGGTTTATGGAGAACCATGTATTTACAAGAAAGTGAGTGGGAGCTCTGTAGCATTTCTCGTATTATATGTGGATGACATATTGTTAATGGGAAATGATATAGAACTCTTGGAAAGTGTAAAGGCCTACTTGAATAAGTGTTTTTCAATGAAGGACCTTGGAGAAGTTGCTTACATATTAGGTATTAAGATCTATAGAGATAGATCGAGACGCCTCATAGGTCTTTCACAAAGCACATACCTTGACAAGATATTGAAGAAGTTCAATATGGATCAGTCCAAGAAGGGGTTCTTGCCTATGTTACAAGGTGTGAGATTGAGTACGACTCAATGCCCGACCACGGCAAAGGATAGAGAAGAGATGAGTGTCATCCCCTATGCTTCAGCCATAGGCTCTATTATGTATGCCATGTTGTGTACCAGACCTAATGTGAACCTTGCCATAAGTTTGGTAGGGAGGTACCAAAGTGATCCCGGAGCGGAACACTGGACAACGGTCAAGAATATCCTGAAGTACCTGAAAAGGACAAAGGACATGTTTCTCGTATATCGAGGTGCCGAAGAGCTCATCGTAAAGGGTTACGTCGATGCTAGCTTCGACACAGATCCGGACGACTCCAAGTTGCAAACTGGATATGTGTATATTTTGAACGGAGGGGCAGTCAGCTGGTGCAGCAGCAAGCAAAGCGTCGTGGCGGCATCTACATGTGAAGCGGAGTACATAGCTGCTTCGGAAGCAACAAAGGAAGGAGTCTGGATGAAGGAGTTCATCACCGACCTAGGAGTAATTCCAAGTGTGTCGGGCCCGATGACTCTATTCTGTGACAACACTGGAGCTATTGCCCTTGCGAAGGAGCCTAGGTTTCACAAGAAGACAAGACACATCAAGCGCCGCTTGAACTCCATCCGTGATTACATTCAGGAGGGAGACATAGATATTTGTAAAGTGCATACAGATCTGAATGTCGCAGATCCGTTGACTAAACCTCTCTCACGAGCAAAACATGATCAACACCAGATTGCTATGGGTGTTCGATTCATCACAATGTAACTAGATTATTGACTCTAGTGCAAGTGGGAGACTGTTGGAAATATGCCCTAGAGGCAATAATAAAATGGTTATTATTGTATTTCCTAGTTCATGATAATTGTCTATTGTTCATGCTATAATTGTGTTAACCGGAAACCGTAATACATGTGTGAATACATAGTCCACAACATGTCCCTAGTAAGCCTCTAGTTGGCTAGCTCGTTGATCAATAGATGGTCACGGTTTCATGGCCATGGACATTGGATGTCATTGATAACGGGATCACATCATTAGGAGAATGATGTGACGGACAAGACTCAATCCTAAGCATAGCACAAGATCATGTAGTTCGTCTGCTAAAGCTTTTCAATGTCAAGTATCGTTTCCTTAGACCATGAGATTGTGCAACTCCCGGATACCTAGGAATGCTTTGGGTGTGCCAAATGTCACAACGTAACTGGGTGGCTATAAAGGTGCACTACGGGTATCTCCGAAAGTGTCTGTTGGGTTGGCACGAATCGAGACTGGGATTTGTCACTCTGTGTGACGGAGAGGTATCTCTGGGCCCACTCGGTAAGACATCATCATAATGAGCTCAATGTGACTAAGGAGGTAGCCACAAGATGATATATTACGGAACGAGTAAACAGACTTGCCGGTAACGAGATTGAACAAGGTATAGAGATACCGACGATCGAATGTCGGGCAAGTATCATACCGATAGACAAAGGGAATTGTATACGGGATTGATTGAATCCCCGACATCGTGGTTCATCCGATGAAATCATCGTGGAGCATGTGGGATCCAACATGGGTATCCAGATCCCACTGTTGGTTATTGACCGGAGAGGTGTCTCGGTCATGTCTACATGTCTCCCGAACCCATAGGGTCTACACACTTAAGGTTCGATGAGGCTAGGGTTATAGGGAAATGTTGTACGTGGTTAGCGAAGGTTGTTCGGAGTCCCGTATGAGATCCCGGACGTCACGAGGAGCTCCAGAATGGTCCGGAGGTAAAGATTGATATATAGGAAGTCCAATTTTGGTCACCGAAAAGTTTTCGGGCTCATCGGTAGTGTACCGGGAGTGCCGGGAGGGTGCCGGAGGACCCCGGGAGGGGTGTGACGACCAAAGGACTTTGTGGGCCCTTAGAGGAGGTGTGCCAGCCCTTATTGGCCTGGCCAAGACCTTCTAGAAAGGCCCATGCAGCTGGAGATAAGAGATAGGGCTGAAAAAGGTTTAAAAGGAGGAGATCCACCTCCCTTGTGGGAGGTGGACTCTCCCCCTAGTTCGGCCGAACCTCTCCTTGGAGGAGGGGCCAAGACAGACCTCTCTCTCCCTCCTCCTATATATATGCAAGGGTTTGGGCTGATTTGAGACACGACTTCTCTCTCTCTTGGCGCAGCCCTACCCTTCCTCTTCCTCGTTCTCCGTAGCGCTTGGCGAAGCCCTGCCGGAGTCCACGTAGCTCCACCGTCACCACGCCGTCGTGCTGCCGGAGCTCTCCCTCAACCTCTCCTTCCTCCTTGCTGGATCAAGGCGTAGGAGACGTCATCGAGCTGCACGTGTGTTGAATGCGGAGACGCCGTTGTTCGGCGCTAAGATCGGAATCCACCGCGATCTGAATCGCTGCGAGTACGACTCCACCAACCGCGTTCTTGTAACGCTTCCGCTTAGCGATCTTCAAAGGTATGAAGATGCAATATCTCCCCACTCATTGCTAGTTTCTGCATGGATAGATCTTGGTGATCGTAGGAAAATTTTGATTTACTACCACGTCTCCCAACAGATAATGATACTTCTTATAATCTAGAAAATATTTATGGCACCAACTTGGAGGATGATGATAATAATTGCTATACTATTGGTGCTATTCATACCATTAATGATGAGAGTGATTATGTTTATGATATACAAAGCCACAAGCTTGGGGATGCTATGTTTGATGAAAATGACATGTTTGAGAATTTATTTGCTGCAATTAATATTTGTCTCAAGCTTGGGGATGCTATGCTTAATGAAGATGATCTTTTTATTCCCCCTACTTTGAATGATCAAATTTGTTATAATGATTGCATGCCTCCTATTGATGATTATTGTGATGACACGTATGCTATAAAGAGTAATGACAACCATGAAACCTATTATCTTGATTTTAATATTCAATGTGGTTATGTCAATCAAGTGTCACATGATAGTTATTTTGTTGAGTTTGCTCCCACTATTATGAATGAGAAGAAATTTGCTTATGTGGAGAGTAGTAAAATTTCTATGCTTGTATATCATGAAAAGAATGCTTTATGTGCTGGTTATATTGTGTAATTACTTCATGATGCTACTGGAGATTATTATGAGGGACGAACATATACTTATAGGAATTGCAATAATATCAAGTGTCCTCTCTATGTGTTCAAATTCTTGAAGATATGCTTGTTTTCCCTTCCTATTCTAGATGATTCTTGCTCCCATAAATTGTTTGATCACAAAATACCTATGCATAGGAAGTGGATTATACTTAAATGTGCTTTTCATGAGATTCATGATGCTCTTTTGCATGTTTCAATTATTATTCCTATGTGAGCATCATTGAAATCATCATGCCTAGCTAAAAGGCATTAAAAAGCGCTTGTTGGGAGACAACCCAACACTTTTACTTCCTGTTTTTGTGTGTTCACATGATTAAGCTACTGTATTAATCATGTTCCATGTCTTTTATTTCAATAAAGCGCCAAGTAAAGCCTTTGAGATAGTGTGGATACTTGCTTGTTTGATTCTGTGCAAAAACAGAAAGTTTTGCGTCCAGTATATGAATTATCTGATTTTACTGGAGCATCAAAAATATCTGAAATTTTTACACAAACTTTATATGAAAATTCCTTGAGTATTCTGAATGTTTCAGAATTTTTATAGTCATAGAAGTATGGTGATCATTCATATCTTTACAGACTGTTCTGTTTTTGACAGATTCTGTTTTGCATGCATAGTTTGCTTGTTTCAAGTGTTCCTATAGCTTATATTGAGTGATATAAATTGTGGGAATGATGTAATACAGTAGGTATCATGTGAGAATAATTATTAATCTTGTCTTGATAGTACCTAAGTGAATGATCTATATTCACTACACTAACCCATCTCACGAAGCTCCGTTAAGTTTTGTGTGATTGAAGTTTTCAAGTTTTGGGTGAGACACCGATATGAGGAGAATAAGGAGTGAAAATAACCTAAGCTTGGGGATGCCCAAGGCCCCCCAAGTTAATATCCAAGGAAGACTCAAGCGCCTAAGCTTGGGGATGTCCCAGAAGGCATCCCCTCTTTCGTCTTCAACTCTATCGGTATATCTTACTTGGAGCTATATTTTTATTCATCATATAATATGAGTTTTGCTTGGAGCATCATTTTATTTTGTTTTTTCTGTTAGGTGTTATTTATAATCTATTTTTTCAATAAAAAGTTCCAAGAATTGCCTTAGGATGCTTGCATTGCATGTTTTGATTTGTGCTGGGTAAAAACAGAAACTTTGCCTGTAGTGTTTGAATTTTTATATTTTTTTGGAACATGGAAAGTTTCTGAAAGTTTTACACAGTATGGTAATATAAATTTTATATCATGTCCTAAATTTTCATAATTTCTTGAGTTACAGAAGTACATTGTTTTCATAAATTTCTACAGACTGTTCTGTTTGGGCAGATTGCTGTCATAGCTTGGTTATCTACTTATCCTATAGTTTACATAGCCTATATTGGTAGATATAAATTGCGAAAATGATAGTATACAGTACCTAATGTTTGAAAATTATTATGCAACTTGTCCTGGCAGTACATAAAGAGTCAATTTATTATTATGTGTACTAACCTATCTCACGAGTTTTGTTTGAGTTTTGTGTGGATGAAGTATTTGAGAATAGGTGAAACCATGATATGAGAGGATTGGCTGAGATACAAAAGCTCAAGCTTGGGGATGCCCTAGGCACCCCAAGTAAATATTTCAAGAACTCTCAAGCATCTAAGCTTGGGGATGCTATGCATCCCACCTCTCTTCATCAACAATTATCGGTTAGCCTATGTTGAGCCTAAATTTTTATTCATTCACATGATGCATTCTATTCTTTGAGTGCTATTTTTCTTTTGCTTGCTGTTTGAATAAAGTACTCGGATCTAAAAATATTTATTGAGGGAGAGAGAGTCTTCACATAGCTACTTAATTGTTTGACTACTCATTAATCTTCACTTGTATCTTTTGAGAGTAGCTTGTCATTTGCTCATGTGCTTCATTTAAATTTGTCTGAGCTTGCCAAAAAGCAATTGCAATCTATGAAACTAGTCCCAAAGTGATAGATATACAAGGAGGATATAATAAAAACTTTCATGAAGATCATGGGACAAATTAAACTTGATTCTTTGTAATAGTTTTGAAACATGGTGATAGTAATATGTGAGTCATGTTAGTGAGTAATTATGCTTAGTAAGAATATTGGTTTAAGGTTTGTGATTCCCTGTGCATGCATGAAAGTCAATAGTTATGCAATGAAGTTACATCTTACTTGTGGTGCATTATTCGGTGTTAGTTATGACTCAATGCTCACTTATGTGATTTTCCGTTCCTCGGTTTGGTTGTTTCCCAATCTATTTGCTAGCCTTCATTTGTACTAAATAGAAATACTACTTGTGCATCCAAAATCCTTAAACCAAGTTTTGCCTTATGAGTCCACCATACCTACCTATATGCGGTATTTCCATGCCATTCCAAGCAAATTTGTATGTGCCATCTCTAAATCTTCAAAATAATTTTCCCCTTTTGTGTGCCCGTACCGCTCATGAAACGGTGGGGAGTATCCAATATTTTTCCATGCTAGGTGTGTTATTCTCACGATATGTGTTGATTCACTGTCATTCACGAGAAAGTGGCTGGTATTCGAGATGCCCAGTCCCATCCTCAAAAATCAAATACCCGTGGATTCAGATCGCCGTGGAGTGTGATTGATTGGTGGAGGGGGAGTAAAGACTTTACTATTCTGTTTGGGAACCGCCTATAATGTACCTAGCATGGAAAGTATTGTGAGCTACTTCGTCGTTTTCGTTGACAGGAAAAGCATGCCACTCAAAATATTTTTCTCTCTCAATATAAACCTTGAGCTATGGCACCTCTACAAATCCCTACTTCCCTCTGCGAAGGGCCTATCTATTTACTTTATGCAATTTTTATTTTTGCTTTGAGTCTCCATCTTCTCTTATAAGCACCAACTAGGGGGCACTATGATCGTACTTGAGCATTGGGCATATCTAATATTTGAGTGTGTTTCATGAATGGATCAATGATTGAGCATGATGGGCTAGGGATAACTTTCTTTAGTGTTGATATTTTGAAAGACATGGTTGCTTGTTGACATTCTTGAGTATTGAAGTCATTATGTTAAAACTAGACTATTGCTTTGTATCATTTACAAGTCCAAATTTCCATGCTATACAAGAAGAAAAGAATATGATGAACATGTTACGCAGCATTCCATATCAAAAATTCTGTTTTTATCATTTACCTACTCGAGGACGAGCAGGAATTAAGCTTGGGGATGCTGATACGTCTCCAACGTATCTATAAGTTTTGCTTGTTCCATGTTGTTATATTATCATTCTTGGATGTTTTACAATCATTTTACCACAACTTTATATTATTTTTGGGACTAACCTATTAACCCAGAGCCAAGTGCCAGTTTCTGTTTTTTTCTTGTTTTTGAGTTTTACAGAAAAGGAATATCAGACGGAGTCCAAACGGAATAAAAATTTACGATGGTTTTTTATGGACCAGAAGACACCCATAGAGCTTGGAGATGAAGCCAGAAGATTCCCAAGGAGGCCACAAGCCTCAGGATTGCGGCCACCCCCTTGGGCACGCCCACCAGGCTTGTGGGCCCCTCAGGAGTCCACCGACCTCCCTCTTAGCTCTATAAATCCTCAAATATTCCAAAAAAACCAACACAGAACCTAGATCGGGAGTTCCGCCGCCGCAAGCCTCCAGAGCCATGAAAAACCAATCTGTAGCCCGTTCCGCCACCCTG
Source organism: Hordeum marinum (assembly GCA_022496015.1). NCBI lineage: Eukaryota > Viridiplantae > Streptophyta > Magnoliopsida > Poales > Poaceae > Hordeum > Hordeum marinum. The sequence continues at coordinate 117,380,859 of CM039672.1, forward strand.
CCGGAGGGGGAAACCATCATCGGAGGCCATCTTCGTCATCCCGATGCTCTCCATGATGAGGAGGGAGTAGTTCACCCTCGGGGCTGAGGGTATGTGCTTGTAGCTATGTGTTTGATTTCTCTCTCTCTCGTGTTCTTGAGATGGCACGATCTTGATGTACGACGAGCTTTATTGATATAGATTGAATCATATGGAGTTTTCCCCTCTCTATCTTGTTGTGACGAATTGAGTTTTCCCTTTGAAGTTTTCTTATTGGATTGAGTCTTTAAGGATTTGAGAACACTTGATGTATGTCTTGCGATGGGATATCCGTGGTGACAATGGGATGTTCTATTGATCCACTTGATGTATGTTTTGGTGATCAACTTACGGATTCCGTGACCTTGGGAATCTATGCATAGGGGTTGGCACACGTTTTTGTCTTGACTTTCCGGTAGAAACTTTGGGGCACTCTTTGAAGTTCTTTGTGTTGGATTGAACATGATGAATCTGAAATTATGTGATGCATATCGTATAATCAAGCCCATGGGTACTTGTGGTGACATTGGAGTATCTAGGTGACATTAGGGTTTTGGTTGATGTGTATCTTAAGATGTTATTTTAGTACAAACTCTAGGGTTGTCCGTGACACTTATAGGGATAGCTCATAAGATTGATCAGAAAAGATAACTTTGAGGTGGTTTCATACCCTACAATAATTTCTTCGTTAGTTCTCCGCTATTTGTGACTTTGGAGTGAACTCTTTGTCGCACGAGAGGTACTTACATATGATTCAACTATGTCAATAATGTTGAGAGAAATTGCACTAGTGAAAGTATGGACCCTAGGCCTTGTTTCCAAACATTTATACAACGTTTTGCTCGCTGTTTACTATTTGTTACCTTGCTGTTTTTATATTTTCATATTATGAAAACCTATATCTACCATCCATATTACACTTGTATCACCATCTCGTCGCCGAACTAGTGCACCTATACAATTTACCATTGTATTGGGTGTGTTGGGGACACAAGAGACTCTTTGTTATTTGGTTGCAGGGTTGTTTGAGAGAGACCATCTTCATCCTACACCTCCTGCGGATTGATAAACCTTAGGTCATCCACTTGAGGGAAAATTGCCATTGTCCTACAAAACTCTGCGCTTGGAGGCCCAACACGAGTCTACAAGAAGGTTGTGTAGTAGACATCACAGGATAATAAAGAACGTGGAAATAAAAGTTAGGTGCTATTTCAACAAAAGAACAATAAAATTAAATAGTTTATTAGCAAGATTTTTGCGTAATGAAGAGAAAGATTGTTCCTAGGAAATTGAATATAATACAATAGATACTTGTTATATGCAATGACGAAGAGGCATAAGCTAACACATTTTCCGTACTTGGATCATATGCACTTATGATTGGAACTCTAGGAAGCATCCGCAACTACCAAAGTTCATTAAGGTAAAACCCAACCATAGCATTAAGTATCAAGTCCTCTTTACTCCCATACGCACCAACCCACCTACTCGGGTTTGTGCTTCTGTCACTCACGCAACCCACCATAGGCAAATCATGAACATATTGCAACACCCTACATCAGGGATCGCTCATCGTTTGTGCGACACGGAGGGCACCATAGGATAGCACCATATCAACATAGAACTCACATCCATAACATCATACCACAATTAACCCATAGGATAAAAGGGGTCTACTCAAACATCATAGGATAGCCAAATATAATTGGGAAATAATATATGGAGTTGAGAACCATGTTTAAGTAGAGATTACAGCGGGGAAGAGACATGTTACACCTCTGCATAGAGGGGGAGAGAGTTGGTGTTGACGGCAGCGAAGTTGTTGGTGTAGTTCATCGTCATGATGATTGCCCCGACGGCGTTCCAGCGCCACCGGGAGAGAGGGGGAGAGAGCCCCCCTCCTTCTTCTTCTTCCCTGGCCTCCCCCTAGATGAGAGGAGAGTTCCCCCTCTTGTCCATGGACTCCATGGCGGTGGAGGGGCAGGAGCCCCTCCGAGATTGGATCTTCCTCTCCGTTCTCTTCTGTTTCGCGTTCCTATTTTCTGGACGAAAACCGTTTCTTATATTCCCGGAGATACGTAAATCCCGTTGCACTGAGATTTTGAGGGGATTTTATCTAAAAATTATCTTTCTTTTGGCCGAAGGAGAGCTCCAACCGACTCACGAGGTGAGCACAACGCATCACCACGCGCCAGGGCCCTTGGGCGCGCCCTGCTGTCTTGTGGTGGCTGCGGGCCCCCGTTTGCGTTGATTCCACCTCCCAAAATTCACAAATATTCCAAAATAATTCTTCGTAATTTTTATCGTGTTTGGACTTCGTTTGATATGGATATTCTGCGAAACAAAAAACACGCAACAAACAGGAACTAGCACTGGGCACTGGATCAATAGGTTGGTCAAATAAATCATATAAAATGATGCCAAAAATAAGTGAAAGTTGTATATTATTGGCATGAAACAATCAAAAATTATAGATACGATGGAGACATATCGACATCCCCAAGCTTAATTCCTGCCCGTCCTCGAGTAGGTAAATGACAAAAAAGATAATTTATTGATGTGGAATGCTACCTAGCATAATCTTGATCATATATCTAATTATTAGTTAATATTAAGACATGAGTGATTCAAAGTAATAATCTAGTTTTGACATGAAGACTTTAATACTCAAGCATCCCAACAAACAATCATGTCTTTCAAAAAATCAAGGCTAAAGAACGCTATCCCTACAAAATCATATAGCCTTGTCATGCTATGTCTTCTTAACACAAAGTATAAATCATGTGCTACCCCGGTGATATGTTTCCAACGTATCTATAATTTTTGCTTGTTCCATGCTATTATATTATCAATCATGGATTTTTTACAACCATTTTATAGCAACTTTGTATCATTTTTTGGGACAAACCTATTGACATAGTGCCAAAGTGCTAGTTGTTGTTTTTGCTTGTTTTTTACTTCGTAGAAAATTAGTATCAAACAGAGTCCAATGGAGACAATTTTTTTTGGAGACTTGTTTTTGCACCAGAAGAGTGCCAGTGGGCCAAAGAAGTAACCACGAGGAAGCCCAGGTCGCCCACAACCCACCAGGGCGCATCAGAGGCCCTAGGTGCGCCCTCATGGCTTGTGGCCGCCTTGAGGACCCCCTCCACCGACTATCAGCTCTATAAATCCCCAAATATTCAGAAAACCCTAAGGGAGTCGACAAAACACCATTACAACCGCTGCAAGTTCCAGAACCACGAGATCCAATCAAACACCATCATGGAGGGATGCATCGTCTTCATGGGTGCCTCTCCAATGATGCGTGAGTAGTCCACCATAGACCTATGGGTCTGTAGGAAGTAGCTATATGGCTTCCTATCTCTCTTTTGATTCTCAACACAATGGTCTCTTGGACATCTATTTGATGTAATGACTTTTTGCGGTGTGTTTGTTGGGACCCGATGAATTTTGAGTTGATGATCAGTGTCTATCCATGAATATTATTTGAGTCTTCTTTGATCTCTTATATGCATGATTACTTATAGCCTAGGATTTCTTCTTCGAATCTTTGGTTTAGTTAGGCCAACTAGATCGATTTTTCTTGCGTTGGGAAGTGGTGCTTTGTGATGGGTTCGATCTTGCGGTGTCCTTTCCCAGTGACAGAAGGGGCAATAAGGCACGCATGTATCATTGCTATTAAGGATAAAAAGATGGGGTCTATTACTATATGAATAGATCTTGTCTACATCATGTCACTGTTCTTATTGCATTACTCCATTTCTCCATGAACTTAATACACTAGATGCATGTCGGATAGCGATCGATGTGTGGAGTAATAAAAGTAGATGCATAATCGTTTTGGTCTACTTATCTTGGGCGTGATGCCTATATAATGATCATTGCCTTGGATATCGTCATGACTATTCGATTTTCTATCAATTGCCCAACAGTAATTTGTTCACACACCGTGTGCTATACTCATGAGAGAAGCCACTAGTGAAACCTACGGCCCCGGGTCTACTTTTCGAACATATTGCTTTCCGATCTATCATTTTACCGTGTTTGTTTTCAGACCTATTAATCCAAAAACCCAAAAATACCTTGTTGCACTTTTTGTTTACTTCTTTTATTTTGTGTTCTTGCAAGATCTATTTCCCCAAACTATCATAACCAAATCTATATTTTTATCGTTGAGAGCTTGATAACCTCTCTTACGCATCGGGTTGTTCTTTGTGTGTAGGTGTTGTTTACATAGTTGCTTGATCTTCCTCTACAGGTTGATACATTGGTTTCTTAACCGAGGGAAACACTTACCGTCGCTGTGCTACATCATCCCTTCCTCTTTGGGGAAATACCGACGCAGTCTCAAGCCACATCACCCGGTGTCAGCCAAGCAATTGGTTCATACTTTTTAACGCGCTTCAACATTTTCAACTCTCACGCAATACATGAGCTCAAGCCATGGATATAGCACTATGGGTGGAATAGAATGCGGTGGTAGACATTAATACAGAGAAGACAAAAAGGAAGATAGTCTCACAACGAAGCGGCTAACCAACAGGCTATGGAGATGCCCATCAATTGATATTAATGTGAGGAGTAGGGATTGCCATGCAGCAGATGCACTAAGAGCTATAAGTGTATGAAATCTCAATATGAAAACTAAGTGGGTGTGCATCTAACTCTATAATGAAAAATTCCCACTAGTATATGAAAGTGACAATATAGGAGACTCTCCATATGAAAAACATGGTGCTACTTTGAAGCACAAGTGTGGAATTAGCATGCCCCTTTTCTCTTTGTCTCTCATTTTTTTTCTTTGTCCGGAGCCTCATCCCGACTTGTGGGGGAACCATAGTTTCCATCGTCCTTTCCTCACTAGGACATGCTCTAATAATGAATAATGATGATCATTACACTTCTATTTACTTACAACTCAATATTACAACTTGATAGTAGAACAAAGTATGACTCTATATGAATGCAATGATCCACGATAGCAAAGATATCAAAAAACTGACAAGCCATGGAAACATCATGCTAGCTATCTTATGATCATGTAAAGCAATATGACAATGAATACTCAAGTCATCAAAACGGAAGCGGTGGAAGTTGCATGGCAATATATCTTAGAATGGCTATGAAAATGCCATAATAGGTAGGTACGGTGGCTGTTTTGAGGAAGATATAATAAGGCTTAAGTGTGATAGAGTATCATATCATGGGGTTTGTATGCACCGGTGAAGTTTGCACCGACTCTCAAGGTGAGAAAGGTCAATGCATGGTACCTTAGAGGCTAGCAAATTGCGGAAAGGTAAGAGTGCGTATAATCCATGGACTCACATTAGTCATAAAGAACTCATATACTTATTGCAAAAGTTTATTAGCCCTCGAAGAAAAGTATTACTATGCACGTCCCTAGGGGGTGGTAGGAGTTAACCATCGCACGCTCCCGAACTTCACACAAATATAGACAATCAAGAATAAATTGTGCTCCAACTTCCTAGCATAACAGGAGACTATACATGCATGCTTCGGGAATCACAAACCTTAACACCAATATCTTACTAAACATGATCATACACTAGTACCTCCCACATATTATCATCTCTATATCGCAAAACTATTGCAAGGAATCAAACATATCATATCTAGTGATCCCTAAGGTTTATGTAGGATTTTATGTCTAACCATGTGAATGACCAATTCCTGTTGACCCTCTAAATAGATATAAGTGATCCAGGAGAGTTTAATTCTTTCTACAAAATACCATGCTCTAACAAATATAAGTGAAGCAAAAGAGCATTCTACGAATAACGGTTTTCTATGTGAAGAGAAACATGCAATCCAAACTTCAAGGCGCCCCAAGATTTACACGTATCACATGAACGAAACGAAAACGAAAACATATTGATACTTGCTGAAGAAAGATGGGATGCCTTCCAGGGCATCCCCAAGATTAGACACTTGATTCTCCTTGGATATTTACTTTAGGTGACTTGGGAACCCCCAATCTTGAACTCTTGACTCTCCTCCTTCTCTATCGAAACCTCCTCGATGTTCGAACACTTCATCCACACAAAACTTAACAAAAGACTGGTGAGATGCGTTAGTATAATAAAGCAAATTCCTACTTTAAGTAATGTTGAAAACCCATTCATATTTTATATTTGCATTACTCCTATTGTATTATAACTTCTCCATGGCTTATACCACCAATAAAATCGATAGTTTCGTTAAAACAAGCAAAACAATGCATCAAAAACAGAATCTGTCTTAAACATGACAGTCTGTAGTAATCTGAACTTTGACCATACTTCTGTAACTCCCAAAATTCTGAAAAATTAGGACGAAATTGTTTAGAAAATAGTGTAAAAAATTCAGAAACTTTTGACATTCCAGTAATAAATGTAAATTCATGCACTACAACCGAAGTTTCTGTTTTTACACCAGACATACCAACAAGCAATCTAATCATCCTAAAGGAAAATCTTGGCACATGTAATACAATGGATTTGTAGAAGGGGATAATTATTTTTGTTGAAAAGTTTATGTGATTCAAGATTCACAAAGTTTCCATGGGCATGAACAAAGTTCAAGGCTAGCCCCCACTTCAGCGATGCTCATCATCTCTCTCACTTTCACCTTTCTTTTTGTGAAGCTTTAGGTTCCCGTCTATATTTTTTTTTGTAAACTTTGTAAAAGCACAAGACAGAATAAAATGACTCTCTAAAACTTCCGGGTTGTCTCCCTGGTAGTGCTTTCTTTAAAGCCATTAAGCTAGGCATATAATGCTCAAGTAATTGATCCACCCGTATCCTAAGGTATATCAAAGCCAATTTTAATTAACAATGATTTGTAATTTAGTAGTGAGCACAAAGTGACATATATCATGTAACAACGAAGTCTAACTCTCTTCCCATGCATTGGCATGTCATAAAAGAACATTTCATGCACATTAAGTAAAGGCCACTACATAGTATAAACAGTTTCTTGCAATTTTATAGTATTGGAAACATAAAGAGGTGGAGATGTAGTTCCTCTCTCAAAATAGTTGCAGGTAGGAGCAGCAAGTAGAAGCATAATATATTCATCAAAATCATCATGTGTAGTAGCAAAACACAACCCATCAATATAATCCTTAATAAGAGCAAACTTCTCCGATATAGTGTAGCTGGGAGAATTCAAAAAGATAATAGGACTATCATGTGTGGGTGCAATAGCAAAAAATTCATTCTTAACATAAGTAACCATAGCAATTTCATCTCTATAAGCATAATTCATATTGGCATCTTGGCGACAAGCATAACAAGCATCAATTTCATCAAAAAGGGATATTTCAAACAAATCCAAGGGATCATGACAATCATCATAGCATTCATCCTTCGGTGTGTGCCAAGGGAAATGAAATATTGTATGAGTTGAAGAGTTACTCTCATTAGAAGGTGGGCAGGGGTAGCTAATCCGCTCTTCCCCCTTTTGTTCTTCACTCTCCTCCTCATCTTTTTCATCCAATGAGCTCACGGTTTCAACATTTTCTTCTTCCATAGCCCCTACAAAATACTAGTCTCTTCCAAGGCAGCGGACATTCTTTCAATAAATACAATAATATCATTATTGTATTCATAATTATCATAGCAATATTGAAGTATGGATAAATTTTCAGATTTGTAAGGAACATCATCATAATTTCAATCAAAGAAGAAATTTCATTAACACCTTTAAAAGCAAAAAAAAATCTATTCACTCCACATCATAGTAATCATATATACCATTAGCATAAGAAGCTAAGGTTTCATTATAATTAAATGAACATTGAAAGGGAAGGTGTGGAGCCTTTATCTTAGAGAAACAAGTAAAATGACATCTCAAGCATGCATCCCAAGCAAACCATTGCAATATTCTAATCTGATCCCATAAGTATTTCCCTTTTGAGATAAGCAATAATCCCTAAAGTACTCACGTTGATCCAACGTGTCTCCCATTATGAAGTTCGATGAGGATTTCTCAGGATTATCGAAGGAGTAATAACGTGTTTCACATAACTAGCATCGAGGATTTTAGGAGGTTCCCCATCTCCATGAGTAGCAAGTACCACAATTTTTTTTGGTGTTTCATATTCCATATCAATAACTAAAGATATAAAACAACTAATAACAGAAACTAAAAATTACTTAGTGATAAAGCAAACAATCACACATGAGAATATTCACCCCACGTTGTAAGTGCATCTAGTGCCACCCTTTGTTGGTTTTGGAGTATTGAAGACAAACGTGGTTGAGGGACTAATGTGTTTGTTAGAGTTCACAGGTTAACACAGATAGAAGTCCCTAGAGTTTCAGTTTAGCTGTCGAAGACGACCCCCAAAAATGTTCGAAGACATTGATGATGGCTGAAGCCATTGGTGGGATGCGAAGACACTCGTTTCAAGACAATGAAACGCAAAGACGAAGTCTTTTGGTAGTTTTGTTTATTCTTCCGTGAGTCATAGGAACCACCATACTATTAAGTGGGGTCGATGTGATCGAAGTCAGATGCTGGCGTGATGATCAACCCATAACTATGTCTTCGAGTTAAGACATTAAGAGGAAATCTCTTCCAGAGTTGGTTGAGTTAGCTTTACTTGTAGCCCAAGTAAATTTGCCACATGCGTTTGAATTCTGATACGTCTCCAACGTATCTATAATTTTTGATGATTTCATGCTATTATATTATCTTTTTTGGATGTTTTATATGCATTAATATGCTATTTTATATTATCTTTGGGACTAACCTATTAATCTAGAGCCTAGTGCCACTTTCTGTTTTCCCCCTGTTTTTGAGTTCTGCAAATATGGAATATTAAGCGGAGTCCAAATGGAATAAAAACTTTGGAATGAATTTTTTTGGAAGGAAACAAATCAACCAGGCTTGGAGTGCATGCCAGGGGATCTACCAGGAGATCACAAGCCTGGTAGGCACGACCACCCTCCTGGCCGCTCCTAGCAGGCTTGCCATCTCCTAGCAAGTCTCCTAACCCTATTATTCGTCCTATAAATACCCAAATATTCCCCCCAACACCAAAATTATCCATGAAAATACTTTTTCTCCGCCAGAAGCCTCTGTTCCCGAGAGATCCAATCTTGGAGCCTCTTCCGGTAATTTGCCGGAGGGGGTTTCGATCACGGAGGGAATCTACATTAACTCCATTGCCCCTCCAATGATGCATGAGTAGTCCACCACAGACCTACGGTTCCATAGCTAGTAGCTAGATGGCTTCTTCTCTGTCTTTGATCTTCAATACCATGTTCTTCATGATCTTCATGGGGATCTATCCGATGTAATCCTCTTTTGTGGTGTGCTTGTCAAGATCTGATGAATTGTGAGTATATGTTCAGATTATCCATGAATCTTATTTGAATCTTCTCTTAATTCTTATATGCATGATTTCAAATCCTTGTAAGTCTCTTCGAGTTATTGGATTGGTTTGGCCAACTAGATTAGTAATTCTTGCAATGGGAGAAGTGCTTGGTTTTGGGTTCAATCTTGCGGTCACCCAGTGACATAGTAGGGGTAGCGAGGCACGTATTGTATTGTTGCCATCAAGGGTAACAAGATGGGGTTTTCATCATATTGCTTGAGTTTATCCCTCTACATCATGTCATCTTTCTTAATGCGTTACTCTGTTCTTCATGAACTTAAAACTCTAGATGTCGGCAGGAGTCGGTCGATGTGTGGAGTAATCATAGTAGAATGCAGAATCATTTCGGTCTACTTGACACAGACGTGATGCCTATATGCATGATCATTGCCTTGGATAACTACATGATTATTCTCTTTTCTATCAATTGCTTGACACTAATTTGTTTACCCACCATGATATTTTCCTTCAAGAGAGAAGCCTCTAGTGAAATCTATGGCCCCGAGTCTACTTTCCATAATATATTTTCAGATCTATAAAACAAAAATACCAAAAATACGTTGTTGCAATTTATTTACCTTTTACTTTCCGTTCTCGTTTACATCTATCTCTATCGAATATAATCTTTGCAAATAACTTTGAAGGGATTGATAACCCCTTTATAGCGTTGGGTCCAAGAGTTTGATTGTTTGTGTAGGTGCATCCATTGGTGACTTGCTTGTTCCTCCTACTGGATTGATACCTTGGTTCTCAACAACTGAGGGAAATGCTTATCTACTTCGCTGAATCACCCTTTCCTCTTCAAGGGAAAACCAACGCAAGCTCAAGAGGTAGCTAGAAGGATTTCTAGCGCCGTTGCCGGGGAGGATACACATCAAGCCTACCAAGTACCTATCACAAACTCATCTCTTGCATTTATATTATTTGCCATTTGCCTCTCATTTTCCTCTCCCCCACTTCTAAAATGATTTTCAGAAAATACCAAAAAGATTTGCCTTTTTATTCGCCCTTCTTTCGTTTGCCTTTCGTTTGCTTGTGTGCTTGCTTGCTTGCTTTGTCACGATGTCTAAGAATACCAAGTTGGACGACTTTTCCAATACTAATGCTGCCTTACTGAATCCTATATGAAAGAACAATTTTCTGGCCTTCCTAGTGAAGATGCCGCATCCCATCTAAATTCTTTCATTGAGTTGTGTGATATGCAAAAGAAGAAAGATGTGGATAATGACATTGTTAAACTGAAGCTATTTCCGTTCTCACTACGAGATCGTGCTAAAACTTGGTTTTCATCTTTGCCTAAAAATAGTATTGATTCATGGAATAAGTGTAAAGATGCTTTTATCTCCAAGTACTTTCCGCCCGCTAAGATCATCTCCCTTAGGAACAATATAATGAATTTTAAGCAACTTGATCATGAGTATGTTGCACAATATTGGGAGAGGTGATACTATCCAACATATCTATAATTTATAAAGTATTCAGGCCATGTTTACAATAATTCTACATGATTTTGGTATGATTTTATTAGAACTAACCCGGACTGACGCTGTTTCCAGCAGAACTACCGTGGTGTTGTTTTTGTGCAGAAATAAAAGTTCACGAAATGAGCTGAAAATTTACAGAGAATATTTTTGGAAAATATAAAAATACTGGAGCGAAGAGCTGGGCCAGAAGGTTCCCGAGGAGGCCACAAGCCTAAGGGGCGCGGCCAACTCCCATGGTCGCGGCCACCAGGCTTGTGGGCCCCTCGGGAGTCCACCGACCTCCCTCTCAGCTCTATAAATCGTCAAATATTCCAGAAACCCCAACGCAGAACCTAGATCGGGAGTTGCACCGTTGAAAACCTCCAAAGCCACGAAAAACCAATCGGGAGCCCGTTCCGGCACCCTATCGGAGGGGGAAACCATCACCAAAGGTCATCTTCATTATCCCGGCGCTCTCCCTGATGAGGAGGGAGTAGTTCAACCTCGGGGCTGAGGATATGTACTAGTAGCTATGTGTTTGATCTCTCTCTCTCTCTCGTGTTCTTGAGATGGCACGATCTTGATGTACCGCGAGCTTTGTTGATATAGATTGAATCATATGGAGTGTTTCCCCTCTCTATCTAGTTGTGATGAATTGAGTTTTCCCTTTGAAGTTTACTTATCAGATTGAGACTTTAAGGATTTGAGAACACTTGATTTATGTCTTGCGATGGGATATCTATGGTGACAATGGGATGTTCTATTGATCCACTTGATGTATGTTTAGGTGATCAACTTGCGGGTTTCGTGACCTTGGGAATCTATGCATAGGGGTTGGCACACGTTCTTATCTTGATGTTCCGGTCGAGACTTTGGGCACTCTTTTAAGTTCTTTGTATTGGATTAATAAATCTAAAATTGTGTGATGCATTTCGTATAATCAAGCCCACGGGTAATTGTGGTGCATTGGAGTATCTAGGTGACATTAGGGTTTTGGTTGATGTGTATCTTAAGGTGTTATCTTAGTACGAACTCTAGGGCTGTTCGTGACACTTATAGGGATAGCTCATAAGATTAATCAGAAAAAATAACTTTGAGGTGGTTTCGTACCCTACAATAATTTCTACGTTTGTTCTCCGCTATTTGTAACTTCGGAGTGAACTCTTTGTCGCACGAGAGGTATTTACATATGATTCAACTATGCCAATATTGTTGAGAGAAATTGCACTAGTGAAAGTATGAACCCTAGGCCTTGTTTCCAAGCATTTATACAACGTTTTGCTTGCCGTTTACCATTTTTACCTTGCTGTTTTTATATTTTCAGATTACAAAAAACTATATCTACCATCCATATTGCACTTGTATCACCATCTCTTCATCGAACTAGTGCACCTATACAATTTACCATTGTATTGGGTGTGTTGGGGACACAAGATACTCTTTGCTATTTGATTGCAGGGTTGTTTGAGAGAGACCATTTTCATCCTACACCTCCCATGGCTTGATAAACCTTAGGTCATCCGCCTGAGGGAAAATTGTCATTGTCCTACAAAACTCTGTGCTTGGAGGCCCAACACGAATCTACAAGAAGAAGGTTGTGTAGTAGCATCAAGAGGATGAAATTAATGATTAGGAATTGCCCCACACATGGTTTGAGTTTATGGATGATTATTCAATTTTTTTATGCGGGATTGAATTTTGCATCTAGGAATCTTTTAGATTTAGCCATGGGTGGTACTTTTGTGGAAATCACGTTAGGAGAAGCTACTAAACTCCTAGATAATATTATGACAAACTACTCCCAATGGCATACCGAAAGATCTCCTACTAGTAAAAAGTGCATGCTATTTAAGAAATAAATACTTTGAGTGAAAAGATTGATGAATTGATGAATTTTTTTGCTAGTAAGAGTGCTCCTATTGATCCTAATGATATGCCTTTGTCTTCTTTGATTGGAAATAATAATGAATCTAGGGATGTGAATTTTGTTGGTAGGAACAATTTTGGTAATAACGCGTATAGAGGTAATTTCAACCCTAGGCTGTTTCCTTGTAATTCCTCTAATAATTATGGTCATTCCTACAACAATTATTATGGAAATTATAATAAGACGCCCTCTGATCTTGATAATATTGTTAAATAATTTATTGGTTCACAAAAAGTTTTTAATGCTATGATTGAAGAAAAAGTGCTCAAGATTGATGATTTGGCTAGAAGCGTTGATAGAATTTCGCTTGATATTGATTCTTTGAAAGTTAGATCTACTCCACCCAAGCATGATATTAATGAATCTTTAAAAGCTATGAGAATTTCTGATGAAAGTAACGAGAGAACCGCTAAAATTCATGCTATGCGTGAATGGCTTGAAAAAGTGTGTTCTCGTGATAATAATGATGAAGATCTCAAAGTGATTGATGTGAATCCTATTGAATATTTGTTTTCCAATATAAATATTGATAAATATGGGGCTGGAGATAAGTCAACCTTAGTTAAAGAGCGTCCCAATGATTCAGAGTCTATAGATCTTTATGCTAAAACTGATAAAAGTGGGATAGAAGAGGTCAAAACATTGAATAGCAATGAACCCAGTCTTTTGGATTTAAAGGACTTTAATTATGATAGCTGGTCTATGATTGATTGTATTTCCTTGTTACAATCCATGATGAATTCTCCACATGCTTATAGTCAAACTAAGGCTTTTACTAAACATATCGTTGATGCTATGATGAAATCTTTGAAGAAAAACTTGAGTTATAAGTTTCTATTCCTAGAAAGATTCATGATGAGTGGGAACCTACTATTATGATTAAAATCAAAGATTATGAGTGCTATGCTTTGTATGATTTTTGTGCCAGTGTTTCCACGATTTCGAAAAGTTTATGTGATATGCTAGGTTACCATGATCTTGATGATTGCTCTCTAAATTTGCATCTTGCGGATTCCAGTATTAATAAACCTATGGGAAGGATTAATGATGTTATTATTGTTGAAAATAGGAATTATGTGCCCATAGATTTCATTGTTCTAGATATAGATTGCAATCCTATATGTCCTATTATTCTTGGTAGACCTTTCCTTAGAACGATTGGTTCAATTATTGACATGAAAGGAAACATTATATTTCAATTTCCATTAAGGAAAGGCATGGAACACTTTCCAATAAATAAAATAATATTGCCTTATGAATCTATTATGAGAGCTACTTTTGGATTGCATACTCAAGATGACAATACATAGATCTATTGTGTTTTGCCTAGCTAGGGGCGTTAAACAATAGCGCTTGTTGGGAGGCAACCCAATTTTATTTTTGTGTTATGTTTTTGCTTCTATTTTTGAGTGTTTCCCGCATTATTACTTATGCAATAATTTCGTTTTGGTGTTTTAATTAGTGTTTGAGCCAAGTAAAACCTTTGGGGGTGATCTATGATAGTTGTTGATTTGATCTTGCTGAAAAACAGAAACTTTTGCGCTCAGTCCAGGAATTTTCTAAAATTTTTAGAGCGTCGAATGAGTCTGAAATGTTTACACAAGATTTTTATATAAATTTCTCAGGTTTTACTAATGTCTCGGAATTTTTTGAGTTACATAAGTATACGAAGTTTTCAGATTGCTACAGACTGTTCTGTTTCTGACAGATTCTGTTTTCTTTGAGTTGTTTGCCTATTTTGATAAATCTATGGATTGTATCATGGGGTATGAACCATAGAGAAGTTATAGTACAGTAGGTATAACACCAATATAAATAAAGAATGAGTTCACAACAGTACATAAGGTGGTGATTTATTTTCTTATACTAACGGATCTCACGAGTTTTCTGTTAAGTTTTGTGTTGTGAAGTTTTCAAGTTTTGGGTAAAGATTTGATGGACTACGGAATAAGGAGTGGCAAGAGCCTAAGATTGGGATTACCAAGGCAACCCAAGTCATATTCAAGGATTCCAAAGAGCCTAAGCTTGGGGATGCCCCGGAAGGCATCCCCTCTTTCGTCTTCAATCCATCGGTAAATTTACTTGAGGCTATATTTTTATTCACCACATGATATGTGTTTTGCTTGGAGCATCTTCTATGATATGAGTTTTTGCTTCTTAGTTTTCCATAATAATACTTGATGCAAACATATTTTGAGAGAGACACGCTGAATCATGAATTTGTTAGAATACTGTATGTGCTTCACTTATATCTTTTGAGTTAGGCAATTTTGCTCTATGTGCTTCACTTATATTTTTTAAAGTACGGTGGTGTTTGCGTTTTATAGAAATAATTGAACTCTCGTACCTCACTTATATTATTTTTAGAGTCCCTAAACAGCATGGTAATTGGTCTAGGTTATGAATTTAGTCCTAATATGATAGGCATCCAAGAGGGATATAATAAAAACTTCCATATTAAGTGCATTGAGTATTTTTGAGAAGTTTGATTCCTTGCATAAAGTTTTGAGATATAAAGATGGTAATGTTAAGATTCATTTTAGGAAGTAATTGTGATTTGGTAAAAATACTTGTGTAAAGGTTTTTGATTCCCGTAGCATGCACGTACGGTGAACCGTTACGTAAGGAAGTCGGAGCATGATTTGTTTGTAGATTGTCAACCTTTGTGTGAGGGTCGGGAGCGCGTGATGGTTAACTCCTACCAACCTATCCCCTAGGAGCATGCGTTTAATACTTTGCTTCAATGACTAATAGACTTTTGCAATAAGTATGGGAGTTCTTTATGACTAATGTTGAGTCCATGGAATATATGCACTCTCACCCTTCCACCTTTACTAGCCTCTCTAGTACCGCGCAACTTTCGCCGGTACAACAAACACCTTCCTCAAAACAGCCACCATATACCTTCCTCAAAACATACACCATACCTACCTATTATGGCATTTCCATAACCATTCCGAGATATATTGCCATGCAACTTCCACCATTTCCTTTTATGACTTGCACCATCACTTCCATATTACACATATAGAGTCATATTTTGTCATAGGTATCAAGTTGTAATTTTCTTTTGAGTTGTAAGTAAATAAAAGTGTGATGATTATCATTATTAGAGCATGTCCCATGTGAGAAAAGGATGATGGAATCTATGATTCCCTAACAAGTGGGGATGAGATTCCGGACTTTATGAAAAAAATAGGCCAGCGAAGCCCAAATAAATAAAAATAATAAAAGAGGCCTAGATTCCCACCAAAAAAAGAAAAAATGAGAGAAAAGAGAGAAGGGACATTGCTACTATATTTTTCCACACTTGTGATTTAAAGTAGCACTATGATCTTCATGATAGAGAGTATCCTATTTTGTCACTTTCATGTACTAGTGGCAATTTTTCTTTATATAACTTGGCTTGTATATTCCAATGATGGGCTTCCTCAAATTGCCCTAGGTCTTCATGGGCAAGCAAGTTGGATGCACCCCACTTAGTTTCCTCTTGAGCTTTCATATACTTATAGCTCTAGTGCATCCGTTGCATGTCAATCCCTACTCACTCACATTGATATATATTAATGGGCATCTACATAGCCCGTTGATACGCCTAGTTGATGTCAGACTATCTTCTCCCTTTCCTTGACAACCTCCACCATATTCTATTCCACCTATAGTGCTATATCCATGGCTCATGTATTGCATGAGAGTTGAAAAAGTTTGAGAAAATAAAGGTGTGAAAACAATTGCTTGACTTTTCATCGGGGTTGTGCATGATATAAATACTTTGTGTGGGGGAGCATAGCCAGACCATATGATATTGTAGGGATAACTTTCTTTTGCCATTATATTTTGAAGAGATACAATGGCTTTGCTAGTATGCTTGAAATGTTATTGTTTTTATATCAATATTAAGCTTTTGTTTTCAGTCTTATGGATATGAATATTCATGCCACAATAGAGAATATTACATGGATAAATATGTTAGGTAGCACTCGACATCAAAAATACTGTTTTTATCATTTACCTACTCGAGGACGAGCAGTAATTAAGCTTGGGGATGCTGATACGTATCCAATGTATCTATAATTTTTGATGACGTCATGCTATTATATTATCTGTTTTGGATGTTTTATATGCATTAATATGTTGTTTTATATTATTTTTGGGACTAACCTATTAATCTAGAGCCAAGTGCCAGTTTCTGTTTTCCCCTTGTTTTTGAGTTCTGCAGGTATAGAATTTTAAGCGGAGTCCAAACAGAATAAAACATGCGGAATGAATTTTTCTAGAAGGAAACAAATCAACCATGCTTGGAGTGCACGCCAGGGGATCTACGAGGAGATCACAAGCCTAGTAGGCGCGACCACCCCCTGACCGCGCATAGCAGGCTTGCCATCTCCTGGTAGGTCTCCTAACCCTATTCTTCGTCCTATAAATACCCAAATATTCCCCCAACACCAAAACGAGCCACACAAATACTTTTCCGCCGCCAGAAGCCTCTGTCCCGAGAGATCCAATCTTGGAGCCTTTTCCGGTAATCTGCCAAAGGGGGTTTCGATCACGGAGGGCATCTACATCAACTCCATTGCGCTCCGATGATGCGTGAGTAGTCCACCACATACCTATGGGTCCATAGCTAGTAGCTAGATGGCTTCTTCTCTCTCTTGGATCTTCAATACCATGTTCTTCATGATCTTCATCGGGATCTATCCGATGTAATCCTCTTTTGTGGTGTGTTTGTCAAGATCAGATGAATTGTTAGTTTATGTTCAGATTATCCATGAATCTTATTTGAATCTTCTCTGAATTATTATATGCATGATTTCATATCCTTATAAGTCTCTTCGAGTTATTGGTTTGGTTTGGCCAACTAGATTGGTAATTCTTGCAATGGGAGAAGTGCTTGGTTTTGGGTTCAATCTTGCGGTGTCCTCACCCAGTGACATAGTAGGGGTAGCGAGGCGCATATTGTATTGTTGCCATCAAGGGTAACAAGGTGGGGTTTTCATAATATTGCTTGAGTTTATCCCTCTACATCATGTCATCTTTCTTAATGTGTTACTTTGTCCTTCATGAACTTAATACTCTAGATGTAGGCAGGAGTCAGCCGATGTGTGGAGTAATAGTAGCGGATGCAGAATCGTTTCGATCTACTTGACCCGGACATGATGCCTATATGCATGATCATTGCCTTGGATAACTACATGATTATTCGCTTTTCTACCAATTGCTTGACATTAATTTGTTTACCCACCATGATATTTTCCTTCAAGAGAGAAGCCTCTAGTGAAATCTATGGCACCCGAGTCTACTTTCCATAATATATTTTCAGATCTATAAACCAAAAATACCAAACAATACTTTGCTGCAATTTATTTACCTTTTACTTTCCATTCTCGTTTACATCTATCTCCATCCGATCTAATCCTTGCAAATAACCGTGAAGGGATCGACAACCCCTTTATAGCATTGGGTGCAAGCGTTTGATTGTTTGTGTAGGTGCATCCACTGGTGACTTGCTTGTTCCTCATACTGGATTGATACCTTGGTTCTCAACAACCGAGGGAAATACTTATCTACTTTGCTGCATCACCCTTTCCTCTTCAAGGGAAAACCAACGCAAGCTCAAGAGGTAGCAAAATCCGACCTTTTTGACACGTGTCGGTTGGCCATTGATCCAGGGTCATTTTGGTCATATCAGGTCGAGTTGTCCATTGGATATAAATAGCCCATCCCCTCCACCATGAGAAAGTGGCTGCTCATAGAGAGATACGACTGTTGTTGTTTTGGAGCAACCCACCTCGAAGACATTAAGAGAGAAACATCCTGCGAGGATACACCTAAACACCTAGAGCTAGTGTGTTTGAGCATCACCGAAGTCATTCTGTTTTGAGAGAACTGAAGAGTTATTACACTTGAAGACTGTGATCTTCCAGACGAGTAGGCATGTCAGTCTAGAGCGTCCAAGAGTCATTGTGGATTGTCGGGTGACCAAGTTTGTAGGGTTTTCAGAAGTCTCCCCTAAAGACTTACCTGAGTGATTAGGCGTTGTCTAAGTGACTTAAGCTCAAGGGGAATAAGGTGAAGAAAATTTCTTCTAAGTTCAGTCCCAGCCTCACCAACCAGATGTACAGTTGTCACAACAACTAGAATTGGTCCAACAAATATTGTGTCTTCGTCAAGAAACTGGTTCTATACTTCACTCTCTTGCATTTCCAGTTTGAAGATTTATTCTGAAGACATTCATATCTATTGTTTATCTTCATACTGTCTAAGTTTGTCTTCGATTCATCTTAGTGTGCATGATGATAATGCTTAACTTGCTTGTATGTCTTCACTGTAATGCATGTCTTGCCTAGATCCTTGAGTACTATCCTTGCCTGATCATCTTCCGCTTCCACATTATTAGAATACATTTATTGTTCCGAAGACTTTCATAAAAATCGCCTATTCACCCCCTCTAGCTGATAACTAACACTTTCAATTGGTATCAGAGCAAGGTACTCCCTTGTTCTATGTTTCGGTTTAACCACCTAGAGTTTTAGCTGTGTCGACTGAAGTGATAATCAAGGTCTCAACTACCCCTACTAGAAGAACAAGATGCGCATGCATCTTGAAGCCATTAACAACGACCTATGGTATGTCTCATGGCGGGCATTCCTGAGGTTGGTCAAGGTGTTACTGATGCTGATGTGAAGAGGTTCGCACAACTGGACTCCACCGCCAAGAACATCATCTTTGGTCATCTGATCAAGGGACAATATGGCCGTGTGAGTGGCTGAACACCGCAAAGTAAATCTGGGAATGGCTTTCCAAAGTGAAAGAAGGTGTCTCGTCTCGAAGAGAATCTCATGTTGATGTTCTTCGCAACCTGTTCAACCGCTTCAAGAGACTCGACAACAAAAATGTCCATCTCACGTTTGATCGCCTCATTGACATCTCAAATGAGCTGAATTCACTTGGCGCTACTGATATCACCAAACATGAAGTCATGAAGAAGCTACTCAGATCACTCGATAGTTCCTTTGATACTCTCGTACTCATGATCCAAGAGTGCACTGACTTCAAGAGTTTGGATCCCGCCGACATTCTCGAGAGGTTGAACACCCATGAATTCCAACAAGCTGAGAAGAGTGATATCGATGGACCCAGTTACTATCTCCCATGTATTAAAGGCCAAGGATGTGTCCTCATCTGAAGACGGCTCCGACTACAGCTCTGATGGTGCTGAAGACTTTGGAAAAGAACTTGCTTGACTTGTCAAGAAATTTCGGAAGTTTGCCTAGTCAAAACGCTATGCAAAATCTTCAAGCGTGATTCCAAGAGGTCTGGTGACATGTCTTCAAAGGACAGCAAGAAGCAAACCTGTCACAAGTGCAAGAAAGCTGGTCACTTCATTGCTGATTGTCCTCAATGGGAAAAGGAATCCAAGAAGAAGAGAAAGGACTATGATTCAGATGACAAGAAGAAGAAGTATGCAAAGTCTTCGTCACATAAGAAGAGCTCATCTGGCAAAGCACATGCCTTCATCGGAAAGGAGATGGATTCACAGTCTAAATCTGGTTCTGAGGCTAAGGAATCATTTGGGGAGGAATCTGATGCTAAAGTAGCTGGACTGGCAATGGCTTCAGCATATCTCTCCACGTCTGTCTTCGAACCCAAAAACAATGGCTCCTTCTTCCACACCGAAGCCAATGATGATGATACTACTCCTACCTACTGCTTCATGGCAAAAGCCCCCAAGGTATCCTCAAAACCCTCATGTCATGACTCCAAATCTGAAGCTGAATCTAATAATGACATGAAACCAAACTATGCTAAACTTGTAAAGATTGCCACCAAGCAACAAAGTGCCATGGAGAAAATGCAAACTACTTTAGAGAAAAGAGATGACCTGCTATGCGAAGAAATGAGTCTGAACGAAACTATGGATGAAGACATGCGTAGTCTTCATTCAAGGTTTGAGGATCTCTAAAGTCTTCATGATGCCCTCTCAACTGAACATGAGAAGCTTTTTCATGAATATCTTCAGAAAAAGATTGATCTTGAGAAGTTGAGGGAAGCTCATGATGACTTATGGAAGGAAAACAACTCACTCCTAGCAGAGCAGATCAGTACCGCTCAGTATGAATTTGATGCTCCATGCTTAAAATGGCTTGCTTGTGAAGCTAATGATTTAACTTCTGAATGTTCAAATGCTTCTGAGAATGCTTTGTCATCAACTGTATCTGTGGTACCTAACCCCTCACCTGAGGAAGCCATCACTATCACTGATGACAATGACAAGTTGAAGACATTGTTTGAAACTGACATGTACAAGAGTTTGAAAGGACATCAGATTCTTTGTGATGTCCTGAAGAAGACTATTCTGAACAAAAACCCTAGAAAAGAGGCTGTTGGTTTCGAAAGAAACCTCATTGTTGATGGATCCTACTGGACACCTAAGTAGTACCCCAAACCACATGGGTTGCTGCAAAAGGTCCTTCAGTTGATCCTTCCACATTATTTGGCCTTAACCGTGCGAATCCTCTCATTATCGATGAATCTTTTGATTCCAACTATAAACTGTTCAAGTGCCAAAATAGCTAAGTGTTTGCCAGGTTTATTGGTACTAACCGCAGGAATGGTCCTCCCATCAAGAAGATCTGGGTTCCCAGAAGTCTTCTTGAGAGGCTTCACGTGAATGTCTTGATGACATCTCCCAAGAAGAAGACAAACTCTAGATAAATGTCTTCGAGAAGACATAGGTCTTCACATGATTGCACTAACCATTCTATTTTGCAGGAAAAGACTCAGATGACTCATGAATACGTGCACTATGGCATGAACCGCTATGTTCATCCAATGAAGAATTTCTTTGCCTATTCATTTGAGTACACCAACACTCCTGTGAAACGTGCTATTAGGGCATCTTTGCCTAAATTCTATGATGCTGCTTTATGTCTCATTACTTCGAAGCCACCCCTTCGCATGTGGGTGGTTAAGAAGAACTAATATCTTCATGCATCATCGGGTCTCCAGACGGGATGAAGCCTATCTCGAAGAATATCTCTGGAGACCCGAAAACAATCTTGTCTAGACGCAAGATAATCAATGCGAATGTTATCATTCATATCATCCAAATGTCTTCATTTAATCATGCATTCAAAATATCTTCATTAATGCATGTTAAAGTTGCATGCCTTGGTGAACTATACTAATTCTCAATGCAGGCACACAAATCCAATGCCACTGAATGGATTATGGATAGTGGATGCACCAGTCACATGACTGGTGATCGATTGGGGCTATCTAGAGTTGCTATCTCAAGGTACCTACACATGGAAAATGTCATGCTTGTCGAATCCCTTGGCTACAACTTGATGTCTGTCTCAATGCTTTGTGACTTAGATATGCTTGTCATATTTGGAAAATTTTGATGTGTGGTACTAATGGCCTCTTACAAAACCAAAGTCACCGAAGGTTTTCGAAGAGGCGGTTTGTACATGGTAGACTTTTCTGCAGGACCACATGTAGCCTCATGTCTTCTAGCAAAAGCTTTGGAATGCTGGCTATGGCACAGAAGGCTAGGACATGCTGGGATGAGGAACTTACGTACACTTCACAAGAAGAAGCTTATTAATGACGTCGAGGGTGTCAAGTTGAAGAAGGACCACATGTGTGATGCATGTGAAGCCGGGAAGATGACCAATATCCAAACATCCCTCGAAGACAATCATGACGACCACACACCCCTTTAAGCTGCTACATAAGGACTTATTTGGCCCTACTCACTATTCCACCTTCTCTACCTCTGCAAATATATATGGCTTCGTAATTTTTTATGACTATTATCGATTCACTTGGGTGCATATCATTCTTTATAAAACTGAAGTGCATGATATCCTCAGGCGCTTCATAGATAGGTGTATGAACAACTACAACATCAATATCAAGCACATCATGAGTGACAATGGCACTAAATTCAAGAACACAGGCCTGGATACCTATCTTGATACTCTTGGCATCACTCATGAGTTCTCTGCTCCATACACTCCTCAACAGAATGTCATCGTGGAGCGCAAGAACGGAAATCTTATTGAGATGGCCTACACCATGCTTGATGAATACAAGACACCTCGGAAGCAATGGCCTGAAGCCATTGACACTGCATGTCACATCATCAACGGAGTGTATCTTCACAAGTTCTTCAAGAAAACATCATATGAGCTTCTCACTCGTAAGAAACCCAATGTAAGTTATTTCAAAGTCTTCGGTGCAAGATGCTGGATAAGGGATCCACACCACACTTCAAAATTTGCACCGAAAGCACATGAGGGTTTCATGCTTGGTTATGGAAAGGATTCACAAACCTACAGGGTCTTCAACACTTTCCACAACAAAGTTGTTGAAACCGTAGATGTGCATTTTGATGAAACTAATGGCTCGCAAAAAGAGCACCTACCTCATGTGCTAGATGAACTACTACCTGAAGAAGCTATCAGACTGATGGGCACTGGAGAATTTGTGCTTGAAGAACCAGATGTTGACGAAGTCATTATACCCAGCGCGAAGACAATGTTGAACCTGAAGACATTGCTGCTGACGAAGAGAATGCTCAGCAGCCAGAACAAAGCCTTCACCCTTCTCATCCACGCATGGCTAATGAAGTTCAAATTGAGAGAATGCTAGACAACATAAATGCACCAGGTACACTCACTCGCTCAAGGGATACTCAATTGGCTAACTTTTGTGGGAATTCTTCTGTTGTATCTATCACAGATCCCACCAAAGTTGATGAAGCTTTCAACGAATCAGAATGTATTCAAGCCATGCAAGAAGATCTTCACCACTTTGAGCTAAACAATGTGTGGGAGCTCATGAAGCGCCCCGATCCTAGGAAGCACAACATCATTGGTACGAAGTGGATCTACCGCAATAAGCAAGATGAGTCGAGCCATGTTGTTAGAAACAAGGCTCAACTTGTGGCCCAAGGTTACACACAGGTCGAGGGTATTGACTTTGATGAAACCTTTGCACCTGTTGCTAGACTCGAAGCCATTCGTATACTGCTTTCTTATGCTAACCATCATGACATATGCTTATATAAAATGGATTTCAAAAGTGCATTCCTCAATGGTAAGATTGAGGAAGAAGTATATGTTGCTCAACCACCAGGGTTTTAAAGACCCAAAGCATCCTGACAAAGTCTACAATCTCAGTAAGGCGCTCTATGGCCTCAAGCAAGCACCAAGAGCTTGGTATGACACACTCAAGGAGTTCCTCAAGAAGAAATGCTTCAAACCTGGTTCACTCAATCCCACTCTCTTTACTAAATCCTATGATGGTGAACTGTTTGTATGTCAAATCTATGTGGACGACATTATCTTCGGCTGTACTAACAACAAATACAGTAATGAGTTTGCCTTTATGATGCAAGCAAAGTATCAAATGTCAATGACGGGAGAACTGAAATTCTTCCTAGGGCTTCAAATTCTATGACAACCAAATGGCATCTTCATATATCGGAGAAGTACCTCAAGGACTGCGTCAAGAAATTTGGCATGAATGAAGACAAAGGATACAAGACGCCAATGCCTACCAATGGTCACCTCTGCACTGACAAAAATGGTAAAGATTTCGATAAGAAGGTATATTGCTCCATGATTGGGTCTTTATTGTACCTATGTGTTGGAAATATTCCCTAGAGGCAATAATAAATTAGTTATTATCATATTTCCTTGTTCATGATAATCGTTTATTATCCATGCTATAATTGTATTGATCGGAGACTTAGATGCATGTGTGGATACATAGACAAAACCATGTCCCTAGTATGCCTCTAATAGACTAGCTCGTTGATCAAAAGATGGTTAAGGTTTCCTAGCCATGGACATGAGATGTCATTTGATAACGGGGTCACATCATTAGGAGAATGATGTGATGGACAAGACCCAAATTGCAAACGTAGCATATGATCATGTAAGTTTATTGCTACCGTTTTCCGCATGTCAAGTATGTGTTCCTATGACCATGAGATCATGCAACTCACAGATATTGGAGGAGTGCCTTGTGTGTATCAAACGTCGCAACGTAACTGGGTGACTATAAAGGTGCTCTACAGGTATCTCCGATGGTGTCTGTTGAGTTGGCATGGATCGAGACTGGGATTTGTTACTCCGTGTGACGGAGAGGTATCTTGGGGCCCACTCGGTAATGCAACATCACAATAAGCCTTGCAAAAAATGTGACTAATTGTTAGTTGCGGGATCTTGTATTACGAAGCGAGTAAAGAGACTTGCCGGTAATGAGGTTGAACTAGGTATGGAGATACCGACGATCGAATCTCGGGCAAGTAACATACCGAAGAACAAAGGGAACGTTATACGGGATTAACTAAATCCTTGACATAGAGGTTCGACCGATAAAGATCTTCGTAGAATATGTAGGAACCAATGTGGACGTCCAGGTCCCGCCATTGGTTATTGACCGTAGAGGTGTCTCGGTCATGTCTACATAGTTCTCGAACCCGCAGGGTCTGCACACTTAAGGTTCGGTGACGTTTCGGTAGTGTAGAGTTATGTATGGTGGTGACCGAAGTTTGTTCGGAGTCCCGGATGAGATCCCGGACGTCACGAGGAGCTCCGGAATGTTCCGGAGGTAAAGATTCATATATAGGAAGTCCCAGTTTGGTTTCCGGAAAAGTTTCGGGCTCATCGGTAGTGTACCGGGAGTGCCGGTAGTGTACCGGGAGGCCTCCGGGAGGGGTATTTCGACCCCAAGAGGTCCATGGGCTGTGGGAGAATAACAGCCAGCCCTTAGTGGGCTGGGAAAACAGCCACAAAGGCCCATGGCGCAGGAGAGAAAGTCCTAAAGCAAAAAGTGGAAAATCAGCCAATAGGAGGCAATCCTACTCCAACTAGGATTGGAGGTGAAGTAGGATTGCTTCCCACCTCCTATTTCGGCCGACCCAAAGGCCTTGGCTGC
This sequence comes from Hordeum marinum, assembly GCA_022496015.1. Classification (NCBI taxonomy): domain Eukaryota; kingdom Viridiplantae; phylum Streptophyta; class Magnoliopsida; order Poales; family Poaceae; genus Hordeum; species Hordeum marinum. The sequence continues at coordinate 117,406,606 of CM039672.1, forward strand.
CTCTCCTCTCCTCTCCTCCTATATACACTAGTGGATTGGGTGGTTTTTGGACAGAATTTCTGGCCACGTGCTACCCGTTATACCGGTGCATAGTTTCTCCTCTAGATCGGTTTTCTGCAGCGCTTAGGCGAAGCCCTGCCGGAATTGCTCCACCACCATCACTGGAGCGTCGTCATGCTGCCGGTTAACTATCTCTCCTCTCCACCTCCTCTTGCTGGATCGAGACGGTGGAGATCGTCATCAAGCTGCACGTGTGCTGAACGCGGAGGTGCCGTCCGTTCAGCGCTAGATCGGAAGGACCGTGATCGAGATCGCGAGACGGTTCGTGATGTGATCACGGAACGGATCGTGATGAGTTCGCGGGACAGATCGTGATCAAGATCGTGAGATGGATCGTGATGATTTCGCGGGATGGATCATGATGTGTTCGCGGGACGGTTCGTGATTGGATCGCGGGACGCTCGGCGATTTGGATCGCGAAGAAGTTCGACTACACCAACCGCGTTTCTTAACGCTTCCCGCTTAGCGATCTACAAGGGTACGTAGATCCACTCTCCCTCTCGTAGATGCTCATCACCATGGATAGGTTTGCGTGTGCGTAGGAAAATTTTTGTTTCCCATGCGACGTTCCCCAACACTATGTGCATCTAGGCCAGATATAATGCTTAGCGTTTGCATGTGCGACCGATTTCAAGCGGCACCAAAGGAGTCGCATCACCTAGCGGTAAAGCGAATACTTAGATATCTGGATCACACCCCAACACTAGGATTATGGTATCCAAAGGGTTCAAAGTTTGAGCTCATTGGCTACTTAGATTTTGACTTCGCTGGTGATAGAGTAGATCGCAAGTCTACATCAGGCACATGTCACTTTCTCGAACGATGTCTTGTGTGTTGGTCTTCAAAGAAGCAGAACTGTGTATCACTCTCCACTACCGAAGCCGAATACATTGCTACCGGCACGTGCTGCACTCAACTTCTCTGGATGAAGCAGACTCTCAAGGACTATGACATCAACCTGAAGCATGTACCTCTCTACTGCAACAATTAGAGTGCAACCAAGATCTCCTACAACCCAGTACAACATTTGAAGATGAAGCATATGCATACACGACATCCTTTCTTTGGGATCACGTGATGAAAGGCGACATCAACATCAAGCATCCTGACAGTGGAGATCAGTTGGTGGATATCTTCACGAAGCCTTTGGATGGTAATACAACCTAACGCTTATCTTAGAATCCTCAAATATCCTTTGAATGGGAATACATCCTAACGCTTATGCATGTTGATGACTTTGATGCACAACACACGAAGTAACGTATATCTTCAACTCATGAAGACTTACAATATGAGTGTGAAGACATTAAAAAAGTATATGAATTCAGAGTGCCACGATAATTGTGTGCTATGTCTGGGTTTAACATTCTTATATGGTGGGTAACGCCACCAACCAAACTTGAAGACATTGCTTTTATCTTCATACTTCCCATGTCTTCGAGAAACTGAGTTTATCTTCAAATCAAAATCTTATTTTTAATGCTTGCACGTGTGTTTTGTTGAATATTCTTTGCATATCTATATTTGGATTGGAGCTTTATCCTATACAACATTTGTCCTATAGCTATATCTTCAACATTTCCTAGGAAAATGTGATCGGACCCGACATTACCATCTGTTCCTACCTCGTCTAACTCTGTTCTAATCCGGTCATATGCATTCTATATTGACACATGTTGATTGTCTCCATTGCATCCTTATCAATCAAAGACAAATACAACCAAATGTTTAAATTCTCAAATCTCAATTGTCCATGTGTTTTTAGCAACAACTCCCGCGTTGCCGCTTCGATTATGGTAGTGGGGCCATTAAATGTGTTGCATGTTTGCCGCGTGTCCCACTTAAGCCGAAGAGTCCGGGGCATATCCGTCCAAACGGTTTGGATGTCCCCATCCTTATAAATACAAGTGCCCTGGTTCAATTATTACTCTTCACTTCCTCCGCCACTGTCATGCTCCAAACCCTAGAACCGTCACTGGATTTCATCGCCATCGGAGACGAAGTGCTTAGCTGCCGTGACTTCTCTGACGACGTACTCTCGCCGACCGCGAACATCTCCATCTTGCCACCACCATAGTCGTCTTCCTCCACCAAGTTAGGGTGAGGCAGATCAAACTTCTGGGCTTCCCTGCCTCGTTGAGCTATTCTTTGTGTTCTTCACCGCGGTAAATAAATCGCTATTTTTACTGCCTGTTTGATCTGAAAAATTTATCACACATATTCGTTTGTTGTTCTTCCACCTTCCTCACAACATCATATGGATCTAGATCTCTCTTAGCCTAATACTTTCACTTTTGGTCTAAATTGGGTTGATTTCTCACTTGTACAAACTCTCGGACTTGTACAAATCTGAAACCACCATATTCTCTATAAAAGTGAATGTCTTCGGTAAACAAGGTCAATGTATTCAAAACACTGTTTTATCTTCAAAATCTTCTGAGAATGCATATGACCTCTCCTCTTCCCTCGCATCTCTAACTCTTTCACGAGTACATGTCCGTAGCAGAATCACTTGGATCCCATAGTGTGAATTCATTTGCAGACTACTTGCAGATACATCTGGAATCACACGGCGCATGTTCTCATTTGCACACACATGTGAAGCCTTTTACGAAGCCAATGTCAAACATTAAATCATCAAAGAAGGGCGATCGGAAGAAACGCAAGAATACTGCCAAAGATCTTCCCCCAGAGCTGTATGAGCAATACAAGTATGACGATGAAGAAACTTATGCACAGTACAAGAATCGAATCCAATGGATTCGAAGATATTGGGTGGACAAGTGGTTCAAGTATCAGTTAGTCAGAGATGAGTATGCTGAGAAGGCACCCTGGACAGATATCATCTATAAGAATCTTCATCCGAAGACTGAGGCTGAAGCGAGAAAGATAGGGTTCTTCCCATGCATGGTAAGGCCTCCAATGCCAAGCAACCCACATCCCTCCAGCAGTCTTGGCTGCCCTGAACCTGCTGAGTCCGACTCTGAGGATGACGATGAAGAGAACCCTCTAGCTCCTAGTCTAAAGCCTTTGAAAAAGTCAAAGGCTTTGAAGCCAAAAGCTTCAAAGGCACTCAAGCTTGCTGAATCCACGCCTCAAGCTTCGTGATCACCCTTTGTTGATCCAGAAGAGCCTGAGGAAGAAGACCGCCTATCAACAGGCGGATGAAAAGGAAAGTTGTTGCTGCCAGAGGACCTAGACCCGCAGTCTCCTTGATGGATGTAGCCAACATGATTGAAATGTATGACGATGAGTTTGACGATGAAGCCTTAGCTCGTATGATCCAGCAGAAATAAGAGGAAGACAAGAGTCTCGAAGACTTACCTATCTTCCACCCTGCCATTTTTGAACACTTCATTGATGAATGGTTCGCTGATCCCTCCCTCACCATTGATGCCCTTCAACTTCCAATTGGACTGAGTGTCACATTTCAAGGGCTGGTGATTTAGGAACTGACAGTGGCTCAGAAAGCCAAACAGATGAAAGTAAAGATCAGCCATGAAAAAGATCTCTTCAAGAAGAATGTGCACAGGCTCTCAACCCCTCAAATTCAGGGATATCAGCTGATGATGACAGATCTCAAGGACGAGTTTGAAAAACGGTGTGAAGCTGTCAAAGGTGTCCTAGCGCATCTCAAGAGGAAGGCTACAATCATGGTTCAAGCCCATAACAACATGCTGAAGAGGAAGGCTCTTCGCCAGCCTGCCCTAGATCCCGCAATCATTGAACGCTCCAAGCAAGCTTCAATGTCTTCGGATCAGTCAGCTCTAGCAAGGTCTACGCCCCGTGGCATTGTCTTTCCCGCTGGCTTCGCAAGCCCAAGGACACGTCCCTCTTCCACTGCTACATCAAGCAAGAAGACCAATCAGGCTGAAGCTGATGCCAAGAAGCACAAGCGTGCTGCGCCTATTAAAGCTCCACCCACTTCACCGCCGAAGACTAAGAAAGTAAAGTCTTCGCACCGAGCTCAACCTCCACTGACTCCACCATCTCAAGAGGAGCCACTCCGTGTGTCACCCATCTTTGTTGCTCCACCTGCCTCTGCAAACACTGAGAGGTGTGTTATACTTCATGAGTCTGCTACCATAGAGGCTCCGCACACTGAAGACACTCCAGCTGCTGGCACCAATGCAGCTGAAGACATTGCTCTTGAATCAAATGTTGAACACAATGAGGTGCCTCAAGTTGATGCACCCATGGTATCACCACCCCAACAAGAAAGCGAGTTTGTGGACATTGGAACTCCAGTCAGACCTAAGTTTCTTGAAGCTGAACACGGACCTCCTTCTCCACCGTTCTTTCCACCCGCTCCACGATCACCAGAATCACCATTTGATGCCATGGAGACACACACTAATCCTTGTGCGTTGCCCCTCACAAGGCTTCGCCGTGGACCAAGACCTGGTATGGCTTCAATGCATAGCATCCCTGAAGATGAAGCTCATGACTCACCAACTGCACTAGTTGATGAAGTGCTTATGATTGAAGACATCCCTCGAGACCAGCCTGAGCCTAAAGCCACTGTTGCTGAAGACATTGCAGCTAACACTACTCTGGGCAATGAGAATGCCCGTGATGGTCCTCCTATCCCTGTCGCGCCATCAACAAATGATAATGATGAGAATATCCTCATGGCTCGCAATAGGGAAGGATAAATGGTTCCCACAAGATGGCCCCGGCTCATTGCTCTGCCTCAGATGGGGCCTCAGTATGAATTCCATCTCAATCAACACCCCAAGTTTATGAATCCTATGCCTCGTCTTCCATGTCTTCATTAGTCTTGCCCTACAAGACCCACAGTCTTCGAGATCAAAAGCTTCAGGCTGAACAACACATTCCTTGACTCCGATTGCAATCCATACAACCGTCCAAGGATACAATCTCACAGATTTTGGAGTGATCCACAACGTCAGTACTACATGTGTGTGCTTTATGGTCAGAACATAATCTCTCCCCATAGACATCTCATCTTTGAAGCTATGAAAGGTCTTCCGTGTTTTGATCAACCACTGGATTGTCTTCGGGATGTTGAATTGTTTCCATTATGCATAGATCATGAAGACTAGAATGAGGAACTCATTCTCTAATTCTATGAACCTATGCATATCTCAGGTTTTGACAGTGACTTGAATACCTGGAAGATGGATTTTATGATCAAGGATGAACACATCAATGCCACAACACTGGATTTCTTCCCTGCTACACCTCTTTCCACCTCTGGTGAAGATTTAGATTCTCGCTCTGAAGCCTATGTTGCTGCCACTCGAAGCCTCTTTCACATGCCAGAGCGAAATACGACTGAAATGCTCACCTTGATGAAGCCTTTGGATCAAGATGCAGACTTGCCCACTTCCTTCTTTGTTGATGATATCAGTATCTACCTAGGACTATCTATCACATACTTCGGCACAAAATCTGGCCGATCAAAGGGTACAACGCAACTCGCAACATTGAAGGGGCTTTGAAGACATTGCTCTATAACACTATCTATGGCATCATGTTCAATCTTCAAGATTTGTTCCTTTGCAACCTCGCAGCTAATGGCATTAATCTCTTCGAGCTGAAGATCTATGCCCCATGGATAATGTGCTTCATTAAGTACAGAACCAACACCGGGTTTCTTCCCTCCGCTCACAACCATGGCATTTATCTTCCAGATATTGAAGTTGTGCAAGCAGATCTTTATCCATTCAAAGGCAAGAACCCCACTATGGAAGGCGCCAGTGGCACTGCTGATGTTGAAGGCCTTCCCCTTCCATCTGATCCTTCAAGGGCAAGACTAGTTGGCACAATATGTCAACCTAGACCCAGTGCCACTGCTAGCACCCTGCCTCGCCAACACCTGTCAAGAAGAGAGCGTGCTCTCACTGATCGTTAACCTCTCGTCTCTCTAATTCAGAAGCAATATAGGCATCATGAATGGACTCGTCGGTAGATGCATTATGTGATGCAAGATATCAACCAAGTTCGCAATCTCGCCACCAAGAATGCATTTGTGGCCTATGAAACCATTTGCCGCTCATGGAGTACCTTGACAATGCTGGCCCCTGAGGAAGAGCTTCGACAGGATGGCTACCATCCATGCTACAGATTTGGTGCACCACCTCCCAGTGCTGAGAAATGGCACAAGACTCCATCGCTCGAGAATAGTGATTTCTCTTCTTCAGCTCCCTCCGTCAATGTCAGGATTGCAGATGAAGCTAATGATGCAACCTCTCTACCTCCATCAACTCGGCGTCGCGACACTACACCATGATCGACTACACCAATACCCCATGACTCTACTGCTCCTTCTTCATTGACTCTTGCTGGGGATGTGTAGTGTTCAATGTCTTCGTCCCTTTTTGGTCATGTGACGACAAAGGGAGAGAAGCATCGGATGATAGTCTTCAAACGAGTCTACTAATAAGGGTTGGGCATTGCTTTTTGTTAAGTTTACAACTCCAGTTTATGAACATTTGTTATTTTGGGTTGTAAAACTCATGTCCTGATGGACGTCTGCATTTTATGTTTACCATACTGTTTGGCGCTTCTTCAAGTTATTATATGCGCCCGAAGTCATACTATAGACACCCATTTTTCATTATGCATTTCATTATCTTCGACATATCATTTAAGTGCATAGTGGTTGGATTAAGAAACATAGGTGGAGATCTCCATAAACTACAACCTGCCATGTGCTCTTGCATTCCAAGCAAAATCTTTAGATGCACATCTTCAGGGGGAGCTCTCTATATCTTGAAATCATAATCTTCACATATATTTATCCCCATTGGAAACTTCAACCAGTTTGTCATTAGTCACCAAAAAGGGGGAGATTGTAAGTGCATATAGTGCCACCCTTTGTTGGTTTTGGAGTATTGAAGAAAAACGTGGTTGAGGGACTAATGTGTTTGTGAGTTTCCGTAGGTTAACACAGATAGAAGTCCCTGGAGTTCTAGTTTAGCCGTCGAAGACGACCCCCAAAAATGTCCGAAGACATTGATGACGGTTGAAGCCATTGGTGGGATGCGAAGACATTCGTTTGAAGACAATGAAACGCGAAGACAAAGTCTTTGGGTAGTTTTGTTTCTTCTTTCCTGAGTCATAGGAACCACCATACTTTTAAGTTTGGTCGAGGTTATCGAAGTCATATGCTGACGTGATGCTCAACCCATACCTATGTCTTCGAGTGAAGACAATGAGAGGAAATCTCTTCCAGAGTTAGTTGAGTCAGCTTTACTTGTAGCCCAAGTAAAGTTGTCATGTGCGTTTGAAATCCGACCATTGTGACACGTGTCGGTTGGCCATTGACTGAGGGTCATTTTGGTCATATCAGGTCTAGTTGCCCGCTGGCTATATAGAGCCCACCCCCTCCACCATGAGAAGCTTGCTGCTTAGAGAGAGATACGACTATTGTCGTTTTGGAGCAACCCACCTCGAAGACATTGAGAGAGAAATATCCTGCGGGGATACACCTAAACACCTAGAGCTAGTGTGTTTTAGCATCATCGATGTCATTCTATTCTGAGAGAGCTGAAGACTTATTACACTTGAAGACTGTGATCTTCCAAATAGTTAGGCGTCTGGGTCTAGAGCATCCAATAGTCATTGTGGACTGCTGGGTGACCAAGTTTGTACGGTTTCGAAAGTCTCCCCTGAAGACTTACCTGAGTGATTGGGCATTGTCTAAGTGACTTGAGCTCAAGGGGAATAAGGTGACGACGAGGTCTTCTGAGTTCAATCTCAACCTTTCCAACCAGACGTACAATTGTCACAGTAATTGGAACTGGTCGAACAAATACCGTGTCTTCATCAAGAAACTGGTTCTATCCTTCACTCTCTTCCATTTACACTTTGAAGATTTATTCTGAAGACATTCATATCTACTGTTTATCTTCATACTGTCTAAGTTTGTCTTCGACCCATCTTAGTGTGCATGATGATAATGCTTAACTTGCTTGTATATCTTCACTGTAATGCATGCCTTGCCTAGATCCTTGATTACTATCCCTACCTGATCATGTTCCACTTCCGCATTATTTGAATACATTCATTGTTTCGAAGACTTTCATAAAAATCGCCTATTCACCCCCCTCTAGTCGATAACTAGCACTTTCACACGCTATTGCTCCCCGGCAACAACGCCAGAAAATCTCTTGATAACCCACAAGTGTAGGGGGTTGTTTGTAGCCTTTTTCAATAAGTAAGAGTGTCGAACCCAATCAGGAGGTAAAGATAGAACAAATATTCCCTCAAGTTCTATCGACCACCGATACAACTCTACGCACGCTGATGCTTGCTTTACCTAGAAAAAGTATGAAGCTACTTTGCGGGAATATAACTAGGAGTACTTTGCAAGATAATAAAGAACATGGAAATAAAATTTAGGTGTTATTTTAATAAAAGAATAATAAAAGTAAATAGTTTAGTAGCAAGCTTTTTGTGTAACTCTAGAGATTGTCGCTAGGCAATTGAATGTAATACGATATATACTTGTTATATGCAACGAGGGAGAGGCATACGCTAACACACTTTCCGTACTTGGATCATATGCACTTATGATTGGAACTCTAGCAAGCATGTGGAACTACCAAAGTTCATTAAGGTAAACCCAACCGTAGCATGAAGTATCAAGTCCTCTATACTACCATACGCAACAACCCACCTACTCGGGTTTGTGCTTCTGTCACTCACGCAACCCATCATAGGAAAATCAAGAACATATTGCAACACCCTATAGCGGGGATCCCTCATGTTTGCGCGACATGGAGGACACCATAGCACATCACCATATCACCATACAACTAGCATCCATAACATCATACTACAATTAACCCATAGGATAAAAGGGATCTACTCAAACATCATAGGATAGCCAAATATCATTGGGAAATAATATATGGAGTTGAGCACCATGTGTAAGTAGAGATTACAGAGGGTAAGAGAGGTGTTACACCGTTGCATAGAGGGGGAGAGAGTTGGTATTGACGGCCGCGAAGTTGTTGGTGTGGATCGTCGTCATGATGATTGCCCCGGCGGCATTTCGACGCCATCGGGAGAGAAGGGGAGAGAGCCCCCTCCTTCTTCTTCTTACCTGGCCTCCCCCTAGATGGTAGGAGAGTTCCCCCTCTGGTACATGGCCTCCATGGCGGCGGAGGGGCAGGAGCCCCTTCGAGATTGGATCTCCCTCTCTGTTCTCTTCTATTACGTGTTCCTATTTTCTGGCAGAAAATCGTTTGTTATATTCCCGGACATCCGTAACTCTGATTGCACTGATATTTTGAGAGGATTTTTATCTGATAATTAGTTTTCTTGTGTCCTAAGGAGAGATCCAACCAACTTACGAGTGGGGCACAACCCATCACCATGCGCCAGGGCCCTTGGGCGTGCCCTGGTGTCTTGTGGTGGCTGTGGGCCCCCGTTTGGTGTTGATTCCACCTCCAAAAATTCACAAATATTCCAAAATAATTCTTTGTAAATGTTTATCACATTTGGACTTCATTTGATATGGATATTCCGCAAAACAAAAACATGCAACAAACAGGAACTGGAACTGGGCCCTGTATCAATAGGTTAGTCCAATAAATCATATAAAATGATGCCAAAAATATGTGGAAGTTGTATAATATTGGCATAAAAAATAGAAAGTTATAGATATGATGTAGATGTATCAACCCTGCCGATTCCGAAGAGAACAACTACATGCCATCTCCGAAGATGATGTAACTCCCGGCGATGAGGATTTCATCGTTCCTGAAGACCCGTTCAAGCAAGAGTGATTCAAGCATCAACTAATCTCCACCGCTCAGAGCCTCAAGCTGAAGCAAAAGCAAATCAAAGCTAAACAAGTCACTCTCAATGAAAGATGGACACAAGTCCTAGCTATCGAGGAAGGGCATGGTTACGGATGGCGAGATCAAAATAAAGATTACCCGCACCACCGTTTATTGCCAGAATACGACGATGAGCCCCCCGACCCCGCACTCCCTAGACACACCAAATATGACCAACCGGACCGCACCCCTCGAGGCTGGGACAGGCCAACTGGTAAAACGGGAAAAATACCCGAACACCCTCGCAAAGGACAGAGGGAACTAGGTCAACCCGACCCGTTCAACCTATGACACACTTTGAATGCTCAGGACAGAAAAGATCCATTTATGGATCCAAAGGATGAACCTTGTCGGATGGGACGGGTATCAAGCTTGGTTAAAGTAGAATGGTAGAGTTCGAGGACAGCATCGGGACCAAACTCAATCCGACCTTCGATGCAACGTGGCCAGGGTTAGGGTTGCCGCCCACCCGATGTGTTTCACTGACGAGGTGATGCAATGCCCGTTCCCTGAGGGGTTCAAACTCATAAACATTGAGCAATATGATGACACTACTAACCCGACTGTTTAGATTGAAGATTTCCTTCTCCACATACACATGGCTCATGAAGATGATCTCCACGCCATTAAGTACCTACCACTAACGCTCAAAGGACCAGCACGACATTGGATGAATAGCCTTCTTGAAAACTCCATCGGGAGATGGGAAGAGCTCGGGGATGCTTTCCTCTCTGACTTTTAGGGCACCTATGTTTGGCCGTCGGATGCTACAGACTTGAGCCACATTGTTCAACAGGCCAGAGAGTCATCCCATCAATTCTGGAACCGATTCCTGACCAAGAAGAACCAAATCATCGACTTTTCTGATGCCGAGGTGTTGGCCTCTTTCAAGAACAATATTCAAGATGAATGGATAGCCGTCAAATCGGACGTGAACAAACAATGTTCGCTCTCGCCTCACTCATGTACCGCACTTGCATGGGCGAAGACAGTTGGCTAGCACGTCGGAACAATCCTCCTGCAAACCCCGACACTTCCGAAGTGCGGGACAATAATGGGAAGCTACGATGTAACAAGAACAAACACCGACACAACTGCGCTAAAACCGAAGACACGACGATTAACATCGGCTTTCGTAACTCAAAATCGTCATAGCGGAAGAAGCCTGTCAAAGGGAATAGGGATGGACCCTCTTAGCTGGACAAAATAATGGACAGACCTTGCCAGATTCACGACACTCAAGAAAATCCCGTCACACACACTAACCGTAGCTGTTGGGTGTTTAAACAAGCAGTCAAGCTTGCAGCCGAAGATTACGGTAAGGACACTCGTAGCAAGGACGATGAAGAGCCCCACATGCCGCACAATGGACGCCAGAAGCAATTCCCCCCTGAGGTAAAAAGTGTGAACATGATCTACACCACACATATACCAAACAAGGAAAGGAAGCGCATAGGTCAAGAAGTATACGCCATAGAGACTGTTGCCCCGAAATTCAACCCATGGTTGGCTTGCCCGATCACCTTCGATTGCACTGACCACCCAACTAGTATTCGGCATGGTGGGTTAGCTGCTCTAGTACTCGATCCCATAGTGGACGGGTACCATTTAACAAGGGTCCTTATGGATGGAGGTAGCAGCCTCAATCTTATCTACGCAGACACGGTGAAACTAATGCGTATCGATCCGTCAAGGATCAAATATAGTAACACCACCTTTAAAGGAATAATACCTGGCGTTGAGGCCCACTGTTCGGGCACCATAACCCTGGAAGTAGTGTTTGTCTCACTCAATAAGTTTCGCAACAAGGACTTGATCTTCGACATTCTCCCTTTTTGTAGCGGCTATCACGCGCTTCTTGGCCGAACAACTTTTGCCCATTTCAATGTTGTCCCCCACTATGCCTATATGAAGCTCAAGATGTCCGGACCCAAGGGGGGTCATCACCATGAGCAACAATACGGAGTGTTCGCTCCGAACAGAGGAACACACCGCAGCTCTAGTGGTCGAGGTGCATCTCGACAATGAAACGCCAAACCCCCAGTCCGCTATCAAGGCACGAAAGGTAGGTAGGTGGACCCGAACTCTATTTTGGTTCCCAGAGTGTCACGCTCCAAATAAATAGGAATACACGCCCCACAACATGACCTAGTTACCCGCAAGGTACATACTCCGGAATCATAATTTCTCAATTAAAATTCCTTGGATAGATGTAGGGACCTATCATCCAAAGGCCTAGTGTTTGGCTAAATGGAACAATGGTCATATATGTCTTCGGATAACACCAGGATCCATCAAGGATTCAGTCAACATTGTTAAGCTCACACAATCCTGTGACCTCTCAAGACTTTCTCTCACAAGGCCCGCTCGTCGACTACCACCTCCTCTAAAGAGGTACCCTCCAGGAGAACAAAGGCACAAACGTGCAGCATGACACAGTAAAGGACTTCAAGCCATTTGTAACGGTCATGTTTAAAGCTTTTTTCTATGTAAAACATTAATTTTACATATATGCAACATTTTCTTGGATAGATCAAAGTGTACGAATAAAAGGTTTTATTGGAATTACAGACCAATTTTTATGGTCCTATGGCAGTCATTTATATTGCATATGCCTTTTCCCCTCTTGTCTTCATCACTATCTGTACCAAAACAAGCCAGTTCAATACACACCTAGGATGTGACCGGATAATTGACCAGGGCTTGGCCATTAAGCTCTCCCCAAGCATCAATCCATCACCAATGTTCTTTCGAGTGTTCGACATCTTGGATATTGTGTTATATGCATTGGTTCCGAATTATGTCTTGGGTCAAAAGTTGGGTTGCACGGATCCTATGTTTACCCCTTTACGTGCCACTTATTCGGCTAAAAGGGTAAAGGGAGAACCACTGCGATTGTACTTCTAGTTCGTCTAGTTAAGTACCTCAGCGGAGAAAGCCGAAAACTAACTGGCATAATAAGCAAGAACCAGTATGCAATCCGATGACAACTGTTAGACTACGAAACGTTGGAGGTTCACCGTGTTAAAAATGGAAGGTTTGGAGTAACACAAACCATGTGACACGTGGTTTTCAACAATGCTAAAACACTGAACATCACAAAGTAAATGGGGGCTAGTATTTACTCCTCGCATTTAAGCTCCTATGGTTAAGTGAAAGCAATAAAGCCGCATAGTCTGATTGCCTTGTTTTCTTCTAAACTACCGCCTTCGGGTACTAAGAAGTTGGCTAAGGATAATAGTGCAGAATTCAAAAACACCTCTTTTAGTATCTATAGGGTTTTGAAGCCGACGACTAACAACTTTCAGAGTGAAAACAACAACACAAGAGTCAAAATTAACAAAAGCACAGTATAACATATACCATGCAAATTCTTAGGCATTCAGATATGATAAAGTTTCAACGATCAACCGAAAGGTAGTACTTTCACTCAAAAATTACATCATTTGGACACAAGGCTTCTATGGCCCGAGCACCATCCATCACGACAGGGAAGTACAACTCGGGGCGCCTATGGCCTTTCTCGGGCAGCGGAGGAGCGGTGGCCATCTGTCATGGTCTTTGAGAACGCCATCTGTCATGGATTTGTCATGGCAGATGTCTGGGTGAACGGACTTAGGTTTGGGGCGGTCGCAACTATGTGGCGGCTTGAGAGGGGTTGGTCAGAATCGAGAGACGCGAGTTTTACCCAGGTTTGGCCCCTCCGATGGAGGTAAAAGCCTACGTCTTGCTTGTCTTGTAGTGATGATGAGGAAGATCTCTCGGTTACAAGGATGTTGTCTTGCTTCCTCTAATCTCGAGAGCCTTTAATCTGTCTATCTCTAATCTCTTGTGTCTATCTTAACTTGTGAACCTCTGAACTTGTCTTTCTAGGGGTGCTCTACCCCTCCTTATATAAGTGGAGAGAGTAGGTTTATAAATAGAGTCCTACTAGGAGTAGGATTAGGACTAGTCTCTCTAGAATCCTATTCAGGGTCTTGTTTCCTTCGGGAGGGAGTCTTTCTCTCTTTGGGCCTTCTCTTGTGACCCGCCTGGCACCGGCTTGCATGTCGGGTCTTGGGCCTGGTCATCCAGCGACCCGCCTGCCGGGTCACCAATAAAATGCCATGTCTTGACCAGGTTTCCTATGAGTCGCCAGGCCGGGTCATATCGCGGGTATATCCCCGACATTAGCCCCCAAGTTAGCTTGAATTTATTCATGGTAATCTCCTGAAATAGGAATAGTAAATATGTTAAATGTCCGGCTTGCTCCTTTGGCCGGCTTATGAAGTGGCTCCTCAGAAATCCGGGTCTTTTCTGCATATGAATGAGTTGTCTCGAAAATTGTCTTGCCTGTTAGTGTCTTTTGAAAAAATATTGGGAATAGAATACCCATATGCCATTGAGTCGGCTTCCTATAATTTGGCTTAATGACAATCTTGAAAATAAGAAATACTCATGACGTAGATCCGAACTTCCATTGTTGTGAAGCAGGGCGGCTTATATAAACTCTGGCGGGTTATGATCTTTTGATAACGCCGGGTCATGAATGTTGATGACGCTGGGTCTAACAACTGAACTCCATAATTAACATCTTGAAAATTCTCCTCAAAGTTTTTGATATGTCCATATTACCTATAGCCCCCAAGATCCGAGATTATCCATGATAACTTGGTGCTTTGCCATAATATATTGGACTATGTAGCCCTCAAGTCTCGGGTTGTCCTGCCTACAGCAACCTAGGACTTATAACTGTCTTATACCTTATGAAAGTTCAGAAGGTGTAGCCCCCAAGGGTCAGCTCATCAGAATGTGATGCGCTGGGTCTTCAATTTGAACCTCTTAATCTGTCAAACGGCTAAATACTATAGCCCCCAAGTGCCGGGTCGCATGCCTGTAGCGACTTGGGACTTTGAAAAAATTGATCTAAGCTGTGTAGCCCCCAAGCTCCGGGTCACTAAGAATTATTGGGCTGGGACCTAGAAAAATATAGAAATGCCGTCTCATCTCCTTGAGATAATAGGGTCTTGTTGACAATGCAATGATTTGAAAACCGGCTTGCATTAGCCCCCAAGTGCCGTGGTGCGTGCTTGTAGCGACATGGGACTTGCATAATTGATATAAACTGGTGTTGAATAATGTGCCGCTTGCTTGCGGTGATTTGCAAACTTTAGCAATTTTGATCTGAATAGTATAGCCCCCAAGTGTCGGGTCGCACACCTGCGGTGACTTGGGACTGTGTGATAATAACCCATCATAATGCACCTCAGAAGTTCTCTTGAACTGATATTGATTTGATTTGAAAAGAGTCCTTTGAACATGGCTGTAATATAACCCGGAATGAATATCCTGGAATAACTCCTTTGTCTTTGACATGAAATTCCTGCTTACGGTTGCGGTGCAACCCAACAAAGATATATTTGATAAACCCATGAGTGTTGTAGATTACTACAGAGCACAATTGAAGAAATCTGAGAACTGGTCAATTAGATGACACGACATTATATCTGACAGGGTGGCTCTTTAAGAATAATCAAATTTCCAATCTGGCTTGATGAAACCCCAATCACTTAATACTGGTTATGATAAACCATAATGAAGATCCAGCCATTTTGGCTATCAAAGATCTATTTGTTCCGGCAGAAGTTCTTTCATCATACTTAACAACGGCTCATCTTAAGAGACAAGACCTGCAAAAAGTAAACAAGACAGAGTATATTCTGCATTTTTGTAAGGGAGGCTTGAAAAAGCATAACCTGGAGATGTTAAAATCTTTCATAGCCTTGCTCCTTCTTTCATAATCTTGCTCTGACCCGGCTTGATAAGACGACATGACATGTGAATATCATGCAATGTATGATGCCATGTATGATGTTCTTAGTTTCCTCTTGTTTTTTGTTTTTCAAAAACTCATATTCTGGCCCGTCTGAGGGGGAACTGTTGCTTTGAACCGCTTAACAGTGCAGGGTCTCTAACGAGAGTGACCGCCAATCTTGCACGGCTCAGGGTCTCTAGGCGAGATTAACTGTCAAGGGCGCAACAGTCCAGAATTTATAACGGGGTGAGTGCCCCGGGGCCCATAAGCTACTTCTCACTTGACATAAATCCGTCGTTTGAACCTTAAACAACGTCACTTGTTAAGAGTATGAAGGGCCACTTGGCGGAGAGTGCGTAGCAGATGAGAGAGCTCCCCTCGCTGCTGTATGAGGCCCTCAGAGGGGGTGAGTTGACAGCTGGCTGCACCCCTGGACGAGCGGCAACTACATATAGGCAGGTACAACCCTACCAGAGTGGGGGGCGGCCTTCACCCACTCTAGCACCTTGCTCTGGTCCACGACCCGTCTTGCATCATGGTACCTATGTTTGAACGGCTCGCATCCTGGCGGCTCATCCTCTTTGGTTCCCATGGCACCCATGTTTGAACGACTCGCATCATGGCGGCTCGTCCTCTTGAGCGACTTGGCACCCATGTTCGAACAGCTCACATCATGGCGGCTCGCCCTCTTGAGCGACTTGGCACCCATGTTTGAATGGCTCGCATCATGGCGGCTCGCCCTCTTGAGCGACTTGAGATCTTTCACTAATAAGGTAAGGTACCCATGTCTGAACGACTCGCATCGTGGCGGCTCATCCTATTGAGTGACCTTACATCCTTCATTAATTAAACGGTGCACTCATGTCTGAACGGCTCGCAACATGGTGACTCATCCTCTTGAGTGACCTAAAAAACTTTCGTCCATAAGGCGACGCACCCATGTTTGAATGGCTCGCAACGTGGCGGCTTGTCCTCTTGGGTGACCTTAAACCTTTCACCATCTTGCCCGCCATCACATGGGCTGCCGATTTGTAAGTTGCCGTCTTGCAGACCGCCATCTTGTAAGTTGTCACACAATGGTGCTATTTTTGGCTGAAGAGCCGGTCAAAAAGGGTGAGCAAGCTAAAACCGACGGGTTCGAAGCCCCCAAGTGACCATGTAGAAGTATCCACCTTTGCACAACCTGAAATGCATAAATAGCAGAAACTCCAAGTTACTTTATGATGATCAAATAAATTGGGATACCCAGGATCGGGTTAACTTTTCTTGCAATGACCCTGGGCTCTTGTTGAAAATGACCAAGTGTGTCGAGCCATATCTGTAGCCCCCTGAGTCTTAAGTTAACTCGAAGAGGCGGCTTGAGAATCTCTAGTGAAGGTTTGAGGTTGACCGTGGCGGGTTATAAATGATCACGTATGAGTTGTTTCAATAACCCGGTCGATGGTTCGTCTTGGCTGGTTGTTGAAGTTAACCAATCTGTAGTGGCGGCGACTTGTGCGCCTGTCCGTCGAGCGGCTCGTCATGGCTCGCACTGCACTGATATGTCGATGTAGACTGGACCGTAGGGTTGGCGACTTGCGCGCGCCCGCTAAGCAATTTGTATGGATAACTCCGGTGTGTTGATGTGGATGTAGATATCAACCGCGATGTTTGAAGAATGGCGTAGTCGTGAGAGACGGCCACGACGTTGTAAGCCGGTGCGATCACGAGAGACGACCGCGGTGTTGTTAGCCGGCACGGTCGTGAGAGATGGCCGTGGTGTTGTTGTTGAAAATCATACCGCAGATGCGGCGGCTTTCCACGTCCATCGGGTGGCTCACACTGGCGGGTGAGCGCACGCGGTACCGACAAGTTGATGTAGACCGTCCGCGGGGGCGGCGGCTCACACGCGTCCATCAAGCAACGTGACACATTGGTGTGCGCTCCAACTCTGCGCTATAATGCCCCATGAATAATTGTCCTGCGTAAAAATATTACAGGGCCGAGGTAACTATTTCTCGAATGAAACATACACTGAAAAATAGATAGGACAAATATCACCTGGTATTTTGTCAGATGAATGCGGTCGTACGCTGGTGCATGATAATGTTGGACATAGTCAGGCACAAAATATAGCCTTGATTTTCTTGTTAGTACCAATACTTTTGGCTTGACTTGCTGACATGTCTTGATGTGTGTTGAGGTTGTACGTGATCATGATGCATCTCATGGAGTAGTATAACTAAAATCCTTCTTTTCCCATGCAACGTGAAAATTCTCCTCGGACCTTCTGTGTGCGGACCAGAACTTGGCGGAGCTCCCCAATATTGCATAGTGTCAGGTCCAAAGACCACAAGGTCTCGTTGTAGGATCAGTACCCTTTTTTTATGATAATACCTTGGGGTACGCACCATAGTAGTGGAAGCTTCGCCATAATTTGTAGTAGCACCACACATGGTGATGCCCTTACCTCCCTGTACAGTGCGATAGCTATAGTTTTGACTGATGTATGATCTCTCCACCACAAGTTGATTTGCCATTGAGCTATGATGGTTGGGTACTTATCGAAAGTCTTACTAATGGATTAAGCCGGCAATAGGAGCTGTAATCTTGAAAACGGCGCAAACCCAAGTCGTCCATGGAAATCGACCATACTCGAAATCGGTGACTGAGCCGGTTGTGGAAGAAACAAAGTCAGAATAAACTGCAATGAAGACGAAGGTGTCCATGATAGCAGTGTCTTTGAACTGTGGCTGGTTGCTCTTGCCAATCTTAGCTGGGGGCCATCTTGGACCACATATCCCAAGCACGCGCGGAGACAGGGGGTCATCGCTGGGGAAGCTGCCTAGGCCCATCAGAGTTGTTGTAATTGTAATCCCAATGAGCTCACAAAACGGCACAACTCCTCCCCGGGTGTCGCTCAACCACCAGTCCACCACTAACATATACGAGTAGAACATACGCAGGATCTGCTCAAGCGGTTCAGTAGGTGGTGGCTTGGGCAGGCGGGCGATGCACCTGACAAACTCATCGGTGTGTTCCAAGCGCAGGGGAACCGGCGGGCCGACGCATGGAGGCGACGACACGGAGCTGCGGTGACTTGCTCGGTGATTCGAAAGCGCAGTTTCTCGGATGGAAGGCAGACGACAGGTGCGGCGGGTGGGGTGAATCCGAGGCAAAGTAGAGATAGCCACGACGCGGCTGGCAGGGCATGTCCGAGGTGGCCATGGCGTGGTGGCGGTAGAATCGAAACCGGCTTGAGGGCGAACAGCCATGGCCGCGGAGGTGCGCAGGAGCGACCCGGAGAAGGCAAGCTCGGCGGCGGTTTGGAGTCGGATTGCAAGCAGGCCTCGGTGGCAGCTCGGAGGCAAGCGGTTTGGAGAGTCCTGGGCGATGCATGGCGACGAAGCCGGCACTATAGGGAGACGAAATGGTGGGCGGCCAGAGCGGAAGCAAGCTGGCCTGCAAGGGAGGCGACTCGCAGCAGACCCCGACGGTTCGGTCGATCGAGGCGCGCGGCTCAGTGGAGGGCCGATTTTATGTTGGCGCAACGGAGTGGCCGGTCACGGAGGGCGGCGCGCGGTGGTTCGCAGCAGTGGAGATCGGGGAGAGACGGACTGTGTGAAGCGGCGAGCCGGCCGGCTGCTCATCCGACGTGAGAGGAGTAGTCGTTGTAGGATGCCAGGTCGTAGGCAGATGCAGGCGAAGGTGAAACCGGCGGGTGTCGAGTCCGCGGTTGACCCGTTTTCGGCCAGATTGATCCACAGGAGTAGCAGCACATATCTGATCTGATCCCATCGAGATTACTTTTTAACTTTGATCTGATTTAGGATGTCGCTACAATTATTTCAACCCCAAATGATAAACTTGGGATCGGTGTAGATCCTTGCGTGCTGACTTTTATTCAAACAATCACGAGCTTCTCGGTCCTGAATAAATCCCTTCAAGAACACAGCACCACCGTGCTCTAGCGCCATGGTGGGCACCAACTGTCGTAGATTTGTCAGTGCACCATGGTCTTCAAGAACGCCATCTGTCGTGGATTTGCACGGTAGATGTCCAGGTGAACAAACTTAGGTTTGGGGTGGTCAGAACTATGTGGCGGCTTGAGAGGGGTTGGTCGGAATCAAGAGACGCGAGTTTTACCCAGGTCTGGCCCCTCCGATGGAGGTAAAAGCCTACGTCCTGCTTGTCTTGTATTGATGATGAGGAAGATCTCTCAGTTACAAGGATGTTGTCTTGCTACCTCTAATCTCGAGAGCCTCTAATCTGTCTATCTCTAATCTCTTGTGTCTATCTTAATTTGTGAACCTCTGAACTTGTCTTTCTAGGGGTGCTCTACCCCTCCTTATATAAGTGGAGAGAGTAGGTTTACAAATAGAGTCCTACTAGGAGTAGGATTAGGACTAGTCTCTCTAGAATCCTATTCTGGGTCTCCTTCGGGAGGGAGTGTTTGTCTCTTTGGGCCTTCTCTTGTGAGCCGCCTGGCGCTGGCTTGCATGCCGGGTCTTGGTCCTGGTCATCCTACGACCCGCCTGCCGGGTCACCCATAAAATGCCATGTCTTGACTAGGTCTCGTGTGAGTCGCCAGGCCGGGTCATACCGCGGGGTATATCCCCAACATTAGCCCCCAAGTTAGCTTGAATTTATTCATGGTAATCTCCTGAAATAGGAATAGTAACTATGTTAAATGTCCGGCTTGCCCCTTTGGCCGGCTTATGAAGTGGCTCCTCAGAAATCCAGGTCTTTTCTGCATATGAATGAGTCATCTCGAAAATCGTCTTGCTTGTTAGTGTCTTTAAAAAAAATATTGGGAATAGAATACCCATATGCCATTGAGTCGGCTTCCAATACTTTGGCTTAATGAAAATCTTGAAAATAAGAAATCCTCATGACGTAGATCCAGACTTCCATTGTTGTGAAGTAGGGCAGCTTATATAAACTCTAGCGGGTTATGATCTTTTGATAACTCCGGGTCGTGAATGTTGATGATGCCGAGTCTAACAACTGAAGTCCATAATTAACATCTTGAAAATTCTCCTCAAAGTTTTTGATATGTCCATATTACCTGTAGCCCCCAAGCTCCAAGATTATCCATGATAACTTGGTGCTTTGCAATAATATATTGGACTGTGTAGCCCCCAAGTGCTGGGTTGTCCTACCTGCAGCAACCTGGGACTTATAACTATCTTATACCTTATGAAAGTTCAAGAGGTGTAGCCCCCAAGGGCCAGCTCATCCGAATGTGATGCACCGGATCTTCAATTTGAACCTCTTAATCTGTCAAACGGCTAAATACTATAGCCCCCAAGTGCCGGGTCGCATGACTGCAGCGACTTGGGACTTTGAAAAAATTGATCTGAGCGGTGTAGCCCCCAAGCTCCGGGTCAGTAAGAATTACCAGGCTGGGACTTAGAAAAATATAGAAAGGCTGGCTCATCTCCTTGAGATAATATGGTCTTGCTGACAATGCAATGATTTGAGAACCGGCTTGCATTAGCCCCCAAGTGGCGTGGTGCGTGCTTGCAGCGACATGGGACTTGCATAATTGATATAAACTGGTCTTGAATAATGTGCCGCTCGCCTTCGGCGATTTGCAAACTTTAGCAATTTTGATCTGAATAGTATAGCCCCCAAGTGTCGGGTCGCACGCCTGTGGCGACTTGGGACTCTGTGATAATAACCCATCATAATGCACCTTAGAAGTTCTATTGAACCGGTATTGATTTGATTTGAAAAGAGTCCTTTGATCGTGGCTGTAATATAACCCAGAATGAATATCCTGGAATAACTCCTTTGTCTTTGACATGATATCCCTGCTAAGGGTTGCGGTGCAACCCAGAAAAGATATATTTGATAAATCCATGAGTGTTGTAGATTACTACAGAGCACAATTGAAGAAATCCGAGAACCGGTCAATTAGATGACACGACATTATATTTGACAGGGCGGCTCTTTAAGAATAATCAACTTTCCAATCTGGCTTGATAAAACCCCAATCACTTAATAGTGGTTATGACTAACCATAATGAAGATCCAACCATTTTAGCTATCAAAGATCTATTTGTTCCTACAGAAGTTCTTTCATCATACATAACGGTGTCTCATCTTAAGAGACAAGACTTGCAAAAAGTAAACAAGACAGAGTATATTCTGCATTGTTGTAAGGGCGGCTTGAAAAGGATAACCCAGAGATGTTAAAATCTTTCATAGCCTTGCTCCTTCTTTCATAATCTTGCTCTGACCCGGCTTGATAAGCCGACATGACATGTGAATATGATGCAATGTATGATGCTTGGGACCGGTATAGATCCTTGCGTGCTGACTTTTATTCAAACAATCACAAGGTTCTTGGTCCTGAAGAAATCCCTTGAAGAACACAACATCACCGTGCTCTGGCCCCACGGTGGGCGCCAACTATCGTGGATTTGTCAGTGCACCATGGTCTTCGAGAATGCCATCTGTCGTGGATTTGTCACGGTAGATGTCCGGGTGAACGGACTTAGGTTTGGGGCGATCGCAACTATGTGGCGGCTTGAGAGGGGTTGGTCGGAATCGAGAGACGCGAGTTTTACCTAGGTTCGGCCCCTGTGATGGAGGTAAAGGCCTATGTCCTACTTGTCTTGTATTGATTATGAGGAAGATCTCTCGGTTACAAGGATGTTGTCTTGCTACCTCTAATATTGAGAGCCTCTAATATGTCTATCTCTAATCTCTTGTGTCTATCTTAACTTGTCTCTGAACTTGTCTTTCTAGGGGTGCATCAATAGAGTCCTACTAGGAGTAGGATTAGGACTAGTCTCTCTAGAATCCTATTCTGGGTATTGTTTCCTTCTGGAGGGAGTCTTTCTCTCTTTGGGCCTTCTATTGTGAGCCGCCTGGGGCCGGGTTGCATGCCGGGTCTTGGGCCTGGTCATCCTGCGACCTGCTTGTGGGGTCACCAATAAAATGCCATGTCTTGACCAGGTCTCCTGTGAGTCGCCGGGCCGGGTCATACCGCGGGGTATATCCCCGACACCATCCGAGCTCCCTCAATGCATGCAGAACGCGTTAGGGCATCAACCCGGGGCGCGGTAGCGACCAACCTCTGCACCAAACTGAAGTAGCTGCCCGACAGCGCCTCTGTAGGCCATAACCAGATACGAAGATCCTTCATGGCCAACTCGGCTATGCGGTGGAACTCCATCAGCTGCTTCAGCTGATCGAATACAAGGAACGACTACTCTAGGGCCTGAAACTACTCCCAGAACAACCGTTGATCAGCATCCACTTCCTGGGCAGAATAATGTTACGCCGCATCCGCTGCACTCTTGGGAAGAGCCACAAACACGCCTAGAGGATGCGACACTCAAGTGAGCAACAAAACCCTTTTTCCATCAACATGGCATTGCAGTAAGAATAACTTACCACTCGCAATCTACTTTATTTGGTGAAGTTCCTTCTCATGATGCTGCACCACCAAATGTTCCTCCCGAAGGGTTGTAGAGTTCAGGGACAGCTCGGTAGCCTGCTCATTGTTTTTCTGCTCAAGGATATCAAACTTAGAGATGGCGTCCTTGAGCTCCCGTTGCACTTCCTCAATCCTGGCTTCATGCTTGTTGCTTTCGGATTTCACCAATAATATATTGACAACCGCTTGCTTGGTCGTCGCCTTATGGTCGGCGGTGTCTTACCTTGCCTTCGATAGTTCGGCCTTGAGATTCTCGATCTCCGTGGCCATGGCTGCATTAAGCATTAGCGTATTCATTTTTTAGGATACAACTATGAAAATTCCTCATTCACTTGAGGTAAATAACTACATCATTTGAGTTCAGACTTACCTTGCACGTTGTCAAACCGCCTATTAAGGCGGTCAAGCTCGTCTCCGAAGCTGTCCAGTTTTCGGTTCAATTCCACAACACTGGGGGTTGTGGTTAGCGTCATAGCTTCTACAGACCATTCACACACGTTAGATTCCCAAGATATTGGATTCTAAAATCCTTTGTCTGGATGTTTTTTCACATACCAATAGAGTCTTGGGGGCTGCGGCTAAATTCAAACAAAATACAAACAGAATTTTACTTCGTATCCTTATCACATTGGACCCCCCACGTGAGTTCTCCCGAACTCACACGGGGCTTAGGGGATACTAAGTATGGCAATTACATATAAATCCGAACATGCTTTTTAAAGAAAATGGTGCCATACTATGTAAATTACCTTAAAGCCTTCTAGTAGGCTGCCGAAAATTTCCTTCAATCCATTGTCGACATTATCCAGCTCGGGGGGGGGGGGGGTCGTTTTGGCCGCCACCTCCCCGATGGTCGGGGGGAAGGGAGTTATGGGACGTGGTCCCCCTCTCTACCAATTTGGCTGGTAGAGATTCTCCTCTCGAGGCTTGGTCAGTGGGAAGGACGCACGGCAGGCTACGATGAAAAAAGCATATGAATAGCTAGTAACAAAAAACCTTCAAAGTGAAGAGATGGTATAATCTTCGGATTCATACCTTTGCGACCGGGGTTGGACCCCAAGGGTCCTTTGGGGGGCACTTCCAAAATCCTCGGACTCCTTGTCGGAGTGCGGAACATCATAAAAAAGGGCCACTCTAGCTCTGCCTTGTCTTTTTTGGGTAGTGGGAGCTAGCTCTCCTTCATCGTCTTTGGGCGCCACCCTCTTCTTGTTGTAGGAGGTGTCACTCTCCTCCTCGTCCTCTTCCGGCTCTCCTTCAAGAGTAGAAGAGACATGTGTATCCTCGGACCTAGTGTCCGAAAGGCCTTTTGAACGAAGACCTCGAGTCCTCTTCTTCTCCTCCTCCTTCTCTTCTTTCTTCTTCGGCGCTCCGTATGGCTTTTCCGCCAGCATGGCTGTTAATAAGCCCGTCCTGGGGCCTTCGGGCCACGGTGTCGGGTAGTTTATCCGCTTGGATTTCTCCAACCAGATCTGCAAATATGGAAGAAAGAGGGGGTAAGAACCTTATCAAAAAAGCCGAACACAAGTAATACAATCTTACCGGTCCAAGGGGGTGCGAGGCCTCAATGCCCAGGTCTTCCTTCGCGGCTCATCAAGTCTTTTGCGGCTTGAATAACACCTTCCACAACTTGCCATGTTCGATGAGGAATAAGTGATGCATAGTGACCGAATCATCCGGATTGTAGTCAGGGCAGCCTGATCTTGACATGGGAGGAGGCGGCGATGCAGCATGACACGAGCTACATTGGTCAGCCCAATCTTCTTTGTTATCAGGATGGAGATGCACCTTTGCAGCGCCTTCACTTCCGCATCTCCCCCAATCAAGCCCTTTCTTTATCCAGGACACCAATCTGGTCGGGGCCTGGATCTGAGTTCGGGGGAAGTTGTCCACCCTGTGCCACATGGTTTGATGACGTAGAACCACTCCCTCTGCCAAATCCTAACGGTATCTACGAAAGAACTATCTGGCCATTGTGTCAGGGGAAGCTTGCTAATCATCACTCTCCCACAGTCTGCCTTCTCGCTGTTAACTACCTTTGGCTTGACATTGAACACTTTCAACCATAAGCCAAAGTGGGGGTGGACCCTCAAAAAGGCCTCGCAGACAGTGATGAAAGCAGAAATGTGCATAAATGAATTTGGGGGGAGGTCATGGAAGTCCAACCCATAATAAAACATCAAGCCCCTCACGAAGGGGTGGAGGGGAACCCGAAGCCCTGGAGGAAGTGAGGAATGAACACCAGCCTCTTGTCTTCTTTAGGCGTGGGGACGACCTGGTTCTTCTCTGGAGCATGATGGGCTATGTCCGCTGACAGGTAGCCAATGAGCTTCAACTCCAAAATATCCTTGTTGGTGACAATGGAGGCCTCCCACTTGCCCTTGGAGCACGCGCCAACCATGGCCGAAGATGGTAAAGGGCCGAATAAATTGGGGGGAAGGTGAAACTTGGAAGCACAAAGCTCAAAATATTAGAGAGGGTGATGGCGATGTAAGATCTGGAATGAGTATGGAGGCTGTGGTGGCATTTTTCCTTCTTATAAGCCGCTATAATACCAAGAGCCGCTCAGTTGCACCGCAAGACCTCGCCACTTCACTATAAATTGTGCAATTATGGGTACGTGGGATAGCCCGAATCATAAACTGTATCCGTGAACAAGCGGGTCACGATCTCCATATCGAGGGGACGTGCCAAGGCTGCCTCAAACCACAGATCAAATTTTCTGTGAACCAGTCGGTATCTTAGACTGGTTGTGACTTTTCGTTGAAATTTTTTCAGGAAGAAACATTGTCACGCTCGAACGGTTGGCCTTCGAGGCTAAGTTATATATTTGAAGTTCAGGAAATATTCGACGGCCGAACTGTCATCAGTAGATTTTGAATTCAAGGCAGAACTCGCCCCGCGAGCCAGAAACTTTGGGTGCGCAAATGCTGAGATATTACTATGGCATTGGAGGCTAATGCGGGGTCTACTGAGGGAGTCCAGGATTAAGGGGTCCTTGGGCTGCCGGCCTATCTCTAGGGGTCGGACAATGGGCCGCCTTGTGATTGTCAATGAAGGTCCGAACACCATAACCAAGACGGAATCTCTCAAGATGTGACGTGCACTCCAAGTACAAGATGATGGGTTCAGCGTATTCCTTTCCGGATGTAACCGATGTTATGTAACCCTAGATACCCCTGGTGACTGTATAAACCGTAGGGTTTTAGTTCGTAGGGTTAGTTAAGCTCATTAATCTTAGGGTTTAGACCACATCATATGATCTCGAGGTAGATCAACTCTGTACCCAACACTCCATATTTGATACAATCAAAGCAGGACGTAGGGTTTTACCTCCATCGAGAGGGCCCGGACCTGGGTAAATATCGTCGTCCTTGCCTCCTGTAACCCATCAATCCAAGATCCATAGTTCGGGACTCCCTACCCAAGATCTGACGGTTTTGACACCGACAGAGGTGGAAGGGTATATATAGCCATCTCCAAAAATCCAATCCTTACAACATTATTGCCCAACTTGGTGAAATCGAAGTGTAAACTTAGTTACACCGACTAGTGCAAAACGTCTTAACTTTTGGGTTCTCCGCGAGACCGATATACAACATCTCGGTGAATCTGATTTAGTTGACCTAGGAAATTATAGTGACTCGGTGGCAGCAAAATGAAAAACTTAGAAATTCCAACTTTTGTCAATGAGATACCAGAGAGGTGGTCATTGCTTTTCAGTTTTACCAAAGCAAAACTCGGTTGCACCGATTTGCTAAGGTTGGATTGGGTTCTGTCTAAGGGAATCTCAGTGTGGCCAATATGTAGAAAGTTGTTGGCATCGAATTTGACTTTAGGGTTTGGGACATCATGTTTGTGAGAGAAATGTTGAGACTTGTGGCTAATCTTTAAGCACTTTGAGCAACCAAATCATCATAGATACCTCATGCACTTTTAATAGTATTGGCTTCCCTATGGACTCAAATGTGATTTATCACATAAAGATGAAATGTAGAGTCTTGAAGCTTTTGCCAATTGATGTTCCATGAATCTAGGAAATCTCCTCACAATCCTAGCCAATCTATTCATTGAACTTTTCTTGAAATATACTTGATAGATTCATTGGTCCAATGAAATATATGCTGTTATTAATTGCCAAAACCACCTAGGGAGAAGTTGTGCTTTCAATCTCCCCCTTTTTGGTAATTGATGAATACATATAGATCAAAGTTTCGACAAATAATATAATCAATGTCTAGCAACGTCGCTTTGAGAAGTATGTAATATGCAAGAGCTCCCTCTAAATTTGTGTAATATTTTAAATTTTCATTTGAATGCAAATGCACAATCTATTAGGATCTTGGGTCACTCTTCCATGTCACTTACATTTCTATGGTGCGCATAAAGTTATGAATGGATTACTATACACATAACACCAAACATGAGTGAATGATCATCATATGAATATCACAAAGATAGGAACTAGTAACATCAAGCGTATGATCAAACACAACGCAGTTTAAGACGAACAAAAGCTAGACAAAATGTTTTCAAAGTTAGGAGAAGCAACCAAAATGCAACACTCTCTCTCGAAGCCCTATGATATATACATTTTCTCCCCCATTGGCAACAAGTTACCAGAAATCTCAAAAGTATAGAGCTAAATGTCACTATGGGCATGATCTCCATGGGGCGATGAAGCTGCTCCGATAGTCGTGGAAGGATTCGATATGAGAGCGTCGGTGAATGCTTCTGAAAAATTCCTCTAGACTGGTGGAGTGGACACTGGAGGTGCTGAAGGAGGCACGGTAGAAGTTGTAGCAGGGACAAACACTAAAGATCACAACTCTTGGGCAGCTACATCAGTAGCTCTAGCCAGAATCCTGAACCGAGTGTGAACTGACAGTGTAGTGCTATCATCGTCATTTGAGTGTGGCATTGTCAGAAGCGCGATTCATAGGACAACCGACGAGAACTTTTGAGTCCCAAACCTCGCACACCCGGAAAGGACTCTGTCAGTGAGTGTGGCAGATATGGGCTGCCCTAGGTTGGTCCAACCACCCCTAGAGCCCCGGGATTCACATATCTCCAACACGAAGAATGACGAAGAATGAGGGCGCAGAAACGAGGGAGAGACAACCTGTAGATGTAAAAGTGGTAGATGTGTTGCGATAGTGTGTTGTTGTTTCAATCAACCATCAGCCCTCATTCATATAAGAAGCGATTGGACTTCCCGTGCAAGGAAATGTTTGGATCCACATTCAAAACCCTAGTTTGGGTTCAATTCAGAATCTGGACTTTCCAAATTTGTACGGTTTAAAAGCTGGTTCTACCTTGCGTTTCACTTTTGAGCAGTAAACTACCTCAGATGGAAATCAACCCAAATATATATTAATTTTTTTCGACGAGACGAACAACTTTTGTGCTGAATGATTTTTCATTCAAAGCAATATTGAGGGCAGAATTGCTCGCGCAAAATAGGCAATCAATGTCGCTACCCATTAAACAACAACTATATGGGTGTCTCATGGGGCGCACCACAATTTTCCCGTCGTAGGGCCGCACTTCGATGGCTCTGAAATTTGCATACGACTTTGGATTAAGATGATTTTTATATCAAAATTTTCCATTTCTAAGAGAGGAAGACAATCCATATAGAATATTTTTCTCATATGAGTCGTCTTGGAGGCATAATCGGCCGAACAGAATACAAAATCTTAGTGCTTTGAGCACAACTTCTGTCCTCGAGATGGCCCCAAACTTTAAAGATGTTCATGTCGATAGTACGAAACTTCTCCATGTAGAGAACTTCTTCATTTGAGGCCATCTTAATAATACTTTCTTTTGTGCCAAAATCTGATGTCAACGACAGGAGGAAGAAGATGGCCGTCGTTGGACGAGGAGCAAGAAGGTTGCCGACCGTGGCCCTAGAGTTTCATATGTTTGCGTGGGAGGCGATGGAGGAGTGGAGGAGAGGGGAGGAGTCACCTAGGGAGAATGTCAGGCTGTTGGAGGAGGACATCGAATCGGGATCTTGGGGCGGTGGGGCAGCGACGATCTGGCGATGCACGTCAAGGAGGCGGTGGGCTTCTCGTCCCGTGTGTGTCTTCGCGCCATCATTCCGCATGAAGGCCCTGGAGACTTCTCTACCATGTGGATTGAAGAGGAAACACATGGATGGGGGGGGGGGAGTTAGAGCATCTACAAACAAGACTTGGCAAATCCAACCCCTCAAATGCCCGTGGACAAGCTCGGACCCATTCGCGTGCAGCGACCAGTCAAGCCACATATAATCCATTTTACAACCGGATACTCCAAATTAGAAACCTAAAATCCATACTAATATATGCAACGTCAACCGATCTTGAAGCGGTCTGGCACCATCGTGCCCATGTTCGGCGACCGGCTGCAGTCCCCAAAGTGTTGGTCCAGTCACCGACGAGTAGAACATGGGACGCGAGCCGGCTCACAAGACTCGAGGAGTAGACCTCTATCATGTCTACAATGCAACTTTATTCTTGAAGACTATTTTGGGCCTCCTGTTGGAAATATGCCGTGGAGGCAATAATAAAGTGGTTATTATTATATTTCCTTGTTCATGGTAATCATTTATTATCCATGCTATAATTGTATTGATTAGAAATTCAAATGCATGTGTGCATACATAGACAACAATGTGTCCCTAGTATGCCTCTAGTAAACTAGCTCGTTTATCAAAGATGCTCAAGGTTTCCTAGTCATAGACATGAGATGTCATTTGATAACGAGATCACATCATTAGAAGAATGATGTGATGGACAAGACCCAAACTGTGAACGTAGGATATGATCGTCTCGGTTTATTGCTATAGTTTTCTGCATGTCAAGTATTTGTTCCTATGACCATGAGATTATGCAACTCACTAACACCGGAGGAGTACCTTGTGTGTATCAAATGTCGCAACATAACTGAGTGACTATAAAGGTGCTCTACAGGTATCTCCAGGGGAGTGGGCATGGATCAAGACTGGGATTTTTTACTCCGTGTGACAAAGAGGTATCTCAGGGCCCACTCGGTAATACAACATCACAATGATCCTTGCAAGCAAAGTGACTAAACACTTAGCCACGGGATCTTGTATTACAAAAGGAGTTAAGATACTTGCCGATAACGAGATTGAACTAGGTACAAAGATACCAACGATTGAATCTCGGGCAAGTAACATACCAAAGAACAAAGGGAACTGCATACATGATTAATTGAATCCTTGACATAGAGGTTCAACCGATAAAGATCTTCATAGAATATGTAGGAACCAATATGGGCATCCAGGTCCCGCTATTTGTTATTGATCGTAGGGGTGTCTCGATCATGTCTACATAGTTCTCGAACCCGCAGGTTCTGCACACTTAACGTTCGGTGACGTTTCAGTAGTATTGAGATATGTATGTTGGTGACCGAATGTTGTTCTGTGTCCCGAATGAGATCCCGGATGTCATGAGGAGCTCCGGAATGGTCCGGAGGTAAAGATTGATATATAGGAAAGTGGTGTTTGGACTCCGAAAAAGTTGCAGGCATTTTTGGTAGTGTATCGGGAGTGACAAATGGGTTCCGGGGGTCCACCAAGTGGGGCCCAACCACACCAAGGGGCCACATTGGCCTGAGAGGTGGCACATCATCCCCTGGTGGGATGGGCGGCCAACCGCTATGGGCCTATGCGCAAGGAAATAGAGGGGAGGAGTCCTAGTAGGAGGAGGACTCCTCCCGGGCCCCACCTCCTAATTGGAGGGGGACTCCTCCTCCCCTGGTTCGGCTGACCCTAAGGGGAACCCTAGGGAGCCAACCCTTCCCCTCCATCCTATATATATTGGAGGGAGAGAGGGTAGCCGCACCCCAAGCCACGGTGCATTCCTCTCGCCCCCCATCTAGACCGGTTTCCCTCTAGATCGATTCGGCGGTGCTTGGCGAAGCCCTGCCGGATTAGCTCCACTACCACCGTCACCACACTGTCGAGCTGCCGCAGTACTCATCTACCTCTCTGCCTCTCTTGCTAGATCAACAAGGTGGAGATCGTCATCGATCTGTGCGTGTGCTGAACGTGGAGGTGCCGTCCGTTTGGCGCTAGATCGGGACGGATTGTGATTGGATCGCGGGTCAGCTTGTGATTTGGACGCGAAGACGTTCGAATACATCAACCGCGTTTCTTAATGCTTCCCACTTAGCGATCTACAAGGGTATGTAGATCCACTCTCCCTCTCATAGATGCTTATCACCATGGATAGATCTTGTGTGTGCGTAGGAATTTTTTTGTTTCCCATGCAACGTTCCCCAACAATGGTATCATGAGATAGGTCTATGCATAGATGAGATCACGAGTAGAACACAAAGGAGTTTGTTAGCGTTGATGCTCAGATGGATTCCTCCCTTGGTATTTTCTTGATTCAGTGGTATTGTGGGGTGAATCGGCCCGGACCAACCTTACTCGTCCATGTACGAGAGACCGGTTCCAATGATTGACATGTGACTTTCTTGCATAAAGATGGCCGGCGGGTGTTTGTCTGTCCCACCTTAGTTGGATCGGATTCGACAAAGGCGGTCCTTGAGAAGGTTGAATAGCCATTTTTATATCATCGTTGTGGTTTGCGTAGGTAAGAACCGTTCTTGCAAGATACCCATAGCAGCCACGTAAAACATGCAACAACAATTAGAGGACGTCTAACTTGTTTTTGTAGGGTATGTTGTGATATGATATGGCCAAAGACCTGATGAGATATATTTGATGTATGAGATGATCATGTTTGTAATAGTTCATATCGACTTGCATGTCGATGCATACGCAACCGACAGGAGCCATAGGGTTGTCTTTAATTATTGTTTGACCCGCGTATCAATCATTAAGTGTTATGTAATGCTTTACTTTATCGCTAAACGGTAGCAATAGTAGTACAAGCATGGTGGGCGCGACAAACCCAATGGCGACACAATGATGGAGATCATGATCATGCAGATCATTGTGTTATGCCGGTGATGATGGAGATCATGCCTGTGCTTTGGAGATGGAGATCAAAAGGACAAGATCATGGCCATATCATGTCACTTATGATTTGCATGTGATGTTAATCCTTTTATGTATCTTATTTTGCTTAGGACCGTGGTAGTATTATAAGGTGATCCCTCACTAAAATTTCAAGATAAAATTGTGTTCTCCCCGAATGTGCACCGTTGCGGAAGTTCATCGTTTCGAAGCACCACATGATGATCGGGTGTGATAGACTCTATGTTCACATACAACGGGTGCAGGCCAGTGTTGCACGTGCGGAACACTCCGGTTAAACTTGACGAGCCTAGCATGTACATACATGGCCTTGGAACACGAGAGACCGAAAGGTTGAACATGAGTCATATAGTATATATGATCAACATGGAGATGTTCACCATTGAAACCAGCTCATCTCCCGTGATGCTCAGACTTGGGTTGGTGAATTTGGATCATGTATCAATCAGATAACAAGAGGGATGTCAATTTGAGTGGCAGTTTTATCTTGAACAATAGTCTTAATAACCTTTGCAAATTTATGTTGTAGATCAATGGCTTGCGCAGTAGTTCCCCTGAATTTCAATGTGTTCCTAGAGAAAGCCAAGTTGAAAGATGATGAAGTAACTTTGTCGACTGGGCCCGTAACCTGAGGATTATCCTCACAGCTTCCCAAAAGGCTTATGTCCCGGATGCACCGCTCGGTGAAGCACCCGCTCCAGTGTCGTATGCAGACGTTGTGAATGCCTGGCAGACGCGTTCTGCAGATTACTCAATAGTTCAATGTGCAATGTTGTGTGGCTTAGAACCTGGACTTCAAAGGCGTTTTGAACGTCATGGAGCATATGAGATATTCTAGGAGTTGAAGTTTATCTTTCAGAAGAATGCCCAGATCGAGAGGTATGAGAGCTCCGATTAGTTCTATGCTTGCAAGATGGAGGAGAACGGGTCTGTGAGTGAACATATACTCAAAATGTCTATGTATTCGAACCGCGTGGCTGACTTAGGGATGCCCCTTCCGCTAGAGGCGATCACTGACAGAGTTCTTCAATCACTGCCACCTAGCGACAAAAGCTTCATGATGAACTATAACATGCAAGGGATGAATAAGTCAGTCGCCGAGCTATTTGCGATGCTGAAAGTCGATGGGTCTGAAATCCAGAAGGAGCATCAAGTATTGATGGTTAATAAAGCCACTAGTTTCCAGAAGAATGGCAAAGGCAAGAAGGGTAACCCCAATAAGAGTGGAAAAGTAGTTGCCCCCCTGTGAAGAAACCCAAGCATGGACCCAAGCCAAAAACTGAGTGCTTTCATTGCAAGGGAACTGGTCACTGGAAGCAGAACTACCCCAAGTATCTGGCCGACAAGAAGGCGACCAACACCAAACAAGGTATATATATGATATGCATGTTATTGATGTGTACCTTACCAACTCTCGTTGTAGTGCCTGGGTATTTGATACCTGTTTGGTTGCTCACATTTGCAACTCAAAGCAGGAGCTACAGAATAGGCGGAGGCTGGCAAAGGACAAAGTAACGATGAGCGTGGGAAATGGTTCCAATATTGATTTGGTCACCATCAGCACGCTCACTCTTCGATTACCATCGGGATTAGTTATGAAAATGAATAATTGTTATTAAGTGCCTACGTTAAGCATGAACATTATATCTGGATCTTTTTTATTGCGAGACGATTACTCATTTAAATCAGAGAATAATGGTTGTTCTATTTATATGAGTAATATCTTTTATGGTCATGCACCCAATGTGCAGGGTTTATACACATGTTCATAACATTGATGCCAAAAGATGTAGAGTTTATAATGATAGTACCACTTTCTTGTGGCACTACCGCTTAGGTCATATTAGTGTAAAATGCATGAAGAAGCTCCATGCCGATGGACTTTTGGAGTCACTTGATGTCGAATCACTTGACACATGTGAACCATGCCTCTTGGGTAAGATGACTAAGACCCCGTTCTATGTAACAATGGAACGGGCAAGTGAGTTGTTGGAAATCATACATACTGATGTGTGTGGTCCCATGAGCATTGAGGCACGTGGTGGATATCATTACTTTCTCACCTTCACTTAATGAAACACAAGTCTGAAACGTTTGAAAAGTTCAAGCAATTTCAGAGTGAAGTTGAGAATCATCGTAACAAGAAGATTAAATTCCTACGATCTGATCGAGGAGGAGAATATTTGAGTTATGAGTTTGGCAGTCACTTAAGACAATGTAGAATTGTTTCACAATTGACATCGCCTGGAACACCACAGCGCAACGGTGTATCCGAACGTCGAAATTGAACCTTATTAGATATGGTGCATTCTATGATGCCTCTTGCCGATTTGCCATTATCGTTTTGGGGTTATGCATTAGAGACAACTGCATTCACTTTAAATAGGGCGCCATCGAAAGCCGTTGAGTAGATGATGTATGAACTGTGGTTTGGTAAGAAACAAGTTGTTGTTTCTTTAAGTTCGGGGATGTGATGCTTATATCAAAAAGCTTCAGCCTGAAAAGCCGAAACCGAAAGCAAAGAAATGCGTCTTCATAGGATACCCAAAAGAGACAGTTGGTTATACCTTCTATATCAGATCCGAAGGCAAAGTGTTTTTCGCTAAGAACGAGTCATTTCTCGAGAAAGAGTTTCTCTCAAAAGAATTGAGTGGGAGGAAGATAGAACTTTATGAGGTTGTTGAACCTTTATTTCAAACAGAGAGTAGCACAACGTAGAAAGATGTTTTGTGGAGCCTACATCGGTTGAAGAGGAAGTTAATGATGGTGATCATGAAGCTTCAGATCAAATTATTATCGAACCTCGTAGGTCGACAAGGGCACGTACTACTCCTGAGTGGTATGGTAACCTGTCTTAGAGCTCATGTTGTTGGACAATGATGAACCTACGAGCTATGGAGAAGCGATGATGGCCTCGGATTTCAGCAAATGGTTAGAGGCCATGAAATCCGAGATGGGATCAATGTATGAAAATAAAGTATGGACTTTGGAAGTATTACCTGAAGGGCAAAATTTCATTCAATACAAATGGATCTTTAAGAAGAAGAGAGACGTGGACGGTAATGTCACCGTCTATAAAGCTCGACTTGTGGCAAAGGGTTTTTCACAAGTTCAAGGAGTTAACTATGATTAGACCTTCTCACTCGTAGCGATGCTTAAGTCTGTCAGAATCATGTTAGCAAAAATTGCATTTTTTATTATGAAATTTGGCAGATGGATGTCAAAACAACGTTCCTTAACGATTTCCTCAAGGAAGATTTGTATATGATGCAACCAGAAGGTTTTGTCGATCCAGAGAATGTTGACAAAGTTTGCAAACTCCAGCGATCCATTTATGGACTGGTGCAAGCATCTCAGAGTTGGAATCTTCGCTTTGATGAGGTGATCAAAGCGTTCGGGTTTATACAAGTATACAAAGAAGCTTCTATTTACAAGAAATTGAGTGGGAGCTCTGTAGCGTTTCTAATATTATATGTAGACGGCATATTGCTGATTGGAAACAATATAGAAATGTTGGAAAGCGTGAAGGAATAGTTGAACAAGAGTTTTCAATGAAGGACCTAGGAGAAGCTGCTTTCATATTATGCATCAAGACTATAGAGATAGATCGAGATGCTTAATAGGACTTTCACAGAGCACATACCTCGACAAAGTTTTAAAGAAGTTCAAAATGGATCAGTCCAACAAGGGGTTCTTGCCTATATTGCAAGGTGTGAAGTTGAGTAAGACTCAGTGCCCAGTGACTACAGATGACAGAGAGAAGATGAGTGTCATCCCCTATGCTTTTGCCACATGCTCTATCATGTATGCAATGCTGTGCACAAGAACCGATGTCAGCCTTGCCATAAGTATGCTCGGAAGGTTTCAAAGTGATCCAGGAATGGAGTACTGGACGACGGTCAAGAATATCGTTAAGTACCTGAAAAGGACTAAGGAAATGTTTCTTGTTTATGGAGGTGATCAAGAGCTCGTCGTAAAGGGTTACGTCGATGCAAGATTTGACACTAATCCGGATGACTCTAAGTCTCAAACCGGATACATATATATTCTTAATGGGGAACCGGTAAGCTGGTGCAGTTCCGAGCAGAGCGTGGTAGCTGATTCTACATACTAAGAGGAGTACATTGCTGCATTGGAGGAGGCGAAGGAAGGTGTCTGGATGAAGGAGTTCATGACACATCTTGGAGTAGTGCCCAATGCATTGGACACTATGACTCGTTTCTATGAAAACACTGGTGCCATTGCTCTGGCCAAGGAACCAAGGTTTCGAAAGAGGACCAGACACATAAAGCAATGCTTCAATTCCATCCGCGATTACATCAAGGAGGGGGACATAAATATTTGCAAAGCACACACAGATCTAGATGTCGCAGACCTGTTGACTAAACCTCTTACAAGGGCTAAACATGATCAACACCAGAACTGTATGGGTGTTAGATACATTCAAATGTAAATCACATAGTGATGTGAGCTAGATTATTGACTGTAATAGCCCGAGGCTGATGCTTCAGAAGATTCCCCTTTGATTCTATTCTCATCGTGTGATTCGTTTGGTTGTCGCATTCATCATTGCAACATTCGCATCATCTGCATAGCATCGTCACTCGTTTTCAAAAACTTGCATCTGTTCGTAGTTGCCGGTTCTCTCCATTCATGTCGTCGACCATTTCGAGACCAACCACACATGCACGTGCGCACGACATTGATAAAATATTGGTTTTAAAGTGTGCATGAAATATCCTTGGATTGGGTCGAAAGTTGGCATGAGGTCATGTTATATTGTAGGTAGGCCGCCTGCCAAATTTCGTCGCATTCCGAGTTTGTTTGATACCCGAACGGTCGATCGTAGCGGCACCGTCATTGGTTTATTCGTCGGACATTTGGGTTTATAAAACTCCATGCCAGGCGCAAACCTCCCTCTCATCCCCACTTAGCCCAACTACACAGCCCACTAGCCCAACCTAGCTTGCCCCTCCGTTTGTGGTCATTGGATCGTGATCGGACGGACGAGGTCCAACCCATCCTAGTCCATGCCATATATACAACCAACCCATGAAGAGATCTGTCTCACCCTCTAGGGTTTCCTCCTAGATAGTTTTGCAGCCACCCCTCTAGAAAACCCCACACGCTAGACCAAACCCTCGAAATCCCGCAGCCCCATCAGCCCCTCAGATCCGGGCCATCGAATCCCCATCCAATGGCTCAAAATCGCCCATTTTGCCCACCTACCGGACATGTCCGCGGTCAAACCGGACATGTCCAGCGACCGCAACCTCCGCATGATCACGCCACCGCCTCAACGCGCCTAGAGACGAGCTCCATCGCCTCGCCGTGCTCGCCTCCTCACCGGAGCCCCGCCGGCCGATCGCCAAACCTTTCTGCGCCCTTCTGTGCTTCTCCTTCTTCCTCCCTCTCCCTCTCCCTCTCCCTAATCTCCCCGCTGGCTCCCTCTCCCCATAGGAATGCCATGACCGTCCCTGAAGTCCAGCAGCCGCCCATTCATTGCTCCGCTCCGGGGATCACCGGATCTGGTGGAGTGCCGCCCGATCCGGCCGGTTTTGCTCATCCCGCCGTCGTCCGCATCTCGCCCCGACGCTGGAGCTCAAGGCCGTCGCCGCCAAGCCTCTTGCTCGTGCAGGAGCACGGGAGGGAGATGATGGCCACCGCTTGTTCGCGTTGACCCGTTGGTGGGCCGCGGCTAGGTGGGCCTCGGCCTACCTTCCCCAACCGCCCGGCCCAACTGCATCGCTAGGACCGGCCCAGCTGAGCACCCCTCCAGCCGGCTCAGATCCGAGCCACCGACTGGGCCAGGCCCACTAGGTGAGCCGCCCAGATCTAATCCCTCGCCCGTGCGTTTTATCTATTTAGCACCTAGTTGTAATCAAATAGCTAAATTGTGCATATTTATTTGAGGCACATTATATATACCAACACATGCATATTATATATGTTTTAGGGGTAGAAAAATCCATTGAATCCATCTATGCTATTGGTTTTATCATTGGAGTAAATTTGTGTGCATGTCATTTTTCCTAGGATGCCATTTTGTGTATTTCGTGTGAATTAATCCATGCATATTTTGGAATAGTTGCTAACATGAGATATGCCCTTGGACATGTGTGCTAGGCCTTGGTCATTTTGTTTGCTATAGAAATCCATGTTTAGGTGTTGATTTCTTGCTGCCAACGTGCCTAACCAATGTAATGTTTTGAGGGGTCTAAATATTTTTAGGTATGGAATCTGTAATATTTTGTTGTTGTCTTGCCATGTGTTTTGCTAGTGATCTAGAACCCCTTTGAGGTTGGTGCAATGGAGTTATTTGTAGTTTGTAATTCCCTCTAGCATGCTGCTAGGTTTCTTGCCAATATATGTCGTGTAGCTTATAGTTTTACTATAGTCAATATGCCTTTGTGATAAAAACTGCAATGTCAAAAACTGCTATTTTCACTAAGTCTGAAACTGTTTCCAATTAGCCAAGTTGTGAGATTCCTACCATGTGATCCATGACTCTTTTGAGTATGATAGGTGAAGATGAAATGAAGTGTGTGTTATATGTTACTTCCCCATGCTTAGTTTGTGCATTTTAGGATCTTGTAGCTTGTTGTTTTCATGTGT
The DNA here is from genome assembly GCA_022496015.1 of Hordeum marinum. Classification (NCBI taxonomy): domain Eukaryota; kingdom Viridiplantae; phylum Streptophyta; class Magnoliopsida; order Poales; family Poaceae; genus Hordeum; species Hordeum marinum. Next base: position 117,445,332 of record CM039672.1, read on the forward strand.
GCAAAATGCTATGTTGCTGTTTTGGGCAGATTTCATATAAAACTCGTGTTGGTTGTTGTGGTTGAACCGTAGCTCCGTTTTGGGCATGCCACACATGAAAGTTGCTTAGAATTTCATGTAGTATCATAATATCTTGCTGAATTCATGATTTGAAATATTTGTGGTTGTTATTTTCATGCATTTTGCATTCATGGCATATCCATCTTGTGTTGGTCATATCTTTTAGACAGTAGCTCCGTTTGAGTGGTTCTACATATGTAAATCGACTAGAATGACATGTAGAATTGCATGATATACTTTATTCTATTGTATAAAAACTATAAAATATGGTTAGTTTAGATCTGGACCAATTTTGAAATTAAGATATGGGGTCATTTTGGAAATGCTATAAGTTGTTTCCAATCTCATTTAAGATGCCTAGATAGATAGATTATTTATGCTTCACCTCTTTCCATGTTTAACAACATTTAATATTGTCGTGTCCCTAAACGGGAGAGAACTAAGTAATTCAAATGTGGAGTTTCGTCAATATGCAACTCGTTGCATATTGAGCTTCACTTTAACGTGTAGTAGTTGTTTGATGTGATTTGCCATGCCTTGCATATTTAAACTAGACATGCATCATATTGGTTTACGCATCATGTCATGCATATGTTGTCATGTATCGTGTGTTGATTGTTTGTTCTGGATTGCTTCTTCTTGATAGAGTTCCGAAAACGTTCGGAGTGTGAGGATTCGTTCGTCTACTTCATGGATCGCCTTCTTCAGGGACTCGTTCTTCTTCCAAGCGGGATCTCAGGCAAGATGACACATTTCCCTGGATACCACTACTATCATTGCCATGCTAGTTGTCCTGTTTTTATCGTTATGTCTAGCTACCTACCACTTGTTTGTCAAGCCTCCCAACATTGCCATGATAAGCCTATAACCCCTTCACATCCCAACAAACCTTTGTTTGGCTATGTTACTTCTTGCTCAGCCCTTCTTATAGAGTTTCTAGCTGCAGGTGCAAGTGCTTCCATGTGTCGACATGGACATTCTTTTGTTATCGCAATATTATTTCTATTTAATTTAGTGCACATATATACTTGGTAAAGGGTGGAAGGCTTGGCCTTTTTCTCCGTGTTTTGTTCCACTCTTGCCGCCCTAGTTACTTGTGAACCGGTGTTATGTTCCATAATTGAGCGCTCCTAACATGCTTGGGGTTGTTATGGGGACCCCCTTGATTTCCGTTTTAGGATAAAACTTGTCTGGCAAGGCCCAACTTTGGTACTACATTTGCCCAACATAATAATACTGATCACCCTGTTAAAGCATAGAGGGTCGCCCCCTTGTGGATTAATTTAACATAATACAGGGGGGCCAGTGCTGCTGGTGTTGGTCCAAAATAAAGCACTGTGTGGGGCCACCTCGGGGCAACTCGGGGGATTTCTATCCGGCCACCGTACACTAGCTTATCCGCCGTGTCCTGAGAATGAGATACGCGGCTCCTATCGGGATTGTCGGCATGTCGGGCGGCCTTGCTGGACTTGTTTTACCTTTCCCGAACGTCTTGCACGTGGGATTTCGACAACACTTCGGGATATCTCGAAGTTGAGATGTTCCATCGAGATCCGGTAAATACTATGGGCGATTCCGTGATTAAGGAATTCCAATGCGACGTGTGGTTAATTTGTGATGGATGAGTTGGAGCACCCCTACAGGGCTAAATATTTAGGAAAGCCGTGCCCGCGGTTATGTGGCAACTTGGAAACTTTGTTTAACACTCGATCATAGTACACTTGTAGTAAGCTCAAATAAAATACACCAACTGTGTGCGTAACCGTGACTGTCTCTTCTCGTGAGTCCTTACCCGAGATAGAACATGGTGGGGTTATGTTTGACGTAAGTAGGTGTTCAGGATCACTTAGTGATCATTACTAGTTCACGTCCTTGTGCGTAGACCACCATTCTTTACTTCCTGTATTCGTAAGTTAGCCACTCAAATAAATGGTTAGTTGCTTGCTGCAGCCTCACCACTAAACCATACCTCACCCATAAAGCTTTGCTAGTCTTTATACCCTTGGAAATGAGATTGCTGAGTCCCTATGGCTCACAGATTACTACAACAATAGTTGCAGGTACAGGTAATGCGATGATTTGACGTGAGAGCGATGCGTGTTTGATTTGGAGTTCTACTTCTTGTTCATCGATCTAGGATGGGTTCCAGGCGGCAACCTGGGATAGCAAGGATGGATGTCACTTCATCGTTTGTTTTTTATCCGGACTCGGACCCTGCTCTTCTATATGATGTTTGAATATGTGGTTGTATTGATGTGATGTTGATGTAGCTTGTGGAGAGTGTAAGCCAATTCCATATACTCATCTCTTCTATACATGTACTTGTAATGATATCCATTCTTGCAAAACGACGAGATGCGCTTCTATCCCTGTCGAGGCCCTCGAGCCAAAATGAGGATAGGATCACATCTTGGGCGTTACATTGACTCTAGTGCAAGTGGGAGACTGTTGGAAATATGCCCTAGAGGCAATAATAAAGTGGTTATTATTATATTTCCTTGTACATGATAATTGTTTATTATCTATTCTATAATTGTATTGATTGGAAACTCAAATGCATGTGTGGATACATAGACAACATGTGTCCCTAGCATGCCTCTAGTAAACTAGCTCGTTGATAAAAGATGGTCAAGGTTTCGTCGCCATACACATGAGATCTCATTTGATAACGGGATCACATCATTAGGAGAATGATGTGATGGACAAGACCCAAACTATGAACGTAGCAAATGATCATGTCAGTTTATTGCTATAGTTTTCTGCATGTCAAGTATATATTCCTATGACCATGAGATCATGCAACTCACTGACACCGGAGGAGTACATTGTCTGTATCAAACATCGCAACGTAACTGATTGACTATAAAGGTGCTCTATAGGTATCTCCAAGGGTGTCTATTGAGTGGGCATGGATCAAGACAAGGATTTGTTACTCCGTGTGATGGAGAAGTATCTCAAGGCCCACTTTCTAATACAACATCACAATAAGCCTGGCAAGCAAAGTGACTGAAGATTTAGCCACGGGATCTTGTATTATCGAATGAGTAAAGAGACTTGTCAGTAACGAGATTGAACTAGGTATAGAGATACCGACGATCGAATCTTGGGCAAGTAACATATCGAAGAACAAAGGGAACTGCATACATGATTAACTAAATCCTTAACATAGAGGTTCAACCAATAAAGATCTTCGTAAAATATGTAGGAACCAATATGGGCATCTAGGTCCGCTAATGGTTATTACCGTAGAGGTTTCTCGGTCATGTCTACATAGTTCTCGATCCCACAGGGTCTGCACACTTAACGTTCGGTGACGTTTTGGTAGTATTGAGTTATGTATGTTGGTGACCGAAGGTTGTTCGGAGTCCCGATGAGATCCTGAACGTTATGAGGAGATCCAGAATGGTCCGGAGGTAAACATTGATACATAGGAAAGCGGTGTTTGGACTCCAGAAAAGTTCCGGGCATTTTTGATAGTGTACCGTTAGTGATGAATGGGTTCCGGGGGTCCACCAAGTGGGGTCCATCGACCCCAATGGGCCACATGTGCCTGAGAGGTGGTGCACCGGCCCTTGGTGGGCTGGGTAGCCAGCCACTATGGGCCTATGCGCAAGGAAAGAGGAGAGGGGGAGGAGTCCTAGTAGGAGGAGGTCTCCTCCCATGCCCCACCTCCTAATTGGAGGAGGACTCCTCCCCTGGTTCGGCCGACCCTAGGGGGGAACCCTAGGGCGCCAGCCCCTCCCCTACCTTCTATATATATTGAAGGGGAGAGAGGACAGCCACACCCCAAGCCACGATGCAGCCTTCTCTCCCCCATCTAGATCGATTCGGCGGTGCTTGGCGAAGCCCTACCGAATCAGCTCCACCACCACCGTCACCATGCTGTCGTGCTGCCGGAGTACTCATCTACCTCTCTGCTCCCTCTTGCTGGATCAAGAAGGCAGAGATCGTCATTGATCTGTACGTGTGCTGAACGTGGAGGTGTCGTTCGTTCAGCGCTAGATCGGGATGGATTGTGATTGGATCGCGGGATGGCTTGCGATTTTGATCGCAAAGACGTTTGGTACATCAACCGAGTCTCTTAACACTTCCCGCTTAGCGATCTACAAGGGTATGTTGATCCACTCTCCCTCTCGTAGATGCTTATCACCATGGATAGATCTCGCGTGTGCGTAGGATTTTTTTGTTTCCCATGCAATGTTCCCCAACACCTCCAAGCGCAGAGTTTTGTAGGACAGTAGAAATTTTCCCTCACGTGGGTGACCTAAGGTTTATCAATCCGTGGGAGGTGTAGGATGAAGATGGTCTCTCTCGAACAACCCTGGAAGGAAATACAAGAAATCTCTTGTGTACCCAACACACCCAATACAATGGCAAATTGTATAAGTGCACTAGTTTGGCGAAGAGATGGTGATACAAGTGCAATATGGATGATAGAAATTGGTTTTCGTAATTTGAAAATATAAAAACAGCAAGGTAGAAAGTGTAAAACATCGAGCAAAATGTTGTATAAATGCTTGGAAATAAGGCATGGGGTTCATACTTTCACGAGTGCAACCTCCCAATAATGCTAACATAGTTGAATCATATAATCATCTCTGAACATGCAACAAAGAATCACTCCAAAGTTCCTATCTAGTGGAGAACAATAATATAAAATTGGTGTAGGTAGTAGAACCACCTCAAAGTTATTATTTCCGATCAATCTTTTGGGCTATTCCTATAAGTGTCACAAACAGCCCTAGAGTTCGTACTAAAATAACACCAATGATACATATCAATCAACCCTAATGTCACCTAGATACTCCAATGTCACCTCAAATATCTGTGGGTAAATTATGCGACATGCATCAAATCTATCATACTCAATCCAACACAAATAACTTCAAGGAGCACCCCAAGATTTCTATCGGAGAACATGGTATGAAAATGTGCAATCAACCCCTATGCATAGATCCCCAAGGTCACTAGAATCCGCAAGTTGATGCAATAACATATATCAAGTGAATCACTTGGATACCCCAATGTCACTATGGGTATCCGCATGCAATACATACATCAAGTATTCCCAAACCAAAATTCAATTCATCACAACAAGGTAGCAAGGGAATAACGTCATATGATCCGACTATATTAACAAAGCCCGTGAAACATCAAGATGGTGGCATCTCAAGAACACGAGAGAGAGAGAGAGAGAGAGAGAGAACACATAGCTACTGGTACAAACCCTCAACCCCGAGGGTGAACTACTCCCTCCTCGTCATGGCCTCCGTCGAGATGATGAAGATGGACACCGGTGATGATTTACTGCCTCTAGCAGGGTAATAGAACGACTCCAGATTGGTTTTTCATCGATACAGAGAGTTGCAGCGGCAGAGCGGAGAGTCTTAGTTTATGTCTAGGGTTTTTGGAATTTATAGGATTTTTCAGCGTTGGAATCACGTGTAATGGAGCCACGTGAGCCCCACAACATATTAGGGTGCGACCCCCCAGGGCTATGCCCTAGTGGCTTGTCGCCCAAGGGTGGTTCCCCTGTGGTTGTTCTTCCCTCCAATATTGTCGTCGTTTTCTCATGATAGAAGCCATGGGTAGGCTTATCGAAGGTGGTTGGGGCCGGAGGACGTCGACGGGCTCCGCGTGCGAGATTAGGCACAAGCGGTGATGACACGCGATGTACCTAGGTTCAGGGCCCTCCGTGGGAGGTAATACCCCTAGTCCTGCTAGATTTAATTCGATCAATGAGGAACGGTTACAATGTTGCTCCTGGAGCTGCGGTCTAGAGGTGGAAGAAGGAGCAACCGGCTCCCCTTCCTTGGCTACGTCGGTGAGTGTGTGGGTTATAGTCTACCTCATCTCTCGCCCTTTGCATGGGGGCTCCAGGGGTTTTTATAGGCCAACCCCCGCATTACAATATGGATGGAAAGCCGCGGGGGGGGGGGGGGGGGCAGCTGGCAGCCTTTGTAGCTAGCCGTGGGCCCCCGGCTGTAGGGTCTTGTCATCGGTAGGGCTCGCCGGCTAGGGGGTCGCATCGAGAGCCGGAGGGGCCCTCATAGCAGGTCCCAGATACGGCCACTTCTCGACACGGGTCATCCTTCGGGGCGTCGTCTTGTGGCAGCCGGCCGCAGTCAGCGGTACGGCCGACTGCACTGTAGCGAAGCCGGGGGAGGTCATGGAGTGGTTGGAGGTGTGCCGACACTGTTGGGAGCCCGGTCATGGTCAGCCGAAGTCAACGACACTATTGCCTCCACTGTGTCCATATGGGCGCTGACCCCCGACGGGATGGGGGCCACTGTAGCCGTGCATGCCTAGGCTATGGGATCCAAGGCGCGGCCGGCTAGGGGGCCAGGAATCCCCGCATCCAGCCGGCAGCCCTTGACGGAGAGCCGAACATGCGTAGCCAGCAGTGCCTAGCCGGCGCCGTGCAGCCGGACGGGCTCAATCTTGGTCGTAGGGGGAGGCGGCTCACCCTTAGTCCGTTTCAGAAAGTTTGGGGCAGTAGGTTGCTTTAGGGTACCCTAAGGTTATCCCCCCGACAGTAGTACCAGAAGCGGGGGAGGCCCGCCGCCAAGCCGCGGCGGACCTTGCCAGCTTGAGTATCGTCCAGGTGCCGTGGCCTGCTCCGGAGGGCGGTCGTCGAGGGCCGTCCGGCCGCCGGCTCCATAGCCGGCCTGAAGCCTCGAGCGTTGTCTGGGGCACCTCGCCAAGTGGTATACCCGCGTCACATGGCAGACGCCACGGGCCGCGATCCTAACAGGCCACGCGGCGGACAAGACCGGACCGAGAGGGAGGGCCATCCCCGGCCACAGCCTCGGCCCCTGCGCATGGATCTTCTACGATTTGGGCCGACGGTTGGCATGCCCGAGGGTGGTAACTGCCGTCCTACACATGACAGGGATCGTGGGGGTCGTGCGCAATGAATCTGCCCCCCACGACTGTCCGCGTGGGGTTTAAATGGAGGAGGGAGGGGAATAGAATGACGCATTCGTTCCCCTCGCCTCCGTCGCTTCGCACTCGTCGCACTCCTCCTCTCGCCGCGAGAGAACGAGAGAAAGAGAGGGAGACTCATGCCCATTGTCGTGCTCCTGCCGTCGCCATCGAAGACAGCCCCACAGCCGAACTCCCGCGCCCGGCGTAGTGCACGCAAGCCCAATGAGAGGTCATGGCGAGCAAGGGGGCGTGGGACAACAACGTTGTTGAAAAGGAGTTCATCGAGCACCTCCGCCACCGCCGCAAGCTACCGGCGGAGGAGTTCGTGGAGGTGCGCATCGCTGGGTTGGAGAATTCCCTGGCCCCGCGAGATGGCAAGGTGGTTGTCTTTGCCGAGCACTTCCTTCGCGGGCTCGGACTGCCGACGAGCACGTTCTTCCGGCGGTTCCTAATGCGGTTTGGCCTGAAGCCGCACCACCTTGCCCCCAACAACGTCCTGCAGCTGGCGCCTACATCACCCTCTGCGAGGGGTAACTGGGGGTCGAGCCGAGGCTTGACCTCTAGTTCCGCCTCTTCTTCGTCAAACGGCAGACGACGAAGGACCTAGTGACGAAGAAGGCGGTCATGACCGCCTACGGGGGCACCTTGATCCACATATGCCAGGTAGCCGACTTCCCAAAACTCCCGCTGGAAGAGTAGATGAAAAACTGGCAGCAGGTATTCTTCTACTTGAAGAACATGAAGCCGGAGGAGGATTACATCAACCTCCCCGACTTCGTCAACATGCCACCGATGGCAATGCTAAACTGGTGGATTGCCCTGCCTGTAGCCCCGGAGATACCGGACCGGCTCTACGAGCGGGTGATACTCATGACCGGGGCGGAGGGCCTGAAGGCGGCCGAGTTGCTATCGGCGATGGTGGCGCGCCAGGTGCAGCCGCTGCAGAGCAAGCCGAATCTCATCTACCAGATGGGGCCCGACCTGACCCCTGTCGGCTCTCCACTAAGGAGCTAAAGCCGGTTCACGTGGTGCGGAGGGTGAACGCCATCTCTTCGGCGAAGCTGAAGGAAGGGAGGTGGTAGTGGGGGAAAACCCCATACAGTCGGAGCCACCCAGCACCATTGGTAAGTGAGGCAGCCGACATGTCTTCCTTTTTCCCCTAGAGCGTGTCGCCTCGAGTTAACAGTAAAGAATGACTCCCGACATGCAGGTTTTTTCCACGCTACAGATGTATGAGGAGCCGGCCGCCGACTTGGCGGATTCGGACCCCGAGGAGGTGGAGGATGTTGACGATGTGGAGCCGGCCGACCCAGATCGAGCAGGCACATTCGAGGACGGGGGGGGGGGGGGGAGACGGAGACGGAGGCAACCGAGTCGATGGGTGAGTCCCCTCCCCATCCAAATTTATGGGATTGGACTGACGACGATGCTGAGTCGGAGGAATCGCACGATGCAGAGGCTTCAGAGGACGTCGAGGCCGCGGAGGACGAGGCCACGGAGGCGCCCAGGAGATGTCTTTGCCAGGTCGGCGACGAGCCTGGCCGGAACGATGCGGCGGCAGGCGACAAGTGGAAGCAAGTGGCCGGGCCTGGGTCGGCACTAATACGGACTGCGACCGAGCAGCCGGGCAGCAGCCGCGGAGGTGGAGGCAAGAGGAGGCAGGTCGTCCTGACGGGCCCCGCGAGGAGGGCGGTCCCCGTCGTTATCGGGTAAGTCAGCCTGCCCTAATTCCATTCCCCTGATTCTTCCTTCTCCACTGCCCCTCTTATTCCGTTTGCCCAAGGAAGTGCGCGCCCTTGGGAGGACCTCGGTGAGCAACACCGCAGGAACGGCGCCACCGAGCACTACCGAGGAGAGGGAGAACGAGGCTTGGCGCGCCCTGGAGGCGGCCCAGCAGGAGCTATGTATCGAGGGGCGCCGCCCGTGAGAGGAGGCGGCGAGGAAGTGGGCGCCATCAGGAGGGGCCGGCAGGGAGGCTGCTGGCTAGTCATGGGAGCCCTTCCCCAAGGGTTGGGAAAGACTGTCCAAGGACCGTCACGACCCCACGCAACATGTGGAAACGGTGCAGGAGCGGACCGGGCCGTCGACGATGAGGAGGCGGATCATGGCGCGGACCCCGCAGGGGTGGGTGACGTGCCACCAGGGGCGGACCACGGCGCGGGTCTCGCAGAGGAAACGACATGCCGCCGGGGGAGGCTGGTCCCCCAGATGAGGAGACGACGGCTGCGGGGGCGCCCGCTCCGGACATGCCGGCTCCAGAGGTCCAGCCTCCGGAGGCTCCGGCGCCAGAGGTGCCGGCTCGGGAGGAGCCGGTTATGGGAGCGCCGCCTCCCGGGGTGAGCCGGGCGGGAGAGGACGACAACGGAGGATCGAGGTGGGACGTTGAGGCGCCCGAGGGGTCGAGCGGTGTGGGCTCCTCGTCTGGAGCCGCTGGCACGATGGTGCCAGGAGGAGCCGGCCCCCTGGTGACCTCAGGCAAAGGCGGGCCGGAGGATGGAGGCTGGCCGCAGCAAAGCTGGGCCATGACCAGCCGCCTGGCTATCGGGGATCCATCGAGTGCTCTCGTGGCGGCTGTATCCGCCGCAGTCGAGGCGTTCGCCGCGTGCCGCGCCCAGATGGTGCAAGATGCCCGGGCAGCCAATGACCGGCTGGTGCAGCTAGAACGGACCGTCGCGGTAAGCTTTCTTCCTTTCTTCATCTTTTTCTTGGCGTTTTCTCTAGTGGGGGTGTGCTAGAGCACCCACTGGGTGTAGCCCCCGAGACCCGAGCCGGCTGTGGCGTAGGCGGGTCGGGTCTAATGCCGCGTGCTGTTTTTGTTGTCCGCGGGCGGCGCACGACCGCCGGCTGACCGCGTACAACTCCTTGCTGAGCTTGTACCGGGAGATCGAGGGCCGGCTGGCCACCCTATCCCAGTACTTGCGAGGTAAGGTCTTCACGATTTCCGAGGTGGGGGCATAGCCCCTGGGATTCGAGCCGGTCGCCGCGGAGGAGGGCCGAATCCCCTTCTCCTTCTTTTGTCTTCTGATTGTTTTTTCTGTCCCGGGCAGACACCAACGCCGAGGCGGTTAACCTGCAACGCCAGGTCATGGAGCTCGATGATCAGCGGTGCTCCCTGACCGCAGAGTGCGAGCGGCTCCGTAAGGAGGTGGCCCGGGCGCATGTGGCAATGACCGAGCATGAGGCGGCCCACCGCCAGGAGCTGACGGACCGTGAGGCAGCCATCCGCCAGGAGCTATCGGGCCACGAGGCAACCCTTCGCCAACAGGTGGAGGAGCGAGAGCACGTCCACCGCCAGGAGCTGACGGACCGCCAGCCGGCTGTCCGCCAGGAGTTATCGGGTCGCGAGGCGGCCCTTTGCCAGCAGGCGGAGGAGCGGGAGCGCGCCCTCTGCCAGAAGCTGGAGGCCAAGGACGCCGCGTTGGTGTAGGCGGCTGGCGAGGTGTAGGCGGCTGGCCAAGCACAGGCGGCTCGGGGCGAGCACGGTCACCGGCTCCAGGAGTGGTCCGCCAGGGAGTTGGAGCTGCGGGAGCAGGGACATGGGATAGACCGCATGCTGCACGGTAAGATCTTGTCATCTCGTCCTTCCCACCGCTCGTTTCTGGTTTTGGTTGGCCTTTTCGTTCATCTTTCGTTTCCTTTTTTCCTTCTCAGGGTTCTTCCCTGGCATGCGGGAAGCCACCGAGGCGGCCATGGCGTCGCGCCGTGAGGGCCAGGGGGAACAGGGGGTCGCCGTTGGGCCGCATGCCCCCTGGACCCTGAACAAGGTGGGGATCATCGCGAGGGCGAGGCTGGAGGTGGTGGTTTGTGCCTTCAAGCGGCTTCAGGCAGCCGGTGAGGCGTTGGTCCGTGTCCTCTGGCGAGACACGATGGATCCAACTTCGATGAGCCGGCTGTCGTGGTGGCTTGAGTTCGGGACCGCGTGAGTTAACGCCTGGAGGGCGTCCGCCGCACGTGCTAGTGCGGGCATGGCCCTTTGTATTGCGAGGTCGTGGTACCCTGAGCTGGACCTAAGCCTCCTCACGGCCTAGCATGCCAGCACCGATGCAGATCTGGAGGCGGTGGCCGATGTGCTGGCTGTGCAAGCCAGCGAGCTTGCATCCTTTGCCGTGTGGGACGAATACTTCCCTGAGCACCAGGCGGACGGTATGGTGATCCCGGAGGACCAGTACGCACTTGCGCTGGATGACCCAGAGGGAAGCGGCACCGAGACGGACGGTGAGGACGCCGACTCCACTACCGATGACTACACCGACCCCGAGCCGGCTTGGGACCCGGAAGCGGGAGCGACCACGGGTGGTGGCGGAGATGGCAGCGCGGCCACCCCTTAGACTCCTCTATTTTTTCTTTTATCCCTGCACTTTTATTAGCACTTCAAGTCCACCCACTAGGGGTGTAAATGTAATGAATTCGTGGCCGTGGGCCTTCTAAGTTTTATGAAGTTTTTCTTTTTGTTGCAAAGTCTATTTTTATGCGTGCCGGCTTGCCCTTTTGGTTCCGTCAGCTCAGTTTCTTTTCCCCCTTGGCTTCGGCCCCTTTAGCCCGACAGCCGGGAGCCGGTTTGTAGCTGGGATAGGGCATCCGCCTCGAGGGAGCCGGCTCTGAGCTTAGGAACCGCGAGGGTTTTCCGGTGAAGCAAGTGATAGAGGCAAGAAAATGCTCTGGCTAGACCTAGCCGGCGACCCCCCTAGCGATCGGTTTTTCATGTGTGCCAAGCTTTGCCGCCCCTGGAACCCGTGAGCCAGACGGCCGAGAGCCAGTCTGTTGCTGGCAGGGGTGGGAGGACTTTACTCAGCTCATACTACTTGTTCTACCTTGGGGGAGGACCTTAGGACTAGCCGGTTAGCCCCCGGGAGCCGGATCCGGGAGCCGGTGAGTTGAATTGAAAAACATTGGTATGAAGCGAGAAGGGGGGTGTCCCAAGAGTCGGCTTGGGGCACTCATTGCATTCATAAACCCAAAAGGGAAGGATACATACATACACTGGTTCCTAGCAGTAAAATGGGCGGAGGAGCGCCACGTTCCAAGGGCGCTCTGTCTCCTTGCTGGAGGTGTCTCTCTTGCACTTCTGCGGCTTCTAGGCGTCTATCAGGTAGTACACGTTGTTGTGCAACACCTTGCTGATGATGAACGGGCCATCCCATGGGGAGGATAGCTTTTAATGGCCGGCTGTACGCTGGATCCGCCTGAGCACCAAGTGTCCCTCGCGGAAGGAGAGTGGCCGGATCCGCTTGCTGTGGTAGTGCCGGAGCTTCTGCTAGTAGATGGCCGTCTGGATCAAGGCCACTTCGCATGCTTCTTCGAGTAGGTCGATGCCGTCTTCTCTTGCCTCCCTTGCGTCCTTCTCCGTGTACAAGGCGACTCGAGGCGACTCGAACTCGACGTCGGTGGGGATAATCGCCTCGGATCCGTACACGAGAAAGAAAGGAGTGAAGCCGGTCGATCGGTTAGGCGTGGTCCTGAGGCTCCACAGGACAGCTAGCAGCTCGTCGACCTAGCAGCCGGCTGACCTTACCAGCGGCGTTACGAGCCGGGACTTAATGCCAGATAGGATTAGGCCGTTTGCCCTCTCGACCTGGCCGTTTGACTATGGATGGGCGACGGAAGCCAGGTCGAGCTTGATGCCTTGCTTGAAGCAGAAATGCGCTAGCATGCCCTTGGTGAAGTTTGTGTTGTTGTCGGTGATGATGCTGCGGGGGACGTCGTAGCGAACCGTGACATCATCGATGAACCGGATGGTCGTGGGGCTGTCTAGCTTCTTGATCGGCCTAGCCTCGATCCACTTGGTGAATTTGTTGACGGCCACCAATAGATGCGTCATGCCGCCTCGTGCGTTCTTGAAGGGACCCACCATGTCCAGCCCCCAAACAGCGAAGGGCCATGAGAGGGGGATGGTCTGGAGGGCCATAGCCGGTAGGTCGCTCTACGTGCTGAAGCGCTGGCAGCCCTCGCATTCGTCGACCAACTTCTTGGCCGCCTCCAAAGTGGTCGGCCTAGAATCCGTGGCGGAAGGCCTTGGCCACCAAGGTCCTGGAGGCGGCGTGGTGGGCGCACTCGCCCTGGTGGATGTTGAGGAGGATCTCCTAACCCTTCTCCGGCTCGACGCACCTTTGGAAGATGCCAGTGGTGTTGCGGTGGACGAGCACGCGATTGATGATGCTGTAGGCCGGGGCCCGGCGCTGGATTCTCTCTTGCTGTGGCATTGTCCGTGGGGAGCTCGCCGCGCAGAAGGAACGCCAGGATGGGCTGGGCCCATGAGGGAGCCGAGACGGGGGCCGGCTCTGGAGCCCCCGGGCCAAGGTGATCAGCCACCGGGACCGGCTTGCCAGCCCCCGAGTTGGGGACGGTAGGTGGGGCATCGATCACCATCATGACTTCCATGGCGTCGGAGCCGGCTGCCTTGGACGCAGCCGGCTGGACCGGCTGAGCCGGTGCCGGCAAGGCAGCCAAGCTTGAAGGAGCCGGCGGCGAAGATGCCGAGGGAACAACTGGAGCCACCGATTGGCCGGCAGCATCGGCCGGTACGAAGGTTGACTCCAACTCCGGGGAAGTCTTGATCGATGGTTTGAGCAACCGCTCAAGGGAGACGCCGGTTGGGATGGCCTGGTGGGTGGAGCCAATCTTTGCCAGCATATCGGCCGCCTCGTTGTCTGCCCGTAGGATGTGGTGGAACTCACAGCCCTCGAAGGAGCCGGTGAGTTGTTGTACGAGGAAGTGGTAGCTGGACATGTTGGCGTCCCTGGCGTCCCATTCTCCAAAGACCTACTACACCACAAGGTCGGAGTCGCCGAAGCATAGGATGCACCTGATGCCGATCTCCTTGGTGAGCCGAAGGCCGTCGACGATGGCCTCGTATTCGGCCACGTTGTTGGAGGCGGCGAAGTGGATCTGGAGGGCGTACTTGAGCTGGTCACCTTTTGGGGAGGAGAGGACTATGCTGACACCCAGGCCGATCCTCATCTTTGAGCCACCAAAATGCATGCGCCAATGCGTGGAGTCTGGGGGAGGTGGTACGAACGTGGTCTCCACCCAGTCGATGAGGAAGTCGACCAGTGCCTGTGACTTGATGGCGCTACGCGGCTCATACCAGATCTCATGGTCGGTGAGGGCGATGACCCATTTGGCGATCCGGCTGGTGGAGTCCCGGCCACTCATGATCTCGCCGAGCGGGGCCGTGCTCACCACAGTGATGGTGTGCTCCTGGAAGTACTGCTTAACCTTCTTGGCAGCGAAGTAAATGTGGTAGCACATCTTCTGGTAGTGGGGGTAGTTTTGCTTGGAGGCAAAGAGAACTTCGCTGAGGTAGTAGACAGGGTGCTGGACCGGCAGGGACTTGCCCTCCTCCGGCCGCTCGACCACCAAGACGATGCTGATGACGCGTGTGGTCGCCGCGATGTAGGCGATCAAGGGCTCCTTCTCAGCCAGCGTGGGTGAGGGCCCGCTTGAGGCCGCGAAAGGCCTTGTCCGCCTCGTCGGGCAAGTCGAACATGCCCGACTTCTTCATGTGGCCCGGCTCGACTAGATCCGTGTTGCGAAGGAGCCCGTAGAGGGGCAGGGCCTTCACCCCCAGCCGGCTGACGAACCGGCTGAGCGAGGCAAGGCAGCCAGTGACTTTCTAGATGCCGCGGAGCCGGGTCGGCTTGGGCATGCGCTCGATCACGCAGATTTTCTTAGATTTGGCTTCGATGCCGCAAGCGGACACGAAGAAACCCAGGAGCTGGCCAGCTAGGGCGCCGAAGACACACTTTTCCAGGTTAAGCTTGATCTTGTATTCACGCCTCGCGAATGTCTCCCGAAGATCGTCGAGGAGGCTGAAGTGCTTCTTGGTCTTGACCATGATGTCGTCGACGTAGACGTGGACGTTCCTGCCTATCTGAGGCAGGAGAGACTTCTGCATGCAACGCTGAAAGGTAGCACCTGCATTTTTCAAGCCGAAGGACATGGTGATGTAGAAGTAGGACCCAAAGGGGGTGATGAAGGAGGTCTTGAGCCGGTCCTCTGGGTCCAGCTTGATCTGCTGGTAGCCGGAGTAGGCGTCTAGGAAGGACAAAAAATCGCAGCCGGCCTTGGAGTCAATGACTTGATCGATCCGTGGCAGGGAAAATGGGTCATTGGGGCATGCCTTGTTCAGGCTGGTGTCATCGATGCACACGCGCAAGGTCTTGTTCTTTTTCAGCACCAGGACTGGGTTGGCCAGCAAGTGCGTCTGGAAAACTTCCATGATGAAGCCGGCTGCGAGCAGCCGGGCGATCTCTTCTCCTATAGTGTGCCGCTTCTCCTTAGAGAAATGGTGTAGGGGTCGCTTGACCTGTTAGTGCTCGGCGAACTTCCTCGGAACACCCGGCATGTCTTTGGGGGACCATGCAAAGATGTCCCTATTCACACGGAGGAAGTCGACGAGCTCGCCTTCCTATTTGCTATCGAGACGGGAGCCGATGGTATCGCACTGCATGGGGTTGGCCGGGTCGAGCGAGATCTTCTTGGTGTCCTTGGACGTCTAGAAGGAGGCCTTGCCGACTGACTGCGAGGGAGGAGCCGGCATGGTCAGCTGGCTGGCGGCAAGGGCCACGAGCCGGTCTAGCTACCTCTTTTTCCTGGCTATCTCCAGGTCCTCGGCCAGCCGACTGCCGTCTCGAGCGCACTCGAGCGACATCTTGTAGTCACCCGTGATGGTGATGATCCCCTTGGGGCCCAACATCTTGAGCTTGAGGTAGGTGTAGTGGGGATCGCCATGAATTCATGAGAGCCGGTCGGCCCAGCAGCGCATGGTAAGGACTCTCGAGGTGCACTACCTCGAACAATACCGGCTCGTGGCAGAAGTGACCGGGGCCGCCGAAGAGGACGTCAAGCTTGATCTTGCCGACAGGGGAGCAGGACTTTCCCGACACGATGCCATGGAAAACCGTCCGGCTCGCTTGTAGGTCTTCTATTTTCAGCCCCAGCTTGCACATCGTGTCGAGCTAGAGGATGTTGATGCTGCTGCCACCATCAATCAGCACCCGCATGAAGCGGCAGGTGCGTTGCTCGGCGGTGATGGTGGGGTCAACGACCAAGGCATAGCTCCCAGGGCTCGGCATCATAGTCGGGTGATCCTCCCGGTTCCAGGTGATCGGCTTCTCCGGCTACTGCATGAACTGGGGAGTTGCCTGCATGGTGGCGTTCACCTTACGATGGAGCCGACGCTAAGCATGTTTGCTCGTCTCTTCACTGGTGAAGACGACGTAGCAACCGTCCTGGTTAGGGAACTAGTCGTGCAGGGGACCGTCATTCTGGGCCAGTGCCAGAGCCAGCACCGGGGTGACAGCTAGTGCGGGGGCCGGTGCGCGGGGGCAGGCGACGCGAGGGGAGCCGGAAGGCCGTCCCCCAGGCCAATCACTGTGAGAAGCTACACTACCGGAGCGTGTGCGTGGAGGGCTTGGCCCCAGAGTGATTCTTGCAGGGGAGGTCGAGCATCTGCTGGAACGTGAGCTTAGGCTGCCAGGCAACCTTGCCATTGTGGTGGCGCTAACTAGAAGGCTGGGCAGCCGGCTCCTGCTCCTCAATGGTGGCGACCTGCCGGCTCCCATAGCGGAAGTCAGGCTGATCATTCTTGCACTTGTTGTTCTGCGGTTGCCAGTTGTCGGTAGCCGGTCGGTCCGCCGCCGGCGTTGACATTTCCTTGGCGGGAGGGGTTGTCTTGACCCGAATGGCGGAGTCGGCCGTGGCATACTTGTCCGCCTTGGTCATGAGCTCGGCTAGCATAGACGGCTCAGAGCACAGGAGCTTGTGCTTGAGGGGAGTGCCATCGCGACAGCCTTTGATGAAGTATTGTCTGGCTTGCACCTCGTGCACCCCCTCAAAGGAGTTGCGGATCTCGGTCCATCGGGTGAGGTAGTCGCGGAGGTAACCGGGATGAATGCCCTGTTTTTTCAAAAAAGTTTCATATTTTCAAAAATTCCCGCCAGATTATCTGCTAGTTCAATAATCAGAAAAATATGAAAAAAATACCAAAACATTTAGAAAATTATAAACTAACTAAATATGTTACTTTCAAACATATTTGGTGAAATTCAAAATTCAAAATTATTTGAATTTGAATTAATTCATTTAAGAAATGGAGAAAATATTCACTCAAAGGTTCTTAGGGTTTGGCATATCATGTGTTTACAAGTGTTCTTAGGGTTGTACATGCCAAATATTCACTCAAAGGTTCAATACCTAACACAACCAATAACATTACATAGATTTACATCAGAGGTTCAATACATTATTATACATCACTCCATTAAGTCCATGAACCCTTGCTTATGATCGCTTCGGACGTAACCATGGATCATCTTCTTTATTTAACGGGATGGTTGGGTCAGCTTTCACTGTGAAGGGCAGAATTTCAGCAAACTTATCATAATCTTCAGACATGTCTGTCTTGTCCTCGACTCCGACAATGGTTCTTTTCCTTGAAAGAACTATGTGACGCTTCGGCTCATCATATGATTTATCTGGTTGCTTATTTTTTCTTTTCTTCGGTCTGGAGGACATGTCCTTCACATAGAAGATCTGAGCCACATCATTGGCTAGGACAAATGGTTCGTCATTGTAACCAATTTTGTTGAGATCCACTGTTGTCATTCCGTACAGCGGGTCTACCTTAACCCCTTCTCCATTCAGGTTGACCCATTTGCACTTAAACAAAGGGATCTTAAAAGAAGGTCCATAGTCAAGTTCCCATATCTCCTCTATGTAACCATAGTATGTGTCCTTTTTCCCATTCTCGTTTGTTGCATCAAAGCGGACACCATTGTTTTGGTTGGTGCTCTTCTTATCTTGGCTGACCGTGTAAAATGTATTCCCATTTATCTCGTACCCTTGAAAAGTCCCAATAGTCGAAGATGGTGACTCGACCAACATGTAGAGCTGATCTTCAATAGTGATGTCATTTATAAGATGTGCTTGCAGCCAACTTCCGAAAGACTCCATGTGTTTGACTTTAATCCATGTGCCATCCTTCCCCGGGTTTGTGGAGCATACAATATTCTTGTGTTCCTCGATATACGGAGCCACGAAGGTGGAATTTTGTAGAACCGTGTAGTGTGCTTTAGTGAAAGAATGCCCGTCCCTGGGTATCATTGTTTTCTTTCCTAGCGTTGCTTTTCCCCTCAGTCTCCCCTCATGCCACGATTCAGGAACACCAATCATCTTAAGGTCAGGAATAAAGTCAACACAGAACCCAATGACCTCCTCTGTTCCATAGCCCTTGGAGATGCTTCCTTCTGGCCTAGCACGGTTATGAACATATTTCTTCAAGACTCCCATGAACCTCTCAAAGGGAACATATTGTGTAGAAATACAGGGCCGAGAATATGAATCTGTTCTACTAGGTGAACCAGGAGATGCATCATAATGTTGAAGAAGGATGGTGGGAACACCAACTCAAAACTAACAAGACATTGGACCACATCCCTCTGTAACCTTGCCAGACTATCTGGATCGATTACCTTCTGAGATATTGCATTGAGGAATGCACGTAGCTTCACAATGGTACTCGAACATTTTCCGGTAGAAGCCCCCTCAGTGCAATCGGAAGCAACTGCGTCATAATCACGTGGCAGTCATGAGACTTCAGGTTTTGCAATTTTTTCTCTGCCATATTTATTATCCCCTTAACATTCGACGAGAAGCCAGACGGCACCTTGATACTATAAAGGACTTCAAAAAAGATTTCCTTCTCTGCTTTGGTAAGAGCGTAGCTGCTTAAGAAATGGCGCCCTGTATCCATGTGCTTGTTTTTTGGGTCTTTCATACGTTGCTGGTCCTCTCGTGCTTCTAGTGTATCTTTTGACTTCCTATACACGCCCAGGAAGCATAGCAGGTTGATGCAGAGATTCTTCGTCACGTGCATCACGTCGATTGAAGAGCGGACATGTAGGACTTTCGAATATGGTAGCTCCCAAAAGATAGATTTCTTCTTCCACATGGGTGCGCGCTTATCAGGGCCGTTCGGAACAGGTTGGCTGCCATCACCCTTCCCAAAGATTACTTCTAGGTCCTTGACCATATCGAATACATCATTACCACTACGGAGGTCAGGCTTCTTCCGGGTATCTGCCCCACCTCTGAAATGTTTGCCTCCTTTCTTTCTTATGGGATGATTCATCAGAAGAAATCTACGATGCCCCAGGTATACAACATTCTTACATTTATCCAAATATACACTATCAGTCTTATCTAAACAGTGTGTGCATGCATTGTATCCCTTGTTTGTATGTCCAGAACTGTTACTAAGAGCAGGCCAATCATTGATGGTTACGAAAAGCAACGCCCGTAGGTCAAATGGCTTTTGTTCGTTCTCATCCCACACACGTACACCTGGTTTGCCCCACAACTGTAATAGTTCTTCCACTAATGGTCTTAGTTACACATCAATGTCGTTGTCGGGTTGCCTTGGGCCTTGGATGAGCACTGGCATCATAATGAACTTGCGCTTCATGCACAACCAAGGAGGAAGGTTGTAGATAATAGAGTCACGGGCCAGGTGATGTGACTGGAGCTCTGCTCTCCGAAAGGATTAAAGCCATCTATACTTGGACCAAACCATAAGATTCTTGCCTCGCGTGCAAAGTCTGGGAAGTCTCTCTCGATTTTTCTCCACTGCGACCCATCAGCGGTGTGTCTCAACTTTCCGTCTTTCTTACGATCTTCTTTATGCCATCGCAACAACCTGGCATGCTCTTTATTTCTAAACAGACGTTTCAACCATGGTATTATAGGAGCATACCACATCACCTTGGCAGGAACCCTCTTACGGGGGGGGGGGGGCTCGCCGTCAACATCGCCAGGGTCATCTGCTCTGATCTTATACCGCAGTGCAGTGCATACCGGACATTTATCCAAATTCTCGTACTTCTCACCGCGGTAGAGGATGTAGTCATTAATGCATGCATGTATCTTCTCCACATCTAGTCCTAGAGGGCAGAGAGCCTTCTTTGCTTCGTACGTGCTGTCAGGCAATTCGTTATCCTTTGGAAGCTTCGGCTTCATTATTTTAAGTAAACTCTCAAATCCTTTGTCAGTCACACCATTCTTTGCCTTCCATTTCAGCAACTCTAGTGTGGTACCGAACTTTGTGCTGCCATCTTCGCAATTTGGGTACAACAACTTTTTGTGATCCTGTAACATGCCGTCCAACTTCAACCTCTCCAATTCACTTTCACAGTCTTCCCTTGCATCAGCAATAACTCGACCAAGATCATCATCGGGCTCATCTGATGCCCGTTCTTGATCATCATCGGGCTCATCTGATGCCCGTTCTTGATCATCATCGGGCTTATCTGATGCCCGTTCTTGATCACCTCCTTCTTCTGCATTGTCTTCCATTGCAGTATCACCGTATTCGGGGAACATAGGATCGTCTTCTTCTTCTTCATTGTCTTCCTTCACAACCCCTCTCTCTCCATGCTTGGTCCAACAATTATAGCTGCGCATGAAACCTCTACGAAGCAGGTGGCTGTGAAGGACTCTCGAGGAAGAGTGCTCCCTGACGTTCCCACAGTCAACACATGGGAAAAATATAAATCCATTCTCTTTGTGAGCCTGAGCTACAACGAGAAATTCATCCAGGCCGGCCCTGTACTCGAAAGTGCGTCGGTCACCGTACATCCATCGCTGCCGTGCATCCATCTACATCGTATAATTAAGTTGATCAAAAACCATTACAACAATAACATCTTCAATAGCGAAATGACCACAGTACATCGACAAATATAACATTTTTGTATCAATTATACATGAAATGGATAAGTTTGCTAACCTCGGTCGAAGATACCATTTTCTGGAAGTTAAGTGTCGCTCGGGTATTTCATCGAACTCCTCGTGTGCATAGCAAAAAGAACACAGTACAATAGCACCCACCTCTCTCACACCTCCTAGAAAAAAACCAGAGGAGGGAAGGGGTCTAGATACAATATTTATAGGCAAGGGGCATTCATCCCGGTTCCTGGCATGAACCGGGACCAATGCCCCTGCACACGCCACGTGGCATACATCGAGGCATTGGTCCTGGTTCATTCCACGAACCGGGACGAATGCTGACTAAAAAACCGGGGCGAATGCCCCAGGAGGGTTGGACGCTGCCCTGGCCTAAAGAACCGGGACGAATGTTATGCATTCGTCCCCGTTCTTTAGGCAGCCGGGACGAATGCGAATTCCCCCTAGACGAAAGGGGGGTGTTTCTACTAGTGTTGTATGACGGAAGGAGTAAAGAGACTTGTTGGTAACGAGGTTGAACTAGGTATGGAGATATCGACGATCGAATCTCGGGCAAGTAACATACCGAAGAACAAAGGGAACATCATACGGGATTAACTGAATCCTTGACATAGTGGTTCGATCGATAAAGATATTCGTAGAATATGTAGGAACCAATAGGGGCATCCAGGTCCCACTATTGGTTATTGACCGTAGAGGTGTCTCGGTCATGTCTACATAGTTCTCGAACCCGCAGGGTCTGCACACTTAAGGTTCGGTGACGTTTCGGTAGTATAGAGTTATGTATGGTGGTGACCGAAGGTTGTTCGGAGTCCCAGATGAGATCCCGGATGTCACGAGGATCTCTAGAATGGTCCGGAGGTAAAGATTGATATATAGGAAGTCCTATTTTGGTTGCCGGAAAAATTTCGGGCTCATCGGTAGTGTACCGGGAGTGCCGGTAGTGTATCGGGAGACCATCGGGAGGGGTATTTCGACCCAAGAGGCTACATGGGCTGTGGGAGAGTGAATACCAGCCCTTAGTGGGCTGGTGGAAGTTCCACACAAGGCCCATGCGGCTTGGAAGAAAAGCCCAAAGAGAAAAAGGGTGGAAAAAGGCAAAAAAGGCAAAAATAAGGAGGAGTCCTAGTCCAACTAGGATTGGAGGAGGAATCCTCCAATCCTCCTTGGTTCGGCCGACCCAAGGGCTGGCTCCTTGGGAGCCAAGCCTCCTCCTCCTATCCTCCTATATATACTAGAGGTTTTAGGGTTTTTGGCACTAGTTTTTCAGCCATGTGCTACCCGTTCCTCCAGTGCATAGTTTCTCCTCTAGATCGGATTTTTGCAGTGCTTAGGCGAAGCCCTGCCGGAATAGCTCCACCACCATCGCCGGAGCACCGTCATGCTGCCTTAGAACTCTTCTACCTCTTCGCTCCCTCTTGCTCGATCAAGAAAGCGGAGATCGTCATCAAGCTGTACGTGTGCTGAACGCGGAGGTGTCGTCCGTTCGGCGCTAGATCGGAAGGACCGTGATCAAGATCGCGAGACGGATCGTGATGAGTTCGCGGGACGGATCATGATGAGTTCACGAGACGGATCATGATTGGATCGCGGGACAGATCGTGATGAGATCGCGGGACGCTCGGTGATTTGGATCGCAAAGACGTTCGACTACACCAACCGTGTTTCTTAACGCTTCCCGCTTAGCGATCTACAAGGGTATGTAGATCCACTCTCCCTCCCGTAGATGCTCATCACCATGGATAGGTATTGCGTGAATGTAGTATATTTTTCTTTTCCCATGCGACGTTCCCCAACAGCTGAATCCACAGTTGCCTTCCATACAAACACTTTCCAAGGAAATTTCTTTTTCATTTAGGGACTCGGCATCCCTATTACCGCCGTACTCTTGTGCAATGACAAGTGATTAAACACTCATCTTTAGAATAACATATCTAGCATGGAAAAAGTTCATTTCATGAGCGGTACGAGCACACAAAAAGGAAATTCATTTCGAAAATTAGAGATGACACATACAAATTTTCTTGGAATGGCATGGAAATACCACATATAAGTAGGTCTTGTGGACTCATATGGCAAAACTAGACTTAAGGATTTTGGATGCACAAGTAGTATTTCTACTTAGTACAAGTGAAGGCTAGAAAATAGATTGAGAAGCAACAACCAAGAAATGAAAATACTCATAAACGGTCATTAAGCATAACTAACACCAAATAATGCGCCATAAGTAGGATGTAATTTCATTGCATAACTACTGACTTCCGTTCTTGCATAGCGAATCACAAACCATAACACAAATATTCTTACTAAAGCATAATTACTCTCCAACATAACTCACATATCACTATCATCATGTATAAAAACTATTACAAGGAATCAAGTTTAATTTTTCCAATGATCTTCATGAAAGTTTTTATTATATCCCTCTTGAATATCTATCACTTTGGGACTAGTTTCATATATTGCCACTGCTTTTGAGAAGCTCAAATAAATTTAAGTGAAGAACATGAGCATACAAATTTCATCTCTCAAAATAATATAAGTGAAGCATGAGAGAATTTCTTAAAAATTTATTAACTCTCAAATTATTCTAAGTGAAGCATGGGAGTATTTCTTCAAAAATTTAAATCACACCATGCTCAAAAAGATAGAAGTGAAGCACTAGAGCAATTCCATAGCTCAAAAAATTTAAGTTAAGCACATAGAGAAATTCTAACAAATCATAGCATAATTTTGGCTCTCTCAAATAGATGTGTTGAGCAAGGATTCTTGTGACAAGCTAAAAAGAAAATCAAGCAAAGACACATATTATACAATTCGCTCCAAGAAAAACACATGATATGTGACGAATAAAAATATAGCTCGAAGTAAATACTGATGGTTGTTAGAAGAAGGAGGGAATGCCACTCGGGACATCCCCAAGCTTAGTTGCTTGTTTCTCCTTGGATATTATCTTGGGGTGCCATGGGCATCCCCAAGCTTAGGCTCTTTTTACTCCTTATTCCTTCATCCATCATGACCCCCACCCAAAACTTGAAAACTTCAATCACACAAAACTCAACCAAATCTTTGTGAGATCCTATCATAACCTGTGTTTTGCCTCTCATGACTAAGTTGTGACTCAAAAATTAGGGCCAATTAAAACTTTTTGTGTGCATTTGAATGCTTGACTTGTGTGTGATTTGCTTGCTTGTCTGATTGTTTGCTAGTGCTCTATAATTAATAAATCATCCCTCCTACTCTCAAAACTCTTTTCCTTGATCCCCACTCTTGTCCAATGATCATGCCATGTGAATAGGACTTAATTATATTTTTACAAAATATTATTTTGGCTAAAAGGCATTTACTCAAATTAGGTTTTCAAAAACCCTTGGTTTGAGATTTGCACTGCAAGTCCCCAAATTGGGTGGATCCTTTTTCCCCAAATGCTCTATTTGAAACCCACTATATATATATATAACTTCCCAAAACCACAAAATATTATTTTAAAAGATTATTTTCATATTTTATTTAAAGGCTTTTTCTTAAGGCTAGAAATGGTATTTGATAGGGAAAATTTATTTAAATGCTTTAAAAATATTTGAGAAAATTTAGGAAAACTCAGTGGACATATATTGTCCATATATAAGAGTTTAAACACATGGCCATTATCAAAATATTGGACAAACCCCTTGAGAACTATTTCTGCCTATTCCAAGCATTTGAAATATTTCTATAAGAAATATTCACAAATAAATCCAGGAAAATTCTAGCATGTCACATATGATATGTGGTCATCTTGACAAGTTTCATCTCAATCCCAATTATTTTGGTTCACCAAAATATCCTAAAACCATTCCTGTCTAGAGCCAAATTTGATCAACTTTACATTGTGAAGTACCTCCTATTAATCCCAAACTTTGTGCACATGCTATATTACCCAAATGATGATGCTAAACTAAGTGGTGCATCAAGGAGAATAGATTTGCAGACCTAGATCTACAGAAACCTGATTCTGTTGATTTCTAGGGGTTACAAAGTTTATATTATCAACTTTCTTTATTTGAGCTGAAAACTTGTGATCAGGACCAAATGGACTTACCATTTACCCCTGGTAAATCTCAAGGTCATAGGATTCCCCTGCCCAGCCCAATCACAGCACAAACACCTTCAACCATAAACTTGGGGACGAGCAAAGTGGGCCCAAAAAGATCCCTCTTGCCCCCAACTTTTTACCACAACGTATTCTGACCTCATTTTACCTCCTATAAATTCTCCTTGGCGTCTGATCAGTTATTGGGGGGGGGGGTAACTTCTCCATTTTCCCTCTCTTTTTACCATGGCATCAACTCTCTTTCCTCTCTCCCATGGTTCTGTTCAATGAAATGCCCCCAAACCTTTCCAAAGCATCATTTGCATCTATACAAGCCCAAAGATGGCATGCTCACATGGAAAATGTGACCAGTCCATCTAAACCTACATTATGGCAGGAATAGTAGCCTTGAACTACAAGTACCTTGTGCATTGATCCCCCTGAGCTGAAATTTGGTGGACATATAGTCCTTCCATTCCTATGACCAGTAGACAAGGTTTTACCACAAGTAAACAATAGTAACAACACTTTGGGTGAGCCCCAAGTTTGCTGCTGAAACCTTGCCCACACTAGAAACCATCCCCTAATAGATCCAATTACCTTGCCACTTCACCAACGCTCTCCTGAATGCGTGCCTCACAACCCAGACATCTTTGGCCGACCAAAAAGATGCCCTGTACAAGGGTTGGCGTGGTGACCATGCAGCCAACATGTAGAAACGGCGTTCTGCCCCTTATCGTTGTCCTGTAGCTCGCGTTCGTCCACGAGAGAGCATCCCAACGCGCCATTAGCCTCGCCTTGACCTCCCACGCCCCTCCCCGATGCTCAGAAACCTCCAAGGCACCTCTAGCACGCGTGCTCACTATGCCCTAGGCGCATCCAAGGCCACCCGAGCTCTCCCCTTGTCGCCCTCCTACATAGACCTCTCCCTGAGCCCCACTTATCCCCTCTAGCTCTCATTTCGCCTCCCGCAGACCCCCTAGCAAGCCACTAGAGCTCCCGAGCTCGGCCCCTTCCCCCATGGCCGACATAGCTCCGCCTCGGGCTCAGGCAAATGGGTGGAGCCCCGCCTCCCTTCTCCCCTCTGAGGTCCGCCTGCGTGCCCCAGCACCGCCACTCTTGTTTTCGCGCCCTTTCCCCGATGGCCAGAATGCCTTGCCCCCCCCTTGACCGCTGTTGGGGATATGACCCCACGATATGACCCATCCTGGAGGCTCCGGGTCATGTTGCTGGCTCGTGAGCCAGCCCAAAGGTGAGCCGTAGGACTGGTGGCCCAGGAAGATAGGTGGCTCAAGGTGTGGGCCGTACAAACGGCCTGGACGGAGAAGACCCGGGCGTGTAAGCCGACTCATAGACGGCTTGGACAACAAGATAGAAAGAGACTCGGTTAACAATTGTAACGACCCGGTGGTCCTGACTTCTTATATAAAGGCAGACCCGGGGCGACTTAGAGGTAGGTAATCGAGAACTAGGTCAAGCTTCTAGCTCCTTGTAATCGATACACAAGCAATACAAACACAAGAAGGACGTAGGCTATTACCTCGACTCGAGGGGCCGAACCTGGGTACATCCGTGTCTTTCGTCCCAACTAACCCCTTTGAGTCCACCCTGTTAAGAGATGGCCTCGAATCCAAGTCCGTTCACCCGGACATCTGCCGTGATAAAACCACGACAGTTGGCGCCCACCGTGGGGCTAACGCTTGGTGGTGTTGAGTTCTCAAAGGGCTCTCTCCCAGGGCTCGAAGGATATGTGGTTGGAAGGATGAGCAAGAGTCACCGCGGCCGGCTCTACATTGACGACACCGGCTGGGGGCTTGATGCTGGCTCTATGGAGTATGGATTCCGGGTTCCGTTCGGCGGGATCCAGGTTTTCATCGGAAAGGTTGATGGATCTACACCCGGGCCGGACATCTGCACCAACATCGTCGAGCCGGCTCGGCGTCTCCAATCTACGGGTGTTGTGCAGCCTGCCCGTGCCCATCCAGGTCCAAAGCATGTTCTTGTGGGCTTCACTCAAGGCATGGACCTGGAAGCATCCGGGTCACAAGGAACTCTCGTTTGCTCAGAAGATGAGTCCTCCGGTGTGGAGACAGAATCAGTGTATCACCTTAGTAACGGTAGCCTTGGGGGCTACTACAACACCTATTCTGAGGTAGAGGGATTTGAGTCGGATGATCTGAGACCCCCGGTTCATGCGGCGGTGTTCATGGCAGGATCGGCTTCGGCCGCCGGTGACACAGCGGCGGGAGCCGCCGCAGCGGGTGATAGCCCGCCACCGCCGGCTCAGGTTCTAGTGGAATTGATGGATGAGCTTACAACTCTCATGGTCACAGAAGTAACTCCGGATAATCAAGCAGCGAGGAATTTAGAGGTGGCACGGATCAAGGGCCGGATGGCAGAGGAACGAAAAAGGATGGCCGAGCTGAAGACCCGGATGGAGGAGGAAGCGGAGCGTATCAAGGCCGATGCTTTCCGTCTGGAGTTGGAGCAAAGGTCAGCGGCCGCGGTGCACCGGAGGAGGCATCAATCCCGTCTGCCAGAATGTTATGAAGCGAGGAACCTTTTTAACACCCTCGGAGCAGGGCGGTTTACGAGCGCACCGGAAAGCCGCCCGATGGAACGCCCTGCGACTCATCCACCCCAACATAACCAAATTTCACCTAGGGCTTTTCCAACACTGGCGGGTCATTACTCTAACCCGGCCGAGAACATGGTGGCAGCGGCCGCCCGGCTTGAGACGATTCCCATCCCAAATGAAGCACCCTTTTTGGAGGATGTGCGAAACGCCATTGGATATTTACAGATGGCCATGGCCCAGCAAGAGAGGTATGATCATAGCTGGAGCCGGGTTCACTCCACCCCCCTCCCCAGTCAAAGTTTCAGCCGGTGCTACGAGTCGCCGGCGTGTTCCAGCAGTCATCCACGTCGTGGACCACCTGAGGACGAGCGGGCGGCTCTAGATGCACAAGGCCTCGTGGACCAGGCGAGAGACAGGTGAGAGGCGGAGATAGCGGCAACCCGTCCAGAGCCGGCACTTTCCGTCTCAATGGGAGTAGTTAGTACCAGAGCCATAGGGGTACCATGTTTAACTCTGGCTCTCAGAAGTGAACGACTACCGAAAGATTTCAAGGGGCCTCGAAAGGTTCCGAATTACACAACTGATCTACCCCCTGAGGCGTGGGTGGAAAGTTATGAGCTGGCCATGGAGATGTTGGATGTCAGTGAGGCGGTATGTGCGAAGTATTTCAACATGATGCTTGAGGGTCCGGCTCGTACATGGCTGAAGGGTCTACCGCCTAACACGATAAGCTCATGGGCGGAGCTGAGAGCGAAGTTTATTAAGAATTTCCAGGGGACCTGTAAGCAGCCTATGACCATTGTCGACCTGGACCATTGTGTTCAACAGGAGAGTGAGTCGTCCCATCATTGGGTCTGGCGGGTATCGACCATTATTCACTCTTCAGAGCAGATCACGGCGGCTCAAGCGGTGCTTATTTTAGAAAAGAACTGTCATTTTGTTCCATTGAAACAGAAGCTCGGCCGGCTCAAGCGCACGTGTCAGGATATGGGAGAGCTCATGACGGCCTTGACGAAGTATGCCGACTCAGATAACACCAAGGATCCAGGCTCGGATGATGAGAAAGCCAATCAAGGGAAGAAAAACAATCAAGGAAAAGGTTTTGTGAACAATGGGAATCAGAATAAGCGAAAGAGCGCTGATAGCGAGTGAGAGCTAGTGGCAAATACCAACATAGGACAGAACCATCCCAAGGGGAGTGGAAAATTCAGGCCAAGGAACAAAGGCCCTTTTAATTTAGAGGAAGCGCTTAGGAAGCCTTGTCCGGAGCACAGCGCGCCTAACAAGCCGGCGTTGCATGCATGGGGTGATTGTTTTATCATGTAGAGATTCAAAAACAAGCATTCCCAACCGCGTAATAATTAGGGCGGTGGCCCACCTGGTGGCTCAGGGCATGGCGGGCCAGGGGCTGGATTCGGCGCCGGCGGTTCAGGAAATGGGCATCCGGGTCAGAATAACCAAGGAGGGCACCAACAGCATCCTGGCAACAACAGCAATAACAACAATCAGCAGCAGCGCAATCAGTCCGGGTTTCAGAGTAATCCGAAGCAGCTCAGTTCTGGACAGTATCATGTATTCATGACCGGTCACAATAAACGAGACGAGAAGTTGCGGAGGCAAGCAGTTAATGCGGTTGCTCCAGCTCTCCCGCGATATTTACCATGGTCTAAGTATCACATAATGTGGAGCCGGGAGGATCACCCGCCACGGGTAGATGACCCGGGCCGGCTGGCTCTAGTTGTGGCCCCTCAGGTGAATGGCTATATGGTAAATAAAGTGCTTATGGACAGAGGTAGCAGTATCAACATCCTTTATTATGACACTTTCCGGCAGATGAAGTTGCTTGACAAAGACCTTAAACCTTCCTCCACCGTTTTCCATGGTGTGGTCCCGGGTAAATCGGCATACCCGGTGGGCCAGATTTCATTGGAGGTAGCTTTTGGCGATGAGTATAATTACAGAGTGGAGTCCTTGTGGTTCGAGGTGGTCAAAATCAAAAGTCCCTATAATGCACTATTTGGGAGGCCGGCTTATGCCAAATTTATGGCTAGGCCTTGCTATGTTTATTTGCAACTTAAAATGCCTGGCTAAAAAGGTACAATTACCGTTCACGGTAATAGGAAAACGGCTCCCGAGTGTGAGGAAGGAGATGCGGCGTATGCAGAGTCTAGTTGTGCTCAGGAGAAGCTGAAATTCTACAAGGAGAACGTTGACCCGGAGGATATGACCCCGCTGAAGAAGCCTACGACAGAAGTTGAGCCGCCACTCAAGTTTTCAGCGGATGATACCAAGGCAGTAGATTTCAATCCGGGCGACTCATCCAAGCAGTTCATCATTGGGGCTCACATGGATCCCAAATAGGAAAGCGCGCTCATCGAATTCATCTATGAGAATTGGGACATCTTTGCATGGAAGCCTTCTGACATGCCGGGTGTACCGAGAGAGTTCGCTGAGCACAATCTTAATGTGGATCCAAAGTTTAAGCCGATCAAACAGTTTCTACGACGGTTCAACGAAGAGAGACATAAAGCTATTGGGGAGGAAGTTGCCCGGCTCTTGCCCGCAGGCTTTATAGTGGAAGTTTTTCACCCGGAGTGGTTGGCTCACCCGGTGCTAGTGCTAAAAAAGAACGGCACTTGGCGTATGTGTATAGATTGCATAGACCTTAACAAGGCTTGCCCGGCTGACCCTTTTGCACTCCCTTGTATCGATCAAATTATTGATGCTACAGCCGGATGTGAAAGTTTATGCTTCCTGGATGCATATTCAGGATATCATCACAGTAAGATGGCCACGAAAGATCACGAGAAGACGGTGTTTATTACACCTTTTGGGGCGTTCTGTTACGTCTCCATGCCTTTCAGGCTCAAGAGTGCCCAGGCGACTTACCAACGATGTGTGCAAAACTGCCTCCACAGTCAGATTGGCCGAAATGTTCATGCTTACGTAGATGACATCATGGTTAAATCCAGAAAGAAGGAAACTCTCCTAGAGGATTTGAAAGAAACCTTTGACAATCTCCGGGTCTACAAGATGATGCTTAAGCCGACAAAATGTGTCTTTGGTGTTCCAGCAGGAAAGCTTTTGGGTTTCTTGGTTTCTGAGCGGGGCATCAAGGCTAACCCGGATAAGATTAAGGCTATCACTTCTTTAGGGGAGCCAACATGCATTAATGATGTTTAGCGCCTTGCTGGACGGATTGCTGCGTTGAGCCGCTTCATAAGCCGGCTTGGGGAGAAAGCCATCCCTGATACCAGATGATGAAAAAGACAGACAAGTTTAAGTGGAGCAAAGCAACAGCCGAATCACTTGAAGCTCTTAAAAAACAGTTGACTGAGTCGCCAGTTTTAGCTGCTCCAGCTGAGAAAGAGCCATTACTCCTTTATGTGGCGGCTAACAATAGAGTGGTCAGTGTAGCTATTGTGGTTGAGCGCAAGGAGGCAGGGAAGGAGTATCATGTGCAAAGGCCAGTTTATTACATTAGTGAAGTTTTGGCAGAGTCTAAGCAGAGGTATCCGCATTGGCAGAAGTTAGTATACAGAGTCTTCATGGCCAACCGAAGTTAAAACATTACTTTTGGGGGCACCAGATAACAGTGGTCAGTTCCGCCCCGTTGGGAGATATCATTGAAAATAGAGAAGCTACAGGGAGGATTGCCAAGTGGGCCTTAGAGTTGGGTCCTCTTAACGTCAAGTATGTTCCTCGTACAACAATTAAGTCTCAAGCTTTGGTGGATTTCATAAATGATTGGACCAAATGTCAAGCCCCCGAAGAGAAGCCGGATAACACATATTGGACTATACACTTTGATGGGTCCAAGCAGCTAGAGGGGTCCGGTGCAGGAGTTGTTCTCACCTCCCCCAAGGGTGACAAGTTTTGTTATGTGCTCCGGTTAATGTTCCCTTGTACTAATAATGCAGCTGAGTATGAGGCACTGCTCCATGGTCTCAGAGTCGCTAAAGAGATGAATTTAAGCTGGGCCAGATGTTTAGGCAACTCAGATCTGGTGGCTCAGCAAGTTTCAGGTACTTGGGACTCCAAGGATCCGCGGATGGCGGCTTATCGACAGGCGGTTGACATCATTGCCGGTCACTTCAAAGGGTACCAGGTGGATCACATTGATCATCGCAGGAATGAGGCGGCTGATGCTTTGTCACAGTTAGGCTCTCAACGAAAGCCGGTACCACCGAATGTTTTTCTGGATTTATTGCATCATCCGACTGTCAAGTTACCCTCTGAGGAGGATCTAGCTATTCGTGACCCGGAAGCGGAATTGGTGGCGGCTCTGCATGCTACCCCAGACTGGACTATTCCTTATTTGGTGTATCTGACACGCGGTGAGTTACCTCAGGAGGAGGATTTGGCCAGGAAGATTACCCGGCATTCTAAGTCAATGACGATTATCAATGGTGAGTTACATAAGTGTAGTGTGATGGGTGTCTTTTAGCGCTGCGTGTCACTGGAGGAGGGCCGACAGATCTTGAGTGAAATTCATGCTGGCGACTGTGGACATCACGCCAGGTCAAAATCTTTAGTGGCCAAGGCCTTTCGACATGGGTTTTTCTGGTTGACGGCTCACAAGGATGCAGAAGACCTAGTCCGTAAATGTGACGGCTATCAGAAGTTTGTCCGACGTGCTCACGTTCCGGCTCAAGAGTTGAGGATGATACCAATCACTTGGCCGTTTGTGGTCTGGGGGCTCGATATGGTAGGACCTTTCAAGAGATCCAAGGATAAGAAAACACACCTTCTGGTGGCAGTTGATAAATTTACTAAGTGGGTAGAGGCAGAGCCGGTCAGCAAATGTGACGCAGCTACAACGGTTTAATTTATTAAGAAGCTGATCTATCGCTTTGGTTACCCACACAGTATCATTACGGACAATGGAACAAATCTATCCAAAGGAGCTATGAAAGCGTTCTGTGAGAAGGAGCATATCTGGCTCGATGTTTCAGCCGTGGCACATCCACAGTCTAATGGTCAGGTGGAGCGAGCCAATCAGAAAATTTTAAGAGGAGTCAAACCACGGCTCATGGTTCCTTTGAAGCGGACACCCGGATGTTGGGTTGAGGAGTTGCCTTCTGTCTTATGGAGCATCATAACTACCCCTAATAGATCTACAGGTTTCACGCCTTTCTTCATGGTGTATGGTGCTGAGGCAGTTCTACCCAGTGATATCCGACACGACTCACCAAGGGTGGCGGCTTAGGTTGAAACGGACAATGAGGTAGCACACCAAGATGCGTTGGACACCTTGGATGAAGCACGAGAGTTAGCAGCAGCCAGGTCAGCAATTTAACAACAAGACCTGTGACGCTATCATAGCCGCAGGGTGAAGACCCGGACGTTCCAGGAGGGTGACCTGGTGCTCCGGCTGATTCAAGACCAATCTGGAATGCATAAGTTATCTCCACCATTGGAGGGGCCTTTTGTGATCAGCAGAAACCTTAACAATGGGTCATATTACCTCATTGATATCCGAGATGAATCGGAAACCGCGGGTCAAGAGACGTTGCGGCCATGGAATATCGCACATTTGCGACCATACTTTACTTAGCAGGCATTGAAAGCCGCTATCATTGTATATATCATGCTTGCATGAGTAAAAGCTAGAATCCCCACAAAGACAGGGGCCTCCGCTCTTATGTATACCTTTGTGCAATCAAGATGAAAATTTTCCGGCTCAAATTTTTTGAGTTAAAGTGGTTTATTCACCGTCAAAACGGCTGATCCGGCTTTATGCCTTATCAAGCGCTACAACCGGGAGGCTTCTTGCCTTCGGGTGTAGCTCACATCTCCCTTGCACAGCCGGCGTTATGCCCAATTAAGCACTGTTGCAAAGAGGCTTCTTGCCTTCGGGTATAGCTTACTTCTCCTTTGCACAACTAGCTGTTATTAAACTGCTGCAAAGAGGCTTCTTTCCTTCGGGTATAGCTTACTTCTCCTTTGCACAGCCAGCTGTTATTAAACTATTGCAAGGAGGCTTCTTGCCTCCGGGTATAGCTTACATCTCCCTTGCACAGTTGGCTTTATGCCTAGTTTGGTTACATTAAGCGCTGTTGTTGATGGAGGCTTCTTACCTTTGGTATAGCTTACATGACCCTAAGACAACAGCGTGTACACCAAATTCCTGTTGCTTATCAACTGCGGCCATCGAAGGGGGCTTCTTACCGACGGGTATCGCTTATCTCACCCTAATGTCCGGCTTTATGCCACTTCCGGTTACTTATTAACCACGGTTGTCGAAGGGGGCTTCTTACCGACGGGTTCGCTTATCTCACCCTAACAACCGGCGTTTACGCCAAAACTCAGTTGCTTATCAACTATAGCTGTTGAAAGAGGCTTCTTGCCTTCGGGTATAGCTTACATCTCCTTTCAAACAACCGGCTTTATGCCGTCTCAGGCTGATTATTAGCCGCGGCTATCGATGGAGGCTTCTTGCCTTAAGGTATAGCTTACATCGCCCATCAACAGCCGGCGTTCGCACATACAACATTTGCTGTTAAAAGGAGGCTTCTTACCGTCAGGTATAGCTTACATTACCCTTCATACAGCCGGCTTTAAGCCGCTTCCGGTTCATAAATAGCCGTAGTTGTCGATAGAGGCTTCTTACCGTCAGGTATAGCTCACGTTATCCTACGACAATTGGCTCCTTAATGGATTCATCCGACAAGAATCAGAGCCATGTTGCTCTGGTTGACAAAAATTGAGTTTTCAAAGAGATTATCCGGCTCTAATATTGTGGCGAAGGAATGGCGTCTTCAAAGATAGACACCCCTCATCAAAAAAGCTCAAGGTATATCCATGGAGAGTCGACAACACATTACATTGAAACACAGAGAGAAGGAAAGTGCACACAGAGAAGTGAAAAATATATGCAGCCGCCAAATGACAGAGTCATGCTTACTCTATTACAAAAATTACTCTCAGACGGAGCAGAAGGCATTGTCAACCGCTTACGGTGGGTCATTACATGAGTCTGTGCTCAAAAAGGTTAAAAGAATAAAGTTCAGTTATTGGCCGGCGCATCCTGCTCCGGGACTTCTGCTGGCTTTATCTAGAGATTTCCCAAGTCCCAATTATAGTCAGCCAGAGCAGCGAAAGACCCTTCAAGGAAAGGGGACGCGTCAAGCTCACAAGGGAAGAGATCCTTACTGCGGGCGGGTGTCAGATCTTTCCACTCGTAGATAAGCCGCCTGATAAGTGCTCAAGTCAGCTTCATCCGCCAGTACAGAGGCTAGATAACGCGACTCTTTGACAGACCGGATGTAATCTTCTTCGGTGAATTCTAAGCCGTCAACTCTTTTGGACGGGTAACCATCCATCATTTCAGCTGGCGTTAGCTCGGGGGCGAAGGCCAGAGCCCGGCTCAATCCAGCGACGGCTCCTTGGCAGAAGGCTGACTTCTTCAACTCTTCTATCTGCTTGGGCATTGTGGAGAAGAGTTCCAAGACCCCTTTCAGAGCGGTGGGGATCTTCTCCTTATATTGAACACTCTTGATCGTGAAGATGGCGCCGCAGTATAGCTGTTCCGCAAAGGTGTAGATGGCCTTCAGTGGCAGAAGGCTATCAGAAGCCAACTGCCGGCTCCTGGGACCTAGATATGCCGGATAAAGTTAATGAGTCACCAGTTTTTCACTAGCAATGTTAAAATACAAAGTAAAATAGAAACTTACCAAATAGGGCGGCTGACATCTTCGCTATGTGCCGCTTCAGGCCTTGGAGTTCCTTTGCCACAGCTGTAAGCCGCTGCTCGGCGTCGTCCGTCTGTTTGGTCAGAGCGGCCTTTTCAGATTCTGCCATCTCTTTCAAAGAGGTAAGCTCAGCAGTGACATTGGCCAGCTCCTCAGAGAGAAGCCGTCACTTTTCGTCAGCAATGCTTCGGGCTTCTTGCTGAGCCGCCAGGTTGGCCTTCAGATCCGTCAACTGAGAACCGGCTTCATTTAAAGCTTCCTATAATACATCAAAATACAGGATAAGTCGCCAAAATACAGGACGAGTGTTAAAAGAAAATTTTTGCAAGTCTCAAACAGATTGCAAGCAATATATTTGACACTTGGGGGATAATGTATATTTGATCTTTCAGTATGCAACGCAGTTCCGGTTCATCTCCTTCGAAGCTAATCCGGAACTTGGGGGCTACACTATGGCTCTTCAATGTACTAATAATGGAAGCACCGACTCAACTTGATCAAGTTTGAGCCAGCCCTTGGGGGCTACGATTAGATCTTCAAGTTGTCTACATTAAAGACCCGACTCAAATATAATCTGAGACGGCCCTTGGGGGCTACGATTGGCGGTTCACTTTATCTACAGTACTAAGCTAAAGCAATTCTAAGGGAATTTGGCATGACAATATCTACACAGGTCACAGAAAGACCCGGCTCAACGATTGAGTACGTTAAACCGGCTCTTGGGGGATAAGTAAGGATATGGTAAGAAGGAAAGGTACCTCATATTTTGTCTTCATTGAAGAGATCAACCGAAGTTCCAGATCCCGGCTGGTGGTAACCCGGTTTATATACCCGGCGTGGAGCTCTTCGACTGTCATCTTCTCGCACGAAGAGTCAAAATTCAGCTTCTTCGAGGCTTCAGCCAGCTTTGTATGTTTGGTCAACACATGAGCCGGAGGCGTTTGATGACCAGACCCGGTGATAACAACATCTGGAGTTTCAGGGGTCTTGGCAGCAGTCGCCGGCTTTGAAGGAGCCCTTGGAGGGCTCTCCATGATGACATCTTCAGCGGTCGGCTCCGTGGAGGCAGCCGGCGGGTTTTCTTCTGGTTGTGTTTCCTCCGGTTGTTCAGGCTCTGGCTCTTCGGTAACTAGTCCAGAGGAGGGCTTGTTGGTCTTGCGATGTTTAGCTTGAGCACTGCAAAATAGTAGGATCAGTAGTTCAACATGTTGCTATCATATTAACAGCCGAATACCCATATATCATAGTAAGGAATGCTCACAACGGATTAATCTTGGGCGGTGGTAGAATTGATGCCGAAGAGTCGCCGGAGGAAGGGGATTTCTAAAAAGAGTAAAACAGGAAAGATGAGAAAGTGTCAAGATTACAAAGGAAAGTCAAAGGAAAAGTAGAGACTTAAACCTCGGCAGGGCGTTTCTTTGGAGCCGGAGAATTTGGTAGCCCGGACATGAGCTCAGTAGATGCCGGTGCTTCGAGTCTGTCGATGCTCGACTTGCTATTGCTTTTTTAAGAGAAAATCGGGAGCCAGATAAGCAAGAGGGGGAGAAAGAGGAACTTTTCTGATAACCTGCCGCGGCTTTCGGGGGACAAAACATTCTGAGCCGGAAGAAACGTAATTTACCTCAGGAGCATTGGCACGGCTAGTTTCCACTTCATCCTGCGAGTAAAACAAGTATTAATAAAGTAGGAAGGTAAAAGATCAAACAAAGCAGTTAAAATTTTACCTCTGAGCTGGATGATGGTGGCGGGTCAAGCAAATTATCTTGCGGGGCATCTTTTTAGCCCTCTTAGTCGCGATCTTCTTCCTGGATTTCTTCGGAGGGGCAACATATTCCTTCTTCCAGAAGTCTGAGTCGGCCTATAGGAATGACCCGGAGAGTGAATACCAAATCAAAAAAGTACAAACGACGTCTAAGAGACGGATGGGAAGAGATTAACTTACATCGGGAGCCGGATTATTGACGCAGAAAGGCACTAGGACGATGGCACTGCATGAGCTGGAGGCCTCGTGTACAAGGCTCCGGATGACAGTTGTAATATCGTCCTTTGACAGTGTTGATTCGCTGAAGCACAATGAGCTGTCATATTTGCCTTCATACTCGCACATAAGCTGACCTCTGCGGCTTAAAGGCATGATCCGCCAGGAGATCCAGCAGCGGATCAAATCCAATCCTATTAAGCCGTTGGCCAGGAGCGCTTTGATCTTGGCATGGAACGACTCATATCTGGCATGCTCCAAGGCTGAGAGCCGGCTGGGAAGCTATGTATCTGTTCTAAGCCAGGAGGGGCGATAACCCCCCATTGAGCACTCTTTTTCGGGAGAAGTCTCTGGGCAATAGAACCATGTCTTATTCCAATCTTTTGGGTGACTCGACATTGGAGTAGCAGGAAAGATGATGTCTCGGCGGCGTTGAATAGAAATGCCGCCCAACTCCAGACTCGGGCCACCCTTCATTTCAATCTGGCGGTTGGCGTAGAAGAATTCTCGAAAGAACCCCACAGATGGCTTACTTAGCAAATAAGCTTCATAGAGAACTTGGAAGTTGCAGATGTTGGAAACAGAGTTGGGTGCCAAATCTTGAGGATGCAGCTTATAAAAATGAAGGACGTCCCAGAAAAACTTAGAGCCGGGCGGCACGAACCCTCGCTCGATGTGATCAGCAAAGACTACTATTTCTCCTTTTTGGGGAGAAGGCCGGGTCTCGTTACCCGGAACCCGCCAATTGAGAACCTCTTTGGGAGGAAGAGCACCCGATTCAATGAAGCCTGCTAAGTACTCCTCCATAACGCAAGAACCAACCCAGTTGCATGAGTTGGACGCACGAGACATATTGGCGGCTTAAGTGCTGTGCACAATAAAAGGGCGCAATGAGTAAAAGCACAAGCAAATATTTTTGATGGCTTAAAGGTTTAAAGGCTCTACGGATGAAGTGGAAAGATCCGGCTGATGAGAGCCGGAGAAGCTTGGCGACTCAACAAAAGGAAGGACGATTGAAAAATCGGCTAAGTCCTAAAAACAGATTCCGCAAACTATCACTGTGGCTATGGATCTACAAAAGCGGCAAAAAAGGATTTAATCCAGACCTAGCGATGAATAGCAGAAAGAAAGAAAACGGAGTGGGGCTATCGCAGTCCACGCATTACGCGCGGCCGGCCCGCGTGCGGCGGTGGGACGAGAGCGCGATCTAAAAGTAACAATGGCGTCGAGATATGCTCGTGGAGGTGGTGCCGGAGCCCGGCTACAGCGGAGCCCCACTACGGCGGAACCCTACTACGACGATGAGCGATCTAAAGAGAAAGGAGAACTCACCGGAGATGTTGCGGTGACGGCGGAAGGAATCTAGTCCGTATCAGGGTGATGTAGCGGCCTGGTCGGTGCAGAAGCGAAGACGGCGCCAGACGACGAGGACGCTGGAGTGGCGGCGACAGGAGGAAGAAGAAGAGGCACGAGCGGGAGGATGGAAAACTCCGACCCGCATGGGTCATATTTAAAAAGGGGTTAAGGAAGGCGCGAAAATCTAGGCGACGACACCGTTTGACCGAGGCGTACGCCTCGATTCTCGGGATGGCAGTTAATGAAAGATTTGGTGGTACGTCAGCAGATCTCATGACGTCACGCCGAGTCATTTCCGGGCGACTCGCCAAAAAAACGGGAGAGAAGGATGAAGTGAGCAAGCTCAATTCAACCTGGGGCCTAATGTTGGGGATATGACCCGCCCCGGAGGCTCCGGGTCATGTTGCTGGCTTGTGAGCCGGCCCAAAGGTGAGCCATAAGACTGGTGGCCCAGGAAGATAGGCGGCTCAAGGTGTGGGCCGTACAAACGGGCCGGATGGAGAAGACCCAGGCGTGCAAGCCGACTCATAGACGGCTTGGACAGGAAGATAGAAAGAGACTCGGTTAGCAATTGTAACGACCCGGTGGTCCTGACCTCTTATATAAAGGCAGACCCGGGGCGACTTAGAGGTAGGTAATCGAGAACTAGGTCAAGCTTCTAGCTCCTTGTAATCGATACACAAGCAATACAAACACAAGCAGGACGTAGGCTATTACCTCGACTCGAGGGGCCGAACCTGGGTACATCCATGTCTTTCGTCCCAACTAACCCCTTTGAGTCCACCCCGTTAAGCGATGGCCTCGAATCCAAGTCCGTTCACCCGGACATCTGACGTGATAAAACCACGATAGCCGCCGTGGCTGCCCTCCACCACGACTGACGCTGTGGTCGACCCGAACCTCCTCAGGGCCCGGGGATGGCCCTGGCAGATGCGGCTCACCGCCCCGAGCGCGCCAGCAGTCAGAGCGCCGCTAGGGATGGCCGACGCTGCCCGGCTCTGCCTCCCCCGCTCCTCCTCTGCTTGAGCGGGAGGAGAAAGGAGGTCCTGACGGGCGGGGCCCGCGAGTCGGCGACCCAGCTGGTCGGGCCCAACGGTTTAAGTGGAGATGACCCAGGGATTGGCGCTTTCCCCGACCAAAGGCACATTCCGACGAATGCGCCATCGACGCGGCACCTGGCGTTGGCGTTGGGCCGGTCCAATGCGCCAGTGGCTATCTTGCACCCAGTGCGTGAATGGCCCATTGGGTAAAACCCCTTTTCCAATTTCTATTTTTTCAAAACTTGTAAAATTCATAATAAATTCATATGACCTCCAAGTTTGATGATTGAAATTTCTATATACTCCTAGAAATTCCACCTATCTAATGATACTACTCCCATAATTTTCCACCACAAGTCTCTGCCCCATTCATATTCAAATTCAAATTTGAAGTATTAAGAGCCCACCTTGTAAAATCTTTAGGTCATCCTTTGTAGCTCCAAATTGAGTGATTCAAGTCCCTAGGTATGTCTAAATTCATGCACTAAGTGGTGAGCATTTTTCCTTACACTTTTCTGCTCTGTCAATTATTGGGCCATTTCTTCACTTGTGACCCACTTTGCAAATCCCTAGAAAATTCATACCAACTCCAAATCAAGTGAAACCACTTCCCTCATGTTTCTAAAAGCATGCCCTATTTGTTGGGCCCATCCACTCCTTTTTACAAAAATATTTTTTGTGGACATCTTGTAGGATCATCATTTCCTTCATTTCCACCAATTCAAGACTCCCCCTTGATCCACATCCAATGAAACCTCCTTTTTTATTTTTCTGATGGCCATATATGTCGAAGAAAAATAAAACACCTATTTATAGAGTACCTTTATTTTCTTCTTGTTGTGTTGCTTATTGCGGTTGTTTCTGGTGATAGTTGATGAAATAGACGAAGTGCTAGGAGTGGACGACAAGCGTGTGAAGACCTCGAAGACTTGGATAAGCCAGGCAAGCAGCCCTTTGACCATGTTAAGAAACTTTTTATGCACAACATATATCACTTGTTGTTTTGATAATTAATCATGATGAGGTGTTCGGTTGCCTCCAATACTTTTGCCGTGGACACTTGCATCATGCATGACCCTACCACCTTATGAGGGTTATGCGGGTGGGTGTAGTTAGGATGCTAGTAGATGCTACACAAGTGGGTTTGGGATTTATGCATAGTGATGGAAAGGAAGAAATGATTTCAAATACTTTTTCGAAAACCTCGTCGGGTGCCACTAATGCCTGAGGGAGATGATGATAACTTGGGTGACCACTTGAGAAAGAAGTGGTGTACCGGAGCAAGTGAGTGTGTGTTTTCGAAAATGGATTATATTTAAGGTCTGCTGACCATCCCAACCATACATGCGCAACCATGATACCCCTTATGGGACGGGGCTTTGTTGATTACTATGGTGGGTACTGGCAAGGAGCCCGCATGACTAGTGGCGGGAGTGGCGTGGTCACTCTCGATACGGGGTCGTCCCGGAAGTGGAAGGCCATGCACTATATTTACAGGCACCGGGAACACCGTTGTGTGCCCTCATGGATGATACGTGTGATGTATATCATGAGGGATGGCACCAACGAGTGGACTCTTTGTTTAGTATCGCCATGGGAAAGGCGATGTTCGGGTGCTTACCTCGGGTATGTTATATACCGTGAGTCATGGATGACATGGAAGTTCCCCGAGTATTGTGGGTAAAGTGTGCAACCTATGCATAGTGTAGAACTATTCGAATAGCCGCGTCTGCGGTCATGGACAGTTGGAGGTCTTCTTAAACTACGTCCAGATGTCTTCACAAACTGGTGTGCGTGTGTTGGTGACACGGATGGTGCTTGGGCTAAGTCCGAAGACTTAGCATGACATTGAACTAAGTACGATGACTTAGCATAATGATTGAACATGGGATGTTCAACCCCTGTTTATGATGATATCTGTAACTTGTTCATATGGATATCTGTCAACTATTGACGCATGCTTACTTAGTTACTTGATCATGTCATTGCATTCAAAACTGGCTTTCCGCAAATTCCCTACTTAGTGCTACATCATGCATCATTATTACCTTGTTCCACAACTTGGGTTGCTTGCGAGTACATTCAAAGTACTCATTGGCTTGCCACTGGTTATTTAATTGTCCAGGCATGGAAGAACAGGAGTATGTTGAAAAGTTCGTTGGTGACGAGCATGCAAACTCGGACGCTTCCCAGTCAGAATGCCTGTAGGGTTAAGGAAGATGGCATGGGTTCACTCTATCGTTGAAGATTTCTTCTGAAAGTATATGAAGACTGGGCCCTAAAGGTCATACTTGAGTAAACCGGTATGTAATGGATGTAAGACTCCTGTTACTCAGTTTCTGTGTGTTTAGTGAGCATTGATCTCTAGGATCACTATGCACGTACATTCGGTGATCATGACTCGTGAGTCGGGGTCCCCACAAAGATGATATCAGAGCCATCCTAACTGTAGGAAGCCCTGAGTTAGCATGGATGTTAGTTAGGACAAAATCATTTTTCCAGACCCATCAAAATCACCCACAAAGCCTCTATATTTCTCGCGTCTCCTAAAATTCCAATGGAAGCAAAGTCTTTTGCCTTAGAACTTCCACCTCTTTTCTCTTAGCTCTCCTCATCTGCTTTTCAACAACTTTGCAATGGTCCCTACTACCCTTGTGCCCCTGACCATGGGATTCCTTACAATCCTCGTGGGTAACCTGGAAGGAAGCCCCCTTACTAGGCGATTGCTGACATATCTTGAACCCAAGTTTGCGACACTAGACAAGGAGCTACCAACAGAAGATACCTTCTCGAAGGATGAGGATGTCAAGACTTAGATGATAGTGACACCTCGACACACTCCCAGGGTGATGCCACCCTGTCCTTCGATGACCCGGGCACAAGACATGCAATGACATGATATGCATCACTAATAGAGTAACCTTGTCCTTTTTGTTGTTATATCGGTAACCACCGGTGCATGAGGACCTTGCCATTTGCTCCGCCTCACTATAGTGAGCAGGAAGATGGTCCTCATCATCTCCCGCTCTTGCTGCCGATAATATCATCAACGAGATCGACATGATACAACTCCACCATGCCTTGTCAATGACATCGCATAAAGGATTTCCTCCCTGGAACCCTCGATGTCTCAGAAGACAAGGAGGCATTGTCACGATTACGAGGACGCCAGAAGACCCTATCTACAATAGTTGTGAAGAATCACCTCGTCATCAACTCACCAGACCTAAAGTCGTCCAGGACTCTTCAGGCGCAACTAGGATCGTTTCGACGAACAACAACCGAAGACATAGCGAAACATGAGGAAGACCCAGAAGACTAAGCGGGCTCCTCTCCAAGACACGAAGCAGCATGACTAATGAGTCCGAGAACCCCTAGGGTAGGATTGGTCGTGTGTCCCCCATGCGAAGTCGAGTCCGTATGATGGTTCAGATGGAACCATGATGTGTGTTGCTTGTTTTTCCTATTTGTGCTTTGATGTAAGTCACACTTTTGCCCTAGGA
Organism: Hordeum marinum; assembly: GCA_022496015.1. Lineage (NCBI taxonomy): Eukaryota > Viridiplantae > Streptophyta > Magnoliopsida > Poales > Poaceae > Hordeum > Hordeum marinum. The sequence goes on from CM039672.1 coordinate 117,488,280, forward strand.
AACAAGTGTGCGACTATATCACCTACCTTACCTTGATGTTTGTGTTCAGCCTTTTTGGCACTTGCTTGATTGCACTTGCACTATACCACCCCCTTAGGCACGCTCCTCTATGCTACTTTCCCCCTTCCCAATCTCGTCAACTGAAGACCGGCAAGACAAGATGCAACAAGGATCCACCTCGATGGACAGCTAGTGTCGAAGACTGTGACTACAACGTACTCAACGAAACACAACCCCGTAGAGTTATGCTTTTCCCTCAGGATTAGAAACCCCTCCCTTGCCCAACCTAGACCTCACAAGCTCCCCCAGCACAAGCCTCTGATCACGTGTTTAATACATGGATTTTCTAGAGCACTTATTGAGCTTCAATAACTCCTTCTTAGCACTGGGATCATTATGGAGCTAGTGATCATAGTGAACAAACATCCTTCATTCCTATGCCAGCACTAAACCTTGATGCCATAGGATGGATCATTCTGAGGATATACTATTCATGGACAATGATTTGATTTAGACATAATAGATATCCCGAGGAAGTAGTTGAGACCCTTTTGTGGACTACGAGGTTTTATGTTAGTGAGTGGACTTGGTGGATCAAGTTGATAGAGTAGCATAACTTACTTCTCCCTTGAGTCAATTGGATCTAGAAAGACCCCGTTCACCCATAGACCAAGTCAACGGTGCAATCAAAGACATGTCATCAGACACTTCAAGATCCAAAAGGGAAACTACGCCGGAGCAGAAGCAACATGGAACGTGAAGACTTCCTTACCTCTGAGTTTTCGCATCTCTGCTATGCCTAGCCTAGGAATCTCGGGGACAAGATTCTTGTAAGGGGGTAGGTCTGTCACACCCTGTGTTTTGCTTCTCATGACTAAGTTCACATGACTCAAAAATTAGGGCCAATTAAAACTTTTTGTGTGCATTTGAATGCTTGACTTGTGTGTGATTTGCTTGCTTGTCTCTTTGTTTGCTAGTGCTCTATAATTAATAAACCATCCCTCCTAGTCTCAAAAATCTTTTACTTGATCCCCACTATTGTCCAATGATCATGCCATGTGAATAGGACTTAATTATTTTTTTACAAAATATAATTTTGGCTAAAAGGCATTTACTCAAATTAGGTTTTCAAAACCCCTTGATTTGAGATTTGCACTGCAAGTTCCCAAATTCGGTGGATCCTTTTTCCCCAAATGCTCTATTTGAAACCCACTATATATATAACTTCCCAAAACCACAAAATATTATTTTAAAAGATTATTTTCATATTTTAGTTAAAAGCTTTTTCTTAAGGCCATAAATGGTCTTTTATAGGGAAACATTATTTAAATGCTTTAAAAATATTTGAGAAAATTTATGAAAACTCAGTGGACATATATTGTCAATATATAAGAGTTTCAACACATGATAATGTTCCAAATATTGGACAAACCCCTTCAAAACAATTTCTGCCCATTCCAAGAATTTGAAATATTTCTATAAGAAATATTCTCAAATAAATCCAGGAAAGTTGTAGAATGTCACATATGATATATCTGGTCATCTTGACAAGTCTCATCTCAATTCCAATTATTTTGGTTCACCAAAATATCCTAAAACCATTCCTGTCCAGAGCCAAATTTGATCAACTTTACATTGTGAAGTACCTTCTATTGATCCGAAACTTTGTGGGCATGCTCTATTACCCAAATGATGATGCTACACTAAGTGGTGCATCAAGGAGAATAGATTTGCAGACCTAAATCTACAGAAACCTAATTCTCTTGATTTCTAGGGGTTACAAAGTTTATATTATCAACTTTCTTCATTTGAGTTGAAAACTTGTGATCAGGACCAAATGTACTTACCCTTTACCCCTGGTAAATCTCAAGGTCATAGGATTCCCCTGCCTAGCCCAATCACATCTCAAACACCTTCAGCCATAAACTTGGGGACGAGCAAAGTGTGACAGCCCAAGTGTTGTCCGTACTTTTTATGGCATGTCACCCATTGTATGAACCTTGTGTCATGAGATATGATATGAATTGTACCTAGTCATCCATGTGTGGTTTTGCATTCATGCATCATGCATCATTTCATCCATCATGCCTTGTCTTTCTTGTTGTGTATGTGTCCTTGAATGATGTGATGGGTGTGAGTGTGACATGAGTTGTGATGTGGTTGGTGTGGTTGGATCATGTGTGCAACCCCCTTCTCTTCCCTCTCTTTCTTTTCATTCAAAACCCCAACCTAATGCCTTTTATTCCATGATATTTTCATAGCAGAATTAACTTGCAGATTAAAATGTTTAAAAATGTTCAAGAGGTAGCCCTATTCATATTAATAATTTAGAGTGTGGTTCTTTTGATGTTTGGGGTTTGTATGATTTTGTGTTTAAATAAAACAGGGGCTGTATTTAAAATATTTAAAATTAATTTCCCTAAAAATTGTCCCAACATTTTATATAAATAGAGCGTATTATTTTTTCTTCACAAAATATTTGTGTTTGCACCAGACCCCTTTTATTTTTCTCTGGGCTTTTTCTTTTGTGGGGTTGTGTTCTCAAAAGGTTTTAAAACCCTTTTCTGTTTTGTTTTGAGAGAGAGAGAGAGAGAGCAGTATGGGCCTTCCCCGCGGCCCAGCCCGCGCGAGGGAATGGTCACCTGCTCCGTGAGGCTGCCCGTCAGGTTCAGACAGTGGGGAGCGCGTCTGCCCTCGCCTTTTCCGTCGAGCGTTGCTGTCTGTCCCATCGCCTATTTAGTCCCTCGGCGTGCGTGCCCCCTCGCCTAGGGTTCCTCTTCTCTCCGTCACCGCCGCAGCTCCCATCTCTCCCTCCATTGCTCTCCCACCTATCTTATTTCCCCCTGCCAGGTAAGGTTCAGAGTGAGGAGCAGAGAGGTGTAGTTAGTCGCCAGCGACCAGTTCGTCGTCTTCGTCGAGCCTGGAGTCAATCATGGCGTTCAGGAGCTCGGGGGTGGTCCCCGCATTCGTTCCCTGCCACTAGGAGCCCCGGAGGAGCTCTACAGCATCGACCTTGTCTTCGTCTTCATCGGCGACGTCCGCGTCGTCGTCGTCCTCTGCTTCCTCTTCATCATCGCCGCATCCCCGACCCCTCCGTCGTCTCCTTCTCGTCCGTTTCATCGTCACCTCTCCCAAGGTGAGCAACCTGTCCCTGTAGCACCCCCTTCTCCCCGCGTAGCTCGTCGGTAGTCGCCGCCGCATCAGTCATCGCCGGTTGCAAGGCGGGTGCTTGCCGCTCGCCTCCTTCCTCCTCACTGCAAGGTGAGTAGGGGAATGGAACCGTGGATGTCCCCTGGTGCGTGAGAGACGCTTGTATCGCCGGATCTGCCGGGATTGCTTGGGATTGTTGCCACCTTTTGCTTGTCACCGTGGTTTTTTAGTTTCGTCAGTGTTGTGTGAGTGCGCGTGTATTAGAGCTGCGGTGCCCTCCTCTGTTAACGCCAGCGCCCGTAGCCGAGTGGTGTGGGCTCAGGGAAAGACCAGGAGGTCTGGGGTTCGATTCCGAACCCCTTCCCCTTTTTTTTCTTGTTGTTTGTTGTTTGTTTTATTTTGTTTTTCTTCTTCCTATGTATGTATGTGTGTGTATAGATGCTATTCTTGCATGTATGGGTGTTTTTCTTTTCTGTTCATATGTGTAAATATATGTGTAGATGCATGTGTATGTGGTGTATTGTGGTTGCATGTATGTGTGTGAGTGGAGCATGTGTGTATATCTATGTGATATACATGCGTGTGTAGTGTGTATGTGTATGTGTGTGTTTGATGCATACACACATAGGTGTGGGGTAGGTGCTTGTGCATGTGTGTTGCACACATGTGTAGTGTGTGTAGGGGTGGTGCAAGTATTTGAGCATGTGTGTGTGAATGAGTGTCATGTGCATATGCATGTGCATATATGCCTTGTGCATATATGTGCGCATATGTGTGTGGATGAACACCCACATACCCATGAGCTTGTGAATGTGAGGGTATGTGCCATATGCTTATGCATACATGGTGCATGTGAGTGTATGTGTGGGTGAATACCCCCTTCTTGGGTGGAATGTTCATAGTGGTGTTTGTGCTCATATGCCTTGGGCATATATAGAGCTTGTGAAGACTTGCTTGTAGTGGGAGTGTGTAGGGTGTATGTGTGGGGGGGGGGGGACTAGTGGGTTTCCCCAATTGATAACCTCTTTGTTGTATTTGTTCTTGTTTGTAATTTTTTAGCTCATTTCCATCTCTATCTAAGTTTACAATCTGGTTATAATCATTTATGCCATGTTAATTAGAGCAATGTTTCACTTATGAGAATAGGTGGTAGTTCTTGCTATCTTGCTTGTGCCTTGTTGTTTCACATGAACATATGAGTATGACACATTATTTTGGGGTAGGAAGAGCCAATGAATCCATTGGTACTTTCAGATTTCACTTTTGAGCAAGTTCATAAAACTGTCATTTCTGGTGAGATGCCACTTTGCCATTTTTGCATGATTTAATTCATGATTGCTTTGGGGCATGTGCCAACTAGGAAGTGCTAGTGTTTTGTATCTAGTATGCCATGGTATTTTTTTAACATGAGAATCACCCACATAAGTGGTAAACATGCTGCTAAGTTGCCTACTTGATGTTTCTGTTTCAGCATGCTAAAAACTACTAAGTCTGAGAATCTGCTGTTATTTTTATGCCATGTAGAGTGGATGGTATCTTGTGATGTGTTGTGAATTTGAGCATGTTCACTGCTAGTGTTTTGGAGTAGATGTTTTCTACTACCATCCTGTTAATTTTCATGCCAAGAGGTGCTCTCTAGCATATTTAACTTCTGCTGTCAACTTGCTACTTTATTAACTCAGATTCCAGAGAACTGTTATTTTCACCAAGTCCCAGAAAAAACTGTTTCATCTTGTCAACTTGATAGCTTCATGCTTATTGATATGTGCCTCCCTTTCTGTATGTGTAGTTGGATAAGTTGATGTATATATCATGGAGTTTCTGTCAATACCTTGCTTGTGGCTGTAGGATTCTTGTAGCTCAAATTGTGGGCTGTGTAAGTTGCTATGTTGCTGTTTTGTGGCAGATTGTGGGTTTTATTGTTTTGTGACTTGTGGGAGTTATGCTCCATGGAATTGTTTGATCTTTGAGTCTATTGTGGTTGGTATTTCATTTACTAACCAGTGGCTACCTTGGAATGCCAAGAATTAGCCCATGCTATTGGTTGTATTGAGTTTTGCCTTCGTACCTTGTCGTGAGCCTATCGTGAGAACCGTAACTCCGTTTCTTGTGTTCTTTATATGCATTTCTATCGATTTTGCATGATGCATACATATTTGCCATGTTCATGCATGTTTAAATAACTTATCATGTGGTTCTGTCCAGAATCATTAATAAACAAACTTTGCATGTGAAACATGACTAGTTTTTGGTTGCCATGTTAAATTCTTCTAAATGGATCATGCATCATCTTGTTTGTGCATTGCACCTTGGTTAGATTTTTATTGTTGCTGTTTCTATTGGATAGACGCGAGTGTTGAGACTGAGTACGAGGACCCAGGAGAGTACTACTACGAGGATCCCGCTACTTGTTCCGCTGAAGAACCAACAACCAAGATGATCGTACCCGGATCCCGATACTATTTTCGCTTGCTAGTTTCTCGCTCTTATCGTTACAATTGCGCTACCTACCACTTGACATCAGCCTCCTAATTGCCATGACAGCCTCTAACCCTCCACATCCTAGCAAACCTTTGATTCGCTAAGTTACCGCTGCTTAGCCCCTCTTATAGCGTTCTAGTTGCAGGTGCAGGTTGTTCCATGTGATAACATGGATTTGGATATCACCATATTATCTGATATTTAATTTAATGCACATATATATCTTGGTATTAGTGGAAGGCTTGGCCTTATGCTAGGTGTTTTGTTCCGCTGTTACCGCCATAGTTCTTGTTACCGGTGTTATGGTTTCCATATTTTGCGCTCCTAACACGCTCGGGGTTGTTATGGGGACCCCTTGTTTATTCGGTTGAGATTAAAACTTGTCTGGCAAGACCCGACATTGGTACTACATTTTCTTAACAACTTAATAAAATTGCATAGGGCCTTGCAAACCCGTGGATAATTAATCAACCCCCGGGTCAGTGCTCTGTATGAGTGTTGGTCCAACCCAGAGCAGCTTATTAACGCCACCCGGGGCAACTCGGTGATTGGCGTGGTAACCATCGCTCACCTGCCGTGTCCTGAGAATGAGATACGTGGCTCTTATTGGGTTCGTCGACACGTCGGGAGGTCTTGCTAGATTTGTTTTACCTTTATCGAATGTCTTGCGTGTGGAGTCTGACTTTCTTCGGGTTTTCTCGAGGTGTTGGAATTCCTTTGGAATTACCTATGATGACCGCGAGATCCGTGGTCGAGGCTATTCCCGCAGAGTGTGGTTAATGATGGACTAGTTGGAGCACTCCTGCAGGGTTAAATCTTTTCGAGAAGCCGTGCCTGCGGTTATGTGGCAACTTGGATATTTGTTTAACACCCGGTTATAGTAAACTTTAAGTAAACTCTAATAAAATACACCAACTGTGTGAGTAACCGTGATCGTCTCTGCTCGTGAACATGATCCGGGAGAGAACATGGTGGGGTTATGATTGACGTAATTAAGTGTTCAGGATCTCATAGAGATCATACTAGATTCGATCGTCATCGTAGGCCACTCATATTTATTTCATGTTTCGTAAGTTAGTCACCATATATGCTTAGCGCTGCTGCAAACTAAACACTTACCCCATCCCAACCTTTAAGCTTGAATAGTCTCGGTACCCGGGAGCTTGATTGTTGAGTCCTTGTGGCTCACAGGTTACTACAACCCTCCAGATACAGGTATAGATGAGTATGTGCAGGATAATCTTACCCAGCGCCAGTGGGAATATGATGAGGAAAAAGGCAGGATGTACGTGACGTACCCGGATGAGTAGAGGACCATGGTCATGATCTTTGGGATAGCGAGATAGTATCATTTGCATCTGTTTTTATCATTTGATTTTGTCCGTAGTCGGACCCTTTCTTCATCTTGATGATTTGAACTCTGTGTGGATTGTAATTTAGCATGTGGCGAGTCTAAGCCAACTTGTATAATCATCTCTTTTATAATGTATGATGCAATGTTACTATACTTGCGAACGGCAAGATGCGCCTATATCCCTTGCGTGGCCCTCGTGTCTTAAAATGGATAGGCGCGCATCTTGGGCGTGACAAGTTGGTATTAAGAGCCATACGACCATAGGAGCCTTTGCTTGATCGAACTTGGCCGAGTCAAGTCTAGTAAAATTATTTTGAGTCTAGTTATATCGGAGAGTAGGATTCTTTTTACTCCTCTTCTATGCTCTGGTGAGTTATTTTACTTAGGAATTTTTATTCTACTCCTCTTCTCGCTGAAAATACAAATTTAGGATCACGCGGGTATTTTGGAGTCTATATGATACCGATGTGACAGGGTTCTGTCTTGGTGCCTCCTGTCTGACTTGATTTCTTTCGGGGAGTCGAGCTCTAGGGAATGTTGGCACATCGTTATCATTCAGCTTCCTTGATATCTTAGGACGGAGAGTGTTCGGAATTACTTCAATACTTATCGTGGTGAGATAAGGTCGGAGTCACCCAGTACTGGGGAGGCATCCGGGGTACCACCATGGTTTAGTATCGTTGTGAGTTCGAGGATTAAAGTTAGATGAAGTTGCGAAAGCCTCTGGTTATGTGAAGGATGGATACAGTTGGGGTGTAGGATTGTTAGTTGTGTGAGATATTTCCTCCTTGTATCCCCCGCACCGGATTGCATAACCAGAAAGTTTTTGGAAGTTCATAGGTGGGAAATCGTGTAGTTATCTAGGATCATCTTCTTCAGATGTATGTGGGCTTATACATTTGTTCCGAGCACTTAGCTCAATACTTTTGTGTTATTGCAAGTGGCTTCTAATTTCTGATGATGTTATCATAAACCAAAGAAGCATTCTTACTAATTTTTCAGTAGGAAGGCTGTGTTGTTATTTGTTCATTTCTTTGTAGCATTTGATTCAGTTCTGATTCATCTTATGAATGAGGTGCTGATGCGTGTCCATCTTCAGGATGCCTCCACCAACTCGCAACAATCTGGGTTGTGGAGAGGAGCAGACTGATGTTCCACCACCACACCCGTCGCCGCCTCCTCCACCTCCTCCTCCAGAAGCTTGGCAAGCTGTGATGGCCGCAACCAATGAGAACACTCAGATGTTGCTCAGGCTGTTGCAAGAAAGGGAGCAGGGTCAGCAAGGTTTTCAAGGGAATTTTCAGAATCAGCCTCAGTTTGCGACACTCAATCGGTTCCTTGCCAACCAGCCCAAGTCTTTCACCTGTTGTGAGTAGCCTCTTGATGCTGATGATTGGCTTTGTGATATGAGTAAGCATTTTGAGTGCAACAATGTCAGGCCAGAAGACTTCATCAGATTTGCATCGTTCCAGCTCAAGGGTCAAGCAGTTAATTGGTGGCAGCAATACAAGGATTCCAGGGGCGATCGTGTTGTTACTTGGGACGATTTCCGTCATGACTTTAGGGCTCATTACATTCCGACAAGCTTTGTCGAGGAGATGCGTGAGAAGTTCAGGCACCTGAAGCAGGGAAGCAAGTCTGTCTACTAGTACAACGTCAAGTTCCAGAATCTAGCCCGTTATGCCAAGTAAGATGTTCCAGATGACAAGGCTATGCTCTATCAGTTCAGAGGTGGTCTCAAGGATGAGCTTCTGCCAGGCCTAGTTGTTCAAGAGCCTCGTGAGTTTGATCAGTTCTATAACATGGCTTTGGAGGTCGAGGCAACCCAGCTCAAGTTGGAGAACTCTAAGAAGCATTCAAGGGATTCATATTCTTCTTCTTCCAGCTCTCAGATGGTTCCCAAGCAGCAGAAGTATTGGGTGCCAAATCCTCCTCCATTTCGTCCTCCTCAGCAGCAGAAGCACTTTGGTGGTCGTGGTCCTTCCCACCCACCCAACCCATGATTCCAGCAGAGACCCCAGGCGTCCAAGGGAGTTCTTATTCCTCCTCCATGCAATGTTCGTCCGCTTTCTGAGGTGACTTGTCACAAGTGTGGTCAGAAGGGCCACTATGCAAACAAGTGCAACCAGCGGCGTTTCCGACTCCTCCTCCTATCAAGCCTCCAGGCAATGCTATGGTGAAGCATAATCCCAAGCCAGTCAGAGTGAATACGGTGAATGCAGCTGAAGCAGAGCAGTCTCATGATGTGATTATGGGTAATCTCTCAGTTAATGATTTTCCTGCAAAAGTTTTGTTTGATTCTAGTGCATCGCATTCATTCATATCCAAGCCTTTTGTCGCTATGCATGAGTTTTCAATATAGCATTTATCTAGTCCTTTTCGTGTGGTTTCTCCGGGGATGTGCATGAGTTCGCATATGATTGTTCCAGATGCTTCTATAAAGATGGGCAATTATTCTTTTCTGGCTTCTCCAATTGTTCTCGGTAATTCGAACATTGATCTCATTATGGGCATGGACTTCCTGGCTATGAATAAAGCTCATATTGATTGTAAAGCAAAAGAAGTCAAGCTGACTCATCCTTCAGAAGACGTGATTATTTTCGCGGCTCGCGATGACACTATCTGTATCTTTGCTCTTAATGAGAAGGGTGAAATCTCGGTGATTTCTCAAATTCTGGTGGTTTGTGAGTATGAAGATGTCTTTCTAGAAGAATTGCCAGGAATGCCTACGCACCGGCCAGTCGAGTTCGTGATTGATCTCGAGCCCGGAACTGAAGCGGTCTGCAAGCGCCCGTATAAACTTGGCCCCGAAGAGCTTAAAGAGTTGAAGAAGCAGCTAGACGAGCAAGAACGTCTGGGTCTGATCAAACCAAGTTCTTCTCCATGGGGTTGTGGAGTTTTGTTTGTCAAGAAGAAAGATGGCATGGATCGTCTTTGTGTCGACAACTGTCCATTGAACAAGAAGACAATCAGAAACAAGTACCCACTTCCCAACATCAATGAGTTGTTTGAACAACTGAAAGGTGCCAAGGTTTTCTCGAAGCTTGATCTTCGCATGGGTAATCATCAGATTCGCATTTGCGAAGAAGACATTCCTAAGACCGCTTTCAGGACGAGTTTTGGCTCTTATGAGTACACCGTCATGTCGTTTGGTCTTGCGAATGCTCCTCCAACCTTCTCAAGAATGATGAATTTCATTTTCTCTCCTTTCAAGAATGAGTTTGTATTGTTCTATCTGAATGATATCCTTGTGTTCTCGGATACAGAAGAAGAGCATGCAGAGCATCTCCGCCTTGTGCTTGACAAGTTAAGAGAGCATCGATTCTATGCCAAGTTTTCCAAGTGTGATTTTTGGCTCAATGAAGTGGTGTACCTTGGGCAGGTGATCTCTGCCGAGGGAATTAAAGTGCACCCTGAGAAAGTTGAGGCAATCTTCAAGTGGGAACCTCCTCAGAATGTGAAGCAGCTTCGGAGTTTCCTCGGGCTTGCTAGCTATTGCAGAAGATTCATGGAGAAGTTCTCTCAAATTGCTAAGCCTCTGTCCAATCTCCTTCAAAAGAGTGTCAAGTATGTTTGGTCTCCTGAGTGTGATGTAGCGTTCAATACGCTCAAGCAGAGACTGACTTCAGCTCCACTTCTTGTTCCTCTCGAGCAGTCTAAGCCTTTCCAAGTATTCTGTGATGCTTCTCTCCAAGGTCTTGGTGGTGTTCTCATGCAAGATAAGAATATTGTTGCTTATACCTCGCGTCAGTTGAAGCCTGTCGAGAAGAGCTACCCCACTCATGATCTTGAGTTGGTAGCAGTTGTGCATGCTCTAATGACTTGGAGGCATTTGCTGTTGGATAGACCAGTTGAGGTGTACACCAATCACAAGAGCTTGAAGTACATTTTCACTCAACCCAATCTCAATCTTCGGTAGTCTTGTTGGGTGGAAATGCTTGAGGACTTCAATCCAAGAATTGAGTATACTCCTGGGAAAGCAAATGTCATTGCAGACGTGCTCAGCCGTAAGGCGTACTGCAATAGTCTCATCTTGAAGCCTCTTCAGCCTGAGCTTTGTGAAGCCTTCCGCAAGCTCAACCTTCAGATGATTCCGCAAGGATTTCTTGCAAATCTTCTAGTCTCTCCGACTTTGGAAGATCAGGTTTGCCAAGTGCAGCTTCTTGACGCTATGGTGAAGAAAGTGAAGAAAGGTGTGGCCAAGAGCATTCCGACGTATAAGTGCTTTCGCGTTGATGACAAAGATATCTTGTTCTTTGAGGACCGTCTTGTGGTTCCAAAAGGTGATCTCAGAAAGGTTATCATGGACGAAGCACATAATTCTCTTCTATCCATTCATCCAGGCAGTTCAAAGATGTATCAGGATCTCAAGCAAACCTTCTAGTGGACTCGCATGAAACATGAGATTGCTCAGTTCGTGAACGAGTGTGATGTTTGTCGCAGAGTGAAGGCGGGGCATCAATGTCCAGCAGGTCGTCTTTAGCCTTTGCCTATCCCAAAGTGGAAATTCGATCATGTGGAGATGGATTTCGTCATTGGGTTTCCGAAGTCCAAGAGAGGCAACGATACCATCTTTGTGGTTATCAACAAGTTGTCAAAAGTTGCTCATTTCCTGCCAGCCAAAGAATCTATCTCGGCAGCTCAGCTTGCAGAGGTGTATACGTCAAGGATAGTGTCTTTGCATGGTATTCCTCAGCTCATCTCGTCTGACCGTGGAAGCCTCTTTACTTCCAAGTTTTCAGAGTCCTTTCAGACTGCTATGGGTACCAAGATCTGTTTCAGCACTATGTTCCATCCGCAGACAAGTGGTCAAGTTGAGAGAGTCAATCAGATCCTTGAAGATATGCTCAGAGCCTGTGTGATTTCGTTCGGCATGAAGTGGGAAGACTGCCTTCCATGTGCTGAATTCTCATACAACAATAGCTTTCAAGCTAGCTCAGGCAAGGCCCCTTTCGAGATTCTCTACGGCAGAAAGTGTCGTACCCCGCTTAACTGGTCTGAAACCGGTGAGCATCAGATATTGGGCAATGACATGATCACTAAAGCAGAAGAAATGTGCCATGTCACTCGCAAGAACCTCAAAGCAGCTCAGTCCTGACAGAAAAGTTATTACGATAACAAACATCGGGATGTTTCCTTCCAAGTGGATGATCTAGTCTATCTCAGAGTCTCTCCCATGAAGGGCACTCAGCGGTTTGGAATTAAAGGGAAGTTGGCTCCTCGTTTCGATGGTCCTTTCAAAGTTGTTGGCAAGAGAGGTGGTATTGCATATCAACTAGAGCTTCCTCCAAATTTCGCGAACGTGCACGATGTCTTCCATGTTTCTCAGCTCCGGAAATGCTTCAAGACTCCGGAGCGAACCATTGACCTCCAAGACATCGATCTCCAAGAAGATTTCTCTTATCATGAGCATCCAGTTGCAATTCTTGAAGAAACTGAGCGTAAGACTCGCAACAAGTCTATCAAATTCCTCAAGGTGAAGTGGTCTCATCATTTCGACAAAGAAGCTACTTGGGAACGCGAGGACCTTCTCCGTTCCGAATTTCCAGATTTCTTTCGTTCCTAGATCTCGGGTCGAGATCCTCTTGTAGTGTGGGAGAGTTGTGACAGCCCAAGTGTTGTCCCTACCTTTTACGACATGTCACCCATTGTATGAACCTTGTGTCACGAGCTATGATATGAATTGCACCTTGTCATGCATGTGTGGTTTTGTATTCATGCATCATGCATCATTTCATCCATCATGACTTGTCTTGCTTGTTGTGTATGTGTCCTTGAATGATGTGATGGGTGTGAGTGTGACATGAGTTGTGATGTGGTTGGTTATGGTTGGATCATGTGTGCAACCCCCTTCTCTTCCCTCTCTTTCTTTTCATTCAAAACCCCAACCTAATGCCTTTTATTCCATGATATTTTCATAGCAGAATTAACTTGCAAATTAAAATGTTTAAAAGTGTTCAAGAGGTAGCCCTATTCATATAAATAATTTAGAGTGTGGTTCTTTTGATGTTTGGGGTTTGTATGATTTTGTGTTTAAATAAAATAGGGGCTGTTATTTAAAATATTTAAAATTACCTGCCCTAAAAATTGTCTCAACATTTTATATAAATAGTGCATATTATTTTTTGTTCACAAAATATTTGTGTTTGCACCAGACCCCTTTTATTTTTCTCTGGGCTTTTTCTTTTGTGGGGCTGTGTTCTCAAAAGGTTTTAAAAACCTTTTCTATTTTGTTTTGAGAGAAAGAGAGAGCAGTGTGGGCCTTCCCCGCGGCCCAGCCCGCGCGAGGGAACGGTCACCTGCTCTGTCAAGCTGGCCGTCAGGTTCAGAGAGTGGGGAGCGCGTCCGTCGTCGCCTTTTCCGTCGAGCGTCGCCATCTATCCCATTGCCTATTTAGTCCCTCGGCGTGCATGCCCCCTCGCCTAGGGTTCCTCTTCTCTCTGCCGCCGCTGCAGCTCCCATCTCTCCCTCCCTTGCTCTCCCTCCTCTCTTCTTTCCCCCTGCCAGGTATGGTTCAGAGTGAGGAGCAGAGAGGTGCAGTAAGTCGTCAGCGACCAGTTCGTCATATTCGTCGAGCCTGGCATCGATCATGGCGTCCAAGAGCTCGGGGGTGGTCCCCGCATTCGATACCCGCTGCTAGGAGCCCCAGAGGAGCTCTGCAGTGTCGACCTCGTCTTCGTCTTTGTCGGTGCCGTCCGCATCATCATCGTCTTCTGCTTCCTCTTCGTCGTCGCCGCGTCCCCGACCCCGTCTGTCGTCTCCTTCTCGTCCGGTTCGTCGTCACCTCTCCCAAGGTGAGCAACCGGTCCCTGTAGCCCCCCGTTCTCCCCGCGTAGCTCGTCAGTAGTCGCCGCTGGTTGTAAGGCGGGTGCTTGCCGCTCGCCTCCTTCCTCCTCACCACAAGGTGAGCAGGGGAATGGAACCATGGATGTCCCCTGGTGCGTGAGAGCCGCTTGTGTCACCGGATCTGCCGTGGATCACTAGGGATTGTCGCCGCCGTTTGCCTGTCACAGATGTCGCCGTGGTTTTTTAGTTTCGTCAGTGTTGTGTGAGTGCGCGTGTATTAGAGCTGCGGTGCCCTCCTCTATTAACGCCAGTGCCCGTAGCTGAGTGGTGTTGGATCGGGGGAAAGACCAGGAGGTCTGGGGTTTGATTCCGAACCCCTTCCCCTTTTTTCTTGTTGTTTGTTTTTTTGTTTTATTTTGTTTTTCTTCTTCCTCTGTATGTATGTGTGTATAGATGCTATTCTTGCATGTATGTGTGTTTTTCTTTTCTGTTCATATGTGTATGTATATGTGTAGGTGCATGTGTATGTGGTGTATTGTGGTTGCATGTATGTGTGTGAGTGGAGCATGTGTGTATATCTATGTGATATACATGCGTGTGTAGTGTGTATGTGTATGTGTGTGTTTGATGCATACACACATAGGTGTGGGGTAGATGCTTGGGCATGTGTGTTGAACACATGTGTAGTGTGTGTAGGGGGGTGCAAGTATTTGAGCATGTGTGTGTGAATGAGTGTCATGTGCATATATGTGCGCATATGTGTGTGGATGAATACCCACATACCCATGAGCTTGTGAATGTGAGGGTATGTGCCATATGCTTATGCATACATGGTGCATGTGAGTGTATGTGTGGGTGAACACCTCCTTCTTGGGTGGAATGTTCATAGTGGTGTTTGTGCTCATATGCCTTGGGGATATGTAGAGCTTGTGAAGACTTGCTTGTAGTGGGAGTGTGTAGGGTGTATGTGTGTGTGGGGACTAGTGGGTTTCCCCACTTGATAACCCCTTTGTTGTATTTGTTCTTGTTTGTAATTTGTTATCTCATTTCCATCTCTACTAAGTTTACAATCCGCTTATAATCATTTATGCCATGTTAATTAGAGCTACGTTTCACTTATGAGAATAGGTGGTAGTTTTTGCTATCTTGCTTCTGCCTTGTTGTTTCACCTGAACATATGAGTATGACACATGACTTTGGGGTAGGAAGAGCCAATGAATCCATTGGTGCTTTCAGATTTCACTTTTAAGCAAGTTCATAAAACTGTCATTTCTGCTGAGATGCCACTTTGCCATTTTTGCATGATTTAATTCATGATTGCTTTGGGGCATGTGCCAACTAGGAAGTGCTAGTGTTTTGTATCTAGTATGCCATGGTATTTTTTTAACATGAGAATCACCCATATAAGTGGGAAACATCCTGCTAAGTTGCCTACTTGATGTTTCTGTTTCAGCATGCTAAAAACTACCAAGTCTGAGAATTTGTTATTATTTTTATGCCTTGTAGAGTGGATGGTATCTTGTGATGTGTTGTGAATTTGAGCATGTTCAGTGCTAGTGTTTTGGAGTAGATGTTGTCTACTACCATCCTGTTAATTTTCATGCCAAGAGGTGCTCTCTAGCATATTTAACTACTGCTTCAACTTGCTACTTTATTAACTCAGATTCCAGAGAACTGTTATTTTCACCAAGTCCCAGAAAAAACTGTTTCATCTTGTCAAATTGATAGCTTCATGCTTATTGATATGTGCCTCCCTTGCAGTTTGCATAATTGTATAAGTTGATGTATATATCATGTAGTTTCTGTCAATACCTTGCTTGTGGCTGTAGGATTCTTGTAGCTCAAGTTGTGGGCTGTGTACGTTGCTATATTGCTGTTTTGTGGCAGATTGTGGGTTTTATTATTTTGTGACTTGTGGGAGCTATGATCCATGGAATTGTTTGATATTTGAGTATATTGTGGTTGGTTTTTCATTGCCTAACCAGTGGCTACCTTTGAATGCCAAGAATTAGCCCATGGTATTGGTTTTCTTGAGTTTTGCCTTCGTACATTGTCATGAGCGTATCGTGAGAACCGTAACTCCGTTTCTTGTGTTCTTTATATGCATTTCTATCGATTTTGCATGCTGCATACATATTTGCCATGTTCATGCATGTTTAAATAACGTATCATGAGGTTCTGTCTAGAATCATTAATAAACAAACTTTGCATGTGAAACATGACTAGTTCTGGGTTGCCATGTTAAATTCTTCTAAATGGATCATGCATCATCTTGTTTGTGCATTGCACCTTGGTTGGATGTTTATTGTTGTTGTTTGTATTGGGTAGACGCGAGTGTTGAGACTGAGTACGAAGACCTAGGAGAGTACTACTACGAGGATCCTGCTACTTGTTCCGTTGAAGAACCAACAGGCAAGATGATTGTACCCGGATCCCGATACTATTTTCGCTTGCTAGTTTCTCTCTCTTATCGTTACAATTGCGCTACCTACCACTTGACATCAGCTTCCTAATTGCCATGACAGCCTCTAACCCTCCACATCCTAGCAAACCTTTGATTGGCTAAGTTACCGATGCTCAGCCCCTCTTATAGCGTTCTAGTTGTAGGTGCAGGTTGTTCCATGTGATAACATGGATTTGGATATCACCATATTATCTGCTATTTAATTTAATGCACATATATATGTTGGTATTAGTGGAAGGCTTGGCCTTATGATAGGTGTTTTGTTCCGCTGTTACCATCATAATTCTTGTTACCGGTGTTATGGTTTCCAAATTTTGTGCTCCCAACACACTCGGGGTTGTTATGGGGACCCCCTTGTTTATTCGGTTGAGATTAAAACTTGTTTGGTAAGTCCCAACATTGGTACTACATTTTCTTAACAAGTTAATAAAATTGCATAGGGCCTTGCAAACCCGTGGATAATTAATCAACCCCCGGGCCAGTGCTCCGCATGAGTGTTGGTCCAACGCAGAGCAGCTTATTAACGCCACCCGGGGCAACTCGGTGATTGGCATGGTAACCATCGCTCATTCATCGTGTCCTGAGAATGAGATATGCGGCTCTTATCGGGTTCGTCGACACGTCGGGAGGTCTTGCTGGATTTGTTTTACCTTTATCGAATGTCTTGCATGTGGAGTCTGACTTTCTTCGGGTTTTCTCGAGGTGTTGGAATTACTTTGGAATTACCTATGATGACCGCGAGATCCTTGGTCGAGGCTATTCCCGCGGAGTGTGGTTATTTGTGATGGACTAGTTGGAGCACCCCTGTAGGGTTAAATCTTTTCGAGAAGCCGTGCCCGCGGTTATGTGGCAACTTGGATATTTGTTTAACACCCCGTTATAGTAAACTTGAAGTAAACTCTAATAAAATACACCAACTGTGTGAGTAACTGTGATCATCTCTGCTCGTGAACATGATCCGAGAGAGAACACGGTGGGGTTATGATTGACGTAAGTAAGTGTTCAGGATCTCATAGAGATCATACTAGATTTGATCGTCATCGTAGGCCACTCATATTTATTTCATGTTTCATAAGTTAGCCACCATATATGCTTAGCGCTGCTGCAAACTAAACACTTACCCCATCCCAACCTTTAAGCCTGAATAGTCTCGGTACCTGGGCGCTTGATTGCTGAGTCCTTGTGGCTCACAGATTACTACAACCCTCCAGGTACAGGTGTAGATGAGTATGTGTAGGATAATCTAACCCAGGTCCAGTGGGAATATGATGAGGAAAAAGGCAGGATGTATGTGACATACCCGGATGAGTAGAGGACCATGGTCGTGATCTTTGGGATAGCGAGATAGTATCATTTGCATCTATTTTTATCATTTGATTTCGTCCGTAGTCGGACCCTGTCTTCATCTTGATGATTTGAACTCTGTGTGGATTGTAATTTAACATGTGGCGAGTGTAAGCCAACTTGTATACTCATCTCTTCTGTAATGTATGATGCAATGTTACTATACTTGCGAATGGCAAGATGCACCTCTATCCCTTGCGAGGCCCTCATGTCTTAAAATGGATAGGCATGCATCTTGGGCATGACACAAAGTGGGCCCAAAAAGATTCCTCTTGCCCCCAACTTTTTACCATAGCATATTCTGACCTCATTTTACCTCCTGTAACTTCTCCTTGGGGTCTGATCAATTATTGGGGGGGGGGTAAATTCTCAATTTCCCTCTCTTTTTACCATGGCATCACCTCTCTTTCCTCTCTCCCATGGTTCTGTTCAATGAAATGCCCCCAAACCTTTCCAAAGAATCATTTGCATCTATCCAAGCCCAAAGATGGCATGCTCACATGGAAAATGTGACCAGTCCA
The DNA here is from genome assembly GCA_022496015.1 of Hordeum marinum. Lineage (NCBI taxonomy): Eukaryota > Viridiplantae > Streptophyta > Magnoliopsida > Poales > Poaceae > Hordeum > Hordeum marinum. The sequence continues at coordinate 117,506,380 of CM039672.1, forward strand.
TCTAAACCTACATGATGGCAGGAATTGTAGCCTTGAACTACAAGTACCTTGTGCATTGATCTCCCTGAGCTAATGTTTGGTGGACATATAGTCCTACCATTCCTATGACCAGTAGACAAGGTTTTACCACAAGTAAACAATAGTAACAACACTTTGGGTGAGCCCCATGTTTGCTGCTGAAACCTTGCCCACACTAGAAACTATCCCCTAATAGCTCCATTTACCTTGCCACTTCACCAATGCTCTCCTGCATGCGTGCCTCACAACCCAGACAGCTTTGGCCGACCAAAAAGATGCCCTGGACAAGGGTTGGCATGGTGACCACGCAGCCAACATGCAAAAATGGCGCTTTGCCGCTTGTCGTTGTCCTGTAGCTTGCGTCCGTCCTTGAGAGAGCATCCCAGCACGCCATTCACCTCCCCTTGACCTCCCACGCCCCCCCGACGCTCAGAAACCTCAAAGGCACCTCTGGCGCGCATGCTCACCGTGCCCTAGGCGCGTCCGAGGCCACCCAAGCTCTCCCCTCGTCGCCCTCCTACATAGACCTCTCCCTGAGCCCCACTTATCCCCTCTAGCTCTCATTTCGCCTCCCGCAGACCCCCTAGCAAGCCATTGGAGCTCTCGAGCTCAGCCCCTTCCCTCATGGACGCCGTACCTCCGCCTCGGGCTCGGGAAAATGGGTGGAGCCTCGCCTCCCTTCTCCCCTCTGAGGTCCGCCTGCGTGCCCCAGCGCTGCCACTCTTGTTTCTGCGCCCTTTCCACGATGGTCGGAACGCCTCCCCCTAGGCCGCTGAGGCCGGTCTCCACCACGACCGACGTCGCGGTCGACCCGGACCTCTCCAAGGCCCGGGGATGGCCCCGGCAGATGCGGCTCACCGCCCCGAGCGCACCAGCAGCCGGAGCACCGCAGGGGACGGCCGGCGCCGTCGGGGGCGGGAGCCAGAGCCGCTCAGCTCTGCCTCCCCTACTCCTCCTCTGCTTGAGCGGGAGGAGGAAGGAGGTTCTGACGGGTGGAGCCCACGAGTCGGCGACCCAGCTGGCCGAGCCCAACGATTTAAGTGGAGACGGCCCAGGGATTGGCGCTTTCCCCGCCCAAAGGTGCATTTCAACGAATGCGCCATCGACGTGGCACCTAACGTGCGCATTTGGGCCGGCCCAGTGCGCCAGTGGCTATCTTGCACCCAGTGCGTGAATGGCCCATTGGGTAAAACCCCTTTTCCAATTTCTGTTTTTTTCAGAACTTGTAAAATTCATAATAAATTCATATGACCTCCAATTTTGATGATTCAAATTTCTATATACTCCTAGAAATTCCACCTATCTAATGATACCACTCCCATAATTTTCCACCACAAGTATCTGACCCATTCATATTCAAATTCAAATTTGAAGTATTAAGAGCCCACCTTTTAAAATCTTTAGGTCATCCTTTGTAGCTCCAAAATGAGTGATTCAAGTCCCTAGGTGTGTCTAAATTCATGCACTAAGTGGTGAGCATTTTTCCTTACACTTTTCCTGCTTTGTCAATTATTGGGCCATTTCTTCACTTGTGACCCACTTTGCAAATCCCTAGAAAATTCATACCAACTCCAAATCAAGTGAAACCACTTCCCTCATGTTTCTAAAAATCATGCCCTATTTGTTGGGTGCATCCACTCCTTTTTACAAAAATATTTTCCGTGGACATCTTGTAGGATCATCATTTCCTTCATTTCCACCAATTCAAGACTCCCCCTTGATCCACATCCAATGAAACCTCCTTTGTTATTTTTCTTATGGCCATAGATGTCCAAGAAAAATAAAACTCCTATATATAGAACACTTTTATTTTCTGCTTGTTGTGTTGCTTATTGCGGTTGTTTCCGATGATAGTTGAAGAAGTAGACGAAGTGCTAGGAGTGGACGACAAGCGTGTTAAGACCTCGAAGACTTGGATAAGCCAGGCAAGCAGCCCTTTAACCATGTTAAGAAACTTTTTATGCATGACATATAGCACTTGTTGTTTGGATAATTGATCATGATGAGGTGTTCCCCCTTCGGTGGGTTGCCTCTGATACTTTTGTCGTGGACACTTGCATCATGCATGACCCTACCACCCTATGAGGGTTATGCGGGTGCGTGTAGTTAGGATGCTAGTAGATGCTACGCAAGTGGGTTTGGGATTTATGCATAGTGATGGAAAGGAAGAAATGATTTCCAAGGCTTTTTCGAAAACCCCATCGGGAGCCACTTATGCCTGAGGGAGATGCTGATAAGTTGGGTGACCACTTGAGAAAGAAGTGGTGTGCCGGAGCAAGTGAGTGTGTGTTTTCGAAAACGGATCATATTTAAGGTCTGCTGACTGTCCCAACCATACATGCGCAACCACGATACCCCTTATGGGACGGGGCTTTGTTGATTACTATGGTGGGTACTGGCAAGGAGCCCGCATTATTATTGGCAGGAGTGGCATGGTCACTCTCGATACGGGGTCGTCCGAGAAGTGGAAGGCCATGCCCTGTCTTTACAGGCACTGGTTACACCGTTGCGTGCCCTCATGGATCATACGTGTGATGTATATCATGAGGGATGGCACCAACGAGTGGACTCTTTGATTAGTATCGCCATGGGAAAGGCGATGTTCGGGTGCTTACCTCGGGTATGTTATATATTGCGAGTCGTGGATGACACGGAAGTTCCCCGAGTACTGTGGGTAAAGTGTGCAACCTCTGTAGAGTGTAGAACTATTTGAATAGCCGCGTCCGCGGTCATGGACAGTTGGAGGTCCTTCTTAAACTATGTCCGGATATTTTCACAAACTGGTGTGCATGTGTTGGTGACACGGATGGTGCTTGGGCTAAGTCCGAAGACTTAGCATGACATTGAACTAAGTCCGATGACTTAGCATAATGATTGAAAATTGGATGTTCAACCCCTGTTTATGATGATATCTGTAACTTGTTCATATGGATATCTGTCAACTGTTGACGTATGCTTACTTAGTTACTTGATCATGTCACTGCATTCAAAACTGTCTTTCCGCAAATTCCCTACTTAGTGCTACATCATGCATCATTATTACCTTGTTCCACAATTTGGGTTGCTTGCGAGTACATTCAAAGTACTCATTAGCTTGCTGCTAGTTATTTAATTGGCCAGGCATGGAAGAACAGGTGTATGTTGAAGAGTTCGTTGGTGACGAACATGCGAACTAGGACGCTTCCCAGTTAGAATGCATGTAGGGTTAAGGCAGATGGCATGGGTTCAATCTATCGTTGAAGATTTCCGCAGCAAGTATATGAAGACTGGGCCCTAAAGGCCATACTTGAGTAAACTGGTATCTAATGGATGTAAGACTCTTTTTATTCAATTTCTGTGTGTTCAGTGAGCATTGATCTCTCGGATCACTGTGCACATATATTCGGTGATCACGACTCATGAGTCGGGGTCCGCACAGATCCGTTAGTATGATAAAGCAAATCACCACTCTAAGTACTGTTCCAAACCCATTAATATTTTATTAATGCATTATATATACTCTATTCTAACTTTATTATGGCCTATACCCTCCAATACAAACCATACATTCATCAAAATAAGCACACAATGCAACTAAAACAGAATCAGTCAAAAACAGAACAGTGTGTAGTAATCTATACTCCAACCATACTTGTGTAACTCAAACAATTCTGACATATTAGGAAAACGTTCACTATTTTCATATCAATCTTTTGTAGAAAATTCAGAATTTTTCATTGCTTCTGTGATTTTTAAAAATTGTTTTACTGGACGCAAAAGTTTCTGTTTTCCAACAAGATCAAATCAAGTATCACTCATCATGATCCTAAAGTCTTTACTTGACACAAACACTAATTAAAACATAAAAAACACAATCATAATAGTAAAATAATTGTTTAAACACTCAAGAACATAAAGAAAAAGGCAAAAATAAATTTTATTCATTGGGTTGCGTCCCAACAAGCTCTTTCTTCATAGCCATTAACATAGGCTTGAGATTTCAATTATGCTCTCATAAAAGATAATAATAGAAACACAAAGAGAGCATAATGAATCATATGGAAAACACATTGAACTCTAACATACTTCCTATGCATAGGCATGTTATAAGCAAAGAAATTATCAAGGCAAGCAAACACTAGCATATGGAAGGAAGAAGAAAGAGACAATAGCAATCTCAACATGAAAAGAGGTAATTTAGTATCATGAAAATTTCTACAACCATAATTCCCTCTCTCATAGAAATTAGATGTAGGATCATAATAAAATTCAATAATATATCCATCAGAAACAATACTCTCTTTATGATAAATATGCATAAAGTTTTTATCATCTTCCAAAATAGTGGGATTATCATCAACTAAAGTTATGATCTCTCCAAACCCACTTTTATCATAAAATTGATAAGATTGAACACTCCCCAAATATGTGGGATCCTTTTGACCTAAAGTTGATGCTCTCCCAAACCCACTTTCGATACTATTGCAAACATTATTATCAATAACATATTCAACATGAGGCTTAAACAAATTTCCAATATCATAAGAAGCATTATCACCCCAATCATCATCATTCCAATAAGAAGTGGACATGAAAAAATTATCATCCCCAAGCCTGTAGTTTTGCATGTCATTAACATAATTGACATTAATAGATTTTATAGTAACATCATTGCAATAATGCTTTTCAACCAAGGAGATATCATGAATCACCTATAAATTTCTTCTTTCAACACTTCATCAAAAATTTCAGATTCACGATTTTCAAACAAAACTTCATATAGATAATCAAGTGCACTCAACTCACTAGCAATTGGTTCATCATAATTTGGTCTTTTTAAAATATTGGAATGTGGATGACGATCCATATCAATAGATTTTTAGCAAGCGAAGATGCAAGCATATAGAAGGCACATGGCAACACAAGCAAAGATAGCAAACAAGAAAAAAAGAAAATGGAAAAGAGGGCGAATAAAACGGCAATTTTTTGTGAAGTGGGGGAGATGAAAAATAGAGGGAAATGGCAAATAATGTAAATTTCAAGGAGATGAGATTTGTGATTAGGAACCTGATAGATGTTGATGATGTCTCCCCGGCAACAGCGCCAGAAATTCCTTTGACGTGGCTTGAGACTACGTAGGTATTTACCCAAAGAGGAAGGACGATGCAGCACAACTACGGTAAGTATTCCTCTTAGTTATGAAACCAAGGTTATCGAACTAGTAGGAGAGCCAAGCAACACTATGTAAACGTTAACTGCACACAAAGAACAAATACTTACAACCCGACGCGTAAGAGAGGTTGTCAATCTCTCCACGCTAAAAGAAAGATTGGTTTGTATGAGATTGGATAAATAGATCGCGCAAGGACACAAAATAAAAGATGCAAATAAAAAATGAAGAAAGGTATTTTTAGGTTTTTGGAATAGTAGATCTGAAAGCAAAAGCGGAAAAAGATAGATCGGAAAGCTATATGTTAAAAGATAGACCCGGGGGGCGTAGATTTCACTAGTGGCTTCTCTCATGAGTATAGCACACGATGGGTAAACAAATTACTGTTGGGCAATTGATAGAAGATCAAATAATCATGATGATATCAAAGGCAATTATCATTATACAGGCATCACGTCCAAGATTAGTAGACCAAAATGATTCTGCATCTACTACTATTACTCCACACATCGACCACTATCTAGCATGCATCTAGTGTATTAAGTTCATGGAGAAACGGAGTAACGCAATAAGAATGATGACATGATGTAGACAATATCTATTCATGTAAGAATAAACTCCATCTTGTTATCCTTAATAGCAATGATACATGCGTGACTCGCTGCCCCTTCTGTCACTCGGAGAGGACACCACAAGATTGAACCCATCACAAAGCACCTCTTCCCATGGCAAGAAAAATCGATCTAGTTGGCCTAACTAAACGAAAGATTCGAAGAAGAAATACGAGGCTATAAATAAGCATGCATATAATAGATGAAAGAAGACTCAAATATATTCATGGATAGAAACTGATCATGAACTCAAACTTCATGGGATCCCAACAAACACACCGCAAAAAGTCATTACATCAAATAGATCTCGAAGAGACCATTGTATTGAGAATCAAAAGAGAGAGAGGAAGCGATCTAGCTACTGCCTACGGACCCATAGGTATATGGTGGACTACTCACGCATCATCGGAGAGGCACCCATGAAGACGATGCACCCCTCCGTAATGGTGTTAGATTGGATCTCGTGATTTTGAAACTTGCGGCCGCTAGAATTGTTTTTCGTCGACACCCCTAGGGTTTCTGGAATATTTGGGTATTTACAGAGCTGAGAGGTGGTGGAGGAGGTTCTTGTGGGCCCCACAACCCACCAGTCCACGCTAGGGGCCTCTGGCGTGCCCTGGTATCTTGTGCCCCCCCCCCCACAAGCCTCCTCTCAGGTGCTTCCCTGGCTCCCAAGTTGTCTTCTGGTCCAAAAAAATCTCCAAAAAGTTTTGTGGCAATTGGTCTCCATTTGGTACTTATATTCTACGAAGTAAAAAACAAGCAAAAAATAGCAACTGGCAGTTGGCACTATGTCCATAGGTTAGTCCCAAAAAATGATATAAAGTTGCTATAAAATGATTGTAAGACATCCAAGAATGATAATATGACAGCATGGAACAATCAAAATTTATAGATACGTTAGAGAGGTATCAATACTCAATTATCATAGTCTTTTATGATTGCTAATACTCAAGGCATATTTTTAGAACAAACAACATCCATCGAACACATAGAAAGACAGGGGCTTAAAGTTTCACCTCCCAACATACTTATCATAAAGATAATTGTCAACTGTAATGAATCATGATCAAGTATATTTGATTAGATATGTGCGTTTGGATCTTTCCCCATCACATGATGCTTGCTACCTAATAGAAGTAGGTTGGAATAATAAGTTGACTCAATATGAAAAGTAAGTAACATGAAAGTAAATAGATTGTCCCTTTGCAGAGGGAAGTAGGGATTTACAGAGGTGTCAGAGCTCATTGTTTAAAACATAGATGAATAAGTAATTTTGACTGGTGTGCCTTTCCTATCAACGTCACAACAGAGTTTTCAATATCTTCCATGCTAATCACATTATTGGCGGGTTCCCAAACAGAATTAAAATTTTACTCCCCTCCACCATTAAAAAACATTCCATGGCTAGCCATATCCATGGGCACCATCGAAACAACCAACTTTCTAGGGGGAGTTCTTGTTTATTTATTTTTGTATTATGGAGGACTAGCATCCTTTTTACCATCCTCTCTCATGCAATGACAAGTGAATACACACTCATCTTGAGAATAACTTTCTTAGCATGGAATATAATGACCGCCCCGGCGCTCCATGAACGGTACGAGCACACAAAACGGATGTTTATTTGAATGTTTAGAGGTGGCACATGCAAATTTAGTTGGAATGGCAGTGAAATACCATATATAGGTAGGTATGGTGTACTCTCATGGAAAAAACTTGGCTCAAGGGGTTGGATGCACAAGTAGTATTTCTAGTTAGTACAAAGTTTTGGCTAGCAAAAGGTTCTAAACAAGCATCACATGTTGGAGGATCTATAACAATATAACTTGTATGCACATATACCCAAATATAACCATTATGTTGTCTTCCTTGTCCAACTTCAACTATTTGATCAAGTTTGAAAATAATTAATGGGTATTCACAAACATAAAAGATGTCAAAGATAAAATATTTGTATGTGAAAGTTCTCTTTCTTATACTAATCATTCATGAATTGCTCATATGACCAATACAGTGATTGTAAAACTTCTATAGATTTTACTTCCTAACCCAAATGTGAACTTGCTACTAAGAATATAACACATTGATAAGTTCAGATTTATGATATTTCATTCATTCACAATTTACTCTTAGGATATAAGTAAAGCACAAGAGTGAACATGAAACTACTCTCAAAAAGATATAAGTGGGGATCAATGAGTAGTCAAGAAAATTAAGTAGCTATGTGAGGACACTCTCTCAATAAAGATTTTCAGATCTGAGTATTTTATTCAAACAGAAAACTAAATAAAAATAGCACTCCAAGAATAGCACAAATCATGTGAACGAATAAAAATTTAGGCTCAACAAAGGCTAACCGATATTTGTTGATGAAGAGAGGTGGGTTGCATAGCGTCCCCAAGTTTAGATGCTTGAGACTTCTTGAAATATTTACTTGGGGTGCCTTAGACTCGTTCAATCCTCTCATATCCCGGTTTCACCGAAGTCTCAAAAACTTCATCCACAAAAACTCGAAAAGAACTCGTGTGATAGGTTAGTACACATATGAATAAATCCACACTTCTTGTACTGCCAAGCCAAGTTGCACAATAATTTTCCAACATCATCTACTGTTTACTATCGTTTCCACAATACCAATATAGGCTATGGAAACTATAGGATAAGTAGATAACAAAACTATGACAACAATCTGTCCAAATAGAACAGTCTGTAGAAATATGTTAAACCAGTGTAGTTCAGTAACTCAAAAAATTCTGAAGATTTAGGACTAGCTAAAGAATTTATATGAAAATACTTTGTAAACATTTCAGAAACTTTACACGTTCCAGTAAAATACTAATATTCAACCAATACAACAATAGTTTCTATTTTTACACAGCACACAATCAAACTAACAATAATGAGAAATTATGCACTTGACATAAAAGTTTTTGTATTGCACATAATCAAACTAACAAGTTTCCACACTATCCCTAAGGCTTTACTTGGCATTTTATTGAAATAAAAGACACAAAACATGATTAATACAGTATCTTAATCATGCCAACACATAAAAACAGAAAGTAAAACTGTTGTGTTGTCTCCCAACAAGCGCTTTTCTTTTGTGCCTTTTAGCTAGGCATGATGATTCCAATGATGCTACAAACCCTTCAAAAAAATCCTCCCTCCTCCCGACCCCTCCCCTCCCGTGTCGCTCCCGCGGGCGACCGTGGGGGAAACCCTAGCATAGCTGGGTCCGCCCCTCTCCTCCTCGTAGCCGCCGGGCAAAGCTTGGTCAGCATCGGTGGTGACGGGGTCCTCTCCTCCCTCGACTGACAAGCGCCAGTACGGGCGGGCTCCTCGGTGGACGGCGGTGCGTCGACATGGACACGGGCGGCCACAGCGGGATCTGGTGCATGTCGCGCTCCCGTTGTGGTTCCTGGTGGTTGTGTGGGGCGCGCCCATGGTGGTCGGGTGGAGCGGCTGGCACAGCCAGATCCGGCCACCGACACCTGCATGGCATGGGGCTGCCCTCCAACGCCAACTGTCGACCCAAGAACTGGTTCCCCCGGCGGTGGCTGGCTCTGCCTTGGCTTGCCTTAGTTGGGATCTCTAGTGGCTCGGTTGGCTTGCTGGTGGTGGTTCGGGGGTGCATAGGTTGCTCGTGTGGGCGTGGCATGATGTTTGCTACTTGGCGGCGGGGTGCGGGTGGCGGTGACGACCCCCTTCTCCTGGGTACGAGCCGATGGCGTGCGCATCGAGGTGACCACGACCTAGGGTCTATGCTCTAGTGGACTAGATCTAGGTCCGAGGTAGATTGGAGAGCTTGCTCCGGGTAGGTGATGTTGGGTGCGGTCCAGGATGTGCTTGCGGGTGGTGCTCTGGCACTCCTCGTGGGCACGACGATCATCGATGGTCGTTGGGATACCATTGCGCTGCTAGGCGGATTGGCATCGGTGGTCACGGACATGGCACCGTGCGTGCTATCTAGGACCAGGGCATGGGCTTCTCGCCGTTGGCCGTCAGCAGTCACAGAGTCGTGTCCCCCCCAATGCATCGGGATTGGCTAGGGCCACATGTGTCGGCGCCTCCTATGGTGGAGGCGCCTACCCAGGCTTAGTGACTGATGTCGGGCAAGAAGTAGGGGGGGTGCCCCTGCTCTTCCTTCCTTGGCTGAGTGCACTATGAAGTTGGTGGTGGACGGTGTCTGGCGAGAGGGATGCTGGGCGGTGGCCCTGGATGGCGGTCCGCATGGTTTGCTTGTCGACAGGCACCACTATGGCGGTCGTGGCTCTCCTTCATGGTCGTGTGGGCAACGGGAGGTGTAGCGGTGGGTTGCTCAGGCATTCTTCCCCTGGGGTGTCACCCTGATCTGGATCTTGGGGTCTAACCTCGTCCCTCTCTTCCTGTTGATCTCGTGGTGGGACTGGTGAGTTGTCGAGCGAAAGCTCTGCGCCCTTTGCGCCGCCGACAGCGACGCCCGTGGGTGCCGCACTCTTCTTGAAGACGTCGTCTTGGTTCTGCTCTCCATGCCAGGGCTCCGGGTGAAGACCTTATGTAACAGCCCGGGACCGACGCTCTAGAAGATTCCCCTTTTATTTTGTTGTCATCGTGTGTTTCGATTGATTGTCGCATTCACCATCGCATCATTGGCACCATCTGCATGGCATCGTCACTCGTTTTCAAAAACTCGCATCCGTTCGTAGTGGCCGGTTCCGACCGTTCGTGTCATCGACCATTTTGAGACCAACCACACATCCATGCGCCCGCGACATCGATAAAATATTGTTTTTAAAGTGTGTATGAAATATTCATGGATTGGGTTGAAAGTTGGCGTGCGATCTTGTTATATTGTTGGTAGACTGCTTGCCAAATCTCGCCGCAATCAGAGTTCACTTGATACCCCAACGGTTAAATATATAGCAGCACTAGCCGGTCAAATTATCAGACTTTTTCGGTTTATAAAAATCATGTGACGGGCCACCATCACCCCTCTCTCCTCGGCCCACAACCACCTCTACACAGCCCACTAGCCCAACCTAACTTACCCCTCCGTTCGTGGTCATCGGATCGCGATCGGACGGACGAGGTCCATCCCACCTAGCCACTTCCCCTATATATAACCACCCCATGGAGAGTGCCCCCTCACTCTCTAGGGTTTCCCCCATGTAAAATTGCAGCCGCCACCCTCACAAACCCCACCTTCTAGCTCCACCTCCTCCAAATCCCGTAGCCCTAACCATCTGCCCAATTTCAGCCTTTAGATTTTGATCTAAGGGCTCAAAATCGTCCAAAACCCCACCCCGGACAATGCCCGCGGCCAATCCGCACATGTCCGGCCGACCATAGAGCCCCGCCGCTGCCCGTAGCTCTTCACCGCACCGAACCGCGCCCAGCTCCAGTGCCAACGCCGCCTGACCCGCTTGGCGTTCGGCTGCCGGACCCCACCGCCACAGCCGCTCCGCCAGAGACAGATGCCGCCTTGCAGTCCTCGCCAGCGTGCCACCCAGCCATGCCGCACCCAGATCCGGCCTCCGCCTGCCGCCGTTCCCCACGGTCGCCGGACCTCCTCCTCCAGCCGCCGCCATCGATGTTGACCGAGGTCACCGCCATGGCCTTCTGTCATGCAGGAGCTTGAGGGAGGCGAGCTCCTCCAGAGCGCCAGAGCCTCGCCTGGGCCACCTCGCCCCCGCGTGTGGGCCACGCCGCTCTGCCAGCCCAACTCTACCGGCCCAGTCGCGTCTCCCCGGTCCATCTCCAGCCCCTGCCTTCGACTGGGCGTGGCCCAGCAAGGTGAGCATCGGCCTCGCCCTATCGAGCGCCCCGTGCGCATTATAGCTATGTCGCGCTCACTCTGTTTTGGTCCTATTGCAGATTCGGCCTATGTCTGTTTTTTAGATTCCGCGAATTTTGCTAATTATTTCACGATTTGCATAATTGCAGAAAACCCCCCAATCTTGATGAATTTAATAACTTTTTAACCGTGCATCGTATGTAAAACCTTTATATATGTAAAATGACTAGAATTTCGTGTAGACTCACAATAAACAGCTCTCACATAGGTTTAAGATGTTTAACTTGCTGTTTTCATATAATTTGCATAAATGCCATGTAAAATGAATTGTTTAATAACTTTTAAACCGTAGCTCCGATGCAAATGTTTTACATATGTAACTTCACTAGAAAAATGCGTCGAATCTCATGGTTACATTTATTTTTCTGTTTAAAAATTCTAAAATATTGTTAGTTCAGATCTGGTCGAAATCATAAATATGCATATGAGGTCGTTCTAGAATTGTTATTCGTTGCTTCCGGCCTCATTTAAAGTGCCTAGGTGATGAAGTTGTTTGTGCTTCACCTCTTGCCTTGTCTAAAAACATTTAATATTGAAGAGTACCTAAACGGGAGTGAACTAAATAATTTGAACATGGAGTTTTGTCAATATGCAACTCGTTGCATATTTTGCTTCACTTAATGTGTAGTATTATTATTGTGATTTGACATGCCTTGCATAGTTAAACCGGACATGCATCATAATTGTTTTCGCATCTTGTCATGCATATGTTGTGGTGTTCCCGTGTGTTGATTGTTGTTTTCGAATGGTTCCTTCTTGATAGAGTTCCGAAAGCATTCAGAATGTGAGGATTCGTTCGACTATGTTGGCTCGTCTTCTTCGTGGACTCGTTCTTCTTCCAAGCGGGATCTCAGGCAAGATGACACATTTCTCTGGATACCACTACTATCATTGCTATGCTAGTTGTCCCGCTTTTATCGTTATGTCACGCTACCTACCACTTGTTTGACAAGCCTCCCAACATTGCCATGAAAAGCCTCTAACCCCTCCACATCCCAGCAAAACCTTTGTTTGGCTATGTTACCGCTTGCTCAGCCTTCTTATAGCGTTTCTAGCTGCATGTGCAATTGCTTCCATGTGACAACATGAACATTCTTTTGTTATCACAATATTATTGCTATTTAATTTAATGCACATGTATACTTGGTAAAAGGTGGAAGGCTTGGCCTTTTGCTCGGTGTTTTGTTCCACTTTTGCCGCCCCTAGTTACTTGTGTACCGGTGTTATGTTCCATATTGAGCGCTCTTAACATGCTCGGGGTTGTTATAGGGACCCCCTTGATTTTCATTTTAGGATAAAACTTGTCTGGCAAGGCCCAACATTGGTACTATATTTACCTAATAACTAATAAAATTGCATAGGGACCCACCGGCACCCACAGATAATTAATCAACAACCCGGGTCAGTGCTCCTCATGAGTGTTGGTCCAAACCGGGTGATGTCCGGCGCCCCCTGGTCACCCGGGGTCTCAGCCAGCCCGACGTTTTGCCCATCCGGTCGTACCCTGAGAACAAGAGACGCGGCTCCTGTCGGGTTTAGCAGGTACGTCGGGCCGTCTTGATGGACTTGTTTTACCTTTCTCGAATGTCTTGCGCGAGGAATTCCGTTTTACTTCAGGCTATCTCGAAGTGTGGTCTTCCGGTGGAATTGCCTATGAAGATCACGAGATCGGTGGTCGAGGTTATTCTCACGGCGTGTGGTTAATTTGTGAGGGATTAGTTGGAGCACCCCTGCAGGGTTAAATCTTTCGGAAAGCCGTGCCCGTGGTTATGTGGCAAACTTGGAAAACATTGTTTAACACCCGGTCATAAAAAACTTGAAGTAAACTCAAATGAAATACACCAACTGTGTGTTTAACCGTGAGTATCTCTTCTCGTGAGTCCTTATCCGAGTGAGAACACGATGGGGTTATGTTTGACATAAGTAGGTGTTCAGGATCACTTAGTGATCATTACTAGTTTACGTCCATTATGCATAGACCACCATACTTTATTTTTTGTATTCGTAAGTTAGCGACTCAAATAAATGCTTAGTCTCTTGCTGCAGCCTCACCACTTAACCATACCTCACCCATTTAGCTTTAATAGTTTTGATACCCTTGGAAATGAGATTGATGAGTCCCCGTGGCTCATAGATTACTACAACAACAGTTGCAGGTATAGGTAATGCGATGCTTTGACGTGAGAGAGATGCTTGTTTGATTTGGAGTTCTTATTCTTCTTCAATCTAGGATGGGTTCCAGGCGGCAGCCTGGGGTAGCAAGGATGGATGTCATTTTATCGTTTGATTTCGTCCGTAGTCGGACCCTGCTCTTCTGTATGATGTTTGAATATGTTGTTGTATTGATGTGATCTTGTTGTAGCTTTTGGCGAGTGTAAGACAATTCCATATACTCATCTCTTCTATAAATTTACTTGTAATGATATCTATTCTTGCAACACGACGAGATGCGCTTCTATCCATGTCAAGGCCCTCGTGCCAAAATAAGGATAGGATCGCATCTTGGGCATGACACCTTAATCTGTTGGACTCGACAGTGGCGATGCTAGGCACCGTTCTCCCTCCTGAGGGCGTTGTCGTGGGGACTAGGTGTGTTAGGTTGTAGCGTGGTGGTGTGTTAAGATCTCTTGTGTTCACTGTTGGTAGCGTAGACGTGTGCGTTGCGTGATCCGTTTATCTTGGGATCAACTTTGTAAGAGGGAGACCTCACCACCTCGTATCATTCGGCCGTTGTTTCTCTTCGGTTATTGCCTTATTTATAAAGCGGGGCGAAAGCTGTTTCGAGAATGATTCCAATGATGCTCAAATAAAAGTATTGAATTGAAACACAATGGGAGCATCATGAAGCATATGACAAGCACATTTAAGTCCAACCCACTTCCTATGCATAGGGATTTTGTGAGCAAACTATTTATGGGAGCAACAATCGACTAGCATAGGAAGGCAAAACAAGCATATCTTCAAAAATTTGAACACATAGAGAGGAAACTTGATATTATTGCAATTCCTACAAGCATAAGTTCATACCTCATAATAGTTTTTAATAGAATCATGAAGGAATTCAGCAATATAACGATCACATAAAACATTCTTTTCATGATCTACAGGCATAGAAAATTTATCACTCTCCACATAGGCAAACTTCTTCTCATTTATAATAGTGGGAGCAAACTCAACAAAATAACTATAATGAGGTACTTCATTGACATCACCACTTTGAATATTAAAATCCTGATGACAAGTTTGATGGTTACTATCACTCTTTATAGCACACATGTCATCACAATAATCATCATAGATAGAGGCATGTCGTCATCATAATAGTTTTGCTCATAAAACTTAGGGGACTAAAAATATCATCTTCACTAAACATAGCATCCCCAAGCTTGTGGCTTTGCATATCATTAGCATC
Source organism: Hordeum marinum (assembly GCA_022496015.1). Classification (NCBI taxonomy): domain Eukaryota; kingdom Viridiplantae; phylum Streptophyta; class Magnoliopsida; order Poales; family Poaceae; genus Hordeum; species Hordeum marinum. The sequence continues at coordinate 117,521,406 of CM039672.1, forward strand.
ATGGATATTAAGAGAATTCAAACTAGCAAAATTGCAATCATGCTCATCATTCAAGGAATTCTTATTAAGTATTTTCATAAATTCTTCCTCTACCAACTGAGCAAAAATTTCCCAACCATCATTTTCATGAAATACATTAAAAAGACGAAACAATTGATGCAACCTAAACTCCATTTTTTGTAGTTTTATTTTATAAAACCAAACTAGTGAAAAACAAGAGACTAAAAGATTTAATTGCAAGATCTAAATATATGCCTTCCAGAACTCACCTCCTCGGCAACGGCGCCAGAAAAGAGCATGATATCTACTATGCAACTTTATTCATGTAGACTATGTTGGGCCTCCACGCGCAGAGTTTTGTAGGACAGTAGCAATTTTCCCTGAAGTGGATGACCTAAGGTTTATCAATCCGTGGTAGGTGTAGTATGAAGATGGTCACACTCAAACAACCCTGCAATCAAATACAAGAAATCTCTTGTGTCCTCAACACGCCCAGTACAATGGCAAATTGTATATGTGCACTAGTTCGCCGAAGAGATGGTGATGCAAGTGCAATATGGATGATAGAAATAGGTTTTTGTAATCTGAAAAAAATATAAACAAGAAGGTAGCAAGTGCAAAACAGCAAGCAAAACATTGTATAAATGCTTGGAAATAAGACCTAGGGTTCATACTTTCACGGGTGCAATCTCCCAACAATGCTAACATAGTTGAATCATATAATCATCCCTCGACGTGCAACAAAGAATCACTCCAAAGTTCCTATCTAGCGGAGAACAATAAGATGAAATTGGTGTAGGTAGTAGAACCACCTCAAAGTTATTATTTCCAATCAATTGTTTGGGATTTTCCTATAAGTTTCACAAACAACCCTAGAGTTCATACTAAAATAACACCATTGATACATATCAATCAACCCTAATGTCACCTAGATACTCCAATGTCACCTCAATTATCAGTGGGTAAATTATGCGATGTGCATTAAACAATTTCATATCTATCATGTTCAATCCAACACAAATAACTTCAAGGAGCAACCCAAGATTTCTATCGGAGAATGTGGTATGAAAACGTGCAATCAGCCCCTATGCATAGATCCCCAAGGTCACCGGAATCCACAAGTTGACTCAATAACATATATCCCCTGAATCACTTGGATACCCCAATGTCACTACGGGTATCCTCATTCAAGACATACATCAAGTGTTCTCAAACCAAAATATTCAATCCAACATAGCGAGATCTCAAAGGGAAAGATTCAATTCATCACAACAAGGTAGCAAGGGAATAACATCATATGATCTGACTATATTAACAAAGCCTATGATACATCAAGATCATGACATCTAAAGAACACGAGAGAGAGAGAGAGAGAGAGAGAGATTGATCACATAGCTACTGTTACATACCCTTAGCCCCGAGGGTGAACTTGTCACACCCTGTGTTTTGCCTCATGACTAAGTAACATGACTCAAAAATTAGGGCCAACTAAAACTTTTGAGTGCATTTGAATGCTTGACTTGTGTGCTATTTGCTTGCTTGTCTGATTGCTTGCTGGTGCTCTATAATTCGTAAAACATCCTCCTTCCCTCTAACCCTTTTTCCTTGATCCCAAATCTTGTCCAATGATCATGCCATGTAAATAGGACTTCAAAATATTTTTACAGAATATTATTTTGGCCAAAAAGCATTTATTTAAATTAGGTTTTCAAAAACCCCTAATTTGAGATTTGCACTGCAAGTCCCCAAATTGGGTGGATACTTTTTACGCAAATGCTTTATTTGAAACCACTATATATAAGACTTCCCAAAACCACCAAATATTTATTTTAAATATTGTTTTCCTATTTTATTTAAAGGCTTTTTCTTAAGTCTAGAAATGGTCTTTTATAGGGAAAAATTATTTAAATGCTTTAACAATATTTTAGAAAATTTAGGAACACTCAGTGGACATATATTGTCCATATATAAGAGTTTCAACACATAGTCATGTTCAAAGTATTGGACAAAACCCTTCGAAACTATTTCTGCCTATTCCAAGCATTTGAAATATTTCTATAAGAATATTCTCAAATAAATCTAGGAAAATTCTAGAATGTCACATATGATATATGTAATCATCTTGCCAAGTTTCACATAAATCCAAATTGTTTTGGTTCACCAAAATATCCCAAAACCCACTTTGTGCAGATCCAAATTTGAGCAACTCTACATTACCAATTGTCTCCCATTAAGCTCAAACTTTGTGGAAATGATATAATCCTCCAATAATGCATCCACACCAAGTGGTGCATCAAGGAGAGCAGGTTCACTTGTCCAAATCACTCCAAACCCCTTCTTGCCGATTTAAAGAATTTGGTAATATTGCATTGCCAAGTTTCCCCATTGGGCCCCAAACTTTTTGTGCATGTTATAGTCCCTAAAATATGACACCACATCCAGTGGTGCATCAGGGAGGATAGTTTTTCTTAGGTAGATCTAAGCAACTCCATTTCTGCCCATTTCTAGGGTTTGAAACTTTTACATTGGCCACTTTCTCTAAATGTGGTCAAAACTTGTGATCAAGCTCATTTATACCTATTTCTAAATCTTGTTAACTCTCATGTCAATCACAGCAACTTAGCTGGCCCAAAACTCCATCAAACACCTTCTGGTAGAAAACCAAAGCTGATGTTTTCACCCCTTCCCTTGTTCTCCTTGATCCCAACATTTTATCATAGTCCCTATTTGACCCCTTATACCTCCAGTAAAAATCTAAAGCCATGGGTCAATCATTCAGGGGGTAAAAGTCCAAGATTCGTAGCTGAACAAGCCATGGCAGCACCATTTCCACTTCTCTCCCTCTCCATATTTGCTCCCATGTTTCTCTCTTAGCACCTAAGGACTCCAGGACCCCCCCCCAGATGCCTTCCAGACGCTAGGGGACACGCCAGAGCACGCGGGAGCAGGCCATGTCGGCCATATGGGTGCTCTAGAGCGTGCTATAGTGCGCTCTCGTACTGTAGCTACCCCATCTCGAAGCTCCCGACGGCCTCGTGCTCCCCCCTCTCGCTTGCAGCCTTCCCTCGACGTCTGGGACACTCAACACCCTGGTCCCCTCCTCTCTCCCCCTCTAGAAGCCTCCTCTCACGCGCACCATGGCCACCCAAGCATGCCAGTGAGCGTGCTCACACGCGCGACGACATGGTCTTCGTCTGCTCTCCATCTTTCTCTCCTAGGCATGGAACTCATCCATGAATCCCACAGACACGCCCCGAAGCGTCCCCGTTGGCCCCTGGTTTGGTTTGGACCATGGCCATGGACATAGCCTATGGTACCCAACACTGCGGCTATACTAGGCCTCCTCGTGCCCCTCTCTCATCTCCATTCACTCTCTATCTCTCCCGCAGGGCCTCTGGGCCAAGTCCCTCATCCTCCCGTGCCCTCCTTCTCCCCCCATTGCCAATGTTGCCGCCTCGGCCCCCTCTCAAATTTGAGCGACCTAGGCTTCCCCTTGTCCCCCTAGACTCTCCAGCTTGCTCTCCTTGTCACCACAAAGCCCCCCCCCAACACCTCCATTTCTTCAGGAGGCACCACACGGCCAAAGCCGGTGAAGGCCGATGACCTCTCCGCGGCCATATACGCCGGCACTACTCAGTCCTCCCCTGCTGGTCCTTAGTGTGGGGATGGGTGCAACGCGCCTCCTCGAGTATGCCGGTGTGTCGGGCATCATCGGAGGTGGCCGGTGCCGCTGGGGAGAGCGCCGGCCCGCTCGGCCTTTGCTTCCCCTGTTCTCCAGCCGGTGGTGATGCAAGGAGGGACACATCCCTGCCACTGGGGTCGGCGGCCCCATTGGTCAGCCTCTGGGGTGCCGGTCGGGCTTGCTGTCATATTAAGTGGAGATGGCCTCCACCGGAATCCGTTTTCCCAAAAGGGAAGCGTATTACCTGAAACACACCTTCGGCGTGGCTTCCTCGCACGCGAGCGTGAGCAACTAGGCCGGCCCAGTCACTGTCCCATGTTGGTGGGCTGTGCGTGGCCCGTTTGGTAAATTCCTTTCCCATTTTCTTTTTCAGAGAGGAAGATAAATCCATATTAAATTCATATGACCTCCGATTTTGATGATTCAAATTTCTACAGACTCCTAAATTCATGGCCAATCCAAATATGGGCATTGCACAATTTTTCCATATAGCATATTCTGATCCACCCATATTTTTGTTATAACTTGTATTATGGGGCCACCTTTGCAAAATTCCTAGAGCATTCAAATCAACTCCAAATGGGGTTAGTCATATTTATAAAATCTCTAAATGTCATACCCTAATTGTGTAGGCATGGTTAACATTTTTCCCATGCCCCTATTCTGCTTGACCTAATTAATGCTCCCTTTTCCCATTTGTTTCCCCTTAGGAAATTCATAGGAAAATCATCACTACCCCAATCCAGTGAAACCACTTTGTAAATTCTTCTAATATCATTCCCTCTTTGATGAGTTCCTCCACTCATATTTATAAAAATATCTTTTCTATGGACATCTTATAGGATCATCATTTCCTTCCTTTCCACCATTAAAAAATCCTCCTTGATCCACCTCCAATGAAACCTCTTTGGTTAGTTTTCTCATGACCAGAGGTGTCCAAGACAAATAAAACTCCTATTTATAGAGCACTTGTTGTTGTTGTTGTTGTTGTTTGTGTGTTGCTTATTGCGGTTGTTTCCGACGATAGTTGACGAAGTAGATGGAATGCTCGGAGTGGACGAGAAGCAGGTGAAGACCTCGAAGACTTTGCTAAGCCAGGAAAGTAGCCCTTTCACCATGTTAAGAAACCATTTTCATGCATGTCATATAGCACCTTATTCCTTGTTGTTGATCATGTGATATGGTGACCACTTCGGTAGGATGCTTCCGTTACTTTTACCGTTGATACTTGCATCGTGCATGACCCTACCTCCTTATGAGGGTTATGCGGGTGTGAGTAGTTAGGATGCTAGTAGTTGCTATGCAAGTGGGATGGGATTATGCATAGTGATGGAAACAAAAGTATTTTCAAAGACTTTTCGAAAACCCCGTCGGGTGCCACTAATGCCTGAGCGGGGTGTTGTTGAGTTGGGTAACTACTTGAGAAAGAAGTGGTGTACCGGAGAAAGTTGTGTGAGTGTGTGTGTTTCCAAAAACGGATTAGATTTAAGGTCTGCTGACCGTCCCAACCTTACATGTGCGACCATTCTACCCCTATATGGGAAGGGGCTTTGTTGATTACTTTGGTGGGTACTAGCATGGAGCCCGCATTACTAGTGGCGGGAGTGGCATGGTCACTCTCGATACGGGGTCGTGCCGGTATGGACGATCATGCGATGTCTTCATAGGCACCAGGCACACCGTTGGTCCCTGCACGGATGCTACGTGTGATATACATCATGTGGGATGGGTACCAATCGAGTGGACTCTTTGTTTAGTATCTCCAGGGGAAAGACATTGTTTGGGTGCTTATCTCGGGTATGTAATATACCGCGAGTCGTGGTGTCGGGACCCCGATCCTAAGTCATATGAATCCAGACTGTAACATATCACATCACTTTGCGGCCTCACGCACGGTAAGCTCCACGGCTGCAGCCTTACCTTAGCCGGGACCATTTGCGTCTTTTGGCTCACGTATGTGAACATGTCGCTGGCAATCAAACGACAGAGAACCCGGGCCGATATGACTAGTCATAGAACCGAAGTGGCACATACGTACGAAAACAGGCATACGTAACCCAGCAATGCAGGTGTCGGCCTCAAGCGCATATAGACGAGTCATAGCAAGCTACAAGGACTCCATTACGTCATGAGACATAAATGCCATCACTGCACGTAGACGAGTCGTAGCAGGCTATAGGGACTCCATTACACTGCCAGACATTTCCCCGAAGGGACAGACACAGCAGCACAGAAGGATACATGCCGGTCAATCAATGTGTCCGGAGCAGTAGCAAGCTACCATGGCTCGGTGGAAACACAAAGAGGCAGTTTCCCGTAAAGAGTACTACTAAAGGCACACAACTAGGTGTCGGATCCCATACATACCGTTGCACATCACACGTACGCATGACATGCCCGGTATGCATAGATACAACCATGGCATCACAACATAACCATACAACAACATGACTTTTATTTAAGAGGCTCAGATGAGCCTTGCATAATATGTTCTTACAGATAGGGGTCACATGACCCGACACTCAAGTCATACAAACATGTTCATACAAACCAAGCAGAAGCATAAAGCTGTCTGAGTATAGACAGATGAAAGGGGTAAAAGGCACATGACCTGACTATCTACAGCCCGCCACAGAGCATAGGTCGTAGCTGGGACACCACCTATTCGGCATCGTCAATGTCTAGAAAGAACCCACCTAATGGGTCCTGGGTCTCATCTGCAATATTTATTAAGCAAATGTGAGTACAAACATACTCAGCAAGTCTTCAAAGCAGACCTAGGCTAACTATGCTCGTGTATCAACAAAGGGGGAGGTGGAGTTTATGCAGCAATGCCAGCTTTGACTCATGGCTAACCTACACTACTCAATTTTAACTCTTTGTTTACATTTTAGATATCGCACACGAGTCCACTAACTCCATAGCAATACACCACCATGGATTCACTTTCCCTCCTGGGAGAGTGCCATCCACAGTACTCACACTTGTCTTGATATTTTTATGAGTATCCATTTGATTATCTATGAACAGCATAAGTTCTCCAAGTAGTCCATATCCGAGGACGCGGCTATTCGAATAGTTTCATACCCTGCAGGGGTGTACTTCTTCACAAACGCTCTCGCCACTTATCGTTGTGTGCTCATAAACCATGCACCTCGGCAACCTTCAAGCGGATGCCCAGCAAGGGATTCGGCCATGACCGTCAATCACATAAGACCTCTAGTCCAGGCTATCGCCTATTTGAGACTGAACCCGCACGAAAGTCCGGCCGAAGTTTCCGCTACGGCCCCAAACGATGTGCACAGGGTTCCCAAGCCCACCATCTGGGTGAGCCTTGGTACATCGTGCCACTGCCTACCGCATCGTAACCCACCCCTAGGGTCAGCGCTACGCACGGCCTCCAGCATGCTATAAACACCATAAACTACTTGCAACTCCTGGACTAAGGACTAAGCGAATGATAAGTCGAGAGGGTCAATTAAGTATCCCAACATGTGGTAGTAACTAGTCTTGGATCACAAACACGGGACTCAGTTCCTAAGAACGGTCCCAATGAGACAACCCGCTATGTACTCCTACATAGCCTCTCATCTCTACCTTTACCAAATCGAGTTCATCATAACATCATCACATCAGGCAACATTGTTTCACTCAGTTCATCACCCAGATGAATCCGACCTGACACAACTCTAAGCGTAGCAAGCATAGCAGGCAAAGTAAGCTAAGCACATCATGGCACAAGCATCTACCAGCTATGCTAGGTTGCAAGGTTTAGCTATTTATTGTGACAATGTCAGGTTATGCAATAGAATAGGATCATTTATCGTGTATGACTGACATGTGATCGGTTGTCCTAATGCAATAAACAAGGGCAGGAGTGAGAGAGTAGGATGTTATCGTAATGATCAAAGGGGTTGCTTGCCTTGGTGGGACACGAAAAGATTCTCGCCTTTGTCAGGATACTCGGGGGTATCCTCAGAAGTAGGGCCTACCACAATGCAGATAAGAAACAATCAACACATGCAAGTGCAACAATATGATGCATGATCATGGCATGATAGCATCTATGGATGAGCTAATGCAACTAGTGATCATGTTGATTTGAAATGAATTTGAATATAGGTTCAAAATCTTTCTTTATTTCGAATTTCGAATACTAACCTATTAGTAAATGTCAATGTTCACCTATTTAGATTACTCTAACATGCATGACAATAGCACCATTGGATTCCTTGGATTTTTCTGATTAATTTTCATATATAAATTGTTTCCATCTGATTTACAGATTAATTTATATGAATTTTATAAGATTTGAACATTTCCTGGATTTATTTAAAATCAGGAAGAGCTTTTATTGTATCAGCCTTAGGTCAGGATGACGTCAGCAGGTCAGCTGGCCGTTGACAGTTCAAATCTGACCAGTGGGGCCCACTGGTTAGTGACACAATCAATAACCAGAAGATTAGTTTTAATTTAAACTCTAATTAACTAACTGGACCCACATGTCAGTGACTAATTAGGATAATTGATTTAATTATTTTAGTTTTAAACTTTAATTAACTAAAATAGGGTCGCGCCCACCTGTCAATGGCACAGGGGGGTTAATTAACCTAACAAGGGGGCCCACCTGCAGGGCTCAGGCGACGGGATCGTCACCGGCGACCTCTGGTTGTGGCGGCGTCCGCGCTGCCGGCCACGGGAGCGGCAGCCGGAGACACTGGGGTGAAGCCCCTTCTCGCCCACACCCAGGGAAGCTAGCGGAGGGCGCGGGGAACGCCGTAGCTCGCGGCTACGACGCCGGAGGCGCAGCCAGAGCTTGGCAAGGGAAGGCCTCGGTGCTAGGGCCTGCGGGAGGGGCGCTGGAGGTCGGGGCGGCACCTACGGGCCCGCACAAGCATGCCGGGGTGCTTAACTGAGCACGGCGGGTGCTCTGGCCATGGTGGCCATTAACGCCGGCAGCGGGGAGCTTCGGGCATGACAGGAATGGTGGCTACGACAGCTAAACGGCAAGGGGAAGGGGGAATCGACGGAAGGGCTCACGGCACAGCTGATGATGGAGCTCGTGGGCTCGGGGAGGCACCGGGGCGATGAATCGGTGGCGGCGACGACTTCGGATGCCGACAGGAGAGTAGAATAGAGTGGGGGAGCAAGAGGGAGAGCAGCGGATGAGAGAGAGAGGGAAAAGTCCACAGCGACGGAGGGGGGCGCTGGCGCTCCGAAGGGGCTCTACGGCAGCCAGGCAAGCAGGAGCTGGCCGGCGCCCGCTGCCACACGCCCTCCATCCTACTGGCAGGAGGTTGAAGATGGTGGGGCTAGCTGGGCTAGCTGGGCCAGCTCCACCTGGGCATCCCCTTCTCTTTTTCTTTCTTTTCTTCTTTCTGTTAAATGATCTGACATTTGTTTATTTATTTGCAGGTACAAATGACTTTGCAAAATATCCCATATATTTTCTATAATGAAGTTTGAATATTTCAAACTTGTCTAAAAAGTTTCAGGATATTTTGAAAACAAAATTAATGATAGTGCTTTATTTAATGATTTTAGGAGCCTTATCAATTATTTTTGAATTACTTTGATTGTTCAAATAATTAGAATGGTCCCTGTTATAATCATCCCAAATTTACCACACATAGGGAACATTTTTAGTGGGCATTTTGGATTTGTTTAATTTTCACCAAGTTTGAAATGTTTTGATTCAAAGTTAGCTTGGGGTTTCTTTTTGTTCCCCATTTCATGTTAATGCAAAACTGAAACATGATGCAAGCACAATACTATTCCTAGGACATCTAGCTAGGGTTGTGACAACTCACCCTCACTCAAAAGAATCTCGTCCTGAGATTTTGAAGTCGTCGGGAAGAGCGCGGGGTACTCTAGTCGAAGACGATCTTGTCTTTCCCATGTGGCCTCCTTTTCAGAATGGTGTGACCACTGAACCTTAAGAAATTTAATGTTTCGACGCCGAGTGGTACGCTCAGCTTGATCAAGAATACGAACAGGGTATTCTCGATATGAAAGATTATCTTGGAGATCAAGTGTTTCGTGGTCTACCTCACAGACAGGGTCCGAGAAGCAACGCCTGAGTTGTGAGACGTGGAAGACATCATGAACCTTGGAAAGATGCGGCGGAAGTTCCAATTGGTAGGCAACCTCTCCTTGTTTAGCAAGAATGCGAAAAGGTCCAATGTAACGAGGAGCCAACTTGCCCTTGATACCGAATCGATGGGTACCCTTAAGAGGTGTAACCCGAAGGTAAGCCTTCTCGCCAATTTCATAGGTCACAGCCTTATGATGGCGATCATATTGGCTCTTTTGATGAGATTGGGCTGTTTTCAACTTTTCACGAATAATGCGAACTTGCTCCTCTGCATCCTGGATCATATCCGGGCCAAAGAGTTGCCTCTCTCCGGTTTCTGACCAGTTAAGAGGTGTTCGACACCTTCGTCCATAAAGAACTTCAAAAGGGGCTTTGCCCAAGCTTGATTGATAACTATTGTTATAAGAAAATTTGGCAAATGGAAGACATTTCTCCCAGTTCATACCGAAAGATATAACACAAGCTTGGAGCATGTCTTCGAGAATTTGATTGACTTGCTCAACTTGACCACTTGATTGCGGGTGGAAAGCAGTGCTAAAGGATAGATGAGTCCCCATAGCAGTTTGAAAACTTTCCCAAAATCAGGAAGTAAAGATACTTCCACGGTCTGAGTTAATCTCCAAAGGAACACCATGAAGAGAAACTATTCAAGAAACATACAACTCCGCTAGCTGGCTAGCAGTTATACTTTCCCGAACAGGAAGAAAACGAGCCACTTTGGAAAGACTGTCAATGACCACAAATATAGCATTATTCCCTCTCTTAGTCCTGGGAAATATGGTAATGAAATCCATACCGACTTTATCCCATTTCCATTCAGGAATAGCTAAAGGTTGAAGGGTGCCAGCAGGCCTTTGATGTTCTGCTTTCACGCGATGGCAAACATCGCAGTTAGCAACATACTGAGCAATTTCTCTCTTAATCCTAGTCCACTAGAACCTCTGGCGTAGGTCCTGATACATTTTGGTACTACCCGGATTAATTAAGAGAGGAGAATCATGAGCCTCCTTAAGGATCAACTATCTTAAGCGTGTGCTCTTGGGAACCACCAACCGGTTTTGAAAGAACACAACACCTTCATCGTCCTTGGAGAAATCTTTAGCGTTTCTGCTAGCAATATTCCCCTTGATCCCGGATATACCCTTATCATATTTCTGGACAACTACTATTTGATCCTTAAGATTAGGTTTCGCACCAAGTTGGATAGAAATCCTTGAGGAACAAGGTGAAGGTTTAACTTCCGAAATTCCTCATGGAGAAGTAGTTGACCTTGTTGTAACATCAGGTTGTTACAATAAGACTTACGACTTAGTGCATTAGCCATGACATTGGCTTTCCTCGGCGTGTAAGTTATCCCTAAGTCGTAATCTGTAATCAACTCTACCCATCGTCTTTGCCTGAGATTCAAATCTGGCTGGGTGAATATATATTTTAGACTTTGGTGATTAGTGTAAATTTCGCAACGATTACCCAGAAGGTAATGTCGCCAGGTTTTCAGTGCATGGACTACAGTTGCAAGCTCAAGATCATGTGTTGGACAATTATCCTCATGTGGACGCAACTGTCGAGATGCGTATGCAATCACATGACAATCTTGCATGAGAATGCAACCTAATCCTTGTCGCGAGGCGTCACAATAGATAACAAAGTCCTTAGAGAAATCAGGTGGCACCAGAACGGGAGCAGAGGTCAGTCGTCTCTTCAACTCCTGAAAACTGTGCTTGCATTGTGGCATCCACTCGAACTTTTTATCTTTCTTGAGGAGTTCAGTCAGAGGTTTTTGCAACTTTGGAGAAATTCTCGACAAAGCGGTGACAATAGCTCGCTAAGCCAAGGAAACTCCAAACTTGCTTAACCGATTCAGGTTGAGTCCAATCAAGGACGGCCTGAACTCTCTTGGGATTGACAGCAATACCTTTACCAGAAATCACGTGGCCCAGATAGGTCACTTCTGGCAACCAAAATTCACACTTGGAGAATTTGGCGTACAGGCGGTGCTCTCGAAGTTTCATCAATACCAGCCTTAGATGCTCGTCATGTTCTTGTTTGTTCTTCGAGTAGATGAGTATATCGTTGAGGTAGACCACGATGAATTTATCCAGATACTCCATGAAGATCGAATTCATCAAGCGAGAGAAGGTGGCTGGAGCATTGGTTAAACCGAAGGACATGACGGTGTACTCGTATTGGCCATAACGAGTAACAAAAGTCGTTTTTGGAATGTCCTCGTTCCTAATTCTGATTTGATGGTATCCCAACCTCAAATCCATTTTGGAAAAGATAGAGGATCCAGCGAGTTGATCATACAAATCGTTGATCCTGGGGAGCGGATACTTGTTCTTTATGGTGACCAGATTCACTGGCCGATAATCCACAACCATCCGATCCGAACCATCCTTCTTTTCGATGAAGAGGACGGGACAAGCCCAAGGAGAAGAACTGGGACAAATGAAACCTTTATTCAAAGCCTCATCGAGTTGGATCTTAAGTTCGGCTAGTTCTAAGGGTGCCATCTTATAGGGTCTTCTGGCTATTGGGGCAGTCCCTGGGATGAGCTCTATCACAAACTCAACATCTCTGACAGGAAGAATTCCTGGCAGTTCTTCTGGAAATACATCTGGAAAGTCACGGACTACCGGAATATCTTCTAACTCTGGAAGAGGGCTAGCGTTGAGGGAATAGAGTTGGCGATTGGTTGTTCGAGTGGAGACATTAACTATCTCACCCGATGGATGTGTAAGTTGAACATTCCTAGAATGAGTATCAATCTGGGCATAGTGGGCTTTCATCCAATCCATACCTAGAATGATATTGATGTCCGAAGACTTGAGGGCTATTAAAGATGCTAGGAAGACTAATCTATCCACCAAAATCTCATTATCATGGCTCACTCTAGAAGTTTGCCATTTTGAACCCGGAGTCTGCACTACTAAAGGAGTAGGCATATCACAGAAAGACATGTTATGCAACTGTGCATAACTTTCTGAGATGAAGGAATGAGATGCACCAGTATCAAATAGAACAGATGTTGGATGACTATTGACAAGGAGCGTACCTAGGATAACATCGGGATCCTCAAGAGCTTCCTCAGTAGACACATAGTTCACTCGACCACAAGCAGGAGCTGGCTTCACAAAGAAGGCTTTTCCTGGCTTTCCACGTCTAGTGGGCTTAGCATTATTCTGGGGACACTCACGGGAGTAGTGTCCTGGTTCTCCACACTTATAGCAAACCACGGTGGCACGGGGAGCAACATTTGCAGGCGGTCCTCCAAATGGTCTGACTGGAGGGTTGGGCTGAGTTGGGCGAGGCGCCTGGAAGGATGGCCTCGCATTGTATTTTGGCGGGAGAGCTGCATTGGGCACCCAGATCCGGCGTTTATTGGAGCCCGAGCCAGATGCAGGGTTGAAGTCACGGTTGTGCTTTCTCGTGGCCTCATAATCGGTCTGTCCAGTCTCGGCATTGATAGCCTTGTTGACGAGAGCCTGGAAAGTGGCGCACTCATGCTGGCGTAGGTCTCGACGGAGCTCAGGGTTAAGTCCCTTGCGGAACCTAGCCTGCTTCTTGGCATCAGTAGAAACTTCCTCAGGAGCATAGCGAGCAAGGTTTCCAAACTCACGACTATAAGCATCCACTGACAGTCTACCCTGGGTGAAGGCACAGAATTCCTCTCTCTTACGATCCATCAGCCCTTCCGGGATGTGATGGGTACGAAATGTAGCACTGAACTCTGCCCAAGTTGGTGCAGGGCCTGCGGGACGCATGGCTTCAAAATTCTCCCATCACAGATTGGCGGGACCTTCCATAAAGTAAGTTGCAAAGGTCACCATGTTGGCCTCAGTCACATTGGCAGCCCGGATCTTGCGATACATGCTAGTTAGCCAGTCAACCGCGTTGAGTGGGTCGACCGAATGATGATACTTGGGTGGGCTCAGTCTGATGAAATCACCAAGTGATACGCCATCATTGAGGTCATTGCGGGGAGCATGTGCTGTGTTCTGCTCGATTCTTTCCAACAGCCTATTGGTCTCCCTCTTATTCCTTTCAGCTTCTAGCATTACTTCTGCCAGAGAAGGCGCATGTGGCAGATCTTCTTGCCTTGGCTGGCTTCCCTCGCCCTGCTCAGGGGCAGGCATGGGGTTATTCCTAGTTGCCACCATCCTGGGAAAACAAACCCACAACTTGATCATAGGGAACAACAACTCTAAGACATAGGATAAGGAATGTATTGGAAAACATGGCATGCAGGGTAAACACCAATCAACATGGTAAAACAACTTCCATATGAACACCATGATTCATACACACCATGACATAGTTCAGTACAAGCCAAACTGAAATACAACTACGGATAGATGACACAACTCATCGGAGGCATTACAAACTTCCTATACATTATTTATCTACACCTCCGGAACTCAACTCTCAACCTCAACATATCCCACAAGACACGCAGGACTGTGGTGATACGATGACTACCAAACTAGAACTAACATCCACGTACTCAAGCATCGCTGTAGAATGTCTCATACAGGTTACCCCCATGACCTGGGAGCTGAACCTGAGGATGTGGAAACACTCTAGCCTGTGATCCCTGGGAGCCATAAGGACACGGATGTGGTCTTGTTCACCTTGTCAGCGGCAACAGCGGTCCTCGAAGAGGGGTGATGCCTCCAACATCGGGCCAGTCTACGTGTGCTGGCAGATGAGTCTGTGGTGGGGTCAGCATCTCCAAATCTCCATAGCCGGTCTACACCACGGGTGCCAACTGCGTCAGGGCTGTCCAAAGACGTGCATGGGAGGCATAAAGCTCCATGCGAAGGGCACGTGCATCACGATCCTTGTTCTCCAACATCTGAGCGGTCACCTGTAGCCTAGGGTCCTCATGAGAATGATCATAGTAGGTTGCGCTAAGATAACCATCCTCTCCTCCCATGGAAGCAGGAACATAGCAGAACTCTGTGTTCTGAAGCAGGCCATGGTGAAACCTCATGATAGTCAACATGGTATAGGCGGCCTCCTAAACTACCATGTCTATGGTGACACCTAACTCATAAGTCTAGTGAAGCGGCTCTGCAGCTCCAAGGTATGAAGGATAAATCTTGACGGTACACAGATACTGACTCTGGTTGAAATCTCGATGATGTTCCTCCACTGTGTACTCCGGGTACCAACGGTAGCCAGCCTCCATCATGACTCTGACCAACATGGTCGTGTGACCCGGTACATCGATGCACCTGGTCAGACGGACCACCTGACGGGAAGGACGAGGGGGCATCTGAAACAGAGAATGATGCAAAGACATAAGAGACTCTAGCAAAAATTGGACAACATAACGGTTGTAATTGCTCAAAAAGGATTTTGAGACAACTGCAAAAGATTGGAAAAGCATAACCACTCGACTTTCTAGACTCAAATCTCTTCTCCATCTGTTTGTCACACCAATAATACTTGAATACCCACATTCACTTACAACAAGCTAGCTAGTGGTCCATGGTTAGTAACTTGGCATCCTAAGAAATGGATGAGTAGCCTAGTTCCTATCCCCGAAGAAAAGATGAGCATGACTCAGCATAGAATAACTTGGGAAGAGGAGTAAAAAGAGCCTTACGTTCCCTTCCACAATCAATTCCCCTACTTTTCGATATTGTTTCTAGACTCAACTTTTACCGGTTTGGCTTGGTAGTCCTACAGTCAGTCAGGCTCTGATACCAACTTTGTCGGGACCCCGATCCTAAGTCATATGAATCCAGACTGTAAAATATCACATCACTTTGCGGCCTCACGCACAGTAAGCTCCAGGACTGCAGCCTTACCTTAGCCGGGACCGTTTGCGTCTTTTGGCTCACGTATGTGAACATGTCACTGGCAATCAAACGACAGAGAACCCGGGCCGACATGACTAGTCATAGAACCCAAGTGGCACATCCATACGAAAATAGGCATACGTAACCTAGCAATGAAGGTGTCGGCCTCAAGCGCATGTAGACGAGTCATAGCAAGCTACAAGGACTCCATTACATCATGAGACATAAATGCCATCACTGCACGTAGACGAGTCGTAGCAGGCTACAGGGACTCCCTTACACTGTGAGACATTTCCCCGAAGGGACAGACACAACAGCAAAGAAGGATACATGCCGGTCAATCAATGTGTCCGGAGCAGTAGCAAGCTACCATGGCTTGGTGGAAACACAAAGAGGCAGTTTCCCGTAAAGAGTACTACTAAAGGCACACAACGAGGTGTCAGATCCCATACATACCATTGCACGTCACACGTACGCACAACATGCTCGGTATGCATAGATACAACCATGGCATCACAACATAACCATACAACAACATGACTTTTATTTAAGAGGCTTAGATGAGCCTTGCATAATATGTTCTTACAGATAGGGGTCACATGACCCGACACTCAAGTCATACAAACATGTTCATAAAAACCAAGCGGAAGCATAAAGTTGTCTGAGTACAGACAGATGAAAGGGGTAAAAGGCACATGGCCTGACTATCTACAGCTCGCCACATAGCATAGGTCGTAGCTGGGACACCAGCTATTCGGCATCGTCAACGTCTAGAAAGAACCCACCTAATGGGTCCTGGGTCTCATCTGCAACATTTATTAAGCAAACGTGAGTACAAACGTACTCAGCAAGTCTTCAAAGCAGACCTAGGCTAACTATGCTCGTGTATCAACAAAGGGGGAGATGGAGTTTATGCAGCAATGCCAGCTTTGACTCATGGCTAACCTACACTACTCAATTTTAACTCTTTGTTTACATTTTAGATATCGCACATGAGTCCACTAACTCCATAGCAATACACCACCATGGATTCACTTTCCCTCCTGGGAGAGTGCCATCCACGGTACTCACACTTGTCTTGATATTTTTATGAGTATCCATTTGATTATCTATGAACAACATAAGTTCTCCAAGTAGTCCATATCCGAGGACGCGGCTATACGAATAGTTTCATAACCTGCAGGGATGTACTTCTTCACACACGCTCTCGCCACTTATCGATGTGTGCTCATAAACCATGCACCTCGGCAACCTTCAAGCAGATGCCCAGCGAGGGAGTCGGCCATGACCGTCAATCACATAAGACCTCTAGTCCAGGCTATCGCCTATTTGAGACTGAACCCGCACGGAAGTCCAGCCGAAGTTTCCGCTACGGCCCCAAACGATGTGCGCTGGGTTCCCAAGCCCACCATCCGGGTGACCCTTGGTACACCGTGCCACTGCCTACCGCATCGTAACCCACCCCTAGGGTCAGCGCTACGCACGGCCTCCAGCATGCTATAAACACCAGAAACTACTTGCAACTCCTGGACTAAGGACTAAGCGAATGATAAATCGAGAGGGTCAATTAAGTATCCCAACGTGTGGTAGTAACTAGTCTTGGATCACAAACACAGAACTCAGTTCCTAAGAACGGTCCCAATGAGACAACCCGCTATGTACTCCTACATAGCCTCTCATCGCTACCTTTACCAAAACGAGTTCATCATAACATCATCACATCAGGCAACATTGTTTCACTCAGTTCATCACCCAGATGAATTCGACCTGACACAACTCTAAGCATAGCAAGCAAAGTAAGCTAAGCACATCATGGCACAAGCATTAACCAGGTATGCTAGGTTGCAAGGTTTAGCTATTTACTGTGACAATGTTAGGTTATGCAATAGAATAGGATCATCTACCGTGTATGACTAACATGTGATCGGTTGTCCTAATGCAATAAACAAGGGCAGGAGCAAGAGAGTAGGATGTTATCGGAATGATCAAAGGGGTTGCTTGCCTTGCTGGGAAACAAAAAGGTTCTCTCCTTCGTCGGGATACTCGGGGGTATCCTCAGAAGTAGGGCCTACCACAATGCAGATAAGAAACAATCAACACATGCAAGTGCAACAATATGATGCATGATCATGGCATGATAGCATCTATGGATGAGCTAATGCAACTAGTGATCATGTTGATTTGAATGAATTTGAATATAGGTTCAAAATCTTTCTTTATTTCGAATTCCGAATACTAACCTATTAGTAAATGTCAATGTTCACCTATTTATATTGCTCTAACATGCATGACAATAGCACCATTGGATTCTTTGGATTTTTCTGATAAATTTTCCTATATAAATTGTTTCCATCTAATTTACAGATTAATTTATATGAATTTTATAAGATTTGAACATTTCCTGGATTTATTTAAAATCAGGAAGAGCTTTTATTGCATTAGCCTTAGGTCAGCATGACGTCAGCAGATCAGCTGGCCGTTGACAGTTCAAATCTGACCAGTGGGGCCCATTGGTCAGTGACACAGTCCATAACCAGAAGTTTAGTTTTAATTTAAACTCTAATTCACTAACTGGACCCACATGTCAGTGACTAATTAGGATAATTGATTTAATTATTTTAGTTTTAAACTTTAATTAACTAAAACAGGGTCGGGCCCACCTGTTAATGGCACAGGGGGGTTAATTAACCTGACAAGGGGGCCCACCTGTAGGGCTCAGGCGACGGGCTCGTCGCCAGCGACCTCTGGTCGTGGCGGCGTCCGCGCTGCCGGCCACAGGAGCGGCAGCCGGAGACACTGGGGTGAAGCCCTTGCTCGCCCGCACCCAGGGAAGCTAGCGGAGGGCGCGGGGAACGTCGGAGCTCGTGGCTACGACGCCGGAGGCGGCGGCCGGAGCTCGGCCAAGGAAGGCCTCAGCGCTAGGGCCTGTGGGAGGGGGCGCTGGAGGTCGGGGCGGCACCTACGGGCCCGCGCAAGCATGCTGGGGTGCTCAACTGAGCACGGCGGGTGCTTTGGCTACGGTGGCCATTAACGCCGGCGGCGGGGAGCTTTGGGCGCGACGGGAACGGCGGCTACGGCAGCTAAACGGCAAGGGGAAGGGGGGAATCGACGGAGGGGCTCACAACGCAGCTGATGATGGAGCTCGCTGGCTCGGGGAGGCACCGGGGCGACGAATTGGCGGCGGCGACGACTTTGGATGCCAACGGGAGAGAAGAACAGAGGGGGGGAGCGAGAGGGAGAGCGGCGGACGAGAGAGAGAGAGGGAAAAGGACACGGCGACAAAGAGGGGGCGCTGGCGCTCCCAGGGGGCTCCACGGCAGCCAGGCAAGCAGGAGCTAGCCAGCGTGTCGCTGCCACACGCCCTCCTACCTACTGGTAGGAGGTTGAAGACGGTGGGGCTGGCTGGGCCAGCTTCACCTGGGCCTCCCCTTCTCTTTTTCTTTTTTTTCTTCTTTCCATTAAATGATCTGACATTTGTTTATTTATTTGCAGGTACAAATGACTTTGCAAAATATCCCATATATTTTCTATAATGAAGTTTGAATATTTCAAACTTGTCTAAAAAGTTTCAGGATATTTTGAAAACAAAATTAATGATAGTGCTTTATTTAATGATTTCAGGAGCCTTATCAATTACTTTTGAATTACTTTGATTGTTCAAATAATTAGAATGGTCCCTGTTGTAATCATGCCCAAATTTACCAGACATAGGGAACATTTTTAGTGGGCATTTTGGATTTGTTGAATTTTCACCAAGTTTGAATTGTTTTGATTCAAAGTTAGCTTGGGGTTTCTTTTGTTCCCCATTTCATTTTAATGCAAAACTGAAACATGATGCAAGCACAATACTATTCCTAGGACATCTAGCTAGGGTTGTGACACATGGATGACACGGAAGTTCCCCAAGTCTTGTGGGTAAAGCGTGCAACCTCTATAGAGTGTAAAACTATTCGAATATCCACTCCACGGTCATGGAAAATTGGAGGTCCTTCTTAAACTACGTCTAGATGTTTTCACAAACTGGGTGTGTGTGTGTGTGTGGTGACAAGGATGATACTTGAGTCGAGTTGGATGACTTGGCATGATGATTGAACATGAGATATTCAGACGGTACATGAGACAAGTCTGAGGACTTGGTGTGATGGTTGAACATGAGACGTCCAACCCCCTGCTTATGATGATGACTGTGACGTGTTCTTATGAACACCTGTATCTGGTTGATGCATGCTTACTTAAGTTACCTGACCATGACATTGTACTCAAAACCAGCTTTCCGCAAAACTTACCTACTTAGTGCTATATCATGCATCATTATACCTTGCTCCAAAGCTTGGGTTGCTTGCGAGTACATTCAAAGTACTCATTGGCTTGCCATTGGTTATTTTATTGGCCAGGCACGAAAGATCAGGTTAAGAAGAAGATTACCTTGGTGACGACCATGCGAGCTAGGACGTTTCCCAGTCATAATGCCTGTAGAGTTAAGGTAGATGGCATGGGTTCACGCTATCGTTGAAGATCCCCGCTGCAATCATATGAAGACTTGGCCATAAAGGCCATATTTGAGTAAAATGGTATGTAATGGATGTAAGACTCTCGTTATTTAGTTTTCGTGTGTTCAGTGAGCATTGATATCTAGGATCACTGTGCACGTACATTCGGTGATCACGACTTATAAGTCGGGGTCCCCACAGAACTACTCCCTCCTCATCATGGCTTCCGCTGTGATGATGAAGATGGCCACCAGAGATGACTTACCCTCTCTCGCAGGGTACTGGAACAGCTCCAGATTGGTTGTTCGTCGCTATAGAGACTTGCGGTGGAAGAGCAAAGAGTCTCTGTTTATTTCTAGCATTTCTGGGATTTATAGGATTTTTTAGCGTTGGAATCACGCACAACTGAGCCACGTGGGCCCCACCACATATCAGGATGCGACCCCCCAGGGTCACGCCCTGGTGGCTTGTGGCCCAAGGGTGGATCCCCTCCGGTGGTTGTTCGCTCCAATATTGCTTATTTCCTCCAGAAGAAATCACAAAAAAGTTTCGGGCAATTCCGAGAACTTTCATTTTCTGTACAAAAAACACCACCACGGCAATTCTGCTAAAAACAGCGTCAGTGTGGGTTAGTTCTAAATAAATCATATCAAGTGCATCAAAACCATATAAAAGTATTGTAAACATAGGCAAATATGGCATGAATACTTCATAAATTATCGATACGTTGGATACGTATCAGTCTCCCATGACCTAGTCTTCCTGGTCGGAACAACCCTGACGGTGCTTGTTGTAGGTGTACTAAAGTTTGGGATTTCGGTACCCCATACTTGTGCATGGGAAGTTGTAGCCACACCAGCGGCGAGGCCTACTAGGGGACTGGTAGAAGCAAATGCAAAGACGTCAAGAAACATTCAAGTCAACAAGCACAAGAACGAAGGCAAAAGCCGGAACCCCGGCAAGATCTTGTCGGGGGTGGCCTGCGAAGCCTCGGCAAGGAGTGCACCCGGCAAGGCCTTGCCACCTTTCCAGCACAGAGGCCAGGTGTCAACCCACCTGGATACATGTCGAAGCACCGGCGATGGAGAGGCTAAGCGGTGCCAATGGGACGGGCTCTTGTCCCGTCCCGTAGAAGGTCAGTGACACCTGACGGAGCATTAAATGCATTTTTCCTACACTGCCAGTGTTAGGTATGATAACACTGTAGCAAAGTGCACCTCGTGCATGCACTTTACGCCATTGTTGGGATCCCCTTTGTCGTATAAAAAGAGGCCCAAGGCGTTACGAGAGAGGACTTTTTTCCACCTTCTAGCTCACGCGCGTAGTAGTTGTTCATAGCGCTCCTATATCCAGAACCTTAAAAACACTCGTAATACACTAAACCAAGAGTAGGGTTTTACGCTTCTCGGCGGCCCGACCTGGGTAAATCTCCCCTCGCGCCATTCGTTCGATCTGCTCTTTGAGCATACCGTCCCCCCATCAAACCACAAAGGGATCCACGCGATCCATAGGTGTCATACCCCGACATCTTTGGTGCGCCAGGTAGGGGGCGGAGGTTGTGTGAACCTGATCCAATGATCGGTGCGCCAGTTCCTTCATCATCTTCATTGCCATGGCCCCCAAGAAGAAGAGTTTCACAGCGGTTGACCCGTCCACGTCCTACGTGCCCGTAGCTACTCAGACGGGCGGCAATGTGGATGCAGGCGGAGGTCTCGAGCCTCCATGACATTCTGGTAATCAAGGCCAGGCTAGTGGCACCGTTCGCAGCAACGGTGGCGATCCACGCGCCGCTGTATCTCAAGACGGAGTTGTGCGGCCTACGGGCAGCACGGTGAAATCCAGGGACGGAAGGGCGCCCTCCAAGACACCTATGTCAGGGCATACACCGCGGCCTTCTCAGGTCACGCATGATGAGCAGCACCGTGACGTCGGTGGTTCTAAGCGCCCCCATGGAAAGTCTCCTACGCATCACTCCCGAGATGCGCGGGACCAACATGTGCACCAGAATGCTAACAGAGGTGGCGCACGGTCGCAGGACTGTGATGGAGCTCATTCTAACATAGTTAGGAGTCAGAGCACCTCACATTCATCGCACCTTCCGCTACCAACCTCATTGGCAGAAGCATTGGCGCGAGTGAAGCTGCTCCTGAATTTCCCTCTTGCAGTGTAGAAGCTTGATGAGTGGAGAGCTACTATCCAGAACCTCGTCAGCGTTGCTGATAGGGATGGACTATAGCGGGCGAAACCTTCGCAACAACAGTCCGTCGAGTCAGCGCGCACTAATGGCGACAAGGCCGGAGGTGGCACGACCATGGTGCACTCTTCTCTGTAGCAACAGCGACGGTCGCCCATTCGACTGGTCGGCGCTGGTGGTGATGACTCCATGGCATCGTCCGATCCGTGAACTCACTGCGATCAACGTCAAGTTCTTCAGGAGCGAACCAAAGAGGACACTCAGACCACCATCAAGCGGCGGCGGGAAATGCGCCATCAATTTGATAAGCGTGCAGGTCCCACTATAGACAAGCCTCCTCTAGGGTATCCTGTTGACCTACCTTATGAGGTAGGTTGTCCAGTGTTTACCCATGAGTTCCCAAACGTTCAAACCGGAGGTCCCGAAGAAATACGACGGCAAGACCCACTCGACGGAGTTCTTGAGCATCTACACCGTTGCGGTGCAGGCTATCGGGGCTCGCGACGACAAGATACTCGCCAACTACTTCCATTGGTGCTCAAGACCAACATAAGGTCGTGGTTGATGCATCTGCCAGAGAATTCCGTTTCTTCCTGGGCAGACATGTGTCATGAGTTTGTTGGCGCCTTTACTGGAGGCCACCAAGCTCCTAGCCAAGCAAGGGATTTGCATCTCATGCCCCAGAAGGAAGGCGAAACCTTGCGCAAGTACATTCAAAGATTCAGCCGTATACATCACAACATCCTAGACGTTCATTCTGCTGGTGTTATCAGTGCATTTCATCAGAATGTGCATAACTGCAAGATGCACAAAGAGCTAGCGATGAATAAAGTCAAGGATGTCGCCGAGCTCTGCGCTCTGGCTAATAGATGTGCTCAAGCTGAAGAAGGGAGGAGACTCCTCGGCGAGGATGCCGGTGCTAGGGTCGACTATGACGAAGACACCACCGCCCCAGCAAGGAAAGGCCAATGGCGGAACAAGAAACGCAAGGACAAGGCCGTGCTTGCCGTCGAGGAATCTGGCAACCCCAACCCCACCAAGAAGACTAAAGTTGACAGCCCCGGCAAGGATGTTGCCGGGTGCGCCTCTTGTCAAGCCTTGGCGGCTGTTGACAAGCCGGAGGGCTCCGACAAGAAGTATTGCAAGATCCATCGCACCAAGGGCCACGATCTCCAAGACTGCCGACAAGTTGAGCAGCTTGCCGAGAGGCAGAAAGCTGAGTACGTGAGGCGAGACAAGGAGAAGGCCCAAGAAGGTGCAGAGGGGTCCGGCAAGAAACGCGGTGGCCGATGAGGTCGTCATGGCAAGACCAAGCAGCAGGAAAGGACCGCTTGAGGACGCGACAAGGAAGAGGAGGAGGATGATGGCAACGAAGAAGACGATGAGTCCAGCGAGCTCAAGCTTCAAAGAGCTACAGATGTCATGTATGTCGATGGAGGCACCTCATTGCATTCTTCCCTCCACGAACTCAAACAGTGGGTGCACGATATTAATGCGACAGAACCATCTGTTGAAGCTCGGAAACCTCTGAGATGGTCCCATGCACTTATCATTTTCGATGCTGAGGATCAACATAATTGCACAACAGCAGTCGTGTGTCTGCCATTGTTGGTTTTGCCAACAATTCGCAACCTCAGAGTGATGAAAATATTAGTTGACGGTGGGGCCAGTCTAAATCTGATCTCGCCTGATGTGATCAAGAGGTTGCAAATTCCTGACGAAGATCTTGAGGAGACAGACACTTTTCATGGGATCAATCTAGGAAGGACTCGGCCGAAAGGTAAGATCACATTGCCAGTAACATTTGGCAGTGACATGAACTTCGAGACAGAGAAGATTGTTTTTGACGTCTCCAAGATACCCTTGTCGTATAATGGGATCCTTGGATGCCCGGCACTGGCCAAATTCATGGCGACATCACACTATTCTTATAATGTGTTGAAGATGCCCGGGCCGATCAACATCATCATGATCAACTCTGACAAGAAGGATGCACTTATCTTTGCCGACCAACTTTACCGGGAGGCAGTTGCAGCACCTGCCGCCAAGGCACCTGCTCCTACCGCTAAAGCTCCCAGGGAGAAGAAGACCGTCAAGACCTCTGGTGCACATTCTGGCAAGCGCACATCTTCGGAGTGTTGCGCTCCCGTTGATGATGTGCCAGAGAGCTCCACCAGTAAGAACAAGAAATCCATGGCAGCTCCACCAAAAACCAAGAAAGTGCCCGTCAAGGAGGATGGTACGGGGGGAACCTTTCACTATAAGTTCCACCCTTGACGACAAACAGGAAAGCACGCTCATTGCCTTCCTGTGGGTGAATGTCGATGTGTTTGAGCGGCAACCATCTGATGTCCCCGGTGTTCCGAGGGAGGTAATTGCGCATCACCTTGCTCGTCAAGTAGAAAGTTAGGAAGCAAGCCTTGGAGTGGCAAGAATTTATTGTCGAGGAAATCAGGAAATTGGAAGCGGTAGGCTCGGTCAGAGGAGTGCTCCACCCAACATGGTTGGTCAATCCCGTTGTAGTGCGCAAGGCGAATGGAAAATGGAGGTTGTGCATTGATTATACAGATATCAATAAAGCCTCTCCAAAAGATCCTTTCCCCTTGCCGCGCATCAACCAGATTCTGGAATCTACTGCAAGCTGTAATCTGTTGTCATTCCTCGACGCTTATTCAGGATACCACCAGATCTTCATGTCCAAGGAGGACAAAGAGAAGACCGCATTTATCACCCCATGTGGTACGTATTGCTTTGTCTGTATGCCTTTTGGTTTGAAAAGTGTTGGTTCGAGATTTGCAAGAGCAGTCCAATTTGGTTTTGAGCCTCAGCTATATAGAAATATGGAAGCCTATATGGACGACATAGTGGTTAAAACCAAGGACAATGCAACGGTCATAATAGATCTGGAAGAGACGTTTGCAAATCTGCACAAGATCAACTTGAACCTCAATCCTGAGAAATGTGTGTTCGGTGTTCCATCCGGCAAGCTTCTCGGGTTCTTTGTGTCTTGGCGCGGGATCGAGGCGAACCCCGACAAGATCAAAGCAATTGAGCAGATTGAAGCACCAAAACAAGTCAAGGATGTGCGTCGTCTTGCTGGCTGCGTTGCGGCTCCGAGTAGGTTCATCTCAAAGTTTGCTGAGTGCGCCCTATCCTTTTAAATTTTGAAGAAGGCGGGTCCAATAAAGTGGAGTCTGGAAGCGGACGCATCGCTGCAGGATTTGAAGAGATACCTCTCCTCTCCGCCAATACCAGTAGCGCCTAGACCACAAGAGCCGTTGTTGCTATACTTGGCGGCAAAGAATCAAGTGTCCAATGTTGCGTTAGTGGCGTAGAGAGAAGTCGACGAAGAAGCAGCGACAGAAGCAGGACCGCCAAGCGACAAACCGGGGTCTCCCCCGGCAAGATCTGGTGCGGACAAGTCAGGGTCTGTGTAGATGAACGAAGTAACACAGAAGAAGAAGATGTAGAGCCCAGTGTACTTTGTCAGCTTCGTTTTGCAAGGGGCTAGACCAAGGTACTCTTGTGTGCAAAAGTTACTTTTTGGCCTCCTCATGGCCTCAAGGAAACTATGCCATTACTTTCAAGCACATGAAATTACCGCCGTCACTCGCTTTCCGCTGCAACGGATTTTGCGAAACCTAGACGCAACCGGCGGGATTGTGGAGTGGGCTTTGGTGTTGTCAAGATTTGGCCTCAAGTTCGAAAGCACTTCAACCATCCAGAGCAGAGCCATGGCAGAATTCATTGCAGAATGGACTCCAACGCGAGACGAAGAGATCCAAGAAACGACCCTCCCCAGCTAGGAAACAAGCCAAGAATGGGTTATGTATTTTGATGGGTCTTTCTCCCTGCAGGGAGCCGGCACTGGCATGCTGCTTGTTGCACCCACCAGAGAGCACCTCAAATATGTAATTCAGATGCACTTTCCCCGGGAAAGGTCAACAAACAACACCATAGAATATGAGGGGCTGCTTACCGGTCTCAGGATTGCGGCAGGCCTTGGGATCAAGATGCTTATTGTCACAGGAGATTCAAAGCTTGTCGTGAAGTAAGTCAACAAGGATTATTAGAGCCCGTTGATGGAAGCTTACGTAGATGAAGTGAGGAAATTGGAGGAGCGCTTTGACGGTCTACAAGCAGAGCATGTTCCTTGTGCAGAGAATAGTGTTGTTGACGAACTGTCAAAGCATGCTGCCCTCAAATTACCTATGGAACCTGGGACTTTTGTGGTCCAACTGACTCAAACATCCGTATCGCTGTCGGCGAAGCAGAACAAGAGAAGAATGTTGGATTCCGGCCAGTACTTCCCCACAGAGCTCCCAGAAGCTGCCGACAAGGGAGCTGTAGGGGTCGACACCAAGATTGCCGGGGGCAACAAGCTCTGGTAGGGCCCCAAGCCTTTGTCGTAGAGACAAACGCCCCCGTGGAAGAAGATATGCCTTTAGTCCTTGCCGTCGAGCCTCAGGCTCCAGCATGGGCACAACACATAGTTCAATTCCTTAAAACAAGAGAACTCCCTAAGGAACAGGAAGAAGCAGAGAAAGTAGCCCATCAGTCTAATATGTACAAGTTTGTGGACAATGTACTGTATAGAAAGAGATCGAACGGTGTGAAATTGAAGTGCATTCCTCTGGAGGATGGACTGGAGCTGTTGGTAGAGATACATGGAGGCATATGTGGCTCCCACATAGGGTCAACAGCTCTTACCTGGGAGGATTTTTGGCAAGGTTTCTTTTGGCCTACTGCTCTCCAGGATGCAACTGCACTAGTAACCAAGTGTGAAGCGTGCCAGTTCCATTCAAAGAAGCTACATCAACTAGCTCAAGCTCTTCAGACAATCCCTCTTTCCTGGCCATTTTTGGTATGGGGGCTTGACATATTGGGCCCCTTTCCCCATGCTACCGGGGGCTTTGAGTACTTTTACGTTGCAGTTGACAAGTTCACAAAGTGGACGGAAGTGGAAGCAGTGAGAAAGGTGACAGCGCAATCAGCCATCAAGTTCTTTAAAGGACAAGTTTGCCGTTTTGGTGTACCAAACAGGGTCATCACTGACAACGGCACACAGTTCACAAGCCGCACCTTCATGCAATATGTCCAAGACCTTGGCGGCAAGATCTATTTGCTTCTGTTGCTCATCCAAGGAGCAATGGCCAAGCGGAAAGGGCAAATGCTGAAGTGTTGCGAGGGCTTAAGACAAGAACTTTCGACAGGCTGCACAAATGCGGAAGATGTTGGATTGATGAGATGTCGGTGGTTCTTTTGTCGATCAGAACAACACCAAATCGAGCCAACAGACAGACACCCTTCTCCCTGGTGTACGGGGCGGAGGCAGTTCTCCCCACGGAACTCATATACGAATCACCTCAAGTGCTTGCTTATCATGAGCTTGAGCAAGAGTAGTTGTGCCAAGATGATGTAATGCTCCTTGAGGAAGATTGTCTTCAGGCTGATGTGCGAGCTACACGCTACCAGCAAGCTTTGCACCGCTACCATAGCCGCAAAGTTCATGCCCGGAGTCTTGAGGAAGGCGACCTTGTTCTTGGGCGCGTTCAGTCAGCCAAGAATTCAAACAAGTTGACACCAAAGTGGGAAGGCCCTTATCGGGAAGTACAAGACACCAGGCCTAGCGCAGTCCGCCTGGAGAACGAAGATGGCATCCTAGTGAGAACCTCCTAGAACATCGAACATCTTCGTAAGTTCTATCCATAAGGTGCGGTTGCCGGGAACCCTGACAACCACCTTTTGTACAAGTCTTGCCAGCAGGGCATGTCATCCTTTGTACAAAGCCAGGCACAGACCCGGTGCATAGTTGAATAAGATCGAGCATCCTACAACTCTTGTCAATTGCCATGTTTCTTTACATGCATGTTTATCTGAGATGTTGCATTATGCTTATTCCTAGCAAGTGTTAACGACCGCCAAGGTACCATACCTCTATTTTCTCTTCTCTCTTTTTCTTACAGGATAGAAGGTTCCCTCGCATACAAGTTGGCCGGGGGGATGAGATAGTGTGGACACCTACAGGCGATGTTCAAAGTTGACACCTTGCAGAGAGGAGTACCGAAACAAAAGGCTAAGTTGAAAAACTCTAAGTAAACTTTTACTATGAGGTTGTATTCCTTGAACAATTTCAACTTTTGTATGGAAAACCTGCACGCGAAGAAACCTTGCCACGATCAGTTGCGCTCTTGCTATGTTTCAAGTCTTCTCAACAGTTTAAGTGGTCGCGCTGAAAACATCGAGGTAACTTGTCATGATTGGTTGCGCCCTTACTCTGTTTCGAGTCTGCTCAACAATTTAGGTGGCTGCACTAAAAATGTCAAGATATCTTGCCGGTAGCGGTACTGCCAGCAGGATCCTAAGGATCCGCTCCTCAAAGCGCTCACGGTAGTGTTGCATACGCCGGCAAGTTTCCGATAAAGTGTAGGGAATGCACCATATGGATTAAAATCAGACAAGAATAATAACATGCATTCGTTCAAAACACGGACACTTATATTACATTAAGGAGTTGCCGTAGTTCTGACTTAAGATAGAATCATCTTTGGCATGAAACAGCGGCGACAAGAAAAGGTGGAGCAGCTAGTCCCTACGATCGCCCTCGACCCTCTTGACTTGGGTTACCTTATCGACGATGGGCGCGACAAGTTCCTCAAGCGCCATGATGTCCACGTCCTTCGGCAAGCAGTCGAGGACATTGGTGAAGTTGATGTCGGGGTTCTTGTGCGCCACTTCGATGAGCACCTTGAGGAGGATGGCCCGACAGAGCTTGTGGGACTCGTTGGCTAAATGGGCTGCCCGATCGGACTGGAGTTGCTTCAGAGCATCAATTATGCGGTTGAAGAACATGGTTATCCTCGCACTCGAAGATACCATGTCGTCGGAGGAGAAGTTGAAGCTTTGCAAGCCCAAGGCATACAACTGTGCATCAAGCTTCTCTGCCATGTCCACAAGGCACCCAGTCCATGTCTGCATGCCTTTCACATAGTGATTATGAGAGGCGGCGGCGCTCTTGAGCAAGTCCTGCTCATTCCGTAGATCCTTGGTCAGAGCCTTCTCCCAAGCCATGCTGCTCTCGAGAGACTCCTTTAGCGTATCCAACTTCAGCTTCAAATCGGTGATGGACTCGTTGGCTGAGGAGAGTTGTTTGGTCTTCTCGGACATGGCGACCTGTATCTCCATCAAGCTGTGGAGAGTTTTCTCTCTGTCAGTCTTGAGCGTCGAGATCTCTTTGCAGTGCTCCTCAAGGTCCACCTCCAGCCTCTTCACCGTGTAAGCAAGTTTGTTTCTGGCGGCCTCTACAACTTCGGCAACATCGACGGCTTCCTTCAACTTGCCGCCGTGGTCAATGACCAGAACCTAGAGGGCTTCCTTGTGCTTCTGCTCTAGCTCTTGGGTTCGCTGCACGACAAGCTTTTAGATTTATTCATCCTTACGACGAAGCTGGTCGGCAAGCGCCCCCTCGCGAGCAACGAGGTCCTCTTCATGGGCATCAAGCCCAATGCGGCGTTCCGCCAGGCGAGCGTCCTCCGTAGCAGCCTGTTGAGAAGCCACCTCTCGTGCCCTCTCAACGTCAGACTGCTGCAGGAAGAGCTCCTTCTAGCCTTCGCCTAGCTGCTCCCGACCGGTCTTCATCTCCTTGAAGGCTTCGGTGAACCACACATGTGCTTCCTCAACGCGCCCCTCGAAATCCGCCTTCGCCGCCTACATAACTGCCGCCCTGGTATCCAACCTCTCCTTCCGAGCACGGTAGAGTGCCTAGAGCTTTTGGAAGTTATTGCTCATCGCTTGGAGGATTTTTTCTTCCTTGGGTTGTCCGCTGGTGTTCGCCTCGTCGAGAGCTTCGGGTCCGGCAGCAGTGGTAACTTCCCCATCAAGGGTCTCTCCTTCAGCAGGCGCCCCAATGTTTGTCGTTCCTGGCACATTGACGAACAGGTTCTCACCAGCCTTGAGATATCTGCTCGAAGAAGGGATTTCGGATGTTGACGGCTGGTCCTTGACAACTGTCCCACTGGTGGCCGGGGGCTCCATGGCCGATGCAGTGCCTGGCGCTCCTGCGGCAGGAATGTCGTTAGTACGGTCGCCGGACTCCTCGTCGACCTTCTTAGCAGATCTCTCGGCGGAGCCTTCCTGTGCATCCATGGCGGCCACATCAGTGGCAACCTTGGTGGCTTCAGCGGCGGCATCACTGGCGGTCTCCTCAATGATGGCGTCGACGTCCATTTGTTCCGTCGAGGGGGGATCTAAAAGCCAGAAATGGGGAAGCATGATAAGACCGAGGTTGAAGTTCAAGAAGATAATATATAAGGACAGAATGGCAAGCACTCTGCGACAAACGGTCTTACCTGCACCGAGCTGTTGGGAGGTGGCTGTTTCCTCCTCGACAATTTCGGTTGCCGGCGTAGGACTGCCGGCGCCAATGCTTGCTGGCCTCTCCTCAACAAGAATCGGCTCGTGGGCGAAATCCTTTGCCGGAGATCCATCTCTAGGTGGTGTAGTTGACGGAGGCGGTGCGTTAGGGGTGGCCCCCAATGGCTCCCATTGTTATCGTCATTCTCCTACAAGCCTGGTGATATCAGCGACGAAGATACATGTCCCAACGCTCGCTAGTGGGAAATGAGTAACGGACTCATGCTAGGGGCTGAGTTGGGGACTGCATCGTGGGCTGGACTCCGGGTTGATGTTGATCAGCTCCGGTGCACTTGTGGTGCTTGCTGGCGGCACATCGCTCATTGAAGTCTTCGCCCTCTTTGCCATCCTTTGCGCCAACGTTTCTGAATCTCTACGGGAACAGGCCAAAGCAAGAAAAATAAGTTAAACGAAGCCGAGAAAAAAATCAGAAGATAAGAGATGTGGCAGAATCCTTACTCTTGTTCCCCCGAGCTGAAGGCAAAGAGATCGAAGTCCACCTCCGCCATGGTATCCGGAGGTGGATAAGGGGCGGTGCTGGGTCGCTTGGCTACGGCTAGAGCGGAGGGGTGCCATTGAGTTTCTTGCCGCTGCACAGCCTTGCCGGCTGCACCCCTTCCGAGGGCTGCACTGCTTGAGGAAGGTTGGAGAGCTGGGGCACCAGAGGAAGACTTCCCAAGGACACGCTTCTTCTTCCTCTCGGGAGCTGGGGGCTCCTCATGTGGCTGCTCTTCAACTGTGTCTTCGGTGGAAGGGCCCCCAGCAGCAGTGCCACTTTGTTCTCCGGTAACTTCGCCCTGCTCGGCAAGTTGTTCCTTCGATACCACTTCTCCTTCATCAGCTTCCTCTTCTATGAAGCCTACGCTGCCGGCCTCCATGGCAAGAGTCGCCTCTTCCACCCTACTGGCGATGTACGCCATTTCTTCTTCAGTGGTGTCACGGACAAGGTTCGTCTCTTTCCAAATGGCCTTCTCCGACAAGCTGTCAAAGAACTCATATACCCGTTATGTGGATGGCTCCTCCCAAGTCCCGTTAGGACCGTGAGCGTTGCACACCGGCATCATGGTGAGGATCGAAGCCAAGGTGGAGTCGTTGCACAAGGGAATCACACCGGCCGGCAAATTATGTCTCGCGTCAGACTTGAAAAGCTTTTGACAAAGAGTAGCGTGTTGCTTCACCGTCAAGTTACTATTTAGGATAGGGCATAGCCTCATGATGGCTGCCGCGTTCTTGAACTCCCAGGCTGGCCTCCCTTAGCTCTGCAGAGGGGGTATGCGCCAGCGAAGAAAATCTGCCCCGATCATCCCCACTGTGAGCCCGGCAACCTTGAGGCGGTGGATCCTGGTGACTGCAACTGTGAGCCTCTTTTCCTAAAGATCGAAGTCGCTCCAGCCATCACCATGCACTAGTTTCGTTGTCAGGGCAAACAAAAAGATTGGGGATCTTCCTCCTGAATCCAGCACCACCTGGCCCACCATTCATCCCACTTATCATGGAAAGCTCCGGCTGGGTATATTTCCTTGTTCCATCCCCTTGGAATCTAGGCAATAGAACCAGAAAGGGCTTCTGCCCCTTGGATACGGGGAATGAAGTAGTGGCGAAAAAGGGTAGTGTTGGGGACTACCTCGGCAAATTTTTTGCAAAGGTGGACCAAGACTGACATACATGTTATAGCATTCAGCGTGAAATCCAAGAGATGGAAGTTGTATGTGTACATGATGTCGTTGAAGAAATCAGAAAATGGAGGACAGAGCCCATAGTAAAAATAATCGGCAAAGAAGGGGAATTTGTCAGGGCCGCCATTGGAAGAACCTGGACTCATGCGGGTGGCGGGATGCGCCTTCGTGTCCCTTGCCCACATGCTCTGGTACCGCTCCTTCAGGGCATTCACGTCGAGCATCGGGGGGAAGACGATGTGCTCCTTCCGCATCTTCGCCACATCTTTCTCTGTGACGGCGGCCTTCGTCCCCTTTCCCTTGCTCGTTTTGGGTGGCATGGCAGCTGTGGGTGCGAAGGCTAGGAACGAAGAGAGGGTGGAGGCGGAGGTTGAGTGAGAGAAGCTCTATTCTGGGCTCGAGGAAGGAGATGACGGCGGTTTCCAGAATGGAAAAGACAAGAAGTAAATGAGCGAGTGTCTCTACAAATCTTCTTTATGGGGAAGATGTTGTCTGTCCCATTACTAATCAACGGTAAACACCTTCGTGAGCATGCTGCCGTTATGGCCGCTCCACGCACGTCTCCCATAGCGCGCACTTAACACGCGTCATGGGGAGGCGCAGTAAGCGGAATGATTACAACCACAAGCTCCGGCCACGCGTGCCCGTGCAATGTTTGGGCCTAGCCAACAACGCCTTGCACCCGTTTGTGGCCCAGGCCCGGGGGCTCCTGTCGGTGTACTAAAGTTTTGGCTTTTAGTACCCCACATACTTGTGCACGGGTAGTTGTAGCCACACAAGTGGTGGGGCCTACCAGGGGACTGCTAGAAGAAAATGCAAAGACGTCAAGAAACATTCAAGTCAACAAGCACAAGAACGAAGGCCAAAGGCCGGAACCCCGACAAGATCTTACCGGGGGTGGCCTACAAAGCCCCGGCAAGGAGTGCGCCCGGCAAGGCCTCGCCACCTTGCCAGCGTAGAGGCCAGGTGTCAACCCACCAGGATACATGTCGAAGTGTCGACGATGGAGAGGCTAAGCGGTGCCGATGGGACGGGCTCCTGTCCCGTCCGGTAGAAGGTCAGGGACACCTGACGAAGCATTAAATGCATTTGTCCTACACCGTTAGTGTTAGGTATGATAACACTGTAGCACTGTGCACCTCGTGCATGCACTGTATGCCACTGTTGGGATCCCCTTAGTCGTATAAAAGGAGGCCCAAGGCGTTACGAGAGAGGACTTTTCTTCCACCTTCTGGCTCACGTGCGTAGCAGCTGTTCATATAGATCCTCTAGCCAGAACCCTAAAAACACTCGTAATACAATAAAGCAAGAGTAGGGTTTTATGCTTCTTAGCGGCCCGAACGTGGGTAAAATCTCCTCGCGTGCCGTTCGTTCAATCTGCTCTTTGAGCATACCGTCCCCACGCCAAACCACAAAGGGATCCACGCGATCCCATAGGTGTCGTGCCCCGACACTAGTGGACGTCATATCGATGATGGATCCATCTTGGAATGAGTCGACGATAACCACCATGATGCGGTTGCGACTTCCGTACTGGTGCATAATGCGGCGCGCTGAAAAATGTGAATCCGCCTCGCCAACATGTCCATGGTGATGAAAGCACATTTGCTCCCTTGGTGGTTTTGGTAATTAATAACAACATGTAAATCCACCTCGCCAACATGTCCATGGCACCGAAGAATGTGAATCCGCCTCGCCAACATGTCCATGGTGATGAAAGCAAATTTGCTCCCTTGGTGGTTTTGGTAATTGATAACAACATATATTCATTTAACTAATGTTTCCACAAAGTATATTTCAGGAAAAGTTCATTGATGGGAATGGCAAAAGGATTGTGGAATTACCCCAAGATTCAAGGAAATAGGTTGGCCCAGCTTCAAGCCAGAGGACTCTACATTTTACATTTGTGAGAAATCACTTTGAGTCCATAGGAAAGCCAATACTATTAAAAGGGGGTAAAGTTTTGATGGTGAACAATATGCTCAAACATGCACAAGTGACAGTCCAAAACATCCACAAACTCTCCCACCAAAGTCTGTCCCAAACCAATTATGCCAAATCGGTGCAACCAACATTCCTATCCCGGTGCCACCGAGTTCCAAACCCGAGACAGACTCAGCCAAACCCTAACACTTCGGTGCAGCCGACACTGCACTCGGTGCCACCAAGTTGGGTTGCCAACTTCCTATAAGACAAGTTCTCATTTTCAGTCCAACCGAGAATGGTGAATCGACGTCACCTAGTTTGGTAAATCTGACCGTTGGTCACCTTGTCGGTGCAACTGAGAATTATATATCGGTCCATCCGATATTCAAAAGTTGCCACTTTTTTCACTTTGGTACCACCAAGATTTACATATTGGTGTCACCGAGTCTGACTTATTGTGTGTAACGGTTGGATTTTTGGGGATGCCTATATATACCCCTTCACCACCACCCACTCGCAAGAGAAGCACTCAGAACTATTCCATACCTATCCTACTCAGTTTTCTAAGAGAGAACCACCTGCCCTTGTGTTGAGGTCAAGATCTTCCACTCTAACCATATGGATCTTGATTTCTAGCCTCCCCAAGTTTCTTTCCACCAATCCCATCTCTTCTACCAAGCCAAATCTGTGAGAGAGGTATTGTGTGTTGAGGTGTCTATCATCTTGAAGCACAAGAGCAAGGAGTTCATCGAAATTATCGAGCCTATTACCTTTTGGAGGGTTTTGCCTCCTAGATTGGTTAGGTGTCTCTTGGGAGCCTCCTACTTTGTGTTGTGGAGTGAACCAAGAAGTTTGTAAGGGCAAGGAGATCGCCTACTTCGTGAAGATCTACCCATAGTGAGGCTAGTCCTTCATGGACGGAAGCCGCATGGAATAGTCACGGTTGCTTCTTTGTGGAACCCTTCGTGGGTAGAGCCCTCCGTGGACTCTCGTGACCGTTACCCTCCGTGGGTTGAAGACTCCATGAACGTGGACGTACGATAGCACCACCTATCGGAACCATGGGAAAAATCATCGTGTCATCACTTGTGTTTGCATTCTTAACCCTCTCTTCACTCACATGTGCAATGTCTTTACTTTCCGCTGTTATACTCTTAGACATGCATGTGTAGGGTGTTACTTGATATGCTATGAATGCTAAAACTTGCAAAGAATTAAAATTGGGTAAAAGGCAAAACTTTTATTTGGTCAAGTAGTCCAATCACCCCCCCCTCTAGACCTACTTTCGATCCTACAAGTGGTATCAGAGCTTTGGTCTCCATTGCATTGGTTTCACAACCTAGGAGAAGTATGGCATCTAGTGAGGGAAATTATCACCGTAGAGGTCCGTACTTTGATGGCACTAATTTTGCTAGTTGGAAGCATAAAATGAAAATGCATTTGCTTGGTCATAATCCTACTGTTTGGGTTGTTGTTCGTGTTGGCTTGCAAGGTGAATTCTTTGCGAATGGAAAGGAACCGGATCATGAAGCATTTGCGGATGAATTGAATATGTTGCAACTCAATGCTCAAGCATGTGACATTATCTTCAAATGTCTATGTCCTGAAGAATTCAACAAAATCGTCTGCGTTGAACACGCAAAAGAGATTTGGGATACTTTGGTTGATATGCACGAAGGAACTGAGTCCGTGAGAGAATCCAAGTTAGATGTTCTTCAAGGTCAACTTGACAAGTTCAAGATGAAGGATGGTGAAGGAGTCGCTGAAATGTATTCTAGGCTAGCTCTCATCACCAATGAGATTGCCATCTTAGGAAGCGAAGAAATGACTGACAAGTTCATCATCAAGAACATACTTCAAGCTTTGGATGAGAAATATGACACCGTGTGCACATTGATCCAAATGATGCCAAACTACAAAGATCTCAAACCAACGGAAGTGATTGGTAGAATTGTTGCTCGTGAGATGACACTCAAAGACAAGGAAGACCTTCATAACAAGTATAGTGGTGCTTACAAAGCCACCAGTGATGCTCCCACTACCTCAAGCAACAACCTTGTCACAAATGAAGAGATAAGCCTCATGGTCAAGAAATTCAACAAGTTCTACAAGAATAGAAGCAAAGATCGCAGCTCTAACTCAAGATATAAAGAGAAGCGTTCGTCAAGTCGTGATCGAAACTGCTACAATTGTGGGAAGCCCGGACACTACTCAAATGAGTGCTCGGCTCCCTACAAACAAAGAGAAGAGTCACCAAGAAGACGAATCTCAAGAGATGAATCACCTCGAAGAGAGAGAAGGAGTAGAGATGATCATTATGAACGAAGACCCTCAAGGAGAAGTAGGGACTCAGAGAAGAAGGACAAGCACACCAAGAGCTACTCAAGAAGGAAGCATCAAGCTCATGTTGGTGAATGGCTTTCCCGCTCCGACTCCGACAACCACTTCGAGAGAAGTTATCACTCCAACTCCGACTATAGTCAAGATGATGGTGTTGCCGGAATTGCACTAGTGACAACAAACTCCTATGACCTATTTGATTCACCAAATGAAGGAGATGGAAGTTGCTTCATGGCTAAAGGCCCCAAGGTATCACACCCCGAATATATTGATTTTGATAGTGATGAAGATGACTTGCTTTACGATGATGACTTGCTATGTGATAAAACTAGTGATGTTAATCATAATGAACTTGATATTTCTCATGCTAGTCAAGATAAGTCAATTGACAATGATAAGATGAAAATAGAAGAACTAACTAAAGAACACAACACTCTTCAGTTAGCTCATGAATCTACTCTTGAAGATCATAGAGATCTTGTAAGAACTCATGAGAAGCTACGCTTCGAGAAGCTCAATTTAGAGCAAGAACATCAATTTCTTAAAGCTATCAATGACGATCTCCGAAAGAAGACTTCATCTTATATTGCCAAAACGACTACTCTTATATACATTCATGCCACAAGTCAAATCTAAGCAAACTAGTAACAAAGGAAAGAAAGGTTCTTCATCTAGTAGCAACAATAAAAACGCTAAACCCAATGATGTTGCTCCTAGTAGTTCTATTGATTCCACTAATGATGATTCTCTTAGCCAAGTTACACTTGAGCAAGAAAATGCTTTATTGAAAGGAATTATAGAGAAAGGTATCTACAAGAGTCTTGAAGGGTACAAGCAATTTGATGAGATTGTACGCAAGAACGGAGGATATCGGAAGAATCGCAGTGTTGGCTACTTCAACGCTAATGGAGTTGAATGGGAAGAAGGTCAATATCCCAATCCCAAGTTTGTTACTCAAAAGGAGAAGTATGAAAGTACTCTTCCCAAGGGTACAAACACTCAAGATGACCTTCCACCACAAGACACCAAGCTCAAGGGCAATAACAAGCTCCAAGAGGACCTTGACTCTTATGAAGATGAATCCCAAGCTTTCGTGAAATGGGTTCCCAAGGCTACTACAAGATCAACTTCTACAAGTGCTACTTCAACACCAAGGATCCCCATCAACTTGATGCGGATTCCCAAGAAGAAGAACTAGAGAGTTCTTGAGGGGTGACTCCACCAATGAAATTCACTCACATTCATTATTGGCAAGATCTATTTGCAATCAACATCAACCCTGTGCAATAGGTTAAGGAGTCACACATTCCCTCAAAGGTAAGCAAGGGACAAGGTAATCAAAAAATCAATGGACATCATTACAAATGCTTTGCACCCCATGTGCATAGATATCCTTGTATTGGTCTCTTGTGTGTTGTGACTAACCCATGTAGGTGAGAAGAGTAAGGAAACAACAAGGATGCTCCCAACTCTTGGTGATCTTCATCAACCGTGAGCATACATCACTACCTCACCAATATGAAGTCTTCATCGACAAAACCCAAGGTTAGTTTATCCCTCTTATGGGGGGATGTCACATCAAGGGGGAGCGTTACTCTAAGACTTGAGTCAAAGCATCTCTTAGTATATGACAAACATTAAATGCTTTATGTTAAAGTGGTAACCCCACTTGTGCTTAAACGATCAGTAAAACCTATGATCAATTATTCTTACTTGGCTCCTAAGTCAAATACTCATATATAGATGACTTCGTCATCGCCCAAGTGCTTGTTAGATGCTAGAGTATATGTGCATGTTTGCCATGATTTCTTTTGACATCTTATTGTGTGAGCATGTTGGTCTGCATCTATTTTCTCATTCGAGG
Source organism: Hordeum marinum (assembly GCA_022496015.1). Classification (NCBI taxonomy): domain Eukaryota; kingdom Viridiplantae; phylum Streptophyta; class Magnoliopsida; order Poales; family Poaceae; genus Hordeum; species Hordeum marinum. Next base: position 117,559,891 of record CM039672.1, read on the forward strand.
ATATCCAATTGTTGCTATTTGGCTTTTAATTTATCTTTTGCCAATTGGATATACAAGAATGCCTAGGACCACCTCTTTAGCTATTTATGCTTTCTCACCTCATACTCTATTCATGCTGCATCACAAAATTTGAACAAGTGCTTTTCGATCCCTCTGTGTGTGGAGCACTCGGAGTTCCGTGTCGACAAGGACTGGCCATTAAAACCTCCCAAGTGCATCTCGGTGGAACCAACCACAAAATCTCGGTCTCACTGAATGCTTAGGGTTGATCTGGCTTTTCAATCTCGGTACAATCGATTCCATTTTCTTGGTTACACCGAGTGTCCGTGTCAGCTGACAGTTGAGGCATTCGGTGACACCGAAAACTTAGAATCGGTGTCACCGATAGTGGTGGGTATATAACTCTGGACCCTGACGCTTTGAAATTCCATCTTCAAACGTCGTGCTCCAACACCCTAAGTTGTTGCTCCCAAGACCCCTGGCCATCGCCCTTGTCTCCCCGTGCTCCTCTGCCGCTGGGAATCGCCGTCGCCGACGAATTCCTCTCCTTCGTCGCCGTCCTAGAGGATCCGCACCAAACTAGGGCACGGATTTGATCTCTATTGAGCTCCTCATACGATTCTTGCGCATTAGATCTTTGTTTATCATCATTACACCCTTTGCACATGTTTTCATCCTCTCAAAACACCGAAATCTCGTGAAAGATAAGTTTTCTAGGGTTTTGCCGTCCGCCCGATAGATCTCGGTGAAACCGAAACGGAAATATCGGTCTCACCGATATACTTTTCTGTGTGGCTGAGAACTGACTCGATGGAACCGAGTTGCTCTTTTCAGTCTGACAGAAAAGGCTGCCAAGTTTCAGTTAGTGAGTCAGTCAGTCTCGGCCCAACCGAAATTTCTGTTTCGGCTGCACCGATATCTATTTGACAGAATGCAAAAATCTTGAAAATTCGTTGCTCAAATTTCAAAAACCAGCCTCATTTTGTGATGACTCATCTTCTTCTGCTCTCCTATACTCTATTCACAGGGTCAGTATGTCAGGCTCAGAGGACAGTCAGAATGTGGCAGAGTAGGGAGTTGATATGAGTTCTAGAATAAGCCCAAAAGTCGGTTCTTTCTCAGATCCAGGCACCCCCAGCTCTCATGGGTTGCCCAAGGCTGCCACCAGAACCAGGAAGAAGCTCAACTCTGATGAAGAAGATTCAGATTTTATTCATGAGGAGATACTTGCTAAAAAGCAAGAAAAGGCTGCCAAGAAGTCAGCAACTGAAGCTACTTCCTCTCGAAGAGTTGTCAGCAAAGTCTATGCTCCTGCTGAAACCATCAGGGAACATGAAAGTGCAAGAGACACTATGCCAGTCGAGGTCCCCAAGAAAGCTATGCCTAAGAAGGCAGGGGAGAAGAAGTCCATGAAGAGGATTATCCATGTAATTGGCAGGCCTACCTCTGTATTTGAAGATCCAGAGGAGGCTGCTCGTGCTGCTGAGGAGGAGGAGGAGGAAGAGCATGCTGAGATAGTCCCTCCCAAGAAGAAAGCCAAGAAGCTCATGGCTGATGTTATGCCAAAGACTGGCACCTCCAAGAGCACCAAGCCTACAACTAAGAAGGCTGCTACACAGAAGTCCAAGAGGACTACTAGAGACATTCCTGCTTCAGAGAAGAACAAATAGACTGCTTCCAGAGTGGAAGATGAGGACTTGACTACCTTGATGAAGCCCAGACCACATCTTCCAGTGCATGATGCCAGCCACTTAGTTGTTGAGGACATGAAGAAAAGGAAAGACTCAGGATTGAGAGCCTGGAGAGCCATAGATCCTTATGCTCAGAGGAGGAAGACTGTTGTTGACTACAGGTTTTACACCAGAGAGCAATAGTATTTCTATGAGACCGTTCTGCTTGACAAGATCCCAGCCGTTAGCGACATGAGGTATGTCGATTGGAAGTTCATCAAAGATAATGTACTACTTACCAAGTGTCCAAGACAACTACCATTGCATTGGTCTGGACAAATTCATTGGCAGAGAGCTTACTGCATGGAATGACAAGATGATCATGCAATTCTACCCCACTGCTCATTTATACGGAGATGGTAGGGTTGTATGGATGACTGAAGGTGCTAGATATGAATCCACTATTGAGGAATGGGCTGCTCTACTGGCAGTTCCAGAAGCTCGGGAATGAGATTTGGATGTATACTCTGAACCCAAGGCAAGTCACAATGCCATGAAAGACATGTATACTCCTATCCCCGCACACAAGGTGCAATCACACAAGATAGGATCCATCTATTATCTGCAAGCAGGCCTTCGGACTATAAACACTATTCTCAGGCATACCTTGATGCCCAAGTCTGGAGATGACAAGATGATCAGAGGCTACTCCATCAACATGTTGATCCACCTTGACAGGAACACCAGGATTAGAATAATGGATCTGATTGTTGAGAAAATCAAGAGGGTTGCCGCTGACCAGAAGCGCTCATGCTGCTATGCCCCCTACATCCAACTACTTATCAACTCTCAGTTGGAGAAGCATTTTTTTTTCTCTTTATCGCCCACACCTGCCCCTACAGCCAGAGTTCGAAGATAACGTTGTGGTGATGAACCCAGATCATCCCACATCTGCTACGGCACAAGCAGAGGCAGAAGTTGTTCGAGCCTCTAGTGCTCAAGCCCCCAGATCCAGGAACGGCAAATGGATCTTCTGATCACAGCCGTCCAGGGCATGAAAAAGGATATCAAAGGGATTATGGAGAACCAGAATAGCCTTGTGAGGATCTTTGAGTCGAGGATCAAAGTGCTTGGTGACAAAGTGGACAAGGTTACAAAGATAGTGATAGAGCTCCAGAAGGAAGTTGACTCCGTGCACATTCCCCGAGTCTCTTCTACCTCTTATGATGATGAGGAGGAGGAGGAAGGATCACCTCTCAGGATGGGCACCCAGTTCTTCACTCAGACAAGATCAACAATAGTGCGTGCTCCAGAATCAAGGCCCTCTTCATCAGCTCCTGCTACTGTCAGCACAACTCCAGCGCCATCCACGACATTTGTAGAGATCTTCGCCGACGCCATTCTCTCGACTCCTTCATCGACAATCGGAGGAGACCAGCCAAGAATGCTTAGATAGACACCTTTGAACTTTTTGGTAACTTTTTGCCAAAGGGGAGAAGTGTATATAGATCATTAGGCTTCGAGAGAGAGAGAGCGTTTGGTGTTTTGTTGCTTTTTCAAAACAATTGCTTTTGGTTGCTGTGATACTCTTTTATCTTGCTTGATACACGCTTGATGATGTTTGATCATACGCTTTGATGTGTGATGCTACTATTTCCTATCATCTTAAATGCTTATGTGATGATCATTCATCTTTGGTTGATTGTGTTGTGCTAAGATATTCATTCCAATTACTCTCGCACACCACCAAGTGGTATGTGAGATGTAAGTGGTGACCCATGTACCTAATCGATTGTGCATTTGCATTCAAACGCAAATTCAAAAATAATGCACAAATTTAGGAGGAGCTCTTGCTTATCACATACTTCTCAAAGCGACGACTATATTCATTGATTATATCTTTTTTGAAGCTTTGATCTATATGTTGCCATCAATTACCAAAAAGGGTGAGATTGAAATCACATTTGCTCCCTTGGTGGTTTTGGTAATTAATAACAACATATAAGTCATTGAACTAATGTTTCCACCAAGTATATTTCAAGAAAAGTTCATTGATGGGAATGGCAAAAGGATTGTGGAATTACCCCAAGATTCAAGGAAATAGGTTGGCCAAGCTTCAAGCAAGAGGACTCTACATTTTACATTTGTGAGAAATCACTTTGAGTCCATAGGAAAGCCAATACTATTAAAAGGGGGTAAAGTTTTGATGGTGAACAATATGCTCAAATGTGCACAAGTGACAGTCACCAAAACATCCACAAACTCTCCCACCAAAGTCTGTCCCAAACCAAATATGCCAAATCGGTGCAACCAATATTCCTATCCCGGTGCCACCGAGTTCCAAACCCTAGACAGACTCAACCAAACCCTAACACTTCAGTGCAGCCGACACTGCACTCGGTGCCACCGAGTTGGGTTGCCAACTTCCTATTATGCAAGTTCTCATTTTCGGTCCAACTAAGAATGTGAATCGGCATCACCGAGTCTAGTAAATCTGACCATTAGTCACCTGTTGGTGCAACCGAGAATTGTATATCGGTCCATCCAAGATTCAAAAGTTGCCACTTTTTGTCATTTAGGTACCACCAAGATTTACACATCGGTGTCACCGAGTCTGGCTTATTGTGTGTAATGGTTGGATTTTTGGGGATTCCTATATATACCCCTTCACCACCACCCACTCGCAAGAGAAGCACTCAGAACTATTCCATACCTATCATACTCAGTTTTTTGAGAGAGAACCACCTACCCTTGTGTTGAGGTCAAGATCTTCCACTCCAACCATATGGATCTTGATTTCTAGCCTCCCCAAGTTGCTTTCCACCAATCCCATCTCTTCTACCAAGCCAAATATGTGAGAGAGAGACAGAGAGAGATTGTGTGTTGAGGAGTCTATCATCTTGAAGCACAAGAGCAAGGAGTTCATCGTCATTACCGAGCCTGTTACCTTTTGGAGGGTGGTGCCTCCTAGATTGGTTAGGTGTCACTTGGGAGCCTCCTACTTCATGTTGTGTAGTGAACCAAGAAGTTTGTAAGGGCAAGGAGATAGCCTACTTCGTGAAGATCTACCCATGGAATAGTCAAGGTTGCTTCTCCGTAGAACCCTTCATGGGTAGAGCCCTCCGTGGACTCTCGCGACCGTTACCCTTCGTGGGTTGAAGACTCCATGAACGTGGACGTACGATAGCACCACCTATCAGAACCACGGGAAAAATCATCATGTCATCACTTGTGTTTGTATTCTTAACCCTATCTTTACTCACATGTGCAATGTCTTTACTTTCCGCTGCTATACTCTTAGACATGCATGTGTAGGGTGTTACTTGATATGCTATGAATGCTAAAACTTGCCAAGAATTAAAATTGGGTAAAAGGAAAAACTTTTATTTGGTCAAGTAGTCTAATCACCCCCCCCCCTCTAGACCTACTTTCGATCCTACAGGTGCGTCGTGATACGTCTTCAATGTATCTATATTTTTTATGGTTCCATGCTATAATATTATCATTCTAGGTTACTTTTGGGGCATTTGTTTGCCAATTCGTATTATTTTTTAGCACTAACCTATTAACCCAGTGACTAGTGCGAGTTGTTGTTTTCTCAATGTTTTTCGCTTTTCAGGTTTACCATACCAAACGATGTCCAAATGCCACGAACCATTTAGACGATTTTTTCTAGACCAAAAGAAGACGTGGAAGCTTCGTGAGGAGACCGGAGGCTGCACCAGAGAGGCAGCGCACATCAGGGCGCGTCCAGGGGGTTGGAGCGCCCTATTGTGTGCTAGCCAATCCTGGCGTCTCCCGAAGTCCCTCTTTGGCCTATAACTTCCAATATATCCCAAAAACCCTAGAGAGCCTCCCGAAACACCTTTTCTACTGCCGCAAGTCTATGTTCCATTGTGTGCCCATTTGGAACCCTATTATGATGCCCTATCGGAGGGGGGATTGATCATGGAGGGCCTATACATCAACCTTGTTGCTCCCATGGTGATGTTTGAGTAGTTCACCATAGACCTACGGGTCCATAGTTAGTACCTAGATGGTTCTCTCTCTCTCTTAATCTTCAATACAAAGTTCACCGCATCTTCGCGGTGATCTATTCGATGTAACCATTTTGTGCGGTGCGTATGTTGGGATCCGATGAATTGTGGATTTATGTTGAGATTGCTCATGAAATTATAATGAGTTCCTTGCTGGTCCTTATTTAAATATGCATGATTATATGATAGCTTCATAATTGTCTCTGATGTATTGAAATAGTTTGGCCAACTAGATTGATATTTCTTCAGTGGGAGAGGTGTGTTGTGCCGGGTTCAATCTGGTTGTGCTCTATATCCCAGTAATAGAAGGGGACATGGCACATGTTTCTATTGTTGCCACTAAGGATAAAACGATGGGGCTGATTCATATTAATTGGATTTACTTTGTCTACATCATGTCATTGTTCTCCAAGCATTACTCTGTTTTACTTAATACTCTAGATGCATGCTAGATAGCGGTCGATGGACGGAGTAATAGTAGTAGATGCATGTAGGAGTTGGTCTACTTGCTTATGGACGTGATGCCTATATGTAATGATCATTGCCATGAATAAATATTGCATAACTATTCTCTCTTCTATCAATTTGCTAACAGTAATTTGTTTACCCACTGTATGCCCACTACATGAGAGATGTCAGAGGGGAAAAGTATGCCCTCGGGTCTATCCACTTATATATTTACAAAATCTTTCATTACCTTGCTTCCATTTATTTTTTTCTATTTATTTTTCAATCTACAATTATCAACTATCATCTACACACTTCATTTGCTTGCAAATAACGAGTCCAAGGGGATTGACAACTCTCTTGCCCGTGTTGGCTGCAAGTTTTTGCTTATTTGTGTGCAGTCACTGAAGACAAGGGTTGCATGCTAATACTATTGGTTTTATAACCTTGGTTCTCACTAAGGGAAATACTTATCTATACTATGTTGCATCACCCTCTCCTCTTCACAGAAACCCAATGCAGATCACAAGTATCAAGAAAGATTTTTGGAGCCATTGCCAGGGAGTATCACAAACCTACCATCAAGTACCTTTGCACATATTACCATTTAATTGTTCTAATTTTTATTTGTTGTTAAATTTTGCTTGCTTCATAAAAATTGTAAATACAAAAATATTTCTCTTATTTTGTTTGCTTGTTGCTATGGGTAGTTCTCCTTCGGACCTTCCCTTTCCTCCTTACTTGGGAGAAGGCTCCGAAGTTCTAAATGTTAAGTACTTGGATGAGGAATATTTAAAAGAAGCTTGGGATAGATTACTAGTGATACAAATGATAGATACTTATGGGTGGAGTGTCAAATATGACAACACTTGATCATATGCATTATGCCTAGCTAGGGGCATAAAACAATGACGCTAGTTGGGAGGCAACCCAATAGTTATCTTATTTTCTTGATTTTACTTTCTGTTTTTTAAACATGATTACTGCCTCTGTAATTATTGTGTTTTTATGTTTAAGTTAGTGTTTGTTCCAAGTAAATCCTTTGGGATGACTTGCATGATAAGTAGAACTGATACAGTGCAAAAAACATAAACATTAGCGTCCAGTGCAAAGTTTCTCTGATTTGAATGGAATGTCTTTTTGATCTGAAATTTTTACACAATATTTATATAACAATTCCTAAGGTTTTGATTATTTATCACAATGTTTGGAATGACACAAGTATGGTACTTAATTATATCATTACAGACTCTTCTGTTTTAGATAGATTCTTTTTTGCTTGCATAGTTTGCTTGTCTTCATGATACTATGGATTATATCGAGGGGTATAAGCCATGGAGAAGTTAGAATACAATACCTATTTAAATAATAAAATAATAATCAATTTGTAAAAGTACCTAAATTATTTTATATGTTATTATACTAACGGATCTCACGAAGGTTTCTATTGAGTTTTGTGTGCTGAAGTTTTCAAGTTTTGGGTGTTATCATGATGGATGAAGGAATAAGGAGCGGCAAGAGCCTAAACTTGGGGATGAAAAAGGAACCCCAAGGTAATATTCTAGGAAGAATCAAGCGTCTAAGCTTGGGGATGCCTCTAAAGGCATCCCCTGTTTCGTCTCAATCCATCGGTATGTCACTTGGAGCTATATTTTTATTCATCACATGATATGAGTTTTGCTTAGAGCGTCGTTTACTTTAGTTTTTTTGCTTTAGTTTTCCACAATCATTGCTTGCTAGACACACCCACTTGAGATAGACACAAGATCACTATGATTTATTTGAATACTCTTTGTGCTTCACTTATATCTTTTGAGCTAAGCAATTTCTCTAGTACTTCACTTATATCTTTTACAACACGGTGGCGTATAGATTTTAAAGAAATAATTTCACTCTAATTCTTCACTTATATTTTTGAGAGTTAATAAATATTGATGGTAATTTGCAGGGTTATAAGACTAGTCCAAAAAATAATAGGTATTCAAGGAGTGCATAATCAAAACCTTCATGTAGCACATAAAATAGAAATTTTGAGTTACTGATATTAATGTGGTAATGTGAAAGGGCATGAGTAAATGATCATTGGTTAATAACAATATCGTAAATTAGAGGCTCTTAACTTGTTGTTCATCTAAATATATTTTTGCATGGTGATGATGTGTGATCATTCTTATTCCTCATCGAAATCCTAGTGATGTTTAAGTCGGAGGCGCGCGATGGTTAACTCCTCCCAACCTCCTCCCTAGGGGCATGCAAGTAGTACTTTGCTTCGAGAGAGCTTATAAAACCTTGCAATAAGTATGTGAGTTCTTTATGACTAATGTGAATCCATGGATGTACGCACTCTCACCACCTCACATTTGCTAGCCTCTTCGGTACCGTGCATTGCCCATTCTCACCTCGAGGATCGGTGCAACCTTCGTCGGTGCATCCAAACCCCATGACATGATATGCTCTATTGCACATAAGACTCATTATATCTTCCTCAAAACAGCTACCATACCTACCTATTATGGCATTTCCATAGCCATTCCGAGATATATTGCCATGCAAGTTCCACTGTTACATCATATGACTAGTACTTTCATTCTCATATTGCTTTGCATGATCATATAAGCTGACATAGTATTTGTGGCAAAGCCATCATTCATCATTTTTTTACATGTTATGCTTGATCATTGCACATCCCGATACCCTACCAGATGCATTCATATAGAGTCATACTATAGTTTTTCATATTGAGTTCTAAGTAAATAGAAGTGTGATGATCATCATTATTAGGGCATTGTCTGAGTGAGGAAAGAACGATGGAGACACTGATTCCCCCACAAGTCGGGATGAGACTCCTGATGAAAAATAAAATAAAAAGAAATAAAAAGATAAAGAAAGAAAAAAGCGAAAGAAGAAAGGAAAAAAAGAGAAAACTAAAAATACATAACTGAGAGAAAAGAGAGAACAGGCGGTGCTACTACTTCTTTTTCCACACTTGTGCCTCAAAGTGGCACAATATTCTTCATATAGAGAGTCTCTTGTTTTGTCATTTTCATATGCTACCGGGAATTTTTCATTATAGAACTTGGCTTGTATATTCCGATGACGGGCTTCCTCAAATACCCGAGGTCTTCATGAGCAAGCAAGTTGGATGCACACCCACTTAGCTTTAGTTGAGCTTTCATACACTTATAGCTCTAGTGCATCCGCTGTATGGCAATCCCTACTCCTCGCATTGATATATATTGATGAGAACTCCATAGCCTGCTGATACACCTAGTTTATGTGAGACTTTCTTCTCCACTTTTACCCCTTTGAAACCAACAACCATATTCTATTCCACTTTTATGCTATATCCATGGTTCACGCTCATATATTGCATGAGTAAAAAAAGCTGAAGCGTGTTAAAGAGTACGATCCAATTGCGTGACTTAACATCGTGGTGCTTGACATTTGTATTTATGTGGTGAAGACGGAGCCATGCCATCCTACTATGATAAAATGAATAGGGGGTGAACATTCTTTAAGGATCGTATATTTTGAAACTTGATGATTATGTCACCTATGTTTATAAATATTACTATGTTGATGTTTATTAATTCATCATTTCTCAATGAACATATGTGAAATATATTACATGTTGGATAGCATGTCACATCAGAAATTTTGTTTTTAGCATTTACCTACTCGAGGACAAGCAGGAATTAAGCTTGGGGATGTTGATCCGTCTCCAACATATCTATATTTTTTGACCGTTCCATGCTATAATATTATCACTCTAGGATCCTTTTTGGGCATTTATTTACCAATTCATATTATTTGTGAGCACTAACCTATTAACCCAGTGTCAAGTGCGAGTTGCTATTTTCTTTGTGTTTTTGGCTTTTCAGGTTTACAGTACCAAACGAAGTCCAATTGCCACGAAACTTTTTGATGGTTTTTTGGACCAAAAGAAGACCCGAAAGCTTTGGGAGGAGACTGAAGGCTGCACGAGAGAGGAATCACTTATCAGGGCGCGCCCAGGGGGGTGGTCGCGCCCTATTGTGTGCTGGCCCCTCCTAGCGTCTCCCGGCGTACCTCTCTGGCCTATAAATTCCAATATATCCCAAAAACCCTAGAGAGCCACCCGAAACACTTTTTCCGCCGCTGCAAGTCTCTATTCCGCCGTGTGTCCATCTGGAGCCCTGTTTCGGTGCCCTGTCGGAGGGGGGATCAATCACGAAGGGCCTCTACATCAACCTTGCTGCTCCCATGTTGATGTGTGAGCAGTTCACCACATACCTATAGATCCATAGTTAGTACCTAGATGGCTATCTCTCTTTCTCTCTTTATCTTCAATACAAAGTTCACCGCATCTGCGTAGTTATCTATTCGATGTAATCACTTTGTGCGGTGCATTTGTTTGGATCCGATGAATTGTGGATTGATGTTCAGATTGTTCATGAAATTATATTGAGTTCCTTGCTGGTCCTTCATTACATATGCATGATTATATGATAGCTTTGTAATTCTCTCCGATCCGTTGAAATAGTTTGGCCAACTAGATTGATATTTCTTCACTCGGAGAGGTGCGTTATAGTAGGTTTAATGTGGCGGTGCTCTATATCCTAGTGACAGAAGGGGACAAGACACGTCTTTGTATTGTTGCCACTAAAGATAAAACGATGGGGTTGATTCACATTAATTGGATTTACTTTGTCTACATCATGTCATCCTTCTCCAAGCATTACTCTGTTTTAATTAGTACTCTAGATGCATGCTGGATAGCGGTCGATGGGTGGAGTAATAGTAGTAGATGCAGGGAGGAGTGGGTCTACTTGCTTATGGAAGTGATGCCTATATGTAATGATCATTGCCATGAATAAATATTGCATAACTATGCTCTGTTCTATCAATTGCCTAACAGTAATTTCTTTACCCATCGTATGCCCACAAATGAGAGATGCCACTGGGGAAAGTATGGCCCCAAGGTCTATCCACTTATATATTTACAAAAGCTCTCATTACCTTGATTCCATTTAATTGTTTTATATTTATTTTGCAATTTCTAATTTAAAATTATCAACTATCATCTACACACTTTATTTGCTTGCAAATAACGAGTCCAAGGGGATTGACACCTCTCTTGCCCGCGTTGGGTGCAAGTGTTTACTTCTTTGTGTGTAATCGCTGAAAACGGGGGCTGCGTGCTGCTCCAATTGGTTCGATAACCTTGGTTCTCACTAAGGGAAATATTTATCTATACCGCGTTGCATCACCCGCTCCTCTTTGCAGAAATCCCAACACAGATCACAAGTATCACGTCCTCTAGCTCGACGCGCCAATGGACGGGTTGCGTGTTCGCCATCGTGTTCAAACGCTAGACGAACCACATCGCCTCCGGTGAGGCAGTGATGATACCCCTAGTGGCGGATCCATCACCATTTGGGAAGACACAATGGATTCTTGATGGAAGGAGTCTGAGCGCTGTTGTCGGGAGGACTTCTCCCGGGAGCGGTGGAGTGCAAGCTAGACGAACATCACCTTCCCGGTGCTATGTGGGATGAGGCAATGTGTCTAAATTTGCAGCTGGATCCACCCGACAGACGAGTAAAGGAAGGTGGCCTGGCTAGCAGTGAAACAAAGAGGGCCAAAGAGTGAGAGTCATAGGAGTCATTGACAAGTCGTCGAGCAGTGGGTGTGCGTGAGTTGTACGCAGGGTCTATTTAGCTGGGTGAGCCCAGTTGTCAAAGGCATCATGTATGACTAAGTGAATTATCAGAGCAAAGTTGTTCTTCCTCCCGGCCTCCATCCTTTCCCTTGCCTTTATTACAGTTTCCTTTCCCCTTCTTCCCTTCCCCAAGAAGGGATGTTCCCCAGCATTGAGACCCGGTGGTTCGCTGACCCAGTCAGGAAGGCTACAAGCCTATTGGGTCAGTTCATATCTGGGTCAAGTCAAGGAGGCTCGTCGCAAAGACTGGAAGCCCATACAAGACCCAACCCATATTGCCGACTCAAGGATCGGGAGAATAGGTCGGCTTAAGGAGGACTTCAGGGACATTCTCCCTAACTTGGGAGACACGTTTATTAAGAGTTAGAGTCAAACACGGGTTGAGAGTACAACCCGAATTCATCTGTAACCTAGGGATTCGACCTATTATATAAGGGGGTCCCTAGGACAAGAATAACAAGTTACAAACCCTCGAGATCTAGGTAGCAAAAGCAATATCATATAATTCAGATCATCATCAGCAATAGCAATCAAGCAGGAGTGGGATTTTACCTCCATTGTGAGGGGTCGAACCTGGGTTAACTTGCGTCTCTTGTTTCCGACCAATCATGTTGAAGCAATCACCTAGCAGCAATGGCCTCACGACTTAGTTTTCTCATGAGGACATATGTCGTGACAAAACCATGACAGTTGCTACCCACTATGGGGCCAGCACACGGTGGGACTAAGTTATTGAAGGGAGCCCTTCAAGAGATCGAGAAATGCGTAATAGGCTCGATGACGAAGATCCGAGGAGGGAAGCTCAGCATCGAAAATACATCTCGGGGTCTCGAGGCCGGCTCAATCAAGTCAGGATATCGGGTTCCGTTAAGCAAGATCCATGTCTTCATTGGTTAGATTGCTTAGTCCGCTCTTGAGCAAGCCACCGCCACTGACTCGCTAGAGTGTGCAAGTTGGGTCAAGACCTGTCGGGTTGAATCCCATGATACTTGTGATCTATGTTGGGTTTTCTGCGAATAGGACTGGGTGGTGAAACACAGTATAGATACGTACTTACCTCAGTGAGAACCAAGGTTATAGAACAATTACGAGTAGCATGCAACCCTCATCTTCAATGACTGCAGACAAAGAAGCAAACACTTGCATCCAACGCGGTCAAGAGGGTTGTCAATCCCCTTAGACTCATTATTTGCAAGCAAATGAAGTGTGTAGATGACAGTTGATAATTGTAAATTGCAAAATAAATAGAAAAGGTAAATGGCAACAATATAATGAAAGCTTTTGTAAATATATAAGTGAATAGACCTGGGGGCCGTAGTGTCTCTAGTGGCATCTCTCATGGAGTAGGCATACGATGGGTAAACAAATTACTCTTGGGCAATTGATAGAAAAACACATAGTTATGCAATATTTATTCAAGGCAATGATCACGTGTATATAGGCATCACGTCCATAAGTAGATAGGCTAACTCCAACATACACATGTTACTATTACTCCACGTCAAGGGCGCTTCTATGCCCGCCTCTCTAAGTATTAAGTTCATGACAAACAGAGTAATGCTTGGAGAACAATGGCATGATGTAGACAAATAAAACTCAACCAATATGAATTAACCCCATTGTTTTATCCTTAGTGGAAAAAAGTACAAAGACATGTCTTGTCCCCTTTTGTCACTAGGATATAGAGCACCGCTAGATTGAACCCACCACAACGCACCCCTCTCACTGAAGAAATATCAATCTAATTGGCCAAACTATTTCAATAGATCAAAGAGATTTAGGAAGCTATAATAATCATGCAAACAAGAATCATAATAGAAACCAGAGAAGACTCAAATCTTTTTCATTAATAATCTGAACATAAACCCACAATTCATCAGATCCCAACAAACGCACCGCACAAAGTGATTACATTGAATAGATCACCACGACGATGTGGTGAACTTTGTATTGAAGATCGAGAGAGAGAGAGAGAGAGAGAGATAACCATCTATGTACTAAATACGGTCCCATACGTCTATAGGGAACTACTCACACATCACCATGGAGCAACAAGGTTGATGTAGAGGACCTCCGTGATCGATCCCCTTCCGGCAAGGCACCGAAACAGGGCTCCAGATGGGCACATGGCAGAACAGGGACTTGCGGTGGCGGAAAACGTGTTTCGGGTTTCTCTCTAGGGTTTTGGGGTTCATTAGAATTTATAGGCCATAGAGGGGCATCGGGATGGCGTCGGGAGACGCCAGGGGGCGCCACCACATAACAGGTCACGACCACCCCCTGGGCGCAGCATGTTGTGTGGTCGCTCTCTCGTGCGGCCTACGGTCTTCTTCTGAAGCTTCCAAGTCTTCTTTTGGTCCTGAAAAAATAATAAAAAAGTTATACGGCAATTGGACTTCGTTGGGTACTGTAAACCTGAAAAGCTAAAAACATGCAGAAAATAGCAACTCGTACCGGGCACTGGGTTAATAGGTTAGTGCTAAAAATAGTTTGAATTGGTAAATAAATACCCTCAAAGCATCCTAGAATGATACTATTATAGCATGGAACAATGAAAATTTATAGATACGTTGGAGACGTATGAGCATCCCCAAGCTTAATTCCTACTCACCCTCCAGTAGGTAAATGATAAAAACAGAATTTTTGATGTGACATGCTATCCAGCATGTAATCTATTGCATGTATGATCATTGAGAAACGATGAATAAATAAACATCAACATAGTAATATTCATAAACATAAGTAACATAATCATCAAGTTTCAAAATATACGATCCTTAAAGAATGTTCACCTCTATTCATTTTATCATATTAGCATGGAATGGCTCTGTCTTCATCCCATAAATACGAGTATTAAGCACCATGTTGTCAAGTTAAGCAATTGGATCATACTTCTTAACGCGCTTTAGCTTTCTATTACTCACACAATCTATGAGCATGAACCATGGATATAGAATAAAGATGGAATATAATATGGTGGTAGGTTTCAAAGGGGTAAAAGTGGAGAAGAATGTCTTGCATCAACTATGCATATCAACAGGCTATGGATATGCCCATCAATAGATATCAATGCGAGGAGTAGCGATTGCCATGCAATAAATGCACTAGAGCTATAAATGTATGAAAGCTCAACTGAAGCTAAGTGGGTGTGCATCCAACTTGCTTGCTCATGAAGACCTCGGGATTTTGAGGAAGCCCATCATCGGAATATACAAGCCAAGTTCTATAATGAAAAATTCCCACTAGCACATGAAAATGACAAAATAAGAGACTCTCTATATGAAGAACATGGTGCCACTTTGAGGCACAAGTGTGGAAAAAGAAGTAGTAGCAGTGTCCCTTCTCTCTTTTCTCTAATTTTTTTGTTTTGTTTTTCTCCTTTTTTATTTCTTTATTTACTTCTTTTTTTAATCTAGAATTTCATCACGACTTATGGGGGAATCATTGTCTCCATCATCCTTTCCTCACTAAGACAGTGCCCTAATAAGATGATCATCACACTTTATTTACTTACAACTCAACATGAAAAATTATAGTATGACTCTATATGAATGCCTCTGGCAGTGTACCAGGATGTGCAATGATAAAGTGTAACATGTATAAAAAAATGATGAATGGTGGCTTTGCCGCAAACACTATGTTAGCTTATATGATCATGCAAAGCAATATGACAATGAAAGTACTAGTCATATGATGTAACGGTGGAAGCATGGTAATATATCTTGGAATGGCTACGGAAATGCCATAATAGGTAGGTATAGTGCTATTTTGAGGAAGATATAATGAGGCTTATGTGCAACAGAGTGTATCACGTCATAGGGTTTGGATCCACCGGCGAAGATTGCACCGATCCTCGAGGTGAGAATGCGCAATGAACAGTACCGAAGAGGCTAGCAAATATGAGGTGGTGAGAGTGCGTACATCCATGGATTCACATTAGTAATAAATAAAATACATATTTATTTCAAGGTTTTATTAACTCTCTCAAAACAATGTACTACTCACATGCCCCTAGGGAGGAGATTGGGAGGAGTTAACCATCGCGATCTTTCGACTTAAACAACACTAGGATTTCAATGAGGAATAAGAATGCTCACACATCATCACCACCCCATAAAAAATATTTAGATGAACAACAAGTTAGCACCCTCTAATTCATAATATTTTTACTAACCAATTATCATGCACTCATGCCCTTTGACATTACCACAAAAATATCATTAACCCACAATTTCTCTTTTATGTGCTACATGTGGTTTTGATTATGCACTCATTGAATACCTATTTTTAGGACTAGTCTTATAACCCATAAAAACTACCATCACTATTTATTAACTCTCCAAATGTAAGTGAATAAAGAGAGTGCAATTATTTATTTAAAATCTATATGCCGCCATGCTCTAAAAGTTATAAGTGAAGTACTAGAGCAACTACTAAGATCAAAAGAAATAAGTAAAGCACAAAGAGTATTCTAATAAATCATGGTGATTTTGTGTCTCTATCAACTAGGTGCGTCCAGCAAACAATGATTGTGTACAACTAAAACTAAAGCAAACTAAAGCAAACAACACTCCAAGCAAACAACACTCCAAGCAAAACTCATATCATGTGATTAATAAAAATATAGCTCCAAGTGACATACTGATTGATTGACACGGAAGAGGGGATGCCTTCTGGGGGATCCCCAAGCTTAGACACTTGAGTCTTGCTATAATATTACCTTGGTGTTCCTTGGGAATCACCAAGCTTAGGATCTTGTCGCTCCTTATTCCTTCATCCATTAAGATAGCACCCAAAACATGAAAACTTCAGCACACAAAACTCAACAAAAACCTTCGTCAGATCCCTTAGTATAGTAAACATATCAAATACTTTAGGCACTGTTATAAATTTATTCTTATTTCATTATTGCATAAGGTACTGTATTATAACTTCTCCATGGCTTATACCCCCCAATACAATCCATAGCATCATCAAAACAGGTAAACTATGCAAGCAAAAAATAGAATCTGTCTAAAAAAGAAAAATTTGTAGTGATATTTAGAGAACATATACTTATGTAACTCCAAAAATTCTGCATAATTAGCAAAAGTTGAGGAATTTATGTGGAAATATTGTTTAAAAATTTCAGATCCAAAAGACGTTTCAGTAAGAACAGAGAAATTCTGCACTGAACGCTAAAGTTTATGTTTTTTGCACCGCATCAATTCTACTCATCATGTAAGTCATCCCAAAGGATTTACTTAAAAATAAAAACACAATAATTCCAAAGTCAATAATCGTATTATCAAAAACAAACAGAAAGTAAAAGGCAAGAAAATAAGATAACTATTGGGTTGCCTCCCAACTGACGCTATTGTTTTATGCCCCTAGATAGGCATAATGCATAGTTTCAAGTACTGTCATCTTTGTCACTAACAACAAGTTGTTCCAACTTGCTATTAAGAATTTTCATTTCATCTTTCAAAACAGTAAGAGCATCAACCTTTTTGTCCAAAGTATCAAATCTCTTACTTTGCATCACTTTGTTCCCGTTGATTTTAGTAGACATGTTGTATAACCCTCAAAAATTGGTTTCCATAATGGCCTTAGTTTATTTTACTAACTTAGTTTGACGAAGCACACCAGTATGGTTGGTTCAATGGTTTATATTTTTGTTGTCCATATATGTTTTTCATTTTTTCATAGGTGTCAAAAGCATTGTTCCCAAGGAAATCTTTTTAGAACATAGAGTCCAAGACACGTCGATGAGATAAGGATATACCAACATAAAAACTTCTAAGGAGGAATTTGATATGAATTTTGGGATTAGCTCCAATTTTTATCTCTGGTAATCTATCCCAAGCTTATTTAAGAGACTCATCACCTATTTGCTTAAAATCCAAGATTGCAGAACCCTCTCCCAAGTAAGGAGGGGAAGGCATGTCCAGAGGGGAACTAGCCATAGTAGTAAATAAACAAGTAAACTGGCAAGCAAAGAAGTAAACTAGCAACTAGCAAAGATAAATATTTTTGTTTTTTATGAAACAAGAAAAATATAAAAACAAATAAAAAGTATAACAAGTGAATGATAATTTGTGCAAAGTTACTTAATAGTAGCTTGGTAATACTCTCCGGCAACGGAGCTAGAAATCCTTCCTGATACTTGTGATCTGCGTTGGGTTTTTTGCAAAGAGGAGTAGGTGATGCAACACAATATAGATAAGTATTTCCCTCAGTGGGAACCAAGGTTATCAAACCAATAGGATTAGAATGCAACCCTCGTCTTCAGCGATTGCACACAAAGAACCAAACACTTGCACCCAATGCGGGCAAGATGGTTGTCAATCCCCTTGGACTCGTTATTTGCAAGAAAATGAAGTGTGTAGATGGTAGTTGAATAAAGTAAATTGCAAAATAAAATATAAGTAAATAAATGGCAGCAAGCTAACGAAAGCTTTTGTAAATATATAAGTGAATAGATCTGGGGACCGTAGTGTTCACTAGTGGCATTTCTCATGTAGTAGGCATACGATGGGTAAACAAATTACTGTGGGGCAATTGATAGAAAAGCACATAGTTATGCAATATTTATTCACGACAATGATCATGTGTATATAGGCATCACATCCATGAGCAAATAGGCCAACTTCTGCCTGCACCTATTACTATTAATCCACTTCGAGAGCGCTCCTATGCTTGCCTCTTCAAGTATTAAGTTCATGACAAATAGAGTAATGCTTGGAGAATGATGACATGATGTAGACAAAGAAAACTCAATCAATATGAATTAACCCCATGGTTTTATCCTTAGTGGCGACAATACTAAGACGTGTCTTGTCCCCTTCTGTCACTAGGATATAGGGCACCACCAGATTAAACACACTAAAACGCACCCCCTCACCAAGGAAATATCAATCTAATTGGCCACACTATTTCAATAGATTGGAGAGATTTACGAAGCTATTATAATCATGCAAATAAGAATCATAATAGAAATCAGAGAAGACTTAGGTATTTTTCATGAATAATCTGAACATAAACCCACAATTCATCGAATCCCAACAAACGCATCGCACAAAGTGATTACATCGAATAGATCACCGCAAAGATGTGGTGAACTTTGTATTAAAGATCAAGATCAAGAGACAGATCCATCTAGGTACTAAATACGGACTCGTAGGTCTATAGGGAACTACTCACACATTACCATGGGAGAAGCAAGGGCTATGTAGAGGCCCTCCGTGATCTATCCCCCCTTCCATAGTGCATTGGAACAAGGCTCCAGATGGGCACACGGCGGAACAAAGACTAGCAACGGTGGAAAAAATATCGGGAGGGTCTCTAGGGTTTTGTATAGTCCAAAGAGGGGCGTCGGGAGATGCCAGGGGGAGCCATACATAACAGGGCGCAAACCCCTTTGGGCATGCCTTGTTGTGTGGTCACTCCCTCGTGCGGCCTCTGGTCTCCTCCCAAAGCTTCCAGGTCTTCTTTTGGTCCAGAAAAAATCATTAAAAAGTTTCGCAACAATTGGACTTTGTTTGGTACTGTAAAGCTGAAAAGCCAAAAAACATGCAGAAAACAACATATGGCACTAGGCACTTGGTTAATAGGTTAGTGCTAAAAAATAATATGAACTGATAAATAAATGCCCCAAAAGTATCCTAGAATGATAGTATTATAGCATGGAATAATAAAAAATTATAAATACGTTGGAGACATGTCATCGCGTCGGGTTAGTTGGTTCGTCGGTTCCAGGAGAGCACCCCATCACTATCGTCAGCTCTGAACCTTTGGGTGATATCATCCCGAACAACGAGGCCACATGATGAATTGCTAAATGGGCTATCGAGCTTGGACCTCATCACCTCAAGTGTGTTCCATGAACAGCTATCACGTCTCAGGCTCTAGTGGATTTTATCAATGACTGGGCTGAGTTGCAAACCCCTCTAGAGAAGCCAGATAATACGTATTGGATGATACACTTTGACGGTTCCAGGAAATTGGAGGGATCGGGGGCTGGAGTAGTCATAATTTCACCATGGGGTGACAAGTTCACTTATGTTTTACGGCTTATGTTTAATTGTACTAACAATGTAGCAGAATATGAAGCTCTTCTTCATGGATTGTGGTTAGGCAAAGAGATGAATATAAGTTGGTTTTGTTGTCTTGGGGACTCAGACCTTGTGGCTCAAGAAGTTTCTCACTCCAGGGATTATAAAGATCCACTTATGGAAACTTATAGGCACGCTATTACCTTGGTGGCTGGTTACTTCGAGGGATATCAGGTCGATCACATTGATCACCGACTTAATGAGGCAGCAGATTCACTGTCTTGTTTGGGATCTCAGTGCAAGCCAGTACCACTGAATGTTTTTCTAGATAATCTGCATAACCCGTGAGTCAAATTACTGATAGAAGAGGACATTTCTATTCCTGTTCCAGAATCAATGTTGGTGGTTGCAGTTCATGCCATACCAGAATGGATGACACCTTACTTTGCTTATCTGACTCATGGAGAGCTCCCGGAAGAGGAAATCATCGCTGGACAAATTATCCGGAGGTGTAAATCTATGACCATAGTCAATGATGAATTACACATGCGAAGTGTCTCTAGCATTTTTCAAGGTTGCGTTTCTCTAGAAGAGGATCATGAGATTCTCCATGATGTCCACTCTAGAGATTGTGGGCACCACGCTAGCTCCAGATCACTGGTTGCAAAGGCGTTTCGACATTGTTTTTATTGGCTAACGACTCACGTAGATGCCGAAGACATCGTCCATAAGTGTGATGGTTGCCAGAGGTAAGCACGTCAAGCACATGTGCCGGCTCACAAACTTCACATGATACCAGTTACCTGGCCATTTGTGGTCTGGGGGCTTGACATGGTTGGAACTTTCAAGCCATTTTCTTGCAAAAAGACGCACCTCCTAGTTGTAATGGACAAGTTCACCAACCGGGTTGAAGCAGAATCTATCAGCAATTGTGATGCTGACACAACAGTGAAGTTTTTGAAAAATATAATTTTTTTCATTCGGACATCCCACAACATCGTCACTCATAATGGCACCAATCTGTGAAAGGATCTATGGAGCAGTTTTGTCAGATGGAAGATATCCGGCCTGATCTTGCTTCTATTGCTCATCCACAATCTAATGGATAGGCAGAGCATGCAAATCAGGAATTACTTTGAGGAATCAAACCAAGACTAATGCCCCCTCCAGCATACTCCTAGGTGTTGGGTGGAGGAACTTCTTGCTCTACTTTGGAGCATACAGACTACTCCCAATAGGTAAACTAGTTGTACGCCATTTTTCCTGGTTTATGGTGTAGAAGCCTTCTTGCCAAGCAATATTCGCCATAATTCTCCAAGAGTTGTTGCTTACATTGAAGCTGACAATAAGTTGTAGTGACCCGACCTGAAACGGTCCAATCTTTGGTGTTTTCGTACCATCCCAAGATCATGCTGGTACACACACAGTACATCAATGCCTATATCAAAGTTCAATCACAACTACTTATTAAAAGATCTCATATAGAGTCTTTATTACAATAAATTTTGCTAAAGACCAACTCATGCTATAAAACTCTTGCGGAAGCCATAGACGCCAGCGAGTCCATCCAACTCCAAGGGCATATCACCGAGCGTAGAACGTGTCCTCACTCCTGGTCGGAAAAGTACTCTACAACATGACACGTTACAGCCGTGCAGGTGAGCATATTGAATCTACAACGAGAGGGGGCAAAAGGAAAAAATATTACTACATTGTTGGTTTTTAATGCGAATATTACACCAACCATTTATCATACCCAAGTTAATAATAATGCCCACATCATTAAGATTATTTGTGTCGAGAGTTCCTGATAGTTTCAGTTCCTTTGGCTCAAGTTGTCTGTAACCGTGGACACGGCTAATCAATTAGGTTTGGTACTCTACAGAGTCTTGCACACTTTCCCCCACAAGATTCAATCGCCTCCACTAAATTCCTCGCACTACAGGGTGTTTGAGAACCAGATGATCGACACATGTTCTTCCAAAGGGTTCCTCTAAGCCGCTGCTGATGCCCATCCAATCATATCGTTCTTCTACATCTCGTAGCACCGTTCGTCCAGAGTTGCCATGATGTCCAATGAAGCCAGTACCCATAATGGCTTGTGGCTGTGTAGGTAAGCCTCGGGTATTGAAGTATCCATCCGTCTCTTCGTGCGTGAGTGGAACTTTCCGCGTGAATACTTGCACTTCTCCAACAACACCTAGGCTACCACTGGGTCCTCTAGGGTGTCGTTCAACCAACTTCCACCCAGAGGTATATTGCATCATGAGGTCTTCAAAATCTTGAATTTTTGAGGTCTTGATCATAATTTAATTCTCACAACTCTCATGATAAACACTCAACCAACCCTGTCTACTAAGAGCATAGCAAAAATAAAATTATCGCCTCCCGAGGCCAAAGTGACAAGGGTTTATGAGGTGCCTACCACATGATACTACTCAAGAACCAAGTTTCCAATTTACCTACTTTGCATGCAATGGTGGAAATGTCGAAACTAAGCAACACAATCATAGGTAATACATGACACATGACTTGCCTTGCTGACGATCTTCGAACTCAAGCGACTCTACGTAGCAAGCCTCGCACTCTGAATGATCTGACGAAACAAAAAATTCACACAATAAGCATAACAATATAACAACAAGGAATAACATAAATTAATACTAATAATAATAACACAATCAATAACACAAAACAAAGAAAAAAAATAAAGCAACCAAAGAGTCTATCCAAAACTCCATTGCAAAGCTTTTACTAAAGTAAAAAAGAACTATAGATAGTTTTCTACAACTAATAAAATATTGACATAAATAAAACTAAAGTTCTAATAAAATGACAAAATGTATTTTACCTAAAAGAATCACTTTAAAAACTATTATAAAACTCTACATATGAAGAAAACAGTGTTTCCTACTAATCAAATAACAAGAAAATAATAAAACTTATTCTTATTAACATCTAATAAAAAAATTATTGTTAAATAACATAAATTAATTATAATACGTCACAAAGACAAAAGAAAACAAATTAAAAACAAACTAAAAACAAGAATATCAATAAACCTAAAAAGAACTAAAACAGATTCTGTTTTGCGTAGAACACATATTTAAAATATCCAAAAAATACCCAAATTGAACATACTAATAAAACACACTAATATCAACCACCATCAGAAAGAATCACTCAAAAATCTATTTTCAAACTAAAGTTGTTCAAGAAATAGTGATTCAAACAAATTTCAATGAATTCAACTTTAAACTATTCAAATTTGAAATCTAATGGCACTACGAGAAAGTTTATAATTTTGGTGACCTAATGCAAAAAGAATAAATAAAAACATTAAGTAATTCACTTTTTAAAAACATAAACTAATATGCTAAAAACACAAAATAGAAAAGATAAAGAAAACATAACGAGCGAACAGGCTACGTGGCGCTTCCTGGTTGGCTGCGGGTGTGCGCGCATGGTACAAACGAGCGAGCGCTCACAACTTAAAAGAAAACGATTTGCTATTTTAAATGATCTAAGCTCAACCATAGGATCGAGATCTGACGGGGAGGGGGGTCGCCGTGGCTTACAAACAGAGGTGGGGTCCATGATGTCGACGACGAGGCAGGGGTGGGGGTCCGGTGATGTCGACAGCGAGGCAGGGCGGCAAGGTTGGCGTTGGCATCACTTCGGTGGTCCTCGATGGCATAGGAGACAACCAGGCGAAGGTGGTGAGTCTTCAATGTCGAGGGGTGGCTTGGGGGCATCGGGGTTTAGGGACTCCGGCTCGGGGAGCTTCGGGTGGTGGCCGAACTCCGGCGAGGTGGTGCGAGGCGGTGGTAGGGCGTGGGAGGGGGTGTTTAGGGGCGGAACGGGGTGCAGGCAAGGTGGCTTATTGATGCGGAGCATCCTATGGACATCACCATGGCAAGAGTCTGTTTGGCAAGTGACACATGTGACATCAACTCTGCATACATAAAGGTGAATCATCCCCTTTACACGTGTTCACTTGACCCCTTCAAGGATGGTATACTACTTGACATTCCTCTCGTGTGCATGCATACGTATTGTCGGAGCTTCTCGGATGACGAGGAGGAGTGCCAGCACCTATGTACGACTACACCATCTGCGAGGGAAGCTTCGAAGAGGAGGGAGAAGAAGCGAGGACAAGACTCTGGAAGACCCGGACCTTCCGGCCTGCCCGGAACCTCCAGACCCCGGACCTTCCGGCCTGCCCAGAACTTCCCCAGAACTTCCGGCGCCCAGAACTTCCAGCACATCTCGAAACTTCTGGCCTGCCTACGTGCAGCCACTCGGGCCTGAGGCCCATGTACCCACTTCTCCAATCACTTACCACGTGGTGACTACCACTATACATACTCCACCCCCTCCTCCATTTTAGGGTTAGCTATTGTTTTGCACTTGTGAGGATAGCTCCATTACTTGTTTCTCTTGAGGAGCTTGTCCTCCTTAGGGAGTAGATCCAAGTGATGCCAAGGCCCCTTGCGAGGGAAGATCCATAGTGGATTCAAGGACCCATCTGCCCATGTGATTTATGATGAACTATACCATGTATCCTTATTTACCTTTGTTGTTCATGTACCTTTGTGGATCTTGTGTGTGGTGAGTCTAGTGGATGTGTGATTGGACTTGTTCTTGAGTGTTTCCTCTTGTGATCCCATTTCTTCCCCGTGTTCTTCGTGTTCTTGAGGTTTCCCCCTCCAATTCATGAAAGATCGCCTCCCACGGGTCTTGCCCCGTATCATATTGGTATCTAGAGCCACGTTTCTCATGAATTTGGAGTCCTCCCCTTCATTTACTAGCCTAATTTTGTTTGATTTCGTCCCAATTTGAAAATCCCCACCAAAAATAACCCCAAAAATTTTCTTGTGAGTTTTTGTTGATTTTGATCCATGGATTTGGTGTTTGGCAAGTGGATCTACCTCCCTTGGCGTCCACTAGACCTAATTTTCCTTTTACCCCTTCAATTTCGCCTTGAAAATCAACCTTTTCTGCCCCCGTTCTCAGATCCGGAAATTAGGGTTCATCCCGAAGTTGTTTTCGTGACCCCTGGAACTTCCGGCATGTCCTGGAACTTCCGTCCTACACCCGGAAGTTCTGGGCCAAACAAAAAGTTTCCCCCAAAAAACCTCCGGTCAACCCCATACTTTCCCGTGACCCACGGAACTTCTGGTACCCCCCCCCCCCCCCCGGAACTTCCGGCCTAACTAGAAACTTTCCCCGAAATTCTAGCATCAGCCATTTCACCGTTTCGGGCGTAACTTTTGCTCCCGAACTCCGATTTGAGTGTTATTTGGCTCGTTTTGAAGCTATCGAAGTGCCCAAGCTGCTAATCTTAGTTTTAAAATCATTTTAACACTTAAATATTTTCAAATTTTGGCATCTTTGCATAGGCCTTCCACCATAACTTCCGCACCACCACCCAAAACTTCCTCAACCTAACCGATTTCGGTTCCCTTTACATTTGTGGTTGTTTGAGTTGTGATTTGGGTCTCCTAAAGTGTTTAGGCTACTTAGGGAAGGTTACTTTTTCATGAACCACCGGTGACTTGTATAAACCGTGAGCGTTTTATATTTTAGGGCAAAGAAACTCATCTAGGGTTTTTGCTATTCGATCTCGTGGTAGATCAAATTTGTAACCTTCATACACATCAATACAATCAAGCAGGGCGTAGGGTTTTATCTCCCTAGGAGGGCCCGAACATCGGTAAACATCGTCTCCTTGGTCTCTTGTTACCATCAATCCTAGTCTCATAGCTCGGGACCCCCTACCCGAGATCCGTCGATCTTTCGCTCATCGGGCTCGCAATCTCGTCTGACGCCCCAGAGGAGTCTAAGGCCCTAACCTCGATTTCGCTTTTGATCCCGCCCGCGAGACCAACCCCGGCGATGATCTGGATTTTAGTCTGGATCCGTCCATAGCACCAGATGGATGGGTACCAGCTCCTTCCGAACACACTTCTTGTGTGGACGCATCGGAGGTTAACTCCGAAAGCTCTGAGTTAATTGACCCGATCGAGCTCTCGACACTCAATGAGGCTCTAGTTCGGATCTAACCAACCCCGATCCATGATCAGATTGGTCTTCAGGCAGGCCAAGAGGATTTTTTATCCCACCCACCACCCACTTCGTGGCCACTATCGTAGAGTTAACCGATATGTTGGACTACACCTACGAGGAGGCAGAAGACATGGATGAAGAGGATTGCGCTACAACCCCCGTCAACACCAGGCGATGGACTGCCACCTCCACCTATGACGTCTACATGGTGGATACTCCAGTTGATAACGGGGAGCACACCCTCGCAAACAATGGCGATAAGTCAGGTGAAGTGCCATCAAGGCGTTGGAAACCGCGCAAACAATCAAAGGCAAAAAGGGAAGGGAAGTTATTGCTGGCACCGGGGAAAGCGACAGCCCGGAAGACCTCGGCAATCCCGATATCCCCGAGCAGCCGCTAGAGGACCAGGAGAGGTCGGAGGACCAGCGCGACCTCGAGGATAAAAACGATTCCGAGGATGACAACTACCTCCCCCTGTAGAGGAGGAGGGTAGCCCGGAAGCCGAAGACTTCAGCGTCCCCAAAAACATTGAGGATCAGGAACGATTTAGGCAATAGCTTATAGCCACTGCCCGAGTCCCGAAGGCAAAAGAACGAAACCTTAAGGCCGAACATGATAACCTTAACGATAGATGGACGAGGGTCCTATCAGCCGAGGAAGGGTACTATACAGGTCTATTGGACCAACCCAAGAGCTACACACGCCAATGGCTACTGCCGCAATTCGACGACGAGGTGCCTAATACACCGTCTCCCAAGCACACTCCATATGACCAGTCGGACCGCCCTCACCGAGGACGAGATAGGACGGCTGGTGATGCCTGTTATAGGCTGGCGGTACCCTGTAGAAGGGGAAAAGAGCTAATAGAGCCTAAGGACAGGTATGACCTGCGACACGGCCTGGGTTGTCGAACAGGCCACACAAGATCCATCTACGGATCCAGAGGATACTCCCCCGATAGACGGGTACCGGACTTGGCTCAACCGCAACAACAGAGGCTGGGAACAAAACTGGTCCAAACCAGACGCTGACTACCGGCGTCACATAGCCCGGGTCAAAGGTGTTGCCCACCCACTGTGCTTTGCCGACGAGGTTATGCAGCATCAGTTCCCGGAAGGGTTTAAACCCGTGAACATAGAACAATACGACGGGATAACTGACCCAACAGTATGGAACGAGGATTTCCTCCTCCACATCCACATGCCATGAGGAGACGATCTCCATGCCATCAAGTATCTACCCCTAAAACTTAAGGGGCCAGCTCGGCACTGGTTAAACAGCCTCCTCAAAAATTCTATCGGTAGCTGGGAGGATCTTGAGGATGCATTCTGGTCTAACTTCCAAGGCACCTATGTATGACTGCCGGACTCCTCCGACCTAAGCAGCATCGTCCAGAAGGTCAGAGAGTCCGCTCAACAATTCTGGAATCGGTTCTTGACCAAGAAAAACTAGATCATCCATTGCCTAGATGCCAAGGCAATAGCCTCTTTGAGGCACAATATTCAAGATGAAAGTCTGGCTCGCCATCTCGGTCAGGACAAGCCTAGGACCATGTCCGTCCGTACATAACTCATGACCCGCTTTTGCGCGGGCGAGGATAACTGGCTAGCTAGATGGAGCCACAACCCCGAAGACCCCGGCATCTCCAAAGTTCAAGATGGAAACGGTAAAACATGATGTAACAAAAATAAACACCGACACAACAATAGTGATGCCGACAACACGACCGTTAATGCCGGGTTCCACAACCCTGGATCCGGGTAGCGAAAGAAGCCTCCTAAAGGCAATCGCGACAGACCTACCTCGACGAAAAAAATCATGGAGAGGCCTTGCAAGATCCATGGCACTCAAGAAAAGCCCGACACCCACACCAACCGTAACTATTGGGTGTTCAAACAAGCCGACAAACTTGCAGCCGAGGAGCAAGACAAGGCCCACGCAGCGAAGACGATGATGAGCCCCACGGTCCGATCAATGGTGGACAGAAGTAGTTCCCTCCATAGGTAAAGACTGTGAATATGATATACGCCACCCACATACCCAAAAAGGAGAGGAAGCGCGCCCTTCGAGAGGTCTACACCATAGAGCCTGTAGCCCTGAAGTATAACCCATGGTTGGCGTACTCGATCAAATTTGATCGACGAGACAATCTGACCAGTATCCGTCATGGGGGTTTAGCTGCCCTCGTCCTAGACCCCATTATCGATGGGTATCACCTCACTAAAGTCCTACTGGATGAAGGAACTAGCCTCAGTCTGATTTACTCAGACATGGTGAAAAAGATGGGTATAGACCCATCAAGGATCAAACCCAGCAACACTACCTTTAAAGGAGTGATCCCAAGCATCGAAGCCCGGTGCACGGGCTCGGTAAGCCTGGAAGTAGTGTTCGGTTTGCCCGATAACTTCCGTAGCGAGGACTTGATCTTCAACATTGCACCTTTCCGCAGCGGTTACCATGCCCTGCTAGGTCGTACAGCGTTCGCTCGCTTTAACGCCATCCCACACTACGCATACCTCAAGATAAAAATGCCCGGGCCCAAGGGGGTCATTACTGTCAATGGCAACACAAAGCATTCCCTCCAAACTGAGGAACATGCATTGGTCCTGGCGGCCGAATTCCATTACAATGACGATCAGCAAACGTTGAAATCTGCCATAAAGGCACGTAAGGTTGACAAACGAGCTCAGTTTCAGTGCAAACTCCCAGAATCTTCTTCTCCCCAGAAATAGGGACACGCTCCCCATTGCACAGCCCTAATGCCCGTCAAACACGTGCCGAGAAGGCACAACTTCACACTCAAGATTCCATGGGCAGCACTGGGGAACAACTATCAAAGGGTAAGTGTTTGGCTGGACCAAACTACTATCAGTACACATCCTCGGACATACCACAGGTACCATCAAGGACCTGCTAAATTGTAAAGCTCATCCATACTTCGGCACTTCTCAAGATCTTCTTCCCAAAGGTCCGCTCGCCGACAACATCACCCTTAAAGGAATGCAACTCCCTAGGAGGCACAGGAGCAGACTGGCGACAAGGCACATCAAGGACGTCAAGCCACCAATCGAAGACCACGACACAACCTCTCCTCTATAGTTGCTTTGGCAATTTGAGTTATGAGAATTATTGAGAAAATACAAGACCATTATACATGGCCACATCGTTGTATTTTATACATACCCTATTCTTCGCTCATCAATGCTTCTTGCGAAACTGTTCGGTATACATTATGATGCAACCGGCTAATAGACCGAAGGATTGAATTTAAAATATCACCCTAAGCATCACTCCGACACAACTGATTGCGTGTTCAGCATCTTGGATTTTGCTTTATATGCATCAGATCCGAACTATGTCTTGGGTAAATAGTTGGGTTGCCCGACTCCTGTGTTTGCCCTCTTACCGCTTGTTCAGCTAAAAGGGCAAAGGGAGAACCACTGCGGTTGTGTTTCTAGCTCGCCTGGTCAAGCACCTCAGGGGAGAAAGCCAAAAACTGACCGTCATAGTAAGCGAGAATCGGTCTGCAAATCCGAGCATAAGTGTCATACTAAAAAATCGATAGAGGTTATTCCGTGTCATACGATGGGTTTCGTACTTGTACAAACCATGTGATGCTGGCTTCAGCCCCGATACAGCCGAACGTCACAAAACACTAGGGGGCTGGTCATCTGCCCCTGCATTTTTGGTAAAGCTCCTACGGCTAAGTGAAAGCGATAAAGCACTATAGTTCGATTGCCTTGTTCCCCTCGCACTACCACCTTTGGGTACCGATACCTCGGCTAAGGGTCGCAGTGTGGAGGCTGAAACACCCCACGTAGTATCTATATGGGGGATGAAGTCGACGACTTGTAACTATCAGATAAAACAACCACATGGGAGTCGAAATAAATACTAACAACTAAAAATACATGATAAACCATGCAGCCTCATCATAAAGCGTTAACAGTCTTCGGACATATTACAACGCGGTCATTCAAAAAAATCATCCTTCGAGCATTGAGCCTCTATCACCCGAGCACCCTCCATCAGTGCGGAGAAGTATTGCTCAGGGCGCCTATACTCCTTTCCAGGGGGCGGAGGTGTTGTAACAGCCCGGGATCGACGCTCTAGAAGATTCACCTTTTATTCCATTGTTGTCGTGTGATTCGTTTGGTTGTCGCATTCATCATTGCATCATTCGCATGATATGCATAGCATCGACACTTCATTGTCATCGTTTTCAAAACTTGCATCCGTTCGTAGCTGCCGGTTCTCTCTGTTCGTGTCATCGACCGTTTCAAGACCAACCACACATGCACGCGCGCGCGACATCGTTAAAATATTGTTTTTAAAGTGTGCGTAAAATATCCTCAGAATGGGTTGAAAGTTGGCATGTGGCCTTATTTTATTGTAGGTAGACCGCCTGCCAAGTTTCATCGCATTGAAAGGTCATTTCATACCCCAACGGTAGACGTAGCGGCATCGTCATCGGTTTATTTGTTGAACGTTTTGGTGTTTCTAAAACCTCGTGTAACCGGGCCGCAAACCTCCCTCTCTTCTTAGCCCAACCACTCTACACAACCCAAAGCCCAACTAGCTTGCCCCTTCGTGTGTGGCCACCGGATCATGATCGGACAGACAATAACTATCCCACCTAGCTACCTCCCCTATATATAACCACCCCATGGAGAGAGCCCCTCACTCTCTAGGGTTTCCCCTTGTAAAATTGCAGCCACCCCCTACCAAACTCCACCTTCGAGCCCCACCTCCTCCTATCCCGAAATCCACTCCTCCCCTCCAGTTTTAGCCCTCAGATCCGCAATTAGAGGCCCAAATTTCGTCTCCTAACCCTGTCAGACATTGTCCATGGCCGTCAGACATTGTCCGGGCGACCATAGAGCCGCAGCATCCCCGTAGCAGCCGCAACCCGCACCACCAGTGCCGCCCCATGCCTTCGCTGCCTGCCCCGCCACCGTCGGACGACGAGTCGCCGGAGTTCAAGGCCGGCCCCACCGGACCTCCTCCTCCCTCCCTCTCCTTCTCTCGTCTTCCTTATCTTCCCTCTCCCCCCTAACCCCTCTCTCTCTCTTCCCATTGTCCAGGACGCCATGGATGCCCAAAGCTCTGTGTCGGCCCCTTGATCGCTCGCCGTCGATCAGATCCGGCCAGGGATCGCCGGATCCGGCCGCCCCAGCCCATTTCCAGCCAGCCCCGCCGCCTCAGCCTGCTGGAGCTCCGACCCCAACAACTGGCGCCGCCATGGCCTCCTGCGTGCGTGAGCACGAGGGAGACGCTCGCCTCACTCGCCCTGGAGCGTGGACCAGCGCCCTGCAGCAGGCCCAGCCGCATCGCCCCTGCAAGCCGCCTCCTCCAGCTGGGCCTTGGCCCATGGTGAGCTAGCCAATGCCCCGCCATGTGCACCGCTTAGCATCCAGCACCCCATGCGCGTTTTATATATGTTGCGTCCAATGCATTTTATTTTCAGAAAAGACCCTATTTTAAAATGTCTATAATTATTAAATCGTGCATCATATCAACCTACTTTATATATGTAAAATGTATAGAATTTTTCATGCATGATTAAAATGTTGGGTGTGATGTTTGCATTACATTTGCATAAATAACTTGTTAAATCGGTTTATGCCATAACTTGTGTAATTAATTGTGACATATTTTTTTACATGAACCTATACATATTATATATGATTTTGGGGTAGAAAAATACATAGAATTATTTGTGCATTTAGCTTTGTCATTTGAGCAAGTTTGTGTGCATGTCATTTTGCCATGATGCCCTTTTGTTATTTTCATGTGATTAAATCCATGAATCAAATGAATTATTCTTGAACATGAGATATGCTCTTTGACATGTGCACTAGCCCTTGATCATTTTCTTTGCCATAATAATCCATGTTTAGATGTTGTTTTCTTGTTGCCAGCATGCTTAACTAATGTTACTATTTTGATATGCCCAAATATTTGTAAGTCTGGAATCTGTAATATTTTGTTGTTGTCTTGCCATGTGTTTTGCTAGTGATCTAGAACCCCTTTGAGGTTGGTGTAATGGAGTTATTTGTAGATCATAATTCCATCTAGCATGATGTTAAGTTTCATGCCAATATATGCCCATGTAACTTATAGTTTTACTGTGGTCAATATGCCTTCATGATAAAACCGCGCGGTCAAAAACTACTATTTTCACTAAGTCTGGAACTGTTTCCAATTAGTCATGTTGTGAGCTTCCTACCATGTGATCCATGACTCTTTTGAGTATGATAGGTGAAGATGAAATGAAGTGTGTGTTATATGATACTGCCCCATGCTTAGTTTGTACATTTTAGGATCTTGTAGCTTGTTGTTTTCATGTGTGCAAAATGCTATGTTGTTATTTTGGGCAGATTTGCACTAAACCTTGTATGGGTGTTTGTGGTTGAATCGTAGCTTCGTTTTGGGCATGCCATATATGAAACTTGCTTAGAATTTCATGTAGTATCATATTATCATGTTGCATCCATGTTTTTAAGTGTTTGTGGTTGTCATTTTCATGCATTTTGCATTCATATCATATTCATCTTGTGTGTGTCATAACTTTTAGACCGTAGCTCCGTTTGAGATGTTCCATATATGTAAATCGACTAGAATGACATGTAGAATTGCATGGAATACTTTATTCTGTTGTTTAAAAAATATATAATATGGTTAGTTCAGATCTGGACGAATTTCGAATTTTGCATATGGGGTCCTTTTGAAAATGCTATAAGTTGTTTCTGACCTCATTTAAGATGCCTAGGTAGTGTAGTTTACTTATGCTTCACCTCTTGCCATGTTTAACAACATTTAATATTGCCGTGTACCTAAACGAGAGTCAACTAAATAATCGATCGTGGAGTTTCGTCAATATGCAACGAGTTGGAGTTGCATATTGAGCTTCGCTTTGATGTGTAGTAGGTGTTTGATGTGATTTGCCATGCCTTGCATATTTAAACTGCACATGCATCATATTTGTTTGTGCACCATGTTATGCATATGTTGTGGTGTATCATGTGTCAATTTGTTGTTTTCGGATTCTTCATTCTCGATAGAGTTTCGAAAGCGTTTGAAGTGTGAGGATTCGTTCAACTACGTTGGCTCGTCTTCTTCATGGTTCATTCTTCTTCCAAGCGGGATCTCAGGCAAGATGACACATTTCCCTGGATACCAGTACTATCATTGCTATGCTAGTTGTCTCGCTTCCATCGTTATATCTCGCTACCTACCACTTGTTTGTCAGCCTCACAACATTGCCATGATAAGCCTCTAACCCCTCCACATCCCATCAAACCTTTGTTTGGCTAAGTTACTGCTTGCTCAGCCCTTCTTATAGCGTTTCTAGCTGCAGGTGCAATTGCTTCCATGTGACAACATGGACATTCTTTTGTTATCACAATATTATTGCTATTTAATTTAAAGCACATATATACTTGGTAAAAGGTGGAAAGCATGGCCTTTTGCTCGGTGTTTTGTTCCATATTGAGCGCTCCTAACATGCTCGAGGTTGTTATGGGGACCCCCTGGATTTTTGTTTTAGGATAAAGCTTGTCTGGCAAGGCCCAACATTGGTACTACATTTTCCTAATGAATAATAAAATAGCATATGGACTTTCTGGGCCCCGTGGATACTTAATCACCCCCCCCCCGGGCCAGTACTGCTCATGAGTGTTGGTCTAACCTGTCAACGCCGGTGGCCGCCAGGGGAAACTCTACAGTTGGCCTACCGGAAGTTTGGACAATCCATTGTGTCCTAAGAACGAGATATGTGGCTCCTATCGGGATCGTCGACACGTCGGGCGGCCTTGCTAGATTTGTTTTTAGCTTTCTCGAACGTCTTGTGCGTGGGATTTCGTCGACACTTCGGGCTATCTTGAAGTTGAGATTTTCCATCGGGATTCCACAAATACTACGGGTGATTCCACGGTTGAGGAATTCCAACGCCGCGCACGGTTAATTTGTGATGGACGAGTTGGAGCACCCCTGCAGGGTTAAATCTTTCGGAAAGTCGTGCCCACAGTTATGTGGAAACTTGGAAAACTTTGTCTAACACCCAGTCATAGAAAACTTGAAGTGAAGTCAAATAAAATACACCAACTCTGTGCGTAACCGTGACTGTCTCTACTCGTGAGTCCTTATCCGAGAGAGGACACTGTGGGGTTATGTTTGACATAAGTATGTGTTCAGGATCACTTAGTGATCACTATTTATTCACGTCTGTTATGCATAGGCCACCCACTTTGCTTTCTGTATTCGTAAGTTAGCCACTCAAATAAATGCTTAGTTGCTTGTTGCAGCCTCACCACTTAACCCTACCTCACCCATTAAGCTTTAATAGTCTTGATACCCTTGGAAATGAGATTGGTGAGTCCCTGTGGCTCACAGATTACTACAACAACAGTTGAAGGTACAGGTAATGCGATGCTTTGACGTCAGAGCGATGCTTGTTTGATTGGAGTTCTTCTTCTTCTTCATCGATCTAGGATGGGTTCTAGGAAGCAGCCTGGGATAGCAAGGATGGATGTAATTTTATCGTTTGTTTCGTCCGTAGTCAGACCCTGCTCTTATGTATGATGTTTGAATATGTTATTGGATTGATGTGATCTTGATGTAGCTTGTGGCGAGTGTAAGCCAATTCCATATACTCATCTCTTCTGTAAATGTACTTGTAATGATATCCATTCTTGCAAAACGATGAGATGCGCTTCTATCCTTGTCGAGGCCCTCGTGCCAAAATAAGGATAGGATCGCATCTTGGGCGTTACAGGTGCGGTGGCCATCTCAGTCGGATCGAGCCTCAGCCAGTGCACCATGGTCATTGCAAAGGAAATCTGAGCTCCCTCGATGCATGTAGAACGCTTTAGCGTGTTAATCGGAGGTGCAACGTCGCTCAGCCTCCGCACCAGGCCGAAGTAGCTGCCCGGAAACGACTCTTCAGGCCATAGCCGGATGTAGAGATCCTTCATGGCCGGCTCCGCCATCCTGTGCAGCTCTATCAGTTGCTTCATCTACTCGATCAAAAGAGGAGAGCGCTCGTGGGCTTCAAACTATGCCCAAAAGAGCCAAGCCCCATCGTCTTCATCTCACGAAGCATAGAACTGGTCCGCATTCGCCACACTATTTTGGAGGTCCGAACAAGCTCCTAAGGACTGGCACACCTAGGTGAGCAATGTGAACCTACTATCACCAAAGGCACACTATAGTAAATCCGGCTTACCATCTGTGATAGCTTTGACTTGGCGGATCTATTCTTCAAAGAACCGCCTATCCACCCGCTCCTTTTGGAGCTCAAATTTCAGCGTGGATAGCTCGGTGGCTTGATCCATGCCTTTCTACTCAAGGGCCTCGCACTTTGTGCTATCATCCTTGATCTCTTGTTGAACCTCCTTCACCTGGGCTTCATACTTAGAGCTTGTGGTTTTCAATGCGGAGAGTGCGGCTACTATTTGTTCGGTTGCTGCCTTCTCGTCCATGGCATCTTGCTTCATCTTTTGCAGCTCGGCCTTGAGTTTCTCGACCTCCTTAGCCGAAGTTGTGCAAGCAGTAAATATATAATTACACCGGGTCACCAGTGTGCATAACTAATGATGGAAAACTCAGATATTACAATTCGGCTTACCTTGCGCCTCATCGAACCTCTTGTTCAGGGCATCAAGCTCCTCTTCAGAACTCTTGAGCTTCCGATTTATCTCGGCAAGCTCCACGGCATTGACGGTCGCCATCGATGACGAGGCCTACAAAAATAAGTATATAGCAGACTGTGTGCATTCAAACCCCCGAACTGTCAAGAATTTGACCCTGTGCTCGGTCCCCTCAAGGGCTTTTAGAACAATATGGGACAAATAATGTCTTGTGCATCGTTGGTTACTCCTGGGTGTTTGACCCTCGAGTGAGTTTTTCCAAACTCACCTAGGGCTCGGGGGCTGCTATATATATAACAATAGCACAAACCTAACAAAATTAAATTTATAGGAAAAAGGTATTACATGGCTGATACGTCCATTTTGCATCATGCTTTTATATTGATATTTATTGCATTATGGGCTGTTATTACACGTTATGGTACAATACTTATGCATTTTCTATCTTATTTTACAAGGTTTGTAAGAAGAGGGAGAATGCCGGCAGCTAGAATTCTGGACTGGAAAAGGAGCAAATATGAGAGACCTATTCTGCACAACTCCAAAAGTCCTATAAAAAGTTACGAAGAATTACTTTGGAATATATAAAAATATTGGGTGAAACAAATACCAGAGGGGACCCACCAGGAGGTCACAAGCCTGTTGGGCGCAGCCTACCCCCTAGTCGCGCCCTTGTGGCTTGTGGGCCCCCTGGCAGGCCTCCGGCGCCCATATTCTGCTATATGAAGGGTTTTGACCTGGAAAAAATCACAAGAGAGCTTTGGGACGAAGCACCGCCGTCTCGAGGTTGAACTTGGGCAAAACCAATCTAGAGCATCGACAGAGTTGTTCTGTCGGGGAAACTTCCCTCCCGGAGGGGGAAATCGAAGTCGTCGTCATCACCAACGATCCTCTCATCGAGAGGCTTTCAATATCCATCAACATCTTCACCAGCACCATCTCCTCTCCATACCCTAGTTCATCTCTTGTATCCGATCTTTGTCTCAAACCTTAGATTGGTACTTGTGGGTTGCTAGTAGTGTTGATTACTCCTTGTAGTTGATGCTAGTTTGTTTACTTGGTGGAAGATCATATGTTCAGATCCCTTATGATAATCAATACTCCTTTGATTATGAACATGAACATGCTTTGTGAGTAGTTACATTTGTTCCTGAGGACATGGGATAAGTCTTGTTATAAGTAATCATGTGAATTTGCTATTCGTTCAATATTTTGATTAGATGTATGTTGTCTATCCTCTAGTGGTGTCATGTGAACATCGACTACATGACACTTCACCATTATTTGGGCCTAGGGGAAGGCATTGGGAAGTAATAATTATATGATGGGTTTCTAGAGTGACAGAAGCTTAAACCCTAGTTTATGCCTTGCTTCGTAAGGAGCTGATTTGGATCCATATGTTTCATGCTATGGTTAGATTTATCTTAATTCTTATTTTGTAGTTGTGGATGCTTGCGAGAGAGGTTAATCATAATTGGGAGGTTTGTCCAAGTAAGGGCAGCACCCAAGCACCGGTCCACCCACATATCAAATTATCAAAGTAACAAATGCGGAAAATATGGGCATGATGAAAACTAGCTTGACAGAAATTCCCATGTGTCCTCGGGAGCACTTTGCTTTATATAAGAGTTTGTCCAGGCCTGTCCTTTGCTACAAAAAGTATTGGGCTACCTTGCTGCACCTTTGCTACACTTGTTACTTGTTACCCGTTACAAATTATCTTATCACAAAACTATCTATTACCGATAATTTCAGTGCTTGCAGAGAATACCTTACTGAAAACCGCTTGTCATTTCATTTTGCTCCTCGTTGGGTTTGACACTCTTACTTATCAAAAGGACTATGATAGATCCCCTATACTTGTGGGTCATCAATACACTTTTCTGGCGTCATTGCCGGGGAGTGAAGCACTTTGGTAAGTGGAATCTGGTAAGGAAAAAGTTTATATAGTGTGCTGAAATTTACTGTCACTTGTTACTATGGAAAATAATCCTTTGAGGGGCTTGTTCGGGGTATTTTCACCTCGACCGGAAGTAAAAAGAGTTGCTCCTCAACCTACTGAACCTACTGAAAATATTTATTATGAAATTCCTTCGGGTATGATAGAGAAACTGCTAGCTAATCCTTATGCAGGAGATGGAACACTACATCCTGATTTGCATCTAATCTATGTGGATGAAGTTTGTGGATTATTTAAGCTTGCAAGTTTGCCCGAGGATGATGTCAAGAAGAAGGTCTTTCCTTTATCTTTGAAGGATAAGGCATTGACATGGTATAGGCTATGTGATGATATTGGATCATGGAACTACAACCGGTTAAAATTGGAATTTCATCAGAAGTTTTATCCTATGCATCTGGTTCATCGTGATCGGAATTATATTTATAATTTTTGGCCTCGTTAAGGAGAAAGAATCGCTCAAGCTTGGGGGAGGCTTAAGTCAATGTTATATTCATCCCCAATCATGATCTCTCAAGAGAAATTATTATTCAGAATTTGTGTGCTCGGCTTTCTCATAATGATCAATCCATGCTCGATATTTCTTGTACTGGTTCCTATACGAAGAAAGATATTGACTTCAAATGGGATTTATTGGAAAGAATTAAACACAACTATGAAGATTGGGAACTCAACGAAGGTAAGGGGTCAGGTATAAACCTTAAGTTTGATTGTGTTAAATCCTTTGTAGACACCGATGATTTTAGTGAATTTAGCACTAAATATGGACCTCACTCTGAGATAGTAGCTTCTTTCTGTGAATCATTTGCTGCTCATGTAGATTTCCCTAAGGAGAAGTGGTTTTAATATCATCCTCCCATTGAAGTGAAAGTATTCGAACCTATTAAAGTTGAAGAAGAAACTACTACTTATAATGTTGATCCTGTTATTCCTGCTGCTTAAATTGAGAAACCATCTTTCCCTGTTAGAATAAAGGAACATGCTAAAGCTTCAAATATGGTTCGTAAGAGCTATGCTAGAACACCTACACCCCCTGAGTAAATTAAAGTTGAACCTAGTATTTCTATGGTTAAAGATCTCTTGGTTGATAATATTGACGGGCATGTTATTCATTTCTGTGATGAAGTTGCTCGAATTGCTAGACCTGATGCTAAAGATAAACATAGACCTATTGTTGGCATGCCTGTTGTTTATGTTAAAATAGGAGATCATTGTTATCATGGCCTATGTGATGTGGGTGCTAGTGTGAGTGCAATTCCCTTTACCTTATATAAAGAAATTATGAATGATATTGCACCAACTGAATTGGAAGAAATTGATGTTACCATTAAGCTTGCTAATAGAGATACTATAGCACCAATTGGGATTATTAGAGATGTTGAAGTCTTGTGTGGGAAAATAAAATATCCTGCTGATTTTCTTGTTCTTGGTTCCCCACAAGATGATTTTTGTCCCATTACATTTGGTAGGCCTTTCTTGAATACCGTTAATACCAAGATAGATGTGAGAAAGAAACTATTAATGTGAGTTTTGGGGATGTGTCCCATGAGTTTAATTTCTCTAAATTTCGTAGACAACCCCATGATAAAGAATTTCCTAGTAAGGATGAAATTATTGGTCTTGCTTCTATTGTTGTGCCTCCTACTGATCCTTTAGAACAATATTTGCTAGACCATGAAAATGATATGCATATGAATGAAAGGAATGAAATAGATAGGATTTTATTTGATCAGCATCCTATTTTGAAACACAATTTGCATGTTGAAATACTTGGGGATCCTCCTCCACCCAAGGGCGATCCAGTGTTTCAGCTTAAACAATTACCGGATACTCTGAAATATGCTTGTCTTGATGAAAAGAAGATATATCCTGTTATTATTAGTGCTAACCTTTCAGAGCATGAAGAAAAGAGATTATTGAAAACTCTGAAGAAGCACTGTGCTGCTATTGGATATACTCTTGATGATCTTAAGGGCATTAGTCCCACTCTATGTCAGCATAAAATTAATATGGAACCTGATGCTAAACCAGTTGTTGATCACCAGCGACGGTTAAAGCCTAAATGAAATAAGTGGTAAGAAATG
Source organism: Hordeum marinum (assembly GCA_022496015.1). NCBI lineage: Eukaryota > Viridiplantae > Streptophyta > Magnoliopsida > Poales > Poaceae > Hordeum > Hordeum marinum. The sequence goes on from CM039672.1 coordinate 117,599,539, forward strand.
AAATATTAAAGCTTCTCGAGTCATGTATAATTTATCCTATTGCTGATAGTAGATGGGTTAGTCCTATTCATTGTGTCCCTAAGAAGGGAGGCATTGCTGTTGTTCCTAATGATAAAAATGAATTGATCGCGCAAAGAATTGTTACAGGATATAGAATGGTAATTGATTTTAGGAAATTAAATAAAACTACTAGGAAAGATCATTACCCTCTGCCTTTTATTGATCAAATGCTAGAAAGACTATCTAAACACACACAATTCTGCTTTCTAGATGGTTACTCTAGTTTCTCTCAAATACCTGTGTCAAAAGAGGATCAAGAAAAGACAACTTTTACTTGCCCTTTCGGTACCTTTGCTTATAGAAGTATGCCTTTTGGCTTATGCAATGCACCTTCTACCTTTCAAAGATGTATGACTGTTATATTCTCTGACTTTTGTGAAAAGATTGTTGAGGTTTTCATGGATGACTTCTCCGTTTACGGAACTTATTTGATGATAGCTTGAGAAACCTTGATCGAGTTTTGCACAGGTGTGAATAAACTAATCTTGTCTTCAATTGGGAGAAGTGCCACTTTATGGTTAATGAGGGCATTGTCTTGGGACACAAAATCTCCAAAAGAGGTGTTGAGGTGGATAAAGCTAAAGTAGATGCTATTCAAAAATGTTGGTTTTATATAGATATTTATTGCATTATGGGCTGTTATTACACGTTATAGTACAATACTTATGCCTTTTCTCTCTTATTTTACAAGGTTTACATGAAGAGGGAGAATGCCGGCAGCTGAATTCTAGACTAGAAAAGGAGCAAATATGAGAGACCTATTCTACACAACTCCAAAAGTCCTAAAAAGTTATGGAGAATTATTTTGGAATATATATAAAATATTGGGCGAAACAAATACCAGAGGGGACCCACCAGGAGGACACAAGCCTGTTGGGTGCGACCTACCCCCCTGGCCGTGCCCTTGTGGCTTGTGGGCCCCTGGCAGGCCTCCGGTGCCCATCTTATCCTATATGAAGGGTTTTGACTTGGAAAAAATCACAAGAGATCTTTCGGGATGAAGCACCGCCATCTCGAGGCGGAACTTGGGCAGAACCAATCTAGAGTTGTTCTGCCGAGGAAACTTCCCTCCCGGAGGGGAAATCAAATCCATCGTCATCACCAACGATCCTCTCATCAAGAGGGGATCAATATCCATCAACATATTCACCAGCACCATCTCCTGTCCAAACACTAGTTCATCTCTTGTATCTGATCTTTGTCTCAAACCTCAGATTGGTACCAGTGGGTTGCTAGTAGTGTTGATTACTCCTTGTAGTTGATGCTAGTTGGTTTACTTGGTGGAAGATCATATGTTTAGATCCTTTATGATATTAATACTCCTCTGATTATGAACATGAACATGTTTTGGGAGTAGTTCCGTTTGTTCTTGAGGACATGGGATAAGTCTTGTTATAAGTAATCATGTGAATTTGGTATTCGTTCGATATTTTGATGAGATGTATGTTGTCTATCCTCTAGTGGTGCCATGTGAACGTCGATTACATGACACCTCACCATTATTTGGGCCTAGGGGAAGGCATTGGGAAGTAATAAGTAGATGATGGGTTGCTCGAGTTACAGAAGCTTAAACCCTAATTTATGTGTTGCTTCGTAAGGGGCTGATTTGGATCCATATGTTTCATGCTATGGTTAGATTTATCTTAATTCTTGTTTTGTAGTTGCAGATGCTTGCGAGAGAGGTTAATCATAAGTGGGAGGTTTGTCCAAGTAAGGGCATCACCCAAGCACCTGTCCACCCACATATCAAATTATCGAAGAAACGAACACAAATCAAATGAGCATTACGAAAACTAGCTTGACAGAAATTCCCATGTGTCATCGGGAGCGCTTTGCTTTATATAAGAGTTTGTCCAGGCTTGTCCTTTGCTAGAAAAAGGATTGGGCTACCTTGCTTCACCTTTGGTACACTTGTTACTTGTTACCCGTTACAAATTATCTTATCACAAAACTATTTGTTATCGATAATTTCAGTGCTTGTAGAGAATACCTTACTGGAAACCACTTGTCATTTCTTTCTGCTCCTTGTTGGGTTTGACACTCTTACTTATCGAAAGACTACGATAGATCCCCTACACTTGTGAGTGATCAGTGGCTCACCTTGAAGCCTGTCAAGAGACCATTGAAGGACTCTTTCAGGCCGCTATCGACGGACTGAATGTCTTGCAAAACCGCACCCATAAGAGTGCGGTGATCCTCGGAGATGGAAGCGCTTGATAGAGCCTCCTCCATGACCGACCACCCAGTCATCGACGGCGCCGGTGGTGACCGGATGGCCTCATCTCTAATCGGGGATTAAGCCAGTAGCTTCGGAGGCATAGTGCGCTCCGGAGATGACCTCGGAAGAGACTAGACATTCCTCTGTCCTTCCTCCTTAGCAGCCAGGAGGGGCTCTGATACGTCTCCAACGTATCTATAATTTTTGATTGTTCCATGCTATTATATTATCCGTTTTTGGATGTTTTATATGCATTAATATGCTATTTTATATTATTTTTGGGACTAACCTATTAATCTAGAGCCTAGTGCCAGTTTTTGTTTTTTCCTTGTTTTTGAGTTTCGCGGATAAGGAATATGAAACGGAGTCAAAATGAAATAAAACCTCAGGAAAGTTTTTTTCTGGAAAATATGGAAGCCATGAGACTTGAGAACCAAGGTAGAGGAGCTGCCACGGGGCCACAAGCCCGCTTGCCGCGGCCAGGAGGGCACCCGTGCAGGGCAGGCTTGTGGGCCCCTGGCACCTCCCCTAACCCTAATCTTCGTCCTATAAATACCCAAATATTTCATCATTATCAGAAGGATCCACGAAAACACTTTTCCGCCGCCAGAAGCCTCCGTTCCCGAGAGATCCAATCTTGGAGCCTTTTCCGGTAATCTGCCGGAGGGGGATTCGATCACGGAGGGCATCTACATCAACTCCATTGCCCCTCCGATGATGCGTGAGTAGTTCACCACAGACCTATGGGTCCATAGCTAGTAACTACATGGCTTTTTCTCTCTATTTGCTTCTCAATACCATGTTCTTCATGATCTTCATGGAGATCTATCCGATGTAATACTCTTTTGCGGTGTGTTTGTTGAGATCCGATGAATTGTGGGTTTATGTTCAGATTATCCATGAATATTATTTGAGTCTTTCCTGAATTCTTATATGCATGATTTCATATCTTTGCAAGTCTCTTCGAATTATTGGTTTGGTTTGGCCAACTAGATTGGTAATTCTTGCAATAGGAGATCTTCTTAGTTTTGGGTTCAATCTTGCGGTGTCCTCACCCAGTGACATAGTAGGGGTAGCAAGGCACGTATTGTATTGTTGCCATCAAGGGTACAAAGATGGGGTTTTCATCATATTTCTTGAGTTTATCCCTCTACATCATGTCATCTTACCTAATTCGTTACTCTGTTCTTCATGAACTTAATACTCTAGATGCAGGCAGGAGTCGGTCGATGTGTGGAGTAATAGTAGTAGATGTAGAATCGTTTCGGTCTACTTGTCACGGACATGATGCCTATATGCATAATCATTTCCTTGGATATCTTCATAACTATTCGCTTTTCTATCAATTGCTCGACAGTAATTTGTTCAACCATCGTAATACTTGCCATCATGAGAGAAGCCATCTAGTGAAACCTATGGCCCCCGGGTCTATTTTCCATATTATATTTTCAGATCTAAAACCAAAAATACCAAAAATACTTGTTGCATTGTTTTTTACTTTTAGTTTTACTTTCTGTTCAAGCATCCTATTATATCTATCTCTACTAGATCTCATCCTTGCAAATAACCGTGAAGGGATTGACAACCCTTTTATAGCATTGGGTGCAAGAGTTTGATTCCTTGTTCAGGTATATCTATTGGTGGCTCGCTTGTATCTCCTACTGGATTAATACCTTGGTTCTCAAAAACTGAGGGAAATACTTATCTACTTTGCTGCATCAAACCGTTCCTCTTCACGGGAAACCAACGCATGCTCGAGAAGTAGCAGGCTCCTCTCCCTGGTCTTCGGCGGTCGAGGCATTAACCTCGGCTATGATGTCATCACCCCCACCGCTTATGTTCGGCTCCAAAGGAGCCTGGCAGGATGACACCTCCACGGCATCCTTCACTAGACCTTGGAGGTGTGGGGTGTGATGCAGTCCCACTCTCCACCAGCTCGGTTGGTGGAGACTCCCCATCCGATATTTGGTCGGTGGGGAGAACGCGCGGTGGGATGCAGATTAAAAGGCGTTCTTACATTTAAAACATTAAAAACTTTTCATAAATGACCCAGGGAGTCTTCGGATTCATACCTTTGAGCTAGGGGCTTGACCCTTAGGTTACTTTGGGGAACCTTCTCAAAGTCCTTAGACTCTACATCAGAGTCCGAGCTGTCATCGGCCATGATCAACCTTGACCAACACGCCCTCTTCGGAGCAGGAGGAGGAACATCCTCTGCAGTGTCAGGTGACGCCGCCCTCTTTCTTGTCAGGGGAGAATCCCCTCCCCCCCCCCCCGTCCTCATGCTCTTTGTCGGCGTTCTAGGAACGGGGGTACCCAAACCTACCTGCCTGCGGCCCAAGGCATGTCCCACCTCATCGGCCAAGCACTGTGAGCACACCCCCACTCAAGACAAGGCCCTCGCGAGAGCCCTAAACTCGCGAGGAACAGCAGCACCAAGACCAGCGAGGGATGGGCCTCCTCAGTCCCCCTCCGGAGCGGCGGAGATCCCTATGTAGCACCTAGCCTCGGGAGGCCGGGGATGACGCAAGGCAGTATAGGTGGACGCCAGCATGCCAGGCGTAGCAGTTTCCCCTTTGGTGCAAAGGGGGCAAGGACGTACGTGGGTTCCCAAAGCGTCCCCCAAAGGTTTCCATTCCGGTGCAACGAGACTACGACCACTAGCCTAGCAGGAAGGTAGCCCACCTCTGCATCATCAACGGCTACATTTCATGCGAAGACCACCTTTCGTCAAGATAAAGATGTACTCCTATCCCCTTCGAATTTGGCCATTGTGGGATCCCTTCCCGTCATAGCGCTAAGGGAAGAGGACCAGGGGCACTATAAATAGAGGTTGGGCTGCACCGTAGAGGAGGACAACGAAACAGAGAGGCAACAAAAGAGAGACAACATCACCTCAGCGCCCTCACGAGGCAACGCACCACTGTACTAGTTCATCCCCCAACCTCCTCGTGAGGCAATCCACCAAAGCAGGAGTAGGGTATTATGCTTCACAGTGGCCCGAACCTGGGTAAATCACCATGTGCATCTTCTTCCTTGTCATCATGCGAGTTCGTCATAGAAATCATCGAGTAGCGAGACAGGTAGGGTGAGGTTGCAGGGAATCTTCGCACACACCCCTGTGTTCGAACTTCTCAGGGTTTTGCGAAGGCTGAAATCCGACACTCTTCCTCATTGGTAGAGGAGGCATAGGTTTCCTCGGACAAAGTTTTTGGCTGGTCCCTTATGCGGAGACCTTCTTTGGCCTTCTTCTTTTTCTTCTCCTTCTTCTTTGGCGCCATGTACGGCGCCACGACGAGCATCACGGTTAACAAATCCAACCTGGGGCCTTCGGGCTATGGGGCCAGGCAATACATTTTGATGGCCTTACTTAGCCACTTCTGTAGAGATAAGGGGAAGTTTGTTCAGCTCAGGCCCAAGTCCTCCTCGGCTGGCCAACTCTTCCTGGGCATGAATAATACCTTCCACAGTTTCTCAGGAGTGGTGTGGAAGAGTTGGCGCATGGTAGGCTCGTCCTCAAGCTGATAAGCCCACATTGGGGAGGCCCGGTGCTGGCAGGGAAGGAGACGGTGGTGGAGCATGACTTGGACCACATTAACCAACTCGATCTTGGCCTTGATCATCGAGGAAATATGCTTTTGCGGCGATTCCACCTCTCCATTCGATCCCCAGTCGAGGCCCTTCGTAAGCCACGAGGTTAATCTTGTAGGGGGTCCGGATCTGAACTCGACAGGTGCCACCCAGCCCTCGTCCCTTGGTTCGGTGATATAAAACCATTCCTTCTGCCAAATCTTGATTCTGTCGATGAAGGTGCCAGTCAGCCACTCGACACAGGGGAGCTTTCTTATTACCACCCCTCCGTAGTCTGCGTGCTCGCCCACGACGGTCTTCGTCTTGACCTTGAAGACCTTGAGCCACAGGCCGAAGTACGGCTCGACCCGTAGGAAGGCTTCGCAGACAATAATGAATGTCGAAATATGCATAAAGGAGTTCAGGGAAGATCATGGAAGTCCAACCCGTAGAAGACATGAGGCCCCTGACAAAGGGGTGGAGCGGGAAGCTCAGTCCCGGAATGAAAATGGGGGACGCACACCACCCTCTCGCCTGGCTTAGGGGTAGGGACCACTTGGTTCGCATCCGGAGCACGGTGGAAGACATTGGCGGGAAGGTAGCCGGCAAGCTTTAAGTCCCGGATGTCCTTGTCGATGATCGTGGAGGCCTCCCACTTGCCCATGGAGCCTGAACCTACCATGGCTAAGCTCGGAGGAGAAGTCGAGGAAGAACTGGATCTGGGCTCTTGAAGCTTGGGGAGATTGAGTAAGCAGAGGATACGAATGGGAAGCGTGAATAGGCCTCAGGTTTTTCCCATTTATGAGGCATGAATCTTATTAGCCTCCCTTTACTGCTTCGCAAATCTCTCCGCTTCCCAAGACGTGCATTCCATTATACATGTGTAAAGCAACCTGAGATGTTAATCATACCCCGTGTGAAACAGAACACGATCTAAGCATTGATGAGTCGTGCTAATGTAAAAACGGCCTCAAACCGCGAATCGAGTTTTCATAACTGGTTCGACGGTCGTGGTAGGCCACAACCCTTCGTCGGAAAGGTTGTCAGAAAACACAGTTTACACTTTGACGTTTGGCCTTTGATACGTCTCCAACGTATCTATAATTTATGAAGTATTCATGACTTATTTACAATAATTCTATATGATTTTGGTATGATTTTATTAGAACTAACCCGAACTGACGTTGTTTTCAGCAGAACTACCATGGTGTCATTTTTGTGCAGAAATAAAAGTTCTCGGAATGGGCTGAAAATTTACGGAGAATATTTTTGGAAAATATAAAAAAGCCTGGAGCTAAAAGATACCGGAGAAGAGTCCCGAGGGAGTCACAAGCTACTAGGGCATAGCCACCCCCCTGGTCGTGCCTAGTTGGCTTGTGATCTCCTCGGGAACCTTCTGGACGTGGAACCAATGCCAAATACTCCTATAAATACCCAAACCTCCGAAAAGAAACCTAGATCGGGAGTTCCACCACCGCAAGCCTCCAGAGCCACAAAAAACCAACCGGGAGCCCGTTTCGGCACCCTGTCGGAGGGGGAAACCATCACCGGAGGCCATCTTCGTCATCCCGACGCTCTCTGTGACGAGGAGGGAGTAGTTCACCCTCGAGGTTGAGGGTATGTACAAGTATCTATGTGTTTGATCTCTCTCTCGTGTTCTTGAGATGGCATGATCTTGATGTATCGCGAGCTTTATTGATATACATGAATCATATGGAGTTTTCCCCTCTCTATCTTCTTGTGATGAATTGAGATTTCCCTTTGAAGTTTTCTTATAGGATTGAGTCTCTATGGATTTGAGGACACTTGATGTATGTCTTGCAATGGGATATCCGTGGTGACAATGGGATGTTCTATTGATCCACTTGATGTATGTTTCGGTGATCAACTTGCGGGTTCCGTGACCTTGGGAATCTATGCATAGGGGTTGCACATGTTTTCATCTTGAATCTCCGGTAGAAACTTTGGGGCACTCTTTGAAGTTCTTTGTGTTGGATTGAACATGACGAATCTGAAATTGTGTGATACATACTGTATATTCAAGCCCATGGGTACTCGTGGTGACATTGGGGTTGTTGGGGAACGTTGCATGGGAAAAAAATTCCTACGCTTCACCAAGATCAATCTAGGATATGAGCATCTAGAGGAGAGATTGGATCTATGTACCCTTGTAGATCGCTAAGCGGAAGCGTTAAAGAACGTGGTTGATGTAGCGGTACGTCTCCGCAATCCAAATCGCAAGCCGTCCCACGAACTCCCGATCAAGTACCGAACGGATGGCACCTCCGCGTTCAGCACACGTGCATCTCGGTGAAGATCTCCGCCTTCTTGATCTAGCAAGAGGGAGAGGAGAGGTAGACGAGTTCTCCGTTAGCGCGACGGCGTTGCTGCGATGGTGGTGGAGCAATTCCAGCAGGGCTTCGCCTAAGCACTGCTGAAAACCGAGAGGAGAAAACAAACTAGAGGAAGAAGAGGGCAGCACTTGGCAGAATTAGGGTTGGGGCTGCCCTCAAAATCCTCTAGTATATATAGAAGGGAGGGGAGAGGAGGCAGCCCTAGCCTCTCCTCCAAGGAGAGGTTCGGCCGAAGCCTAGGGGGAGAGTCCACCTCCCACAAGGGAGGTGGATTCCAAGTGGGACTCTCTCCCAAACTTGGCTCCTACTCTATCTCCTCCTTCCCTGCGCATAGGCCCTTATGGGCTGGCTTGACCAGCCCACCAAGGGCTGGGGTGCCACCTCTAGGGCCCATGTGGCCCCTTGGGGTATGTGGGCCCACTTCGTGGTCCCCGGAACCCATTCGTCACTCCCGATACACTCCCGGAAATGCCCAAAACTTTTCCGAAGTTCAAACACCACTTTCCTATATATCAATCTTTACCTCCGAACTATTTCGGAGCTCTTCGTGACATCCGGGATCTCATCCGGGACTCCTAACTACCTTCGTTCACCACCATACATAACTCTATACTACCGAAACGTCACCGAACCTTAAGTGTGCAGACCCTGCGGGTTCGAGAACTATGTAGACATGACCGAGACACCTCTACGGTCAATAACCAATAGCGGGACCTGGATGCCCATATTGATTCCTACATATTCTGCGAAGATCTTTGTCGGTCGAACCTCTATGTCAAGGATTCAGTTAATCCCGTATGATGTTCCCTTTGTTCTTTGGTATGTTACTTGCCCGAGATTCGATCGTCGGTATCTCCATACCTAGTTCAACCTCGTTACCAGCAAGTCTATTTACTCATTCCGTAATACAAGATCCCGTGCCTAACACTTAGTCACATTGCCTGCAAGGCTTGTTGTGATGTTGTATTACCGAGTGGGCCCTGAGATACCTCTCCATCACATGGAGTAACAAATCCCAATGTTGATCCATGCCAACCCAGCAAACACCCTCGAAGATACTTGTAGAGCACCTTTATAGTCACCCAGTTATGTTGCGACATTTGATACACACAAGGCATTCCTCTGGAGTCTGTGAGTTGCATGCTCGCATGGTCATAGGAACATATACTTGACATGCAGAAAACTGTAGCAATAAACTGACATGATCATATGCTACGTTTATAGTTTGGGTCTTGTCCATCGCATCAATCTCCTAATGATGTGATCCCGTTATCAAATGACATCTCATGTCAATGGCTAGGAAAGCTTGACCATCTTTGATCAACGAGCTAGTCTACTAGAGGCACACTAGGGACAAAGTGTTGTCTATATATCCACACATGCAATGTGTTTCTAATCAATACAATTATAGAATGGATAATAAACAATTATCATGAACAAGGAAATATAATAATAAACACTTTATTTATTGCCTCTAGGGAATATTTCCAACAGTCTCCCACTTGCACTAGAGTCAATAATCTAGTTCACATCACTATGTGATTTATATTGTAATGAATCGAACACCCATGCAGTTCCGGTGTTGATCATGTTTAGCCCTTGGAAGAGGTTTAGTCAACGGGTCTGCAACATTCAGATCCGTGTGCACTTTGCAAATATTTATGTCCTTCTCCAAGATGTAATCGCGGATGGAGTTGAAGCATCGCTTTATGTGTCTGGTCCTCTTGTGAAACCTTGGTTCCTTGGCCAGAGCAATGGCACCAGTGTTGTCACAGAACAGGTTCATTGGATTCAGTGCACTGGGCACTACTCCAAGATCTGTCATGAACTGCTTCATCCAGACACCTTCCTTCGCCACCTCCGAGGCTGTGATGTATTCCGCTTCGCACGTAGAATCAGCTACCACGCTTTGCTTGGAACTGCACCAGCTTACCGCTCCCCCGTAAAGAATAAATACGTATCCGGTTTGGGACTTAGAGTAGTCCGGATCAGTGTCAAAGCTTGCATCAACGTAACCCTTTACGACGAGCTCTTGATCACCTCCATAAACGAGAAACATTTCCTTAGTCCTTTTCAGGTACTTAAGGATATTCTTGACCGTCGTCCAGTGCTCCATTCCAAGATCACTTTGAAACCTTCCGACCATACTTATGGCAAGGCTGACATCGTGTCTTGTGCACAGCATTGCATACATGATAGAGCCTATGGCTGAAGCATAGGGGATGACACTCATCTTCTCTCTATCTTCTGCAGTCACTGGGCATTGAGTCTTACTCAACTTCACACATTGTAACATAGACAAGAACCCCTTCTTGGACCGATCCATTTTGATCTTCTTCAAAACTTTATCAAGGTACATGCCTTGTGAAAGTGCTATCAAGCGTCTCGATCTATCTCTATAGATCTTAATGCCTAATATGAAAGCAGCTTCTCCTAGGTCCTTCATTGAAAAACTCTTGTTCAAATATTCCTTCATGCTTTCCAACATTTCTGTATTGTTTCCAATCAGCAATATGTCATCCACATATAATATTAGAAACGCTATAGAGCTCCCACTCACTTTCTTGTAAATACAAGCTTCTCTGTAAACTTGTATAAACCCAAACGCTTTGATCACCTCATCAAAGCGCTTATTCCAACTCCGAGATGCTTGCACCATTCCATAAATGGATCGCTGGAGTTTGCAAACTTTGTCGGCATTCTCTGGATCGACAAAACCTTCCGGTTGCATCATATACAACTCTTCCTCAAGGAAACCATTAAGGAACACTGTTTTGACATCCATTTGCCAAATTTCATAGTCAAAATATGCAGCTATTGCTAACATGATACTGATAGACTTAAGCATATCTACGGGTGAGAAGGTATGATCGTAGTCAACTCCTTGAACTTGTGAAAAAACCTTTGCCACAAGTCGAGCTTTATAGACAGTGATATTACCGTCCGCGTCCGTATTCTTCTTAAAGATCCATTTATTCTGAATGGCCTTTCGCCCTTCAGGTAATACTTCCAAAGTCCAAACTTTGTTTTCATACATGGATCCCATCTCGGATTTCATGGCCTCTAACCATTTCTCGGAATCCGGGCCCATCATCGCTCCTCCATAGCTTGTAGGTTCATTGTTGCCCAACAAATGACCTCCAAGACAGGGTTGTCGTACCACTCAGGAGCAGTATGCGCCCTTGTCGACCTACGAGGTTTAGTAGTAACTTGATCCGAAGCTTCATGATAATCATCATTAACTTCCTCTTCAACTGCCGTAGGCTCCACAAAAACATCTTTCTGCGCTGCGCTACTCTCTGGTTGAAGTAAAGGTTCAGTAACCTCATCAAGCTCTATTTTCCTCCCACTCAATTCTTTCGAGAGAAACTCTTTCTCAAGAAATGTTCCGTTCTTAGCGACAAACACTTTGCCTTTGGATCTGAGATAGAAGGTATACCCAACTATCTCTTTTGGGTATCCTATGAAGATGCATTTCTCCGTTTTGGGTTCCAGCTTTTCAGGCTGAAGCTTTTTGACATAAGCATCACATCCCCAAACTTTAAGAAATGACAACTTTGGCCTCTTGCCAAACCACAGTTCATATGGCGTCGTCTCAACGGATTTTGATGGTGCCCTATTTAAAGTGAATGCAGTTGTCTCTAATACATAACCCCAAAACGATAGTGGCAAATCGGCAAGAGACATCATAGAACGCACCATATCTAATAAGGTTCGATTACGACGTTTGGACACACCATTACGCTGTGGTGTTCCAGGCGGTGTCAACTGTGAAACAATTCCACACTATCTTAAGTGACTGCCAAACTCATAACTCAGATATTCACCTCCTCGATCACATCGTAGGAATTTAATCTTCTTGTTACGATGATTCTCAACTTCACTCTAAAATTGCTTGAACTTTTCAAATGTTTCAAACTTGTGTTTCATTAAGTAAATATACCCATATCTACTTAAGTCATCAGTGAAGGTGAGAAAATAATGATATCCACCGCACGTTGCAACATTCATTGGACCGCACACATCAGTATGTATGATTTCCAACAAGTCACTTGCCAGTTCCATTGTTCCAAAGAACGGTGTTTTAGTCATCTTGCCCAAGAGGCATGGTTAACATGTGTCAAGTGGTTCAAAATCAAGTGACTCCAAAAGTCCATCAGCATGGAGCTTCCTCATGAGTTTTACACCAATATGACCTAAACGGCAGTGCCACAAGAAGGTGGTATTATCACTATCAACTCTACATCTTTTGGCATCAATGTTATGAACATGTGTATCATCACTATCAAGATTCAATATGAATAAACCCCTCACATTGGGTGCATGACCATAAAAGATATTACTCATATAAATAGAACAACCATTATTCTCTGACTTAAATGAGTAACCATCTCACAATAAACAAGATCCAGATATAATGTTCATGCTTAATGCAGGCACTAAATAACAATTATTCAGGTTCATCACTAATCCCGATGGTAATCGAAGAGAGAGCGTGCCGATGGCGATCACATCAACCTTGGAACCATTTCCCACGCGCATCGTCACTTCGTCCTTCGCCAGCCTTCGTCTATTCCGCAGTTCCTGTTTTGGGTTGCAAATGTGAGCAACCGAACCGGTATCAAATACCCAGGCACTACAATGAGAGCTAGTAAGGTACACATCAATAACATGTATATCATATATACCTTGTTTGTTGTTGGCCGCCTTCTTGTCAGCTAGATAATTGGGGTAGTTTCGCTTCCAGTGACCAGTTCCCTTGCAATGAAAGCACTCAGTTTCTGGCTTGGGTCCAGCCTTGGGTTTCTTCACGGGGAGGAGCAACTGCTTTGCCACCCTTCTTGGAGTTACTCTTCTTGCCCTTGCCATTCTTCTTGAAACTAGTGGTTTTATTGACCATCAACACTTGATGTTCTTTCTGGATTTCAGACTCAGCGAATTTTGGCATCGCAAACAGCACGGCGACTGACTTGTTCATCCCATGCATGTTATAGTTCAGCACGAAGCTCTTGTAGCTAGGTGGCAGTGATTGAAGAACTCTGTCAATGATCGCCTTTGGCGGAAGAGGCATCCCTAACTCCGCTAGATGAATCCAATACCCAGACATTCTGAGTATATGTTCACTGATAGACCCGTTCTCCTCCATTTTGCAAGGATAGAACTTATCGGAGGTCTCATACCTCTCAATCCAGGCATTCTTCTTAAAGATAAACTCCAACTCCTGGAACATCTCATATGCTCCATGATGTTCAAAACGTCTTTGAAGTCTCGGTTCTAAGCCATACAATATTGCACACTGAACTATTGAGTAATCTCCAGAACGTGCCTCCCAAGCGTTCTTAACGTCTTCGGATGACAAGTCTGCGGGTTGGTTACCAAGCAGTGCATCAAGGACATATGCCTTCTGGGAAGCCGTGAGGATAATCCTCAGATTACGGGCCCAGTCCACAAAGTTACTTCCATCATCTTTCAACTTAGCTTTCTCTAGGAACACATTAAAATTCAGGGGTGCTATTGCGCGAGTCATTGATCTACAACATAAATATGCAAAGGTTACTTAGACTATTGTTCAAGATAATGAGTTTAGTTAATCAAATTACTAAAGCTCCTACTCAAATTGACATCTCTCAGGTCATCTGAGTGACACACGATCCATATTCACCAACTCAAGTCTGATCATCATGTGAGTTAAGGTGGTTTGAATGGTGAACATCATCATGTTGGTCATATCTACTATATGACTCATGCTCGACCTTTCGGTCTCTTGTGTTTCGAGGCCATGTCTGTACATGCCAGGCTCGTCAAGTTTAACCCGAGTGTTCTTCATGTGCAACACTGGCTTACACCCGTTGTATGCGAACGTAGAGTCTATCACACCCGATCATCACATGGTGTCTCGACATAACAAACTTTCGCAATGGTGCACACTCGGGGAGAACATGGTTCATCTTAAAATTTAAGTGAGGGATCACCTTATAATGCTACCATCGTCCTAAGCAAAATAAGGTGCATAAAAGGATTAACATCACATGCAATTCATAAGTGACATGATATGGCCATGAACTTGTGCTTTCGATCTCCACCGTGAAAGCACCGACATGATCTCCATCGTCACCGGCATGACACCATGATCTCCATCATCTTGATCTCCATCAACGTGTCGCCATCAGGGTTGTCGCGCCCACCATGATTCTGTTGGAAATATTCCCTAGAGGCAATAATAAATTAGTTATTATCATATTTCCTTATTCATGATAATTGTTTATTATCCATGCTATAATTGTATTGAATGGAAACACATTACATGTGTGGGTACATAGACAACACTCTGTCCCTAGTATGCCTCTAGTGAACTAGCTCATTAATCAAAGATGGTCAAGGTTTCCTAGCCATGGACATGAGATGTCATTTGATAACGGGATCACATCATTAGGAGAATGATGTGATGGACAAGACCCAAACTACAAACGTAGCATATGATCGTGTCAGTTTATTGCTATTGTTTTCTGCATGTCAAGTATATGTTCCTATGACCATGAGATCATGAAACTCATGGATATCGGAGGAGTGGCTTGTGTGTATCAAACGTCGCAACGTAACTGGGTGACTATAAAGGTGCTCTACAGGTATCTCCGAGGGTGTCTGTTGAGTTGGCATGGATCAAGACTGGGATTTGTTACTCCGTGTGACGGAGAGGTATCTCAGGGCCCACTCGGTAATGCAACATCACAATAAGCCTTGCAAGCAATGTGACTAAGTGTTAGCCACGGGATCTTGTATTATGGAACGAGTAAAGAGACTTGCTAGTAACGAGCTTGAACTAGGTATGGAGATACCGACGATCGAATCTCGGGCAAGTAACATACCGAAGAACAAAGGGAACATTATACGGGATTGACTGAATCCTTGACATAGAGGTTCGACCGATAAAGATCTTTGTAGAACATGTAGGAACCAATATGGTCATCCAGGGCCTGCTATTGTTTATTGACCATAGAGGTGTCTCGGTCATGTCTACATAGTTCTCGAACCCGCAGGGTCTGCACACTTAAGGTTTGGTGACATTTTGGTAGTATAGAGTTATGTATGGTGGTGACCGAAGGTTGTTCGGAGTCCCGGATGAGATACCGGACGTCACGAGGAGCTCCAAAATGGTCCGGAGGTAAAGATTCATATATAGGAAGTCCTATTTTGGTCGCCGGAAAAGTTTCGGGCTCATCGGTAGTGTACCGGGAGTGCCGGTAGTGTACCGGGAGACCACCGGGAGGGGTATTTCGACCCAAGAGGCTTCATGGGCTGTGGGAGAGTAAATACCAGACTTTTGTGGGCAGGTGGAAGTCCCACACAAGGCCCATGCGTCTGGGAGAAAAAGCCCAAAGGGAAAAAGGTGGAAAAAGGCCAAAAAAGGAGGAATCCTGGTCCTACTAGGATTGGAGGAGGAGTCCTCCTCTCCTCCCCACTTTGGTCGACCCAAGGGCTGGCTTTTTGGCAGCCAAGACTCCTCCTCCTCTCCTCCTATATATACTATAGAATTTTAGGGTTTTGGCACAGAATTTTCAGCCACGTGCTACCCGTTCCTCTAGTGCATAGTTTCTCCTCTAGATCGGTTTTCTGTAGTGCTTAGGCGAAGCCCTGCCGGAATATCTCCACCACCATCGCCGCAGCGCCATCACGCTGTCGGAGAACTCTTCTACCTCTCCGCTCCCTCTTTCTGGATCAAGAAGGCGGAGATCGTCATCAAGCTGTACGTGTGCTGAACGCGGAGGTGCCGTCCGTTCGGCGCTAGCTCGGAAGGACCGTGATCAAGATTGTGGGACGGATCGTGATGAGATCGCGGGACGGATCGTGATGAGTTCGCGGGACGGATCGTGATTGGATCGCGGGATGAATCGTGATGAGATCGCGGGACGCTCGGCGATTTGGATCGCGAAGACGTTCGACTACACCAACCGCTTTTCTTAACGCTTCCCGCTTAGCGATCTACAAGGGTATGTAGATCCACTCTCCCTCTCGTAGATGCTCATCACCATGGATAGATCTTGCATGTGCGTAGGAATTTTTTTGTTTCCCATGCGACGTTCCCCAACAGTGGTATCAGAGCTAGGTCTATGTGTAGATGAGATTTCGAGTAGAACACAAAAGGTTTGTGGGCGTTGATGCTTAGATTGCTTCCTCCCTTGGTCGGATTTTGGTTCAGCGGTATTGTGAGATGAAGCGGACCGGACCAACATTACTCGTACGCTTACGAGAGACTGGTTCCCTCGACCGCAACTTGTTGCATAGATGGCTTGCGGGTGCCAGTTTCTCTCACTTTAGTTGGATCGGATTTGACAAAGGCGGTCCTTGAGAAGGTTGAAAAGCAACTAGTGTATCACCGTTGTGGTTTTTGCGTAGATGAGAATTGTTCTTGCTAGAAACCCGTAGCAGCCACGTAAAACATGCAACAACAATTAGAGGACGTCTAACTTGTTTTTGCAGGGTATGTTGTGATGTGATATGGCCAATTACATGATGTGATATATGTGATGTATGAGATGATCATGTGATGTATAGAATTTCACGACTTGCATGTCGATGAGTACGGCAACCGGCAGGAGCCATAGGGTTGTCTTTAATTATTGTATGACCTGCGTGTCAATCATTAAGCGCTATGTAATGCTTTACTCTATCGCTAAACGGTAGAAATAGTAGTAGAAGCATGCAGGGCATGACAACCCCGATGGCGACACGTTGATGGAGATCATGGTGTCGTGCCGGTGACGATGGAGATCATGCCGGTGCTTTCAAGATGGAGATCTAAAGCACAAGTTCATGGCCATATCATGTCGCTTATGAATTGCATGTGATGTTAATCCTTTTATGCACCTTGTTTTGCTTGGTACGACGGTAGCACTATAAGGTGATCCCTCACTTCAATTTCAAGATAAAATTGTGTTCTCCACGAGTGTGCACCCTTGCGAAAGTTCGTCGTGTTGAGACACCACGTGATGATCGGGTGTGATAGACTCTACGTTCACATACAACGGGTGCAAGCCAGTGTTGCACATGCAGAACACTCGGGTTAAACTTGACGAGCCTAGCATGTACAGACATGGCCTTGGAACACAAGAGACCGAAAGGTTGAACATGAGTCATATAGTAGATATGATCAACATGATGATGTTCACCATTGTAACCACCTCAACTCACGTGATGATCGGACTTGAGTTGGTGAATTTGGATCATGTATCACTCGGATGACCGGAGGGATGTCAATTTGAGTGGGAGTTCTTAAGTAATATGATTAATTGAACTCATTATCATGAACATAGTCAGTAGTGTCTTTGCAAAATTATGTTGTAGATTACTAGCTCACACTGTAGCTCCCTTGAATTTTATATGTTCCTAGAGAAATAGAGTTGAAAGATGATGGTAGCAATATTGCGGACTGGCTCCGTGATCTGAGGATTGTCCTCATTGCTGCACAGAAGGCTTATGTCCTTAATGCACTGCTTGGTGCACCGACCCCTCTAGCGTTGTTTGTAGATGTTGTGAACATCTGACAGGCACGTTTTGATAACTACTTGATAGTTTAGTGCATCATGCGTTACAACTTAGAATTGAGGCTCCGAAACGCTTTGAACGTCATGGAACATATGAGATGTTCTAAGAGCTAAAATTAGGATCTCAGGCTCGTGCCCGTGTTGCGAGATATGAGATCTCCAACAAGATTCTTTGCCTGTAAGATGAAAGAGAATAGCTCAATCGTTGAGCATGTGCTCAGATTGTCTGGGTGCTACAATCACTTGAATCGAGTGGGAGTTGATCTTCCAGATAAGATAGTGATTGATATAGTTCTCCAAGTCACTGTCACTAAAGCTACTAGAACTTAGTGATGAACTATAAAATGCCAGGGATAGAAATAATGATCCCTGATCTATTCGCGATGTTTGACACCGCGAAGGTAGAAATCAAGAAGGAGCGTCAAAGTGTTGATGGTTAGTTAAAACCACTAGTTTCAAGAAGGGCAAGAGCAAGGAGGGAAACTTCATGGATAGCAAGTCAGTTGCTGCTCCAATGAAGCAACCCAAAGTTGAACTCAAACCCGAGACTAAGTTCTTCGATTGTGAGGAGAGAGGTCACTGAAGCGGAACAACCCTAGATACTTGGTAGATAAGAAGGCTGGCAACGTCGACAGAAGTATATTTGATATACGTGTTATTGATGTGTACCTTGCTTGTACTCCTAGTAGCACCTAGGTATTGGATATCGGTTCGGTTGCTAAAAGTTAGTAACTCGAAATAAAAGCTACGGAATAAACGGAGAACTAGCTAAGTGTGAGGTGACGATGTGTGTTGGAAATGTTTCCAAGGTTGATGTGATCAACATCGCACGCTCTCTCTACCTTCGAGATTAGTGACGAACCTAAATAAATGTTATTTGGTGTTTTTGCGTTGAGCATGAACGTGATTAGATCATGTTCATTGCAACACAGTTATTCATTTAAGTTAGAGAATAATGGTTATTCTATTTACATGAATAATACCTTCAACGGTCATGCACCTAGTCAGAATGGTTTGTTGAAACTTGATCGTAGTAATACACATGTTCATAACATTGATGCCAAAGATATACAAAGTTAATAATAATAGTACCACATACTTGTGGCACTGCCGCTAAATGTCATATTGGTATAAAACGCATGAAGAAACTCCATGCTGATGGATCTTTGGACTCATTCGATTTCGAATCGGTTGAGACATGCGAACCATGCCTCTTGGTCAAGATGACTAAGGACCCCGTTTTCTGTTTTGATGAAGCGGGCAAGTGATTTATTGGAAATGATACATGTTGATGTATGCAATCCAATGAGTCTTGTAGCGTGCGGTGGATATCATTAGTTTCTTACCTTCACTGATGATTTGAGTAGATATAGTGTATATTTACTTAATGAAACACAAGTCTGAATCGTTTGAAAGGTTCAAGCAAATTCAGAGTGAAGTTTAAGATCATCGTGACAAGAAGATAAAAATGTTTGCGATATGCTCGTGGAGGTGAATATCTGAGTTACGAGTTTGGCATACAACTTTAGACAATGTGAAAGTTGTTTCACAACTCACGCCACCTGGAACATCATAGTGTGATGGTGTGTCTGAACGTCATAGTCGTGCTCTATTGGATATGGTGCGTGCTATGATGTCTATTATCGTTTTGTTACTATAATTTTGGGGTTATGCATTAGAGACAACTACATTCACTTTAAATAGGGCACCATCTAAATCCGTTGAGATACACCGTGTGAACTATGGGTTGATAGAAACCTAAGCTGTCATTTCTTAATGTTTGGGGCTGCGACGCTTGTGTGGAAAATGTTTTCACCTAATGAGCTCGAACCCAAAGCGGACAAATGCATCTTCATAGAATACCCTAAGAACAGTTGGGTGAACCTTCTATCTCAGATCCAAGCATAAAATGTTTGTTGCTAAAACCGGGTCCTTTCTCGAGAAAGGGTTTCTCTTGAAAGAATTGACTGGGAGGAGGATAGAACTTGATGAGGTTGTTGAACCTCTGCTTCAACCAGAAAGTAGCGCAGCGCAGAAAGATGTTTCTGTGAAGCCTACGTCAGTTGAAGAGGAAGTTCATGATGATGATCATGAAGCTTCGGATCAAGTTACTATCGACCTACAAGGAAAATAGAACTTGATGAGGTTATTGAACCTTTACTTCAACCAGAAAGTGGCGCAGTGCAGAAAGATGTTTCTGTGAAGCATACGTCAGTTGAAGAGGAAGTTAATGATGATGATCATGAAGCTTCAGATCAAGTTACTATCGAACTTCGTAGGTAGACAAGGACATGTATTGCTACTGAGCGGTACGACAACCCTGTCTTGGAGGTCATGTTGTTGGACAACGATGAACCTACGAACTATGGAGAAGCGATGATGGGCCCGGAAACCAACAAATGGTTAGAGCCCATGAAATCCGAGAAAGGATCCATGTATGAAAACCAAGTATAGACTTTGGTAGACTTGCTCGTTGGACGGCAGGTCACTGAGTACAAATGGACTTTTAAAATGAAGACAGACGCTGATGGTAAATGTCACCATTTATAAAGCTTGACTTGTCGCAAAGAAGTTTCCAGCAAGTTCAAGGAGTTGACTGCGATGGGACTTTCTCACTCGTAGCGATGCTAAAGTCTATTGGGATTAAGTTAGCAGTTGTTGCATTTTTCAATTATGAAATCTGGCAGATGGATGCCAAAACATCGTTTCCTTCCTTAAGGAAAGGTTGTATGAGATACAACCAGAAGGTTTTGTCAGTCCTAAGGATGCTAAAAGGTGTGAGAGCTTCAGTGATTCTTCTATGAACTAAAGCAAGCATCTCGGAGTTGGAATATACACTTTGATGAGGTGACCAAAGTTTTTGAGTCTATACAAAGTTTACGAGAAACTTGTATTTGCAATAAAGTGAGTGGGAGCACTATAAGAGTTTCTGATAAGTATATGTGGATGACATATTGCTATTCGGAAATGATGTAGAATTTCTGGAGAGCATAAACGGGTGTTTGAAAAGAGTTTTTCAAAGGAAGACCTGGATAAAGCTACCTAATTGTTGAGCATCAAGATCTATAGAGATAGATCAAGATACTTGATGAGACTTTCAATGAGTACATACCTTGACAAGATTTTGAAAGAGTTCAAAATGGATCAGTCAGAGAAAGAGTTCTCGCCTGATTTGTAAGGTATAAAGTTGAGTAAGACTCAATGCCTAGTGACTGCAGAAGATAGAGAAATGATGAGTGTCATCCCCTATGCTTCAGCCATAGGCTCTATCATGTACGCAATGTTGTGCACAAGACCCGATGTCAGCCTTGCCATAAGTATGGACAGAAGGTTTCAAAGTGATCCTGGAATGGAGCACTGGACAGCGGTCAAGATTACCCTTAGTAACTAAAAGACTAAGGAGATGTTTCTCGATTATGGAGGTGATAAAGAGTTCGTCGTAAAGAGTTACGTTGATGCAAGCTTTAACGCCAATCCGGATGACTCGTAGTAGCAATCTGGATACGTATAGCGAAGCAGCCATTTGGAATAGTACCAAGTGGAGTGTGGTAGCAATGTTTACGATTTGACATAGAAATTTGCAAAGTACACACGGATCTGAATGTTGCAGACCCGTTGACTATAAGACCTTTATCACATGCAAAGCATGATCGAGCCCCAGAACTCATTGGGTGTTAGATTCATAACAATGCGAATCACATGCTGATGTGAACTAGATTATTGACTCTAGTGCAAGTGGGAGACTGTTGGAAATATGCCCTAGAGGTAATAATAAATTAGTTATTATCATATTTCCTTGTTCATGATAATTGTTTATTATCCATGCTATAATTGTATTGAATTGAAACACATTACATGTGTGGGTAAATAGACAACACTCTGTCCCTAGTATGCCTCTAGTGAACTAGCTCATTAATCAAAGATGGTCAAGGTTTCCTAGCCATGGACATGAGATGTCATTTGATAATGGGATCACATCATTAGGAGAATGATGTGATGGACAAGACCCAAACTACAAACGTAGCATATGATCGTGTCAGTTTA
This sequence comes from Hordeum marinum, assembly GCA_022496015.1. NCBI lineage: Eukaryota > Viridiplantae > Streptophyta > Magnoliopsida > Poales > Poaceae > Hordeum > Hordeum marinum. The sequence goes on from CM039672.1 coordinate 117,621,327, forward strand.
TTGCTACTGTTTTCTGCATGTAAAGTATATGTTCCTATGACCATGAGATCATGCAACTCACGGACATCGGAGGAGTGCCTTGTGTGTATCAAACGTCGCAACGTAACTGGGTGACTATAAAGGTGCTCTACAGGTATCTCCGAGGGTGTCTGTTGAGTTGGCATGGATCAAGACTGGGATTTGTTACTCCGTGTGACGGAGAGGTATCTCAGGGCCCACTCGGTAATGCAACATCACAATAAGCCTTGCAAGCAATGTGACTAAGTGCTAGCCACGGGATCTTGTATTACGGGATCTTGCAAGCAATGCCGGTAACGAGGTTGAACTAGGTATGGAGATACCGACGATCGAATCTCGGGCAAGTAACATACCGAAGAACACAAAGGGAACGTTATACGGGATTGACTGAATCCTTGACATAGAGATTCGACCGATAAAGATCTTAGTAGAACATGTAGGAACCAATATGTTCATCCAGGGCCCGCTATTGGTTATTGACCGTAGAGGTGTCTCGGTCATGTCTATATAGTTCTCGAACCCGCAGGGTCTGCACACTTAAGGTTTGGTGACGTTTTGGTAGTATAGAGTTATGTATGGTGGTGACCGAAGGTTGTTCGGAGTCCCCGGATGAGATCTCGGACGTCACGAGGAGCTCCGAAATGGTCCGGAGGTAAAGATTCATATATAGGAAGTCCTATTTTGGTCGCCGGAAAAGTTTCTGCCTCATCGGTAGTGTACCGGGAGTGCCGGTAGTGTACCGGGAGACCACCGGGAGGGGTATTTCGACCCAAGAGGCTTCACGGGCTGTGGGAGAGTAAATACCAGCCTTTTGTGGGCAGGTGTAAGTCCCACACAAGTCCCATGCATCTGGGAGAAAAAGCCCAAAGGGAAAAAGGTGGAAAAAGGCCAAAAAAGGAGGAATCCTAGTCCTACTAGGATTGGAGGAGGAGTCCTCCTCTCCTCCCCACTTTGGTCGACCCAAGGGCTGGATTTTTGGCAGCCAAGACTCCTCCTCCTCTCCTCCTATATATACTAGAGGATTTTAGGGTTTTGGCATAGAATTTTCAGCCACGTGCTACCCGTTCCTCTAGTGCATAGTTTCTCCTCTAGATCGGTTTTCTGTAGTGCTTAGGCGAAGCCCTGCCGGAATAGCTCCACCACCATCGCCGCAGCGCCATCACGCTGCCGGAGAACTCTTCTACCTCTCTGCTCCCTCTTGCTGGATCAAGAAGGCGGAGATCGTCATCAAGCTGTACGTGTGCTGAACGCGGAGGTGCCGTCCGTTCGGCGCTAGATCGGAAGGACCGTGATCAAGATTGCGGGACGGATCGTGATGAGATCGCGGGATGGATCGTGATGAGTTCGCGGGACGGATCGTGATTGGATCGCGGGATGGATCGTGATGAGATCGCGGGACGCTCGGCGATTTGGATCGCGAAGACGTTCGACTACACCAACCGCGTTTCTTAACGCTTCCCGCTTAGCGATCTACAAGGGTATGTAGATCCACTCTCCCTCTCGTAGATGCTCATCACCATGGATAGATCTTGCGTGTGCGTAGGAAATTTTTTGTTTCCCATGCTACGTTCCCCAACATATTCTACTACTATTGCTACGTTTAGCGATAAAGTAAAGCATTAAATAACGCTTAATGGTTGACACGCATGTCATACAATAATTAAAGACAACCCTATGGCTCCTACCGATTGTCGTACTCATCGACATGCAAGTCGTGATATTCTATACAAAAACATGATCATCTCATACATCACATATACCACATCATGAATTTGGCCATATCACATCACAACATACCCTGCAAAAACAAGTTAGACGTCTGCTAGTTGTTGTTGCATGTTTTACGTGGCTGCTATGGGTATCTAGCAAGAACGATTCTTACCTACGCAAAAAACCAAACGGTGATATGAAGATTGCTTTTAAACCTTCTACAAGGACCACCTCAATCAAATCAGATCCAACTAAAGTGGGAGAGACAGACACCCGCCAACCATCTTTATGCGACGAAGTCACATGTCAGTCGATGGAACACGGTCTATCGTAAGCGTACGAGTAAAGTCGGTCCGAGCCGCTTCATCCCACAATACCACTGAACCAAGAAAAGACTAAGGAAGGAAGCAATCTGAATATCAACACCCACAAACTCTTTGTGTTCTACTCAAGATCTCATCTATGCATAGACCTAGCTCATGATGCCACTGTTGGGGAACGTTGCTTGGGAAACAAAAAAATTCCTACACTTCACCAAGATCAATCTAGGAGATGAGCATCTATGAGAGGAGAGATTGGATCTACATACCCATGTATATCGCTAAGTGGAAGCGTTAAAGAACGTGGTTGATGTAGTGGTACATCTCCACGATCCAAATCGCAAGCCGTCCCACGAACTCCCGATCAAGTACCGAACGGACGACACCTCTGCGTTCAGCACACGTGCAGCTCGATGAAGATCTCCACCTTCTTGATCCAGCAAGAGGGAGCGGAGAGGTAGACGATTTCTCCAGCAGCGCGACGGCGTTGCTGCGATGGTGGTGGAGCAATTCCAACAGGGCTTCGCCTAAGCACTGCTGAAAAGCGATCTAGAGGAAGAAGAGGGCGGCACTTGGCAGAATTAGGGTGGGGCTGCCCTCAAAATCCTCGAGTATATATAGGAGGGAGAGGAGAGGAGGAATCCCTAGACTCTCCTCCAAGGAGAGGTTCGGCCGAAGCCTAGGGGAGAGTCCACCTCCCACAAGGGAGGTGGATTCCAAGTGGGACTCTCTCCCAAACTTGGCTCCTACTCTATCTCCTCCTTCCCTGCGCATAGGCCCTTATGGGCTGGCTTGCCCAGCCCACCAAGGGCTGGTGCGCCACCTCTAGGGCCCATGTGGCCCCTTGGGGTATGTGGGCCCACTTGGTGGTCCCCGGAACCCATTCATCACTCGCGATACACTGCAGGAAATGCCCGAAACTTTTCCGGAGTTCAAACACCACTTTCCTATATATCAATCTTTACCTCCGGACTATTACGGAGCTCCTCGTGACGTCCGGGATCTCATCCGGGACTCCAAACAACCTTCGGTCACCACCGTATATAACTCTATACTACCGAAACGTCACCGAACCTTAAGTGTGCAGACCCTGCGGGTTCGAGAACTATGTAGACATGACCGAGACACCTCTACGGTCAATAACCAATAGTGGGACCTGGATGCCCATATTGATTCCTACATATTCTACGAAGATCTTTATCGTTCGAACCTCTATGTCAAGGATTTAGTTAATCCCATATGATGTTCCCTTTGTTCTTCGGTATGTTACTTGCCCGAGATTCGATCGTCGGTATCTCCATACCTAGTTCAACCTCGTTACCGGCAAGTCTATTTACTTGTTCCGTAATACAAGATCCCGTGTCTAACACTTAGTCACATTGCTTGCAAGGTTTGTTGTGATGTTGTATTACCGAGTGGGCCCTGAGATACCTCTCCGTCACACGGAGTAACAAATCCCAGTGTTGATCCATGCCAACCCAGCAGACACCCTCGAAGATACCTGTAGAGAACCTTTATAGTCACCCAGTTATGTTGTGATGTTTGATACACACAAGGCACTCCTCCGGTGTCCGTGAGTTGCATGCTCTCATGGTCATAGGAACATATACTTGACATGTAGAAAACTGTAGCAATAAACTGACACGATCATATGCTATGTTTATAGTTTGGGTCTTGTCCATCTCATCATTCTCCTAATAATGTGATCCTGATATCAAATGACATCTCATGTCAATGGCTAGGAAACCTTGACCATCTTTGATCAACGAGCTAGTCTACTAGAGGCACACTAGGGACAAAGTGTTGTCTATATATCCACACATGCAATGTGTTTCCAATCAATACAATTATAGCATGGATAATAAACAATTATCATGAACAAGGAAAAATAATAATAAACACTTTATTTATTGCCTCTAGGGCATATTTCCAATAGGGGTATCTAGGTGACATTAGGGTTTTTGTTGATGTGTATCTTAAGGTGTTATTTTAGTATGAACTCTAGGGTTGTTCGTGACACTTATAGGGATAGATCATAAGATTGATTGGAAAAGATAACTTTGAGGTGGTTTCGTACCCTACAATAATTTCTTCGTTAGTTCTCCGCTATTTGTGACTTTGGAGTGAACTCTTTGTCGCACGAGAGGTATTTACATATGATTCAACTATGTCATTATTGTTGAGAGAAATTGCACGAGTGAAAGTATGAACCCTAGGCCTTGTTTCTAAGCATTGCAATACCGTTTATGATCACTTTATTATTAGTTACCTTGTTATTTTTATATTTTCAGATTACAAAAACCTATATCTACCATCCATATTACACTTGTATCACCATCTCTTCGCTGAACTAGTGCACCTATAGAATTTACCTTTGTATTGGGTGTGTTGGGGACACAAGAGACTCTTTGTTATTTGGTTGCAGGGTTGTTTGAGAGAGACCATCTTCATCCTACGCCTCCCACGGATTTATAAACCTTAGGTCATCTACTTGAGGGAAAACTGCCAATGTCCTACAAAACTCTACGCTTGGAGGCCCAACACGAGTCTAAAAGAAGAAGGTTGCGTAGTAGACATCAAGCTCTTTTCTGGCGCCATTGCCGAGGAGGTGTGTGCTTGAAGGTATATCTTTAGATCTTGCAATGAAATCTTTTAGTTTATTGTTCTTCACTAGTTTGGTTTTATAAAAGAAAACTAAAAAATGGAATTGAGGTTGCCTCATATGCTTCATCTTTTTAATGTCTTTTGTGAAAATGATGGAAGGGAAAATTGTGCTCAAATGTTAGAAGAAGAAGTTATTAAATTTTTTGGCACTAAATCTTTGAGTGATGATCATGATAGAAATATCGTTAGTATGAATTCTCTGAATATTAATGATGCTAATGATATGCAAAACCACAAGCTATGTTTGATGAATATGATATTTAGTCCCCCAAGTTTTGATGAGAAACTATTATGATGATTGCATGCCTCCTACTTATGATGATTATTGTGATGATACTTATGTGATGAAAAAGAGTGATGATTACTATTATGATACTTGTCATAATTATGAATATCCTTTTACTGAATATTACTCTTTTAGTGTGGAACCAATTTGTAGTATTCAACTCTTTTATGATACTCCCACTATTAGTCATGAGAAGAAATTTTCTTGTGTGGAGAGTAGTAAAATTTCTATGCTTGTAGATCATGAAAAGAATGCTTCATGTGCTGGTTATATTGTGGAATTCCTTCATGATGCTACTAAAAATTATTATGAGGGAGGAACATATGCTTGTAGGAATTGCAATAATATCAAGTTTCCTCTCTATGTGTTCAAGGTTTTGAAGTTATGCTTGTTTTGCCTCCCTATGCTAGTTGATTATTGCTCCCATAAATTGTTTTCTCACAAAATCCCTATGCATAGGAAGTGGGTTAGACTTAAATGTGCTTGTCATGAGACTTAAATGTGCTCCCAACATATCTTTAGTAGAGTGGACAGGTCCATCATCTCCCATTAGTTCAGAGAGATGGTTTTTCCTATGTCTGTGATTGGCCATAGCATGAAAATATGCATTATTTTTATCTTCGTCTTTAATTCTACGATCTCGAGATCTCTGCCACAAGGTAGTTTCCTCCTGTTCCCAAATATGTTCAAGTTCTGCTTTAACCTCCACCAATCTAGTTTTACCCCTGTCATCTAATTGGTTCTTTTCAGAAAAAACATCTAAAATGTCAAATTCCTCCAAAAGGTCCCTTTTCTTTTTCTTAAAACCCGCTTCCATATTAATACTCCATCCCTTAATCTTCTTGCGGAGGTGTTTGGTTTTATTCATCCAGACATCCATGGCACTACCTCCCAAAACAGGGGTGTTCCAAGCCTCCGCAACCAGATCCTTGAACCCAGGTTGATCCAACCACCAGTTTTCAAATCTAAATTCTTTTGGGGAGGTAACCCTCCGAGCTCCAGTATCCAAAATAAGTGGTGTATGATCACTACACACCCTGGGTAAGGCTTCTAAAATAGATAACGGTAAATGACCGTCCCAAGAAGTGGATACGAATACCCGATCAATGGTAGAAAAAATAGGGTTATCTTGATTAATACTCCAGGTATAACTTCTGTTAGCAATATTAATCTCCATGAGCGCCCATTTGTTAACCCAATCATTAAACAAATACACCATCTGACTATTAACCACCCCATTATTCTTATCTGCAGAAGATCCAACCAAGTTAAAATCCCCCCTATTATGACTAGGTATGAAAGCCCAGCCATGGTGTCATGCAATTCGGCTATAAATTCCATTTTCAACTCAATATAGGCAGTACCATACACAGCAACAAGATGCCAAACAAAGTTATCACTCTTACTCTTAACTGTCACAACACAACAATTTTTCTTATCTACAAAGCCAATGATATCAAACAACCAAGCCTTCATACCCACAAGGATCCCACCCGTGGTGTTAATTGCATGAATTGAATGCCACTCAAAATCAATACCACCCGCAATACTTTTCAGAGTATGATCTTCAATTACCTCTTTTTTTGGTTTTAAAGAAACCAACAAAATCTACTTTATTATTTCTTAAAAAATCACATAGGCATTGAATTTCACCAGGTTTTTCTAGACCTCTAATATTCCAAAAGCTACCAATCATTTAATTTTGAATGGGTGTGATAAGCCACAAGGCTCTCTCCTGGCGTGTAAAATTGGGCTTTCCACCTCTGTATCAGCAGTGCCCCCTGATATAGAAGGTGAAGTAAACCCCAGATTCTGACCACTATTCAAATTCTCCAAATCTAGATTGAGAGGGAGAACAATCTCCGGATTATTGCCAGCAAATTGTAAGCATCTAATTTTTTTAGTAGTAATCATATTTCTAATAATATCCAATTGTTCTTTCTCATTGTCTCCAATGTTTAAATCAAGTTTACTAGCACGAGAATCAAAACTTCAGTGTTAGTGTTAGCAAAAGATTTACCTCTAAAAGAAGATGAAATTTCCAGATTTTTCCTTTGCATGTAAGCAACAGCCTTCTCCATGATCTTAATGCCTCCATGATTTCTCATGTTAGGTTTATTGGCCAGAATAGGCCCCCAAGTCTTTCCAGTATTTGACTTTTTTTCTGTCCTGTTTCTTTCTCTAAGGTATCCAAAAGACCTCTTAACAGATCCCAGAGCAACAGACAGGCCCTCAGGAAGACATTGCATCTTAGGCATCATATCAGTCTCCTCATCCTCCTCAGATTCAACCATCTCAAATTTACTAAGTTGTTTAGAGCAGTAGTTCAGATGGACTCACATAGGCATCGTGCTTGCACTTCCAAGGGACATGATAGTTTTAGAAGGGTTAATTATATCCACCATCTCTCGTTCCATCTCAATTTTCTTTGTAGATCATTTCTGTTTCCCTCTATCAAGATTTCAGGGGGTTATCAGCTGCAATACCTCCCAAACCCCTCGTAGGAGGCCTTATATAATAAGAAATCAAAGTCTCCGTTTTCCCTCGAAAGATAAATAAAGTGCAAAGGAAAGGAGAGCTCCACCAATTCGCACTGTGTCAAACCTCGGTTTCCGCGCATAAAGAAAATGGTAGCTTCCGCCACCACGCAGCTCCACTCCACAGTCTCCATTCCGCTCCGCCACTCCCAAACCCCCCAAAACCCTCGTCGACCTCCCCAAATCACACTCCCCTTCTCCCCAACCCCTCAGACCTAGGGTTCCTTCCGGCGAGCCCCCGCGCTAATGTCGAGCGGCGGCGACGATTACAAGCGCGAGGAGTCGGTGGCGCTCATTGTCATCGTCTCCCTCGCTGCGCTCTCGCTCCTCTCTCTCATCGCCGCCTTTGCCTACTATTGCTACATCACCCGCAAGGTCTCCCGCCGCCTCAGCTCGCACGCACTCCCCAAGCGCTCCTCCTCCCCTCCCCCACTGCCCCTGCCGGCCGCCGTGATCCCGCCGCAGGGGAAGGAGAGCCCGTCCAGCAACTCCGCCAGCGACGGGGCCGCGGCTGGGGCACCGGTGGTCGGCACCGAGAGGGGCGTGCAGGTGTTTGGCTACAGGCAACTGCACGCGGCGACGGGCGGCTTCGGGCGGGCGCATATGGTGGGGCAGGGGAGCTTCGGGGCCGTCTACCGCGGGCTGCTCCCCGACGGGAGGAAGGTCGCGGTCAAGCTCATGGACCGCCCCGGGAAGCAGGGCGAGGAGGAGTTTGAGATGGAGGTGAGCCTGGTTTGGGCCGTAGTGGTACGAATCGTGCATTTCGAGTACCTAATGCTAATTGTAAATGCTGGTTCTTCAAGTGGCCATTCCACCACGGCCAAGTTTGTGCGGTCTGAATGGAGAAATCACGGTGTTTGCTGAGCGGAAATGAGGTATCTGTGGGGTTTATTTTGGCTTGCCCTTTGTGAAAAAAAAGAATCATATGGTGGCGAAGGACGGATGTTTTTTAGTTCAGCTAGATTGTTGGAGATTTTGGGTGTCATTTTTCTGGATGCTTTCAGGCTTTCAGCTATTTGTTGGTTTCTTAGTTGTGTTGGCTTCAAACCAGATTTTGTTTACGGAATCAAACCAGATATATGAAGAGCTTAGTCACGAAGGCTTGAATGTTTGTAGTCTTGACTATATGGCAGGTTGTAATATTCTGAATTTTAGCTAGGGGTTGGTGCTATTTGGCCTACTATATCCTTACCAACTAATTAGGTGTGTTGCTGGTAAATTTAGAAATTTGGTGATGTTTATTTTGATGTGATCTTTATGTAGGTTGAGCTGTTGAGTCGCCTTCGATCATCTTATTTGTTGGGTTTGATTGGCCATTGCTCAGAGGGTGGACACCGACTACTGGTGTATGAGTTCATGGCCAATGGGTGTCTCCAGGAGCATCTTTACCCAAATGGAGGTATGGCCATCTTTATACATCAAATATATATGTGCTTGTCCATTTGATGTGCACTACTTAGGTCCCACAACATTGAAACACCAGAATATGTGACTTATTTGGGCGGGATCTATATCCCTAGTGTTAGTTTGCATTGCTTTTTTTTTTTCTAGAACACACATGAGAATTATGTGTCGATTCATTAAGAGAGAAAAGAGAGTTTAGCTGTTACAACCTGGGTGCCCATGGGCGAACCCAGCACCCACAACCCATGTACCACCATGAACACAGACAAGGACTACTCACGCCTTGTTTGGCAAAAACTTTGTATTCCAAAGCTAGAACATGTTGGGACCTAACTGAGCTCATTGCTTTAAGGATTAATGCTGGCAGTATTAGGTTGGGAATGTTGCGATGCATGTCCAGAACCCCGTGTACTAGTTGGAGGAGGAAAGACATGGACATAACAATTTTGTCTTGCTGTAGAAGCAAAGATGATGTGTGACTACAAAGAGGGAAAGTTAGCATTAAACTACAAAAGATGAATTGTCTAAGTTTGATTTATATGACTTTTCAGCATTTGGCAAATGTTATGGGACGTTGAATATTTTTATGAAAATAGTCCGCTTTACAACCTTCAACTCAGTGGATTATTTTTAACCTGAAACTACCAAATCTATTCCTTTACAACCTTGGTCCAGTCTCAGGTGGTTTCGTCAGATGCCACGTAACGGACAACCTGGAGAACTCATCCACGTCATCAGACTGCCATGTCATCCAACTGCATAAAGAACTTATTCTCCTTGCTATTTAGAGAAAAAGAAGTATTTAATGCAGTTTGCTGATGTGGTAGTCAACTGGTGTGGATAAGTTGTCCAGGTTGTTCGCCACATGGCATCTGAGTCAACATGAAACTACCTGAGTCGGAACCGAGGTTGTAGAGTTGATGGATTTCATCGTTAGGGATTAAAAATAAACGATTTAGGAGTTTAGGATTGTAAACTGAGCTTCAGTAAGAGTTGAAGGTTGTAAAGTAGACTTTTTTCTGTTTATTGAGATTATGGTAATACTCCTTTAGTATCATTGTTATCGTTTGATGTTTGAATGTGCGGTAGAGATCACGGAGAGCATTTTTCACGTAATGCTAATGTAGGATAACTTATTTACAGCTCCGTTGAGGCTTTGTGAGGAATAAAGTTGGTACATTATTGGGGCTATTTGGTTTTCAGGAACACCAATCCATCATGGGTTAGTTGGTCTATCATGGTTGATCCCTCAAAATTGGTGGCATGAACCAATCCCACATTTATAACTAAATCTATGTAGTTAGATGTGGTAATGGATGAACCAACCATTCCATTCCTCAAGCCAAACAAGGGGCTAGGATTTTTTTTAGAAGACGATGGAAGTGTTTATTAGTCCCGGCCTCTGCATCTATTGCAAAGTTTCTTACATCATCAAGAAAAATGATTTCAACCAAAAAGGAAGACACCAAAAGATCCAGATAATAACTCACCAAGCAAGACTACTCTATAAACTAAGAAATCTGTTACTGACACGTCACCCAAATCGGGGCATAAATTCCGTGGTAATCCATTTGTAGCAAAAGCTACTAACAGCGTGCCATGCAACACTAGCCAACGCACAATCAAAGAAAAGGTGTTGGATAGTTTCCTGTTCATAGCAAAAGTTACCACGTGTGCCCCCCTGCCACTCACACTTTATTAAATTATCCTTAGTAAGGACTATGCCTGTTTGAGAGACACTTCAATTTTAAGAGGCAGTTTGAGACACCATAACCGTTTTGATCTAAATCTGACTCGCTTATCCATTAAAGCCGAATACATGGAGTGCACAGAAAACACTCCTGTGGTATGCAGATCCCACCTAAACAAGTCTTGTCCCTGAGTTAATTGAAGCCCTATTACTTTGAGGGTGATCTCATTCCATTTAAATGTTTTCCAATGAGTGCTTATCGAAAATCAACCAAAGTATGCTCCACCCTGAAAACAGCGGCTACCGTGGCATCCTTATGACGGGCAATATTAAATACACTTGGGCACATAGCTGATAAGTGCATGTCCCCGATCCATTTATCTCCCCAAAAATGCACCGATTCACTATTGTCTACCTTAAACGATCCAAATCACAAAATAACTTTCTTTACCCTCATTAGACTCTTCCAGAAATGTGTCCGTTGGCTTGGCTTCAACCGAAGTAAGTGGTTTGTGTCCCAAATATTTGTTTCTCAGTAGCGATTGCCAAACACCGTCCCCGATTAACAACTTGAATATCCATTTACTCAGAAGACACCTAGGATTGCTTGGTCAATTCACCATCCGGTTCCTCAAGCCAAAGAGCTTATAATACCTAGCTGTCAAACCTAAATAATCATCTACTTGAAGGTTCAGTCTGCAATAAAATCAATCGCACTTTCAGACTATGAAGAATAAGCACAAAGGTATTTCCAGTTCCCAACATACAGGCTGTCATTTGACGCCCCAAACAATTAATCGTTGTTTATGTCTCTAGGTTGTTAATTAATTTGTAAATGTAATGGACCTCAGCAAGGCTGGTAGGTACCTCACGAATTTTCCTATAGGTATAATTTTATTAGTGTCACGCCTTCTGGAGTGCACATATAACATTTACTCATGAGGTCCTTTATCCCCCAGAAATTATTCATGCGGCTTCTTAACTAAATTGGAGCTATTTACATGTTAGAAGATGAGATTTAAGTGTACTATCTAATATCAGTGCTATTGGCTTGGTATTCTTGTGAGAAAACATGCTTACGTTCTGCTGGTGTTGGTTTATTTATTAGTAGAAGAGAGTAGGAACTACTAGTGAAACAAATTTAGGTTTCAAGGCCAACTTCTTTCTTCAAGATAAGAACATGCTTGTCCTATCGTGTAGCATGCATTTTTAATCAGGAAAGAATGGACCATGTCCTGAATAAAAAAACCTTTTCTTAGAAAAATGTGAAGTTGTCTATCTCCTGTTTGGTCTGGGACTGATGCCATTCTGTCAAATAGCTTTCCAGTTTAGTCATCAAACCATTTAGCATTTTGTATATGGATTTTGTGGAGGTGCCTTTTGAAGGCACATTTTGTATATATGGCATGTTATCAACTTAGGCTCATTCTAGATAGTATAGTTTAGAAATATACAAGGCGAAATGTACTAGTCCATCCGTTCACAGATATAAGATGTTATAACTTTTTTCTGAATCGGATGTATACACACACATTTTATTGTGTTTGTTCACTCATTTCAGTCCGTATGTAGTCCATACTGAAATATCCGAAACGTCTTATATTTGTGAACGGTGGGAGTACCAGTTACACGCACAGATGCACCGCAGTCCCTGATTTGCCACTGAATAGTTTCCTGTTCCTTCCTTGCCACCAGATTTATATTTTCTTCCCTCCATGCCATCAATGGTGACCATGTTGCCCCCATGCCATGGTACTTATTTATGCACCCTAAACCTCAAGGTCACAATGGTCAAATTGATGTCATAGAATAGAAGGAAGGAATGAAATGAAAACGGGTGGCTTGGAATTGGAATGAACAAAGGACTTGTTCATTGGTAATCAGGAGCTTGAGAGTTATTCATGGCGTAGAAGGATCTTTCTATATATTGTACACTCTTGCTTTGTTAGTATGCGTTGACACTGTTTTATGCATGCGGCGAGTTGGTATTTTCTGAAATGTCATTTTTTAAGATTGGTATGGAAATGTTAATGTAACGGAGAAAGTATTAATCGACACTATTCATTGAGCTGTTCTAATTGTTGACTGACAATGTTAAAGCTATCAATGTAGGTTCCAGTGGAGGCATCTCAAAATTGGACTGGCCGACAAGAATGAGAATAGCTCTTGAAGCAGCAAAAGGTCTGGAGTATCTCCACGAGCGCGTTACTCCACCTGTTATACACAGGGACTTCAAGAGCAGTAACATTCTCTTGGACAAGGACTTCCATGCAAGAGTCTCAGACTTTGGTTTGGCCAAGCTTGGATCTGATAGAGCTGGTGGTCATGTGTCAACTCGAGTTTTAGGCACGCAAGGCTATGTCGCACCAGAGTAAGAGTAGATTCCTTTGATTTGCTTCGGAAATGATATTACTCTGCTTTGCAGTCTGTCGAGCATGCAAAGTCCACCATCCAAGAACTTAAATTTGATACTGACATGTGCAATCCCTTTTTCGTGTTTTACTCGACCAACTATTATGTCTAATACTGTGCACGTGCTGTGAAATTTGTAGATATGCATTAACTGGGCATTTGACAACCAAATCAGATGTGTACAGTTACGGGGTTGTGCTTCTGGAATTGCTCACTGGCAGGGTACCAGTTGATATGAAGAGGCCTCCTGGAGAAGGTGTTTTAGTTAACTGGGTAAGCAACTAAGCATAACATAAGCTGAAAATTGAGTTTCTGATTGTTGTGGCCTTAATTTCAATTTCCTTTTGTTGCACTTTTGAAGCATAATGTTAATTGAATAATGTATAGAACTATAGATACTATAGTCTACATAAATGAAAGTGTATTCCTATAAAAATATGTCCATGCACTCTGATTGTGTAATTTTAGCTGCGCTATGATTTTCATGCGCTTGTTAGTCATGACATCACTTGTCTTAATTTGGATCCATCTTCCTCTTATTGTTCTTGTTCTTGGTAGTAAAAGGTCATGGTTTCATGAATTTTTCTTCATATCTGAACTTTGCATACACCTAACCCTTCATTTGTTGCATTGATGCAGGCGTTACCTATGCTCACTGATCGAGAAAAAGTTGTGCAGATCCTGGATCCATCACTGGAAGGTCAATATTCATTGAAAGATGCTGTTCAAGTGGCTGCTATCGCTGCCATGTGCGTTCAACCAGAGGCTGACTATAGGCCACTGATGGCTGATGTCGTCCAATCGTTGGTTCCACTTGTCAAGAATCGTTCTGTTTCCAAACCGTGCAACCCAAATGCCCAGGCATCAAGGCCGCTCGACTAGGAAACCGAGTGTGATGGCTATTTTTCTGGGATTTCTATCCAGAAACTAACAGTGGACAGTGGTTGCTGAGATGATGGGATCTGTATGCATCTTTACATAACATACTCGTTTTGGAAGGTGCCTGGTAAGCAAGTATCTTCCACTTCTTGTGGCGTTCTCGTTTTGGAAGTTGCCTGGTAAGCAGGTAGGTTTATAATTTAAGCATGAATTCAGTCTGATGGTCCCGAAAACTAGTTTTGAGTTTGAAGGGAAGTTCTCAAGTCATGTGGCAGTAATGATGATGTTAGGTGGTGGGAATTTCATCATTACGTTGCAGTGTTGTTATGAGCTGGCAAAATTTCCATGTGATGTTAATTTCTTATTTTATTTTGGCTTGACAAGTATGTTAGGTGTCTCGGAAGCATGTTGCTCAAGTCTAAACTCCTAGGCGGAGAACGCTCATCTCGGTGATGCCGCGTAGAAGTGCTTTCACTGTGTTCTGTACGTGCAATGTATAATAGGTTTCTGGAACTCGTACTAAGGATCCTTTATGACGCGTTTGATTGCTTGCATCAAGCTTAACCAGGTCCACGTGGGAAGAATTTGGTCCGTTTGATTGGTCGTGTTGCATCAAAAGGCTGGTTGGCATGAAGCTTAAAGCATCTCTAGGCCTGGCCATTTTTTCACAGCCATGCCCAAACGATGCAACCTGAGGCACATGGGCATGTGCGGTTGAATGTGTTGAGCGGCCTCGAGGCGTTGCGTTGTTCTTCTAGGCCGCAACATAAATTATCCTCATCGCTATCTTCCCTCTTTTCACTCTCACACTGATGGCGACTCGTACCGGAGTGTTCCCTCTTTTCACTCTCACACTGATGGCGACTCGTACCGGAGTGACGGGCTGCACTTTCACATCGACGGCTGCTTGTAGAGGAGCGATGGACTGCAGGGCGATTCTAGGCATCGAGCACATGATTCACTAGCGCGTCGCCAGGACATCAGGCCACGTGTAGCATCGTCGGATCGAGCTAGTAGCCATGGCCTTGCACGCTCGGTGTGCCCTACTGGCGCATGGTCGGGACAGATTGCGGGTCGCAGCTGCTCGCAACCCTGTGGCACACACCAAAACCTTGTTGCGTTGCTCAAACGGCTAGAGAGAAACCTGTGAAGGAGGTCGCTTCCCACTACTTGTCAATATTTTGTACTCCCTTCATTTCAAGTAAATGTCGATGATCTAGTATAAAAATTATACTAGTTTAATATAGAATTTACGATACTTATTTTGGGACGAAGGAAGTACGACTGACCACTCAGTGCTCTTTAAGCTTTCAAGTCAATCTGGTTGAGCCTAACTTTAATTTTTATCATGTACTATTCCCTTCGTCTCAAAATAAATGTCTTGATGAGTGCTTCTAAGAGTAAGTATAATAATGAATTTATAGCCCGCTTACCTGTCACTTTTTTTTTCCTTATGTGAAGAAAAGAGACATAAAAATACAATGGGAGTGTGTTCTCATGTAAAAGCCTAGGTATAAGCGTATTTTCAAAAAAAATAAAATAAAGAAAAATGATTTTTTTAGTATTTTTATAATTAACCTTATAGTTAACATTGTTATACGAATGACTATAATTAATGACTATATATGACATGACAAAATTATACTATTAACCATGCTCTAAAAAGCATCATGATGTTTCTGTTCAAGTGTATTCCAAGTTCCCAACACCAATCTATTTCATTGTGTTGTTGCAACGACCCGTAAGTTGGGAACTTATTTATGCAGTCTTTCGCCTTTCTGACGGGAGGTTCACATGATTAATGTGTTGATCATCTAACTGGTTGATGAACAGATATTTGCAGTTCAGCCTACAAGTAGCATCAGGAACAACAACGAACGGTTGGTCAGTGTTCTGACCGGTGAAACCTGAATAATTATTCCGGAAGAATATGCAGCGCCGACGTAGACTTAAGTTGCCAACACGGCCTGTACACCAGTTGCGTGCAACAGTGTCACAGAAAGAGGTTGATCTAGAGCTTAGCCGGCCGGATAGAGATGAATGCGGAATCCTTTGCCCATTTTCAAGATTGTTAGGATAGAGAAAACACTGTTAAAATATATTGTTCATCTTTTTTCATCAGTTTGGACTTTTAACAAGTTGACTGGAATATGATTTAATATGATATCCGAGTCAATTTTTTTTAAGTTAAAGACCCTACCAACGCAATTTTTGAAAAGGCGCAAGGAAAAGTGTTAAAATATATTACTCGCCTTCTTCCATCATTTTGAACTTTTTAATGAGTTGACTGAAATATGAATTCAATAAACACAGATTAAAGAACAATCATTCTTGATTTTATCCTCCCTATGGAGGGGTTAATGAAACAGAGTATTATCATACCTTAACATACTTTAGATCAGAAAAGAAAACACAAAGGCTATTGTTTTTAATCCTAGTTTGTAATGTTCTCATGTTTTCATTTTCGTCTAACCTTTTACTACGTCAAGCGTTTATCCCTTTTGTTCTAAAAAAACTCTCCCTAACTTTGTATTATAAAGCCACTTGGTCAAAAAAGGGTACATGGTATCGAAGAAATCCTCAAAACTTGTACAGAAAAGAGAAACCATGACACAACACACCTAAGACGCAAAAAAGCGCACAAGAGTGCAGTACCAAATGTCGTTAGAGTGCTGTCAAGGAGAAGCACAGTGCCACGACCGATAATCACTCACACTCATTGACGACATCCTCAATAAGATAATGACACCATGTGTCGTCGCCATTGCATTTGCCAAAGCGGAGGCAGGTTTTCACCCATAGTGAAATCTTGGAGGGAGAGGATCAAGGCAGCGCCTCAAGGGGAATGTGACACCCACATGCATCCCATCATCGGTGTCGAGACGCAAAGCTTTCGCCCAACCCCTATGATGGAGTCACCTATCATAGGTAGGGTCAAGGACAGGGCTCCCCAAGCTTACCTAGGGCCCCATGTCAACATTAAAGGCTCCTGAGCCATAGGTGCATTCGGACGCTTACTGTCCAACATTCACTCGGATGTTGTTGCCTTCATTTGGATGTTGTTGCCTTCATTTGGGCGCCAACCGTCACTCGGTTGAGTTCATCAACACTCGGATACAGGAGGCAAAGAGGCCCAACAGGATCTGTACAGTCCGAAGGGAATGATGCCAATCTTCAAGTGTAGTTAATGCTTCAGTTACCAGGGACACTCACCTTTATTCCTCCTGTTTCACCTCCCTTGCAACGTAGTCATGATGAGGGGCGGCACACTCTATATAAGCCACCCCAATGGTGACACAAGGGTTCACATGCTTCTATAATACCAGACACCAGAGAAAGCATAGTCTCAGGGCTTGAGACGTAGGGATTTTACCTCTGTGAGAGGGGCCCGAAATCGTAAAATCCAAGTGTCACAACTGAGTTGTAGCTAGACCATCCTCCATCATCCTACCCCTCTCTTACTATGAGGCTCGTTACCAAGATAGTTGGGGCCCACCGTAGGGCTGTGTGTTTAGTGATATACGACGCATGTGGATTTCTTTCCTCTCCCCAACATGGTTTTTGGCAGTGAACTGGTGTTCGGCAGCGAGATCCACTTTGGCAAGCTTAGCTTCATCACCGATGATTTGGCGTGGCTCCAGGAATCCCCGTTGGATACATAATCGCTGCCCATTCATGGTGCAACACACTTTCGTGTGACTTCATTCCAACCATCGGTTCCGTACCAGGCGGTCCCCCATTCCCCCGCTGGACGTCGCCACAAGCGCTCCCGCCGATCGTGGCTCCAGCATTGCGTAAAGCACGTTGTGTCGCATCAGGTTGTAGCCCAACAAGTAGCAACATTGAGCTAGATGAGTCTTTCCACGATTTTTTTGCCTCTCTCCACGAAGGCTCACAAGAGGAATCCGATTGCGGAAGTGTTCGTTCATCTACAAAAGTCTTGATGGCTGGTCCACAGAATACCCCTCCTGCTTTCCCGAGTCGTCGGGACGAGAATGTAGATGCATCCCATGAGCATGCTGAGGATGGCCTTGGAAATGTCCATGGAGGTGAAGATCTGATGCCCCCACCCCTCATTCAGGAGCAAAGGGATGAACTCAACCGAAGGGCCGAGCAAGCTCTGCACATGCCGATCACGGGGACGACTCCCGAGGCCTTGTCCTTGGACTCAAGGTGTCTAGCTACTTGAGCTGAGCGCGGCTGCCTCAAGCAATTGCAGAAGCCACTCGATGACCGGGCTCGTCAACAACCTTCTTCCCATCGGAATCAAAGGCGTCTGTTCCCAGAAAATGAAGATCGCAATATCCGACTGCTCAACACTCCTTTTCATAACTTGACGGCTGCTACGAGGATTGCCGGTCCGATCCAACCATTCGTCTCAATGGTAGGTGAAGGAATCAGGCAGATCCGTGCACTATTGAAGTCAACAATGGCTCAAAATTCAGCAGTACCATAGTCCCAAGATCACATCCACATCAAATCAGCGTGTGTGGATATAGTCCAGTCGGCCCATAGTATGGTCGACCCTAGAAGGCATAGGCGCCCTTCTCCTCCGAGAGAAGGGGTGCACACTCAGGGACATGAGAAGTACGAGGATCACACCCGGGACCGTTTCTCACAACCCCGGCAACACGATGATCGATACCGCAACCGAGTGACCCTCCCCCCCGTAGGATGTTGCGCATGTCGTGGCAATATGACGATTGCCACAAGTTCAGTTGTGATCGGAGAGTCGGTCCTCCGAGACATACGTATTGGTACGGTCCACGAGACCATGAAGGAGCGGATTACCAAGATCCTTTCCATTCTTTCTCAGAATTTGGTCGACCGAGGCCGGGCGGAAAGGGAAAATCTGGAAAGAGACTATCCGAGTGGGCCTATTTCATCCAGATCGATGTGTTTCAGCATATACATCCTATCCACAAACTTACGAGCTAATTTCAGGTTTTCAACCGGGATTGGCAAATTCACGGGCGAATCCAAGCCAGAAACAAGGTTGGAAGACTACTGAGTGTCTGTCCAGATCAGCGGTGGCAATGATTATGTGGCTATGAAGCATCTCCCATTGATGCTTGAAGGGTCAACAAGGGCTCGACTCAATCAGCTGTCCCCTAGTAGCATTTATGAGTGGGAAGATCTTGCCCGAGTATTTGTTAAAACCTTTGAAGGAACCTACAAGCGGACGGGTGGATTAGCTGAGTTGCAACATTGCACTCAGAAGAACAATGAGACTCTCAGAGAGTACATTTAGAGGTGGACCTCGCTTCACAACACCGTTGAGAACATGACGAAGCACGAGGCTATCTGTGCTTTCAAGCAAGGCGTTAGGTACCGTGAGCTTATTCTCAAGTTTGGCCGAATGGAGACCCGCACTCTGGTCATGCAGGGTAAAGGTAAGGGCGCTCAAAAGCAGAAGAATGAGTGGACTCTAGAAATAAGAAGCAGTTGAACATTGATATCCTGGATCAACCCTGTCAAGTTCACACCAAGAGGGATGAAGATGGCAACTTGATTTTGCCCAAGCATTCCACTCAGGACTGCCGGTTGTTGAAGAAGGCTATCCTAGAAGATCATGCAGAAGATGAAGATCAATATGACATTGACGGGGAAAGAACCTTCCTGGAGGGTTCCCCACTTTGGAAAAAGTTTTGATGATTTTTGCAGATCCCGAGTGCAAAAGGAAACTGAAGGTTATAAACAGAGAGGTGAACACGGCCATGCCATCTATCAAAAAATATCTCAATTGGGCCAAGACGCCCATTAATTTGTATGAATTAGACCACTCCGCTTACATACAGCCCCCTTGGGCGACAGACATTGGTGGTAGCTCCCGAGGTCAAAGGTGTCTGATTGAGCAAAGTCCTCATGGACGGCGGCAGAGGGTAAACATAATCTGCACTAATACTCTGAAAGCGATGGGCATCCTGATGTCCAAGATGAGCAAGAGCAATATGCAGTTTTAGGGGGTCATCCCCAGAAAGAAAGTCAGGTGACGAGATTTTTTTTGAAAAGAGAGCTTGACCTTTGAGGTAGTTGACTTTCGCAGTGCGTATCACACCATCTTGGGTAGGCTTGCCTATGCATGTTTCATCGCAAGACCATGTTACGTGTACCTCAAGCTCAGGATGTCTGGTCCGAATGGTGTGATTACTGTCACATGAGATAGGTAGAAGGTTGAGGAATGTCTGCTACAAGGTTCGGTTATTGCGGATGAGAAAATGGCAATAACCGAATTGGAAGAATACAAGAATGTTGTCAATCAGAGTGAGCCGTTGAAAATAAAAAAATCCAACAGTTGACTCAACATTCCAATCGGTTGGTGAGACTAAGCAGGTTCATGTCCATACGAAGGATCCAAATGCTCAAGCTACCAACATCTCAACAACACTGGATGAAAATAGGAAGGCAAGCTCATCCAATTCCTCTGTGAGAATTGGGACACCGTCACATGAAAGCCGTCTGAAATGTCGGGTATTCCCAGGGAGCTAGATGAGCACCGACTCCGTGTCGACCCGAAAGTCAAACTAGCGAAGGAGCACGTGCGTCGCTCTTCAAACGACAAGCGCAAGACTATTCACGAGGAGATTGCACGACTGCTAAAACTAGAATTCATCCATGAAATCTACCACTCCGAGTGGATCGTGAACGTCGTCATGGTGCCGAAAAAGAATAAATCTCTTAGAATGTGCATAGATTTCAAGCACATCAACCAGGTCTGTTCGAAGGATCATTTTCCTCTCCCCCTTATAGATCAGATAGTAGATTTCACTTTGGGATGAGTACTCAGGGTATCACTAGATCTGAATGTATGGTCTCGATGAAATAAAAATGGCCTTCATCACCCCTTTTAGGTGTTTTTGTTATATCATGATGCCACTCATACTTAAAAATGCCGGGGTGACTTTCCAACAAAGTTGTCAGAATCGAGATTCTGAATCGGATTGTAGCTCCGTTGGTAGGATCGTGAGTCATAGAATCATAACTACTAGGATCATAGAAACTTAGATTCTATGAGCAAAATCATAGAATTGCAGGGGCTAGTTTGGTCATAAAGTCGTAAGATTCTAAGACTTGAGTCGCGATTCTGACAACCTTGTTTCCAGCGTATGATCCAGAGCTTACAAAAGCAGACCAGTCAGAACATGGAGGCGTACATGGATTACATCGTGGTTAAATCTAGGAAATGTTCTGACCTCCTAGCTGACCTCACCGAAACCTTCGCAAACCTGCGCATGTATGGAATCAAGCTCAACCCAATGAAGTGCACTTTCATGGGTTTAGCTGACAAATCACTCAATTTCCTTGTTTACGAACATGGAATAGATGCCAACCCTGAAAAGATCGACACTATTATCCGAATGAAGCAACCAGAGCATCTTCAAGACGTCTAGAAACTCAATCAGATAAATTTGAGTGGACGACTGAAGCGCAAGCTGTGTTCGAACAACTCAAAACCTTGCTTTCCACCAAGTCGGTGCTTGCTTCTCCGGGCAGCTGAGAGCCTTTGTTGCTATACATTGCAGCTACACATCAGGTAGTTAGCACTATGCTCATCGTGGAACGCAAAGAGCAGGGTAAAACTTTGAAAATTCACAGACTAGTGTATTACATTTGTGAAGTATTGACCCCTTCCAAGAAGAGGTACCCACACTATCAGCAGTTTGTTTATGAGGTTTATTTAACAGTGAAGAAGGTGGCTCATTATTTTCAAGAAAACTTGGTCACAATTGTCAGTGACGCTCCATTATCTGAGATCATGAAAAACAGAGATGCAACATGACGAGTGGTCAAGTGGGCTATTGTACTCCTCCCTTTAGACATCAAGTTCTAAGCAAAGAAAGCTATCAAATCTCAAGCCTTGGTGGATTTTTTGTCTGAGTGGACGGAACAACAAGAGTCGATTGTTTGCCTTCCCGAGCATTGGACCATGTTCTTCGATGGATCTAAAATGTTGGAAGGTTCTAGAGCTGGAGTGGTCCTCATCTCCCCAGAGGATACCGACTTAGTTACGTGCTACAAATTCACTTTGATTCCTCTGATAATGAAGTAGAATATGAAGCTCTTTTATATGGGTTGCGCATGGCCATCTCACTCGGAATTCGCTGGTTGATGGTTTATGATGACTCAGACTTGGGTTTCAATCAAGTAATGAAAGAGTGGGACATCCAGAGTCCAACAGTGACTGGCTATTGTAGTGCGGTTAGAAAACTAGAAAATAACTTTTAAGGGTTGGAACTACATCATATTCCTCGAGCCAAAAATCAAGCTGCCAATGACTTAGACAAGATTGGTTCCACTCGGAGAGAAGTACCGAAGAATGTGTTCCTTGAACGTTTACACTTCCCAATGATCAAAGATGACCCCTTCCTGGAGGAGCCCCTGCAGCCTGCTGGACCGTGTAATCTGAATGAAGTTGAAGTGCAGAAGTAATTGACTTAATTCATGAAGTGTTTGCAATCATTCCCAAATGGACAACCACATATATAGGATATTTGCTCAGGCAATAACTCCCTAAAGACGAGGTTTAATCCATGCATATCGTCTGCCAATCCAGGTCCTTTACTATTATGGGGGATCACCTTTACAAGAAAAGCGCCCCATGGGTTACGTTGCGCTGCATTTCACCAGAAGAAGGGCGACATATCTTACAAGAAATTCACTTGGGGAACTTGTGGTCACCATAAATCCTCTTAGACTATGGTTGCTAAAGCATTTCATGCGGGTTTCTATTGGCTCAGAGTCAATGAAGCCGCCAAAGATATAGTGAAGCACTGTGTTGGATGCCAGTTCTATGCCAACCAGTCTCACAAACTAGCGCCTGCGCTAAAAACGATCCCGCTCACCTGGCCTTTTGCTGTCTGGGGCCTCAATATGGTCAGCCCACTCAGAACCAAATCCACATGTTTCACTCATCTGTTAGAGGCCGTTTATAAGTTTACCAAGTGGATTGAAGCTAAGCCCATAAAAAAGCTGGACTCAACAACTATAGTTAAATTTATAAAGAAGATAATCTTTAGATTCAGGGTTCCCCATAACATCATCACGATAACGGGACTGACTTCGATTCAGATGAGTTTTGAGAGTTTTGCTATACTCAGGGCACTCGGGTCGATTATACCTCCGTGGCCCACTCGCAGACGAATGGGCAAGCAGAACGAGTGAACGAAATGATCATTCAAGGTTTAAATCCACGCCTAATGTGTGATTTGAAACACGTAGCAGGAGCATAGGCGAGTGAGTTCCTATCAATCCTATGGGGCTTGCATACAACTCCCAATTGATCGTCAAATCTCACTCGATTCTTTATGGTGTACGACCTGAAGCTGTCCTTCTGAGTGTCCTCTTCCATACCCCCACCCCGAGTGGATTGTTCTCAGAGGCAGAAGCCAAAGTAGCCTGCTAAAATGCCTAGACCTCCTTGAAGAGGAAAGGGAGATGTCTCTCACCATATCCACCGTTTATCAACAAGATGTGTGATGATACCACGACAAATAGGTTCGAGGACATGCTTTTCAGGAAGACAATTTAGTCCTCTAAGTGGATCAGCAGAAGCCACACAAGTTGGCCCCTCCATGGAAGGAACCTTTATGATCTCAAAGGTATAGAATAACATAGCCAATTGCTCTATAACCTCAAGAAAATCATATAAGAGCCCCGCGCTTGTAATGTTGATCTCTTACGCAAGTTTTTTACTTAAGTACAATCTTTTTGCCTTGTCATGGATTGGAGAGTGATATTCGGTTAAGAAAAGTTTTTTATATCAACGTGTTTACTAAACTATGGCATTACATTTTATAAAACCCTGCCAAGTAGGAGGATCCTCCTCACGAGGGGATTAGCCGCGAACCAGTTTTCACATAAGTTGAAAACATCTACGAGTGAGAACATCCTCTTCACTCGATGGCTTAGCCGTGAACCAGTTTTCGCCTAAGTTAAAAAAACATCTCCAACTGAGAACATTCTCCTCACTCGAGGACTTAGCCGCGAACCAGTTTTCGCCTAAGTTAAAAACATCTTTGAGTGAGAACATTCTTCTCACTCGAGGGTTTAGCCGCAACCCAGTTTTCGACTAAGTTAAAAGCATTTCCGAGTGATAACACTCCTCTCACTCGGGGGCTTAGCCGCAAACCAATTTTTGCCTAAGTAAAAAAGATCAATAAACAAAGCAAGGATTAAAACATCCGACTAAGTTCGATCCGTTCGAACTACTAAATGCAAAACAAAAGTACGTGAGCTCCCAACTCAATAGAGTTACGATTACAAGGTCAGTCGGCATTCCGATGAAAATTCAAACGGACTTCACTGTTTCTTAAGCATCAGGAGCAAGGATGGATGGCTCAATAAATTCATCCACGTCGATGGCGTCGGTAATCCGAGTGAATGCCTTGATGAATGTTTCTAGGAAGTCCTGGAACTTCAGCTTCTTGGTATTGGCGACCTTGAGAGCTTTCAACTTCTCCTCGTCGATATTCTTATAGTGAATTCAGGCCAATGAGAGAGACACATCTACACCACAACGAGCTGCATATTCTTCCAAGAATCCACTTGGCTGGGAATGTCCTGCATGCGGTTCATCGTCGACTCCATGTCCCCAGCAAGACCTTCCTTTGGGAACAACTTCTCGTCAATATTATTCATGGCCAGCTTCAGGCGAGCCATGTACTTCATCACGTTCTCGGTCCGCTCTTCCAGTTGGAGGAGAGAAAGAGGAGCGCGGCCAAACAGGAGCAACCAAGCGGGGTCCAATTCCTTCTTGATCTTGTCTGTTTCCTCGGCCACATCAGCACAAAAGCCTGGGCAGATGGAATAAGCTAAGCACTCGGGTGTGAAGCATTCAGATGCTACAAAATGAGTAATGAGCAGTTGGATTTAAACATCTTGCTCGCAATTTTCTTGTTCATTTCCTCGGTTTCTTCAATGGATTGCTCAAGGTTAGCCTTCTTCTCAAGAAGCTCGGCGACGCGTTCGTCAAGTGTCTTCTTCTCCGTAGCATGCGTCTCAGCTTGATTCTTGAATTTGGCATCCCACTTGGCATATCTCTTCTTCATTTCCAGGTCCTCCCTCCTTCACATCGGCAATGATATTCAGAGTTTTGTTAACCTCCTTGATATCTTTAACGACTTTGAAAGAACCTTTAGCCGCCTCGCTCTTGGCTTTGGCATTCTTCTAGGCTTCAGCAAGTTTGGAGTCCTTATCCATGAGAGCCTGCTTCATAGTGTCTAAAAAAATACAGTTCCTGAGAATCGTTTGAAGACAAGTGTTTTGATACCAACATATGCTAAGACAAGTTCATTCAGATCACAAAAAAAAACAAATTGTGAGAAGGACTCGAAAAGTAAAACTTACCCCCAAGGACATGCTTCTCTTGCTCAAGGAAAGCACTCTTGTGTTTCTCCACATCCAGGTCAAGATGAAGCTAACACAATTCCTTCTCCATGTCAAGATACTGATTTCCAAGCTCGCAGGTGCTGTATCACAAAAGAAAAGCTGATTAGTCGGCCACAATATCCACTCGGTCAACAAGAATAGTATTGGGATCCAAACGCAAAGGTGAAACAAACTTTATCTTCTAAGACTCCCACCGACTGCACGCACTCGACGATAGTATTAGGGACTCACCCAATGGGTACACTCAGCGTGCCCTCACTGGAAAATTTTCATTCAGAAAACAAAGACGTGAAGACTGAATGAAGACACCACTGAAGGAAAATGCAAAACAGCTACCGCCAACTGCGAGCAATTATGGCAACCTCAGGGACTACACCTAGTGGGTGCACTCAACATGCCCTCACCGAAAGAAACAAACACCTAGTGGGTGTACTATGAGTATACCCACTGGGGGAAACATGAGCATTCACTCAGACAAAATGAAATTTTTACTTACAATGGTACTTACTCGGATGTTGGTCTTGAGGGCTTCGCTCACATCCTATGCCTCCTTCAAACGACTATTCAATAACTCCACCTGGGTCATGGCTTCCTTGCTTGATCCCACCCGGTCTTCCGGGACCCTCAACAAGTTAAACATATTGAATGGTGGATACGGATGTGTCATTACAGCAGGCAGGGTGGAAGATGTGGCAACAACAACACTTTGCTCCATATTAGCAGTCTCACCAAGCTTTGGAGGGGTTGAACCCAATCGACTCTTGGAGATCCCCGGCGCAAGACTCTTGGCAACAAATCATTTTTTCCTACGAGCTCGCGAGATCAACCTCCTCACATTCTCCCATGACCTTGTCATCATCATCCAGCTGGATTACCTCTCGTGCCACTAGGGTTATATAGCAACGATGAATATCAATCATCAAATAATTCGAGCGCGAGTTAAGGTAGAACAAGTAGTACCTTTGAAAGTTGCAGTGTACGCAGTGTCAACCTCGGTTGGATCCTTCTTGGCAGCAGCTAGATATGGTGAAGTTGTTGAAGTGGCCGCCCTGCATTAACAAATTCACTTGGTCAAGAGTCACCTCAAGCTCATACGGCAAGAAGGGTTTAATTTTGTCAGCTACATTCAAGCAATTGGGGAATTCATCTTAATCTTAGGAAGTGCCACAACCTTCGTGTGTTTGCCGACTGAGTGTTTTGCCTGCTTGGAAGCCTTTCCCGCGGGTTCAGCAGTCTCGACCCGACTTCGCTTTTGGTTCTGTCCACTAGAGCTGGAGAACTCGACGCTGGCACCCTCAATGCACGAGCACTCGGATCTTGAGCCTTCTTGGCAGTGGCGGACCTAAAAATAAAGCGGAGGGTGTGCACACTCTATAAAAAATGAGTTATATTTGAATTGGTTTGGCTGGGCCTTCAAAATCTGCTAATTATTACATGGTAAAAAATATTTTCCAAAATTCTGGGTGTTCCATGGCACACCCGGCACACCCTCTAGTTACGCCACTTCTTCTTGGAGTGAGTCTCCTTTTCAGCATATTCTGAGGGAGAAGAAGACTCCACTTGTTCACCATCCTCAGAATCCTCTTCGTCATTGTTGTCGTCCTCTTCATAGCTATTCTTGGCTATGTGTTGCTCAGTGTCGCTTGACACGTCCTCAGGGGCGTGGTCACCATTCGGCACCTGACATACCATGCTCTGGAAGTTTCGCCGGACAATTTTTTCTCATAAAGTCAGTCGAGGACATGCCAATTCACTACCTAAACAACTCAACCAGACACATATGAGTTTACCTCAACTATTGGGTGGTTTCGGTCATAGGGGACAACTCTCCTCGTGCCTTGTGGTTTGTCACACACGGAAGTGATGAGTTTCACTCAACCCTCAATCTCCATCTCAGTCAGATCCTCAGGATGCACTTGAGTGGTGTCACGTGGAAAAAGGGATGCAAGGGCATGGAGAAACCTCGTCGAAGATGAGGGATGAGCAGGACATGTTCGTCCTGCTGTGCTATGGGCTCCGTGCCGTCCACCACTGGAACCCTCCATCCATGCTCCGAAACAAGCCCGTCATCGACGAGCTTGATGACCTTCTCCTTCGAGGGGAGTCGGTCCCCCTGGATCCACCCAGGTAGAGGGTCGACGCTCGATGTTGAGCCCTTCCGCGTCTTCTTCGCCTGCTCGAGATTTGCCGTCGTCTCCTTCCCCATTTGCCTCGACCGCTCCTGCGTGGAATGAAAGTGTGGGAGGCGAGTCCACCGAGGTGTGGGTGTCAAGGTGTAGGTGAAATTGGGGATCTAATGATTTTTGTTACCCTAGCACACGTCTAATTTATATCACAAGTGGTACCGCTTCGTGAATCGACAACCCATCGATCTTTGGATCCGGCGACTCCCGCATCACCGTCTTTGCAAAGGAAGTGGGGAACGTGGCGGATTTTCGGGGCGTAAATTGAGGCGACACCCCTCACCTTCCTCACTAACCGCGACGCAACCGCTCTGGCATGCGCGCGGGATTTCGAATCACGAAATTAACGCCGCAGATCGATCCAATTGATCGTCTCGCATACCATCCCAAAAAACACTTTCGGACCGTCGAGCACCTCCGAAAGGTCTTCATCCATTCTGATACACAATCGAAATCCGACCGAACTAAGCTTCAGGATCGTTACGGGGCGAGTTCACGCTCCTCTACGGACTGGCTTGGCCATTCTTCTAGGCTCCAAGGCGTGAATCTCATAAACTTGGACTCGGAGATGGCTTCTGTTGGCGTTTCCCCGGGATAGCGAGTGACATCTCTCCGGTGAATTAGTCCATGTGCCGACATCATCACTCGGTTTCATGTCTCTTCCTCATTTGGACCTCTAGTCTACCTCTTCTGAATGACATACGAGTGCCACCAAGTTTTTCCAAGCAGTCAACATAGCCCGATCAGTCGAAAAAACTCTTTACTCCAGAATCTGTTGTAGTTTTGATCGGGTCACGATTGATTAACACTTGGTGACGATATCTGAGTGCTTCTACAACATTCACTCCTAGTCAGCGGTTCAAACAATTTGTTCCATGAAACCTCAACCGATTCGGAGGCTAATGATGGGGTCACCTATGATAGGTAGGGTCAAGTAGATGGCTCTCCAAGCTTACCTAGGGCTCCATGTCATCATTAAAGGCTCTTGCGCCATAGGTGCATTCGGACGCTTACCGTCCAACATTCACTTGGATGCTGTTGCCTTCATTCGGAAACCAACCGTTACTCGGTTGAGTTCATCGACACTCGGATACGGGAGGCGATGAGGCTCAATAGGATCTGTAGCGTTCGAAGGGAACATCCCAAGCTTCAAGTGTAGTTAATGCTTTAGTTACCAGTAACGGTCATATTTATTCCTCCTCTTTCACCTCCTTTGTAACGTAGTCAAGATGAGGGGTGGCGCACTCTATATAAGCTGTCCCCCAACGCCAAGGCAAGGGTTCACATCCTTCTGTAATCTACTACACCAAAGAAAGCATAGCCTCAGGGCCTGAGACGTAGGACTTTTACCTCTGCATGAGGGGTCCGAACTTGTAAAATCCGAATGTTACACCTGAGCTGTTGCTAGACCATGCTCCATCATCCTACCCCTGTTTTACTTTCAGGTTCGTTCCCACGCCACCCCCACCCATCGCGTCGGAGGGTTGTGGTACTAGGGTTGTGACCGTGTCGCTCAAGAGAGTGACGACTGACGCGGCCCAGAAGTTTTTTTTACTTCGCGGCCAATCAAAGAGGGCCAACCGTTATCCCTTTTGTTACATCGTTACTTTTCCCAAAAGGGGAATATATTAGTATCAAGTAGATACCAATTACACCCTGTCTTTGCAACAACAAGATGCCTAAACATCCAGGATGCACACATCCAAGAATGAAAATAATAATAATAATAATAATCTTTTATGGTGATCAATCACCCGCAGTAACAGCACTCTAATCACCACCAAAGACAGCACCCGGACCAGAAAGAAGGTTCTTCAAAGGCAACGCCTTCAGGAAGGAAACAATGCACAAGCGTTGTCGTTGCCTGATCAAATATAGTAGATTTTCACCTTGAAAAAAGACTGCGTTCACAAAACAATGCCTTCAACAAGGCCACTGATATGCACAACCAATAAAGGCCAGACCTTGAGTTTTCACCCTGGAAAACACGCCTCGGTACTCAAAAGAGCACCACCAACAAAGTAGTTCTCCAATGCTGCCGCCCCCACTTGCGGAGGTTACTACTGCAAGTCACGTACCACCAGGCTCATAGAAACCCGTGACCGGTCTGGACGGAAACATATCCCGCAAGCCAAGTTTGATCAACTGTTTGTGAAACAAAGTCTTCATAGCATTCAGAACCCCGCCTTCGTCATTTGCAGGTTTTCCAAACACGCCATGACATTCTCCGCATGTGTTGAATCTTTGAAAATCTTGGCACAGACATGTCCCAATGTATCAACAAAAACAGAGCTCCGCGATACCCCGATAAAACTGGATATACTGATATTGCGGATGCACACGACCGATCCCTATCCAATTAAGATGTTCAAAAAGCGTCATATACGCCGGTCCTTGTTTTTCTTGAAAGGAGAAGTCCAAAACTCACCAATGGCGAGACTACTTTCACGACCGCCCATCTCCTGATGTCTTGTGCTTGACATCAACGGACGCAACGATCAGGATGTTACTTGCAGTTGGTTAGATGTCTATTAGCTAATAACAGTGGATGTTTGATGATAAATCAATCTTCACGCTATCAAATTACTATTTGACCAACCATTCCCTCCCAGAGAGAGCTCAAACCTTAGAAAGATAAGCTCAAAAGGTTTCTGAATATTCACTGGTAGCGGTGTAGGAAGCAAAATCAAGCACACACCGAGCTGAAGTGGGCCAGCTACGAGGGAGCATGGGATCTTTTTTTCTTTTTGTTTGAACGAAGGGAACATGGGATCTGTCCCGTACCCACAGTTGCTTCTTTCAAAAAAATTGTATATTGGCCAAATCCAGATCTCGTCTCTGACCAGCACATGCTGCACATGCATGACAACCTTGGTCGCCGGCCCGATTGCTCCCAGTGATGGCTATCGACTGTACGATTTGGTCGATCAAAGAATTAAGGATGTGCCGCTCTGAAGCCCCATCAACGCAGCAAGAGAAGATCACCAGTTAGAAATGTTAGGCAACATGCTGTGTTTAATTTAACAAGTACTCTCTCCGTTCACAAATATAAGATGTTCTACTAACTTTTCTGAATGTGTATAGACATGCTGTAGTGTGTTTATTCCCTAATTTTAGTTTGACATGGTACATATTAGAAGAGTTGTGCACGCTTTGTTGCGCTGTTGAAATTGTTAGGATTCTAAAATTTCTGTACTCACTCTATTTCAATATATATGATGTATTATTTTTTTGAAAAGTCAAATTCTCTTTAAGTTTGATCAAATTTATAGAACAATATATCAAAATTTATAATATCAAATCGGTGTTGTTAGATTCATCATGAAATGAATGTTCATATTTTTGTTTAATATTGTAGATGTTGACATTTTTGGCTCTGAACTTAGTCATAATTAAAGAAATTTGACTTTCCAAAAAACCCAATAATCCTTATATTTTGAAACTGATGAAGTATTTAGTTTGGCCGGTGGGGAGATGATGGAGTGTGTTTTACGTTTAATTATAATGCAGTTATTTGGTGGGTCTTTCGCGGTGTGATTGTGTGTTATCCGCTAATCAACCCATATTTATGTGAAGATATATTTTCATTGTTGTTTGCATGTACAATATTCGTGTTATAGTATCACATGATGACGCTTTTTTTATGGTTGATAGGAGTCTGTGAGGGGTTGATATGTTTTTATAGGCGAGTTGTTGCTGATTGATTTAAAAAATCGTTGGCTTGATCAATATCGCAAACCAAATCCAAAATTGAAAACCTCAATTGAATGAAAAAGCTTTAAAATTAGGGAGCAGGGGGATTTGACATAATTAAATAAAGAGCTCATTGAGAATTTTTTGACCCAGTCAAAATCGGGTGACCATAGTCTAAATTAAAACCTCAATTAACTATGAAGATTTAAAAATTAGGAAGCATAGTGTATTGTATAAAAAATTAAATGAAAGGATTTGAGAAATTATGGACCCAATCAAAATCGGATGACCAAATTCCAATTGGAGACCTCAGTTGATTGTCAGACCTCCAATCCAAATTGTTGACCCAGTCAAAATCAGGTGACCAAAGTCTAAATTAAAGCCTCAAATAATTGTGAAGATTTAAAAATTAGGAAGCACAATATATTATATAAAAATTAAATGAAAGGGTTTGAGAAATTGTTGATCCGGTCAAAATCGGATGACCAAATTCCAATTGAAGAAGTCAATTGATTGTGAGGCCTTCAATCCTAGGGAGATTATTGATATAGTATATTAAATTATTGAAAACATCTTATATTCGTGAACGGAGGGAGTGCATTTTAGTGTCACATATGGTAAAAATGAGTGGATATGTTTCACTTTGTTATTGGAAGTGAGACTTTGCTTCGGTATTTCATCCATGAATACATTTAAAAATTATCAATCATCTCAAAAACATTATGTGGCATAAATCTATTCATAAAATACAGTCACATGTATTCAAAGTATTATCATGATTAGTCCTAGAAGCCACTCCTCATCGCGCCTTGCTGGTCTCTTAGAGCATCTACAACCGGACCCGCTGTATCCATCTCAAACGCTCGGGCAGACTGCCCGGTCAGGAAAATGCGATCCAGACGGACCTCTTAAACGGGCCTCAAATGCCCGGGCTGACGAGCACCCCTCTTATCCATCTCATATATGAGATGAGTACGAGGATGCCCAATCAGTGATCCTGCTTCCGTCACATAGGAACCGACCCACATTTTTTTCTTTGTTTATTTTTTGTCACTTCATCTCCACCAATTGCATGCATGTGACCGGACGTAATCAATCCCTATGATTACACGAATGGTATTCGACTGAACCATCGATTAACATGTGACATTCCCTATGATTCGTGATACTTTACAAGACCCTAGAATCATCGGTATCGTCTCAAGTCATCCACATGCTCGTTATGTGTAGGATCGAAAGTAGTGCTAGAGGGGGGGGGGGCGTGATTAGACTACTTAACCAAATAAAAATCTACTTTTACCAATTTTAATTCTTGGCAGATTTTAGCATTCACAATATGTCAAGTACACCCTATACATGCATGTCTATGAGCATAGCAGCGGAAAGTAAAGACAAGCATGTAAGTAAAGAGAGGGTAGGTAGAGCAAACGCAATTGGTGACACGATGATTTTTCCCGTGGTTCCGATAGTTTGTTCTATCGTACGTCCACGTTCATGGAGTCTTCAACCCACGTAGGGTAACGGTCGCGAGAGTCCACGGAGGGCTCTACCCACTAAGGGTTCCACGAAGAAGAAACCTTGACTATACCATGACGGCCTACGTCCACGGAGGACTAGCCTAACTTGGGGTAGATCTTCACGAAGTAGGCGATCTCCTTGCCCTTACAAACTTCTTGGTTCACTCCACAACACGAAGTAGGAGGTTCCCAAGCAACACCTAACCAATCTAGGAGGCACCACCCTCCAAAAGGTAATAGACTCGATAGTGTCGATGAACTCCTTGCTCTTGTGCTTCAAGATGATAGACTCCTCAACACACAATCACTCTCTCATAGATTTGGCTTGGTAGAAGAGGTTTATTGGGTGGAAAGCAACTTGGGGAGGCTAGAGATCAAGATTCATATGGTTGGAATGGAATGGCATGATCTCAACACATGAGTAGGTGGCTCTCTCTCAGAAAATTAGTAGGTATGAGTGGGGAACTGTTCTGAGTGCTTCACTTGCGAGTGAGTGGTGGTGGAGGGGTATATATAGACATCTCCAAAAATCCAACCGTTACACCTAATAAGTCAGACTCGATGGAACCGATGTGTGAATCTCGGTTGTACCGAGTTGCCTCAAAGGTAGCAACTTTTGAATCTCGGTGAGACCGATACATAAAACTCAGTTGCACCGACAAGGTGACCAATGGTCATATTGCCAATCTCGGTGACGCCGATTCACAAAACTCGGAGGGACCGATTTTGTAAACTTGCGTAACAGGAAGTTGGCAACCTAAACTCGGTAGCACCGAAGCAGAATCGGTTGCACCGAAAATCTAGGGTTTGGCTGAGTCTGTCTGAGGTTTAGAATCGGTGGCACCGAGTGGAATGTGTTGTTTGCACCGATTTTGAGTATTTGGCTTTGGACAGACTTTTGTGGAAGATCTTGTGGGTGTATGTGGTGACTATCACTTGTGCACGTATGAGCATTTTGTTCATCAACAAGACCTTACCCCCTTTTAATAGTATTGGCTTTCCTATGGACTCAAAGTGATTTCTCACAAAAGGTAAAATGTAGAGTCCTTCGCTTGAAGCTTTGCCAATCTATTTCCTTGCATCTTGGGGTATTCCACAAACCTTTTGCCAACCCATCATTGAACTTTTCCTGAAATATGAATAGTGGAAAACATTAGTTCAATGACATATATGTTGTTATTAATTACCAAAACCACCAAGGGAGCAAATGTTCTTTCATTCTCCCCCTTTTTGGTAACTGATAACAACATATAGATCAAAAGCTTCGACATATGATATAGTCAATGAATATAATCGTCGCTTTGAGAAGTATGTGATAAGTAAGAGCTCCCCCTAATTTTTTGCATTATTTTTAAATTTGCGTTTGAATGCAAATGCATAATCGATTAGGTTCATGGGGCACTACTTCCATGTCACATACAACTTGGTGGTATGCGAGAGTAATGGGAATTAACTACATAGCACAACACATCAAGCAAAGTGAATGATCATCACATAATCATCAAAAGATCGGAAATAGTAGCAACACACATTAAAGCGTATGATCAAACACACACAAAAGTATCTCACATCCAAACCAAAAGACCTAATGTTCTAAAAAACAGCAATAAAAAGCATACGCTCTCTCACTCAAAGCCTAGATCTATATACAACTTGTCCCCCTTTGGCAACAAGTTACCAAAAAGCTCAAAGAGATATATATATATAATCGTTCTTCGTCTGATCTCCTCCGGTGGCCAATGTCGGAGTCGAGAGAACTGCATCGGCGAAGACTGAAGTCCTGGATGGAGTTGGAGTAGATACTGGAGGTACTGGAGTTGATGGAGCTGATGTCACTATGGCTGGTGCAGAAGATGAAGGCCTCATCCCTGGAGCTGGCACTGTAGGTATCCTGGCCTTAGTCATGAACCAGGGAGTTGTCCTAACAGCTGCACTATCCTCCTCCTCCTCAAACTCAGATTCTGAAGAGGAGCGACGGATAGTGGCTTCATCAACCTCCTTTTTGAGCTCATTGACTATCTTAGTCAGCCCATCTACCTTGTCATTAAGAGTTTTCACTCTATCCTCAATGATCTTCACAAGGCTCTCCTGAGTGTCCATGATGGTTTTGATGTCCTTCTACATATCCATGACAGTGGAGATCAAGAGATCCATCTGCTCATTCCTGGATCTGGGGACCTGAGCACTAGTGGCTCTAGCTACCTCTGCGTGTGCCTGTGCCCATGCCTGAGCTGCAGCTAATGTGGGATGATCTGGGTCCATCACCATAACGTTATCCTCAAAATCTGGCTGAAGTGGCAAGTGGGGTCTATCCAGAGCAAATATGTGCTTCTCAAGTTTAGAGTTGATAAGCATCTGAATATAGGGTGCATAGCAGCACGAGCGCTTCTGGTCATCAGCAACCCTCTTCACAGTCTTTACTATCAAATACATCACTCGAATCCTTATGTGAGTATCATGATGGATGAGCATGGTGATGGAGTATCCACAAATCATCTTCTCATCTCCAGACTTGGGCATCAGGGTATGCCTCAGGATAGTGTTCATGGTACGGAGGTGTAACATCCCAATTTTATTAAATTATGATGTTAATAGGATCATCGTATTGCATATCATATTTTTTTATTGCATTTGCAGTTTATGTTGTTCAAGTTTTTCCACTCACATAAAATAATAGAGAGGGGATAATATGACTTCCTCAAAATATAAATGAGTGCAAAAGTATTTAAAGTATATTTGGTGTTTTCAAGGTTGCATCGAAAAATATTTTGGTTAGCCAGAGTTAAATTTATTGCATTAAAAATATTTTCTAAATTATATGAGCAGGAATTAATGTTCCTTGTGCTCTATTTTACAAATAAGGATTTTAGGAATTTTCTGATATATATTACTTTTGCTGATTCTGATTTGGAAAAAAAGAAGTTTTCAAAAAAAAAAAAAAAGAAACACACATGCACGCACCCAAGCCGGCCGAAGCCAGCCACCAGGCCGCTCGCCTGAGTCAGCCAGGCCGAACGCCCGAGCCTCCCCAGCGCCCGATCTCCCTCTCTCTCTCGGTCAACTCTCTCTCTCCCTCTCTCACACGCCTGTCAGGTGAGGCCCGACCCCATCGTCCCTAACCTCCCGCTTAGCCCGCATGGGACGAGGCCGCGCCACGCTCTCCCACAACCACCGGCTGGAGCTCTCGGGATAGAGCTATCCCGTAGCCCCGCGCCGCCAGATCGTGCCTATATAAAGCCCCGAGCCTCCTCTTTCCATTCAGCCAACTCGCACAACCTCTCGCCGCTCGCACCGCTCGCCCCGTCTGTTTGCATCTCACCGGAGCCGAAGCATTCCGTCGATGTTTCCGATGCCGGTGAGCCGCCATGACCCTTTCTTCCTTGAGAAATCGGACCCCCTAGTCCATTCGCACCTCCCTGACATCTTCATTTTCCCCTAGGTTCGCCGGAGCCGCCGCCCCGACGACCTACGTCGCCGAAGTTCGCCGGAGTATCGGAGCTCGCCCTGTTCCATTCGGTCATCCTCGCCGTCCGCCGCCACCACCGTTCGGCAGCCCTCGCCGAGCCGCACCTCCCCGCCTACCTTGCCTGCACCGGAGCCCACCGGAGCCGTCGCCCCGTCGCCGTCGAGTTCCTGCCCGACCCCGTCCTCCTCTTTGTAAGCCTCGCCCGCTCCTCTGTTCGTACGTAGCGTAGATTAGGATAGTTTTTTTAGATCAAACCGGTAGGTTTAGATGTAGATTGGTTTTTTTACGCGGTTAAAAGCGGTCTGTTTTAAAACAACCTTTCGGTTTTCTTTAGTTTGGTAGTTTGCGAACGTTCATCGCATAGCTTTGGCAACAAACGTAGTCGACCAACCAGGGCTGGCCGCATCGCGCTCTAGCCGCGAACGTTCATACTTTAATGTTTTCAGAAACGTTCCTGTAGCAGTTTTTTTTCCGGATTTAATTCAAAATTTCAAACGACCTTAACTTTTTAACTGCAAATCGAAACGAGATGAAACAAGCGGCTAAATTTTCGTCTTGAATAGCCCTAACCACAGAAATCATTGTTGCAATTTTTTACAAGTTCAAATTTTAAATTATTTCAGATTTGAATTTAAATTTCATTAGGTCATATCTTCCAAACAGTATACCCGTTCGAAGTGATTCTTTTTGCACCACGTCACACGAACTAAATCCTTTGCCATGAACTCTTGCCACAATATATTCTACACAATTATTTTCTGTTCACCATAATTTTACTAGGATGCCTTGTAGGGACACTAGTGCACGTCATGAATTTTGAACACTATTTATACTTTGAAATTTTTCATGCTAAGGACTCGTGTTGGATTTTATTTGGCTTTTGAAAATATTTTGTTGCATGTTTTCTTTGAATTGTATGAATGCTTGTTTATGTGTGTTTATTTACTTTGCGATAGACTATCTGGAGTGCGAAGCAGAGTACTACCATTCCCTAGAACTTCACTCCCAACATGAAGGCGAGTTACATTTTGACCATACATGTTTTACCTATGGTTTATTTTTGCACATAGTCCTTTGATGTAGGAGTGCATGGTAGGAGTTTATACTTGTTGGTTTTACTATCACCCAGTAGTTCATTTGAGGTAGGTCTGCACCGTACCAACTTTGTCGCCACCGTGTTATGTTACAAAGCTTCGCCAAGGTAGACGTGGATTGGGGAGTGTTATCACCTTGAGATGTGAGTGACAAAGTAGTAACTAGGACCAACTTTAATGAACTACCTGGGTGGAAATTGGTTTGTATGATGGCGAAGTACAGTGGGAGCATTCATGGAAATCCATGGGAGTGCACACTAGTGGTCCGTTCACCCAGGCTCAAAGGGATCAACCTTATTTTCATGTCTATAAGCTTCCGTGTGCAGCCGCAAGCCAATATGGGCTCTGGCTTAGTTGAGTAGATGGTGTGACCTCTTCCGGGATAGGCTAGCAGATGTAGATGATGTAGGTGTACAGGCCTATCCGTGGGTTAGGGGAAATGCTTTCGAAAGACTATGTCTCGATCTTGTGATCAAGGATGTGGTCGAGTCTTGTGGGGAAAAGTGCACAACCTCTATAGAGTTAAATCTAATTGATTAGCCGTGTCCCCGGTCATGGACAACTTGAGCTTTTAGTAGTGGAAATGTAGGGAGATCTCATCACTCTTAACTAATCAACCGGGTACAAAATTTCGGAATGACTGAGATGGGCATCATATCAGACTTATGATATTTGTAGAAGTAGAACAATTATTTTTGATAGGGAAAAACTAGATTTATGCAAAACTAAACTTAGAGCTTTCCACCAGCCAAATTGTATGTACTATATAGGCTCATTACACTTTATGATGTGACTTGCCAATACATTCCATGTACCGACCTACATGGCTGCAACTTATCATGTTGCAGATTTATACGACAATGAATAAGGTGCGATAGGTCGTTGTTCTGCATTCAGCTTGCTCGTGGAGTTGATGGACTCGTTACACTTATTGCTTCCGCATGATTTTTGTTTTACTTGGCCTTAGGCCACATTAATGTAATAAACACTCTTTGAGGATTCTCGATGTAATAAATGTGTGATTGAACTCTGTTGTAAATCCTCAATTACTGTGTGTCAGCATACCGATCCAGGGATGACACTTAAGCATAGAGACTCCGATCCCTTGAGATCGGGTCGCTACAAGATGGTATCAGAGCACACGTCGACTATAGGACACGACCCTAGAAAATGGAAATCCATAGGATAAAAACCATATTTTACAACACTTTTGTACCCCTATTTTGGTCTCATACTTTTCCCTGCTTCACTACTAATTTCTCCTCTCTTTCAAACTATAGATGTCGACCCCCATCGTTGAGTTTGCTCAGCCCGACGCAACCATGCCCTTTGGAAGACAGCTCGTGGATATCACATGACATCTGTGCATTGCCCTACCTAGCTTCACTGGTACCTTCATGGCCACTCTACCTGAGGAGATGCGCTGGAGGATTGACGTCCTCATTCCAAGGCGAACTTTTGGAAATGCCATTGAGCCGATCGACTTCTACATAGAAGTAAGATCATGGGGCATTGGCAAAGGGATCACTGTCCTCTTTGCACTTGGGCGCATCCGCCTGGACTACCGCGAGGATCTCAGGAAGACTAACTACGTCATGTACGCGTGCCGTGACTTAGATGGAGATGTGGTGCGCACCAGGGAGGACGACACCATCACCTCACACATTGATGATCTGGAGGAGCTCATCACCAGGATGAAGGAAGAGATGGACCAGAGCCTTGTCTCCACCCACAACCTGACTACCCGCAAGGTCGAGTTGGAAGAAGAGCTTCAGAATGCTCGCGCAGAGCATGAGGAGGAGCTCGATGCGCTGCAGGATAAGTTTGACGACTTGAAGCTTCAGCTGGAGGAGGTTGAGGAAAAGCTTGATAACGGGGAGAATCTCCAAGAGGATCACTCTTACAAGGACTACGTCAGTCAAGACAAAGATTATGAGGACGACGATGAGGAGATACAGAGTGATGCCGCTGGAGCCAACATCAACATGATAGATCTCTCTTCCGATGAGGAGTAGATTTGGACCACCATGAGAGATTAGGATTCGATATTCGATTAGTATTTGATTTATTTATTTATTTGTGGGACCTTATCAAATCTTGTGACATGGCTCACCTTAGATTTGTTTCGTGTGAACTCTTTGATCGAATTGAATTGGAGTGATTTGGATTGTTATTGCCATCATTTGCATATGGGTAGTGTTTCTCCCTTAGGCCTAATTCTATCTATACCTCATCTATGCTGACCCAACAGATGTCACCAAGGCGCGACCCTTCCGGGAGTGGCTTAGGGAATGATATCCCACCCGCCTTGGAACAATTGCTTCAGACCCAGAACCAGATGATACAGTTGATGATGCAGAATATGGCCCAGAACAACAACAACAACCCGCCTCCACCTCCACCTCCACCTCCACCACAAATTGACAGCCTTACCCGTTTTCTAAGTCTGAATCCTCCAATCTTCACGAGCAGCCCGGAGCCGATTGTCGCAGATGACTGGCTTCGCAACATGGGTAGGAAGCTAGCCACAACAGGATGCACCGATCAAGAGAAGGTGAGGTTTGCCTCTCACCAACTGGATGGACCAGCAACTTCGTGGTGGGAGAACTACATCGCCACGTACCCCATGGAGAATGTGACTTGGGCTCAGTTCCAGCAGGCATTCAACACTACTCATGTTTCAGCGGGAGCTATGGCTCTCAAGAAGAGGGAGTTCCGCAACTTGCGCCAAGGAGGTCGCTCAGTGTCTGAGTATGTTGATGACTTCACTAGGTTGTCCCGTTACGCCCCAGGTGACGTGGTAACCGATGCAGCCAAGCAAGAGAAGTTTCTGGAGGGACTGAATGATGAGCTAGGAATTCAGTTGATGGTAGCGAGTTTTGAGAACTATCAAGAGTTGGTGGACAAGGCGATCACTCTAGAGGGCAAGCATCAGCAGATGGAAAATTGCAAGAGGAAATACGGTCAAGGCAAGTTTCAGTCTGGAGCTCAGCAGAAGCCTCGTGCCACCCCTTTCTCAGGATATTCTGGTACAAGACACAGTAAGTTTGGAGGGCACAACCATCATAACCATGGTGGCCATTCTCAGCATGGAGGCAATGGACACAACCACAATGGCCATAAGAATGGCAATGGGAATGGAGGAAATGGCAATCACCATCACCCTACCCCTGATACACTAGTGAGGAAGGATCTGAGTCACATCACCTGCTTCAAGTGCAAGAAGACAGGACACTATTCCAATGAGTGTCCCGAGCTACAGAATGGGAATGGCAATGGAAGTTCTGGAGGCAAGAAGCCCAATCCTTTGACTAAGGGGCATGTGAATCATGTCAACGTGGAAGAACTCTATGAACAACCAGATGCGGTGATTGGTAAGTTCGTGGTTAATTCTTTTCCAACACTCATTATATTTGACACTGGTGCATCGCATTCATTCATATTGAGGGGATTTGTCGATAAATATCAGTTGCCTACTATAGCTATTAAGTCACCTATTCTAGTGAGTTCCCCAGGAGCAGAGTCTATGACTAGTCAGGCATGTTTTCAGTTGCCTTTGAACATAGTGGGACATGTTTTTCCCACAGATATGATCGTACTTGAGTCACAAGGGTTGGATGTAATCCTAGGTATGGATTGGATGTCCAAGTATCAGGGAAGCATTGATTGTGCCAGTAGGTCAATTCTTCTCACCACTCCAGAGAAGAAGAGGATCAAGTATGTATCCAGGCTTAAGCCTAAGAGGACTCAAGTGAACTCTCTTACGGGAGTTGTCCAGGAAGAAGTACCAGTGGTGAAGGATTATCCCGATGTATTTCCAGAGGAGTTACCTGGTATGCCACCGGATCGGGAGATTGAGTTTCTCATTGAGTTACTGCCAGGCACCAGACCTATCTCCAAGAGGCCATACCGGATGCCTGCTAATGATCTAGCGGAAGTCAAGAAGCAGATTGAGGAGTTGCTAGAGAAGGGGTATATTCGCCCGAGTTCATCACCTTGGGGAGCCCAGTACTCTTAGTGGAGAAGAAGGATGGAACCTTGAGGATGTGTGTGGATTATCGCTCTTTGAATGAGGTGACCATCAAGAACAAGTATTCGCTACTGATGATCAATGACTTGTTCGAACAGCTAGAAGGAGCTAGTGTTTTCTCCAAGATTAACCTTCGATCGGGTTATCATCAGTTGAAGATCCGTGAGAAGGATATACCTAAGACAACTTTTACCACGAGGTATGGGCTTTATGAGTATACAATCATGTCGTTTGGTTTGACTAATGCCCCTGCCTATTTTATGAGCATGATGAACAAGGTATTCAT
Source organism: Hordeum marinum (assembly GCA_022496015.1). Lineage (NCBI taxonomy): Eukaryota > Viridiplantae > Streptophyta > Magnoliopsida > Poales > Poaceae > Hordeum > Hordeum marinum. The sequence goes on from CM039672.1 coordinate 117,662,904, forward strand.
GGAGTACTTGGATAAGTTTGTTGTGGTATTCATTGATGATATATTGGTTTTATCCAAGAATGAGGAGGAGCACACAGAACATCTGCGCTTAGTTCTGGAGAAGCTCAGAGAACACCAACTTTATGCCAAGTTCAACAAGTGTGAGTTTTGGTTGAAGGAAGTTGGATTTCTCGGACATGTTGTGCCAGGGGAAGGAATTGCCGTGGACCCTTCCAAGGTAGAAGCAGTCACAGAATGGAAGGCATTGACCTCAGTTAGCGAGATCCGCAGTTTCCTTGGACTTGCAGGTTATTATCTGAGGTTCATTGAGAATTTCTCCAAGATTGCAAAGCCCATGACGGATTTGTTGAAGAAGGACACCAAGTATATTTGGACTGAGGAATGTGAAGCCAGTTTCCAGGAGTTGAAGAAACGTTTGGTTACGGCTCCAGTGCTAATTCTGCCAAACATACACAAGGATTTTCAGGTGTATTGCAACGCTTCACACCAAGGACTTGGAGGCGTGCTTATGCAAGAAGGAAAGGTTGTAGATTATGCTTCACGTCAGCTTCGACCTCATGAGTTGAACTATGCCATGCATGATCTGGAGTTAGCATCAGTGGTGCATGCACTCAAGACCTGGAGACATTTCCTTATCGGGAACCAATGTGATGTTTACATCGATCACAAGAGTTTGAAGTACATCTTCACGCAGAAAGAGTTGAACCTTAGGAAAAGGAGATGGTTGGATCTCATCAAGGATTATGACATGAGTTTGCATTATCATCTAGGAAAAACCAACGTCGTGGTAGATGCGTTGAGCCGTAAGAGCTATGTCAACACTTTTGTCACAGGAGGATTACCTCAGGAGTTGTGTCATGAACTTAGAGATCTCAAGTTGGAAATAGTTCCAAGAGGCTATGTTGCCGCACTCGAAGTTCAGTCCACCTTGTTGGTAAAGATCAGAGAAGCTCAAAAGTTGGATCAAGGTATTGCTGAGATAAAGGAGAGGATTAGCAAAGGAAAGGCAGAAGGATTCCGTGAGGATGAGCATGGAACCATATGGTTTGAGCAACGTATTTGTGTGCCCAATGATCCAGAGATCAGGAAGTTGATTCTTTAGGAGGCTCATGATTCGCCTTACTCGATACATCTGGGAAACACCAAGATGTATTTAGACTTGAAGGAAAGTTTTTGGTGGACCAGTATGAAGAGGGAAATTGTTGAGTATGTAGCATTATGTGATGTATGTCAGAGGGTAAAGGCAGAGCATCAGAAACCAACAGGTTTTCTTCAGCCATTGCCGATACCTGATTGGAAATGGGATAAACTTGGCATGGACTTCATCATGGGATTACTCAGGACCCGCTCAGGTTATGATTCCATTTGGGTGATTGTTGATCGCTTGACCAAGTTTGCTCACTTCATTCCCGTGAAGACTACCTATACAAGTGCTAAGCTGGAGAAGATATATATGACTAGGATTGTATGTCTGTATTGCCGATGCCTGATTGGAAATGGGATAAACTTGGCATGGAATTCATCACGGGATTACCCAGGACCCGCTCAGGTTATGATTCCATTTGGGTGATTGTTGATCGCTTGACCAAGGTTGCTCACTTCATTCCCGTGAAGACTACCTATACAAGTGCTAAGATGGAGAAGATATATATGACTAGGATTGTATGTCTGCATGGAGTTCCAAGGACCATCATATCAGATAGAGGAACACAGTTTACTTCACAGTTTTGCATCAGCTACACGAAACTTTGGGTACCAGGCTAGAATTCAGTACAACCTTCCATCCACAGACAGATGGGAAGATAGAGAGGGTGAATCAGATTCTGGAGGACATGTTCAGAGCTTGTGCGCTAGACTACGAGTCTAGTTGGGACGATAACTTACCTTATGCAGAGTTCTCATACAACAATAGCTATCAAGCCAGTTTGTAGATGGCCCCTTTCGAGACATTGTATGGGAGGAAGTGTAGAACACCATTGATGTGGGATGGATTTGGTGATCGCAAATTGTTTGGATCGGATTTGATTCGAGATTCTGAGGAGAAGGTCAAGTTGATCCGTGATTGACTCAAGATAGCTCAATCTAGACAGAAGAGTTATGCCGATGCTAAACGCAAGGAAGTGATGTACGAAGTGGGAGATAGAGCATATCTGTGAGTGTCTCCACTTCGAGGTATTAAGAGGTTTGGAGTCAAAAGGAAAGTTAGCACCACGATTCATGGGGCCATACAGAGTTCTGGAACGTAGAGGAGAAGTTGCATACAAGTTGGAACTACCAGAGGGTTTGTCAGGAGTTCATGATGTGTTTCATGTTTCTCAACTGAAGAAATGCCATGCAGAGATGGCAGATATTCCTTTGAGAGATACAATGCCTCTAGAAGCAATTTAGTTGGATAACGATCTAACTTATGAGGAGAAGCCTATCAAGATTCTTGAGATTGCCGAGAGGATCACTCGTACCAAGGTCATCAAGTTCTGCAAGGTTCAGTGGAGTCACCACACCGAGGAGGAAGCTACTTGGGAACGAGAGGAAGATCTCAAGCGTGACCATCCTCACCTTTTTGCTGGCCAACCCGAATCTCGAGGACAAGATTCATCTTAATGGGGGTAGGTTTGTAACATCCCAATTTTATTAAATTAGGATGTTAATAGGATCATCATATTGCATATCATATTTTTTATTGCATTTGGAGTTTATGATGTTCAAGTTTTTCCACTCACATAAAATAATAGAGAGGGGATAATATGACTTCCTCAAAATATAAATGAGTGTGAAAGTATTTAAAGTATATTTGGTGTTTTCAAGGTTGCATCAAAAATTATTTTGGTTAGCCAGAGTTAAATTTATTGCATTAAAAATATTTTCTAAATTATATGAGCAGGAATTAATGTTCCTTGTGCTCTATTTTACAAATAAGGATTTTAGGAATTTTCCGATATATATATATTACTTTTGCCGATTCTTATTTGGGAAAAAAGAAGTTTTCAAAAAAAAAGAAAAGAAAAGAAACACACACGCACGCACCCTAGGCCGGCCGAAGGCAGCCACCAGGCCGCTCGCCCGAGCCAGCCAGGCCGAACACCCGAGCCTCCCCAGCGCCCGATCTCCCTCTCTCTCGGTCAACTCTCTCTCCCTCTCTCACACGCCTGTCAGGTGGGGCCCGACCCCATCGTCCCTAACCTCCCGCTTAGCCCGTACAGGATGAGGTCGCGCGGCGCTCGCCCGCAACCGCCGGCCGGAGCTCTCGGAATAGAGCTTATCCCGCAGCCCCGCGCCGCTAGATCGCGCCTATATAAAGCCCCAAGCCTCCTCTTTCCATTTAGCCAACTCGCACCACCTCTCGCCGCTCGCACCGCTCGCCCCGTCCGTTTGCATCTCACCGGAGCTGAAGCTCTCCGTCGATGTTCCCGACGTCGGTGAGCCGCCATGACCCTTTCTTCCTTGAGAAATCGGACCCCCTAGTCCATTCACACCTCCCTAACATCTTCGTTTTCCCCTAGGTTCGCCAGAGCTGCCGCCCTGACGACCTGCGTCGCCTGAGTTCACCGGAGTACCGGAGCTCGCCCCGTTCCATTCGGTCGTCCCCGCCATCCGCCGTCACCGCCGTTCAACAACCCTCGCCGAGCCGCACCTTCCCGCCTACCTCGCCCGCGCCGGAGCCAGCCGTCACCCCGCCGTCATCGAGATCCTGCCCGACCCCGTCCTCCTCTCTGTAAGCCTCGCCTGCTCCTCTGTTCGTACGCAGCGTAGATTAGGATAGTTTTTTAGATCGAACCGGTAGGTTTAGATGTAGATTGGTTTTTTACGCGGTTAACCACGGTCTGTTTTAAAATAACCTTTCGGTTTTCTTTAGTTTGGTAGTTTGCGAACGTTCATCGCATAACTTTTGCAATGAACGTAGTCGACCAACTAGGGCTGGCCGCATCGCGCTCTAGACACAAACGTTCATACTTTAATGTTTTTAGAAACGTTCCTGTAGCAGTTTTTTTTCTGGATTTAATTCAAAATTTCAAACGGCCTTAACTTTTTAACCGTAGATCGAAACGAGATGAAACCAGCGGCTAAATTTTCGTCTCGAGTAGCCCTAAACAGAGAAATCATTGTTGCAAATTTTTGCAAGTTCAAATTTGAAATTATTTCAGATTTGAATTTAAATTTCATTAGGTCATATCTTCCAAACAGTATACCCGTTCGAAGTGATTCTTTTTGCACCACGTCACACGAACTAAATCCTTTGCCATGAACTCTTGCCACAATATATTCTACACAATTATTTTCTGTTCACCATAATTTTACTAGGATGCCTTGTAGGGACACTAGTGCACGTGATGAATTTTGAACACTATTTATACTTTGAAAATTTTCATGCTAATGACTTGTGTTGGATTTTATTTGGGTTTTGAAAATATTTTGTTGCATGTTTTCTTTGAATTTTATGAATGCTTGTTTATGTGTGTTTATTTACTTTGCGATAGATTGTCCGGAGTGCGAAGCAGAGTACTACCATTCCCTAGAACTTCACTCCCAGCACAAAGGCAAGTTACATTTTGATCATACATGTTTTACCTATGGTTTATTTTTGCACATAGCCCTTTGATGTAGGAGTGCAGGGTAGGAGTTTATACTTGTTGGTGTTACTATCACCCAGTAGTTCATTTGAGGTAGGTCTGCACCGTACCAACTTTGTCGCCACCGTGTTATGTTACAAAGCTTCGCCAAAGTAGACGTGGATTGGGGAGTGTTATCACCTTGAGATGTGAGTGACAAAGTAGTAACTAGGACCAACTTTAATGAACTACCTAGGTGGAAATTGGTTTGTATGGTGGTGAAGTACAGTGGGAGCATTCATGGAAATCCATGGGAGTGCACACTAGTGGTCCGTCCACCCAGGCTCGAAGGGATCAACCTTATTTTCATGTCTATAAGCTTCCGTGTGCAGCCGCAAGCCAATATGGGCTCTGGCTTAGTTGAGTAGATGGTGTGACCTCTTCCGGGATAGGCTAGCATATGTAGATGATGTAGGTGTACCGGCCTATCCGTGGGTTAGGGGAAATGCTTTCGAAAGACTATGTCTCGATCTTTCGATCAAGGATGTGGTCGAGTCTTGTGGGGAAAAGTGCACAACCTCTGTAGAGTTAAAATCTAATCGATTAGCCATGTCCCCGGTCATGGACAACTTGAGCTTTTAGTAGTGGAAATGTAGGGAGATCTCATCACTCTTAATTAATCAACTGGGTACAAAATTTCGGAATGACTGAGATGGGCATCATCTCAGACTTATGATATTTGTAGAAGTTAAACTATTTTGATAGGGAAAAACTAGATTTATGCAAAACTAAACTTAGTGCTTTCCACCAGCCAAATTGCATGTACTATGTAGGCTCATTACACTTTACGATGTGACTTGCCAATACATTCCATGTACTGACCTACATGGCTGCAACTTATCATGTTGCAGATTTATATGACGACGAATAAGGTGCGATAGGTCATTGTTCTGCACTCAGCTTGCTCGTGGAGTTGATGGACTCGTTACACTTATTGCTTCCGCATAATTTTTGTTTTACTTGGCCTTAGGCCACATTAATGTAATAAACACTCTTTGAGGATTCTCCATGTAACAAATGTGTGATTGAGCTCTATTGTAAATCCTCAATTACTGTGTATGTCAGCATACCGATCCAGGGATGACACTTAAGCATAGAGACTTCGATCCCTTGAGATCGGGTCGCTACAAGATGGTATCAGAGCACATGTTGACTGTAGGACGCGACCCTAGAAAATGGAAAGCCATAGGATAAAAACCATATTTTACAACACTTTTATACCCCTGTTTTGGTCTCATACTTTTCCCTGCTTCACTACTAATTTCTCCTCTCTTTCAAACTGTAGATGTCGACCCCCATCGTTGAGTTTGCTCAGCCCGATGCAACCATGCCCTTTGGAAGACAACTCGTGGATATCACAGGACATCTGCGCATTGCCCTACCCAGCTTCACTGGTACCTTCACGGCCACTCTACCTGAGGAGATGTGCTGAAGGATTGACCTCCACATTCCAGGGTGAACTTTTGGAAATGCCATCAAGCCGATCGACTTCTACATAGAAGTAGGATCATGGGGCATTGGCAAAGGGATCGCTGCGCTCTTTGCACTTGGGCGCATCCGCCAGGACTACCGCGAGGATCTCAGGAAGACTAACTATGTCATGTACGCGCGCCGCAACTCGGATGGAGATGGACTCGTTACACTTATTGTTTCCACGTGATTTTTGTTTTACTTGGCCTTAGGCCACATTAATGTAATAAACACTCTTTGAGGATTCTCGATGTAATAAATATGTGATTGAACTCTGTTGTAAATCCTCAAGTACTGTGTGTGTCAGCATACCGATCCAGGGATGACACTTAAGCACAGAGACTTCGATCCCTTGAGATCGGGTCGCTACAGGAGGCCCAATTGAAGGAAGTAAATGGATCCTAACTTGTGAGATTGCAAGTTAGCAGCTAGAATAGCAATGTACATGTCCTTCATAGCATTGTGGTTCTCCTTGGATTTAGTATAAATATCGAAGTCACCATCCTCAACCTCAGGGACTCCTAAGATGGTAGCCCGCTCATCAACAATAGATTCATATCTTGCTCCTTCAATCATCTAGACAATCCTGCCATCTCCATAAAAATGAGCAGTGGGATAGAACTGCATGATCATCTAATCATTCCAAGCAGTGAACTCCTTCCCAACAAACTTGTCAAGTCCAATGCAGTGGAAGTTGTCTTGCACACATGGAAAATAGTCCTCATTTGCCTTGATATACTTCCAGTCAATATATCTCATGTCACTGACTGCAGGACTCTTGTCAAGTAAGATGGTCTCATAGAAGTCTTGCTTCTCCTTGGTATAAAACCTGTAGTCCACAACAGTCTTTATCCTTTGGGCATATGGATCAATGGCTCTCCATGCCCTCAGACCTGAATCCTTCCTCTTCTTCATATCCTCAGCAACTGGGTGGCTAGCATCATGTATAGGAAGATGAGGTCTAAGCTTCATCAAGACTGACATAGCATCATCAACATCATCATCATCTGCTTCTCTGAAAGTGGATGTCTTGTTCTTCTCAGCAGCAGGTATATCTCTGGTAGTCCTCTTGGACTTCTGTGCAACAGCTTTCTTGGATGCAGCCTTGGTGCTCTTAGAGGGGCCAGGCTTAGGCATAGCATAAGCCAAACGTTTCTTTGCCTTTTCCTTGGGAGGGGCCTTGACTACATGTTCCTCCTCCTCCTCCTCAATAGAAGCACCAACAACCTCCTCTGTATCCTCATACACAGAGGTAGGCCTGCCAATGACATGAATGATCCTCTTCCTGGCAGTTTTCTTCTCTCGTACCTTCTTAGGCAATGATTTCTTGGGGATCTCAACAGACATAGTGGTTCTGGCATTCTCATGTGCACTGAAAGTCTCTGGAGGTGCATAAATTTTGCTGACTACCCTCCCAGATGAGGTAGCCCCTGTAGCAGATTTCCTTGCAGCCTTCTCTTGCTTCTTAGCAAGAACCTCTTCTGGCACGAAATCAGAATCTTCTTCATCTGAGTTGAGCCTCTTCCTTGTCCTTGTTGCAGCCTTAGGCAACCCATGAGAACTGGGAGTTTCTGGATCTGAGAAAGAACTGGCCTCAGGACTAGTGCCTGAACTCATCTCAACATTCTGCTATCACATGATAACTGGGAGTTTCTGGATCAGATTCTCAAAGTTTACATTCTATCACATGAAAATCGGTACAGCCAAAGCAAAAATATCGGTGCTATCGAGACAGACTTTCTCCTACCCGAAACTTGGCACCCCTTTCGGTGAGACCTAAAGGAAGCACTCGGTTTCACCGAGAAAGTTCTCAGCAACATAGACAGACAAATCGGTGACACCAATTTGCTCACTTCGGTTCCACCGAGTTTCACCGGGCGAAAGGCAAACCCTAGAAAATCAAATGTTCTCTATCTAATGGAGATTTCGTTGGGAGGGAACGATCTTAAACAGTGGCTAGACTAGGAAAAGTTCCTAATGTGCATGAATCGGAAAGAGGAGCACGAGAGGGGGCCGAATCCATACCCTAACTTGGTGATGGATCCTCTACAACGGTGCCGATGGAGTAGAATACGTCGATGGCGGCGATTCCCAGCGGTGGAGGTGCTCGGGGAAGCAAGGAGATGACCGAGGGTCTTCAGAATGACAACTAGGGTTTTGGAGGCACGACGTTTAAAGAATGGATTTCAAAATGTTGGGGTCCACAGATTATATACCCATCACTGTCGGCGACACCGATTTGATATTTTCGGTGTCACCGAGTTTCACAACTGTCAGCTGACAGGGAAACTCGGTGTAACCAAGAATATGAAATCGGTAGTACCGAGATTGGAAAACCAGATCAACCATAGGCATTCGATGAGACCAAGATTTTTGAGTTGGTTCCACGGAGATGCACTTGGGAGGTTTTAATGGCCAGTCCCTTGTCGATACAGATCTCCGAGTGCTCCTCACAGAGAAAGATTGAAAAGTACTTGTTCAAATTTTGTGATGTAGCATGAATAGAATACGAGGTGAGAAAGCATAGATAGCTAAAGGAGTGGTCCTAGGCATTCTTGTATATCCAATTGACAAGTGAAAAATCAAAAGACAAATAGCAACAATTGGATATCCTCGAATGAATAAATAAATGCAGACCAACATGCTCACACATTAAGATGTCAAAGGAAAATATGCAAACGTGCACAAAAAAATTAGCATCTAACAAGCACTTTGGAGATGACGGAGTCATATATATATGAGTATATTGACTTAGGAGCCAAGTAAGAATACTTGATCATAGGTCATACTCATCGTTTAAGCACAAGTGGGGTCACCACTTTTACATAAAGCATTTAATGTCGTCACATTCTATGAGATGCTTTGACTCAAGTCTTAGAGTAAAGCTCCCCCTTGATGTGACACCCCCCATAGGAGGGATAAACTAACCTTGGGTTTTGTCGATGAAGACTTCATATAGGTGAAGTAGTGGTGGACGCTCAAAGTTGATGAAGATCATCAAGAGTTGGGAGCATCCTCATTGTTTCTTTACTCTTCTCACCTACATGGGTTAGTCCCAACATACAAGAGACAAATACAAGGATATCTATGGACATGGAGTGCAATGCATATATGATGATGTCCATTGATTTGTTGATTACCTTGTTCCTTGCTTACCTTTGAGGGAATGTATGACTCCTTGAACTATTGCATGATGTTGATGTTGATTGCAACTAGTTCTTGCCAATAATGAATATGAGTGGATTTCATTGGCGGAGTCACCCCTCAAGAACTTCTCTAGTTCTTGTTCTTGGGAACCCACATCAAGTTGATGGGGATCCTTGGTGTTGAAGTAGCACTTGTAGAAGTTGAGCTTGTAGTAGCCTTGGGAAACCACTTCACCAAAGCTTGGGATTCATCTTCATATGAGTTAATGTCCTCTTGAAGCTTGTTATTGCCCTTGAGCTTGGGGTCTTGTGGTGGAAGGTCATCTTGAGCCTTTGTTCCCTTGGGGAGAGTATTTTCGTACCTCTCCTTTTGAGGAACAAACTTGGAATTGGGGTATTGACCTTCTTCCCATTCAACTCCATTAGTGTTGAAGTAGCCAACACGATGATTCTTCCGGTATCCTTCGTGCTTGCGTACAATCTCCTCAAATTGTTTGCAACCTTCAAGACTCTTGTAGATACTTTTCTCTATAATCCCTTTCAAGAGTTCATTTTCTTTCTCAAGTGTAACTTGGATAAGAGAAGAGTTAGTGGGATCAAGAGAACTACTAGAAGCAATATCATTGGATTTATCATTTTTATTGCTACTAGTTGAAGTACCTTTCTTTCCTTTGTTATTAGCTTGCTCAGACTTAACTTGTGGCATGAACGTAGACAAGAGAAGTCATTTGGCTAGATAAGAGGAAGTCTTCTTTTGAAGATCGTCATTCATAGATTTAAGGAACTCATGCTCTTTCTCTAAATTGAGCTTCTCGAAGCGGAGCTTCTCATGTGTCCTTTCAAGCTCTCTATGATCTTGTAGAGTAGACTCACGAGCTAACTTAAGAGTATTTAGTTCTTGAGTTAGTCGTTCTATTTCCAACTTATCATCATCGCACGACTTATCTATACTAGTGTGAGTACTAGCAAGTTCATCTTGACTAACATTACTAGATTTGTCAAATAGCAAGACATCTTCAATTAACAAGTCATCTTTATCACTATTGAAATCAAGATACTCGGGGTGTGATACCTTGGGGCCTTTAGCCATGAAGCAACATCCACTCCCTTCATTTGATGAATCAAATATGTCCTAGGAGTTAGTTGTCACTAGTGCAAGTCCGGCAACACCTTCATCTTGACTATACTCGGATTTGGAGTGATAGCTTCTCTCGGAGTGGTTGTCGAATTTGGAGCCGGAAACCCATTCACCAACATGAGAATGGTGTTTTCTTCTTAGTAGCTCTTGGTGTACTTGTCCTTCTTCATCGAGTCCCTACTTCTCTTTGAGGGTCTTCGTTCATAACGATCATCCCTACTCCTCTCTCTTCAAGGTGATTCATCTATTGAGCTTCGTCTTCTTGGTGTCTCTTCTTTCCCTTTGTAAGGAGCCATGCACTCATTGGATTAGTGTCCGGGCTTCCCACAATTGTAGCATTTTCGGTCACGACTTGATGAATGCTTCTCTTCATATCTTGAGTTGGAGCTTTGATCTTTGCTTCTATTCTTATAGAACTTGTTGAATTTCTTGACCATGAGTCTTATCTCTTCATTTGTGACAAGGTTGTCGCTTGAGGTATCGGGAGCATCAATTTGTAAGCACCACTAGACTTGTGGTGAAGCTCTTCCTTGTCTTTGAGTGTCATCTTATGAGCAACAATCCTACCAATCACTTCCGTTGGCTTGAGATCTTTGTAGTCGGGCATCATTTGGATCAATGTGCATACGGTTTCATATCAAGCATCCAAAGCTCGAAGTATCTTCTTGATGATGAACTTGTTTGTCATTTCTTTGCTTCCTAAGCCGGCAATCTCATTGGTGTTGAGAGCTATCCTAGAGTACATCTCAGCGACTCCTTCACCATCCTTCATCTTGAACTTGTCAAGTTGACTTTGAAGAACATCCAACTTGGATTCTCTTACAAATTTTGTACTTCATGCATATCAATAAAAGTGTCAAAAATCTCTTTTGCATTCTCAAGACGACTGATTTTGTAGAATTCTTCGGGGCATAGGCAGTTGAAGAGAATGTCACATGCTTAAGCATTGAGTTGCAACATCTTCAATTCATCCGCAATCGCTTCGCGATCGGGTTTCCTTCCTTCTACAACGAATTCACCTTGCATTCCAACACGAACAACTTCCTAGACGACGGGGTTATGACCAAGCAAATGCATTTTCATTTTGTGTCTCCAACTAGCAAAATTTGTGCCATCAAAGTACGGACCTCTACGGTGATAATTTCCCTCACTAGGCGCCATACTCTCCTAGGTTGCGAGACCAATGCAATGGAGACCAATGCTCTGATACCACTTCTTGGATCGAAAGTAGTACTAGAGGGGGGGGGGGTGATTAGACTACTTGACCAAATAAAAATCTACTTTTTACAACTTTAATTCTTGGCAGATTTTAGCATTCATAGTATGTCAAGTACACCCTATACATGCATGTCTAAGAGTATAATAGCGGAAAGTAAAGGCAAGCATGTAAGTAAAGACAGGTTAGGAAGAGCAAACACAATTTGTGACACGATGATTTTTCCCGTGGTTCCGATAGGTGTTGCTATCGTACGTCCACGTTCATGGAGTCTTCAACCCACAGAGGGTAACGGTCGCGAGAGTCCACGGAGGACTCTACCCACGAAGGGTTCCATGAAGAAGCAACCTTGACTATACCATGACGGCCTATGTCCACAGAGGACTAGTCTAACTCGGGGTAGATCTTCAGGAAGTAGGCGATTTCCTTGCCCTTACAAACTTCTTGGTTCACTCCACAACACGAAGTAGGAGGCTCCCAAGTGACACCTAACCAGTCTAGGAGGCACCAACCTCCAAAAGGTAATAGGCTCGATAGTGTCGATGAACTCCTTGCTCTTGTGCTTCAAGATGATAGACTCCTCAATACACAATCACTCTCTCATAGATTTGGCTTGGTAGAAGCGGTTGATTGGGTGGAAAGCAACTTGGGGAGGCTAGAGATCAAAATTTATATGGTTGGAATGGAATGTCATGATCTCAACACATAAGTACGTGGCTCTCTCTCAGAAAATCAGTAGGTATGAGTGGGGAACTGTTTTGAGTGCTTCACTTGTGAGTGAGTGGTGGTGGAGGGGTATATATAGGCATCTCCAAAAATCCAACCGTTACACCTAATAAGTTAGACTCGGTGGAACCGATGTGTGAATCTCGGTTGTACCGAGTTGCCTCAAAGGTAGCAACTTTTGAATCTCGATGAGACCGATACATAAAACTTGGTTGCACCAATAAGGTGACCAACAGTCAGATTGCCGATCTCGGTGATGCCGATTCACAAAACTCGGAGGGACCGAATTTGTAAACTTGCATAACAGGAAGTTGGCAACCTAAACCCGGTGGCACCGAAGCAGAATCCGTTGCACCAAAAATCTAGGATTTGGCTGAGTCTGTCTGAGGTTTAGAATCGCTGGCACCGAGTGGAATGTGTTGTTTGCACCGATTTTGAGTATTTGGCTTTGGACAGACTTTTGTGGAAGAGCTTGTGGGTGTATGTGGTGACTATCACTTGTGCACGTATAAGCATTTTGTTCACCAACAAGACCTTACCTCCTTTTAATAGTATTGGCTTTCCTATGGACTCAAAGTGATTTCTCACAAAAGGTAAAATGTAGAGTCCTTTGCTTGAAGCTTTGCCAATCTATTTCCTTGCATCTTGGGGTATTCCACAAACCTTTTGCCAACCCATCATTGAACTTTTCCTGAAATATGTTTAGTGGAAAACATTAATTCAATGACATATATGTTGTTATTAATTACCAAAACCACCAAGGGAGCAAATGTGCTTTCATTATGCCATTTTTCTTGATACCCATTCTGTTCTTCTTTCTTGTTGATGTGTTCCAATATCCCCATGACATGATCACCTATGTCTGGCGAGACGATGAGAAATATTGTCACACCGAGAGGGACCTAAGAATATCTCTCCATCGACAAAGGAGCAAATCCCACTCTCGAGCTATCTAGTTCTTTGTCAAACTTTCTGACGAACCTGTAAGTTGTCGTTATGATCACCTAGTTGCACATGACGTTTGAGCAAGAGTAAAGCTCATCGTACGGTAAGAAGTGACTACGATGCTCTCATGGTTTGGAGAACATAAAACACATGCTAATACTCCGTGTTATAACAATTGATCTTAGACGATATTATCTCGAAGTATAACAAATAAGTTATGTTGATTCAATATGACTGTTCTTCTAACATCATGCTCTCAATGCTGTTTTAGGACTATCTTTATGCCAAACGATATCCTATGATTTGGAAAAGATGATCACTAACAATACTTGAGCAAGTCTTAGATGCAAGACTGTGAACCTTTTGTTTTATCGTTTATCATTCCACACATGCATACGAGTTTCTAGGGCATATTTCCAATAGATGTTAGAAATGTTATCAAGGAAAGGATTATGGATTTCATCTCTTTTTATTTACACTTACCAAGGCATTTTTAAAAATTTACTTGTCTAAGGTATTTTCGCTTCTCCTTGAATGTATTAATTTGTTATGTGCTTATCACTTTAGAGATAGTGTGTGTGTGCGTGTGCGTGTGCGTGTGCGTGTGTCTATGTGTTGAAATTATTTTGTACCGTTGTATTGTGATATGAGTTGCTCCTACTCACACAGTGTGCATGTTGCATGTATGGATATAACATGCATGTTGTGCCGTAGGAGGATCTCAGAATCCTTACTATGCTAGCAGGTTGTCCACATTTTTATTGTCTCGGTTTCGTGGTTCGACATGCTCTCACCGACTGGAGTGTCCTGTTGACTACCATCAGATTGATAGGGTCACCTAATTGGATAACAATCAGAGATGCTTATGTGCAAGAAAGCTAAATGTATTTCGTCTCGCCCACAGCCCAATCTTAATTTCCCCCACCACGCCATGGACAAGAGTGTACATAGGACTCGTTAGAGTTCTTACCACTTGTGAAGGGAGGATTCTAGGTAGAAGGGATGATCATGTTATTCCCGCGACGTTGTCACACCTTGTTAGGGGTTGTTCTTACCTGCCATGTTGACCGGAGTGATGAAGGCTGCTGGAACAGTACAACGATAGTGGACCTTGTAGTGGAATCTTGTTGGAAGGTATCCTTTTGCTGAACTTAGAGCTGAATGACCACATGGGGTATGTAATTAGGGCACATGTGCAAGTAATTAAGGATGGGTGTTCGAGCTGCTCCACAGCTTAATTAAGGTTGTGGCGTCGCTTTTCTCTTGAATCGAAATAGAGACTCCTTAGGAGAAATCAGTGACCATGGGATATCTTAGACGGAATAAATGGAGTGGGTGCCAAGTGGAAGCCAAAATTTGTTGTACTCATGCGTTGGAAAATCCCACCGTTCATTGGTTGCGGGAGTTGTCTATTGATCACCCCTCAAAATTCCAGCTCGATCCGGCCGTCCAAACTTTGGGAAATGTCCGATGAGTAAAGAAAATTATGGATCTATTTTCTCCCTAAAATTGAATCCGACCCGAGTTCGTCTTTTTCATGAACTGGTTGTTTGACATCGTGTTTGGAGGAAATTTTCTCATCACCTTGGTGAGCCCTCCAAGAATTCAATATCGCGAAGGCCAAATAATCCTCAAGAGAACCTTGTCGCCACATGGATTGCACGGTTCGGGCGCGCTGGCGTCACTGTGTGGTCGCTTCATCAAGCCGGCATTGACCGTGTCACAAACTCCGACCCGCGCCAACATCGTCGCGCCATCACTGAATCAAGCTCACGTCCACCATGCCGACCTGCTTCGACATGTCGACTGGCATGGGGGCTCTAGCGTCACCTTACCAACCTGCTCGGTCACCTCGGCTAGAACTGGGGCTTCATCATTTCCTCATCAACCTACTCCGGGGACTTCGACATCACCAGCTGATCACAATCATGCTGCATCGCCACTTCGTCAAGACGAGCTTCTCGCTCGGTCACCTCGAGACCGGTTTGGGGGCTGGGACCTCGACCGGCCTCAGGCTCGGCCCATGTCATCAACACCGAGCACATTAATCTTCTGCCAAACTATGTAGCCATCAAACATATACTGAGCTTTCTATTAATGCATTGACTGTTGAACCATTGTAATTAGGATATGTACTCATGGATGTGAAACCATATTTCATAATTACAATTTTGAAATTTCTAATTCAAATAATAAATTAATGAAATTAAGCTATTAGGTAATAAATTATAGTGCACACAGTTAGAACGGATAAACCGTGTGTGATGATGTCATATTTTACACACGATTGTTTGTAGAATTGTGTGGTTATCAGCTTTACAACACATGGTCACATATTTTGTGCGTGTGGGATGTGCGCAATGTCAAACACATTTGCACATCGTAAGTGTGTGCGATTGGCGGCAATACGACAAACGGTTCCAAACCTGTGTGCGTTTGTAATGTAGGATGATAAGAAGACGGTTGACATACGAACCATGTGTGTGATTGGAATAACTATCGCACATGATCATTAAATTGACACGTTGGCGATAGTAGAGCCACTGCCCATAGTTTGAAGTTTTTGACTGTGTGTCATAATGTACCTATCATAAATAGGTCATGGGATTAAATGTTTATGGTATCCATATTTCACACACAAATATATCTGCATCATCATCTCGGATGCGTGGTCGATCACAAACGTAACGTCAAAGTGTAACGTGTGGGATAGGCTACGACTTCGCAAACGATTACTTTACGCGAATCGTCGACAGGCGCTTGGCCCATTGCAGACTATGTTTCGGTGTTGTGTGGGATGGACCCCCTATCACCAACACAGGCAAGACGACGGTTTGAAACTGCATCGGAAAGGTGTTAAAAATGTTTGTATAGGACCTAACAGTACCAGTGTAATATGAATAAACTCATGCATTTTCTCCTTAATGGTAGTAATACAATACGTGTCTTGACCTCTTCTGTCACGAGGATAGAACACCACAAGATTAAACCCATCACAACGAACCACTCCCATTACAGATAAATCAATCTAGTTGGGAAAACCAAACCGATAGATCAGAGAGAAATACAAAGTCATAAAAATCATGCATGAAAGAATTCAGAGAATACACATGTGGACATGATGTATTCCAGAAAGTTATGCATTATAAACGGTTTGCAACACTAGGAAGAGCACCTTTTAACTTGATATTTTTGTGAGAGATCACCCTAATAATTGTCTACTATGCAATCAAGGGTGCAAACAACAAAGGGATAAACATCTCAAGAAGTTCATAAAATCGTGATATGGTATAGGCCTGGACGTCAGGGACGATAGTTCAGGATGATACTTCAGTTGCCGCCATGATCTCCTATGCCGGGTGAAGCCTCCTTGCTCCAAGGTCCTCCATAGGTGACCTTCACGTCTGTATATAATAAAATAACAAATTTGACACACAAGTCATTAAAGTTTCAATCCTTTGGCTCCAGCCATCAAGTCATACTGTGACGGGGTTCACTCAATGTTACATCATATAACCATCTCATACGTAAATAAATTATCATGATGAAGGCTATACCACATCACACGCAATCCTGCAAAACCAAGTTAAACGTCCTCTAATCTGTTTGGCAAATTTTAATTACGTGGTTTCTAGGGCTTAGAAATAAGAGTAGCTACCTACGTCCACCATTAAGCCGATAATCCTAGTTGGTAGATTAAGTTTCGTGGTGTGTGTGAGGGAAGAGACTTAATTAAAAATCTCTAGCCCCATACTAAAGTTCGTCAATACGCCTGACCCACTAGAAGATCAATCATCTTCATTCGTGCTTTTGCGTATGTGAAGGTTCACTATTCTTGACTGTGATGAGGTCCAAAGAACTGTTAGCAGATCGTCGACACCTAGAGCCGATCAATTGCCAGAACTTTGTACAAAGCCACATCATGTCGTCAATGAATCGAAATGAAGCAACACTCAAGGGAAGCATAGCAAGAACATCAAACCCTGACAACCACATGTGATCTAGATCGCAACCTTTATCTACTCTTAGAAGCGCTCACGATGCCACTATTGGGTAACGTTGTAGGAAACAAAAAAAATCCTATTGTCAACTTGGAACACTATGAAGATACAATAACGGTTGGGATCATGATCATTACCGTCACTGATTAGCAACATAAGAAGAGTGTAAAGATGACGACCGAGCTTGGATTCCCCCTAGCCGTAGATGAATGATCCCTCGAACGAACAGCGAAATCATGACCTCTCTACTTGGTTGCAAGCGTACAGTCTTCACAATCTGACAGCGCTTTGTCATCTAGAGCTAATCGTCTCCGAAGAATTAAAGGGAGGCGATTAGAACCATACTAGGCTTTTAATTATGAGGACTAGATGAACTAGGCCTAGATCTAATTAGTCAACTAGTACCAACTAGAACTAGAACAAGAGAACGAGAGGAGGCTCCTAAACTTGTGTGTGTTGAAAAAGGGCCAATACCTCAAGTATATATAGTTGGGAGGAGAGGAAGGGGTGCCACAAGGGGAAGGGAAAGTCCATCCCCTTGTCCTACCAAGGAGGAGGAGGAATCCTCCTCCAATTCGGCCTCCCTCTCCCCTTTCCATCGGGAGAAGGGCGCCACCTCCACTTGGGCCCAAGTGGCCCAAGTGGTCTTCCACCACTTGGCCTTTTTAGGCCTGTTGATATTTCATTAAATATAAAATTGTTCTAAATAATTTTAGACCATTTATATATAATTTAATATCTCCAGAAATATTTTCCTCTTATATGTATTTATCGGCAATACATGATATTATTCGATATTCACCAAAAACCTTCTGGTGACCCCGAAACGCTTAGGAATCCTCTCGGAGCTATTCAGACTATGACTGAAACAATTATAGAAATAAATCCTTGATACTATCGACCTACTAATACTCAACAATTCATGATTACCTTAAGCTTGTGACCTCGTAGGTTCGGTAACTCGTAGACATGAACGAAACTCCTTCGTCCAATGATTGATACCAGAACCGTGGACGTTCATATCAATCCCTATGAGTACATGAATTCTATTCGAGTGAACCATCGATTAAGATGTGACATTACCTATGCTTCATGATAGTTTACAAGACCCGAAAATGATCGGTATCCTCTCGAGTCAACCGCATGCTCGTTATACCATTTTTCTCGTTACCGGTTTTGTTCTTCTTCCTCGTTGATGTGTTCCAGCATCCTCATGACATGGTCACGTGTGTCTTGCGAGACAATGATTGATATTGTCACACCGAGAGGGACTTAAGTATATCTCTCCATCGACAGAGGAGCAAATCCTACTCTCGAGCTATCTAGTTCCCTGTCAAACTTTCTGACGAACCTATAAGTTGTCGTTATGATCACCTAGTTGCATATGATGTTTGAGCAACCCTAAAGCTCATCGTACGATAAGAAGTGACTACGATACTCTCATGGTCTAGGGAACTTAAAATACATGCTAACACTTTGTGTTATAACAATTGATCCCATACGATATTATCTCAAAGTATAACAAATAAGTTATGTCGATTAAATATGATCGTTCTTCTAACATCATACTGTCAATGTTGTTGTACGACTATTGTTATGCCAAACGATATCCTAAGATCCGGAAAACATGATCACTAACAGCACTTGAGCAAGTCTCAGAGGCAAGGA
This sequence comes from Hordeum marinum, assembly GCA_022496015.1. NCBI lineage: Eukaryota > Viridiplantae > Streptophyta > Magnoliopsida > Poales > Poaceae > Hordeum > Hordeum marinum. The sequence goes on from CM039672.1 coordinate 117,681,821, forward strand.
TGGGAACCTTTTGTTTTATCGTTTATCATTCCACACGTGCATATGAGTTTTCCACCGAATCACATATTCTAGAATCATATCAGTTAGAAAAGATAATATAAATTCTTAATTATGAAATGGAAATATAATAATACAAAAATTATCGCCTCAAGGGCATATTTCCAAAAGATGTTAGCAATGGTTATCCAGGGAAGGATTATGGATTTCATATATTTTTCTTTACCCTTATCAAGGCAATTTTAAAAAATTACATTATGTAAGGTATTTTCGCTGTTGTTGGGAGAGCTGCAACTTGGTCATAAGATCCTTGAATGTATTAAATTGTTACATGCTTCTATTTTCAGAGATAGTGTGTGTGTGTGCTGAAATTATTTTGTAACGTTGTATTGTGATATCAGTTGCTTCTACTCGCACAGTGTGCATGTTGCATGTATGGATATAACATGCATGTTGTGTGGTAGGGGGATCTCGGAATCCTTACTATGCTAGCAGGATGTCCAGATTTGTATTGTCTCAATTTCGGGGTTCGACATGCTCTTACCGACTGGAGTGTCTTGTTGACTACCACCAGATTGATAGGGTCACCCAATTGGATAACAATGAGAGATGCTCATGTGCAAGAAAGCCAAATGTATTTCGTCTCGCTCGCATCCCAATCTGAATTTTTCTCCACCACGCCATGGACAAGAGTGTACATAGGACTAGTTAGAAGTCTTACCGCTTGTGAAGGGACGAGGCCAGGTAGAAGGGATGATCATGTCATTCCGGCAATGTCGTCACACCTCATTAGGGGTAGTTCTTACCAGCCAATGTTGACCGGTGCGATGAAGGTTGCTGGAACAGTACAACGACAGTGGACCTTGTAGTGGAATCATGTTGGAAGGTATCCTTTTGCCGAACTTAGAGGTGAATGACCACATGGGGTATGTAATTAGGCCACATGTGCAAGTAATTGAGGATGGGTGTTCGAGATGCTCCAAAGCTTAATTAAGGTTGTGTCATTGCTTTTTTCTTGAATCAGAATAGAGACTCCTTAGGATAAATCAGTGACCATGGGATATCTTAGAGGGAATGAGTGGAGTGGTGCCAAGTGGAAGCCAAAATTTCTTGTACTCATCCATTGGAAAATCCCATCGTTCATCGGCCGTGGGATTTCTCTACTGATCACCCCTCCAAATTCCAGCTTGATCCGACTGTCCAAACTCAGGAAAACATCCGATGAGCACTACAAATTTTTGATCTATTTTGTGCGTTAAAACGAATCTGACCCGAGTTCGTCTTTTTCTTGAATTGGTTGTCTTACGTCCTTTTTGGAGGAAATATCTCATTATCTCGGTGAGCCATCCAAAAATTCGGCATCGCGAGGGCCAAATAACCATCACTAGAACCTCGTCGCCACACAAATTGCACAGGTCGAGCGCGCTGGGTCGCTATGCTGTCACTTCATCATGCTGGCATTTACCGCGTCACAATCTCCAACCTCTGTCAGCATCGCTGCGTCGTCGCTTCTTCAAGATGACGTCCACCACGCCGACCTTCTTCGACACATCGGTTTGCTTGGGGGCCCTAGCGTCACCTTACCGACTTGCTCTATCACCTCGGCTAGACCGGGGGCTTCACCATCTCCTCATTAACCTGTTTCGGGAACTTCAACATCACGAGGTGACCAACTTCACCATGTTATCTAGATCAGGGGCTTTGCTATGCACAACAACTGCGTTACATTGCCACTTCGTCAAGCCGAGCTTCTCGCTCGGTTACCTCGGGACCGGCTTAATGGATGGGACCTCGACCCGCCTCAGACTATGCCCATGTCATCAACACCGAGCACATTAATGTTCTGCCAAACTATGTAGCCATCAAACATATACTGAACTTTTGTTTTATGCATTGGCCGTTAAACCATTCTAATTAGCGTACAAATTGATAGATGTGAAATCTATATTTCATAATTACAATTTTAAAATTTCTAATTCGAATAATAAATTAACGAAAATAAGCTATTGAATAATAAATTACAGTGCAGACAGTTTGCACGAATAAACCATGTGCGATGATGTCATATTTTACACATGATTATTTGTAGAATAACATGTCTGATTATCAGCTTTACACCACATGGTCGTATATTTTGCGCTCGTGGGATGTGCGCAATGTCACACACGTTTGCACATCGTAAGCGTGTGTGATTGGCGAAAATACCCCAAACGGTTCCAAATCTGCATGCGTGCATAATGTAGGATGATAAGAAGACGGTTGACATACGAACTGCATGTGTGATCGGAATAACTATCACACACGATTATTAAATTGGCACGTTGACGATAGTAGAGCTACCGCACATAGTTTGATGTTTCCGACTGTGTGTCATAATGTACCTATCACGAACAGGTCGTGGGATTAAATGTTTGTGATATCCATATTTCACACACAAATATATCTGCATCATCGTCTCAGATGTGTGCTCGATCACAAACGTAAGGTCAAAATGTAACGTGTGGGATAGGCTAAGACTTTGCATATGATTACTTTAGGCAAATCGTTAGTAGGCGCCTGGCCCATCGCAGACGATGTTTCGATGTTGTGTGGGATGGACCCCCTCCCCTATCACCAACACAGGCAAGGCAACGGTTTGGAACTGTGTCGCCAAAAGAGGTTAAAACTGTTTGTATAGGACCTAACAGTACCAGTGTAATCTGAATAAATCCCATCGTTTTCCTCTTAATGCTAGTAATACAATACATGTCTTGACCCCTTCTGTCACAAGGATAGAGCATTGCAAGATTAAACCCATCACAACACACCACTCCCTCTAAAGATAAATCAATCTAGTTGGCCAAACCAAATCGATAGATCAGAGAGAAATACGAAGCTATAACAATCATGCATAAAAGAATTCAGAGAATACTCAATTAATATTGATGAATAATATGACCGTAAACCCACAATTCATCGGATCCCAAGAAACACACCGCAAAGGAGATTACATCGAATAGAACACCGCAGAAATTGCGATGAACTTTGTATTGCAGGTCATACAGGGAGAGAGAGCCATCTAGGTACTAGCTATGGACGCACAGGTCTGTGGTGAACTACTCACACATAATCATGGGAGCAACAAGGTTGATGTAGAGGCCCTTCGTGATTGATCCCCCCTCCGACAGAGTACTGGAACATGAATCCAGATGGTATATGGCACAACAGATACTTGCGGCGGCCAAAAAGGGTTTCAAGTGCTCTCTGTTGATTTCCAGATTTTAGAGAATATATAGAGGCGGAGGTAGGTCAACCTGAGCCATGAGGTGGTCCCAAGGAAAGCCCCCCTGGGGCACACTCTCTTGCCTTGGCACCGCCTCGTGCAGCCTCTATAATCCCTCCGAAGCTTCCAGGTCTTCTTTTTGTCTAGAAAAAATCATCAAAAGTTTCGGGTCGTTTGGACGTCGTTTGCTACTGGTTTCCTGAAAGGCCAAAACAAGCAGATAATAGCAGCTAGCACTGGGCACTAGTTTAATATGTTAGTTCACTAAAATGATATAAAAATAGCATATAAAGTATCCTAGCATGATAATATTCATGGAACAATAAAAAATTATTGATACGTTGGAGACATATCAACGAACGAGTGCGCGTGTCCGCCGCGTGGGCCGCCTTCCCAAAATACTGCCGAGGCCCAACTCCACCCATGTCCGAGCCTCCTGGAGGCATGCCTCACGCCACGCCAGGCCTAAAGGCCTAGCCGCAACTACGCCAAATCACCGATGCCAACCGAACACCTAGCCAACCCTCTCGTCTGCCAGGTGAGCACCGCCCACCTATCTTGCGCCATGTGCGCCACACTCCTACCCTACGCAAACTACCCAATCTGTCATGTTAGCAAATTCGGACCATCTAATATTTTTTCTCGTCCGATGAATTTATCAATTTATAGAAAAAAATGCAGTTTTATAGTTTGGTCTCTATAGATCATGCATCTAATAAATTTTCACCCATGCATTAGAATTAAACAATTTATATATGTAAGATGTTCATAATTTTGTGTAGATTAAGAATACCAACTTTACCTCTTGATAAAAATGTGTAAAATTGTTGTTTGCATCAATTTGCACAAATACCATGCTAAGACGGTTTATTTCATATCTAAATAATCATCGCTCGAAAAACGTGTAGAATATTAGGGTGTACTTACTTTGCATGTTTAACAACATTGATGTTTAGGACAGAACAATACCAATTTCGAAAATAATATATTGGGATTTTCCGGAATTGTTATGTGTTGTTTCCGACCTCCATTTAAAATGCCTAGATAGATAGTTTTGTTATGGCTCATCTCTTGCCATGTTAACAACATTTAATATTGTCGTATACATAAATGGGAGTGAACTAAATATTTGAATGTGGAGTTTTTTTGATATGCAATTCACTGCATATTGTGCTTCACCTAATATGCATTATTTGATTGTTAAACATTTCCATGTCATGCATATTTCAAACGAACACACATCATACTTGGTTGTGCATCATGCTATGGTTATACTTGTTTTGTTTACTGTGTGTTGTTTTCTACTTTCTAGTTTCACTTCTTCTCGCTAGAGTTCTGATAATGTCTTGAGGTGTGAGGATTCGTTTGACTACGCTTGTTCGACTACGTCATGGATTCTTCTTCTTCCAAGTGGGGTTACATGCAAGATGATCATTACCCAGGATACCATTAGTATCATTGCTATGTTAGTTGTCTCGATTCTATTGGTATGTCTCGCCACCTACCACTTATTTTTCAAGCCTTCCAAAATACCATGATAAACCTCTAACCCTTCACATCCTAGTAAATCGTTATTTGGCAAAGTTACCGCTTGCTCAGCCCTTCTTATAGCTTTGCTACTTGCAGGTGCAGGTGGATCCATGTGATAACATGGATATATTGGGATATCACATTATTCTTGCTTTTTAATTAATGCATCTATACACTTGGTAAAGGGTGGAAGGCTTGGTCTTTTGCTGTTCCACTCTTGCCGCCCTAGATTCCGTTATACCAGTGTTACTTTCCTTGATGAGCGATTCTAACACATGTGGGGTATTATGGGCCCCCCTGATCATTCATTTTAGGATAAAACTCTTCCGGCAAGGACTGACATTGGTGCTACACTTTCTTAACTAATAAAACTTTCATCGGGTCTTTCCGGACCTCGTGGATGATTAATCAACAATCTCGGGCAGTGCTCCTCATGAGTGTTGGTCCAAAAAGGACTGCCTGCGGGGCCGCCCCAGGGAAACTTGAGGATTGGTTTAACTTGTAGCTAGTCCCATCTGGTAGTGCCCTGAGAACAAGATACATGCAGCTTCTATGGGGATCTGGCCTGTCGTGCGGTCTTGCTCGATTTGCTTTACCTTTGATGAGTGTCTTGTCCACCGGGATTCCTTATCGTAAGCATCGTGTTTTTAGAGTGTTAGTTTTTTTGATCGGATGTGTGTGCTCATTTATAATGGACTACTTGGAGCACCCTTGCAGTGTTAAATCTTTCGGAAAGCTGTACCACGGTTATGCGGCGACTTGGAAATTTATAATATCCGGTTGTAGAAAAACTTGACACTAAATCTAATTAAAAATACACCAACCGTGTGCGTAACCACGACTGTCTCTTCTTGTGAGGTTTGAACCAAGTAGAGAACACGGTGGGGTTATGTTTGACTCGTAAGTAGGTGTTCAGGATCACTTCTTGATCATTACTAGCTCATGCCCGTTAATGCATAGATCACTCTTCTTATTCTTGTACTCGTAAGTTAGCTAGATAAAATGCTTAGTGCTGCTGTGATAACCCACAAGTATAGGGGGTCAACCGTAGTCCTTTCGATAAGTATGAGTGTCGAACCCAACGAGGAGTAGAAGGAAATGACAAGCGGTGTTCAGCAAGGTAATTTCTGCAAGCACTGAAATTTTTGGTAATAGGCAGTTTGATAGCAAGATAATTAGTAACGAGCAAGTAATGATAACGGTAAAGAAAGTGTATTAAGGTAGACCAATCCTTTTATGGCGAATGACATGCCAAAATGATCTCTTATAATAAGCAAAGTGTTCTTGAGGGTACACGGGAATTTTATCTAGTCACTTTCATCATGTTGGTTTGATTCGTGTTCGCTACTTTGATGATTTGATATGTGGGTGGACTGGTGCTTGGGTGATGTTCTTACTTGAACAAACCTCCCACTTATGATTACCCCTTCGCAAGCATCCACAACTATGAGAAAAGTATTAAGATGATATCTAACCATAGTGTCATGGTTTTTTCATGGCAGATGTCCTCGTGCAAGGACTTTGGTGTGAGGCCACTGCCGCTGGGTGGCGACTCAAAGAGATCGAACAAGAACGGGAGGCGAGTTTACCCAGGTTCGGCCCCTCCGATGAAGGTAATAGCCTACGTCATGCTTTGTGTATATATTAATGGAGATCTCAATTACAAGGATGTGGAATCGCTAACCTAGCTTTCGAGGGTGTCTAACTTGAGTCTTTCGGTCCTAGGGGCTTGGCTTTATATATAGGTCAAGACCCTAGGGTTTACAATAGAATCCGAGCCATAACATGACTCGTAACCTATCATATCTCTAACACGCCTAGTCTCTCAAGCAAGGAGACACCCGACATCTTCTGCCCTGTGGGCCTTGAGTCGTCGTCTCTCGGTGCTTGGGCCGCCCGACGGCTTACTTAGTAACCGCCTTGATCGTTTTGTTTTCCTTGACATGGCCCATCTTGAGTATGTCTCCGAAGCCTCCGATAGACTAACACGGCCCAATAGGGCGGGTTACACCACGGGGTTATATCCCCAACATTAGGCCCTAGATTGATTTGAATTTATTCATGTCAATTCCTCCTGTCCTTCCTGGGCGGCTTATCACCTGCTTGCATCCATGCTCTCATGGACTCCGAAGTGTCGGCTCACAGTATCTCCAAACTTTGTTGTTTTTCCAATGCTTGGATATTAATGGCGTCATATGCCAGAAATTTAAGGAGCTAGTGGTCACATCACGGTGAATCGAAAGGTTTCAACATTTCCCGAAAATCGAGGCGTCGTTGCTTCCTGAAATTTACTATGCCGCCTTGATTTTTGCGCCTGTTGGTTCCCCTTTTGAGTTCTTCCTTATTAAATACTCATAGGATGGCCCCTCCTTTCACTTTCACCCCGCCCTTCTCGCTTCTTCTTCCTCACACTCGAGAGCTTTGCTATGCCAGAGCCACTGCCTGTCCGTCAACGGAGACCACCTTCAGGACCACAGCAACGCTGTGCTTTCATCGAGATCAAGCCGCTCATCCAACTGTTTGTATCCTTGGGCCATGGTTTCTTCTTTTAGGTAAATTCTTCTCCTCTTTTAGATCCGCAATAGTTCGTAAGTGTTCTTCATGTTTTAGCGAGTTCTTCTCCTATTCATCGACATTGCCTGTTTGTGTGCAAATTCCATGATTTGTACCGTAAAAGAGAGTGGTTTGGGCAGCACATTCATTTTTTAATAACATCTTTGAGCCCATCTTTAGAATCTGCACACTAAACCACCACCGCTCCCAGGTCTTGTACTAGGGTTAGAGAATATTTTCTTTTTTTGAATCTTTTGTAGATCTACAATTGCAGCCAATTCGGTAAAAACTTGTTTCCCCCTGCACTTAGTAAAACTAGATGTCATGTTCTTCAGAATGAGCCGCCCTTATTCTTGCCGGCTTAGTAGTTGTAACTCGCCATGCTTTAAATTGTTGAACCAAAAATATGCTCCTTCTCACGAGGTGACTTATCCATTCGTAAATGATGAGAATCTCTTCCTTAGTCATGTACTTAAAACGCCCCTTTTATTATATTCAAGTAATCCATCATGTCAAAAACCACCTCCTGCAACTGGGAGGCTTCTCAAGTCTCTGAACCCATTCTTCAAGACTACCAAAGTCAAGGATTTTTGCCGCCTAAAGAATTAATTGGCTAGAGGGCTGCCCTTGGAGAAGAAATCCCTAAGCCGGAAGATGGAGAAGTGGATGTTTCTTTGATCATCTTATCAAGGGGTTTCTCCCCTCCCGGGTTAAAATTCTTTTGGGATGTCTTGCATTTATTCAATCTTCATCCTCAAGATCTGGCTCCCAATTATGTATCAAATCTCTGCCAGTTCCGAGTGCTCTGTGAGATGTATCTATAGATAGAACCCTCTGTCTCCCTTTTTAGGGAGTTTTTCTATTTAAATTGCCAAACTGAATGGCCCCGGTCACGAGCTTGGCGGGATCTCAATCCAGAGGAGGAGAGACGTTGTTTTCCCTGTCTCTGCTCTGCCAAGCCACCCAAAGGGGTGGAATAAGACTTGGTTTTATCACCAAAACACGACCCCGACTGATGAGAATCCCTTGCCGGATTATAGGCTGTCGGTGCACTAGGACATGGGTAGCCAGTGCCCCTGACTTATGCATAGGCAGTAGTAGTAGAACTCATCAGCACAAGTGCAAACTAAGCAAGCATTCAGGACCAAACTCGGGCAAGAGCAACCTACAACAGGCCAAACAACGTTGACAATATCAATGCAATATCTTAAGACAGACCCGGAGCACGCCAAGCACGTCCCCCATACCTGCCGAGGACCGATGCACATGCACCTTGATGAAGACCCGGCAAGCCATCCCCTGGCAAGCGTGAGCCGATCGGCCACCACTCCACCGCATCGCAACACTAGTCACTTTTCGACATGGTGTCGAGCTCCCAGGTGGCTAAGTGGCTCTCAATAAGCATGTGGCGACATGCTTGAAGACAGATTATGCCCCTTGACAAACGTCCAGAGGCATGTCAAGCTATGGTGCAATAGTTAGCTAGAGCGGTGGTAGAAGCTTGCCGGGGATGCACCCCCGCACGCCACCTAGACTGCATTTATGACATTTTGTCCTAAGTGCCAGAGTTAGGTATGGTAGCGCTATTAGCTATGTAATCATCAGACAATGTCTGTTTTGTCATCGTGGTTTCCACTTGAGCTATAAAAGGAGGCCCAAGAAAGCCTAGCTAAAGGTTCAGACCTTTGGAAACTTGTACTCACGCAGTAGCTCCCCTAAAGGCAACCCCTTGCCGGGCCTGAGCGCTGCGTATTCTTCGTGTTCCTATGATCAGTCCACCAAAAGCAGGAGTAGGGTTTTATGCTTCATAGCAGCCCGAACATGGGTAAAACACTAGCATCTCGATCGCCACACTGTCTCACTATCTCCACTCTTTGTCCATGTGACCTCGCCCCTACCAAACCACAAAGGGGCTTATGTCCCCATAGGTGATCGAGTGCATCCTACCCCGACATCTTTGGCGCGCTAGGTAGGGGCGTCATTTGTGCGAACCCGAGTTAGTGAGCAGCGAATCGATGTTCATCATCATTTTATTCCATGGCTCCCAAGAAGAAGTCCGGCGCAACCGTACATCCCTCCACTTTGAAGGCCTCCTCACACACAGCTGCGGACCCCATTGGCACCATGGCGGCTGCGAGCGAGACGGGCATCATGGGCGTCGCGGCTGGCGCAGGCGGCGCCACCGCCGTGTCGCTCGTGGCTGAAGTTGGGGCGAGGAACGCCGCAGAGGAGCGACATCAGCAACAACCTGGCGAGCACGACCCTGGTGCCGCAGGCGGAGGAAACGACCATCACCTTCCCGCCGCGCAGATGGTCGTGGTCGCCACAATGACACCCAATTTGGAGCGAACCATGATCCCCTGGCTACGCCCGTCACCGGCGCGGCCACCGAGTGCACGCCTCATCCAGAACAAGATAGAGTGTCGAGTAGTGCCGCAAACCCATGGGCTCAGCCTCCTCTGCGTCAGACCACCCCAACGAGCGTCTGAAAGCACAACATGCTCCCTTGGTGGTTTTGATAATTCATGACAACATACATTGTCTCTTGGACTAACACCTCTATCTAGTGTATTTCAGATAATAGTCCATGGAGAGTTGGGCTGGTAAAAGGATTGTGGAAGATTGTGGAACTACCCCAAGATGCAAGGAAATAGGTTGGCCAAGCTTCAAGCAAGAGGACTCTACATTTTACATTTGTGAGAAATCACTTTGAGTCCATAGGAAAGCCAATACTATTAAAAGGGGGTAAGGTTTTGTTGGTGAACAGAATGCTCATACGTGCACAAGTGATAGTCACCAAAAACATCCACAAGCTCTCCTACCAAAGTCTGTCTCTAGCCAAACATACAAAATCAGTCCAAACAACATTCCTATCCCAGTGCCACTGATTCCAAACCCTAGACAGACTCAGCCAAACCCTAACACTTCGGTGCAGTCGACACTGCTTTCGGTGCCACTGAGTTGGGTTGCCAACTTTCTGTTACGCAAGTTCACACTTTCGGTCCGTCCGAGAATGTTGAATCAGCGTCACCGAGTTTGGAAATTCTGACCGTTGGTCACCTTGTCGGTGCAACCGAGAATCCTATATCGGTCTCACCGAGATTCAAAAGTTGCCACCTTTTGGTCACTTCGGTACCACCGAGATTAACACATCGATGTCACCGAGTTGGTTATTTTGTGTGTAACGGTTGGATTTTTGGGGATGCCTATATATACCCCTTCACCACCACCCACTCGTAAGAGAAGCACTCAGAACTATTCCATACCTATCCTACTTAGTTTTCTGAGAGAGAGCCACCTACCCTTGTGTTGACGTCAAGATCTTCCACTTCAACCATATGGATCTTGATTTCTAGCCTCGTGAAGTTGCTTTCCACCAATCCCATCTCTTCTACCAAGACAAATCTGTGAGAGAGTGACTATGTGTTGAGGAGTCTATCATCTTGAAGCACAAGAGCAAGGAGTTCATCGTCATTACCGAGACTATTACCTTTTGGAGGGTGGTGCCTCCTATATTGGTTAGGTGTCGATTGGGAGCCTCCTACTTCGTGTTGTGGAGTGAATTGAGAAGTTTGTAAGGGCAAGGAGATCGCCTACTTCGTGAAGATCTACCCATAGTGAGGCTAGTCCTTCGTGGACAGAAGCCGTATGGAATAGTCAAGGTTGCTACTTCGTGGACCCTTATGGGTGGAGTCCTCCGTGGACTCTCGCGACCATTACCCTCCGTGGGTTAAAGACTCCATAAACGTGGACGTACGATAGCACCACCTATCAGAACCACGGGAAAAATCCTTGCGTCTCCTATTGTGTTTGATCTTCCTATCCCATCTCTTTACTTACATGTGCAATGTCTTTACTTTCCGCTGCCATACTTGTAGACATGCATGTGTAGGGCTGTTAGACTTGCTAGACTTGCTAAAATAGTTAAAATCTACCAACCAATTAACTAGGGAAAAGGTTAGGTTTTAAATTCATGCTAGTAGTCTATTCACCCCCCTCTAGACACTCTTCTATCGATCCTACAAGTGCTATCAGAGATTTGGTCTCCATTGCTTCGGTTTAATCACCATGGGGGAAGATGGATGTGTCTAGAGTAGAGAGTTTGAGCTGTAGAGTGCCCATTCTTGATGGAGAGTACTATATTCAATGGAAGAATGCCATGATTGATCTATTTGATAAATTCCATTTGACAAAATATATTGAAAACCCTTATGTGCTTCCTATTGATGAATTGCATCCCACACACAAAGAGGAAATTAACATTCTTGGTAACCTAAGTACTGCCAATCTTATTGTTAGAGGTTTACCAAGGTTCGTGCTTTCTCAATTGAAGAACTTTGCATGTGCATATACCTTGTGGACTGATTTAGAGAAACGATATCCAAATCTTTCATTAGGAAATCTTGATGAAATTCTTCATAAAACGGTTTCTTTTCACAAAATGAAACCTAGTGATCCAAACTTTGATAAATGCCTATTTGTGCTCCACGATCTTATGCGTGCTAAAGGAGATGTCACCACTATCAACAACATTATCTTTGAAGCCATTCGCATTCATAAACTTGAACATTGTCATGATCACTATTCTAACGAATCCCATATTCTTTATGACGGGGATTTTCCACTTGACGATGACAATTTGGAACATGGCTACTATGAACAAGATAAGTTGTTCGACATCGAGCATGAGAAGATCATGAAGAATCTGAGTCTTATGGCAAACTTCAAGGATTACATGTCCGGAGGAAAAGAGTGGATTCTCGACAATGGATGTACGGATCATATGACTAGTCACAAAGACATGTTTCAAGAGATTACGCCTAATCAAGGTCCTCGACGGTATGTGACTTTTGGAGACAACTCTAAGGGTAAGGTACTTGGCCTTGGTAAGGTGGCCATATCCCATGATAGCTCTATTCAAAATGTTGTGCTTGTTTAATCCCTTGGCTACAATCTTCTTTCCATATCTAGACTAGTCGACTTCGGTTTCAATGTGTTATTCACGAAAGTAGATTGCCAAGTGTTTCATCAAGATAATCATAAAATGGTATTCACCGATTTTCGTAGAGGTGATCTATACATTGTTGATTTCACTAAGAGATCCAAACCTCGCACTTGCTTAATTGCAAAATCCTCTACAGGATGGCTTTGGCATAGAATACTTGGACATGTAGGCAGGCACAATCTAGATAAGCTAATCAAAGGCGATCATATACTTGGTGTTAAAGATGTTATCATTGAAAAAGATAGACTTTGTAGTGCTTGTCAAGCTGGAAAGCACGTAGGTGGAATTCATCCCGTTAATAATATCATGACTACTAAGAGACCACTCAAGTTACTTCATATGGATCTTTTTGGTCCCAATGCTTACAAGAGTCTCGATGGAAATTCCTATGGTCTAGTTATAGTTGATGATTTTTCCAGATTTACGTGGGTATTCTTTCTTGATGATAAGTCGCAGGTTCAAAAGATCTTCAAGAACTTCGCTCACAAAGTGCAAAATCAGTTTGAAATGAAGATCAATAAGGTTCGGAGCGATAACGGATCAGAGTTCAAGAACACCCATGTGGATACCTTTCTTGACGAAGAAGGTGTCTCACATGAGTTTTTGACTATGTACACAACTCAGCAAAATGGAGTTGTTGAGAGGAAGAACCGGACGCTCATTGAGATGGCATGAACGATGCTTGACGAATACAAGATGCCAAGACACTTCTGGGCAGAAGTCATTGAAACAGCATGTGATGCCACAAACCGACTTTACTTGCACAAGCTTCTCGGTAAAACGGCATACGAGCTACTCACCGGTAACAAACCCTAAGTCGGATACTTTTGGGTATTTGGCTCAAAGTGCTACATTCTTGATAAGCATTGTCGTACTAAATTTGCTCCTAAATCTCATTAAGGATTCCTACTTTGTTATGGATCAAACTCTCACACTTACCATGTCTACAACAACTTCACTCAAAAAGTTGAAGAGACGGTAGATGTGAAGTTTGATGAATCTAATGGTTCGCAAGTTGAACAATTGCCAAATGATGTAGGTGATAAGGACCCTTCGGAAACTATTCTAGTACCCACCAGCAAGATTCGCCCCATGGAGGTGAAGTAAAGTACTTCATCAACTCAAGTGGAAGCCCCTACTTCACGTCAAGGTGAACCTCAACATGACATGGAGGCATCCACGAGCGGTACACGACGAGATGATGAAGAGGAGTAAGTGCATCATGAAGATCCACCACAACCACCTTCACCACCACCTCAAGGGAATGACACCTTCAACAACAACAAAGATGAACGATGATAATGAATAAGAACAAGATCCACCATCCAACAACTAGAAGCTGACCCGAGTTCGAGCTCATGTGACCAAGAACCATCCCCTAAACCAAATCTTTGGTGATATACAAACAGGGAGAATCACTCGCTCTAAAACCCGTCTGCTAACTTTTTTGAGCATTATTCTTTCATCTCTAGCATTGAGCCTTTGAAGGTAGAACAATCTCTTGAAGACGTGGATTGGGTGAATGCTATGCATGAAGAGCTTCACAACTTCGAAAGGAACGAAGTGTGGACACTCGTGGAGAAGCCCGAAGATGAGCACAACATCATCGGAACCAAAAGGGTGTTTCGGAACAAACAAGATGAAGACGGTCAAGTCGTGCGCAACAAGGCTCATCTCGTAGCCCAAGGATATACGCAAGTTGAAGGTATGGACTACGGTGAGACATATGCCCCCTTCGCTATACTTGAAGCTATTCATATTCTTCTTGCTTATGCTAATCACCATGATATCACGATTTATCAAATGGATATCAAAAGTGCATTTGTAAATGGTGAAATTGAAGAAGAGGTTTATGTTAAGCAACCACCTGGTTTTGTGAATCCTAAGAAACCTAATCATGTTTACAAGCTTCGTAAAGCCCTTTATGGTCTTAAGCAAGCTCCTCGTGCTTGGTATAAATGTTTAACAAAGTTTCTCATCGAAAAAGGTTTTGAAATTGGTAAAATTGATGCAATCTTGTTCACTAAGAGAGTTAATGGAGAATTATTTGTGTGCCAAATATATGTGGATGATATTATCTTTGGTTCCACTAACCCTCAATTTAGTGAAAGATTTGGAAGGTTGATGTCCGAGAAGTATGAAATGTCTATGATGTGTGAGCTGAAATTATTTCTTGGATTGAAAATCAAGCAATCAAGAGAAGAAACTTTCATCTCTCAAACTAAGTATACCAAGGACTTGATCAACAAGTTCAACATGCAGGATTGCAAAGGTATGAAAACTCCTATGCCCACTAGTGGACATGTTGACTTTACCAGGGAGGATGAACTGGTTGATCAAAAGGTTTATTGATCTATGATTGGTTCATTGCTATATCTAAGTGCATCTCGTCCTGATATTATGCTTAGTGTTTGCATTTATGCTAGATATCAAGCAGCACCTAAAGAGTGTCATCTTTTGGCTGTGAAACGTATTGTGAGATACTTGATACAAACACCAAACTTTGGCATTTGGTATCCCAAGGGATCTTCTTTTAATATTGTTGGCTATTCGGACTATGCCGGTGACAAGGTTGATAGAAAGTCCACCCCGGGTAATTTTCAATTTCTAGGTAAATCTCTTGTGTCTTGGTCCTCCAAGAAACAAAACTCGGTATCTCTATCTACTACCGAAGCTGAGTATATTGCTACTGGATCTTGTTGTGCGCAATTACTATGGATGACACAAACACTTAAGGATTATGGCATTTATGTTAAAAATGTTCCATTACTTTGTGACAGTGAAAGTTCTACTAAAATTGGACATAATCATGTGCAACATTCTCGAACCAAGGATATTCAAGTTCAGCTCATTTCATTCGTGATCATGTTGCCAAAGGAGATATCAATCTTAAGCATGTTCATACTAACAAACAATTGGACGATATCTTCACCAAGCCACTTGATGAGAAAACATTTTGTCATTTGAGGAGTGAGCTGAACATCATTGATGCTTCAAACTTGAGCTAGACTCACTCGATTGCAAGCAAGGGCATGAGCTTTCTTGTTATTTCCATGTTCTCTCGTTATCATTTGCCGTGGAACTCTATGCTCCCTTGTATTGCATCTAACCTTTTGTAGGTACTTGGAAGAACTTCATTCCACAAGATTTCCATCAACTCCAATCATAAGCAATCTTGTCATTACCAAGTATCCACAACCCCTCTTGATGATGGAAGGAGGAAGACAACAAAAACATATCCTTGACATATACTTGATCTTAGTTGCAAAATCTTAAGTAGTATCATGTCGATTGGATATATCCATTGTTCTTACTTGCATGACTAACCTTTCTAAGTGACTAGTGTACTAGAACAAGAAGGACTGCTCCAAATTCAAGATGATCTTAATCAACCTCGAGCATCCTCAACAAGTTCACCTATGAGCAACGTCATCAACATCACTCAAAGGTATGTACACATACCCTTGAAAAGGCTTTACTCCAAGTCATGTGCTAAAGCAGCTCAAGTGATATGAAGACATCAAAATGCTTAATCGAAAAATGGTAACTCCATTTTGATCTTAACGTAGAGTATGACATATGATCAAGTATTCTTGCTTGGCTCCTAAGTCAATATACTCTAATATAGGTGACCTAGTCACCGCCCATCATATAGTTAAGAATCTTGTGTGGTTTGCTCTCTATTTTGCATGATCTCTCGTAACCACTCAAATCTTATCTATTTGATGTCCTTTTGTAAAAATTATGCATTTTACTTTTGAAACTATTTCGTTTGTCACTGTGAAAACAGAAACTTGTTCTCTCATTCGGAGTCACCAATATAAATAACTCGGTTCTACCGAATTTGCAGATGAGCTGTACTACACAATCTTGATACCATCGATTTATTTATCCCGGAGTCCCCGATTTTTCTTTCTTTTCTAAATTTGTGTTTCTTTAATATTGTTTATTTGTTTCTGTTCTTGTGATATTCTTGTTCCTTCGATGACCCCTTCATTAAAAAAATCATTATTAGGGGGAGAAGAACAAACAACAATTCAGGGGAGAAATTCTTTATTCAAGGATCCCTAGCTCCAAGGAGAAGAAAACTAAAATTTGAAAAAGGGGGAGAAGTTACATTCAATGATTCCCTCAGTCTTTTCATGAACCCTACTTTCAATGACCCTTGTTTTCAAGGATCCCTTCCTTGTCAATGATCCCTGTCACTACTCCCAAGTTTAACCTTCTTGGTACTTTATGCCAAAGGGGGAGAATATCAAAGCTTTATGATAAAGGGAGAGTTACATGCTTATGCAAAGGGGGAGATATGATTTAGGGGGAGAGGAAAATATCAAAAGTTCACACTTATATAAACAAGGGGAGAATAACAATGTAGGGGGAGAAAACTATTTTTGGAGAAAAGTCCAAAATGAACACATGATTCCTTTTCTCACCCTATCCAATCCCAATATCTACATGGTGAGATTCAGGGGCAGAGGATGTACTACCACTTTCATATCTAAGGGGAGAAAGGATATAATAGATTTATGCTAAAGGTGAAGACATATCAATCTTAATGATTATCATATTTTATATGTTCTCCATATCTTGGTATCCGTTGAGTTCTATCGCTTTTGTTTAGTATAATACTCTTGTGTTTCCTAACATTGTTTTCTCAAGTGTGTCTCTACTACTAGAATGCGCAAGAACTCAAGGTAAGTATATGCATCTTATCTTTGATCAAGATGATCTCTTGATTCTTGCACATACTGTTTGCAAGTGTGAAGTCTTGAACGAGGATACATCTCATTCATATATTTTGATGCATATGGACAGATACACATGACTCCTTATATCCCTTCATCCATATGTGTGTCCATGCATTCCAAAGCAACCATCCTTTAAAGGACTGCACACATTTAGGGGGGGGGCAAATCTAAGTCATGTGTCTCTCAAAGTCTTCATTATATTCACGCATATCTTTATTTGAAGCTTTGATTGTATGTTGTCATTAATTACCAAAAAGGGGGAGATTGAAAGCACAACATGCTCCCTTGGTGGTTTTGATAATTCATGAGAACTTACATTGTCTCTTCGACTAATACTTTTATCTAGTGCATTTCAGATAATAGTCCATGGAAAGTTGGGTTGGCAAAGAGATGGTGGACACCCCAAGATGCAAGCAAATGGATTGGCAAAGCTTCAAGCAAGAGTACTCTACATTTTATATTTGTGAGAAATCACTTTGAGTCCATAGGAAAGCCAATACTATTAAAAGGGGGTAAGGTTTTGTTGGTGAACATAATGCTCATACGTGCACAAGTGATAGTCACCAAAAACATCCACAAGCTCTCCCACCAAAGTCTGTCTCGAGCCAAACATACAAAATCGATGCAACCAACATTCCTATCCCGGTGCCACCGATTCCAAACCCTAGATAGACTTAGCCAGACCCTAACACTTTGGTGCAGTCGACACTGCTTTCGGTGCCATCGAGTTGGGTAGCCAACTTTTTGTTACGCAAGTTCACACTTTTGGTCCATCCGAGAATGTTGAATCGGCGTCACCGAGTTTGGCAATTCTGACTGTTGGTCACCTTGTCGGTGCAACCGAGAATCCTATATCGGTCTCACCGAGATTCAAAAGTTGCCACCTTTGGTCACTTTGCTTGTGATGTTTGGCGGGGAATTGAACTAGTGGACTGAGAAGGTGGTATTTGATGTGGTTGAACTTCTCTTTTCCTACAATGGAATTCTTGGTCGCCCAGCTCTGGCAAAATTCATGGCAACATCCCACTATGTTACAACACTTTAGAGATGTCAGGGCCCATTGGAAATATCTCCATCCCATCTGATAAGAAGGACGCAACCATATGCATAAAATAAGATGTATCAAGACACGGCTGCAGAAATCCCAGCTCCCGCCAAGGAATCGAAGAAAGCAAAGAAGTCTAGCATGAACACCGACAAGGACTCTGGGAAGCGCACCTCTTCGGAGTGCGCTGCACCCGACGATCACCTGTCGGAGAGTCCGCTAGCAAGAAGTCCAAGATCACCTACCTTAAGATGAAGAAGATCCCGGCAGGGCTGGATGGCACCGGTGGTACATTCACCATCAACACCACCCTTACTGACAAATA
The DNA here is from genome assembly GCA_022496015.1 of Hordeum marinum. Classification (NCBI taxonomy): domain Eukaryota; kingdom Viridiplantae; phylum Streptophyta; class Magnoliopsida; order Poales; family Poaceae; genus Hordeum; species Hordeum marinum. The sequence goes on from CM039672.1 coordinate 117,700,286, forward strand.
GGAAAGCATGCTCATTGCCTTCCTGCGGGCGAATGTCGATGTGTTTGCTTGGAAACCATCTGACATCCCCGGTGTTCCTAGGGAGGTAACTGAGCACCACCTTGTTTTCTGCCCTCATGCTAGGCCCGTCAAGCAAAACTTTAGGAAGCAAGCCTTGGAGCGACATCAGTTCATTGCCTAAGAAATCAAGAAACTTGAAGCAACTGGTTTTGTCAGAGGAGTGTTGCATCCAACTTGGTTAGCCAACCCGGTAGTGGTGTGCAAGGCGAATGGGAAATGGAGGCTCTGCATAGATTTCACTGACTTGAATAAGGCATTCCCGAAGGACCCTTTTCCCTTGCCGCGCATCGATCAGATTGTTGATTCCACTTCCGGGTGTGACTTTCTCTCCTTCTTGGATGCATACTCCGGATAACACCAGATATTAATGACTATGGGATATGAGGAAAAGACCGTGTTCATATCTCCATGTGGCACATACTACTTTCTACGAATGCCCTTCGGGTTAAAGAGCGCTGGTTCTACCTTTGCCAGAGCCTACAGATTGGATTTGGACCTCAGTTGCACGGAAACATGGAAGCCTACATGGATGACATAGTAGTCAAGACCAAGGACGAAGCAACTCTTAAACAAGACTTGGAAGAAGCTTTTGCAAACCTACACAAGATCAATTTGAAGCTCGACCCTGAGAAGTGTGTGTTTGGCGTCCCAAGACTATCAAGGACATCAAACGTTTGACCGGGTGTGTTTCCGCATTGAGCAGATTCATCTCCAAATCCGCTGAATGCACCCTGCCATTCTTCAAGATCCCGAAGAAGGATGGCCCAATGAAGTGGACCCCAGAAGCAGAGGCAGCGCTACAAGATCTGAAACCTTATCTTTCCTCCGCTCCCACCTTGGTCGCTCCTAAACTGCAAGTACCGTTGTTGCTATACTTTGCGGCAAAAAATAAAGTGGTTAGTGCAGCGCTGGTGGCACAACAAGAAGTGGATGGAAATGCAACCACTGTGACTAATGCTATTAGGGACAAGACAGAAGCATCCACGGCAGGACCCAATACAGATCAAGGGAAACCTCACAAGCAAGTGCACGCAGTTCCAAGGAAGTGGCGAAGAAGAAAGTGGTGCACTGACCCGTTTACTTTGTCGGTTCCCTATTGCAAGGGGCTAGGTCAAGGTACTCGGGAGTACAAAAGATGATCTTCAGCCTCATCATGGCCTCGAGGAAACTGCGCCACTACTTTCAAGCCCATGAGATCAGAGTTGTCACCCGCTTTCCACTGCAGCGTATATTGAGGAACCCTAAAACCACCGGCAGGATAGATGAGTGGGCGCTAGAGCTGTCAAGTTTTGGATTGAAGTATGAGAGCACTTCCACAATTCAGAGCAGAGCGTTGGCGGAGTTCATTGTAGAATGGACACCCACGCCCAACAAAGAAGTTCCAGAGACAATTCTCCTCGACAAAGAAGCGCCCAAGGATTGGATCATGTGCCTTGATGGTGCTTTCTCACTCCAGGGCGCCGTAGCAGGCGTATGATACGTCTTCAATGTATCTATAATTTTTGATGATGGCACGTTATTATATTATCTGTTTTGGATGTTTTATATGCATTAATATGCTATTTTATAGTATTTTTGGGACTAACCTATTAATCTAGAGCCTAGTGCTAGTTTCTGTTTTTTCCTTGTTTTGAGTTTTGCAGATATGGAATATTAATCTAGAGCCTAGTGCTAGTATCTTCGGAATGATTTTTTTCTGGAAGGAAAGAGATCTACCGGACTTGGAGTGCACGCCAGGGCACCTGCCAGGAGATCACAAGCCCTGGAGGCGTGACCACCCCCTGGTCGTGCCTGGCAGGCTTGCCATCTCCTGGCAGGTCTCCTAACCCTATTCTTCGTCCTACAAATACCGAAATATTCCCCCAACACCAAAAATAGCCACGCAAATACTTTTTAGCCGATAGAAGCCTCCGTTCCCAAGAGATCCAATCTTGGAGCCTTTTCCGGTAATTTGCTGGAGGGGGATCCGATCACGGAGGGCATCTACATCAACTCCATTGCCCCATCGATGAAGCGTGAGTAGTCCACCACAGACCTACGGGTCCATAGCTAGTAGCTAGATGGCTTCTTCTCTCTCTTTGATCTTCAAATACCATGTTCTTCATGATCTTCATGGAGATCTATCCGATGTAATACTCTTTTACGGTGTGTTTGTCAAGATCCGATGAATTGTGGGTTTATGTTCAGATTATCCATGAATCTTATTTGAATCTTCTCTGAATTCTTATATGCATGATTTCATATCTTTGCAAGTCTCTTCGAGTTATTGGTTTGGTTTGTCCAACTAGATTGGTAATTCTTGCAATGGGAGAAGTGCTTAGTTTTGGGTTCAATCTGGCGATGTCCTCACCCAATGACAAAGTAGGTGTAGCGAGGCATGTATTGTATTGTTTCCATCAAGGGTAAAAATATGGAGTTTTCATCATATTGCTTGATTTTATCCCTCTACATCATGTCATCTTACCTAATGTGTTACTCTGTTCTTCATGAACTTAATACTCTAGATGCAGGCATGAGTCGGTCAATGTGTGGAGTAATAGTAGTAGATGCAGAATCATTTCGGTCTACTTGACACGGACGTGATGCCTATGTGCATGATCATTGCCTTGGATATCTACATGATTATTCGCTTTTGTATCAATTGCAAGATAGTAATTTGTTTACCCACCATGATATTTTCCTTCAAGAGAGAAGCCTCTTGTGAAATCTATGGCCCCCGGGTCTAGTTTCCATAATATATTTTCCAATCTATAAACCAAAAATACCTTGCTGCAATTTATTTATCTTTTACTTTCCATAGTTGTTTACATCTATCTCTATCAGATCTAATCCTTGCAAATAACCGTGAAGGGATTGACAACCCCTTTATAGCATTGGGTGCAAGAGTTTGATTGTTTGTGTAGGTGCATCCATTGGTGACTTGCTTGTTCCTCCTACTGGATTGATACCTTGGTTCTCATCAACTGAGGGAAATACTTATCTACTTCGTTGCATCACCCTTTCCTCTTCAAGGGAAAACCAACGCATGCTCAAGAGGTAGCAACATGCTCCTCGTCGTCCCACTGGAGAGCACCTCAAGTATGTGGTTCAGATGCACTTTCCTCGAGAGGAGGCCACCAACAACATCGCTGAATATGAGGGGCTCCTTGTCGGACTCAGAATCGCGGTGGAGCTGGGAATCAAGAAACTGATCATGAGAGGATATTCACAGCTCGTGGTGAAGCCAGTTAACAAAGATTATCAGAGCCAGTTGATGGAAGCGTACGTGGAAGAAGTGAGGAAACTGAAGGAGCACTTCAGTCGATTGCAAGCAGAGCATGTTCCACGAGCAGAAAACAGCATCAGTGATCATCTATCAAAGTGCGCTGTGTAGAAGCTTCCTGTGGAACTAGGAACTTTTGTCCTCCGCCTCACTCAACCATCAGTATCCCCGTCAGTGATGGCCAAGAAAATGAGATAGCTGAACACCGGCAAGCATTTCACTACAGAGCTTCCTGAAGCCGCTAGTACATAGGCTGCCGGGGGAAGTCCTGTTTCGGTGGGTGAGCATCTCCCTCTTGCATAACCCGAGGTTCTTGCGGTCGAGGCAAGCGCTCCCATGAATGAGGATATGCCTTTAATCCTTGTTGTCAAGCCACAGGCTCCAACCCGGGGGCAACATATAGTCCATTTCCTTCAAACAGGAGAACTCCCCGGAGAGTAAGAAGATCCAAAAAGTAGCCAGCCAGTCAAGTATGTACCAGTTTGTCAATGACACCTTGTACAGAAGATGACCAAACGGTGTGAAATGGAGGTGCATCTGTCGGGAGGATGAACTGAAGCTATTGGCAGAGATTCATGAGGCGTATGTAGCTCTCACATTGGAGCAAGGGCCCTTGTCAGTAAAGCCTTCTGATGGGGTTTCTATTGGCTCACCGCCCTCCAAGATGCAACTGAGTTGGCCACCAAGTGTGAAGCCTGCTAGTTCCATTCCAAGAATATCCATCAACCAGCAGAAGCTCTCCAAACGATCCCTTTATCCTGTCCATTCTCGGTTTGGGGGCTCGATATTTTGGGCCCCTTTCCCTGCGCTGTCGGGGGATTTGAGTTCCTGTTCGTGGCAATCGACAAGTTCACAAAGTGTCCTGAGGTGGAGCCAGTGAGAAAGGTTACCACGCAGTCAGCTATCAACTTCATGAAAGGGTTGGTGTGCCATTTTGGAATGCCCAACAGAGTGATCACCGACAACGGCACCTAGTTCACGAGCCACGGCTTCATGCAATACATCCAGAGCCTTGGAAGCAAGGTCTCCTTTGTCTTTGTTGCCCATCCAAGAAGCAACGGGCAAGTCGAGAGGATGAATGCTGAAGTGTTGCGAGGACTCAAGACAAGGACTTTCCATAGGCTATGGAGAAGTGGCAAGCGCTAGATAGATGAGCTACCAATGGTTCTTTGGTCCCTCAGAATGACACTGAATCGAGCTACCAGCCAGATGCCCTTCTCCCTAGTATATTAGGCAGAAGCAGTGCTCCCCATGGGAATCATATATAGGTCAGCTCGAGTACTTGCCTACGATGAAGTAGAGCAAGAGTAGGTACAACATGACGATGCCATGCTCCTTGAGGAAGATCGTCTCCGAGATGTTGTGCGTGCTACATGCTACCAACAAGCCTTCACCGCTACCATATCCGTAGGGTCCATGCCCAGAGCCTTGAGGAAGGCGACCTTGTCCTTAGGCGCGTTCAGCTCGCCAAGGGTACCAACAAGTTGACGGCAAAGTGGGAAGGCCCTTACCGGGTAGCAGGTGTCACCAGACCCGACACAGTCTGTATGGAGACCAAAGATGGCACCAAGGTGCTTAACTCATGTAATATTGAGCATCTTCGTAAGTTCTACCTATGAGGCACGGCTACCGGGCTCAGTCCCCGGCAACGATCTTTTGTACAAGCCTTGCTGAATTTGCATGTAACCATTTGTACAAAGCCAGGCGCAGACCCTATGCAACAATAATAAAGCTAGGCATTGCATGATCATTATGCATTTTATGATTGCAATGTTATCGCTTTTAAGTTCTAGATATTTGCTATAGTACTTGTTGATCCTATAATCCTTGTTGCCGCATTCTCTCTTTGGGGATGGAGGCTTCTCGCCCTGCGTGTTTGACCACCAGGGAGTGCTGGCTTTGATTCGGCGCCTCCCCGCCAGGACCAGAGGGACGCGTACCCCTGGAGGGGCCGAAGGACCCTGCTGCGAGGCAGGGCGTAACGGAGCCGGCAGGGAGGAAGAAGGCGGAGGGTAGGTGTAGATGGTGGCGCTGCCGAAGCCACCTGTTGATGATGGTCCTGCCGGCGATCATGACGCGTCGGAGCTGACGTCCCCGCTCCTGAAGCGTCGTGGATCGCCGTCGCTATTGTCTTCTTCATCACCACCACTCGAGCGAATGCCTCCGTCATTGTCCGAGCCCTCGACGTGGCAGCCGAGGCGAACGCCAAGCTCCCCAGGGGACCTCACAAAGAGCATGGTCGTCCCTAGTAGCCAAAGGCGGGAAATATCCCCGCCGTTAAGAGGTACATGCAGCTGAAACGCTCCCACCCATGTGCACTATAAATAACGCCATGGGTGGAGAACTCTATCGCGATACATGATGAACCGCTGCTGCAACCACTCGCATGCGATCGATGACCACACGAATGATATATCTCCATCACCTTGAAGAAGAAGCATGGGGACCGCGGCCCACCACGGCACTGTGTTTCCATTATGGACTCCAATGTGATGTCGACCGCTCGGCGTTTCATGAAGACTGAAGCTGCGGGCGACACATCGGTAGGTGTGCCGCCGCAGCTGTCCCCAGCGCGACCGCTGCATCACCCGCTCCCTCGTCCGAAACTTCTTCGGTCGGCTATCAACTGATGACCCACAAGTATATAGGATAAATCGTAGTTCTTTCGATAAGTAAGAGTATCAAACCCAATAAGGAGCAGAAGGAAATGACAAGCGGTTTTCAGCAAGGTAGTTTCTGCAAGCACTGAAATTGTAAGTAGCAAGTGTTTTGATAGCAAGGTAATTTGTAACGAGAAAGTAACGGTAACAATAAGTAAGGTGCATCAAGGTAGCCCAATCCTTTTTTGGCAAATGACAAGTGGAAAGTATCTCTTATGATGAGCAAAGTGTTCTTGAGGGTAGACGGGAATTTCATCTAGTCACTTTCATCTTGTTGGTTTGATTCATGTTCGCTACTTTGATAATTTGATATGTGGGTGGACCGGTGCTAAGGTGCTGTTCTTACTTGAACTAACAACCTACTTATGATTAACCCCCTCACAAGCATCGGGAACTACGAGAAAAGTATTAAGACAAAGTCTAATGATAACATTAAACATGTGGACCCAAATCAGCCCTTACGAAGTAACGCATAAACTAGAGTTTAAGCTTGTGTTGCTCTAGCAGCCGATCATCTAATAACTACTCTGCAATGCATCCCCTTAGGCCCAAGGATGGTGAAGTGTCATGTAGTCGACGTTCACATGACACCACTAAGGGAATCACAACATACATATCATCAAAATATCGAACACATATGAAATTCACATGATTACTTGCAACATGACTTCTCCCGTGACCTCAAGAACAAAGGTGACTACTCACAAATAATATGCATGTCAAGATCAGAGGTATATTGAATATCATAATGGATCTAAACATATAATCTTCCACCAAATAAACCATATAGTAATCAACTACGCAAAGTAATCAACACTACTAGTCACCCACACGTACCAATCTGAGGTTCCGGTACAAAGATTGAACACAAGAGATGAACTAGGGTTTGAGAGGAGATGGTGTTGTTGAAGATTTTGATGAAGAAGGGCATCCCCAAGATGAGAGCGTTGTTGGTGATGATAGTGGCTTCGATTTCACCATTCGGGAGGGAAGTTCCCCACGTGGAATCGCTCCGCCGGAGGGCAAAAGTGCTCCTGCCCAAGTTCCAACTCGACGCGGTGGCGCTTCGTCCCGACAGCCCTCCTCCTATTTTTTTAGCTTTATTTGAGAATTTATACCAGATGATGGGCCTGGGGGAGCACCCTCCAGTAGTTTTCAGCTCCAGTAATTTTTATTTATTGCATAAAAAATCTCCGTAAATTTTCAGCTTCATTGGGGATGTGCAAAATAGGTATCTCTATCGTGCTTTTTTCAGGTGATGAATTCCAGTTGCCGGCATTCTCTTGTTGGTGTAAACCTTGCAAATTGTGAGAGAAAATGCATTAGAATTACTCTCCAAAGCATTATTATGCATAGATCATTATAAATAATAGTAGTAAAACATGATGCAAAATGGACGTATCATCAGCCCTAGGCCGTCGATCCGGGGCGAGAGCTGAGCATGGACACAAGAAGAAGGCCTTATGGTGGCAAGCGCATTTGCTAGACCCTTCCCCCTGACCATCAAGAGGGAAGGGGTGCCCCGAAGACAGGAGAAAGAAGGGCAGGCTCTGTGGATTTAGGACCAAGGAGGAGAAGGAGGTGGATAAGCATCGCCTCTTGTGACCTCCCAATTTATAGGGGAGGACCCTGGGGGGCTATCTCTCCTCTGCGCAAAGGCTGCCATCCGTCTCCACCAATTCCACTACCCACGATCAAGGGCGAATAGGTAACTGCATCATTGCTCCAATACATGGAGCTGAAGTATTTGCCACGACCAGACCTTTAAATCACGAGCACCCACCACATATTTCGTGCAATGCATGCGGCGCGCCTAGCAGAAATGGCCTGAGCTAGTGGGTCAGTGCTGACTAGTAAGTTGGCGGTTACTTCCTCACATTGCACGCCTGTGCATAAATTTTGGGCATGTCCCAATGGCTTTGGGCGAGCGCGTGTGGGCCTCACCTTGGGGCTCCTGTCGGTGCACTAGGACATGGGTACCGAGTGCCCTTGACTTATGCACATGAAGTAGTAGCAGAACCCATCAACACAAGTGCAAACCAACCAAGAATTCAAGACCAGACTCCGGCAAGAGCAACCTACAACAGGCCAACCAACACCGACAAGATCAGCGCAATAGCTCAAGACAGACCCGGAGCGCGCCAAGCACATCCCCGGTGTGTGCTGAGGACTGAGGCGCATGTACCTTCATGAAGATCTGGCAAGCCATCCCCTGGCAAGCACGAGCCGATCGGACACCGCTCCACCACATCGCAATGGCATACACTTGTCGATGCGGTGTCGAGCTCCCAGGTGGCTAAGTGGCTCTCGCTAAGCATGTGACGACACGCTGGAAGACAGGTTATGCCCCCTTGACACCCTTCCAGAGGCGTATCAAGCTGTGGTGCAATAGTAAGCTAGAGTGGTGGTAGAAGCTTGTCGGGTATGCTCCCCTGCACGCCACCTAGACTGCATTTATGGCATTTTGTCCTAAGTTCCATAGTAAGGTATGATAGCACTGTTAGCTATCTAAGCATCACACAATGTTTGTTTTGCCATTGTGGTTGCCCCTTGAGCTATAAAAGGAGGCCCAAGGTAGCCTAGCTAAAGATTCGGACCTTTGGACACTTGTACTCATGTAGCAGCTCCCCCAAAGGCAACCCTTGCCGGGCCTGAGCGCTACGTGTTCTTCGTGTTGCTCTAATCAACCCACCAAAAGCAAGAGTAGGGTTTTATGCTTCACAGCGACCCGAACCTGGGTAAAACACCAGCGTCCCGATCACCATGCTGTCTCACTATCTCCGCTCTTTGTGCATGTGACCTCGCCCCTACCAAACCACAAAGGAGCTTACAAACCCATGGGTGATCGGTGCATCCTGCCCCAACATAGGCCAGACCGTCTTCCCATCAACACTGAACTTCCTGGTTGGGCTTCTTTGGAAGAACGCGCTCAACATGCCCATATGTACACAAGGCCGAGGGCTTTAATAGCCAACGGGTTAACATGCATTAATTTAACCAGGTGTTGGGTGTCTTGGAGCATTTTGCCGCTTAGCCGTCGAGGCAGATTGATGTGCACTTACTCCAGCGACTTGGACGGCCCCGGTAAGGATTTTTTATGCTCTTAACATGGATCCCCTAGTAATGATTTTTTATGACTCTATATCTGACCTTTACAAATGATTTTCTTGCTTAAACTTCTCAAACCTTACCTGCTATTTTTACCTTCAATTTTATAGGCCATGTCTTCATTTTGGGGCAAGAACCGAGCAAAAACCACCGCCAAGAAGACCAAAGCCCCTCTAGTTTCAAAGAAAGATAAGGCACTCGTTGAAAATCCGTCACTCATGGGTGAGTAAAAAACAACCGATGTTCAATCAGTGGTACAAATCAAATTTCTTGGACCGTATTTTATTGAATTCAACTGATATCTCTTTTTCCCATGGTGATGTTTGTATGAACCAAGCTAAAGATACTGAGGCAATTTCCATTTCTTCCGGCTCAAAATCCTTTGTTCTAGCAACAACAAGGCGGTTCATTCAAAAAGTAAACTTCTCACACCCAGATGCTTATTTGGATCCCAATTTTGTTTTGAAGCAAACTCAACATAAGTCAAAACGCAAAACCCAAAGTGGTAGTGGTGATCTTGCAACCGCTTTATGCAACAAGCCGACTGCCCATAAGCGCCCAACTCAAGTACCTTGCAATCTAATTCTTATCTTTTCCGAAACCGACTTGAATTAACAATATTTTTAATAATCTTGACTCTATTATTAGGAGTCACCACATTCGTCAGGCGACTCTACTGTTTCCAAACTGCCACCCCTTGTGATCATCCTTGGGTAAGTTTCTCTTTTGTTACATGCTTGCTTCCGTGAGCCTCTTTGCATATTCTTTATTCTGTCTTCTTGTTTCGTAGGGATCAAGCCAAAACCAAGAAAAGAAAATTTAGCGAGCCGTCCATTGACCATGAGGCTCCTAAGCCAGGAAACCCTAATTTGGCAGCCCCTGAAATTCATGCACATGAGCCTGAAGATCACCAGGAGGCCCACATTGATTTACCCCTTCAACCAGAGCCGACAAGTACTGAAGCCATGGATACTGAAGTTGACCTGGCGGTTGATCTTAACATGCCCAGTCCCCCAAAGGCAACTAAGGAAAATCCTTGTGACAAAAATGAGGAAGTTGTCATTACTAGATCTAGTTATGCTGCTCCAAAAATCTCTAAAGTATTGACAAAACTTGTTGTCAAGGATGAAACAAAATTGCCTGAGAAAGGAAAAACCAAGCTGGAGCTTCCAAATTATGATAGCATGAGTGCTGAAGAATTACATGCTGGTTATTTGGATCGTCTTGCAATGAGCCGGGAGATGGAAGTCGTGCTTGTAAGCATGATGAAAAATAAATATGAGGTATACTCCTCTTTATTGTGTACTCCATCTATATCCTTTTATAGCCCCCAAGGGCCATCTCATCTCTGCGAGATGAGTCGGCTCTTTGTGGATAGTTATGATGACTTCAACTTCTATTCCCCAAGGGCGGGCTCATCTCCGTGAGATGATTCAGCTCTTCGTGGATAATTATGATGACTTCAACCTGTAGCCCCCAAGGGCCGACTCATCTCCGTGAGATGAGTCGGGTCTTAGCTGATAGTTTTGAAGATTTCAACCTATAGCCCCTGAGGGTCGGCTCATCTCCATGACATGAGTAAGGTCTTAGTTGATAATTCTGAAGATTTCAACCTGTAGCCCCCAAGGGACGGCTCATATCCGTGAGATGAGTCGGGTCTTATCTGTCGGCATTCTGGGAACAGGGGTACTCAGACCTGCCTGCCTGCAGCCTAGGGCATGGCCCAACAAGTCAGCCAAGTGCGACCTGGCAAGACACTACTCAAGGCAAGGCCCTAGTGTGAGCCCTAAGCTCACGAGGGAAGAAGTATCAAGACCGGCGATGAATGGGCCTCCTAAGCCCCCCTCCGGAGCGGCAAAGATCTCTATGCAACACTTGGCCTTAGGAGGCCAAGGATGATGCCAGGTGGGACAGGCAGGTGCCAGCGCGCCAGTCGGTGTAGTTCCCCCTTTGGTGCAAAGGGGGCAAGAACGTATGTGGGTTCCCAAACCGTCCCCAAAGGTTTCCATTTTGGAGCAACAAGACCACGACCACGAGCCCAGTAGGAAGGATGTCATCGCAGAGCCCACCTCTGCATCATAAACAGCTACTTTGCATGCAAATACAACCTTTTGTCAGGATAAAGATGTACTCGTGTGCCCCTTCGAATTTGGCCATGTGGGATCCCTTCCCGCCATAGCGATAAGGGAAGAGGACCCGGGCCACTATAAATAGAGACTAGGCTGCACCGTAGAGAGGGGATAAAAGAGAGAAGCAAGAAAAGAGATGCAACACCACCAGAGCGTGCTCACGAGGCAACTCACCACTGTACTAGTTCATCCACAAACCTCCTCGTGAGGCAATCCACCAAAGCAGGAGTAGGGTATTACGCTTCGCAACGGCCCGAACCTGGGTAAATCACCATGCACATCTTCTTCCTTGTCATCATGCGAGTTCACCATAGAAATCGTCATGTAGTGAGCTAGGTGGGGTGAGGCTGTTGGGGATCTTCGCACATGCCCCTGTGTTTGAACTTCATTGGGTTTTGCGGATCTCGAAATCCGACATTTGGCATGCCACGTAGGGGGCGTGTCGAAATGTTCCTGAAGCCTCGCTCTTCCCTCGCCTCACCGCTCCGATGGTCAGTACCCAACAACCTTCCTTCGGCCATGGCAGATCCGTCTTCACCAATCCCACCACGGCTGACCGGGATCCATGCCCTAGTGGCATGATGCTGGGTGGTCAGTACCAAGCCACCAGTGTCGTCTCCACCGTCGTCGCTCCTTGCGCTGACCAAGCACACGACGGATGGGCGGTGCCCCCGGCACCGACACCGTGTTACACCTACGTGGGAGACCTCGACGCGCATGATGTGCTGCTGATGGCAAGCGAGATGCTTGGCCACCACCCAACACATTGGGGCTTTGATGCATGGGCCGACCACATTGCTGAGCTGGTCGCCGTCGCGTGGAGGGCCAAGGACCCTCGACCTTCTTCGCGGCTGCAGGCGTTAGGTGCTAGGGGCTCGTTCGCCACGCCTGTCGCCCAACACACCGACAGCGTGCCCCCTCAGTCCCTGGGCGAGCCCGAGCGGGGCCTACCACACGTCGTGCTGCTTCTCCTCCAAATTCCGGTGACCGGTTTCGGGGCATAGCCCGGCCCCGATGATGGAGCGCACAGAGGAAACAACGGGGCGCCCAATGCGCACACCGACTCGCACTCTCGTACCCCTATGGACCATCAACAACCTAGGATGACCAGGCGGGAGCGCACCAGTCGGCGTAGGGAGCAGGAGGCTCAGGCGTCCGGACAAGCAAGCAACCACGGTGAAGGCGCATCGGATCGCCAAGGAAAGAATCCACGTCAAGAAACGCGCGACCCAACCAAGGGTAGTGGTAGAGGTAAGAAACTTCGGGCTGAGGCGCACCGCACGAGGGTCTAAGGGTTGCGCGCACCGGGAGGTGCCCCGGCGCCGCCCGGAGGGGCCATCCCCGGCACCTGGTGGGACGACTCAGGAGGAGAACATGGCCCTTATGTAGATCCCTATGTACCGACCGACGTCGTGCCTACGGATGGTGAGATGGATCAGGCGCCTCCCGCAAGCGCCAACACCCTCTGGAGTAGGGGGGTACCCTAGGCATCCTCCCCGAGGCGAGCCTGGGGGCTTCCAGCTATGGAGCACCTTGCCTGGACAATGCAAGCGGGAGGAAGAGGGAGGACGTCCCCGGGCCCACGGGGGCACGGCGCGAGCTGTCGCCCATGTGAGCATGCAACACAAAGCCAAGCCCCGAGGCCTCAAGAGCAACGGCCTAAGGGGGAGCAGCAGGATACAAGTAGTGCGGGCCCCCGCGACAACCGGAGCGCCGGCACAGCCTCGAGAGGCCAGGCCTCACTAGGCCCCCGAGGCACTGTCCGGCTGGTGCCCCGATGCCTCATGAGGTGGCTTCATCGACAAAGCACCTCTATGGCTGCATCGGGTGCGTTGTGCTCATGTTTGGGCCACGGGAGCGCAATCCCGTAGCTACGCGGGGAACAATGCATCTGGGTTTGGGTCATAGAGGCGCACAACCGAGCTGAAATGCACGGGATGGATCTTAACAGAGTTGGGAGCAACCGGGCCGAGTGCCTGGGGGCTTACCCAGCTATCTACGGTCATGACACTCTCATGTAATAATGAGTGGGTTGTATACGCTCGGAGCCCCCCGAGGAAGCAGAGGGGTTCCATCCCATGCCCAAGTGGAAGCCCCATGCTCCGTGTTGGCGGACAACACTGCCTACCAATGGAAATGCCTATGCAATGTGGCTGCCCTATGCTCCGAGCTGGGGGAAGACGAAGACGAGGATTAGCCTAGGTGCCGGACGCGGCTGTTAGTTGCTTCTTTTTTGGAGTTAGAATTGCTACTTTTTGGAATGAACTTTGAGAATTTCGGAACTCTATTTAAAAAAAATAAAAAAGGGGCGGGAACTTTTCTCTCATAGTTCTCTTGTTTTTTCCGGTCTTGGAGTCTCTTTCTCTGAGTTAATGTTTCGCAAGGGCCCACGTGCTCCGGCCCTCCCCGAGGCGCTTTAGAGCAGGCTAGCAAGGCCCTATCGCCTCGGGAGCTTGCATCTTTGGGCGGTCGACCCCCGCTGGGGGGCTCTGACCGCGGCACGACACTACAACATGGAACCTCGGGAGGCTCGAGTGCCTCTTGAAGCAGTAGCCAGCAAGACGGTACGAGGGTTGCTCGAGCGTCAAGGGGGGCTCCTGGGCAACGCGCCTCAGGAGCCTTACCGTTCATATGGCCCCTCGCCCCTTGATGTCGTCCTGGCAATATGATCGGTATCAAGGGTGTTAGGGCCCCTGCCCCATTGGTCTCATCCGGGTGATCTGGATGCCCCAATGGTGGTCGGGGAATGTCCGGGACTGGGTCCTGCCACCGTAGAGCAATGCTTGAGTGTCAGGGGGGTTTCATGGGTAGCGCGCCATGGAAACCTCATCAATCTTGTGGCTCTGTGCCCCCTGGTCGCGTCCTGGCGATCCGGACGCTCCAGTGGCAGCCGAGGCCTCGCCCCCTTTTGGTCTCGTCTAGGTGATCCAGACGCCCCAATGATAGGCGAGGTCTGCTCGAGGTTGAGTCCCGCAGACACAGAGTACCGAAAGGGGCCCCCAAAACATTCCATGATCAAGGAACAAGTGCCCCAGGCGGAATCACGGACTATCTGGACAACCCAGCCACACCTCCCGAGGCGCGATATCGTCACCGCCCAGAAAGCTAAGTACACTACCGAACCGATCAAGAGCCTCCTGACCTAATGGCGGAACGAGGATGGGATAGGGGTTGTGGGCACTAATGTGAGGATGCAGGTATGACGGGCCATCATGCGCGACTACCGAGACCCCTAAGGCCTGAGGTGCTAGGAAAAATGGCGCGAGGGGAGGGACCCTACCACGACGAGCGGTAAGGCCACGAGCCCAGGGATTGGCGGCCACGAGCTTCCCCTTAGGAGAGAGTGCCTCGCAAGGACCCTGCTGGCCGCCATCTCCGGGCCGCATCGACAATGGTGCCAAGCCCCCGCACAAGAGATTGAGTCACGTCACAACAAGCGGGTGATCAACGATTTCAGACAAGGAAGATGACGAAGGTAATATGCAAAAGGCTTACACCCTCAGGGGCCAGGTTCTTCTTAAGTATTACATGCACCAGGAAAAGAAGACATGGGAGACCTAGGTGGAGGAGTCGCTGTCACCGTCTGAGTCGTCGGCCGCCTCGGCGCCAGAGCCACCTTCCCCACCAGCTGCATGCACCTATATGAACCAATCCACCAGGGACTCTAAGTGCAGGCACACCTCGTCCCGGAGGGGCCTCTAGAGCTCGTCGGGCACCCGCTCTCCGATGAGCCAGAGGTCGAGCTCTGGGGCGTGGCGGCAAAGGTTGGAGAAGACGCACGTCAAGTCCAGGTCTAGGAGGTCCCGCGCGTCGGCCTTGTTGTACGCGTTCACGCGAGAGACATCGGTCTCCAGTGCCTCCTCCGCCTTGCGGAAGAAGTCGAGGTAGCCCTTGTCGCCTGCACGCATGGTAGCGTGGGGGCTTCCCCGACAAACCGACTCACCGCACCGGCCGCGCGATGGGCGATGCCAAGGTACTGCTTGGCATGTTGGGACTCCAACATCTTGGCATACAGTGCCTCATCCTGTGCGGCTTGCACGACGTCGGCTGCCTCCTTTACCTAGGCATGAAGGGACGCCAGCTCCGCCCTGGCTTCCTTTTTGCCCCCGAGGGCGGTCTGGAGGGCAGCCTCGATGCTCGCCACCTGGGCCCACAGCGTGTCCACCTCCTCCTGGAGTTCACCAAAACTTTGGATCCTTTTGATCTTTTTTAATGATTGCAGATTGC
Organism: Hordeum marinum; assembly: GCA_022496015.1. Classification (NCBI taxonomy): domain Eukaryota; kingdom Viridiplantae; phylum Streptophyta; class Magnoliopsida; order Poales; family Poaceae; genus Hordeum; species Hordeum marinum. The sequence goes on from CM039672.1 coordinate 117,715,732, forward strand.
TCTGCTCTTCTTCTTGTCTTGAATATTTCTGCTGTGCTTGATGATTCCTTCAGAGAAATCAGCCAGCAGGCCAATCTTGGTTCAAAGATTCAAGCCTTGTTTTAATTGCATTTAACCAGCCATAATATGACAACGGTTGATAACCCAGACGCTCATGTATGAGCTGGTAATAAAACAATGTTGTACCTACAAAATTTATGTGGTAGCAATAGTTAACAATATAAAGTATTGTGTTATAAGCCGTCTTAATGGGTCTCGATAATAGAGGATTGGCTTTCAAGGCTCAGTCAGATAAAGCAACTTCTCTGAGCCGGATAGGAAGTTCTAATCATTTAATCTGGGTTATACCAAAGACTTATTCCTCTCTGGGAATTTATGGTGCAACCTAGTCCGAAGAACAGGCTTACACAACAAATATAGACATGTACGATGCTTTATACAAATAATTTTATGCTAAGATGATGTGCGTATGTAAAGAATGTGCCATCTTTCGAGGCTCGACATAAAGACCGGATTTCGAAGCTCGAGTCTTGCTTCCATGAAGCGGGTATGATAACACATGGTTTATCCTTGCTCTTTGCATGCCATATATCTCGTGACTCAAGCCAATGTTTTAACCTTAAGAAGTTCAGTGTCCCGAAAAGGATTGACTTTTTAAGAGTTCATGGGGTTATTTGATCGGAGTTGCATCAAGCATACATGCGGGTTTAACCATATGTGGTGTTTTTCTTTTTGCCGGGTCAAGAGGATGAGAAATCTGAACTCGATGAGTTGGAAACCCCCAAATGCCCAATATTTTGTGGCATCTTTGCCAGGTCGCAAGGGTGAGAAAGCTAAACTCAATGAGTTGGAAGCCTCCAAGTCCCAAATATTTTAGAGAATAAAGACTCATGCTCCATTTTGGTCCGAAACGACAAAAACTCTGAATTTTGGGTATGCCGGATCTATTATATATGAAACATAAATAAGTATGTACAAAAATTTCAAGAGGAGGGGGGAATTACAAAAAGAAAAAGAGCCGATGGCTCTAAGTATAATTGGCCATAGACATGGAGTGCTCCAGGGCTGGGTTATTTTTTCCTTGGAGTTTCTATGATCCTTTTTGCAGGACTTTCCATAAAATATAAGTTTTTCAAGGTACTAGTGGTACTGACCGCTATTCAGGTGCTTGGGGTTACTATGGAAACCACCTTGGCCATTATGTTGATTACTTGGGCCAGGATGTTGTCCATTGCCATTATTCACCTGATGTTGAAAACCAGCTCCTGGGCCGCCTTGTGACCCGACAGGACCATGTTGATGTGGGTGTCCACCACCATTACCCCGTGATGATTTTGAAAGGCTTGATTGCAAAACTCCTGCATGATATAACAGTTTTCCCACAAGTGGTAGCCGGCTTGTCCTGGGTACTATGTTCGGGGCATGGTCCCTTGAGTCCTTCATCGTAGTTACGAGGCTTATTCCCATGATAAGCTCCTCCAAGGCGGCCATTACGGCATTGGTTTTTGAAGTTAACATTGGTGTTGGCCATGGAGTTTGACCCGCCATCTGGCTGCTTCCGCTTGCCAGCGTTACTCCGGGTCCCCTGGTTACCACCATGATTGTGTTGGCCCTGACTACCTTCACCTTTCTTCCCCTTATCGGTCTTGTCCTCATTTGAGCTAGGATCTTTCATGTTGTCTGACTCTGCATATCTGTTGAGGACGTCCATCAAGTCTCCCATGTCATGTACCTTGTGTTTGAGCTGCCCGAGCTTTTGGACCAACAGCTGGAAGTGACAATTCTTTTCCAGGATCAGGGCGACTTGAGCTGTTGTAATGATGTCTGAGGAATGTATGATTTCCGTGACCTGACGAGTCCAGTGATGAGCCGACTCATTGACTCGCTGAATGCAATGCTGAAGTTCCACTATCGTTATTGGCTTCTTGCATGTTCCTTGGAAATTCTTGATGAAACGCTCTTTAAGCTGCGCCCAGGTATTGATGGAGTTAGGCAGCAAATTTTTCAACCAAGTCCTGGCCAGTCCCTCCAACATCATGGTTAAGTATTTGGCGCACACAACGTCTCTGGCATCTAGCATATCCATTGTCAGCTCATAACTTTCAATCCAGGCGGCCGGCTCAAGATCCGCGTGTAGTTCGGCACCTTGCGTGGTCCCTTAAAGTCTTTGGGCATACGCTTGGCAAGGAGAGCCGGTGATAGGCAAGGTATCCTGATCGTCCTACTATTGGTCCAAATTTCTGTTTGAGGAGGTGGCTGTTGGATCAGCTGCATTGCTTCTTCCGCTTCTTCTTGTCATGCTTCCCTAGCCGCATTAACAATTTCCTATGCTCCTGGTAGAACAGGTCGGGTCGGGGGAGTCTCGAGCTATTGCCTACGCCCACTGCTAGAAACAGCCGGAGATTCCAAGTGGCGATTCTTCCTATGGCTGGCGTATGGGGTGGAATGCATCCGATCACATCTATAGGAATACTGAGCTTGCTGCACCACTATTGCTTTCAGCATCTCCATGGCGTTCCTTGCCTCAACATCAACAGGGGTATTCCCTAATATGGGCAATGATTCCAAGTGCCGGGTTGCAGCCAACACGTTGTCAACATGGTTAGAAAAATGACCCCGTGGCGTGTGAAAATGTTGTGGTGGCAAAGGAATTAGTGGTGACTCGGGAGACTCGTTTTGTTGATTCCCAAGCGGTCGGCCAGCTCCCGGTGTTCGTTGAGGGGTGTTGAAGAGTTGTTGCAGATCGAGGTTCCATGGCAACCGACTTTGATGTCTCCTTTGGTAAACCGCCTCAGACGCCTCTCTTTGACGTTCTAGCTGCCAAGCCTCGGCTTTAAGGCATTCCGACTCATTATGTATGTGGCTTGCAGTTCTGCCATCCTGGCATTCTCAACATCAATTTCCCCCTGTACCTCAGTGATCTGGTCTCTCAGCTTGGTCAATTCCACGTTACGCTCTTCCTGGTTTTCCGTTGTCATGGGCCTCTGTACAACTTTTGCTATCTCAACCATCAGATCTGTCATGGTTTGAGCCAACGTATTTCCCGTCCCGCCAGATCCAAAGGCCGCTCCGGATGCGGACGGGTTTTGAGCCGGCATGGTACCTGCCATGTAAACAGTGACTTGCCTAGTTGATTCATGGGCTTCCTCGGGGGCTTCAACCTCCAATGGCCTGCTACTTCTTGAGCTTGCATTGGTTTTCCCTTGAAGAGAAACGGGTGATCAAAGTGGATAAGTATTTCCCTCAGTTGTTGAGAACCAAGGTATCAATCTAGTAGGAGATACAAGCAAGTCCCCAATCTTCGCACCTACACAAACACTCAAACACGTGCACCCAATACTATAAGGGGGTTGTCAATCGCTTCACGGTTATTTGCAAGGATGAGATATGATAGAGATAGATATAGAAGATTACTAAAATGAAAAGTAAAAAAGATCGCAGCAAAGTGCTTTTGGTATTTTTGGTGTATAGATCTGAAAATATAATATGGAAAATAGACCCGGGGCCCATAGGTTTCACTAGAGGCTTCTCTTGTGAAGGAAAATTATACGGTGGGTGAACAAATTACCATCGAGCAATTGATAGAAAAGAGAATAATTATGAAGATATCCAAGGCAATGATTATGCATATAGGCATCACGTCCGTGTCAAGTAGACCGAAATGATTTTGCATCTACTACTATTACTCCACACATCGATCGATTCCTGCCTGCACCTAGAGTATTAAGTTCATGAAGAGTAGAGTAACGCATTAGGTAAGATGACATGATGTAGAGGGATAAACTCAAGAAATATGATCAAAACCCTATATTTTTATCCTTGATGGCAACAATACAAATACGTGCCTCGCTACCCCTACTATGTCATTGGGTGAGGACACCGCAAGATTGAACCCAAAACTAAGCACTTCTCCCATTGCAAGAATTACCAATCTAGTTGGCCAAACCAAACCAATAACTCGAAGAGACTTGCAAAGATAGGAAATCATGCATATATGAATTCAGAAAAGACTCAAATAATATTCATGGATAATCTGAACATAAACCCACAACTCATCGGATCTCGACAAACACACCGCAAAAGAGTATTACGTCGGATAGATCTCCATGAAGATCATGGTATTGAAGCACAAAGAGAGAGAATAAGCCATCTAGCTACTAGCTATGGACCTAAGGTATGTGGTGAACTACTCACGCATCATCGAAGGGGCAATGGAGTTGATGTAGATGCCCTCCGTGATCGAATCCCCCTCCAATGGATTACCGAAAAAGGCTCCAAGATTGGATCTCTTGGGAATGGAAGCTTCCGGCGGCGGAAAAGTATTTTCGTGGCTCCCTTTGGTATTGGGGCAATATTTGGGAATATATATACCGAATAATAGGGTTACGAGACCTGCTGGGGGGCCACAAGCCTGCCAGGCGCGACTAGGGGTGGTGGTTGTGCCCCCTAGCTTGTGACCTCCTGGCAGGTCTCTTGCTTTCCCCTCCAAGTCTGGTAGATGTCTTCTAGACCAAGAAAAATCATCGCAAAGATTTTATTCCGTTTGGACTCTGTTTAATATTCCTTATCCGCAATACTAAAAAACATGGAAAAAACAAAAACTGGCACTAGGCTCTAGATTAGTGGGTTAGTCCCAAAAATAATGTAAAATAGCATATTAATGCATACAAAACATCCAAAACAGATAATACGATAGCATGGAACAATAAAAAATTATAGATACGTTGGAGACGTATCAGCATCCCCATGCGTAACTCCTGCTCGTCCTCGAGTAGGTAAATGATAAAAACAGAATTTTTGATGTGGAATGCTACCTAACATATTTATCCATGTAATATTATTTATTGTGTCATGAATATTCAGATCCATAAGACTCAAAACAAAGCTTAATGTTGAAATAAAAACAATAATATGTCAAGCATAATAACAAAGCAATTGTGTCTCTTCAAAATATAATGGCAAAAGAAAGTTATCCCTACTAAATTATATAGTCTAGCTATGCTCCATCTTCCCCACATAAAGTATTTATATCATGCACAACCCCGATGACAAGTCAAGCAATTGTTTCACACCTTTTATGTTCTCAAACATTTTCATCTCTCACGCAATACATGAGCGTGAGCCATGGATATAGCACTATAGGTGGAGTAGAATATGGTGGAGGTTGTGAGGAAAAGGAGAAGATAGTCTCATTTCAACTAGGCGTATCAACGGGCTATGGAGATGCCCATTAATAGATATCAATGTGAGTGAGTAGGGATTTCCATGCAACGGATGCACTAGAGCTATAAGTGTATGAAAGCTTAAAAAGAAACTAAGTGGGTGTGCATCCAACTTGCTTGCTCATGAAGACCTAGGGCAATTTGAGGATGGGCATATACAAGCCAAGTTATATAATGAACAAATCCCACTAGTATATGAAAGTGACAAAATAGGAGACTCTCTATCATAATGATCATGGTGCAACTTTGAAGCACAAGTGTGGAAAAGATAGTAGCATTGTCGCCTCTCTCTTTCTCTCATTTTTTATTTTTTTATTTTTGGTGGGAATCTATGGCCTCTTTTTTTATTTGGGCTTTATTTGCCTCTTTTATTATTTGTAAAGTCCGGAGTCTCATCCCAACTTGTGAGGGAATCATAGCTTCCATCATCCTTTTCTCTCACGGGACAATGCTCTAATAATGATGATCACCACACTTTTATTTACTTACAACTAAAGAATTACAACTCGATATCTAGAACAAAATACGACTCTATATGAACGCTTCTAGCGGTGTACCGGGATGTGCAATGATCTAGCATAGCAAATGACATCAAAAAACGGACAAGCCATGAAAACATCATGCTAGCTATCTTACGATCATGCAAAGCAACATGAAAATAATGGTGCACGTCATAATAAATAGAATAGTGGAAGTTGCATGGCAATATATCTTGGAATGGCTATGGAAATGCCATAATATGTTGGTATGGTGGATGTTTTGAGGAAGGATATATGGTGGGAGTAATGCACCGGTGAAAGTTGCGCTGTACTAGAGAGGCTAGCAAAAGTGGAAGGGTGAGAGTGCGTATAATCCATGGACTTGCATTAGTCATAAAGAACTCACATACTTATTGTAAAAGTCTATTAGTCATCGAAGCAAAGTATTATACGCATGCTCCTAGGGGAGAGGTTGGTAGGAGTAAACCATCGCGCGCTCCCGACCCTTACACAAAGGTTGACAATCAATAAACAAATCATGCTCCGACTTCCTTACATAATGGTTCACCATACATGCATGATACATGAATCACAAACCTTTACATAAGTACTTTTACCAATTCACAATTACTTCCTAACATGACTCTTAATATTACCATCTTTATATCTCAAAACTTTATGCAAGGAATCAAACTTCTCATAATACCCAATGCACTATATATGGAAGTTTTTATTATATCCCTCTTGGATACCTATCATACTAGGACTAAATTCATAACCTAATACAATTACCATGATGTTTAAAGATTCCAAAAATAATATAAGTGAGGTACGAGAGTTCAATTATTTCCATAAAATAAAACACCACCATGCTCTAAAAAGATATATGTGAAGCACTAGAGCAACATTGCCTAGATCAAAAGATATAAGTGAAGCACAAAGAGTATTCTAATAAATTCACGATTAATGTGTGTCTCTCTCAAAAGATGTGTGTCGAAAGTATGATTGTGGCAAACTAAAAAGAAAAGACCCATATCATACAAGACGCTTGATACGTCTCCAACGTACCTATAATTTTTTATTGTTCCATGCTATTATATTATATGTTTTGGATGTTTTATATGCATTAATATGCTATTTTATATTATTTTTGGGACTAACCTATTAATCTAGAGCCTAGTGTCAGTTTCTAATTTTTCCTTGTTTTTGAGTATTGCAGATAAGGAATATTAAACGGAGTCCACACGGAATAAAATCTTCGGAATAATTTTTCTTGCACCAGAAGCAACCTAGAAGACTTGGAGATGAAGTTAGGAGAGCAGCCATGTGGCCACAAGCCACAGGGGCGCGCCCTAAGGGGGGCCGCCCCCTGGCTTGTGCGCCCACGACAACTCCCCCAACCCTATTTATCGGTCTATAAATTCAGAAATATTCCGTGTATACCAGAGAGAGCCATGAAAACACTTTTCCACTGTCCCGTGAGATCCAATCTTGGAGCCTTTTACGGTAATCTGTCGGAGGGGGATTCGATCACGGAGGGCATCTACATCAAGTCCATTGCCCCTCCGATGATGCGTGAGTAGTTCACCACAGACCTTCGAGTCCATAGCTAGTAGCTAGATGGCTTCATCTCTTTCTTTTTGCTCTTCAATACCATGTTCTTCATGATCTTCATGGAGATCTATCCGACGTAATACTCTTTTGCGGTGTGTTTGTCGAGATCCGATGAATTGTGGGTTTATGTGCAGATTATCTATGAATATTATTTGAGTCTTTTCTGAATTCTTATATGCATGATTTCATATCTTTGCAAGTCTCTTCGATTTATTGGGTTGGTTTGGCCAACTAGATTGGTAATTCTTGCACTAGGAGAAGTGCTTAGTTTTGGGTTCAATCTTGCGGTTTCCTCACCCAGTGACAAAGTAGGGGTAGAGAGGCACGTATTGTATTATTGCCATAAAGATAAACATATGGGGTTTTCATCTTGTTGCTTGAGTTTATCCCTCTACATCATGTCAACTTACCTAATACGTTACTCTGTTCTTCATGAACTTAATACTCTAGATGCAGGCAGGAGTCGGTCGATGTGTGGAGTAATAGTAGTAGATGCAGAATCATTTCGGTCTACAAGACACGGACGTGATGCCTATATGCATAATCATTGCCTTGGATATCTTCATAATTATTCACTTTTCTATCAATTGCTCGACAGTAATTTTTCTATCCACCGTAACTTGCCATCATGAGAGAAGCCTCTAGTGAAACCTATGGCCCACGGTTCTATTTTCCATCTTCTACTTTCAGATCTAAAACCAAAAATACCAAAAATACCTTGCTGCATTATTTTTACCTTTTTTTTACTTTCCATTCAAGCAATATATTCTATCTATCTCTATCAGATCTCATCCTTGAAAGTAACCGTGAAGGGATTAACCACCCCTATATAGCGTTGGGTGCAAGTGTTTGATTCTTTGTGTAGGTATATCTATTGGGGACTTGCTTGTATCTCCTACTGGATTGATACCTTGGTTCTCAACAACTTAGGGAAATACTTATCTACTTTGATGCATCACTGTTCCTCTTCATGGAAACCAACGCATGCTCTAGAAGTAGGAACGCTCCAAGCAAAACACATATCATGTGGTGAATAAAAATATAGCCTCAAGTAAATTTAACGATGGATTGAAGACGAAAGAGGGGATGCCTTCCAGGGAATCCCCAATATTAGGCTCTTTGGTATCCTTGAATATGGCTTGGGGTGACTTGGGCATCCTGAAGCTTAGTCTCTTGCCACTCCTTATTCCATAGTCCATCAAATCTTTACCCGAAACATGAAAACTTCACAACACAAAACTCAACAGAAAACTCGTGAGATCCGTTAGTATAAGAAAATAAATCACCACTTTAGGTACTGTTGTGAACTCATTGTTTATTTATATTGGTGCAATATATACTGTATTCTAACTTCTCCATGGTTCATACTCCCCGATACAACCCATAGATACATCAAAATAAGCAAACAACACAAAGAAAACAGAATCTGTCAAAAACAGAACAGTCTGTAGCAATCCGGAAACTTCCTATACTTATGGAACTCCAAAAATTCTGAAACATTAGGAAAGCCTTGAAAATTTGTATATATATCTCGTGTAAAAATTTCAGACTCATTCAGCGTTCTGATAAATTTATAAAATTCCTGGACTAGGCGCAAAAGTTTCTGTTTTTCAGCAAGATCAAATCAACAATCACCATAGACCATCCCAAAGGTCTTACTTGGATGTAACACCAATAAAAACACAAAAACACAATTAATACATAGGTAATAATGTGTGAAAACACTCGAAAACAGAAGAAAAAATAAAAACATAAAATTAAAATTGGGTTGTCTCCCAACAAGCGCTATTGTTTAACACCCCTAGCTAGGCATAATGATTTCAATCATGCTCACATAAAAAGTAGTCATTGAAATATGCAAGAAAGCATCATGACTTTCATTAAAAGAACATTTAAGTCTACTACACTTACTATGCATAGAGATTTTGTGAGCAAACAATTTATGGGAACAAGAATCAACTAGCATAGGAAGGCAAAACAAGCATAACTTCAAAACTTCGAACACATAGCGAGGGAACTTGATATTATTGCAATTCCTACAAGCATATGTTCCTCCCACATACTAAATCTCAGTAGCATCATGAAGGAATTCAACAACATAACTATCACATAAATCATTCTTTTCATGATGCACAAGCATGCAATCATCATAATGAATTTGCCCATCAAAACTTGGGGAACAAAAAATATCATCTTCATGAAGAACAGAGTAACGCATTAGGTAAGATGACATGATGTAGAGGGATAAACTGAATAAATATGATGAAACCCCCATCTTGTTACCCTTTATGACAACAATACAATATGTGCGTCGCTACCCCTACTATGTCACTGGGTGAGGACACCGCAAGATTGAACCCAAAACTAAGCAATTCCCCCATTGCAAGAATTACCAATCTAGTTGGCCAAAACAAACCAATAACTCGAAGAGACTTACAAAGATATGAAATCATGCATATAAGAATTCAGCAAAGACTCGAATAATATTCATGGATAATCTAAACATAAAACCACAATTCATCGGATCTCGACAAACACACCGCAAAAGAGTATTACATCGGATACATCTCCATGAAGATCATTAAGAACATGGTATTGAAGCACAAAGAGAGAGAAGAAGCCATATAGCTGCTAGATATGGACCCAAAGGTCTCTGGTGAACTACTCACGCATCATCGGAGGGGTAATGGAGTTGATGTAGATGCCCTCCATGATCGAACCCCCCTCCGACAGATTACCGGAAAAGGCTCCAAGATTGGATCTCTCGGGAATGGAGGCTTCTGATGGCTGAAATGTATTTTCGTGGCTCCCTTTGGTATTGGGGGGATATTTGGGAATTTATAGGCCAAATAATAAGGTTAGGAGACCTGCTAGGGGGCCACAAGCCTGCTAGGCACGGCCAGGGATGGTGGTCATACCCCCTGGCTTGTGACCTCCTGGCAGGTCTCTTGCCTTCCCCTCCAAGTCTGGTAGATGTCTTCTGGTCCAAGAAAATCATCGCAAAGATTTTATTCCGTTTGGACTCCGATTAATATTCCTTATCTGCAATACTCAAAAACAAGGAAAAACAGAAAGTCGCACTAGGCTCTAGATTAATAGGTTAGTCCCAAAAATTATATAAAATAGCATATTAATGCATATAAAACATCGAAAACAGATATTATAATAGCATGGAACAATAAAAAATTATACATACGTTGGATACTTATCATGGCCCTGCAAACTCTGCCATCGTAGAGAGGACTGATTTATTCAGTTTCTCCAGTGGAAGAGTCACCATATGAACCGGTGAGTACGCCATTGCTGCTTGTCAGCTCATCCGGGAGGGAAACTCCCTAGGTGAAACTGACGAAGACATCACGCCGGACAACTTGATCCCGACCTGGTTGCGCGAGCCGAGAAGTCTTGTTGATGTTGATGTAGAAGTCTGTGTCGGCAACGATAGTCCCAAGCCCATCGAGGGGGATCGGATGCTCACACTTGGATGAGCCGTCCTTGATACCCCGGGTTGGATCGTTGACGCAGATCTTGTTGCGGCGGCTCTTGATAATCTGATCAACCATGAACTTCCCAAACCTGGACAAGTTCTCTTTGAGAGTTCAAATCCACCGGGCGAGTGCCCCATGGTGGGCGTGAACTATTGTGGTTTTGTCACGGCAGATGTCCTTGTGCAAGGACTTAGGTGTGAGGCCATCACCGCTAGGTGGCGACTAAAAGGGATCGAATGAGAACAGGAGGCGAGTTTACCCAGGTTTGTCCCCTTCGATGGAGGTAATAGCCCATGTATTGCTTTGTGTCTATATTAATGGAGATCTCGATTAAAAGGATGCGGCATTGCTAACCTAGCTTTCGAGGGTGTCTAACTTGATTCTTTCGGTCCTAGGGGCTTGGCTTTATATACAGGTCAAGACCCTAGGGTTTACAACAAAGTCCGAGCCATAACATGACTCGTAACCTATCATGTCTCTAACACGCCATGTATATCAAACAAGGAGCCACCCAGTGTATTCTGCGCTATGTCCTTGAGTTGCCGTTTCTCGGTGCTTGGGCCGCCCAGCGGCTTACTTAGTAATCGTCTTGATCGTTTTGTTTTCTTGACATGGCCCATCTTGAGTATGTCTCCGAAGCCACCTATAGACTAACCCGGCCCAATTGGGAGGGTTACACCGCGGGGTTATATCCCCAACATTAGGCCCCAGATTGATTTGAATTTATTCATGTCCATTCCTCCTGTCCTTCCTAGGCGGCTTATCACCTGCTTGCATCCATGCTCTTCATGGACTCCGAAGTGCCGGCTCAGAGTATCTCCAAACTTTGTTATTTTTCCAATGCCTAGATATTAATGATGTCATATGCCAGAAATTGAAGGAGCTAGTGGTGACATCACAGTGAATTTCAATGTATCCACATTTCCTTAAAATTGAGGCGTCGTTGCTTCCTAAAATTTACTGTGTCGCCTTGATTTTTGCGCATGTCTATTCCCCTTTTTATTTATTCCTTATTAAACACTCATTGGACGGCCCTCCTTTCACTTTCACCTCGCCCTTATCACTTCTTCTTCCTCGCACTCAAAATCTTTGTTGTGCCAGAGCTACTGCCCGCTCGTCATCGGAGACCACCTTCAGTACCACAATGACGCTACACTTTCATCGAGATCAAGCCGTTCATCCAACTGTTCGTATCCTTGGCCCCCGGTTTCTTATTTTAGGTAAATTCTTCTCCTCTTTTAGATCCACAATAGTTCGTCCGAGTTCTTCATGTCTATGCTAGTTCTTCTCCTGTTCATTGCCATTGCCTGTTTGTGTGCAAATTCCATGATTCGTACCGTAAAAACAAAGCGGTTTGGGCAGATTTATTTTTTCCATAACATCTTTGAGCCCCTGTTTAGAATCTGCACACCAAACCACCACCGCTCCCAGGTCTCATACTAGGGTTAGTGAATGTTTTCTTTTTCCGAAACTTTTGTAGATCCACAATTACAACCAGTTCGGTAAAAACTTGTTTCCCCTGCACTTAGTAAAACTAGATGTCTTATTCTTCATAATGAGCCGCCCTAATTCTTGCAGGCTTAGTATTTGTAACTCACCATGCTTTAAATTGTTGAACCAAAAATATTGTCCTTCTCACGAGGCGACTTATGCATTCGTAAATGCTGAGAATCCTCTTACTTAGTAATGTACTTAACCCCCCCTTTATTGTATTTAGGTAATCCATCATGTCAAAAACCACCTCCTGCAACAAGGGCGGCTTCTCAAGTCTCCGAACCCATTCTTTAAGACTACCAAAGTCAGGGATTTTTCCTACCTAAATAAGTAATTGGCATGCGGGCTTCCCTTGGAGAATAAATCCATCAGCCAGAAGAATGAGAAGTTGTAGTTTTCTTGGATCATCTTATCAGGGGTTTCTCCCCTCCCGGGTCTTCATCCTCAAGATCTCGCTCCCAATTATGTATCAAATCTTTGCCAGTTCCAAGTGCTTTGTGAGGTGTATCTACAGATAGAACCCTTTGTCTCCCTTTTTAGGGAGTTTTTCTTTTTAAATCACCATACTGAATGCGCCGATGGCCCTAGTCACGAGTTTGGCAGGATCTCAATCTAGAGGAGGAGAGACGTTGTTTTCCCCGCCGCTACTCTGCCAAGCCACCCAAAGCGGTGGAATAAGACTTGGTTTTATTGCCGAAACATGACCCCGGTGTCGGTGTCAAAACTGGCGGATCTTGGGTAGGGGGTCCCGAACTGTGAGACTAGGATCGACGGGAATAGGAGACGAAGGGGACACGAGCTTACCCAGGTTCGGGCCCTCCAATGGAGGTAATACCCTACGTCCTGCTTGATTGTATTGATGGTGAAGGGGTTACAGAGTTGATCTACCTCGAGATTGTATGTCTAACCCTAGATGAGTTGTTCTGTCTCAATACCCTAAAAGCCTCCAACTTATATAGATGCAGAGGAGGCCTAGGTTTTACACATGGTCGGTTAGACGCCGAAGAGATAAACATGCATATTTACTACATCAAACATGGAGCACAAGCCATTCTCCTCGAAACTTCCATCTTGGAAACTAGGCCTTCAAATCATCCAGTGTTCGACAGATAGCCCATATAGTCCGGCCCATAAGCAACAGGTTGGCTATCTGAGGAACCCCTAAACCAGGACTCCCTCAGTAGCCCCTGAACTTGCCTCCAACGCCAAGGGTCTTCAGCTCCAATTGCTTCGCGGACAGAGTCTTCGGCTTGCGAGGTGAGTTCCTTTCTGCCAAACCATAGTTCGTCCTCCGATGATAAGTAGTTTTCTGCATAGTGTCACATCCGAATTCTGTGAGGTAAGTTGGCTTTGAAGGCCAAACATCAGGGGAAAAAGGTAACGTTTCGTGACGACCTTTCTGACAGAAGGTCACAGCCCACCACGACCGATAGGCCAGTTACAGGCACTTGACGCGTGGTTCGAGGCTGTTCCATCCACACATCTATCACCATGTCGATCATGTCCCATTTTATACAGGATATACTTAATCACGCGCACGCAATGGCTCGTGCGTGTCGGGGAGTGGAGGGATTCACGGCGCAGCAAGGGGAGCCCGAATCGGCTGACCTCATAAAAGGAGAAAGAAAACCCCAAAGGCCTTTCACGCTCTCCATTCGACTTCTTCGCCTCCTATTCCCTTGCACCTCTAGAGCATAGATCTAGGTTTCTCCACCCCTGCTCCAGATCTCAGCAATGGCGGGCTCCTATGGCTAGTGGGAAGATTCCACAGTCACCAACAAGGACATCCTCGACCTCAAGAAGGCCAGTCACCTCCTCACCGACATTCCTCACCATGCGGCGGAGGAGGGCCAAGTGATCCCCACCCCCAGGCCAGGCGAGAGGGTGGTGTTCAGCCCCCACTTCATCAGGGGGTTGAGCTTCCCACTCCACCCCTTCGTCAGGGGATTAATGTTCTTCTATGGCCTCGACTTCCACGACCTCCCGCTGAACTCCATCATGCATATATCTGCATTCATCCTCGTCTGTGAGGCCTTCCTGCGCGTCGAGCCAGATGTTGGGCTCTGGCTGTAGATCTTCAACATCAAGCCCAAGTGCGTCGGAGGCAAGCACGCGGACTGCGGCGGGACAGTCATCGGCAAGCTCGCCCGCGTCGGGTGGCCGTCGGGCACCTTCATCGACACCATCAAAGGATGGCAGAAGGAGTGGTTCTACGTTACCAAACCAAGAGAGGAGGGCCAACTACCCACTGCTACATTCAGATCCGCCCCCACCAGACTGGCTTCGTGGCCTAAAAAGGGCCTGGCCTAGGGTTCGGGCAAAGAGGTGACCGATCTGCAGAAGTACCTCCGTTCTCTGGTCGAGGAGGGCATCAAGCTAGCCGATGTGGTCCAGGTGATGCTCCGAAGATGCATCCTCCCCTGCCAGCATCGGAACACTCCTCTGTGGGTTCAAGAACTCGAAGCCGAGCCCACAATCCAGAATCTCTTCCGCACTATGCGGCAGAAGCTATGCAAGGCGCTCTTGAAGTCGATGAAGAGCTGGCCATCCGAGGAGAAGGAGAAGGGTCTGCACGTCGCCAAACCGGACTCCGAGGTATGATTTTCCCTGACTTGGTTGGCTCTATTTGTCGTTGTTTTCTCACAGCAGATGCCATAGGATGGCTTATCGGTGGTGTTGGGGCCATTGGACACTGATGGGCTCCAGGTGCGGGATTGGATATGAGAAGGTGGAGACACGCGACGTACCCAGGTTCGGGGCCCTCCATGAGAGGTAATACCCCTAGTCCTGCTTGGATTCGTTGGATGGATGGATAAGTATACAGAGGTGCTCCTGGAGTTGTGTTCGGAGGAGGAAGACAGGAGCAGCCGGCTCGTCTCCCTCTACTACTGGGAAGGGTATGGGAGCTCCCTATGTGTGTGTTCTTGATCGGGGATCCGTCCCCGTTGTATGGGGGCTTAGGGGTTTTATAGGCCAACCCCCGGCTCTTACAATAAGATTTAGGTACGAGGGTGGAGGGACCCGGTTGGTAGCCTCTCCGCCTGGCCAGGGGGTCCCGCGGCTTGTATTGTCTCGTCGTGGGCGGGGCCGCCGGCCGAGCGGTCCCATCCCTACTGGGACCCGCCGACGGGTGTCGCGATTGGCCCTCCCCCACCTGGCCCGGCACGGGCCGCCCGGGGAGGCGTCGCCTAGCGCCAGCCGGCCGAGGTCGTCGGTACGACCGACGACACTGTAGCCATGTCGGGGCAGGCACTCGAGTGGCGGAGGCGTGCTGGAACTGTTCGCCGTTCGGTCATGCTCATTGAGGTCAGCGGACCGGATGGATGGACTGTAGGCGTGCGGGACGGCACGTCAGCGACCACTGTGGCCACAGGGTCGCTCGCCCTGCCAGTCACATTGCACTGCCGTACCTACGATCAGGGAGACGGGACAGGGCGTGTCCGTCCCCAAGTCAATGGGCTGCCCGGCTCATGGGCGGCCGACTGCTTGGCCAGCCGGGCGGGAGCACGCCCAGCCGCTAGGCCGGCCGGGCGAAACGCCAGCCGGAGATGGCTCATGTGGCGTGTCCCCAGCCAGCCTCGTCCAGCCGGCCGATTGTTTTTTTTCGAAGTAGAGTGGGGAGGACCTTGTTGCCTTGGCCTACCCCGGGATATGAGCCCCGACAGTAGCCCCCGAAGCCAGCGGGGCCCATGTCCGGCGGACAATGGGGTGTCGGCGGCTTCCCCCCAGCCTAGCCTGCCTCCGGCCCGAAGGCGAAGGGGCAGCCGGGCCAGCTACAGGACCCGACACCTCGGGTTCTGGCACGTCGCTCCGGGGCACGCGTTGACACGCGACTTGCCACGCGGCGCATAATGATGCGCTAGGCCCCGCGCACGCGGGGAGATGGGACATCGCCCAGGGCTAGTCCGGTAGGGCCCAGGCGTAGCCCGGTAGGCCTCGGGACTGGGGCCGGATCCTCTGCACCCCAATACGGCCGTTATGGCCAAAGGCGACCCACTCGCATGGGATTTCCGGGAATGTGGGCGCAGACGATCCCACGTCCCGGTCATGTCCTCCCCTATAAAAGGGGAGGGAAGGGCAGAGGGCGGAGGTACCCACGCCCCACTTGCCCCCTTGCAGTCCTCGCCATTGCTCCTCACTTCTTGACCTCGCCTCCCCTCGTGCTGCCGTGTTCGAGCCCTCGCACGCGCCCGCATGCCGCCCCACTGCTGAGATGGCCGATGGATGCGATAGCAGCTGGGGAGGATCGTTCGTCACCGATGCCGATATTGCGGAGCTACGCAAGGCGCGGATGCTACCACCACCCGAGCGCCGGGCGGTGAGCTGGTGTCGGCGCCGCAGCCAGGGGAACGGGTAGTGTTCCTGTGGCACTTCTCCCGGGGCTTCGCGCTCCCGGTGAGCAACTTCTTCCGCCTCTTCCTTGAAACCCTCGACCTTCAACCCCACAATCTTGTTCCCAATGCCATCTTATATCTCTCTGCCTTCGTGGCGTTGTGTGAGGGGTATCTGGGAGTTCTTCCTTTTCTTGGCCTCTTCAACGCGCTTTTTTATCTCAAGCCATTGATCAACAACGCTTGTGGGGGAACCGTAGTGTGCTACCGCGGCATTGCCCGTTTCCCTCCCCTTTTGTTGATAGACTCCATCAAGGGCTAGCACCGCACATTCTTCTATGTGTGGAACGTCGACCCGGCGATGGACTACATCGGGCTGCCGCCTTTCGAGGACCGCCAGTCGTCCCAGCAGAACTGGCAGGCATCGGCCCCGCACGGTGTTGCTATGGAGGAGCTGGGCCGGCTCGGGGAGCTGAAGAGCTCCGAGGGGCTGGTCGCCTCCGATCTGGTGGCGGCCTTCATATCGCGCCGAGTGTCACCTCTTCAGATGAGGCCGCACCGGATCTGTGACAAGTCAGGCCAACACGACCCCTGCCGGCAGTCCACCGTGGAGCTGACGCTGGCTCAGGTGGCGAAGCGGGTGAACGCCCTCACGACGTTCAAGCTGAAGCCTGCCTCGTGGTCGTTCGGCATGGATCCCTATGACCGCATCAACCGGCCCCCTTGGTAAGTCTTCTTGTTGAGGTTTGCCTGTTGCTTGATATCCCCAGCCGGCAGCCGGCTGGAGAACTTATGATGGGGTGCTGACCGCAGGGGCTGGTGCGACAGAACACCCCAGACGGCCCGCATCCGCAAATCTTCGAGGTGGAGCGGGCGGACTCCGACTCCCGGGACTTCCTGACGAGGGGTCCCGCTGAAGAGGGTGTGGACTCCTTCGGGGAGCCGACGAGCCGGCGGGGCCGCGAGGCGGCGCTCCCAGCGGAGCCGGAGGGTCCGGTGCAGCCGGGGGACCCGGCGGAGCGGGTGAGTTCCCTGTTGGTCCCTCCATCCGCGATTGGACGGACGACGACGACGATGATGACGAGCTGATGATCTTCGATGGACCTCCTCCTGCAGCGTGCCCAGACCGGAGGATCGAGGAGCGCCCACTTCGAGGCCCGGTTGCCGAGGCGGCCGTCAGGGAAAAATGGCCGGCCCAGGTGGGGTCAGAGGCTCCACCGCCCGACCCGAAGCGGGTCAAGGTGGCTACGCGGAAGCCGCCGCCTCGCACCAAGCGGGCCTTGCCCCTTGTTTTTTTCCTGTTTTCGTCTTTTGAGCCGGTCGATGACCGGGGCTTGAATGCCGCAGCGACCCCATCGAGCTCCAAGAGGAGGGGGTGCCTGATGAGCAGGCGGATGCCGCCAGCCGGCTAGCCCACGAGCACGCGGCCACCCTAAGGGAGGAGAGGAGAAGGCTCGCGGATCTGTGAGCCTCCCGGTCCGGCACGTGGGGAGGGGACGCATGCTCGGGAACTTCAAGCGGCTAGTGACGCAGGGGGCGACCGAGCCGCCGCGGGCATCGGACTCAGTGGCAGAGTCCGCCCGTCTGTCAAGACCCCCGTCCGGCGAGTCACGAGATGCGGCCATGGAACTGTCGCCGCCCCCACCCGCACAGGAGACGGTGATGGGGCCGGCCCCCAAGGCGGCTCGGCACGAAGTGCTGGAGGTGCCCCCGCCAGCCCCCGAGCCGGCCCGGGAGGAGGTCATCCCACCGGCTCCGGAGGCGACACCGGAGGCGCCGCAGGAGGCGGTCATTGTGGAGGTGGAGCGGCCCTCCGACGCGACCGACGCGATGGAGCGGCCGATAGGTGAGGCGGCGATGGCACCCGACGGGGGGCGGGCAGGAGGTGACTCCCGGTCCCTCGCCGTTATCAACCCGCCCCCAGAGGCCAGGGCCGCGGCGAGCCCTGGCGGTAGTGGCGGTCGTGCTCGGCGAACCCTGCGGTCAATGCAGTAGGTCAGCCAGGACTAGGAGGCACTGGCGAACGTGCCGGCCCTACCGGCGCCTCCGCCAGGCAGCCCGGTCCCCTCCCTTGGGGATCTGGGGAGTGTCCTGGACCGGTGCCGGCAGGAGCTGGCCCAGTTCATGGAGGCAGTGGACATCGCCCTTCGACGTGCTGAGGTAAGCTTCTCCTTCTGTCCTTAGTATTCTTAGTGGGTCGCGCAAGCGCAGCCACTGGGTGTAGCCCCCGAGATGCGGGCCGGCTGACCGGATGACGGGTAGTCGGCCCAGATCTCCTTCGAGTGCGTTTTTGACGTTCTCCCCCTTTTGCAACAGGAGGGAGCCTCCCTACGGCAGAAACTCTTCGCGGAGGTGGTTGCCATCCATGACCACGGCAAGCGCGGCTTCTACCGTCTGGAGGAGGAGCTGGCCCGTGTGCAAGGTGAGTTGCATTTTGCGGGTGGAGGCGTGTAGACCCCGGGGGTCAGCGGCTTTACGCCTGTTTTACTGGTGCTATCCTTGTTAAGCAGGCGAGCTGGCCGCCCTTCGGCAGGAAAAGACCGGGCTCACCGCCGAGCGGAACCGGCTAGCGCAGGATGTTCAGGTGGCCACGTAGGAGATGAACCGGCTAGCCGCGCTATTGGTTGAAGGCAAGGCAGCCCGCGACCGGCTCAAGGCCGAGGCGGCGAAGGCGCGGCGGCCCTGGAGGCGGCCGTCAAGGAGGTGGCTGACGCCGCCTTGAGGACTGTCGCCCTCCAAGGCAAGGTGACCCGCCTCGAGAAGTCGCTCGAGGAGGCCAAGGGCTCTCTTGCTGCCTCGGAAGCGGCTCGGTCAGCCGAGCGAGCAGCGGCGCTCAACTTCGCCATCAGTGTGGATGATGCGATCGAAGTTAAGCGCTTGTTCCTTTGTTTTTCGATTGGTCGCCTTCTGCTTGCCGCCTCTTTGTGCTTCATCT
The DNA here is from genome assembly GCA_022496015.1 of Hordeum marinum. Taxonomy (NCBI): domain Eukaryota; kingdom Viridiplantae; phylum Streptophyta; class Magnoliopsida; order Poales; family Poaceae; genus Hordeum; species Hordeum marinum. Next base: position 117,735,295 of record CM039672.1, read on the forward strand.
GGTCTTTCTTTTCTTCTTCCCTTCTTCCCCTCAGTGTGGTTCCTGGAGACCCACCGCCGTGCCGCGCGGGCTGTTGAGGAGCACCAGGAGCACCTCCGGGGGTACGGCCGCTCCATTGATGAGCATGCCCCGTGGGATGTGGACGAGATCAGGCTCGCCATCAAGATGCGGATGACCCATCTCGAGCGGAGCATGGAGCGGCTCAAGACTGCCGGTAAGGAGGTCATCGCCGCGCAGTGGCCGGGCCGCGGGGGAGCTCCGACGCATCCCGTGGCGCTATGGCTTGAGCACGCCGTCTCCTGCCTCGAGGCCTGGAAAGCCTCGGCCGCCCAAGCCAGAGCGCAGATGGCGCTTCAGTTCGTCACTTCGTGGTATAGGGGGGTGGACCTCGCCCGACTAGCGATGATGCAGAACGTGCCGGCCGCGGAGCGGGAGGCTCGCGAGTCGGCCCTTGTCTTGCGGGCAAACGAGCTCGCGTCATTGGCGACGCGGATGAGTTCCTGCCGCCCCTTGGAGAAGACGGCGAGCCGCTGCCCGAGGACTCCTTCGGCATCCCCCAGGGCCCGGACGACGCCGAAGTTGCCGACGAGAGCACCGACTCGAGTGACGAGACGACAGAGACCGAGGAGGCCGCTAAGAAGGTCAAGGCAGCCGACCCGAAGTCCGTGAGCACCTCCGGGACGGGGACCGAGCCACCTCTCGACGTGCTGGCTGGTGACACGCTGGTGGCTTGAGCCCCTGGGCGTCTTCCTGTTTTTCTCTTTCCTTTTCTTCTTTCCTACACTTTGAACTTGGATTCGATCCACCCACTAGGGGTGTGTATGTAATGAATTGAACGCCGGCCATGGGCCGTTTTGCTTTATGTTGTGAATACTTTGTGTTTTATGCCTTATGAATCTTGCCGCCTCCACCTTACCCCTTTTTCGCCCGCCACGACCCTTTGCACTTCTACTCCATTTCCCCTTTGGCCTTAGCCCCGCCAGCCCGACAGCCGGGAGCCGGTCTGTGGCTGGGTCGGGGCGTCCGCCTCGAGGGAGCCATTTTAAAAACTTAGGAATCACGGAGGTTTTTTTTGGGGTAAGTGAAGCGGCTAGAGACGCGGCGAGGGTCCGGCCGGGCCTAGAAAAGGTCCCTTCCCGTTTCGACCTTTGGTGCGAGCCGAACCTTGCCACCTCGAGGCCCCGTCAGCCGGACAGCCGGGTGCCGGTCTGTAGCTGGTAAGGGCGGGGAGGCTTGTCCGGCTCACATTTACTTAGTCTTTTCTGCGGAGAGACACTTCTAGGTCCAGCCGGCTAGCCCCCGGGCCCGGGAGCCGGACCGGGGAGCCGGTGAGTGTGGAAATCTTTGAGATAAATGAAATAGGGCGCGCCCCAAGAGTCGGCTTGGGACGCCCATTGCATTCATAAGCCCAAAAGGAAGGGGATACATACATACGTTGGTTTTTTCCTTTAGCAGTAAAACGGGCGCAGGAGTGCCGCGTTCCATGGACGCTCCGTTTCTTCGCCGGAGGCATCACTCTTGTGCTTCTGTGGCTTCTGGGCGTCTATTAGATAGTACGCATTGTTGTGTAGCGCCTTGCTGACGATGAATGGGCCCTCCCATGGGGAGGACAACTTGTGCTGACCAGCGGTTCGTTGGATCCGTCTGAGGACCAGGTCCCCCTCGCGGAATGAGAGCGGCCGGATCCTCTTGCTGTGATAATGCCAGAGCTTCTGCTGGTAGATTGCCATCCGGCTCAAGGCTAGCTCGCGAGCCTCCTCGAGCAGGTCGACATTGTCTTCTCTTGCTTCCTTGGCATCCTTCTCCGTGTATAGGGCGACCCGAGGCAAGTCGAACTCGATGTTGGTGGGGATGATCGCCTCGGACCCATACACGAGAAAGAATGGGGTGTAGTCGATGGAACGGTTAGGGGTGGTCCTGAGACTCCAACGGCCGGCCAACAGCTCGTCGATCCAGCAGCCGGCCGACCTGACCAGCGAAGTCACGAGCCGGGGCTTGATGCTGGATAGGATGAGGTCGTTTGCCCTCTCGACCTGGCCGTTCGATTGCGGATGAGCGACCGAGGCCAGGTCGCCGGGTCCCTTGCTTGGAGCAAAAACGTGCGAGCGCGCCTTTGGCAAAGTTGGTGTTGTTGTCAGTGATGATGTTGTGGGGGACGCCGTAGCGTACCGTAATATCATTGATGAATCGGACGGCCGTGGGGCCGTCCAGCTTCTTGCTGGGCCGTGCTTCGATCCACTTGGTGAATTTGTCCACGGCCACGAGTAAGTGCGTCATGCCGCCTCGAGCGGTTTTGAAGGGGCCCACCAAGTCCAGCCCCCAAACGGCAATGGGCCACGAGAGGGGGATGGTTTGGAGGGTTGTTGCCGGCAGGTGGCTTTGCGTGCTGAAGCATTGGCAGCCCTCGCACTCGTCGACCAATTTCTTGGCCGCCTCGACAGCCGTGGGACAATAGAAACAGTGGCGGAAAGCCTTGGCCAACAGGGCCCGGGAGGCGGCTTGGTGGCCGCACTCGCCCTGGTGGATGTCGAGGAGGATCTCTTGGCCTTTTCCCGGCTCGACAAACCGCTGGAGAACGCCGGTGGTGCTACGATGGACGGGCTCGCTGTTGACGATGCTGTAAGTCGAGGCCCGATGCTGGATCTGCCTAGCCAGAGCCTCGTCCGGAGGTAGCTCGCCTTGTAGAAGGAATGCCAAGATGGGCTGGGCCCATGAGGGAGCTGCCACGGCAGCCGGTTGGAGAGCTCCCGGGGCTGGTTGGTCAGTCCTCGGGACCGGCTCGCCAGCCCCCAGGGCCTGTTCGGAAGCCCCCGAGGCTGGTTGGTCAGCCCGTGGGCCCGGCTCGCTGGACCTTGGAGCCGGCGGGTCAATGACCATCATGACGACCGCGTCGTCGGGTCAGTCCGCCCCGGGTGCCGCCGGTTCGACCGGGGCCGGCTGGGCAACCGACGGTTCGAGAGCCGACGACGGAGTCGCTGAGGAGGTGGCCGGCGCCGTTGATGGGCCGGCGGTGCTTGCCGGCATGAAGATTGACTCTGACTCTGGGGAGGGCTTGACCGATGGTTTGAGCAGCCACTCAAGAGAGACACCAGCTGGGATGGCTTACCGAGTGGAGCCGATTTTTGCCAATGCGTCCGCCGCCTTGTTATCCGCTTGGGTGACATGGTGGAACTCGCAACCCTCGAAGGAGCCTATGAGTTGCTGCACGAGGAAACGGTAGCTGGCCATGTTGGCATCCCTGGCATCCCATTCACCAGAAACTTGCTGCACCACGAGGTCGGAGTCAGCGAAGCAGTGGATGCGCCTGATGCCGATCTCCTTGGCAAGCCAGAGGCCATGAACGATGGCCCCGTACTCCGCCATGTTGTTGGAGGTGGCGAAGTGGATCTGGAGGGCGTACCTGATCTGATCACCTTTCGGGGAGGAGAGGACTATGCCGGCACCCAGTCCGGTCCTCATCTTCGAGCCGTCGAAGTGCATTCGCCAATGCGTGGAGTCCGGGGGAGGCGGGACGAACTCCGTCGCCGCCCAGTCGACGAGGAAATCCGCCAATGCTTGCGACTTGATGGAGGTTCTCCGCTCGTACCGGATCTCGTGATCGGCGAGGGCGATCACCCACTTGGCAATCCGGCCGGTGGAGTCCCGGCCGCTCATGATCTCGCCGAGCGGGGCCGTGCTCACCACAGTGATGGTGTGCTCTTGGAAGTATTGCTTGATCTTCATGGCAGCAAAGTATATGCCATAACACATCTTCTGATAGTGGGGGTAGTTTTGCTTGGACACAGAGAGGACCTCGCTGAGGTAGTAGACGGGCCGCTGGACCGGCAGGGTCTTGCCCTCCTCCGACCGTTCAACCACCAACACGATGCTGACGACCCGGGTCGTCACAGCGATGTATTCGAGCAGTGGTTCCTTCTCAACCGGCGCAGCCAAGATTGTGTGCGGGTGAGAGCCTTTTTGAGGCCGCGTCAGGCCTCGTCCGCCTCGTCAGGCAAGTCGAAGATGCCTGGCTTCTTGGTTTGACCCGGCTTGATGAGAGCCGTCTTGCGAAGGAGCCCGTAGAGGGGCAGAGCCTTCTCCCCTAGCCGGATGATGAACCGGCTGAGCAAGGCAAGGCAGCCGGTGAACTTTTGGACGTCACGGATCCGGGTCGGCTTTGGCATGCGCTCGATCGTGCGGATCTTCTCAGGGTTAGCTTCGATGCCGCGGGCGGACACGAAGAAACCCAAGAGTTGACCGGCGGGGACGCCGAAGACACATTTCTCCGGGTTGAGCTTGATCTTGTATTCACGTAAGTTCACGAAGGTCTCCTGGAGGTCATCGAGGAGGTTGAAGTGCTTCTTGGTTTTGACGACGATGTCGTCAACGTAGACGTGCATGTTCCTGCCTATCTAAGGCAGGAGGCACTTTTGCATGCACCGCTGGAAGGTGGTGCCTGCGTTCTTCAAGCCGAAGGACATGGTGATATAGAAGTACGCCCCAAAGGGCGTGATGAAGGAGGTCTTGAGGAGGTCTTCCGGGTCTAGCTTGATTTGGTGGTAGCCGGAATTGGCATCCAAGAAGGACATCAAGTCGCAGCCGGCCGTGGAGTCGATAACTTGATCGATCCGTGGCAGGGCGAATGGGTCCTTGGGACATGCCTTGTTCAGGCTGGTGTAGTCGATACACATGCGCCAGGTCTTGTTTTTCTTCAGCACCAGGACTGGGTTGGCCAACCAGTCTGGGTGGAAAACTACATGATGAACCCGGCCGCGAGCAGTCGGGCGATCTCTTCTCCTATAGTGCGTCACTTCTCCTTGGAGAAGCGGCGTAGGTGTTGCTTGACCGGCTTGACGTCCGGCCGGACGTGTAGTTTGTGCTCGGCGAACTTCCTTGGAACACCTGGCATGTCCTTGGGGGACCATGCGAAGATGTCCCGATTCTCACGGAGGAAGTCGACGAGCTCGCCTTCCTATTTGCTGTTGAGGCGGGAGCCGATCGTGACGCACTGAGCCGGGTTAGCCGGGTCGAGCGGGATTTGCTTGGTGTCCTTGGACGGCTGGAAGGAGGCCTCGCCAGTGGATTGCGAGGGGGGAGCCGGCACAGCCGGCTGGCTGGCGGCAAGGGCCACGAGCCGGTCGAGCTGCCGCTTCTCCTCGGCGATCTCCAGGGCCTCGGCCAGATGGCTACCGTCTCGAGCGCATTCGGGCGACATCTTGTAGTCGCCCTTGACGGCAATGATTCCCTTGGGGACCAGCATCTTGACCTTGAGGTAGGCGTAGTGCGGGATCGCCATGAAGCTGGCTAGAGCCGGCCGACCCAACAGCACATGGTAGGGGCTTGCGAGGTCCACGACCTCGAACAATACCGGCTCGCGGTGGAAGTGGTCGGGTCCGCCGAAGAGGACGTCGAGCGTGATCTTGCCTACAGGGGAGAAAGACCTCCCAGGCACGATGCCATGGATAGCCGTCCGGCTCGCCTGCAGCTCTTCTATCTTTAGCCCCAGCTTGTGCATCGTGTCGAGGTAGAGGATATTGATGCTGCTGCCACCATCTATCAGAACCCGCATAAAGTGGCAGGCTCGATCCTTGGTGGCGATTGTGGGGTTGAGGACTAAGGCGTAGCTGCCAGGATGCGGCATCACCACGGGATGGTCGGATTGGCTCCACGTGACCGGCTTCTCCGACCAGTGCATGAACTGGGGAGTTGCCGGCATGGTGGCGTTCACTTCACGACGGAGCCGGCGCTCCACGTGCTTGCTCGTCTCTTCACTGGTTAAGACAACATAGCAACCGTCTTGGTTGGGGTACTGGTCGACTAGGCGACTGTTGTTTGGGGCTGTTGCCAGCGCTGGGGTGGCAGCTTGGACCGGGGCCAGCGCACGGGCTGGCGGCGCGGGGGGAGCCGGAAGGCCGTCCCCCCGGGCCGATTGCTGTGAGCAGCTGCACTGCCGGAGCGTGTGCGTGGAGGGTTTGCCCCCCCCCCCCCGAGTGATTCTTGCATGGAAAATCGAGCATCTGCCGGTGCGCTGGCGCTGGCTAGAAGGCTGGGCAGCCGGCTCCTGATCCTCGATCGTCTTGACCTACCGGCTCCCATAGCGAGGGATCCGGCTGGTCGTTCTTGCACTTGTTGCTCTACGGTTGCTGATTGTCGGCAGCCGGCCAGGCCGTGGCCGACGTCGTTGTCGTCTTGGCCGGCGGAGCCATCTTGACCCAGATGGCCGAATCGGCCATGGCATATTTGTCCGCCTTGGTCATGAGTTCGGCCAGCGTGGCCGGCTCGGAGCACAGAAGCTTGTGCTTGAGGGGGGTGCCGTCCCGACAACCCTCAATGAAGTATTGCATGGCTTGCACCTCGTGCACTCCCTCGCAGGAGTTGCGGAGCTCGGTCCATCGGGTGAGGTAGTCGCAGAGGGATTCGTCCGGCCCTTGAACGCACATAGCAATTTCATGGGGCCGGCCAGGCCGCTTGTAGACCTTTACAAATGATTTTCTTCCTTAAACTTCTCAAACCTTACCTGTTATTTTTACCCTCAATTTTATAGGCCAAGTCTTCATTTTGGGGCAAGAAGCGAGCAAAAACCGCCGCGAAAAATACCAAAGCCCCTCCAGTTTGAAAGAAATATAAGGCCTTCATCGAAGAGACGTCACTCATGGGCAAGTCAGAAATAGCCGATGTTAAATCAGAGGTAGAAATAGCCGATCGACCACCGCTCCACCGCATTGCAACGCCAGTAACTTGTCGATACGGTGTCGAGCTACCATGTGGCTAGGTGGCTATCTCTAAGCACGTGCCGACACACTGGAAGATTGATTATACCCCCCTTGGCACCCGTCCAGAGGCGTATCAAGCTGTGGTGCAATAGTTAGCTAGAGCGGTGGTAGAAGCTTGCCGGGGATGCACCCCCGCACGCCACCTAGACTACATTTATGGCATTTTGTCCTAAGAGCCAAACTTAGGTATGATAGCACTATTAGCTATCTAATCATCGGAAAATGTCTGTTTTGCCATTGTGGTTGACCCTTAATCTATAAAAGGAGGTCCAAGGCAGCCTAGCTAAAGATTCAGACCTTTGGACACTTGTACTCATGTAGCATCTCCCCCGAAGGCAACCCTTATCGGGCCAGAGCGTTGTGTGTTCTTCGTGTTCCTATGATAAATCCACCAAAAGCAGGAGTAGACTTTTATGCTTCACAGTGGCCTGAACCTGGGTAAAACACAAGTGTCCCGATCGCCGCGCTGTCTCGCTATCTCCGCTCTTTGTGCATGTGACCTCGTCCCTGACGAACCAAAAGGGGGCTTACGGCCCCATAGGTGATTGACTGTATCATGCCCCGACATAGGCCAGACTGTCTTCCCATGAACATTGAATTTCCTCGCTGGGCTTCTTTGGAAGAACGCGCTCAACATGCCCATATATACCCAAGGCTGAGGGCCTTAATAGCCAACGGGTTAACAGGAATTGATTAACCCATTGTTGGGTTCCTTGGAGCATTTTGCCACTAAGCCACCGAGGTAGCTTGATGTTCATTTTCTCTGGCGACTTGGACGACCCAAGTAAGGATTTTGATCCTCTTAATGGCTCCCCGGTAAGGATTTTTGATGACTCTATATCTGACCTTTACAAATGATTTTCTTCCTTAAACTTCTCAAACCTTACCTGTTATGCTTACCCTCAGTTTTATAGGCCGAGTTTTCATTTTGGGGCAAGAAGCAAGCAAAAACCGCCACCAAAAATACCAAAGCCCCTCCAGTTTGAAAGAAAGATAAGGCCGTCGTCGAAGAGCCGTCACTCATGGTCGTGTCAAAAATAGATGTTGTTCAATCAGAGGTAGAAATAGCCGATCGGCCACCGCTCCACCGCATCGCAAGGCAAGAGACTTGTCGATACGGTGTCGAGCTCCCATTTGGCTAACTGGCTCTCACTAAGCACGTGGCGACACAATGGAAGACTGATTATACCGCCTTGACACCTGTCGAGAGGCGTATCAAGTTGTGGTGCAATAGTTAGATAGAGCGGTGGTAGAAGCTTGTCGGGGATGCACCCCCACACGCCACCTAGACTGCATTTATGGCATTTTGTCCTAAGTGCCAGAGTTATGATAGCACTGTTAGCTATCTAATCATCGGAAAACTTCTGTTTTGCCATTATGGTTGTCCCTTGAGCTATAAAAGGAGGCCCAAGGTAGCCTAGCTAAAGATTCAGACCTTTGGACACTTGTACTCACATAGCAGTTCCCCCAAAGGCAAACCTTATCGGGCCTGAGCGCTGCGTGTTCTTCGCGTTCCTTTGATGAATCCACCAATAGTAGGAGTAGAGTTTTACACTTCACAGCAGCCTAAACCTAGGTAAAACACCAACACCCCGATCGCCGTGTTGTCTCGCTATCTCCGCTCTTTGTGCATGTGACCTCACCCCTGTCGAACAAAAAAGGGGCTTACGACCCCATAGGCGATCGAGTGCATCCTGCCCCGACATAGGCTAGACCGTCTTCCCATGAACATTGGACTTCGTGGCTGGGATTCTTCGGAAGAACGCGCTCAACATGCCCATATATACCCAAGGCTGAGGGCCTTAAAAGCCAACGGGTTAACAGGAATTGATTAACCAGTGTTGGGTTCCTTGGAGCATTTTGCCACTAAGCAACTGAGGCAACTTGATGTTCATTTTCTCCGGCGACTTGGACGATCCTAGTAAGGATTTTTGATACTCTTAACCTGGCTCCCCCGGTAAGGATTTTTGATGACTCTATATCTGACCTTTACAAATGATTTTCTTCCTTAAACTTCTCAAACCTTACCTGTTATGTTTACCCTCAGTTTTATAGGCCGAGTTTTCATTTTGGGGCAAGAACCGAGCAAAAACTGCCGCCAAAAATACCAAAGCCCCTCTAGTTTCAAAGAAAGATAAGGCCGTCGTCGAAGAGTCGTCACTCATGGGCGTGTCAAAAATAGCCATTATTCAATCAGAGGTAGAAATAGCCGACCGGCCACCGCTCCACTGCATCGCAACACAAGTCACTTGTCGATACGGTGTCGAGCTCCCATGTGGCTAAGTGGTTCTCACTAAGCACGTGGCGACACAATGGAAGACAGATTATACCCCCTTGACACCTGTCGAGAGGCGTATCAAGTTGTGGTGCAATAGTTAGCTAGATTGGTGGTAGAAGCTTGCCGGGGATGCACCCCCGCACGCCACCTAGACTGAATTTATGGCATTTTGTCCTAAGTGCCAGAGTTAGGTATGATAGCACTGTTAGCTATCTAATCATTGGAAAACTTCTGTTTTGCCATTGCAGTTGCCCCTTGAGCTATAAAAGGAGGCCGAAGGAAGCCTAGCTAAAGATTGAGACCTTTGCACACTTGTACTCACGTAGCAGTTCCCCCGAAGGCAACCCTTATCGGGCCTCAGCGCTGCGTGTTCTTCGCGTTCCTCTGATAAATCCACCAATAGCAGGAGTAGAGTTTTACACTTCACAGTGGCCTGAACCTGGGTAAAACACAAGTGCCCCGATCGCCGCGGTGTCTTGCTATCTTTGCTCTTTGTGCATGTGACCTCGCCCCTGCCGAACAGAAAAGGGGCTTACGACCCCATAGGCGATCGAGTGCATCCTGCCCCGACATAGGCCAGGCCATCTTCCCATGAACATTGGAGTTCGTGGCTGGGCTTCTATGAAAGAACGCTCTCAACATGACCATATATACCCAAGGCTGAGGGCCTTAATAGCCAATGGGTTAACATGAAATGATTTAACCGGTTGTTGGGTGTCTTGGAGCATTTTGCTACTAAGCCACCGAGGTAGCTTGATGTGCACTTTCTCCGATGACTTGGACGTCCCAGTATGTATTTTTGATGCTCTTAACCTGGCTCCCGAGTAAGGATTTTTGATGAATCTATATCTGACATTTACAAATGATTTTCTTCCTTAAACTTCTCAAACCTTTAACCCTCAATTTTATAGGCCAGGTCTTCATTTTGGGCCAAGAAGTGAGCAAAAACCGATGCCAAGAAGACCGAAGCCTCACTAGTTTCAAAGAAAGATAAGGCAGACATCGAAGAGCCGTCACTCATGGGTGAGTCAGAAACAGCCGATGTTCAATCAGAGGTAGAAATCAATTTTCTTTAACCTTATTTTACTGTTTTGGATCCTAATTTTGTTTTGAAGCAAACTCAGCATAAGTCAAAACGCAAAACCCAAAGCGGTAGTGGTGATCTTGTAGCCGGTTTACCCAACAAGTCGGCTGCCTGTAAGCGCCCAAGTTAGGTACCTTTCAATATGATTCTTCTCTTTTCCGAAACCGACTTGAAATAACAATCTTTTTAATCATCCTGACTCTTTTATCAGGAGTCACCACCTTCGTGAGGTGACTCTACTGCTTCCTAATTGCACCCCTTGTGATCAACCTTGGGTAAGTTTCTCTTTCGTTACATGCTTGCTTCCATGAGCCTCTTTGCATATTCTTGATTCTGTCTTCTTGTTTAGTAGGGCTCAAGACAAAGCCAAGAAAAGGAAAGTTGGCAAGCCGTACATTGTCCATGAGGTGGCTAAGCCAGGAAACCCTAATTTGGCAGCCCCTCAAATTCATGCAGATGAGCCTGAAGATCACCAGGAGGCCCACATAGATATACCCCTTCAACCAGAGCCGACAAGTATTGAATCCATGGATACCGAAGTTGACCCGGTGGTGGATCTTAAACCACCTAGTCCCCCAAAGGCAACCGAGGAAAATCCTTGTGACAAAAACCAGGATGTTGTCATTACTAGGTCAAGTTATGTTGCTCCAGAAATCTCCAAAGTATTGAAAAAACTTGTTGTCAAGGATGAAACAAAATTGCCTAAGAAAGGAAAAGCCAAGTTGGAGCTTCCAAATTATGATAGCACGAGTGATGAAGAATTACATGCTGGTTATTTGGATCGTCTTGCAATGAGCCGAGAGATGGAAGTTGGCCTTGTTAGAATGATGAATAACAAATATGAGGTATGTTGGGAGACGTAGTAGTAAACCAAAAATTTCTACGCGTTCACCAAGATCTATCTATGAAGAAACCATCAACGAGAAGGAAGAGATTGCATCTTCATACCTTTGAAAATCGCTAAGCGGAAGCGTTACAAGAACACGGTTGGTGGAGTCGTACTCATAGCGATTCAGATCGCGGTGGACTTCGATCTTAGCGCCGAACAACGACGCCTCCTCGTTCAACACACGTGCAGCTCGGTGACGTCTCCTACGTCTTGATCCAGCAAGGAGAGAGGAGCGGTTGAGGGAGAGCTCCGGCAGCACGACGACGTGGTGATGGTGGAGCTGCGTGGTCTCCGGCAGGGCTTCGCCAAGCACTACGGAGAACGAGGAGAGGGAGGAGTAGGGCTGCACCGAGAGAGGAAGAAACCGTGTTTGGAAGCCCCAAAACCCACCACTATATATAGGAAGAGGAGGAGGGAGGGCTACACCCTAGGGTTTCCACCCTAGGGTGGTGTGGCAGCCACTAGATCCCATCTAGCCGGCGGCCAAGAGGGAGAGGGGTGCGGCTCCCCTAGGGTGGGCCCTAGGGCCCATCTACCCTAGGGTTTGCCCCTCCTCGCACTTCAGTTGTGCCTTGGGCCAGGTGGGAGGGGCACACCAGCCCACCTAGGGGCTGGTTCCCTCCACCTTCGGCCCTTGCAGCCCTCTGGGGCCCATGGCCCCTCCCGATGGAGCCCTGGAACGCTTCCGGTGGTCCCGGTACGTTACCGGTGACGCCCAAAAAACTTCCGGTAACCAAAACCTCACTTACTATATATCAATCTTTGTCTCCGGACCATTCCGGAACTCCACATGATGTCCGGGATCTCATCTGGGACTCCGAACAACCTTAGGTAACCATGTCCACTATTTCCCTATAACCCTAGCATCATCAAACCTTATGTGTGTAGACCCTACGGGTTCGGGAGACACGTAGACATGACCGAGACACCTCTCCGGTCAATAACCACCAGCGGGATCTGGATACCCATGTTGGCTCCCACATGCTCCACGATGATCTCATCGGCTGAACCATGATGTCGGGGATTCAATCAATCTCGTATACAATTCCCTTTGTCTACTGGTATGATACTTGCCCGAGACTCGATCATCGGTATCCCTATACCTTTTTCAATCTTGTTACCGACAAGTCTCTTTACTTGTTCCGCAACACATCATCCCGTGGCTAACTCCTTAGTCACATTGAGCTCATTATGATGATGTCTTACCGAGTGGGCCCAGAGATACCTCTCCGTCATACGGAGTGACAAATCCCAGTCTCGATCCGTGCCAACCCAACAGACACTTTTGGAGATACCCGTAGTGCACCTTTATAGCCACCCAGTTATGTTGTGACGTTTGGTACACCCAAAGCATTCCTATGGTATCCAGGAGATGCACAATCTCATGGTCTAAGGAAATGATACTTGACATTGGAAAAGATTTAGCAGATGAACTACACGATCTTGTGCTATGCTTAGGATTGGGTCTTGTCCATCACATCATTCTCCTAATGATGTGATCCCGTTATCAATGATATCCAATGTCCATGGTCATGAAACCGTAACCATTTATTGATCAACGAGCTAGCCAACTAGAGGCTCACTAGGGACATGTTGTGGTCTATGTATTCACACATGCATTATGGTTTCCGGTTAACACAATTATAGCATGAACAATAGAAAATTATCATGAACAAGGGTATGCAATAATAACCATTTTATTATTGCCTCTAGGGCATATTTCCAACAGTCTCCCACTTGCACTAGACTCAATAATCTAGTTACATTGTGATGAATCGAAACACCCATAGCATTCTGGTGTTGATCATGTTTTGCTCGTGAGAGAGGTTTAGTCAACAGATCTGTGACATTCAGATCCATATGCACTTTGCAAATATCTATATCTCCCTCCTGAATGTAATCATGGATGGAGTTGAAGCGGCGCTTGATGTGTCTTGTCTTCTTGTGAAACATGGGCTCCTTTGCAAGGGCAATAGCTCCAGTGTTGTCATAGAATAGAGTCATCGGGCCCGACGCACTTGGAATTACTCCTAGGTCAGTGATGAACTCCTTCATCCAGACTCCTTCCTTTGCTGCTTCCGAAGCAGCTATGTACTCCGCTTCACATGTAGATGCCGCCACGACGCTTTGCTTGCTGCTGCACCAGCTGACTGCCCCTCCGTTCAAAATATACACGTATCCAGTTTGCGACTTGGAGTCGTCCGGACCTGTGTCGAAGCTAGCATCGTCGTAACCCTTTACGACGAGCTCTTCGGCACCTCCATATACGAGAAACATGTCCTTTGTACTTTTCAGGTACTTCAGGATATTCTTGACCATTGTCTAATGTTCTGCTCCGGGATCACTTTGGGACCTCCCTACCAAACATATGGCAAGGTTCACATCAGGTCTGGTACACAGCATGACATACATAATAGAACCTATAGCTGAAGCATAGGGGATGACACTCATCTCTTCTCTATCCTTTGCCGTGGTCGGGCATTGAGTCATACTCAATCTCACACCCTGTAACACAGGCAAGAACCCCTTCTTGGATTGATCCATATTGAACTTCTTCAATATCTTGTCAAGGTATGTGCTTTGTGAAAGACCTATGAGGCATCTCGATCTATCTCTATAGATCTTGATGCCTAATATGTAAGCAGCTTCTCCAAGGTCCTTCATTGAAAAACATTTATTCAAGTAGGCCTTTACACTTTCCAAAAGTTCTATATCTTTTCCCATTATCAGTATGCCATCCACATATAATATGAGAAATGCTACAGAGCTCCCACTCACTTTCTTGTAAATACAGGGTTCTCCATAAACCTGTACAAACCCAAATGCTTTAATCACCTCATTAAAGCGAATGTTCCAACTCCGAGATGCTTGCACCAACCCATAGATGGAGCGCTGGAGCTTGCATACTTTGTTAGCATCTTTAGGATCGACAAAACCTTTCGACTGTATCATATACAGTTCTTCCTTAAGGAAGCCATTAAGGAATGCCGTTTTGATGTCCATTTGCCAGATCTAATAATCATAAAATGCGGCAATTGCTAACATGATTCGGACAGACTTTAGCATCGCTACGGGTGAGAAAGTCTCATCATAGTCAACTCCTTGAACTTGTCGATAACCCTTAGCGACAAGCCGAGCCTTATAGACGGTCACATTACCATCCGCGTCAGTCTTCTTCTTAAAGATCCATTTATTTTCAATGGCTCGCTTATCATCAGGCAAGTCCACCAAAGTCCACACGTTGTTCTCATACATGGATCCTATCTCGGATTTCATGGCTTCAAGCCATTTGTTGGAATCTGGGCCCGCCATCGCTTCTTCATAGTTCGAAGGTTCACCGCTGTCCAACAACATGATCTCCAGGACAGGGTTGCCGTACCACTCTGGTGCAGAACATGTCCTAGTGGACCTTCGATGTTCAATAGTAATTTGATCTGAAGTTTCATGATCATCATCATTAACTTCCTCTCCAGCCGGTGTAGGCTCCACAGAAACAACTTCCTGTGCTGCGCTACTCTCCGGTTTGAGTGGAGGTACAATTACCTCATCAAGTTCTATTTTCCTCCCACTTACTTCTTTCGAGAGAAACTCTTTCTCGAGAAAGGATCCATTCTTGGAAACAAAGACTTTGCCTTCGGATCTGAGGTAGAAGGTATACCCAATAGTCTCTTTGGGATATCCTATGAAGACACACTTTTTTGCTTTGGGTTCGAGCTTCTCAGGTTGAAGTTTCTTCACATAAGCATCGCATCCCCAAACTTTTAGAAACGACAGCTTAGGTTTCTTTACAAACCATAATTCATACAATGTCATCTCAACGGACTTTGACGGTGCCCTATTTAAAGTGAATGTGGCAGTCTCTAATGCATATCCCCAAAATGATAGCGGTAAGTTAGTAAGAGACATCATAGATCGCACCATATCCAATAGAGTGCGATTACGACATTCAGACACACCATTTTGTTGAGGTGTGCCAGGCGGCGTGAGTTGTGAAACGATTCCACATTTCCTTAGGTGCGTGCCAAACTCATGACTTAAATATTCTCCGCCATGATTAGATCGTAGGCACTACATTTTCCTGTCATGTTGATTCTCTACCTCACTCTGAAATTCCTTGAACCTTTCAAAGGTTTCATACTTGTGTTTCATTAAGTAGACATACCCATATCTTCTCAAGTCATCAGTGAGGGTGAGAACATAACGGTAGCCACCGCGAGCCTCGACGCTCATAGGACCGCATACATCGATATGTATTATTTCCAACAAGTTAGTTGCTCGCTCCATTGTTCCGGAGAACGGGGTCTTGGTCATCTTGCCCATGAGGCATGGTTCGCACGTGTCAAATGATTCAAAATCAAGACACTCCAAAAGTCCATCAACATGGAGCTTCTTCATGCGTTTGACACCAATATGACCAAGGCAGCAGTGCCACATGTAAGTGGGACTATCGTTATCAACCTTACACTTTTTGGTACTCGCACTATGGACATGTGTAACATCACGTTCGAGATTCATCAAAAATAAACCATTGACCAGCAGGGCATGACCATAAAACATTTCTCTCATATAAATAGAACAACCATGATTCTCAGATTTAAATGAGTAGCCATCTCGCATCAAGCGAGATCTAGATACAATGTTCATGCTCAAAGTTGGTACTAAATAACAATTATTAAGGTTTAAAACTAATCCCGAAGGTAGATGTAGAGGTAGCGTGCCGACGACGATCACATCGACCTTGGAACCATTCCCGACGCGCATCGTCACCTCGTCCTTTGCCAGCCTCCGTTTATTCCGCAGCTCCTGCTTGGAGTTACAAATGTGAGCAACTGCACCAGTATCAAATACCTAGGAGCTACTACGAGTGCTGGTTAGGTACACATCAATAACAAGTATATCACATATACCTTTAACATTGCCGGCCTTCTTATCCGCTAAGTACTTGGGGCAGTTCCGCTTCCAGTGACCGGTACCCTTGCAATAAAAGCACTCAGTCTCAGGCTTGGGTCCATTCTTGTTCTTCTTCTCGGCAACTTGCTTACTGGGCGCGACAACAGCTTTGCCGTCCTTCTTGAAGTTCTTCTTACCCTTGCCTTTCTTGAAACTAGTGGTCTTATTCACCGTCAACACTTGATGCTCCTTTTTGATCTCGACCTCCGCTGATTTCAGCATCGAGTACAACTCAGGAATGGACTTCTCCATACCCTGCATGTTGTAGTTCATCTCAAAGCTCTTGTAGCTAGGTGGGAGCGACTGGAGGATTCTGTCAATAACCGAGTCATCCGGGAGATTAACTCCCAGCTGAGTCAAGCGGTTGTGCAACCTAGACATTTTGAGTATGTGCTCACTGACAACTATTCTCCTCCATCTTATAGCTGAAGAACTTGTCGGAGACGTCATATTTCTCGACCCGGTCATGAGCTTGGAAAACCATTTTAACCTCTTGGAACATCTCATATGCTCCGTGTTGCTCAACACGCTTTCGGAGCCCCGGTTCTAAACTGTAAAGCATGCCGCACTGAACAAGGGAGTAATCATTGCAGCGTGACTGCCAAGCGTTTGTAACGTCTTGGTCCACTCGGAAATGGGTGGGTCACCTAGCGGTGCATCAAGGACATACAATCTCTTGGAAGCTATGAGGATGATCCTCAAGCTACGGACCCAGTCCGCATAGTTGCTTCCATCATCTTTCAGCTTGGTTTTCTCTAGGAACGCATTGAAGTTGAGGGTGACATTAGCGTTGGCCATTGGATCTACAATATAGATTGTAAAGACAATTTTAGACTAAGTTCATGATAATTAAGTTCACATAATCAAATTATTTAATGAACTCCCACTTAGATAGATATTTCTCTAGTCATCCAAGTGATACATGATCCATGTCAACTAGCCCGTGTCCGATCATCACGTGAGACGGACTAGTCATCCATGGTGAACATCTCCATGTTGATCGTTCTTCTATACGACTCATGTTTGACCTTTCAGTCTTCCGTGTTTCGAGGCCATGTATATACATGCTAGGCTCGTCAAGTCAACCTAAGTGTTTCGCGTGTGTAAATCTGGCTTACACACGTTGTATGCGAACGTTAGAACCTATCACACCGGATCATCACGTGGTGCTTCGGAACAATGATCCTTAGCAACGGTGCACGGTTAGGGTGAAAACCTTTCTTGAAATTTTATTGAGAGATCATCTTATTCACTACCATCGTTCTATGCAAATAAGATGTAAACATGATAAACATCACATGCAATCAATATAGTGACATGATATGGCCAATATCGTCTTGCTCCTTCGATCTCCATCTTCGGGGCACCATGATCATCACTGTCATCGGCACGACACCATGATCTCCATTATCGTGTCTTCATGAAGTTGTCTCGCCAACTATTACTTCTACTACTATGGCTAACGTTTAGCAATAAAGCAAAGTAATTACATGGCATTTATGATTGACACGCAGGTCATACAATAAAATAAGACAACTCCTATGGCTCCTGTCGGTTGTCATACTCATCGACATGCAAGTCATGAATCCTATTACAAGAACATGATCAATATCATACATCACAATGCATCACATCACATCCTTTGGCCATATCACATCACAAGGCATATGCTGCAAAAACAAGTTAGACGTCCTCTAATTTGTAGTTGCAAGTTTTTACGTGGCTGCTATAGGTTTCTAGCAAGAACGTTTCTTACCTACGCCAAAACCACAACGTGATATGCCAATTGCTATTTACCCTTCATAAGGACCCTTTTCATCGAATCCAATCCTACTAAGGTGGGAGAGATAGACACCCGCTAGCCACCTTATGCAACAAGTGCATGTCAGGCGGTGAAACCGGTCTCACGTAAGCGTACGTGTAAAGTTGGTCCGGGCCGCTTCATCCCATAATACCGCCGAATCAAGATAAGACTAGTAGTGGTAAGCAAATTAACAATATCAACGCCCACAACTGCTTTGTGTTCTACTCGTGCATAGATTCTACGCATAGACCTAGCTCATGATGCCACTGTTGGGAGACGTAGTAGTAAATCAAAATTTTCCATGCGTTCACCAAGATCTATCTATGGAGAAACTAGCAACGAGAAGGAAGACATTGCATATTCATACCTTTGAAGATCGCTAAGCGGAAGTGTTACAAGAACGCGGTTGATGGAGTCGTACTCATAGCGCTTCAGATTGCGGTGGACTCCGATCTTAGCACCGAACAACGGCACCTCCGTGTTCAACACACGTGCATACCGGTGACGTCTCCTATGCCTTGATCTAGCAAGGAGGGAGGAGAGGTTGAGGGAGAGCTCCGGCAACACGACGGCGTGGTGACGGTGGAGCTGCATGGTCTCCGGCAGGGCTTCACCAAGCACTACGGAGAACGAGGAGAGGGAGGAGTAGGGCTGCGCCGAGAGAGGAAGAAACCGTGTATCTAGCAGCCCCAAAACCCACCACTATATATAGGAGGAGGAGGAGGGAGGGCTGATCCCTAGGGTTTCCACCCTAGGGTGGTGCGGCAGCCACCAGATCCCATCTAGCCGGCGGCCAAAGGGAGAGGGGTGCGGCTACCCTAGGGTGGGCCATAGGGCCCATCTGCCCTAGGGTTTGCCCCTCCTCCCACTTCAGCTACGCCTTGGGATAGGTGGGAGGGGCGCACCAGCCCACCTAGGGGCTGGTTCCCTTCACCTTTGGCCCATGCATCCCTCCGAGGCCTGTGGCTCCTCCCGGTGGACCCCCGGATCCCTTCCTGTGGTCCCGGTACGTTACCGGTGACGCCCGAAACATTTCTGGTAACCAAAACCTCACTTCCTATATATCAATATTTGTCTCCGGACCATTCCGGAACTCCTCATGATATCCGGGATCTCATCCGTGACTCCGAAGAACCTTCGGTAACCATGTCAACTATTTCCCTATAACCCTAGCGTCATCGAACCTTAAGTGTGTAGACCCTACGGGTTCGGGAGACACGTAGATATGACCGAGACACCTCTCCGGTCAATAACCAACAACGGGATCCGGATACCCATGTTGGCTCCCATGTGCTACACGATGATCTCATCAGATGAACCATGATGTCGGGGATTCAATCAATCATGTATGCAATTCCCTTTGTCTACTGGTATGATACTTGCCCGAGATTCGATCGTCGGTATACCTATACCTTGTTCAATCTCGTTACCGGCAAGTCTCTTTCCTCGTTCCTCAACCCATCATCCCATGGCTAAATCCTTAGTCACAATGAGCACATTATGATGATGTCTTTCCGAGTGGGCCCAGAGAGACGGAGTGAAAAATCCCAGTCTCGATTCGTGCCAATCAAACAGACACTTTTGGAGATACCCGTAGTGCACCTTTATAGCCACCCAGTTACGTTGTGATGTTTGGTACACCCAAAGCATTCCTACGATATCCAGAAGTTGCACAATCTCATGGTCTAAGGAAATGATACTTGACATTGGAAAAGCTTTAGCAGACGAACTACACGATCTTGTGCTATGCTTAGGATTGGGTCTTGTCCATCACATCATTCTCCTAATGATGTGATCCCGTTATCAACGACATCCAATGTCCATGGTCATGAAACCGTAACCATCTATTGATCAACGAGTTAGCCAACTAGAGTCTCACTAGGGACATGTTGTGGTCTATGTATTCACACATGTATTACGGTTTCTAGTTAATACAATTATATCATGAACAATAGACAATTATCATGAACAAGGAAATATAATAATAATCACTTTATTATTGCCTCTAGGGAATATTTCCAACAAGGTACACTCCTCTTTATTGTGTACTCAATATATATATATCCTTTTATAGCCCCCAAGGGCTGACTCATCTCCATGAGATGAGTCGAGTCTTCGTGGATAATTATGATGACTTCAACCTGTAGCCGCCAAGGGCTAGCTCATCTCCATGAGATGAGTCGGGTCTTAGCTGATAGTTTTGAAGATTTCAACCTATAGCCCCTGAGGGCCGGCTCATCTCCGTGAAATGAGTCGGGTCTTAGCTGATAATTCTGAAGATTTCAACCTGTATCCCCCAAGGGCCAACTCATCTCCGTGAGAAGAGTCGGGTCTTCTCCATACCCTTGCCTTGGAAAAAGTAGACATGCCTTAGCCCCCAAGTTTCAAATATATTATTTTCGCAATCTGTTTGAGACTTTTTATAACCCTTCTTTGTTGTGCAATATTGAATCATGTAGCCTTCTTATGACCATTGTATATCTTGTCTCTTATTATGCAGAATGCTTTACAAGAAGCCGAGTAAAGTGTGACCGACTTGAAGAAAGATTTAGAATCAGGACAAAGCGCTCGAGCTGCCATTGAGGTGAAATTATGCCTCACTTAGGAAGAATTAGAGAAAACCAAGGTGATTTTTGGAAAAAAAAAAGAAACTTTTGATGCTGAGAAATCTGCCTTGCTGGAGCGTGCAAAAAATGCTGAGGGTTAGTTGAGGCCCATCACAGAAGAGCTATCCGGGTTAAAGCAACATATTGCCCATATGACCCAGGCTACCTTTGGTAAGTGTCTTGTTTGCCAAAAACCCATGTTCGTAGATAAGATGTTGTTGGGGAATGTTGCATGGGAAACAAAAAATTTCCTACGCACACACAAGATCTATCCATGGTGATGAGCATCTACGAGAGGAAGAGTGGATCAACATACCCTTGTAGATTGCTAAGCGGGAAGCTTTAAGAAACGCGGTTGGTCTAGTCGAACGTCTTCGCGATCCAAATCACCGAGCATCCCGCGATCTCATCACGATCCGTCCCGCGATCAAATCATGATCTGTCGTGCGGACTCATCATGATCTGTCCCGCGATCTCATCACGATATGTCTTGTGATTTTGATCACGGTCCTTCCGATCTAGCGCCGAACGGACGACACATCCGCATTCAGCACACGTATGGCTCGATGACGATCTCCGCCTTCTTGATCCAGCAAGAGAGAGCAGAGAGGTAGACGAGTTCTCCGGAAGCACGACGGCGTTGCGGCGATGGTGGTGGAGGAATTCCAGCAGGGCTTCGCCTAAGCACCGTTGAAAACCGATCTAGAGGAGAAAACGATCCAGAGGAAGAAGAGGGAAGCACGTGGAAATTAGGGTTAGCTCTTCCCTCTAAATTATCTAGTATATATAGGAGGGAGGGAGGGAGGAGGCAGCCTCAAACCTGGCCGAAATTGGAGTTGGAGGAGTCCTACTCCAATCCTATTAGGAGTAGGATTCCTCCTTTCCACTTGGAAACTCTTTCCACCTCTCCACCTTTGGATTTTTTCCTTCTCAAACCTCATGGGCTTTAGTGGAGGCTTCAGCCAGCCCACCAGGGCCTGGTTTGTGTCCTCCCACAGCCCATGAGGCCCCTCGGGGCGTGACACCCCTCCCGATGGTCCTCTGGTACCCTCCCGGCACTCTCGATACACTACCGATGAGCCCGAAACTTTTCTGGCGACCAAAATAGGACATCCTATATATCAATCTTTACCTCCGGACGGAGCTCCTCGTGACGTTTGGGATGTCATCCGGGACTCTGAACAAACTTTGGTCACCACCATACATAACTCTATACTACCGAAACATCACCGAACCTAAAGTGTGCAGACCCTGCGGGTTTGAGAACTATGTAGACATGACCGAGACACCTCTACGGTCAATAACCAATAGTGGGAACTTGATGCCCATATTGATTCCTACATATTCTACAAAGATCTTTATCAGTCGAACCTATATGTCAAGGATTCAGTTAATCCCATATGATGTTCCCTTTGTTCTTTGGCATGTTTACTTGCCCGAGATTCGATCGTCGGTATCTCCATACCTAGTTCAATCTTGTTACAGACAAGTCTCTTTACTCATTGCGTAATACAAGATCCCGTGACTAACACTTAGTCACATTGCTTGCAAGGCTTATTGTGATGTTGTATTACCGAGTGGGCCCTGAGATACCTCTCCGTCACACGGAGTAACAAATCCCAGTCTTGATCCATGCCAACCCAACAAACACCCTCGGAGATACCTGTAGAGCACCTTTATAGTCATCCAGTTACCTTGTGACATTTGATACACACAAGGTACTCCTCTGGCATCAGTGAGTTGCATGATCTCATGGTCATAGGAACATATACTTGACTTGTAGAAAATAGTAGCAATAAACTGACATAATCATATGCTACGTTTGTAGTTTGGGTCTTGTCCATCACATCATTCTCCGAATGATACAATCTCGTTATCAAATTACATCTCATGTCCATGACTAGGAAACCATAGCCATCTTTGATCAACGAGCTAGTCTATTAGAGGCATACTAGGGACATGGTGTCGTCTATGTATCCACACATGTATCTGAGTTTTCGATCAATACAATTATAGCATGGATAATAAACGATTATCATGAGCAAGGAAATATCATAATAACCAATTTATTATTTCCTCTAGGGCATATTTCGAATAGTCTCCCACTTGCACTAGAGTCAATAATCTAGTTCACATCAACATGTGATCCGCATTGTTATGAATCTAACACCCAATGAGTTATGGGGCTCGATCATGCTTTGCATGTGAGAGAGGTCTTTTAGTCAACGGGTTTGTGACATTCAGATCTGTGTGTAATTTGCAAATCTGTAAGTTAAACTGTAAATACTGCTACCACACTCCACTTGGAGCCATTCCAAATGGCTGCTCCACTATACGTATCCGGATTGCTACTAAGAGTCATCCAGATTGGTGTTAAAGCTTGCATCAACGTAACTCTTTACGAAGAACTCTTTATCACCTCCATAATCGAGAAACATTTCCAACACACATTGTCACCTCACCCTTATCTAGTCCTCCGTTTATTTCGTAGCTTTTATTTCGAGTTACTAACATTTAGCAACCGAACCGGTATCCAATACCCAGGTGCTACTAGGAGTACTCGCAAGGTACACATCAATAACAAGTATATCAAATATACTTTTGTCGACGTTGCGAGCCTTCTTATCTACCAAGTATCTAGGGTAGTTCCGCTTCAGCGACCGCTCTCCTCATAATCAAAGCACTTAGTCTCGGGTTTGGGTTCAACTTTGGGTTGCTTCACTGGAGCAGCAACTGATTTGCCATCCATGAAGTTTCCCTCCTTGCCCTTGCCCTTCTCGAAACTAGTGGTTTTTGCTAACCATCAACACTTGATGCTCCTTCTTGATTTCTACCTTCGCGATGTCAAACATCGCGAACAGCTCAGGGATCATTATTTCTATCCCTGGCACTTTATAGTTCATCACCAAGTTCTAGTAGCTTAGTGACCGTGACTTGGATAACTATATCAATCACTATCTTATCTGGAAGATCAACTCGCACTCGATTCAAGCGATTGTAGCACCCAGACAATCTGAGCACATGCTCAATGATTGAGCTATTCTCTTTCAACTTGCAAGCAAAGAATCTTGTTGGAGATCTCATATCTCACAACACGGGCACGAGCCTGAGTTCATAATTTCAGCTCATAGAACATCTCATATGTTCCATGATGTTCAAAATGTTTCGGAGCCTCAATTCTAAGCCGTAATGCATGACGCACTAAACTATCAAGTAGTCATCAGAACGTGCCTGTCAGATGTTCACAACATCTACAGACGACGCTAGAGGGGTTTGCGCACCGAGCAGTGCATTAAGGACATAAGCCTTATGTGCAGCAATGAGGACAATCCTCAGATCAGGGACCCAGTCCACAAGATTGCTACCATCATCTTTCAACTCTATTTCTCTAGGAACATATAAAAATTCAATGGAGCTACAACGCGAGCAAGTAATCCACAACATAATTTACAAAGACACAACTAACTATGTTCATGATAATGAGTTCAATTAATCACATTACTGAAGAACTCCCACTCAAATTGACATCCCTCCGGTCATTTGAGTGATACATGATCCAAATTCACCAACTGAAGTCCGATCATCACGTGAGTTGAGGTGGTTTCAATGGTGAACATCATCATGTTGATCATATCTACTATATGACTCATGTTCGACCTTTCGGTCTCTTGTGTTCCGAGGCCATGTCTGTACATGTTAGGCTCTTCAAGTTTAACCCGAGTGTTCAACATGTGCAACACTGGCTTGCACCCGTTGTATGTGAACGTAGAGTCTATCACACCCGATCATCACGTGGTGTCTCGACACGACAAACTTTCGCAACGGTGCACACTCAGGGAGAACACAATTTATCTTGAAATTAAGTGAGGGATCACCTTATAATGCTACCCTCGTCCTAAGAAAAACAAGGTGCATAAAAGGATTAACATCACATGCAAATCATAAGTGACATGATATGGCCATGAACTTGTGCTTTTTATCTCCATCTTGAAAGCACCGGCATGATCTCCATCGTCACCGGCATGACACCATGATCTCCATCATCTTGATCTCCATCAATGTGTCGCCATCGGGGTTGTCGCGCCCACCATGCTTCTACTACTATTGCTACCGTTTAGCGATAAAGTAAAGCATTACATAGTGCTTAATGATTGACACGCAGGTCATACAATAATTAAAGATAACCCTATGGCTCCTGCCGGTTGCCATACTCATCGACCTGCAAGTCATGATATTCTATACAATACATAATCATCTCATACATCACATATATCTCATCATGTAATTGGCCATATCACATCACAACATACCCTGCAAAAACAAGTTAGACGTCCTCTAATTGTTCTTGTATGTTTTACGTGGCTGCTACGGGTATCTAGCAAGAATTCTCACCTACGCAAAACCACAACGGTGATACAGAAATTACTTTTCAACCTTGTCAAGGACCGCCTTTGTCGAATCCGGTCCAACTAAAGTAGGAGAAACAGACACTCACCAGCCATTTGTGTGCAACGAAATTACAGGCCAGTCGATGGAACCGGTCTCTTGTAAGCATACGAGTAAGGTTGGTCCGAGCTGCTTCATCCCACAATACCGCTGAACCAAAACACGACCAAGGGAGGAAGCAATCTAAGCATCAACGCCCACAAACTCTTTGTGTTCTACTCGAGATCTCATCTACACATAGACCTAGCTCATGATGCCACTGTTGGGGAAAGTTGCATGGGAAACAAAAAAAATCCTACACACACACAAGATCTATCCATGGTGTTGAGCATCTACGAGAGGGAGAGTGGATCTACATACCCTTGTAGATCACTAAGCAGGAAGCTTTAAGAAATGCGGTTGGTGTAGTCGAACATCTTCGCGATCCAAATCGCCGAGCGTCCCATGATCTCATCATGATCTGTCCCGCGATCCAATCATGATCCGTCTCGCGGACTCATGATGATCCGTCCCGCAATCTCATCACGATCCGTCTCGCGATCTTGATCACGGTCCTTCCGATCTAGCGCCGAGCGGACGACACCTCCGCGTTCAGCACACGTACGGCTCGATGACGATCTTCGCCTTCCTGACCCAACAAGAGAGAGCGGAGAGGTAGATGAGTTATCCGGCATCACGACGGCGTTGCGGCGATGGTGGTGGAGGAATTCCAGCAGGGCTTCGCCTAAGCACCGTTGAAAACCGATCTAGAGGAGAAAACGATCTAGAGGAAGAAGAGGGCAGCACGTGGCAATTAGGGTTAGATCTTCCCTCTAAATCCTCTAGTATATATAGGAGGGAGGCAGGGGAGGAGGCTGCCTCAAACCTGGCCGAAATTGGAGGTGGAGGAGTCCTACTCCAATCCTATTAAGAGTAGGATTCCTCCATTCCACTTGGAAACTCTTTCCACCTCTCCACGTTTGGATTTTTTTTCCTTCTCAAACCTCATGGGCTTTAGTGGAGGCTTCGGCCAGCCCACCAGGGGCTGGTTTGTCTCCTCCCACAGCCCATGAGGACCCTCTGGGCGTGACACCCCTCCCGATGGTCCTCCGGTATCCTCCCGGCACTCTCGGTACACTATCGATGAGCCCGAAACTTTTCTGGCGACCAAAACAGGACTTCCAATATATCAATCTTTACCTCTGGACCATTCCCGAGCTCCTCGTGACGTCCGGGATCTCATTCGGGACTCCAAACAACCTTCGGTCACCACTATACACAACTCTATACTATCGAAACATCACCGAACCTAAAGTGTGCAGACCATGCGGGTTCGAGAACTATGTAGACATGACCGAGACACCTCTACGGTCGATAACCAATAGCGGGACCTGGATACCCATATTGATTCCTACATATTCTATGAAGATCTTTATCGGTCGAACCTCTATGTCAAGGATTCAGTTAATCTCGTATGATGTTCCCTTTGTTCTTCGGTATGTTTACTTGCCCGAGATTCAATCGTCGGTATCTCCATACCTAATTCAATCTCATTACCGGCAAGTCTCTTTACTCGTTCTGTCATACAAGATCCCATGACTAACACTTAGTCACATTGCTTGCAAGGCTTATTCTGATGTTGTATTACCGAGTGGGCCCTGAGATACCTCTCCGTCACACGGAGTAAAAAATCCCAGTCTTGATCCATGCCAACCCAACAGACACCCTCGAAGATACCTGTAGAGCACCTTTATAGTCACCTAGTTACATGGCAACGTTTGATACACAGAAGGTACTCCTCCAGCGTCATTGAGTTGCATGATCTCATGGTCATAGGAACATATACTTGACATGCAGAAAATAGTAGCAATAAACTGACATGATCGTATGCTACGTTTATAGTTTGGGTCTTGTCCATCAGATCATTATCCTAATAATATGATCGCGTTATCAAATGACATCTCATGTCCATGACTAGGAAACCATAGCCATCTTTGATCAACGAGCTAATCTATTAGAGGCATACTAGGGACATGGTGTTGTCTATGTATCCACACATGTATCTGAGTTTCTGATCAATACAATTATAGCATGGATAATAAACGATTATCATGAGCAACGAAATATGATAATAACCAATTTATTATTGCCTCTAGGGCATATTTCCAACCGATGTCTAGTGACTCTCATGCCTAAATTGTTTTGCAGTTCCAAGAGCATGCACCTTTAAATATAATAGCTTACTTATGATGAAGCCTGTATACACTTTAACTGAGCAACTCTATACTGGAAGTCGTCATGTTATTAAAGCGGCTATGGGAGAAGAAGATCTTGTGACGCTTATAAAGGATACGCTAAAGATCCTTTCAACGGTTCCCACACAAGTCTTCAACATCTCTAAAAGTCCCAAGTGGTGTGATGGTGTCTCTATTACCAAGTTTCATAGTAACATCAATGTCTTCTATTTCAGCAAGTGCTATATCATTCATAATTTCTGGGTATAAAGTAAAAGGAATATCACTCACATTAGCACCCAAATCACATAAGCCATGATAGCAATGATCTCCTATTTTAACTGAGACAACGAGCATGCCAACTACGGGTCGATTTTTATCTTTTTCATCAGGTTTAGCAATTCTAGCATCTTCATCACACAAGTCAATAACATGTCCATCAATATTTTCTACCAAGAGATCTTTTACCATAGAAACACTAGGTTCTACTTTAATTTGTTCAGAGGGATTAGGTGCTTTAATATTACTCTTTCAAACCACAGTTGATACCTTAGCATGTTCCTTTATCCTGACAAGAAAAGGTGGTTTCTCAAAATAAGTAGTAGGCAGAACTGGATCAACATTGTAAATGATAGTTTCTTCTTTAGCTATGACCGGTTCTTTGATTTCTGTTCTAATAGGGGATGATATTTAAACCACTTCTTCTTAAGGAGATCAACATGAGTAGCAAATGATTCACAAAATGAGGCTACTATCTCAGAGTCAAGTCCATATTTAGTGCTAAACTTGTGAAAAGCATCGGTATTCATAAAATATTTAACACAATCAAATTCAAGCTTAATACCTGACTCATTGCCTTCATCGAGTTCCCAATCTTTAGAGTTGCATCGAATTCTTTCTAATAGATCCCACTTGAATTCAATAGTATTGTTCATAAAAGAACCAGTACAAGAAGTATCGAGCAAGGATCGATCATTATGAGAAAGCCGAGCATAAATTTTTTGAATAATAATTTCTCTCAAGATATCATGATTGGGGCATGAATATAACATTGGCTTTAGACTCCCCCAAGCTAGAGATATGCTTTCTCCTTCACAAGGCCAAAATTATATATATAATTCCTATCACGATGAACTAGATGCATAGGATAAAACTTTTGGTGGAATTCCAATTTCAATCGATTCTAATTCCATGATCCAATATCATCACATAGCCTATACCATGTCAATGATTTTCTCTTCAAATATAAAGGTAAAACCTTGTTTTTAACTTCATCTTCGGATAAACCTGCAAGCTTAAATAATCCACAAATTTCATCCACATGTATTAGGTAAGAATCAAGATGTTCAGTTTCGTCTCCTACATAGCTAGTAGTTGTTCTATCATACCCGAAGGAATTTCATAACCAATATTTTCAGTAGGTGCAATAGGTTGAGGGGAAACTAATTGTGGTTCCGGTCGAGGTTAATATACCTCGAACAAACCCATCAAAGATTTTTCACCATAGTGACAAGTGACAATAAATTTTCAGCACGTAGTATGAGTTTTTCCTTACCGATCTCCGCTTACCAAGAGTGCTTCACTCCACGGCAACGGCACCAGAAAAGAATCTTGATGATCCACAAGTATAGGAGGTCAATCATAGTCCTTTCTATAAGTAAAAGTGTCGAACGCAACGAGGAGCAGAAGGAAATGACAAGCGGTTTTTAGCAAGGTAATTTCTGCAAGCAGTGAAATTGTAGGTAATAGGTAGTTTGATAGCAAGATAATTAGTAACGAGCAAGTAATGCTAACGGAAAATAAAGTTAAGCAAGGTAGACCAATACTTTTGTGGAAAATGACAGGCCAAAACGATCTCTTATAATAAGCAAAGTGTTCTTGAGGGTACACGGGAATTTGATCTAGTCACTTTCATCATGTTGGTTTGATTCGTGTTCGCTACTTTGATAATTTGATATGTGGGTGGACCAGAGATTGGGTTATTTTCTTGCTTTAACAAACCTACCACTTATGCTTAACCCCCTCACAGGCATCCGCAACTACGAGAAAAGAATTAATATAATACCTAACCATAGCATTAAACATGTGGATCCAAATCAGCCCCTTACGAAGTAGGCATAAACTAAGGTTTAAGCTTCTGTCACTCTAGCAATCCATCATCTAATAACTACTCCACAATGCATTCCTTTAGGCCCAAGGATGGTGAAGTGTCATGTTGTCGACATTCATATGACACCACTAAGGGAATCACAACATACATATCATCAAAATATCGAACACATATCAAATTCACATGATTACTTGCAACATGACTTCTCCCGTGACCTCAAGAACAAAGGTAACTACTCACATATAATATGATTGCTCAAGATCAGAGGGGTATTGAATAGCATAATGGATCTGAACATATAACCTTCCATCAAATAAACCATATAGTAATCAACTACACAAGGTAATCAACACTACTAGTCACCCACATGTACCAATCTAAGGTTTCGATACAAAGATTGAACACAAGAGATGAACTAGGGTTTCAGAGGAGATGGTGATGTTGAAGATGATGATGAAGAATAGTCTCGCAAAGAATGACAATGGTTTTGATTTCCCCCCCGGGAGGGAAGTTCCCCCAGCGGAATCGCTCCGCCAGAGGGCAAAAGTGCTCCTGCCCAAGTTCTGCCTCGAGACGGCGGCATTCCATCCCTAAAGTCCTATCCTGATTTTTTCTAGGTCAAAACACCTTATATACCAGAAGATGTGCTTCGGAGTTGGGGCATGACAAGCACAACCCACCAGGGCGCGCCTAGGGGGCTTGACACGCCCTGGTGTCTTGTGCTCACCAGGGTGGCCCCCACCGGTAGTTAGTAGCCCCAATATTCACTATATATTCCATAAAAAATCTCCATAAAGTTTCATCTCATTTGAATATGTGCAGAATAGGTATCTATGGTATGTCTTTTCAGGTCCAGAATTCTAGCTGTCGGTATTCCCCCTCTTAGTGCAAACCTTGCAAATTATGAGAGAAAAGGCATTAGAATTACCACATAAAACAAAATTATGCATGAAACATTACAAATAACATTAGGAAATCATGATTCAAAATAGACATATCAGCTCCCCCAAGCTTTGACCTTGTCGGTCCTCAAGCGAAAGCCGATATCGTAAAACATGTCCACATGGTTTGAGAGAGAGGTGTCGATAAAAATATATGGACATAGTAGCATCATGCTTATTAAAATAACAACAACAAACTTTAACATAGAACTCTGTCATATGACTTTTATTTTATAAAAACATCATATAACTTCTCATGAACAAGTAACAGTTCATCACAACGTAGAAGTATA
Organism: Hordeum marinum; assembly: GCA_022496015.1. Taxonomy (NCBI): domain Eukaryota; kingdom Viridiplantae; phylum Streptophyta; class Magnoliopsida; order Poales; family Poaceae; genus Hordeum; species Hordeum marinum. Next base: position 117,765,661 of record CM039672.1, read on the forward strand.
AGGCATAAACCTTATTGGAAACCGACAAACTATGTTCTCAATCAATTTTGCAACTACAATTCATCATATTTTCAGGAAGTGTCTGGTGTTGGAGCCTTTTGGCAAGTCCACATACTCAACCATCATTTATTTTTGTATGATTTCTAACATTCACAGCATACCCATGAGCAAAAAGTTTCAACCGGACACATAGGAAGGTATGGGCTTATAGTTTTGCCTCCCAACATATTCACCTCAAGGGTGATGTCAATAATAATAAGTCGTGCTCACTCATATCCAACCGGATATATGTGCTAGATCTTTCCTCACCACATGATGCTTGCAAAAAAGAGAATAGAGAAGAATACTTTGACTCTTGCATAAAAGTAAATACATAAAGGTAAACGATAGGCCCTTCGCAGAGGGAAGCGGACGTTGTGATGCGCTTTTTAGTTTGTATGCCAAATACCTTAGTGCAAAAGGACGTCACGTTGTATTGCCCCTTGTGATAGCAACCTTTATTATGTAGTCCATCACTTTATTACTTTGCCATCACAAGTTCGTGCAACGCTCAATTTTCTCTTACGCTAATTTATCCAACACTTTTAGAAGCAACTTTTATTACCTTAGTGCACCGATGATAACTCACTTGAAGGATCTTATTCAATCCATAGGTAGGTATGGTGGACTCTCAAACATGAGTTTGGGTTTGTGGTTTTTGGATGCACAAGTAGTATCTCTACTTCGTGCGGAATTTTTGGCTAGAAAAGATATTGAGCAAGCACCACATGTTGAAGGATCTATGACAATATAAATTCTATGTGAATATGAACAAACATAAATAATTACGTTGTCTTCCTTGTCCAAAATCAAAAATTTCGGCATATAATATTTAATGGGGGCTCATAATCATAAAAGATGTCCAAGATAGTGTATTTGCATGTGAATCTTCTCTTCCCTAATTAATTCTTTCATGAGTTGCATCATTGACTAATGCTATGCTTATCAATATCCAATAAATATTACCACTTATACTTTTCTTTATGTGATGTCATTACTCACCATAATATTAGCATATGATCCTTTTCACTTATTTTCTTTTATTATGATTGCAACAAGAAAGTAAAGAAACAAAAGCTCAAACTAAACTTTATTATATAACTCTCACTCGATTACATAGATAGATGGATCACGAAAATAGCACTCGAAAATAGATCATACTAACTTTTTGTTCAACTAACTCATGAAAAAGTCTAATGATCAAAATAAAAAGTAAAGGTAAAAAGTGATGGTGGTACGATACCGAGGCATCTCCCCCAAGCTTGGCTCAAGCCAAGGGGAGTGCCCATACCCATGTACTCAAGTCTCCTTTGGTGGTGATGATGATGAAGGAGGTGGTGATGAAAAAGTACTAGGTTTGTCCTCCGACTTCTAGGGCAAGGGTTCACCATCAAAAGTTGATGCATGAGTCCCCTGAGTCCAATAACTGACAGCTAAACTTATACCTTTAAATCTTGCTTCATATTCAAAAACTTGATTTTGAAGATCATAAATTTGACTTTGTAGAAAGTTGATTTTCTCATTGAAGGTGAAGACGATGTCCTTCATGGACTGCCCATCCACCATGTGATCACGGGTGAATTCTGTGATCATGGAGTGATTGGCACTAAGTCCGCGCCCCACCATCCCTTTACACTTGAAGATGTCTTGTTCCACTGCTTCAAGACTGGCCTCCATGCTTCCCGTCTTCTTAGGCCCTTGAACATCTCGGATGTGGAGCACCCCCTCACGCATCTCAATGGTCCGAGGGTGCTTCATCACCACATACAAGTACGGGATTGATAACCTTCTAGAAGAACTTGTCCTTGGGGGAACTTGGTGGAGCCATGGAGATCTAAATCTGATAGGAAAACAGCACAACACAAGAACAGACAAAATTTCCGTGATGCGGTGGTCAAAACAATTAGGGGTATATATAGAGAATTTTGATTCTTGGAAAGCAAGCAAACAAAAGGAAAACGGAGTCCGGAAGGTGCCCGAGATGGGCACAACCCACCAGGGCTCGCCAGGAAGGGCATGCACGCCCTGGTGTATCATGCTCACCTCGGTTGTTTCCTGTTTATTTATTATTTTCCTAATTTTCAAATATTCCAAAATGGACAAAAAATATTTTTGCAGATTTTTCGGAGTATGTTTACTTACCGTATCGCATACCTCTTCTTTTCACGATTCGGGAATGTTCTGGAAGGTTTCTCTTATGTGTTCCTCTAGTGTCATGGTTTGGATAACATTGCTTTCAACATTCATATGCGTACCTGAGATATAGTGTTTAATTCTTTGTACATTGACCACCTTCAGGTTAGTACCTTTGGCATTATTAATCTTGATAGCTCAAGAGCGATAAACCTCTTCGATAACATATGGTCCTTCCCATTTGGAAAGAAGTTTTCCTACAAAAAATCTGAAACAAGAATTTTACAAAAGAACATACTCTCCAACTTCGAATTCTCGCTTTTGGATTCTTTTGGCATGCCATCTTTTAAATTTTTTATTTGAATAGTTTGACATTTTCATAAGCTTGGGTTCTCCATTAATCTAGTGAGCTAATATCAAATAACCTATTTTCACCGACAAGTTTGAAATCATAGTTGAGTTCTTTAATTGCCCAAAATGCTTTGTGTTCTAACTCTAGAGGCAAATGACAAGATTTCCCATATACCATTTTGTATGGAGACATACCCATAGGATTTTTATAAGTTGTTCTGTAGGCCCCAAGTGCATCATCTAGTCTCTTAGACTAATTCTTTCGGGACCTATTGAGAGTTTTTTGTAATATTAATTTTATTTCTCTATTGCTAAGTTCAACTTGACCACTATATTGAGGATGATAGGGTGATGCAATTCTATGTTTAACATCATATTTAGCAAGCATTATACGGAAAGCACCATGAATAATGTGTGAACCACCATCACTCATTAAATATCTAGGGACTCCAAACCTCGGGAAGAGAACTTCTTTAAGCATTTTAATGGAAGTGTTATGATCAGCACTACTAGTTGGAATAGCTTCTACCCACTTAGTGACATAATCAACAACAACCAAAATATGAGTATACCCATTAGAGGAAGGAAAAGGTCACATATAATCAAAAACCCAAACATCAAATGGTTAAATGACAAGCTAATAATCCACAGGCATTTCCTGCTTACCGATATTACCAATTCTTTGGCATTCATCACAAGACAAGACAAACTTACAGGCATCCTGGAAGAGAGTAGGCCAATAAAAACCAGATTGCAATACCATATGAGCAGTTCTATCTCCCGCATGATGTCCTCCATAAGCTTCGGACTGACATTTCTGTAGGATTTGTTCTTGTTCATGCTCAGGTCCACAACATCTAATAATACCATCTACTCTTTTATAAATAGTGGGGCATCCCAAAAGTAGTGTCTTAAATCATAGAATTTTTTTCCTTTTGTTGGTATGTGAAACTTGGTAGTATATATGTAGCAACAATGTAGTTAGTATAATCAGCATACCAAGGAGTGTTTTGAGAAATATTTATTGCAGCTAACTATTCATCAAGAAAACTATCATCAATAGGTAGTGGGTGATCAAGAATATTTTTCAACCTAGACAAGTTATCAGCTACGGGGTTCTCAGCTCCTTTTCTATCAGTGATATGTAAATCAAATTCTTGAAGCAAGAGAACCCACCTAATGAGTCTAGGTTTAGCATATTTCTTTGCCATAAGATATTTTATAGCAACATGATCAGTGTGAAAAATAACTTTGGAATCAACAATGTAAGATCTAAATTTGTCACATGCAAACACAACTACTAAAAATGAATAACATTTAATTTCTTCGAGCATTGTCTAGAGTTTTGCTAGCATAATGGATAACATTTAATTTCTTATCCACTCTTTGTCCTAGAACAACACCAATAGCATAATCACTAGCATCACACATAATTTAAAAATGCAAGTTCCAATCAAGTGGTTAAACAATAGGTGTACTGGTTAAGGCTTTCTTAAGTGTTTCAAAGGCTTCTACACAATCCTCATCAAAAAGAAAGGGAATATCCTTTCGTAAAAGATTAGTAAGATGCCTAGACTTTTTGGAGAAGTCTTTAATAAACCTCCTATAGAAAGCACCATGACTAAGGAAACTTCGAATACCTTTGATATCTTTAAGACATGGCATTTTCTAAATTACATCAACTTTAGCTTGATCCACCTCAATACCTCGTTCAGAAATTTTATGCCCCAAGCCAATACTTCGTTAACCATAAAGTGGCACTTCTCCCAATTCAAGATGAGATTAGTTTGTTCACATCTCTGCAAAACTCGATCAAGGTTGTTTAAGTAATCAACAAAACAAGTTCTGTAAACGAAAAAATCCATCCATGAAAACTTCCACAATATTTTTCACAAAAATAAGAGGATATAGCAGTCATAGATCTTTGAAAGGTAGCGGGTGCATTGCACAAACCAAAAGGCATACGTCTATAAGCAAAGGTGGTTTTCTCTTGATCAGATTGTGACACAAGTATTTGAGAGAAACCACAATATCCATCCAGGAAACAAAAGTGTGTGTGCTTAATTTAATGATCTTTTCTAGTAGCTTTATTTAATTTTCTAAAATCAATTACCATTCTATAGCATGTGACAATTCTCGGTGGGATAAGTTCATTTTTATCACTAGGAACAATAGTAATACCTCCCGTTTTAGGGACACAATGAACGAGGCTTACCCATCTACTATCATCTATGTGATAGATTATACCTGCTTCTAGAAGCTTGAGTATCTCAGTTCTTACCACTTATTTCATCTTAGGATTCAATCATCGTTGGTGATCAACAACGGGCGTAGCATCAGGTTCCATATTAATCTTCTTCTAACATAGAGTAGGACTAATGCCCTTAAGATCATTAAGAGTATATCCAATAGTAGCCCATTGCTTCCTCATGAGACACATCACCAAACTCAACACTGACGGTTTCCTTTTGACAATCTATCTTAGCATTAACAGTGTTCAAGAAAGGTCTACCAAAGATAATGGGACAAAAGTCATCTTGTGAGGAACCAAGAACTAGAAAATAAGTAGGATATTTTATTTTCCCACACAAGTCTTCAACATCTCCAACAATCCCAAGTGGTGTGATGGTGTCTCTATTAGCAAGTTTAATAGTAACATCAACGTCTTCTATTTTAGCAGGTGCTATATCATTCATAATTTCTTGGTATAAAGTAAAAGGAATAGCACTCAAACTAACACCCAAATCACAGAAGCCATGATAGCAATGATATCCTATTTTGACCGAGACAACGGGCATGCCAACTATGGGTCTATGTTTATATTTTTCATCGGGTTTAGCAATTCTAGCATCTTCATCACAGAAGTAAACAGCATGTCCATCAATATTTTCTACCAAGATATCTTTAACAATATAAACACTAGGTTCTAATTTAATTTGTTTAGAGGGCTTAGGTGCTTTAATATTACTCTTGCAAACCACAGTTGATACCTTACCATGTTCCTCCTAACAGGAAAAGGTGGTTTCTCAAAATAAGTAGAAGGCACAACTGGATCAACATTGTAAATGATAGTTTGTTCTTTAGTTGTGACCGTTCTTTGATTTATTTTCTAATAGGGGATGATATTTAAACCACCTATCCTCAGGGAGATCAACGTGAGTAGCAAATGATTCACAAAAAGAGGCTACTATCTGAGAGTCAAGTCCATGTTTAGTGCTAAACTTGTGAAAAGCATCGGTATTCATAAAAGATTTAACACAATCAAATTCAAGCTTAATACATGACTCATTACCTTCGTCGAGTTCCCATTATTCAGAGTTGCATTTAATTCTTTCTAAGAGATCCCACTTGAATTCAGTAGTAAATAAAAGAACCAATACAAGAAGTATCGACCATGGATCGATCATTATGCGAAAGCCGAGCATAATTTTTTTGAATAATAACTTCTCTCAAGAGATCATGATTGGGGCATGAATATAACATTGAATTAAGCCTCCCCCAAGATAGAGAGATGCTTTATCCTTCACGAGGACAAAAATTATATATATATAATTCTGATCACGATGAACTAGATGCATAGGATAAAACTTTTGGTGGAATTCCAATTTCAATCGATTCGAGTTCCATGATCCAATATCATCACATAGCCTATACCATGTCAATGATTTCCCCTTCAAAGATAAAGGTAAAACCTTCTTTTTAACTTCATCTCCGGATAAACCTGCAAGCTTAAATAATCCACAAATTTCATAGGTGCATATCGGGATGTTCAGTTCGGTCTTCTATATAAGGATTAGCTAGAAGTTGTTCTATGATACCCAAAGGAATTTCATAACCAATATTTTCAGTAGGTGCAGTGGGTTGAGGGGCAACTAGTTGTGGTTCCGGTCAAGGTGAAGATACCCCGAACAAACCCCTCAAAGGATTGTTCTCCATAGTGACTGTCAGGAAACGTCGCATGGGAAACAAAAAAATTCCTGCGCACACACAAGATCTATCCATGGTGATGAGCATCTACGAGAGGGACAGTGGATCTACATACCCTTGTAGATCGCTAAGCGGGAAGCGTTAAGAAACGCGGTTGGTGTAGTCGAACGTCTTCGCGATCCAAATCGGCGAGCGTCCCACGATCTCATCACGATCCGTCCCGCGATCTAATCATGATCCCTCTTGCGAACTCATCATGATCCGTCCCGCAAACTCATCACGATCCGTCCCGCGAACTCATCACGATCCGTCCTGCGAACTCATCACAATCCGTCTCGCGACCTTGATCATGGTCCTTCCGATCTAGCGCCGAACGGACGGCACCTCCGCATTCAGCACACATACAGCTCGATGACGATCTCCGCCTTCTTGATCCAGCAAGAGGAAGCGGAGAGGTAGAAGAGCTCTCTAGCAGCATGACGGCACTCCGGCGATGGTGGTGGAGCTATTCCGGCAGGGCTTCGCCCAAGCACTGCAGAAATCCGATCTAGAGGAGAAAGTATGCACTGGAGGAATAGGCAACACGTGGCTAAAAATTCCGTGAAAAAACCCTAAAAACTCTAGTATATATAAGAGGAAGAGAGGAGGAGGCTTGGCACAAGGGCCAAGCCTCCAAGGAGTCGGCTGAACCAGGTGGAGGAGGTGGACTCCACCTCCAATCCTAGTAGGACTAGGATTCACCCTATTTTTGCCTTTTTCCACCTTTTCTCTTTGGGCCTTTTTTCCCAAACCGCATGGGCCTTGTGTGGGACTTCTACCAGCCCACTAAGGGCTGGTAAACACTCTCCCACAGCCCATGGAGCCTCTTGGATCGAAATACCCCTCCTGATGGTCTCCCGGTACACTACCAGCACTCCCGGTACACTACCGATGAGCCCGAAACTTTTTCGGCGACCAAAACAGGACTTCCTATATATGAATCTTTACCTCCGGACCATTCCGGAGCTCCTCGTGACGTCCGGGATCTAATATGGGACTACAAACAACCTTCGATCACCACCATACATAACTCTATACTACCGAAACATCACCAAACCTTAAGTGTGCAGACCCTGTGGGTTCGAGAACTATGTAGACATGACCGAGACACCTCTACGGTCAATAAACAATAGCGGGACATAGATTCCCATATTGGTTCCTACATATTCTACGAATATCTTTATTGGTCGAACCTCTATGTCAAGGATTCAGTTAATCCCGTATGATGTTCCCTTTGTTCTTCGGTATGTTACTTGCCCGAGATTCGATCATCGGTATCTCCATACCTAGTTCAACCTCGTTACCGGCAAGTCTCTTTACTCGTTTCGTAATACAAGATCCCGTGACTAACACTTAGTCACATTGCTTGCAAGGCTTATTGTGATGTTGTATTATCGAGTGGGCCCTGAGATACCTCTCAGTCACACGGAGCAACAAATTCCAGTCTTGATCCATGCCAACTCAACAGACACGGAGATACCTGTAGAGCACCTTTATAGTCACCCAGTTACGTTGCGACATTTGATACACACAAAGCACTCCTCCAGTATCCGTGAATTGCATGATCTCATGGTCATAGGAACATATACTTGACATGCAGAAAACAGTAGCAATAAACTGACACGGTCACATGCTACGTTTGTAGTTTGGGTCTTGTCCATCACACCATTCTCCTAATGATGTGATCCCGTTTATCAAATGACATCTCATGTCCATGTCTAGGAAACCTTAACCATCTTTGATCAACGAGCTAGTCCATTAGAGGCATACTAGGGACATGGTTTTGTCTATGTATCCACACATGCATCTAAGTCTCCGATCAATACAAATATAGCATGGATAATAAACGATTATCATGAACAAGGAAATATGATAATAACTAATTTATTATTGCCTCTAGGGAATATTTCCAACAGTCTCCCACTTGCACTAGAGTCAATAATCTAGTTCACATCACCATGTGATTCGCATTGTTATGAATCTAACACCCAATGAGTTGTGGGGTTCGATCATGCTTTGCTTGTGAGAGAGGTCTTATAGGCAACTGGTTTGCGACATTCAGATCCATGTGTACTTTGCAAACCTCTATGTCAAACCGTAAACACTGCTACCACACTCCACTTGGTACTATTCCAAATGGCCGCTCCACTATACGTATCCAGATTGCTACTATGAGTCATCTGGATTGGTGTTAAGGCCTGCATCAACGTAACTCTTTATGACGAACTCTTTATCACCTCCATAATCGAGAAACATCTCCTTAGTCTTTTAGTCACTAAGGATAATCTTGACCGATGTCTAGTGATCCACTCCTGGATCACTCTTGTACCCCTTGACGGACTCATGGCAAGGCACCCACAGGTGTGGTACACAGCATGGCATACTATACAGAGCCTATGGCTAAGGCATAGGGGACAACATTCGTCCTTTCTCTTTCTTCTGCCGTGGTCAAGCTTTGAGTCTCACTCAACTTCACACCTTACAAAGCAGGCGAGAACACTTCTCTCTGACTAATCCATTTTGAACTCTTTCAAAATCTTGTCAAGGTATGTACTCATTGAAAGTCTTATCAACAATCTTGATCTATCTTTATAGATCTTGATGCTCAACAATTAGGTAGCTTTATTCAGGTGTTTCTTTGAAAAACACTGTTCAAACAACCGTTTATGCTTTCCAGAAATTCCACATTATTTCCAAATAGCAATATGTCATCCACATATACTTATCAGAAACTCTATGGTGCTCCCACTCACTTTATTGCAAATACAAGTTTCTCATAAACTTTGTATAGGCTCAAAAACTTTGATCACCTCATCAAAGTGTACAGTCCAACTCCGAGATGCTTGCTTCAGTCTATAAAAAAGATCACTAAAGCTTGCACACCTTTTAGCATCCTTAGGGCCGACAAAACCTTCTGGTTATATCACATACAACCTTTCCTCAAGTAAACCGTTAAGGAAACGATGTTTTGACATCCATCTGCCAGATTTCATAATTGAAAGTGCAGCAACTGCTAACATAATTTCAACAGACTTTAGCATCGCTATGAGTGAGAAAGTCTCATCGCAGTCAACTCCTTGAACTTGTCATAAACTTCTTTGCAACAAGTCGAGCTTTACAAATGGTGACATTTACCATCAGCGTTTGTCTTCATTTCAAAGATCCATTTATACTTAATGACCTGCCCTCCAAAGAGCAAGTCCACCAAAGTCTAAACTTAGTTTTCATACATGGGTCCTTTCTCGGATTTCATAGCCTCTAACCATTTGTTGGTTTCCGGGCCCATCATCACTTCTCCATAGTTCGTAGGTTCATCGTTGTCCAACAACTTGACCTCTAAGACAGGGTTGCCGCATTACTCAGAAGGAGTACACGTCCTTGTCGACCTACGAGGTTCGATAGTAACTTGATCCGAAGCTTCATGATCATCATCATTAACTTCCTCTTCAACTAACGTAGGCTTCACAGAAACAACTTCTTGCATTGCGCTACTCTCTGGTTGAAACAGAGGTTCAATAACCTCATCAAGTTCTATCCTACTCCCACTCAATTCTTTCAAGAGAAACTTTTTCTCGAGAAAGGACCCAGTTTTTAGCAACAAACATTTTATGCTTGGATCTGAGATAGAAGGTTCACCCAACTATTCTTAGGGTATTCTATGAAGATGCATTTGTCCGCTTTGGGTTCGAGCTCATTAGGTGAAAACATTTTCCACACAAGTGTCGCAGCCCCAAACATTAAGAAATGACAGCTTAGGTTTCTATCAAACCATAATTCACACGATGTCATCTCAATGGATTTTGATGGTGCCCTACTTAAAGTGAATGCAGTTGTCTCTAATGCATAACCCCAAAATTATAGTAACAAAATGATAAGAGACATCATAGCATGCACCATATCCAATAGAGCACGACTATGACGTTCGGACACACTATGGTGTTCCAGGTGGCCTGAGTTGTGAAACAATTTTCACATTGTCTAAAGTTGTATGCCAAACTCGCAACTCAGATATTCATCTCGACGATCATATCGTAGACATTTTTATCTTCTTTTCACGATGATCTTAAAATTCACTCTGAATTTGCTTGAACATTTCAAACGATTCAGACTTGTGTTTCATTAAGCAAATATACACTATATCTACTCAAATCATCAGTGAAGGTAAGAAAATAATGATATCCACCGCACGCTATAAGACTCATTGGATTGCATACATCAACATGTATCATTTCTAATAAATCACTTGCCTGCTTCATCAAAACAGAAAATGGGGTCCTTAGTCATCTTGACCAAGAGGCATGGTTCGCATGTCTCAACCGATTCGAAATCCAATGAGTCCAAAGATCCATCAGCATGGAGTTTCTTCATGCGTTTTATACCAATATGACATTTAGCGGCAGTGCCACAAGTATGTGGTACTATGATTATTAACTTTATATCTTTTGGCATCAAAGTTATGAACATGTGTATTACTACGATCAAGTTTCAACAAACCATTCTCACTGGGTGCATGACCATTGAAGGTATTATTCATGTAAATAGAATAACCATTATTCTCTAACTTAAATGAATAACCATGTTGCAATGAACATGATCTAATCACGTCCATGCTCAATGCAAAACACCAAATAACATTTATTTAGGTTCGTCACTAATCTCGAAGGTAGAGAGAGCATGCGATGTTGATCACATCAACCTTGGAAACATTTCCAACACACATTGTCACCTCACACTTAGCTAGTTCTCCGTTCATTCCGTAGCTTTTGTTTCAAGTTACTAACATTTAGCAACCGAACCGGCATCCAATACCCAGGTGCTACTAGTAGTACTAGCAAGGTACACATCAATAACATGTATATCAACTATACTTCTGTCGACTTTGCCAGCCTACTTATTTACCAAGTATCTTGGGTTGTTCCGCTTCAGCGACCGTTCTCCTCATAATCCAAGCACTTAGTCTCGGGTTTGGGTTAGACTTTGGGTTGCTTCACTGGAGCAGCAATTGACTTGCTATCCATGAAGTTTCCCTCCTTGCTATTGCCCTTCTCGAAACTAGTGGTTTGACTAACCATCAACACTTGACGCTCCTTCTTGATTTCTACCTTCGCGGTGTCAAACATCGCAAACAGCTCAGGGATCATTATTTCTATCGCTCGCGTTTCATAGTTCATCACCAACTAGTGGTTTGACTAACCATCACAGTGACTTGGAGAACTATATCAATCACTATGTTATCTGGAAGATCAACTCGCACTCGATTCAAGCGATTGTAGCACCCAGACAATCTGAGCACATGCTCAACAATTGAGCTATTCTCTTTCATCTTGCAGGCAAACAATCTTGCTGGAGATCTCATATCTCGCAACACGGGCATGAGCCTGAGATCCTAATTTTAGCTCTCAGAACATCTCATATGTTCCGTGACGTTCACAATGTTTTGGAGCCTCAATTCTAAGCCGTAATACATGACGCACTAAACTATCAAGTAGTGATCAGAACGTGCCTGTCAGATGTTCACAACATCTACAAACGGCACTAGAGAGGTTGGCGCACCGAGCGGTGCATTAAGGACATAAGCCTTCTATGCAGCAATGAGGACAATCCTCAGATCACGGATCCAGTCCGCAATATTGCTACCATCATCTTTCAACTCTATTTATCAAGGAACATATAAAAATTCAAGGGAGCTACAGCGTGAGCTAGTAATCTACAACATAATTTGCAAAGACACTACTAACTATGTTCATGATAATGAGTTCAGTTAATCATATTACTTAAGAACTCCCACTCAAATTGACATCCCTCAGGTCATCTGAGTGTCACATGATCCAAATTCACCAACTCAAGTCCGATCATCACGTGAGTTGAGGTGGTTTCAATGGTGAACATCATTATGTTGATCATATCTACTATATGACTCATGTTCGACCTTTCAGTCTCTTGTATTCCGAGGCCATGTCTATACATGCTAGGCTTGTCAAGTTTAACCCAAGTGTTCTGCACGTGCAACACTGGCTTGCACCCGTTGTATGTGAACGTAGAGTCTATCACACCCGATCATCACGTGGTGTCTCAACATGACAAACTTTCGCAACGGTGCACACTCGGGGAGAACACAATTTATCTTGAAATTAAGTGAGGGATCACCTCATAATGCTACCGTCGTCCTAAGCAAAACAAGGTGCATAAAAAGGATTAACATCTCATGCAAATCATAAGTGACATGATATGGCCATGAACTTGTGCTTTTGATCTCCATCTAGAAAGCACCGGCATGATCTCCATCGTCATCGGCAAGACACCATGATCTCCATCATCTTGATCTCCATCAACGTGTCGCCATCGGGGTTGTCATGCCCAACATGCTTCTACTACTATTGCTACTGTTTAGCGATAAAGTAAAGCATTACATAGCGCTTAATGATTGACACGCAGGTCATACAATAATTAAAAACAACCCTATGGCTCCTGCCGGTTGTCGTACTCAACGACATGCAAGTCGTGATAATCTATACATCACATGATCATCTCATACATCACATATATCACATCATGTAATTGGCCATATCACATCACAACATACCCTGCAAAAACAAGTTAGACGTCCTCTAATTGTTGTTGCATGTTTTATGTGGCTGCTACGGGTATCTAGCAAGAACAATGCTCATCTACGCAAAAACCACAACGGTGATACACTAGTTTCTTTTCAACCTTCTCAAGGACCGCCTTTGTCGAATCCGATCCAACTAAAGTGAGAGAAACTGCCACCCGCAAGAAATCTATGCAACAAGTTGCAGTCGAGGGAACCGGTCTCTCGTAAGCATACGAGTAATGTTGGTCCAGGCTGCTTCATCTCACAATACCGCGGAACCAAAATCCGACCAAGGGAGGAAGCAATCTAAGCATCAACACCCACAAACCTTTTGTGTTCTACTCGAGATCTCATCTACACATAGACCTAGCTCATGATGCCACTGTTAGGAAACGTCGCATGGGAAACAAAAAATTTCCTATGCACACGCAAGATCTATCCATGGTGATGAGCATCTACGAGAGGGAGAGTGGATCTACATACCCTTGTAGATCGCTAAGCGGGAAGCGTTAAGAAACGCGGTGGGTGTAGTCGAACGTCTTCGCGATCCAAATCGCCGAGCGTCCCGCGATCTCATCACGATCCGTCCCGCTATCCAATGACGATCCGTCCCGCGAACTCATCACGATCCATCTTGGCAACTCATCACGATCCGTCCTACGAACTCATAATGATCCGCCCCGTGAACTCATCACGATCCGTCCCGCGAACTCATCACGATCCGTCTCGCGACCTTGATCATGGTCCTTCCGATCTAGCGCCGAACGGACGGCACCTCCAAGTTCAACACACGTACAGCTCGATGACGATCTCTGCCTTCTTGATCCAGCATCATTGCATCAATGTGAAATGGGGAGAAAGAAAAGAAACCCCAAGCACTTAATGAATTAAAGAAATTCAAGTTTAGTGAAATTTCAACAAATCCAAAATGCCCATCAAAAATGTTCCTTATGTCTGATAATTAAGGACATGGATATACCAGGGGCCATTCTAATTATTTGAACATTTTAAATAATTTAAATTAATAATTTAGGTCTCTGAAAATGACAAATAAAACAACTATCATTAATTCTGATTTCAAATTACCCTGAAACTTTTTGAATAGGTTTGAAATATTCAAACTCTATTTTAGAAATTGTTTGGGGATGTTTTGAAAGTTATTTGAACCTGGAAATAAAATAAACACAGGTCAGGAAAAAATAGAAATCAGAAGAAAGGAAAAAGAGAAAGAGAGATAGGGAAGTTACCTGCTGGCCCGGGAGGGTCTTCGTCCTCCTGGCGTCCAGTAGGCGCGGCGTGTGGCTGCCATGCGCTAACACCGGTGGCGCCACGCAGTCGCCTACCTGGCCCCTCCCTCGCCAGCGCGACGTCGGGGATAGGCTTCGACGCACTTCCCCGCCGCTCTCTCCCTCCTCTTCCCCGCTCCTCCTCTTCTCCTCTTGGCTCCGCCATGGCCGCTCCATAGCTCGCCGTCCCCAGCTCGTCTCCGTCCATCCCCCTGCTGTAGTGAAGGCAGAAGCTCTGCCTAGATGCCCTGGTCCTCCTCGCCGAAGGAATCGCCGCCCAGAGCTTCCTCGAGGGAACCCTGACCTCTTCTTCCTCCTCGGGTCAGAAGCTCGCCGCCGTCAATTCTTCGCCATCAAGCCGTCCCCGAGCTCAAGTTCGTCGCCTCAGCACCCGCAGTGAGTCCCCGAGCATTTCCCCTCTCCTTCCGTTCGATTTCGAGGCCCGTAGCTGAGCTTTGGCTCGAGCCCGAATTCCGGTCGCCGCCGTTCTCGTCGTTGATGACAACTCCCGTGACCAGTAGGTCATTCTGGGGATGCCATCGAGTTCGTAGAGTCCTGTAGGTGCCGTAGGTGCTATGAGCGCGTGTCGATGAGGTCTGTAGTCGTAGTTTCATCAGAGCCCGAGCGCCACCGTCCGCCAAGGTCGTCGCCGGCAACGTTCCAGGCTATCCTAGCCTCGGGGATGTGCCCAGATGGACGTGCGCGTGCATAGGCTCCCGTTTGAGACCATCCGCCGTGGATTTGGTCGTCGGAGGTGGGTTTCCGAGCCCCTCCGCCGTTCCTAGAGTCGCCGGTGACCCTGGTCCGTTTGACCAGAGGGTTGACCCCCTCTGGGTCAATGATAGGTGGGGCCTCACCCCTGTTAATTAGCAAAGATTAAAATTTAATTAATTAAATTAATTAACCTAATTACACACTAACAAGTGGGCCCAACCCTGTTAGTTAATTAGGATTTAATTTAATTAGTTAGTTTTAAGTCTGAGTCACTGACATGTGGCCCCCACATGTCAGGTTTGACTCTGGTCGGGTCTGTTGACCAGCTGACGTCGGGATGACGTCAGGCTGATGTCATAATTCAATTTCTTATTTAAAAATAATTCCAGAAAATGTTTAAAACTTTGAAAAATCATATAAAATAATCTCTAACTCAGATGAAAATAATTTATATATGAAAATTGATCAGAAAAATCCAATGAATCCAATGGTACTATTCTTATGCATGTTAGAGCCATCTAAATAGGTGAACATGGACATTTACCATTAGGTTAGTATATGGAATTTGAAAGAAGAACAACTTTGAACCTATGTTCAAATCCATTTCAAATTGACATGATCACCAGTTGCATTAGCTCACCCATGCATGTTACTATGCCATGATCATGCATAATATTGTTGCACTTGCATGTATTGAATGCTCTTATCTGCATTGCGGTAGGCCCTAATCCGGAAGATACCACCCCGTATCCCGACGAAGGAGAGAACCCCTCCGCTTCTCAGCAAGGCAAGCAACCCCTTTGATCATTCCGATAAGATCCCACTCTCTTGCTCCTGCTCTGGTTTATTGCATTAGGACAAACGATCTCATGTTAGTCATACACGGTAGATGATCCTATTCTTATGCATGACCTGACCTTGTCACTATGCTTGCTATGCTTAGAGTTGATATAGGTCTGATTCATCTGGTTGATGAACTGAGTGAAACAGTGTTGTCCGATGTGATGAGCTCACACTGAATACGATTTGGTAAAGGTAGCGATGAGAGGATATGTAGGAGTACATAGTGGGTTGTCTCATTGGGACCGTTCATAGGAACTGGGTTCTGTGTTTTTGATCCAAGACTAGTTACTACCACATGCTGGGCCCTGAAATATGACCCCGCTCGACTTATCAGTCACCTAGTCCTTGGTCCAGGTATTGCAAGTAGTTTCTGGTGTTTATAGCATGCTGGAGGCCGTGCGTAGCGCTGACCCTCGGGGTGGATTACGACGCGGTAGGCAGTGGCACGGTGTACCAAGGGTCACCCGAATGGTGGTCTTGGGAATCCTGCGCACATCCTTTGGGGCCGTAGCGGAAACTTTGGCCGGACTTCCGTGCGGGTTCAGTCTCAAATAGGCGATAGCCTGGACTAGAGGTATTATGTGATTGACGGTCGTGGCCGACTCCCTCGCTGGGCATCCACTTGAAGGTTGCCGAGGTGCATGGTTTATGGCACACAGCGATAAGTGGCGAGAGCATGTGTGAAGAAGTACACCCCTGCAGGGTATGAAACTATTCGAATAGCCGCGTCCTTGGATATGGACTACTTGGAGATCTTATGATGTTCATAGATAATCAAATGGATACTTCTAAAAATATCAAGACAAGTGTGAGTACCGTGGATGGCACTCTTCCGAAAGGGGAAGGTGAATCCATGGTGGTGTATTGTAATGGAGATAGTGGACTCGTGTACGATAACTAAAATTGTAACAAAGAGTTTAAAACTGAGTAGTGTAGGTTAGCCATGAGTCAAGGCTAGCATTCCTGCATGAACTCCACCACCCCCTTTATTGAAACATGAGCATAAATAGACTAGGTCTGTTTTAAAGACTTGCTAAGTACGATTGTACTCATCCTTGCTTAATTAATGTTGCAGAAGAGAACCAGGACCCATCAGGTGGGTTCTATCTAGACGTTGATGATGCCGAATAGCTGGTGTCCCAGCTACGATCTTGCCCGTGTGGTGGGCTGTAGATAGTCAGGCCGTGTGCCTCTTTTCTATTTCGCCGTCTGTACTCAGACAGCTTAAGTTTCCGCTGGCTTGTATGAATTTGTTTGTATGACTTGAGTGTCGGGTCATGTGACCCCTATCTGTAAGAACATATTATGCAAGGCTCGTTTGAGCCTCTTAAATAAAAGTCATGTTGTTGTATGGTTATGTTGTGATGCCATAGTTGTATCTATGCATATCGGGCATGTCGTGCGTACGTGTGACATGCAACGGTATGTATGGGATCCGACACCTAGTCGTGTGCCTTTAGTAGTACTCTTTACGGGAAACTGCCTCTTTGTGCTTCCACCGAGCCATGGTAGCTTGCTACTGCTCCGGACACATTGATTGACCGGCATGTATCCTTCCTTGCTGCTGTGTTTGTCCCTTCGGGGAAATGTCTTGCAGTGTAATGGAGTCCCTATAGCCTGCTACGACTCGTCTACGTGCAGTGATGACATTCGTGTCTCGCGACGTAATGGAGTCCTTGTAGCTTGCTATGACTCGTCTACACACGCTTGAGGCCGACACCTGCATTGCTGGGTTATGTATGCCTGTTTTCATATGGATGTGCCACTTGGGTTCTATGACTAGTCATGTCGGCCCGGGTTCTTTGTTGTGTGATTGCCAGCGACATGTTCACATACGTGAGCTAAAAGACGCAAACGGTCCCGACTAAGGTAAGGCTGCAGCTGTGGAGTACCGTGCGTGAGGCCGCAAAGTGATGTGGGTTGTTACAGTATGGAATCATATGACTTAGGATCGGGGTCCCGATAGCGTTGGTAGTTCTCCGGCAGCCTGACGGCGCTCCGGCGATGGTGGTGGATCTATTCCGGTAGGGCTTCGCCTAAGCACTACAAAAATCTGATCTAGAGGAGAAACTATGCACTGGAGGAACGGGCAGTACGTGGCTAAAAATTCTGTGCAAAAACCCTAAAACCTCTAGTATATATAAGAGGAAGAGAGGAGGAGGCTTGGCACAAGGGCCAAGCCTCCAAGGAGTCGGCCGAACCAGGTGGAGGAGGTAGACTCCACCTCCAATCCTAGTAGGACTAGGATTCACCCTATTTTTGCCTTTTCCACTTTTTCTCTTTGGGCCTTTTTTCCCAAACCACATGGGCCTTGTGTGGGACTTCAACTAGCCCACTAAGGGCTGGTAAACACTCTCCCACAGCCCATGGAGCCTCTTGGGTCGAAATACCCCTCCCGATGGTCTCCCGGTACACTACTGGCACTCCCGGTACACTACCGATGAGCCTGAAACTTTTCCGGTGACCAAAATAGGACTTCCTATAT
Organism: Hordeum marinum; assembly: GCA_022496015.1. Classification (NCBI taxonomy): domain Eukaryota; kingdom Viridiplantae; phylum Streptophyta; class Magnoliopsida; order Poales; family Poaceae; genus Hordeum; species Hordeum marinum. The sequence goes on from CM039672.1 coordinate 117,784,070, forward strand.
ATGAATCTTTACCGCCGGACCATTCCGGAGCTCCTCGTGATATCCGGGATCTCATCCGGGACTCCAAACAACCTTCGGTCACCACCATACATAACTCTATACTACCGAAATGTCACCAAACCTTAAGTGTGCAGACCCTGCGGGTTCGAGAACTATGTAGACATGACCGAGACACCTCTACGGTCAATAACCAATAGCGGGACCTGGATGCCCATATTGGTTCCTACATATTCTACGAAGATCTTTATCGGTCGAACCTCTATGTCCAGGATTCAGTTAATCCCGTATGATCTTCCCTTTGTTCTTCGGTATGTTACTTGCCCGAGATTCGATCGTCGGTATCTCCATACCTAGTTCAACCTCGTTACTGGAAAGTCTCTTTACTCGTTCAGTAATACAAGATCACGTAACTAACACTTAGTCACATTGCTTGCAAGGCTTATTGTGATGTTGTATTACCGAGTGGGCCCTAAGATACCTCTCCGTCACACGGAGCAACAAATTCCAGTCTTGATCCATGCCAACTCAACAGACACCCTCGGAGATACCTGTAGAGCACCTTTATAGTCACCCAGTTACGTTGCGACATTTGATACACACAAGGCACTCCTCCGGTATCCGTGAATTGCATGATCTCATGGTCATAGGAACATATACTTGACATGCAGAAAACAGTAGCAATAAACTGACACGATCATATGCTACGTTTGTAGTTTGGGTCTTGGCCATCACACCATTCTCCTAATGATGTGAGCCTATTTATCAAATGACATCTCTTGTCCATGGCTAGGAAACCTTAACCATCTTTGATCAACGAGCTAGTCCATTAGAGGCATACTAGGGACATGGTTTTGTCTATGTATCCACACATGCATCTAAGTCTCCGATCAATACAATCATTGCATGGATAATAAACGATTATCATGAACAAGGAAATATGATAATAACTAATTTATTATTGCCTCTAGGGCATATTTCCAAAAGTGACAACTGACATAAGTGTTTCCTTACCGATTTCCGCTTACCAAGAGCGCTTCACTCCCCGGCAACGGGGCCAGAAAATAGTCTTGATGACCCACAAGTATCGGGGGTCAATTTTAGTCCTTTCGATAAGTAAGAGTGCCTAACCCAACGAGGAGAAGAAGGAAATGACAAGCGGTTTTCAGCAAGGTAATTTCTGCAAGCACTGAAATTGTAGGTAATATGTAGTTTGATAGCAAGATAATTGGTAACGAGCAAGTAAAGATAACGGTAAATAAAGTGCAGCAAGGTAGCCCAATCCTTTTGTGGCAAAGGACAGTCCAAAACAATCTCTTATAATAGGAAAAGTGTTCTCGAGGGTACACGGAAATTTCATGTAGTCACTTTCATCATGTTGGTTTGATTTGTGTTCGCTACTTTGATAATTTGATATGTGGGTGGACCGGTACTTGGCTGTTGTTCCTACTTGGACAAACCTACCACTTTCGATTAACCCCCTCGCAAGCATACGCAACTATGAGAAAAGAATTAACGTAATATCTAACAATAGCATTAAACATGTAGATCCAAATCAGCCCCTTACGAAGTAGCGCATAAACTAGGATTTAAGCTTCTGTCACTCTGGCAACCCATCATCTAATAAATACTCCACAATGCATTTGCTTAGGCCCAAGGATGGTGAAGTGTCATATAGTCGACGTTCACAAGACACCACTAAGGGAATCACAACATACATATCATCAAAATATCGAACACATATTAAATTCACATGATTACTTGCAACATGACTTCTCCTGTGACCTCAAGAACAAAGATAACTACTCACAAATAATATGCATGCTCAAGATCAGAGGGGTATTGAATAGCATAATGGATCTGAACATATAATCTTCCACCAAAATAAACCATATAGTAATCAACTACACAAGGAAATCAACACTACTAGTCACCCACAGGTACCAATCTGAGGTTCCGGTACAAAGATTGAACACAAGAGATGAACTAGGGTTTGAGAGGAGATGGTTCCGTTTCTTCGATTTCCCCCTTCGAGAGGGAAGTTCCCCGGCGGAATCGCTTCTTCGGAGGGAAAAGGTGCTCCTACCCAAGTTCCGCCTCGAGACGGCGACGTCCCGTCCCGAAAGCCCTCTCCTAATTTTTTATAGGTCAAAACACCTTATATAGCAGAAGATGGGATCCGGAGGTGGGTCGTGCTGTGCACACCAGGGCGCGCCTGGGGGGGGGCTGGCACGCCCTGGTGTCTTGTGCTCACCAGGTTGGCCCCCTACGGTAGTTATTTTCTCCAATATTCATTATATATTCCATAAAAAAATCTGCATAAAGTTTCAGCTCATTTGAAGATGTGCAGAATAGGTATCTCTGGTATGCCTTTTCAGGTCGAGAATTCCAGCTACCGGTATTCTCCCTCTTAGTGCAAACCTTGAAAATTATGAGAGAAAAGGCATTATAATTACCCCATAAAGCATTATTGTGCATGAAAACATTATAAATAACAGTAGGAAATCGTGATGCAAAATGGACATATCATGCTGCAACCTCACCATTATACCATACCTCACCCATTAAGCTTTACTAGTCTTCATATCATTGGTAATGAGATTGGTGAGTCTCCGTGGCTCAAAGATTCCTACAACAACAGATGCAGGTACTAGTAATGCGATGCTTTGACTTGAGAGCGTTGCTTGTTCTATTTGGAGTTCTTCTTCTTTAACATCAATCATAGGATGGGTTCTAGGTCGGCAACCTAGGATTAGCAGGGTGGACGATGTATTTTCATCCGTAGTCGGATCCTGCTCTCATGTATGATGATTGTGATGTATTGATTTATTGAGATATTTATGATGTACCATGTCGTGAGTGTAAGCCAACTCCATATACTCATCTCTTCTTTACATGTATTGTGACGATTTCCATTCTTGCGAAGCGACCCAAAATGTGCTTCTATCCTTATGGAGGCCCACGAGCCGTGAGGAGGACAGTACCACATTTTGGGCATGACGGATCATCTAATGCATTACATCATCATTGCTCTTGCCCTCGCATGCATTGCCTTTACCAAAGATGGGAGCATAACATGGCCAACATATTGTGTTTCTGCAATTCTTTTACACAAAACATCTTTATCATGATTATCCACCTAATCTTGTCAAATGCTTGCCAGAATATGACCCCTTTCACTGACTTCATTTTTGAATTGAAACACTTCGTAAGGTTATTGGTCACATAGTCCACCATGCATATTTCATTGAATTTGCTTCTTGACCACACCTTTCCATGATGTGGTTCCATGTATTCCTGCATTGTAGAATTTTCAACATACAACACTCTCAAGTTGTGCTCATGCTTCCTCAAGCTACAAGTGTATGTTGTTGGCCATAGGTTCTCATCCTAAACTTTACCCCTTAATTTCTTTGTAAAAATAGGAGCTAGGTGTATCATACATTCCCTATGCTCAACTTCGGGGAATACTACGTCCACTGTGGTCTCTAAATCCTTACACTCATATGTTTATAGCCAATCCTACTGGCTGCCCTATAATGTTGCACAAATTCTGCAAAAACTAGACCCGATTTTCCTCTAACCCCATCTCTAACACACCAAAAGCAACTACAAAAACTCAGTTGTGCGCATCAACTACACAATCAGCTACTGGTTAGCGCCTAAATCTTGCATTTATAGTTGTTGCATCCATAGCCAAATAAGCCTACAACCATCCAGAAACACCTACCAACAAGACTTGAAACAAACAAAATCCCTCTTGAAACATTCCTTCTGCATTGTCCTCCCCCTAATTTTGTACTCAACAGTATGTCTGTCAATCTCTACAACACTATGTGTACTTGCCATCTACACTTCAACTTTGTAAGTGTACTACAAAGCAAAAATTTCGTTCCATGGACCAATAATTCTATCAAGAGACATTTCCTTACCATAAAAATGCTCATGTATGGCATGCTCAACTTATACTTCTCAAACAACAACTTGTGTTGGTGTTTCTCTCATCCAATCCATGATTGCATCTACCACCCACCTTGTCTTTGCTAAAAAACTTGGTTCTTCCCGCTCTAGGTAGACAAGTGTACACATGTTGGTTCACTTTGATCTGAACTTCAATGAAAGAAGTTTATCAAAGAAAATGAGATCAAGCATGATTGAAGCTAATGTTGTGTGCAAAATTAATGCCTAAATCAATTTTCTTCTACGCATACGGGACGCATGCAAGCTCCACCTACACCTCTCATATAAGCGGTGAACTATAAACCTTCAGGGCTCACTCTTGTCAACACAAAATCATTTTGAGTAATAATGTAGTATGTAGTCAGTGCATTCCGACGGTCCACCATCGATTCAAGTATTATTCTTGGAGTAAGCTAAGGATTGTTCATGTTCCACTCAAGTGTTGGCATGTCCTCACCATTGTATTTTTCTAGAACGAACATGTCAGTGTTCTCCTCTTTCTTTTCATTATTAGTTTCATCAAATCTAGCAAGGCAAGTTGGCTCCTCTAGGTATTCATCTTGCATTGTTGCTTTTTTTTCATGCATTTACTAATTTTTTAGCTAAATGACCCTAAAATTGAAAAGCACTACAAATGAACTCTGAAAAGGTTGAAAGTCGGCATGGTATCATCATTTCACACACATAGCATGTGCTAAAAGGTTAAGAGGGTTACGACAAAAACTGGATGCACTTCGTGTACAAAATGGACAATCTCTTTCGAAGTATGAGGGTTTTAGACGAAAACTCATCTGTTACAAATGCATTTCATTTTTTAAATAACCTGAGAATTACAAATTGAATATAATGATAAAACACACTAATACTAAACAATAGAAAAAAGAATCACTGGAAAATCGATTTTTAAAGTAAAGTTATTCTCAAACTAGTGATTCACACAAATTTCAAATAATTCAAATTTAAACTATTCAAATTTGAGAAGTACTGCCACTAACAGAAAGTTTAGAAATTTTTTGACCTAACGCAAAAGGATTCACTCATTAACTCTAAATAAAGCACAAAAACAAACTCAGAAACAAAAGAAAATAAATAAAGCAAAAGAACAAAAAAGTAAATAAAAATAGGCCGCCTACTAGGCCGCCACGGCCTGCATACGACTAGAAACCCAACCTCTAGTTGGGCCAGGATGCAGGCCCGCAAGGCCTAGTAGGCCCAACACGGCTGCACAGGTTCATTAGGCCCATAGAGGCCTGCTTAGAGAGGAGCTCGAGAGAGATGTCACGACAGGGCTTATAAGCTGGTGCGGGACCCCCTTGCTTGGCGAGGTGGGACTAAACTTGCCCTGCACTGCGCTTGCGCGAGCACCAGCCTTTAATCGCGGTTGGTGGCTCCAACCGCGAGTAGAGGATGCATTTAGTCATGGTTGGAGCCACCAACCGCGACTAAAGGTCCGCATATATATATATATATATATACAACACTTTGTAATTTTTCACAATTCGATTCGTTCTTTGCTTGAGATCGCCACGCCGCCAGGCTGTCGTCGTACGCGCCTGCCCCGACACCGTCTCGCCTCCCCCAACGCCGGAGCTCTTTGCCACCCCCGACGCCGACCGCCCACGCCTCCTCGCCAATCCCTGACCCCAGACCCGCCCTCCTCTCCGATACCCGACGCTGCCCGCGACCGCTCCTCCCCGAGCTCCTCGCTGCACCACCTGCCCCGATGCTCTTGCCGCCTCCGACTTGCCTTGCCTCGCTGTCGCCCCGCTGTGAGCTCCTTTCCTCCCTCTCCCCCTCTCCCTCGCCCCCTGCCGCCATGGCCACCCCTCCCCGAGCCCACACATGCACACACACACACACATTTTCTAAAGTTAGATGATTTATATGTTTTTTTTATGTTTTAGTATATATGTATAGCAATTTTGATAATTTTCAGAAGAATTTTGACATTTTTGACATTTGAGGAATTAATTAGTATATTGTATGTATAGAAATTTTGAGGAATTTTGATATTTTGATCCAATGTATAGAAATTAGTATTTATATATGTATGTACACAATGTATAGAAAAAGTTGAGGAATTTTGAAATTTGATCCAATATGTATAGCAATTAGTATATGTATGTATACAATGTATAGAAACCATTTGAGGAATTTTGACAAAGCATAGAAAAAAGTTTTTTATGTATTTGCAAAATCAAGTTAAAAAGAATTACAAAAATCCTAATCAAGCATTTAAACATTTTAAAATTTGCATAGAATTTGTTCACGACGTGAACGATGCCTGGCCCGCATCCTCGTCATCAACTCGTTCTGGACGACGTCCTCCTTCAGAGGCGCCATGCCCGGGACTGGGCTCCGCCGGGCTGGCACTGAGAGGTGCTACCTTCAGGGGCGCGCATCTTGGTGAGGAACCCAGGTCCCGTCATCGGCCCGGAGATTCTTTGGTGGTGTTCGTGTGGGCCACTTTCGGTGCGGAGGTAGACGGCCCCGTAGGAGGTGGTACGTCGTCGTGTTAGGGAGGATGACGAGCATGTCTGTCGCTACATGGATGCGTTGGACATCAGGTTCTCCAATACCTGACAGGTTCTTTAGGGATCTCACCTGAGCTATGATCTTGTCATAGTTCCTTCTCTTTGGGTGTCCACCGCCTGCGTTGCTAGACATCAACTACATCTGTATTAGTGATATTATATAATAATATTCGAGATGTATTAGTGATAATACTTGAGATGTATTCGAGATTATATTCGATAATATTCGAGATGATTTATTCGAGATTATATTTTATGATGCATATTATATGGATTATTCGAGATGCATATTATGTACTATGATACAGTTTTCCCTTATTGATTGCATGCATTCTAATTTGAGTACTAAATTGTTTTATCTTTCTTCTTTGTTAGTTATAAAAGCTATGGACAATACTGACAAAGAAAGAGAAGTGGCTCTGTTCCACATCATACGCTCCTCGAGCCCAGAGCGTGAACCTGAAGATGATGACGGCTTGCAATATCTGAACAATTTCGGTGAGGGTTGTATGATATCTGATGAAGACGAACGAATAGATGAAGTCGACAATGATGTTGATGAAGAAAATGTTCTTCAAATAACAAAGACCGGCTAGGTATATTTGTTATATATGCCATCCGGTGATCATTACATGTCTTGATTGAGTTGTATGTATTAACGAATTGATCTTTCTTATTGTAGGCCTCCGGATCGAGCAAATCTTCTACAAGCGACGGGGTAGTTCGAGGCCCGGCCAGAAAGTTGGACGCTAGCGTAAAGTTCAACATCGATTCCATCAAAACATCAAATGGCGAACTGCTTGAACCTAGGGAAAATGCGACCAAGTTTAAGAATAATTGCAGAGTTATTGCCAGGGACCAAATCCTGATCTCCGTTCAAGAATGGAAAAGGCCAGCAAAGGGAGATCGAGCAGGAGTTAGTTTTGTCGACAAAAGAGCAAAGATTTGCTTTGGGATACGCTCATGTCATATTTCACGCTACCAGATAATTTGACAGATGCAGATCTGAAGAAAGTCAGAAACTATGCTCTTAAAAAGATGGTGATCGCATTCAACACCTTCAAGAAAAATACATGGGCTACGCACGTCAAAGCAAAAAAGAAGACTCTAGAATTCAAGGGAGCACTAGTCACGACATAGATAACTGGGACGATTTCATGAAGTTCAAGGAATCGGAACACGCTAAGGAATGGTCGAGAAAAAACAAGATTAATGTTGCGAAAAAGAAGTGGCACCATACTCTGGGGCCAGGTGGCTACCAAGTGGCCCTACCTAAGTGGGATCAATCTGATCAACAGATGATTAGTGCAGGGGTCACTCCAGTTACATTGACCTGGCCCGCCAGGTGCAGGACATGGTTTTATGCGCATGGGGGGAAGTTGGACCTAGAGACAGGGCTGATTAAGGTAAAGGCAAGTCTTAAAGAAGTGACAGACGAAATACTAATGAAAATAGAAGAAGCTCCAACGGGGGCGTTCATGCCCAACAGAGAGGACGATAAGCTTACGTGCGCCCTGAAGAATCCTGAACACCCGGGAAGAACACGAGGCAAAGGTGTTGTTCCGTGGTTTGAGGGCTTTGCAGGTTGGAACAACGACTACAGAAGCCGTGCGAGAAAGAAGATGCAGGAGGAGAAGAAGAAGAAGGAGGAGGAGGAAGCACTCCGCATTGAAGGCCTAGAATCAAAGCACGTGGAGTTGGAATCTAGAATCAGGCGGCAGGAGGAGCATATCGACTCACTCAGCCAGGAAAGGGCGTCTCAGCGGCAGAATGAGCATATCGATCCATCATTGGACCATCCCATCTTTGTCGAGAAGCAGCATGGGTTCTGCCCCGGCCGATATCGATGATGCACTGCTAGCTAGCTACCCTGTGGATGATATCAAAGACAGAACTAACTGTGAGCTACACATGAAAGTGAAGAACTTATCCATGAAGGTGGCGGACGACTCTGCTTTAGCAAATCCCCCTGAAGTAACCTTCCATTGCAATCCCATTCCAGCTGGCTATGCTCGTGTCGGGGTTGATGAAGTGATGGCAGGATATCACGAGGTACAACTTGACATTCTTGGAGGTGACGAGGAGAGAACACTGGGAGAGGCCATACATCGTATCATTCTATGGAAAAAGGATTGCGTCGTCTTTCCAAGGCCAGCGACTCCTCCTCCTCCTACAAGTCCACCGCCACGTCAGTCGACGCCTCCTCCTCCAAGTCCGGCACCGCGTCAGCCGACTCCTCCTCCAAGTCCAACACGGCGTCAGCCAACTCCTACTCCTACAAGTCCGGCACCATGTCAGCTGACTCCTCCTCCAAGTACGGCATGGCGTTAGCATGCTCCGTCGAATCCAAGTTCGGCACCGCGTCTGCCCTCTCCGTCGACTCAGCGTGCTTTGTCACCTAAGCACCAGCGAAAGAGAGAGGCCGCAGCTACGACGGCTAGCGATACAACATGCAATAAATTCAAATATGGTCCAAACCTCAAGCCTCTTCTGAAGTTGCCTTACCACTTGACTAAGGAGGAACTCGACACCGTAGTGGATGCCAAAGTGAAGGCCCATTTTGGACCGAAATTGCCCCCGCTGCCAAAGGAGAAAGTACCTAAGCATGTCTCACAACACTTTATTGATATGGCTCGACCGGAAGGACTGTGACTATGTGCGATCTATCAAGAAGTCATATCTTGCAGGACAGAGGGATTCGAGCTCGAGCTCGAGCCAAGGAGTTGGCAAAAAAAGCGAGAAAACTGTTCCCCAACTGGGAGAACAGGCAGTGCAATCGACCCCCCCCCCCGCTCATTGTACAAACACCTGTGAGTACCGCCGATTGGCTGGTAGTAACTGACGGTCATATAAGGCAGGCTAAAGAGGCCGGTGTCACTGTTGAAAAACTCCTAGACCTTGAGGAAATCCCCAGGCTTAAAGAGGAGGAAGTAAAATGGCAATATGTCCATAGCAAAACTCTGGTCAAGCCTGACGATGTAAAGCTTCTACCAACGAGATTGTACAATTTGCATATGTGGTACATGCAAGAAACAACAAATACCAATCAAGAGTCCCTCATGGTGAAAGTCAATAAAAAGCATTACTTCCATAAAAAAGATTTGTGGATTCATTATTTAGAGTTTTTTCAGTTATTCAATCAAGACACACTCGACAAATCTATCGTCAGTTGCTATTGTCTGTAAATGATTTCTTTGTGTAATTTAAGTCTTTGGCTAACTGTGCTCCCGTTCATTACCTGTAATTATCCTCACTATATTCTTTTCTGTGGTATTATGCAGAATGAAGATGTATGAAATGAAAAAAGTTGGATGCTATGGCATTGGGTTAGTTGACACAAACATGGTTAATCAAAAGATATGGGAAACTGAATATTCGAGAAAAGACACAGAGAGATTCTTGCTAGAGTTTTTGAAGCATCTAAACACCCAACCACAAATACTACTTACTTACAACTTCGGGTGAGTGTTACTATATCTTGTACTACAAATTCTATTTTTTGCTTACTAAATGTTAATAAGTGTAGTTGATGAGTTATGCACATGACCGTTGTTGGGTATATAACCCCGTGGTAAGACATGCCCAGGAGGGGTCGGGTCATACCTGGCGGCTCGCTATCAAGTGGGTCGAAAGAGGAAGTCTAGGCCGCATGGAGGCTTACCAGATGGGTTGAGACGGAGGCCCAGAGACAGATGATGGCGTAAGACCCGGGCAGGTGAGACGCCCAGAGATGGCTTGCCAAAGGAGGCAAGGCGGCTTAGAGACAGGACCAAACACATTGTAAGACTCGGTTTGGGACTCGTGTAACCCGGGGCCTTGACCTCTTGTATAAAGGCAAGACCCGGGGACGGCTTAGACAGAAACCAATCAATCGATAGCTAGGTCAAGCAAATACGCTCCCTTGTAATTGATACTCCAATAAATACACACAAAGCAGGACGTAGGCTTTTACCTCTTCTCGAGGGGCCGAACCTGGGAAAACCCATGTCTTTCGTCCCGATCAACCCCTTTGAGTCCACCGCCTTAGCGATGACCTCAAACCTAAGTCTTTAGACATCTGTTGTGACAAAACCATAACAGTTGGTGCCAACCATGGTGCTAGCGCGCAATGGTATTGAGTTCTCAAAGGGTTCTCTCCCAGGGATCGAAGGATGCACCATCGGCTTGATGACGAAAAGTCGCCGCGGCAAGCTCTACATCGACGATTCAGTATGGGTACCGGAGACCGGCTCAATCGAGTACGGCTACTAAGTTCCCATTGGCAAGATGCACCAATTCATCGGCAAGATCAATGGATCCACGACCGGGCCGAACGTCTGCACCGACCTCATCGAGCTGGCCCGGCGCATGAAACCCGCCCATGTTCAACCCGGGCAGAAGAGTGTTTTCGTCGGCATTACGCAGGACAGGGAAGATTCTGTGTTAGGAGGGGAAACCTTGGCTTTCTCGAATAAAAGATCCTCCAGCGGAGATGCGGAATCAATCTACCAGCTTCATGACGGTGGGTTAGGGGGCTATGCCGATGGTGATAGTATTCCGGATTCCTACGACCCGCCGAGCCGAGCCGCCGTGTTCATGGCAGGCCCGACGCCGGTTTTTAACGACACGACATCCGAAGCGACGGCAGGAGCAGCCACACCCGATGCTGAGCCTCCTAAGCCACCGGCTCAAGTCTTCTGGAACTTATGGATGAGCTAACGGCCCTGATGGCCATAGAAGTGACAACCGAAAATCAAGCAGAACGCAATGTCGAGATCATCTGGATCAAGAGATAGATGGCTCAGTCCCAGGAGGATATCAACACATTGCAGGTTCAGATGAGTGTTGAGTCGGAACGCTTGAGGGTGGAGGCTCTCCATTTTAGCTTGGACCAGCAAGCTTCAGAGGCGATTCAGCGAGGGAGGACCCAAGTCGGTCTCCCTATTCAGCCTCGACATCTCTTCAACACTCCTAGAGCTGGACCAAGTACGCCGCCGATGGTAACCTGGGCCACGGAGGCGCCGCGGTAGCCAGACCCGCCGCGAAGGAACCAGACCCCACCATGATGCATCATGATGCCACCCAGCCATTATTCTAACCCGGTGGAAAATATGATAGCAGCGGCTGCCAGGCTTGACGCCCTTCCCTTGGCGGAAGGAACGTCGTTCGCCGAAGAGGCGCAGAATGCAATTAGTTTGTTGCAGACAACGGTGTCTCAGCAAGAGAAGTATACATACAACCGAAGCAGGGTGCACTCTATGCCGGTTCACCGTAGCTACAACCGGCGCATAGAGTCGCCGAAAGTTTCCAGCAGCGAGCAGAGGCGAAACCCGCCCAATGATAACACGCCTGAAAGGGATGTTCACAGGATCATGGATAGGGGTCGGGCTCAGCGAGGATCAACACTGGTGATGGATTACCCAGAGATTCTTGTGCCGGCACCGACAACCCCACTCCCCCCCGTTAGCACTTCATCCAGGGGATTTGGTGTGTCGTGTCTCACGGCGGATTTAAGGAATGGGCATTTGCCTAAGGACCTCAAAGGGCTGCGGAAGGTGCCTAACTACATGGTTGATCTACCTCCGGAGGCCACATCGGCTCTCCCGCAATACTTGAAGTGGTAGGAATATCCAATCACGTGGAGTCGGGAGGATCACCCGTCAAGGGTTGATAATCCAGGTCACCTGGCTCTGGTGGTAGCACCTCGGGTTGGGGGTTATAAGTTTGCAAAAGTACTGATGGACGGTGGCAGCAACATCAATATCTTGTACTACGACACATTCCAGCGGATGGAGTTAACCGACAAGGCTCTTAAGCCGTCATCGACAGTTTTTCATGGGGTGGTGCCAGGTAAGTCGGCCTACCCGGTGGGGAAGATTGCCCTAGAGGTGGTGTTTGGAGATGAGTATAACTACAGGGTAGAGACCTTGTGGTTCGAAGTGGTGAAAATTCAGAGCCCGTATCATGCTCTGTTTGGCCGGCCGGCTTTCGCAAAGTTTATGGCCAAGTCTTGTTATGTCTATCTGCAGCTCAAGATGCCGACTCTCAATGGAACGATTACAGTGCATGGTGATCGGTAGGTGGCCATTGAGTGTGAGTAAGGAGACGCGGCTTATGCGGAATCAAGTTGTGCGGAGGCAGAGCTCAAGTTCTACAAAGATAATGTTGACCTGGCAAACATGACTCCATTAAGGAATCCTAGTACGGAGTCTGAGCCACCCTTGAAGTTTGCGGCGGATGACACCAAGCTGGTGGATTTTAATCCGGGCGACTTATCAAAACAGTTCACTATCGAGGTTAACATGGACCCCGCATAGGAAAGCACGCTCATCGAATTCATCCGTGAGAATCGGGACATCTTCGCATGGAAGCCATTTGACATGTTGGGTGTACCGAGAGAATTCGCTGAGCACCACCTTAATGTGGATCCTAAGTTTAAATCCCTGTTCAAGAATTCATCCGATTAACCAGTTAACTTGATGATTAATCCCTACTCTTTGGGTTACCTGTAGCCGATTAACTTATAAATCACCCGATTAACTGATTAAATGGCCGATTAACTTGCCGATTAGCCTATTAACCCCCTACTCGCCAGCCAACCGAGCAGCTACCAGTTAACGATTTCCTCAACAATGGTTTAAATCGATCAAGCAGTTCCTCCGCCGTTTCAAAGAAGAATGGTGTAAAGCAATTGGAGAAGAGGTGGCCCGGCTCATGGCGGCAGGGTTCATCACGGAAGTATTTAACCCCGAATGGTTAGCAACTCCCGTGGTGGTGCTTAAGAAGAACGGCACGTGGCGTATGTGTGTGGATTACATAGATCTTAACAAGGCTTGTCCAGCTGACTCGTTTGCTTTCCCCCGTAACGACCAGATTATTGATGCAACGGCGGGTTGCGAGAGTTTATGCTTCCTGGACGCCTATTCAGGTTATCACCAGATCAATATGGCAGTTAAGGACCAGGAGAAGACGTCATTTATAACACCTTTTGGGGCTTTTTGCTATGCGTCTATGCCTTTCGGGCTCAAGAGTGTGCAGGCGACTTACCAACGTTGTGTGCAGAATTGCCTTCACGGTCATATTGGGCACAATGTTCATGCCTACATGGACGATATTGTGGTTAAGTCAAGAAAGAAGGAGACGTTGCTTGACGACTTGAAGGAGACGATTGACAACTTACGAGTCTACAAGATGATTCTTAACCCGGCTAAGTGTGTTTTCGGAGTTCTTGCGGGTAAGCTCTTGGGTTTCTTGGTTTCGGAGAGTGGGATTTAAGCTAACCCGGATAAGATCAAGGCCATCACGTCGCTGTCTAAGCCGGTGAGCGTCAATGATGTGCAGCGCTTAGCGGGTCGTATTGCTGCTTTAAGCCGCTTCATTAGCCGTCTAGGCGAGATGGCTATTCCTCTGTACCAAATGATGAAAAAGAAGGATGAATTGTCTGGAGTAAGGCTGCGGATGAAGTCCTTGAAGCACTCCAAAAGCAATTGGTTGAGCCGCTGATTTTGGCTGCTCCGACTGAGAAAGAGCCTTTGCTCCTCTACGTGGCGGCTAACAATAGGGCTGTCAGCGCCGTGATTGTGGTAGAGCGTAAGGAAGCAGGTAAAGAGTACCCGGTTCAGAGGCCGGTTTATTATGTTTGTGAGGTTCTCATAGAATCCAAGCAAAGGTACCCACATTGGCAGAAACTGATATACAGGGTGTTCATGGTAAACCGTAAGTTGAAGCATTATTTCCTTGGACACCATATCACTATGGTTAGCTCTGCCCCATTGGGTGATATAATTCAAAACAGGGAAGCCACAGGCAGGATTGCTAAGTGGGCGCTGGAGCTTGGGCCACTTAATCTAAAGTATGTGTCTCGCACGGCTGTTAAGTCTAAGACGTTGGTGGACTTCATAAATGACTGGACAGAGTGTGAATCACCTGAGGAAAAACCGGACAACACATATTGGACAATCCACTTTGATGGGTCCAAACAGTTGGAGGGATTAGGGGCTGGAGTTGTCCTAACTTCCCCCAAAGGTGATAAATTTTGTTACATGTTAAGGATGATGTTTCCTTGTCCTAACAATGCAGCTGAATATGACGTCTTGCTTCATGGCCTCCGTGTGGCCAAGGAGATGAACCCGAGCCGGGTTAGATGCCTCAGTGACTCAGACCTCATGGCTCAGGAAGTTTCGGGCACGTGGGACTCCAAGGACCCACAGATGGCGGCTTATCGTCAGGCGGTGGATATCATTGCTGGTCATTTCAAGGGTTATCAGGTGGATCATATTGATCGTCGCAAGAACGAGGTGGCTGATACATTATCAAGACTAGGCTCTCAACGTAAGCTGGTGCCACCTAATGTTTTCTTGGATGTGATATATCACCCGTCTGTTAAGCTACCTTAGAGGAGGATCTGGCTATACCTGACTCGGAAGGACAACTGGTGCCGGCTCTACATGCTATTCCAAATTGGATGTTACCTTATCTGGCGTACCTGACTCGCGGCGAGTTGCCTGAGGACGAGACTCTATCACGGAAAATTGTGAGGCGATCTAAGTCCATGACCGTCTTTAATGGCGAGTTACATAAGTGCAGCATCACCGACGTCTTCCAGCGTTGTGTTTCTCCTGAAGAGTGTAGGGAGATTTTAAATGAAATACACGCCGGTGATTGCGGTCATCACGCCGACTCAAAATCCTTGGTGGCCAAGGCTTTCCGACATGGTTTCTTTTGGTTGACGGCTCATAAGGACGCAGAGGACCTGGTCGGCAAGTGTGACGGGTGTCAGAAGTTCAAAAGACATGCTCACATGCCATCTCAGGAATTGTGGATGATTCCAATCACTTGGCCGGTCGCGGTCTGGGGGCTTGACATGGTTGGACCTTTCAAGAGATCTAAGGATAAGAAGACCCACCTCTTGGTGGCGGTGGACAAGTTTACCAAGTGGGTGGAGGCTAAGCCGGTTAGTAAATGTGATGAAGCCATGACGGTTTAGTTTGTCAAAAAATTGATCTACCGTTTCGGCTATCCTCATAGTATCATCGCGGACAATGGAACGAATCTGTCCAAGGGGGCTATGAAGGCATTATGTGCAAGTGAGCACATTCGGTTTGATGTCTTTGTTGTTGCTCATCCACAATCCAATGGTCACGCAGAGCGTGCTAACCAGGAAGTCTTGAGAGGTATCAAGCCCCGGGTTATGGTTCCTTTACAATGAACGTTGGGTTGTTGGGTTAAGGAGTTACCCTCCGTCCTTTGGAGCATCAATACTACCCCAACAGATCAACAGGCTATACGCCTTTCTTCATGGTTTACGGTGCAGAGGCCGTGCTACCAAGTGACATACGTCATGACTCGTCGCGGGTAGCAGCGATAATGAGACAGCGCGTCAGGACGTGTTAGATGCTTTGGATGAAGCATGTGATCTTGTAGCAGCTCGGTCGGTGATTAATCAGCAAGACCCGCATCGCTATCATAGCCGCAGGGTTAAGACCCGGACGTTCGAAGAAGGTAACTTGGTGTTACATTTGATTCAAGATCAGACGGATGCGCACAAGCTATCTCCCCCCTAGGAAGGACCTTTTGTGGTCAGCAGAAATCTGAACAATGGGTCATATTATCTCATTGACGTACGAGATGAGTCACGTACTTCTGGGCAGGAGACCCACCGGCCGTGCAATATCACTCATCTGCGGCCTTACTATGCTTGAGTCATCGACCCCCATCTTTGTACATACATACTTCATTGTATCTATATTTTTCATATAATAAAGTTGGCATCCCTGCAAGCCAGGGCCTCTGCCGTTTTTCTTTTGCATTACAGATTTGTGCAAAGATGAACACTTCTACATGGTCACTTGGGGGCTTCCAACCCACCGGGTTTAGCTTGCTCACCCTCTTGATCAGCTCTTCAGCCACAACAGTAAACAAGATGGTGACTTACAAGTTGGCGGTCCATAAGAAGGCGACTTACAAGTTGGCGGAATACAAGACATCGGCTTACAAGATGGTGCACAAGTTGATGTCATCGACAAGGTCGCTTGGGGCCTTCAAACCCACCGGGTTAAGCTTCAACCCTCTCGATCAGGCTTTTCAGCCATTGCAAGTTCTGGTCCATCAACAAGGTCAGAAGGGGTGAAGGTTATACCCCCTTTTGATCCGCAAGTTTGGGTTATACCTGCTTGTAAGTTGATGCCGCTCGAACAGGTGACTAGCCAAACTCTTACCAATTAATCACCGCTTAGAGACACTGTCTGTCCAAAGTACCGGACAGTTAATCTCACCAGGAGACCCTAAGCACTGGTTAAGATTCAAACGGCGGATTGTGTCACGTGAGGGCCTCTTACAGATAGCAAAGATAAACTCACCCATCTGCTGCCGACTCTCCTCTATGTGACCCGTTCGTACTCTTAAACAGTTACTCTTCTAAAGACCATGCACTATTTAAGGTTCAAACGACGGATTTATGTCACGTGAGAGGTATCTTATGGGCCCTAGGGTTACTCATGCCCTGCTATGTCTCTTTCTAGGATGTTGCGCTCTTAACAGTTAATCTCGTTGGAGACCCTGAGCCGCTCAAAGGAGTTGACGTTCAATCTCGCTAGAGACCCTGTACTGTTATGAGTTCAAGCAGTGAGTCCACCCAGAAGAACCAGCGTCCGTGTCTCTCTTTGGGACATTGCGCTCTTCAATCTCGCCTGGAAACCGAGTATTGTTATGAGTTCAAGCAGCGAGTCCACCCAGAAGAACCAGTGGATGTGTCTCTCTCTGGTTCGTTGCACTACTATCAGTTAATCTCGTTAGAGACCCTAAGTCGTTCAAAGGATTTGATGGACACTCTCGTTAAAGACTCTGCACTGGTATGAGTTTAAGCATCGGGTCCACCCAAAAGAACCATCATATGAGTTTTTGAAAACAAAAAAGAAGAAAGAGCACGATCTTAAAAGATATAAACATCTCCGGGTTATGCTTTTTAAATCCACCTTCGCAATGATACAAAACATGTTTTCTGTCTTATTTGTTGTTGCAGGTTTTTACCTCTTGAGATGAGCTGCTGTTAAGTATGATGGAAAATGCTGTAAGAAGAAGCAAATATAGATCAACAGTGCATAAGATGACTCTAAATTCATGGGTGCATGATGGCATGGCTTGGGCAATGAAGTTCTGCTACGCCTATTACAAAGCTCTCTAAGGAGCTCAAAATACGAAAAACTTGAGTTTTTGTACACTTCCAGTACCGGCGGCTCAGTAGGTCGGGTTACAGTCCATCAAGAACAATAAAGTTTCAACTCGCTGACGGGTCATCCTGTGCCGGGTCTTCAAGCTCTTCGATCTGAAGGTTATCTACATCCCAGTTGTAGTTTAATAAGGCTTCAAACTGAGGTTCATCAAACAGAGGATACATATCAACTTAATGGGCAAAGAGCGGCTTACGGTGTGCAAGGATCAAGTCCCTGGCTTCAAAAGTTGGGCAGCGCAGACATTGATTGTTTACATCATAAGCCGTTTGGTAGGGAGTCAGATCCATCTCGTCGACAATGGTAGAGGCAAGTATCTTGGAGGCCCTTATGCATTTGGTGTAGTCAGCTTCAATAAAGTATGAGCCGTCATCCTTTTTGGATGGGAAGCCGTTCATCATTTCCTCAGCAGTTAGCTCAGGAGCAAAGGCCAGGGACCGGCTGAATGCAGCTAATGCCCCCTTCCTGGCGAATGATCGCCTTCATTCTTCCATCTATTTGGGCACAGTGGATAAGACCTCTATGACCCCATTCATGAATTTGGGAACATAGTTTGCAATCATCATGGCTTTGATGGTACAGAGGGCCCACTATACAACTGTTCTGTCAAAGTGTACACATCTTTCAATTTCATCAAACTGTTAGAAGATAGCTCGTGACTTGTCTCGCCTACAAGGAAAGGTTAAAAGTGATAAGCCGCCTGAAAGATATTTTTTGATTCAACAAGGAAATTTTCTAAGCTATACATACTTACCAAAGATAGTGGTAGTAATCTTGGATATATGGCCCTTGAGAGTTTTCAATTCTTCTGCTGTAAGCTTAAGCTGCTCCTCAGTGTCATTTGCGCAGAGCGGCTTGTTCAGACTCGGCGGTTTCCTTATAAGTGGCAAAGTCAATTTGTAGCTTCTCAAGTTTTTCAATGGTCACCAGTAATTTCTCTTCTACTGTGGCTTGAGCGGCTTGGGCGGTCTATTGGGTGGTAAGATTTTCCCTTAAGTCAGCCCGCTCAGACTCGGGTGCATCTAATGCCTCTTGCATTGTACAAGTAACAGATCATAAAAGTTAAGTCGCCAGGATGAAGCAATAATGAAGCTATTCTGATACAAGTCCCAAGCAGATTACAAGCAATATACTTGGCACTTGAGGGCTAATGTCTGTGTTTTCTCTCCATTTCTACATGGAAATTCCGGCTCATCATTTTCATAATGACTTGGACTTGGGGGGCCACACTCGGCGAGCTTCTTAAACATGGAAATTCTGGCTCATCATTCTCATAATGACCCGGACTTGGGGGCTACACTTGCATCTAATTTTCAAGTAAGTATCAGCTTATATGCGTTTCAACCCGTTAATTGGGGGCTACAAGCTAAGTTCTTTGCAGTACGACAAGATTTGAAAGACCCAGTCCATTATTTGCAATATTAAACCGGCTCTTGGGGGCTACATAAGGGTATAAGGAAAGAAGATAGAGAAGAAGGGTACCTCATATTTTTTCTTCATTAATCCAACAAGCTTGGATTCCATGTTGCGGCTGGCAGAAAGGCGATTCAAGTAGCCAGCATGCAGGTCATCTGCAGTCATTTTTTCTAAGACGGGGAATCCGAAGTCAAGCTTCTATGGAGAACAAGTGTCAATCTTGCTGGCGTGTTTTGTCAACACATGGGGAGTAGGAGATTGGTAACCCGTCCCAGTGATGGTAACTTCAGGATGAGACGGGTCTTCGACGACTGTTGAAGGATTGGGCGGCTTAGGGTCAGCCGTTGGACTCTCAGGATTTGCCATGCAGTGATCCTCCGACTTCGAAGGAGGAGGAGTGTGCTCAGGTGCATCCTTATTAACATCAGAAGGTTCAGCATGAGTGGAAGGAGAGTTCAACTTTTGGGCGGTAGGAGGAACGGTAGACCCGCTTGTCTTCCTTCGTTTTGCTTGAGCCCTAGAAGTGAAAAGAGTCATTATGCAGCACAAAGAAAATATAGATAATATACACACTAGAAGGTAAAAGGCATACTCTGGGTTGATCTTCATAGGAGGAAGCTTGGAGGCAGTTGAGTCTCCAGACGAAGGGGGTGACTCCTATAAAATTAAGACAATAAAGCACAAGGGTAAGGTCATACTACAGGAGTATAAGGCGGCTATTGGACTTGGTTAAAAGAGCACCTCAGCAGGTCGTTTCCGCGGAGCCGAAGAGTTTGGTAAGCCAGCCATAAGATCTTCAGAACCGGTGCTCCGGGTCTGACGTCGAGAGTCGAGATGTTGCTTTTTGAAAGGAAATTCGGGATCTATTTAAGAAAGAGGATGCGAAAAAGGAACTTTTTGAACGACCCGCCGTATTTTCTCTTGCGGTAAGACCTCCGAGTCGAAGGAAATGTAAGTTACCTTGGGGGCGTTGGCATGACTCATTTCCGTCTCCTCCCGTGTACAATCGTCGTCAGTAAGTTGCATAAAAAGGCAACCAAGGGAATCAAGTTTCTACCTCTAAATCGTCCAGTTCAAGCAGGTCTTGATACGAAGTTTTCTTCTTACGGCCATGGGCCTTAACCGCCTGAGACTTCTTTTTCACGGGGGGGGGGGAGTATATTTTTTCTTCCAGAAGCTAGAGCCGGCCTGTATGAAGAGCCGCCAAAAGAGTTAAAGGTGCCAGGTCCAAGGTTAAGGCAGAAGCAAGCAGTTTTGTGAGGAAGGTTTTTCTTACATCCGGACCTGGGTTTTTGACGCAAAAAGGTTTTAACCCATTTGTATTGCAAGCCTCTTGGGTTTCACGGAGAAGTGATTTGATAGCAAAGTTAACATTTTCTTCTGTCAGAGGGGTGTGTTTGAAACAGAGAGGATCATTCATGTCACTTGAATATTCGCACATAAGCTAGCCACGCCAGCTTAGTGGCAAGATTTTCCATGAGACCCAGCAGCGGGTTAAGTCGACTCCAGTTAAGCCATTCGCCAGAAGGGCCTTGATTTTTGCAAAAGCTGGAGCATACTTTGCTCGTTTTGTGGCGGACATCTGGTCCGGAAGTTTAGTGGAAGTGCAGAGCCGGGTAGGGCGATAACCCGACAGTGTATTTTCTCCTTCTAGAGAGGTGTCCTTGTAGTAAAACAAAGTTCTATTCCAATCCTTGTGGT
This sequence comes from Hordeum marinum, assembly GCA_022496015.1. NCBI lineage: Eukaryota > Viridiplantae > Streptophyta > Magnoliopsida > Poales > Poaceae > Hordeum > Hordeum marinum. The sequence goes on from CM039672.1 coordinate 117,804,885, forward strand.
GGCTTGGAAAAAGGGCAGCTGGATAGGGCAGATCTCTCCATCTCTGGATGGAGATGCCACCGAGCTCCAAGCTTGGTCCAGCCGCCACTTCAGTTTGGTAGTTGAAATAGAAGAAGTCACGGAAGAGGTTGATAGACGGCTCTTCTTGCAGATAAACTTCACAAGGGACTTGGAAATGGCACATGTTGGTGACAGGGTTTGGGGCAACGTCTTGAGGATGAAGCTTGAAAAACTGGAGGACGTCTTGGAAGAATATTGACCCCGGCAGGCTGAAACCGCGAAGAAGGTGATCAGTGAATATGACAACCTCCCCCTCCTTAGGGGTGGGTCTCTTCTATGACACAGGAACCCGCTAGTGAATGACATCCTGAGCCGGCAATGAGCTCGTCTCTACGAACTCATGCATGAATTGCTCGGTCACTCCGGAGCCGACCCAATCACAGGGTGAGCGTGCTCGTGACATGGTGGTGGGTCAAACTGTGAGAAAGTGCAAGGTATGGAGAGTTAGTAAAGCTAAAAAATCAAAACAGATATGGTCAACATGATGGAGGAAAGCTAAGCCGCCAACATGTTTTTGTTGGAAATATGCCCTAGAGGCAATAATAAATTAGTTATTATTATATTTCCTTGTTCGTGATAATCGTTTATTATCCATTCTATAATTGCATTGATTGGAAACTAAATACATGTGTGGGTATATAGACAACAATGTGTCCCTAGTATGCCTCTAGTAGACTAGCTCGTTGATTAAAGATGGTTAAGGTTTCCTAGCCATGAACATGAGATGTTATTTGATAACGGGATCACATTATTAGAGATCCCAGACATGGTGTCATGCCGGTGACGATGGAGATCATGTCGGTGCTAGGAAACATAAGAGACATAAGTATAGTTGAACATGAGACATAAGTATAGTTGAGTTATTATGTTGGTGACCAAAAGTTGTTCGGTGTCCCGGATGAGATCCCAGACATGACGAGGAGCGCCGGAATAGTCCGGAGGTAAAGATTGATATATGGGATAATAGTGTTTGGTCTCCAGAAGGGTTCCGGAATTCACCGGAATAGTTTCGGATGTTTCCCAAAATGTTCGGGGTATGAGAACACTTTATTTGGGCCAAGGGGTAAAGCCTACGAGGCTTTAGGAAGGTGCAAAAGGTGTTTTGTGAAGGCTAGGGGCCAGACGCCAAGGACCCTAGCATGTGGGGCCAGACGACGAGGACCTTAGCGTCTGGTCCTCGAGTCCGAGGATTACTCTTGCCTTGCGGGCAAACCGACCTTGAGGAGGATTTTTCTCCAAGTTTCAAACCCAGGGCTCAGAATATAAATAAAGGTGCGGGGCTAGCACCTGGAACAGATCAACCCTAGGCCATGTGTCGGCAACCCCGTCCCTCTAGTTTATCTTCGTCATAGTTTCCATAGTGCTTGGCGAAGCCCTGTGGTGATTGTTCTTCACCAACACCGTCACCACATCATAGTGCTGCTGGAACTCATCTACTACTTCGCCACTCTTGCTGGATCAAGAAGGCGAGGACGTCATCAAGTTGTACGTGTGTTGAACGCGGGGTGCCATCCATTCTACGCTAGATCGGAAGGACCGTGATGAAGATCGTGAGACGGATCTTGATGGAATCGCGGGACGGATCGTGATTGGATCGCGAGATGGATCATGATGGGATCACAGGACGCTTAGCAATTTGGATTGCGAAGACGTTCGACTACATCAACCGCGTTTCTTAACGCTTCCGCTTAGCGATCTACAAGGGTATGTAGATCCACTCTCCCTCTCGTAGATGGTCATCACCATGGATAGATCTTGCGTGTGCGTAGGATTTTTTTTGTTTCCCATGCAACGTTCCCCAATAGTGGTATCAGATCTAGGTCTATGTGTAGATGAGATCACGAGTAGAACACAAAGGAGTTTGTGGGCGTTGATGCTTAGATTGCTTCCTCCCTTGGTCATGTTTTGGTTCATCGGTACTATGGGATGAAGCGGTCCGGACCAACCTTACTCATACACTTGCGAGAGACCAGTTCCATCGAATGACATGTAAATTCATTGCACAAAGATGGCTGGGGGGTGTCTGTCTCTCCTACTCTAGTTGGATTGAATTCGACAAAGGCGGTCCTTGAGAAGGTTGAATAGCAATTTGAGTATCACCATTGTGGTTTATGCGTAGTTGAGAATTGTTCTTGCTAGATACCCATAGCAGCCACGTAAAACATGCAACAACAATTAGAGGACGTCTAACTTGTTTTTGCAGGGTATGTTGTAAGGTGATATGGCCAATTACATGATGAGATATATGTGATGTATGAGATGATCATGTTTTGTATAGAATATCACGACTTGCATGTCTATGAGTACGGCAACCGGCAGGAGCCATAGGGTTGTCTTTAATTATTGTATGACCTGCATGTCAATCATGAAGCGCCTTGTAATGCTTTACTTTATCGCTAAATGATAGCAATAGTAGTAGAAGCACGGTGGGCGCGACAACCCCGATGGCAACACGTTGATGGAGATCAAGATGATGGAGATCATGGTGTCATGCCGGTAACGATGGAGATCATGCCGGTGCTTTCAAGATGGAGATCAAAAGCACAAGTTCATGACCATATCATGTCACTTATGATTTGCATGTGATGTTAATCCTTTTATGCACCTTGTTTTGCTTAGGACGGCAGTAGCATTATAAGGTGGTCCCTCACTTAAATTTCAAGATAAATTGTTTTCTCCTCGAGTGTGCACCGTTGCGAAAGTTCATCATGTCGAGACACCACGTGATGATCGGGTGTGATAGACTCTACGTTCACATACAACGTATGCAAGCCAGTGTTGCACGTGCAGAAAACTCGGGTCAGACTTGACGAGCCTAGCATGTACAGACATGACCTTGGAACACAAGAGACCGAAAGGTCGATCATCATTCATATAGTAGATATGATCAACATGATGATGTTCACCATTGAAACCACCTCAACTCACGTGATGATCGGACTTGAGTTGGTGGATTTGGATCATGTGACACTCGAATGACGAAAGGGATGTCAATTTGAGTGGGAGTTCTTAAGTAATATGATTAATTGAACTCATTATATGAACATAGTCAGTTGTGTCTTTGCAAATTATGTTGTAGATTACTAGCTCACGTTGTAGCTCCCTTGAATTTTTATATGTTCCTAGAGAAATAGAGTTGAAAGATGATGGTAGCAATATTGCGGACTGGGTCTGTGATGTGAGGATTGTCGTCATTGCTGCACATAAGGCTTACGTCCTTAATGCACCGCTCGGTGCGCCACCCCCTCTAGTGTCATCTGTAGATGTTGTGAACATCTGACAGGCACGTTCCGATGACTACCTGATAGTTCAGTGCGGCATGCATTACGGCTTAGAATTGAGGCTCCTTAATGTTTTGAACGTAACGGAACATATGAGATGCTCTAAGAGCTAAAATTGGTATCTCAGGCTCGTGCCCGTGTTGTGAGATATGAGATCTCCAACAAGATTCTTTGCCTGCAAGATGAAGGAGAATGTCTCAATCATTGAGCATGTGCTCAGATTTTCTGGGTGCTACAATTGCTTGAATCGAGTGGGAGTTGATCTTCCAGATAAGATAGTGATTTATATATTTCTCCAAGTCATTGTCACTCAGCTACTAGAACTTGGTGAGGAACTATAATTATGCTAGGGATGGAAATGATGATCCTTGAGCTATTCGCGATGTTTGACACCGTGAAGGTAGATATCAAGAAGGAGCATCAAGTGTTGATGGTTAGTAAAACCACTAGTTTCAAAAAGGGAAAGGGTAAGGAGGGAAACTTCATGGATGGCAAGTCAGTTGCTGCTCCAGTGAAGCAACCTAAGGTTGAACCCAAACCCGAGGCTAAGTGCTTATGTTATGAGGAGAGCAGTCGCTGAAGCGGAACAACCCTAGATACTTGGTAGATAAGAAGGCTCGCAACGTCAACATGAGTACATTTGATATACGTGTTATTGATGTGTACCTTGCTAGTACTCCTAGTAGCACCTGGGTATTGGATACCGGTTCGGTTGCTAAATGTTAGTAACTCAAAATAAAAGCTACAGAATAAACAGAGACTAGCTAAGGGTGAGGTGACGATGTGTGTTGGAAATGTTTCCAAGGTTGATGTGATCAACATCGCACGCTCTCTCTACCTTCGGGATTAGTGACGGACCTAAATAAAATGTTATTTGGTGTTTGCGTTAAGCATGAACATGATTAGATCGTGTTTATTGCAATACGGTTATTCATTTAAGTTAGAGAATAATGGTTATTCTATTTACATGAATAATACCTTTAATGGTCATGCACCCAATGAGAATGGTTTCTTAAATCTTAATTGTAGTAATACACGTGTTCATAAGATAGATGCCAAAGGATACAAAGTTATTAATGATAATACCACATACTTGTGGCACTACCGCTAAATGTCATATTGGTGTAAAGAGCATGAAGAAACTCCATCCTGATGTATCTTTGGACTCATTCGATTTCGAATCAGTTGAGACATGCGGACCATGCCTCACGGGCAAGATGACTAAAGACTCTGTTTTCGGTATGATGGAGCGGGCTAGTAACTTATTGGAAATGATACATGTTGATGTATGCAGTCCAATGAGTGTTGTAGCGTGTGGTGGATATCATTATTTTCTTACCTTCACTGATCATTTGAGTATATATGAGTATATTTACTTAATGAAACACAAGTCAGAAGCATTTGAAAAGTTCAAACAAATTCAGAGTGAAGTTTAAGACCATCGTGAAAAGAAGATAAAAATGTCTATGGTATGATCGTGGAGGTGAATATCTGAGTTACGAGTTTGGCATGCAACTTTAGACAATGTGAAAGTTGTTTCACAACTCACGCCACCTCGAACACCATAGTGTGATGGTGTGTCCGAACGTCGTAGTCGTGCTCTATTGGATATGGTATGAACTATGATGTCTCTTATCGATTTTCCACTATCGTGTTGGGGTTATGCATTAGAGACAACTACATTCACTTTAAAAGGGGCACCATCTAAGTCTGTTGAGATGACACCGTATGAATTTTGGTTTGGCGGAAACATAAGCTGTCATTTCTTAATGTTTGGGGCTGCGACGCTTATGTGAAAAAGGTTTTCACCTAATGAGCTCGAACCCAAAGTGGACAAATACATCTTCATAGAATACCCTAACTTAACAATTGGGTAGACCTTCTATCTCAGATTCAAGCATAAACTGTTTGTTTCTAAAACGGGTCCTTTCTTGAGAAAGATTTTCTCTCGAAAGATTTGAGTGGGAGGAAGATAGAACTTGATGAGGTTGTTGAACCTTTGTTTCAACCAGAGAGTAGCGCAACGCAGAAAGATGTTTCTGTGGAGCCTACGTTAGTTGAAGAGGAAGTTAATGATGATGATCATGAAACTTCGGATCAAGTTACTATTGAACCTCGTAGGTCGATAAGGACGTGTACTGCTCCTGAGTGGTACGAAAACCTTGTCTTGGAGGTCATGTTGTTGGACAACGATAAACCTACGAGCTATGGAGAAGCGATGATGGAACCCGGATTCCAACAAATGGTTAGAGGACATGAAATGCAAGAAAGGATCCATGTATGAAAACCAAGTATAGACTTTGGTAGACTTGCCCGTTGGACGGCAGGCCGTTGAGTACAAATGGACCTTTAAGATGAAGACAGGTGCTGATGGTAAATGTCACCATTTATAAAGCTCGACTTGTTGCAAAGAAGTTTCCGACAAGTTCAAGGAGTTGACTGCGATGAGACTTTCTCACTCGTAGCAATGCTAATGTTTGTTGGAATTATGTTAGCAATTGTTGCATTTTTCAATTATGAAATCTGGCAGATGGATGTCAAAACATCATTTCCTTCCCTGAGGAAAGGTTGTATGAGATACAACTAGAAGGTTTTGTCAGTCCTAAGGATGCTAAAAGGTGTGCAAGCTCCAGTGATCCTTCTATGGACTAGAGCAAGCATCTTTGAGTTGGAATATACGCTTTGATGAGGTGATCAAAGTTTTTGAGTCTATACAAAGTTTATGAGAAACTTGTATTTACAATAAAGTGAGTGGGAGCACTATAGATTTTTTGATAAGCATATGTGGATGACATATTGCTGATCGGAAATGATGTAGAATTTCTAGAAAGCGTCAAGGGTTGTTTGAAAAAAGTTTTTCAAAGGAAGACCTGGATAAAGCTACTTAATTGTTGGGCATAGAGATCTATAGAGATAGATCAAGACGCCTGATGAGACTTTTAATGAGTACATACCTTGACAAGATTTTGAAAGAGTTCAAAATGGATCAGTCAAAGAAAGTGTTCTTGCCTGATTTGTAAGATGTGAAGTTGAGTGAGACTCAAAGCTCGACCACAGCAGAAGAAAGATAAAGGATGAAGGTCATCCCCTATGCCTTATCCATAGGCTCTATATTATGCCATGATGTGTACCGCACCTGGTGTGCCTTGCCATGAGTGTGCAAGGGGTACAAGAGTGATCCAGGAGTGGATCACTGGACAACGGTCGAAATTATCCTTGGTAACCAGAGGACTAAGGAGATGTTTCTCGATTATGAAGGTGATAAAGAGTTCGTCATATTGAGTTACGTCGATGCAAGCTTTAACACCGATCCGGATGACTCTTAGTACCAATCTGGATACGTATAGTGGAGTAGCCATTTGGAATAGCTCCAAGTGGAGCGTGGTAGTAGTGTTTATAGTATGACATAAAGATTTACAAAGTACACACGGATCTGAATATAGTAGACCCGTTGACTAAAACCTCATTCAGATGCAAAACATGATCGAACCCCAGAACTCATTGGGTGTGAGATTCATAACAAATCACATAGCGATGTGAGCTAGATTATTGACTCTAGTGCAAGTGGGAGACTGTAGGAAATATGCCCTAGAGGCAATAATAACCAATTTATTATTATATTTCCTTGTTCGTGATAATCGTTTATTATCCATGCTCTAATTGTATTGATTGGAAACTAAATACATGTGTGGGTATATAAACAACACCGTGTCCCTAGTATGCCTCTAGTAGACTAGCTCGTTGATCAAAGATGATTAAGGTTTCCTAGCCATGAACATGAGAAGTTATTTGATAAAGGGATCACATCATTAGGAGAATGATCTGATGGACAAGACCTAAACTATAAACGTAGCATATGATCGTGTCAGTTTATTGCTACAGTTTTCTGCACGTCAAGTATATGTTCCTATGACTATGAGATCACGCAACTCACTAACACCAGAGGAGTACCTTGTGTGTATCAAATGTCACAACATAACTAGGTGACTATAAAGGTGCTCTACAGGTATCTTCGAGGGTGTCTGTTGGGTTAGCATGGATCAAGACTGGGATTTGTTACTGCATGTGACGGAGAGGTATCTTAGGGCCCACTCGGTAATACAACATCACAATAAGCCTTGCAAGCAATGTGACTAAGTGTTACCCACGGGATATTGTATTACGGAACGAGTAAAGAGACTTGCTGGTAACGAGATTGAACTAGGTATAGAGATATCGACGATCGAATCTCAGGCAAGTAACATACCGAAGAACAAAGGGAACATTATATGGGATTAACTGAATCCTTGACATAGAGGTTTAAACGATAAAGATCTTCGTAGAATATGTAGGAAACAATATGGGCATCCAGGTCCCGCTATTGGTTGTTAACCGTATAGGTGTCTCGGTCATGTCTGCATAGTTCTCGAACCCGTAGGGTCTACACACTTAACGTTTGGTGATGATATAAGTATAGTTGAGTTATTATGTTAGTGATTGAAAGTTGTTCGAAGTCCTGGATGAGATCCCGGACATGACGAGGAGCTCCGGGATAGTCCGGAGGTAAAGATTGGTATATGGGATAATAGTGTTTGGAATCTGGAAGGGTTCCGGAATTCACCGGAATAGTTTCGGATGTTTCCCAAAATGTTCGGGGTACAAGAACACTTTATTTGGGCCAAGGGGTAAAGCCCATGAGGCTTTAGGAAGGTGCAAAAGGTGTTTTGCGAAGGCGAGGGGCCAGACGCCAGGGACCCTGGTGTCTGGGGCCAGACGCCGAGGACCTTGGCGTCTGGTCGTGGAGTTCGAGGAGGACTTTTGCCTTGCGGGCAAACCAACCTTGAGGAGGATTTTTCTCATAGTTTCGACCCCATGGCTCAGCATATAAATAAAGGGGTGGGGCTAGCACCTATAACAGATCAAGAAACCCTAAGCCATGTTCCAGCAACCCCATCCCTCTAGTTTATCCTCTGTCATAGTTTCTGTAGTGCTTGGCGAAGCCCTGTGGAGATTGTTCTTCACCAACGTCACCACGTCATCGTGCTGCCGGAACTCATCTAGTACTTCGCCCCTCTTGCTGGATCAAGAAGGCGAGGACGTCATCAAGCTTTACGTGTGTTAAACGTGGAGGTGCCGTCCGTTCGGTGCTAGATCGGAAGGACCATGATCAAGATCGCGAGACGGATCATGATGGGATCGCGGGACGGATCATGAGATGGATCATGATGGGATCGCGGGACGCTTGGTGATTTTGATTGTGAAGACGTTCGACTACATCAACTGCGTTTCTTAATGTTTCCGATTAGTGATCTACAAGGGTATGTAGATCCACTCTCCCTCTCATAGATGCTCATCACCATGGATAGATCTTGCGTGTGCGTAGGAAATTTTTTGTTTCCCATGCAACGTTCCCCAATAGTTTTATCAGAGAGCTGAGAAGGTTAATTCAAGAAAATATTACTAAGTGTGAAAAACAGGTTGACAGGATGATGTCAGAAATATTACTGTGTGAAAAACAGGTTTCGCGTGATACGACCGTAGTTATAAGAAATACAGGTGGGAAAAATGAAGTTTAATTCAAGACCTAGAAAAGGTGCCATGGAAGAACAGGTTGCTATCGCGCAGAGAAGGGTAAGAGGCAGATCTACAATGGGTAAAAATTTATCTATAATAAATGGTCGTAGCGGATTGACAGTGATATGAGGTTCAAAGGATCACTTACTAGTCTACATTACAAGAAGCAATACGATGAACAACGATGAACGGCAATGAGCGCTGAAGAAACCCGACGAATTCGGGGGGTCCTATGCGAGCGGGATTCCGATCTAATGAGATTGAGAGGAGTACCTTGCGGACGCGGTTGACGTGGGGCAAAACTCTGGACTGACTAAGGTTGATGCAGCGGCCGGCGTTGAGGACCGCGGCGAGATCTAGTCGGCGTGGTGGAGCTCTGGAAGCACAAGCGTCGGGAGGAGGAAGAAGGCTAGTGGTGGCGCAGAAAAAGAAAAGACCCTCTCGTGGCCCTATTTAAGAGATGGGATGACAAACAGTGCGCGCGGGAATCGAGGAGGTGAAATGATGAGTGACTGAAGGGGATGCCTCGATTTCCGGGCTGTCCGTTTAATGGGAAGATCCGTTGCGAACGTCATGGAATCTTTTCGGCATATCCATAGGTGACGTCACGACGGGTTATGAACTCTCTTCTTTCAGGTGACAAGGACATGAGACTCGCCGCTAAAGAAAATGGAAGATTGTCATGGACAGGCTCAAATCAATCTGGGGCCTAATGTTGGGGATATAACCCCATGATAAGACCTGCAAGGAGGGGTTGGGTCATACCTGGCGGCTCGCTATCAAGTGGGCCGCAAGAGGAAGGCTAGGCCGTGTAGCGGCTTACCATATGGGCTGAGATAGAGGCCCAGAGATAGATGATGGTGTAAGACCCGAGCGGGTGAGCCGCCCGGAGACGGCTTGCCAAAGGAGGCATGGTGTCTTAGAGACAAGACCAGACACATTGTAAGAGTCGGTTTGGGACTCATGTAACCCGGGGCCTTGACCTCCTATATAAAGGAAAGACTCGGGGACTGCTTAGACAGAAACCAATCAATCGATAGCTAGGTCAAGCGAGTACGCTCCTTTGTAATCGATACTCCAATCAATACACACAAAGCAGGACGTAGGCCTTTACCTCTTCTCGAGGGGCTGAATCTGGGTCAACCCGTGTCTTTCATCCTGATCAACCCCTTTGAGTCCATCGCCTTAGCGATGGCCTCAAACCAAAGTCTTTGGACATCTGTCGCAAAAAAACCATGACACCCGCTTAATTATACAAAACGTGTGCGCATGCAGTTACCACTGAATCTTGTTAATCATTGAAGTTTACAAAGGAAAAGTTGAAGTACTGGACTCACTATATAAGAATCCATCCGAATACGCAATCGTTAGGGGGATGGTCGACAGGTAATTTCAATCATTATTGCACTATGTCGGCCTCTTTACTTCATTTCCTGATATCAACTAGTTAATAACTCCTTTATGCATTTTCTTTGCCGACGGATAGGGCTTGGGCCAAGTTCATCAAACAGGTCCCAGGCGACTGGGCACAAAAGCTGACATGGGTGTGACCCAAGGTAATTAAGTAGTACTAGCTAGCTAGCTACGTCCGTACATCTCTTTAATTCTAGTTTCAATACCATTATCATGCTTGATTAATTATTACTTGATTGAATTTTATTCTCGTAAAGTGCATGAGGCAGGACTAGGGGAATAGTTTATGCGCATACTAAGTTTGTGAGAACATTCGCATGATCACGTCTAAAAGGAGTGGAAACGAAAGAAATCTTTGGGTATGTTTGCCAGAACACTATCCATAATTTTTTTATCATGATCTAGCTAATATATATACACACAACTAATATATTCATCTTGATCTCCTTCTTATAGCTGATGGAGATGCGGGGCCAGCTCCTACCAATGACTCGCGTATGAGCAATTCAAGAGGAAATAGCTGGATTTCTGGTCGATCAGGTCATAGATCCCAAAGGATAATACCATTATAAGATCAAGAAGAATTGCCTGCATATGTAATGATCCGCAAATTGTAGGAGAAATTGTATATATATATGTGTGTGAATGGTCATCGTATGAGAAATTCGATGATACATATATGATCGGTTCAACGAGGAATTCTATTTATATATATATGCACAACATGTACAATATGTAGTAGCGTAATATATGTTTGAAATGAAAAATAATTAAATGGAAAACACAAAATTAAAAGGAAAGTAAACCATAATCAATTCATAAACCCCTAAAGGATTAAAAGTAAAAAATAAACCAAAATTAAAAGAATTAAAAACTTTGAGTCTCGGTTGGTGTTACCAACCGGGACTAAAGGTCCCCCAGCCCATGGTGCCGGTAGGTGCCACATGGTGAGCCTTTAGTGTCGGGCCAAGTTGAACCGGGACTAAAAGGGGCGCCTTTAGTCCCCACCCTTTAGTGTCAGTTGGAGAACCGGCACTATAAGCCGATTCTGCACTAGTGTAGGAAGAATGATGCAATGGCGGCATCTAGGGTTATTAATAAGAACCTATGGCTAGATCTTTTATAAAATTGTTTGTGCGCAAGCTTGTCACCATCCTTTAGAGATAAGCATAAATCTTATTGGGAAATCAAACAATCATGTTTTGTCTTAAAGCAATACGGTGAAAGGAACTACTAGACATAAGTGCATTATACTAATGGATGAATGATACTTTGGGGAATGTCAAGTTATTTAAAGAGAAAGTTGAAATGTGGCATGATAGGAAAATTATAAAATTGGGAGTTTAAAGTAGGGGCTAAAGTGCTTTATAAAAATCACGTCTCAACCATTTTGTAGGTAAATTCCTATCCAATAATGGGATGACCCCCATAACATTGTTTATATTTATCCATTAGGAGAGATAAGACTTGATGGTGATGTTAATGGTAAACCAATGGTTGTAAATTGGGATACACCTAAATATTACTCGATTAGTGATCTCATATCTCACAGGAGTGGAGGTAAATGAACCACACTTGATCACCCCGGACGAATTAATAAATAATTACAGATTCCTAGGTAAGGGAAAAGGTACAAAATCATCTCAAAAAGGGAAAAGGTACAAATCATCTCAAAAAATTCCAAAAAAGTTATATACAACAATTTTGATATAACATAAGGAGGATGAGAAGAAAAGTGCAGAGAACAACCCTATATACAACAAAATCATCTCTTAGCCTCACTCATTCATTTGGATTTTAGGGAGACTTGACACACGAAAACATCCTAATATATTTCCTAAATTTTCCAAAATTTGTATTATAGATTCCTCTCTTTTGTTTTGAGAACTTTTCATCCATGGTTCTACATATTTTCCATGTACCATGTTTTCGCCCACCTCTGACTAGAAGGACCAATTATTAACGCAAAGGTGTCGATGAGTTATGGAAGATGAAGTTCAAGGGCAAGGAATAAACTCCTAGAAGCTTGGTGGTCTCCGATGATGAATTTAACATCCCTTCTCCTCTAGCTCTAAATGTTTTGTCTTAAGCATAAGGGTCACTCAAGACACCAAGAAAATTACAAATATCATGCGAAGGGTATCTACATGGGAATATTTCTAGACGTCAGCTTGCTCCAAGAACTTCGATGGGGTTGCAAGAAAACTCTTTTTCCAACCGGACTCGTAACTTTCATATGGAAAATACTCCTCGAGCTCTTATGATGGGATCTTGGGCTCACGAACTCCCACCAAAGGGAAACATTGAAGAATCTTCGAGAGTAATAGTTGGGGCCCTGACAACAAAGACATTATAAGAGCCATCACCAATCTTTATACAAGTGTACATGTGGTATTTGATGGTGTTTAAATTATATTGAAGAATCAAAAGTATGAAGGAGTAGGTTTAGGAGCAGCGTAAAAGCTTTAACAACATGCCTACATCACCTTGATCACAAAAATATGAAACATAATATAAAAAAGTTGTAATAGGTATGTCTCCTTTAGGTTCCTTAAGTTTTGGGTAGGTTTTCAGGTATGTTGCATCATATTTATCTTACCTTTTATGTTACTTATATCATCTTAGTGAAATATTTATTTTCTCAAATTTTAATTGTGAAATGTGCTATTACTCCTTCAAAGTAATATTATTGATGTATCCCGTGATGTCAGACTATGTCATGAGTGTATCCTTTTGCTTTTGTTACTATGTGTTCGAACATTATCAATGCATTTATAGTTTACGTGATCTAGTCAAGAATTTACAAACATCGGAAATTTACAAGTGGATTCTATTTAGGTGTTCACTGAAACTATGTAGAATTGTTTAATGGAATCGAGGAACTTAGTATAAAGGAAGGGACATGAACGTGCAAATATAATATTAAACTATTGAAATCAGTTGCCAACCTTCAATTCCAAATTTATTATTCATGGGCCTTTTGACAAGAATTTATGTTTAGAGACTTTGCTAGGCAAAACCTTTTTACTAACACTACTGTAGGAAGGTCCTAAGATGCCACATGCATCATAGATTCTTCGACCAAACTGTGTGCGATGCATGAATCGCAGACAATATAGTTCTAGATCTGTCACCAATTTAAGTGAACTATGTGCGATGGCTGATCCATCAAGCACGATTCAAATAATAATTACGTGTGCAATACGTGGTAAACAGTTGGTCCATATGAACTGCTTGTGATGAGCCAAAATAACACAAACGATTACTCAGATAAAGATATGTGTGATAGATGGCATACATGTCACTCGAATGAACTGTTCGCGATTAGACAAAATATCAGAAATGATTCGGCAGATCAGGGTGCGTGCGGTATACGACATACAGGTCACTCGAATGAATTGTTTGTGATTGGCCCAAACAATAGAAACGGTTATCCAGATCAAGGTGTGTGTGATAGACGACATATAGGTCACTCGGATGAATTGTTTATGATCAGCCCTAACAGCAGAAACGGTTAGCCAGATTAAGCTGTGTGTGATAGACGACATACATATCACTTAGATGAACTGTCTCTTGTGAGTGAAAAATAACACAAATGATTCGTATTAAGAAGGTGTGTGTGATAGCCAGTAAACAAGTGAGTAATAAGACTAGTGTTGTAAGACTGATAATAATATAGACGATTCCTTCTATTAGGTTGTGTGTTGTGGGCAAATGGTCCCTAATAAAGAATTTCCAGCGACTGATGAAATCATCACCGACGGGTTCGATAGTCTAATCCGTATGCGATGTGATTTTCTCAGTTTGCACATATATCTAGGCTTTGTGTAAAGAACAACATGATTGCATAACCCAATTAAACATCCAAATACATAAGTGACTACACATATAACATTGGCATAACTCGATAAACTATTACAAACATAACAACATGATTGCATAACCTAATTAAGCATCCCAATACATAAGTGACTACATCCATAACTTTGGCACACCTCAATAAACTATTACATGTATAATAAACTATGAGAACTGATCATCAAATCATCAACTTTATGTGACGCTTGATGCCACTACTTTGCTTATGGCTCAATCCCTCATCGTCTTCAGGTAGGAGGCGCTTCCTCATGTGAATGATCCACTTGAACATCTCGTAGCATGTGTACGCATTTTTGGTCATGGACTGGAGGTGATCTTCATTCAATGTCTTCACACAGGCCTTGTGCCAGAGAACCTTCTTCTTCTCGGACTTAGCCCTTCATGTCTTCATAGTACGGGTCGACGATGTCCATGGCAAGGTCAACTATGGAGTCCTTGTCCTTCTTGTTTCCCCAGATCTTGTGGTGGTGGATGTCGACAAGCTTCTAGCAGGCCAAGCTCGAAGTCTTGAGCATCTTTAGATCGTTGATGGTGTCCGCCATCGCGAACCTATAGTCGAGGCTATTAACAAACCCGGGGAAGCACTCGCAAGGCATTGTGTCCAGGAGGCAGTGGTAGAGGAGGATGTGATGGCGCATGCACAACCAGGTGACGACAACCTTCTGCTCATACCCGACACGACCGCCGGTGTACGCGAGGTCGAAACCGACCACTTTGTACTTTTCAACCTTAACAAGCAACTACTTCATAGTGTTGATGGAGTCCTCCACCATGGTCATATGATTGGTGTACACCACCGTGAGGTCCATCTTTGTGATGTGGGTGTAGACATGATACACGTCGAACTCTACTGGAGCGCCGTGATAACCCACAAGTATAGGGGATCACAACAATCTTTGTGGGTAGTATTACACCCTGATTTATTGATTCGACACAAGGGGAGCCAAAGAATATTTATTGGCCTCAGTAGTTGAGTTTTCAATTCAACCACACATGGGATATCTCTCTGCAGCAAAAGTTTTAATAGCACAACAAAATAGTAGTAGTAACAGTAACAATAACAGCAGCAGTTTTGTAGTGATTGTAACAATAGCAGTAGCAATAGTAACTTAGCAAGATTTGGTGTATGAAAAGCATATGCACGCGCACCGGTGATGGATAATGATTTATATGACATCAATCATGTAACAGTTACACACTAGAGCGACGCGGAACTAGCTCCAATTCATCAATGTAATATAGGCATGTATTTTGTATATAGTCATACGTGCTTGCGATAAGAACTGGTATGACATATTTTGTCCTACCCTCCCATCGTAGTGGGGTACATAAGGAAACTAGGGGATATAAAGGCCTCCTTTTAATAGAGAACCAAAACAAAGCATTAACACATGGTGAATGCATGAACTCCTCAAACTATGGCAATCACCGGAAAGAATCCCAATTATTGTCACCTTGGGGTATGCGGATCATCACACATAATAAGTGCATAAAACTTGCAAGATAGGATGTAAAACACTCTCATATTCATGAAAACATAATAGGTTCAGATCTAAAATCATGGCACTCGGTCCCTAGTGATAAGCATTATAGCAAAGCCATAGCAATATCAATCTCAAAACATAGTGGATACTAGGGATCAAGCCCTGTCAAAATAACTCTATCATATGATCAATCTCATCAAATCTCATCCATTTCCAACAAGCCTACAAAGTAATTACTCGCTCCGAGTGGTGAGCATCATGGCGGTGTTGATGGAGAAGGGTTGGTGATGAGGTCGTCAATGAATCCCCCTCTCCGGAGCCCCGTACGGACTCCAAATCAGCCCTCCTAGGAAGAACATGAGGTGGCGATGCCTCCATCTTGTAAAATGTGATGAAAACTTCTCTCCGTAATTGAGAATTTATAGGTCTAGAATTAGGGTCGGAGGAGCCACAAGGTGGCCCCAAGCCATCAAGGCGCGCCCTGTTGGCTTTGCACCAACAGGTGGCTCCCTTTGGTGGGTCTTTGCTCCATAATTCTTCATATATTCCAGAAAAGATTCACAAAAAGCTTCGTCCAATTTCGAGAACTTTTATTTCTGCACAAAAATAACACCATGACAGTCTACTGAAAATGGCAACAGTCCTGGGTTAGTTTCATTCAAATCGTGCAAATTAGAGTCCAAAGAAAGAGAAAAAGTGTTTGAAAAGTAGATGCATTTGGGATGTATCAACTCCCCAAACTTAACTCATTGCTTGTACTCAAGCAATTCAGTTGATAACTAAAAGTGATAAAAAAATTACAAAATCTTTTGTTGGCGTTGCTATATATATGCTTAGCTAGTCTTCAGTTCTTCAGCATAAATCATAAATAACCATATCCATCATAATAATTAAAGATCTTATTCACTCATGGAAATACACATAACCAACTAGCAAGCAATAATAAAATATCTCACATGCCAACAATTTGTGAAAACAATCATGATATAATATGATTTTATTGTATCTCACTAGAACTTTCTGAGACTGCAAAACATAAATGCACACCACCTCTAAGATCCAAGCAGCGACTAAACATTGTAATTCAGGGTAGAAAAGATCCACTCCTGCTCACATCCAACATTAACTATACTCAATGCATAAGAATGACAATAGTGCTCTCAGGTCTGGTGATTTTAGTAAGAACCTAATGACTCAAATAAAAAGAAAATCATGAAAGTAAATAACATAAAAGTAAGTAGCAAGGTCCTTCATGGAGGGAAGCATTGATTTTCAGAGGTGCGAGAGCTCAAGGTTTAAACATAGATGAAATCGTAATCTTGGGTGGTGTGCTTTTCCTGTCAACATCACGATAGAGTTTTCAATATCTTCCGTCTAAACACATTATTGGCGGTTCCCAAGCGGAATTGTAAAGTTTACTCCTATCCACCATACATAAACAAACCATGGTTGGTTGAATCCACGTGTGCCTGCCAACATATCAGCTGTCCTAGGAGTTTTTATTTAATTCAATTTTGATTATGCAGAACTTGGCATCCCTCTTTGCCAGCCTCTCTCTCGTGCAATGACAGGTGAATAAACACCCATCTTGAGAATAACTCGCTTAGCATGGAAGATATTGACCGCCCCATTGCTGCATGAGTGGTACAAGCACACAAAATAGATTTTTGTTTGAATGTTTAGAGGTGGCACATGCAAATTTACTTGGAATGGCAGGCTAATACCGCATATATGTTGGACTCATTTGGAACAACTTGGTTCCAAGAGTTTGGATGCACAAGCAGCATTCCCGCTTAGTACATGTGAAGGCTAGCAATAGATTGATAAGGGACCAGCTAGAAAGCGAAAAACGGTCATAATCATGCATTGCGAATAATTAACATTGAACATTAGCATGAGTAGGATATGAACACTATGACTTTAAATACCATGAAGGCTGCATTGGTTTTGAATCAACTACATGTTTGCACATGGACCAAGTCGAGCCGTTCGAATTACTCACAGGGAAATACCATACTATCATACCACATCATGATCATTTTAACGCATGTTGACTCATAAGATAAATCATTATCCACTCCTAGCTATTTAAGAATGAAATAAGCAACTATAATTTCTAATTGTCATCATAAACGTGTTTACTTATAATATGTTGAATCAAGATTGAACGAGCTAAACATGTTTACAAAAACAAAAAAAGATAGTTCATACCAGCTTCCATTATCACGATCACTGCATCAAATATCGTCATTATTGCCTTTCACTTGCACGACCGAATGATGTGATAATACTAATAGTGAAAGTGTGTCGTGGACTAAGCTGGAATCTATGAGTCAATTTATACAAAGGAGAAAACAAGGTAATATTGGCTCTTCTATCATATCAATAATAATGCATATGAGAGCCACTCAACATTTTCATCGCGGTCTTCTCCTTTTAGTAACTCAGTCAAAAGAAAAGAAATTCAGAGAAACACGTTGAAATATGTTTGGAGTTTTTGATTCTTGCGAAGGAAGCAAATAAACAAAGGAAAACATTTGAACGAGAAAAATTATTTACACGGGAAAGCTCCTAGTACGTCTCCAACGTATATATAATTTTTTATTGTTCCATGTTAATATATTATCATTCTAGGATACTTTTTGGGTGTTTATTTTCCTATTAATATTATTATTTAGCACTAACCTATTAACCCAGTGCCTAGTGAGAGTTGTTGTTTTCCACATGTTTTGGGCTTTTCAGGTTTATAGTACCAAACAAAGTCCAATTGCCCCATAAATTTAATATGATTTTTTCCGGACCAAAAGAAGACATGGAAGCTTCGGAAGGAGGCCAGAGGCTCCAGGAGGGAGGCACCACACAACAGGGCGCGCCCAGGGGGTGGCCTTGCCCTGTTATGTGGTGCCCCCCTCGGGCGTCCCTTGGTGCCCCTCTTTGGCCTATAAATTCTCATAAATACCCAAAACCCTAGAGATCCTCCTGAAAGACTTTTGCCGCCGCCGCAAGTCGCTGTTCCGCCGTGTGCCCATCTGGAGCCATGTTCAGGTGTTGTGTCGAAGGGCGGATCGATCATGGAGGGCTTCTACATCAACCTTGCTTCTCCCATGGCGATGTGTGAGTAGTTCCCAACTGACCTACTGGTCCGTCGTTAGTACCTAGATGGCTATATCTCTCTCTTGATCTTCAATACAATGATCGTCGCATATTCGCTTTGATCTATCCGATGTAATTCTTTTGTGTGGTGCGTTAGTTGGGATCTGATGAATTGTGGGTTTATGTTCAGATTGTTCATGAAAAAGATTTGAGTCTTCTATGAAATCTATTATGATTCTTATGTACATGATCATTATAGCTTCCTAAATCTCTCCGATCTATTGATTTGCTTTGGCCAAGTAGATTGATCTTTCTTTAGTGAGAGGGGTGCGTTGTAGTGGGTTCAATCTAGCGGTGCTCTATATCCCAGTGACATAAAGCAACAAGACACGTCTTTCTATTGTTGCCACTAAGGATAAAATTATGGGGTTAATTAATATTAATGGAGTTCTCTTTGTCTACATCATGGCATTGCTCTTTAAGCATTACTCCGTTTTACGGAATACTCTAGATGCATGCTGGACAGTGGTCGATGGTTGGAGTAATAGTAATAGGTGCAGGCTGGAGTCGGACTATTTGCTTACGGGACGTGATGCCTATATACACATGATCATTGCCGTGAATATCACATAACTATGCGATTTTCTATCAATTGCCCAACAGTAATTTGTTTACCCACCATATGCCAATTTTCATGAGAGATGCCACTAGGGAAAACTATGGCCCCCGGTTCTATTCACTTGTAAGTTTACAAACGCTACAATTTCCTTGCTGTCATTATTTAATATTTTATTTTGCAATTTATAATTATCTACTACCAACCACACTACTTATAAGTTTGCAAATAACGATTCTTAGGGGACTGACAACCCTCTTGCCCGCATTGGGTGCAAGTGTTTATTGTTTTGTGTTCAGTCGCTGAAGATGGGAGTTGACTCCTATTGGTTCGATAAACCTTGGTTCTCTACTGAGGAAAATACTTACATATATTTGTTGGAGTTATGCCCTAGAGGCAATCATGTATGATGATATTTCCTATGTGTTTATGAATAAAGATAGTCCTTGGACATAATCATTGATGTGTATTAACAAGTATGTGACTTGTTTGTGAGACTATGCATTGTATGACGACTGTCCTAAATGGTCCCTAGTCGAAAGGGCTGTGTGGACACGCAGCCAGTTAGACTAGCATATGACATGGTGCATGGTCTGTTCTCACTGACCATGTAGCATTGGATGCTAGCCGGATAATATGGACTAAGAAAGGTCTAGTCAGATTCAACATAGTTGGATCCGAGTCGAGATAAGGTCTAAGTTGGACAGACCCAACTACGAGACGCAACGATAGGTCATCTATGAGTATCTAGTACAACATATGTTCTATGTCATATGATACGGTAGAACCTAACAATATTGTGCTGCATCACACATTCCTCTTCACGAAAAACCCAACTGAGATCACAAGTATCAGGAAGGACTTCTGGCGCCATTGTCGGGGAGTATCATCAACCTACTATCAAGTAACTTCACATAAATTATAATTCACTTGTTTTTCTTCTTATTTGTTGTTATATTTTGCTTGCTTCATAAAAGTGAAAAATAAAAAATTATTTATCTTTACTAGTTTACTTCTTTGCTTGTCATGCTTGCTAGTTTACTTGTGTGCTTGTTACTTTGATTGCTCGATCACCATGTCACAAGATAGATTCTATAGTATTTCCTATTACCGAAGGATGACTGAAATTGAAAACTCCATGAAAAATTTCGTGACCTCACAATATGAGCACAACGAAATTTTTGCTGCTGAGATTAAGGAACACTCAACTATATTTGATGCAAGTAGTAAACAACTTGATGAAGTCAATCAAGAAGTATCTAATCTTCAACTACAATTTTCTCAAACTCAAGAGTTAATAGGGATTATTTTGGATAAACAAACCACTCTAGTAAATAGGATAGCTGACAAACCGGAATCTCACTCCATTAGTGATCATGATGAACATCTTAGAGTGCTTGGTATTTCTCCAATTAAATCTTTGTTTACTAATTTGAAAGTTAATGATAAAGGTACTGTATATGAGTCAACTTTAGATAGAAGGCACCCGTTTGTTCGAGGGTGATGATTCTAATGCTAAAACTGGAAAAGTGGGTTTGGAGAGGTCAAAACTTTAACTAGTGATGTGCCCACTATCTTGGATTACAAGGACTTAAATTATGAAATTTTCTCTTTAGTAGAATTTATTTCCTTGTTGCAATCCATCATTAGCTCACCCAATGCTTATGAACAAAATAAAGCTTTTACTCAACATATAGTAGAAGCTATGGTAAAAGCCTATGATGAAAAACTTGAGCTAGAAGTATCTATTACTAGAAAGTTGCATGATGAATGGGAATCTATTATTAAAATAAATCTTAAAGAATATAAATTATATGCTTTTTTTACCTTGGTGCTAGTGTTTCAACTATACCTAAATCTCTTTGTAATGTGCTTGGTCTCACCAATATTCAAGATTGTTCGCTTAACTTGCATCTTGCAGATTCTACCATTAAGAAACCTTTGGGACGAATAAATGATGTTCTCATAATTGATAATAGAAATTATGTGCCTGTAGATTTTATAGTTCTTGATATTGAATGCGACCCATCTTGTCCAATAATACACGGGAGACCTTTTCTGCAAACTATAGGTGCATTAATTCATATGAAAGAGGAAAATATATGGTTAAGTTCCCATTAAAGATAGGGATGGAACACTTACATAGGAAGAGAATCAAACCACCTTATGAACCTATCATGATATATACTTATGGGTTGAGTGTCAAAGATGACAACACTTGATCATATGCATTATGCCTAGCTAGGGGCGTAAAACAACAACACTAGTTGGGAGGCAACCAAACAGTTATATTAAATTTTGCTTTTTAATTTATGTTTATTTGTTATAACATGATTTTTGCCTATTTAATGATTGTGTTTTTGTGTTTAAATTATTATTTGTGCCAAGTAGAGCCTTCGGGATGACTTGCATGATGAGTAGAATTGATACAGTGCAGAAACATAAACTTTAGCATCCAATGCAGAATTTCTCTAATTTTAGTTGAACTTATTTTTGATATAAAATCTTTACACAATATTTATATACATATTATCCAGTTTTTTCTAATTTTTTAGAATATTTAGAGTTACATAATTATGGTTTCTTTACAAATCATTACAGACTGTTCAGTTTTAGACAGATTCTGTTTTTTGCTTGCATAGTTTGCTTGTTTTCATGCTGCTATGGATTGTATCGGGGGTATAAGTCATGGAGAATTTAGAATACTGTATATTATGAAATAAGAAAATATGAATCAATTTATAACAATACCTAAAGTATTTGATATGTTTATTATACTAACGTATCTTACGAAGTTACTATTGAGTTTTGTGTGCTGAAGTTTTCAGGTTTTGGGTGTTATCACGATGAACGAAGGAATAAGGAGCGGAAATAGCCTAAGATGGGGATGACCAAGGCACCCCAAGGTAATATTTTAGGAATAATCAAGCGTCTAAGCTTGGGGATGCCCCAGAAGGCAACCCCTCTTTCTTCTAAATCCATCGGTATGTCATTTGGAGCTATATTTTTATTCATCACATGATATGAGGTTTGCTTCGAGCGTCCTTTGCTTTAGTTCCCCACAATAATTGTTTGTTGCACTCATACACTTGAGGGAGGCACACTATCACCATGATTTATTAGAATACCCTATGTGCTTCACTTTTATCTTTTGAGCTTAGCAGTTGCTCTACCACGGTGGCGTATAGATTTTATAGAAATAATTGCAGTATCGTTCTTCACTTATATTCATTTGAGAGGTAATAAACAATTATGGTAATTTTCATGGGTTATAAGACTAGTACAAAGATAATAGGTATTCAATGAGTGCATAATCAAAACAACATGTAGCCCAAAAAAGACAAATCATGGTTAATGATATTAATGTGGTAATGTGAAAGAGCGTGAGTACATGATCATTGGTTAACAAGAGTATCATGAATTAGAGGTTTTTAAATTGATGTTCACCCAAATATTTTTATGGCATGGTGATGATGTTTTAGCATACTTATTCCTCGTTGAAATCCTAGTGACGTTTAGGTCGGGGGCACGATGGTTAACTCCTACCAACCTCCTCCATAGGGGCATGCGAGTAGTGCTTTGCATTGATAGGGCTAATGAAATCTTGCAATAAGTATGTGAGTCCTTTATGACTAATGTGAATCCATGGATATATGCACTCTCACCTCCACATATTTGCTAGCCTCTTCGGTACCCTGCATTGCCCATTCTCACCTCGAGGATTGGTGCAACCTTCGCCGGTGCGTCCAAACCCCGTGACATGATACGCTCTGTTGCATATGAGCCTCATTATATCTTACTCAAAATAGCCACCATACCTACCTATCATGGCATTTCCATAGCCATTCCGAGATATATTGCCATCCAACTTCCACCATCACATCATATGACTTGTACTTCCGTTGTCATATTTCTTTGCATGATCATATAAGTTGACATGGTATTTGTGGCAAAGCCACCGTTCATCATTTTTTATACATTTTGCGCTTGATCGTTGCACATACCGGTACACTGCCAGAGGCATTCATATAGAGTCATACGGTTTTTCATGTTGAGTTGTAAGTAAATAAAAGTGTGATGAACATTGTTATTTAGGGCACTATCTCGGTGAGGAATGGATGATGGAAACAATGATTCTCCCAAGACGGGGTGAGACTCTGGACGAAAAATAGAAGAAAAAAAGAAAAAAAGAAAAAAGAAGAAAGAAAAGAAAAGAGAAAAAGGAAAAAATGAGAGAAAAGAGAGAAGGGACAGTGTTAATACCTCTTATTCCACACTTGTACCGCAAAGTGGCTCCATGTTCTTCATATAGAGAGTCTCTTATTTTTTCATTTTGATATGCTAGTGAGAAATTTTCATTATAGAACTTGTCTTGTATATTCCGATGATGAGATTCCTCAAATGCCAGAGGTCTTCATGAGCAAGCAAGTTAGATGGCACCCACTTAGCTTCACTTGAACTTTCATACACTTATAGCTCTAGTGCATCCTTTGCATGGCAATCCCTAATCCTCGCATTGCTATCTATTGATGGGCATCTCCATGTTTATACGCCTAATTGATGCGAGACTTTCTTCTCCACGTTCACCCCTTTGAAACGTACCACCATATTCTATTCCACCTTCATGCTATGTCCATGGTTTACGCTCATATATTGCACGAGTAATAAAAAGCTGAAGCGCATTAAAAAGTACAATCCAATTGGTTCACTTGACACCGTGGTGTGATGACCCACAAGTATAGGGGATCTATCATAGTCCTTTCGATAAGTAAGAGTGTTGAATCCAACGAGGAGCAGAAGGAAATGACAAGCAGTTTCCAATAAGGTATTCTCTGCAAGCACTGAAATTATCAGTAACAGATAGTTTTGTGATAAGATAATTTGTAACGAGTAACAATTAAAAGGTGTAGCAAAGGTGC
The DNA here is from genome assembly GCA_022496015.1 of Hordeum marinum. NCBI lineage: Eukaryota > Viridiplantae > Streptophyta > Magnoliopsida > Poales > Poaceae > Hordeum > Hordeum marinum. Next base: position 117,829,183 of record CM039672.1, read on the forward strand.
AGTAAGGTAGCCCAATATTTTTTGTAGAAAAGGACAGGCCTGTACAAACTCTTATATAAAGCAAAGCGCCCCCGAGGACACATGGGAATTTCTGTCAATCTAGTTTTCATCATGCTCATTTGATCCGCGTTTGTTACTTTGATAATTTGATATGTCGATGGACCGGTGCTTGGGTGCTTCCCTTACTTGGACAAACCTCCCACTTATTATTAACCCCTCTCGAAGCATCCACAACTATGAAAGAAGAATTAAGATAAATCTAACCATAGCATGAAATAAATGGATCCAAATCAGCCCCTTGCGAAGCAACGCATAAACTAGGGTTTAAGCTTTGGCCACTCTAGCAACCCATCATCTACTTATTACTTCCCAATGCCTTCCCCTAGGCCCAAATAATGGTGAGTTGGTATGTAGTCGATGTTCACATAACACCACTAGAGGAGAGACAACATACATCTCATCAAAATATCGAACGAATACCAAATTCACATCATTACTTATAACAAGACTTATCCCATGTCCTCAGGAACAAACGTAACTACTCACAAAACATGTTCATGTTCATAATCCGAGGAGTATTAATTATCATAAAGGATCTGAACATATGATCTTCCACCAAGTAAACCAACTAGCATCAACTACAAGGAGTAATCAACACTACTAGCAACCCACAGGTACCAATCTGAGGTTTGAGACAAAGATCGGATACAAGAGATGAACTAGGGTTTGGAGAGGAGATGATGCTAGTGAATATGTTGACGGAGATTGACCATCCCTCGATGAGAGGATCGTTGGTGATGACGATAGCTTCGATTTCCCCCTCCGGGAGGGAAGTTTCCCCGACATAATAGCCCTATCGGAGCTCTAGATTGGTTCTATCCAAGTTCCGCCTCGAGACGACGGCGCTTCGTTCCGAAAGATTCCTTATCATTTTTTCTAGGTCAAAACCCTCCATATAGCAGAAGATGGGTATCGGGGACCTGCCAGGTGGGTCACAAGTCTTCTAGGCACGGCTAGGGGGGTGGTCGCGCCTGGCAGGCTTGCCACCTCCTGGTGGTCCCCCTCTGGTATTTGTTTCGCCTAGTATTTTCTATATATTCCAAAATAATTCTCCGTAAATTTTCAGGACTTTTGGAGTTGTGCAGAATAGGTATCTCAGATTTGCTCCTTTTTCGGTCCAGAATTCCAGCTGCCGGCATTCTCCCTCTTCATGTAAACCTTGTAAAATAAGAGAGAAAAGGCATACGTATTGTATCATAACTTGTAATAATAGTCCATAATGCAATAAATATCAATATAAAAGCATGATGCAAAATGGACATATCAACTCCCCCAAGCTTAGACCTCGCTTGCCCTCAAGCGAAAGCCGAGATCGATAAATATGTCCACATGTTTAGAGATAGAGGTGTCGATAAAATACAATACAGACAGGAGGGCATCATGAAAATATTTAGAACAGTAGTACTTATTGTATAAGATTTCTTATGATAAAGTAACAATTCATTCACAAGAGAAAGTATGAACCAAGAACTCTATTGACAACCAACAAACTATGATCTTAGTCATTAAAGCCAATTTATCATAACATCGGAAAGAGTCAATATAAGAGCTTGTAAAGCAAACACACATACTCAATCATCTTTTAGTCTTTCATAATTGCTAACACTCACGCGGTACTCATGATATCAAAGCTTCAATCCAACATAGAGAAATATAGGGGCTTATAGTTTTGCCTCCCAACTATTCACCTCAAGGGTGATGTCAAAAATAATAACTCATGATCACCCACATCCGAGTGGATATATGCGTCTAGATCATTCCCCAAGACATAATGCTTGCCAAGAGAGAGACGAAATGTAGGAAGTGGTGAGGATCATCGTGACTCTTGCATAAAGGTAAGTACTTAAAAGTAAAAGTAACAAATAGGCCCTTCGCAGAGGGAAGCAGAGGTTGTCATGTGCTTTTTGTTTTGGGATGCACAAACCCTTAAAGCAAAGGAACGTCCTGTTGTACTGCCTTTTGTGATAGCAACCTTTATTATGCAGTCCGTCGCTTTTATTTCTTTACTATCACAAGTTCGTACAACGCTTATTTCCCTTACAATAAATGATCACACATATTTAGGAGCAATTCTTATTGCTTTTTGCACCGATGACAACTTACTTGAAGGATTTTACTCAATCCATAGGTAGGTATGGTGGACTCTCATGGCAAAACTGGGTTGAGGTGTTTGGATGCACAAGTAGTATCTCTACTTGGTGCGAAAGTTTTGGCTTATATGAGGTGGAAGCAAGCACTGCATGTTGGATGATCTAAAATCATATAACTTCTATCCGGAGGCAAGCAAACATAACCCATTATGTTGTCTTCCTTGTCCAACATCAACTTCTTAGCATGTAATATTTTAATGAGTGGTCACAATCATAAAAGATGTCCAAGATAATATATTTATATGTGAATCTCTCTTTCTTTATGAGTTCCTTTTCAATTGCACAAATGACCAATCACTATGTTTGTTAACTCCCAACAAATTTCAATCAATATACTTCTTATATGTCAAGTCATCACTCCCCATAAGATCGTTATGTATACTCTTTTGCGTTTATTCTATTCTTCTTTTATTTATTACTCTCAAGAGCATAGTAAGCTAGCAGAGCCCTCACATCAAAACTACTTTTTATTATATAACTCTCGGAGTTGCTTACATAAGGGGAGAAAAAAGCAAAACTCAAATCTTGATCATACTAAAATTTTATTTTACTAGATCAAAACAAAATAAAAAAGGATCAAACTAAGAAAAACAAGAGGAAGGAAAAAGGAAAAATGTGTGATGGTGATACGATAACGGGGTGCCTCCCCCGAGCTTGGCACAAGCCAAGGGGAGTGCCCATACCCACGTGGTTAGATGTCCTTCTTCGGAGGTGACAGTGGTGGAGTTGTTGATGAGGTTGGAAGCTTGTCCAGTTTCCTTTTAAGAATAAAATTTTGTTCCCTTGATAACCCACAAGTATAGGGGATCAATTGTAGACTTTCTTGATAAGTAAGAGTGTAAAACCCAACGAGGAGCTAAAGGTAGAACAAATATTCCCTCAAGTTCTATCGACCACCGATACAACTCTACACACGCTTAACGTTCGCTTTACCTAGAACAAGTATGAAACTAGAAGTACTTTGTAGGTGTGATAGGATAGGTTTGTAAGATAATAAAGAGCACATAAATAAAAACTAGGGGCTGGTAAGATAGAGAAACAACTAAGTTAGTTTAACGAGTGTGGAAAAGTGGTGGTAGGAGTTGCGGAATTGTCCCTAGGCAATCGATAACTAGACCGGTAATCATTATTGAAATTTTATATGAGGGAGAGGCATAAGCTAACATACTTTATCTACTTGGATCATATGCACTTATGATTGGAACTCTAGCAAGCATCCGCAACTACTAAACATCATTAAGGTAAAACCCAACCATAGCATTATAAGGTATCAAGTCCTCTTTACTCCCATATGCAACAACCCACCTATTCGGGTTTATGCTTCTGTCACTCAAGCAACCCACCATAGGCAAATCATGAACACATTGAAACACCCTACAATGAGGATCCCTCACGCTTGCGCGACACGGAGGGCACCATAGGACAGAACCAATAATAAAACATGCAACTCAAACCAATCATGATCATCAATCAACCAATAGGACAAAATAGATCTACTCAGACATCATAGGATGGCAACACATCATTGGATAATAATATGAAGCATAAAGCACCATGTTCAAGTAGAGGGTACAGTGGGTTGCGGGAGAGTGGACCACTATAGATAGATGGGGGAAGGTGATGGAGGTGTTGGTGAAGATGACAGAGTTGTTGGAGTAGATTGTTGTCACGATGATGGCCCCGACGGTGTTCCGGCGCCACGGGAAGAGAGGGGGAGAGAGCCCCCCTCCTTCTTATTCCTTGACCTTCCCCCTAGATGGGAGAAGGGTTTCCCTCTGGTCCATGGCCTCCATGGCGGCGGAGGGGTGAGCCCCTCTGAGATCGGATCTCTCAATTTGTTTCCTTTTGTTTCTACGCTCCCAGATTCTGGCCTTTCACCGTTTCTTAATTATCCGGAGATCCGTAACTCCGACCGGGCTGAAATTTTGGGGGGATTTTCCTTATAAAAATATCTCTCTTGCGGACGAGGGACATCTCCAACCGACCTAAGGGGTAGCCACAAGCCCTCAGGGCACGCTCTACCCCCCAGGGTGCGCCTGGCAGGCTTGTGGGCCCCTCGGGCATCGCCTTCATTTGATTCCACTTCCCAAAATTCACATATATTCCAAAAAAATATCGATAAGTATTTATCCCATTTGGACGTCGTTTGATATGGATTTTCTACGAAATAAAAAACATGCAACAAACAGGAATTGGCACTGGGCACTGGATCAATATGTTAGTCCCAAAAATAGTATAAAAAGTTGCCAGTATATGAAAGTTGTGGAATATTGGCATGAAACAATCAAAAATTATAGATACGATGGAGACGTATCAGCATCCCCAAGCTTAATTCCTGCTCGTACTCGAGTAGGTAAATGATAAAAAGATAATTTTTGGTGTGGAATGCTACCAAGCATAATCTTGATCATATAATCTAATGAGGGCATGAATATTAAGATACGAGTGATTCAAAGCAATAGTCCATATTGATATAAAAATAGTAATACTTCGAGCACACCAACAAAGAAATTGTGTCCTTTCAAAATAACATGGACTTAGAAAGTTATCCCTACAAAATCATATGGTCTGGCTATGCTCCATCTTCCCCACACAAAGTATCTAAATCATGCACAACTCCGATGACAAGTCAAGCAATTGTTTCACACTTTTTATGTTATCAAACCTTTTCAACTCTCACGCAATACATGAGTGTGAGCCATGGATATAGCACTATATGTAGAATAGAATATGGTGGAGGTGATGAGGAAAAAGGAGAAGATAGTCTCACATCAACTAGGCATATCAACGGGTTATGGAGATGCCCACCAATAGATATAAATGTGAGTGAGTAGGGGTTGCCATGCAACGGGTGTACTAGAGCTATAAGTGTATGAAATCTCAAAAAGAAAACTAAGTGGTCGTGCAAATGATGAAAATTCCACTAGCTATATGAAAGTGACAAAATAGGAGACTCTCTATCATGAAGATCATGGTGCTACTTTGAAGCACAAGTGTGGAAAAACATAGTAGCAATTGTCCCTTCTCTCTTTCTCTCATTTTTTTAATTTTTTTTATTCTGGTGGGCATCGTTTGCCTCTTTTTTTGGGCTTCACTGACATCTTTTATTTTTTTTGTAAAGTCCGGAGACTCCTCCCAACTTTTGAGGGAATCATAGCTTCCATCATCCTTTTCTCATATAGGACAATGCTCTAATAATGAAAATCATCACACTTTTATTTACTTACAACTCGATACCTAAAACAAAATATGAATCTATATGAATGCTTCTGGTAGGATACCGGGATGTGCAACGATCTAGCCTAGCAAATGACATCAAAAAATGGACAAGCCATGAAAACATCATGCAAGCTATCTTACGATCATGCAAAGCAATATGAAAATGATGGTGCATGTCATACTAAACGGAACGGTGGAAGTTGCATGGCAATATATCTCGGAATGTCTATGGAAATGCCATAATAGGTATATATGGTGGTTTTTTTAGGAAGGTGTATGGTGGCTATTTTGAGGAAGGTGGGTTTGATGCACCGGCGAAAGTTGCGCGGTACTATAGAGGCTAGCAAAGGTGAAAGGTTGAGAGTGCGTATAATCCGTGGATTCAACATTAATCATAAAGAACTCACATAATTATTGCAAAAGTCTATTAGTTATCAAACAAACCATTAGATGCATGCTCCTAGGGGAGAGGTTGGTAGGAGTTAACCCTCGCGCGCTCCCGACCCTCACACAAAGGTTGACAATCATTAAACAAATCATGCTCCGACTTCGTTAGATAATGGTTCACCATACGTGCATGCTACAGGAATCACAAACTTCAAAACATGTATTTCTCCAATTCACAAATACTCAGTAGCATGACTCTCATATTGCCATCTTCATATTGCAAAACTATTGCAAGGAATCAAACATATCATATTCAGTGATCTACAAGTTTTATGTAGGATTTTATGACTAACCATGTGAATGACCAACTCCTGTTAACTCTCCAAATAGATATAAGTGAAGCATGAGAGTTTTAATTCTTTCTAGAAAATATGTTCCCATGCTCTAACAAATATAAGTGAAGCAAAATAGCATTCTACAAATGGCGGTTTTCTATGTGTGAGAAACACGCAATCCAAACTTCAAATGATATAAGTGAAGCACATGAAGCATTCTATAAAGCCATACTCAAAAGATATAAGTGAAGTGCATGAAGCATTCTATAAATAAACCAAGGACTTTCTCATATCATCATGGTGCATTATTAAACGAAAAATAAAAAGCACATGACGCTCCAAGATTTACGCATATCATGTGACGAATAAAAATATAGCTCCAAGTAAAATTACCGATGGTTGTTAGAAGAAAGAGGGGATGCCTTCCGGGTCATCCCCAAGCTTAGTTTCTTGGGAGTCCTTGAATATTACCTTGGGGTGCCTCGGGCATCCCCAAGCTTAGTATCTTTCCCCTCCTTATTCCTTCATCCATCGTGATCTCACCCAAAACTTGAAAACTTCAATCACACAAAACTTAACAAAACCCTCGTGAGATCCGTTAGTATAATAAAGCAAATCACAACTTTAAGTACTCTTGCAAACCAATTCATATTTTGTTTTTGCATTTTAGCTACTGTAATATAACTTTTCCATGGGTTATACCACTGATAATCGATAGTTTCATTAAAACAGCAAAACAATGCATCAAAAACAAAATTTGTCTTAAACAGGACAGTCTGTAGCAATCTGAACATTCACCATACTTATGTAACTATAAAAATTTCTGAAAACTTAAGACAAAATAAAAATTTTGCATAGCAGTATTGTGTAAAAATTTCAGGAACTTTTGACATTCCGGTAAAGAATGTAAATTCACGCACTACAGCCAAAGTTTCTGTTTTTGCACTGCACACACTCTTGGCACATTATTTTTATAATACAATGGATTTATAGAAGGGGATAATTATTTTTGTTGAAAAGTTTCTGTAATTAAGATTCACAAGGTTTCCATGGGCATGAACAAAGTTCAAGGCTAGCTCCCACTTTCACAATGCTCGTCTCTCTCACTTTCACTTTTCTTTTTGAAAAAGTTTTAGGTTCCCCTCTTTTTAAAAACTATATAAAATCACACAACAGAATTAAATGACTCTCTAAAATTTTCGGGTTGTCTCCCTGGCAGCGCTTTCTTTAACTCCATTAAGCTAGGCATAAAGTGATCAAGTAATGGATCCACCCGGATCCCAAGGTATATCAAAGCCAATTTTAATTAACAATGATTTTTAATTTATTATTGAGAAATAAAGTAACATATATCATGCAACAACGAAGTCTAACTCTCTTCCTATGCATCGGCATGTCATAAAAGAACAATTCATGCACACAAAGTAAAGGCCGATACATAGCGTAAGTAGTTTCTTGCAATTTTATCATATTGGAAACATAGAGAGGCGGAGATTTAATTCCTCTCTCATAATAATTGCTAGTAGGAGCAGAAAGCACATGCATATTATATCTATCAAAATCATCATGTGTACTACTAAAAGGCAACCCATCTATATAATCCTTAATAAGTGCAAACTTCTCCAATATAGTGTAGTTAGGAGAATTCAAAAGGATAATAGGAATATCATGTGTGGGTGCAATAGCAACAATTTCATTCTTGACATAAGTAACTATAGCAAGTTCATCTCCATAAGAATCTTTCATATTGGCATCATGGCCACAAGCATAGCAAGCATCAAGTTCATCAAAAAGGGATATTTCAAATGAATCCAAGGGATCATAGCAATCAACATAGCATTCATCCTTCGGTAAGCACAAAGGGAAATTAAACAATGTATGAGTTGAAGAGTTACTCTCGTTAGAAGGTGGGCATGGGTAGCTAATCCGCTCTTCCTCCTTTTGTTCTTCGCTCTCCTCCTCATATTTTTCATCTAATGAGCTCACAGTTTCAGCAATTTCTTCTTCCATGGATTCCTGCAAAATATTAATCTCCTGCTAGATAGCGGAGGAGTCCTCAATATATGGCTTAACATAAGAATTAGAAGCATAGTTTTCATAGCAATATTTAAGTATGGTGAAACTTTCACATTTGTAAAGAGTAGCATCATACTTTTCAATCAAAGAAGCAATTTCATAGGCACCCTTAAAAAGCAACAAATTCTTAAATTTTCTCAATATCATAGTAATTATAGACACCCTTGGCATAAGATGATACGATTCCATTATCCTTAAACTCACAATGATAGGGAAGGTGTTTTTTAGGGTCTTTAAAACAACAAGTAAAATCATAAATTTCTCATAAATTCCAAGCATAGCATTGCAAACTATTAATATCATGCCATAAAAGTTTCCATTTTTTAGATAAGCGGTGTCACACATAATAAGCATGCTCATTTAATGATTTGCCCTCAACTAAGATTGTTGGGGTTTCAGTACGAGCACAAATGGATCGAAGATGATCCAAATAATATTCTTCGGTAGTACGGAACACTAGTGGTTCCTCAACTTTTGGAGCAGAAAGCACATCTATTTTTTGGTATTTTGTGTTTCCTACCCATATCTAAAGATAGGGAACAACTTATAACAGCAAATAAAATCTACTTAGTGATAAAGCAAACAGGCACACACGAGAATATTCACCCCACGCTATTGCTCCCCGGCAACAGCGCCAGAAAAAGGTCTTGATAACCCACAAGTATAGGGGTCAATTATAGCCTTTCTCGATAAGTAAGAGTGTTGAACCCAATGAGGAGCTAAAGGTAGAACAAATATTCCCTCAAGTTCTATCAAGCACCTATACAACTCTATGCACGCTTAACGTTCGCTTTACCTAGAACAAGTATGAAACTAGAAGTACTTTGTAGGTGTGATAGGATAGGTTTGCAAGATAATAAAGAGCACATAAATAAAAACTAGGGGTTTCTAAGATAGAGAAACAACTAAGTTAGTTTAACGAGTGCAGAAAAGTGGTGGTAGGAGTTGCGGAATTGTCCCTAGGAAATCGATAACTAGACCGGTAATCATTGTTGCAATTTTATATGAGGGAGAGGCATAAGCTAACATACTTTCTGTACTTAGATCATATGCACTTATGATTGGAACTCTAGCAATCATCCGCAACTACTAAAGATCATTAAGGTAAAACCCAACCATAGCATTATAAGGTATCAATTTCTCTTTACTCCCATATGCAACAACCCACCTATTCGGGTTTATGCTTCTGTCACTCAAGCAACCCACCATAGGCAAATCATGAACACATTGCAACACCCTACAGCAAGGATCCCTCATGCTTGAGCGACACGAAGGGCACCATAGGACAGCACCAATAATAAAACATGCAACTCAAACCAATCATGATCATCAATCAACCAATAGGACAAAATAGATCTACTCAGACATCATAGGATGGCAACACATCATTGGTTAATAATATGAATCATAAAGCACCATGCTCAAGTAGAGGGTACAGCGGTTTGCGGGAAAGTGGACCGATGCATATAGATGGGGGAAGGTGATGGAGGTGTTGATGAAGATGACGAAGTTGTTGGAGTAGATCATCATCACGATGATGGCCCCGGCGGCGTTACGGCGCCATCGGGAGAAAGGGGGGAGATCCCCCTCCTTATTCTTCTTCTTTGACCTTCCCCCTAGATGGGAGAAGGGTTTCCCCTCTGGTCCATGGCCTCCATGATGGCGAAGGGGCGAGAGCCCCTCCGAGATTGGATCTCTCTCTGTTTCCTTTTGTTTCTATGCTCCCAGATTCTGGCCTTTCACCGTTTCTTAAATATCTAGAGATCCGTAACTTCGATCAGGCTGAAATTTTGAGGGTATTTTCCTTATAAAAATATATTTATTGTGGTCGCAGGACAGCTCCAACCGACCTAAGGGGTAGCGAAAATCCCTCAGGGCGTGCCCTACCCCCAGGGCGCGCCTGGCAGGCTTGTGGGCCCCTCGGGCACCGCCTTCTATTGATTCTACTTCCCAAAATTCACATATATTCCAAAAAAATCTCAGTAAATTTTTATCCCGTTTGGACTTCGTTTGATATGGATTTTCTGCAAAACAAAAAACATGCAACAAACAGGAACTGGCATTGGGCACTGGATCAATATGTTAGTCCCAAAAATAGTATAAAAAGTTGCCAAAAGTATATGAAAGTTGTAGAATATTGGCATGAAACAATCAAAAATTATAGATACGACGGAGGCATATCATCCCTCAAGTCATTTACTTCCTGCTCGAGCTTTAATATCCTTTGACATAATTCTTCCTTGCTCTCCTGCAGAAAACGAGCAAGGATAAATAGAACTTTGGGTTTTCTTCTTGTGTTTGGGAGGCTTGATTTCCTGAACTCCACGTGCATATCTCCCAGTTGAGGCAGAGGAGTCTCCTCTTCATCTGAGCTTTCCTTTATATACTTGTCTTCTTGTTCCTCATCCGAGAATAATCCATAAGGTTCTAGGTCCCCATAGATCATGGGATTTGCAAGATAATGTGATATATAGCTCTCCCCATTAGACTCTTGGGACGACATTTGGCTCTAAATCTGCTGTACAAATAGCTCAAAACGAAAACAAGAGTTATTGTCATGATACGAAAGTGCAAACCTTCGGGAGATTACATAATGAATTTTTGCCGACCCGGAGAAGTGTACCACAAGAAAACAGAGTCCGGAGGGTGCACGGGGTGGTGTCAAGCCCCATAGGCGCCGCCAGGGGTGGCCACGCCTAGCAGGCTTGTCACCTCCTCATGCGTCTTTTGGACTACTTTTAATTTTCCTAAATTTTTAAATATTCCAAAACTGAGTAAAATTGCTATTGGGAAAGTTTGAGAGTCGGTTTGCTTACCGTACCACGTACCTATTCCTTTTCGGAGTGTCAAACGTTCCGGTAGGTCTCCCTAATATACCCTTCTGAAGTTATGGTATTGATAACATTGGTTTCAACATTTATGGGAGCACCTGAGATATAATGTTTGATTCTTTGCTCGTTTACCACCTACGGATTTGTGCCTTAGGTGTTTTTGATCTTGATGGCACCGGAACGATATACTTCCTCGACAATGTAAGGCCCTTCCCATTTAGAGAGAATTTTTCATGCAAAAAATCTTAACCGAGAATTGTATACTAAGACATGATCACCTACATTGGATTCATGCTTTTGTATCCTTTTATCATGCCATCTCTTAACTTTCTATTTAAACAATTTGGCATTCTCATAGGCCTGGGTTCTCCATTCATCAAGTGAGCTAATGTCAAATAACCTCCTCTCACCAGCAAGTTTGAAATCATAGTTGAGCTCTTTGATTGCCCAATAAGCTTTATGCTCTACCTCTAGAGGTAAGTGACATGCTTTACCATAAACCATTTTATACAGAGACATACACATAGGGTTCTTATAAGCAGTTCTATAAGCCCATAATGCATCGTCAAGTTTCTTAGACCAATTCTTCCTAGATCTATTAATCATATTTTGCAAGATCAATTTAATTTCTCTATTGCTTAATTCTACTTGACCACTAGACTGAGGATGATAAGGAGATGCAATTCTATGATTAACATCATACTTAGCAAGCAATTTACGAAAAGCACCATGAATAAAATGTGAACCACCATCAGTCATTAAATATCTGGGGACTCCAAGTCTAGGGAAAATAACTTCTTTAAGAATCTTACTAGAGGTTTAATGATCAGCACTACTAGTTGGAATATCTTCTACCCACTTAGTAACATAATCAACAACAACTGAAATATGAGTATACCCGTTGGACGTTGGAAAAGGTCCCATATAATCAAAACCCCAAACATCAAATGGTTTAATAATAAGAGAGTAATTCATAGGCGTTTCCTGACATCTACTAATATTGACAATTCTTTGACATTCATCACATGACAAGACAAACTTACGAGAATCCTTGAAGAGAGTATGCCAATAAAAACCAGATTGTAATACCTTATGTGCAGTTCTATCTCCAATGTGGTGTCCTCCGTAGGCCTCGGAATGACACTTGTGTAGGATCTGTTCCTGTACATGCTCAGGTACACATCGTCTAATAACACCATCTACTCCTTCTTTATAAAGGTGTGGGTCATCCCAAAAGTAATGTCTTAAATCATAGAAAAATGTTTTCTTTTGTTGGTATGTGAAACTAGGCGGTATAAATTTAGCGACAATGTAATTAGCATAATCAGCATGCCAAGGAGCATTACAAGAAGCATTTATGACAGCTAAGTGTTCATCGGGAAAGCTATCATCAATAGGTAGTGGGTCATCAAGAACATTCTCTAACCTAGACAAGTTATCTGCTACGGGGTTATCAGCACCCTTTCTATCAACAATATGCAAATCAAATTCTTCTAGCAGAAGAACCCACCTGATAAGTCTAGGTTTAGCATCTTTCTTTTCCATAAGATATTTAATAGCAGCATGATCAGTGTGCACTGTTACTTTAAAATCAACAATATAGGGTCTAAACTTATCACAGACGAACACAAATGCTAAAACTTCTTTTTCAGTGGTAGCATAGTTTCTTTGAGCACTGTATAGAGTTTTGCTAGCATAATGGATAACATTTAACTTCTTATCAACTCTTTGTCCTAGAACGGCACCAATGGCATAATCACTAGCATCACACATAATTCAAAGGGTAGGTTCCAATCAGGTGGTTGAACAACTGGTACAGAAATCAAGGCATTCTTAAGAATTTCAAAAGCTTCTACATAATCATCATCAAAAACGAATGGAACATATTTTTGCAAGCGATTAGTAAGCGGCCTAGAAATCTTAGAGAAGTCTTTAATAAATCTCCTATAGAAACCAGCATGACCAAGGAAACTTCTTATACCTCTGATATTCGTAGGACACGGCATTTTTTCGATAGCATCAACTTTAGCTTTGTCAACTTCAATACCTCTTTCGGAAATTTTATGTCCCAAGACAATACCTTCATTCACCATAAAGTCGCACTTCTCCCAATTCAAGACAAGATTAGTTTCTTCGCATCTCTACAAAACTCGATCAAGGTTGCTCAAACAATCGTCAAAAGAAGTTCCATAAACGAAAAGATCATCCATGAAAACCTCAACAATCCTTTCACAAAAATCAGAGAATATAGCAGTCATACATATTTGAAAGGTAGCAGGTGCATTGCATAAACCAAAAGGCATACGTATATAAGCAAAGGTACCAAAATGGCATGTAAAAGTGGTCTTCTCTTGGTCCTCTTTTGACACAAGTATTTGAGAGAAATCAGAATAACCATCTACAAAGCAGAAATGTGTGTGTTTGGATAGTATTTCTAGCATTTGATCAATAAAAGGTAGAGGGTAATGATATTTTCTAGTAGCTTTATTTAATTTCCTAAAATCAATTACCATTCTATTACCTGTAACAATTCTCTGCGGGATCAATTCATTTTTATCATTAGGAACTACGGTAATACCTCCTTTCTTAGGGACACAATGAACGGGACTAACCCATCTACTATCAGCAATAGGGTAAATGATACCTGCCTCCAGAAGCTTTAATATTTCATTTCTTACCACTTCCTCATTTTAGGATTTAACCGTCTTTGGTGATCAACAACTGGTTTAGCACCATGCTCCATTTTAATTTTATGCTGACATAGAGTGGGATTAATGCCCTTAAGATCATCAACAGTATATCCAATAGTAGCATGGTGCTTCCTCAGAGTTTTCAATAATATATGTTCTTCATGCTCTGAAAGGTTAGCGCTAATAATAAGAGGATATATCTTCTTTTCTTCAAGATAAGCATATTTCATAGTATCCGGTAATTGTTTAAGCTGAAACACGGGATCACCCTTGGGTGGAGGAGGATCCCCTAGTATTTCAACAGTCAAGTTGTGTTTTAGAATAGGATGTTGATCAAGGAAAATCTTATCTATTTCATTCCTTTCATTCATATGCATGTCATTTTCATGGTCCAGCAAATATTGTTCTAAAGGATCAGTTGGAGGCACATCAATAGAAGCTAGACCAATAATTTCATCCTTACTAGAAAATTATTTATCATGGGGTTGTCTATGAAATTTAGAGAAATTAAACTCATGAGACGTATCCCCAAAACTTACGGTAGCCATTTCCTTCTCACAATCTATCCTAGCATTAACGATATTCAAGAAGGGTCTACCAAATACAATGGGACAAAAATCATCTTGTGGGGAGCCAAGAACAAGAAAATCAGTAGGATATTTTATTTTCCCACACAAGACTTCAACATCTCTAATAATCCCGACCGATGATATAGTATCTCTATTAGCAAGCTTAATTGTAACATCAATTTCCTCTAACTCAGCTGGTGCAATATCGTTCATAATCTCTTTATATAAGGTAAAGGGGATTGCACTCACACTAGCACCCATATCACATAAGCCATGATAAAATTGATCTCCTATTTTAACAGAAACAGCAGGCACGCCAACAACGGGTCTATGTTTATCTTTAGCTTCAGGTTTAGCAATTCTAGCGGCTTCATCAAAAAATTGAATAACATGCCCATCCAGATTATCAACCAGGAGATCCTTAAACATTGCAATACTAGGCTCAACTTTCATTTGCTCGGGGGGTGTAGGTGTTCTAGCATAGCTCTTACGAACCACAGTTGAAGCTCTAGCATGTTACTTTATTCCAACAAGGAAAGGTGGTTTCTCAATATAATCAGCGGGAATAACAAGATCAACATTATAAATAATAGTTTCCTCTTCAACATTAATAGGTTCAACTACTTTCATCTCAATGGGAGGATGATATTTAAACCACTTCTCCCTAGGGAGATCAACATGAGAAGCAAAAGATTCACAAAAAGAAGCTACTATCTCAGAGTCAAGTCCATATTTAGTGCTAAATTCATGAAAAGCATCGGTGTCTATGAAGGACTTAACACAATCAAACTTAAGGATCATAACTGACTCCTTACCTTCGTTGAGTTCCCAATCTTCAGAGTTGCCTTTAATTCTTTCCAATAAATCCCATTTGAAGTCAATATCTTTCTTCATACAGGAACCATCACAAGAAGCATCGAGCATGGATTGATCATTATGAGAAAGCCAAGCATAAAAATTCTGAATAACAATTTCTCTCGAGATCTCATGATTGGGGCATGAATATAACATTGACTTAAGCCTCCCCCAAGCTTGAGCGATTCTTTCTCCTTCACGAGGCCAAAAAATATAAATATAATTGCGATCACGATGAACTAGATGCATAAGATAGAACTTCTCATGAAATTCCATTTTCAATCGGTTGTAGCTCCATGATCCAATATCACTCCATGATCCAATATCATCACATAGCCTATACCATGGCAATGCCTTCTCCTTCAAAGATAAAGGAAAGACCTTCTTCTTGACATGATCCTCGGGCAGACTTGCAAGCTTAAATAATCCACAAACTTCATCCACATAGATTAGATGCAAATCAGGATGTAGTGTTCCATCTCCTGCATGAGGATTAGCCAGCAGTTTCTCTATCATACCTGAAGGAATTTCATAATAAATATTTTCAATAGGTTCAGTAGGTTGAGGGACAACTCTTTGTGTTTCCGGTCGAAGTAAAGATACCCCGAACAAGCCCCTCAAAAGATTACTTTCCATAGTAACAAGTAAGAGTAAATTTCAGCACACTATATAAATTTTCCTTACCTGATTCCACTTACCAAAGGCGGTTCACTCCCCGGCAACGGTGCCAGAGAAGAGTCTTGATGACCCAAAATTATAGGGGATCTATCGTAGTCCTTTCTATAAGTAAGAGTATCGAACCCCACGAGGAGCAGAAGGAAATGACAAGCGGTTTCCAGTAAGGTATTCTCTGCAAGCACTGAAATTATCGGTAACAGATAGTTTTGTGATAAGATAATTTGTAATGAGTAACAAGTAACAGGGGTAGCAAAGGTGCAGCAAGGTAGCCCAATCCTTTTTTTATCAAAGGACAGGCCTATACAAACTCTTATATCAAGCAAAGCGCTCCCGAGGACACATGGGAATTTCTGTCAAGCTAGTTTTCATCATGCTCATTTGATTCGCGTTCGTTACTTTGATAATTTGATATGTGGGTGGACCAGTGCTTGGGTGCTTCCCTTACTTGGACAAACCTCCCAATTATATTAACCTCTCTCGAAGCATCCACAACTATGAAAGAAGAATTAAGATAAATCTAACCATAGCATGAAATACATGGATCCAAATCAGCCCCTTACGAAGCAACGCATAAACTAGGGTTTAAGATTTGGTCACTCTAGCAACATATCATCTACTTATTACTTCCCAATTCCTTCCCCTAGGCCCAAATAATGGTGAGGTGGTATGTAGTCGATGTTCACATAACACCACTAGAGGAGAGACAACATACATCTCATCAAAATATCGAACGAATACCAAATTCACATGATTACTTATAACAAGACTTACCCCATGTCCTCGGGAACAAACATAACTACTCACAAAACATGCTCATGTCCATAATTAGGGGAGTATTAATTATAATAAAGGATCTGAACCCATGATCTTCCACCAAGTAAACCAACTAGCATCAACTACAAGGAGTAATCAACACCACTAGCAACCGACAGGTACCAATCTGAGGTTTGAGACAAAGATCGGATACAAGAGATGAACTAGGATTTGGAGAGGAGATGGTGCTGGTGAATATGTTGATGGATATTGACCCTATCTCGATGAGAGGATCATTGGTAATGACGATGGCTTCGATCCCCCCCCCCCCGAGGAGCGAGGTTTCGTCGGCAGAAGAGCCCTGCCGGAGCTCTAGATTTGTTCTGTCCAAGTTCCGCCTCGAGACGGCAACGCGTCATCCCGAAAGCTTCCTTATGATTTTTTCCAGGTCAAAACCCTCCATATAGCACAAGATGGACGTCGAGGACCTCCCAGGTGGGTCACAAGCCTGCTAGGCGCGGCTAGGGGGTGGTCGTGCCTCGCAGGCTTGCCACCTCCTGGTGGGGCCCCTTTGGTATCTGTTTCGCCCAGTATTTTTTATATATTCCAAAACAATTCTCCATAAATTTTCAGGCTTTTGGAGTTGTGCAGAATAGGTATCTCAGATTTGCTCCTTTTCCGGTCCAGACTTCCAGCTGCTGGCATTCTCACTCTTCATGTAAACCTTGTAAAATAAGAGTGAAAAGGCATAATTATTGTATCATAACGTGTAATAATAGCCCATAATGCAATAAATATAAATATAAAAGCATGCTGCAAAATGGACGTATCATGGTGCTTAACATTTGTATTTATGTGGTGATTACGGAGCCATGCTATGCTAATATGATAAAATGAATAGGGGTGAACATTCATTAAGGATCGTATACTTTGAAACTTGATGATTATGTAGCTTATGTTTATAAATATTACTATTTTGTTTATTAATTCATCATTTCTCAATGATTGAACCTGCAATAGATTACATGTTGGGTAGCATGTCACATCAAAAATTCTGTTTTTATCATTTACCTACTCGAGGACGAGCAGGAATTAAGCTTGGGGATGCTAATACATCTCCAACTTATCCATAATATTTTATTGTTCCATGCTATTATATTATCATTCTAGGATACTTTTTGGGTGTTTATTTACCAATTAATATTATTTTTGAGCATTAACCTATTAACTCAGTGCCCAGTGCCAATTGTTGTTTTCTGCGGTTTTTGGCTTTTCAGGTTTACAGTACCAAATGAAGTCCAATTGCCCCGAAACTTTTATATGATATTTTCTAGACCAAGATAAGACCTGGAAGCTTTGGGAGGAGGCTAGAGGCTCCACAAGGGAGGCACCACGCAACAGGGGCGCCTAGGGGGGTGGTCGTGCCCTATTATGTGATGGCCCCTTTGGTCGTCCCCCGGTGCTCCACTCTGGCCTATAAATTCTCAGAAATCCCCAAAACCCTAGAGAGCCCCCTGAAACACTTTTTCCACTGCCGCAAGTCTTTGTTACTCCGTCTTCCCATTTGGAACCCTATTTTGGTGCCCGGCCAGAGGGGGTCGATCACGGAGGGCCTCTAAATCAACCTTGCTGCTCCCATAGTGATTTGTGAGTATTTCCCAAAAGACCTACATGTCCGTAGTTAGTACCTAGATGGCGCTCTCTCTCTGTCTCTCTCTCGATCTTCAATACAATGCTCATCACATGTTCGCTTTGATCTATCCGATGTAATTCTATTGTTCGGTGCGTTTGTTGGGATCCGATGAATTGTGGGTTTATGTTTAGATTATTCATGAAAAATAACCGAGTCTTCTCTAAAATCTATTATGATTCTTGTTTTTATGATCATTATAGCTTCATAAATTTCTCCGATCTATTGATTTTCTTTGGCCAAGTAGATTGATCTTTCTTAGTGAGAGGGCTGTGTTGTAGTGGGTTCAATCTGACGATGCTCTATATCCCAGTCACGAAAAGGGACAAGACACGTCTTTGTATTGTTGCCAGCAAGGATAAAACCATGGGGTTCATTCGTATTAATTGAGTTCTCTTTGTCTACATCATGTCATTGTTCTCCAAGCATCACTTTGTCTTACTTAATACTCTAGATGTATGTTGGATGGCAGTCGATGAGTGGAGTAATAGTAATTGGTGCAGGAAGGAGTCGGCCTGTTTGCTTATGGACGTGATGCCTATATACACATGTTCGTTTTTCGTGAATATCACATAACTATGTGCTTTTCTATCAATTTCCCAACAGTAATTGTTTTACCCACCGTATGCCTATTTTCATGAGAGGTGCCACTAGGGAAAACTATGGCCCACGGGTCTATCCACTTATAAGTTTACAAACGCTACAATTTCCTTGCTGCCATTATTTAATTTTTATTTTATTTTTCAATTTATAAACTACCAACCACACTACTTATAAGTTTGCAAATAACGAGTCCAAGGGGATTGATAACCCTCTTGCCCGCATTGTGTGCAACTGTTTGCTCTTTTGCATGCAGTCGCTAAAGACGGGGGTTGGTTGTTACTCCTATTGGTTCGATGAACCTTGGTTCTCTACTGCGAGAAATACTTAGCTATATTGTGTTGCATCACCGTTCCTCTTTACGGAAAATCCAACGCAGATCTCAAGTATCAGCTCCCAACATGCAAAGGAAATATTTTTGGGTTTTCTTTTAATACTAGAAACTAAGTAAACTAGAAAGAAAAACTAAAAAGAAGCAATAAATATTTTTGGATTTTCAAAGTTTTTCAAACATAGAAGAAGAAAGCGAAAATAAAAACTAACATGGATATACAATGAAAGAGGATGAACACCGACAGTTCATAAGAATTGTGTGAACATGAATATAATGTCGGTGAGAAATACGTACTCCCCGTAGCTTAGGCTTTTGCCTAGCTTCGTGATCACCATGTGTAGTAGCCATCTGGTCCAGGAGGAAAGTGATTGAGCTAAGGTACTTGAGCGTCCCAAGCCTGAGCTGCGGCCTCTGCCTCGGCCATCTTGTACCGGTAAACAATTATATTTGGTGGCATGTTGACATATCTGTTCCTGGCATGATAGTTAAACAAGAATGTGCAGGCAACACGATAACCTCGTGAGTCCTCTTGCTATATACTAAGTTATAAAGAATGTGCGGTGGAGGTTGTGGTTTGTCAATAAATTGATGTTCTACCATGGACTGGTGATCTAGATAAACCTTAGGTAAAAGGTAATCAATGGGGTGTATATTAATTTCAAAGTGTTTTGCTAAACGAGTGGCATAAATCCCATTGTGGATGTTTCCTCTAGTCTGATTACCATGCAGGCGGCATGCAATGATAGCTCCTAAGCTGAATGTATCATCATCAAATAATGCACAACGCAAGATAGCTAGGGTGGGGGCACTGAGACCGCCACCCTGCTCCATAGCAATTAAACATTTTCCTATAAATAAAGCAAAGTAGTGCACATCAGGAAAATGCAAAGTTGGGGCTCTAGCATTTGATACAACCCTAGTTTCACCCAAGTTAAAGTAAGGAGGAAGTCCTCAAACTCCTCTGGTTTAGGTTTGCATATTCCCTCATCAGAGGGAATTAATCATATTTGACAGAATTGTGTGAATGGTATTTCAAAGTGTGAAAGTAGAAATTTTGCACAGAGAAATTTGTGAGGAGATAGTATTGATCGCACTCATCTGTGAGGAAGTTGGAAGACCTGACATTTGCAATGAATTGTGCGAACTCCTGATGGAATCCCTGCCTCGCTCATGAGTAGTTTATGTGGCCATTAACATAGCCAAACCTCTGTGTTGCAAGGGATGTTGATATCTTTGTCCTGGATACTCTTGACAACTCCTTTGTGACCCCGACTTGAAAAATTCCTCCTAAATAGTTTAATCTTCCTATTAACAATTTTCTATAAAAAAAATTGGGCCACAAAATTATGTCAATAAAACTTGGTAAGATTGATACTTACTATCTCATATAGATGCCTAGAGGCCACATCAAGCATTCATACTACTTGGAACTCAAAGAATTCAACATGCAAGACCATTTTCGGTAGCACCAAGTGAAGCAAAATATGCTAAATATAAACCACTAAAGCAAAAACTAATTGTTGGAATGGCAGAGTCACATACCAAGGAGCAATCCCTCCAAACAATTTTGGAAACGGAGTTCCGAGCAAAGAGATCAAATATTTCAGGTTTGGGACCAAGAACACGAGAGAGAGAGAGAGAGAGCAACCAAGAATGTTTTCTAGATGTAGGAGAAGGAGTGGGCCGAATAGATATGTGAGGGGGTCCCTGTGGGCCCCCTAAGGCATCAGGGTGCGCCTAGGGGGTGGGTGCGCCCTCTTGGCTTGGCACCAACAGGTGCACCCCCGTGGGATGTTTCTAGCACCAGAAATTTTTAAATATTCCACAAAAATCATGTTAAAACTTTGTGTCATTCTGAGATTTTTTATTTTTGGGTCATTTTTACTGCACGGGAAACTCAAAAAACTGGAAAATCATTCCATTTTATTTTATTTAACTATGAGTAACACAGATTAAACTAATTGTACAGAAAGTTGTGCATACTGAATTCATCAACCACATGTCTTTCAAAAAGGATCCATTAATAAGGCTGGTCAAGTCTTATTAATAACCGTCTCCGATTGACATGAAATCGAAGAATTTTCGTCTAACACTAGGTTACCTTAATGGGGATTTGCATGTACCCAACAATAAGAATATCATATTTCTTCTTGGTAGTAGGAAGACAGGATTTAAAACCTCCAATAGTGATTGTGGCAATTGGTTCAATGGCATTATTATTATTAACCAAAGATTGTTTCTTCAGAAAATGCATGGTATGTTGTTTGCCATTAATCTGAAAAGTAACCTTGCTTTTGTTGCAATCAATAACAACCCATGTAGTATTTAAAAAGGGTCTACCAAGGACAATCGACATGTTGTCGTCTTCGGGGATCTCCAGAATAACAAAGTCCTTTATGATAGTAACATTTGCAACCACAACAGGAACATCCTCACAAATTCCAATAGGTATAGCAGTGGATTTATCAACCATTTGCAAAGATATTTGAGCAGGTGTAAGCTTATTCAAATCAAGTCTTTTATATAGAGAGAAAGGTATAACACTGATACCGGCTCCTAGATCACATAAATCGGTTTTAACATAACTTGATTTAATGGAGCAAGGTATTGTTGGTATACCCGGATCTCCCAACTTCTTAGGCACTCCACCATCAAAAAAATTAGCAAGCATAGTAGCAATTTCAGTTTCAGCTATGTTTATTTTGTTGGTAATAATGTCCTTCGTATACTTAGCACAAGGAGGCATTTTCAAAATATCAGTTAAGCGAGTGCGTAAAAATACAGGCCTTATCATTTCAGTAAAGTGTCCAAACTCCTCTTCGTCCTTACTCTTGGGAGGTTTACGAGGGAATGGCATGGGTTTCCAAACTCATGGCTCTCTTTCTTTACCATGTTTTCTCGTAACAAAGTCTTTCTTTTCACAACGTTTATTTTTAGAATGTGGGTTATCAAGATCTTCAACAGGTTCTATTTTCACATCATTATCAGGTTCTTTATTACTATCTGGTTGAACATCTACGTGAACATAATTATTATCATGCTCATTCTCATTATCAGTAGATGAATCTTCACTAGCAGATTGTGTCTTGGAATCAGAAATAGAAACATCATTTTGATTCTCAGTAGGTTTTTCTATAACAAGTTCACTGGAAGCATGCAAAGTCCTATCATTTTTATTTTTATCATCACCATTAACTTTATGAGAATCCTGTTCAATTCTTTTAGGATGACCTTCGGGATAAAGAGGTTCCTGAGTCATTCTACCTCCTCTAGTCATCACTCTAAAGAGGTTTAGCAAGTGTCCAATTATCGGCATTTTGCAATATGTTATTCAATAATTCTTCATCTTGTCCAATAGTTCGCTCCCTGAAAACACAACCAACACAACTATTTAGGTAGTACCTAGAAGCATCGGTTAGTCCATTATAAAATATATCAAGTATTTCATTTTTCTCAAGAGGATGATCAGGCAAAGCTCTAAGTAGCTGGAAAAGCCTCTCCCAAGCTTGAGGGGAGATTCTCTTCTTCAATTGGCACAAAGTTAAAATATTTCCTGTAAAGTAGGTTGTTTTTCACAAGTAGGAAAATATTTTATATAGAAGTAATATATCATATCCTGGGGGCTACGCACACAACCAGGAGCAAGAGTGAGGAACCACTCCTTAGCATCGCTTTTTAGCGAAAAAGGAAAAAAGCTTACGGGTATAGTAATAACACATGTTTTCCTCACGAGCAAACAAGGTTACAATATAATTTATTTTATTAAGGTGTGCCACGACAGTTTCAGTTTCGTAGCCATGAAAAGGATAAGATTCTACTATAGTGATTGACTCGGGATTAGCAAAGAATTCATAACCCTTATCAGTAACACATATAGGAGAAGTAGAAAATTTAGGATCATGTTTCATTATCTCCATCATAGATTTTCTTTCAGTTTGCATAGCAATTTCCTAAATCAGCTCTATCGTTACAAGCAAGAAAGTCTCTAGCTATCTCCCCATCCATAACATAACCCTTAGGTACATCAGGCAATTCATATATATTAGGAGAGCTAGGTATAATAGGTGATTCAAAATCTTCATCAATTTCAGCATTTTCAAGTTCTCTAGCTTTAGCAATATGAGCACCAAGTAATTCATTCAGTGGCACAGATTCATCTTTATCAAGCATAGTAGTAGTATCATCATTAATTTCAGAAGTGGCATCTGTAGAATCGAAAGTAGATCTAGAGGGGGGTGATTAGACTACTTGACCAAATAAAAACCTAACATTTTCCTAAGTTAATTGGTTGGCATATTTTAGCAATTCTAGCAAATCAAATTGACCCTACACATGCATGTCTACGAGTATTGCAGCAGAAAGTAAAGACAAGCATATGTAAGAGGACAGGGATAAGAAGATCAAACGCAATTTGGAGACACCAAGATTTTTCCCGTGATTCCGATAGGTGGTGCTATCATACATCCATGTTTATGGAGACTTCAACCCAAGGAGGGTAACGGTCGCGAGAGTCCACGGAGGGCTCCACCCACGAAGGGTCCACGAAGTAGCAACCTTGTCTATTCCATGATGGCCTACGTCCATGGAGGACTAGCCTTACTCTGGGTAGATTTACATGAAGTAGGCAATCTCCTTGCCCTTACAAGCTTCTTGGTTCAACTCCAGAATCATGAAGAAGGAGGCTCCCAAGCGACACCTAACCAATCTAGGAGGCACCACCCTCCAAAAGGTAATAGATGTGGTAGTATGATGAACTCCTTGCTCTTGTGCTTCAAAAGATAGTCTCCTGAACACTTAATCACTCTCTCACAGATTTGACATTGGTAGAAGAGATAGATTGGATGTAACACAACTTGGAGAGGCTAGAAACCAAGATCCATATGGTTGGACTCGATGATCTTAACCTCAACACAAGGCTAGGTGGTTATCTCTCAGAAAATTCGATATAGCAAGTGGGGGTGTGTTCTTAGTGCTTCTTTGGTGCGTGAGATATGATTTAGGGTATATATAGGTGTCTCTAGAAGTCCAACGGTTACAACATTATTCCCAACTCTGTGAAACCAGATAAAAACTCGGTTGCACCGACTAGTCCAAAATGTGGCAACTTTGGCCTTTCCGGTGAGACCGATATATAAATCTTGATGGTACCGATATGGGTCATGTAGGCAGTTTCCAAATCTTAGTGTCACCGATTCCTCAAACTCGATGGGACAAATTTTAAGAAATTGGTTAACAGAAAGTTGGTCACTGGTTTTAGGTTGCACCGAATGAAAACTTGGTAGTACCAAGATGCTAGGGTTTGGTTGGGTTTCTGTCTAGGGTAAAACTCGGTGGATCCGAATGGGAAATATTGGTGTCATCGAATTTGACTTTTTGCTTTGGACAAAAGGTTTTTTGTGGGAAAGTGGGTGAGTATTTTTGGTGGCTAATCTCTAAGCACTTGAGCAACCAGATCATCATAATTCCTCATCCCCTTTTAATAGTATTGGATTTCCTATGGACTCAAAAGTGATTTCTCACAAAATGCAAAATATAGAGTCCCTAATCTTGAAGCATAGCCAATCCTATTCCTTCCTTTCCTTGGGGATGTTCTCCACATAGACCTTTAGCCAACCCATCATTGAACTTTTCCCTTAGATACACTTGGTGGAAACATTAGTCCAATGAATTATATGTTGTTATTAATTACCAAAACCACCTAGGGATAAGTTGTGCTTTCAGTCTCCCCCTTCTTGGTAACTGATGACAACATATATATCAAAGCTTTGATAAAAGATATAATCAATGAATAGCATCGTCGCTTTGAGAGGTATGTGATAAGCAAGAGCTCCCCCTAAATTTGTGCATTATTTGAAATTTGTGTTCGAATGCAAATGCACATTCGATTAGGATCATGGGCCACTCTTCCGTGTCACGTACAACTTGGTGGTGCACAAAAATTAATATGAGTGAATTACATAAGCACATCACACCAAGCATTAAGTGAATGATCATCATATAGGCATCTCAAGGATAATAAGGGGGAGCATCACACAAATGTATATGATGAAACACCGACAAAGTTTTCAACCAAACGATAAACCAGATGTTCTTAAATGCGGAGAGGAATCAAAAAGCAACACACTTTTTCTCACCAAGCCCTATGATCTATAACCTCTCCCCCTTTGGCAACAAGTTACCAAAAAGTTCAAATCTATAGAGCTAATCGTCGCTCTAGGCATGGTATCCTCCATGAGACGATGAAGCTGCTCCTGTAGTTGTCAAAGGAGTAGAGAGAAGAGCATCCGCAAAAGCTTCAGCTGAAGTCCTGTGAGGTGGTGGAGTAGACACTAGAGGTGTAGGGGGAACTGAAGGAGCTATGGCATGTGCTGATGAAGTAAGCCTCGTCTCTGGAGCTCGCACAGTAGGAGTCCTGGACTGAGTCTTGAACTGAGTGTTGGTCTTGAGATGTGGACTGTCATCATCATCATCATCATCATCATCATCAGAGGAAGAGGAGGAGGAGGAATGAGGAACAGGCACTGCATCCACTTCCTTCTTGAGCTCATCCACAGTCATTGTCAGCCCATCCACCTTGTTGTTCAACGTTGTGAACCTATCTTCCACAATCCTTGCAAGGCTTTCCTAATTAAGCAATATGTCCTTGATACCCTTCTGCATACCCTGTATGGTGCTAATGAGAAGATCCATCTGCTCACTCTTGTTCCTTGGAACCTGAGCACTAGTGGTTGTAGCTGCCTCAACCTCTGCCTATGTAGTAGATGAAGTGGGATAACTGGGATCCATTACCACAACATTGTCCTTGAAGTCTGGCTAGAGTGGCATATGTGGATGATCAAGTGCATACAAATTCTTCTCTAGCTTAGAGTTGATGAGCATATGAATTTAAGGTGCATATCCACAAGATATCTTCTGATCAGCAGCTGTCCTCTTGACTGTCTCAACTATCAAGTCCATCACCCAGAATCCGGTGTGGGTGTCTATGTGGTGCAACATATTGATGGAATACCCCCTAATCATCATGTCATCTCCAGACTTAGGCATCAAAGTATGCTTAAGATTGTGTTGGTGGTGGGTAGTCCAGCTTGCAGATGATAGACAGAGCCAAACTTGTGTGGATGCACATGGGTGGCAGGAATGGCTTTGTGCGTATTGGGCATTGAGTTGTGGCTCATCTTTGCTTCAGCATAAACATCCAAGTCACTTTCCTCAACCTGTGGGGATCCTAAGATGGTAGCACACTCCTCCACTTTAGACTGGTATCTCACTCCCTCGGTCATCCATACAATGTAGCCATCTGGATAGAAATGGACAGTGGAGTAGAACTGCATGACCATCTCATCATTCCACGTTGTGAACTCTCTCCCAACAAAGTTCTCTATATCGATGCAACTTAAATTATCCTGCACACCGGGAAAGTAGTTCTCATTTGTCTTGATATAGGCCTAATCAACATACCTCATATCACTGACTGCTGGGCTCTTGTCTAGAAGGACAGTCTCATAGAAGTCATGTTCTTCCTTTGTGCAGAATCTGTCATCCACAACAGTCCTTCTTCTGAATGCATAGGGGTCATCTGCTCTCCACTTCCTCAGTCCCGAGTCTCTCCTCTTCTTCATATCCTCGGCAATGGCATGAGCATCATTATGCTCTGGCATGTGTGGCCTCAGTTTCCTCAAAACTGGCATGTTCTCTTCCTCATCATCTCTGGAAGTAGAATCCTTGTTCTTAATTGCAAGAGGGATGTCTCTAGTGGTCCTCTTGGGTTTGTAAGCTGCTGGCTTCTTGGGTGCAAACTGCTTGCTCTTGGATGGAGCTTGCTTGGGCATAGCATGTGCAAGTAACTTCTTCTTCTTGGACGGAGGAGCTTGGGCAGCTGGCTCTTCCTCCGCTTCCTCTTCCTCAGCCTCAGCTGGGTCCTCATACATGGAAGTGGGCCTTCCAATGACACGCACAATTCTCTTCCTGGCTCTCTTCTTGTCACCCGCTTTCTTAGGCATAGAGCTCTTTGAAGGCTCAACATATAGTGAAGTGATAGACTTTGGCACTCTCAGGTGCTCTCATAGCTTCTGAGCTACCATATTCTTTCCTAACAAGCTTCTTAGAAGATGTGGCCTCTGTAGCAGATTTCTTGGCAGTTGTATCTTTCTTCCCTTGCTGCTTCTTGGCTAGCACCTCCTCTGGCACAAAAACTAAGTCCTCCTCATCTGAGTTCAGCTTCCTTCTTTCCCTGGTGGCAGCATTGGGCAGCCCATGTGAATTGGGTGTGCCTGGATCTTCTGAAGAAAAGATCTAGCATCTAGGCTTGTGCCTGAGCTCATGTCCACATCTCTATCCCTGGAGTCATCCTGGCTGTCATCAGACCCTGACATGCTGACCCTGTGGATAGAGTATAGAAGAGCAGAGGGGTTGAGATCACAAAAATTCAGAAAGTTTTCTCAAATTTTGAACTTAGAATCTTAAGTTTAATCTTCAGCAAAAAGGATTTCGGTTCCACCTAGTCAAAAAAATTGGAGCCACCGAGACGTACAACCTCCTTAATAGAAACTTGGCAGCGACTTCAATTTCACCGAAAATGACCACTCGGTTTCACCGAGACTGTTCTCAGTTTCCCTAAAACCAAAACCGATAGAGCCGATTTTTTAGACTCGGTGACACCGAGATTTGGTTTGCGGGCGGTTAAACCTAAAAATCCATTGTTATCTAATCTAATGGAACTTTTAGAGGATGGAACTAGTGCATACGGTGGGAAGAAGATGGGGATTGATAAAGTGCACAAGAGTTGGACAATAATTGCAAGGATCTAAGGTGTTACCCTAACTTAGCGATGACCTCCTACGGTGGCGATAGCGGGTGATATTGCGGTCGATGACGGGTGAGATTACGGTTGACGGCGAGGAATTCCAATGGTGTAGACGCACGGGAGCAAGGAGATGTCTGAAGACGCCGAGCGGCAGCTAGGGTTTGCTGGGACCACGGGTTTTGAAGAAGTGATTTCAAAAACCGGTTCCACCAGAATATATACCCCTAGATGTCGATGACACCGGTTCTAAAATATCGGTGCCATCGAGTTCCTCTACTTTCAGTTGACAGGGAAACTGGGTGAAGCCAAGATTATCGGATCGGTGCTACTGAGATGATAAAACCAGATAAACCCTAGGATTTGGTGGAACCAAGATTTTGAGGTTGGTTACGCCGAGATGCACTGGGGAGGTTTTGGAAGTCAGCTCTTAACAAAATGGAACTCCGAGTGCTCCTCACACAGAGGGTTCAAGAAGTGTTTGCTCAAATTTTTGTGATGAAGCATGGATAGAATTTGAGACAAGAAAGCATAGATAGCTAGAGGGAAGTACATAGCATTCTTGCATATGCAATTGGCCAAAGAAAAATGAAATCCAAATAAACAACAATTGGATATCCTCGAATGAGAAAATATATGCATACTGACACGTCTCCAACATATCTATAATTGTTAATTGTTTTATGCTGATATATTATCATTCTAGGATACTTTTGGGGTATTTATTTACCAATTTATAATATTTTTGAGCACTAACCTATTGACCCAGTGCCCAGTGCCAGTTCCTGTTTTCTGCATGTTTTTGCCTTTTCAGAGTTATAATACCAAACGGAGTCCAATTGCCACGAAACTTTTTGGTGATTTTTTTGGACCAATACAAGACCTAGAAGCTTCGGAGGAGGGCCAGGATATGCACCATGGGCCCACCACATATCTAGCCGCACCCCTAGGGGGCGCGGCAAAATATGTGGTGCCCCCTTGGAGCATCCCCCGACATCGTTCTCTAGCCTATAAATTCACATCTACCCTAAAAACATCAGAAGCGATCCCGAAACACTTTTTCTGCCACCGCAAGTCTCTGTTCCGACGAGAGGCCATCTACACCTCCGTTCCGGCACCTTGCCGTAGGGGAGATAGAACACGAAGGGCCTATTCATCAACCTTGATGCCCTCACCATGATGTGTGAGTAGTTCATCGCAGACCTACGGGTCCGTAGGTAGTACCTAGATGGCAATCTCTCTCTCTCTTGATCTTCAATACAATGTTTATCGCATCTTTGCCTTGATCTATCCAATGTAATCCCTTTGTATAGTGTGTTTGTTGGCATCAGATGAATTGTGAGTTTATGTTCGGATTATTCATGAAAAGTATTTGAGTCAAACCCGATTACTATGATTCTTATTTGCATGATCATCATAGCTTCGTAATGCTCTCCGATCTATTGAGATAGTTTGGCCAACTAGATTGATATTTCTTTGGTGGGAGTGGTGTATTGTAGTAGGTTCCACCTGACGAGTTTCTATATCACAATGACAGAAGGGGACAAGTTGCGTCTTTTTGTTGTTGCTACTAAGGATAAAACGATATGGTTTATTCATATCAGTTGAGTTTACTATGTCTACATCGTGTCATCGTTATCCAAGCATTACTCCGTTTGTCATGAACTTAATACATAGAGAGGCAAGCATAAAAGCGCTCTTGAAGTGGAGTAATAGTAATAGCTGCAAGCATGAGTCGGCCTATTTGCTTATGGACATGATGCCTATATACACATGATCTTTGTCGTGAACATCGCATAATTATTCGCTTTTATATCAATTGCCCAACAGTAATTTGTTTACCCACTATATGCTTTGCTTATGAGAGATGCCACTAGAGAACTCTACGCCCCCGGGTCTATTCAATTATAAATTCGCAAACACTATCATCACCTTGCTGTTATTTATTACCTTTTATTTTATTTGCACTTTACTATTATCTACAATTTGTTGAAAATACGCCCTAGAGGCAATAATAAAATGGTTATTATTATATTTCCTTGTTCATGATAATCGTTTATTATCCATGTTATAATTGTATTGATTGGAAACTCAAATACATGTGTGGGTACATAGGCAACACTATGTCACTAGTATGCCACTAATAGACTAGCTCGTTGGTCAAAGATGGTCAAAGGTTTCCTAGCCATAGATATGAGAGTTCATTTGATAACGGGATCACATCATTATGGACAAGACCCAAACTATGAATGTAGCATATGACCATGTCAGTTTATTGCTATAGTTTTCTACATGTCAAGTATCTGATCCTATGATCATGAGATCATGCAACTCACTAACACCGGAGGATTACCTTGTGTGTATCAAACATCGCAACGTAACTGTGTGACTATAAATGTGCTTTGTAGGTATCTCCGAGGATGTCTATTGAGTTGGCATGGATCAAGACTGAGATTTATTACTCCGTGTGATGGAGAGGTGTCTCAGGGCCCACTCGGTAATACAACATCACAGTGAGCCTTGCAAGCAAAGTGACTAAAGAGTTAGCCATGGGATCTTATATTACCAAACGAGTAAAGAGACTTGTCGGTAACAATATTGAACTAGGTATGGAGATACCGACGATCAAATCTCGGGCAAGCAACATACCGAAGAACAAAGGGAATTGCATACGGGATTAACTGAATCCTTGACATAGAGGTTCAACCGATAAAGATCTTCATAGCATATGTAGGAACCAATATGGGCATCCAGGTCCCGCTATTGGTTATTGGTCGTAGAGGTGTCTCGGTCATATCTACATAGTTCTCGAACCCGCAGGGTCTGCACACTTAATGTTCTGTGACATTTCAGTAGTATTGAGTTACGTATGTTGATGACCGAAGGTTGTTCGGAGTCTCGGATGAGACCCCGTACGTCATGGGGAGCTCCGGAATGGTCCGGAGATAAAGATTGATATATAGGGAAGTGGTATTTGGGCTTCAGAAAAGTTTCGGGCACTTCCGGTAGTGTACCGGGAGTGACGAATGGGTTCCGGGGGTCCACCAAGTGGGGCCCACCCACCCCAGGGGATGCATGGGCCTAGGAGGTGGTGCACCAGCCCCTGGTGGGCTGGGCATCCAGCCGCTAGAGGCCCTTGCGCAAGGGGGTGGGGAAAGGGCCAAGTGGGAGGGAGTCCTACTAGGACTCCACCTCCCTTGTGGGAGGTGGACTCCTCCCGTTGTGCGCCGGCCAAGCCCCTAGGGTTTCCCCTAGGGTGCCGCACCTAACCCCCTTTCTCCTCTATATATGTGAGGGGAGGGAGGGCTGCAACACCTTAGCCACGACGCAACCCTCTCCCTCCACCTATAGATCATTTCTCCTCTAGATTGATTTGGTACGGCTTAGCGAAGGTCTGCCGGATTAGCTCCACCACCGCCGCCGCTATGTCATCGTCCTGTTGGAGAAGCCATCTACCTATAAACCCTCGCTTGCTGGATCAAGGAGGTGGAGGTCGTCATCAAGCCGTGCGTGTGCTGAATGCGGAGCTACCGTCCGTTCGGTGCTAGATCGTGATTCGATCGTGGGACGTCTTGCGATTTGGATCGTGAAGACATTCGACTACATCAACCGCGTTTCTTAACGCTTCCCGCTTAGGGATCAACAAGGGTATGTAGATCCACTCTCCCTCTCGTAGATGCTCATCACCATGGATAGATCTTGTATGTGCGTACAGTGGCATCATGAGCTAGGTCTATGCGTAGATGAGATCATGAGTAGAACATAAAGAAGTTTGTGGGTGTTGATGCTCAGATTGCTTCCTCCCTTGGTTTTTCCTTGATCCAGTGGTATTGTGGGATGAAGCGGCCCAGATCAACCTTACTCGTCCACATACGAGAGACCGGTTACATCGACTGACATGTGACTTTGTTGCATAAAGATGGTTGGCGGGTGTCTATCTCTCCCACCTTAGTTGGATCGGATTTGACAAAGGCGGTCCTTGAGAAGGTTGAATAGCAATTTGTGTATCACCGTTGTGGTTTTGCGTAGGTAAGAATCATTCTTGCTGGATACCCATAGCAGCCACGTAAAACATGCAACAACAATTAGAGGACGTCTAACTTGTTTTTACAGGGTATGTTGTGATATGATATGGCCAAATACATGATGAGATATATTTGATGTATGAGATGATCATGTTTGTAATAGTTCATATCGACTTGTATGTTGATGCATACGACAACCGGTAGGAGCCATAGGGTTGTATTTAATTATTGTATGACCTGCCTGTCAATCATTAAGTGTTATGTAATGCTTTACTTTATCGCTAAGCGGTAGCAATAGCAGTAGAAGCATGGTGGGTGCGACAACCCCGATGGCGACACAATGTGGAGATCATGATGATGGAGATCATGGTGTTATTCTGGTGACGATGGAGATCATGCCGATGCTTTGGAGATGGAGATCAAAAGCACAATTTCATGGCCATATCATGTCACTTATGATTTGCATGTGATGTTAATCCCTATATGCATCTTATTTTGCTTAGGACGATGGTAGCATTACAAGGTGATCCCTCACTAAAATTTCAAGATAAAATCATGTTCTCCCCGAGTATGCATCGTTGCGAAAGTTAGTCATTTTGAAGCACCACGTGATGATCGGGTGTGATAGACTCTACGTTCACATACAACGGATGCAAGCCAGTGTTGCACATGCGGAACACTCGGGTTAAACTTGACGAGCCTAGCATGTACAGACATGTCCTCGGAATACAAGAGACCGAAAGGTCGAACATGAGTCATATAGTAGATATGATCAATATGGAGATGTTCACCATTGAAACCACCTCATCTCACGTGATGATCGTACTTGGGTTGGTGAATTTGGATCATGTAGCACTCGGATGACCAGAGGGATGTCAATTTGAGTGGGAGTTTTTAAGTAATATGATTAACTAAAATCATTATCTTGAACAATAGTCTTAGTAACCTTTGCAAATTTATGTTGTAGATCAATGGCCCGCACAGTAGTTCCCCTGATTTTCAATGCGTTCCTAAAGAAAGCAAAGTTGAAAGATGATGGAAGTAACTTTGTATACTAGGCCCGTAATCTGAGGATTATCCTCATGGCTTCCCAAAAGGCTTATGTCCTTGATGCACCACTTGGTGAAGCACCCGCTCCAGTGTCGCCTGCATACATTGTGGATGCCTAGCAGGCGCATTTTGATGGTTACTCAATAGTTCAATGTGCTATGTTGTATGGCTTAGAACCGGGACTTCAAAAACGTTTTGAACGTCATGGAGCATATGAGATGTTCTACGAGTTGAAATTTATCTTTGAGAAGAATGCCCGGATCGAGAGGTGTGATACCCCCGATAAGTTCTATGCTTGCAAGATGAGGAGAACGGGTCCATCAGTGAACACATACTCAGAATATCTGGGTATTCGAACCATCTGGCTGAGTTAGGGATGCCCCTTTCGCTAGAGGCGATCACTGATAGAGTTCTTCAATCACTACCACCTAGCTACAAAAGCTTCGTGTTGAACTATAACATGCAAGGGATGAACAAGTCAGTCGCCAAGATATTTGTGATGCTGAAAGTTACTGAGTCTAAAATCCAGAAGGAGCATCAAGTGTTGATGGTCAATAAAACCACTAGTTTCAAGAATAATGGCAAGGGCAATAAGGGTAACTCCAAGAAGAGTGGCAAAGCAGTTGCCCCTCCTGTGAAGAAACCCAAGGCTGGACCCAAGCCAGAAACTGAGTGCTTTTATTGCAAGGGAACTGGTCACTGGAAGCGGAACTTTCCCAAGTATCTGGCTGAAAAGAAGGCAGCCAACACCAAACAAGGTATATATGATATACATGTTATTGATGTGTACCTTACCAACTCTCGTTGAAGTGCATGGGTATTTGATACCGGTTCGGTTGCTCACATTTGCAACTCAAAGCAATAACTACGGAATAGACGGAGGATGGCAAAGGACGAAGTGATGATGCACATGGGAAATGGTTCAAGGTTGATGTGATCGCAGTCGGGACGCTCGCTCTTCGATTACCATCGGGATTCGTGATGAATCTCAATAATTGTTATTTAGTGCATGTGTTAAGCATGAACATTATATCTAGATCTTGTTTATTGTGAGACGGTTACTCATTTAAATCAGAGAATAATGGTTGTTCTATTTATATGAGTAAGATCTTTTATGGTCATGCACCCAATGTGAGGGGTTTATTCTTATTGAATCTCGATAGTGATGATACACATGTTCATAACATTGATGTCAAAAGATGTAGAGTTGATAATTATAGTACCACTTTCTTGTGGCACTGTCGCTTAGGTCATATTGGTGTAGAACAAATGAAGAAACTCCATGTTGATGGACTTTTGGAGTCACTTGATTTCGAATCACTTGACACATGTGAACCATGCCTCATGGGCAAGATCACTAAAACCTCGTTCTCTGGAACAATGGAATGGGCAAGTGACTTGTTGGAAATCATACATATTGGTGTGTGCGATCCGATGAGCACTGAGGCGCGCGATGGATATCGTTAATTTCTCACCTTCACTAGTGACTTAACTAGATTTGGGTACATCTACTTGAAGAAACACAAGTCTGAAACGTTTGAAAAGTTCAAGCAATTTCAGAGTGAAGTTGAGAATCATCGTAACAAGAAGATTAAATTCCTACGATTTGATCAAGGAGGAGAATATCTTAGTTATGAGTTTGGCATTCACTTAAGACAATGTGGAATTGTTTCACAATTGACACCGCCTGGAACACCACGGCGTAATGGTCTGTCCGAACATCATAATCGAACCTTATTGGATATGGTGCGTTCTATGATGTCTCTTGCCGATTTGGCACTATAGTTTTGCGGTTATGCATTAGAGACAGATGCATTCACTTTAAATAGGGCACCATCAAAATCTGTTGAGACGACGCCATATGAACTATGGTTTGGCAAGAAACCAAAGTTGTCGTTTCTTAAAGTTTGGGGATGTGATGCTTATGTCAAAAAGCTTCAGCCTGAAAAGCTAGAACCCAAAGCGGAGAAATGCATCTTCATAGGATACCCAAAAGAGAAGGTTGGGTATACCTTCTATCTCAGATCTGAAGGCAAATTGTTTGTCGCTAAGAAAGGGTCATTTCTGGAGAAAGAGTTTCTCTCGAAAGAATTGAGTGGGAGGTAGATAGAACTTGATGAGGTTGTTGAACCCTTGTTTCAAACACAGAGTAGCGCATCGCAAAAAGATGTTTTTGTGGAGCCTACATCAGTTGAAGAGGAAGTTCATGATGGTGATCATGAAGCTTCAGATCAATTTACTATCTAACCTCATAGGTCGACAAGGGCACGTACTGCTCCTGAGTGGTACGGTAACCCTATCTTAGAGGTCATGTTGTTGGACAACGATGAACCTATGAGCTATGGAGAGGCGATGATGGGCCTGGATTCCAACAAATGGTTAGAGGCCATGAAATCCGATATGGGATCCATGTATGAAAACAAAGTATGGACTTTGGAAGTATTACCTGAAGGGCGAAAGGCCATTCGGAACAAATGGATCTTTAATAAGAAGACATACGTGGACGGTAATGTCATCGTCTATAAAGCTCGACTTGTGGCAAAGGGTTTTTCACAAGTTCAAGGAGTTGACTACGATGAGACCTTATCGCCTGTAGCGATTCTTAAGTCCGTCAGAATCATTTTTGCAAGAGATACATTTTTCAATTATGAAATTTGGCAGATGGATGTCAAAACAGCGTTCCTTAATGGTTTTCTTAAGGAAGAGTTGTATATGATGCAACCAGAAGCTTTTGTCGATCCAGAGAATGCTGACAAAGTTTGCAAACTCCAGCGATCCATTTATGGACTGGTGCAAGCATCTCGGAGTTGGAATCTTCGCTCTGATGAGGTGATCAAAGCGTCCGGGTTTATAAAAGTTTACGGAGAAGCTTGCATTTACAAGAAAGTGAGTAGAAACTCTATAGAATTTCTAATATTATATGTGGATGACATATTGATGATTGGAAACAATATAGAAATGTTGGAAAGCATGAAGGAATATTTGAACAAGAGTTTTTCAATGAAGGACCTAGGAGAAGCTGCTTTCATATTAGGCATCAAGATCTATAGAGATAGATCGAGACACTTAATAGGCTTTCACAGAGCACATACCTTGACAAAATTTTGAAGAAGTTCAAAATGGATCAGTCCAAGAAGGGGTTCTTGCTTGTATTGCAAGGTGTGAAGTTGAGTAAGACTCAATGCCCAGTGACTGTAGAGGATAGATAAAAGATGAGTGTCATCCCCTATGCTTCTACCATAGGCTCTATCATGTATGCAATGTTTTTGCACAAGATCTGATGTCAGCCTTGCCATAAGTATGGCGGGAATGTTTCAGAGTGATCTAGGAATGGAACACTGGACGACAATCAAGAATATCCTTAGTACCTAAAAAGGACTAAGGAAATGTTTCTTCTTTATGGAGGTGATCAAGAGCTCGTCGTAAAGGGTTGCGTCGATGCAACCTTTGACACTGATCCGGATGACTCTAAGTCTCAAACCGGCTACGTATACATTCTTAATGGGGGGGCGATAAGCTGGTGCAGTTCCAAGCAGAGCGTTGTAGCTGATTCTACATGCGAAGCAGAGTACATCATTGCCTCATAGGCGGTGAAGGAATGTGTCTGGATGAAGGAGTTCATGACGGATCTTGGAGTAGTGCCAAGTGCACTGGACCCAATGACTCTGTTATGTGACAACGCTGGTGCCATTGCTCTATCCAAGGAACCAAGGTTCCACAAGAGGACCAGACACATAAAGTGACGCTTCAATTCCCTTCGCAATTACATCAAGGAGGAGGACATAAATATTTGCAAAGTGCACACAGATTTGAATGTCGCAGACCCGTTGACTAAACCTCTGCCACGGGCTAAACATGATCAACACCAGAACTGTATGGGTGTTAGATTCATTACAATGTAAATCACATAGTTATGTGAGATAGATTATTGACTCTAGTGAAAATGGGAGACTGTTGGAAATATGCCCTAGAGGCAATAATAAAATGGTTATTATTATATTTCCTTGTTCATGTTAATCGTTTATTATCCATGCTATAATTGTATTGATTGGAAACTCAAATACATGTGTGGGTACATAGTCAACAGTGTGTCCCTAGTATGCCTCTAATAGACTAGCTCATTGATCAAAGATGGTCAAAGGTTTCCTAGCCATAGACATGAGATGTCATTTCATAATAGGATCACACCATAAGGAGAATGATGTGATGGACAAGACCCAAACTATGAACATAGCATATGATCATGTCAGATTATTGCTATAGTTGCATGTCAAGTATTTGTTCCTATGACCATGAGATCATGCAACTCACTAACACCGGAGGAGTACCTTGTGTGTATCAAACGTCGCAACATAACTGGATGACTATAAAGGTGATCTACAGGTATCTCTCTTCGAGGGTGTCTGTTGAATTGGCATGGATCAATACTGGGAGTTGTTACTCTGTGTGATGGAGAGGTATCTCGGGGACCACTCGGTAATACAACATCACAATGAGCCTTGCAAACAAAGTGACTAAACATTTAGCCACGACATCTTGTATTACGAAACGAGTAAAGAGACTTGCCAGTAACATAGGTATAGAGATACCAACGATCAAATCTCGGGCAAGCAACATACCGAAGAACAAAGGGAATTGCATACGGGATTAACTGAATCCTTCACATAGAGGTTCAACCGATAAAGATCTTCATAGCATATGTAGGAACCAATATTGGCATCCGGTCTAGCTATTGGTTATTGACCGTAGAGGTGTCTCAGTCATGTCTACATAGTTCTCGAACCCGCAGGGTCTGCACACTTAATGTTTGGTGATGTTTCGGTAGTATTGAGTTATGTATGTTGGAGACCGAAGGTTGTTCGGAGTCCCGGATGAGATTCTGGATGTCATGGGGAGCTCTGGAATGGTCCGGAGGTAAATATTGATATATAGGAAAGTGGTATTTGGGCTCCGGAAAAGTTCTGGGTACTTCCGATAGTGTACCAGGAGTAAAGAATGGGTTCCGGGGGTCCACCAAGTGGGGGCCACCCACCCCAGGGGCCGCATGGGACTAGGATTTGGTGCACCATCCCCTGGTGGGCTGGGCATCTAGCCCCTAGAGGCCCTTGCGCAAGGGGGTGGGGAAATGGCCAAGTGGGAGGGAGTCCTACTAGGACTCCACCTCCCTTGTGTGCCGGCCAAGCCCCTAGGGTTTCCCCTAGGGCGCCGCATGTACCCCCCTTTATCCTATATATATATATGTGTGTGTGTGTGTGTGTGTATGTGTGTGTGTGAGCAGAGGGAGGGCTGCAGCACCTTGGCCACGGTGCAGCCCTCTCCTCCACCTCTAGATCATTTCTCATGTAGATTGATTTGGTACGGCTTAGCGAAGCTCTGCTTGATTAGCTCCATCACCACCGCTGCCACGCCGTCGTGCAAGTTGTAGTGTGCTGAACGCGGAGGTGCCATCCGTTCGGCTCTAGATCATGATTTGATCGTGGGACGACTTATGATTTGGATTGTGAAGACGTATGACTACATCAACCGCGTTTCTTAATGCTTCCCGCTTAGCGATTTGCAAGGGTATGTAGATCCACTCTCCCTCTCGTAGATGCTCATCACCATGGATATATATTGTATGTGCGTAGGAACTTTTTTGTTTCCCATTCAATGTTCCCCAACACAATTTTCTACACAACTCACTTGCTTACAAATAACAAGATCAAGGGGATTGACAACCCTCTTGCCGGCATTGGGTGCAAGTTGTTTGATCTTTTGTGTGCAGGCACTGAAGACGGTTGATGATTGGTATTCCTATTGGTTCGATAAACCTTGGTTTCATAATTAGGGGAAATACTTACCCACTTTGTGCTGCGATTACCCTTTCCTATTCACGAAAACCCAACTCAAATCAAGAGTATCAAGAAGGATTTCTGGCGCCGTTGCCGGGGAATACCATCACCAACTATCAAGTAACTTCGCACACAATTTCATTCACTTGTTCTTCTTTTTATTTGTTGTTATATTTAGTTCGTCTCATAAAAATCAAAAATACAAAAATATTTACCTTTGCTAGTTACTAGTTTGCTTGTAGTTTGCTTTACCTGCTTGTTTACTCGAGTTGTTATCATGTCCGATTTTGAGATTAGTGGTGTGTCTGCCTCTAGTGCGGAAGTCCTTGAGCTTCCAACTTCACCTTGTGCTAATAATGCTAAAAGGAATTTTGATAAAGTTGCTAAGAAAAACTTGATAACCTTGCGGATGATGATCCTTCTAAAAGTGAACCTATTATACAAACTAAGAAAATCCGCATAGGTAGTGGGAATATTATTGGAAAAAGTGTTATTCAAGATTTTTTCACTTGTGTGGGATCATTGCCATTGATAGTAGGTACCATTGTCACTAGAACTACAAGTTATACAGATGCTATATCTTTGCCCATAACACAACTTGAAAGACAATTTGTTCATATGCATCCTTTCATACAATGGTTATTCCTAGAATTCTCTAATATTGAGGAAGCTTCTACTAGACGTCGAGCTACTATTTTCTTGTTCAAGAATTTGAAATTATCATACAAGAAGCTATAAATATATTTCCTTATTATAGGATTAATTGTAAGTGTCCACCAATAGAAGGAATCCTTTATGAGTTAGAAGTTATGAGGAAATTGAAGTCTACGGATTATGTTACTTACGATGAAAATCTTAGAAAGAAGGTTCCACAAAATGTTCACTTTAGACTTTCCTCACCCTATCCAATCCCAATATCTACATGTTGAGATTCAGGGGGAGAGGATGAACTACCACTTTCATATCTAAGGGGAGAAAAGCTCTAAAAGATTAATGCTAAAGGGGGAGACATATTAATCTTAAGGATTATCATATTTATATGTTCTCCATATCTTGGTATCCTTTGAGTTCTATTGCTTTTGATTAGTATAATACTCTTGTGTTTCCTAAAATTGTTTTCTCAAGTGTGTCTCTACTACTAGAATGCTCAAGAACTGAAGGTAAGTATATGCATCTTATCTTTGATCAAGATTATCTCTTGATTCTTGCACATACTGTTTGCAAGAGTAAAGTCTTGAACGAGGATACATCTCATTCATATATTTTGATGCATATATCCAAGATACACATGACTCCTTATATCCCTTCATCCATATGTGCGTCCATGCATTCCAAAGCAACCATCATTTAAAGGATTGCACACATTTAGGGGGGGCAAATCTAAGTCATGTGTCTCTCAAAGTCTTCATTATATTCACACATATCTTTATTTGAAGCTTTGATTGTATGTTGTCATTAATTACCAAAAAGGGGGAGATTTAAAGCACAACATGCTCCCTTGGTGGTTTTGATAATTCATGACAACATACATTGTCTCTTGGACTAATACTTTTATCTAGTGCATTTCAGATAATAGTCCATGGAAAGTTGGGTTGGCAAAGAGATGATGGAACAACCCAAGATGCAAGGAAATGGATTGGCAAAGCTTCAAGAAAGAGGACTATACATTTTATATTTGTGAGAAATCACATTGAGTCCATAGGAAAGCCAATAATATTAAAAGAGGGGTAAAGTTTTGTTGGTGAACAAAATGCTCATACGTGCACAAGTGATAGTCACCAAAGACACCCACAAACTCTCCCACCAAAGTATGTCCTAAGCCAAACACTCAAAATTGGTGCAACCAACATTTCCATCCTGGTGCCACCGATTCCAAACCCTAGACAGACTCGGCCAAACCCTAACCTTTCGGTACAGACGACACTGCTTTCGATGCCACCGAGTTGGGCTGCCAACTTTTTGTTACGCAAGTTCACCATTTTGGTCCCTCCGAGATTGTTGAATCGGCTTCATTGAGAATGGCCATTCTGACCGTTGGTCACCTTATCGGTGCAACCGAGATTCCTATATTGGACCCTCTGAGATTCAAAAGTTGCCACCTTTTGGTCACTTCGGTACCACCGAGATTAACACATCAATGTCACCGAGTTGGTCATTTTGTGTGTAACGGTTGGATTTTTGGGGATGCCTATATATACCCCTTCACCACCACCTACTCGAAAGAGAAGCACTCAAAACCATTCCATACCTATCTTGTCAGTTTTTTGAGAGAGAACCACCTACCCTTGTGTTGAGGTCAAGATCTTCCACTCCAACCATATGGATCTTGATTTCTAGCCTCCCCAAGTTGCTTTCCACCAATCCCATCTCTTCTACCAAGCCATATTTGTGAGAGAGTGATTGTGTGTTGAGGAGTCTATCATCTTGAAGAACAAGAGCAAGGAGTTCATCGACATTACCGAGCCTATTACCCTTTGGAGGGTGGTGCCTCCTATATTAGTTAGGTGTTGCTTGGGAGCCTCTTACTTCATGTTGTGGAGTGAACCAAGAAGTTTTTAAGGGCAAGGAGATCGCCTACTTCATGAAGATCTACACATAGTGAGGCTAGTCCTTCGTGGACAGAAGCCGTTATGGAATAGTCAAGGTTGCTACTTCGTGGACCCTTATGGGTGGAGCCCTCCATGGACTCTCACGACCATTACCCTCTGTGGGTTGAAGACTCCATAAATGAGGACGTACTATAGCACCACCTATCAGAACCACGGGAAAAATCCTTGTGTCTCCAATTGCGTTTGATCTCCACATCTCATATCTTTACTTCATGTGCATTGTCTTTACTTTCCGCTGCTATATTTGTTGACATGCATGTGTAGGGTATACAGACTTGTTAGCCTTGCTAAATCTATTGAAATTTGCCAACCAATTAACTTGGGAAAAGTTTAGGTTTTAATCTTCTGCTAGTAGTCTATTCACCCACCCTCTAGACACTCTTCTAGTGATCCCTCAATTGGTATCAGAGCATTGGTCTCCATTGCATTGGTTTAATCACCGAGGAGGAAGATGGGTGTGTCTAGTATGGGGAGTTTGAGTTGTAGAGTGCCTATTCTTGATGGAGAGTATTATAGCCAATGGAAAACTTTGATGCTTGAGATGTTTAATCAATCTCAGTTGAGCAAATATGTTATGCGCCCCTATGAGCCTCCTATTGATGAATTGCATCCCACACACGAAAAGGAAATTAACATTCTTGGTAACCTAAGAACTTCGATCTTATTGTTAGAGGTTTACCAAGATTCGTGCTTTCTCAATTGAAGAACTTTTCATGTGCCTATACCATATGGACTGATTTGGAGAAATGATATCCAAATCTTTCTTTAGGAAATCTTGATGAGATTCTTCATAAAACTGTTGCTTTTCATAAAATGAAGCCTAGTGACCCAAACATTGATAAATGCCTATTTGAGCTCCATGATCTTATGCGTGCTAAAGAAGATGTCACCACTATCAACAACATTATCTTTGAAGCCATTCGCATTCATAAACTTGAACATTGTCATGATCATAATTCTAACGAATCTCTTGTTCTTTATGACAAGGATTTCCCACTTGATGATGACAATGTGGAACATGACTACCTTGGAGAAGATGAGTTGTTCGACATCGAGTATGAGAAGATCATGAAGAATCTAAGTCTCATGGCAAACTTCAAGGATTATATGTCCGAAGGAAAAGAGTGGATTCTCGACAGTGGATGTACGGATCATATGACTAGTGATAAAGACATGTTCCAAGAGATCACGCCTAATCAAGGTCCTCAAAGGTACGTGACCTTTGGAGATAACTCTAAGGGTAAGGTACCTGGCCTTGGTAAGGTGGCCATATCCCATGATAGCTCTATTCAAAATGTTATGCTTGTTGAATCCCTTGGCTACAATCTTCTTTCCGTATCTAGACTTGTCGACTTCGGCTTCAATGTGTTATTCACGAAAGTAGATTGCCAAGTGTTTCTTCAAGATAATCATAAAATGTTCTTTACAGGTTTCCGTAGAGGTGATCTATACATTGTTGATTGCACTAAGAGATCCAAGCCTCACACTTGTTTAATTGCTAAATCCTCTAAAGGTTGGCTATGGCATAGAAGACTTGGACATGTAGGCATGCGCAATCTAGATAAGCTAATCAAAGGTGATCATATACTTGGTGGTAAAGATGTTATCTTTGACAAAGATAGACTTTGTAGTGCTTGTCAAGCTGGAAAGCAAGTAGGTGGAAGTCATCCCGTTAAGAATATCATGACTACTAGGAGACCACTCGAGTTACTTCACATGGATCTTTTCGGTCCCAATGCTGACAAGAGTCTCGGTAGAAATTCCTATGGTCTAGTTATAGTTGATGATTTTTCCAGATTTACGTGGGTATTTTTCCTTGATGATA
This sequence comes from Hordeum marinum, assembly GCA_022496015.1. Lineage (NCBI taxonomy): Eukaryota > Viridiplantae > Streptophyta > Magnoliopsida > Poales > Poaceae > Hordeum > Hordeum marinum. The sequence continues at coordinate 117,872,550 of CM039672.1, forward strand.
AGTCACAGGTCCAAAAGATCGTCAAGAACTTCATTCGCAAAGCGCAAAATCAGTTTGAAGTGAAGATCAAGAAAGTTTGAAGCGATAACGGATCGGAGTTCAAGAACACCCATGTGGATACCTTTCTTGACGAAGAAGGTGTCTCACATGAGTTCTCGGCTACGTACATGCCTCAACAAAATGGAGTTGTTGAGAGAAAGAACCGAAAGCTTATTATGGCCAGAACGATGCTTGACGGATACAAGACGCCAAGACAATTTTGGGCAGAAGCCGTGGAAACAGCATGTCATGCCACAAACCGACTTTACTTGCACAAGCTTCTCGATAAAACGACATACGAGCTACTCACCAATAACAAACCCCAAGTTGGATACTTTTGGGTATTCGCCTCCAAGAGCTATATTCTTGACAAGCATCGTCGTCCTAAATTTTCTCCTAAATCTCATGAAGGATTCCTACTTGGTTATGGATCAAACTATCACACTTACCGTGTCTACAACAACTTCACTCGAAAAGTTGAACAGACGGTAGATGTGAAGTTTGATGAGTCTAATGGTTCGCAAGTCGAACAATTGCCAAATGATGTAGGTGATAAGGACCCTTTGGAAGCTATCCTAGATTTACCCATCGGCAAGATTCGTCCCATGGAGGTGAAGGAAAGTACTTCATCAACTCAAGTGGAAGCCCCTACTTCACGACAAGGTGAACCACAACATGACATGGAGGCATCCACAAGCGGTACACAAAAAGATGAAGAGGAGGAGGAAGTACATCATTAAGATCCACCACAACCTCCTTCACCACCACCTCAAGGAGATGATCACGTTGACAACAACGAAGATGAAGGAAATGATGATGAAGAAGAAGCTCCACCATCCAACAATCGGAAGCTGACCCGAGTTCGAGCATAAGTGACCAAGAACCATCCCCTAAACCAAAACTTTGGAGATATCCAAACCGGGAGAATCACTCGCTCTAAAACTCGTCTAGCTAACTTTTGTGAGCATTATTAATTCATATCTAGCATTGAGCCTTTGAAGGTAGAACAAGCTCTTGAAGATGCGGATTGGGTGAACGCTATGCATGCAGAGCTTCACAACTTTGAGAGGAACAAAGTGTGGACACTCGTGGAGAAGCTCGAAGATGAGCACAACATCATCGGAACCAAATGGGTGTTTGGGAACAAGCAAGATGAAGACGGTCAAGTCATACGCAACAAGGCACGTCTCGTGGCCCAAGGATATACTCAAGTCAAAGGTATGGACTACAGTGAGACTTATGCCCCCGTTTCTAGACTAGAATCTATTCGAATTATTCTCGCTTATGATAATCACCATGATATCACGCTTTATCAAATGGACATTAGAAGAGCGTTTTTAAATGGTGAAATTGAAGAAGAGGTTTATGTTAAGCAACCACCTGGTTTTGTGAATCCTAAGAAACCTAATCATGTTTACAAGCTTCGTAAAGCCCTTTATGGTCTTAAGCAAGCCCCTCGTGCTTGGTACAAATGCTTAACAAAGTTTCTCATTGAAAAAGGTTTTGAAATTGGTAAAATTGATGCAAACTTGTTCACTAAGAGAGTTAGTGGAGAATTATTTGTGTGTCAAATCTATGTGGATGATATTATCTTTGGTTCCACTAACCCTCAATTTAGTGAAAGATTTGTAAGGTTGATGTCTGAGAAGTATGAGATGTCCATGATGTGTGAGCTGAAATTCTTTCTTGGATTGCAAATCAAGCAATCAAGAGAAGGAACCTTCATCTCTCAAACTAAGTATACCAAGTACTTGATCAAGAAATTCAACATGCAAGAGTGCAAAGGTATGAAAACTCCCATGCCAACTAGTGGACATGTTGATCTAACCAAGGAAGATGAACCGGTTGATCAAAAAGTTTATCGATCCATGATTGGTTCATTGCTATATCTATGTGCATCTCGTCCCGACATTATGCTTAGTGTTTGCATGTGTGTTAGATATCAAGCTGCACCTAAGGAGTGCCATCTTTTGGCCGTAAAACGTATTGTGAGATACTTGATACAAACACCAAACTTTGGCATTTGGCATCCCAAGGGATCTTCTTTTAACCTTGTTGGCTACTCCGATTCAGACTATGTCGGTGACAAGGTTGATAGAAAATCCACCTCGGGTACTTGTCAATTTTTAGGTAGATCTCTTGTGTCTTGGTCATCCAAGAAACAAAACTCAGTATCTCTATCTACTGCGAAGCTGAGTATATTGCTACCGGATCTTGTTGTGCGCAGTTACTATGGATGACACAAACGCTTAAGGATTATGAAATCCATGTTAAAAATGTTCCATTACTTTGTGACAATGAAAGTGCTATTAAGATTGGTCATAATTCTGTGCAACATTCTCGAACTAAGCATATTCAAGTTTGACATCATTTCATTCACGATCATGTTGCCAAAGGAGATATTAATCTTAAGCATGTTCACACTAACAAGCAATTAGACGATATCTTTACTAAGCCACTTGATGAGAAAACTTTTTGTCACTTGAGGAGTGAGTTGAACATCATTGATGCTTCAAACTTGAGCTAGACTTACTCGGATGCTTGCAAGGGCATGAGCTTTCTTGATACTTCCATGGTATTGCTAACATGATATCTTATGCCGTGGAATCCTATCCTCCCTTGTATTGCATCTAACCGTTTGTAGGTACTTGGAAGAACTTCATTCCACGATATTGCAACCAACTCCGATTATAAGAAATCTTGTCTTGACCAAGAATCCACAACCCCTCTTGACGATGGAAGGAAGAAGACAACAAAAACATATCCTTCACATTTACTTGATCTTTATTACAAAATCTCAATTGGTATTATGTCAAATGGATATACCCATTATTCTTCCTTGCATGACTAACCCTTGTAGGTAACAAGTGTACTAGAACGAGAAGGATTGCTCCCAACCCTAGATGTTCTTCATCAACCTCGAGCATCCTCGACAAGTTCACCTATGAGCAATGTCGTCAACATCACTCAAAGGTATGCTCTCATATACTTGAAAAGGCTTTACTCCAAGTCATGAGCTAAAGCAACTCAAGTGATATGAAGACATTAAAATGCTTAATCGAAAAATGGTAACCCCATTTTGAGCTTAACGTAGAGTATGACCTATGATCAAGTATTCTTGCTTGGCTCCTAAGTAAATATACTCTAATATAGGTGACCTCATCACCGCCCATCATCTAGTTAAGATTCTCGTGTGGTTTGTTCTCTATTTGCATGATCTCTCATAACCACTCAAATCTTCTCTACGATGATGCTATTTTCTCTTTCCTTTGAAAATATTTTCCTTTAATCCTTTGAAAAACAAAATCTTGGTCCCTTATTTTTTTTTTTCTGATTTAGCCTCGGAGTCGTCGACACAGATATCTCGGTTCTACCAAAATTGCAGACAAGCTGCATTACAAAATCTCCGTACCACTGATCTATGTATCTCGGAGTCACCGATTTGTTTTTCTTATCTCATCTGTCCTTCTTCTGTTACTTCGATGATCCCTTCATAAAAATAAGAAAAAACTTAGGGGGAGAATAACAAGCAACACTTAGGGGGATAAATTCTTTATTCAAGGATCCCTAGCTCCAAGGAGGCGAAGACTAATATTTGCCACAACGAGAGAATTTACATTCAATGATTCCCTCGGTTCTTTTCTATGAACCTTACTTCCAATGATCCTTGTTCTCAAGGATACCTTCCTTGTCAATGATACCTGTACCTACTCCTAACTTCGACCATTTTGGAAATTAATGCCAAAGGGTGAGAAGAACAAAGCTTCATGCTAAAGGGAGAGTTACATGCTTATGTAAAAGGGGGAGATATGATTTAGGGGGAGAGAAGAATATCGAGAAGTTTATACTTATATAAACAAGGGGAGAGTTACAAGCTTATTTTATTTGACTATTCACTTTATACTTTCCTCACCCTATCCAATCCCAATATCTACATGTTGAGATTCAGGGGGAGAGGATGAACTACCACTTTCATATCTAAGGGGAGAAAAGCTCTAAAAGATTAATGCTAAAGGGGGAGACATATTAATCTTAAGGATTATCATATTTTATATGTTCTCCATATCTTGGTATCCTTTGAGTTCTATTGCTTTTGATTAGTACAATACTCTTGTATTTCCTAACATTGTTTTCTCAAGTGTGTATCTACTACTAGAATGCTCAAGAACTCAAGGTAAGTATATGCATCTTATATTTGATCAAGATGATCTCTTGATTCTTGCACATACTGTTTGCAAGAGTGAAGTCTTGAATGAGGATACATATCATTCATATATTTTGATGCATATAGCCAATATACACATGACTCCTTATATCCCTTCATCCATATGTGTGTCCATGCATTCCAAAGCAACCATCCTTTAAAGGACTGCACACATTGGGGGGGGGCAAATCTAAGTCATGTGTCTCTCAAAGTCTTCATTATATTCACGCATATATTTATTTGAAGCTTTGATTGTATGTTGTCATTAATTACCAAAAAGGGGGAGATTGAAAGCACAACATGCTCCCTTGGTGGTTTTGATAATTCATGACAACATACATTGTCTCTTGGACTAATACTTTTGTCTAGTGCATTTCAGATAATAGTCCATGGAAAGTTGGGTTGGCAAAGAGATGGTGGAACACCCCAAGATGCAAGGAAATGGATTGGAAAAGCTTGAAGAAAGAGGACTATACATTTTATATTTGTGATAAATCACATTGAGTCCATAGGAAAGCCAATACTCTTAAAAGGGGTAAAGTTTTGTTGGTGAACAAAATGCTCATACGTGCACAAGTGATAGTCACCAAAGACACCCACAAACTCTCCCACCAAAGTCTATCCTAAGCCAAACACTCAAAATCGGTGCAACCAACATTTCCATCCTGATGCCACCGATTCCAAATCCTAGACAGACTCAGCCAAACCCTAACCTTTCGGTACAGCCGACACTGCTTTCGGTGCCACCGAGTTGGGCTGCCAACTTTCTGATACGCAAGTTCACAGTTTTGGTACCTTCGAGATTGTTGAATTGGCGTCACCGAGAATGGGCATTCTGACAGTTGGTCACCTTATCGGTGCAACCGAGATTCCTATATTGGTCCCTCCGAGATCAAAAGTTTCCACCTTTTGGTCACTTTGGTACCACCGAGATTAACACATCGGTGTCACCGAGTTGGTCATTTTGTGTGTAACGGTTGGATTTTTGGGGATGCATATATATACCCTTCACCACCACCTACTCGAAAGAGAAGCACTCAGAACCATTCCATACCTATCGTGTCAGTTTTTTGAGAGAGAACCACCACCCTTGTGTTGAGGTCAAGATCTTCCACTCCAACCATATGGATCTTGATTTCTAGCCTCCCCAAGTTGGTTTCCACCAATCCCATCTCTTCTACCAAGCCATATCTATGAGAGAGTGATTGTGTGTTGAGGAGTCTATCATCTTGAAGCACAAGAGCAAGGAGTTCGTCGACATTACCAAGCCTATTACCTTTTGGAGGGTGGTGCCTCCTAGATTGGTTAGGTGTCGCTTGGGAGCCTCCTACTTTGTGTTGTGGAGTGAACCAAGAATTTTGTAAGGGCAAGGAGATCGCGTACTTCATGAAGATCTACCCATAGTGAGGCTAGTTCTTCATGGACGGAAGCCGTTATGGAATAGTCAAGGTTGCTACTTCGTGGACCCTTATGGGTGGAGCCCTCCGTGGACTCTCGCGACTGTTACCCTCCGTGGTTTGAAGACTCCATAAATGTGGACGTACGATAGCACCACCTATCGGAACCACGGGAAAAATCCTTGCGTCTCTAATTGCGTTTGATCTCCACATCTCATCTCTTTACTTCATGTGCATTGTCTTTACTTTCCACTGCTATATTTGTTGACATGCATGTGTAGGGTATACAGACTTGCTAGCCTTGCTAAATATGTTAAAATATGCCAACCAATTAACTTGGGAAAAGGTTAGGTTTTAATCTTCTGCTAGTAGTCTATTCACCCCCCCCCCCTCTAGACACTCTTCTAGTGATCCCTCATTTACCCCTTTGATACCTACCACCATATTATATTCCACCTATATGCTATGTCCAATGGTTCACACTCATGTATTTTGTGAAGAATAAAACGTTGATGCATATTGAAAAAGTACGATCCAATTGCCTGACTTGGACACTATGGTGTTTAACATTTGTATCTATGTGGTGAAGACGAAGTCATGCCTTGCTAATAATAAGATGAATAGGGGTAAAGCATTCTTTTAGGATCGTATACTTGGAAAAATTAATGATTTTGTTTCTTATACTTATAAATATTACTATGTTGTAGTTTGTTAATTCATCATTTCTCAGTGAGCATACATACCAAAGATTACATAATGGGTAGCATGTCAAATTAAAAAGTCTGTTTTTATCATTTACATACTCGAGGATGAGCAGGAATTAAGCTTGGGGATGCTGATACGTCTCCAACGTATCTATAATTTTTGATTTTTCCATGATGATATATTATCATTGTAGGATACTTTTTGGGTATTTCTTTACCAATTTATAATATATTTGAGCACTAACATATTGACCCAGTGCCTAGTGCTAGTTCCTGTTCTCTACGTGTTTTTGCCTTTTCAGAGTTACAATACCAAGCAGAGTCTAATTGACACGAAACTTTTTGGTGATTTTTTTTGGACCAATACAAGACTAGAAGCTTCGGAGGAGGGCCAGGAGATGCACTAGGGTCCCACCGCATATCCAGCCGCACCCCTAGGGGGCATGGCCAGATATGTGGTGGCCCCTTGGAGCGTCCCCCGACATCGTTCTCTGGCCTATAAATTCACATCTACCCTAAAACATCAGAAGCACTCCCGAAACACTTTTTCCGCCGCCGCAAGTCTCTATTCCGACGGGAGGCCATCTACACCTCCGTTCTGGCACCCTGACGGAGGAGAGATCGATCACGGAGGGCCTCTTCATCAACCTTGTTTCCCTCACCATGAGGTGTGAGTAGTTCACCGCAGACCTACGGGTCCGTAGATAGTACCTAGATGACAATCTCTCTCTCTTGATCTTCAATACAATGTCCATCGCATCTTTGCCTTGATCTATCTGATGTAATCCTTTTGTATGGTGTGTTTGTTGGGATTCGATGAATTGTGAGTTTATATTCAGATTATTCATGAAAAGTATTTGAGTCAAACCTCATTACTATGATTCTTATTTGCATGATCATCGTAGCTTCGTAATGCTCTCCAATCTATTGAGATAGTTTGGCCAACTAGATTGATATTTCTTCGATGGGAGTGGTGCATTGTAGTAGGTTCAACCTGACGAGTTTCTATATCCCAGTGACAGAAGGGGACAAGCTGCGTCTTTGTGTTGTTGCTACTATGGATAAAATGATGGGGTTTATTCATATTAGTTGAGTTACTTTGTCTACATCATGTCATCGTTCTCCAAGCATTACTCCATTTGTCATGAACTTAATACGTAGAGAGGCAAACATAGAAGCGCTCTTGAAGTGGAGTAATAGTAGTAGGTGCGGGCAAGAGTCGTCCTATTTGCTTATGGACGTGATGCCTATATACACATGATAATTGTCGTGAACATCGCATAATTATTCGCTTTTCTATCAATTGTCCAACAGTAATTTGTTTACCCACCGTATGCTTTGCTTGTGAGAGATGCCACTAGAAAACTCTACGCCCCCGGGTCTATTCACTTATAAATGCACAAACACTATCATTACCTTGCTGTTATTTATTACCTTTTATTTCATTTTGCACTTTACTATTATCTACAATTGTCTACACAACTCACTTGCTTGCAAATAAAGAGATCAAGGGGATTGACAACCCTCTTGACGATGTTGGGTGCAAGGTGTTTGTTCTTTTGTGTGAAGCCACTGAAGATGGTTGAGGATTGGTATTCCTATTGGTTCGATAAATCTTGGTTTCACAACCGAGGGAAATACTTACCCACTTTGTGTTGTGATTACCCGTTCCTCTTCACGGAAAACCCAACGCAGATCACGAGTATCACATACCAACATGCTCACACAATAAGATGGAAAATGAAATATGGCAAACATGCAGAACCACTCAAGTATCTACCAAGCACTTTCGCAATTACGGAGTCATCTGTAATTCAGTATATTGACTTGGGAGTCAGGTAAGAATACTTGAACATAGGCCATACTCATCGTTTAAGCACAAGTGGGGTAACAATTTTTACATAAAGCATTTAATGTGTTCACATCTTTATGACATGATTTAACTCAAGTCTTAGAGTAAAGCTTCCCCTTGATGTGACATCCCCCTAAGAGAGATAAACTAACCTTGGGTTTTTTCGTAGAAGACTTCATGAGGGTGATGTAGTGGTGGGTGCTCATAGTTGATGAAGATCGTCTTGAGTTGGGAGCAATCCTCGTTGTTTCTTACTCTTCTCACCTAGATGGGTTAGTCCCACACAAGAGACAAATACAAGGATATCTATGGACATGGAGTGCAATGCATACATGATGATGTCCATGGATTCGTTAATTACCTTGTCCCTTGCTTACCTTTGAGGGAATGTATGACTCCTTAAACTATTGCATAAGGTTGATGTTGATTGCAAATAGTCCTTGCCAAAAATGAATGCGAGTAAACTTTGTTAGCGGAGTCACCCCTCAAGAACTTCCATATTTCTTGTTTTTGGACCAACATCAACTTGATGGGGATCCTTGGAGTTGAAGTAGCACTTATAGAAATTGAGTTTGTAGTAGCCTTGGGAACCCACTGGACCATAGCTTGAGATTCATCTTCATCTGAGTCAATCTCCTCTTGAAGCTTGTCCTTTCCCTTGAGCTTGTGGTCTTGTGGTGGAAGGTCATCTTGAGCTTTTGTTTCCTTGGGAAAAGGAAGTTCATACTTCTCTTTTTGGGGAGCAAACTTTGGCTTGGGGTATTGACCTTCTTCTCATTCAACTCCATTGGTATTGAAGTAGTCAATGCGTTGATTATTCCGGTATCCTCCGTGCTTGCGTACAATTTCCTCAAATTGCTTACATCCGGCAAGACTTTTCTATACACCCTTTTGTATAATCCCTTTCAATAGATCATTTTCTTGCTCAAGTGTAACTTGACTAAGAGAATCATTAGTGGAATCAGTAGAACTACTAAAAGTAATATCATTGGATTTTATCATTTTTTATTGCTACTAGTTAACAAACCTTTCTTGCCTTTGTTACTAGTTTGTTTAGCCTTAATTTGTGAAATGAATGTAGACAACTGTAGTCGTTCGGATGAAAAAATTGCACGTTGGTACCACGTTTGGGACAGTGATGGTGAATTGGTACGAAGATTAGTAATTTTTACATGTCAGTACCAAGTTTCGGGTTGTGCGTTGTAAATCGAGCTGAACCACATATAAACGTGTATTGACGGTGTACCTGACGGGCGGGGCACGACCGTCAGGTGCTGACGTGGCATATTTTTTGCAGAAAAATCCCTTGTTTTATACGTAATCAAAAAATGCCAATTATTTTTACGGAAAAAAGTTTCATTGAGAGAAATTTTTTTATTCACGAATTTCGAGTATTAGAACGGACTAGTTTATAATTTTCCGTCGATGTGGAGAAAGAATCAAAATTAACAAAAGGAGCAGCTGGGGGGCGAACCCAGGACCTCCAGAACAGGGGCTATGAGACAAAGCCACCACACCACGACGATTGTTGCATTTAGGTGGGGCTGAACCTTTAATATACTAGATATCATAAGCTGGGCCGGCTAGATGAGCCCAACAACATTGCGCGCGATGAGTTACTCATTTTTTAATTATGATATTAATCCATAATTTTTTGCTATCCACAATTAATGTCTATACATATTATATTACTCAAATACGCAACTATTAAAAAACTATATGTCCAACGCACATTTCCTCTTTTGAGTTATGCATATATTCATAGTATTCTTTTAAACACACAGTTACTTAACGTTGACAACATGTGTTAAACTGTTCGACTTTTATTTAAAATAGTTGAAGTGTTTATTGAAATGCAAAATTATTTTACACAACAATATGTAAAATGCTCATCATATCGTAAGAAAATTATGTACTATTGCAGATATCATTCTGTAATCAACTATTTAAAAAATTAATTTACCAAAAAATCATTATATTAAAAATTAATTCACCAAAAATTAATTCAACAAAAAATGTTTAACATGTATTAAAAACAATTTTCTTTTAAAATATGTTCATCACATATTACACAAAAGTTCATTATATTTAAAAAGTGTTCACCGTTTGTAAAGAAAAGGTCATCGTGCATTGAAAAATGTTCACTATAGGTAGATACAAATGCTAGGAATACATTAGATAATGTTCACCCGTATTTAAAAATATGGTCATTATATACTGAAGCCTACCTTAAAAAATGTTCAATAAATATGTTAAAAAGAAGAAGAAATGCAGGCTTCGCTGGCCCTGCATGCGCGTTAGTAAAACACGAAACGGAAAAGAAAATGCAAGCCTCCTGGCCTAACCATCGTCCCAACGTTTGTGTTCTACTATAAAAGCCAATCGCACGCAGGGGTTGTTTGATACTATACCTAGCAATGTCATACTTTGTCACACAATGTTGTCACACTTGCCTAAGGTTAGTTTTTCAAAATAAGAGCCACAAGTTGGCAAGCCTAAGGAAATCTTGCCATACTTTTTGTGTGTATGTGATGTGAGACCCTAGTATGGCTTACCAAAGGTGTGGCTTGAACCAAACACCCATCTAAATTGGTTAAACTTGCCTAACCTTAGGTATGACAATATTTGGCAAACTTAGTCACAAACCAAACATGCCCGTAGTTTGACATTTCCGTCATTGTGGCTTGGTGGCTAGGTCGCAATTCGCCCATGCTGGAGGTCGCGGGTTCGATTCCGGGCGGCTCCTGATTCTCGTTTATTTTATTTATTTCTCAAGTCCAACGAAAAATTACAAAGGAGTCAGTTTTGATATTGGAAATTCGTGAATAGAAAATCTCTCAGTGAAGTTTTTTTTCCTATAAAAATAATGGGCATTTATGTGATTACGTAAAAAACAAGGGGTTTTTCTAAAAAAATATGCCACGTCAGCACCTAACGGTCAGGCCCCACCTGTCAGGTACATCGTCAATACACATTTTAGCTCGATTTGCAACGTACAATCCAAAACTTGGTATTGAAATGTAAAAATTATTAATCTTGGTACCAATTACCTAATACGTCATCAATTTCTTCGACAAATACCCTCCTATATTTGTACAACAATTAGGGTACAAACTTTCACCAGAAAATTTGTCGGACGAATACGCTCGTATATCTTCAGTTTCTGGCAGAAATTGAAAGTATGCCGTAAATATATTCTAGCGGCATTGTTTATCCTTTTGACCAAGAAATGGATCCCATTACTCCGCGATAAACGCGCACGCTATATAAAACCCAACCTCATGCCCGGGGTACTCCCAGCAATTCGACCCTGGAGCCTCGTGTTAGTCTAATCCACCTCCCCACTAATCCACCAGCTGTTTACACCGGGTCAGCTAACCGCTCTCTCTATAGATCAACGTCACTCCCCATCTTGTTCGTCCTGGTCACCCCCACTTTCCCTTCGCTGGTCAAAGGCAGAGCCACCCACGTCACAGTACAAGCCCAGCCAAGCCAAGCCAAGCTAGAGAGGAGGACCAGGAGTAGGTGGATGCAAGTGTGAGCCCGCCGTGTCCGCCCCATTCACACCCTACCCGCATGGAACATCCGGCGCCGGCGCCGGAGCCGATGCTGCTCGACGAGCAGCCCCCCACCGCAGTCGCCTGCGAGAAGGTAACCGGATCTGTGCTGGGATGGCGTTGGCCGTGTGTTTCTTGTCGTGGTGTTCCGTTGAGCTCATGTTTGGTTGTTGGCGCTCTTGCTGAGCAGAAGCAGCAGGATGGCGAGGCGCCGTATGCGGAGGGGAACGACGCCATGACCGGTCACATCATCTCCACCACCATCGGCGGCAAGAACGGCGAGCCCAAGCAGGTGAGCTCAGCGTCTCTTATGTTCCCCTTGTGTCTCTTGGCCTGAGTTTGCACGGCCACTTCTTGCCTTGGTGAGATGTATGTGTTCTGCTGCAGCTATTCTCTTTAGCTATGTAGAGTGCTTTGGTGATTACAAGTCATTGAAAGTTGTGTGGATCTTTGGTTAGGGTTTTCTTCCTTTATGAAGGACGAAAAGAATGTTAGATAACGGCTGAATTTATCAAGGACGATGGAGCTTGTCAGCCTATTTTTGTAATGCCCATTTGTTTGATCCTCATGTAACTATGGCTTGCTCAAGAGATCTGTTCCAAATATGCCTGTGTGGTGTTCAATTCTGTGGGGTTTCGGGACAAATTTGGACGGCTTCAGTTAGATTTTGGCCAACACTAGTGCCTCAAATCTGTTACTATGAGCAACAGCTGATGCCTCTTTGGCGCCCAGTTGGTAATGTCCTGCTTTGTTTTTCAGACGATTAGCTACATGGCAGAGCGAGTTGTGGGCACTGGTTCTTTCGGCATCGTCTTTCAGGTGATTGCTCTAGCCATTGCTTGTTTCCCTGTTTGCGTTGTTGACTACCAGCCTGATGTTTAGGGAAATGGTTGCATGTGTAGGCTAAATGCTTGGAGACTGGGGAGACGGTGGCCATTAAGAAGGTACTGCAGGACCGACGGTACAAGAACCGTGAGCTGCAGCTTATGCGTTCCATGAACCATTCCAATGTTGTCTCCCTCAAGCACTGCTTCTTCTCAACCACAAGTAGAGATGAGCTGTTTCTGAACCTTGTCATGGAGTATGTCCCGGAGACGCTCTACCGCGTGCTTAAGCACTACAGTAATGCCAAACAGGGGATGCCACTTATCTATGTCAAGCTTTACACCTATCAGGTTTGTGAATTGCCAATGAATAAATGTGAATTGTGTGCCTGTCATTGTGCAACTATTCTAAGTCAATTTTGCATTGGTGGCAGCTATTCAGGGGGCTGGCGTACATTCATACTGTTCCAGGAGTCTGTCACAGGGATGTGAAGCCCCAAAATGTTTTGGTATGTATCCGTGAACACTGGCTGTGTGCATCACTTGATGCAGAGGACGGGGTCTTCCCCTGCATCAGATTTGCTCGGTTATCATGTATGGCTTTTCATGCTTGATTCTGAATTTTATGCAGGTTGATCCTTTAACACATCAAGTTAAGGTCTGCGACTTCGGAAGCGCAAAAGTTCTGGTATGTTGGCTCTTTCCCCAAGAGTTCAGTACTTTAGTCATACGTACACACTGCTTAGATCCATTTGTCCTGTCGTGTAGACTACTCATTCTATTCAGTATTGAACCAGAATTGGCATCATGGTCTGCTATTTTCATTTATTCTTACTGTTTTAGGTTTATAGCTGGCCAGGTGTTAAGATTAAAATTAAGTCACTTTTATGCACCTTACAGTTTGACTTCTTCAGATAGCTTTGGTTATTAACTATTATCTCTGTATTGCTCTTAGTCCCTACTGGAATGCTGAACTCTTGCTTTACCGAATGCAAAGTTTCTGATCTTCACTTCATTTGATTACACTGGGTGTCTGACACTGAATTTAAACTTCTGTTCCTTTGCTACAATATCAACCTGCATAGTACTTTGATGTTACTTACCTTCTAATCTGATATCATTTTTCTTGTGCTGTTCTATCAGGTGGCGGGTGAGCCCAATATATCATACATATGCTCACGCTACTACCGTGCTCCGGAGCTTATATTTGGTGCGACTGAATATACATCATCGATAGATATATGGTCAGCTGGTTGTGTTCTTGCAGAACTGCTCCTTGGTCAGGTTAGTTCCCTCGTTTCATTCACATATTTTGCAAACTCCTAGGTTCCAACTAAGATGTCAATACTGTAGTTTCTGATCTTCCATTTCTTGTTGCTAGCCATTATTTCCAGGAGAGAGTGCAGTCGATCAACTCGTAGAGATAATCAAGGTCTGCAAACATTCCATATATCTCTCTTTCGCTTATACTATTAAATGTTGTTGACCTTTTGTGATGTTCTTGTAGGTTCTTGGAACACCAACTCGGGAGGAAATACGTTGCATGAACCCGAATTATACGGAGTTTAGGTTTCCGCAGATAAAAGCTCATCCTTGGCACAAGGTAGACTTGCAATCTCATTCTAATGTCCAATCATATATCACATTCGCTGTTATTAATATATGTCGCTCACTGTTATTAATACAGTCCAGACTTATATAAGATCTGCTGTAATATACTTTAAGGTAATGTGATGTGATGCCTACGTGTACTGATTGCTCTTTGCTGTGATCAGGTTTTCCACAAGAAAATGCCTCCTGAAGCCATAGATCTTGCTTCACGTCTTCTTCAATATTCACCAAGCCTCCGCTGCACTGCTGTAAGTTCTTTTTTTCACGTTGCTTGCTCTTCTAGATGTTTGTCGCTGCAAGTAGGAGAGGAAGCTGTGGAACAGATGAATGTAAATGTGAATATGAATGGTCTTTTAGAGACAATCAGATATACAATTCTCCTTATTGCTTATTGGTTACTTATTTACGCATATGTGTGTAGTGTGCGTTTGTCAAACTAGATTGATCAGTACTAGTCTTCTATGACATCATAATCATAGTTATGAGGATCACTAATCCAGTATCATAGGTCGATGCTTGGCAGACGACTGAGTCGACATTTAGTCGTCATGTAACATTTTTTGCTATAGCATGATGGCGATACTTATGCATTTGAATATCTGCATGTAGCTTGACGCATGCGCGCATCCTTTCTTTGATGAGCTACGGGAGCCTAACGCGCGCCTGCCAAACGGACGTCCGTTCCCACCTCTGTTCAACTTCAAGCATGAAGTAAGGGCATCAGAGAAAAACATTGGCCGCTCATTAACAGAAATGAACATGTATGCAACCTGTTTATGCTGTTGTGCTTATGGGATCTGCATTTTGTCTGCAGCTGGCCAATGCTTCACCAGACCTCATCAACAGGCTTGTACCTGAACATGTTCGCCGACAAGCTGGTCTCGCTTTCTTGCATGCAGGGAGCTAAATATGGGCACCGGTGCCCTCAACCTTGCACCTTACTGTCTTGCCATGGGCAGAAGGGTGGTAGTTTAAGATGGAGGCAGATCAGATGATCCCTGGAGCGATATATGCCAGATTCCATCATCAGAAATACCGGTAGAGCACAGGAATAACAACTGTGTAGATCATCTGCCAGGGAAGGAGTCTTGCTTAGAGTATTCAGTAGTGAAATGGTAACATCATTCGGATTGGTGGGTACGGTTGAGGAGATGGAAGCAGCATAGACTTAGGCCATGGACCCGAGTTTTTTCTGTTTTTGCCCTATTGTAAGAGTTAATAGCTTCTTAATGCATTGTACTAGTTCGTAAGTTGTCAACTGTCTCGTTCTCCATTCCTAATGTAAATTGTTGCAGTAAACTTCGCTGTTCAATAAGTTCTGACATGGCAGAGCTTCCACGCCAACTTCTTTTTTAGCCTCAGTTACATGGAGATACATGTCATAGACCAGAACAAGCACACAACACACACTTGCTACGCGTCTATGAAGATCTACAACCTATACACACACGACATGTCTTGAGAAACTTTTGAAGTCATCTGACTTCATGAACGACGGATATGTCATCATCCTATGTCTTGCAGAGTGTCAATGAAGATCTACAACCTATACACATGACATGTCTTGAGAAATTTTTGAAGCCATCTGACTGAAAATACCCTGGGTGAGACATCTATGTTGATCCGGGCGGGTTGGATGGCCACTGCCACAAACCAACCATCAAGCCATGGGCTCGGCATGGCCACTTCATGTCATGTAGTCTACTTGTTTATTTTACGTTGGATAGTTGCAACCCGGCCGTGGGATGGCACGACCAAACAGGTCAGCTAAACTAGCTGGCTTACGTGTAGTCCATGCCTCCGCAAGGCTTTGTTTGGTACCCAATAGAGGAATTTCAATAGCAAATTGGATCCTCTCTTCCTTCCCGGGAGGGGGGGGGGGGGGGGGGGGGGGGGGAGAGGCGGACGAGCGTTGTCGCGCGAGCAAAATGGCATGGGGTATATTTTCATGAGTGTGAAGGTGTGGACCTCTACCTAGGGAAAGAGAGGAATTCTGGTTGGCATGGCTCGTAGATTTGGTTGTCCAAATGTCACTTTTGATTTCCCTCGCAAGAGTTCGCGCATGGGTTTCGAGACCTGGAAAGTAGAAGGGATTCTGGGGGGAACCCAGGTAACCAAATGAGGCCTAAGTGTCGGTGTGGGGTGGTTAGTACCTGTTGTTACAACCATGATTCCTGCATCATAGTGAATAAATAGAGAATAGAAGTTGTGCGACATTATCCAGCACAAAAGATATTGTGTGCTTCTGTCCCCTCGCTAGAAATTCCTTCTCTCCAAGCTCCAATGATCGCCATAGGCACGCAACCAAATCTGGAGGTTGGCTAACCATTGGTATCAGGGCTCTGTTTTTGTGGACCCTTGAGATGACTAACTCTTCGGACCGCCCAAGGAAGAAGGTGGACACCCTATGCTCGAAGATCATTGTCGGGGATGAGGACAATGACATCGTGCTCATGATGAAGTGCGTCATGTGTGACACCTGTGGTTCGTGGTCGATGCTAACTCAGACAACTAAGCTGGATGGACCCTCCTGAAGTCATGATGGTGTCCCACCAACTCTGGGTCGTCGACAATGATGGGACGTCCAAGAGCGAAACGAACCACACAACCATGGAGTGTGTGTTGCGGTCTATCCCACCTATGATGGTGCCCACCATTTCCGTCACGGGCGTAGCGAAGGGGACATGGGAGACCATCAATACTATGTGGTTGGGTGTGTGCAATGTCCGGGAAGAGAAGGCGCCATCGATGAGCCGACAGTACGAGGTGATCAGGTTCAACGATGGGGGGAGCATCAACGATCTCGTCTCTTGTTACACAACTTGATATCGCAACAACGACAAGTCCGAGGACACATACCGGTATTGTGGCAAGGTCAAAAATTTGGTGTGCGAGGAGGTGCATCTCACTTAGGTCGACGACGACGATGGGGGGTCTCCTAATGATGCATTCACCGAGTCGGCTGTAACGGCCATGACCTAGAGATTGCACCTTGTGAATTGCTTTATTACATAATTGATGCCATCCATGCAATACCTTGATATCCATCCCCATACCTATGTTTTCCACTGCTGCTTCCTCTCTTCAAGATAATTGATAGTTGGCAACTTGTAACAGCCCAAGAGCATCCCTTGCCATATTTGTAATATATCTCATGTGGAACCTTCCAAGTTTGCCCTCATGTGATGGCATAGAAATAATTTGTGCTTCATGTCTTTCATCATGCATCATGGCATCATGGCATCATATCATTTCACATCATCTCTTGTATGCATTATATGTTGTGTGCCTTGTTATGTTGTGATGGCGTGTGGTTAAGGTTCTGCCTCTTTTCCATAAGAAAACCATCCCCCCTCTCTCTTATTCAGATATACCACATGTTAATGTTTTACTTGTTGTTTTCATATATTAAAAATGTTGGGCGTCTTCCATATATTCCAAAATGTATTCTAAACCATCTCCTAATCATGTTTGAAATGCATCCAACCTCATTCTCCAAAGCAGATTGCTATGTGATTTAAAATAGGCATTTATTTTGTTGCTCTAAAAATGCCAACTCCATTTTTTATTAAATAGGGTACAATTTGCTAATTCCAAAACATATTTTCTCCCTCCCAAATTCTTTTCAAAAACTTGCCTGGGTTGATTTCTTTTGTGTTGTTTTATTTAAATAGGAGGCCCCTCTGTTTTTATTTTGCACCGAGAGTGAGAGGCCAGCCCAGCTCGGCCTCACCTTGCCTCCCACGGACCAGCAAGCCCCGCAGCCAGCGGCCTGCCCACCGATCGCCTTCCCCTCCTAACGCCCACCTGCTCTTGCCTCACGTCGTCGTCCCCGTCTGCCTCTGCGAGGTTCAGAGAGCGCGTGGTCGCGCCGTGAAGTGCTCACGGACGTCGAGGCCGGCCACCTATATAGCTGGCATGCCTCCCTAGGGTCCCCCCTCTGCATCGCGCCACCGCTCTTCCCACTCCCTCCTTATTTCTCTCTTCTTCCCCTGTCAGGTAGGTTCAGAGAGAGAGAGAGAGAGAGAGATCTTCAAAGAGTAGAGCCTGCCGGTAGTCCCGATCGTCGTCCTCGTCTCCGATGGCGAACCCCTCTTCGTCTGGGATGCCGAGGAGATCTGAGGTGCCTCCCGTGCCCCGTTCCCAACACTAGGGCACGGAGAGAGATCCCTCGCCGATGAATTCTTCCCCGCCAACGTCGTGCACCCGAAGCCCCTGCTCCGCCTCGTCCTGACCGCATCATCGCCTCTTCTGGTGAGCAGCAAGCCCCCGTCGACTTCTCCTTCCGTCGTAGTGCACCCCTCACCGTCCGCCGCCATTTGCCGCCATGCTTGCCGCCTCGGGCGTGAGCAGAGAGGTGCAACCCGTGTGGACTTCTTCCTCCTAGATGCCGGCGCGCGTAGATGTAGGGATGGGAACCCCAGTAGCCCCGCAACCCCTGTCGTGGTTCCCTCGCTCCGTCGGCCACCTGTAGGCTCACTGGAGAAGCCTTGCCATAGCGCTAGTGCCGGTGTGCGTGTTCTTCAGTTTCATCAGTTAGAGTGTCACGGACAGCTCAAGAGGAGCCCTTCCCTCCTTTCTGTCAAGTGCCCGTGTGTGGCACAGTGGTAGCGCACCGGGGGAACGACTCTCGGTCGTGGGTTCGATCCCTCCCGGGACTTCTTTTATTTCTTTGTGTGCATATTTGTGTGAGACCTGATAGTGGGCCCTGTGGCCCACTTGTCATGCCAATAGGGGGGGCTGGTGTCTCTTCCAGGTGGGTCCCCCTTCTTTTATTTATTTTTTATTTATATATTTCTGTCATTTCTACTCTATGATTTATGAAATATTCCATTTTTGGAATATGTCCAGATCTGGACATGGCCATTTTGGGCAGTAGCTAAATAGGGAAGGTTTTGACTTATAAGTCATATAGGATTCTTGTGCATTTTTTCGTCTAGGTTTGTGGAAGTTTTTCTTATGCAAACATATGAGTGTGATATTTGAATTTGGGGGTAGAATTTCCCAAGGAATCCAATGGTGTAGTTTGTTTTCACTTTTGTACAAGTTTGCAAAAGTGCTAATTTGTGATGGGGTGGGATTTTGTCATTTTTGTATGAATTAATCCATGCATGCTATGATGATCTTGTCAACATGAATGTGGTAGTGTTTTGTGGGCATTAGGCCCTAGTATTTTCTTTGGCCATGATAAGCTTGTATGTTACTAGGTATCTTGATCCAAAGTAGCTAAGAAAGTTGTTGTTTCAACATGCTAAATATTTACAAGTCTGAGATTCTTGAGTTATTTTCATGCCATGTTTAGGGGATGCTACCAAGTGTTCTGAGAAGTTTTAGCTCATGCTCAGTGCTAGTGTTTTGTACTAGACGTTGCCCTCTTGCAGCCTGTTAAATTACAAGCCTTGAAACTTGTTGTAGAATTGTGTTTTGTTGCTGTTAAGATGTTATCATGTTGACTCAGAATCTGTGTAGCTATAATTTTCACTAAGTCCCTAAAACCTGATTCAACATGCCATCTTGTGAGCTTGAGTGCCATTGGTCCATGCTTCCTTTTAAGTGTCTGTAGATAGAGAATTTCTCAAGCTTGTTGTGTACGTCATATACATTCTTTGGTTGTGGTTTATAGCTTGTTGTAGCTCTTGATTCATGTGTTGCAAGATGACATGTTGATGTTTGTGGACAGATTGTGTGTAGAGTTGTTTTGTGAGTTGTGGGGGCTACACTCCATTGTTTTGTGTCATTCCTGGGTCCATTCTTGTTGGTTTTTCATTTCCTATCTAGTGGCATCCTTGGAATACCAAGGAATAGCCCAGGGCCTTTCTCCATATTTTCCATTGTACCCATTAACGTTCGTAACTTGCCGTGAGCGTACCGTGAGCCATGTTACTCTGTTTGTAACGTTCTACATATGCATTTGCATTGATTTTGCATGACGCATCCATATTTGCCATGTTCATGCATGTTAATACAACTAAACATGTGGTTCTGTCCAGAATACTAAACAACTTAATATTTGCATGTGGAACATGACTAGCTTAGGTTGCCATGTCATATGCACTAATTTGGACATGCATCATCTTGTTTGTGCATGGCATATTGGTTTGTATGTTTATTTGGTATCGTTTGTCTTTGGGTAGATCTGGTTGTCGAGACTGAGTACGAGGGTCTCGGAGAGAACGTCTACAAGGACCCAACTCGTTATTCCCATGAAGACCCAACAGGAAAGATGACACATTTTCCTGGATACCACTACTATCATTGCTATGCTAGTTGTCTCGCTTCCAACGTTATGTCTCGCTACCTGCCACTTGTTTGTCAAGCCTCGCAACATTGCCATGATAAGCCTCTAACCCCTTCACATCCCAGCAAACCTTTGTTTGGCCATCTTATCGCTTGCTCAGCCCTTCTTATAGAGTTTCTAGCTGCAGGTGCATTTTTTTTCGTGTGTCAACATGGACATTCTTTTGTTATCACAATATTATCGCTATTTAATTTAATGCACATATATACTTGGTAAAGGGTGGAAGTATTGGCCTTTTTCTCGGTGTTTTGTTCCACTCTTGCCGCCCTAGTTACTTGTGAACTGGTGTTATGTTCCATAATTGAGCGCTCCTACCATGCTCGGGGTTGTTATGGGGACCCCCTTGATTTTCGTTTTAGGATAAAACTTGTCTCGCAAGGCCCAACTTTGGTACTACATTTGCGCAACATAATAATACTGATCACCTTATTAAAGCATAGAGGATAGCCCCCTCGTGGATTAATTTAACATAACACAGGGGGCCAGTGCTGCTGGTGCTGGTCCAAAACAGAGCACTATGCGGGGCCACCCCAGGGCAACTCGGGGGATTTCTATCAGGACACCATACGCGTCGCTTATCCGTTGTGTCCTGAGAACGAGATACGTGGCTCCTATCGGGATCGTCGACACGTCGGGAGGCCTTGCTGGATTTGTTTTACCTTTCTCGAACGTCTTGCGTGCAGGATTTCGATGAAACTTCGGGCTATCTCGAAGTTGAGATTTTCCATCGGGATTCCGCAAATACTACGGGTGATTGCGCGGTTGAGGAATTACAACGTGGCGTGTGGTTAATTTGTGATGGATGAGTTGGAGCACCCCTGCGGGGTTAAATCTTTTGGAAAGTCGTGCCCACGGTTATGTGGCAACTTGGAAACTTTGTTTAACACCCGGTCATAGTAAACTTGAAGTAAACTCAAATAAAATACACCAACTGTGTGCGTAACCGTGACTGTCTCTTCTCGTGAGTCCTTATCCGTGAGAGAACACGATGGGGTTATGTTTGACGTAAGTAGGTGTTCTGGATCACTTAGTGATCATTCTAGTTCACGTCTGTTATACGTAGACCACCCACTTTACTTTCTGTATTCGTAAGTTAGCCACTCAAATAAATGCTTAGTTGCTTGCTGCAGCCTCACCACTTAACCATACCTCACCCATTAAGCTTTGCTAGTCTTTATACCCTTGGAAATGAGATTGCTGAGTTCCTGTGGCTCACAGATTACTACAACAACAGTTGCAGGTACAGGTAATGCGATGTTTGAATGTGAGCATGATGCTTGTTTGAATTGGAGTTCTTCTTCTTCATCGATCTAGGATGGGTTCCAGGTGGTAGCCTGGGATAACAAGGATGGATGTCTTTTTGTCGTTTGGTTTTCGTTCATAGTCGGACTCTACTCTTATGTATGATGTTTGAATATGTTGTTGTATTAATGTGATCTTGATGTAGCTTGTGGCGAGTGTAAGCCAATTCCATATACTCATCTCTTTTGTACATGTACTTGTAATGATGTCCATTCTTGCAAAACGATGAGATGCGCTCCTATCTCTGTCGAGACCCTCGAGTCGAAATAAGGATAGGGTCGGATCTTGGGCATTACAAGTTGGTATCACAACATGTACCGACCTAGGATCCCCCTTGATTGATCGAACTTGATCGAGTCGAGTCTAGTGAAAAAATATTTTGAGTCTAGTTATATATCAGAGAGTAGGTTTCTTTTACTCCTCTTCTATACTCTGGTGAGGTATTCGACTTAGGAATTTTTAATTCTACTCCTCTTCTCTTTTAACTCAAATTTTTTTTAGGATCATGCGGGTATTGTTGGGATCGTTCCGATATCTTTGTGACGAAAACATTGTTCTTGGTGCCTCCTGACATTTAGGGGTTGTGGTAGTGTCCCGGGGAGTTGAGCTCCGAGGTGTTGTCGTCACATTTGTATCGTTGCAGTTCCGGAACACCTGAGGTCGCCGACATCAAAAACACTTCTATATTCGTTGTGATGAGAGTAGTTGGCGCCACCCAGTACTGGGGAGAGCGATCAGAGGTGCTGCCACAACTAGTATATCGGATGTTTTTCGAAGTTCTGATGTACACAATTTCCGAGGTATTCTTGGTTATGTGTTGACGGATGGATACAGTTGGAGTGTAGGGCTTGTTAGTTGTGTGAGATATTTTGCCTTGCTGTATACCCAACACCCGATTGCATAACCGGAAGATTTTGGGAGTTCTTAGGTGGGAATTCAAGTAGTTACCTAGGTTATCTTCCAACAGATCATGATGTGAGGTTGGGGTTTGACATCTAGTGGTTTGTTTGTTCACGGTCTTTTTTACAGAGGACAGT
The DNA here is from genome assembly GCA_022496015.1 of Hordeum marinum. Taxonomy (NCBI): domain Eukaryota; kingdom Viridiplantae; phylum Streptophyta; class Magnoliopsida; order Poales; family Poaceae; genus Hordeum; species Hordeum marinum. The sequence goes on from CM039672.1 coordinate 117,895,375, forward strand.
CTCGATATGCTTCGTCAAGCCTTGTAGTTCGCTACGCCTAGGGAGCATATTCGAGCATCATTTCAATATGACAATCCAATGTATGATCGAGCCCGTGTGAATTTTACCACGAAAATATCAAATGGAATCTCTATTATGTATTTGTTTCCGGCTTGTTTCGTAAGCCTTATCCTTTGTTTTGTTTTGGAATATGGTAATTCGGGTTGCTTTGATGTCAAGTGGTGTTCTCATATCTTTCCGAAGTAGTGTTCTCATATTTATGTGGATTGCTAATTGTTTTGCTCAACCAAGTTGTCATATTAATTCTTTTCATCCGGTGTGCTTCTCTTCAAGATAATTCAATCCTCTCTAATATTGCAAGATCAATCCTCATATTTCTTTCCGAAGTTCATCTCATCTGTCCCAAGTTGTCTTTGTTTTTCCCCACCCTCCCACCCTTTTTCTTCAGTGATTAAATTCTCGTCCAGGTGCCTTTCTCTTCATCAATGCTTCCCCTATCATTTATTATGTATTGTATCCGATGATTCTTGTGGAAATTCTCAGGAGTTTTAATTTTAAGATCTAGCCTCATATCCTTTGTTCTTGTTGTTATTCTTCTCCGGTGAATTCAAATCAACCTCTTGGTGTCCATCATATACTTTTCATTCGCTAAAAGTTTTCCGTGTGGATAATTCTTGTCCAAGTATCTCTTGGTTGTCGTCTCTCACTATTCTATCCGGAGTGCTGAAGATATCTCAGAAGACTTTCATTTCCATTCATATCCTCTTAAATTATTCCGAGGTTCTCACCTCATCAAGTTCTTAATTTTTTCTGGTGCAATATATCTTTCTAAGCAATTGTATCAATGGTGGTTTCTTTTGAGTGGGGCCATAACCCCACAGGTTTTTCCCCAGGATCTTACCTGGCTCTTCTAATCTTTTCCAAAGATGTTCTCAAGTTCTCTTCTAATATGACGTAAGAATGAATTTCATCAGTCATATGCCTTCTCGAAGATTGCTTCTAAATATTTTCATCGTTGGCTCAACCTTTCCTTATTCATTCTTCCGGAGTGTCTCGGTAATTCTTGGTGGTGTTCTTGTCATCCTTCTCATCATTCAAGTCTGAAGAAGTGTTCCTCTTAAATCTTATTCCATTCTCCTAGAGATTTATGGTTTAGCTTGTTGCTATCCTCTCAAATTCTATTCGATCATGGGTAATTCCTTCCATATCTATCTGGAGCATTTCAGAGTTATTGTCATTTCTGGATCCTCCGAAGGTCATCATTTCAGAAGATTTTTTCGTTCTTAGCTTTCAGCTTTTGTTCTCAAATTCTTCTCAATTGTTGTCTCTTCGTTCGTCTCTCAATTATTGTGACAGCCCAAGTGTTGTCCCTACCTTGTTGGGCATGTAATCTTAAGTGAACCTTGTTGTCATGAGTTAATGAAATGAGTTTGCTCCTTGTCATGCCTTGTCTCATGCATCCATGCATCATGCATCATATCATTCATCATCATGCCATGCCTTTGTTTGTGATGTGCTTTGTGACCTTGTTGTGTTGGGAGTAATCTTGTTATGTTGTTTGTGGTTGAGTGGGCTTCATCTCCTTCCCCCTCTCTTATTCTTTTCAAACAAACCCAAACTTCTCTCTTATTCCATTGCCATTAATCAACATAATTAATTGCTAAATTAAATTGTTTAAAAATGTCCAGGTGATAGCCTATAATATTTTAAGCATGTGAGTGTTGCCCTTTTGATGTTTTGAGCTTTGTGATTTGGGTTTTTAAATATAATAGAGGGCTGTTTTATTATTGTAGTAAAATTTACTTGCCTCAAAAATCCTCCTGTCAATTTTATTAAATAGTTCTCATTTTCTTGTAGTCAAAAGTATTTTTGCTTTATCACAAATCCTTTTTATTTTCCTCTATGGGTTTTTCTACCTTGTTGTTTTTATTTAAAAGAAAAAAAACAGATTTGTTTGTCTGTGAGAGTAAGCTAGGCCATCCCCCTCGCGGCCTAGCTAGGGCGCCGAAGACGGCCCAACCGCGCTAGACCGCCACCTGCTCCCGTCCGTCGTCTCCGTTAGAGGTTCAGAGAGAGAGCGCGTCGTCGCCGTCCCCTTTCGCCGTCCGTCGCCATCAGCTCCGGGGGTATTTAACCCCCCTCGACATGCGTGCCCCTCCGCCTAGGGTTCCTCTTCTCCCTCTAGCCGCCGCCGCTCCCTTCTCCCTCTCCTTCCTCTCCTTTCTTCTCCTTCTTCTTCCGGGTGCAAAGAGAGAGAGCAAAGAAATTCAGTGAGGTCACCGGTCGTCTTCGTCACCGTCGCCGCGTCTCCGGTGGCCCTCGTTGCCGGTGGACATGGCTTGGAGCTTGGGGTCGTTGCCGCGATCCGTTCCCGCCGCTAGGGAGGTGAGGAGCATCTCCACCGCGGTGCCACGCCACCGTCGTCCGCAGGGGTCGGTTCTGCACCGGCGTTCCTCTTCTCCTTCGTCGCCGCCGCGTCTTCGAGCTTCTTCCTCCCCTTCGCCGCGTCCAGATCATCGTCGTCCTCCCCTCGGTGAGCGCCGCGTCCCCTTTCCTTAGCCGCTCGTCACCGTAGCCTGCTCATCGCCGCCGTCATGCAAGGTGGGGCCTTGAGCTCGCCGCCGTCCCCCCTCGTCGCGAGGCGAACGAGGGAATGGACTCCTCTTTGTTCCCCGGTCCTGCCTGCAGCTCCGCGTCGCCGGAGAGCCCGTGTAGACGTCGTAGTTCGCCGCCGCCATGGTCTGTCACCGTAGGTGCTGTTTTCTTCAGTTTCCTCAGTAGCCGCGCGTAGTGGTGTGTACTAGTGGGCTAGTTGCCTCCCTCTGTTAAGATCCGAGGCCATAGCGCAGTGGTGTGCGCTCGGGGGTGTTGACCGTGAGGTCTGGGGTTCGACCCCGCAGACCCCTCCTTTTTTCCTTTTGTTTTTTCTCTTTTAGATGTGTATGTGTATGTGTATACATACATGATAGATGATTATTTTTCTTTCCTTTCTGTTTAGATATACATGTGTATGTGTAGTGCATGTGTGTGTGTGGGCTTGAATGCATATATGTGTGTGAGGTGGTGATACATGCATGTATATGTGCATATATGCACTTGTGCATATATGTGTGCATATGTGTGTATGATAAACACCCACACACATAGGTGTGTGTGTGTGCATGCCATGTGTGTGTGTATGTGTGGTAGTGTGTGTAGGTTTGGGTGTGTGTGTGTGTGTGTGACAAAGTGGGCCATGCCCCACTTGTCATACCCTATCTATGTTGGTGAGTGTCTTATTGTTTTATAGAGATAATTAGATCTTTTCCATTTATAGTTATATTGCCAAATCTGGACATGGTCAAATATGCTCATGTGCATTTAGGGTATGTTTTCACTTATAAGAGCGGATGGTGTTTTTGCTATGTAGTTCTTGTCATGATGCTTCATATGAATATATGGGTATGATACATGATTTTGTGGTAGAAAGATCCAAGGAATGCATTGGTGCAATTAGATTTCACTTTTGATCAAGTTTGTAAAACTGCTATTTTCTGCTGTGATGCTACTTTGTCATTTTTGCATGAATTAATCCATGCTTGCTTTGGGGCATGTGCCAACATGGAAGTGTTACTGTTTTATGCCTATTATGCCATGGTATTTGTTTAGAGATGAGAATCACCCATATAAGCGGGAAACTTGCTGCAAAGTAGTTAACTTAATGTTACTGTTTCACCATACTAAATATTTCTAAGTCTGAGAATCTGCTGTTATTTTTATGCCATGAAGAGTGGTTGCTAACTTGTGATGTGTTGTGAATTACCTCAAACTCAGTGCTGTTATCTTCTAGCATCCTGTTAATTTTCATGCCATGAGGTGGTCTCTATCACCATTAGTTTCTACTGTCAACTTGCTATCAGATTAACTCAGATTCCAGAAAAACTGTTATTTTCACTAAGTCCCAGAATTCTGTTTCATCATGCCAACTTGTGAGCTTCATGCTTATTGATGTGTGCCTCCTTTCCAGATTGTGTAGTTGGATTAATTGATAAACATGTTTTGTAGTTTGTGGTTGTAGGATTCCTGTAGCTCAAGTTATTGGCTGTGAAAGTAGCTATGTTGCTGTTTTGTGGCAGATTGTTTGTTTTATTGTTTTGTGGCTTGTGGGAGCTATACTCCATGGAATTGCTTGATCTTTGGCTCTATTGTGGTTGGTTTTTCATTGCCTATCCAGCGGCTACCTTGGAATGCCAAGGAATAGCCCAGGTCCTTCTTGCCTTGTGTTTTGCCTTCGTATCTTGTCGTGAGCGTTTCGAGAGAACCGTAACTCTGTTTCTTACGTTCTTCATATGCATTTTTATCGTTTTTGCATGATGCATCCATATTTGCCATGTTCATGCATGTCTAAATAACTTAACATTAGGTGCTGTCCAGATTCATTAATAACCAATCCTTTGCATGCGAAACGTGACTAGTTAGGATTGCCATGCTAAAACTCTTCAACTAAGCATGCATCATTCTTGTTTGTGCATTGCACCATGGTTGTTTGTTTATTCTTGCTGTTTATTTTGGGTAGATGCGAACATTGAACCTGAGTACGAAGAGCCAGGCGAGTACAACTACGAGGATCCCGCTACTTGTTCCACTAAAGAACAAACAGGCAAGATGAACGTACCCGGATCTCGATACTATTTTCGCTTGCTAGTTTACTCGCTCTTATCGTTACAATTGCGCTACCTACCACTTGAATGTCGGCCTCCTAATTGCCATGATAGCCTCTAACCCTCCACATCCTAGCAAACCTTTGATTGGCTAAGTTACCGCAGCTCAGCCCCTCTTATAGTGTTCTAGTTGCAGGTACATGTTGTTCCATGTGATAACATGGATTTGGGATATCACAATATTACCTGTTATTTAATTTAATGCACATATATATCTTGGTATTGGTGGAAGTCTTGGCCTTTTGCTAGGTGTTTTGTTCCGCTGTTACCGCCATAGTTTCTTGTTATCGGTGTTATGTTTCCATATTTTGCGCTCCTAACATGCTCGGGGTTCTTATGGGGACCCCCTTGTTTATTCGGTTAAGATTAAAACTTGTCTGGCAAGACCCAACTTTGGTACTACATTTTCTAAACAACTTAATAAAATTGCATAGGGACTAGCTACACCGTGGATTAATTCAACAACCCGGGCTAGTGCTCCACATGAGTGTTGGTCCAAAATGGCAGTAGCCGGGGCCACTAACGGTGTGCCAGCCGGAAACTTAGTCCATCCGTCATGTCGTGAGAACGAGATATGCGACATTATCGGGTTCGTCGACACGTCGGGAGGTCTTGCTGGACTTGTTTTACCTTTATCGAGTGTCTTGCGTGAGGAGCTTTGACTTTCTTCGGGTTAACTCGAGGTGTTGGAATTCCTTTGGAGTTGCCTAGGATGATCACAAGATCCGTGGTTGAGGCTATTCCCGCGGAGTGTGGTTAATTTGTGATGGACTAGTTGGAGCACCCCTGTAGGGTCAAATCTTTCGGAAAGTCGTGCCCGCGGTTATGTGGCAACTTGGATATTTGTTTAACACCCGGTTATAGTTAACTTGAAGTAAACTCTAATAAAATGCACCAACTGTGTGAGTAGCCGTGATCGTCTCTGCTCGTGAACATGATCCGAGAGAGAATACGGTGGGGTTATGATTGACGTAAGTAAGTGTTCAGGATCTCATAGAGGTCATTCTAGATTCGATCGTTCATCGTAGGCCACTTACATTTATCTTCATGTTACGTAAGTTTAGCCACCATAAATGCTTAGTGCTGCTCCAAACTAAACACATACCCATCCCAACCTATAAGCTTGAATAGTCTTGGTACACGAGCGCATGATTGCTGAGTCCTTGTGGCTCACAGATTACTACAACAATCCAGGTACAGGTATAGATGAGTTCGTGCAGGATGATCTGACGCAGCTCCAGTGGGAGTATGACGAGGAAAGAGGCAGGATGTACGTGATTTATCCGGATGAGTAGAGGACCATGGTCATGATCTTCGGGATAGCGAGGTAGTATCATTTGCATCTGTTTTTATCATTTGTTTTTGTCCGTAGCCGGACCCTGTCTTCATATTGATGTTTGAACTCTTGTGTGAAATTGTAATTTAGTTGTGGCGAGTGTAAGCCAACTCATATACTCATCTCTTATTGTATGTATGATGTAATGATGCTATACTTGCGAACGATGAGATGCGCCTCTACTCCTTGCGAGGCCCCCGTGCCTTAATATGGATAGGCGCGCATCTTGGGTGTGACAAGTTGGTATCAGAGCCATACGACCGGGAGCCTTTGCTTGATCGAACTTGGTCGAGTCGAGTCTAGTAAAAACTATTTTGAGTCTAGTTATATCGGAGAGTAGGATTCTTTTTACTCCTCTTCTATGCTTTGGTGAGGTATTCGACTTAGGAATTTTGATTCTACTCCTCTTCTCGCTCAAATTTTTTTTAGGATCACGCGGGTATTTTGGAGTCTATATGATACCGATGTGACAGGGTTCTGTCTTGGTGCCTCCTGTCTAACTTGATTTATTCTGGGGAGTCGAGCTCCAGGGAATGTTAGCACATCGTTATCATTCAGCTTCCTTGATATCTCAGGACAGAGAGTGTTCGGAATTACTTTAATACTTGTCATGGTGAGATAAGGTCGGAGTCACCCAGTACTAGGGAGGCATCCAAGGTACGACCATGGTTTAGTATCGTTGTGAGTTCGAGGATTCGAGTTAGATGAATTTGCAAAAGCCTCTGATTATGTGTTGAAGGATGGATACAGTTGGGGTGTAGGATTGCTAGTTGTGTGAGATATTTCCTCCTTGTATCCCCCACACCGGATTGCATAACCAGAAAGTTTTCGGAAGTTCTTAGGTGGGAAATCTTGTGGTTATCTAGGATCATCTTCTTCAGAGCATTAGCTCGATACTTTTGTGTTATTGCAAGTGGCTTCGAATATCTGATGATGTTATCGCGAAACCGAAGAAAGCATTCTTACTAATTTTTCAGTAGGAAGGTTGTGATGTTATTGTTCAATTTCTTTCAAGCATTTGATTCAGCTATGGAATTCATCTTATCAATGAGGTGCTGATGTTTTGTCCATCTCTAGGATGGCTCCACCAACTCGCAACAATCCGGGCCGTGGTGAGAAGCAGGCTGATGTTCCACCACCACCGCCACCGCCTCCTCCTCTAGAAGCTTGGCAAGCTATGATGGCCACAACTAATGCGAACACTCAGATGTTGCTCAGGCTGTTACAAGAAAGAGATTAGGGTCAGCAAGGCTTTCAACAGAATTTTCAGAATCAACCTTAGTTTGCGACACTCAATTAGTTCCTTGCCAAACAGCCAAGTCTTTCACCTGTTGTGACCAGACTTTTGATGTTGATGATGTTGGGGAACGTCGCATGGGAAACAAAACTTTTCCTACGCACACGCAAACCTATCCATGGTGATGAGAATCTATGAGAGGGAGAGTGGATCTACGTACCCTTGTAGATAGCTAAGCGGGAAGCGTTAAGAAACGCGGTTGGTGTAGTCGAACTTCTTCGCAATCCAAATCGCCGAGCGTCCCGCGATCCAATCACGAACCGTCCCGCGAACACATCACGATCCGTCCTGCGAACTCATCACGATCCGTCTCACGATCTTGATCACGATCTGTCCCGCGAACTCATCACGATCCGTTCCGTGATCACATCACGAACCGTCTCGCGATCTCGATCACGGTCCTTCCGATCTAGCGCCGACGGAAGGCACCTCCGCGTTCAGCACACGTGCAGCTTGATGACGATCTCCACCGTCTCGATCCAGCGAGAGGAGGTGGAGAGGAGAGAGAGTTCACTGGCAGCGTGACGGTGCTCCGGTGATGGTGGTGGAGCAATTCCGGCAGGGCTTCGCCTAAGCGCTGCAGAAAACCGATCTAGAGGAGAAACTATGCACCGGTGGAACGGGTAGCACGTGGCCGGAAATTCTGTCCAAAAACCACCCAATCCACTAGTATATATAGGAGGAGAGGAGAGGAGAGGCAGCCAAGGCCTTTGGGTCGGCCGAAATAGGAGGTGGGAAGCAATCCTACTTCACCTCCAATCCTAGTTGGAGTAGGATTGCCTCCTATTGGCTGATTTTCCACTTTTTGCTTTAGGACTTTCTCTCCTACGCCATGGGCCTTTGTGGCTGTTTTCCCAGCCCACTAAGGGATGGTTATTATTCTCCCACAGCCCATGGACCTCTTGGGGTCGAAATACCCCTCCCGGAGGCCTCCCGGTACACTACCGGCACTCCCGGTACACTACCGATGAGCCCGAAACTTTTTCGGAAACCAAACTGGGACTTCCTATATATGAATCTTTACCTCCGGACCATTTCGGAGCTACTCGTGACGTCCGGGATCTCATCCGGGACTCCGAACAAACTTCGGTCACCACCATACATAACTCTACACTACCGAAACGTCACCGAACCTTAAGTGTGCAGACCCTGCGGGTTCGAGAACTATGTAGACATGACCGAGACACCTCTACGGTCAATAACCAATGGCGGGACCTGGACGTCCAAATTGGTTCCTACATATTCTACGAAAATCTTTATCGGTCGAACCTCTATGTCAAGGATTCAGTTAATCCCGTATAACGTTCCCTTTGTTCTTCGGTATGTTACTTGCCCGAGATTCGATCGTCGGTATCTCCATACCTATTTCAACCTCGTTACCGGCAAGTCTCTTTACTCGTTCCGTAATACAAGATCCCGCAACTAACAATTAGTCACATTGCTTGCAAGGCTTATTGTGATGTTGCATTACCAAGTGGGCCCCGAGATACCTCTCCGTCACACGGAGTAACAAATCCCAGTCTCGATCCATGCCAACTCAACAGACACCATCGGAGATACCTGTAGAGCACCTTTATAGTCACCCAGTTATGTTGCGACGTTTGATACACACAAGGCACTCCTCCGATATCTGTGAGTTGCATGATCTCATGGTCATAGGAACACATACTTGACATGCGGAAAACAGTAGCAATAAACTGACACGGTCATATGCTACGTTTGTAGTTTGGGTCTTGTCCATCACATCATTCTCCTAATGATGTGACCCCCGTTATCAAATGACATCTCATGTCCATGGCTAGGAAACCTTAACCATCTTTTGATCAACGAGCTAGTCTATTAGAGGCATACTAGGGACATGGTTTTGTCTATGTATCCACACATGCATTTAAGTCTCCGATCAATACAATTATAGCATGGATAATAAACGATTATCATGAACAAGGAAATATGATAATAACTAATTTATTATTGCCTCTAGGGCATATTTCCAACACATGATTGGCTCCATGATATGAGTAAGAATTTTGAGTGCAGCAATGTTAGGCTAGAGGACTTTGTCATATTTGCATCGTTCCAGCTCAAGGGTCAGGCAGCTGATTGGTGGCAGTAGTACAAGGATTCCAGGGGCGATCGTGTTGTTACTTGGGACGATTTCCATCGTGACTTCAGGGGCCATTACATTCCAACAAGCTTTGTCGAGGAGATGCATGAGAAGTTCAGGCACCTGAAGCAGGGAAGCAAGTCTATCTATCAGTACAACATTGAGTTCCAGAATTTGGCCCGCTATGCTAAGCAAGATGTTCCAGATGACAAGGCGATGATCTATCAGTTCAAAGGTGGTCTCAAGGATGAGCTTCTGCCAGGCCTAGTTCTTCAACAGCCTCATGAGTTTGATCAGTTCTAAAACATGCCTTTGAAGGTCGAGGCAACTTAGCTCAAGTTGGAGAACTCAAGGAAGCGTTCAAGGGATTCATATTTGTCTTCTTCTAGCTCTCAGATGGTTCCTAAGCAGCAGAAGTATTGGGTGCCAAATCCTCCTCCGTTTCGTCCTCCTCAGCAGAAGAAGCAGTTCGGTGGCCGTGGCTCTTCCCACCCACCCAACCCAGGATTTCAGCAGAGACCCCAGGCATCCAAGGCAATTCTTGTTCCTCCTCCAAGCAATGTTCGTCCGCTTTCTGAGGTGACTTGTCACAAGTGTGGCCAGAAGGGTCACTATGCAAACAAGTGCAACCAGCAGTGTCTTCCGCCTCCTCCTCCAGTCAGGCCTCCAGGCAATGCAATGGTGAAGCATAATCCCAAGACCGCAAGAGCGAATATGGTGAATGCAGCAGAGGAAGAGGATTCTTCTCAAGTGATCATGGGTAATCTCAAAGTCAATTCTATTCCTGCAAAAGTGTTATTTGATACTGGTGCATCACATTCATTCATTTCTAGACCTTTTGTTGCTAAGCATGAATTCTTCTTGAATGAGTTGCCTAAGCCTATGACTATAGCTTCTCCCGGGAAGATGACGAATTCTCGTTTGGTTGTTCCGGATGTTTCTATCAAGATGGCCAATTATTCTTTTCTGGCTTCTCCTATTGTTCTCGGAAATTCTGACATTGATCTCATTTTAGGCATGGACTTCCTGGCTATGAATAAGGCTTATGTTGATTGTCAAGCAAAAGAAGTCAAGCTGACTCATCCTTCAGAAGATGTGATTATTTTCGCATGTCACGATGACACAATCTGTCTCTTTGCTCTTAATGAGAAGGGTCAAATCTCGGTGATTTCTCAAATTCTAGTGTTTTGTGAGTCTGAAGATGTCTTTCCAGAAGAATTGCCAGGAATGCCTCTGCACCGGCCAGTCGAGTTCGTGATTGATCCCGAGCCTGGAAGTGAATCGGTTTGCAAGCGCCCATATAAACTTGGCCCCGAAGAGCTGAAAGAGTTGAAGAAGCAGCTAGATGAGCAAGAACGTCTGGGTCTGATCAGACCAATTTCTTCTCCATGGGGTTGTGGTGTTTTGTTTGTCAAGAAAAAAGATGGCACGGACCGGCTTTGTGTCGACTACCGTCCATTGAACAAGAAGACAATCAGAAACAAGTACCCACTTGCCAACATCAATGAGTTGTTTGAGCAACTGGAAGGTGCCAAGGTTTTCTCGAAGCTTGATATTCGCATGGGCTATCATCAGATTCGCATTCGCGAAGAAGACATTCCTAAGACCGCTTTCAGGACGAGTTTTGGCTCTTATGAGTACACCGTCATGTCGTTTGGTCTTGCAAATGCTCCTCCAACCTTCTCAAGGATGATGAACTTCATTTTCTCTCCTTTCAAGAATGAGTTTGTCTTGGTCTATTTGGATGATATCCTTGTGTTCTCGGAGACAGAAGAAGAGCATGCAGAGCATCGCCTCCTTGTGCTTGAAAAGTTAAGGGATCATCGATTATATGCCAAGTTTTCCAAGTGTGAGTTTTGCCTCAATGAAGTGGTGTGCCTTGGGCATGTGATCTCTGTCGAAGGAATTAAAGTGCACCTTGAGAAAGTTGAGGCAATCTTGAAGTGGGAGCCTCCTCAGAATGTGAAGCAGCTTCATAGCTTCCTCGAGCTTGCTAGTTATTGCAGAAGATTCGTGGATAACTTCTCTCGAATTGCTAAGCCTCTGTCCAATCTCCTCCAGAAGAGTGTCAAGTATGTTTGGTCTCCTGAGTGTGATGTGGCGTTCAATATGCTCAAGCAGAGACTGACTTCAGCTCCAGTTCTTGTTCCTCCCGAGCAGTCAAAGCCTTTCCAAGTATTCTGTGATGCTTCTCTCCAAGGTCTTGGTGGTGTTCTCATGCAAGATAAGAAGATTGTTGCTTATACCTCGCGTCAGTTGAAGCCTGCCGAGAAGAACTACCCCACTCATGATCTCGAGTTGGCGGCGGTTGTGCATGCTCTAATGACTTGGATGTATTTGTTGTTGGGTAGACCAGTTGAGGTATACACCGATCACAAGAGCTTGAAGTACATTTTCACTCAACCCAATCTTAATCTTTGGCAGTCTTGTTGGGTGGAAATGCTTGAGGACTTAGATCCAAGCATTGAGTATACTCCTGGAAAAGCAAATGTCATTGCAGACGGCTCAGCCGTAAGGCGTACTGCAACAGTCTCATCTTGAAGCCTCTTCAACCCGAGATTTGTGAAGCCTTCCGCAAGCTCAACCTTCAAATGATTCCGCAAGGATTTCTTGCCAATCTTCAAGTTTCTCTGACTCAAGAATATCAGGTTCACCAAGCGCAGCTTCTTGACGCTATGGTGAAGAAAGTGAAGAGAGGTGTGGCCAAGGGCATTCTGAAGTATATGTGCTTTGCGTTGATGACAAAGACACCTTGTTCTTTGAGGACCGTCTGGTGGTTCCAAAAGGTGATCTCAGGAAGGTTATCATGGACGAAGCACACAATTCTCTTCTATCCATCCATCCAAGCAGTTCCAAGATGTATCAGATCTCAAGCAAACCTTCTGGTGGACTCGCATGAAACGTGAAATTGCTCAGTTCGTGAACGAGTGTGATGTTTGTCGCAGAGTGAAGGCGGAGCATCAACATCGAGCAGGTCTTCTTCAGCCTTTGCCTATCCCAGAGTGGAAATTCGATCATGTGGATATGCATTTCGTCACTGGGTTTCGCAAGTCCACGAGAGGCAACGATGCCATCTTCGTGGTTATCGACAAGCTGACAAAAGTTGCTAATTTCCTGCCAGTCAAAGAATCTATCTCGGTTGCTCAGCTTGCAGAGTTGTATACATCAAGGATAGTTTCTTTTCATGGTATTCCTTAGATCATCTGACCATGGAAGCCTCTTTACTTCCAAGTTTTGGGAGTCCTTCCAGACTGCTATGGGTACCAAGATCCGTTTCAGCACTGCGTTCCATCCGCAGACAAGTGGTCAAGTTGAGAGAGTCAATCAGATCCTTGAAGATATGCTCAGAGCCTGTGTGATTTCATTCGGCATGAAATGGGAAGACTGCCTTCCATATGCTGAATTCTCATACAATAATAGCTTTCAGGCTAGCTCAGGCAAGGCCCCTTTCGAGATTCTCTACGGCAGGAAGTGTCGTACCCCGCTTAACTGGTCTGAAACCGGTGAGCATCAAATATTGTGAAATGACATGATCACTGAAGCAGAAGAGATGTGCCGTGTCATTCGTGAGAACCTCAAAGCAGCTCAGTCCCGATAGAAGAGTTATTACGATAACAAACATCGGGATGTTTCCTTTCAAGTGGATGATCTAGTCTATCTCAGAGTCTCTCGCATGAAGGGCACTCATCGGTTTGGAATTAAAGGGAAGCTAGCTCCGCATTTTTTGGTCCTTTCAAAGTTGTTGGCAAGAGAGGTGGACTTGCTTATCAACTAGAGCTTCCTCCAAATTTCGCAAATGTGCACGATGTCTTCCATGTTTCTCAACTCCGGAGGTGCTTCAAGACTCCAGAGTGCACCATTGACCTCCAAGACATTGATCTCCAAGAATACCTCTCTTATCGTGAGCATCCAGTGGCAATTCTCGAAGAAACTGAGCGTAAGACTCGCAACAAATCTGTCAAGTTCCTCAAGGTGAAGTGGTCTCATCATTCAGACAAAAAAGCTACTAGGGAACGCGAGGAACTTCTCCGTTCCCAATTTCCAGAGTTCTTTTGTTCCTAGATCTCAGGTCGAGATCCTCTTGTAGTGTGGGAGAGTTGTGATAGCCCAAGTGTTGTCCCTACCTTGTTGGGCATGTAATCTTAAGTGAAACTTGTTGTCATGAGTTAATGAAATGAGTTTGCTCCTTGTCATGCCTTGTCTCATGCATCCATGCATCATGCATCATATCATTCACCATCATGCCATGCTTTTGTTTGTGATGTGCTTTGTGACCTTGTTGTGTTGGGAGTAATCTTGTTATGTTGTTTGTGGTTGAGTGGGCTTCATCTCCATCCCCCTCTCTTATTCTTTTCAAACAAACCCAAACTTCTCTCTTATTCCATTGCCATTAATCAACATAATTAATTGCTAAATTAAATTGTTTAAAAATGTTCAAGTGATAGCCTATAATATTTTAAGCATGCGAGTGTTGTCCTTTTGATGTTCTGAGCTTTGTGATTTGCGTTTTTAAATATAACAGAGGGCTGTTTTATTATTGTAGTAAAATTTACTTGCTTCAAAAATTCTCTTGTCAATTTTATTAAATAGTTCTCATTTTCTTGTAGTCAAAACTATTTTTGCTTTATCACAAATCCTTTTTATTTTCCTCTATGGGTTTTTCCTATCTTGCTGTTTTTATTTAAAAGAAAAAAACAGATTCGTTTGTCTGTGAGAGTGAGCTGGGCCATCCCCCTCGCGGCCCAGCTGGGGCGCCGAATCCGTCTGAGCCGTGCTAGACGGCCACCTGCTCCCTTCTGTCGTCTCCATCAGAGGTTCAGAGAGAAAGCGCGTCATCGCCGTCCCCTTTCGCCGTCCTTTTCCGTCAGCTCCTGGGGTATTTACCCCCCCTTGACATGCGTGCCCCTCCGCCTAGGGTTCCTCTTCCCCCTCTAGCCGCCGCTGCTCCCTTCTCCCTCTCCTTCCTCTCCTTTCTTCTCCTTCTTCTTCTGGGTGCAGAGAGAGAGCAGAGAAATTCAGTGAGGCCGCCGATCATCTTCGTCGCCGTCGCCGCGTCTCCGGTAGCCCTCCTCGCTGGTGGACATGGCGTGGAGCCGGGGTCGTCGCCCGCGATCCGTTCCCGCCGCTAGGGAGGTGAGGAGCACCTTCCCTGCGGTGCCGCGTCACCGTCGTCCGCAGGGGTCGGTTCTGCGCCGGCGTTCTTCTTCCCCTTCGTCGCCGCCGCGTCTTCGAGCTTCTTCCTCCCCTTTGCTGCGTCTAGCTCGCCGTCGTCCTCCCCTCGGTGAGCGCCGCGTCCCCTTTCCGCAGCCGCTCGTCGCCGTAGCCTGCTCATCGCCACCGTCATGCAAGGTGGGGCCTTGAGCTCGCTGCCGTAACCCCCTCGTCGCAAGGCGAACGGGGGAATGGACTCCCCTTTGTTCCCCGGTCCCGCCTGCAGCTCCGCGTCGCCGGAGAGCCCGTGTAGACGCCGTAGTTCGCTGCCGCCATGGTCTGTCACCGTAGGTGCTGTTTTCTTCAGTTTCGTTAGTAGCTGCGCGTAGTGGTGTGTACTAGTGGGCTAGTTGCCTCCCTCCGTTAAGATCCAAGGCCGTAGCGCAGTGGTGGGCGCTCGGGGGTGTCGACCGTGAGGTCTGGGGTTCGACCCTACAGACCCCCCTTTTTTCCTTTTGTTTTTTCTCGCTTTTAGATGTGTATGTGTATGTGTATACATACATGATAGATGATTGTTTTTCTTTCCTTTCTGTTTAGATATACATGTGTATGTGTAGTGCATGTGTGTGGGGGGGCTTGAATGCATATATGTGTGTGAGTGTATGTGTGTGAGGTGGTGATACATGCATGTATATGTGCATATATGCACTTGTGCATATATGTGTGCATATGTGTGTGTGATGAACACCCACACACATAGGTGCATGTGTGCATGCCATGTGTGTGTGTAGGTTTGGGTGTGTGTGTGTGACAAGTGGGCCATGCCCCACTTGTCATACCCTATCTATGTTGGTGAGTGTATTATTGTTTTATAGAGATAATTAGAACTTTTCCATTTATAGCTATATTGCCAAATCTGGACATGCTCAAATATGCTCATGTACATTTAGGGTATGTTTTCACTTATAAGAGTGGATGGTGTTTTTGCTATGTAGTTCTTGTCATGACGCTTCATATGAATATATGGGTATGATACATGATTTTGGGGTAGAAAGATCCAAGGAATCCATTGGTGCAATTATATTTCACTTTTGAGCAAGTTTGCAAAACTGCTATTTTCTATTGTGATGCTACTTTGCCATTTTTGCATGAATTAATCCATGCTTGCTTTGGGGCATGTGCCAACATGGAAGTGTTAGTGTTTTATGCCTATTATGCCATGGTATTTTTTTGACATGAGAATCACCCATATAAGTGGGAAACTTGCTGCAAAGTAGTTAAGTTAATGTTACTGTTTTCACCATGCTAAATATTTCTAAGTCTGAGAATCTGCTATTATTTGTATGCCATGAAGAGTGGTTGCTAACTTGTGATGTGTTGTGAATTAGCTCAAGCTCAGTGCTAGTGATTTGAAGTATATGTTGTCTTCTAGCATCCTGTTAATTTTCTTGCCATGAGGTGGTCTCTATCGCCATTAGTTTATGTTGTCAACTTGCTATCAGATTAACTCAGATTCCAGAAAAACTGTTATTTTCACTAAGTCCCAGAATTCTGTTTCATCATGCCAACTTGTGAGCTTCATGCTTTATTGATGTGTGCATCCTTTCCAGATTGTGTAGTTGGATAAATTGATAAGCATGTTTTGTAGTTTCTGTCAATACCTTGTTTGTGGTTGTAGGATTCCTGTAGCTCAAGTTATTGGCTGTGAAAGTAGTTATGTTGCTGTTTTGTGGCAGATTGTTTGTTTTATTGTTTTGTGGCTTGTGGGAGCTATACTCCATGGAATTGCTTGATCTTTGGCTCTATTGTGGTTGGTTTTTCATTGCCTATCCATCGGCTACCTTGGAATGCCAAGGAATAGCCCAGGTCCATCTTGTCTTGTGTTTTGCCTTCATATCTTGTCGTGAGCGTTTCGTGAGAACCGTAACTCCGTTTCTTACGTTCTTCGTATGCATTTTTGTCGTTTTTGCATGATGCATCCATATTTGCCATGTTCATGCATGTCTAAATAACTTAACATTACGTGTTGTCCAGATTCATTAATAATCAATCCTTTGCATGTGAAACGTGACTAGTTAGGATTGCCATGTTAAAACTCTTCAACTAAGCATGCATCATTATTGCTTGTGCATTGCACCATGGTTGTTTGTTTATTTTTGATGTTTCTTTGGGTAGACGTAAACGTTGAACCTGACTACGAAGAGCCAGGCGAGTACAACTACGAGGATCCCGCTACTTGTTCCACTAAAGAACAAACAGGCAAGATGAACGTACCCGGATCTCGATACTATTTTCGCTTGCTAGTTGACTCGCTCTTATCGTTACAATTGCGCTACCTACCACTTGAATGTCAGCCTCCTAATTGCCATAATAGCCTCTAACCCTCCACATCCTAGCAAACCTTTGATTGGCTAAGTTACGCTACTCAGCCCCTCTTATAGCGTTCTAGTTGCAGGTACAGGTTGTTCCATGTGATAACATGGATTTGGCATATCACGACATTAACAGTTATTTAATTTAATGCACATATATATCTTGGTATTGGTGGAAGGCTTGGCCTTTTGCTAGGTGTTTTGTTCCGTTGTTACCGCCATAGTTTCTTTTTACCGGTATTATGTTTCCATATTTTGCGCTCCTAACATGCTCGGGGTTGTTATGGGGACCCCTTTGTTTATTCGGTTAAGATTAAAACTTGTCAGGAAAGACCCAACTTTGGTACTACATTTGCTAAACAACTTAATAAAATTGCATAGGGACTAGCTACCCCGTGGATTAATTTAACAACCCGGGCCAGTGCTCCACATGAGTGTTGGTCCAAAATGGCAGTAGCCGGGGCCACCAACGGGTGTGCCAGCTAGAAACTCTGCCCATCCGTCGTGTCCTGAGAACGTGATACGCGGCTCTTATCGGGTTCGTCGACACGTCGGGAGGTCTTGCTGGACTTGTTTTACCTTTATCGAGTGTCTTGCGTGAGGAGCTTTGACTTTCTTCGGGTTAACTCGAGGTGTTGGAATTCCTTTGGAGTTTCCTAGGATGATCACGAGATCCATGGTCGAGGCTATTCCCGTGGAGTGTGGTTAATTTGTGATGGACTAGTTGGAGCACCCCTGCAGGGTCAAATCTTTCGGAAAGCTGTGCCCGCGGTTATGTGGCAACTTGGATATTTGTTTAACACCCGGTTATAGTTAACTTGAAGTAAACTCTAATAAAATGCACCAACCGTGTGAGTAGCCGTGATCGTCTTTGCTCGTGAACATGATCCGAGAGAGAACACGGCGGGGTTATGATTGACGTAAGTAAGTGTTCAGGATCTCATAGAGGTCATTCTAGATTCGATCGTTCATCGTAGGCCACTTACATTTATCTTAATGTTACGTAAGTTTAGCCACCATAAATGCTTAGTGCTGCTGCAAACTAAACACATACCCCATCCCAACCTATAAGCTTGAATAGTCTTGGTACACGGGCGCATGATTGCTGAGTCCTTGTGGCTCACAGATTACTACAACAATCCAGGTACAGGTATAGATGAGTTCGTGCAGGATAATCTGACGCAGCTCCAGTGGGAGTATGACGAGGAAAGAGGCAGGATGTACGTGATTTATTCGGATGAGTAGAGGACCATGGTCATGATCTTCGGGATAGCGAGGTAGTATCATTTGCATCTATTTTTATCGTTTGTTTTTGTCTGTAGCCGGACCCTGTCTTCATATTGATGGTTGAACTCTTGTGTGGAATTGTAATTTAGTATGTGGCGAGTGTAAGCCAACTCATATACCCATCTCTTATTGTATGTATGATGTAATGATGCTATACTTGCGAATGACGAGATGCGCCTCTATCCCTTGCGAGGCCCCCGTGCCTTAATATGGATAGGCGCACATCTTGGGCGTGACAATTATTCCGGTGCTTCAGTCAAGTTTCATGCTAAGAGAATCGCGATCTCTTCATTCTCATGTATCTCCATTCATTCTTGGCATCCTCATTCGTATCAGTTCTCACTGGTGGTTCGTTTAAGACTTCTTCAAGTTTGTGCCCAATCTTTCTCTCCAATCTTTTCAATAAGAATAAGTGCTATGCATAATCCGTTGCTTTTCATCAATTTAACTTGATGAGGGATAAGCATAACATAATTCTTATTTTCTTTCAACAAGGTGATCTCAATCCTTCTTCGGAGTTGTTCATGATATCAAATTCTCGATCTAAGTTGTTCAACTTTTCTATTCTGGAGTTCCAAATTTTATCAAATATCTCTCTGCGAAGCTTCATCTAAAGCATAGCAAGGCCTCGATCTTGTCTTTTTGCAACCTTCAATTCTTTTCTACCATCCTTTCATTTCGCAGTTCATCCCGATGTTTTTATGGTGGTTTGTTAAGGATGTAATTCTTCTCGAAGTGTTCTTCAAGATTCTTGTTAGAGGTGCTCAAGTGTTCTTTATCTTGGATTTCTAACTTCAATTCCTTCTCCATTCTCTTTTGAGATGGTGTTATTAAATTATTAATAACGAGAAGTCTCAAAGGAAAATTGTCAAGAATGGGATATTTAAACCCATCATTCCTTTCTTGGAGTTATCTTGGATTGGATTTCACCTAAGGCATTTCTTAAGGATTGTTGCTATCGTGGTGTTATAAATAATTCAAGTGTCTCCTGCACCTCTTGGGGAACGTCGCATGGGAAACAAAAAAATTCGTACGCACACGCAAACCTATCCATGGTGATGAGCATCTACGAGAGGGAGAGTGGATCTACGTACCCTTGTAGATCGCTAAGCGGGAAGCGTTAAGAAACGCGGTTGGTGTAGTCGAACTTCTTCGCGATCCAAATCGCCGAGCGTCCCGCGATCCAATCACGAACCGTCCCGCGAACACATCATGATCCATCCCACAAACTCATCACGATCCGTCTCACGATCTTGATCACGATCTGTCCCGCGAACTCATCACGATCCGTTCCGTGATCACATCACGAACCGTCTCGCGATCTCGATCACGGTCCCGATCTAGTGCTGAACGGACGGCACCTCTGCGTTCAGCACACGTGCAGCTTGATGACGATCTCCACCGTCTCGATCCAGCGAGAGGAGGTGGAGAGGAGAGAGAGTTCACCGGCAGCGTGACGACGCTCCGGTGATGGTGGTGGAGCAATTCCGGCAGGGCTTCGCCTAAGCGCTGCAGAAAACCGATCTAGAGGAGAAACTATGCACCGGTGGAACGGGTAGCACGTGGCCAGAAATTATATGCTATGTTTGTAGTTTGGGTCTTATCCATCACATCATTGTCCTAATGATGTGATCCCGTTATCAAATGACATCTCATGTCCATGGCTAGGAAACCTTAACCATCCTTTGATCAACGAGCTAGTCCATTAGAGGCATACTAAGGACATGGTTTTGTCTATGTATCCACACATGCATTTAAGTCTCCGATCAATACAATTATAGCATGGATAATAAACGATTATCATGAACAAGGAAATATGATAATAACTAATTTATTATTGCCTCTAGGGCATATTTCCAACAGTCTCCCACTTGCACTAGAGTCAATAATCTAGTTCACATCACCATGTGATTCGCATTGTTATGAATCTAACACCCAATGAGTTCTGCGGCTCGATCATGCTTTGCATGTGAGAGAGGTCTTATAGTCAACGGGTCTGCGATATTCAGATCCGTGTGTACTTTGCAAATCTCTATGTCAAACCGTAAACACTGCTACCACACTCCACTTGGTGTTTTGTTCCACTCTTGCCACCCTAGTTACTTGTGAACCGGTGTTATGTTCCATAATTGAGCGCTCCTAACATGCTCGGGGTTTTTATGGGAACCCCCTTGATTCTTGTTTTAGGATAAAACTTATCTGGCAAGGCCCAACTTTGGTACTACATTTTCCCAAAATAATAATACTGATCACCTTATTAAAGCATAGAGGGTCGCCCCCTCGTGGATTAATTTAACATAATATAGTGGCGCTAGTGCTGATGGTGCTGGTCCAAAACATAGCACTATGAGGGACCACCTCGGGGCAACTCGGAGGATTTCTATCAGGCCACCGTACGCGTCGCTTATTTGTCGTGTCGTGAGAACGAGATACGCGGCTCCTATCGAGATCGTCGACACGTCGGGAGGCCATACTGGATTTGTTTTACCTTTCTTGAACGTCTTGCGTGCGGGATTTCAATGAAACTTCGAGCTATCTCGAAGTTCAGATTTTCTATCGGGATTCCACAAATATTACGGGCGATTCCGCGGTTGAGGAATTCCAACGTGACGTGTGGTTAATTTGTGATGGATGAGTTGGAGCACCTCTACAGGGTTAAATCTTTTGGAAAGCCATGTCCACGGTTATGTGGCAACTTGGAAACTTTGTTTAACACCCGGTCATAGTATACTTGATGTAAACTCGAATAAAATACACCAACTGTGTGCGTAACCATGACTGTCTCTTCTCGTGAGTCCCTATCCGAGAGAGAACATGGTGGGGTTATGTTTGACATAAGTAGGTGTTCAGGATCACTTAGTGATCATTCTAGTTCACGTCCGTTATACGTAGACCACCCACTTTACTTTCTGTATTTGTAAGTTAGCCACTCAAATAAATGCTTAGTCGCTTGTTGCAGCCTCACCACTTAATCATACCTCACCATTAAACTTTGCTAGTCTTGATACCCTTGGAAATGAGATTGTTGAGTTCCTGTGGCTAACAGATTACTACAACAACAGTTGTAGGTATAGGTAATGTGATGCTTGAACGTGAGCGCGATGCTTGTTTGGATTGGAGTTCTTCTTCTTCTTCTTCAGCGATCTAGGATGGGTTCTAGGCAGCAGCCTGGGATAACAAGGATGGATGCCTTTTTGTCGTTTGGATTTCGTTCGTAGTCGGACCCTCACTACAAGAAATATGCTATCTTGTGACCTTCACTATTGGTCACTGAATGGTCACTGTTTTCCGTTTGTGACCTTTTTATGACCAAAAACTGATGGTCAAAAGTTGACCGTCAAGAATGGAAATTAAGGACCTTTCTTCTGAAAAGGTCATAGACGTTTATGACCAAAAATCATGGCTCGCGCCATGCCAGATCCATCGTGGCAAGCTGACGTGGCAAAATTACGACCAAAGGTCCTTGATAGGAATCAGACCGGTCCAGTTTGGTGTTTTACATGGGCCGAGCCCGACAATTCATCCTTTCTATATATTTTTTTCCTATCAATTTTTTGGTCGGCTTCATGGGCCAAGCCCAACATTACAGCCTTTTTATTTTTGGGTCGTGGCCTTTTTGTTTCAACGAATTTAGTTTTTCTTTTTTCCCAAAAGAAGTGTCCACTAGTAAGATGGGTCCCGGTTGTCAGGTTCTATTAAAGCGGGGCCCTTTTGACAGCATCATATTCTTTAGATTTCAATTTGACAATTTGACCAAAATAAATAACCATATTTAAATAAGAACAGACAGAAAACACAAGTAATACTTCAAGTAACAACAACGATACTAGGCTCCTTCTGTCACATCACATAGTTACAAGCTCTACTAGTGTAATAACACTGATACAAATACAATCACAGTCACACAGATATAGGGACAATCACAATGACAATTGACAATCAACACAAACTGGGCTCCTGCTCCAGTCAGATGAAACTGAATGCACGACTCACTAGGCGACCATAGTCGACTAGGTCGTGACCTTCGCTACACTGGCTAACAGAACAGCAATATAACTATCATCATGCCTTCGACCGTTCTCCATGTTACATGAATCAGAAAAGAAGAATCAAAAACACTGGAGCCAATATATTATGAACATAATTCTTTAGAATGATAACACAAATTCAGTTAATACAATGATTTTTTTTCCTCCAGATAGTTAAAATGAGATACTCATTCATACAAGAAAGGTGATGCAAGAAAATAGAGCACTTTACTCATAGCATGCAGAGTATCATTATTATGTTCATATCAGCTTATTCTTATGCCTACAACAAGTGACCAAATAAGCAACAACTCCATAAATTAAAACATCAGGGATGAATAAGAAGACTAGTCTCTTTGTGAAAATGTATTGGATAGTTAGTTTTACATATACAATCCCTTGCACTTAGGGAGAACTTGATGCACAGTGTGCACAAAACTTGGGAGAGCAACTAGACAAAATACATAGCTGGTGCTGGAGGGAGTGGTGAATTACCTCAATGGCGTACTTGATGGGTGATGCTGCTCCTTCTCAAGGAAGTAGTTGTTGTCCATAGATAAGAAGTTTCATAAATTTTTCTACAACAACAGCAAACCAGCAAACCAGAAATCAGAACGAATGCTTCAATCTCATAAGTAGTTTAAAAAAGACTATAGCAGGACCTAATTAATGCTGCAAATTATTGTCCCCTACATTTTATATCTATGATCAGACCATTGTCAGGTTTGCTTGAATGCTAAGATCAGGTCTCGTCCATGCCCTCGTCGAAAGAAAGCCCCTGCTCCGCCGCCGTGACAGATTCTAGTTAAGCTATGAGGCTAGATACCTGCAGAAGGTAAAACACGAACAGATCATGTGTTGGAAGAAAAACAAATAGTGTTGTTTGTCCTCGAACAGTTGTACTGCTAAGCTTAGTCCTAGAGCATTATCTACGAAATTGAACTGCTGAAGTAAACTAAAGGCATGATCTGATGTAATAAAAGAATTCAGAAAGGTAACAGAGACATCTAGAAACATGTACTACTCCTTCACTGTTCTTGAGCAACTAATGGAACGAAATAGCTCGTAACTGTGGCAGATCCAAGTCATCTTTCATGAGAGACTGGGAGGAAATTACCTCGGGACTCTTTCTCGATCGCGTCAATCGTGGCCCCCGGATGCCGAGCTCCGAACAATAGATATTTGTGTGAAGCTAAGTAATGTATCGATGTTTACGTAGTTGTATCCCAAAGCAGCCAGCAACGTCGAGACCAATGCATCAGTTGTTTCAAAACGAGGGTTTGAATTAAAATTGCATGTCTGAGTAAACTCTACTCTAGACTCTGGAGAGGTGGAGAACACATTCGGCACTTGTTACTGGCAAGCACTAGTGCCACCTGCAAACATGAGACATCTGACACTATTTTCCCACTGTTCTATCTATCCTATGTCTTTGCACTTGCCGCAGTAGAGTAGAATTGTGTTGTGCCCAAGCACTGTCTGGTGCAAATACAACCATGAACTTGTAATAGGTCGTAAATTGCGAATGGGGAATCGTAGATGAGCATGCAGGATAAACCTGTCTCGCGGATGAGTGTGTCGTTGATGTTGCAGGCGAAGAAATTCCAGCTATTCCACCCACACGCGGCGCCCATGCAGTGATTAATCGGTGAAATTTCGACCGCAACCTCCTCCGCCGAATAGACCAAACAGAGGAAGCAAATGCTAGTCAAAGCAGCAGAGCGAGAGAAGGAAGCTGAGTAGCGGCGGGGAGCGGGGAGGAGGGGACGGGCGAAATTACCCCATCTGGGGGAGAGGACGAGGTCGTTGTTGAGCTGCAGTCTGCCGTAGTTACAGGTGTCGTAGAGGCGGCGCAGCGCATCGGTGAGGAGCGGTGTGATGCGCTGAGCCGCCGCCACTGCAGTCGAGGCGCCCAGCCATCGCGTCCCCTCCGGCGAGAGGACTAGGACGAGGAGCAGGAGGAGCGGGAGGCGAGAGAGCGGCACCCTCATTCTCCACTTCGCAATGCTTCTTCCTCTGAACTCTCGAGCCACGGGTCCAACATCCCGTTTTGGAAGAAGACGAGGTCGCACCACCGGGATTTGGGGGTGGCTTCAGCA
The DNA here is from genome assembly GCA_022496015.1 of Hordeum marinum. Lineage (NCBI taxonomy): Eukaryota > Viridiplantae > Streptophyta > Magnoliopsida > Poales > Poaceae > Hordeum > Hordeum marinum. Next base: position 117,919,749 of record CM039672.1, read on the forward strand.
CGCCGTCGAGGTCGTCGTTGCGGGTGCAGATGAGGATGGGCCCAGGGGGCACGGCGGGCGGGAGCGCCTCACCGCGGCGGAGAAGGAGGTCCCCGAGGGAGGAGAAGAGGAGGTTGCGGCGGAGTGGAGTGACGGCAGAGGGCGGGGAGGTTGTGGGAGAAGGGGGAGCCTCCGCGATGGGATGGAATAGGGAAGGCGGCATCGATCTGGATCGGGGGAGAGAGAGAGGGAGGCGGCGTCGATCTGGATCGGGGAGAGAGAGAGGGAGGCGGCGGGCAGAAAGAAGGGAGGCTGGGTAGGGTTTGGTGGGGTGAGAGGGTGATGGGGAGCGCTGCCGTTGGATCCGGGACCATCGGACGGTGCTCAATCCATGATCCACGTGACATGCTTGTGAACTAATCAAAACAGAGTACATGTGTGCGATGTCCATGACCATCTAAGTAGGTCATAATCAACTAAAAATAAAGTGTAGATCTCTTTGGCTAAGAGAACCAACTCTTTTGGCGCCGTCTTTCGGCTGTTCCCCTCCGCCGGTGACTTCTTGGTCGTCGGTGGTGAGGAGGGTCATCGGATCCCGCGTGTGTGGATCATTTTAGCTTTAAGTTTTCATTTTCTTTGCACAAAAAGTTCATTTTTCTTTTTTCGAGTGCCCAAAAGAAGTTTTTTTGTGAAGGACCTACCAAATATTTGTTGCAAAATAGGACCAAATCATTTTTATAAAATATTAGGCCATATTCAATGCACAATTGACAAAATGGTTGGCTGCCAAAAGCTTTCGATCCACCTCTAGCAAAAAAGACAAAATCGTGCTGATTCAGCTGGAACCGAGACAAATTTGAACTAGAGGTGCCTCATAGTTTGCTCATGATTTTTTCCAAAAATCATTTTTAGGTAAAGAAGTATCTATTTAATCATAGATCCAACAAAAAATTGGCAAGATTCAACCCCTAGATATGAACGGTCATGCTTGTCGTTTTGACCGCATTTTGAAACGGACATAAAAAATTCAAAAAATTAGGAAACCTTCGTGTTGTGTCATCATATGTGACCAAGTTACCAGGAAAAATAATAAACTTGTAATACGACAATTATTTTAAAAAAGTGTTCTGAGAAATGAGCTACCATGTGTGAAGATTCATGGCTTTCAAGCCAAATGATCAATCTTATGGCCACATTCATGGCATAGTTTGTTCAAATGATCTCATATTGTGCACAAGGGTGCATGTTAGAATGGAAAACAATTTTGTCAAAGGGAGATTTCATTTTCTTTGCACAAAAAGTTCATTTTTCTTTTTTCGAGTGCCCAAAACAAGTTTTTTTTGTGAAGGACCTACCAAATTTTTGTTGCAAAATTGGACCAGATCATTTTTATAAAATATTAGGCCATATTCAATGCACAATTAACAAAAAATGTGGCTGCCAAAAGCTTTCGATCCACCTCTAGCGAAAAAGACAAAACCATGCCGATTCAGTAGGAACCGAGACAAATTTGAACTAGAGGTGCCTCATAGTTTGCTCATGATTTTTTCCAAAAATTATTTTTAGGTAAATAAGTATGTATTTAATCAGATATCCAACAAATATTTGGCAAGATTCAACCCCTAGATATGAACGGTCATGCTCGTCGTTTTGACCGCATTTTGAAACGGGCATAAAAAATTCAAAAAAAACAAAAAATTAGGAAACTTTCGCGTTGTGTCATCATATATGACCAAGTTACTAGGAAAAATAATAAACTTGTAATACGACAATTATTTTAAAAAAGTGTTCTCAGAAATGAGCTATCATGTGTGAAGATTCATGTCTTTTAACCCAAATGATCAATTTCATGGCCACATTCATGCCATACTTTGTTCAAATGATCTCATATTTTTGCACAAGGATGCATGTTGGAATGAAAAACAATGTTGCCAAAGGGATTTTTCATTTTCTTTGCACAAAAAATCATTTTCCATTTTTTGAGTGCCCAAAATGAGTTTTTTTGTGAAGGACCTACCAAATATTTGTTGCAAAATTGGACCAAATAATTTTTATAAACTATTAGGACATATTCAATGCATAATTTACAAAAAAAATTGGGTGCCAAAAGCTTTCGATCCACCTCTAGCAAAAAAGACAAATCCGTGCCGATTCAGAAGGAACTGAGACAAATTTGAAGTAGAGGTGCCTCATAGTTTGCTCATGATTTTTCCAAAAATCATTTTTAGGTAAAGAAGTATCTATTTATCCAAGATCCAATAAAAATTTGGCAAGATTCAACCCCTAGATATGAACGGTCATGCCTGTCGTTTTGACCGCATTTTAAAACGGGCTTAAAAAATTCAAAAAAATTCAAAAAATTAGGAAACCTTCGCGTTGTGTCACCATATGTGACCAAGTTACCAGGAAAAAAAATTGTAATACGACAATTATTTTTAAAAAGTGTTCTCAGAAATGAGCTATCATGTGTGAAGATTCATGGCTTTCGACCCAAATGATCAATCTCATGGCCATATTCATGCCATAGTTTGTTCAAATGATCTCATATTTTGCACAAGGGTGCATGTTGGAATGACAAACAATGTTGCCAAAGGGAGTTTTCCTTTTCTTTGCGCAAAAAAAATCATTTTCCATTTTTCAAGTGCCCAAAATGAGTTTTTTTATGAAGGACCTAACAAATATTTGTTGCAAAATTGGACCAAATCATTTATATAAAATATTAGGCCATATTCAATGCACAATTGACAAAATGGTTGGGTGCCAAAAGCTTTCGATCCACCTCTAGTGAAAAAGACAAATTACCGTCGATTCAGTTGGAAGCAGGAAAATTTGAACTGCACCTACCTTATAGTTTGCTCTCTATTTATTACAAAAATCATTTCTAGGTACATAAGTATCTATTTAATCATAAATACATGTTCTAGTGGCGATACATCGAGTTTTGGACGGTGGCCGATGGCCCCAACTCCAGAGTGCGTAAACTCGCATGCCCGTCGCATGGTCACCCCGTGACCGTGGCATTGCCATGCGTTCTGGATGGGTATACATGTCTAGTGGGTTGGGCACTCCCTAGGTAGGTTCTAGGAAGAAAATGACAACAGATGAATCTCACGAGGATACCGAACTATGCTCAAACATGAATTAGCAGCCAAGTGTTTGATTAGCGGTACAGGAAATGCACATGGCCAATGGGCGTGAGTTTTGGCTGAGGATGATCATCTACTAAGAAGACTGTCTTCACAAATTTTCATCTCAAATGGAGGAGCCTAAGTGGCACTTGGTTTGCAAAGTACCACACTGGACAGAAATATGAATGTTGAAGTTGGGGTCAAATGAATGAATGGATTGAGCTGAAATTTGATGGAGGGTGGTTATTTGGGCATAGGAAACCATTTTAGAAAATTGATACCATTTGGACATGCCAAAGTGGTACTTTCTTCACAATGCTCTTCTCTCGACATAAACTTGGAAAAATTAGTGAGAGAAATTGGATAAATGAAATGATCTCAAATTTGGTGTACGTAACTTAAATAGGTATGGACATGCCCTGGTAAATTTTCATAAATAATGAAGCAATATATAATATAGTTGCTTAACAAACTGAAAATATGACAAGAACAAAAGATTGGATGATGAGCTCAGATGGTTTGTTTGATTGGGCTGAAATTTGGAGGAGGGTGCTAAATTGGGCATATGAAGGCACTTTATAAATTTCATGCCATTTGGATATATAAAAATGGTACTTCCTTCACAATGCTCTCCACTGAACAGAAATTTGGGAAAATATTGAGGGAAAATGGTAAATTAAATGAGCTAAAATTTGGTGGAGGGGGGTCTATGGGCAGGGTCATGTCGTGGTAAATTTTCAGAAATTATAAATCAACATAAAATATAGTTGCTTCACAAACTGAAAATATTACCAGAAACAAAGATTGGATGGTGAGCTCTCATGGATTGTTAGATGGGCATAAAATTTGTGGAAAGCTATGATATGGGCATATATAAGATGTGGCAAAAATCCAACTCATTAGGATATGCATAGCTAGTATTTCCTTCACAAAGCTTCAAGCTGAACAAAAACTTTGGAAGTTTGTCGAGGAAGATTTACTAGGCAAATGGAGCTGAATTTTGTCATGAGCCAATGATTTGGATAGTAAAGAGTGCCCAAAATTTTTGAAGGCAAACAAGAATATATAAATAACACTTCCTTCACAAAGTGATGTTCTGGAAAAAATAGGAAAATGAATATTCTTGAATTATTTTTGAACTAGGCATGGAAGGTTTTTGACATATTTGAGAAAGATATGATCCAAAGAATTTATGAGAATTTGGAATGACAAAAATGTAGGCTACTTCACAACCTAGGGCAAAAATTGACACATAGGCAAAACTGAAGAGGTGGTGCCTAGTCATAGCAATGCACCACAATTTACATGTCTAAGACCATTTATATTGGTCATAATCAGTTAGAAATAAGGCAGCGGACCAGTGTGTCTGCTTTATGACCTTTTGGTGTAAGGAAATTATGACCTTTCTGGCCATAATGTTTAGGGTTTGGAGCCCCCCGAACAGCTTACAATCAATTGGTCTCAAAAGGTCATAGATTTATGACATTTTTTCCAGGGTCACTGACAGAAGGTCATAAGATAGCATATTTCTTGTAGTTCCTGCTCTTATGTATGATGTTTGAATATGTTGTTGTATTGATGTGATCTTGATGTAGCTTGTGGCGAGTGTAAGCCAATTTCATATACTCATCTCTTATGTACATGTACTTGTAATGATATCCATTCTTGCAAAACGACGAGATGCGCTCCTATCCCTGTCGAGGCCCTCGAGCCAAAATAAGGATAGGGTCGCATCTTCGGCGTTACACAATTGTTGGGCATTCTTCTGCTTTGTTACTTATACTAAAACATACACCCCTTAGTTCACTCAATTGTCATTGCTTCTAATAAATGTTTTGATCAATACTTGTTTTCAGGTGTTGTTGAATTGACAACTCAACCTCTAAAGGTCAGAAGTATTCTTTCGGTTCCACTATGTTTAATATATATATTAGAGTAGTAATACTTCTCAACGATGACTATTGTGATCTCTTGCACTTGGAGATATGGAAGAGTAAGTTCAATATAAGCACCTGAGGGATATTTGGTTGAACCTTGTCATCCATCCAGTAACAATGGACATGTGAAAATATGTTCAAGTGAAGGCTTCCCACACAACAATGTGGGGGAGAAAAAATACGTCTTCTCGAAGTGTTCATGATCAAGATAAGGATTATGACTTGTGAGAAGCATGAAAGTCATTATCGAACTCAAGTTGAATGAGCAATAGAAAGGGTTGCATATGCTAGACTTTCCTAATTTACTGGTCTCAAGGTGCTTGGTGGGAGACCGTATCATAAGCTTTTAAAATTTTAATAACCGCACTACAAAGAGGGGCTATTAAATGTGTAGTTTAACCACATCATACACAAAGTGGTCAAAGCTTTTAATATTTTGCATCCTCCATGTTCAATTAATGTTGGATGGTTCTTTATACGAGGACCTAGATATTATTGTTAGCTTTCAAATGAGTCATATATCATTTGGAACATAGTTTGTATGAGAAAGTAGTGGCCTTTTCTGTGCATGTCTATCTAGAGTGTCCAAGGGTTTGACATTTCAGGTTTGGGTTGCTCTATTTCAGGGTGTTGAGTAGTCCGACCTATGGGCCGGAAACCTCAGGTCGTCTGGATTAGAGCGAAAAACTGTGCAACAAACAGGTCTAATGGGCACCTATTCATAGGGTCTTCTCCAACAACATGGTGCAGGATGCTTTTGGCTCTTGTTTTTTTCAGTGTTATGAGCTCTAACCTACTCCTTTGAAGCCCTAATATTCCACTAATTGTACTTGTTATCATTTTTATATATTGTCACTTACAAACAGAATTGAAGGATAAATAGTTAAAAAAACTATGCAACCGGGAATGTTATAATCTGCCACGGTACCAAATGATGCCAAAAAGAAAAGACCAACCCTACTTGAGCTTTCGTACTCCAACGAATGTCATCCCCCCCCCAAAAAAAAGACCAACCCTATTTGAATTCCATTACTGTTTGAAGAAAATAATAAAAACTGGCTGGTACGCAAAGCCCGGCACTCGTTACCCCTTTCCCCATTTTGAATCCCTGCATTGCATGATTGCATCGACCTCACCTGATCTTTCGCTGTCTCGGCTCAACTAGCGTCGTCTACCAAAAAAAATCAACTTGCGTCGGCCAATTCACGGCACCGAGATGATAAGAATCTAGCTTCCCTCCCGTCATCATTCATTTCTTCCCGCAAAACCCAAGATTCCGTAGGTCATTAATTAGATATTGGTCCATCGGCGAAACCATGGCATGAGATGAGAAGGCGGCCATGGTGACAACTGTCAGAGACGCCGGAGCGAGTGAAGGGCCGGCCGCGGAAGGCGGCGGCGGCGGACATGTTACGGTCGACATCGACAGGTCGGTGCTGACGGCTGATCGATAGGAGCAGGCTGGAACCGGGAGCGGCTGCAGAATTTGCCAGCTTGGGGCCGGCGACCTGCCAGCGGAGAGCGGGGGCGGGCAGCTGGTAAGACTCGGCTGCAGCTACCGAGGCGAGATCGCGGCGCCGAGGCATGGTTCTCCATGAGGGGCAACAGGTAATAAAACTCCCATCTCTTGCATGCTTAAAAATGCTTATACTACTAGTACTTCCGATTCAAACGAATTGATACTCATAATCATAATAAATACTCCCTCTGTAAATTAATATAAAAATATTTAGATCATTAAAATAATGATCTAAAAGCTTTTATATTAATTTACGAAGGGAGTAGAGTAACATGACATCTGATATAAAACGGTCAAATTTAATTAACACGTTGCAGGAGGATATTACACAGCTGACATCTTTTGTTTTCTGAACTCACAAATCGGTTTTTGAACGGTTGGACTGTGATGCTGCCCGCTAGCTCCGGCGAGGTCCCCCGCCCCAGCTCTGCCACTGCCAGCCATAGTCGCCGTCGTTCTTTTCGTTGCCGCTTCAGCCGTAGATTGCCGGTCTTGCGTCGTTACGTTTTTTTTCCTAAAAAAAGTAGTGGTATTAAACGCAGAGGATGGAAATAGGAGGCAATCGTTCAATCTGATGCGTCAAACTCCGGAGAATAGTTTTCTTAGTTAGGGTGGATGACTGAAGTGCGTATTATACGGACGGGCATAAATCATGGCAATCATGGTATGGAATCTCTCACTGTGTTGGAGGAAAAGAATAAAGTTGCGCAATCAGGACCGTAAGCTGGTAGAACTATGGCATTTTTATACGAGCTGAACAGCGAACGCGCATCATGTTTGACTGTTACCTCAATTATTGCAACCACTTGCTAGGTGGGTCATACGTATGAGGTGCAAATTGGAGATCCCCGATTGCGAAGTCTCATCCAAGGTTGATGATACTGCCTTTAGATTTCTTTCGCCGTCGTTGTCCTTGAGAACTCCATCCCCATCCAAGGTTTCGAAACGTTTATTTATTTATTTATCTACTGGTCTAATAGCAGTGTGCTTTGGCGATTGCTCGGCCTTACAGATTAGGCGCTTGAAGTTTACGGTTACGAATTCAAGATAGAAGGATGACAAGAGTAAAACAAGTTCGATGCATAGCCAAGGAGGCCCAACAAGCGACACAACGCATGCCTACAAGACTAGCTCCCCAAGCCAGACGGGTCTTGCGAAGCTCTTCCACGCTCCAGTTCGATGTTTGGACGAGAGGCCCCTCGCAGCCTGTGTTATCTTTGACTTCGCAGTAACAAACGAGCAGAGGTAATCCCGAAAACACACCGGTCAAAAGCCGACTACCGTAACCATTGCCTTGTCTCCGACATAACTCTCTCATTGTCATTGTCACAAAAGTCTTGATGCCAACACCGACATCGAGCGCAAGTGCGCAACCTCGTTGTCCACACGAACTGAAGTCAAAAGTGCTCAATGCCGCAGAAATCTCGGGACCGCCACCCCGACCTTCATCTGCCATGTCGTGCACTGCACAACCCGCCAACACCACTTTTCAGGGCCACCGCCCCGACATGCCACCGTTCGCACTCGAGCTGCAGCACCGCACGACTCAATGCCAGCCCCACACTTCCCAAGGCAACCACGCACACAGACCATAAACGTTGCATCACATTTAAGGTCGTTGCCCCAACGTGTCGTTCAACCCGCATAAACCAGACTAACAAACCAGGCACCCAAGTGGCCCAACGTTGCTACCCAAGCGAAGGCCGAGCGGCTGCCCCGACCCATGGAGAAGCATACACCGAAGTATTATGGTGAGAGCCTACAAGAGACTTGTGTGTCAGCTTGTTTTTTGCAAAGTAATTTTTTGTTTAAAAAATTGAACACTAAACTAGAATACGTTAAGCCAGTCAGTTGTGGAACTACAAATTGTCCGCACCTAGGTTCAAGAGGGTCCATAGCACATGACGAGGTTCAGGTCTCTTGTGTAATAGGGCCCAATTGTTGGATTATATGGAACAAGATATCCATTTTTTCGCTGGTGTGATGCTTCGATCTCAATATATTTGTTGGATGTCACTTATGTTGTTTGTCCTACTACTATTACTCACCCATTCTTGGAGAAGCTCAAATCAAACGGATAGAGTAGATGGTCCAAGTGTTGGGGAACGTTGCATGGGAAACAAAAAATTTCCTACGCACACGCAAGATCTATCCATGATGATGAGCATCTATGAGAGGGAGAGTGGATCTACATACCCCTATAGATCGCTAAGCGGGAAGCGTTAAGAAACGCGATTGGTGTAGTCGAACGTCTTCGCGATCCAAATCGCCGAGCGTCCCGCGATCTCATCACGATCCATTCCGAGATCCAATCATGATCTGTCCCGCGAACTCATCACGGTCCGTCCTGTGATCTCATCACGATCCGTCTCGCGATCTTGATCACAGTCCTTCCGATCTAGCGCCGAACGGACGGCACCTTCGCGTTCAGCACACGTACAGCTTGATGACGATCTCCGCCTTCTTGATCCAGCAAGAGGGAGCGGAGAGGTAGAAGATTTCTCCGGCATCGTGACGGCGCTCCGGCGATGGTGGTGGAGCTATTCCGGTAGGGCTTCACCTAAGCACTTCAGAAATCCGATCTAGAGGAGAAACTATGCACTGGAGGAACGGGTAGCACGTGGCTGAAAATCTAGTGCAAAAACCCTAAAACCACCAGTATATATAGAAGGGAGGGAGGATAGGCCTTGGCGCAAGGGCCAAGCCTCCTTTGGTTCGGCCGAAGTGGGGAGGAGAGGAGGACTCCTCCTCCAATCCTAATAGGACTAGGATTCCTCCCTTTTTTGCTTTTTTCCACTTTTCCCTTTGGGCTTTTCTTTCCCTAGCCGCATGGGCCTTGTGTGGGAATTCCACCAGCCCACTAAGGGCTGGTATTCACTCTTCCACAGCCCATAAAGCCTCTTGGGTCGAAATACCCCTCCCAGTGGTCTCCCGGTGGTCTCCCGGCACTCCCGGTACACTACCGATGAGCCCGAAACTTTTCCGGCGACCAAAACAGGACTTCCTATATATGAATCTTTACCTCCGGACCATTCCGGAGCTCCTCGTGACGTCCGGGATCTCATCCGAGATTCCAAACAACCTTCGGTCACCACCATGCATAACTCTATACTACCGAAACGTCACCAAACCTTAGGTGTGCAGACCCTGCGGGTTCGAGAACTATGTAGACATGATCGAGACATCTCTATGGTCAATAACCAATAACGGGATCTGGATGCCCATATTGGTTCCTACATATTCTACGAAGACATTTATCGGTCGAACCTCTTTGTCAAGGATTAAGTTAATCCCGTATGATATTCCCTTTGTTCTTCGGTATGTTACTTGTCCGAGATTCGATCGTTGGTATGTACATACCTAGTTCAACCTCGTTACCGGTAAGTCTCTTTACTCATTCCGTAATACAAGATCCCGTGACTAACACTTAGTCACATTGCTTGCAAGGCCTATTGTGATGTTGTATTACCGAGTGGGCCCTGAGATACCTCTCCCTCACACGGAGTAACAAATCTCAGTATTGATCCATGCCAACCCAACAGACACCCTCGGAGATACCTATAGAGCACCTTTATAGTCACCCAGTTATGTTGTGACGTTTGATACACACAAGGTACTCCTCCGATGTCAGCGAGTTGCATGATCTCATGGTCATAGGAACATATACTTGACATGCAGAAAACAGTAGCAATAAACTGACACGATCATATGCTATGTTTGTAGTTTGGGTCTTATCCATCATATCATTCTCCTAATGATGAGATCCCGTTACCAAATGACATCTCATGTCCATGACTAGGAAACCATAGCCATCTTTGATCAACAAGCTAGTCTATTAGAGGCATACTAGGGACATGATGTTGTCTATGTATCCACACATGTATCTGAGTTTCCGATCAACACAATTATAGCATGGATAATAAATGATTATCATGAACAAGGAAATATGATAATAACTAATTTATTATTGCCTCTAGGGCATATTTCCAACAGTCTCCCACTTGTACTAGAGTCAATAATCTAGTTCACATCACCATGTGATTCGCATTGTTATGAATCTAACACCCAATGAGTTCTGGGGCTCGATCATGATTTGCATGTGAGAGAGGTCTTATAGTCAACGGGTCTGTGACATTCTGATCCATGTATACTTTGCAAATCTCTATGTCAAACTGTAAACACTGCTACCACACTCCACTTGGTACTATTCCAAATGACTGCTCCACTATACGTATCCGGATTGCTACTAAGAGTCATCCGGATTAGTGTTAAAGCTTGCATCGATGTAACTCTTTATGACGAGCCCTTTATCACCTCCATAATCGAGAAACATTTCCTTAGTCTTTTAGTCACTAAGGATAATATTGACCGCTGTACAGTGATCCACTCCTGGATCACTCTTGTACCCCTTGACGGACTCATGGCAAGGCACACACAGGTGTGGTACAGAGCATGGCATACTATACAGAGCCTATGGCTAAGGCATAGGGGACGACATTCGTCATTTCTCTTTCTTCTACCATTGTTGAGCTTTTAGTCTCACTCAACTTCACACCTTACAAATCAGGCGAGAACTCTTTCTCTGACTGATCCATTTTGAACTCTTTCAAAATCTTGTCAAGGTATGTACTCATTGAAAGTCTCATCAAGCATTTTGATCTATCTCTATAGATCTTGATTCTGGACAATTAGGTAGCTTTATCCATGTCTTCCTGTGAAAATCACTTTTCAAACAACCGTTCATGCTTTCCAGAAATTCTACATTATTTCCGATCAACAATATGTCATCCACATATACTTATCAGAAATTCTATAGTGCTCCCACTCACTTTATTGTAAATACAAGTTTCTCGTAAACTTTGTATAAACTACAAAACTTTGATCACCTCATCAAAGTGTGTATTCCAACTGCGAGATGCTTGCTCCAGCGCTTAGATGGATTGCTGGAGCTCGCACACCTTTTAACATCCTTAGGACTGACAAAACCTTCTCGTTGTATCACATACAACCTTTCCTCAAGTAAACTGTTAAGGAAACAATGTTTTGTCATCCATCTGCCAGATTTCATAATTGAAAAATGCAGCAACTGCTAACATAATTCCAACAGACTTTAGCATCGCTACGAGTGAGAAAGTCTCATCGCAGTCAACTCTTTTGAACTTGTCGGAAACTTCTTTGTGACAAGTCGAGCTTTATAAATGGTGACATTTACCATGAGCGTTTTTCTTCATTTTAAACATCCATTTGTACTCAACGACCTGCCGTCCAGCGAGCAAGTCTACCAAAGTCTATAATTGGTTTTCATACATGGATCCTTTCTCGGATTTCCTGGCCTCTAACCATTTGTCGGAATCCGGGCCCATCATCGCTTCTCCACAGCTCGTAGGTTCATCATTGTCCAACAACATGACCTCCAAGACAGGGTTGTTGTACCGCTCAGGAGCAGTACACATCCTTGTCGACCTACGAGGTTCGATAGTAACTTGATCCGAAGCTTCATGATCATCATCATTAACTTCCTCTTCAGCTAACGTAGGCTTCACAGAAACAAATTCTTGCGCTGTGCTACTCTCTAGTTGAACAAAGGTTCAACAACCTCATCAAGTTCTATCTTCCTCCCACTCAATTCTTTCGAGAGAAACTCTTTCTCGAGAAAGGACCCAATTTTAGCAACAAACATTTTATGCTTGGATCTGAAATAGAAGGTTCACCCAACTGTTCTTAGGGTACTATGAAGATGCATTTGTCCGCTTTGGGTTCGAGCTCATTAGGTGAAAACATTTTCCACACAAGCGTCGCAGCCCCAAACATTAAGAAATGATAGCTTAGGTTTCTATCAAAACCTTAATTCACACAGTGTCATCCCAACGGATTTAGATGGTGCCCTATTTAAAGTGAATGTAGTTGTCTCTAATGCATAACCCAAAACTATAGTAGCAAAACGATAAGAGACATCATAGCACGCACCATATCCAATAGAGCACGACTATGACGTTCGGACACACCATCACACTATGGTGTTCCAGGTGGCGTGATTTGTGAAACAACTTTCACATTGTCTAAAGTTGTATGCCAAACTCGTAACTCAGATATTCACCTCCACGATCATATCGCGGACATTTTATCTTCTTTTCACGATGGTCTTAAACTTCACTCTGAATTTGCTTGAACCTTTCAAACGATTCAGACTTGTATTTCATTAAGTAAATATACACTATATCTACTCAAATCATCAGTGAAGGTAAGAAAATAACGATATCCACCCCACGCTACAAGACTCACTGGATTGCATACATCAACATGTATCATTTCCAATAAATCACTTGCCCGCTCCATCCATCTGGAAAAAGGGGTCCTTAGTCATCTTGCCCAAGAGGCATGGTTCGCATGTCTCAACCGATTCAAAATTGAATGAGTCCAAAGATCCATAAGCATGGAGTTTCTTCATGCGCTTTATACCAATATGACATTTAGCGGCAGTGCCACAAGTATGTGGTACTATCATTATTAACTTTGTATCTTTTGGCATCAATGTTATGAACATGTGTATTACTACGATCAAGATTCAACAAACCATTCTCACTGGGTGCATGACCATTGAAGGTATCATTCATGTAAACAGAATAACCATTATTCTCTAACTTAAATGAATAACCGTGTTGCAATAAACACGATCTAATCACATTCATGCTCAACGCAGAACACCAAATAACATTTATTTAGGTTCGTCACTAATCCCGAAGGTAGAGAGAGCGTGCGATGTTGATCACATCAACCTTGGAAACATTTCCAACACACATCGTCACCTCACCCTTAGCTAGTTCTCCATTTATTCCGTAGCTTTTATTTCGAGTTACTAACATTTAGCAACCGAACCGGTATCCAATACCCAGGTGCTACTAGGAGTACTCGCAAGGTACACATCATTAACACGTATATCAAATATACTTCTGTCGACGTTGCCAGCCTTCTTATCTACCAAGTATCTAGGGTTGTTCCGCTTCAACGACCGCTCTCCTCATAATCGAAGCACTTAGTCTTGGGTCTGGGTTCAACTTTGGGTTGCTTCACTGGAGCAGCAACTGACTTGCTATCCATGAAGTCTCCCTCCTTGTTCTTGCCCTTCTCGAAACTAGTGGTTTGACTAACCATCAACACTTGACGCTCCTTCTTGATTTCTACCTTCGCGGTGTCAAACATCGCAAACAGCTCAGGGATCATTATTTCTATCCCTGGCATTTTATAGTTCATCACCAAGTTCTAGTAGCTTAGTGACAGTGACTTGGAGAACTATATCAATCACTATCTTATCTGGAAGATCAACTCCCACTCGATTCAAGCAATTGTAGTACCCAGACAATCTGAGCACATGCTCAACGATTGAGCTATTCTCTTTCATCTTGCAGGCAAAGAATCTTGTTGGAGATCTCATATCTCGCAACACGGGCACGAGCCTGAGATCCTAATTTCAGCTCATAGAACATCTCATATGTTTCGTGACGTTCAAAACGTTTCGGAGCCTCAATTCTAAGTCGTAATGCATGACACACTAAACTATCAAGTAGTCATCAGAACATGCCTGTCAGATGTTCACAACATCTACAGACGACGCTAGAGGGGTTGGCGCACCGAGTGGTGCATTAAGGACATAAGCCTTCTGTGCAGCAATGAGGACAATCCTCAGATCACGGACCCAGTCCGCAGTATTGCTACCATCATCTTTCAACTCTATTTCTCTAGGAACATATAAAAATTCAAGGGAGCTACAGGGCGAGCAAGTAATCTACAACATAATTTGCAAAGACACTACTGACTATGTTCATGATAATGAGTTCAATTAATCATATTACTGAAGAACTCCCACTCAAATTGACATCCCTCCGGTCATTCGAGTGATACATGATCCAAATTCACCAAATCAAGTCCGATCATCACGTGAGTTGAGGTGGTTTCAATGGTGAACATCATCATGTTGATCATATCTACTATACGACTCATGTTCGACCTTTCGGTCTCTTGTGCTCCAAGGCCATGTATGTACATGCTAGGCTCGTCAAGTTAAACCCGAGTGTTCTGCATGTGCAACATTGGCTTGCACCTGTTGTATGTGAACGTAGATTCTATCACACCCGATCATCACGTGGTGTCTCGACACGACGAACTTTCACAACGGTGCACACTCGGGGAGAACACAATTCATATTGAAATTAAAGTGAGGGATCACCTTATAATGCTACCGTCGTCCTAAGAAAAACAAGGTGCATAAAAGGATTAACATCACATGCAAATCATAAGTGACATGATATGGCCATGAACTTGTGCTTTTGATCTCCATCTTGAAAGCACCGGCATGATCTCCATCGTCACCGGCATGACACCATGATCTCCATCATCTTGATTTCCATCAACGTGTCACCATCGGGGTTGTCGTGCCCATCATGCTTGTACTACTATTGCTACCGTTTAGCGATAAAGTAAAGCATTACATAGCGCTTAATGATTGACACGCAGGTCATACATAATTAAAGACAACCCTATGGCTCCTGCTGGTTGCCATACTCATCGACATGCAAGTCGTGATATTCTATACAACACATGATCATCTCATACATCACATATATCACATCATGTAATTGGCCACACCACATCACAACATACCCTGCAAAAACAAGTTAGACATCCTCTAATTGTTGTTGCATGTTTTACGTGGCTGTTACGGGTATCTAGCAAGAACAATTCTCACCTACGCATAAACCACGATGGTGATACATTAGTTTATTTTCAACCTTCTCAAGGACCGCCTTTGTCGAATCCGATCCAACTAAAGTAGGAGAAACTGCCACCCGCCAGCCATCTTTTGCAACAAGTTGCAGTTGAGGGAACCGGTCTCTCGTAAGCATACGAGTAATGTTGACGCTTCATCCAACAATACCGCTGAACCAAAACACGACCAAGGGAGGAAGCAATCTAAGCATCAACGCCCACAAACTCTTTGTGTTCTATTCGAGATCTCATCTACACATAGACCTAACTCTGATACCACTGTTGGGAAACATTGCATGGGAAACAAAAAAAATCCTACGCACACGCAAGATCTATCCATGGTGATGAGAATCTACGAGAGGGAGAGTGGATCTACATACCCTTGTAGATCGCTAAGCGGGAAGCGTTAAGAAACGCGGTTGGTGTAGTCGAACGTCTTCGCGATCCAAATCGCCGAGCGTCCCGCAATCTCATCACGATCCCTCCCGCGATCCAATCACGATCCGTCCCGCTAACTCATCACGATCCGTCCTGCGAACTCATCACGATCCGTCCTGCGATCTCATCACAATCCGTCTCGCGATCTTGATCATGGTCCTTCCGATCTAGCGCCGAACGGACGGCACCTTCGCGTTCAGCACACGTACAGCTTGATGACGATCTCCACCTACTTGATCTAGCAAGAGGGAGCGGAGAGTTAGAAGAGTTCTCCGGTAGCATGACGGTGCTCCGGCGATGGTGGTGGAGCTATTCCGATAGGGCTTCGCCTAAGCACTGCGGAAATCCGATCTAGAGGAGAAAATATGCACTGGAGGAACGGGTAGCACGTGGCTGAAAATCTAGTGCAAAACCCCTTAAATCACCAGTATATATAGGAGGGAGAGAGGAGAGGCCTTGGTGCAAGGGCCAAGCCTCCTTTGGTTCGGCCAAAGTGGGGAGGAGAGGAGGACTCCTCCTCCAATCCTAGTAGGATTAGGATTCCACCCCTTTTTGCCTTTTTTCCACTTTTCCCTTTGGGCTTTTCTTTACCTAGCCGCATGGGCCTTGTGTGGGAATTCCACCAGCCCACTAAGGGCTGGTATTCACTCTCCCACAGACCATCAAGCCTCTTGGGTCGAAATACCCCTCCCAGTGGTCTCCCGGTGGTCTCCCGGCACTCCCGGTACACTACCGATGAGCCCGAAACTTTTCCGGCGACCAAAACAGGACTTCCTATATATGAATCTTTACCTCCGGACCATTCCGGAGCTCCTCGTGACATATGGGATCTCATCCGGGACTCCTAACAACCTTCGGTCATCACCATGCATAACTCTATACTACCGAAACGTCACCAAACCTTAAGTGTGCAGACCCTGCGGGTTCAAGAACTATGTAGACATGACCGAGACATCTCTACGGTCAATAACCAAGAGCGGGACCTGGATGCCCATATTGGTTCCTACATATTCTACGAAGATCTTTATCGGTCGAACCTCTATGTCAAGGATTCAGTTAATCCCGTATGATGTTCCCTTTGTTCTTCGGTATGTTACTTGCCCGAGATTCGATCGTTGGTATCTCCATACCTAGTTCAACCTCATTACCGGCAAGTCTCTCTACTCGTTCCGTAATACAAGATCCCGTGACTAACACTTAGTCACATTGCTTTCAAGGCTTATTGTGATGTTTTATTACCGAGTGGGCCCTGAGATACCTCTCCGTCACACGAAGTAACAAATCCCAGTCTTGATTCATGCCAACCCAACAGACAGCCTCGAAGATACCTATGGAGTACCTTTATAGTCACCCAGTTACGTTGCGATGTTTGATACACACAAGGTACTCCTCCGATGTCAGCGAGTTGCATGATCTCATGGTCATAGGCGTTGGAAATATGCCCTAGAGGCAATAATAAATTAGTTATTATCATATTTCCTTGTTCATGATAATCGTTTATTATCCATGCTATAATTGTATTGATCGGAGACTTAAATGCATGTGTGGATACATAGACAAAACCATGTCCCTAGTATGCCTCTAATGGACTAGCTCGTTGATCAAAGGATGGTTAAGGTTTCCTAGCCATGGACATGAGATGTCATTTGATAAAGGGATCACATCATTAGGAGAATGATGTGATGGATAAGACCCAAACTACAAACATAGCATATAATCGTGTCAGTTTATTGCTACTGTTTTCTGCATGTCAAGTATATGTTCCTATGACCATGAGATCATGCAACTCACGGATATCGGAGGAGTGCCTTGTGTGTATCAAACGTCGCAACGTAACTGGGTGACTATAAAGGTGCTCTACAGGTATCTCCGATGGTGTTTGTTGAGTTGGCATGGATCGAGACTGGGATTTGTTACTCCGTGTGACGGAGAGGTATCTCAGGGCCCACTCGGTAATACAACATCACAACAAGCCTTGCAAGCAATGTGGCTAAGTGTTAGTCATGGGATCTTGTGTTACGGAACGAGTAAAGAGACTTGCCAGTAACGAGGTTGAACTAGGTATGGAGATACCGACGATCGAATCTCGGGCAAGTAACATACCGAAGAACAAAGGGAACGTTATACGGGATTAACTGAATCCTTGACATAGAGGTTCGACCGATAAAGATCTTCGTAGAATATGTAGGAACCAATGTGGACGTCCAGGTCCCGCCATTGGTTATTGACCGTAGAGGTGTCTCGGTCATGTCTACATAGTTCTCGAACCCGCAGGGTCTGCACACTTAAGGTTTGGTGACGTTTCGGTAGTGTAGAGTTATGTATGGTGGTGACCGAAGGTTGTTCGGAGTCCCGGATGAGATCCCGGACGTCACGAGGAGCTCCGGAATGGTCCGGAGGTAAAGATTCATATATAGGATGTCCCAGTTTGGTCGCCGGAAAAGTTTCGGGCTCATCGGTAGTGTACCGGGAGTATCGGTAGTATACCGGGAGTGCCGGTAGTGTACCGGGGGACCTCCGGGAGGGGTATTTCGACCCCAAGAGGTCCATGGGCTGTGGGAGAATAATAACCAGCCCTTAGTGGGCTGGGAAAACAGCCACAAAGGCCCATGGCGCAGGAGAGAAAGTCCTAAAGCAAAAAGTGGAAAATCAGCCAATAGGAGGCAATCCTACTCCAACTAGGATTGGAGGTGAAGTAGGATTGCTCCCACCTCCTATTTCGGCCGACCCAAAGGCCTTGGCTGCCTCTCCTATCCTCTCTTCCTATATATACTAGTGGATTGGGTGGTTTTTGGACAGAATTTCCGGCCACGTGCTACCCGTTCCACCGGTGCATAGTTTCTCCTCTAGATCGTAGTTCCGCAGCGCTTAGGCGAAGCCCTGCCGGAATTGCTCCACCACCATCACCGGAGCGCCGTCACGCTGCCGGTGAACTCTCTCTCCTCTCCACCTCCTCTCGCTGGATCGAGACGGTGGAGATCGTCATCAAGCTGCACGTGTGCTGAACGCGGAGGTGTCGTCCGTTCGGCGCTAGATCGGAAGGACCGTGATCGAGATCGCGAGACGGTTCGTGATGTGATCACGGAACGGATCGTGATGAGTTCGCGGGACAGATCGTGATCAAGATCGTGAGACGGATCGTGATGAGTTCACGGGACGGATCATGATGTGTTCGCGGGACGGTTCGTGATTGGATCGCGGGACGCTCGGCGATTTGGATCGCGAAGAAGTTCGACTACACCAACCGCGTTTCTTAACGCTTCCCGCTTAGCGGTCTACAAGGGTACGTAGATCCACTCTCCCTCTCGTAGATGCTCATTGTTGGAAATATGCCCTAGAGGCAATAATAAAATGGTTATTATTGTATTTCCTTGTTCATGATAATTGTCTATTGTTCATGCTATAATTGTGTTAACCGGAAACCATAATACATGTGTGAATACATAGACCACAATATGTCCCTAGTGAGCCTCTAGTTGACTAGCTCGTTGATCAATAGATGGTCACGGTTTCATGGCCATGGACATTGGATGTCATTGATAACGGGATCACATCATTAGGAGAATGATGTGATGGACAAGACCCAATTCTAAGCATAGCACAAGATCGTGTAGTTCGTTTGCTAAAGCTTTTCAATGTCAAGTATCGTTTCTTAGACCATGAGATTGTGCAACTCCCGGATACCGTAGGAATGCTTTGGGTGTGCCAAACGTCACAACGTAACTGGGTGGCTATAAAGGTGCACTACGGGTATCTCCGAAAGTATCTGTTGGGTTGGCATGAATCGAGACTGGGATTTGTCACTCCGTGTGACGGAGAGGTATCTCTGGGCCCACTCGGTAAGACATCATCATTATGAGCTCAATGTGACTAAGGAGTTAGTCACGGGATGATGTATTACGGAACGAGTAAAGAGACTTGCCGGTAACGAGATTGAACAAGGTATGGGGATACCGACGATCGAATCTCGGGCAAGTATCATACCGATAGACAAAGGGAATTGTATACGGGATTGATTGAATCCTTGACATCGTGGTTCATCCGATGAGATCATCGTGGAGTACGTGGGAGACAACATGGGTATCCAGATCCCGCTGTTGGTTATTGACCGGAGAGGTGTCTCGGTCATGTCTACGTGTCTCCCGAACCCGTAGGGTCTACACACTTAAGGTTCGATGACGCTAGGGTTATAGGGAAAAGGTATACGTGATTACCGAAGGTTGTTCGGAGTCCCGGATGAGATCCCGGACGTCACGAGGAGCTCCGGAATGGTCCGGAGGTAAAGATTGATATATAGGAAGTCCAGTTTTGGTCACCGGAAAGTTTTCGGGCTCATCGGTAGTGTACCGGGAGTGCCGGGAGGGTGCCGGATAACCCCCGGGAGGGGTGTGACGACCAAAGGACCACATGGTCTGTTAGATAAAGTGTGCCAGCCCTTATTGGGCTGGGCAAGACTTTTGCTAAAGGCCCATGCGGCTGGAGATAAGGAGATAAGGCAAAAAGGATTTAAAAGGAGGAGATCCACCTCCCTTGTGGGAGGTGGACTCTCCCTTTAATTCGGCCGGCCATCTCCTCTTTGGAGTAGAGGCTAAGCCAGCCCTCCACGTCCCTCCTCCTATATATACTTGAGGTTTTGGATGTTTTGAGATAAGATTTGATCTCTCTCTCTCACGGCGAAGCCCTACCTCTCTTCTTCCTCCTCCGCAACGCTTAGGCGAAGCCCTGTCGGAATACCTTGCTACTCCACCACCACCACGCCGTCGTGCTGCTGTTGGAGCCCTTCCCCAACCTCTCCTTCCTCCTTGCTGGATCAAGGTGTTGGAGACGTCACCGGGCTGCACGTGTGTTGAACGCGGAGGTGCCGTCCGTTCGGCACTTGATCGGATCTACCGCGATCTGAATCGCTGCGAGTACGACTCCATCAACCGCGTTCTTGTAACGCTTCCGCTTAGCGATCTTCAAAGGTATGAAGATCCACTCTCCCCTTGCTCGTTGCTGGTTTCTCCATAGATGGATCTTGGTGAACGCGTAGGAAAATTTTGATTTACTACTACGTCTCCCAACACTCATCACCATGGATAGGTTTGCGTGTGCGTAGGAAAAATTTTGTTTCCCATGCGACGTTCCCCAACAATAGGAACATATATTTGACATGCAGAAAACAGTAGCAATAAACTGACATGATCATATGCTACGTTTGTAGTTTGGGTCTTGTCCATCACATCATTCTCCTAATGATGAGATCCTGTTACCAAATGACATCTCATGTCCATGACTAGGAAACCATAGCCATCTTTGATCAACGAGCTAGTCTATTAGAGGCATACTATGGACATGGTATTGTCTATGTATCCACACATGTATCTGAGTTTCCGATCAACACAATTACAGCATGGATAATAAACGATCATCATGAACAAGGAAATATGATAATAACTAATTTATTATTGCCTCTAGGGCATATTTCCAACACCAAGTACATAACTTATTTTTTCATTACTTCCATGGTTGTGCCTGAAGTATCAAAGGAGAATTTAGTGACGCCTTCTGGAGAGCCCTTCATTTTGTGTCTCACATAGGCTAGGATGCATGTCTCACGCGGAAGGGGTCATATAGGACTGACTCAAACAAAGTGTCGACTTTATCCTGTTTCTATTTTGTTTATTAACCCTGATCTAGAATGCACCTTCTCTTTTCCTTGGACAATACCTCCTAAAAAGATTGATCCAAACCACCCCTTCTAGGGGAACAGTATGCTCCCGGGGTGTAGATGAGTCCTCACAATCAGCCAGAAAAGCTTTGAATAGGTCTTCTACATTAGTGGATCCGGAAGAAGGCATTGAAGGCATGGGTCCCGCATTCCATCAAATCACTAAAAGAAAAGGACCTAGAACCACAACGGCATAGGAACCACGAGAACCTGGGAAGGATAAAGGCGATGTACGGGATATGGGATCCTCTAGTAGGGTAGACAAAAATCCAGCCGAGAGAAGATAGCCTTTAGAAGCAACGTGTTGGGAAACCAAGAGAAGGCTTCGCCTTTTCTTATCTTCTTCTCGGCAAGAAAATAAGGGTTACATTATTGACCCCATGAGAAAGCACTAACAGATTAGTACACAAGAGAACTACAGAAATTATTGACACCAAGCCCAGGAAAAAGAAAGATATTTTGTTCGTTGTGTAGAGAGAAATCTTTAACTTAACCTCTTAGTGAGACGTGCAGTGGTATAGACATGGGTAAAATGGAAATTAAGGTGACAGATGCATTGTCTAGGAGAATCACTCAAACATTTGTCTCGATTCGCCCGTCACCTTGGAGGGATCAACTACTTCACTTAGGTAAAAGATTGATTATAATGTTCAAAGTATTAAATCTGAAATGTTCAATATTTGGAGTACAAATTCTAAAAAGGAAGTTAAAGTAACTTCTAAATTATACGTGCAACATCGACACGTTGCTAATTCATTTTTCATAAGCTCGTACTAGAGCGTTGGTGTACGAAATACAAAATAAGTTGAGGGATCTCCCTTTTTGTGTGGAATTTGAGCATTTTTTGGAACATTTTACAATGTTATATGGATAATACATTGTGAATTTGTTGTTTCTCAAAGGTGACGTGTTGGGCTTATTCAGTAACTTATTGGGAAAAAATCTTTTTTATCAAATTAAATGGAATTTTCACTGACTCCTTCAATGTCAAAATAAAACACTACAGTTGCCACATGGATGAATATAAGTCTTCTCTTTTTTATCTTAGCCAATATGATGCCAAAGTACATAACAACAAAACATATTAAAGCAGTTAAACGGACATTGTTTATCAGTCCAAGAGGATTATTCATAACCAAGGCAACTAAAGCACATGGATATGCACTTATGCTAATATTAAAGAACATGGACATTGTTTATCAGTACGAGGGTATTTTTTAGTATTAGTGTTTTTAGAATAGCAATAATTTTTGTTAAGGGTCTGTTTGGTTCTCGAACCAAGTAGAATGTAATGGAACCGTTCCATTCTCACAGAATGTAATGGTTCTATCTGCTTGTTTGGCTTAGAGAGAGAATATGATGAGATGCAATGGTCTCGTTTTGTGTTTTTTGGAGGAACCGCTGGGAATGAAACGGGTTTAGACAAGGTATAGTGAAGATGGTGTGGCATCCTGGTGCTCAAGCTCGCCGTCAATGGTGGTAGGGAGGACTAGATGATTGAAACATTGGAACAATGGGAGGAAGAGGAACATGTCGGAGCGACGTGAGACAATGAGTGGAGGACGGTCACTCGTGGAGACAAAGCTCAAGCGAGAGAATTTTTTGCAGAGAGGAGATCCTCGAGGTGTGAAGGTGATGTCGTTCGTATAAGAGATCTGAAGGATTCTCGCCATAGATGAAGAACGAGGCCGAGCAGATTTCGTTATGGTTGTTATGATTAATCCGAGGCGCATCGTCGATCATTCGAGGATCAAGTAATCACACAAGGCATGACATCGAGATTTGTTAACGAGGTTCACCGATATGGCTACATCCCCGGGGCCTGACTACGTGCGCTCCTTCCCGTGACACCGTCATAATACCGCATCCCGGTCGCCCGGGCGCCGACACACGCCATCGGCTCCCCCTACGTGGACATGCTATTATATTGGCATAGATTATGTCGTGTGTCTAGCCCCTCATTATATAAGAGGCCAAGGATACAGGTGTCATATTAGAACATGGCTCCATACATTGTCTAAACATAACAACTACAAATCCAATTGTAACCTACCTTGTACACTATATTCGAAACAATTCCAACAATTGTTGTGAAAGAACCGTCTAGTTTGATCAATGCAGGAATCATAAGATTGGGGCGTCTTCTTCCCCATGTCGTTGTGGATCATTAGCCACGCTTAATCGTTCGACAAGGTCATCTCTCACTAGCGTTCATGTGGCACATGGAGCTTGGTGAGTCGTCCAGCGGCTACTGGCAATTTCAATCGGCGGTGGTGCATGGAGTTGTCCTTAGTTCGGTCCCTAGCCCGACCTGTGGTGAGAGAGAAAAGAGGGGTACCCTAGCTCCAGCCATTGGTCGCCTCCCGCCCGGTGAGAGAGGGAACAGAGAAGTGGGAGAGCGAGCAATGAGAGAGAAACATGAGTGGTTACGTGTCATTCCTCCGGTTTGGGGGAATGATTTGGTTCGTCATGTGAGGAGAATATTCTTTTTTCGGGAAACAGTGCTTTTCGAGTTTGTTTGCAACCAAACACAAGAATGATGCCCAGTTGTAGAACCAACTCATTCCATTCCACTTCATGATCCAAACCAAACACACCCTGAGACGTAGCTCATGCACGTGCAATGCGCAATGACTAGTGCTATCAGTGGGTCTTGTTTATATATAATTTTTCTGCTTAAATGATTGATATTGCCTCTGCACCAAAATAATAGATAATATTTTGGAACAAATACAATCGAATTTCTCTATCTTTAAAAAGTATTGGATAATGGAAACGGGCTGGATAGTTGAAATTACACTAGTAGAATTACATGGTTCACATCCCAAATTCGGTTCCTCTAAGCTCTAGTATGTGCATGTTGAACCTTAATGTAAGTTCTTCAGCCTCATTCTTCATGGCAGAATTCTCACCGCAGACATGCTCAAGTCTTGATGTAAGTTCTAAACCTTGTCATTGTTCGCGGCAGAATTCTCACTACTTATATGCTCGTTGGGCGTGGATACTCCCATGAGCCTAGGTGGTAGCTTTGCTTCCTTGTACCAAAAAATGTGGTACGTCTTTGCAAGGATTGGCCTTATTTTGTCACTGTGGAATCATGTGAGCACCTAAAAGTATAATTTCAGTGTCCGAGTTCATCCTAGAGCCCTAAAGAGTTTGGCCAGTGGGACGTCATCATTGCCTATGCAATGAATAAGGCCTTAAAGTGCTCTAGGAGCCGACTCCAAAGGTGGAGAACTTTGGAACAACAATGGTGTCTTTGGATTTCACTACAAATCGAACGTCGGGTTTGTTAGAAGGTAAGTTATATAGTATATTTTTATGGAGAATGGCGTTTTGGCACTCGACCACCATGGAGGCCGAATTTTTTGAAAAAAAAAGTTCGAAAATTTTGGTTTCAAAAAATCTGAAGAAAAGTTATACAACTAAACAAGGGTGTGATCCGTGTGTGTGTGTAAAATTTCAGGCCAAAATACTTTGAAACGCGACATGTACAAAAAAACAAATTCATGATCTAAAGTGATGAATAATATCATGTGTTAAAAAGTCTTAGATTTGTCTTTTTTGTATAGCCCTCATTTCAATGTATTTAGTTCTGAAATTTTACACACTTGTGTATTATACCTTCACCTATTTTTTTATTCAGAATTGTTTGAAATGTTAAAATTCGAATTTTCATGAAATTTGAAGTTTGTATTTGGAGGCTTCCATGGAGCTCGGCCTCCAAAAGCAATTTCCGATTTTTATGACAAATTATTGTTGTGATGATGGCAATTTCCTTTAGCAAACATTCACTTTTTCACCAGGATTTGTTATGCTTGCTAAAAAAAGTGTCATCTTTGCAACAACGTAACTTTTCATCAAAAGATGTTTGACTTATCGCGACTAAAAACCAACGTCAGATTTTAACATTACCATGTGCTTTTGGCGTTTGGTGTAGCCCTGCCTTAGGTAAGCATCAACTGAGTTGTTGACGTTTTATTAGCTTTCTAGGGTTTTGCCATGTCTCACTAAATAAATGTGCTCCTCTCAAGGTTCCTGGCGGCTCCTTAGAAAAAAAAGAACACTCCAAAATGGTTAAAATTCGTCTACAAAGCTAAACGACATACTATATTTTGATTTGTTCTCAAGTAGTACAACTTCTGACAAAACTGTAATGGTGCCGACAAATATACTAATAGGATCATTATCATCTCTACTTGATTAACTACAGGCGATGCGAGATCTGCGGCGAGAACGCGGCGAACATCACTGGATGGGGCGGCGGCGGTAAGGAGTTCATGCAAAAGTGGCATGAGATGGCGAGCGTGGACGGAGAAAGCTCGCCCAAGGCCAGCGGTCTCTGCAGAACCCAGTCATTCTGTAATTTCTTGCTTGCCTGTTTGATCATTTTATTAGTGGCGTCGTGGTTCTTTCATAACCCTATAGTTTGAGATATTTGATTGAAGCCTCAAAACTGTATCACATACTACAGCGTTGCATCTTGAGGGAGGACTTTAAATAGTAAGATCCTTCTTCGGTGATGCCGTTCAGTGATGCTGGGGATGACATAGTTGGCTACCAAAAAATAGTAGTATGGTATTACTATTAAGAGTGTCTCCAATAAATGATGTAAAATACATCACTAAAAAGTGTAAGAGTAAAATTTACATCACCAAAATATAATTTTTACGTCACCAAAGAATACCCAGCTCCAACAAACGATGTAAAGTACATCACCCGACAGCCGGGCTGTTCCAACGCATGATGTAAAATTGAGTGGCTGCGCGGCAGCCGTGCAAAACTGAACCTGCTGTTGAACCTGAATTTTAGTGTTGAAATATCTTAACTACAAATCTAATTTTAACCTTCCAAAAAAATCAGAAATTTAAAATGAACATATATAGAAATAAACAAACGAGTATCTATCTGAACCGGCCTCGTCTTCGTGCACGCCGTGGTCCGTCTGGAATGGAAGCTAGCTCAATCCAGCAGCCCACGCGAGACACATGCGAACACCCGGGCAGGCAGCGGATGCAGATGCACATCCGGGCAGGCAGCAATTCAGGCGGCGGAGGCGAGCAGCGGCAGCAATGCACGCCCGGCCTGAGATGCACGCGAGACACAGGCGAAAACCACAAGCAGCAGCAGTAATCCGGCAGGGTTGGGGTGGATCCGTGCGCTGGGTGTTGGGGCGGCACGGATCTGGCGGCGCGATGGAGCTCCGGCGGTGGAAGCCATTCCTGCAGAGAGAAGAGAGATTTGCAAGAGAGGGAAATGGAGGGAGGAGAGAGCAGGGTGAACCACCTGCAGCACCACACGCCGCGACGGTAGGAGGAGCCCGCACGGCTGAACGACATGGTGTCGGCGCTACTATAACTACTGGAGCTGCCGCCGCTGCTCATCCTGGGTTTCCTCCACGACCGGTGAACGCGGCACCAGGCCTCGATGGAGTGGCACAGGAGCAGCCACGCACAGAGGGGATCAAGGCTGGCAAAGGCAAAGAGAGAGGGGATCAAAAAGTACGCGAGGCGCTCGTCGGTTGAGGCTTCGCGGGTTTTGCATCTGGATTTGCTCGGAGGCCCGAGTGTGTATATTTGCATCATTTGGTAATGTATTTTAGTACATCAGATGTGAACTCATATGAACACTTTGCTTACACATCTGTTGGAGTTGTTCTAACAAGAACAGTGTAGCACGTATGGTAATTCAACTCTAACAAAAGGTAATCTGAAAGATCATCATCACTGCAGGCAGTTGTTAGCCTATTTTTGCTGCCTAAATAAAGAGAACAAAAGACAATAGCAGAAAAGAAGTTGATGAAATGTTCAACTTCAAATATGAAACCATGAAAAGATTTGATGGAATTATAGATGCAGGTTAGCCCAACAGATGAGGCAAAATTGATAGTGCAACTTTGTATCCAATAAACATACGATTCCATGATCCAGAAGAAGATTGACTGACTTAGGCTCTAACGACAACCCAATCACTCAAAAGGTTACTAGCTAGCATGGGACTTGTTCAGGATGACACCCTCATACTTGACCTGGAACCACTTCATGGCATCTTCCTTGGTCACCCTCTGGTGGATCCCAACACGGGCCTTGCATCGGCGCCTGCGGGAGACACGGTATCCAGCACGCTCCAAAACGACAAAGAAGTCCATACCATAGATACCAGTAGACGGGTCATACCTGAGAGAATTAATCCAGTAGTAAGTTTTTAGTATGCAAACCATAGTTCACAGAGGAAAGCAAAACACATTTCAAGAACAAGGTTACAACTTGCAAGTTCAGACATATAAATACATAAAAAGTATGTCAACTGATCAAACCTAATTGAAAACATACAGGTATAACTGATACTACCGAAGCATTATTGATAGATTTGATCTTTACTTGAAAAGGACAGACAAATTATACCAGACCTTTCTGCACTGAAGTACAAAATAACAATTGCAGCAACAAACACTAGCATGTACAAACAGATAGAGAATTCTAGAGGGGAGGACCTTCAACAATGTAACACTTAAGGTGGTAACCTACTTGGTTAAATGAGACCAATCATTAAACACTTGGATTCTCTACTTAAAAGGGGCAATTATTACAAAAACTTATACACTAGGATGAGAGACTTGTTCACTCAAGGGACTTGCAATAAGAAACAAATACAAAGGGCAGCAATAGTAAAGCATACTGAAAGTATTTATCATGACTAGGCATTACAAACTTTAAAAGCATGTGCATTACAAAATCCTTCTGATGATGAAAGTTGCAACATGTTTCCGCTAAGATTACTACAACATGCACACAACGATCCACTGTGATAACTCCACAATGATTTCTAACGGCAGAAAAAACCAGAATCCACCCTCAGAGATGTATGTATGTCAGACAAGAAACTTTATGTTGCAAATATCACGGCTTATAATCAAGTTATCCAAGGGAACCAAATTTGTAGACCTACCTGCATAATTCGCATATATATAATGCAAGCAGAACAGAGTACAGGAAAGGTCATCTTACTTCATGCCAAGATCAATGTGCTCCTGAATACCAAACCCAAAGCAACCAGTGTCACTGAAGTTCCTCCTCAGGAGCTCGTACTCCTTCACCTTCAGCCCACTCTCGAGAAGCTGCATTGCCTTCTCACCCCTGATAGTCACGTAGCAGGCAATCTTCTCATTACGACGAATGCTGAAAGACCTGACAGTATACCTCGCTGCAAAAATAAAACCGTCATGACCATAAGCACCCCTGGGTGTTGAAATCAGCCAAGAATCGTCGAGCAGACTGTGGCTTGTGGACAATATCTTACCCTTTGAGAAAACGGGCGACTGCCCGCTCAGCTGCTCCAACACCTGATGAGTAAATTAGTATAAATTAGACTCGCGTCTCAATTTATTATAAAGAAAACTAAATGTGCAACCACACACAAGACCCGAACACCGTGGAGCACTACGTGATAAGTTTCATTTGGAGCGGATTGCGAAATTATAGATCTACTGAAACAATATCAGATACAGCTAATGATTTTAATTGTTCTTTTGTCGAGGAGACCATGTTGCGTGTTGGGATGGATGGGTCGGGGATCTGTGATACCTTGGCAGCGCGAGTGAGGCGATCGCCGCTCTCGCCGACGGAGATGTTGAGGACGAGCTTCTGCACCTTCATCTCCCGCATGATGTTCGACTGTTTCTTCTCCGTCGACTGCGAGGGACAAGCGCGTAAGACAACGGCACACACAAGAAATGCCGGGCGTTGGCACCGCGGTAGGAGTAGGAGAGCTCACCATGGTGATCTGACCGGGGAGGCCGCCGGTGGAGAGGAAGCGGAAGATGGGAGGGGTTTGGTTCTGGGTGTGGCTGCGGCGGCGGAAACCCTAGAAATCTCCCGAGTATTATATAGGGGGGGCGCTGGAGGTTGCCGAGCGACGATTTCGCGGAATGGCGTGGGGGACTTGGAGCGGTCCGATCAATGGATGGACGGCTAGGATATTTAGCTCGGCTCATGCTTTCTTACTAGCTGGGCTGTTTGAGGTTCTCCGGCCCAGCCGGATGGCTAGCTGGACCGGACTCCCGGCCATATTCAATCCAACCAATCTACGTTCTAGAGGGCCCTCAAAAAAAAATCTACACTCTAGAGTTCCCCTAAAAAAGACATTTTAGAGAGATGTTCCTCTTCAAAGCATAATTTCTAGAGCAATCTAAAAAATGACCCTGCCTTTCAATAAAAGAAATGAAATGTTTCAAAAAACAGTACTATGTGGCAAGAGAAATTTATTCTAGCGCTTTTGGCAAACGATGTGCCTATTATTCCGGATATTTAATTTGGCTCTAGGGAGCACATGCTCCTGTGTGCTAAAAATAAATTTTACAAATGTTAAAAAATGGGGAAAAATATATGTGTTCAGCGTCACATCCAAAAGGATACATGCAAATTTGAAGGTGAAAAACTTAAGCATTTTGACATGTGCAAAAAAAATTGAATGCCAAATGTTACACTTAATTTTGTTTTTTCACCGGCAAAGCACTACTATCCCATATGGCATGAAAATAATCGAGCACATTTGCCACACTAATATGAATGTCTACAAAAAATCAGAGTTTTTAAATTTTATTTATTATTTATTTTGATTGTACTGTTCGTTAGGGAGCATATGCTTCCGAGAGCCAAAAATCCGCGTCCCTGTTATTCCCACTGAATAAAGTTACCATGTTGTCTTTCCCTAAAAAAGATTGTAAAGACCATCCGAGTAAGCAACGGAAACTACTCTTCCAAAAAGTCGAAGTATCATCATGAGAGTTCTACTTCAATACAACGGCGTCTCTCTACAAAAATACAACTTTATCCCTTTGAGCAACATTCTTTCCACTGTTGTTTTAGGCCATGGTCTATGATGATCATCTTATACGTGTCAGGTCAAGTCAACTTCTTAAATTTTGGTATGGGTTTTGCTTTCTCTCCAAGATTTGCTCGGGTTGACAAAGACATTATTTGATAAGGGCTTTCCCTGCCCTGGCTTCCCATAAGAAGACTAGATTGGATTTCGGCTTTCCACCATGTACGTTCGGTATGTAACTTCTAGCTTAAATTCTAGAAGAAGAAAATCAGTAGACACCACTATCGTACCTTTTTCTTTATAATAGACTCAAATCGTATTGTGGAAAATATGATAGGGCTGGAACTCATTGTCATACAACCACTAATGACTACTCACAATAGTCTTGATCTCCTTCACTTAGGTGTCTTCTATAGTCTATACTCATCAAGAACTTGGTTCGTCAATGCGCACTCATTACATGCAGTTGTATGTTAGTGAAATAGGGCATTTTGTTGTTTATAGAGGCCCTAACAAATTAACATTGCGAGAGAGCCAAAGTTCCCTCATGGCGTCCTCACGCAAGTTATATTTGTCGAGACTTTGTAATAAAAGGCGTTGCTTATGCATGCTTAGGTGCTAGGTAACAACGATGTGCCTAGCCTAGGGCATAAACAAGGCCTAGTTTAGGCAAGATATCACTCCATGCGAAATCATGTCATATTGCGGTAGCGGACTATACGAGTCATATTCCAGTGAATAATAGTCGGTACTTTATCATTTACATGTTTTAAATTAACATTTATGCACATATAATACCCAAGATACATGCATGTTAGTCAATACTATATGACTGCATGGGTTGTGTGGTATGGGTCATTCCGTGTCTTTTTAATGATTTTCATGAATTGAAGGTGGGGCGACGAGGAAGGGCATGAAGGACAAGAAGACGAAACACAAAGATAGTTGGTGTAGCATACTTGTCAAAGCACACTAGTCAAATGCCCCATGCGTTACAGCGGGACTTTATATAAAAAAAGTTCATTTTACTGCCCTGAAGAAAGTGAGTGGTTCACATAACGTTATGATCTTTATTTTTACTCCCTTCACCCCCTAAACAATTCCATACCAGACAAAATCAGTCCCTAGGTGGTTTGACTTGGCTGATTGCTGACGTGGCAATGGTTGTTAGAAATATGCCCTAGAGGCAATAATAAATTGGTTATTGTCATATTTCCTTGTTTATGATAATCGCTTAATATCCATGCTATAATTGTATTGATTGGAAATTCACATACATGTGTGGAGACATACACAACAACGTGTCCCTAGTGAGCTTCTACCAGACTAGCTCCTTAATCAAATATGGCTAATGTTTCCTAAACATAAACATGAGTTGTCATTGATAACGATGTCACATCATTAGGAGAATGATGTGATGGTCAAGACGCAAACCGTAAGCATAGCATTTCATTGTATCACTTAGTTTATTGCCACTACTTTCTTCATGTCAAGTATATGCAACTCCCTGACACTAGAGGAATGCCTTGTGTGTATCAAACGTCACTTCGTAATAGGGCGATCATAATGGTACTCTACAGGTATCTCCAAGGGTGGTTGTTGGGTTGGCATGGATCGAGACTGGGATTTATCACTTCGTATGACGGGGGAGGTATCTTTGGGCCCTCTCGGTAATAAAACATCACAAGAAGCTTGCAAGAAATGTGACTAAGGAGTTATTCACATGATCTTGTATTAGGGAACGAGTGAAGAGACTTGTCGGTAACAAGATTGAGCTAGGTATGGAGATACCGACGATTGAATTTCGGGAAAGTAACATACCGATGGACAAAGGGAACTACATACGAGATTAACTGAATCCTTGACATCGTGGTTCGACCGATGAAGATCTTCGTGGAATATGTCGGAACCAATATGGGCATCCAGGTCCCGCTATTAGTTATTGACCGAAGAGGTGTCTCGGTCATGTCTTCATGATTCTAGAACCCGTAGGGTCCGCACGCTTAACGTTCGGTGACACTAGAGTAGTATTGGGATATGTACGTTGGTGAGAAAATGTTGTTTGGAGTCCCAAATGACATCCCGGACGTCATGACGAGTTACAGAATGGTATGAAGGTAAAGATTTATATATGTAAAGTCCTATTTTGATCATCGGAAATGTTTCAGGCATTACCGATAGTGCACCGGGGTGTCGAAAAGGGTTCCGGGGGTCCACCTGCCCCGGGGGCCCACATGGTCCATAGGGGGTGTGCCCTAGTCATCTTGGGCTAGGCGCAACATCCCCTAGAGGCGAATTAGGCTTGCGGGCAAGAGTGCCAAAGGGACAAGGCACCCCATAGGTGCCTTGGAGGAAGGGGACTCCTCCCTTCCTTACGAAGGGAGGACTCCTACCTTGGTCGTCGGCCCCTCCCTTGGAGGAGGGGTCAAGGCTGCACCTCCCCTCACCCCTTGCCTCCTATATATAGTGGAGGGGAGGGAAGGTACGCACACAACAATCCCATGCCCCGGTGGCAGCCCTTCCTCTCCCGTTACTTCGTTTTCTCGTCAGATCGCATCTAGGGTAGCGCTTGTGGAAGCCCTACCGGGATTGCTCCACCACCATTTCCACCACAACGTCGTGCTAGTTAAGATCCCATCTGCTTATCCTCCCTCGCTTGCTGGATCAAGAAGGAGGAAACATCATCGATCCGCACGTGTGTGGAACGCGGAGGTGCCTTCCGTTCGGCACTTGATCGGGACGGATCACGATTGGATCATGAAGACGTACGACTACACCAACCACGTTATACACACTTCCGCTTAGAGATCTACAAGGGTGTGTAGGCACACTCCCTCTCTCGTAGCTATGCATCTTCATGGATAGATATTGAGCGTACGTAGGAATTTTTTTGTTTTCCATGTAACGTTTCCCAACAATGGTCAACGTGCGGTTTTGACCTACTGGTGGGTCTCCCTCGTCACGCTGGGTTGAGACAGAGGAACTCCTCCCGAGCCTCCCCACATAACCGCCTACCTCCTGAAGTACCATGCCCGACCCCGTTGCCTCTAGCTGACGCCGGCAACTGCCGAAGTTCCACGACGCCACCCCGAGCATCCTGCTTCTCCTTCCTCCCTTCTCTTTCCTCTACCTTCTCTCTTCTCTCACCCGAAGTCTCCCTCGTATCTCTCCTAGGTACAGGTCATGCCATCACCACAAGGTCGCTGGTGGGCTATCTTCACACCCTCTCGGGACTCCGGATCCGATCGGAACAAGACCTGACGGGGCTGCCACTCCCGGATCTAGCCGCCCCTCACCCCCTCCAACTTCATCAATGTAGTGCCGCCACCGCAGCCCTACTACCTTCTGCGCGAGGAGAGGGATGACCATGCACGACGGTTGGACCATCGAGGCCACAAGCTCGTCGTTGTGTCGTATTCACGCTCCTGTCAGATTGTGGATCCGGCCGGAACTAGACAAATGGGGCCACCATCCATGGATCTAACTGCCCCCACGTCTCCCCGCATCGCTGCCCTGCTACCTGTATGAGGAGAGGGACGACGATGCCGGACGGCTGGGTGCCATTACCCACCTGACGAGGGAGGCCTACCCAAGGGTCAAATCTGTAATTGAAAATCGCTATGTGAGCATCAATTCAAGTCAAACCACCCAGGGACCAATTTCGTCCGGTATGAGATTGTTTAGGGGGTGAAGGGGGCAGAAGTAAAAAATCAGGGTGTTATATGAACCACCAACTTTCTTCGGGATAGTAAAATAGAGTTTTTTTCAAAAAATAAAGAGGTAAACTTTACGTTATGTGGTTGGCACATGCGCAGCTACGTGAATTGCAAGCATATCATCCATGAATGTGTTTCTTTGAATGAATTTCATAATAGACAAGGCTTTAGGTTAAACTTTATTACCTATAATGTTTAAAGTATGAGGACTAAATCATGTTGGGGGTGATCCTAAAGAAAAATGTTGAGGTACGATGACTAGGAATGGTCTAAAACTCTAAATGCAATACCCCTTCAAGTGTATGGCATGACATTAAAAATAAAGAGTCATGATACAAAATATTTAAATTGACATGTTATGTGTTTTCTTTGTCTAAAACCAAAAGTCACACAAAATAAAAATGATGTGATGCCAAATTAAAAAGGTCGTGCTAATAAAAATAGAATTAGTGTGCTAAAAGATAAAAATGCCACGTTCTTAACAATAAAATGCCATGCTCTTAATCATTAAAATGCCATCATAAAAAAATCCATGGTATGTACTTCCTTTGTCAAAAAAATCACGCAAAAGGATTGCGGTGATTCAAAAATGAAAATTGCCATGACATAAAAAATAATCTACCATATCCTATAGACACAAAAAATGCCAAGCTCTTTAAAAGCTAAAAGTGCAATGCTATTAATAATTAAAATGCCGGAGGAGAAGCCGTTCCATAAAAACAACAAACATATGTGATCCGAGCCTATTCAATCGTCACGGGAGGAGTTAGCGACTTGGGCTAGCACTTGCTCGGGCCAGCTGATGACGATCGTGGGGAGGTGTGCCAAGAAGTCGCACAACCAGCAGGCGAGGACACTAGCGGTAGCGCAATGTCGATCGACGAGTAATAGAAGCAACATGTCATAGTGAAGGTCGTTAATGTAGTCCACTCCTCCGTCTTGACGGAAAGGAGTGTGGCGTGTCTGGCGACGAGTAGCTTGGTCGCGAGCCGCACAACCTCGTCCACCTTCTAGTCACTTTACGCCTTTAGTTGATGGTGTAGCGTGCGACGGATCCTCATCGACCTCCCCCCCCGAGGCCTCTCCCTCGACGTCGTACGCCTCCCATAACGATCTTCCATGTCGTCGAAGACAAGCGTCTTCAGTGACAAGTAGCTTGGCCCCTCGCCAGACCGCACATCCTCCATCGACCATCCGCTACCCGCCTTGCCGCTGCAATAAGGAGATGCAACCCTGAATTCGTCATAGCCGACTACTATGTCTTGCTCAGATGATGGCCAATACGGAGAGGGGAGGAGGGTCGCTAGATCAAAATTTAAGCCATCGATACCGTCACCAGAGAGGAAGGAGAATAATCGGCCGAATGTGTCTGGGAAAGGGAGAATGAGGATGTATAACTTTTCTCTCTCTTTTATATCTCTAAAAAATGGGGATATAGGATGGTCGGGTGCTATATGCATCCACCCATTCGCCAATGTCCCCTTCCCAACGAACGATTTCTATCATCCCATTCAGCAGTAGCCTCTACGCTCAGATTCGTGAGACACATCGCCGGCACTCCCTCTGTCCGAGTTTATTAGGGCTCCTCTTATTTGGGGTTAAAATTTGACCTATAAATTTAACTAACGAAATGTATAATACATGTTAAAAAACTTATATTGTTGATAAGCTCTTTCAAATATAGATCCAAAAATATAATGTTTCTGTTGAAAGGGGAGAGAGGGATTGATGGAGCAATTTTTTGTATTGCTTGAGCCTCATGGACATATATATAGGAGTAAAATGATCAACTTGGAGTACAAGACAAGGCAAGACAAATCCTAGTCTATCTCATATTTCCTAACTAATCAATATACTCAACATCCCCCCGTAGTCGCAACGGTAGCGACTCAGACGGTGAGACTGGAGAAGAATCCGAAGGTAAGTCGACTGTCACCCCCCTCACACAGTCGTAACTATCGATGCATTGCCGAAGTTGTGGCTGGAGTAGAAACCGACGAGGTTCCTCAAGCAAGGCGGTAGCCCTTTTTGCCGATGTCGGAGTAGTCGAGAGCGTAGGGTGGTGTAGTTGTGGTTTAGGTAGCCATGCGAAGAACGTCATGGTCGATGTCGAGTCGGGGTAGCTGATGTTGAGGTAGTTGTCGAGGAGCCGCGGGCGTAAGGAGGCACCGAGCTTGCCATGGGCGTAGTGGTGTTGAAGTAGTGGTGCGTCGGGAAGAAGGTGTTGTTGACGATGCATTGCACTAGGTTTGTCAAGCCTAGGGACACATCATGGACGAAGGCACACATCAGTGTTGCTAGCACCGGGCATGCGTAGACGAACGAAGTCGATGTTGCCGATGCGCCACTCTAGGCTTGCGAGGCCTGGGAACACATTTGGGACGAATGCACGCATCGGTGTTGCCAACACCGGGCATGCGTCGACGGGGACTTGCACACAACTTGTATGCCATGTCGAGGAGGCTAGAAGAGAAGGGCTCGGTGACGGTTGCGACGCAAATCCGGGGGGGGGCGATGTCGACCATTGGTCAGGTAGATGAAGTGGTCAGGGTAGACGCTGGCGACGCTGGCGATGAGATGCTGCAGGATCGAGATGAAGGAGGTGGAGATGCGGCATGACTCGGGTGAGCAAGTGGCAGTGGCGCCGAGGAGGAGCGGTAATCGCGGCCTGACGGTAGTGGATGGTTAGGAGCGCA
This sequence comes from Hordeum marinum, assembly GCA_022496015.1. NCBI lineage: Eukaryota > Viridiplantae > Streptophyta > Magnoliopsida > Poales > Poaceae > Hordeum > Hordeum marinum. The sequence continues at coordinate 117,956,458 of CM039672.1, forward strand.
GCAGCGATGCTCGAACAGCCGAGGAGAACCCGACAACATGACGAAGAACGACACAGTAGTGGCGTTCCCGCGCCAAGGGAGGAGGTGTGATGCATACCACGTAGAGTCGACACGTGGAGATGGTTGACGTGGCTTGAGACTGCATCGGTATTTCCCCAAAGAGGAAGGGATGATACAACACAATGACGGTAAGTATTTCCCTCAGTTATGAAACCAAGGTATCAATCCATAGAGGAAGATCACGCACCCGCGTAAACATCACCTGCACACAAATAACAAATAATTACAACCCGGCGCGAAAGAGAGGTTGTCAAGCTCTCTACGGTAATAAGATATATTACGTAATGATAGTTTTGGCAAATAGATCTCGCAGGAACACAAAATTAAATAAGTAAACAGAAAGTGCATCAAGGTATTTTTATTTTTTTGGATTAATAGATCTGAAAACAAAAAGGCAAAATAGTAGATTTGAAAGCAATATGTTGGAGAAGTAGACCCGATGGGCGTAGGTTTCACTAGTCGCTTCTCTCATGAGTATAGCACACGGTGGGTGAACAAATTACTGTTGGGCAATTGATAGAAGATCAAGTAATCATGATGATATCTAGGCAATGATCATTATATAGGCATCACGTCCAAGATAAATAGACCGAAACGATTCTGCATCTACTTCTATTACTCCACACATTGACCGCTATACAACATGCATCTAGTGTATTAAGTTCATGGGAAAACGGAGTAATGCAATAAGAACAGTGACATGATGTAGACAAGATCTATTCATGTAGGAATAGACCCCGTCTTGTTATCCTTAATGGCAACGGTACATGTGTGTCTTGCTGCCCCTTCTATCAGTGGGAAAGAACACTGCAAGATCGAACCCATCACAAAGCACCTCTTCCCATGCCAAGAAAAATCGATCTAGTTGGCCTAACTAAACCAAAGATTCGAAGAAGAAATACGAGGCTATAAGTAATCATGCAAATAAGAGATCAAAGAAGACTCAAATTATATTCATGGATAGAAACTGATCATTAACTCAACATTCATCGGATACCAACAAACACACCGCAAAAGTCATTACATCAAATAGATCTCCAAGAGACCATTGTATTGAGAATCATAGAGAGAGAGGAAGCCATCTAGATAATGCCTACGGACCCGTAGGTCTATGGTGGACTACTCACGCATCATCAGAGAAGCACCCATGAAGACGGTGCACCCCTCCGTGATGGTGCTAGATTGGATCTCGAGGTTCTGGAACCTATGACGGCTGGAATTGTGTTTCGTCGACTCCTCTAGGGTTTTCTGAATATTTGGGAATTTATTGGGCGAATAGTCGGTTGAGGGGAGTCTCGAGGTGGGCACGCTCCACCAGGCTGTGCTAGGGGCCTCTGGTGCACCCTGGTGGAGGGTGGCCCCCCTGGCCCCCTATGTTGTGGTTGTTTGGCCCATTCTGGCTCTTCTCGTCCATAAAAAACTCCAAAAATGCTCGTAGCGTTTGGGCTCCATCTCGTATTGATTTTCTATGAAGTATAAAACAAGAAAAAACAACAACTGACACTTTGGCACTATGTCAATAGGTTAGTCCCAAAAAATGATATAAAATTGCTATAAAATGATTCTAAAACATCCAAGATTGATAATATAACAACATGGAACAAGCAAAAATTATAGATACGTTGGAGACGTATCAACATCGCCAAGCTTAATTCCTACTCACCCTCGAGTAGTTAAATGATAAAAAAAGAATTTTTGATGTGGAATGCTGCCTAACATGTTCACCATATATATTTTTTCTTTGCAACACGAACATCTGGACTTATAGATGGTTCAAAGTAATAGTCTAGTTTTGACATGAAAACTCTAATACTCAAGCATATCATCACTAAAGCAAGTTATCCCTAGCCCATCATGCTCAATCATTGATCCATTCACAATACACACTCAAATATTAGCTACACCTAATGCTGAAGTACGATCATAGTGCCTCCTAGTTGGTGCTTTATAAGAGAAGATGGAGACTCAAATTAAAAAAATGCATAAAGTAAATAGATAGTCCCTTCGCAGAGGGAAGTAGGGATTTGTAGAGGTGCCAAAGCTCAAGTATTTAAATTTATAGAGAAAAATATTTTGGGTGGAATGCCTTTCCTATCAATGAAAACGATTGAGATTTCAATATCAAGGTATTTTTATTTTTTTGGATTAATATATCTAAAAACAAAAAGGCAATATAGTAGATTCGAAAGCAATATGTTAGAAAAGTAGACCCGGTGGGCGTAGGTTTCACTAGTTGCTTCTCTCATGAGTATAACACACGGTGGGTGAACAAATTACTGTTGGGCAATTGATAGAAGATCAAATAATCATGATGATATCTAAGCAATGATCATTATATAGGCATCACGTCCAAGATAAGTAGACCGAAACGATTCTGCATCTACTTCTATTACTCCACACGTCGACCGCTATACAACATGCATCCAGTGTATTAAGTTCATGGGAAAACGGAGTAATGCAATAAGAACAGTGACATGATGTAGACAAGATCTATTCATGTAGGAATAGACCCCATCTTGGTATCCTTAATGGCAATGGTGCATGTGTGTCTTGCTGCCCCTTCTATCAGTGGGAAAGAACACCGCAAGATCGAACCCATCACAAAGCACCTCTTCCCATGCCAAGAAAAATTGATCTAGTTGGCCTAACTAAACCAAAGATTAGAAGAAGAAATACGAGGCTATAAGTAATCATGCAAATAAGAGATCAAAGAAGACTCAAATTATATTCATGGATAGAAACTGATCATGAACTCAACATTCATCGGATACCAACAAACACACCGCAAAAGTCATTACATCAAATAGATCTCCAAGAGACCATTGTATTGAGAATCATAGAGAGAGAGGAAGCCATCTAGATAATGCCTACGGACCCGTAGGTCTATGGTGGACTACTCACGCATCATCGGAGAAGCACCCATGAAGACGGTGCACCCCTCCGTGATGGTGCTAGATTGGATCTCGAGGTTTTGGAACCTACGACGGCTGGAATTGTGTTTCGTCGACTCCTCTAGGGTTTTCTGAATATTTGGGAATTTATTGGGCGAATAGTCGGTTGAGGGTTCTTGAGGTGGGCACGCTCCACCAGGCCGTGCTAGGGGCCTCTGGCGCACCCTGGTGGAGGGTGGCCCCCCTGGCCCCCTATGTTGTGGTTGTTTGGCCCATTCTAGCCCTTCTGGTCCATAAAAAACTCCAAAAAATCTCGTAGCATTTGGGCTCCATTTTGTATTGATTTTCTGCCAAGTAAAAAACAAGCAAAAACAACAACTGGCACTTTGGCACTATGCCAATAGGTTAGTCCCAAAAAATGATATAAAATTGCTATAAAATGATTCTAAAACATCCAAGATTGATAATATAACAACATGGAACAAGCAGAAATTATAGATACGTTGGAGACGTATCAACATCCCCAAACTTAATTCCTACTCACCCTCGAGTAGGTAAATGATAAAAAAAGAATTTTTGATGTGGAATGCTGCCTAACATGTTCACCATATATTTTTTTCTTTGCAGCACGAACATTTGGACTTTTAGATGGTTCAAAGCAATAGTCTAGTTTTGACATTAAAACTCTAATACTCAAGCATATCATCACTAAAGCAAGTTATCCCTAGCCCATCATGCTCAATCATTGATCCATTCACAATACACACTCAAATATTAGCTACACCTAATGCTCAAGTACGATCGTAGTGCCTCCTAGTTGGTGCTTTATAAGAGAAGATGGAGACTCAAATTAAAAAATATAAATTGCATAAAGTAAATAGACAGTCCCTTCACAGAGGGAAGTAGGGATTTGTAGAGGTGTCAAAGCTCAAGTGTTTAAATTTATAGAGAAAAATATTTTGGGTGGTGAGGGATCACTACAAGAGTGTCTAGAGGGGGTGAATAGACTACTAGCAGAAATTTAAACCCCCTTTTCCCAAGTTAATTGGTTGGCAGATTTTAACAGTTTTAGCAAAGCTAGCAAGTCTAATAGCCCTACACATGCATGTCAACAAATATGGCAGCGGAAAGTAAAAAGTTGAGATAGGTAGATCAAATGAAGTTGAAGACACGATGATTTTTCCCGTGGTTCCGATAGGTGGCGCTATCGTACATCCATGTTTATGGAGTCTTCAACCCATGGAGGGTAATGGTCGCGAAAGTCCATGGAGGGCTCCACCCAAAAGGGTCCACGAAGTAGCAACCTTGACTATTCCATACGACTTCCGTCCACGAAGGACTAGTCTCACTATGGGGTAGATCTTCACAAAGTAGGCGATCTCTTTGCCCTTACAAACTTCTTGGTTTACTCCACAACACGAAGTAGGAGGATCCCAAGCGACACCTAACCAATCTAGGAGGCACCACCCTCCAAAAGGTAATAGGCTCGGTAATGATGATGAACTCCTTGCTCTTGTGCTTCAAGATGATAGACTCCTCAACACACAATATCTCTCTCACGGGTTTGGCTTGGTAGAAGAGATAGGATTGGTGGAAAGCAACTTGGGGAGGCTAGAAATCAAGATCCATATGATTGGAGTGGAAGATCTTGACCTCAACACAAGGGTAGGTGGTTCTCTCTCAGAAAATCTGATAGGATAGGTATGGAATAGTTCTGAGTGCTTCTCTTTCGAGTGAGTGGTGGTGAAGGGGTGTATGTAGGCATCCCCAAAAATCCAACCGTTACACACAAAATGACCAACTCGGTGACACCAATGTGTTAATCTCGGTGGTACCGAAGTGACCAAAAGGTGGCAACTTTTGAATCTTGGAGGGACCGATATACAATTCTCGGTTGCACCGATAAGGTGACCAACGGTCAGATTTCCAATCTCGGTGACACCGATACAACATTCTCGGTGGAACCGAATATGTGAATTTGCGTAACAGAAAGTTGGCAACCTAAACTCGGTGGCACCGGTATGGAATCGGTTGCACCAAAGTGGCTAGGGTTTGGCAGAGTCTGTTTAGGTACTGGAATCGGTGGCACCGAAGTGGGATAGTTGGTTGCACCAATTTTGAGTGTTGGGTATAGAACAGACTTTGGTGGGAGAGTTTTGTGGATGTTTTTGGCAACTATCACTTGTGCACGTTTGAGCATATTGTGCACCAACAAAACCTTACCCCCTTTTAATAGTATTGGCTTTCCTATGGACTCAAAGTGATTTCTCACAAATATAAAATGTAGAGTCTTCTTGCTTGAAGCTTGGCCAACCTATTTCCTTGCCTCTTGAGGTTTCTCCACAATGTCCTTTTTGCCAATCCTCTCATAGAACATTTCCTGAAATATACTTAGTGGAAACATTAGTTCAAGAGACAATGTATGTTGTCATGAATTATCAAAACCACCAAGGGAGCATGTTGTGCTTTCAATCTCCCCCTTTTTGGTAATTGATGACAACATACAATCAAAGCTTCAAATAAAGATATGCATGGTTATACTGAAGACTTTGAGAGACACATGACTTAGACTTGATCCCCTAAATGTGTGAAGTTCTTTAAAGGATAGTTGCTTTTGAATGCATGAACACACATAAGGTAGAAGGGATATAACAGGTCATGTGTATCTTGGCTATATGCATCAAATAAATATGAATGAGATGTATCTTTGTTCAAGACATCACTCTTGCAAACAATATGTGCAAGGAGCAAGAGATCATATTGACCAAGGATATGATGCATATACTTACCTTGAGTTCTTGAGCATCCTGGTAATAGAAACACACTTGAGAAAATAATGTTAGGAAACACAAGAGTATTCTACCAAACAACAAGACAATAGAACTCAAAATTTCCAAGATATGGAGGACATAAAAAAATAATATTCCTTAGAATTGATATGTCTCCAAAATCACTGAGAATTTTCTCACGTAGATATGAAAATGGATTATCCTCTCCCCCTGAACCTTAGCATGTAGATATTAGGATTGGATAAGGTGAGAAAGGTCAACAATTTTCTTCTCCCCCTACTTTGATATTCTCCCCCTATTTATAAAGATATGAGTATTGATGTTGGCTCTCCCCCTTGATCATATCTCCCCCCTTGCATAAGCATGTATCTCCCCTGTAGCATGAAGCTTTGATCTTCTCCCGAAATGGTTGAAGCTTTGATATTCTCCCCCTTTGGCATTAATTTCCAAAAAGCAAGGGTGAAGAATAAAAAGAGGGATAGATACAGGGATCATTAACTGAGAAGGGATCCTTGAGAACAAGGGTCATCGAAATGTAGGATTCATAGAAATGAAAACTAACAGTTTCATGAAAAATGATTTGTTCTTCTCCTCCTTTCTTCATTGAAGATAGGGATCCTTGAAGAAAGAAATTCTGTCCTCAAGACTAACTTTAGTTCTTCTCCCCCTAAGCAATACAATTTTTTTTATGAGGGATCATCGAAGTAATAGAAGTATTACAAGACAGTTTACTAAGAAAACACAAAATTGCAAAAATGAATTCAAATGAACCAGAATGAAAATCGATGACTTCGAGATAGATAGATCGGTGGTACCAAGATGTTGTAGTGCAGCTTGTCTGCAATTTCGGTAGAACCGAGATATCTGGGTCGGCGGCTCCAAAAGAGAAACCAAGTTTCTGTTTTCACAGAGTTAAGAGAAACATTTGCAATGAAATATACAAGGAACATAAACTAGAGAAGATTTGAGTGGTTATGAAAAATCATGCAATAGAGAGCAAACCACACCAGATTCTTAACTAGATGATGGGCGGTGACTAGGCCACCTATATTAGAGTATATCGACTTAGGAGCCAAGCAAGAATACTTGATCATAGGTCATACTCTACGTTAAGCTCAGAATGGGGTTACCATTTTTTGATTAAGCTTCTTAATGTCTTCATGTCGCTTGAGTTGCTTTAGCTCATTTCTTGGAGTAAAGCCTTTTCAAGGACATGAGTTCATACCTTTGAGTGATGTTGATGACGTAGCTTGTAGATGAACTTGTTGAGGATGCTCGAGGTTGATGAAGATCATCTTGAGTTTTGAGCAATCCTTCTTGTTCTAGTTTACTGGTTACCTACAAAGATTAGTCATGCAAGGAAGAACAATAGATATATCCAATTGACATGATACAAATTGAGAGTGTGCAATTTTGATAAAGTATATGTCAAGGATATGGTTGAGTGGCCTTCTTCCTTCCATCATCAAGAGGGGTTATGGATACTTGGTAATGACAAGATTGCTTATGATTGGAGTTGATGGCAATCTTGTGGAATGAAGTTTTTCCAAGTACCTACAAGAGATTAGATGCAATACAAGGGAGCATAGAATTACATGGAATAAGATGAAATGTTAAGATACATGGAAATATCAAGAAAGCTCATGCCCTTGCATGCAACCGAGTGAGTCTAGCTCAAGTTTGAAGCATCGATGATGTTCAACTCACTCCTCAAGTGACAAAATGTCTTCTCATCAAGTGGCTTAGTAAATATATCGGCCAATTGCTTGTTAGTGCAAACATGCTTAAGATTAATATCTCTTTTTGCAACATGGTCACGAATGAAATGAGGTCAAACTTGAATATGCTTGGTTCGAGAATGTTGCACAGGATTATGACCAATTTTAATAGCACTTTCATTGTCACAAAGTAATGGAACATTTTTAACATGAATTCCATAATCCTTAAGTGTTTGTGTCATCCAAAGAAGTTGCGCACAGCAAGATCCAGCAGCAATATACTCAGCTTCAGCAGTCGATAGAGATACGGAGTTTTGTTTCTTAGAGGACCAAGATACAAGAGATCTGCCCAAAAATTGACAAGTACCCGAGGTGGATTTTCTATCAACCTTGTCACCGGCATAGTCCAAATCAAAATAGCCAACAAGGTCAAAAGAAGATCCCTTGGGATACCAAATGCCAAAATTTGACGTTTGTATCAAGTATCTCACAATGCGTTTAACAGTTGAAAGATGACATTCTTTTGGTGCAGCTTGATATCTAGCGCACATGCAAACACTCAGCCTAATATCGGGACGAGATGCACATAGATATAAAAGTGAACCAATCATAGATCGATAAACTTTCTGATCAACTGGCTCATCCTCTCTAGTAAGATCAACATGTCCACTAGTAGGCATAGGGGTTTTCATACCTTGGCATTCCTACATGTTGAACTTTTTGATCAAGTCCTTGGTATACTTAGTTTGAGAGATGAAAGTTCCTTCTTTCGATTGTTTGATTTGCAACCCAAGAAAGAATTTCAGCTCACACATCATAGACATCTCATACTTCTTAGACATCAACCTTCCAAACCTTTCACTAAATTGAGGGTTAGTGGAACCAAAGATAATATCATCCACATAAATTTGGCACACAAATAGTTCACCATTAACTCTCTTAGTGAATAAGGCTGCATCAAATTTACCAATTTCAAAACCTTTTTCGATAAGAAACTTCGTTAAACATTTGTACCAAGCACGAGGGGCTTGCTTAAGTCCATAAAGAGCTTTACGAAGCTTGTAAACATGATTAGGTTTCTTAGGATTAACAAAGCTGGGTGATTGCTTAACATAAACCTTTTCTTCAATCTCACCATTTAAAAATGCACTTTTAATATCCATTTGATAAAGCATGATATCATGGTGGTTGGCATAAGCAATAAGAATGCTAATAGCTTCAAGTCTAGCGACAAGGGCGTAGGTCTCACCGTAGTCCATACCTTCGACTTGCGTATATCCTTGAGCTACGAGGCAAGCCTTGTTGTGCACGACTTGACCGTCTTCGTCTTGCTTGTTTCGAAAAACCCATTTGGTTCCGATGATGTTGTGTTCATCCTCGGGCTTCTCCACAAATGTACACACTTTGTTCCTTTCGAAGTTGTGAAGCTCTTCATGCATAGCGTTCACCCAATCCGCATCTTCAAGAGCTTTTTCTACCTTTAAAGGCTCAATGCTAGAAATGAAGGAATAATGCTCACAGAAGTTTGCTAGACGAGTTTTAGAGCGAGTGATTCTCCATGCTTGTATATCACCAAAGATTTGATTAAGGGGATGGTTCTTGGTCACTTGTGCTCGAACTCGGGTCAGCTTCCGATTGTTGGTTGATGGAGCTTCTTCTTCATCATCATCTCCTTCATCTTCGTTGTTGTTGAAGGTGTCATTCCCTTGAGGTGGTGGTGAAGGAGGTTGTGGTGGATCTTCATGATGTACTTCCTCCTCTTTATCATCTTGCCTTGTACCGCTTGTGTATGCCTCCATGTCATGTTGTGGTTCACCTTGTCGTGAGGTAGGGGCTTCCACTTGAGTTGATGAAGTACTTTCCTTCACCTCATGGGACGAATCTTGCTGATGGGTAAATCTAGGATATCTTCCGAAGGGTTCTTATCACCTACATCATTTGGCAATTGTTCGACTTGCGAACCATTAGATTCATCGAACTTCACATCTACCGCCTCTTCAACTTTTCGAGTGAAGTTGTTGTAGACACGGTAAGTGTGAGAGTTCGATCCATAACCAAGTAGGAAACCTTCATGAGATTTAGGAGCAAATTTAGTATGACAATGCTTATCAATAATGTAGCACTTAGAGCCGAATACCCAAAAGTATCCAACTTGGGGTTTGTTACCGGTGAGTAGCTCGTATGCCATTTTACTGAGAAGCTTGTGCAAGTAGAGTCGGTTTGTGGCATGACATACTGTTTCCACGGCTTCTGCCCAAAAGTGCTTTGGCGTCTTGTATTCGTCAAGCATCGTTCTTGCCATCTCAATGAGTGTTCGATTCTTCCTCTCAACAACTCCATTTTGTTGAGGTGTGTACGTAGCCGAGAACTCATGTGAGACACCATCTTCATCAAGAAAGGTATCCACATGGGTGTTCTTGAACTCAGATCCTTTATCGCTCCGAACCTTCTTGATCTTCACTTCAAACTGATTTTGCGCTTTGCAAGCGAAGTTCTTGAAGGTCTTTTGAACCCGCGATTTATCATCAAGAAAGAATACCCACGTAAATCTTGAAAAATCATCAACTATAACTAGACCATAGGAATTTCCACCGAAACTCTTGTAAGCATTGGGACCGAAGAGATCCATGTGAAGTAACTCGAGTGGTCTCCTAGTAGTCATGATATTCTTAACAAGATGACTTCCACTTACTTGCTTTCCAGCTTAACAAACACTACAAAGTCTATCTTTGTCAAAGATAACATCTTTAACACCAAGTATATGATCACCTTTGATAAGTTTGTCTAAATTGCGCATACCAACATGTCCTAATCTTCTATGCCAAAGCCACCCTTTAGAAGATTTAGCAATTAAACAGGTGCGAGGTTTGGATCTTTTAGTGAAATCGACAATGTATGGATCACCTCTACGGATACCGGTAAAGACAATTTTATGATTATCTTTATGAAACACTTGGCAATCTACTTTTTTGAATAGAACATTGAAACCGAAATCAGCAAGTCTAGACACAGAAAGAAGATTGTAACCAAGAGATTCGACAAGCATAACATTTTGAATAGAACTATCATGGGATATGGCCACCTTACCAAGGCCAAGTACCTTACCCTTAGAGTTGTCTCCAAAAGTCATGTACCGTCGAGGACCTTGATTAGGCATGATCTCTTGGAACATGTCTTTGTCACCAGTCATATGATCCGTACATCCGCTGTCGAGAATCCACTCTTTTCCTCCGGACATGTATCCTTAAGGTTTGCCATAAGACTGAGATTCTTCATGATCTTCTCATACTCAATGTCAAACAACTCATCTTCTTCATAATAGTCATGTTCAACATTGTCATCATCAAGTGGGAAATCCTCGTCATAAAGAACAAGAGATTCATTAGAATAGTGATCATGACAATGTTCAAGTTTATGAGTGTGAATGGTTTGAAAGATAATGTTGTTGATAGTGGTGACATCTCCTTTAGCACGCATAAGATCACGGAGTTCAAATAGGCATTTATCAAAGTTTGGATCACTAGGCTTCATTTTGTGAAAAGCAATGGCTTTATGAATAATTTCATCTAGATTCCCTAAGGAAAGATTTGGATATCGTTTCTCCAAATCAGTCCATAAGGTATATGCACATGCAAAGTTCTTCATTTGAGAAAGCATGAATCTTGGTAAACCTCTAATGATAAGATTGACAGTTCTTAGGTTACCAAGCATGTTGATTTCCTCTTCGTGTGTGGGATGCAAATCATCAATAGGAGGCTCATAGGGGCGCATAACATATTTGCTCAATTGAAATTCATTAAACAACTCAAGCATCAAAGAATTCCATTGACTATAATATTCTCCATCAAGAATGGGCACTCTACAACTCAAACTCCCTATACTAGACACATCCATCTTCCTCCTCGGTGATTAAACCGAAGCAATGGAGACCAATGCTCTGATACCAATTGAGGGATCACTAGAAGAGTGTCTAGAGGGGGGGGGGTGAATAGACTACTAGCAAAAATTTAAAACCTAACCTTTTCCCAAGTTAATTGGTTGGAAGATTTTAACAGTTTTAGCAAAGCTAGCAAGTCTAACAGCCCTACACATGCATGTAAACAAATATGGCAGCAAAAACTAAATACATTGAATATGAAGTAAAAAGTTGAGATAGGTAGATCAAACGCAGTTGAAGACACGATGATTTTTCCTGTGGTTCCGATAGGTGGCGCTATCGTACATCCACGTTTATGGAGTCTTCAACCCATGGAGGGTAACGGTCGCGAAAGTCCATGGAGGGCTCCACCCAAAAGGGTCCACGAAGTAGCAACCTTGACTATTCCATACGGCTTCCGTCCACGAAGGACTAGCCTCACTATGGGGTAGATCTTCACGAAGTAGGCGATCTCCTTGCCCTTACAAACTTCTTGGTTCACTCCACAACACGAAGTAGGAGGCTCCCAAGCGACACCTAACCAATCTAGGAGGCACCACCCTCCAAAAGGTAATAGGCTCGGTAATGATGATGAACTCCTTGCTCTTGTGCTTCAAGATGATAGACTCTGCAACACACAATCTCTCTCACGGGTTTGGCTTGGTAGAAGAGATAGGATTGGTGGAAAGCAACTTGGGGAGGCTAGAAATCAAGATCCATATGATTGGAGTGGAAGATCTTGACCTCAACACAAGGGTAGGTGGTTCTCTCTCACAAAATCTGATAGGATAGGTATGGAATAGTTCTGAGTGCTTCTCTTTCGAGTGAGTGGTGGTGAAGGGGTATATATAGGCATCCCCAAAAATCCAACAGTTACACACAAAATGACCAACTCGGCGACACTGATGTGTTAATCTCGGTGGTACCGAAGTGACCGAAAGGTGGCAACTTTTGAATCTCGGAGGGACCGATATACAATTCTCGGTTGCACCGATAAGGTGACCAACGGTCAGATTTCCAATCTCGGTGACGCCGATACAACATTCTCGGTGGAACCGAAAAGGTGAATTTGCATAACAGAAAGTTGGCAACCTAAACTCGGTGGCACCGGTATGGAATCGGTTGCACCGAAGTGGCTAGGGTTTGGCAGAGTGTGTCTAGGTACTGGAATCGGTGGCACCAAAGTGGGATAGTTGGTTGCACTGATTTTGAGTGTTGGGTATGGAACAGACTTTGGTGGGAGAGTTTTGTGGATGTTTTTGACAACTATCACTTGTGCACATTTGAGCATATTGTGCACCAACAAAACCTTACCCCCTTTTAATAGTATTGGCTTTCCTATGGACTAAAAGTGATTTCTCACAAATATAAAATGTAGAGTCTTCTTGCTTGAAGCTTGTCCAACCTATTTCCTTGCATCTTGGGGATTCTCCACAATTTCCTTTTTGCCAATTCTCTCATAGAACATTTCCTGAAATATACTTAGTGGAAACATTAGTTCAAGAGACAATGTATGCTGTCATGAATTATCAAAACCACCAAGGGAGCATGTTGTGCTTTCAGGTGGCATGCTTTTCCTATCAACAAAAACGACTGAGATTTCAATATCAAGGTATTTTTATTTTTTTGGGTTAATAGATCTGAAAACAAAAAGGCAAAATAGTAGATTTGAAAGCAATATGTTGGAAAAGTAGACCCAGTGGGTGTAGGTTTCACTACTCACTTCTCTCATGAGTATAGCACACGGTGGGTGACCAAAACTAGACTTCCTATATATCAATATTTACCTTAGGACCATTCCGGAGGTCCTCGTGACGTCCAGGATCTCATCCGGGACTCCGAACAACTTTCGATAATCACGTGTACCATTTCCCTATAACCCTAGCGTCATCGAACCTTAAGTGTGTAGACCCTACGGGTTCGGGAGACATGTTGACATGACCGAGACACCTCTCCAGTCAATAACCAACAGCGGGATCTGGATACCCATGTTGGCTCCCACATGCTCCATGATGATCTCATCGGATGAACCACGATGTCGGAGATTCAATCAATCCCGTATACAATTCCCTTTGTCTATCGGTATGCTACTTGCCCGAGATTCGATCGTCGGTATCTCTATACCTTGTTCAATCTCGTCACCGGCAAGTCTCTTTACTCATTCCATAATACATCATCCTGTGACTAACTCCTTAGTCACATTGAGCTCATTATGATGATATCTTACCGAATGGGCCCAGAGATATCTCTCCATCACACGAAGTGACAAATCCCAGTCTCTATTCGTGCCAACCCAACAGACACTTTCGAAGATACCGGTAGTGCACCTTTATAGCCACCCAGTTACGTTGTGACGTTTGGCACACCCAAAGCATTCCTACGGTATCCGGGAGTTGCACAATCTCATGGTCTAAGGAAATGATGCTTGACATTGAAAAGCTTTAGCAAACGAACTACACGATCTTGTGCTATGCTTAGGATTGGGTCTTGTCCATCACATCATTCTCCTAATGATGTGATCCCGTTATCAACGAAATCCAATGTCCATGGTCATGAAACCGTGACCATCTATTGATCAACGAGCTAGTCAACTAGAGGCTCACTAGGGACATGTTGTGGTCTATGTATTCACACATGTATTATGGTTTCCGGTTAACACAATTATAGCATGAACAATAGACAATTATCATGAACAAGGAAATACAATAATAACCATTTTATTATTGCCTCTAGGGCATATTTCCAACAGTCTCCCACTTGCACTAGAGTCAATAATCTAGTTACATTGTGATGAATCGAACACCCATAACATTCTGGTGTTGATCATGTTTTGCTCGTGAGAGAGGTTTAGTCAATGGATCTGCGACATTCAGATCCGTATGCACTTTACAAATATCTATATCTCCCTCCTGAATATAATCACGGATGGAGTTGAAGCGGCGCTTGATGTGTCTTGTCTTCTTGTGAAACCTGGGCTCCTTCGCAAGGGAAATAGCTCTAGTGTTGTCACAGAATAGAGTCATCGGGCCCGACGCACTTGGAATTACTCCTAGGTCGGTGATGAACTCCTTCATCCAGACTCCTTCCTTTGTTGCTTTCGAAGCGGCTATGTACTCCGCTTCACATGTAGATGCCGCCATGACGCTTTGCTTGCTGCTGCACCAGCTGACTACCCCTCCGTTCAAAACATACACGTATCCGGTTTGCGACTTGGAGTCGTCCGGATCTGTGTCGAAGCTAGCATCGACGTAACCCTTTACGACGAGCTCTTCGGCACCTCCATATACGAGAAACATGTCCTTTGTCCTTTTCAGGTACTTCAGGATATTCTTGACCGCTGTCCAGTGTTCTGCTCCGAGATCACTTTGGTACCTCCCTACCAAACTTATGGCAAGGTTCACATCAGGTCTGGTACAATGCATGGCATACATAATAGAGCCTATGGCTGAAGCATAGGGGATGACACTCATCTCTTCTCTATCCTTTGCCATGGTCGGGCATTGAGTCGTACTCAATCTCACACCTTATAACACAGGCAAGAACCCCTTCTTGGACTGGTCCATATTGAACTTCTTCAATATCTTTTCAAGGTATGTGCTTTGTGAAAGACCTATGAGGCGTCTCGATCTATCTCTATAGATCTTAATACCTAATATGTAAGCAGCTTCTCCAAGGTCCTTCATTGAAAAACACTTATTCAAGTAGGCCTTTACACTTTCCAAGAGTTCTATATCATTTCCCATTATCAATATGTCATCCACATATAATACGAGAAATGCTATAGAGCTCCCACTCACTTTCTTGTAAATACATGGTTCTCCATAAACCTGTACAAACCCAAACGCTTTAATCACTTCATTAAAGCGAATGTTGTTGGGAGACGTAGTAGTAAATCAAAATTTTCCTACGTGTCACCAAGATCTATCTATGGAGAAACCAGCAAACGAGTGGGGAGAGATTGGATCTTCATACCTTTGAAGATCACTAAGCGGAAGCGTTACAAGAACGCGGTTGATGGAGTCGTACTCGCAGTGATTCAGATCGCGGTAGATCCGATCAAGTGCCGAACGGACGGCACCTCCGCGTTCAACACACGTGCAGCCCGGTGACGTCTCCTATGCCTTGATCCAGCAAGGAGGAAGGAGAGGTTGGGGAAGAGCTCCAGCAGCAGCACGACGGCGTGGTGGTGGTGGAGTAGCAAGGTATCCCGGTAGGGCTTCGCCTAAGCACTGCGGAGGAGGAAGAAGCAGAATAGGGCTGCAGCGAGAGAGAAAGAGTTCGTCGTCTCAAACCTGCCCAAACCCTTGCATATATATAGGAGGAAGGAGAGGGAGGGCTGGCTTGGCCCCTCCTCCAAGGAGGAGGGATTCGGCCGAAGTGGGGGGAGAGTCCTCCTCCCACACGGGAGGTGGACCCCCCCCCCCCTTTTAAATCCCTTTTGCCTCTATCTCCAGATCCCTGGCACATGGGCCCTTTCTAGAAGGTATTGGCTGGCCCAATATGGGCTGGCACACCTCCTCTAAGGTCCCATGAGGTCCTTTGGTCGTCACCCCCTCCCGGGGGTCCTCCGGCACCCTCCCGGCACTCCCGGTACAATACCGATGAGCCCGAAAACTTTCCGGTGACCAAAACTGGACTTCCTATATATCAATCTTTACCTCCGGAGCTCCTCGTGATGTCCGGGATCTCATCCGGGACTCCGAACAACCTTCGGTAATCACGTATACCTTTTCCCTATAACCCTAGCGTCATCGAACCTTAAGTGTGTAGACCCTACGGGTTCGGGAGACACGTAGACATGACCGAGACACCTCTCCGGCCAATAACCAATAGCGGGATCTGGATACCCATGTTGGCTCCCACGTACTCCACGATGATCTCATCGGATGAACCACGATGTCGGGGATTCAATTAATCCCGTATACAATTCCCTTTGTCTATCGGTATGGTACTTGCCCGAGATTCGATCGTCGGTATCCCCATACCTTGTTCAATCTCGTTACTGGCAAGTCTCTTTACTCGTTCCGTAATACATCATCCCGTGACTAACTCCTTAGTCACATTGAGCTCATCATGATGATGTCTTACCGAGTGGGCCCAGAGATACCTCTCCGTCACACGGAGTGACAAATCCCAGTCTCGATTCCTGTCAACCCAACAGACACTTTCGGAGATACCCGTAGCGTACCTTTATAGCCACCCAGTTACGTTGTGACGTTTGGCACACCCAAAGCATTCCTACGGTATCTGGGAGTTACACAATCTCATGGTCTAAGGAAATGACACTTGACATTGAAAAGCTTTAGCAAACGAACTACACGATCTTGTGCTATGCTTAGGATTGGGTCGTGTCCATCACATCATTCTCCTAATGATGTGATCCCGTTATCAACGACATCCAATGTCCATGGTCATGAAACCGTGACCATCTATTGATCAACGAGCTAGTCAACTAGAGGCTCACTAGGGACATGTTGTGGTCTATGTATTCACACATGTATTATGGTTTCCGGTTAACACAATTATAGCATGAACAATAGACAATTATCATGAACAAGGAAATACAATAATAACCATTTTATTGTTGCCTCTAGGGCATATTTCCAACAGTCTCCCACTTGCACTAGAGTCAATAATCTAGTTCACATCACCATGTGATTAACACTTACATCACCATGTGATCATATCATCATGTGATTAACACCCAATAAGTTCTGGTGTTTGTTCATGTTCTGCTCGTGAAAGAGGTTTTTAGTCAACGGGTCTGCGACTTTCAGATCCGTGTGTACCTTGCAAACTTTCCATGTCATATTTGTAGATACTGCTCCCACGCTCCACTTGGAGCTATTCCAAATGGCTGCTCCACTATACGTAGCCAGATTTCTACTAAGAGTCATCCGGATTGGAGTTAAAGCTTGCATCATCGTAACCCTTTACGATGAACTCTTTATCACCTCCATAATCGAGAAATATTTCCTTAGTTCTCAAGTTACTAAGGATAACTTTGACCATTGTCCAGTGATCCACTCTTGGATTACTCTTGTACCCCTTGACAGACTCATGGCAAGGCACACACAGGTGCGGTACACAGCATGGCATACTATATAGAGCCTATGGCTAAAGCATAGGAGATGACACTCATCTTTTCTTTATCTTCTGCCGTGGTCAGGTATTGAGTCTTACTCAATTTCACACCTTACAATACAGTCAAGAACTCCTTCTTTGACCCATCTATTTTGAACTCCTTCAAAAACTTGTCAAGGTATGTCTTCGTCGAAAAAACTTATCAAGCGAATAGATCTATCCCTATAGATCTTGATGCTCAATAAAATAGTAGCTTTATCTGGGTCTTCCTTTGAAAAAACTCTTTTCAAACAACCCTTCATGCTCTTCTAGAAATTCTACATAATTTCCGATCAATAATATGTTAACTACATATTCTTATAAGAAATTCTATAGTGCTCCCACTCACTTTCTTGCAAATACAAGTTTCTCATAAACTTTGTATAAACTTAAACACTTTGATCACCTCATCAAAGCATATATTCCAACTCCGAGATGCTTGCTCCAGTACATAGAAGGATCGCTGGAGTTTGCATATTATTAGCATCCTTAGGATTGACAAAACCTTCTGGTTGTATCACATACAACTCTTCCTCACAGAAACCATTACGGAAACCTTGTTTTGTCATCCATCTGCCAGATTTCATAATCGAAAAATGCAGCAACTGCTAACAAAATTTTAATAGACTTTTAGCATCGCTACAGATGAGACAATCTCATCGCAGTCAACTCCTTGAACTTGGCGGAAACTTCTTTGCGACAAGTCGAGCTTTATAAACGGTGACATTTCACCATTAGCGTCTATGTTTATCTCAAAGGTCCATTTGTATTCAATGACCCGCCATTCAACAGGCAAGTCTACCAAAGTCCATACTTTGTTTTCATACATGAATCCTTT
Organism: Hordeum marinum; assembly: GCA_022496015.1. Taxonomy (NCBI): domain Eukaryota; kingdom Viridiplantae; phylum Streptophyta; class Magnoliopsida; order Poales; family Poaceae; genus Hordeum; species Hordeum marinum. The sequence continues at coordinate 117,974,793 of CM039672.1, forward strand.
CTCGGATTTCATGGCTCCTAGCCATTTGTTGGAATCCGAGCCCACCATCGCTTCTTCATAGTTCGTAGGTTCATCGTTGTCCAACAACATGATTTCCACGACAGGGTTGTCGTACTACTCAGGAGCAGTACACGTCCTTGTCAACCTACGAGGTTCGATAGTGACTTGATCCGAAGCTTCATGATCATCATCATTAACTTCCTTTTCAACTGAGTAGGCTCTACAGAAACATCTTTCTGTGTTGCGCTATTCTCTGGTTGAAACAAAGGTTCAACAACCTTATCAAGTTCTATCTTCCTCCCACTCAATTCTTTCGAGAGAAACTCTTTCTCAAGAAAGGACCCGTTCTTAGCAACAAACACCTTTTGCGCTTGGATCTGAGATAGAAGGTATACCCAATGTCTCATTAGGGTATTCTATGAAGATGCATTTGTCTGCTTTGGGTTCGAGCTCGCTAGGTGAAAAACCCATTTTCACATAAGCGTCGCAGCCCCAAACATTAAGAAATGACAGCTTAGGCTTCTGTCAAACCATAATTCTCACGGTGTCATCTCAACAGACTTAGATGGTGCCCTATTAAAGTGAATGGATTTGTCTTTAATGCATAACCCCATAACGACAGTGGCAAAATGATAAGAGACATCATAGTACTCACTATATCCAATAGAGCACGACTACGACGTTCGAACACACCATCACACTATGGTGTTCCAGGAGGCGTGAGCTGTGAAACAATTTCCACATTGTCTAAAATTGCATACCAAACTCGTAACTTAGATATTCACCTCCATGATCGTATCATAGATATTTATCTTCTTGTCACGATGATCTTTAACTTCACTCTGAAACTCCTTGAACCTTTCAAACATTTCAGATTCGTGTTTCATTAAGTAAATATCCCCATATTTACTCAAATCATCAGTGAAGGTAAAGAAAAACAACGATATCCACTGTGTGTTTTAACACTCATTGGACCACATACATCAACATGTATTAATTCCAATAAGCCACTTGCCCGCTCCATCATATTGGATGACGAGGTCTCAGTCATCTTGCCCAAGAGGCATGGCTCGCATGTCTCAACCGATTCGAAATCGAGTGAGTCAAAAAAAAATCCATCATCATGGAGTTTCTTCATGCGATTTATACCAATATGACATTACGTGGCAGTGCCACAAGCATGTGGTACTATCATTATTAACTTTGTATCTTTTGGTACCAACGTTATGAACATGTGTACTACTACGATCATGATTCGATAAACCATTCCGAGTGGGTGCATGACCATTGAAGGCATTATCCATGTAAATAGAATAACCATTATTCTCTAACTTATATGAATAACCGTATCGCACTAATCATGATCTAATCACGTTCATGCTCAACGCAAACACCAAATAACATTTATTTAGGTTTATCACAAATCCCGAAGGTAGAGAGAGCGTGCGATGGTGATCACATCAATCTTGGAAATACTTCCAACACACATCGTCACCTTTCACCTAGCTAGTCTCCATTTACTCCGTAGCTTTTATTTCGAGTTGCTAACACTTAGCAACCGAACCGGTATCCAATACCCACGTGCTACTAGGAGTACCAGCAAGGTACACATCACTAACATGTATATCAAATATACTTCCATTGACATTACCAGCCTTCTTATCTACCAAGCATCTAGGGGTTTTCCGCTTCAGCGAACATTCTCCTCATAACAGAAGCACTTAGTCTCGGGTTCGGGCTCAACCTTGGGTTTCTTCACTAGAGCAACAACTGGCTTGCCATTCCTGAAGTTTTCCGTTCTTGCCCTTGCCCCTTTTGAAACTAGTGGTTTCACTTAACCATCAACACTTGATGCTCCTTCTTGATTTCTACCTTCGTGGTGTCAAACATCACGAACAACTCAGGGATCATCTTATCCATCCCTGGCATGTTATAGTTCATCATGAAGCTCTAGTAGCTTGGTGGCAGTGACTTGGAGAACTGCATTAATCACTATCTCATCTGGAAGATTAACTCCCACTTGATTCAAGTGATTGTAGCACCCAGACAATCCGAGCACACGCTCAGTGATTGAGCTATTCTCCTTTATCTTGCAGACAAAGAATCTTGTTGGAGGTCTCATACCTCTCAACATAGGCATGAGCCTGAGATCACAATCTCAGCTCCTAGAACATCTCATATGTTCCATGACGTTCAAAACGTTTTGGAGCCTCAATTCTAAGCCGTAATGCATGACGCATTGAACTATCACGTAGTCACCAAAAAGTGCCTGTCATATGTTCACAACATCTACAGACAACGCTTGAGGGAGTGGTGCAGTTAGCGGTACATCAAAAACATAAGCTTTCTGTGCAGCAATGAGGACAGTCCTCAGATCACGGACCCAGTCCGCATTATTGCTACCATCAACTTTCAACTTACTTTTCTCTAGGATTGTATCAATAAAACTGGGGAGCTACAGCGCGAGCTATCTACGACATAATTTGCAAGGACATTTTTAGACAAAGTTCATGATAATTAAGTTCATTTAATCAAATTATTAATGAACTCCCACTTAGATAGACATCTCTCTAGTCTTCCAAGTGATACATGATCCATGTCAACTAGCCCGTGTCCGATCATCACGTGAGACGGACTAGTCATCCATGGTGAACATCTCTATGTTGATCGTATCTTCTATACGACTCATGTTCGACCTTTCGGTCTTCCGTGTTCCGAGGCCATGTCTGTACATGCTAGGCTCGTCAAGTCAACCTAAGTGTTTCGCATGTGTAAATCTGGCTTACACCCGTTGTATGCGAACGTTAGAACCTATCACACCCGATCATCACGTGGTGCTTCGGAACGACGATCCTTAGCAACGGTGCACAGTTAGGGTGAACACCTTTCTTGAAATTTTATTGAGAGATCATCTTATTTACTACCGTCGTTCTATGCAAATAAGATGTAAACATGATAAACATCACATGCAATCAATATAGTGACATGATATGGCCAATATCATCTTGCTCCTTTGATCTCCATCTTCGGGGCACCATGATCATCACTGTCACCGGCACGACACCATGATCTCCATCATCATGATCTCCATCATTGTGTCTTCATGAAGTTGTCTCGCCAAATATTACTTCTACTACTACAGCTAACGTTTAGCAATAAAGTAAAGTAATTACATGGCGTTTATGATTGACTCGCAGGTCATACAATAAATAAGACAACTCCTATGGCTCCTGCCGGTTGTCATAGTCATCGACATGCAAGTCGTGAACCCTATTACAAGAACATGATCAATCTCATACATCACAATGCATCACATCACATCCTTCTGGCCATATCACATCACAAGGCATATGCTGCAAAAACAAGTTAGACGTCCTCTAATTTGTAGTTGCAAGTTTTTACGTGGTTGCTATAGGTTTCTAGCAAGAACGTTTCTTACCTACGTCAAAACCACAACGTGATATGCCAATTGCTATTTACCCTTCATAAGGACCCTTTTCATCGAATCCAATCCGACTAAGGTGGGAGAGACAGACACCCGCTAGCCACCTTATGCAACTGGTGCATGTCAGGCGGTGGAACCGGTCTCACGTAAGCGTACGTGTAAGGTTGGTCCAGGCCGCTTCATCCCACAATACCGTCGAATCAAGATAAGACTAGTAACGGCAAGCATATTAACAAAATCGACGCCCACAACTGCTTTGTGTTCTACTCGTGCATAGATTCTACGCATAGTCCTAGCTCTGATACCACTGTTGGGAGACGTAGTAGTAAATCAAAATTTTCCTACGTGTCATCAAGATCTATCTATGGAGAAACCAGCAAACGAGTGGGGAGATATTGGATCTTCATACCTTTGAAGATCACTAAGCGGAAGCGTTACAAGAACGCGGTTGATGGAGTCGTACTCGCAGCGATTCAGATCGCGGTAGATCCGATCAAGTGCCGAACGGACGACACCTCCGCGTTCAACACACGTGCAGCCCGGTGACGTCTCCTACGCCTTGATCCAGCAAGGAGGAAGGAGAGGTTGGGGAAGAGCTCCAGCAGCAGCACGATGGCGTGGTGGTGGTGGAGTAGCAAGGTATCCCGGCAGGGCTTCGCCTAAGCACCGCGGAGGAGGAAGAAGCAGAATAGGGCTGCAGCGAGAGAGAAAGAGTTCATCGTCTCAAACCTGCCCAAACCCTTGCATATATATAGGAGGAAGGAGAGGGAGGGCTGTCTTGGCCCCTCCTCCAAGAAGGAGGGATTCGGCCGAAGTGGGGGGAGAGTCCTCCTCCCACACGGGAGGTGGACCCCCCCTTTTAAATCCCTTTTGCCTCTATCCCCAGATCCCTGGCGCATGGGCCCTTTCTAGAAGGTATTGGCTGGCCCAATATGGGCTGGCACACCTCCTCTAAGGGCCCATGAGGTCCTTTGGTCGTCACCCCCTCCCGGGGGTCCTCCGGCACCCTCCCGGCACTCCCGGTACAATACCGATGAGCCCGAAAACTTTTCGGTGACCAAAACTGGACTTCCTATATATCAATCTTTACCTCCGGACCATTCCGGAGCTCCTCGTGATGTCCGGGATCTCATCCGGGACTCCGAACAACCTTCGGTAATCACGTATACCTTTTCCCTATAACCCTAGCGTCATCGAACCTTAAGTGTGTAGACCCTACGGGTTCGGGAGACACGTAGACATGACCGAGACACCTCTCCGGCCAATAACCAATAGCGGGATCTGGATACCCATGTTGGCTCCCACGTACTCCACGATGATCTCATCGGATGAACCACGATGTCGGGGATTCAATTAATCCCGTATACAATTCCCTTTGTCTATCGGTATGGTACTTGCCCGAGATTCGATCGTCGGTATCCCCATACCTTGTTCAATCTCGTTACTGGCAAGTCTCTTTACTCGTTCCGTAATACATCATCCCGTGACTAACTCCTTAGTCACATTGAGCTCATAATGATGATGTCTTACCGAGTGGGCCCAGAGATACCTCTCCGTCACACGGAGTGACAAATCCCTGTCTCGATTCCTGTCAACCCAACAGACACTTTCGGAGATACCCGTAGCGTACCTTTATAGCCACCCAGTTACGTTGTGACGTTTGGCACACCCAAAGCATTCCTACGGTATCCGGGAGTTACACAATCTCATGGTCTAAGGAAATGACACTTGACATTGAAAAGCTTTAGCAAACGAACTACACGATCTTGTGCTATGCTTAGGATTGGGTCTTGTCCATCACATCATTCTCCTAATGATGTGATCCCGTTATCAACGACATCCAATGTCCATGGTCATGAAACCGTGACCATCTATTGATCAACGAGCTAGTCAACTAGAGGCTCACTAGGGACATGTTGTGATCTATGTATTCACACATGTATTATGGTTTCCGGTTAACACAATTATAGCATGAACAATAGACAATTATCATGAACAAGGATTTACAATAATAACCATTTTATTGTTGCCTCTAGGGCATATTTCCAACAAATGTTCCAACTCTGAGATGCTTGCACCATCCCATAGATGGAGCGCTGGAGCTTGCATACCTTGTTAGCATCTTTAGGATCGACAAAACCTTTCGGCTGCATCATATACAGTTCTTCCTTGAGGAAGCCATTAAGGAATGTCGTTTTGACGTCCATTTGCCAAATCTCATAATCACAAAATGCGGCAATTGCTAACATGATTCGAACAGACTTCAGCATCGCTATGGGTGAGAAAGTCTCATCGTAGTCAACTCCTTGAACTTGTCAATAACCCTTAGCGACAAGCCGAGCCTTATAGACGGTCACATTACCATCCGCGTCAGTCTTCTTCTTAAAGATCCATTTATTTTCAATGGCTCGCTTATCATCAGGCAAGTCCACCAAAGTCCACACTTTGTTCTCATACATGGATCCTATCTCGGATTTCATGGCTTCAAGCCATTTGTTGGAATCCGGGCCTGCCATCGCTTCTTGTTCGAAGGTTCACCGTTGTCCAACAACATGTTCTCCAGGACAGGGTTGCCGTACCACTCTGGTGTGGAACGTGTCCTAGTGGACCTTCGACGTTCAATAGTAACTTGATCTGAAGTTTCATGATCATCATCATTAACTTCCTCTCCAACCGGTGTAGGCTCCACAGAAACAACTTCCTGTGCTGCGCTACTCTCCGGTTCGAGTGGAGGTACAATTACCTCATCAAGTTCTATTTTCCTCCCACTTACTTCTTTCGAGAGAAACTCTTTCTCGAGAAAGGATCCATTCTTGGCAACAAAGACTTTGCCCTCGGATCGTAGGTAGAAGGTATACCCAATAGTCTCTTTGGGATATCCTATGAAGACACACTTTTCCGCCTTGGGTTCGAGCATCTCAGGTTGAAGTTTCTTCACATAAGCATCGCATCCCCAAACTTTTAGAAACGACAACTTAGGTTTCTTTCCAAACCATAATTCATATGGTGTCGTCTCAACGGATTTTGACGGTGCCCTATTTAAAGTGAATGCGGCAGTCTCTAATGCATATCCCAAAAATGATAGTGGTAAGTCGGTAAGAGACATCATAGATCGTACCATATCTAATAGAGTGCGATTACGACGTTCAGACACACCATTTCGCTGAGGTGTGCCAGGCGGCGCGAGTTGTGAAACAATTCCACATTTCCTTAGGTGCGTGCCAAACTCGTGACTTAAATATTCTCCGCCACAATCAGATCATAGGCACTTTATTTTCCTATCACGTTGATTCTCTACCTCACTCTGAAATTCCTTGAACCTTTCAAAAGTTTCAGACTTATGTTTCATTAAGTAGACATACCCATATCTACTCAAGTCATCGGTGAGGGTGAGAACATAACGGTAGCCACCACGAGCCTCGACACTCATTGGACCGCATACATCGGTATGTATTATTTCCAACAAGTCATCGCTCCATTGTTCCGGAGAACGGAGTCTTGGTCATCTTGCCCATGAGGCATGGTTCGCATGTGTCAAATGATTCGAAATCAAGAGACTCCAAAAGTCCATCAGTATGGAGCTTCTTCATGCGTTTGACACCAATATGACCAAGGCGGCAGTGCCACATGTAAGTGGGACTATCGTTATCAACCTTACACTTTTTGGTAATCACACTATGGACATGTGTAACATCACGTTCGAGATTCATCAAAAATAAACCATTGACCAGCGGGGCATGACCATAAAACATTTCTCTCATATAAATAGAACAACCATTATTCTCAGATTTAAATGAGTAGCCATCTCGCATCAAGCGAGATCCAGATACAATGTTCATGCTCAAAGCTGGTACTAAATAACAATTATTAAGGTTTAAAACTAATCCCGAAGGTAGATGTAGAGGCAGCGTGCCGACGGCGATCACATCGACCTTGGAACCATTCTCGACGCGCATCGTCACCTCGTCCTTTGCCAGCCTCCGCTTATTTCGCAGCTCCTGCTTGGAGTTACAAATGTGAGCAACTACACCGGTATCAAATACCCAGGAGCTACTACGAGCGCTGGTTAGGTACACATCAATAACAAGTATATCACATATACCTTTAACGTTGTCGTCCTTCTTATCCGCTAAGTACTTGGGGCAGTTCCGCTTCCAGTGACTGGTACCCTTGCAATAAAAACACTCAGTCTTAGGCTTGGGTCCATTCTTGTTCTTATTCTTCCCGGCAACTTCCTTACCGGGCGCGACAATAGCTTTGCCATCCTTCTTGAAGTTCTTCTTACCCTTGACTTTCTTGAAACTAGTGGTCTTATTCACCATCAACACTTGATGCTCCTTTCTGATCTCGACCTCTGTTGATTTCAGCATCGAGTACAACTCAGGAATGGACTTCTCCATCCCTTGCATGTGTTAGTTCATCACAAAGCTCTTGTAGCTAGGTGGAAGCGACTGGAGGATTCTGTCAATGACCAAGTCATCCGGGAGATTAACTCCCAGCTAAGTCAAGCGGTTGTGAAGCCCAGACATCTTGAGTATGTGGTCACTAACAGAACTATTCTCCTCCATCTTACAACTGAAGAACTTGTCGGAGACGTTATATCTCTCGACCCGGGCATGAGCTTGAAAAAACAGTTTTAGCTCTTGGAACATCTCATATGCTCCGTGTTGCTCAAAATGCTTTTGGAGCCCCGGTTCTAAACTGTAAAGCATGCCGCACTGAACAAGGGAGTAATCATCGCAGCGAGAATGCCAAGCGTTCGCAACGTCTTGCTCTGCTGGGAGAAGGGGTGGGTCACCTAGCGGTGCATCGAGGACATACAATTTCTTGGAAGCTATGAGTATGATCCTCAAACCATGGACCCAGTCCGCATAGTTGCTTCCATCATCTTTCAGCTTGGTTTTCTCTAGGAACGCGTTGAAATTGAGGGTGACATTCGCGTTGGCCATTGGATCTACAATATAGATTGTAAAGATAATTTTAGACTAAGTTCATGATAATTAAGTTCACATAATCGAACTATTTAATGAACTCCCACTTAGATATACATCTCTCTAGTCATCCAAGTGACACATGATCCATGTCAACTAGCCCGTGTCCGATCATCACGTGAGACGGACTAGTCATCCATGGTGAACATCTCCATGTTGATCGTATCTTCTATACGACTCATGTTCGACCTTTCGGTCTTCCGTGTTCCGAGGCCATGTCTGTACATGCTAGGCTCGTCAAGTCAACCCAAGTGTTCCGCGTGTGTAAATCTGGCTTACACCCGTTGTATGCGAACGTTAGAGCCTATCACACCCGATCATCACGTGGTGCTTCGGAACAATGATCCTTAGCAACGGTGCACAGTTAGGGTGAACACTTTTCTTGAAATTTTATTGAGAGATCATCTTATTTACTACCGTCGTTCTAAGGAAATAAGATGTAAACATGATAAACATCACATGCAATCAATATAGTGACATGATATGGCCAATATCATCTTGCTCCTTTGATCTCCGTCTTCGGGGCACCATGATCATCACTGTCACCGACACGACACCATGATCTCCATCATTGTGTCTTCATGAAGTTGTCTCGCCAACTATTACTTCTACTACTATGGCTAACGTTTAGCAATAAAGTAAAGTAATTACATGGCGTTTATGATTGACACGCAGGTCATACAATAAAATAAGACAACTCCTATGGCTCCTGCCGGTTGTCATACTCATCGACATGCAAGTCATGAATCCTATTACAAGAACATGATCAATCTCATACATCACAATGCATCACATCACATCCTTTGTCCATATCACATCACAAGGCATATGTTGCAAAAACAAGTTAGACGTCCTCTAATTTGTAGTTGCAAGTTTTTACGTGGCTGCTATACGTTACTAGCAAGAACATTTCTTACCTACGCCAAAACCACAACGTGATATGCTAATTTCTATTTACCCTTCATAAGGACCCTTTTCATCGAATCCAATCCCACTAAGGTGGGAGAGACAGACACCCGCTAGCCACCTTATGCAACAAGTGCATGTCAGGCGGTGGAACCAGCCTCACGTAAGTGTACGTGTAAAGTCGGTCCAGGCCGCTTCATCCCACAATACCGCCGAATCAAGATAAGACTAGTAGTGGTAAGCAAATTAACAAAATCGACGCCCACAACAACTTGTGTTCTACTCGTGCATAGATTCTACGCATAGACCTAGCTCATGATGCCAATGAAGGGAGATGTAGTAGTAAATCGGAAATTTTCCTACGTGTCACCAAGATCTATCTATGGAGAAACCAACAACGAGAGGTGAGAGATTGCATCTTCATACCTTTGAAGATCGCTAAGTGGAAGCGTTACAAGAACGCGGTTGGTGGAGTCGTACTCACAGCGATTCAGATCGCGGTGGATTCCGTTCTCAATGGCGAACAACGGCGCCTCCGCGTTCAACACACGTGCAGCCCGGTGACGTCTCCTATGCCTTGATCCAGTAAGGAGGAAGGAGAGGTTGAGGGAGATCTCTGGCAGCACGATGGCATGGTGATGGTGGAGCTACGTGAACTCTGGCAGGGCTTCGCCAAGCGCTACGGAGAACGAGGAAGAGGAAGGGTAGGGCTGCACCGAGAGAGAAAGAAGTCATGTCTCAAATCAGCCCAAACCCTTGGGTATATATAGGAGGAGGGAGGGAGAGGGAGGGATGCCTTGGCCCCTCCTCCAAGGAGGAGAGCTTCGGCCGAAGGTGGGGAGGAGTCCACCTCCCACAAGGGAGGTGGATCTCCTCCTTTTAAATCCTTTTTCCCTTTATCTCTTGATCCCAGCCGCACGGGCCTTTCTAGAAGGTCTTGGCCAACCCACTAAGGGCTGGCACACCTCCTCTAAGGGCCCACGAAGTCCTTTGGTCCTCACACCCCTCCCGGGGGTCCTCCGGCACCCTCCCGACACTCCCGGTACACTACTGATGAGCCCGAAAACTTTTCGGTGACCAAAACTAGACTTCCTATATATCAATCTTTACCTCCGGACCATTCCGGAGCTCCTCATGACGCCCGGGATCTCATCCGGGACTCCGAACAACTTTCGGTAGTCATGTATACCATTTCCCTATAACCCTAGCGTCATCGAACCTTAAGTGTGTAGACCCTACGGGTTCGGGAGACATGTAGACATGACCGAGACACCTCTCCGGTCAATAACCAACAGTGGGATCTGGATACCCATGTTGGCTCCCACATTCTCCACGATGATCTCATCGGATGAACCACAATGTCGGGGATTCAATCAATCCCGTATACAATTCCCTTTGTCTATCGGTATGATACTTGCCCGAGATTCGATCGTCGGTATCTCTATACCTTGTTCAATCTCGTTACCTGCAAGTCTCTTTACTCATTCCGTAATACATCATCCCGTGACTAACTCCTTAGTCACATTGATCTCATTATGATGATGTCTTACCGAGTGGGCCCAGAGATACCTCTCCGTCACACGGAGTGACAAATCTCAGTCTCGATTCGTGCTAACCCAACAAACACTTTCGGAGATACCCGTAGTGCACCTTTATAGCCACCCAGTTACATTGTGAAGTTTTGCACACCCAAAGCATTCCTACGGTATCCGGGAGTTGCACAATCTCATGGTCTAAGGAAACGATACTTGACATTGAAAAGCTTTAGCAAACGAACTACACGATCTTGTGCTATGCTTAGGATTGGGTCTTGTCCATCACATCATTCTCCTAATGATGTGATCCCGTTATCAATGACATCCAATGTCCATGGTCATGAAACCATGACCATCTATTGATCAACGAGCTAGTCAACTAGAGGCTCACTAGGGACATGTTGTGGTCTATCTATTCACACATGTATTACGGTTTCCGGTTAACACAATTATAGCATGAACAATAGACAATTATCATGAACAAGGAAATACAATAATAACCATTTTATTATTGCCTCTAGGGCATATTTCCAACAGATGGTGCACCCCTCCGTGATGGTGCTAGATTGGATCTCGAGGTTCTGGAACCTACGACGGCTGGAATTGTGTTTCGTCGACTCCTCTATGGTTTTCTGAATATTTTGGGAATTTATTGGGCGAATAGTCGGTTGAGGGGAGTCTCGAGGTGGGCATGCTCCACCAGGCCGTGCTAGGGGCCTCTAGCGCACCCTGGTGGAGGGTGGCCCCCCTGGGCCCCCTATGTTGTGGTTGTTTGGCCCATTCTAGCTCTTCTGGTCCATAAAAAACTCCAAAAATTCTCGTAGCGTTTGGGCTCCATTTTGTATTGATTATCTGCCAAGTAAAAAACAAGAAAAAACAACAACTAGCACTTTGGTACTATGTCAATAGGTTAGTCCCAAAAAATGATATAAAATTGCTATAAAATGATTCTAAAACATCCAAGATTGATAATATAACAACATGGAACAAGCAAAAATTATAGATACGTTGGAGACGTATCAACATCCCCAAGCTTAATTCCTACTCACCCTCAAGTAGGTAAATGGTAAAAAAAGAATTTTTGATGTGGAATGCTTCCTAACATGTTCACCATATATTTTTTTCTTTGCAGCACGAACATTTGGACTTTTAGATGGTTCAAAGCAATAGTCTAGTTTTGACATGAAAACTCTAATACTCAAGCATATCATCACTAAAGCAAGTTACCGTTAGCCCATCATGCTCAATCATTGATCCATTCACAATACACACTAAAATGTTAGCTACACCTAATGCTCAAGTACGATCATAGTGCCTCCTAGTTGGTGCTTTATAAGAGAAGATAGAGACTCAAATTAAAAAAAAAATTGCATTAAGTAAATAGATAGTCCCTTCGCAGAGGGAAGTAGGGATTTGTAGAGGTGCCAAAGCTCAAGTGTTTAAATTTATAGAGAAAAATATTTTGGGTGGCATGCCTTTCCTATCAACGAAAATGACTGAGATTTCAATATCTTTCCATGCTAGATACACCATAGGCGGTTCCCAAACAGAAAATAAAATTTATTCATTTTTCCACCATACTCTCACTTTTCATGGCTAGCCGAATCCACGGTTGCCTTCCATACCAACACTTTCCAAGGAATTTATTATTTGACAACATATAGTAAAAAACATCTTTCGTTTTCATTTTGGGACTGGGCATCCCTATTACCGTTTGTCATACTCTCGTGCAATGACAAGTGAAAAAATACTCATCTAGCGAATAACACATCTAGCATGAAAAAATATCGGTCACCCCCTACCGTTTCATGAGCGATACGAGCACACAAAAAGGAAATTTTATTTTGAAATTTGGAGATGGCACATACAAATTTTCTTAGAATAGCATGGAAATACCGTGTATAGGTAGGTATGGTGGACTCATATGGCAAAACTAGTTTAAGGATTTTGGATGCACAGGTAGTATTTCTACTTAGTACAAGTGAAGGCTAGCAAATAGATTGCAAAGAATCCAACTAAGAAGCAAAAAATCACATAAGCGAGCATTAAGCATAACTAACACTGAATAATGCACCATAAGTAGGATATAATTTTGTAGAACAACTATTGACTTTCGTGCTTGCATAGGGAATCACAAACCTTAACATCAATATTCTTACTAAGCATAATTACTCACCAACATAAGTCACATATTACTATCGTCATGTCTGAAAACTATGACAAAGAATCAAGTTTAATTTATCCAATGATCTTCACGAAAGTTTCTTATTATATCCCTCTTGGATATCTATCACTTTGGGACTAGTTTCATATATTGCACTTGCTTTTGATACGCTCACATGGATATAAGCGAAGAACATGAGCATACAAGTTTCATCTCTCAAAATAATATAAGTGATGCATGAGAGGATTCTTCAAAAATACTAACTCTCAAATTAAAATAAGTGAAGCATGACAACGTTTCTTCAAACATGTAAAAGCATGCCATGCTAAAAAACATATAAGTGAAACACTAGAGCAATTTCATAGCTCAATAGATTTAAGTGAAGCATAGAGAGCAATTTTAGCAAATCATAGCATAATTTTGCCTCTCTCAAATAGGTGTGTGCATCAAGGATAAAATCAAAACAAGCAAATATACAAGACGCTCCAAACAAAACTCACGATATGTGATGAATAAAAATATAGTTCCAAGTAAAATACTGATGGTTGTTAGAAGAAAGAGGGGATGCCACTCAGGGCATCCGAAAGCTTAGTTGCTTGTTACTATTTGGGTATTACCTTGGGGTGCTTTAGCATCCCCAAGCTTAGGCTTTTCTTACTCCTTATTCCTTCATCCATCGATCTCACCCAAAACTTGAAAACTTCAATCACACAAAACTTGACAAAATTCTCGTGAGATCCGTTAGTATAACAAAGCAAATTACCACTTTAGGTATTGTTGTAAACCCATTCATATTTAATCATTGCATTATACGTCCGTATTCCAAATTTACCATGACTTATACCCCCCGATACAAGCCATAGATTAATCAAAATAAGCACACAATGCAACGAAAAAATAATTTGTTTCAGACAGAACAATCTCGAGTAATCTATACTATACCCATACTTCTGGATTCTAAAACATTAGGAAAACGTAAAGAATTTGTATAGAACATTGTGTTAAAATTTCAGCTCAATATCACCTTCCAGTAAAAAAATGAAAATTCGTGCACTGAGAACAAAGTTTCTGTTTCAGGTTCAGCATTGTTTCTAATCATTTTATGGATTATCCTAAAGGCATCAATTGGCACAAACACTAAATAAAACATAAAAACACAATCATAACATAATAATAATTGTGCAAACACTCAAAAACAGAAAGGAAAAGATAAAAATAATTTATTCATTGGGTTGCCTCCCAACAAGCGCTATCGCTTTACGCCCGTAGCTAGGCATAACACATAGTTCAAGTATTATCATCCTTGGTTTTCACTCCATAAAAGGGAATCATGATTGATTCATATGGTGGTTTAATTATTGCTCTAGGTAAGTCTTCCATACTCTTTCTAAGAGGAAACTGAAACTTAATATTGCCTTCTTTCATACCAATCACGACACCTATAGTGCGTAAAAATGGTCTACCAGGTATGATGGGATAAGACGGATTGCAATCAATATCAAGAAAAATAAAATAAATGGGCACATAGTTCCTATTTTCAAGAATAATAACATAGTTGATTCTTCCCAAAGGCTTTTTAATAGTAGAATCCGCCAAGTGCAAATTAAGAGAACATTCTTCAATATTGGTAAGACCAAGCACATCACATAGAGATTTCGGAATTGTGGAAACACTAGCACCAAAATAACACAAAACAAAGCATTCATAATTTTTAATATTGACTTTAATGGTAGGTTCCCACTCATCATGCAATTTTCTAGGGATTGAAATCTCTAATTCCAACTTTTCTTCTAAGGATTTCATCATGGCATCAACAATATGTTTAGTAAAAGCTTTATTTTGTTCATAAGCATGAGGTGAATTTATCATGGCTTGAAGCAAAGAAATACAATAAACCAATGAGCAACTCTCATAATTAAAGTCTTTGTAATAAAAAATAGTGGACACATCACTAGTTAAAGTTTTGACCTCTCCAAACCCACTTTTATTAAAAATTTCATCAAGATTTTCACCCTCCAAATCACCAGGACACCCTCTAACTAAAGTTGAATCTTATGCAGTCCCTTTATAATCAATTTCAACATTACTAAACAAGGAATCAATAGACCAAACACCAACCATTTTAAGATCTTCATCATTGTTATGAAAGTAATCGCTAGAAAACACTTTTTTCTAAAAATTCTCTTTTAGCTCTAAGCATAGCGGTTCTTTTCTTACTTTCATCCATAGAAAAATATAAAGCCTTAATTATTCATTAATATTATGTAGAAAATCATGCAACTTGATATTTTCTACATCATGGGAAATTCTATTAATGCTTCTAGACATATCATCAATCTTATTCAAATTTTCTTGTATCGTAGTATTGAAAGACTTTTGAGCATTGCTACATTCTTTGAAAATATTCTCAAGATAAGAGGTGTTCCTATTATTATTATTATTATTATTATTATTATTATTATAAGAATTACCATAATTATTAGAGGAATTTCTAGGAAAAGGCCTAGGATTAAAATTACCTCTATAAGCATTGTTATTGAAGTTGTTTCACGAGATGGAATTCACATCTATGGAATTACTATTTTTCTCAATACAAGTAGACAAAGGCACATCATTAGTATCAATAGGATCATTCTTACTAGCGACCAACTTCATCAGAGCATCAACGTTTTCACTCAAAGTACTAATTTCTTCCACCAAATTAACCTTTTTACTAGTAGGTGCTCTTTTAGTATGCCATCGTGAATAACTTGCCATAATATTATCTAGCAATTTATTAGCTTCACCCAAAGTAATTTCCATAAAAGTCCCTCCCACGGTGGAATCTAAAAGATTTCTAGAGACAAAATTCAATCCCGCATAAAAAATTTGTATGATCCTCCAAAGATTTAAACCATGAGTAGGACAATTTCTTAGCATCAATTTCATTCTTTCCCAATATTGTTCAACATGTTCATGCTCAAGTTGCTTAAAATTCAAGATTTTAGTTCTAAGCGAAATAATTTTCACGGGCGGAAAATACTTAGTAATAAAAGCGTCCTTGCACTTATTCCAAAAATCGATACTAATGCGAGGCAAAGAAGAAACCAAATTTTTGCACGATCCCGCAAGGAGAAAGGAAACAATTTAAACTTCACAATATCATTTTCCACATCTTTTTTCTATTGCATATCGCATAATTCCATGAAGGTGTTTAGATGGGACGCAACATCCTCATTAGGTGTACCGAAAAATTGATCTTTCATGACAAGATTCAACAAAGCAGCATTAATATCACAAGACTCTGCACTAGTGGAGGGAGGAGCAATAGGAGTGCTAATAAAATCATTAGTATTTCTATTGAAAAAATCACACAACTTGGTGTTTTATTGAGTCATCGTGACTACGCAAACAAGATTGCAAGCACACAAGAGATCTGACGAGAAAAAGGCAAACAAAAAAGAGAGGGCAAATAAAACGGCAAATTTATGAAGCGGGGAGAGCAAAACGAGAGGAAATGGCAAATAGTGTAAATTTTAAGGATATGAGATTTGTGATTAGGAACCTAGTAGATGAGATTGCTTCCTCCCTGGCAACGACGCCAGAAATTCCTTTGATGTGGCTTGAGACTGTGTTGGTATTTCGCCAAAGAGGAAGGGGTGATGCAGCACAATGACGATAAGTATTTCCTTCAATTATGAAACCAAGGTATCAACCTGTAGAGGAAGATCAAAAACCCACATAAACAACACCTGCACACAAATAACAAATACTTGCAACACACGCGAAAGAGAGGTTGTCAAGCTCTCTACGACAATAAGATAGATTATGTAATGATGGTTTTGGCAAATAAATCTCACAAGGACACAAAATAAAAATAAGTCAACAAAAAGTGCAGCAAGGTATTTTTGGGTTTTTTGAATTAATAGATCTGAAAACAAAAAGGTAAAATAGTAGATCGGAAAGCAATATGTTGGAGTAGTAGACCCGGGGGCCGTAGGTTTCACTAGTGGCTTCTCTCATGAGTATAGCACACGGTGGGTGAACAAATTACTATTGGGCAATTGAAAGAAGATCAAATAGTCATGACGATATCCAGGCAATGAATTATATAGGCATCACGTCCAAGATAAGTAGACCGAAACGATTCTGCATCTACTTCTATTACTCCACACATTGGCCGCTATCCAACATGCATCTAGTGTATTAAGTTCATGGGAAAATGGATTAATGCAATAAGAACGGTGACATGATGTAGCCAAGATCTATTCATATAGGAATAGAACCCATCTTATTATCCCTAATGGCAACGATACATGCATATCTTGCTGCCCCTTCTGTCACTAGGAAAGAACACCGCAAGATCAAACCCATCACAAAGCACCTCTTCCCATGGCAAGAAAAATCGATCTAGTTGGCCTAACTAAACCAAAGATTCCAAGAAGAAATACGAGGCTATAAGTAATCATGCAAATAAGAGATCAAAGAAGACTCAAATCATATTCATGGATAGAAATATTCATGGATAGAAACTGATCATGAACTCAAAATTCATCGGATCCCAACAAACACACCGCAAAAGTCATTACATCAAATAGATCTCCAAGAGACCATTGTATTGAGAATCATAGAGAGAGAGGAAGCCATCTAGCTACTGCCTACGGACCCATAGGTCTATGGTAGACTACTCACGCATCATCGGAGAAGCACCCATGAAGACGGTGCACCCCTCCATGATGGTGTTAGATTGGATCTCGAGGTTTTGGAACTTGCGGCGACTGGAATTGTGTTTTGTTGACTCCTCTAGTTTGTTTTGAATATTTGGGAATTTATAGTGTGAATAGTCGATTGAGGGGAGTCCCGAGGTGGGCACGCTCTAGGGGCCTCTAGGCTCCCTCTGTTGTGGTTGTTTGGCTCATCCTGGCTCTTCTGGTCCATAAAAAATCTCCAAAAATTTCCGTAGCGTTTGAGCTCTGTTTGGTACTGATTTTCTGTGAAGTAAAACACAAGCAAAAATAGCAACTAGCACTTTGGCACTATGTCAATAGGTTAGTCCCAAAAAATGATTTAAAATTTCTATAAAATGATTGTAAAACATCCAAGATTAATAATATAATAGCATGGAACAAACAGAAATTATAGATATGTTGGAGACGTATCAACGACTGAGTGGACCGCGGGCCGCGATGCTACTGTCCGAAGGGGCGACGCCATGGCAGCAGGTGGGTCGGGGCAACGACAGGAAGACCTTGGGGCGGCGGCGTAGACCACGTGCCATGACGCGGCGGCCCGACAGGGTGGCATAGCGGCAGTGCGCGGGTTGGTGTAGCCATGGGTATGGCCTCGGGCGGCAGCAAGGGCCGCGTGTCATGGCACTACAGCTCGAAGGGGCGGTGTAACGGCAACGCACGGGTCGCAGGGACCGCGTGTTGCGGAAATACGGCCCAAAGGGGCAACATAGCGGCAACGCGCGAGTCGGTGCAGCCGCGGGAAGAATCGTTGGGCGGCGGCGCTGCGGCCCGACGGGGCGTCATAGCGGCAACCCGATGCTCGATCGATGGAGGAGTGTGCTTTACTCGGGTCAGTCTTCACGGGACCTGCGGAGGCACGCGTAGCCGACGGTCCAGATCGGTCGCATGTCGTAGCTGAGGTGGATAGCAGACGGGCGAGTGATCAATCCGATCATGCGCAAGCTCGGGGACGTCGCTTGGTGGAGGCGTCCGAGATGAAGCCGGTGATGACGGTCGTGGCGAGAGCCTGTAGCCTGCCCGACGCGGCCGCCGAGGCAACCGACGCGATGCGGCCGACGGCCCGTAGCCGATGAGCCTGATGCGGCCGGAGTCGGCGAGCCCGGGGCGGTGGAAACCGGTATGCCCTGATACGTCTCCAATGTATCGATAATTTATGAAGTATTCATGCCATATTAACCTATGTTTACAATACTTTTATATGGTTTTGATGCACTTTATATGATTTATTTATAACTAACCCAGACTGACGTTGTTTTCAGCAGAACTACCATGGTGTTGTTTTTGTGTAGAAAATGGAAGTTCTCGGAATTGCCCGAAATGTTTGAAGTTTTTTTTTGGAACAAAAGAGGCACTAGACGCTTCATGGGAGAGCCAAAAGATCCACGAGGTGGGCACCACCCACCAGGGCGCGCCAAGACCCCCTGGCATGCCGTGGTGTATGTTCCTCACCTCGTGGCCCACCTTCGCGTGAAACCAACGCGAAAAATTCCTATAAATAAAGAAACCATTCGAAATAACCCTAGACTCCTCGTTTCGCCGCCGCAACTCTTTGTATCGACGAAAAACCAATCTAGAGGTGTTCCAGTACCCTGCCGGAGAGGGTAGATCATCTCCGGTGGCCATCTTCATCATTTCGGCGGAGGCCATGACGAGAAGGGAGTAGTCCACCCACATGGCTGTTGGTTTCTACCAGTAGAGATGTGTTCAATCTCTCTCTCTCTCTCTATTGTTCTTGAGATGGCACGATCTTGATGTATCACTAGCTTTGTTAATATAGTTGGATCATATGGTGTTTTCCCCTCTCTATCTTGTTGAGATGAACTGAGTTTTCCCCTTAAGATTTGTTATTATCGGATTAAATACTTTTATGGATTTGAGAGCACTTGATATATGTCTAGCATGCGGATACCCGTAGTGACACTGGGGTATTCAAGTGATTCACTTGATATATGTTATGGCATCAACTTGCGGATTCCGGTGACCTTGGGAATCTATGCATAGGGGTTGGTTGCACGTTTACATACCTTGTTCTCCCATAGAAATCTGGGGGCACTCTTTGAGGTTCTTTGTGTTGGGTTGATTATTATGAATCTGAAATTGTTTTATGCGTATCGTATAATTTACTCATGGATACTTGTGGTGACATTGGAGTATCTAGGTGAAATTAGAGTTGGTTGATGCATATCATATGGTGTTATTCTAGTAGGAACTCTTAGATAGATCGATCGAAAATGATAACTTGGTTATTTTAGTACAAACTTGGATAGATCCATCGGAAAGGATAACTTTAAGGTGTTTCGTACCCTACAAACAATTTCTTCTTATGTTCTTCGCTAGATAAGAACTTCGGAGTGATTCTTCATTGCACGTTGAGGGATGGTTATGTGATCCAATTGTATTAGCATTATTGAGAGATTGCACTAGCAAAAGTATGTACCCTGGGCCTTGTTTTCAAGCATCTCAATACCATTTGTCCTAACTTTTGTTACTTGCTACCTTGCTATTTTTATATTTTAAGATTACAAAAACCTTATTACACTTGTATCACCATCTCTTCGCCGAACTAGTGCACCTATACAATTTGCCATTGTATTGGGTGTGTTGGGGACACAAAAGATTTCTTGTATTTGATTGCATGGTTGTTTGAGAGAGACCATCTTCATCCTACACCTCCCACGGATTGATAAACCTTAGGTCATCCACTTGAGGGAAAATTGCTACTGTCCTACAAAACTCTGCGCTTGGAGGCCCAACATGAGTCTACAAGAATAAAGTTGCATAGTAGACATCAAGCTTAAATTGCCGTTGTTTAAGTGCTTGAAGGTATATCTTTAGACCTTGCAATTAAATCTTTTAGTTTCTTGAATTTTCACTAGTTTTGTTTCATAAAAGACAACTAAAAAATGGAGTTTAGGTTGCACCAATTGCTTCGTCTTTTAAATGTCTTTCGTGAAAATGATGGTTCGGAAAATTGTGCTCAAATGGTAGAGGAAGAATTTATGAACATACATAATGAGAATTCCTTGAATGATGAACATGATAGCAATATTGTTAGTGTGATTTTTCTGAATATCCATGATGCTAATGATATGCAAATCCACAAGCTTCGGGATGCTATGTTTGATGAATATGATATTTTTTGTCCCCCAAGTTTTGATGAGCAAAACTATTATGAGGACAACATGCCTCCTATGTATGATGATTATTATGATGCGCTAGCTCTTGAGCATGCGTTGGTTTTCCCTTGAAGAGGAAAGGGTGATGCAGCAAAGTAGATAAGTATTTCCCTTAGCTGTTGAGAACCAAGGTATCAATCTAGTAGGAGGAATAAGCAAGTCACCAATGGTTGCACCTACACAAACAATCAAACTCTTGCACCTAATGCTATAAAGGGGTTGTCAATCCCTTCACGGTTATTTGCAAGGATTAGATCCGATAGAGATAGATGTAACGAGTGCGGAAAGTAAAAGGTAAATAAATTGCAGCAAGGTATAGATCTGAAAGTATACGATGGAAAATAGACCCGGGGGCCATAGATTTCACTAGAGTCTTCTCTCTTGAAGGCAAATATCATGGTGGGTAAACAAATTACTGTCAAGCAACTGATAGAAAAGTGAATAATCATGTAGTTATCCAAGGAAATGATCATGCATATAGGCATCACATCCGTGACAAGTAGACCGAAACGATTCTACATCTACTACTATTACTCCACACATCGATCGACTCCTGCCTGCATCTAGAGTATTGAGTTCATGAAGAACAGAGTAACGCATTAGGAAAGATGACATGATGTAGAGGGATAAACTCAAGCAATATGATGAAAACCCCATCTTGTTACCCTTGGTAGCAACGATACAATACATGCCTCACTACCCCTACTATGTCACTAGGTGAGGACACCGCAAGATTGAACCCAAAACCAAACACTTCTCCCATTGCAAGAATTACCAATCTAGTTGGACAAACCAAACCAATAACTCGAAGAGACTTGCAAGGATATGAAATCATGCAGATAAGAAATCAGAGGAGATTCAAATAAGACTCATGGATAATCTGAACATGAACTCACAATTCGTCGAATCTAGACAAACACACCACAAAAGAGGATTACATTGGATAGATCTCCATGAAGATCGTGATGAACATGGTATTGAAGATAAAAGAGAGAGAAGAATCCATCTAGCTACTAGGTATGGACCCTTAGGTCTGTGGTGGACTACTCACGCATCATCGGAGGGGCAATGGAGTTGATGTAGATGTCCTCCGTGATCGAAACCCCCTCCGGCAGATTACCGGAAAAGGCTCGAAGATTGGATCTCTCGGCAACGAAGGCTTCCGACAGCGGTAAAGTATTTGCATGGATCTTTTTGATGTTGGGGGAATATTTGGGTATTTATAGGCCCAGAATTAGGGTTAGGAGACCTGCCAGGAGGCGACAAGCCTGCTAGGCGGGGCCAGGGGACGGCGCCTAGTAGGCTTGTGGCGCCTTGGCTCCTCCCCTAATGTGCACTCCAAGTTTGGATGACTTGTTTCCTTCCAGAAAAATTCCTTCCGCGGGTTTTATTTCGTTTGGACTCCGTTTAATATTCCATATGTGCAAAACTCAAAAATAAGGAAAAAACTGAAAGTGGCACTTGGCTCTAGATTAATAGTTTAGTCCCCAAAATAATATAAAATAGCATATAAATGCATATAAAACATCCAAAACAGATAATATAATAGCATGCCATCATAAAAAATTATAGATACATTGGAGACTTATCAACATCCCCAAGCTTAATTCCTTCTCGTCTTCGAGTAGGTAAATGATAAAAACAGAATTTTTGATGTGGAGTGCTACCTAACATATTTGTCCATGTAATATTCTTTATTGTGGCATGAATATTCAGATCCGTAAGACTCAAAATAAAAGCTTAAGATCGATATAGGAACAATAAGATTTCAAGCATACTAGCAAAGCAATTGTATCTCTTCAAAATATAATGGCAAAAGAAAGTTATCCCTGCAATATCATATGGTCTGGCTATGCTCCACCTTCCCCACACAAAGTATTTATATTATGCACAACCCCGATGAAAAGTCAAGCAATTGTTTTCACACGTTTATTTTCTCAAACTTTTTCAACTCTCACGCAATACATGAGCGCGAGCCATGGATATAGCACTATAGGTGGAATATAATATGGTGGAGGTTGTCAAGGAAAGGGAGAAGATAGTCTCACATCAACTAGGCGTATCAACGGGATATGGAGATGCCCATCAATATATATCAATGTGAGTGAGTACGGATTGCCATGCAACGGATGCGCTAGAGCTATAAATGTATGAAAACTCAAAAGGAAACTAAGTGGATGTGCATCATGAGGAAAATTCCACTAGCTATATGAAAGTGACAAAATAGGAGACTCTCTATCATGAAGATCATGGTGCTACTTTGAAGCACAAGTGTGGAAAAAGGTAGTAGCAATGTCCCTTCTCTCTTTTCTCTCATTTTTTATGTGGGCATATAAGGCCTCTTTTATTCTTTTTTATGGGCTTCGCTGGCCTCTTTTATTTTTCATAAAGTCCGGAATCTCACCCCCACTTGTGAGGGAATCATAGCTTCCATCATCCTTTCCTCACATGGGACATGCTCTAATAATGATAATCATCACACTTTTATTTACTTACAACTCAAAAGAAAATTACAACTCAATACCTATGAAAAAATATGACTCTATATGCAACATGGAAGTGATGGTGCATGTCATAAAAGGAAACGGTGGAAGTTGCATGGCAATATATCTCAGAATGGCTATGGAAATGCCATAATAGGTAGGTATGGTAGCTGTTTTGAGGAAAGATATATGGTGGCTGTTTTGAGGAAGGTATATGATGGCTGTTTTGAGGAAGGTATATGGTATACCGGCGAGAGTTGCGCGGTAAATAGAGAGGCTAGCAAAAGTGGAAGAGCGAGAGTGCGTATAATCCATGGACTCAACATTAGTCATAAAGAACTCACATACTTATTGCAAAAGTCTATTAGTCATTGAATCAAAGAATTAAACGCATGCTCCTAGGGGGGAGGTTGGTAGGAGTTAACCATCGCGCGCCCCGACCCTCAGATAAAGGTCGACAATCTATAAACAAGTCATGCTCCTACTTCCTTACATAGAGGTTCACCATACGTGCATGCTATGGGAATCACAAACCTTTACACAAGTATTTTTACCAAATCACAATTTACTTCCTAACATGTCTCTTAACATTACCATCTTTATATCTCAAAACTTTATGCAAGGAATCAAACTTCTCAAAAATACTCAATGCACTTAATATGGAAGTTTTTATTATATCCCTTTTAGATGCCTATCATATTAGGACTAAATTCATAACCTAGACCAATTACCATGCTGTTTTAGAAACTCTCAAAATAATATAAGTGAGGTACGAGAGTTCAAGTATTTCTATAAATCGCAAACACCACCGTGCTCTAAAAGATATAAGTGAAGCACATAGAGCAAAATTGCCCAACTCAAAAGATATAAGTGAAACATATAGAGTATTATAATAAATTCACGATTCAGCGTGTCTATATCAAAATATGTGTGAAGCAAGGATGATTGTGGCAAACTAACAAGCAAAGACTCATATCATACAAGACGCTCCAAGCAAAACACATATCATGTGGTGAATAAAAATATAGCCTCAAGTAAATTTACCGATGGATTGAAGACGAAAGAAGGGATGCCTTCCAGGGTATCCCCAAGCTTAGGATTTTTGGAATCCTTGAATATGACTTGGGGTGCCTTGGGCATCCCCAAGCTTAGGCTCTTTCCACTCCTTATTCCATAGTCCATCAAATCTTTACCCAAAACTTGAAAACTTCACAACACAAAACTTAACAGAAAACTCGTGAGATCCGTTAGTATAAGAAAATAAATCAACACTTTAGGTACTATTGTGAACTCATTATTTATTTATATTGGTGTTATAACTACTTTAATCTAACTTCTCCATGGCTCATACCACATGATACAACCCATAGATTCATCAAAATAGGCAAACAACTCAAAGAAAAAAGAATTTGTCAAAAACTGAACAGTCTGTAGAAATCTAGAAACTTCATATACTTATGCAACCGAAAAAATTCTGAAAAATTAGGTCAACCTGGGAAATTTATATATCAATATTTTCTAAAAAATTCAGATCAATTAGACCCTCTGAAAAAATTGGAAAATTCCTGGACTGAGAGCAAAAGTTTCTGTTTTCAGCAAGATCAAATCAACAACTACCATAGATCACTCCAAAGGTTTTACTTGGGTAAAACACTAATAAAAACACCAAAAAATTACTAAAGAAATAATAATGTGGGAAACACTCAAAAACATAAGCAAAAACAGAACACAAAAATAAAATTGCGTTGCCTCCCAACAAGCGCTATTGTTTAACGCCCCTAGCTAGGCAAAACACAATAGATCTAGGTATTGTCATCTTTGGTATTGGAAAATTTTGTGAGGACCTTCTCGAATCTAGGGGGTTCTTTCCTCTTTCCCCCATTTGTAGTGGGAGGATCCATCTTGGTGTACAAAATATCCAAACGCTTATTGCAAAGGGTAATGAAAGTTTTCAAATGATTAAGGTTCCCGTTGATATGTTTTAGGGGTTCGTGATATTGTTGTAACTCGACCAAGTGCTTATGTAAGTCACTCAATTTGTCCAACACTTGAAATCCCTCTTGTGAGAAAGCAAACCCCCTTTTTGGTGGAGGAACCTGCAAAATCCCTTCTATAACTTCATAAGCGGCATTCGTGTCAAGCTCAATAAAATTTCCTTTTGAGGCGAAATCTAGAAGCTCCCTATGATGCAAAGCTAAACCAATGTAAAAATTTCCAAGCAAAACTTTTGCATCCCCTTTTATATTGGAAACACGATAAGATTCTATTAACCTATACCAAGCATCTTTCAAAATTTCCCCTTGTTTTTGTTTGAAGTAAAGAACTTCAAAATCTGGTGACAAGGGGGGCGTGGTAATACTAGACATAGTAGTCCAGCAAGAAGGAAGCAACCAAAAGAGGGAGAATAGAGAAGTGAATCTTTTTGGTATTTTCTAAAAATCGTTTTAGAAGTGGGGGAGAGGAAAACGAGAGGCAAAAGGCAAATAAAGTAAATGCAAGAGATGAGTTTGTGATGGGTACTTGGTAGGCTTGATGTGTATCCTCCCCGACAACGGCGCTAGAAATTGGCAAGTTGATGGGAGAGATATTTTCTTGACTTGCTATGTATCCTCCCTGGCAACGGCACCAGAAATCCTTCTTGCTACATCTTGAGCATGCGTTGGTTTTCCCTTGAAGAGGGAAGGGTGATGGAGCGAAGTAGATAAGTATTTCCTCAGTTGTTGAAAACCCAGGTATCTATCCAGTAGGAGGAACAAGCAAGTCAGCAATGGTTGCACCTACACAAACAATCAAACTCTTGCACCCAACGCTATAAAGGGGTTGTCAGTCCCTTCACGGTTATTTGCAAGGATTAGATCCGATAGAGATAGATGTAACGAGTGCGGAAAGTAAAAGGTAAATAAATTGCAGAAAGGTATAGATCTTAAAATATATGATGGAAAATAGACCCGGGGGCCATATGTTTCACTAGAGGCTTCTCTCTTGAAGGCAAATAACATGGTGGGTAAACAAATTACTGTCAAGCAATTGATAGAAAAGAGAATAATCATGTAGTTATCCAAGGCAATGATCATGCATATAGGCATCACGCCCGTGACAAGTAGACCGAAACGATTCTACATCTACTACTATTACTCCACACATCGACCGACTCCTACCTGCATCTAGAGTATTAAGTTCATGAAGAATAGAGTAACGCATTAGGAAAGATGACATGATGTAGAGGGATAAACTCAAGCAATATGATGAAAACCCCATATTGTTACCCTTGATGGCAACAATACAATACGTGCCTCGCTATCCCTACTATGTCACTGGGTGAGGACACCGCAAGATTGAACCCAAAACCAAGCACTTCTCCCATTACAAGAATTACCAATCTAGTTGGCCAAACCAAACCAATAACTCGAAGAGACTTGCAAGGATATGAAATCATGCATATAAGAAATCAGAGGAGATTCAAATAAGACTCATGGATAATTTGAATATAAACTCACAATTCATCGGGTCTTGACAAACACACCACAAAAGCGGATTACATCGGATAGATCTCCATGAAGATCATGAAGAACATGGTATTGAAGATCAAAGAGAGAGAAGAAGCCATCTCGCTACTAGCTATGGACCTGTAGGTCTGTGGTGGACTACTCACGCATCATCGGAGGGGCAATGGAGTTGATGTAGATGTCCTCTATGATTGAAACCCCCTCCGGCAGATTATCGGAAAAGGCTCCAAGATTGGATCTCTCGGGAACGGAGGCTTCTGATGGCGAAAAAGTATTTGCATGGCTCTTTTTGATGTTAGGGGAATATTTGGGTATTTATAGGCCAAGAATTAGGGTTAGGAGACCTGCTAGGAGGCGACAAGCCTGCTAGGCGGGGCCAGAGGACTGGCGCCTAGCAGGCTTGTGGTGCCTTGGCTCCTCCCCTGATGTGCACTCCAAGTTTGGATGACTTGTTTCCTTCTAGAAAAATTCCTTCCGCGGGTTTTATTCCGTTTGGACTCTGTTTAATATTCCATATCTGCAAAACTCAAAAACAAGGAAAAAACAGAAACTGGCACTTGGCTCTAGATAATAGGTTAGTCCCAAAATAATTAAAATAGCATATTAATGCATATAAAACATCCAAAACAGATAATATAATAGCATGTCATCATCAAAAATTATAGATATGTTGGAGACGTATCATGATGACAAGTATGCTATAAAGAGTAATGACAAGCATGAAACTTGTTATGATGCTTTTAATATTCAATGTGGTTATGTCAATCAAGTACATCATGATAGTTATTTTGTTGAGTTTTCTCCCACTACTTTGAATGACAAGAATTTTTCTTATGTGGGTAGTAATAAAAATTCTATGCTTGTGAATCATGAAAATAATGCTGTATGTGATAGTTATATTGTTCAATATCCTTCATGATGCTACTGAAATTATTATGAGGGAGGAACATGTGCTTGTAGGAATTGCAATAATATCAAATATCCTCCCCGTGTATTCAAAGTTTTGAAGTCATGCTTGGTTTGACTTCCTATGCTAGTTGATTCTTGCTCCCATGAATTGTTTTCTCACAAAATCCCTATTCATAGGAAGCGGGTTAGACTTAAATGTGCTTGTCATGTGATTCATGATGCTCTCTTGCATTTTCAACTTTTATTCCCATACGAGCATCATAGAAATCATCGTGCCTAGCTAAAAGGCATCAAAGAACAATGCTTGTTGGGATACAACCCAACACTTTTACTTTATGTTTTTATATGTTCACATGATTAAGCTACTTTAGTAATCATGTTTTGTGTCTTTTATTTCAATAAAGTGCCAAGTAAAGCCTTTGGGATAGTGTGGAAACTTGTTTGTTTGATTCTGTGCAAAAACAGAAAGTTTTGCGTCGAGTATATGAATTATCTAATTTTGCTGGAGCGTCAAAAATTCTAATATTTTTACACACAATTTATATGCAAATTCTAAATGTTTTCCTATTTTTCAGAATTTTTAGAGTCAGGGATGTATGGTGATCATTCAGATCTTCACACACTGTTCTTATTTTGACAAATTTTGTTTTGCATGCATAGTTTACTTGTTTCAAGTGTTTCCATGGCTTATATTTGGTGATATAGATTGTGGGAATGATGGAATACACTGGGTATTATGTGAGAACAATTATGAATCTTGTCTTGACAGTACCTAAGTGTATGATCTATATTTACTATACTAACCTATCTCATGAAGTTCCGTTAAGTTTTGTGTGATTGAAGTTTTCAAGTTTTGAGTGAGATACCGATATGAGGTGAACAAGGATCATCAAGTACCTAATCTTGGGTATTCCCAAGGAACTCCCAAGGTAATATCCATGGAAGACTCAAGCGTCTAAGTTCGGGGATGCCCCGAAAGGCATCCCCTCTTTCGTCTCCAACATTATCGGTACATCTTACTGAGATATATTTTTATTCATCACATGATATGTGTTTTGCTTGGAGCATCATTATAATTTTTTGTTCTCTGTTCTCTGTTATTTATAATCTTGTTTTCCAATAAAAAGTTCCAAGTATTGCCTCTTAGGATGCTTGAATTACATGTTTGATGTGTGCTGTATAAAAAAAACTTTTACTGTAGTGTTTGAATTTTTATATTTTACTGAAATTGGAAAATTTCTGAAAATTTTACACAGTGTTTTCATATAAATTCTTTATCACTTCCTAAATTTTCATAAATTTTTGAGTTACAGAAGTACACTGTTTTCATAAATTGGTACAAACTGTTCTGTTTGGACGGATTGATGCCATAGTTTTGTTATCTACTTATCCTATAGTTTCCATAGCCTATATTGGTAGATATAAATTTTTGAAACGATAGTAAACAATAGATGATGTTTGAAAAATATTGTGCAACTTGTCTTGGCAGTACGTGAAGTGTGGATTTATTCTTATGTGTACTAACCTATCTCACGAGTTCTTTTTGAGTTTTGTGTGGATGAAGTTTTTGAGAATAGGTGAAACCGTGATATGAGAGGATTGAACGAGATACAAAATATCAAGCTTGGGGATTGACAAGGCACTCCAAGTAATATTTCAAGAATTTTCAAGTATCTAAGCTTGGGGTTGCTACACATCCCACCTCTCTTCATCAAACAAATACCAGTTAGCCTATGTTGAGCCTCAATTTTTATTTGTCCACATGGTTTGTGCTATTCTTGGAGTGCTATTTTATTTTCCTTGTTGTTTAATAAAATACTCAGATCTGAAAATCTTTATTTAGAGAGAGCCCTCACATAGCTACTCAAATGTTTACCTACTCATTGATCTTCACTTATATCTTTTGAAGAGTAGTTTAATGTTTACTCTTTAGCTTCACTTCTATCCTATGAGTAAATTGTGAATCAATTAAATATCATAAATATGAAATTGTCAATTTGCTTTATGCTTAGTAGTAGCTTCACATCCGGTTTAGAAAGTAAAATTTATTGAATTTTGACAATCACAATATTGATCATACAAGGAATTCGTGAATGATTAGTATAAGGAAGAGAACTTTCACATATAAATATATCATCTTGGACATCTTCTCTGATTGTGAATACCCATTAATTATTTTCAAACTTGACAAAATTAGTTGAAATTGGACAAGGAAGACAACGTAATGAGTTATGGTTGTGTATATTTGCATAGAAGTTATATTGTTATGGATCCCCCAACATTTTGTGTTTGCTTAGGATCTTTTGCTAGCCAAAAATTCATACTAAGTAGAGATACTACTTGTGCATCCAAAAACCCTTAAACCCAGTTTCTTGCCATGAGAGTCCACTATATCTACCTATGTGCGGTATTACCCTGCCATTCCAAGTAAATTTGCATGTGCCACCTCTAAAATTTCAAATGAACATCTGTTTTGTGTGCCTGGACCGCTCATGGAGTGTCAGGGGGCGGTCAGTATCTTCCATGTTAAGCGGGTTATTCTCATGATGGGTGTTTATTCACTCGTCCTTGCATGAGAGGGGCGGTAATAGGGATTCCCAGTCCTGAAATAAAAAAATGAAAATAATTAAACAAAACTCCCCTAGGAATGTTGTTGGTATGGACGGTACCCGTGGATTTGGCTAGACGTGGAGTGTGTTTGTTGGTGGAGGGGGAGTAAACCTTTACTTTTATCGCTTGGGAACCGCCGCTAACGTGTTTAACGTGGAAGATATTGATAACTCTTAGTCATAACATTGATAGGAAGGGTATCTTTGTTTTAAACAATGCACTCTAGCACATATGCAAATCCCTGCTTCCCTTGGCGAAGGGACAATATATTTACTTTCATGTTACTTATTTTCATATTGAGTCAACTTCTTATACCAACCTCAATCTATTAGTTGGCAAGCATCATGTGTCGGGGAGAGATCTAGGCATATATGGCCAGTCAAATATATTTGATCATGACTTATTATTGTTGACAATTATCTCTATGATAAATGAGTTGGGAGGTGAAACATTAAGCCCTCATCTTTCTATCTGTTCGATGGATGCCATTTGTTCTAAAAATATGCTTTGAGTACTATCAATCATAGAAGACTATATGATGGTTGAGTATGTGGAGCTCTTACTTAGACTTTGTCGAGAATAAGTTGAATTGCAATTGTTTGGTGACTAAGAACATAGGTTGTTAAGTTTCAAGAGAATTCATTATTTTTACCGTAACATGTGAATTGGTTGCTACTTTATCATGATGAGGTTTATGAGAAAGAGTTGTTGTGATGATACTAGGAAAAGTTATTGAAATTATCACTGATCAAACTTATGCACTATGTTAGCATTCACACTTCATAAACTATTTCTTTTATCATTTACCTACTTGAGGATGAGTAGGAATTAAGCTTGGGGATGCTGATACGTCTCCAATGTATCGATAATTTATGAAGTATTCATACCATATTCACCTATGTTTACAATAATTTTATATGGTTTTGATGCACTTTATATGATTTAGTTAGAACTAACCCGGACTGACATTGTTTTGAGTAGAACTACCGTGGTGTTGTTTTTGTGCAGAAAATGAAAGTTTTCGGAATCGCCCGGAAGTTTTGACGACTTTTTTGGAACAAAAGAGGCACTAGATGCTTCATGGGAGAGCCGTAGGAGCCACGAGGTGGCCACCACCCACCAGGGCGCGCCAGGCCCCCTTCGCGTGCCTTGGTTATTAGAGCATATTTCTCCATATGTGGTTTTGGTAATTGTTGACAATCCCTATGGACTAATGGTTGCCTTGAGTTATATTCGAAGGATTTGTCCATAGGCACTTCTTGAAGTACATGTGTTGGTTTCAAGGAGTATATATGGTGACCAAGGTGGTATTCAAGGATTTATCCAAAGATTGGTCATGTGAGAATTGAGCTCATTGCAAGCATGTCTTGAAGAAGAAGATTGCATGAACATTCATGTTTACCTTCAAGACATCATATTTGTGAAGAGAGAAGATAAGACACAAGGTTGATAAATATTAAGGCAAAGAATGATTGAAGTTGATCAACACACAAAGCATGGAAGATGTACCAACTAGGATCAAGTGATCTCATGGTATGGTAAGTATTGTCCATTACGCTTTGTGTACTAACCAATGTTCCTTGTGAGTGTTCTTTGTGGGTTTAGGTATATTTTTATGGGCTTGCATCAATAGGAAGATCCCATACAACCCATGGAGGATGACATTAAGTGGTGATCGTCATCAAGGTTGCGGTGTGCAAGTTGAAACATCACGGAGATATCATGCTTGAAGCTTGCCATCCATTGTGGTGACAATGGACTTGTGGAGATGTGTCGAAGAGTGGCTCACCCATAGTGGAGTATGGGGGAGCAATCTACTAGTCTTCATCGAGCCGACACAATCAAGAAAGGTGGTCCATCTTGAGAAGGACAAGGTCGTCATCATCTATCTCAAGTGGAATATGCGCAAGGCAAAGGTTTGACCTTGATAAGGTTTTCTATTTCACTAGTCTTAGGTGGTAGTTGGTAGATCGGGTTATAAGATCGATAGACGTACTATCAAGGGGGGCTCTCAAGCTAGTAGCTTGATCGTATCGTTTGTTGAGGGCTCAAACCATTTTCAGCATTGCATCATCTTTCTTGGTTCTTGGTTGGTGTTTCTCTTTGTGAGTTTTAGAGCTTATGGTCATATTCATGACAAGCTCGAGTTCATCGAAAATGGTGTCCATATACATGTTCTATGATGTTTTCGATGTTGGAGTTGTTGCCAGTTCTTCATTCATAGAGGTTTCACATCTCTATATCATTGGCATTTTTTCTACTACCTCTTCTTGCTATAACCATTCATTTTTTGGATAGTACTTGTCGTCTGCTATCCAACAAGCTTGAGTTTGCTCAATTTAGAGCTCGTATACGAAAGTTATGGCTCTTTTTGTCTTACCTGTTTTACACCAAGAGGTTGTACCAGTTCTAACAGAGGTTATACCGGTCGACCGGTACAACTAGTGTTTGGAGCGGTTCTATCGCTCCAGAATTGGTCAAGAGGTTGTACTGTACATGTATCGATCTACCATCCGACTAGGTTATGTTTTGGAGCAGTTCTTGGGTGGTTGTAGGCCCGTTGTTTCGGTATAATTGGTACTACCGGTTGTACTAGTGCGCATAGCGGTTGTATCGCTCCTAGTCCTATGTTATTCTGCACATAACAGGCAGATTCATGGGGGCATATTTAAGGGTGTCTTCTTCCCCAATGGTCCCCATCTTTTGAGATCGTGTTTGCCCCCCATTGTTGACCTTCTTAGATCTTGCTAACTCTCAACCCCTCCAATGATTCTTGCCCCTTTTTGAGGGAAAAGAGATAGGAGATCTAGATCCACATTTCCACCAATCTCTTTCTCCTCTATGTGAGGGAACCCCTTGTATCTAGGTCTTGGAGTTCTTCGTGTTCTTCTTTGTTCTTCCTCTCACTTTTCTCCACAACATTAGTTGTTGTGGTGGGATTTGGGAGAGAAGGACTTGGGCACTACATGTGCCCTTTCCATTGCATTTGGTGCATAGGTTTGAGTTCTACATGGTGATACGTGGAAGTGATAAGTTGAGAAGCTTATTACTCTTCGATGTTTGAGCACCCTAGAGCTTGTTCCTCTTGGGTGCTTTGGCGCCCTAGATGGTTGGTGGTGCCTCGGATTTCAATCATTGTGGTGCAAAGCTTTGGGCAAGCTTTGGGGTCTCCAATTAGGTTGTGGAGATTGCCCCGAGCATTTGAGGTCACCTCGGAGCTACAATCCATTGTGGTGAAGCTTTGTGGTGTTGTTGGGAGCCTCCAATTATGTTGTGGAGTTTGCCCCAACCTTGTTTGTATGAGTTCGGTGACTGCCCTCAAGGGTCCCTTAGTGGAATCACGACATCTTGCATTGTGCGAGGGCGTGAGGAGATTATGGTGGCCAACTTATTGGGGATCATTGTGCCTCCACACCACTCCGGACGAAGATTAGCATCCGCAAGGGTGTGAACTTCGGGATACATCATCGTCTCCGCATGCCTCGGTTATCTCTTAACCGAGCCCTTTACTAATGCACTTTACTTTGTGATAGCCATATTGTTTCATGTAATATATCTTGCTATAACTTAGTTGTTTATCTTTCTTAGCATAAGTTGTTGGTGCACATAGGTGAGCCTAGTTGTTTTAGGTTTTGTGCTTGACTAATTAAATGATAGTTTTATTCTGCATTTATTCAAGCCTAAACCGTAATTATTTTAAAGCGCCTATTCCCCCCTCTAGACGACATCCATGTCCTTTCAATTGGTATGAGAGATAGGTCTTACAATATTAGGTTTAACCACCTAGAGAGTAGGGATGTCGACTAGGGTATTAGGATTCTGTGACACTCTTAGTTTTGATGGCACAAATTTTGATGTTTGGGTAATTCACATTATTAATATCTTTAGGGTCATGGACCCAAATTTAGAGTGAATTATAGATATGGGTTTTTCTCCTCCAAAGGATTCTCAACACATATCTTTAAAGGATGAGAACAACTCTTATCTCAATGCTCAAGCTTCTAATGTGCTTTGCGACGCTTTGAGCAATGTAGTTATTTTTCAATTCATGCCATTCTGGGATGCTCATGAGTTGGGGACAAAGCTTCAAGATAAATATGGTGTGTCCAAGATTTGTAGGGATGTTTGTTCTCCCTCCACCTCCGGTTGTGTTGTCTTCTCAACTTCATCTACTTCACCTACGTGTGGATTGACACAAGGTAATGATATGGTGAGTAGTGGTGATCATTGTAATGAGGATAGTGGGCTTATTCTTGATGATCCTTCATCAATATATTATTGCAATGCTTTATCTTTGGACTTCAACACTTCGAGCACTCTAAATGTTTCACATGCTTGTGTTGATAGTCCTTGCATATCATGTAGAAATTAATTGACTAAATATCATGATGATGTGCTTGCTATGTCTTGTTGTCATGATCAAAATGCATCGATTTCCTCGAGTTGTTGTGCAAAAAATGTAGAGGAAACCGAACACTCCATGGAACAAGATGTGGTATTAAATGGTGCTTCAAGGGATCCTACAACATCATCTATTGTTCCTCACTTTTTCCTTGTGGCTAAGGCTTCAAAGGTATTTCCTAATTTGAATCCCGATATATCTCATGATGATG
Organism: Hordeum marinum; assembly: GCA_022496015.1. NCBI lineage: Eukaryota > Viridiplantae > Streptophyta > Magnoliopsida > Poales > Poaceae > Hordeum > Hordeum marinum. The sequence goes on from CM039672.1 coordinate 118,009,861, forward strand.
ATGTTGATGATAATGAGGATGAGGATATTGGTGAAGAGAGTGATAATATTGCTTCCTTCAAAATTAAGGGAGAGATGATTTTTAAAGCTCTTCATAAGAATAAACTTGCTTGTTACAACTTCATGGAAATCATGTCTATTGCCATTGAGGGCAACAAATATATTGAGGAGTTGGAAGCTCATCTCGAGGAGCATGAGGCCACCATTGATAAAAATGGAGGTTTATGAGCGTGATTACGCTAATGAGATTGCGGAGCTATCTCAAGATCTTGAAAACGAACAAACCACCAATGAATCTCATGAGGAGACCTTTACTCTAGAATTATCTAGATTAAAGGAATCCCATGATAGAGCTCTCGAGGTGGCTAATGATTTTAGAACTAAAAATGATAAGCTTGAAGTTGCACATGCCATACTCCTTGAGGAATATGAGCACCTCGAAAATGGCTTGAGGGTCATGACACATATCCAATGTATCTATAGTTTTTGCTTGTTCCATGCTATTATATTACCAATCTTGGATGTTTTACAATCATTTTATAGCAACTTCATATACATTTTTGGGACTAACCTATTGACATAGTGCCAAAGTGCCAGTTGCTATTTTTGCTTGATTTTTACTTCGCAGAAAATCAATACGAAACAAAGCCCAAACGTCATGAATTTTTTTGAATTTTTTGGACCAAAATACACCAAATGGGATAGACAAGTGCCAGAGAGGAGGTCCGAGGTGGGGAACACCCACCAGGGCACGCCAGAGGCCCTTGGCACGACCTGGTGGGTGGTGTCCATGTCGGGACCCCCCTCCACCGACTATCGCCTATAAATTCACAAATATTTGGAAAACCCTATAGGAGTCGAAGAAACACAATTCCAGTCGGCGCAAGTTCCAGAACCTCGAGATCCAATCTAACACCTTCACGGAGGGGTTCATCTTCATCATAGGTTCCTCCTCGATGATGCCTGAGTAGTCCACCATAGACCTACGGGTCCGTAGGTAGTAGCTAGATGGCTTCCTCTCTCTCTCTCCCTCTCTCTTATGATTCTCAATACAATGGTCTCTAGGAGATCTATTTGATGTAATGAATTTTGCGGTGTGCTTGTTGGGATCCGATTAATTTTTAGTTCATGATCAATTTCTATCCATGAATATGATTTGAGTCTTCTTTGATCTCTTATTTGCATGATTACTAATAGCCTCGTATTTCTTCTTCGAATCTATGGTTTAGTTAGGACAACTAGATCAATTTTTCTTGCCATGGGAAGAAGTGCTTTGTGATGGGTTCGATCTTGCGGTGTTCTTTCCCACTAACAGAAGGGGCAGCAAGGCACGCATGTATCATTGCCATTAAGGATAACAAGATGGGGTCTACTCCTACATGAATAGATCTTGTCTACATCATGTCACCGTTCTTAGTGCATTATTACGTTTCTCCATGAACTAATACACTAGATGCATGTTAGATAGAGGTCGTTGTGTGGAGTAATAGAAGTAGATTGTTAGAGCATATTTCTCCATATGTGGTTTTGGTAATTGTTGACAGTCCCTATGGACTAATGGTTGCCTTGGGTTATATTTGAAGGATTTGTCCATATGCACTTCTTGAAGTAAATGTGTTGATTTCAAGGAGTTTATATTGTGACCAAGGTGGTATTCAAGGTTTATCCAAAGATTGGTCATGTGAGAGTTGAGCTTATTGCAAGCATGTCTTGAAGAAGAATATTGTGTGAGCATTCATGTTTACCTTCAAGACATCATCTTTATGAAGATACAATATTAGATACAAGGCTGATCAAGACTAAGTCAAAAATTGAATCAAGTTGATCAACACACAAAGCGTACAAAGCTGAACCAAGAGGTATCAAGTGATCCCATTGTATGGTAAGCATTGTCCATTGCGCTTTGTGTACTAACGCATGGTCATGTGAGATTTCTTTGTGGGGTTAGGTATATTTCCATGAGCTTGCATCAATAGGAAGATCCCATACATCCCATGGAAGATGACATCAAGTGGTGATCGCCATCAAGGTTGCGGTGTGCAAGTGCAAGTGAATCATCACAGATAGATCATGCTTGAAGCTTGCCATCCATTTGGTGACAATGTACTTGTGAAGATGTGCCTAAGAGTGGCTCACCCATAGTGGAGTATGGGGGAGCAATCTACTAGTCTTCATCAAGGTGGCGCAATCAAGAAAGGTGGCCCATCTTGAGAAGGACACGATTGTCATCATCTAGCTTAAGTGGACTATGCGCAAGGCAAATGTTTGACCTTGATAGGGTTTTCTATTTTACCGATCTCATGGTGGTAGTTGGGAGACCGGGTTATAGGACCGATAGCCGTACTATCAAGGGGGTCTCTCAAGTGAGTAGCTTGATCGTATCGTTCGTTGAGAGCTCAAACCATTGCATTCTTAGCATCATCATCTTTCTTGGTTCTTGGTTGGATTTTCTCTATGTGGATTCTTGAGCTTATGGTCAGATTCATGACAAGCTCAAGTTCATCGAAAACGGAGTCCATATGCATCTTCTATGATGTTTTTTATGTTGGAGTTTTTGCCGATTCTTCATTTATAGAGGTTTCACATCTTTATATCTTTGGCATTTTCATATTGCCGATTCTTAAGATAACCGGTAGTTTTTGCCGGTTCTTCATTGGCATTTTCGCTGTTGGATAGCTCTTGCCATCCTGAATCCAACAAGCTTGAGTTTGCTCAATTCGGAGCTCATATGAGAAGGTCATGGCAATTCTGGTTTTCCAGTTTCCATCTGGTTTCTTGGGTTCCTTATTACTCTCCCGAGGGCGGTAGTACCGCTGGCCACAACGGTAGTACCACTGGGGGGTTCCGGCTCCTTATGCGAGGCACCAGACACTTCCTTCTCTGTGTCTGGTGATCGGCGCCACCTGAGCGGTAGTAGGGGTGATAGTACTAAGCGGTACTACCGCCACCCCTTCTACTGCTAAGTTCTGTGAGTGGGCGGTAGTACTGCTCCCTGGGGTGGTACTATCGCTTGTGTGCAGGCTGTGGGGGTAACAGTTGGATTTTCCCCCACCTATTTAAGGGGGTCTTCTTCCCCAATGGATCTCATCCTTTTAGCTCGAGTTTGCCCCCATTGTTGACCTTCTTCGAGCTTGCTAACTCTCAATCCCTCAAATGATTCTTTCTAGTTCTTGAGGGAAAAGAGAGAGGAAATCTAGATCCACGTTTCCACGAATCACTTTCTCCTCTATGTAAGGGGAACCCCTTGGATCTAGATCTTGGAGTTCTTCGTGTTCTTCTTCGTTTTTCCTCTCATTTTCTTCCATAGAATTAGTTGTTATGGAGGGATTTGGGAGAGAAGGACTTGGGCACTCCGTGTGCCCTTGCCATTGCATTTGGTGCATAGGTTTGAGTCCTCCATGGTGATACGTGGAAGTGAGAAGTTGAGAAGATTATTACTCTTGGGTGTTTGAGCACCCTAAAGCTTGTTCCTCTTGGGTGCCTTGGCGCCCTAGACGGTTTGTGGTGCCTCGGAGCTCAATCATGGTGGTGTAAAGCTCCGGGCAAGATTCGGGGTCTCCAATTAGGTTTTGGAGATTGCCCCGAGCAATTTGTAAGGGTACCGGTGACCTCCCCAAGGGTTGCAAAAGTGTATGGGTACCAGTGATCGCCCCCAAGGATTACCATTTCTACGGGTTCGGTGACTGCCCTCAAGGGCCCCTTAGTGGAATCACTGCATCTTGCATTATGCGAGGGTGTGAGGAGATTACGGTGGCCCTAGTGTCTTCTTGGGAAGCATTATGCCTCCACACCGCTCCGAATGGAGATTAGCATCTGTAAGGGTGTGAACTTCGGGATACATCATCGTCTCCATGTGCCTCGGTTATCTCTTACCCGAGCCCTATTACTTATGCACTTTACTTTGTGATAGCCATATTGTTTCATGCTTTATATCTTGCTATCACTTAGTTGTTTATCTTGCTTAGTATAAGTTGTTGGTGCACATAGGTGAGCCTAGTTGTTTTAGGTTTTGTGCTTGACATATTAAACGTTAGTTCTATTCCGTAGTTGTTCAAACCTAAACCATAATTATTTTAAAGCGCCTATTCACCCCCCTCTAGGCGACATCCATGTCCTTTCATAGATGCTGAATCCTTTCAGTCTACTTATATTGGACGTGATGCCTATATAATGATCATTGCCTAGATATCGTCATGATTATTTGATCTTCTATCAATTGCCCAACACTAATTTATTCCCCCACCGTGTGCTATACCCATGAGAGAAGCCACTAGTGAAACATACGGTCCCCGGGTCTACTTTTCCAACATATTGCTTTCCGATCTACTATTTTTCCTTTTTGTTTTTCAGATCTATTAATCCAAAAAACAAAAAAAATACCTTGCTGCACTTTTTGTTTACCTATTTTATTTTTTTGTTCTTGTGAGATCTATTTGCCAAAACTATCATTACCTAATCTATCTTTTTATCGTTGAGAGCTTGACAACCTCTCTTACGCATCGGGTTGCAAGTATTTCTTATTTGTGTGCAGGTGTTGTTTACATAGGTGCTTGATCTCACTCTATAGATTTATACCGTGGTTTCATAACTAAGAGAAATACTTACCGTCGCTGTGCTGCATCATCCCTTCCTCTTTGGGGAAATATCGACACAGTTTCAAGCCACGTCAAAGGAATTTCTGGCACCGTTGCCGGGGAGGAAGCGATCTCATCTACCCGGTTCCTAATCATAAATATCATCTCCTTGCAATTTACATTATTTGCCATTTGCCTCTCATTTTCATATCCCCACTTCACAAATTTATCGTTTTATTCACCTTCTCTTTTTCATTTGCCTTTTTGTCATCAGATCTCTTGTTCGTCTACTTTTTCACTATGGCTAGTTCTTTCGTTATTGCGTATATTGCCCAGAATGAGGCCCTTAACTTTAAACAAAGGGGAGGCGAGAATCTTAAAGATGCTTGGTATAGGATTTGCAATTCTCATAATAGATCTATTCATAAGGAATCTACCATTGTTCTTCTTTGCTATTTTTATGTGGGCATCACCACTTGGTATAGATTCATCCTTGATACAATTACCGATGGGAATTTCTTGATGTGACCTACTTTGGATGCTTATAATGCAATGAGAAATTTACTGGGTTCCCCACCTATCATTGTCAATGAAACAATTTTAAATCTTGAGCATGTTATTAAAAGGTTAGATGATACTGAAAAGAAAGTACTCACCGAGGAAAATATTGAAAATTTGGGTAAAAGGATGCATAACCTTGATAATAAATTTGGATCAAAGGCAGAAGATGCTCTTAAAGTACTAAAGTAAAAAAGAACCCATAGTTAATAAAAGAATGGAAAAGATCCCCACTAAAATTGACAAGTTGGAAGAATTTTTTCACAACTTAAGTTCGCCTTTTTGTGTCATTAAGACTATTGAAAAAACTCCCATTAGTAAGGATTGCAAATCTATGCAAGTTCCTAGGAACAAGGGTACCGCTTCTAGTAGAAACACCGAGGATCTTAAAATGATTAGTATTCATCCTAATTTTGTTGAAGTGGTAAACAATCTTATTGGCAAGAACAAATTTTTCAATCTTATTCGTAGAAGTATTGTTGTTGAAAATATGCATGATAGATCCTTGAAAAATTCTCGTTGTGTGCTTACGGAGTTGGAAACTAAAGATGACAATACTTGAATGTATGTGTTATGCCTAGCTAGGGGCGTAAAACGATAGCGCTTGTTGGGAGGCAACCCAATGAATATTTTATTTATCTTTTACTTTCTGTTTTTGAGTGTTCGCACAATTATGCTTATTTTATGATTGTGTTTTTATGTTTTAATTAGTGTTTGTGCCAAGTAAAGCCTTTAGGATGATTCATAAGATGAGTAGAAACAATGCTGAATCTGAATCTGAAACTTTGTCTCCAGTGCCGAAGTTTCATGTTTTACCGAGACGTGATAATGAGCTGAAATTTTAACATAGTAATTCTATACAAATTATTTATGTTTTCCTAATTTTTCAGAATTTTAGAGTCACAAAAGTATGGTTAGAGTACAGATTACTGTTGGGGATCGTAGTAGTGAATCAAAATTTTTCTACGCATCACCAAGATCAATCTATGGAGAAACCAGCAACAAGTGGGGGGGGGGGGAGTGCATCTTCATACCTTTGAAGATCGCAAAGTGGAAGGGTTACATGAACACGGTTGGTGGAGTCGTACTCGCAGCGATTTAGATCACGGTCGATTCCGATCTAAGCGCCGGACAACGGCGCCTCCGCGTTCAACACACGTGCAGCCCGGTGATGTCTCCCGCGCCTCGATCCAGCAAGGAGGAGGCAGAGGATGGGGAAGACAACTCCAATAGCAGCACGGCGATGTGGTGGTGGTGGAGCAGCGCGGTACTCTGACAGGGCTTCGCCAAGCACTCTGGAGGATGAGGAGGTGGAGAAGTAGGGCTGCGCAGAGAGAGAGAGAGAGAGAGAGAGAGTTGCGTGTACACAGCCCCAAAACCCTCCACTATATATAGGAGAAGAGGGAGGCGGGTGCGCACCCCTAGGGTTCCCTCCCTAGGGGTGGCGACAACCCTAGATGGCCAGGAGGGACGGCGGCCAAGGTGGGAAGGAGGGGCGGCGCCCTAGGGTGGCCCCAGGGCCCCTCCACACCTAGGGTTTGGCCCCCTCCACCCTTTGCCGTTCCTTGGGCTGAGGTGGGAGGTGCACCAGCCCACCTAGGGGCTGGTTCCCTCCCACTCGTGCCCCATGTAGCCTTCCGGGGCCGATGGCCCCTCCCGGTGGACCCTCGGAACCCTTCCGATGGTCCCGGTACATTACCGGTGATGCCCGAAACACTTCCCGCGACCAAATCCTCACTTCCTATATATGAATCTTTACCTCCGGACCATTACGGAAATCCTCGTGACATCCGGGACTCCGAGCAACCTTCAGTAACCACGTACACAATTCCCCTATAACCCTAGCATCATCGAACCTTAAGTGTGTAGACCCGACGGGTTCGGGAGGCATGTAGACATGACCAAGACACCTCTCCGGCCAATAACCAATAGTGGGATCTGGATACCCATATTGGCTCCCACACGTTCCACGATGATCTCATCGGATGAACCACGATGTCAGGGATTCAATTAACCCTGTATACAATTCCCTTTGTCCATTGGTATGTTACTTGCCCGAGATTCGATCATTGGTATCCCTATACCTTGTTCAATCTCGTTACCGGAAACGCTCTTTACTCGTTCCATAACACATCATCCCATGGCTAACTCCTTAGTCACATTGAGCTCATTATGGTGATGTCTTACTGAGTGGGCCCAGAGATACCTCTCCGTCACACGGAGTGACAAATCCCAGTCTCGATTCATGCCAACCCAACAGATACTTTCGATGATACCCGTAGTGTACCTTTATAGCCACCCAGTTATGTTGTGACGTTTGGCACACCCAAAGTATTCCTACAGTATCCGGGAGTTGCACAATCTCATGGTCTAAGGAAATGATACTTGACATTAGAAAAGCTTTAGCAGACGAACTACACGATCTCATGCTATGCTTAAGATTGGGTCTTGTCCATCACATCATTCTCCTACTGATGGTGCATCACATCATTCTACTAATGATGTGATCCCATTATCAATGACATCCATTGACCATGGTCATGAAACCGTGACCATCTATTGATCAACGAGCTAGCCAACTAGAGGCTCACTAGGGACATGTTGTGGTCTATGTATTCACACATGTATTACGGTTTCCGGTTAATACAATTATATCATGAACAATAGACAATTATCATGAACAAGGAAATATAATAATAATCACTTTATTATTGCCTCTAGGGTATATTTCCAACAGTCTCCCACTTGCACTAGAGTCAATAATCTAGTTACATGGTGATGTATTGAACACCCATAGAGTTCTGGTGTTGATCATGTTTTGCTCGTGAGAGAGGTTTAGTCAACGGATCTGCGACATTAAAATCCGTATGTACTTTACAAATGTCTATATCTCCATCCTAGACATATCCACGAATGGAGTCGAAGCGGCGCTTGATGTGTCTTGTCTTCTTGTGAAACCTGGGCTCCTTGGCAAGGGCGATAGCTCCAATGTTGTCACAGAATAGAGTCATCGGGCCCGATGCATTGGGAATCACTCCTAGGTCGGTGATGAACTCCTTCATCCAGACTCCTTCCCGTGCTGCTTCCGAAGCATCTATGTACTCCGCTTCACATGTAGATGCCGCCACGACGCTTTGCTTGCTGCTGCACCAGCTGACTGCCCCTCCGTTCAAAATATACACGCATCCGGTTTGTGACTTGGAGTCATCCGGATCTATGTCGAAGCTAGCATCAACGTAACCCTTTACGACGAGCTCTTTGTACCTCCATATACGAGAAACATGTCCTTGGTCCTTTTCAGGTACTTCAGGATATTCTTGACCGCTGTCTAGTGTTCTGCTCTGGGATCACTTTGGTACCTCCCTACCAAACTTATGGAAAAGTTCACATTAGGTCTGGTACACAGCATGGCATACATAATAGAGCCTATGGCTGAAGCATAGGGGATGACACTCATCTTTTCTCTATCCTCTGCCATGGTCGGGCATTGAGTCGTACTCAATCTCACACCCTGTAACACAGGCAAGAACCCCTTCTTGGACTGATCCTTATTGAACTTCTTCAATATCTTGTCAAGGTATGTGCTTTGTGAAAGACCTATGAGGCGTCTCAATCTATCTCTATAGATCTTGATGCCTAATATGTAAGCAGCTTCTCCAAGGTCCTTCATTGAAAAACACTTATTCAAGTAGGTCTTTATGCTTTCCAAAAGTTCGATATCATTTCCCATCAACAATATGTCATCCACATATAATATGAGAAATGCTACAGAGCTCCCACTCACTTTCTTGTAAATACAGGGTTCACCATAAACCTGTATAAATCCAAATGCTTTAATCACCTCATCAAAGCGAATGTTCCAACTCCGAGATGCTTGCACTAGCCCATAGATGGAGCGCTGAAGCTTGCATACTTTGTTAGCATCTTTAGGATCGACAAAACCTTCGGGCTGCATCATATATAGTTCTTCCTTAAGGAAACCATTAAGGAATGCCGTTTTGACGTCCATTTGCCAGATCTCATAATCATAAAATGCGGCAATTGCTAACATGATTCGGACGGACTTCAGCATCGCTACGGGTGAGAAAGTCTCATCATAGTCAACTCCTTAACTTGTCGATAACCCTTAGCGACAAGCCGAGCCTTATAGACGGTCACATTACCATCCGCGTCAGTCTTGTTCTTAAAGATCCATTTATTTTCTATGGCTCTCCGATCATCGGGCAAGTCCACCAAAGTCCAACTTTGTTCTCATACATGGATCCTGTCTCGAATTTCATGGCTTCAAGCCATCTGTTGGAATACGGGCCCACCATTGCTTCTTCATAGCTCGAAGGTTCACCATTGTCCAACAACATGATCTGCAGGACAGGGTTGCCGAACCACTCCGATGCGGAACGTGTCCTTGTGGACCTTCGAGGTTCAATAGCAATTTGATCTGAAGTTTCATGATCATCATCATTAACTTCCTCTCCAACCGGTGCACGCTCCATAGAAACAACTTCCTGTGCTACGCTACTCTCCGGTTCGAGTGGAGGTACAATTACCTCATAAAGTTCTATTTTTCTCCCACTTACTTCTTTCGAGAGAAACTCTTTCTCTATAAAGGATCCATTCTTGTTAACAAAGACTTTGCCTTCGGATCTGAGGTAGAAGGTAAACCCAACAGTTTCTTTGGGGTATCCTATGAAGACGCACTTTTCCGCTTTGGGTTTGAGCTTCTCAGGTTGAAGTTTCTACACATAAGCATCGCATCCCTAAACTTTCAGAAATGACAGCTTAGGTTTCTTTCCAAACCATAATTCACACGGTGTCGTCTCAACGGACTTAGACGATGCCCTATTTAAAGTGAATGCGGCAGTCTCTAATGCATATCCCCAAAATGATAGCGGTAAGTCGGTAAGAGACATCATAGATCGCACCATATCCAATAGAGTGCGATTACGACGTTCAGACACACCATTTCGCTGAGGTGTGCCAAGCGGCATGAGTTGTGAAACAATTACACATTTCCTTAGGTGCGTGCCAAACTCGTGACTCAAATACTCTTCGCCACGATCAGATCATAGGCACTTTATTTTCCTGTCACGTTGATTCTCTACCTCACTCTGAAATTCCTTGAACTTTTCAAAGGATTCAGACTTGTGTTTCATTAATTAGACATATCCATATCTGCTTAAGTCATCAGTGAGAGTGAGAACATATGGTAGCCACCGCGAGCCTCAACGCTCATTGGACTGCATACATCGGTATGTATTATCTCCAACAAGTCAGTTGCTCACTCCATTGTTTCGGAGAACGGAGTCTTGGTCATCTTGCCCATGAGGCATGGTTTGCACGTGTCAAATGATTCAAAATCAAGAGACTCCAAAAGTCCATCAGCATGGAGTTTCTTCATGCGTTTGACACCAATATGACCAAGGCGGCAGTGCCACATGTAAGTGGGACTATCGTTATCAACCTTACATCTTTTGGTACTCACACTATGAACATGTGTAACATCACGTTTGAGATTCATCAAAAAGAAACCATTGACCAGCGGGGCATGACCATAAAACATTTCTCTCATATATATAGAACAACCATTATTCTCAGATTTAAATGAGTAGCCATTTCGCATCAAGCGAGATACAGATACAATGTTCATGCTCAAAGATGGTACTAAATAATTATTATTAAGGTTTAAAACTAATCCTGAAGGTAGATGTAGAGGTAGCATGCCGATGGCGATCACATCGACCTTGGAACCATTCCCGACGCGCATCGTCACCTCATCCTTCGCCAGTCTACGCTTATTCTGCAGCTCCTGCTTGGAGTTACAAATGTGAGCAAATGCACCGGTATCAAATACCCAGGAGCTACTATGAGCGATTGTAAGGTACACACCAATAACAAGTATATCACATATACCTTTAACGTTGTCGGCCTTCTTATCCGCTAAGTACTTGGGGCAGTTCCGCTTCAAGTGACCAGTACCCTTGCAATAAAATCACTCAGTCTCAGGCTTGGGTCCATTCTTGTTCTTCTTCCCGGCAACTTGCTTACCGGTCACGGCAACTGCTTTTCCGTCCTTCTTGAACTTCTTCTTACCCTTGCCTTTCTTGAAACTAGTGGTCTTATTGACCATCAACACTTGATGCTCCTTTTTAATCTCGGCCTCCGCTGATTTTAGCATCGAGTACAACTCAGGAATGGTCTTCTCCATACCCTGCATGTTGTAGTTCATCACAAAGCTCTTGTAGCTAGGTGGAAGCGACTGGAGGATTCTATCAATAACCGAGTCATCCGGAAGATTAACTCCCAGCTGAGACAAGCGGTTGTGCAACCCAGACATTTTGAGTATGTGCTCACTGACAAAACTATTTTCCTCCATCTTACAATTGAAGAACTTGTCGGAGACTTCATATCTCTTGACCCGGGCATGAGCTTGGAAAACCATTCTCAGCTCTTGGAACATCTCATATGCTCCGTGTTGCTCAAAATGCTTTTGGAGACCCAGTTCTAAGCTGTAAAGCATGCCGCACTGAACCAGGGAGTAATCATCACTATGCGACTGCCAGGCATTCATAACGTCTTGAGTTGCTGGGAAAATGGGTGCGTCACCTAGCGGTGCATCAAGGACATATAATTTCTTGGAAGCTATGAGGATGATCCTCAAGTTACGGACCCAATCCATATAGTTGCTTCCATCGTCTTTCAACTTGGTTTTCTCTAGGAACGCGTTGAAGTTGAGGGCAACATTAGCGTGGGCCATTGGATCTACAAGATATATTGTAAAGACATTTTAGACTAAGTTCATGATAATTAAGTTCACATAATCAAATTATTTAATGAACTCCCACTTAGATAGACATCTCTCTAGTCATCCAAGTGACACATGATCCACGTCAACTAGCTCGTGTCCGATCATCACGTGAGACGGACTAGTCATCAATGGTGAACATCTCCATGTTGATCGTATATTCTATACGACTCATGCTCGACCTTTCGGTCTTCCGTGTTCCCAGGCCATGTATATACATGCTAGGCTCGTCAAGTCAACCTAAGTGTATTGTGTGTGTAAATCTGGCTTACACCCGTTATATGCGAATGTTAGAACCTATCACACCCGATCATCACGTGGTGCTTCAGAACAACGAACTTTAGCAACAGTGCATAGTTAGGGGGAACACATTTCTTGAAATTTTACTGAGAGATCATCTTGTTTAAGCTACCATCGTTCTAAGAAAATAAGATGTAAAACATGATAAACATCACATGCAATCATATAGTGACATGATATGGCCAATATCATCTTGCTCCTTTGATCTTCATCTTCGGGGCACCATGATCATCATTGTCACCGGCATGACACCATTATCTCCATCATTGTGTCTCCGCGAAAGTCATCTCGCCAACTATTACTTCTACTACTATAGCTAACGGTTTAGCAATAAAGTAAAGTAATCACATGGCGTTGCATCTCATACAATAAATTAAGACAACTCCTATGGCTCCTGCCGGTTGTCATACTCATCGACATGCAACTCGTGAATCATATTACAAGAACATGATCAATCTCATACATCACATATACCACATCACATCCTTTGGCCATATCACATCACACGACATATGCTACAAAAACAAGTTAGACGGCCTCTAATTGTTGTTGCAAGTTTTTACGTGGCTGCTATAGGTTTCTAGCAAGAATATTTCTTACCTACACAAAAACCACAATGTGATATGGCAATTTATATTTACCCTTAATAAGGACCCTTTTCATCTAATCCGATCCGACTAAAGTGGGAGAGACAGACACCCGCCAGCCACCTTATGCAACTAGTGCATCTTTGGTGGAACCGGTCTCATGTAAGCGTACGTGTAAGGTTGGTCCGAGCCGCTTCATCCCATAATGCCACCGAATCAAGATAATACTAGTAACGGCAAGCAAATTGGCAAAATCGATGCCCACAACAACTTGTGGTCTACTCGTGCATAGATTCTACGCATAGACCTAGCTCATGATGCCACTGTTGGGGATCGTAGTAGTAAATCAAAATTTTCCTACGCGTCACCAAGATCAATCTATGTATAAACCAACAACAAGTGGGGGGGGGATTGCATTTTCATACCATTGAATATCGCAAAGTAGAAGCGTTACAAGAACGCGGTTGGTGGAGTCATACTCGCAGCGATTCACATCACGGTTGATTCCGATCTAAGCGCCGAACAACGGCGCCTCCGCGTTCAACACACGTGCAGCCCGGCGAAGTCTCCCGCGCCTTGATCTAGTAAGGAGGAGGGAGAGGTTGGGGAAGACAACTCCAACAGCAGCACGACGGCATGGTGGTGGTGGAGCAGCGCAGTACCCCGACAGGGCTTCACCAAGCACTACGGAGGATGAGGAGGTGGAGAGGTAGGGCTGCACCGAGAGAGAGAGAGAGAGTTGCATGTCCACATCCCCAAAACCCTGCACTATATATAGGAGGAGAGGGAGGAGGGTGCGCACCCCTAGGGTTCCCTCCCTAGGGGTGGTGGCAACCCTAGATGGCCAGGAGGGCCGGCGGCCAAGGTGGGAAGGAGGGGCGACGCCCTAGGATGGGCCGAGGGCCCCTCCAGGCCTAGGGTTTGGCCCCCTCCACCCTTTGCTGCGCCTTGGGCTGAGGTGGGAGGCGCACCAGCCCACCTAGGGGCTGGTTCCCTCCCACTCTTGGCCCATGTAGCCTTCCGGGGCCGATGGTCCCTCCCGGTGGACCCCCAGAACCCTTCCGGTGGTCCCGGTACATTACCGGTGATGCCCGAAACACTTTCGGTGACCAAATCCTCAGTTCCTATATATGAATCTTTACCTCCGGACCATTACGGAACTCCTCGTGACGTCCGGGATCTCATCCGGGACTCCGAACAACCTTCAGTAACCACGTACGCAATACCCCTATAACCCTAGCGTCATCGAACCTTAAGTGTGTAGACCCTACGGGTTCGGGAGGCATGTAGACATGACCGAGACACCTCTCCGGCCAATAACCAATAGAGGGATCTAGATACCCATATTGGCTCCCACATGTTCCACGATGATCTCATCGGATGAACCATGATGTCGGGGATTCAATTAATCCCGTATACAATTCCCTTTGTCCATCGGTATGTTACTTGCCCGAGATTCGATCATCGGTATCCCTATACCTTGTTCAATATTGTTACCGGCACTTTACTCGTTCCATAACACATCATCCAGGGGCTAACTCCTTAGTCACATTGAGCTCATTATGATGATGTCTTACCGAGTGGGCCCAGAGATACCTCTCCATCACATGGAGTGACAAATCCCAGTCTCGATTCGTGTCAACCCAACAGATTCTGTTTCGTCTGAAACAGATTCTGTTTTGTTGCATTATGTCTGAAACATATTCTGTTTTGTTGCATTCTGTGCTTGTTTTGATGAATCTATGGCTTGTATTGGGGGTATAAGTCATGGTAAAGTCATAATACAGTACATACAATGCAATAATAAAATATGAATGAGTTTACAACAACACTTAAAGTGGCAATTTGCTTTATTATACTAACGGATCTCATGAGAATTTTGTCAAGTTTTGTGTGATTGAAGTTTTCAAGTTTTGGGTGAGATCACGATGGATGAAGGAATAAGGAGTAAGATGAGCCTAAGCTTGGGGATGCTATAGCACCCTAAGATATTATCCAAAGATTAACAAGCAACTAAGCTTGGGGATGACCCGAGTGGCATCCCCTCTTTCTTCTAACAACCATCGATATTTTACTTGGAACTATATTTTTATTTGTCAGATATCGTGAGTTTTGCTTGAAGCATCTTGTATCTTTGCTTTATTTGCTTTTTATCCTTTCTGCACACACCTATATGAGCGAGCCAAAATTATGCTATGATTTGCTAGAATTGCTCTATATGCCTCACTTAAATCTATTGAGCTATGAAATTGCTCTAGTGCTTCACTTATATCTTTTTGAGCATGTCGTGCTTTTACATGTTTGAAGAAATGCTCTCATGCTTCACTTATATTAATTTTAGAGTTAGTAATTTTGAAGAAATCCTCTCATGCATCACTTATATTATTGTGAGAGATGAAACTTTCATGCTCATGATCATCACTTATATCTATGTGAGCCTATTAAAAGCAATGGCAATATATGAAACTAGTCCCAAAGTGATAGATATTCAAGAGGGATATAATAAAAATTTCATGAAGATCATTGGAAAAATTAAACTTGATTTTTTGTAATAGTTTTGAGACATGACGATAGTAATATGTGAGTTATGTTAGTGAGTAATCATGCTTAGTAAGAATATTGATGTTAAGGTTTGTGATTCCCTATGCAAGCATGAAAGTCAATAGTTGTGCTATGAAATTACATCCTACTTATGGTGCATTATTCGGTGTTAGTTATGCTTAATGCTCACTTATGTGATTTTTCGTTTCTTGGTTGGATGCTTCTCAATCTATTTGCTAGCCTTCACTTATACTAAGTAGAAATACTACTTGTGGATCCAAAATCCTCAAACCCAGTTTCCCATATGGGTCCACCATACCTACCTATATACGGTATTTCTATGCCGCTCCAAGGAAATTTTTATGTGCCATATCTAATTTTCAAAATAAATTTCCTTTTTGTGTGCTCGTACCACTCATGAAATGGTAGGGGGTGATCGATATTTTACCATTCTAGATGTGATATTCTCAAGATCAGTGTTTATTCACTTGTCATTGCACGAGAGTACAACGGTAATAGGGATGCCCATTCCCGAAATGAAATGAAAAGAAAAAATACTTTAGTTGTCAAATAATAAATTCCTTGGAAAGTGTTGGTATGGAAGGCAACCGTGGATTCGGCTAGCGATGGAAAGTGA
The DNA here is from genome assembly GCA_022496015.1 of Hordeum marinum. Lineage (NCBI taxonomy): Eukaryota > Viridiplantae > Streptophyta > Magnoliopsida > Poales > Poaceae > Hordeum > Hordeum marinum. Next base: position 118,025,859 of record CM039672.1, read on the forward strand.
AAGTATGGTGGAAAAAGGAATAAAGTTTATTTTTTGTTTGGGAACCACTTATGATGTATCTAGCATGGAAATATATTGAAATCTCTCGGTCATTTTCATTGATAGGAAAGGCATGCCGATTAAAATATTTTTCTCTATAAATTTAAACCTTGAGCTCTGGTGCCTCTACAAATCCATACTTCCCTCTGCGAAGGGCCTATCTATTACTTTATGCAACTTTTTATTTTCAATTTGAGTCTCCATCTTCTCTTATAAAGCACCAACTAGGAGGCACTATGATCGTACTTGAGCATTAGATGTAGCTAATATTTGAGTGTGTTTCATGAATGGATCAATGATTGAACATGATGGGCTAGGGATAACTTGCTTTAGTGTTGATATTTTGAAAGACATGGTTGCTTGTTAATATGCTTGAGTATTAAAGTTTTCATGTCTAAACTAGACTATTGCTTTATCTAAAAGTCCAAATGTCCATGCTACAAAGAAAAGAATGTGTGATGAACATGTTAGGCAGCATTCCACATCAAAAATTCTGTTTTTTATCATTTACCTACTCGAGGATGAGTAGCAATTAAGCTTGGCCATGCTGATACGTCTCCAACATATCTATAATTTTTGCTTGTTTCATGCTGTTACATTATCAATCTTGGATGTTTTACAATCATTTTATAGCAACTTTATATCATTTTTGGGACTAACCTATTGACATAGTGCCAAAGTGCCAGTTGTTGTTCTTGCTTGTCTTTTACTTCATGGAAAATCAGTACCAAACGAAGCCCAAATGTCATGAAAACTTTTGGAGATTTTATTGGGACCAAAGACATCGTATGGGCCAGACAAGTGCCAGAGAGGAGTCCCGAGGTGGGGAACACCCACCAGGGCGCGCTAGAGGCCCCTGTCACAGCCTGGTTGGTGGTGCCTACCTCGGACCCCCTCCACCGACTGTCACCTCTATAAATTTACAAATATTCGGCAAACCCAGGGGAGTCGACGAAACACAATTCCAGTTGCCACAATTCCAGAACCTCGAGATCCTATCTAACACCATCACGGAGGGGTTCATCTTCATCATAGGTGCCTCTTCGATGATGCGTGAGTAGTCCACCATAGACCTATGGGTCCGTAGGTAGTAGCTAGATGGATTCCTCTCTCTCTATTATTTTCAATACAATGGTCTCTTGGAGATCTATTTGATGTAATGACTTTTGCGGTGTGTTTGTTGGGATCCGATGAATTTTGAATTCATGATCAGTTTCTATCCATGAATATGATTTGAGCCTTCTTTGATCTTTTATTTGCATGACTACTTATAGCCTCGTATTTCTTCTTCGAATCTTTGGTTTAGTTAGGCCAACTAGATCGATTTTTGTTGCCATGGGAAGAGGTGCTTTGTGATGGGTTCGATCTTGCAGTGTTCTTTCCCACTGATAGAAGGGGCAGCAAGACACACATGTACCGTTGCCATTAAGGATAACAGGATGGGGTCTATTCCTACATGAATAGATCTTGTCTACATCATGTCACCATTCTTATTGCATTACTCCGTTTCTCCATGAACTTAATTAGATGCATGATGGATAGCGGTCGATGTGTGGAGTAATAGAAGTAGATGCAGAATTGTTTCGGTCTACTTATCTTGGACGTGATGCCTATGTAATGATCATTGCCTTGATATTGTAATTATTATTTGATCTTCTACCAATTGCCCAACAGTAATTTGTTCACCCACTGTGTGCTATACTTATGGGATAAGCCACTAGTGAAACCTACGACCCCCGGGTCTACTTTTCCAACATATTGCTTTCCGATCTACTATTTTTCCTTTTTGTTTTCATATGTATTAATCCAAAAAAACCCAAAATACCTTGCTGCACTTTTTGTTTACCTATTTTATTTTGTGTTTTTGCGAGATCTATTTGCCAAAACTATCATTACCTAATCTATCTTTTTATCGTTGGGAGCTTGAAAACCTCTCTTACGCGTCGGGTTGCAACTATTTGTTATTTGTGGGCAGGTACTGTTATGTAGGTGCTTGATCTTCCTCTACATATTGATACTTTGGTTTCATAACTAAGGGAAATACTTACCGTCGTTGTGCTGCATCACCCCTTACTCTTTGGGGAAATACAGACGCAGTCTCAAGCCACGTTAGATCATTAAGAGTTCGCTCGTCGAACTCACCGACTCTCATGCCCAGCTTAAAGCTTCTTATGTAAAATAGCTTGCCAAGTTGCCTTATACTCTTGTTGTTAATGATGATGCTTGTGCTACTAACTCTATTTTTTTGTGAAGCATCCATATTAAAGGAGAATGTTGATCTAAGGGCTCAACTTGAGTTGCTATCTAGCAAGTATGGGAAATTGGAAGAAAGTCATGTAATGCTCACAAGATCTCATGATGATCTTATAGTATCCCGTAATGTGCTAAATATAGCTCATGAGGCTAGTAATACTAAGGTAACATCTAGTGAGCCTCATGTGGACATTCACACTACTTCTAGTCAGAATGCTATATTACCATGTGCTAGTCCTCATAATTCATCTAAGCATAACACTGGTACATCTTGTGATGAATTAATTTCATTTCCTTTTTGTTCTAACAATGATGCTTATACTTCCTTGAGTACTTGTGTTGATACTAACCATGTAGAAGAAATCAAAGAGCTCAAGGCCCAAGTCACTTCTTTGAAGAAAGACTTGGAAAAGAGTCATGAAGGAAAGTCCACACTCAACAACATCTTGAGTGTGCAAGATCCTCCCAATGACAAAGATGGACTTGGATTCAACTCCAATATGAAGAAGAATTCCAGGAGCAACAAAAAGAAGGGCCAAGAACAAATCAAGAATTCAGCCAAGATTATTTGCTTCAAGTGCAAAATAGAAGGGCACCTTGTAAGATCTTGTCCATTGAAGAAGAAGCCTCAAAGTACCAAGCAACAAGGGAAGTGGCCGCAAGTTCAATCTCATGCTCAACCACATGTTGAAGAAAGGCCTCTTCTCAAGAAGACGCAAGTCACCGCTCCTCAAGTTGAGAAATCAATTGAGAAGAAAGTAAAGGGTAGGTGTTGCTACTTATAAGGTTTTCACCCATTTTTGCAATCGGTGCCAATGGGGGAGAAGTTTAGAGAGTTTAGTTTGGAGTTGTTTAGAGAGTTTTGCTTTTGATTTTTAAGCATTTGCATCTCATACCCATGCATATGCATTATTGGTTGTTGCTTTGCATGGGTGTGCTTGGTTGTGCTTCTTTCCTTACATAAACTCTCTTGGAACTGATTGTCATCAATTATCAAAATGGGGGAGATTGTTAGAGCATATTTCTCCATATGTGGTTTTGGTAATTGTTAACAATCCCTATGGACTAATGGTTGCCTTGAGTTATATTCGAAGGATTTGTCCATAGGCACTTTTTGAAGTACATGTGTTGGTTTCAAGGAGTTTATATGGTGAGCAAGGTGGTATTTAAGGATTTATCCACAGATTGGTCATGTGAGAGTTGAGCTCATTGCAAGCATGTCTTGAAGAAGAATATCGTGTGAACATTCATGTTTACCTTCAAGACATCATCTTTGTGAAGAGAGAAGATAAGACAGAAGGTTGATCAATATTAAGGCAAAGAATGATTCAAGTTGATTAACACACAAAGCATAGAAGATGTACCAAGTGGGATCAAGTGATCTCATGGTATGGTAAGTATTGTCCATTACGCTTTGTGTACTAACCCATGTTCCTTGTGAGTGTTCTTTGTGGGGTTAGGTATATTTCCATGGGCTTGCATCAATAGGAAGATCCCATACAACCCATGGAAGATGACATCAAGTGGTGATCGTCATCAAGGTTGCGGTGTGCAAGTTCAAGTGAAGCATCACAGAGAGATCATGCTTGAAGCTTGCCGTCTGTTGTGGTTACAATGGACTTCTCAAGATGTGCCAAAGAGTGGCTCAGTCATAGTGGAGTATGGTGGAGCAATCTACTAGTCTTCGTCGAGCCGGCGCAATCAAGAAAGGTGGTCCATCTTGAGAAGGACAAGATCGTCATCATCTAGCTCAAGTGGACTATGCGCAAGGCAAAGGTTTGACCTTTATAGGGTTTTCTATTTTACCGGTCTCATGGTGGTAGTTGGGATACCGGGTTATAGGATCTATATCGTACTATCAAGGGGTCTCTCAAGTGAGTAGTTTGATCATATCGTTCGTTGAGAGCTCAAACCATTTGCAGCATTGCATCATCTTTCTTGGTTCTTGGTTGGTGTTTCTCTTTGTGAGTTTTAGAGCTTATGGTCATCTTCATGACAAGCTCGAGTTCATCGAAAACGGAGTCCATATACATCTTCAATGATGTTTTCCATGTTGGAGTTTTTGCCGGTTCTTCATTCATAGAGGTTTCACATCTCTATATCATTAACATTTTTCTACTACCTCTTCTTGCTACAACCATTCGTTGTTTGTATAGTACTTGTCGTCTGCTATCCAACAAGCTTGAGTTTGCTCAATTCAGAGCTCGTATGCGAAAGTTATGGCTGTTTTAGTCTTACCTGTTTTACACTGAGAGGTTGTACCGTTTCTAACAGAGGTTGTACGTGTCGACCGGTACAACCGGTGTTTGGAGCGGTTGTACCGCTCCAAAATTGGTCCAGAGGTTGTACCGGCCATGTACCGATCTACCACCGGTCTAGGTTCTGTTTTGGAGCTGTTCTTGGGCGGTTGTACCGGCCATGTACGGATCTACCACCGGTCTAGGTTCTGTTTTGGAGTTGTTCTTGGGCGGTTGTACTACCGGTTGTACCGGTGCACATAGCGGTTGTACTGATCCTATGTTATTCTGCACAAAACGGGTAGATTCATGGGGACCTATTTAAGGGGTTCTTCTTCCCCAATGGTCCCCATCTTTTGAGCTCATGTTTGCTCCCCATTGTTGACCTTCTTAGAACTTGCTAATTCTCAATCCTTCCAATGATTCTTGCTCCATTTTGAGGGAAAAGAGAGAGGAGATCTAGATCCACATTTCCACCAATCACTTTCTCCTCTATGTGAGGGGAGCCCCATGGATCTAGATCTTGGAGTTTTTCGTGTTCTCCTCATTCCTCCTCTCACTTTCCACCATAGCATTAGTTGTTGTGGTGGGATTTGGGAGAGAAGGACCTAGGGCACTTCGTGTGCCCTTGCCATTGCATTTGGTGCATAGGTTTGAGTTCTCCATGGTGATACGTGGAAGTGAGAGGTTGAGAAGATTTTACTCTTGGGTGTTTGAGCATCCTAGAGCTTGTTCCTCTTGGGTGCTTTAGCGCCCTAGACGGTTGGTGGTGCCTCGGAGCTCAATCATTGCGGTGCAAAGCTCCGGGCAAGCTTTGGGGTCTCCAATTAGGTTGTGGAGATTGCCCCGAGCATTTGAGGTCACCTCGGAGCCACAATCCATTGTGCTGAAGCTTCTTGGTGTTGTTGAGAGCCTCCAATTAAGTTGTGGAGATTGCCCCAACCTTGTTTGTACGGGTTCGATGAACGCCCTCAAGGGTCCCTTAGTGGGATCACGGTATCTTGCATTGTGCGAGGGCGTGAGGAGATTACGGTGGCCCTAGTGGCTTCTTGGGGAGCATTGTGCCCCCACACCGCTCCGAATGGAGATTAGCATCCACAAGGGTGTGAACTTCAGGATATATCGCCGTTTCCGCATGCCTCAGTTATCTCTTATCCGAGACCTTTACTTATGCACTTTACTTTGTGATGGCCATATTGATTCATGTTATATATCTTGATATCACTTAATTGTTTATCTTCCTTAGCATAAGTTGTTGGTGCACATAGGTGAGCCTAGTTGTTTTAGGTTTTGCGCTTGACTAATTAAACAATAGTTTTATTCTGCATTTGTTCAAGCCTACACCGTAATTATTTTAAAGCGCCTAATAACCCCCTCTAGGCGACATCCACGTGCTTTCACGGGTGTATGTTCCTCACCTCGTGGCCCACCTTCGCGTGAAACCAACGCCAAAAACTCATATAAATATAGAAACCATAAGAAATATTCTTAGACTCCTCGTTCCGCTGCCACTACATTCTGTATCGACGAAAAACCAATCAGGGGGCGTTCCATTACCCTGCTGGAGAGGGTAGATCATCTCCGGTGGCCATCTCATCATCCCGGCGGAGGACATGATGAGGAGGGAGTAGTCCACCGTCGGCGCTGACGGTTTGTACCAGTAGCTATGTGTTCAATCTTTCTTTCTCGTGTTCTTGAGATGGCATGATCTTGATGTATCACGGGCTTTGTTAATATAGTTGGATCACATGGTGTTTCCCCCTCTCTATCTTGTTGAGATGAATTGAGTTTTTCCCCTTGAGATTTTGTTATTATCAGATTGAATACTTTTATGGATTTGAGAGCACTCGATATATGTCTTGCATGCGGATACCCGTAGTGACATTGGGGTATTCAAGTGATTCACTTCATATATGTTATGGCGTCAATTTGCGGATTCCGGTGACCTTGTGAATCTATGCATAGGGGTTGATTGCATGTTTTCATACCTTGTTCTCCCATAGAAATCTTGGGGCACTCTTTGAGGTTCTTTGTGTTGGATTGGGTATTATGAATCTGAAATTGTTGATGTGTATCGTATAATTAACTCATGGATACTTGTGGTGACATTGGAGTATGTAGGTGACATTAGAGTTGGTTGATGCGCATCATATGATGTTATTCTAGTACGAACTCTTAGATAGATCAATCGTAAATGATAACTTGGTTATTTTAGTACGAACTCTTGGATAGATCGATCGGAAAGGATAACTTTAAGGTGGTTTCATACCTTACAAACAATTTCTTCTTATGTTCTCCGCTAGATAAGAACTTTGGAGTGATTCTTCGTTGCACGTTTAGGGATGGTTATGTGATCTAATTATATTAGCATTGTTGAGAGATTGCACTAGCGAATGTACGAACCCTAGGCCTTGTTTTCAAGCATTGCAATACCGTTTGTGCTCACTTTTGTTACTTGCTACCTTGCTGTTTTTATATTTTCAGATTACAAAGCACTTGTATCACCATCTCTTCGCCGAACTAGCGCACCTATACAATTTGCCATTGTATTGGGTGTGTTGGGGATACAAAATATTTCTTGTATTTGATTGCAGGGTTGTTTGAGAGAGACCATCTTTATCCTACACCTCCCACAGATTGATAAACCTTAGGTCATCCACTTGAGGGAAAATTGCCACCGTCCTACAAAACTCTACGCTTGGAGGCCCAACACGAGTCTATAAGAATAAAGTTGCGTAGTAGACATCATGCCCAACAGCCAGCGACAGGGCTGGTGAGGAGATGGTTGGGTGGCCATACACGTGCGGCGGAGACAGGTGGTGATGGAGCCGTCCCTGTCGGAGAAGGGCGGCGATGACCGACGCAGGGCGACGAGCAAACAGACGCACGGTCGACGGCCGTGAGGGGGCGTCGGGTTGGTGTAGAGGCCGGGTCACGTCGATGTCGGAGTAGAGGCGCGGTGGTCGACGACGACGACTGACGACACAAACCGATCTTAGATCGGAAAACCAAAAAGAAAACGTCGGTCAAGTCGACTGACGGAAGAGAGGAAAAATCCGGATCAAGAGATCGGGAAAAAGACTCCTTAGGGCAACCGATCAGCACAATCGGCGGACGAACCCTAGGTACGGACGGCGCAGCCCCACACGCGGTCATGGAGGTCGACCGCCCCGAGGACAACGCGCGGGGCGGAAGCAACGTGCGGTGGATAGGTCTAGAAACTTGCGGTATATGCCATGTTGAAAGGGGAAAGAGGGATTGATGGAACAGTTTGTTGTATTGCTTCAGCGTCTTGAGCATATATACTATATAGGACTATAATAATTAACTTGAAGTATAAAATAAGGCAGGACAAATTATAATCTATCTCATAATTCCTAACTAATCAATAAGCTCAAGTTTCATAGCATACTCCATATCCTAATAGTCTATAGATATGAGAGTCCAATAACTCGGACAGAGGTAGTAAGTCTGAAAATTCTTACGGTAGCTAGTTAACATTTGCCAAGATCTATCTTTGTCCCCTACACATTGGTACTCCATGCCAAAAATAGGTTGGGTTCCCAGCCAACGGCAGCACCTAAATTTCCCTGCGATAAACGGTCTGTCCTCTTCCCCTTTTCCATCCCAAACTCCCATGCATATAAGAGCGAGGCCGATTGTTCTTGTCTCTTGTCGGAGCTCCATTTCTTGGATTTTCCTTGCCGGCCTCTCGCCGCCGAGTTCCGACCAATCCTATATGTGCCCATTCAGCCCTTCACAGCAGGTAGGGTCGTGGGAGTATATTGTGCGGAGATTTGTTCTCTCAATTTCGATCTGATTTCTTCTGCTCTCCCTTCCAAATGAGAAGATTTGATTTGTTCCTCTCTCGTACGTGTAGATCTGCGGCGTCGCGCCGCCGCCTTCTGCATCGTTAATCCAGAACGGACTCGACGAGCCGATTAATCATCGCGAGTCAGGATCACGACCTCGCGTGACGCAGCCATGGCGGTCATGGACCCGGACAACGGTTCTGCGTGCGCACCCGCACCGGCACCGACGAGCCAGCCCTCATGCTCCTGCAGCCCCGGCAGCGTCGAGACCACTCACGACCGCAAGCTTTCCCACTCCGACTCCTTGTGGACGCCGGCCGAATCGCTGCGGTCGTCGTCCGCTTCGTCATCGTCCCCACCTCTATCCAGCAGCTCGTCGTTCGAGAGCATTCCCCTACCCGACCTTGACCGGCAGTCATCCTTGTCCTCCACATCCTCCTACGCGAGCTTGTACCAGATCGAGGCGGCGGCGGACCACGACCGTTCTTCCTCTTCCGACGAGTTCATGCCGGCAACGCTGCCGCCGGCGGTCCAGACGATGATGGCGCAGGGGCAGCCCGCTGGGTACGAGCCCAAGAGGCTCCCTTCATCGATGTTCCGCACGCAGTCCACGTGCCCCGCCCAATGGAGCGCCACCTCGAACGACTCGCTGTTCAGCATCCAGCTGGAAAACTCCGGCGAGGTCGGCCCGCTCTACGGTGTCGGTGACCTCTACTACGACGCCTCTGGGGTGTTCCACCGCCTCTCATCCGCCGGGAGGCTGCCGGCCGTCCCAGAAACGTCGACAGGAAACTCCGGCGGGAGTTTGTGCGTGAGGGATGACTGCGCGGGGTGCGGCACGAGCATGAACAAGAAGTCCGTCAGGTTCACCACCGCCGATGGCGTCGCCGGCACGCGCAGGTACACGCCCGTCTTCCCGACATTCAGTATCTCGCATGGTTTGCATAACGTGTGCGGTTTTTCTGTATCCCATGAATGCCTGCTAATTGTGTCCCTTGTCGTCCTGACCTGCGAATGTTGGCTCCAATAGCAGTCGTCCGGCCGCGTTGGAGGAGACGGAGGCATCGGTGGCGGAAGCTGGCGCGGCGGCGGAGGCTGGTTGGTGCTGTTGGCCGTCGGTGTGGTGGCCAAGCTGCGGGTGCCGCGGATGCGACTGCCGCTGCGGCGACTGCCGATGGTCCTGAGCTTGGAACGGGTAGGAAAGTATGGACATGTCGAATCCACTGAACTCCGTGTTGTTGATCGGCTGTGGAAGGGTGCACATAGATTGGTAGGCGTCTTGGCGTGTTCTTACTTGCTAATATAAGTATTTGCGAGTTGCGGCGAGGAAACGAAACACAAATGCTGCCTAAATGAAATAGACCCCATTAGCTGGTTGTCGTGAGCTGGGAGCGACCCTCCAACGTAAAGATGGCAATGGGTCGGGTTCGGGTTGAACAGCATTGAATCCATACCCACATTCATCAAGACATTCGCTGCCGATCCATTAGACAAAACATGGGCGAAAAATTATGTCCATGTTCAAACCCGATGGATACCCATTATCCACCCGATCCTCTCACCGTGTGCATAATACATCGCAAAACATTCACTAAGCTTGACAGAATGACATAGCACAAATGTACGATATCAAATAAGCTCACGGATTCTTGCAAAATGACGCAAGATATGTGCGCAAAACCAAATAAATTCTCAGATTATGAAAAACACAACACTCGGCTTTTACAGTAAGAAATTTATCGCAATACACGCACTCAGTTTTCGATTCTCCCGTTAATAAAATTCTTTCAACTGAAGTGAGTTTTCTCTTATTATTAACTCTGATAGATTGATCACCACGACCTTGTGATATTCCGGCACTGGTAGCTTGAGAATTAGATGTTGGAGTGCTAGTTGAGTTAAAATTTCAAACACTGTGAACGACTATTTGGCTAACTTTGCTAGGACTGAAAAAAGAACTGTCGTATGGTGTTAGGGCAACACCATGCAAGGACCTCGTGCCAAACAACACCTAAGAAGACGCATCCCATCAAGTTATGCTGCAAAGTTTTTGGCTCCTGTAGGCAAAGGACGAATGTTGGTTCGTGCGACAGTCCACACCGGGCGAGCCGATCAACAGACCAACAACGATTCATGGAGGCCAGATATATGAAGAATTTGACCGACTGTGGTGCGTCGGACTTCCACACCAACTGCCAATGCTCGAGAATCATGGATCCGGTGAACAAGGCGGTATAACAGAAGGAATCCGAGTACACACCGCTATCCGTCCATCACCATCGGATAGAATCCAGCTGGGGAGAGAGGGCCACGCGCCGCAGCTTGCGCCAGATCTCCACATATTCGAGGATGTCTGCCGACCCGGGCGAACCTTGTATGTCCGTGATCCAAGTGCGGTCCGATAGGGCTGCAGCCATCGTGTGAGTACGCCGTTTCCTAGTCGGGACAAGGGCTACCAAGGCAGGGGCCATGGGAGCAATGGAGCTACCCTCAAGCCGTGTGTACACCCAAAAGCGACATGAAGTGTCGTTGCCCACAATCTAGGTGGTGGACGCCTGGAAAAATTGAATTGTGTCAGTGTCGTTAGGTAGCTGAAAATATTTTCAAAAGGAAATTAAACTAGCATTGAAATCAATTTGCAAGTTATGATTCAACTAGAATTGATTTCACGCAAGCAAAATAAAAATAATCCTTGTTGAATTACTACTGTTAACTAACAATATAAAACTTGTCAACTAATATAAAACAAAACAAATTTAAAACAATTAAAACAAAAGTAACATCAAAACTCCTAAAAAAACTATAATAGATTCTGTTTTGCTTGAAACCCTAATTAAAATATTCTATTTTTTTCAAATTATACCCGCTGATAAATAAAGTCACTAGTGACTAGTAGCAAATAGAATCAACTCAAAACCTATTTTTAAACTCAAGTTACAAGAAAATCAGTGTTTTGAATCAAATCTGTTTGATTCAAATTTAAAAATGTCAAACATGATAAAACTTGATATCTACAGAAACTAGAATAAATTTCTGACACAATGCAAAAAGAATCAACTAAAAACTCCGAGTATGCTAAAAGATAAAGCAAGAACAAAAACATAACTATTCTGTTTTTAAAACAGAAACAGAAAAAAGGAAAAATTTAACTAACGAACAGGGTGCTACGTGTTAGCTTGTGATTGGCCGAGAGGTGTGCGTGATCTAACATTGCGGGCGGACGGCCGAAACTTAGCGCGTACCGGTTCGGGGTATTAAAGCTTCTAATCTGGATCATTGGATCCAGATATAACGTCTACAGAGGGGGGGGGGGGTGAGCTCACCGTGGGGGCGAGGTGCTCTAGCGAGGTAGCCGACGGCCAAGGCGGGGAGGTCGTCAGGGACGTGGCTCCGATGGTCGGGGACGACGGCGAAGGCGACCAGGAGACAACGGATGCTCTTTAGCGTTGATTGGCGGTGGAGTTGGAGCTTGGGGGCGAGCAGAGCGAGCTCGTGGAGCTTCGGTTTGGTGCAGGGCTCAGGCGAGGTGGTAGCGCAACGTTTCGATGGTAGCACGTCATTTCGGTGGTCGGCGACAGCAGTGGGGAGGTCCAGGTGAACGAGGTGAATCTCTGGCACCGTTATACGTCGTCGATAGGGCTCTGGGATGACTAGGGCGAGCGTGGCAACGTCGGAGAACTTCGGGTGGAGGGGTGGAACTGGGTTCTGGGTGGTGGCTTAAATAGCCAAGGGCCCGGGGAGCGCCAAAAGGCAAGAGAAAGAGGGATCAACTCGGATCGGAGGAGATCCGACGAGAGAAAGTGTAACGCCCAAGATGCGACCCTATCCTTATTTTGGCTCGAGGGCCTCAACAAGGATAGAAGCGCATCTCGTCGTTTTACAAGAATGGATATCATTACATGTACATGTACAGAAGAGATGAGTATATGGAATTGGCTTACACTCGCCACAAGCTACATCAAGATAACATCAATACAACAACATATTCAAACATCATACATAAGAGCAGGGTCCGACTACGGACGAAATCAAACGGTAAATGACATCCATCCTTGCTATCCCAGGCTGCCGCCTGGAACCCATCCTAGATCGATGATGAAGAAGAACTCCAAATAAAACAAACACTGCGCTCACGTCAAATCATCTCATTACCTGTACCTGCAACTGTTATTGTAGTAAGCTGTGAGCCACAAGGACTCAGCAATGTCATTTCCATGGGTATCAAGACTAGTAAAGCTTAATGGGTGAGGTATGGTTAAGTGGTGAGGCTGCAACAAGGAACTAATCATTTATTTGAGTGGCTAACTTACGAATACATAAAGTAAAGTATCGTGGTCTAGGCATAACGGAGTGAACTAATAATGATCACTAAGTGATCCTAAACACCTACTTATGTCAAACATAACGTCACCATGTTCTCTCTCGGATAAGGACTCACGAGAAAAGACAGTCACGGTTAGGCACATAGTTTGTGTATTTTATTTGAGTTTACTTCAAGTTTACTATGACCGGGTGTTAAACAAAGTTTCCAACATGCCATATAACCATGGGCACGGCTTTCCAAAAGATTTAGCCTTGCAGGGGTGCTCTAACTAGTCCATCACAAATTAACCACACGTCACATTGGAATTCCTCAACCGCGGAATCACTCGTAGTATTTGCGGAATCCCGATGGAAAATCTCAACTTTGAAATAGCCCGAAGTGTCGTCAAAATCCCACGTGCAAGACGTTCGACAAAGGTAAAACAAGTCTAGCAAGGCCGCCCGACGTGCCGACAATCCCGATAGGAGCCGCATATCTCGTTCTCAAGCCACGGCGAATAAGCGACGCGTACGGAGGCCTAACAGAAATCCCCCGAGTTGCCCCGGGGTGGCCCCGCACAGTGCTCTGTTTATGACCAGCACCAGCAGCACTAGCCCCCCTGTATTATGTTAAATTAATCCACGAGGGGGCGACCCTCTATGCTTTAATGAGGTGATCAGAATTATTATGTTGGGCAACAGTAGTACCAAAGTTGGGCCTTGCCAGACAAGTTTTATCCTAAAATGAAAATCAAGGGGGTCCCCATAACAACTCCGAGCATGTTAGGAGCGCTCAATTATGGAACATAACACTGGTTCACAAGTAACTAGGACGGCAAGAGTGGAACAAAACACCGAGAAAAAGGCCAAGCCTTCCACCCTTTACCAAGTATATATGTGCATTAAATTAAATAGCAATAATATTGCGATAACAAAAGAATGTCCATGTTGACACATGGAAGCAATTGCACCTGCACCTAGAAACGCTATAAGAAGGGCTGAGAAAGCGGTAACATAGCCAAAGAAAGGTTTGCTGGGATGTGAAGGGGTTAGAGGCTTATCATGGCAATATTGGGAGGCTTGAAAAACAAGTGGTAGGTAGCGAGACATAGTGATGGAAGCGAGACAACTAGCATATCAATGATAGTAGTGGTATCCAAGGAAATGTGTCATCTTGCCTGAGATCCCGCTTGGAAGAAGAACGATCTGGGAAGAAAACAAGCCAACGTAGTCGAACGAATCCTCACACTCCGAACGCTTTTGAAACTCTATCGAAAAGAAGCCATCCGGAAACAACAATCAACACACGATAGACCACAACATATTCATGACATGATGCGCAAACAAATATGATGCATGTCATGGTAGATTATACAATGCAAGGCACTGCAAAGCAAATCAAACAACTCCTACACATTAAGTGAAGCTCAATATGCAACGGATTGCATATTGACGAAACTTCACATTCGAATTATTTAGTTCACTCCCTTTATTTACTCGGCAAGGTTAAATGTTGATAAACATGTGAAAAGGTGAAGCATAAATAAGCCACTCTATCTAGGCATCTTAAATGAGGTCGGAAACAACTTATAGCATTTCCGAAACGACCCCATATGTTAATTTCGAAATTGGACCAGATCTGAACTAACAATATTCTATATTTGTTAAACCACAGAATAAAGTATTCCATACAATTCTACACGTCATTCTAGTCGATTTACATAAATGGAACATCTCAAATGGAGCTACGGTCTAAAAGATATGACAATCACAAGATTATATTCCATGAATGCAAAATGCATGAAAATGACAACCACAAATGTTTCAAAACATGGATGCAACATGATAATATGATACTACATGAAATTCTAAGCAAGTTTCATATATGGCAAGCCCAAAACGGAGCTACGGTTCCACCACAAACACCCATACAAGGTTTAGTATAAATCTGTCCAAAACAACAACATGGCATTTTGGACACATGAAAACAAAAGCTACAAGATCCTAAAATGCACAAACTAAGCATGGGGCAGTAGCATATAACACACACTTCATTTTATCTTCATCTATCATACTCAAAAGAGTCATGGATCACATGTTAGGAAGCTCACAACATGGCTAATTGAAAACAGTTTCAGACTTAGTGAAAATAACAGTTTTTGACAGTGCAGTTTTTATCACGAAGGCATATTGACAGCAATAAAACTATATGCTACATATATATTATGGCATGAAACTTAACAGCATACTAAAGGACATTATCAAGTACAAATAACTCCATTACACATACCCCATAGGGGTTCTAGATCACTAGCAAAGCACATGGCAAGACAAGAACATAACGTTACAGATTTCAGAATTAGAAATATTTTAGCATTTCAAAACAGCACAATTTTTATGGCATGTTGGCAACAAGAAAACAACACCTAACATGCATTTCTATGGCAAGCAAAATGACCAGGTTTTAGTGCACATGTCAAAGGGCATATCTCACGTTGGCAACTATTCCAAAATATGCATGGATCAAATCACATGAAATAAACAAAAGGGCATTATGGAAAAATAAAATGCACACAAACTTACTCAAATGACAAATCTAAATGCGCAGATAATTCCTATGGATTTTTCTACCCCAAAATCATATATAATATGCATATGTTTATGTAGGAAAAATGCCATCATTAATTATGCAAGTTTATGCCATAAACCTATTAGCAAGTAATTTAGGCAAACTAAATGCCAACATCATATGAAATATTTATCTCATGAATGAAAATTCTATTAAAAATTGCTACACATTTTACATGCAAGGTTTGATTACTTGGATGCATGTACCAATAATTATACGCCATGCAACAAACATGTTATTTATGCAAACTAAGGGAAACAACATGTTAAACATTTTAAAACATGGATGAATGTGGCATATTACGAATCCACATAAAATCCTACACGTTTTACATCTATAGAACATTTCAATCCGACGCACGGTTCATGAGATATTATCATTTAAATATGATGCATTCTTGTGAAAATATGTAATGTCCGGGATTATAGATAAATTCGCAACGCAGGGAAAAATATACACATCGGATGAATTCCACTGTTGGGCTAAACAGATAGGAGCGCAAGTTAGTAAATTATCACACGAGCATAGGATAGGGCATAGGGGTGCTGGGCTAGGGGAGTGCTCACCAGCGGGCCTGGAGGCCGAGGTGGAGTCGGCGAGGCCCACGCGGAGTCAACGAGCGCTCATCCCCGTCCTGGGCTCGCACGAGCAGGGAGGACGGCGGCACTGAATAAGGCCATGACCGCCCGATGGGACGCGATGGCATGCGGCGGGCACGGGGACGGCGGTGGAGGTCGAAGGGGCGCCCGCCGAGGGAGTTCTCCGATCGGCGGCGGAGCTTCAAGGCGGCGACGCCATGGAGCTCGTGCTCGGGGCGACAGGCTGGCGAGGCCGAGCGGCGCGGCTACAACGCGGGGCACGGGGAGATGCGGCTGCTGGGACAGACACGAGGGACGGGCGAGGCATGGCAAGGTCGGGGAGGAGATCGGGGCTCTCCCGATCTAGATCTTAGGGGCGGCGGCGTATGGGCTTCGCGGGATCTGTGCGGGCCTGGGCGGGCCGGCGGCTGAGGAGGGAGATAGGGGCATCGGCTGGGTGGTGGGAGGCTGGCGGTGACATAGATTTCGAGGAGGGGGTTAGGGTTTCCATTAGGGGCAGGGTAGGGTTGTTTAAATAGGAAAGGGGGGCTAGGTTAGGGGGTTTTCCTCTGTTTTTTGACCGTCAGATCTTGATCGGACGTCCGAAAGCGGAGGGGCTAGCTAGGTGGGCTTTGGGCTGTGTAGAGGGCCTTGGTGGGGATGAGAGGGAATGTTTGCGGCCCGTGACACAAGGTTTTAAACACCGAAAAACATCCTATAATAAACCGATGACCGCACTGCTACGGTTCACCGTGGGGGTATCAAATGATCTCTGATTGCGACGAAATTTGGCAGGCGGCCTACCTACAATATAATAAGACCGCACGATGACTTTCGACTCAATCCAAGAATATTACATATGCACTTTTAAAATATATTTTTATCGATGCCACAGGCGCGTGCATGTGTGGTTGGTCTTGAAACGGTCGACAGCAAGAACAGAGAGAACCGGTGACTACGAATGGATGCAAGTTTGAAAGCTCATGTTGACAAAATGCCGATGCTATGCATATGATGCGAATGATGTAATGATGAATGCAACAACCAAATGAAACACAAGATGACAATGGAATAAACATGGAATCTTCTGGAGCGTCGGTCCCGGGCTGTTACAACTCTCCTCCACTACACGAGGATCTCGTCCCGAGATCTAAGAATGAGAAGGGGAAGAGAAAGAGCAAAAGGTAAACTTAGTTGTTTCTTTGACAAACGAGTAAAACCAATGAAATATGAAGGTTGGAAAGATATGAAGAATGACATGAGGAACAAGCAAGAATTCAAAAGAAATTTCGGCAGCACTTCGGTAGGATACAGAGGGAAAATTTGATAAGATGGGAGAACTTGAAAAGAGAACACAACACTTTGGTTAAATGGATGAGCAAAACAAGAATATGGTCTTGATAAATCGAGATGATGAATCAAAGAGAGCACCTCCGGATCAGATGAATAGAAACTAGATCATTGGAAAAGAAGGAATGGAGAACAAAATGACATATTTCTACCACAATTGAATTTGAAAGCACCCTTGGAAGGAAGGATAGAACGGAGCTGTTGGAAAACCAACAACAAAAGAATAAGATTGTTGTGGGCTTATGGAAAACATCTCAATTTTATGAGGTGGCAACCTGCCACAACAGAAACCATTGATTGCTTGAGAGCAACATGATAAGCAAAACTTCTTTCACCAAGAGGTGGAGGAGACACTTGAATCATTGATAACACCATGATAGCAACAAACCTTAAGAAATGCCTTAGGTGAAATCCAATCCAAGATAACTCTGAGAAAGGAATGATGGGGTTTACTTATCTTATTCTTGACAATTTTCCTTCGAGACTCCTCATAATCAAGAATTTAATAACACCATCCGAAAAGACAAAGGAGAAGGAATTGAGCTTAGAAATCCAATATAAAGAACACTTGAGCACCTCCAACAAGAATCTTGAAGAACACTTTGAGAAGAATTACATCCTTAACAAACCACCATAAAGGACCTCTTAACGAACACCAGAATGAAAGGATGATAGAAAAGAAGTGAAGGTTGCAAAAGAACAAGGTTGATGCCTTGCCATGATTTAAATGAAGCTTCGCGATGAGATATTTGAGAAAATTTGGAACTCTGAAAAGAAAAAGATGGACCACTAGAATAGAGAATTTGATATCAAGAACAACCTCTGGAAGAATGCTTGAAATCACCTTCTTGAAACAAGAATAAGAATTATGTTATGCTTATCCTTCATCGAGTTAAATTGATGACAAGCAACGGATTTCGCACAACACTTATTCTTCTTGAAAAAGATCGAATAGAGATGACACGAACTTGAAGAAGTCTTGAATGATAACACCGGTAAGAGTTGATACGAATGAGGATGCCAAGAATTAATGGAGATACATGCGAATGAACGGAGATACATGAAAACGAACAAAGAGACAACAATTGAGAATAATTTGAGAATGAAAGCTGAAAGCTGAGAACGAAGAAATCTTATAAAATGATGGCCTTCGGGAGGATCGAGAAATGAAAACAACTTGAATGCACCGGTTAGATATGGGAGAAATTTCTCATGAATGTAAACAATTTGGGAAGATAGCATCAAGATGAGATGACAAATCTTCAAGAGAATGGACTATGATTAAGAGAAACTCTCCTTCGGTCTTCAATACTGAGAATAATGATGAGAAGCAACACCATGAATTACTGAGACACCCCGGAAAAATGAATAAAGAAGGTTGAGACAACAATGAAAATGATTTGGAAGTGATCTTCGAGAAGGCATATGACTGATGAAATTCATTCTTAAGTCATATTAGAAGAGAACTTGAGAACATCTCCGAAAAGATTAGATGAGCCAGGTAAGATCCTGGGGAAACACGTGTGGGTTATGGGCCCACTCAAAGAAAACTCCGCTGAAATGATTGATTAAAAAGAGAGATTGCATCGGCACAAATTAAGAACTTGATGATATGAGAGCCTTGAAATAATTTACGAGGATATGAATGGAAGTGAAAGTCTTCTGAGATATCTTCAACACTCCAGATAGAATAGAGAGAGACGAAAAAGAAGAGATACTTGGACAAAATTTCCGACATGGGGAAGCATTTAGCGGTTGAAAAGGATATGAAGAACACCGAGATCTTGAATTGAATCCACCAGAGAAGAATAACAACAAGAACAAAGAATATGAGGAAATATCTTGGAATTTAAACTCTTGAGAATCTCCACAAGAAATCACCGGATACAATACGGAAGAAATGATAGCGAAGCATCAATGAAGAGAAAAGCACTTGGATGAGATTTAATCATTGAAGAAAAGGGCGGGAGGGTGGGGAAAACAAAGACAACTTGGAATAGATGAGACAGACTCCGGAAGAAATATGAGGATTAACCTTTCAAATATTGGAGATGATTGAATATGTTGAAGAGGAGCGCAACAGTTCAAAAGAATTTCATGACAACTCCAGTTGAACAAAAGGAATAACATTCCCATAAACTATGAGAACACTACTTAGAAAAGATATGAAATCACCACTTGAGATCTAAGCAACTCAAATTACCATATTCAAATACAAGGGATGAGGCTTACGAAACAAGCTAGAACAAATACGTACCCACTATGCACTTGTTGGAAAGATAATCCTGTTGGGGAACGTTGCATGAGAAACAAAAAATTTCCAACGTTCATGGTGATGAGCATCTACGAGAGGGAGAGTGGATCTAAGTACCCTTGTAGATCGCTAAGCGGGAAGCGTTAAGAAACGCAGTTTGTGTAGTCGAACGTCTTCGCGATCCAAATCGCCGAGCATCCCGCGATCCAATCACGATCCGTCACGATCAAGCACCAAACGGACGACACCTCCGCGTTCAGCACACGTACAGCTTGATGACGATCTCCGCCTTCTTGATCCAGCAAGAGGGAGCAGAGAGGTAGAAGTGTTCTTTGGCAGCGTGACGGCATTCCGGCGATTGTGGTGGAGCTATTCCGGCAGGGCTTCGCCTAAGCATTGCAGAAATCCGATCTAGAGGAGAAACTATGCACTGAAGGAATGGGTAGCATGTGGCTGAAAATCTTGTGCCAAAACCCTAAAAACCTCTAGTATATACAGGAGGAGAGGAGGAGGAGGTTTGGCCCTCAAGGAGCCAGCCCTAGGCTTCGGCCGAACCAAGAGGGAGGAGTCCTCCTCCTCCACTCCTAGTAGGATTAGGACTCCTTCCTTATCTTAGCCTTTTTGCCTTTTTCCACCTTTTTCCTTTTGGGCTTTTCTTTCCAGCCGCATGGGCCTTGTGTGGGACTTCCACCAGCCCACTAAGGGCTGGTATTCATCCCCCCACAGCCCATGTAGCCTCTTGGGTCGAAATACCCCTCCCGATGGTCTCCCGGTACACTACCGATGAGCCCGAAACCTTTCCGACGACCAAAATAGGACTTCTTATATATCAATATTTACCTCCGGACCATTCTGGAGCTCCTCGTGACGTCCGGGATCTCATCTGGGACTCCGAACAACCTTTGGTCACCACCATACATAACACTATACTACCGAAACGTCACCAAACCTTAAGTGTGCACCCTGCGGGTTCGAGAACTATGTAGACATGACCGAGACACCTCTACGGTCAATAACCAATAGTGGGACCTGGATGTCCATATTGGTTCCTACATATTCTACGAAGATCTTTATCGGTCGAACCTCTATGTCAAGGATTCAGTTAATCCTCTATGATGTTCCCTTTGTTCTTCGGTATGCTACTTGCCCGAGATTCGATCATCGGTATCTCCATACCTAGTTCAACCTCGTTACCGGCAAGTCTCTTTACTCGTTCCGTAATACAAGATCCCGTGACTAACACTTAGTCACATTGCTTGCAAGGCTTATTGTGATGTTGTTTTACCGAGTGGGCCCTGAGATACCTCTCCGTCACACGGAGTAACAAATCCCAGTCTTGATCCATGCCAACCCAACACACACCCTCAAACATACCTGTAGAGCACCTTTATAGTCACCCGATTACGTTGCGATGTTTGATACACACAATGCACTCTTTCGGTATCTGTGAGTTGCATGATCTCATGGTCATAGAAACATATACTTGACATGCAAAAACCAGTAGCAATAAACTGACACGATCATATGGTACGTTTGTAGTTTGGGTGTTGTCCATCACATCATTCTTCTAATGATGTGATCCCGTTATCAAGTGACATCACATGTCAATGGCTAGGGAACCTTGACCATCTTTGACCAACGAGCTAGTTCACTAGAGGCATATCGCGGATGGAGTTGAAGCGTCGTTTTATGTGTCTGGTCCTCTTGTGAAACCTTGGTTCCTTGGCCAGCGCAATGGCACCAGGGTTGTCACAGAACAGGTTCATTGGATTCAGTGCACTGGGCACTACTCCAAGATCTATCATGAACTGCTTCATCCAGACACCTTCCTTCACTGCCTCCGAGGCTGCGATGTACTCTGCTTCACACGTAGAATCGGCTACCATGGTTTGCTTGGAACTGCACCAGCTTACCGCTCCCCCATTGAGAATAAATACGTATCCGGTTTGTGACTTAGAGTCATCCGGATCAGTGTCAATGCTTATCGACGTAACCCTTTACGACGAGCTCTTCATCACATCCATAAACGAGAAACATTTCCTTAGTCCTTTTCAGGTACTTAAGGATATTCTTGACCCCTGCCCAGTGCTCCATTTCAGGATCACTTTGAAACCTTCCGGCCATACTTATGGCAAGGCTGACATCGGGTCTTGTGCACAACATTGCATACATGATAGAGCCTATGGCTGAAGCATAGGGGATGATACTCATCTTTTCTCTATTTTCTGCAGTTACTGGGCATTGAGTCTTACTCAACTTCACACCTTGTAACACAGGCAAGAACCCCTTCTTGGACTGATCCATTTTGAGCTTCTTCAAAACTTTATCAAGGTATGTGCTCTGTGAAAGTGCTATTAAGCGTCTCAATCTATCTCTATAGATTTTAATGCCTAATATGAAAGCAGCTTCTCCTAGGTCCTTCATTGAAAAACTCTTGTTCAAATATTCCTTCACGCTTTCTAGCATTTCAATATTGTTTCCAATCAGCAATATGTCATCCACATATAATATTAGAAACGCTATAGAGCTCGCACTCTCTTTCTTGCAAATACAAGCTTCTCCATAAACTTGTATAAACTCAAACGCTTTGATCACCTCATCAAAACGCTTATTCCAACTCCGAGATGCTTGCACCTGCCCATAAATGGATTGCTGGAGTTTGCAAACTTTGTCAACATTCTCTGGATCGACAAAACCTTCTGGTTGCATCATATACAACTCTTCCTCAAGGAATCCGTTGAGGAACGCTGTTTTGACATCCATCTGCCAAATTTCATAGTCGAAATAAGCAGCTATTGCCAACATGATTCTGACAGACTTAAGCATCACTACGGGCGAGAAAGTCTCATCATAGTCAACTCCTTGAACTTGTGAAAAACCCTTTGCCACAAGTCGAGCTTTATAGACGGTGATATTACCGTCTGCGTCTGTCTTCTTCTTAAAGATCCATTTGTTCTGAATGACCTTTCGCCCTTCAGGTAATACTTCCAAAGTCCATACTTTTTTTTCAAACATGGATCCCATCTCAGATTTCATGGCCTCTAACCATTTCTCGGTTTCTCGGAATTCGGGCCCATCACCTCTCCTCCATAGCTCGTAGGTTCATTGTTGTCCAACAACATGACCTCCATGACAGGGTTGCCGTACCACTCAGGAGTAGTACGCGCCCTTGTCGACCTACGAGGTTCAATAGTAGCTTGATCTGAAGCTTCATGATCATCATCATTAACTTCCTCTTCTACTATCGAAGGTTCCACAGAAACATCTTTCTGCGCCGCGCTACTTTCTGGTTGAAGTAAAGGTTCAATAACCTCATCAAGCTCTATTTTCCTCCCACTCAATTCTTTCGAGAGAAACTTTTTCTCAAGAAATGTTCCGTTCTTGGCGACAAACACTTTGCCTTTGGATCTGAGATAGAAGGTATACCCGACTGTTTCTTTCGCGTATCCTATGAAGACACATTTCTCCGCTTTGGGTTCCAACTTTTCAGGCTGAAGCTTTTTGACTTAAGCATCACATCCCCAAACTTTAAGAAACGACAACTTTGGCCTCTTGCCAAACCATAGTTCATATGGCATCATCTCAACGAATTTTGATGGTGCCCTATTTAAAGTGAATGCAGCTATCTCTAACGCATAACCCCAAACTGACAGTGGCAAATCAGCAAGAGACATTATATAACCCACCATATCTAATAAGGTTCGACTACGACGTTTGGACAGACCATTACGCTGTGGTGTTCCAGGCGGTGTCAACTGTGAAACAATTCCACACTGTCTTAAGTGACTGCCAAACTCATAACTCAGATATTCACCTCCTTGATCAGATCGCAGGAATTTAATCTTCTTGTTACCATGATTCTCAACTTCACTCTGAAATTGCTTGAACTTTTCAAACATTTCAGACTTGTGTTTCATTCAATATACCCATATCTACTTAAGTCATCAGTGAAGGTGAGAAAATAACGATATCCACCACGCACTGTAACATTCATTGGACTGCACACATCAGTATGTATGATTTCCAATAAGTCACTTGCCCGTTCCATTGTTCCAGAGAACGGTGTTATAGTCATCTTGCCCATGAGGCATGGTTCACATGTGTCAAGTGATTCAAAATCAAGTGACTCCAAAAGTCCATCAACATGGAGCTTCCTCATGCATTTTACACCAATATGACCTAAACGGCAGTGCCACAAGAAAGTGGTACTATCATTATCAACTCTACATCTTTTGGCATCAATGTTATGAACACGTGTGTCATCACTATCAAGATTCAATATGAATAAAGCCCTCACATTGGGTGCATGACCATAAAAGATATTACTCATATAAATAGAACAACATTTATTCTCTGATTTGAATGAGTAACCGTCTCGCAATAAACAAGATCTAGATATACTGTTCATGGTTAACGCAGGCACTAAATAACAATTATTCAGGTTCATCACTAATCCCGATGGTAATCGAAGAGAGAGCATGCCGACGGCGATCACATCAACCTTGGCACCATTTCCCACGCGCATCGTCACTTCATCCTTTGCTAGCCTTCGTCTATTCCTTAGTTCCTGTTTTGAGTTGCAAATGTGAGAAACCGAACCGGTATCAAATACCCAGGCACTACAACGAGAGCTAGTAAGGTACACATCAATAACTTGTTTATCATATATACCTTGTTTGTCGTTGGCCGCCTTCTTGTCAGCCAGGTACTTGGGACAGTTCCGCTTCTAGTGACCAGTTCCATTGCAATGAAAGCACTCAGTTTCTAGCTTGGGTCCATGCTTGGGCTTCTTTACAGGAGTGGCAACTGCTTTGCCATCCTTCTTGGTTTTACCCTTCTTGCCCTTTCCCTTGCCCTTGCCATTCTTCTTGAAACTAGTGGTTTTATTAACCATCAGCACTTGATGTTCTTTATGGATTTCAGACTCAGCGACTTTTAGCATCGCAAACAGCTCGACGACTGACTTGTTCATCCCGTGCATGTTATAGTTCATCACAAAGCTCTTGTAACTAGGTGGCATTGATTGAAGAACTCTGTTAGTGATCGCCTCTGCCGGAAGGGCAATTCCCAACTCCGCTAGACGAGTCGAATACCTAGACATTCTGAGTATATGTTCACTGATAGTCCCGTTCTCCTGCATCTTGCAAGCATAGAACTTATTGGAGGTTTCATACCTCTCGATTCGGGCATTCTTCTGAAAGATAAACTTAAACTCCTGGAACATCTCATATGCTCCATGACGTTCAAAACGTCTTTGAAGTCCCGGTTCTAAGCCATACAGTATTGCACACTGAACTATTGAGTAATCTCCAGAACGTGCCTCCCAAGCGTTCTTAACGTCTTCGGATGACATGTATTCTGGTTGGTCACCAAGCGGTGCATCAAGGACATATGATTTCTGGACATATGACATGTCTTCTGGTCACCATCGTCACCGGCATGACACCATGATCTCCATCAACATGTCGCCATCGGGGTTGTCGCGCCCACCATGCTTCTACTACTATTGCTACCGTTTGTGATAAAGTAAAGCATTACATAGCGCTTAATGATTGACACACATGTCATACAATAATTAAAGACAACCCTATGGCTCCTGCCGGTTGCCGTATTCATCGACATGCAAGTCGTGATATTCTATACAAAAGACGATCATCTCATACATCACATATATCTCATCATGTAATTGGCCATATCACATCACAACATACCCTGCAAAAACAAGTTAGACGTCCTCTAATTGTTGTTGCATGTTTTACGTGGCTGCTACGGGTATCTAGCAAGAACAATTCTCACCTACGCAAAAACCACAACGGTGATACATAAGTTGCTTTTCAACCTCCTCAAGGACCGCATTTGTCGAATCCAATCCAACTAAAGTAGGAGAAACATACACCTGCCAGCCATCTTTGTGCAATGAGGTTACACGTCAGTCGATGGAACTGTCTCTCGTATGCGTACGAGTAAGGTTGGTCCGGGCCGCTTCATCCCACAATACCGCTGAACCAAAACACAACCAAGGGAGGAAGCAATCTAAGCATCAACGCCCACAAACTCTTTGTGTTCTACTCGGGATCTCATCTACACATAGACCAAGCTTTGATACCAGTGTTGGGGAACGTCGCATGGGAAACAAAAATTTCATACGTTCACACAAGACCTATCCATGGTGATGAGCATCTACGAGAGGGAGAGTTGATCTATGTACCCTTGTATATCACTAAGCGGGAAGCGTTAAGAAACACGGTTGGTGTAGTCAAATGTCTTCGCGATCCAAATCGCCGATCATCCCGCGATCCAATCACGATCCGTCACGATCAAGCACTGAACGGACGGCACCTCCGCTTTCAGCACACGTACAACTTGATGACGATCTCCGCCTTCTTGATCCAGCAAGAGGGAGCAGAGAGGTAGAAGAGTTCTCCGGCATCGTGACGGTGCTCCGGTGATGGTGGTGGAGCTATTCCGGTAGGGCTTCGCCTAAGCACTATAGAAATCCGATCTAGAGGAGAAACTATGCACTGGAGGAACGGGTAGCGCATGGCTGAAAATCTTGTGCCAAAACCCTAAAAACCTCTAGTATATATAGGAGGAGAGGAGGAGGAGGCTTGTCCCCCAAGGAGACAGCCCTAGGCTTCGGCCGAACCAAGAGGGAGGAGTTCTCCTCCTCCACTCCTAGTAGGATTAGGACTCCTTCCTTATCTTAGCCTTTTTGTCTTTTTCCACCTTTTTTCCTTTTGGGCTTTTCTTCCCAGCAGCATGAGCCTTGTGTGGGACTTCCACCAGCCCACTAAGGGCCGGTATTCATCCTCCCACAGCCCATGTAGCCTCTTGGGTCGAAATACCCCTCCCGATGGTCTCGCGGTACACTACCACCAAGGGCCGGTATTCAGTTAATCCCGTATGATGTTCCCTTTGTTCTTCGGTATGTTACTTGCCCGAGATTCGATCGTCGGTATCTCCATACCTAGTTCAACCTCGTTACCGGCAAGTCTCTTTACTCGTTCCGTAATACAAGATCCAGTGACTAACACTTAGTCACATTGCTTGCAAGGCTTATTGTGATGTTGTATTATCGAGTGGGCCCTGAGATACCTCTCAGTCACACGGAGCAACAAATTCCAGTCTTGATCCATGCCAACTCAACAGACACCCTCGAAGATACCTGTAGAGCACCTTTATAGTCACCCAGTTACGTTGCGATGTTTGATACACACAAGGCACTCCTCCAGTATCCATGAATTGCATGATCTCATGGTCATAGGAACATATACTTGACATGCAGAAAACAGTAGCAATAAACTGACATGGTCATATGCTACGTTTGTAGTTTGGGTCTTGTCCATCACATCATTCTTCTAATGATGTGATCCCATTATCAAATGCCATCACATGTCAATGGCTAGGGAACCTTGACCATCTTTGACTAACGAGCTAGTTCACTAGAGGTATACTAGGGACAATGTGTTGTCTATTTACCCACACATGTAATGTGTTTCCAATCAATACAATTATAGCATGGATAATAAACGATTATCATGAACTAGGAAATATAATAATAAACACTTTATTTATTGCCTCTAGGGCATATTTCCAACAAATTCTAGATACCTACTTGAATTCCTACCTAAGAACTCGTGAAACTTTCTGGTTATGCAATCTGGTGTTGGAGATACAGGGAGGCAAAATATCTCATACAACTAACAAGCCCTACACTCCGACTGTACCCATCTGTCAACACATAACCAGAGGCTACAGAACTCCATCTATCTGGGACCTTCAAAAACATAACGATACCAAACATGGCAGCACCCAGACGCCTCCCCAGTAATGGGTGACTCTAGCCTTATCTCGCCGTGAAAAGTATTGAAGTAATTTAGAACATCCTCCGTCCTGAGATACTAAGGAAACTGAATGATAATGATGTGCAAGAAATCCCTCGGAGCTCTACTCCTCGATAACAGGAGGCACCAAGTACATAACTCTTTCACATCGGCATCATATAGATTACAAAATATCTGCGTGATCCTAAAATGTTTTTTTGAGCGAGAAGAGGAGTAGAATAAAATTCCGAAGTCGAATACCTCACCAGAGTATAAAAGAGGAGTAAAAGAAACCTACTCTCTAGACTCAAAATATTTTTTACTAGACTTGACTCGGCCAAGGTTCGATCAATCAAGGGGGCTCCTAGGTCGGTACAGGCTCTGATACCAACTTGTAATGCCCAAGATGCGATCCTATCCTAATTTTGACTCGTGGGCCTCAACAGGGATATAAGATCATCTTGTTGTTTTGCAAGAATGGATATGATTACATTTACATGTACAGAAGAGATGAGTATATGGAATTAGCTTACACTTGCCACAAGCTACAACAAGATCACTTCAATACAACAACATATTCAAACATCATACATAGGAGCAGGGTCTGACGACGGAAAAAATCAAACGATAAATGACATTCATCCTTGCTATCCCAGGCTGCCGCTTGTAACCCATCCTAGATCGATGATGAAGAAGAAGAACTCCAAATCAAACAAAAGTCTCACTCACGTCAAATCATCGCATTACCTGTACCTGCAACTATTGTTGTAGTAAGCTGTGAGCCACAAGGACTCAACAATGTCACGACATTTCCATGGGTATCAAGACTAGCAAAGCTTAATGGGTGAGGTATGGTTAAATGGTGAGGTGCAGCAAGCAACTAAGCATTTATTTGAGTGGCTAACTTACGAATACATAAAGTAAAGTATGGTGGTCCACGCATAACGGACGTGAACTAGTAATGATCACTAAGTGATCCTGAACACCTACTTACGTTAAACATAACCCCACCGTGTTCTCTCTCGGATAAGGACTCACGAAAAGAGACAGTCACAGTTACACACATAGTTGGTGTATTTTATTTGAGTTTACTTCAAGTTTACTATGACCGGGTGTTAAACAAAGTTTCCAAGTTGCCACATAAACGTGGGCATGGCTTTCTGAAAGATTTAACCCTGTAGGGGTGCTCCAACTAGTCCATCACAAATTAACCACACGCCGCGTTGGAATTCCTCAATCGCGGAATCACCCGTAGTATTTGCGGAATCTTGATGGAAAATCTCAACTTCGAGATAGCATGAAGTGTCGTCAGAATCCCACTCGTAAGACGTTCGACAAAGGTACAACAAGTCTTGCAAGGCCGCCCTATGTGCCGACAATCTTGATAGGAGCTGCATATCTCGTTCTCAGGCCACGACGGATAAGCGATGCGTACGGAGGCCTGCTAGAAAACCCCCTGAGTTGCCCTGGGGTGGCCCTGCACAATGCTCTGTTTTGGACCAGCACCAGCAGCACTGGCCCCCCTGTATTATGTTAAATTAATCCACGAGGGGGTGACCCTCTATGCTTTAATAAGGTGATCAGAATTATTATGTTGGGCAAAATTAGTACCAAAGTTGGGCTTTGCGAGACAAGTTTTATCCTAAAATGAAAATCAAGGGGGTTCCCATAACAACCCCGAGCATGTTAGGAGCACTCAATTATGGAACATAACACTGGTTCACAAGTAACTAGGACGGCAAGAGTGGAACAAAATACGGAGGAAAAGGCCAAGCCTTCCACCCTTTACCAAGTATATATGTGCATTAAATTAAATAGCAATAATATTGCGATAACAAAAGAATGTCCATGTTGACACAAGGAAGCAATTGTACCTGCACCTAGAAATGCTATAAGAAGGGCTGAGAAAGCGGTAACATAGCCAAAGAAAGGTTTGCTGGGATGTGAAGGGGTTAGAGGCTTATCATGGCAATATTGGGAGGCTTGAAAAACAAGTGGTAGGTAGCGAGACATAGCAATGGAAGCGAGACAACTAGCATATCAATGATAGTAGTGGTATCCAAGGAAATGTGTCATCTTGCCTAAGATCCCGCTTGGAAGAAGAACGATCCGGGAAGAAGATAAGCCAACGTAGTCGAACGAATCCTCTCACTCCGAACGCTTTCGGAACTCTATC
The DNA here is from genome assembly GCA_022496015.1 of Hordeum marinum. NCBI lineage: Eukaryota > Viridiplantae > Streptophyta > Magnoliopsida > Poales > Poaceae > Hordeum > Hordeum marinum. Next base: position 118,055,312 of record CM039672.1, read on the forward strand.
GAGAAGAAGCCATCCGGAAAAAACGATCAACACACGATACACCACAACATATTCATGACATGATGCGGAAAAAAATATGATGCATGTCATGGTAGATTATACAATGCAAGGCACTGCAAAGCAAATCAAACAACTCCTACACATTAAGTGAAGTCAATATGCAACGGGTTGCATATTGACGAAACTTTACATTTGAATTATTTAGTTCACTCCCTTTATTTAATCAGCAAGGTTAAATATTGATAAACATGTCAAAAGGTGAAGCATAAATAAACCACTCTATCTAGGCATCTTAAATGAGGTCGGAAACAACTTATAGCATTTCCGAAATGACCCCATATGTTAATTTCGAAATTGGACCAGATCTGAACTAACAATATTGTATATTTGTTAAACCACAGAATAAAGTATGCCATGCAATTCTACATGTCATTCTAGTCGATTTAAATATATGGAACATCTCAAACGGAGCTACGGTCTAAACGATATGACAATCACAAGATTATATGCCATGAATGCAAAATGCATAGAAATGACAACCACAAACGTTTCAAAACATGGATGCAACATGATAATATGATACTACATGAAATTCTAAGCAAGTTTCATATATGGCAAGCCCAAAACGGAGCTACGGTTCCACCACAAACACCTATACAAGGTTTTGTGCAAATCTGTCCAAAACAGCAACATGACATTTGGGAAACATGAAAACAAAAGCTACAAGATCCTAAAATGCACAAACTAAGCATGGTGCATTAGCATATAGTACACACTTCATTTCATCTTCACCTATCATACTCAAAAGAGTCATGGATCACATGGTAGGAAGCTCACAACATGCCTAATTGGAAACAGTTTCAGACTTTGTGAAATAACAGTTTTTGACAGTGCAGTTTTTATCACGAAGGCACATTGATAGCAGTAAAACTATATGCTACAGATCATATTTTGGCATGAAACTTAACAACATACTAAAGTACATTATTAACTACAAATAACTCCATTACACCTACCCCATAGGGGTTCTAGATCACTAGCAAAGCACATGGCAAGACAACAACAAAACATTACAGATTGCATACTTAGAAATATTTTAGCATCTCAAAACAACACAATTTTTATAGCATGTTGGCAACAATAAAACAACACCTAACATGCATTTCTATGGCAAGCAAAATGACCAAGTGTTAGTGCACATGTCAAAGGGCATATCTCACGTTGGCAACTATTCCAAAATATGCATGGATTAAATCACACGAAATAAACAAAATGGCATTATTGCAAAATAACATGCACACAAACTTACTCAAATGACAAATCTAAAAGCACAGATAATTCCTATGGATTTTTCTACCCCAAAATCATATATAATATGCATATGTTCATGTAGGAAAAATGCCACCATTAATTATGCAAGTTTATGCCATAAACCTATTAGCAAGTAATTTAGGCAAATTAAATGCCAACATCACATGAAATATTTATATCATGCATGAAAATGCGATTAAAAATTGCTACACATTTTACATGCAAGGTTCGATTACTTGGATGCACGAACCAATAATTATGCGCGATGTAACAAACATGTTATTATGCAAACTAAGAGAAACAACATGTTAAACATTTTAAAACATGGATGAATGTGGCATATTACGAATCCACACAAAATCCTCCAACACACGGTTCATGAGATATTAGCATTAAAATATGATGCATTCTTATGAAAATATGTAATGTCCGGGATTATAGATAAATTCGCAACACAGGGAAAAATATACACATGGGCTGAATTCCACTGTTGGGCCAAACAAACTGGAGCGCAAGTTAGTAAATTAGGCACAAGAGCACATGATAGGGCATAAGGGTGCTGGGCTGGGGGAGTGCTCACCAGCGGGCCTCGAGGCCGAGGTGGTGTCGGGCGAGGCCCACGTGGAGTCGACGGGCGCTCGTCCCTGTCCAGCGCTCGCACGAGCAGGGAGGACGGCGGCACTGAACAAGCCCATGGTCGCCCGGCGAGACGTGATGGCTGGCAGCAGGCACGGGGACGGGCAGATCCGGGCATGGGATCCCCGGATCCGGTGGCGGAGTTTGAAGGGGCGCCCGACGAGGGAGTTCTCCGACCGATGGCAGAGCTTCAAGGTGGCGGCGCCATGGAGCTCGTGCTCGGGGCGATGGGCTAGCGAGGTCGAGCGACGCAGCTACGACGCGGTGCACGGGGAGACGCAGTGGTGGGGTCGGACGCGAGGGGCGGACGAGGCATGGCTCGGTCAGGGAGGAGATCGGGGCTCTCCCGATCTAGATCTGAGGGGCGGCGGCGAACGGGCTTCGCGGGCCCTGCGCGGGCCTGGGCAAGACGGCGGCTAAGGAGGGAGATAGGGGCGTCGACTGGGTGGGAGGAGGCTGCCGGTGGCGTGGATTTCGAGGAGGGGGTTAGGGTTTCCATTAGGGGTAGGGTAGGGGTGTTTAAATAGGAAAGGGGGGCTAGGTTAGGGGGTTTTGCTCCGTTTTTCGACCGTCAGATCTTGATCGGATGTCCAAAAGCGGAGGGGCTAGCTAGGTGGGCTTTGGGCTATGTAGAGGGGTTTGATGGGGATGAGAGGGAATGTTTGTGGCTCGTGACACAAGGTTTTAAACACCGAAAAACGTCCGATAATAAACCGATGACCGCACTGCTACGGTTGACCGTTGGGGCATCAAACGATCTCTGATTACGACGAAATTTGGGAGGCGGCCTACCTACAATATAATAAGACCGCGCACCGACTTTCGACTCAATCCGAGGATATTTCATATGCACTTCTAAAACAATTTTTTATCGATGCCGCAGGCGCATGCATGTGTGGTTGGTCTCGAAACGGTCGACAACAAGAACGGATAGAACTGGTGACTACGAACAAATGCAAGTTTGAAAACTCATGTTGACAAAATGCCTATGCTATGCAGATGATGCGAATGATGCGATGATGAATGCAATAAACAAACAAAACACAAGACGACAATGGAATAAAAGGGGAATCTTCTGGAGCGTCAGTCCCTGGCTGTTACAGAAAGGAAGGAGGAGGGAGGAAGGAAGGGGACGACCGACTCGGGATTGGGTCGGCGGTGGGGCCCACGTACAGTAAGGGGGAGCAAAAGGAAAGGGGATCGATGGACGACCCTAGAGGGTTTCGGACGAGCGCTAGGGGGGCTGGGCTTGATCTGTTGCTGGGTCGGCTCGGGGTTTCCTAAAGCACGCACTGGTTTTCCTTTTTATAAATAACAAGAAACAAAAACCAATATTTGGAAAATCAAATCAAACATAAACATGGAAGTTTTATACACTAAAAATATCATAAAAATAAATGCAAACAGATTAACATTTTTCCACGACCAAAATAAATACTTTAAAAGATATTTTTTCTTCAGAAAAAACCTAAATTTATTTTATTTATTTTTGTAAATATTTTTCAAATAACCCCATGGGTTTTATGGTTCAAATATTTCACAAAAACACCCCTGGCATGGACGGTCATGTTCCTCCTCTCAATTTTTTGAATTTGGGCATGTGAATTCGAATTTATTCAAAAATAGAATCAAATCAAATAAATACTAAAAATAGAAAAATTTCAGTAGTTTTCATAATCCAAAATTTTAACTCCTACACTTGAAGAAGTCATGACATCTTCTCTCATTGTTTTGTATTGGATGAGATTTGAATTGAAAAAAAAAACAAAAGGGGAAGTCATTTTATTCCCTCTCATTCGAAGTTTCAAAAACATTCAAATTTCACTCAATTTCAAACAATCATTAAAAAATCAAGCATTCAATTAATTAATATAACATTCAAAAATTTGTATGTTACAAACTGATCCTGTCATTTTTGTCAAAAAAGGTAATTTGGAAATTAGTGTAAATGATAATAAACGAGTCAAAATTTTACATCCACGAGGTAACCACAACGCTATTATCCATATCTTTATAAATCTTTGTTCCAATTTTGCAAATTCTATAAAATACTTTTTTCGTGAATACGCCTAGGAGCGTATCTTTGTATTGATAGGAGTGAAACAACAGGCTGATGGCAGGAACACGTGCGCTAGAAGGCGTGTTCATGGCGATCGTATGAGAAGAGGGAGACGGGATGCTCAACCCCTTACATTTCTGGTTATAAGGATAAGGTTGGTAAGTCCTTTGACTCCGGCGGTGGCCCAGGAATGGGCTTTGTCTTTCATAGTAGCAACCACATTCGAGGTACAGGAGGGGGGGGGGTCTTGGTAAAGATGACCGCATTGTGGTGGTGCCATAGTGCCCATGCTACAAGGACGTCCATGGTTGCGAGTCCTCGGCATTTAGCCATGGACAGCGTGAGAAGGGCGGTGGTTAGCTAGTCAAAGAAGCCGTCAGAGGCATCAGGTGGGGGGGGGGGGGTAGGGCAGCACCTCGTGCCAAACAACACCTGAGAAGACGCATCCCACCAAGATATGTTGCAAAGTTTTTGGCTCCTGTAGGCAAAGGACGGATGTTGGTTCTGCGATAGTCTGCGCTGGGTGAGCCTATCAACGAACCAGCAACGGTTCATGGAGGCGAGATACATGAATAATTTGACCGACAGTGGTGCATCGGACTTCCACACCAACTGCCAATGCTCGGGCATCATGGATCCTGTGAACAAGGCAGTATAATAGGAAGAAGCTGAGTACACACCGCTATGCGTCCATCGCCATCAGATAGAATCGGGCTGGGGAGAGAGGGCCATGCACTGCAACTTGCACCAGATCTCTACATATTCGAGGATGGCTGCCAACCCGGGCGAACCTTGTATGTCTGTGATCCAAGTGCGGTCCGATAGGGCCGCGGCCACCATGCGGGTATGCTGTTTCCTAGTCGGGACAAGGGCTACCAAGGCAGGAGCCATGGGAGAAATGGAGCTACCCTGAAGCGATGGGTACACCCAAAAGCGACATGAAGTGGTGTTGCCCACAATCCAGGTTGTGGATGCTCGAAAAGATTGAACTGCGTCGGTTTCGGTGGGTAGGTGAAAATGGGATAATGGTCGAGTGTGATACGTGGCTTGCAGCCAAATCCAACAGACCTGGAGTCATACATCCGTGAGGTGAAGGTCCTGGATGCCAAGCCATCCCAACTTGATTGGGCGGCATACACGCGCCCAGCTAACAAGGCAGGAACCAACCCTTGCATCTTTACGTCCATGTCGAAGGAAGTCCCTGATGATTCTATCCGCCTTGCAGAGGATTGCAGGGTAAAGCACCACAACAAGGAGGATGTGAACGGGGATGGTAGTCAACACATATCGTACCAAGGCCAAACGCTTGCCGCGCGTGAGGAGCTCCGTATTCCATGTAGCAAGATTACTCAATAGTTTGCCGATGATGGGAATCGAATGGGAGGGAGGGACCATTCGGAGGGAGAGGGGAAGGCCCAGGTAGTTCACCAGGAATGAAGAAACCGGGCAGCTGAGTGCCATGCCAATGGAATCGGCGGCTGTGAAGGGGCATTGGATGGGCATAGACAAACACTTGGCAAAGTTTGTGCATATGCCAGACATGTCCCCAAAGAAGTCCAAGAGCCTGCTGATAGTGGCGAGCTCGGAAGTGTCGGTTTGGCAAAACACAACCACATCATTCATGATCAGGGACACACTTGAGGCAGCATGACGATGCCTGAGTCGTCGGATGATGCCGGTCGCCATGGCATGCTGCAACAGCAAGTTCAGTGTGTCGATGACCAAGACAAAGAGGATCGACAATAGAGGATCACCCTTATGAAGGCCCTTATAGTGGGCCTGGGTTGCCGTTGATCAAAACGGGCATGGATACCATGGACATGTGGATGGAAACCCACTCGCGCTGCCGTGGTCCGAAGCCCAAGTGCTGCAACACCTAGAGGAAAAAGGGCCAGGAAACCAAGTCGAATGCCCGTGCAATATCCAACTTCAACATAACCCTAGGTTGTTTTAGCTGATACCGTTGTCTTCCCATCTATTGAACTAGGAGGAAGTTATCATGGACGCTCCTACCGGTGATGAAGGCACTCTGGTTCATGGAAACAAGTTCCCCAAGCCTTGGGGCCAGGCAAAGAGATAGGACTTTCTCGAACGTCTTGGCCACCAAGTGAATAAGACTAATTGGACGGTAGTCAAAGAGCGTGCCCACGTCCGATTTCTTGGGCAAAAGGGTTATGAGGGCCTCATTTAGTCTCTGCTAAAAATAATATCAGTCCGGGTTAGTTCCATTTAAATCATTTAAAAGTGCATCAATACCAAACAAAATTGTTATAAACATGGCATGAATACTTCATAAATTATTGATACGTTGGAGATGTATCAGTTATCAAACAAATAGGAGAACTAATCAAACTCGCTTCGACAACACCTACACACACAAAACCGAACACTTGCATCCAACACAAGCAAGAGGATTGTCAAGCCCCTTGAATTCGTTACTTGCAAGGATTAAATCATGATAGAGATAGATGATGTAAGGTAAAATAAAATAATGGTAAATAAATTGCAGCAAAGTGTTTTTAAGGTTCATTTATGTTTAAGTATACACAAGGGCCATAGTTTTTGCTAGAGGCTTCTCTCTTGAACATAGCATACCATGGGTAGACAAGTTACTTTGGGGCAACTAGAAGAATTGTGCATAGTTATTACCTATTATTCACGTCAATGATCATGCATATAAACAAGTAGACGGAAACGATTCTGCATATACTACTATTACTCCACCAATTGACTGACTCCGGCCTGCATCTATGGTATTAATTTCATAACAAACGGAGTAATGCTTGGAGCAATGTGACATGATGTAGACAAGATAAGACAAGAAATATGTTTAGACCTTATCGTATTATCCTTAATGGTAACCATGAAAATACATGTCTTGTCCCTTTCTATCACTGGGATTTAGAACACCGCAAGATTGAACCCATTACAATGCACCACTCCCGCTAAAGATAAATCAATCTAGTTGGCAAACCAAATCGATACATGAGAGAGAAATACAAAGCTATAACAATCATGCATTGTAGAGTTCAGAAAAGACTCAATTACTTTTAGCGAATAATCTGGTCATAAACCGACAATTCATCAAATCCCAACAAACACACCGCAAAATAGGATTACATCAGATAGATCGCCGTGAGGATCATGGTGAACATGGTATTGAAGATCAAAGAGAGAGAGAGAAAGCCATCTAGGTAGTAGCTATGGACCCGTAGGTATGTGGTGGACTACTCACACATCATCATGGAGGCAGCAAGGTTGATGAAGAAGGACTCCGTGATCGATTCCCCTCTGTCAGAGTACCGGAAAAGGTCTCCAGATGGGCTCCTGTCAGAATAGAGACTTGCCATGGCGGAAAAAGTGTTTCGGGTGGCTCAGTGTTGGTTTCCCAATTTTAGAGAATTTATGGAGGTGGAATTAGGTCATACGGAGGCACAAGGGGCCCACAAGGCATCAGGGCGCGCATACCCCCCTAGGCGAGCGCTATTGCCTTTCCGTCTCATCACTTCGCTTCTGGTGCTCTCTCAAAGCTTCCAGGGTTTGTTTTTTCCATAAACAAAAATCATCAAAAAGTTTCCTAGATTAACAATATAACAATTGGCTCTAGGCATTGGGTTAATAGGTTAGTTCCCAAAAATGATATAAAATAACATATAATTGCATAAAAAGTATCCTAGATTTATAATATAATATCATGGACCAATTAAAAAATATAGATACGTTGGAGACGTATGAGCATTCCCAATTTTAATTCCTACTCATCCTCGAGTAGGTAAATGATAAAAACAGATTTTTTGATGCGACATGCTACCGAACATGTAATCTCTTTTAGGTATGATCATTGATAAATGATGAACTAATTGCTATCAACATAATAATATCCATAAACATAAACAACATAATCATTACTTTTCAAAATATACGACCCTTAAAGAATGTTATTCCCTACTCATTTTATCAAATCAAGTATGGCATGACTCCATCTTCACCACATAAGTATAAATCATGAGCACCCAGTGTCAAACCACATAATTGGGTCATACTTCTAACACACTTCAACATTTTCAAATTCACGCAATACATGAGCGTGAACCATGGATATAACATATGGGTGGAATAGAGTATGGTGGTAGAGATTAAAAGGAGTCAAACTGGGAAGGAAGTCTCGAATCAAGTAGGCGGATCAATGGGCTATGGAGATGCCCATTAATTGCTATCAATGCGAGGAGTAGGGATTGCCATGCAACAGATAAATTAGAGCTATAAATGTATAAAATCTCAATGGAAGCTAAGTGGGTGAGCATCCAACTTGCTTGCTCATGAAGACCTCGGGAATTTGAGGAAGCACATCATCAGAATATACAAGCCAAGTTCCATGTTTCTCAGCTCCGAAGGTGCTTCAAGATTCCCAAGCATACCATTAACCTCCAAGACATTGATCTCCAAGAAAACCTCTCTTATCGTGAGCATCCAGTGGCAATTCTCGAAGAAACTGAGCGTAAGACTCGCAACAAATCTATCAAGTTCCTCAAGGTGAAGTGGTCTCATCATTCTGACAAAGAAGCTACTTCGGAACGTGAGGACCTTCTCCGTTCCGAATTTCCAGAGTTCTTTCGTTCCTAGACCTCGGGTCGAGATCCTCTTGTAGTGTGGGAGAGTTGTGACAGCCCAAGTGCCGCCCCTACCTTTTTTGGCATGTATCTTATATGAACCTTGTGGTCATGAGTTATGAAATGAGTTTGCTCCATTGTCATGATTTGTCTCATGCATTCATGCATCATATCATTCATCATCATGCATGCATATTGATTTGTGATGTGCTCTTGACTTGTTGAATATGTGAGTGTTGTTGTGGTTGTGTTGGAGTGGGCTCATCTCCTTCCCCTCTCTTATTCTTTTTCAAACAACCCAACTTCCCTCTTTATTCCATTGCCATTAATCAACTTAATTAATTTGTAAATTAAATTGTTTAAAAATGTTCAGGAGATAGCCTATAATATTTTAAGCATGTGAGTGTTTCTCTTTAGATGTTTTGAGCTTTGTGATTTGGGGTTTTTTAAATAACAAGGGGGCTATTGTGTTAGAACTATTTAATTTAGTTGCTTTAAAAATCAGCTTGATAATTTTAATAAATAGAGTCTTTTATCTTGTAAGTAAAAATTCTTTTGTTTTTATCAAAAACCTTTTAATCATTTCTGTGGGCTTTTGAAAGTGGGCTGTTTTAAAAAAAATAGATAAAGCTTGCTGGTTTGTTTCTGTGTGACAGGAGAGAGTCGAGCTGGGCCCTCTTTTCCTCCCCTCGCGGCCTAGCCCAGTGTAGTCGACGGCAACCTACTCTATTCGACCTCCGTCAGGTTCACATAGGTGCGCATGAGACAACTCGACGCCGACTCCGTGAGAGGAGCTCACGGACGTAGAGGCCGGCCCCTTTGTAAGGGCATAGATCCCTAGGGTTCCCCCTCTTCCTCCTCGCCGCCGCTGCTCCCCTTCTCCCTCCTTCTCCCCTTCTCCTTCTTCTTCCCCTCAGGTAAGTTCAGAGAGGGAGTGTGTTCAGAATCCTCTACCGGTCCTCCTCGCCGTCGTCCGCAGGGCTCCATCGGCCCTTCTCCGTGCCCAGCATGTCGTGGAGGCCGGGGACGGTCCCCACAGCCCATTCTCGTCGCTAGGAGGGGACGGGTTTGCCCTCATCGATGACCACGTCCTCTCTAGAGCCACGGACAGGGTGCTCCCGTGCTTCTTCTTCCTCTGAATCGGGTCCGGTCGTTGTCGCCTTCCTCCTCTTCCCTACGAGCCGGTCCGTCGCCGTCCCCCTCCCCTCGGTGAGCCCCGCGTCCCCTTCCTGTTGCCGTGGCATAGCTCGCCGTCGCCGTAGCTCCTTGCTGTCACCGCCGGTAGTTCAAGGCGTGGCCTTGAGGGCCTCGCCTCCACCCCCCTCGTCGCAAGACGAGTAGGGGAACAGCTCCCCATAGGTTCCTGCTTTCCCCTCGGCAGGTTCCCCTCGCCAGAGAGCCCCTATGCCGCCGGAAATCGTCGCCGTCGTGCCTCTGTCCGCCGTTGTTGATATGTTTCAATTTCGTCAGAGTGTACGCATCAGGGTTAGTTTTAGAGGGGGCAAGTCCCCTACTTGGAAAGGAATCATGCCGTAGCCCAGTGGCAACCAGCTCGGGGGTGAGACCGGCAGGTCTGGAGTTTGAACCCCGCAGACCCCCTTTTTGTTTTGGTTTTTCATTTTGTTTTTATTTTCTCGTTTATGTGGCATGTTAGTGTGTGTATGTGTATACATACAGGTATATATTATTGTTTTTTTCCTTTCCTGTTTTAGATATGTGTGTATGTGAGTGTGTAGTGTGTGTATGTGGTGCTACATACATGTGCTTATGAGTATATGTGTGTGAGTGTGGTACCCTATGCATGTGTATGTGCATATATGCACTTGTGCATATATGTGTGCATATGTGTGTGTGTGATGAGCACCCACACACATAGGTGTGTGTGTACATGAGTTAGATTTTCCAATTGTAGCTACATTTCCAAATCTGGACATGTTCATTTATGCTCATGTACATTTAGGGTAAGTTTTCACTTATAAGAGTGGAAGGTGATTTTTCTATGTAGTTGTTGTCATGATGCTCCATGGGACTATATGGGTATGATACATGATTTTGGGGTAGAAATACCCAAGGAATCCATTGGTGCAATTATATTTCACTTTTGAGCAAGTTAGCAAAACTGCTATTTTCTGCTGTGATGCTACTTTGTCATTTTTGCATGAATTAATCCATGCTTGCTTTGGGGCATGTGCCAATATGGAAGTGTTAGTGTTTTATGCCTATTATGCCATGGTATTTTTGTTTGACATGAGAATCATCCATATAAGTGGGAATCTTGCTGCAAAGTAGCTAACTTAATGTTACTGTTTTCACCATGCTAAATATTTCTAAGTCTGAGAATCTGCTGTTATTTTTATGCCATGAAGAGTGGTTGCTATCTTGTGAGGTGTTGAGAATTAGCTCAAGCTCAGTGCTAGTGATTTGAAGTATATGTTGTCTTCGAGCTTCCTGTTAATTTTCATGCCATGAGGTGGTCTCTAATGCCATTAGTTTCTGCTGTCAACTTGCTACCAGATTAATTCAGATTCCAGAAAATTGTTATTTTCACAAAGTCCCAGAAATCTGTTTCATCATGCCAACTTGTGAGCTTCATGCTGATTGATGTGTGCTTCCTTTCCAGATTGTGTAGTTGGATAAGTTGTTAAGCATGTTATGTAGATTCTGTGAAAGCCTTGTTTGTGGTTGTAGGATTCCTGTAGCTCAAGTAATTGGCTGTGAAAGTTACTATGTTGCTGTTTTGTGGCAGATTGTGTGTTTTATTGTTTTGTGACTTGTGGGAGCTATACTCTATGGAATTGCTTGATATTTGGCTCTATTGTGGTTGGTTTTTCATTGCCTAACCAGTGGATACCTTGGAATGCCAAGGAATAGCCCATGTACTTTTTTTGTGTTTTGCCTTTGTATCTTGTCGTGAGCGTATCGTGAGAACCGTAACTCCGTTTCTTACGTTCCACATATGCATTTTTATCGTTTTTGCATGATGCATCCATATTTGCCATGTTCATGCATGTCTAAATAACTTAACATGAGGTTCTGTCCAGATTCATTAATAACCAATCCTTTGCATGTGAAACATGACTAGTTAGTATTGCCATGCTAAAACTCTTCAACTAAGCATGCATCATTCTTGCTTGTGCATTGCACCATGGTTGTTTGTTTATTATTCCTGTTTCTTTTGGGTAGACGTGAATGTTGAACGTGAGTACGAAGAGCCAGGCGAGTACAACTACGAGGATCCCGCTACTTGTTCCGCTGAAGAACCAACAGGCAAGATGATCGTACCCGGATACCGATACTATTTTTGCTTGCTAGTTGTCTCTCTCTCTTCTCGTTAATTTTGTGCTACCTACCACTTGAATGTCAGCCTCCTAATTGCCATGATAGCCTCTAACCCTCCAGATCCTAGCAAACCTTTGATTGGCTAAGTTACCGCTGCTCAGCCCCCTCTTATAGCGTTCTAGTTGCAGGTACATGTTGTTCCATGTGATAACATCGTTTTGGCATATCACGATATTATCTGTTATATAATTTAATGCACATATATATCTTGGTATTGGTGGAAGGCTTGGTCTTTTGCTAGGTGTTTTGTTCCGCTGTTACCACCATAGTTTCTTGTTACCGGTGTTATGTTTCCATACTTTGTGCTCCTAACATGCTCGGGGTTGTTACGGGGACCCCCTTGTTTATTCGGTTGAGATTAAAACTTAGCTGGCAAGACCCAAATTTGGTACTACATTTGCTTAATAACTTAATAAAATTTGCATAGGGCTTTGCAACCCCATGGATAATTAATCGACAACCCGGGCAAGTGCTCCTCATGAGTGTTGGTCCAAACTAGAGCCACTTGCGGGGCCACCTCGGGGAAACTCAAGTGATTTCTATCCAGCCGCCGTACGTAGTGTTCATCCGGTCGTGTCCTGAGAACGAGATACGTGGCTCTTATAGGGTTCGTCGACACGTCGGGAGGTCTTGCTGGATTTTTGTTACCTTTATCGAGTATCTTGCGTGAGGAGGTCTGACTTTCTTTGGGCTAACTCGAGGTGTTGGAATTTCTTTGGAGTTGCCTAGGATGATCACGAGATCCGTGGTTGAGGCTATTCCTGCGGAGTGTGGTTAATTTGTGATGGACTAGTTGGAGCACCCCTGTAGGGTCAAATCTTTCGGAAAGCCGTGCCCGCGGTTATGTGGCAACTTGGATATTTGTTTAACACACGGTTATAGTTAACTTGAAGTAAACTCTAAATAAAATGCACCAACTGTGTGAGTAACCATGATTGTCTCTGCTCATGAACTTGATCCGTGAGAGAACACAGTGGGGTTATGATTGACGTAAGTAAGTGTTCAGGATCTCATAGAGGTCATTCTAGATTCGATCGTTTATCGTAGACCACATAATTATTTCCATGTTACGTAAGTTTAGCCACCATAAATGCTCAGTGCTGCTACAAACTAAACAGATACCCCATCCCAACCTTAAGCTTGAATAGTCTCGGTACCCGGGCGCATGATTGCTGAGTCCTTGTGGCTCACAAATTACTACAACAATCCAGGTACAGGTACAGATGAGTTCATGCAGGATGATCCGACGAAGCTCCAATGGTAGTATGAAGAGGAGAGGGGCAGGATGTACGTGACTTATCCGGATGAGTAGAGGACCATGGTCGTGATCTTTGGGATAGCGAGATAGTATCATTTGCATCTGCTTTTATCGTTTGTTTTCATCCGTAGCTGGACCCTGTCTTCATATTGATGTTTGAACTCTTGTGTGGAATTGCAATTTAGTATGTGGAGAGTGTAAGTCAGCTCATATACTCATCTCTTCTTGTATGTATGATGTAATGATTCTATACTTGCGAATGACGAGATGCGCCTCTATCCCTTGCGAGGCTCCCGTGCCTTAATATGGATAGGCGCGCATCTTGGGCGTGACAACAACTAGCCACTTACATGCTTTCGTCATCAATATCACTCAAAGGTATGCAATCATATCCTTGAAGAAGCTTTACTTCAAGTCATGAGTCAAAGCAATTCAATGTGATATGAGAACATCAAAATGCTTAAACGAAAAATGGTAACCCCATTCCTAGGTTAACAATGAGTATGACCTATTATCAAGTGTTCTCACTTGGATCCTAAGTTAATATACTCTAATATAGGTGACCTAGTCACCGACTATCATCTATATGAAGTATCTTGGTTGATTCATCTTTTAGTTGCATGTTTTCTTGCTACCTTTAACCTTCATCTAGCTGAAAATTCCTTGCAAATCGTATTTGAAAATTCCTTGCAGATCTTATTGGAATTCTCTTGCAAATCGAGTCAATTTTTTTTTGAAAAATCTCTTTGATACAATGGCCAAGAATGACTTTGCCAAGTTTCTGTTCGCATATCGGAATCTCCGATGAAAAGGAATTGACATCACCGATATATCACTTACACTGCATAGTTCTTCCTCGATGAAACCACCATGAACCACTCCGGTGCCACTGATATCCCTCTGAACCTCAACTGATGTGAACTGGGTCCCGATCTTTCGATGAGAGTGCAGATAACTACGATTTTGTGGGATTTGACCCTCATGATTGATATGTCCAGTTTGCATCATGTTTTACTACTATTATTAAGAATGCTTTTATGCATAATAATGCTTTGGGGAGTAATTCTAATGCCTTTACTCTCACAATTTGCAAGGTTTACACCAAGAGGGAGAATGTCGGCAACCGGAATTCAACACCTGAAAAAGGCAAGTCAAAGGTACCTATTCTATACATCCCCAATGAAGCTGAAAATTTATGGAGATTTTCTATTCAATAAAAAAAAATACTGGAGCTAAAAACTACCGAAGGGGGCCACCAGGTGGACACCTTCCACCAGGGCGCTCCAGGCCCCCTAACCGCACCCTAGTGGAGGGTGCTCACCTAGGCCCACCTCCAGAGCCCATCTTCCGGTATAAATTCCCAAAAAACCTAAAAAATAGGAGGAGGACTTTCGGGACGAAGCGCCGCTACCTCAAGGTGGTACATGGGCAGGAGCACTTTTGCCCTCTAGCGGAGCGATTCTGCCGGGGGAACTGCCCTCCCGGAGGGGGAAATTGAAGCTATCGTCATTACTAACAACTCTCTCATCTTGGGGAGGCCATTCTTCATCAACATCTTCAACAACACCATCTCCTCTCAAATCCTAGTTCATCTCTTGTGTTCAATCTTTGTACCGGTACCTCAGATTGGTACGTGTGAGTGACTAGTAGTGTTGATTACCTTGTGTAGTTGATTACTATATGGTTTATTTGGTGGAATATTACATGTTTAGATGCATTATGCTATTAAATACACCTCTTATCTTGAGCATGCATATTATTTGTGAGTAGTTACCTTTGTTCTTGAGGTCACGGGAGAAGTCATGTTGCAGGTAATCATGTGAATTTGATATGTCGGGGGATTACCCCTGGGTAGGCTCAAGAAGACGACTTAACATTTTAAAACATTGGGGCGGCCCATGCCCCCTGGTCCGCTTGCTCCGTCCGGCTCCCTGGTCCGGCTGGCTGCCCGGCCCAACTGGCTACCCGACTTGCCGGATTCAAAGTTGACTGGCTCCTAAGTTGCTGGCTCCTAAGCTGGACGGCTCCCGGTTGGCCGGCTCCAAGGTTGGCAGGCTCCCCGATCGGCCGGCTCTCCCATTGGGAGGCTGCTCCAACTGGCTCCCCAACTGGCTCCCTGGTCCGGCTGGCTACCCGGCTGACCGGCTCCAAAGTTGGCCAGCTCCTAGTCTGGCCGACTGCTCCAGCAGGCTCCCCGTCCTACTCCCCAGGTGGCTCCCCGTTCGACTCCCCGAGCTGGCCTATTCCTAGGCTCGCCGGCTCCCCGGTTGGCCGACTCCCCGATTGGCTGACTGCCCCAGTTGGCTCCCCGTCCGACTCCCCAGCTGGCTCCCTGTCAGGCTCCCCCTGCTGGCCGGCTCCAAGGTTGGTCAAGTCTGTCCGGCTCCCCAGTTGGCTGGCTGCTCCGGCCTGCTCCCCGTCCGGCTCCCCAACTGGCTCCCCGTCTAGCTCCTCTAGCTGGCCAGCTGTGCGAAGTCAACCGCAATGTCACGTTGGACGCGACGTGAAGACACTATAGCCTTCATCATGCATCACTTCGTTGCACCCCCAATCGTGGCGCACTGTAGCCTGCATCATGCGTCGCATCACATGTCATCTCCAAGAGTGGTGTACTATTGCCTACATCACTTGTTAACTCCAATAGTGTAGTTAGGCCATGTGGGCCACCCCTTGTCCCTTGGGCCTCCCTATATAAGAGGCACTAGGGGAGCTCACCCATGGGCAAGCAAGCTCTCCAAGATTTCCCTCTTCCTCCTCAGATACAGCTCCAGGATCAACCCTGTACTACATATAGACTTCATATACAGACATACAGGAGCAGGGGTATTATCTCTCCGGAGAGCCCCGAACCTGGGTAAACCACCGCGTGCTATTTCCCTATCCCGTTCCGGATCTCCACTGCAGCCTTGCTCTCACCTCTTAAGCCATCCCATGACATCTACCGTCCTTGCGTCTCCCCTCGTGAGAAAACGACGACAGTTGGCGCCCACCGTGGGGTTGTTGCCACTGGAACCGTGGTCCAGGCGGGACCCTTTTCATCATCATCGCCATGGCGTTGCCGCCGTCTCTCCGATATCGCTCGAGGGTCCGACATCGACACACTCCCGAGGCGGCCGCATAGGGCGGCGCATCCTTGTCGCTGGCCTCGCCCTTTTCGCCACCACCGCGACATCGCCGCCGTCTCTTTGGCGGCGCTCGGGGGCATGACACCAACATAGCCCCAGGGCGGTCGCACGGAACGACGCGTCCTTGACATCGGCCTCGTCCACCTCTATCTCGCTCCAATGCGCCACCAGGGTGACCATACAGGTCGACGTGTCCTCGTCGTTGGTCTCGTTCCAGTCCGGTCTCCCTTCAACCGCACCTCCGCGCGCAACCTGTCGTATGAGCCTCCTCTCCAATGTGCGCTCGTCTGCGCATGGCCTTGCATGCGGCCGCTCGCCCGACCTCGTCGCCGCTCTGGCGCGACCTGCTCCCTCATCAGCCAACGACCTTCCACGGCTCCCCTCCGCACCAGTTCCACCCAGGCGGCGGTCCTCCTGCCGCCCCCAAAACCACCATCGGCGGCTCCGTGCGGCTTGGTGCGGCCTTCATCACACACATCCCAACGCGTTCGCTGTAGTGCTCTACGATCGGCTCCAGGCACGCGCGTTCCATGATGAGGTCCCGCTCGCTGCTGCCGGCTCCATCCGCTCATGTCGGCGTACCCCGTTGCCAGACCCGAGAGCCTCTGCGGCGTGCGCTCCCTCGCCCGCGTGCCCACGCTGGCTCCCCGCTGGCCTCCAGTGTAGGTCTCCTGCTCGTCGCTCGTGCCGGCTCCCGCGCAAGCTCTCCTCGATCGCCACGTGGCTGTTTCGGGCTCCACCTCCATCCCGTCTCCACCGGCTTCACGTCTGGCCCCGCTCGAACGCCATGTCGGTCACCCACCCCTCAAGAACTGCCCCACGATGCCCTGCATGCCGGTGGCGCCCTGCGAACTCCACGGCCGCATCACTGCGAGTCACCCCGTCCCATCCGAGCAGGTGCGGGAGGCCCCCATTCGCCATGCGCCCACTCCACAGGCCGCCTCGCTCCATCGTGCGCCCGCCTTGTTGGCCGCCTCGCCACATTGGTCCTACCTCCATCCACACCGGCAGCCATGTGCTGCCAAAATGTGTCCTCAGACGCCCGCGCCCGCCCTGCTACCGGCTGTTCCTGAGCCGCCTTGCCGCACTCGCCCGACTTCGGCTCGTGCACGCCTGCGCCACCGCTCCGGACTCTGCCGCCGGCCGCATCCCCTCACGTCAGCTTGCGGAGGCCAGTTGTGCCTTGCAACTTCGGCCGGCTACACATCCACACAACCTCCCGTTCTATCCGGCTCCGTTGGCCCCGCGACCGGTCGGAACTCCTCCCCGCTGCCCACGGCCACCTGCTCGTCCCGTGGCCAGCTCGTCGCCCCTCGCGTCGGTCCGTGCGTGTCCGGTGGATAGCCGACTCCACCTGCTTTGCCCTTGCGCATGCTGGCCCAGCGTACCCCGGCTACCATCTGGCTGCCCCACCCCTGCCTTTGGACTTGGCCACTTGCTCTGGTCCATGCGCGTCCGGTGTGTGGGCCGACTCCGCCTGCTCCGCCGTTGCGCGTGCCGGCCTGGCATGCCTGATATGTCTCCAACGTATCTATAATTTTTGATTGTGTCATGCTATTATATTATCTGTTTTGGATGTTTTATATGCATTAATATGCTATTTTATATTATTTTTGGGACTAACCTATTAATCTAGAGCCTAGTGAGTTTTTTCCTTGTTTTTGAGTATTGGCGATATGGAATATTAAACGGAGTCCAAACGGAATAATATCTTCGCGATGACTTTTTCTGGAACAAAGAGATCTACAGGGCTTGGAGTGCACGACAAGGAAGCTGCCAGGAGGTCACAAGCGAGGGGGGCGCGGCCACCCCCCTAGTCGCGCCTGACAGGCTTGTGACTCCCTGGCAGGAGTCCTAGCCCTAATCTTTGTCCTATAAATACCCAAATATTCCCCCAATACCAAAGGGAGCCACGCAAATACTTTTCTACCGCCAAATGCCTCCGTTCCTGAGAGATCCAATCTTGGAGCCTTTTCCGGTAATCTGCTGGAGGAGGATCAGATCACGGAGGGCATCTACATCAACTCCATTGCCCCTCCGATGATGCATGAGTAGTCCATCATAGACCTACGGCTCCATAGCTAGTAGCTAGATGGCTTCTTCTCTTTCTTTGTGCTTCAATACCATGTTCTTCATGGAGATCTATCCGATGTAATACTTTTTTGCGGTGTGTTTGTCGAGATCCGATGAATTGTGGGTTTATGTTCAGATTATCCATGAGTATTATTTGAGTCTTTTTTGAATTCTTATATGCATGATTTCATATCTTTGCAAGTCTCTTCGAGTTATTGGTTTGGTTTGGCCTACTAGATTGGTAATTCTTGCAATGGGAGAAGTGCTTAGTTTTGGGTTCAATCTTGCGGTGTCCTCACTCACTGACATAGTAGGGGTAGCCAGGCACATATTGTATTGTTGCCATCAAGGGTAACAAGATGGGGTTTTCATAATATTGCTTGAGTTTTTCCCTCTAGATCATGTCATCTTACCTAATGCGTTACTCTGTTCTTCATGAACTTAATACTCTAGATGCAGGCAGGAGTCAGTCGATGTGTGGAGTAATAGTAGTAGATGCAAAATCGTTTCGGTCTACTTGACATGGACGCGATGATTATATGCATAATCATTGCCTTGGATATCTTCATAATTATTCGCTTTTCTATCAATTGCTCGACAGTAATTTGTTCACCGACCATGATACTTTCCTTCAAGAGAGAAGCCTCTAGTGAAACCAATGCCCCCCGGGTCTACTTTCCATAATATATTTTTAGATCGATAAACCAAAAATACCTTGCTGCAATTTATTTACCTTTTTTACTTCTGCAATCTTTTACATCTATCTCTATCAGATCTAATCCTTTCAAATAACTGTCAAGGGATTGACAACCCCTTTATAACGTTGGGTGCAAGAGTTTGATTCTTTGTGTAGGTGCATCCATTTGTGACTTGCTTGTTCCTCCTACTGGATTGATACCTTGGTTCTCAACAACTGAGGGAAATACTTATCTACTTTGCTGCATCACCCTTTCCCCTTCATGGGAAAACCAACGCAATCTCAAGAGGTAGCAACAAGGATTTTTGGCGCCGTTGCCGGGGAGGATACGTAGCAAGTCAAGACAAGAACTCTCCCGTCAACTTGGCAATTTTTGGCGCCGTTGCCGGGGAGATCTACATCAAGCCCACCAAGTACCCTTCACAAACTCATCTCTTGCATTTACATTATTTGCCATTTGCCTCTCGTTTTCCTCTCCCCCATTTCTAAAATGATTTTCAGAAAAAACCAAAAGGATTTGCCTTTTTATTCGCCCTCTCTTTTTCGTTTGCCTTATTCTTGTCAGATCTCTTGTTTGCTATGTTTGCTTGTGTTACCATGTGCCTTCTATTTGCTTGCATCTTCGCTTGCTAAAAATCTATTGATGTGAATCCTCATCCACTTGCTAATCTTTTTAAAAGACCAAATTATGATGAACCAATTGCTATAGAGTTGAGTGCACTTGATTATCTCTATGAATTTTTGTTTGAAAATGATGAATCTGAAATTCTGATGAAGTATTGAAAGAAGAAATTTATAAGGATATTCATGATAGTTCGTTGAATGAAAAGCATGATTGCCATGTTGGTAGTATGAATTCTCTAAATATCCATGATGCTAATGATATGCAAAACAACAAGCTTGGGGATGCTATGCTTGTATATCATAAAAAAATCCTTTATGTGATAATTATATTGTGAGATTACTTCATGATGCTACTGAAAATTATTATGAGGGAGGAATATATGCTTGTAGGAATTGCAATAATATCAAGTTTCCTCTCTATGGGTTCAAAGTTTTGAAGTTATGCTTGTTTTGCCTTCCTATGCTAGTTGATTCTTGCTCCCATAAATTGTTTGTCACAAAATCCCTATGCATAGGAAGTGGGTTAGATTTAAATGTGCTTTTTATGAGAGTAATTATTCTCTCTTGCATGTTTCAGATAGTACTTTTTATGTGAGCATCATTGAAATCATTATGCATAGCTAGGGGCGTTAAACAATACCGCTTGTTAGGAGGCAACCCAATTTTATTTTATGTTCTGTTTTTTGCTTCTGTTTTTGAGTAGTTACCACATTATTACTTCTTTATTAATTGTGTTTTGGTGTTTGAATTAGTGTTTGATTCAAGTAAGACCTTTGGGATGGTCTATGGTGGTTGTTGATTTGGTTTTGCTAAAAAACAGAAACTTGTGCGCCCAGTCCAGAAATTTTAGAACTTTTTCAGAGCGTCAAATGAATCTGAAAGTTCTACACAAGATTGATATACAAATTTCCCAGGTTGTACTGATTTTTAATAATTGTTTGAGTTACATAAGTATATGAAGTTTTCAGATCGCTACAGACTGTTATGTGTTTGACAGATTCTGTTTTCTTTGAGTTGTTTACCTATTTTGATGTATCTATGGGTTGTATCGGGGTGTATGAACCATGGATAATTTAGAATACAGTAGGTATTACACCAATATAAATAAATAATGAGTTCACAACAGTACCTAAAGTGGTGATTTATTTCCTTATACTAACGGATCTCACGAGTTTTCTGTTAAGTTTTGTGTTGTGAAGTTTTCAAGTTTTGGGTAAAGATTTGATGGACTGTGGAATAAGGAGTGGGAAGAGCCTAAGACTGGGGATGACCAAGTCAACCCAATTCATATTCAAGGATTCCAAAGATCCTAAGCTTGGGGATGCCTCGGAAGGCATCCCCTCCTTCGTCTTCAATCCATCGGTAAATTTACTTGAGGCTATATTTTTATTCACCCCATGATATGTGTTTTGCTTGGAGCGTCTTGTATGACATGAGTCTTTTTGTTTTGGTTTGCCACAATCATCCTTGCTACACACATATGTTGAGAGAGACCCGCATGAATCGTGAATTTATTAGAATACTCTATGTGCTTCACTTATATCTTTTGAGATTGGTAATTTTGCTCTAGTGCTTCACTTATATCTTTTTAGAGCATGGTGGTGTTTGGTTTTATAGAAATAATTGAACTCTCGTACCTCACTTATATAATTTTGATAGTCTCTAAATAGCATGGTATTTAATTTAGGTAATTAATTTGGTCCCAATATGATAGGCATCCAAGAGGGATATTATAAAAACTTCCATATTAAGTGCATTGAGTATTAGGAGAAGTTTTATTCCTTGCATAAAGTTTTGAGATATAAATATGGTAATGTTAAGAGTCATGTTAGGAAGTAATTGTGAATTGGTAAAAATATTTTTTTAAGGATTTGTGATTCCCGTATCATGCACGTATGGTGAACCCTTATGTAAGGAAGTCAGAGCATGATTTGTTTATAGATTGTCGACCTTTGTGTGAGGGTCGGGAGCGCGCAATGGTTTACTCCTACCAACCTATCCCCTAGGGGCATGCGTCTAATGCTTTGCTTCAATGACTAATAAACTTTGGCAATAAGTATGTGAGTTGTTTATAACTAATGTGAGTACACTGATTATATGCACTCTCACGCTTCCACCTTTGCTAGCCTCTCTAGTACCGCGCAACTTTCGCCGGTGCGCTAAGCCCATGTTCCTCAAAACAGCCACCATATATCTTTCCTCGAAACAGCCACCATATATCTTTCTTCAAAACAGCCACCATACCTACCTATTATGGCATTTCCATATCTTTTCCGAGATATATTGCCATGCAACTTCCACCGTTCCGTTTATTATGACACGCACCATCATTTTGGTATTGCTTTGCATGATCGTAAGATAGCTAGCATGATGTTTTCATGGCTTGTCTGTTTTTTGATGTCATTTGCTATGCTAGATCATTGCACATCCCGGTACACCACCGGAGGCATTCAGATATAGTCATAACTTGTTCTAGTTATCGAGTTATAATTCTTGAATTGTAATTAAATAAAAGTGTGATGACCATCATTATTAGAGCATTGTCCCATGTGAGGAAATGATGATGGAAGCTATGATTCCCTCACAAGTGGGGATGAGACTACGGGCTTTATGAAAAATAAAAGAGGCCAGCAAAGCCCAAATAAAAAAAAGAGGCCTTTGATGCCCACCAAATAAAAAAATGAGGGAAAAGAGAGGAGGGACAATGCTACTATCTTTTTCCACACTTGTGCTACAAAGTAGCACCATGATCTTCATCATAGAGAGTCTCCTATTTTGCCACTTTCATATACTAGTGGGATTTTTTCATTATATAACTTGTCTTGTATATTCCAAAGAAGGGCTTCCTCAAATTGCCCTAGGTCTTCATGAGGAATGAAGTTGGATGCACACCCACTTAGTTTCTTACTGAGCTTTCATACACTTATAGCTCTAGTGCATCCCTTGCATGGCAATCCCCACTCACTCACATTGATATCTATTAATGGGCATCTCCATAGCCCATTAATACGCCTAGTTGATGTGAGACTATCTTCTCCTTTTCCTTCACAACCTCAACCATATTCTATTCCACCTATAGTGTTATATCACTAGCTCACGCTCATGTATTGCGTGAGAGTTGAAAAAGTTTGAGAAAATAAAAGTGTGAAACAATTGCTTGACTTGTCATCGGGGTTGTGCATGATATAAATGCATGATATAAGTACTTTGTGTGGGGAAGATGGAGCATAGCCAGACTATATGATATTGTAGGGATAACTTTCTTTTGCCACTATATTTTGAAGAGATACAATTGCTTTGCTAGTATGCTTCAAATATTATTATTTTTATGTTAACATTAAGCTTTTATTCTGAGTCTTACGGATCTGAATATTCATGCCACAATAAACAATATTACATGGATAAATATGTTTGGTAGCATTCCACATCAAAAATTCTTTTATTATTATTTACCTACTCGAGGACGAGCACGGATTAAGCTTGGGGATGCTGATACGTCTCCAATGTATCTATAATTTTTGATTGTGTCATGCTATTATATTATCTGTTTTGGATGTTTTATATGCATTAATATGCTATTTTATATTATTTTTGGTACTAACCTATTGATCTAGAGCCTAGTGCTAGTTTTTGATTTTTCCTTATTTTTGAGTATTGCAGATATGGAATATTAAACGGAGTCCAAACGGAATAAAATCTTCACGATGATTTTTCTAGAAAAAAAGAGATCTACCACGCTTGGAGTGCACAACAAGGAAGCTGCCAGGAGGTCACAAGCCAGGGGCCATGACCACCCCCTGGTCGCACCTGGCAGGCTTGTGACTCCCTGGCAGGAGTCCTAGCCCTAATCTTCATCCTATAAATACCCAAATATTCCCCCAATACCAAAGGGAGCCACGCAAATACTTTTCTACTGCCAGAAGCCTCCGTTCCGGAGAGATCCAATCTTGGAGCCTTTTCCGGTAATCTGTCGGAGGGGGATCCGACCACGAAGGGCATCTACATCAACTCCATTGGCCCTCCGATGATGCGTGAGTTGTCCGCCACAGACCTACGGGTCCATAACTAGTAGCTAGATGGCTTCTTCTCTCTCCTTGTGATTTAGTACCATGTTCTTCATGATCTTCATGGAGATCTATATGATGTAATACTCTTTTGCGGTGTGTTTGTCGAGATCCCATGAATCGTGGGTTTATGTTCAGATTATCCCTGAATATTATTTGAGTCTTTTCTGAATTCTTATATGCATGATTTGAAATCTTTGCAAGTCTCTTTGAGTTATTGGTTTGGTTTGGCCAACTAGATTGGTAATTCTTGCAATGGGAGAAGTGCTTAGTTTTGGGTTCAATCTTGCGGTGTCCTCACCCAATGACATAGTAGGGGTAGCGAGGCACATATTATATTGTTGACATCAAGGGTAACAAGATGGGGTTTTCATCATATTTGTTGATTTTATCCCTCTACATCATGTCATCTTACCTAATGCGTTACTCTATTCTTCATGAACTTAATACTCTAGATGCAGGCAAGAGTCGATCGATGTGTGGAGTAATAGTAGTAGATGCAGAATCATTTCGGTCTACTTGACATAGATGTGATGCTTATATGCATAATCATTGCCTTGGATATCTTCATAATTATTTGCTTTTCTATCAATTGCTTGACAGTAATTTGTTCACCCACCGTGATACTTTCCTTCAAGAGAGAAACCTCTTGTGAAACCTATGGCCCTCGGGTCTGCTTTCCATAATATATTTTCAGATCTATAAACCAAAAATACCAAAATACCTTGCTGAAATTTATTTACCTTTTTACTTTTTGGAATCTTTTACATCTGTCTCTATTAGATCTAATCCTTGCAAATAACCATGAAGAGATTGACAACCCCTTTATAGCGTTGGGTGCAAGAGTTCGATTGTTTGTGTTGGTGCATCCATTGGTGACTTGCTTGTTCCTCCTACTGGAGTGATACCTTGGTTCTCAACAACTAAGGGAAATACCTCTCTAGTTTGCTACATCACCCTTTCCTCTTCAAGGGAAAATCAACGCAAGCTCAAGAGGTAGCAGTGCCTCGGCTGTCGTCCGTCTGCTCCGCCCAGCCTCCACCCGTCGGCTCGACGTGCCGACTACGCCCAGTGAGTCCTCCACTTGGCCCCACAAAAAAAAGAAATAAAAAGAAAGAAGGACACCGGTGCACTTACCAGCATTGTCGCTGGGCTGGTTGGCTTGCCCGCCTACATCGACAACAGGCCAGCTTACTGGCTGGCCATGTGCCTCGACATCGGATTCGGTCAGGTCCGGGCCGGTCGGCACACCCTTCGACCCCCGAAGGCTCGGTGGCTACACCCATCGGGTGGGTGCGTTGGTGCACTGCATTTCCAAAAAGCAACGATGGGTACAAGCCACGCCAGCCGTCCTCGACAACAACCGCCTCGCTGGCACCAAAAAAGCAATGAACCTCCTCACTCGGAGGATCGGAGGCTACTCCAGGCAGCGCCTCATGCTCATCAGCCGGCGGACCCCGCGTCCATCCTCGGCAGCGCCTCGCGCTCATCAGCCGACGGACCCCGCGTCCATGCCTGGCAGCACCTCGCGCTCGACAGTCGGCGGACCCCGCGTCCCCTCGACAGCGCCTCGTTCTCATTAGCCGGCGGACCCCGCGTCCGCGCCTGGCAGCGCCTCACGCTCGATAGCCGGCGAACCCTGCGTCCACCCTCGACAGGGCTCCGCGCTCATCAGTCGGCGGACCCCGCATCCACGCGTGGCAGCGCCTCGCGCTCGACAGTCGGCGGACCCTACGTCCACCCTCGGTAGGGCTCAGCGCTCATCAGCCGGCGGACCCCGCATCCGCGCCCGACAGCGCCTCGTGCTCGACAGTCGGCAGACCTCACGTCTGCCCTCGGTTGGGCTCCGCGCCCATTAACCAGTGGACCCCGCGTCCGACCTCGGCATCACCTCGTCCTCATCAGCCCACGGACCCCGCGTCCGCCCTCGGTAGTGCCTCGCGCTCATCAGCCGACAGACCCCGCGTCCGCCCATGGCAGTACCGCATGCTCATCATTTAGCGGACCCCGCGTTCGCGCCCAGCAGCGCCTCGTGCTCGACAGCTGGCGGACCCCGTGACCGTCCTTGCTGGGCTCCGCGCCCGTCAGCCGACGGACCCCGCGTACCCAACGCCATTGTGCTTCAGGAATAGCAAAGACCCTCCGCCCAACACTTCGAGTCGCCCGGAGGCTCGGAGGCTACAACCAACGGGTGCGTTGGCACCCCCCCGTTGGAAACAGCCAGCTAGTGGACCCTGCATCCGTACCCGGCAGCGCCTTGGCCTCATTAGCCGGCGGACCACGCGTCCGCGCTGTGACAGCCCATGTGCTGCCCCTACCTTTTATGGCCTTGTAATCTATGTGGACCCTTGTGTCATGAGTTGTATGAATTGAGCTTGCCCCTTTACCATGGCATTGTCTCATGCATCAAGCATCATGCATCTCATCATCATGTCATGCATATTATCTTGTGGTGTGCTTCTATGTGTCCTTGTTGTGATGTTGTGAGTGCTCTTTTGTATGAGTGTGCATGAGTGGACATCAACCTCCTCCCCTCTCTCTTATTTTCAAAAGACCAAAAACCTAAAACCTTTTATTCCAATTATCATTCTTCAGAAGAATTAATTTGCTTTATAAATCTGTTAAAAATGTTCAAGTGTAGTAAATATTGTTTGAAGCACATGTGTGCTGCTCTCTATGATGCTTGGACTTTGGGCTCATGGGGTATTCAAATAATAGGGGCTGTTGTTTTTAAAAAGTATTAAAAATTACTTGCTATAAAAATCCACTTGTTAATTTTCTTAAATAGGTCACATTTCCTATTAGGCAAAAGTATTTTTGTTTGATCAAAAATCCTTTTATTTTCCTCTAGAGGGTTATTCTTGTGTTGATGTTTTATTAAAAGGAAAAACCCTGCTGAGTTTTTCCCTATGAGTGAGAGGGAGAGAGACTGGGCCTTTCTTCCCTTGTGGCCCAGCTAGCGTGCCGAAGCTGGCCCAGCCCACAGCGAACGGCCACCTGCCCCGCCGTCCTCTTCCGTCTGGTGCGCGTGAGAGAGAGCAGAGAGTGTAGAGAGAGCGTGCGTCAACGCCGTGAGAGGAGCTCACGGACGTCGAGGCGACCCCCTATTTAAGCGCGTGGATCCCTAGGGTTCAGTCTTTCCCCTCGCCGCCGCCGCTTCCCTCTCCTCCTCCCTCTTCCTTCCCCTTCCCTCTTCTTTGTCAGGGTAAGAGCAGAGTCAGGTGAGGTTTAGAGTGGTCGCCGGTCCTCGTCGTTGTCGTCCTCGCGTCTCTGGTGGTCCTCCTCCATGCCCGGCATGTCATGGCGGCCGCGGACCGTCCTCGCATCCCGTTCCCGGTGCTAGGGTGCCGTGGGAAGGCCCTCGCCGTCTTCTTCTTCCTCGCTGGCGCCACGCTCCCGAAGCTCACCATCGTTCTTCTTTCTCTTCATCGCCGCCGCGTCGTCGTCCTTCTTCCTCCTCTTCGTCGTGCTCCAAGCCGTCGTCGTCCCCTCTCGGTGAGCTGCCATGTCCCCTTGTGTTGCCGTATGCATAGCTTGCCGTCGCCATAGCGCGGTGTCGCCGTCGTTCTGTTCAAGGCAGGGCCTCGAGGGCCGTTGCCTCCGCCCCATCGTCGCGAGACGAGCAGGGGATGGAACCCCTATAGGTACCACAACACTCGCAATGTTTCCCTTGCCGGAGATGCCTTGTAGCCGCCAGATTTCGTCGTGCCGTTTCCTGTCGCCGGTGCCCTTTTTATTCAGTTTCGTCAGTTCGCCTGCGAGACTAGTATTAGAAGGGCGACTCCCCTATATTTTCAGACAACGCGCCATAGCGCAGTGGTAGGTGCCGCTGCGATTGACCATGAGGTCGAGGGATCGAGTCCCTCCTTCCCCCGTTTTTATCTCTTTTTCTGATTGGCCCGAGGAGGTGTTGTGCATTCGGATCTGGTGTGTGAGCCGGATCCCATGTGCAGTGTGTGTGTGGTGCGGATCTGGTGCGGTTGTGTGCCAGATCTGCATGTGGCTATGTGCCTATGTGTGTGTGTGTGTGGATCTGGTGTGGCGCCAGAGCCAGAGGTGTGTGTGTGTGTGTGGCAGTGTGGTGTGTGTGTGTTGTGTGTGTATGACAAATGGGCCCAGGCCCCACTTGTCATACACTAGGGGGGCCCTGGTGAGTATGCCAAGTGGGTCCCCCTTGCTATTAGCTGTTTTATTTCTTTTGTTTGATGTTTTGAGTTATTTCAATAGGTATTTCCATTTCTGGTAATATTGCCAATTCTGGACATGATAATATATGCTCATGGGCATTTTTAGTAAGTTCTCACTTATAGTATTAATGGGCATTTTGCTATCTACTCCCTCCGTCCCATAATGTAAGACGTTTTTTTAACACTACACTAGTGTTAAAAAACGTCTTACATTATGGGACGGAGGGAGTAGTGTTTTGCCATGTTGCTCCATGCAAACATGGGAGTGTGATATATGATTTTGGGGGTAGAATCACTCAAGGAATCCATTGGTGCAATTGGTTTGGTCATTTGAGAAAGTATGAAAAAAATGTCATTTTGTCTCAAAGTGCCATTTTGTCATTTTTCTTATATTTAATCCATGCATGCTATGATAATTGTGCCAACATGAATATGCTAGCCTTTGATGAGTAGAATTTCATGGTATTTATTTTTGTCATGATAAACATGCATATAAGTGGGAACCATGCTCTAAAGTAGCTACACAAATATTTTTGTTTTCAAACATGCTAAATATTTCCAAGTCTGAGAATCTGTTAATATTTTTATGCCATGTAGAGTGGATGCTACCAAGTGATATGTTGTGAATTAACTCAAGCTCAGTGCTAGTGTTTTGAAGTAGATGTTGTCCTCTATCATACTGTTAAGTTTCATGCCATGAGGTGATCTATATCACCATTAGTTTCTGCTGTCAACTTGCTATCAGCTTAACTCAGATTCCAGAAAACTGTTATTTTCACTAAGTCCCTAAAATCTGTTTCATCATGCCAGCTTGTGAGCTTCATGCTTATTGATGTGTGCCTCCATTCCAGATTGTCTTGTTGGATAATTTGATAAGCATGCTATGTAGTTTCTATCAATGCCTTGTTTGTAGTTGGAGACTTCCTGTAGCTCTAGTTTTTGGCTGTGAAAGTTGACATGTTGCGGTTTTGTGGCAGATTGTTTGTTTTAGTGTTTTATGACTTGTGGGAGCTATGCTTCATGGAATTGCTTGATCTTTGACTCCATTGTGGTTGGTTTTTCATTGCCTAACCAGTGGCTACCTTGGAATGCCAAGGAATAGACCATGGCCTTCTTTGTCTTGTGTTTTGCCTTCGTAACATGTCGTGAGAATAGCGTGAGAACCGTAGCTCCGTTTATTACGTTCTACATATGCATTTGCATAGTTTTTTCATGAAGCATCCATATTTTCCATGATCATGCAAGTTTAAATAACTTAACATGAGGTTCTATACAGAATTGTAAATAACTAAACTAATGCATGTGAAACATGACTAGTCTAGGATTGCCATGTTAAATACTTCAAATGAATTGTGCATCATCTTGTTTGTGCATTGCACATTGGTTGGTGTTTATTGTTGCTTATTCTCTTGGGTAGACACGAGTGTTGAAACTGAGTACTAGGATACAGGAGAGGACCACTACGAGGACCTTGCTCTTTGTCCCTCCGAAGAACCAATAGGCAAGATGACCGTACCCGAATCCCGGCACTATTTTTGCTTTGCTAGATGTCTCGCTCTTATCGTTACTTATGCGTTACCTACCACTTGAATGTCAAGCCTACTACATTCCCATGATAGCCTCTAACCCATCCACATCCTAGCAAACAATGTTTGGCTAAGTTACCGCTGCTCAACCCCTCTTACAGATGTTAGTGCATCTAGTGCCCCTTAGTGATTTTGGTGTATTGAAGACTTATAGGTTAAGGCACTAATGTGTTTGTGAGTGTACATAGGCTCTATAAGTCGATGAGGAGTTTGATATATTCAGAGATTATCGACCCCTAAAAATGTATGTCTTCAAGTGAAGACTTTGCTGAAGACTTTCTGAAGACTTTGGTGAAGACTTTGAGAATGAAGAAGTTGGTGTGACCTTGAAGATATGAATGAGGAATATGAAGCGTGAAGACTTTTGTTCTCGTAGTTTCATTTCCTTTATTTGAGTCATAGGAAACACCGTACTGTTAAAGGGGGCCGAGGTAACACTAAGGAAAATTTCCAACTGATGCTCAACTCCAAAATCCTCAACCCATACAATCCTTCGAGTGAAGCCTTTGGAAATCCCTTACAGTTCAGACAAGTCTTTCAGTGACAAAGACGAAGTTCTTCTGGTCTCTGAGGAAATTGATCTGACTGAGGAGTTAGGATTTCGCAAGTGCGAATTGCCTACAAGTGAGGATCATGATAAGCTAAGGACTTTCATAGTTCGAAATTCCGACCGTTGCTGTGCTTAGCGCCAGCTGTCCCCAATCGTTCTTATCCACATAACGGTCATATCATTGGGGGCATTTATGTCTTATCATGTTAGGTTGCACCCTGGCTATAAATAGCCGACCCCCACAACCACTAGCTGGTTGGCTGCTCTGAGAGAGAACTGACACTTGTCATTTGATAGCAACCCATCCTCTGAGGACTTTGAGAGAAAATCATCAGTGAGGAAAAACCCACAACCAAACCACAAAACCCATAGTGATTGAGCATCACTGAAGAAATTCCTGTGTGGAACCGACGCTTGTTACCTTTGAGGACTATGTATCCTTCAGACGGTTAGGCGTCATGGTCTACTGCTCCTGCAGTCAATTGGGGACCATGAAGTGACCTTGGTCTAGAGCATCCAGCAATAAATTGTGGATCGTCGGGTGACCAGTTTGTGAGGGTTTCGGAAGTCTACCCTGAAGACTTACCACGAGTGTTGAGCGAGGACTGTGTGACCTTAGCTCAAGGAGAATACGATAAGGACTGTGTGTCCTCTGGTTTAAATACCAGGCCGCTCCAAACCAGACGTACGACTGTCACAACAGTTGGAACTGGGTCATCAAACCATTGTCTTCATCAAGCTATCTGGTTCTGTTTCCTCAACCCCTCTATTCCTCATATATCTGTTGATGAAATTGATTGTTATAGTAGGAAGAATTTGACTGGAGACTTTCACAAATTCCTCACCTCAAATTCTTCAAGTTACCTTGTTCATCACTGCTTATCCTGTATCACGCTACTCTCTATTTGTGCATGTTTCATTTCATCATGAAGACTATGATGTCACTATGTTCCTCATGCACTTGAGTACTTATTCCGCTGCTAGTTATTCATCACATTTCAAATTCCTCAAAGTTGAAATTCCTCAAATGATGAATTTGTAAAAATCGCCTATTCACCCCCCTCTAGCTGATATAACACACTTTTAATTGGTATCAGAGCGGGTACTCCTTCGCTCTGTGTGATTTTGGCTTAACCACCTGGAGTTTTAGTTATGTTGATTGCAGGTATGATCAAGGTTTCCGCGGGCAGTGTCATGCCCAAGATGCGATCCTATCCTTATTTGGCACGAGGGCCTCAACAGGGATAGAAGCGCATCTCGATGCGTTCGCAAGAATGGATATCATTACAAGTACATGTACAGAAGAGATGAGTATATGGATTGGCTTACACTCGCCACAAGCTACATCAGAGTCACATCAATACAATAACATCTCAAACATCATGCATAAGAGCAGGGTCCGACTACGGATGAAATCAAATGATAAAATGACATCCACCCTTGCTATCCCAGGCTGCCGCCTGGAACCCATCCAAGATTGAAGAAGAAGAAGAAGAAGAACTCCAAGTCAAATCAAGCAACGCGCTCACGTCAAATCATCACATTACCTATACTTGCAACTGTTGTTGTAGTAATCTGTGAGCCACAGGGACTTATCAATCTCATTTCCAAGGGTATCAAGACTATTAAAGCTTAATAGGTAAGGCATGGTTAAGTGGTGAGGCTGCAGCAAGTGACTAAGCATATATTTGAGTGGCTAACTTACGAGTACAGAAAGTAAAGTCTGGTGGTCTACGCATAACGGACGTGAACTAGTAATGATCACTAACTGATCCTGAACACCTACTTACGTCAAACATAACCCCACCGTGTTCTCTTCCAGATAAGGACTCACGAGAAGAGACAGTCACGGTTACTCACACGGTTGGTGTATTTTATTAGAGTTTACTTCAAGTTTGCTATGACCGGGTGTTAAACGAAGTATCCAAGTTTGCCACATAACCGCGGGCACGGCTTCTCGAAAAGATTTAACCCTGTAGGGGTGCTCCAACTCATCCATCACAAATTAACCACACTCAGCGGGAAAAACCTCAACCACGGATCTCATGATATTCCTAGGCAATTCCAAAGGAAATCCAACACCTCGAGATAACCCGAAGAAAATCAGAGTTCCTCACTCAAGACGCTCGAGAAAGGTAAAAAAAATCCAGCAAGGCCACCCAACGTGTCGACAATCCCGATAGGAGCCGCGTATCTCGTTCTCAGGACACGACGGATTGTCCAAACTTCCCGTAGGCCAAACACAGAGTTGCCCCTGGTAGCCACCGGCGGTTGACAGGTTGGACCAACACTCATGCGGAGCACTGGCCCGGGTTGTTGATTAAATTGTCCACGGGGTGATCATTCCCTATGCAAGTTCATTAATTATTAGGCAAATGTAGTACCAATGTTGGGCCTTGTTAGACAAGCTTTATTCTAACCCGACAATCAAGGGGGTCCCCATAACAACCCCGAGCATGTTAGGAGCGCTCAAATTATGGAACATAACGCCGGTTCACAAGTAACTAGGGGCGGCAAGAGTGGAAAAAAACACCAAGCAAAAGGCCAATCCTTCCACCCTTAACCAAGTATATATGTGCATTAAATTAAATAGCAGCAATATTGTGATATAACAAAAGAAGGTCCATGTTGGCACATGGAAGCAATGCACCTGCAACTAGCAACGCTATAAGAAGGGCTGAGCAAGCGGTAACATAGCCAAACAAAGGTTTGCTGGGACGTGGTAGGGTTAGAGGCTTATCATGGCAATGTTGGAAGGCTTTTCAAACAGGTGGTAGGTAGCAAGACATAACGATAAAGTACGAGACAACTAGCATGGCAATGATAGTAATGGTATCCAGGGAAATGTGTCATCTTTCCTGAGATCCCGCTCGG
Organism: Hordeum marinum; assembly: GCA_022496015.1. Lineage (NCBI taxonomy): Eukaryota > Viridiplantae > Streptophyta > Magnoliopsida > Poales > Poaceae > Hordeum > Hordeum marinum. Next base: position 118,088,305 of record CM039672.1, read on the forward strand.
AAGAAGACCGAGTCCATGAAGAAGACGAACCAACGTAGTCAAACGAATCCTCACACTCTGAACGCTTTCGGAACTCTATCGAGAAGAAGCAATCCGAAACAATCAATCAACACAAGATACATCACAACATATGCAAGACACGATGCACAACAATATGATGCATGTCTGGTTTAAATATGCAATGCATGACAAATCACCACAATCAAATACTACACATTAAAGTGAAGCTCAATATGCAACGAGTTGCATATTGACGAAACTCCACACTCGAATTATTTAGTTTACTCATGTTAGGTACCCGACAATATTAAATGTTGTTTAAACATGGCAAATAAGTAAACTATCTATCTAGGCATGTTAAATAAAGCCGGAAACAACTTATAGCATTTCCGAAATGACCGCATGTGTTAATTATGAATTTGGTGCATATCTGATCTAAACATATATATATATTGGTTAAACAACAGAATAAAGCATACCATGTTATTCTACACGTCATTCTAGTCGATTTACATATATGGAACATCTCAAACGGAGCTACGGATCCAAAGATATGAGCAACACAAGATGCACATGTCATGAATGCAAATGCATGGGAAATGTAATCACAACATTTCAAATCATGAATAGACCAAGTTATTATGAAACTACATGAGATTCTAAGCAAGTTTCATATATGGAATGCTCAAAACGGAGCTACGGTTCAACCACAATCATCAAGTCAAGTTTTAGTTGAAATCTGCCAAAAACAGCAACATAGCATTTTGAACACATGCAAACAGCAAGCTGCAAGAGTCCAAAATGCACAAACTAAGCATGAGGCAATATCATACAACATCCACTTCATTTCATCTTCACAAATCATATTCAAAACATGCATGGAACACTTAGTAGGAAGCTCACAAGAAGGCTACTTGAAAACAGTTTCAGACTTAGTGAAAATAGCAGTTTTTGACAGTGCAGTTTTTATCACGAAGGCATATTGACAGGAGTAAAACTATATGCTACAAATCATGAGATGGCATGAAACTTAACATCATACTAAAGGACAACATCAACAACAAATAACTCCATTACACCTACCACAAAAGAGTTCTAGATCACTAGCAAATCACATGGCAAGACAGCAACAAAATATAACAGATTTAGACTTAGAAATATTTAGGACCCTCAAAATAACAGATTTTTACAGCAAGTAGACAACAGCAAAACAACACCTACACATGCATTTCTATGACAAACAAAATGTCCGTGGGCTAGGACACATATCAACGAGCAACTTTCATGTTAAAAATTAATTCATATCATGCCCGGATTAAATCCTACGCAAATGGCAAAAGGGCATCACGGCATAAATGAAATGCACGCAAACATGCTCAAATGTCAAAACTAAATGCACAGATAATTTCTATGTATTTTTCTACCCCGGAAACATATATAATATGACTAGGTTCATGTAGAAAGTTAATCAGAATTAAATATGCGGGATATGGCCTAATCAACTTAAAGAAATTCAACAATGCAAAATACATGCAAACATCATACCGACAATTATCCCGTGCATGAAAATGCAATGCAAATGAGATGGACATTTTTAATATATGAATTTTATTAATTCCGATGCACGGTTAATTAATTATGAAAATGCAATTGAATGCAAATATGCAATATGACATGTTAAATAATTTTGTGCATGGGTGCAAATGGCATATTAATATACTATGTATTATTCTAGCCATTTTATATGTTCAAAGTATTTTGATACGGGGCACGAATAATTAATTCTAGGCATTTCTAAATTCGCAAAATAATTAAATAAAGAAAATAATAAGAAAAAACAGCAGAGGGGGCTGGCTCACCTATGGGCCTTGGCCCATCCGGTGGCTGTGGCTGGGGGAGCTGGGAGCTAGGTCGGGCGAGCGCTGGTGGGCCGTGCGGAGCTGGGCAGGCCCACGCTGGCGAGCGCTGGCGCTCGGGTCAACGCAACGGGCGTGCTCGACCTGCTCGTCCCGAGCGGAAGGCAGGGGCGGCGACGGAGCACCCAGGCGGCGATGGCTGGCCACGCGAGGCAGGACGGGGCGGGGATGGCCGGAGGAGGCCAGATCCGGTGAAGGGCGGCCGGATCTCGGCGGCGGGGAGGCCGGCGGCGGCTTGGGGCGGCGAGGAGCTCCGGCGGCGGTGGCACCCTGCAGGTCAATGGCGTCCGGAGGTGAGAGGGAGAGGAGAGGAAAGGGAGGAAGGGAGCAAGGAGAGGGAGAGGCGGCGGCGGCGAGCTGCAGGTCCGGCGGCACAGCAGCTCCGGCGAGGCCGGCTGGCTGCGGGCAGGGGTGGCTCCGGCGAGGAGCTTGGCACCATGGGAGCACGGGGAAGCTCGGGAGAAGCGGGATCCAGGCCCAGATGGGCTTGAACGGGCCCAAATGGGCTCGGGCGGGCTGGCTGGAGGAGGGAGAAGGAGAGCTAGGGTTTGCACGGGAAACGAGGGGACTAGGGGCTATATATAAGTTTCGGGTCTAGGGTTAGCTGCACTGTCCGTTTTCGGACTGCCGGGTGTCGGTCTGACGGTCCGGAAGCGGAGAGGGGGGGATACGGATGGCTGTGTAGATGGCTAGGGAGAGATGAGAGGGAGGACGGTGACCCGTGGCACTGAATTTAAAACACCAAAATACATCCGACGATAACCGATGACCGCACTGCTATGGACGACCGACGGGGCATCTAACGGACTCAGAACGCGACGAAAATCGACGGGCGGCCTACCTAGACTATAAGAAGACCGCACGACAAGTTTCAACTCGATCCGAGAATACTTTTGCGCGCGCTTAAAAACGGTTTTATTTCACGGTGCCACGGGCGCGTGCGTGTGTGGCTGGACTCGAAACGGGTAACGACAAAATGGAGAGAACTAGCAACTACGGGGATGCAAGTTTTCGAAAACGGGTGACGATGCAATGCCGATGACGCAAATGATGCGATGATGAATGCAACACACAAACGAAACACAGATGAAAACGGAAATAAAAGGGGGAATCTTCTGGAATCTTCTGGAACGCCGGTCTCGGGCTGTCACAACTCTCCTCCACTACACGAGGATCTCGTCCCGAGATCTAGAATGAACACGGGGAAGAGAAAGAGCAAAAGGTAAAACTTAGTTGCTTCTTGACAAACGAATGAAACCAATGAATCTTGAAGGACGCAAAAGATGAAGAATGAAGAACAACAAGAATTCACAGAAAATTTCGGCAGCACTTCGGTAGGAAAGAGGGGCAAATTTGATAACATGGAAACAAATTGAAAGAAAGGCACCAAACTTCGGTTGGAATAGAATCAAACTTTCATAAGATGGAAAGATCATGAAAAGATTTGACAGCACTCCGGTTAAATGAATAAGCAAGAAAGAACATGATATAGGAAAAAAACAAGATGATAGATTCAAGAGAGCAACAGCACAATGCCTTCGGAACAAGAATAGAAGCTCGATCTTGAAGAGAAGAGTACTGAGAAGAAAAAGAGAACTTCTAGCACAAATGAATTGAGAAGCATGGTTGAACGGAGTTGTTGAAACACCAACAACGAAAAGAACAGCTTATTGTGGACTTATGGAAAACATCTCAAAATTATGAGGTGACAACCTACCACAACAGAAATAATTGATTGATTGAGAGCAACAAGATATGAAAGATTCTTTCACCAAGAAGAGGAGGAGAAAACTTGGATCATAATGACACCATGATAAGGATTTGCTATCACGGTGAAATCCAACCCAAGATAACTCCGAGAAAACAAGATGGGTTTACTTGTCTCATTCTTGACAACTTCCTTCGAAACTCCTCAAAATCAAGAATTTAATAACACCATCTCAAAAGACAAAGAAGAAGGAATTGAACTTAGAAATCCAAGATAAGAACACTTGAGCACCTCCAACAAGAATCTTGAAGAACACTTGAAAATGAAAGAAATATGATGAACCACCATGAAGAACCTCCGGAAGAACTCTGAAATGAAGGATGATAGAAGAATTGAAGAATGCAAAAATAATAAGATTGAGGCCTTGCTATGAATTAGATGAGGCTTCGAAAGCAGATACTTGAGCAAAACTAGGAACTCCAAAAAACAAAGATGACCACCTGGGATAAGGAATTTGACATCATGAACAACTCCGGAAGAAGGATTGAAATCACTTGAATGAACAAGAATAAGAATTATGATATGACTATCCTTCATCAAGTTAAATTGATGATAACCAACGGATTTCACACATCACTTATTCTTCTTGAAAAATAATGAAGAGAGAGATAGAGCACAATCTTGAAGAAGTCTTGCATGAGAACACCGGTAAGAATTCAAAACGGAAGAGAATAATGCAAATGGATGAAATAATATGAGAACGAAGAGAGCATGATCCACCTAATGGAAAACTGAACAAGGCACCAGAAAGAATTAGAGACTAAAGAGGACACCTGAGAATGAAGAGAACAAGATCTGCTTAATAGAAACTGAACAAGGCACCGGAATAATGAGATATGAACGAAGGAATAGCAATTGAGAAGAATTGAGAATGAAAGCTGAAAGCTGAGAATGAAGAAATCTTCTGAAATGATGGTCTTCGGGAGGATCAAGAAATGAAAACATTTCAGAATGCACCGAACAGATATGGGAGAAATGACTCATGATCAAAACAATTCGAGATGATAACAACAGGCTGAATCCAAAAATCTTTGGAGGAACCAACAACAATTGAGAAACTCTGCTTTGATCTTCGAGCACACAATGATGACGAGAGCCAACACCACGAATTACTAAGACACTCCGGACAATGACAAGAAAAGGTTGAGCCAACAACGAAAATGATTTAGAAACGATCTTCAAGAAGGTAGATGACTGATGAAATTCATTCTTACGTCATATTTGAAGAAAACTTGAGAACATCTCCGGAAAAATTAGAAGACTCAGGTAGGATCTTGGGAAAAGACCTGTGGGTTATGGGCCCACTCAAAGAAACCACCGTTGAAACAATTGATTATAAGAGATATTGCACCGGCACAATTAAGCACTTGATGATATGAGACCCTTGAAATAATTAAGAGGACAAGAATGACAAGAATGTCTTCTGAGATATCTTCAACACTCCGGATAGAATCGAGAAGGATGAATAGACAAGAGAGGATTGATAAAGAATTCCAACATGGGAGAGCAAATAGAGAATGAAAATGACATGATGAACACCACAAACTTGAATTGAATCCACCGGGAAAGGAAACAAGATGAATACCAATAAATGATAAATTGAGCATAGAGCATCTTCATACAGAATTACCGGAGAAGAATAACAACAAGAACAAGGAATATGAGGATATATCTTGACATTGAAACTCTTGAGAATATACCCAAGAAATCACCGGAAACAAGATAGAAGAAAAGATAGCTGAAGCATTAGATGAATAGAAAAGACACTTGGATGAGAATTAAATCATTGAAGAAAGAGGTCGGGAGGGCGGGAAAAACAAAGAAAACTTGGGACAGATGGAATGAACTCCGGAAAGAATAAGAGGATTGATCTTGCAATATTGAAGAGGATAGAATATCTTGAAGAGAAGCACACCGGATTCTACTGGACAGGAACCCTAGGAAAGAGGGTATTGCCTTTGTGAGGAAACTCAATGCTGATGGATCCTACTGGACACCTGAGCAGTACCCCAAAACCTCATGGGTTGCTGCAAAAGGATCTCCTTTGGATCCATCCACTTTATCTGGCTTTACTTGTGAAACTTCATATTCCTCTGTTGAGTCACTTGACTCCAATTACAGATTCTTCAAAAATAAGTCAAGTGAAGTATTTGCTAGATATGTTGGAACTAACTGTAGGAACGACGGTTCTCCTATGAAGAAAATCTGGGTTCCCAAGAGCTACCTACAAAATCTTCAAGTGAATGTCCTCACGACACCACTCATGAAGAATCGGAACCCCAGATCAAATTCCTCATATGGACCAAAGTCCTCACTTGGACCAAATTCCTCAAACGGTCAAAATCATCATTCTTGTGCTAATACATCTGTCTCGTAGGGAAAACCTAAGAGTTATGAATATGTGCATTATTCTTCAAACCATTACGTTCATAAGTCCTCGAAGAATTTCTCTGCTTATTCATTTGAATACTCTAACCCTCACCCTGTGAAACGAAGCGCACTTGCTTCAATGCCTCCCTTCTCACATGGTGCTCGTAGAATGATGAATTCCTTGCCACCCCTCTAGATGTGGGTGGTGAAGAAAACAAACTGACATCTTATGCAGGGTCAGGTCTCCAGATGAATTTGAACATCTGATGAATTTGCTGGAGACTTGAGGAAATGCTTGAAAGGACGCAAGCTAACCATAATGAAATGAATTCTTCATTTCTCACGTCCTCTCTCTCTACTTGCTTACTATCTTATATGATGAAATTCTATCTGATGAAATTGATATCATATTCTTCACTCTGAAGTATATGAGTTCGTAAGTGTACTAATTCATCTGCATGATGATACTCTAAAAGCAACTGAGTGGGTTCTCGATAGTGGATGCACAAACCACATGACGGGTGACAAGAATCTACTGATGAATTTGCCACTCACTCTGTCTCCTCTGAAGCATATCACCTACGCAGACAAAGGAAAAAAGCAAGGTGTTGGAACTTGGTAAGGTTGCTATCTCAAAGGACCGAACCATGGACAAGGTGATGCTTGTTGAATCCCTCGGGTTCAATCTCATGTCTGTCTCAATGCTTTGTGATCTTGATATGGTTGTCATATTTGGAAAATATCGTTGTGTTGTCATCATGGAATCTGACAATTCCAAAGTCTTAGAAGGCTTTAGGATAGGAGACTTGTATATTGTTGATTTGTCTACAGGTCCTCAATTTGCCACTTGCTTACTTGCAAAGTCTTCAGAAGGCTGGCTGTGGCATCGACGACTTGGACATGCTGGTACGAGGAATCTACACACACTCGTGAAGAAAAAGCACGTCATTAGCATCGAGGGTGTCAAATTCCTCAAGGACCACCTTTGTGGTGCATGTGAATCTGGGAAGATGACCAGATCCAAGCATCCCTCGAAGACAATCATGACCACTACGCGACCTTTTGAATTGCTTCATACGGATCTCTTTAGTCACACTCATTACTCCGTACTAACAAATTCTTCAAGTTTGTATGGATTTGTCATTGTTGATGATTACTCTCATTACACATGGGTGCATATCATTCTGTACAAAAATGAAGTGCAGGATGTCTTCAGACGGTTTGCTTCAAGGGCCTCCACCAACTTTGGCGTCAAGATCAAGCATATCAAGAGTGATAATGGGACTGAATTCAAGAACACTAACCTTGATGAATATCTTGATGAACTTGGTATTACTCATGAGTTATCTGCTCCTTACACTCCTCAGCAGAATGACATCGTGGAGCGCAAGAATAGGACTCTTGTTGAGATGGCTCGAACCATGCTTAACGAATACAAAACCCCTCGTCGCTTCTGGCCTGAAGCAATTGATACTGCATGCCACATCATCAACAGGGTATATCTTCACAAATTCCTCAAGAAGACTTCATATGAACTCATGACAGGCAAGAAACCCAATGTAAGTTATCTCAAAGTCTTCGGTGCAAAATGCTGGATCAGAGATCCTCACCATAGTTCTAAGTTTGCACCGAAAGCACATGATGGTTTTATGCTTGGTTATGGAAAGGACTCGCACACCTACAAAGTCTTCAACACCTACCATCACAAGGTGGTTGAAACTGTAGATGTGCGGTTCGATGAAACTAATGGCTCGCAAAGACAGCACCTGTCTTTTGTGTTAGATGAACAATCTCCCGAGGAATCCATCAAGCTGAAGGCAACTAAAGATGTCATACCCACTGAGGAAATCATTCCAACAAATGAAGACTCTCATGCTGATATACCTGAAGAAAATGGTGCTGATGAAACTCCTCAGCCTCGTCAACCTGCTCATCCAAGAGTAGCAAATGAAGTGCAGATTGACAAAATCATCGATGACATCAATGCACCAGGTCCTCTCACACGCTCAAAAGCTTCACATCTAACTAACTTTTGTGGGCACTTTGCCTTTGTCTCTATCTTAGAGCCCACCAAAGTTGATGAAGCATTCAAGGAGCCTGAATGGATTCAAGCTATGCAAGAGGAATTGCATCAGTTCAAGCTCAACAACGTGTGGGAACTTGTCAAGCGGCCAGATCCTTGCAAGCATAACATCATAGGTACCAAGTGGATCTACCGCAACAAGCAAGATGAAAATGGTCTTGTCGTGAGGAATAAGGCTCGACTTGTAGCTCAAGTCTATACACAGGTTGAGGGAATTGACTTTGATGAAACTTTTGCACCTATTGCTAGATTTTAAGCTATTCGCATATTACTGGCTTATGCTAACCATCATAATATCATCTTATATCAAATGGATGTGAAAAGTGCATTCCTCAATGGTAAGCTTGAGGAAGAAGTATGTGTTGCTCAACCCCCAGGTTTTGAAGATCCTAAGCATCCTGACAAAGTCTTCAGACTAAACAAGGCCCTCTATGGCATCAAGCAGGCCCCTCGGGCATGGTACGACACTCTGAAGGAATTCCTCATGAAGAAAGGCTTCAAACCCGGTTCACTCGACCCTACTCTTTTCACGAAATCCTACGACAATGAACTATTCATATGCCAAATATATGTTGATGATATAATCTTTGGATGTACTGACAAACGTTATAGTGATGAATTTGCCTATATGATGAGTGAAGAATATCAAATGTCTATGATGGGAGAGTTGAAATTATTCTTAGGTCTTCAAATTTGTCAGCAAGACAATGGCATCTTCATTTCACAAGAGAAATACCTCAAAGATGTTCTGAGGAAATTCGACATGCAAGATTGCAAAGGCGTCAAAACTTCAATGCCTTCAAAAGGCCATCTCCGCAGTGATGAAAATGGTAAAGATTTCGATCACAAGTTATACCGCTCCATGATTGGCTCCTTATTGTACCTATGTGCATCTAGGCCTGATATAATGCTAAGTGTCTGCATGTGTGCTCGATTCCAAGCAACACCGAAGGAATCACACCATAAGGCTGTGAAACACATTCTTCGATACTTAGCTCACACACCAACACTTGGATTGTGGTATCCCAAGGGCTCAAATCTTCACCTCGTCGGATACTTTGATGCTGACTATGCTGGAGATCGCGTGGATCGCAAGTCAACCTCAGGCACATGTCATTTCCTCGGACAATCCCTAGTCTGTTGGTCCTCGAAGAAGCAGAACTGTGTTTCACTCTCTACTGTAGAAGCTGAGTACATTGCTGCTGGCTCGTGTTGTGCTCAATTACTATGGATGTAGTAAACCCTCAAGGACTACGGCATCAAGCTGAAGAATGTGCCTCTATACTACGACAACGAGAGTGCCATCAAGATTGCGTACAACCCTGTTCAACACTCCAAGACCAAGCACATACAGATTCGTCATCACTTTCTTTGAGATCATGTACTCAAGGGCGACATCTCCATCAATCACATTCCTACTGAAGAACAACTGGCGGATATCTTCACAAAGCCCTTGGATGAAAAGAGATTTTGCAAGTTGCGGGGTGAGCTAAATATCTTAGAATCTTCGAATGTTCTTTGATGAAGAACACGCATCCTAACACGTATGCAACATTGATGACTTAGATGTGCAACACATGAAGTAACATTTTTCTTCAATCAATGAAGAATAACTCTCTAAGTGTGAAGAAATTAATGAAGAATTTGATTCTCAGAACTCTACGACAATTGTAAGCGGTGTCTGAAATCATCATTCTTATACAGTTGGTTACGCCACCAACCAAAAGTTGAAGTTCTTCAAAATTGAGCACTGTTGCAAATTCTTCAAATTATCAAATTCCTCAAATTTGCAAATTCCTCAAGTTTTCAAATTCATCAATTTTTCAAATTCTTCAAAACTTTGGAGACTCATATTCTTCATGGACTATATATATATATATATTTGAGTTTTTGTCCTCAACAGCATTCACTTATTGCTAATTCTTCAAGTTGATTTTCATCTAAGTGAATGTGATCGGACCCTTTCCCCGTCTATGCTAAACTCAACCCAGTCTGTTCACAAATTCCTCATATGCGTTCTACTTTGAAACTTGTTCAAAGTCTTCACTGTGTCCTTGATAGCTGAAGAATTTGCGAACGAAAACTTTGAAATCTTCACTACCAAAATTTTCGGCGGTTCCCGCTCAAACTGTTCCGATTCCCGTGCCTGGATAACCCACGTTCCTCCACAATCTTCACTACCCAGATCGTGGGTGACACCTATCGCGTGGAGAGCAAGGGTCAGGGGCAATCCTGTCCAAAATCTTCGAGAGGATCTGTTTTCACTTCCTCTATAAATGCCTCCTTCCCATCTACTGTGCTCGGTTACTCTGCATCTCATCTCTCTCCCGAGCTCCAACCAAGCGTCACCGCTAAAGTCATCGGCGCCGGTGAGGAAGAGCTTCGCTGCCTCAACCTCGTCGTCGCCGTACTTGCATCGGCCGCGGAAATCTTCATCCCGCCGCCACTGTAGCCGTCTCCTTCTGCCAAGTTAGGGCGTGGGAGATCTGAACGGACAAACCTCCTCATTTCATCTTTGTGTTCGTCGTGTTCTTCACCAGGGTAATTAAAATTTATTTTTACTACCCCTGTTTGATCCTCAACTACAACTACTATTCCTCAATAGGTGTTTATACGTTATAAATCAAATACAGAAGCACCTTACATATCCTCATACTTGATACTTGATGATTTTCCCTAAGTAATGACTTTCTTCAAGATTCCACAATTGTGCGAATTCTCAAATTTGCACAACTCTGGAACCTAAGGCTAAGTACACTTAGTAAAATTCCTTAAGACATCCATGGTCAAATTCCTCACACCTATCTCTCTTAATATTTCTGAGAACGCATATGACCTCTTCAAATTCTTCGCACCTATACTCTATTCACAGGTACAACATGTCCGCTGATGAATCACTAGGTTCTCATCAACTTAACTCATTTGAAGCGCTACTTGAAGAAAAACTGTGTACCTCTTCAGAATCTTCAAGAGTTCATATTCCTCAAGTGAAGAAAATGTCTGATGGAAAGAAACCTCAGAAAGGAGGGAAAAAGCCAGATGTGCACACTGCATTTGAGATCCCTGAGGATCTGTATGATGAATATTGCACACCTGACGAAGAAAATAATGGAAAGGAGATGACCAAGCAGAGGAAGATCCGTCTGCAAAAGATTGAGAGGATATGGGCCAAAGAATGGAGAGAATATTGTTATGTAACTCCAAAATACATGATGAAATTCGCTGTGAAACCACCTTGCAGCAGGCCTCCTCTTGCTACTAGCCAAATTACAGATCCTTCTAGCCTCAAAACTAGTGAGGACTTTCCTGCCATGTGGGAAAAGCAACAAGCCAAGTTGGCGAGGAAAGCCAAAGAGGCAGTGAAGAAATTCAACGAGGATTCTGCTGCTGCTGCCTCTGCCGGAGTTTCTCCTAGTGCTCCGAAGAAGATGGTAAAGAAATCTGCTCTGAAAATTGGCTCTTCCAAATCTTCAGTGCAAATTCCTCAAGGTCAAAGGCCTCGGCCCAGAAAACCTTCAGCTCCTGGAACTATTGCTGCTCAGTCATCTGAATAGCCAAAAATTCCTCAACTCCAGTGCATCTAGCAACATGCGAAAGGACTGAGGGTTTCACGATAGTGCCGAAGCTCACTACAAGTCCCTCCACTACTGCAAAGTCTTCAACCAGTCCCTTTGCACTTAAACTGAAGAAGACAGCTGGACGTGGTCAAAGACCAAGCTCTCACACCAACGAGGCTCTGGTTACAATCCCCTTAGATTCTTCAGATGATGATGTTGATGATGCTGATGATGAGGAATTGGTAGAAATCATCACACAGAGTCAGCACAGGGCTGCTAAAGCAAAGGGTAGCTCTGTTCCTCTCATGTTGGATCCCAAGTTGATCCTCAACTTCATTGATATATGGCATGAGGACCCAAGCACTCCACTTTCCTCACTAAATCTGCCTCCTGAAGTGGATCATGTCCTCACGCACTTCATCTCTGAAGAACAATGGAAAAGAGAACAAGCTCAGAGAGCTACGAGGAACAAGACTCACAAAGAAAAGTTTCTGTGCGAAAATGCGACGAACTTGACCCCAAATCAACTGGTCACAGTTCAGTCCGAGATTCGCACTCTCTCTTTGGATCAACAAAGATACGATGCTGAATGGAAGCGCACCAAGGTCAGACTCATCAAGGCTGCTCATGCAGCTGTAAAGGATCACAACACTAGGGTTGCAGTTCGATCGCAACCACGAAAGACTCAGTCTGAAGAAAATGCTCAGACTGAATATGAAATTCCTCAGGCTACTAATGAAAATGCTCAGCCTAAAGAAACTGCTGAAGAAAGTGCTTTTGCACCAAAAGCAACTGCCAGTGCTGCTGAGAAAACTCAGATCACTGATGAACTAGCCAGGACAACCCCAATGTTGTGCCTGAAGAATCTGATAGGCCAGTTGAAGAATCCACTGTGCCTCAAGAAACTGAACCACCCAGGGTGGTTGCATCAGTCGTTCCTGAAGAAACAGCTCCTGCTGAGGAAAATCCCCTCAAAAGAAAAGCATCAACTTCTTAATCCCCTGTGTTGAAGAAGTTGAAAACTTTGACAAGTTCCTCAGCTACACCACTTGATGCAACTCCAAGTTCCTCGGCACCAGCCTATGCTATTGTGCCAATTGGGGAAGCATATGACATTCCTCACGAAGAAGAGAATCATTCGGCTACTTCCTCAGAGCCTCTTGATGAGGAAATTGTCATTGATGACACTGCATCAACTCCCAAGGTATCATCGCCCCAGCTTCTTCTAATTGCTGGCACTGAAGAAATTGATGAAGAAGTTGACATTGGTGACACTACTCCAGTCATCAATGATGAATATTGGGAATCTGCACATCCCAACTCACCTGTGGAAACTCCTCTGATGCTGATTCCTCAGTCACCTGCACAAACTGAGGAAATACCTGAAGATTCTGAACACCTGTACCTTCCAGACCCTAAAGAAATTCCAGCTGCAACAGCTAAGGAAATTGATGCTCCGGCCACTACTGAGGAACCTGTTCTACAGATCACTCAGTCTACTGTTCCTCCCGTGCCAACTGAGATCAAGGGGCGTAATCGACCAAATCTTGAACCTAAGCAAAGAATGCCATTCAAAGGTTCGGTCCGCCCCAAATTCCTCAGGACAAATTTCTTCAATGAACACATGTTCTTCACAGGGACAAATCCATATGATTCTGCTCGGACTGGTCGCACAAGGTTCTGGACTCCTACTCAAATGAACTACTATGCCGCTGTTCTATGTGACAAGAAGAAAATCTTCGAGCACCACAATATTCCTCATGTGGACATGGAGTCAATTCCATCATTCACGCCGGTGCTCCAAGTTCTTCATGATGCTGGGCTTCTTCCCTTCCGTGTAGATGTCTGTGACTGGAACAAGGAGTTGATTCTTCAATTCTATGCCACTCTATACATTAGTGGAAATTCCTCAGACATCAACTCCTGGGTCTTGGACTGGATGACCGGAACAACTCATTTCACTGCAAGCTCTTCTGAATTGCTTCAGTCTGTCCCAGTTCCAATTCCTTCAGATGAAGCCCGCTGCCTGTTCAATGATCCACCACTACCAAATCAGATGATGAATGTGATGATGAATAAATTAGCGCCTGGAAAGCCTCAAAGACAACCTTTCTTGTGAAGGATTTACTGTATGTACCAAGAACAGTCTATCGCATACTCATCCATACCCTACGTCCTCAGAAGGGCCACAACTCCGAAGAAGAAGAAGTGGAAGGACTCATGAAGAATATGCTTTTCAACATCATTCATGGGATTCCCATCAATCTTCACGATTTCTTCATGAGGACTCTGGCCGATGCAGCTATGTCACCATTTGAGTTGAAGCCCTTTGCTCCTTGGATTATGCTTTTCCTCAGAACAAAGTCTTCAATTCACTTTAAGGCGGACTTCCAGAATCATTTCAGTTTTCTGCCCCCGATTGAAGTCCTCAAAAGCACAATTGATCAAGGCACTCATACATTGGATGGTCAGTTTCGTCAAGCAGCATCCTACTCCACCAATGATGACTCTGCCACACAGGACTCCTTTGCCAAAACCTCTGCACAAAAGCCTCATGCAACTGCTCCTCGTGTGATGACTGATCGTGAGCTTCTCTTAAATCTTCATCATAAGGTCGATCGAAATCACAAGTGGGTCAAGCGTCAACTTGGGTATATTGTGTAGAATATGACTGTGACGCAGAACACTGTCAAGAGGAACCACTACTATGCTCATGAAAACCTCAAGCGCTCTTGGGCTATGCTAAATCACATCATGTCTTCTGATGAACTGAATGAGCTAAACTTTGAAGAATATCCTGACTTCGCTCGCTGTCCTAAGAAGAAGTTCAAGAAAGTCCAAGTTCCTCTGATGGTCACCAGTTCATATTCTTCCTCTCGCGAGCGCGATGAAGATGAAGACATTGATGATACTGCTGCTGGCCCTACATCAACAATCGACCCCGACAACACTGGCGCTCCTTCAGCAACAAGATGAAATTTCTCATGGGGCGTTAGGCATCACTTTTTCTTCCCTTTTGGTCCTCGATGAAAAAGGGGAGAAAATTTGAATTAGTATTCAAGAGGGTCTACATATATATGGGCCATTTTTGTTTAAGTTACAACTCTTGCTCTTTTGAAGTTTTTGGTTATTGAGTTGTAAACTTAAGTCCGATGGTGGTCTGACACTTTTGAACTATTTTCTCGCATGTTTATTTCCTCAAATACCTTAATGCATGCATGCTGAATTTCATCAGACACCATTTTCCTCACGCATTTCAAATTCTTCATTTCATATATTCAAATGAGTGTATGAATTACAGGATATAGGGGGAGCTCTCCAAGTTCTGAACCTGCCATGTGCATTTGCAGTCCAAAGCAAATTCCTCAAATATGCACATCTTCAGGGGGGAGTTCTTCTATATCTTGCTATCAAATACCTCAGAATATGTACTTTCACTTCATATGTTTATCCCCGTTGAAAACTTAACCTATTTGTCATCAATCACCAAAAAGGGAGAGATTGTTAGTGCATCTAGTGCCCCTTAGTGATTTTGGTGTATTGAAGACTTATAGGTTAAGGCACTAATGTGTTTGTGAGTGTACACAGGCTCTATAAGTCGATGAGGAGTTTCATATATTCGGAGATTATCGACCCCTAAAAATGTATGTCTTCAAGTGAAGACTTTGCTGAAGACTTTCTGAAGACTTTGGTGAAGACTTTGTGAAGACTTTGAGAATGAAGAAGTTGGTGTGACCTTGAAGATATGAACGAGGAATATGAAGCGTGAAGATTTTTGTTCTCGTAGTTTCATTTCCTTTATTTGAGTTATAGGAAACACCGTACCGTTAAAGGGGGCCGAGGTAATACTAAGGGAAATTTCCAACTGATGCTCAACTCCAAAATCCTCAACCCATAAAATCCTTCAAGTGAAGCCTTTGGAAATCTCTTACTGTTCAGACAAGTTTTTCAGTGACAGAGACGAAGTTCTTCTGGTCTCTAAGGAAATTGATCTGACTGAGGAGTTAGGATTTCACCAGTGCGAATTTCCTACAAGTGAGGATCATGATAAGCCGAGGACTTTCATAGTTCGAAATTCCGACCGTTGCTGTGCTTAGCGCTAGATATCCCCAATCGTTCTTATCCACATAACGGTCATATCATTGGGGGCATTTATGTCTTATCATGTCAGGTTGCACCCTGGCTATAAATAGCCGACCCCCACAACCACTAGCTGGTTGGCTGCTCTGAGAGAGAACTGACACTTGTCATTTGAGAGCAACCCATCCTCTGAGGACTTTGAGAGAAAATCATCAGTGAGGAAAAACCCACAACCAAACCACAAAACCCATAGTGATTGAGCATCACTGAAGAAATTCCTGTGTGGAACCGATGCTTGTTACCTTTGAGGACTGTGTATCCTCCAGACGGTTAGGCATCATGGTCTAGTGCTCCTGCTGTCAATTGGGGACCGCGAAGTGACCTTGGTCTAGAGCATCCAGCAGTAAATTATGGATCGCCGGGTGACCAGTTTGTGAGGGTTCGGAAGTCTACCCTGAAGACTTACCACGAGTGTTGAGCGAGGACTGTGTGACCTTAGCTCAAGGAGAATACAGTAAGGACTGTGTGTCCTCTGGTTTAAATACCAGGCCGCTCCAAACCAAACGTACGACTGTCACAACAGTTGGAACTGGGTCATCAAACCATTGTCTTCATCAAGCTATCTGGTTCTATTTCCTCAACCCCTCTATTCCTCATATATCTGTTGATGAAATTGATTGTTATAGTAGGAAGAATTTGACTGAAGACTTTCACAAATTCCTCACCTCAAATTCTTCAAGTTACCTTGTTCATCACTGCTTATCCTGTATCACGCTACTCTCTATTTGTGCATGTTTCATTTCATCATGAAGACTATGCTGTCACTATGTTCCTCATGCACTTGAGTACTTATTCCGCTGCTAGTTATTCATCACATTTCAAATTCCTCAAAGTTGAAATTCCTCAAATGATGAATTTGTAAAAATCGCCTATTCACCCCCCTCTAGCCGATATAACGCACATTCAATAGCGTTCTAAGCTATAGGTGCAGGTTGTGTCTACGTGATAACAAGGATTTGGCATATCACAATATTATCTGCTAATTAGTGGAATGCACATATATATCTTGGTATGGTGGAAGGCTTGGCCTTTTGCTCATTGTTTTGTTCCACTTTTACCTCCATAGTTTCTTGTTACAGATGTTATGTTTCGATACTTTGCGCTCCTAACATGCTCGGGGTTGTTATGGGGACCCCCGTGATTATTCGGTTGAGATTAAAACTTGTCTGTCAAGACCCAACATTGGTATTATTTGCTTAAACAACTTAATAAAAATTCATAGGAATTAGCTACCCTATCGATAATTAATCAACAACCCAGGACAGTGCTCCTCATGAGTGTTGGTCCAAAACGGGATGCTTGCGGGGCCGCCTGGAGGAAACTTGCGGATTGGTTTTCCCTGTAGGTAGTCCCATCTGGTAGTGCCCTGAGACAGAGATACGCGCGGCTCCTATTGGGACCTGGCCTGCCGGGTAGTCTTGCTGGACTTGTTTTACCTTTATCAAGTTGCTTGTGTGTGGGACTCTCACTTTCTTCAGGCTATCTCGAGGTGTTGGAATTCCTTTGGAGTTGCCTATGATGATGACGAGATCCATGGTCGAGGTTATTTCCACAGAGTGTGGTTAATTTATGATAGACTAGTTGGAGAACCCCAGCAGGGTTAAAACTTTCGGAAAGCTGTGCCCGCCGTTATGTGGCAACTTGGATATTTGTTTAACACCCGGTTATAGTTAACTTGAAGTAAATTCTAATAAAAGGCACCAACTGTGTGAGTAACCATGATCGTTTCTGCTCGTGAACATGATCCGAGAGAGAACATGGTGGGATTATGATTGACGTAAGTAGGTGCGCAGGATCTCTTAGAGATCATTCTCGTTTTTGATCGTTTATCGTAGACCTCATATTTACTTTCATGTTACATAAGGTTAGCCACCATAAATGCTTAGTGCTGCTGCAAACTAAACACATACCCCATTCCAACCTATAAGCTTGAATAGTCTCGGTACTTGGGCACGAGATTGCTGAGTCCCCATGGCTCACAGATTACTACAACAATCCAGGTGCAGGTACAGATGAGATCATGCTAGATAATGTGACGCAGCTCTAGTGGGAGTATGACGAGGAGCGTGGCAGGATGTACGTCACTTATCCAGACGAGTAGAGTGGCCACGGTCGAGATCTTTGGGCTAGCAAGCGAGTTTCATTGCATCATTTTATCATTTGTTCTCGTTCGTAGCTGGACCCTGCCTTTATATTGATGATTGGAATACTTGCGTGGATTTGTAATTTAGCATGTGTCGAGTGTAAGCCAACTCTTATACTCTTATCTTCCTAAATGTATGTAATGATACTGTACTTGCGAATGGCAAGATGCGCCTCTACCCCTGTCGAGGCCCTCGTGTCTTAATATGGATAGGCGCGCATCTTGGGCGTGACACGCGCCTTGCAGCACCTCGCACTCATGAGCCGGCGGACCACATGTCCGCGACCGGCAGCGCCTCGTGCCCATGAGCTGGCGGATCTCCAAGTCCGCACCCGGCGGCGCCTCGTGCGCATTAGTTGAACTACGTCGGCGGCAAGCCGTGCTGGCCGATATCGACAAAAGCAATGTGAGATCTCCGCCCGCATATCCTTGCAGCATACGCACAAACGGATACCCCGAGCGATCCTCGGAGGTCATCCCCGCATTTGTTTCAGCTACTTTATTGATTCACCTCGGTGCTAGCTAGTCTCGCCCGGGGCCGGGTGCTTGGCCCGATACGTTCGTTCCCACAAGATGACTTAGTAGCGTGTACGGTACCAAAGGCCCACTCTTTTTCTTAGCTACAACTTGCACCGCAATTGTCCTGCTAGCGAGAGCACAAGCTGGAGGTCACCCCACGCGGAAAACATCCCGGGAGAAAACGGCTTGGGCAACCCAGGCATTTCATTTGCGAGTATCTGCTCGGTCGAGTCTGCACCCAGAGTCCGAGTATTGTACACCCCATTCCGCGGCCGACTCTTCACCTCAGCCACAAACCGGCTCCCTGCTGTCCGGCTGGAAAGAGCAAAATCCAAAGAGCGGAGAGCACATGAAAAAGATTGAAGGGGGCTCAGACGAAACCGAGCCGACGCCCTCTACGTAAACTTGCACTACCAAAATCATATGTTTGATATATCTGCATCGACTAAACCTTATCTTCTGCACGATCATTCCCATGACGAACCTCTTCGCCCGGAGGCTCAGAGGCTACTTCTGGCAGCGCCCTGCGCCCATCAGCCCGTGGACCCCATGTCTGTGCCCGACAACGCCTCTCGCTCGATAGCCGGTGGACCCCGCATCTGTCCTCGACAGGGCTCCACGCCCATCAGCCGATGGACCCCGCGTCCGTGCCCGGCAGCGCCACGCGCTCGACAGCCGGCGGACCCCGTGGCTACCCTCGGAGGGCTCCACGCCCATTGGCTGGTGGACCCCGTGTCCGTGCCCGGCAGCGCCTCGCGCTCGACAGCCGGCGGACCTCGCTTCCTCCCCCGGCTAGGCTCCACGCATATCAGCCGGCAGACCCTGTGTCCGCCCTTGGCAACTGCTCACACTCATCAGCCGACGAACCCTGCATCTGCCCTCGGCAGCGCCTCGCGCTAATCAGCCGGCGGACTCCATGCCCGCCCTCAGCAGCGCCGGGTGCTCATCAGCCGGCGGACCCCGCCTGGCAGCGCCTCGTGCTCTATAGCCGGCAAACCCAATGACCGCCCCGGCTGGACTCCGCGCCCATCGGCCAATGAACACCGCATCCGCACCCGACATATCTGACGCCTCCGTTTGCTTTAGCAATAGCGGAGACCCTCCGGCCAACTCTACGAGTCGCTCAGAGGCTCAGAGGCTACACCCAGTGGGTGCGCTAGCGCGCCCCCACTGGAAACAGCCAGCCGGTGGACTCCACGTCCACGCCCGATAGGCCTCCCGCGCCCATCAGCCTGCAGACCCCGCATCCTCACCAAGCACAGCCCCGTGCCCATCAGTTTGCGGACCCCACGTCCTTGCCCGATGTCTTCAACACCACCGTCTGCTTCAGCAACACAAGGACCCTCCTCCCGACTCTTCGAGTCGCCCGAAGGCTCGGTGGCTACACCCAGCTGGTGCACTGGTGCGCCCCTGCTTGAAGCAAGACACGCCGTCCTTGGCCCACGATAGACCATCATCAACAACTTCTACAAACAACAAGGACAATAGCGAAAACCCTCCGCCTGACTCTCCAAGTCACCCGGAGGATCGAAGGCTACTATCGGGGGGATTAACCCCGGGTAGGCTCAGGAAGACGACTCAACATTTTAAAACATCGGGGCGGACCATGCCCCCTAGTCCGGGTGCTCCGTCCGGCTACCTGGTCTGGCTCCTCAGTCCGGCTAGCTACCTGGTATGGCTGGCTTCCCGGTCCGTCTGGCTGCCCTGTCTGACTGGCTACCTGGTCCGGCTGGCTGCCAGGCCTGACTGGCTACCCGGCTAGCTACCCAGCTGGCCGGCTCGTAAGTTGGCCAGCTGCTAAGCTGGCAAGCTCCCCGGTTAGCCGGCTCCCCGGTCGGCCGGCTGCTCCAGCTGGCTCGATCTATGTAGTTGGGCATCAGTTGGATCAATGTGCACTAGGTGTCATATCTCTCATCCAAAGCTCGAAGTATCTTCTTGATGATGAACTTGTCAGTCATTTCTTCGCTTCCCAAGTCGGCAATCTCATTGGTGATGAGATCTAGCCTAGAGTACATTTTAGCGACTCCTTCACCATCCTTCATCTTGAACTTATCAAGCTAACCTTGAAGAACATCTAACTTGGATTCTCTTACAAACTCAGTTCCTTCGTGCATATCAACCAAAGTATCCCAAATCTATTTTGCCTGTTCAAGAGGGCTGATTTTGTTGAATTATTCGGGGCATGGGCAGTTGAAGATAAGGTCACATGCTTGAGCACTGAGTTGCAACATCTTCAATTCTTTCGCATTCGCTTCACGATCCGGTTAGCTTCCATCACCAAAGAATTCACCTTGCAAGCCAACACGAACAACAGCCCAAACGGTAGGATTATAACCAAGCAAATGCATTTTCATTTTATGCTTCCAACTAGCTAAATTAGTGCCATCAAAGTACGGACCTCTACAGTGATAATTTCCCTCACTAGATGCCATACTTCTCCTAGGTTGTGAAACCAATGCAATGGATACCAAAGCTCTGATACCACGTTTAGGATCGAAAGTAGCTCTAGAGGGGGGTGATTAGACTACTTGACCAAATAAAACTATGCTTTTTCTCAATTTTAATTCTTGGCAAGTTTTAGCATTCATAACGTATCAAGTACACCCTACACATGCAAGTCTAAGAGTATAGCAGCGGAAAGTAACAACAAGCATGAGTAAAAGGATAGGATAGAAAGATCAAATGCAATTGTAGATGCGGTGATTTTTCTCGTGGTTCCGATAGGTGGTGCTATCGTACATCCACATTCATGGAGTCTTCAACCCACAAAGGGTAACAGTCGCGAGAGTCGAAGGAGGGCTCTACCCACGAAGGGTTCCACGAAGAAGCAACCTTGACTATACCATGACGGCCTACATCCACGGAGGAGTATCCTTACTCGGGGTAGATCTTCACGAAGTAGGCGATCTCCTTGCCCTTACAAACTTCTTGGTTCACTCCACAACACGGAGTAGGAGGCTCCCAAGCGACACCTAACCAATCTAGGAGGCACCACCCTCCAAAAGGTAATAGGCTCGGTAATGACGATGAACTCCTTGCCCTTGTGCTTCAAGATGATAGACTGCTCAACACACAATCACTCTCTCACAGATTTGGCTTTGTAGAAGAGATGGGATTGGTGCAAAGCAACTTGGGGAGGCTAGAAATCAAGATCCATATGGTTGGAGTGGAAGATCTTGATATCAACACAAGGGTAGGTTGTTCTTTCTCAAAAAACTGAGTAGGATAGGTGTGGAATAGTTCTGAGTGCTTCTCTTTCGAGTGGGTGGTGGTGAAGGGGTATATATAGGCATCACCAAATATCCAACCATTACACACAAAATGACCAACTCGGTGACACCGATGTGTTAATCTCGGTGGTACCGAAGTGACCAAAAGTGGGCAACTTTTGAATCTCGATGAGACCAATATAGGAATTGCGGTTGCACCGACAAGCGATCAAATGTGCTTTTATTCTCCCCTGGGCCTCCCTATATAAGAGGCACCAGGGGAGCTCACCCACGGGCAAGCAAGATCTCCAAGCTCTCCCTCATTTCTCTCATTTCCCCTCTCACTCTCACATGTGAGGCCAAGGTAAGGAGCTCACAACTCCCTTTTCCTCCTCAGATACAGCTCCTGGAGCAACCCTATACTACATATACACTTCATATGCATACATGAAGGAGTAGGGGTATTATCTCTCCGGAGAGCCCTGAACCTGGGTAAACCACCACGTGCTGTTGCCCTATCCCGTCCCAGATCTCCACTGCAGCCTTGCTCTCACCTCTTAAGCCATCCCATGGCATCTACAGTCCTCGCGGCACCCCCCGTGAGAAAAGGATGACATGATATGTGTTCGATATTTTGATGATATGTATGTTGTGATTTCCTTAGTGGTGTCATGTGAACGTCAACTACATGACACTTCACCATCCTTGGGCCCTAGGGAATGCATTCTAGAGTAGTTATTAGATGATGGGTTGCTAGAGTGACATAACCTTAAACTCTAATTTATGCGCTACTTCGTAAGGGGCTGATTTGGGTCCACATGTTTAATGTTATGGTTAGACTTTGTCTTAATACTTTTGTCGTAGTTGTGGATGCTTGCGAGGGGGTTAATCATAAGTAGGCAGTTAGTTCTAGTAAGAACAACACCTTAGCACTGGTCCACCCACATATCAAATTATCAAAGTAGCGAACACGAATCAAACCAACATGATGAATGTGATTAGATGAAATTCCCGTGTACCCTCAAGAACACTTTGCTCATCATAAGAGATAGTTTTGGCCTATCCTTTATCACAAAAGTATTGGTCTACCTTGCTGCACCATACTTATTGTTACCGTTACTTGCTCGTTACAAATTACCTTGCTATCAAAACACTTGCTACTTACAATTTCAGTGCTTGCGAAAATGACCATGCTGAAAATAGCTTATCATTTCCTTCTGCTTCTCATTGGGTTCGACACTCTTACTTATCGAAAGGACTACAATTGACCCCCTATACTTGTGGGTCATGAAGACTCTTTTCTGGCACCGTTGACGGGGAGTGAAGCGCTCTTGCTAAGTGGAAATCGGTAAGGAAAAACTTATACTACGTGCTGAAATTTACTGTCACTTGTTACTATGGAAAGCAATCCTTTGAGGGGTTTGTTCGGGGTATCTTCACCACGATCGGAACCACAATTAGTTGCCCCTCAAACTAAAACACCTACTGAAAATATTGGTTATGAAATTCCTTTGGGTTTGTTAGAACAACTGCTAGCTAGTCCTTATGCAGGAGATGGAACGAAACATCCTGATATGCACCTAATACATGTGGAAGAAATTTGTGGACTATTTTAGCTTGCAGGTTTATCCAGAGATGAAGATAGGAAGAAGGTTTTCCCTTTATCTTTGAAGGGAAAAGCATGGACATGGTATAGGCTCTATGATGATATTGGATCATGGAACTAGAATCGTTTGAAAGTGGAATTCTACCAAAAGTTTTATCCTATGCATCTAGTTCATCGTGATCGGAATTATATATATAATTTTTGGCCTCGTGAAGGAGAAAGTATTGCTCTAGCTTGGGTGAGTCTTAAGTCAATGTTATATTCATGCCCCAATCTTGATATCCCGAGAGAAGTTATTATTCAGAATTTTTATGCTCAGCTTTCTCATAATGATCAAACCATGCTCGATACTTCTTGTACTTGTTCTTTTATGAAGAAGACTATTGAATTCAAGTGGGATCTCCGGGAAAGAATTAAACACAACTCTTAATATTGAGAACTCGACGAAGGTAATGAGTCAGGTATTAAGCTTGATTTTGATTGTGCTAAATCTTTTATGAATACCGATGCTTTTCACAAGTTTAGCACTAAATATGGACTTGACTCTGAGATAGTAGCCTCTTTCTGTGAATCATTTGCTGCTCATGTTGATCTCCCTAAAGAGAAGTGATTTAAATATCAACCCCCTATTAAAGAGGAAATTAAAGAACTAGTTATTGCTAAAGAAGAAACTATCATTTACAATGTTGACCCAGTTGTGCCTACTCCTAATATTGAGAAACCACCTTTCCCTGTTAGGATAAAGGAACATGCTAAGGTATCAACCGTGGTTCCCAAAAGTAATATTAGAGAACCTAAGCCATAAGAACAAATTAAAGTAGAACCTGGTATTTCTATGGTTAAAGATATCCTGGTAGAAAATATTGATGGTCATGTCATTTACTTCTGTGATGCAGCTGCTAGAGTTGCTAAACCCAATGAAAAAGACAAACATAGACCCATAGTTGGCTTGCCTATTTTCAGTCTAAATAGGAGATCATTGTTATCATGGCTTATGTGATTTGGGTGCTAGTGAGAGTGCTATTCCTTTTACCTTATATCAAGAAATTATGAATGACATAGCACCTGCTGAAATAGAAGATATTTATGTTACTATTAAACTTGCTAATAGAGACACCATCACAAAACTTGGGATAGTTAGAGATGTTGTAGTCTTGTGTTGAAAAAAAATCCTACTGATCTTCTAGTTCTTGGTTCCCCACAAGATGACTTTCATCCCATTATCTTTGGTAGACCTTTCTTGAACACTGTTAATGCTAAGATAGATTGTCAAAAAGAAACCATCAATGTTGAATTTCGTGATGTGTCTCATGAGTTTAATTTTTCGAAGTTTAGTAGACAACCTTGTGATAGAGAATTACCTATCAACGACGAAATAATTGGTCTTGCTTCTATTGCCGTTCCTCCTACCGATCCACTAGACAATATTTGCTAGACCATGAAAATGATATGCACTAGCATGAAAGAAATGAAATAGATAAAATTTTCTTTGAATAACAACCTCTACTGAAACATAATTTGCCTATTGAAACTCTTGGAGGTCCTCCTCCACCTAAAGGTGATCCTCTGTTTGAACTAAAACAATTGCCTAGCACTTTGAAATATGCTTATCTCTATGAGAATAACATATATCATGTTATTATTAGTGCTAACCTATCAAAACATGAAGAAGAAAGATTATTGAAAATTCCGAGGAAGCACCAGGCTGCTATTGGATATACTCTCGATGATCTAAAGGGCATTAGTCCCACTCTATGTCAGCACAAGATTAATATGGAACCTCATGCTAAACTCATTGTTGATCACCAACGACGATGGAATCCTAAGATGCAAGAAGTGGTAAGAACTGAAATATTAAAGCTTCTGGAAGCACGTATAATCTATCCTATAGCTGATAGTAGATGGGTGAGTACCATTCATTGTGTCCCTAAGAAGGGAGGTATTACTGTTGTTCCTAATGATAAAAATGAGCTTATTCCATAGAGAATTGTTATTGACTATAGGATGGTAAATGATCTTAGAAAATTAAATAAAACTACTAGAAAATATAATTACCCCTTGCCTTTTATTGATAAAATGCTTGAAAGATTATCTAAGGACACAAACTTTTGTTCCTTTTGGAACTTATGCTTATAGACGTATGCCTTTTGGTCTATGCAATGCACGTGCTACCTTTCAAAGATATATGCCTGCTAGATTCTCTGATTTTTGTGAAAAGATTGTGGAGGTTTTCATTGATGATTTCTGCATTTACGGAACTTCTTTTGATGATTTCTTAAGCAACCTTGACCGAGTTTTATAGAGATGTGAACAAACTACTCTCGTCTTGAATTGGGAGAAGTGCCACTTTACGGTTAATGAAGGTATTGTCCTAGGGCATAAAATCTCTGAACGATGTATTGAGGTGGATCAAGCTAAAGTTGATGCAATTGAGCAAATGCCATGTCCTAAAGATATTAAAGGTATTCGAAGTTTCCTTGGTCATGCTGGTTTCTATAGGAGGTTTATTAAAGACTTCTAAAAAATTTCTAGGCCTCTTACTAATCTTTTACAAAAGGATATCCCCTTTGTTTTTATGACGATTGTGTGGAAGCCTTTGAAACACTAAAGAAAGCCTTAACCACTGCACCCATTGTTCAACCACATGATTGGAACTTGCCTTTTGAAATTATGTGTGATGCTAGTGATTATGCTGTTGGTGCTGTTCTAGGAAAAAGATTTGATAAGAAATTAAACATTATCCATTATGCTAGCAAAACTCTAGACAATGCCCAAATAAATTATGCTACTACTCAAAAAGAATTTTTAGCAATCGTGTTTGCTTGTGATAAATTTAGTTCTTACATTGTTGATTCCAAAGTTATTGTTCACACCGATCACATTGTTATATAATAACTTATGGAAAAGAAAGATGCTAAACATAGACTCATTAGGTTGGTTCTCTTGGTTCGGGAATTTGATTTACGTATCGTTGAGAGGAAGGGAGCTGAGAACCCCCATAGCTGATATGCTGTCTAGGTTAGAAAATATTCCTTATGACCCACTACCTATTGATGATAGTTTTCCTGATGAAAAATTACCAGCAATAATTGTTTCTCAAAACACTCCATGGTATGCTGATTATGCTAGTTGCATTGTTGCTAAATATATTCCAACTAGTTTCACATACCAACAAAAGAAAAAAAATTCTTCTATGATTGAAGACATTACTTTCGGGATGAGCCACATCTTTATAAAGAAGGAGTAGATGGTATTATTAGACGATGTGTACCTGAGCATGAACTGGAACAAATCCTATGAAAATGTCATTTCGAAGCTTGTGGAGGACATCATGCTAGAGATAGAACTGCTCATAAGGTATTACAATCTGGTTTTTATTGGCCTACTCTCTTCAAGGATGCCCGTAAGTTTGTCTCATCTTGTGATGAATGTAAGAGAATTGCTAATATTAGCAAGTGTCAGGAAATGCCTATGAATTATTCACTTGTTGTTGAACCATTTGATGTTTGGGGTTTTGATTATATGGGGCCTTTTCCTTCCTCTAATGGGACACTCATATTTTGGTTGCTGTTGATTATGTCACTAAGTGGGTAGAAGCTATTCCAACTAGTAGTGATGATCATCACACTTCCATTAAAATGCTTAAAGAAGTTATTTTGCCAAGGTTTGGAGTACCTAGATATCTAATGACTAATGGTGGTTCACACTTTATTCATGGTGCTTTGTGTGAAATGCTTGCTAAATATGATGTTAACCATAGAATTCCATCACCTCATCATCCTCAATATAGTGGTCAAGTTGAACTTAGCAATAGACAAATAAAATTGATATTACAAAAAACTGTTAATAGGTCTAGAAAGAATTGGGCTAAGAAATTAGACGATGCACTTTGGGCCTATAGAACATCATATAAAAATCCTATGGGTATGTCTCCATACAAGATGGTATATGGGAAAGCTTGTCATTTGCCTCTAGAGTTAGAACATAAAGAATTTTGGGCAATTAAATAACTCAACTATGACTTCAAACTTGCCGGTTAAAAGAGGTTATTTGATATTAGCTCATTAGATGAATGGAGAACACAAGCTTATCAAAATGCCAAGTTATTTAACGGAAAAGTTAAAAGATGGCATGACAAAAGAATCCAAAAGCGAGAAGTTAAAGTTGGAGAATATGATCTTTTGTACAACTCTCGTTTCAAAATTTTTGCAGGAAAACTTCTCTCCAAATGGGAAGAACCCTATGTTACTGAAGAGGTTTATCGCTCTAGAGCTATTAAGATTAATAATGCTGAAGGTACCAAGCCGAAGGTGGTCAATGGACAAAAAATTAAACACTATATCTCAGGTACGCCTCTTAATGTTGAAAGCAATGTTATCCAAACCATGACACCGGAGGAACACATAAAAGAAACCTTCCAGAGCACTCCAGAATCGTGAAAATTAAGAGGTACGTGATACGGTAAGTAAACAGACTCCAAAAAATCTGCAAAAATATTTTTATTCGGTTTTCGAATATTTAACAATTTTAGGAAATAAACAATAAACTGGAAGGCAACCGAGGAGGGCACGGTCCACCAGGGCACGGTTGCCATCCCTGGCGCACCCTGGTGGAGGGTGCCCACCTTGAGAACCTTCCTGACTCCGTTTCCCTTTCGTTTGCTTGGTTTCCAAGAATAAAAATTCTCTATATATACCCCTGACTGTTTTGACCACCGCATCGCGAGATTTTCCTTTGTTATTGTTTCGTGCTATTTTCTTGGAAGACCTAAAAATATGTCGTCCCAAGATTCTGAGGGAGAGAGCTATGTGTCCAATTATGTTGCTGATCAAAAGATCTTTGGGGAAATTTACCCCTACTTGTGGACTTTGGAGGAAGAATAAGACACCAATCTGGAGGAAATAGAAGACGTTGGACCAAACGGAGGCCCAGATGAAGATGAACCTCCACTACATCATCTTGGAGATATGGATGTGGAGTTTAAGAAGTCAATCCATCCTAATGGTAGGAGTACACCCAATATTGATTTTATCCCTTCTCATTTTCTGCAGGAGAGCAAGGCAAGTCTATCAAAGATGATATTGAAATTGAGGAAGTGAATGATGATTTAAGGGAAGAAAACTTCATCCTGAAGCGTAAATTGGAGAAGAAGAATAACACTTCATCACCACCACAAAAGGAGACTTGAGTACACGGGTATGGGCACTCCCCTTGGCTGGAGAGGTGCCCCGGTATCATATCACCATCACTTTTTACCTTAGCTTTTTATTTCGATCCTTATCCTTTTCATGATTTAGTTGAATACAAGTTTAGTATGATCTATGTAACGCCCAAGATGCGATTCTATCCTTATTTTGGCTCGAGGGCCTCGACAGGGATAGAAGCGCATCTCGTCGTTTTGCAAGAATGGATATCATTACAAGTACATGTAAAGAATAGGTGAGCATTTAATTGGCTTACACTTGCCACAAGCTACATAAAGATCACATCAATACAACAACATATTCAAACATCGTACAGAAGAGCAGGGTCCGACTAGAGACGAAAACAAACGATAAAATGACATTCATCCTTGCTATACCAGGCTGCCGTTTGGAACCATCCTAGATCGATGATGATGAAGAAGAAGAACTCCAAATCAAAAAAGCATCGCACTCACGTCAAATCATCGCATTACCTGTACCTGCAACTATTGTTGTAGCAATCTCATTTCCAAGGGTATGAAGACTAGGAAAGCTTAATGAGTGAGGTATGGTTAAGTGTGAGGCTGCAGCCAACAACTAAGCATATATTTGACTGGCTAACTTACGAATATAGAAACTAAAGTATGGTGGTCTACGCATAACGAATATGATCTAGTAATGATCACGAAGTGATCCTGAACACCTACTTACGTCAAATATAACCCCACTGTGTTCTCTCTCGGATGAGAACTCACGAGAAAAGACAGTCATGGTTACACACGCAGTTGGTGTGTTTTATTTGAGTTTACTTCAAGTTTACTATGACCGGGTGTTAAACAAAGTTTCCAAGTTGCCACATAATCGTGGGCACGACTTTCCGAAAGATTTAACCCTGCAGGGGTGCTCCAACTCATCCATCAAAAATTAACAACGCGCCATGTTGGAATTCCTCAACCGCGGAATGACCCATAGTATTTGCGGAATACCGATGGAAAATCTCAACTTCGAGATAGCCCAAAGTGTCATCGAAATCCCACGTGCAAGACGTTCAATAAAGGTAAAACAAGTCTAGCAAGGCCTCCCGACATGTCGACGATCCCGATAGGTGCCGCGTATCTCATTCTCAGGACACGACAGATAAGTGACGCATACAGTGGCTTGATAGAAATCCCCTGAGTTGCCCCGGGGTGGCCCCGCACAGTGCTTTGTTTTGGACCAGCACCAGCAACATTGCCCCTGTATTATGTTGAATTACTCCTCGGGTTCATGACGCCCTATGCTTTAGAAATAGTGTTCAGTATTATTATGTTGGGCAAATAGAATACCAATGTTGGGCCTTGCTAGAATTTTTTATCCCAAAATGAAAGTCAAGGGGGTCCCCATAACAACCCCGAGCATGTTAGGAGCGCCCAAAATGGAACATAACACTGATACACAAGTAACTATGACAACAAAGGTGGAACAAAACACTGAGCAAAAGGCCAAGCCTTCCACCCTTTGCCAAGTATATACGTGCATTAAATTAAATAGGAATAATATTGTGATATGAAAAAATATCCATGTTGACACATGGAAGCAATTGCACCTACAGCTAGAAACGCTATAAGAAGGTTGGGCAAGCGGAAACATAGCCAAACAAAGGTTTGCTGGGATGTGGAGGGGTTAGAGGCTTATCATGCCATATTTGGGAGGCTTGTCAACAAGTGGTAGGTAGCATGACATAGCGATATAAAACGAGACAACTAGCATGTCAATGATAGTAGTGGTATCCAGGGAAATGTGTAATCTTGCCGGAGATCCCGCTTGGAAGAAGGACAAGTCCATGAAGAAGACGATCCATGAAGTAGACAAACGAATCCTCACACTCTGAATGCTTTCGGAACTCTATCGAGAAGAAGCAATCCGGAACAAACAATCAACACATCATAAATAGAACAACATATGCATGACATGATGCACAATAAAATATGATGCATGCTATGCATGACATGGCAAAGCACAACAATCAACTCCTACACATTAAATGAACCTCAATATGCCACGAGTTGCATATTGACGAAACTCCACAATGAATTACTTAGTTCATTCCCGAGTAGGTACACGACAATATTAAATGTTGTTAAACATGGCAAGAGGTGAAGCATAAATAAACTACTCTATCTAGGCATCTTAAATGAGGTCGGAAACAACTTATAGTATTTCCAAAAAGACCCCATATGTTAATTTCGAAATTGGTCCATATCTGAACAAACCATATTTGATATTTGTTAAGCAGCAAAATAATGTGCACCATGCGATTCTACACGTCATTCTAGTCGATTTACATATATGGAACATTTAAAACAGAGCTACTCTCTAAAAGTTATGACACACACAAGATGAATATGATATGAATGCAAAATGCATGAAAATGACAACCACAAACACTTCAAACCATGGATGCAGCAATATATTGTGAAACTACATGAGATTCTAATAAAGTTTCATATGTGGCATGCCCAAAACGGAGCTATGGTTCAACAACAACAACCAGCACAAGTTTTGGTAGAAATCTGCCCAAAACAACAACATAGCATATTGCAACACACAAGTCAACAAGCTACAACCACCTAAAATACACAATAAGGACATGATGGTGAAGCCTACATGATGCTCAACAATTCATCTATTAACGTCAAGTTGGTTAGAAACTTGCATCAATAGGAAATGAGCTCACAAGAAGACATATTGAACTAAGCAGTTTTTAGACTTCGTGAAAATCTCAGGTTTTTAAGCAGAGCAGTTTTTATCACAAAGGCATATTGACAGCAGTAAAACTACATGCTACAGGGCATATTATGGCATGAAATTTAACCACATGCTAGAGGACATTATAAACTAGAAATAACTCCACTACACTAACCACAAAGGACCTACAGATAATTATCAAAACACATTGTAAGGCAGTAACAAAATATAACAGATTCCAGGCTTAGAAATATTTAGACCCCTCAAAATAGCACATTGGTTAGACATGTTGGCAGCAAGAAACCAACACCTAAACATGGATTATCATGGCAAACAGAATGACCAGGGGCTGGTGCACATGTCTAAGGGCATAACTCATGTTCAAAATTATTTCATATCATGCATGGATTAATTCACACAAAATACACAATAGGACATCATAGCAAAATAACGTGCACACAAAAATTCTCAAATGACAAAGCTAATTGCATAGATAAATCCTATGGATTTTTTACCCCAAATTCATATATAAAATGCATATGTTCATGTAAGAAAAATGTCACAATTAATTATGCAAGTTTATGGCATAAACCTATTAGCAAGTATTTATGCAAATTAAATGCAAACAATAAGTTAATCATTTCTATCATGCATGAAAGTGAGAATAATGAATCTACACAAAATTCCACACATTTTTCATATATAAAGTATTTGGATATGATGCGCGGTTATTTATTTATGTGCATTTTGAAATGGTGCATTTCTTTGAAAATATGCAATGTCCTGGATAATTGAGAAATTCGCACACACTAATAAAAACAACTATGGGCCGAATCTAGAGCTATCAGGCCGAATCTGGTTGGAACTAAGCTACACAAAGCTAAGTGGGGGATACTATATTGAACCCTAGGCGCCAGATATCAAACAAAAAGGGGGTCAATGGGGAGCTCACCATATGGGCTTGGCCCATCGGTGTAGGGCGAGGCGGACGAGGTGAGGCTGGGCCTTGGTAGGCGCTGCCCCACGTGTGCAGGCAAAGGCCCACGCAGCCGAAGCGCTAGGGCTATAGAGTCCTCCCGATCCTCGTGCTTCTGCATGAATGGGGCCATGGCGGCGCAGGGTCAACGACGATGGACAGCAACACGGGGCGACGTGATTCGGCAGGGCCTGACTAGATCCGGGTGGATCTGGGTCGATGGGACCCATTCCCGACGGCGACGGGGTATGAGCCGGCGACGGTCGGCTCTAGTGGCGGGTCCATGCAAAACCGAGGGAAAGAGAGAGAGAGTTAGCACAGGGAGATGGGGAACGAGAGAGATGAGGGGGACGTGGAGCTTGCCTATGGTGGTGCTGTTGTCACTAACGGCGGTTCTCCGGCGACCCAGTTGATGGCCAATGCGAGAAGTGCCCTTGGTGGCCGGAGACAAAGGAGGTCGGGCTCCTCCCCTGATCCAGATGGATATTGAGGGAGGGAGCTATGGGCAGCGGCGGTTGGGCCCAGGCGGGCCATGCTCAGGCTCGGCCGGGCCTCGGCGGCGGTGGGCGCTGACAGGGCGACGTGGTAGCCCCTTAGTGGTGGAGAGCGGTGGCTAGGTGATGGCGAAGACGCGACAAGTGGCGGTTGGCGGCTAGGAGGGCGCAGAAAATGATTGGGGAGGTTGGTGAGGCCATTTTTGGAGGGCCTAAATAGGCAGGTTTTTAGTGTTAGGGGTTTTTCACACGTTTTCAAGCCATTTGATCTCGATCGAATGGTTCCGGATGCGTGGGTGGTGTAGGTTGGGCTAGTGGGCTGTGTAGGGGGTTGGGCCAAGAAGAGAGGGAGGATTGCGGCCCGTGACATTTTTAAATCACTGAAAATGTCCGACAAATAAACCGATACGGTGCCGCTGCGGTCGACCGTTCGGGTACCAAATGACCTCCGATTGCAACGAAATTTGGCAGGTGGCCTACCTACCATATAACAATACCGCATGCCAACTTTTGACACAATCCAAGAATATTTTTCTCGCATATTTAAAAAAAAATTAATGATGTCGTGGGCGCGTGCGTGTGTGGTTGGATTCAAAACGATCGACAACACGAATGGAGAGAACCGGCAACTATGACGGATGCAAGTTTTGAAAAAACATGATGACAACAGAGTGCCTATGCAATGCGGATGATGCAAACGATGCGATGATGAATGCGACAACCAAACGAATCACACGATGGTAAGGGACAAAAGGGTAATCTTCTGGAGCGTCGGTCCCGGGTTGTTACAATCTATTTTCGAGTGCTAGTTTCGTGATATATCTATCTATGTAATCGAGTGAGAGTTATATAATAAAGTTTAGTTTGAGATTTTACCTCTTTACTTTCTTGTTGCAATCATGATAAAAGATAATAAATGAAAAAGAGCATATACTAATCTTAGGTAAGTAATGACATCACGATAAAATAAAGTATAAGTGGTAAAATTTATTGAAGATTGGCAAACATAGCATTAGTAAATGATGCAATTCATGAAAGAATTAATTAGGGAAGAGAAGATTCACATACAAATACACTATCCTGGCCATCTTTTATGATTGTGAGCCCCCATTAAATATTACATGCGAAAACTGTTGACGTTGGACAAGGAAGACAACGTAGTGATTTATGCTTGTTCATATTCACATAGAAGTTATATTGTCATAGATCCTTCAACATGTGGTGCTTGCCCAATATCTTTGCTAGCCAAAAATTCCGCACTAAGTAGAGATACTACTTGTGCATCCAAAACCCCAAAACCCAAACTCATGTTTGAGAGTTCACCATACCTACCTATGGATTGAATAAGATCCTTTAAGTAAGTTGTTATTGGTGCATCAAGGCAATAAAAATTGCTTCTAAAAAGTGGTGGATCAATTAGTGTAAGAGAAAATTGAGCGTTGCACGAACTTGTGATGGCAAAGTAATAAAAGGGACGGACTGCACAATAAAGGTTGCTATCACAAGAGGCAATGCAACGTGACGTTCTTTTGTGCTAAGGGATTTGGCATACAAATAACAAGCGCATGACAACCTCTGCTTCTCTCTGTGAAGGGCCTATCATTTAATTTTATGTATTTACTTTCATGCAAGACCCAAAGTATTATTCCCAATTCCTTTTTATCTTTATCCTTTGGCAAGTATCATGTGGTTAGGAAAGGTCTAGGCACATATGTCCAGTTGGATATGAGTGAGCAGGAGTTATTATTGTTGACATCACCCTTGAGGTGAATATGTTGGGTTGCAAACTATAAGCCCCTATATTTCTATGTGTCAGGTCGAGAATTTTCGCTCATGGGTATGTTGTGAGTGTTAGCAATCATAGAAGACTAAATGATGGTTGACTATGTGGACTTGCCAAAATGCTCCTACATGAGACCCTTCCTGAAAATATGATGAATTGTAGTTGCAAAGTTGACTAAGAACATAGTTTGTTTGTTTTCAATAAGGTTTATGATTTATACTTCCATGTTGTGATGAATTGTTACTTGCTCATAATAAGTTATATGATGATGTTATGAAATAAATTTTTATGAGAAAGTTTTATATTAATTTTTGTTGTTGTTATAATAATAAGAATGATGCTACTATGTTCGTATTTTGTTTTTATCGACACCTCTCTCTCAAACCATGTGGACATGTTCTTCGATATCGGCTTTCGCTTGAGGATAAGCGAGGTCTAAGCTTGAGGGAGTTGATACGACCATTCTGCATCATGTTTTACTACTGTTATTTATAATGTTTTTATGCATAATAATGCTTTGGGGAGTAATTCTAATGCCTTTTCTCTCACTATTTGCAAGGTTTGCACCCAAAGGGAGAATGCCGACAACTGGAATTCAGCACCTGAAAAAGGCACGTCACAGATACCTATTCTTTACATCCCCAATGAAGCTGAAAATTTACGAAGATTTTTTATTCAATAATTTTTTTTACTGGAGCTGAAACCTACTGGAGGAGGGCCACCAGGTGTCCACCCTCCACCAGGGCGCGCTAGGCCCCCTAACCGCGCCCTGGTGGAGGGTGCTCACCCAGGCCCACCTCCGGATCCCATCTTCTGGTATAAATTCCCAAAAACTCTAACAAAATTAGGAGGAGGACTTTCGGCACGTAGTTCCGCCGCCTCGAGGTGGAACTTGGGCAGGAGCACTTTTGCCCTTCAACTGAGCGATTCCGCCAGGGAACTTCCCTCCCAGAGGGGGAAATCGAAGCCATTGTCATCACCAACAACCCTCTCATCTTGGGGCGGCCATTCTTCATCAACAACTTCAATATCACCATCTCTTCTCAAAACCTAGTTCATCTCTTGTGTTCAACTTTGTATCGAAACCTCAAATTGGTACCCGTGAGTGACTAGTAGTATTGATTACATTGTGTAGTTGATTACTATATGGTTAATTTGGTGGAAGACTACATGTGCAGATCCATTATGCTATTCAATACATCTTTTTTCTTGAGCATGCATATTATTTTTGAGTAGTTACCTTTGTTCTTGAGGTCACGGGAGAAGTCATGTTGCAAGTAATCATGTGAATTTGATATGTGCTGGATATTTTGATGATATGTATGTTGTGATTTCCTCAATGGTGTCATGTGAACGTCGACTACATGACACTTCCCCATCCTCGGGCCTAAGGGAATGCATTGTGGAGTAGTTATTAGATGCTGGGTTGCTAGAGTGATAGAAGCTTACAGCCTAGTTTATGTGCTACTTTGTAAGGGGCTGATTTGGGTCCACATGTTTAATGCTATGGTTAGACTTTGTCTTAATACTTTTCTCGTAGTTGCGGATGCTTGCGAGGGGGTTAATAATAAGTAGGTTGTTAGTTCAAGTAAGAACAACACCTTAGCACCGGTCCACCCATATATCAAATTATCAAAGTAGTGAACACGAATCAAACCAACATGATGGAAGTGACTAGATGAAATCTCGTGTACCCTCAAGAACACTTTGCTCATCATAAGAGACAGTTTTGGCCCGTCCTTTGCCACAAGAGGATTGGGATAACTTGCTGCACCTTACTTATTGTTACCGTTACTTGCTTGTTACAAATTACCTTGCTATCAAAACACTTGATACTTACAATTTCAGTGCTTGCAGAAATTACCTTGCTGAAACCGCTTATCATTTCCTTCTTCTCCTTGTTGGGTTCGACACTCTTACTTAAAGAAGGGACTAAAATTGATCCCCTCTACTTGTGGCTTATCAATGATCCGGATACCAACCGTATAGGGAGACCCATACACGACCGATATCCACGACAATAGCTGAACTAGCTCCACGGTGTTATCGATCGAGTCAACGACGCGATCGACCTATCCACGAGGGATTTTTCCTGCAAGAAAATCGAACAATATGCAAGAAAATAATAGCCAAGCAATTTGAAATTGCGAATATGCTAGATAAATATATCTCACAATATGGGGTTCCGATAGATTGTCTTGACAGTCGCACTAGTTGCTACGAGCGGAGACAAATAAAAGTAGCAATAGCTAAAGTTCTCCAAACAAGACCCGAGTCTAACCCTAACCTAATATCTGCTATTTCATAAGAGAGGCAGCGATCGCCTAGTGTGATGCATCATGGGACGCTGGGACGTTCAGAGGCCGGATACTTCATGGCTCGGTAAACGGTTGTTGACAAGACATGTTGGCCCCACATAATGTACAAGCACCCCAATTGATCTTTGTAAAGCTGGCTTCTTCCACCGTATCCTGGGTTGTCTACACGTGCATGTGCTTGACGCAAGAGGCTATCTCCGCCTTCCTTCCTGATTCATGTATGCATCAGAGCATGGTAGAGCCTTGGTTGATTATACGTGTAGTACCACACACATAATGAGTTCCATGTGTCGAAACCGACAGATCTTGGGTAGGGGGTCCTGAGCTATGAGACTAGGATCAATGGTAACACAGGAATGAAGGAGACGATGTTTACTTAGGTTTGGGCCCTCCTATGGAGGTAAAACCCCTACATCGCGCTCTATTATATTGATGGTATGAAGGCTATAGAGTTGATCTACCTCGAGATCGAATAGCTAGAACCCTAGATGAGTTTCTATGCCCTACAATCTAAAACCCCCCTACTTATATAGATGCCATGGGTACCTAGGGTTACACATGGTTGGTTGCACATTGAAGGGAAAAAACTGCCTATCTACTGTCCCAAACCTAGAAGACATGCCACGACTCCCGAGGCTTCCTCCCTGGCAACTGGGCCTTCAATCAATGAATTTTTTTCAAAACTAGTACGGATTTTGTAGCAATTTTGAAAATAGGTGCGTGAGTTGGAAAAATTCCAATACTAGTACCCTGTCGGCCAATAGCCGGCCGAGCAGGGACCTGTCGGCCACCACCAGGCCGACCGGAGACCTGTCAGCCATCCGTAGGCCGAAAGGATCCTGTCGGCCAATCAGAGGCCAGGAGATAGGCCTGTCGGCCTAGGGTAGGCCGAAAGGCACCTGTCGGCTAGTGGGAGGCTGAGTGGCCCCTAGCTAAGCCCCGGCCTTCTTTTATTCCTCCTCCGACCAGTCATTTCACCCTCACCCTTCCCCTCTTCCCCTCTCATTACCGTTGCTCTCCGGTGGTTCCACCGACTCGCCGATCTCCTCACTGGAACACCCATTCTATTATCCTACCCGCTTAATCAATAGATCAGGGCGTTCTCTATCGGCCTAAGGTATATTTTTTCTTCCAACTCAATCGAATGAGAACTGTCAAGTCGGTAGTGGATTTAGATAATATTTGTCACCGTTCGTCTACAGGTAATGGCTTGCCCATTTTGCCGCGCTCTAGGTGGCCCTTGTGTTGCCGTTGATTCCGGTGCGTCCGTATTTACTGTGGTGCTAGATCGTCAATGTGCAAGACGTGTTGTAAGATTCGATGTCTTCATTATCTAGCTATGGCATATTCAAATGCCTTTGTTTATAAGTTTATGATCCTTGCTTCCATTCTTGTTGTAGTATGTTCCGTGCAGTGTTAGATCACATCTTGCTCGGTACATTGAGGAGTGCAGAGCTTTAGCTATTGGGAGGGGTGACAGTGATATTGATCTTGCTCTGGACAACACTGAGGGTAACTTATACCATGTTATATTTACACATGGTAGGATGAGCAGTAAATTCCATGGTCCTTCATGGGGGGAACTCGTGAATGATTATGGTCTCCGCCACAGTGACATGATGACTGTTATGCTTGAGCACTATGGAACTTATATTAGTGTCAAATTTCATCGGGATGGTGTTATGTTGTTTCCTTTACCCCATGTTCGTAAGATTTATGTTTGACAGATATTCAGATTTGATTGAGCTTATACTTTTTGCGGTTTATGTCAGTAATTGAAATAATTTTTTTGTAGCTCTTGAGGATCTAAGTGAAACTCAGAGGGAACTTGTTGACAGCTGTTTTTATAGTCGTGGTGTCACTCTGAATTATCATCAAATGTATGTCATGTCGCGGAAGCTCTTTGATGACAACTACATACTGTGTACTCCTTTCGTTCATAGGATGGATCGCATGAACGTTATTTCCCAACATATGGTAAGCTTTGGTTTCCGTTTTTTATTATTTGTTTGTTATTTGCTGGTTCATAAGATGGATCATACAAGTTGCTTGTTTCTGTCAGGTTATTCCTACCATGGTTGTGAGGAGTTTGATGGAATTTGTGGCTATTCCTAGGACTGATTCTTTACTTCTTGAATTTACTTTGGATTCAGAAGATGATGATATATTTGTGAGCATTCCTTGTTCCTACTTCATTGGTTTGGGTGATCGAATGGTTTTGAAGAAGGAAGGTTTCGGAAATTTTCTGCTGGCATCGTCTATCGAAGTCAACAATTTGGTGCTCATAACATTCAAACAGCGTGAACAGGAGCTAGCTATTGTTTTCAGCTATCTGCCACAGTGAGAAAGAAAGAAAGGTCTCGTGCAACCTAGGCAACAGAAGAAGCTGGAGATGGAGAAGGAAAATATCCACGTTGGACTTAGTAGATTTATATTCTTGTAACTCAATTTTAGCAAGTTGTATCTTAATTTCAGCAAGATGTATCTTAATTTCAGCAAGATGTATCTTAATTTCAGCAAGATGTATCTTAATTTCAGCAAGCCATACTATTGTCGTTTTTATTTGCCGCCAATTTCTCCCGCCATTCTATCCCGCCATTTTCTCCCGCCATTCTCTCCCGCCATTCTCTATCCCGCCATTCTCTCCCGCCCGATTTCCCGCCATTGTGGTTGTCATCTGCCTATAAAAGGAGGCATTGTATCTGCCTTCCTCCATCAGCCACCAACACTCGAAAAAACCAGTGCGGAAGTCATTATGAGTTTTCCTTCTTCGGATCAAAGCATTAGGCCTAGCAAATGGAAGAGTGCGAAGCTTCCTCATGGGGTGGAAGCAGTTCGTTGTTGGTGCGGTGATCTCTGCAAGGTGAAGGAGGTGATGGATTTTCCAGATTGGTTGGGCATGAAGTTTTTCATGTGCGCTAATTATGAGGAAGATCCACCCGTTGGTCCTTCACCGTACATCACGCCTCTGGTAAGTTTCAGTCACACAGAATAAACACATTGTTCATATTGCTGTTGATTTGATTTGTTATATTTTTGTTTCTTTTGTAGTCTCCTCCGCCCCTGTGCCAGTACTATCGTTGGATAGACACGAAAATGCCAGACTGGGCGGTGACTGAGATTCATGAAAGAAGTCGTCAAGCATGGGCAAGTTTGGACATGGAGGAGCGCCGCGAGAAGGCGGCAGCAGAGGAGAAAGCAGAGTAGGAGAGAGCTTGGCAAGAGCACTATGTGGAGTAGAGGGCTTTTCTTGCTGAGATGAAGAAGAAAAACCAAGCAAACCAACTTCGACTGGCGGAGGTCTACCGGTAGCGAGAGGAGGCCCGTGAAGCTGAGAGGCAGAGAAAGAAAGAAAGGGCTCGTGCAGCCCAGGCAGCAGAAGAAGCTGGAGATGGAAAAGGAAAATATCCACATTCGACCCAGTAGATTTAGATTGCACTAACTCAATTTCAGCAAGTTGTATATTAATTTCAGCAAGATGTATCTTAATTTCAGCACATTGTATCTTAATTTCAGCAAGATGTACCGCCAGATCCTCTCCCGCCAGTTCCTCTCCCGCCAGTTCCTCTCCCGCCACTTCCTCTCCCGCCAGTTCCTCTGCCGCCACTTCCTCTCCCGCCAGATCCTCTCCCGCCAGATCCTCTCCCGCCATTTCCTCTCCCGCCAGTTCCTGTCCCACCACTTTGTCTCCCGCCTATATAACTACATTCACAGTAAGGAGGGTGAGCAGGCCCTTCCTTTCTCTATCACTCCCGCATCCATCCTTCCGCTCTCGCCATTCTTTCGTGAGGATGTCTCATCCTCCTCATCCTCACTATCCTTTTAATCGTAGTTTTCACAAGGGTATGTCCGACCGTCTTCTTCGTCTAGCTGCCAATTTCAAGATGAATGATAGAGCAGTACCATGGGAGGAACTCATTAGCAGTGACTTGATAATGAATGAGTTGTCTCACCAATTAGCTAGGGCTAGGTGGCCTCCCAGGACTTTTGAGGAGATACGGAAAGAACTTCTGAGGTTGCACGCCAGATGGCAAAAGCAACTGCACAAGGGTGATGCTTATCTCAGGATTGCTGTGAATAATTCAGGTTTATGGTCAGCAGAAAGTGAGGATGAGGACGACCTCTTCATGCCGAGAAGCAAGGTGAAGAGTTCTGCATCGAAGGGCAAGAGTTCTACATCGTCAAAGGGCAGGAGTTCTACATTGACGAAGGGGAAAAGTTCTGCAGTGACGGAGGATGATGACGACGTCTTCATGCCGAGTACCAAGGTGAAGACCAACGCATCGTCGAAGGGCAATAGTTCTACATCGATGAAGGGGAAGAGATCTACATCGACGGAGGATGACGATGATGCATTCATGGAATACTATGTTTCCATGTAGTACTATGTTCTGTAGTGTTGTTCTATGTAGTGCGCTTTAATTAAGTTGTAACATTTAATTCACTTGTAATGTGCAATTGATGTCGACTGATTTGGTTTGTGTTGCTATTGTTCTCTCTCCAGACCGAATAAATATGTCAAATACATATAGGATAAATATGTCCGATACATAGAGGTTAAGCATGTCAAATACATGAATATGTCCGATACATAAAGGCTACATATGTCTCATACATAAATACATAGTCATGTCTCGTACGTAGATGACCATATCACTCCTAGGGCTTGCGACGAATCTTCAGCTTCCTGGGACATGGACCGGAAGGCGATAAGTGCTAAGGCGGTGGACGAGTGTCACGATGACCACGACCATAGAACACCTCGTCCGTCGGTGTCTGTGTCTCCTGCGTCGATGGTTGTGGTGGAGTGCCAAGAACTGTCTCCGAGATACCGTAGGTGCATGCAGCACGATCATCGTCCTCGCCGTCACCAGGTATGTACGAACTAGGACCAGTAAATATAGGTGACTGATCTGAAGCCATAAATGGCTGCGACTAGCTGCCGCCTGCTGGTGAATTAAAACATGTAAGAAATGACTTACGAGACTACATTTTGCATAAGAATGTACGAAGTTTAGTTACCTAGGTCCATCTGGTGAAGCCAGGCAGAGT
The DNA here is from genome assembly GCA_022496015.1 of Hordeum marinum. Taxonomy (NCBI): domain Eukaryota; kingdom Viridiplantae; phylum Streptophyta; class Magnoliopsida; order Poales; family Poaceae; genus Hordeum; species Hordeum marinum. Next base: position 118,130,149 of record CM039672.1, read on the forward strand.
CAGTGGCCTGCGAAGGAGGTGGGTGCTGGTAGAAATAGCCCCGGGGCTGTGAAGTAGGTGGTTGCTGCCAGGAGTAGCCGCCAGGCTGTGAAGTAGGTGGCTGCTGCCAGGAGGAGCCGCCAGGCTGTGAAGTAGGTGGCTGATGCCAGGAGGAGCCCCCAGGCTGCGAAGGAGGTGCCTGCTGCTAGGAGGAGCTCCCTTGTTGTGAAGTAGGTGGCTACTGCCAGGAGTAGCCCCCCGACTGTGAAGCAGGTGCCTGCTGCCAGGAGGAGCCCCCAGGCTGTGAAGGAGCTGCCTGCTGCCAGGAGGAGCTACCTGGCTGTGAAGGCCGTGGTTCTAAACGCTGTAGAGAGGGGCGTGGCGGACGATGTGCTACACGAGTGTCAACAACATCGGAAGATCGCCTACATGTAACAGCTACGACGAACCCGCATATCTTCGCTTGAAGACTCTTCAATAGTATTGCTTTCTCTCTTAGTGGGATATTTTCTCCTCTGTCAACACGGTCGACCAAAGCGGTAACCTCCTCTAGCGCCTGAGTTCCCAATTCACCCTGTACGTAGAAAGTTAACCAATTATACATGTTCATGTATAGGGAAAACGTAGGATGTGAGACAAACTGAGGACATACCGCGTGGTGTCTAGTTCCCACTAGTGAGGAAGTTGGGAAGAGATTGCTAGCGAGAGGAACTAGGATATGTTCCGGAGCAGATGATGGAGCCAAGTAGATCCTCGTGGTTTGTCTGTAACGCCTCAGATACAACCCGTACGTGTCCCAGTCGAAGAAACGAACTTCATCCCATATATTTGTCGGGGCAGTATTCCATTCCTCGAGGTAAGGTCTGATATCGCGAACCCAAGAAGTATGGGACTTGTTTCCTCCGCTGCGAGTATACCTGAGATTGAAATGCAGGTTACATGATTAGCTATAAGTACTCCGAATAGTCTCAATAACCTATTAATGCAGAGATGAGAACCAAAGTAGTATTACTTACTTGTGCACGTGACCTGGTAATTGTGAAATAACCGGAATGTCAGGCTCTTGGAACAGACCGAACTGTCTCATCACCCTATTGATATCCATCTCCTCAACTATCACATCGAAGACCAGCTTGGCCTTGGTCATCCAGTAATGCTGATCTCTAGTGCAGTTTCCAGAAATCCCGCCTAGGTATCTATCTGAAATAGCCTTACGGGTGTACGGTTCCCATATAACCTGATCCTCGTGTAGACTATCAAACTGCGCCGTGAAGGAGGGGTAGCAGCCCCTCACCTGGCTAGGCGTAAACTGTCTCTGCACATCACAACGAACATTAGTACATAATATTGAATTGCGAGAAATAAACATTACTAATTCATATTGTTAATAATTAAAATACCTCTCTCCGTGCCCAAACAGATCCAAAGTAGGCAAGTCACCGATAGAAGGCACGTAATGTCCAGCAATGTCCTCCTTCCCGAAAGGTTTGTCAACGCTAACGTAGGGTCGACCAATGGGGAATCTCTCATAAGACCAAAGCTGCAACAGAAGTGGACATCCGAGAAGACCAGATTTCCTAGACCTCAACTGGCAAGCTTTGCAGAGGCCTCTGTACGTAGCTGCTAACACGGCAGAACCAAAACTCCTTCGCGCAATGTTCTCAGGGGAACGTGCCTCAGCTATCTCTCGTGCAATGCCGATCAATCGTGCATCTACAGTGGTCACATGGTTCTTTGTGAACATAGTCTTGCCAAACAACCACATAATATATGCCTCTAGGGACCGGTCAATCTATGCCTCTGACAACTGATAAGTGGGATATCCTAAGGCAACAATCTGAAACTGGCTCAACCACCTGAAAAGAGGCCCGTGCCGATCATTTTCTAGTGCGGTGGTTGTTGGCACCGTAGCCAGAAAACGGACATGCATAGATGCTAGCCAACCATCTTCTACCTCTAAAGGTCCTATGGCAGCACCGGCAAGAGGTAATCCCAACAAGTAAGACACGTCCTGTAAAGTAGGAGCCATCTCTCCCCATGGAAAGTGGAACGTATGTGTCTCTCGTCTTCATCTATCTACTAAGCAGCTAAGGAGTGACCTATCGTAAGAGATGCGTGATACTGGCCTCTTGTGTAGCTGCATTGGTTCACCCGCGTCATCCAAGTCTGGGTGATCAACCCACTCATCCAATGTACCCTCAACCAATCGTGCCAAGGGTAGAAGTCCAGCCCAATTCAGCCTACAAAATAAAGAAAATGTAGCTTACAATTAGCTACTATCAAAACGATGACGAACATGCTACGTGATTGTACCGACACATACCTATCAACCCATGTAGGGTGTATCATCCAGTTAGACTTTGGGGTGCGAGTGATCAACACGTCTAAGTTCGTGCCCGATTTCGTAATTGCGGCTCGGTGCCCTCTATCGATATTACCATTAAGCATCCGATATGAAGCCATATCTGCAATGAGAACATAGTACAAACATATTAGAAAATCTAACATAGAAGGCGGCACACTAAAAATAAAAACTTAGTATCCGAAAGGCATAAAAACATAGTCTCACATATTACGAATAAAAACATAGTGCACACATATTACAAATAAAAACATAGTCCAACATATTACAAATTAAAAACATAGTCCCACATATTAAAAATTAAAAACATAGTCCCACATATTACAAATACAAACATAGTCCCACAGATTATGTAGCTTCTGGGTTATTCATTCCTCGTCCGCCCCTTCGGCCTCGAGAGCCACGTCCACCACGACTGCCAGGACCTCCTCTTGCAACTGCTGTTGCAGTCGTCGATGCGTAAGCACTCGTCGATGTGGAAGCACCGTCTTTCTTCATTGTGCGGGCAATATTTCATCCTATGACCATACGCCGCACAGAGCAAACATTGCCTGGTTGCTCCACCTGCTTCAGATTGGTCCATATCGTTTCGGATGCGCTTTACCTTACGCCTGCCCCTGCTAGTTCGCCATAGTGCAGGATCCGGGATGTATACTCTATCAGCATTGTTTACCTAGTTGAAATTGCTGACGACTCTAAACCCTATCATCTCACCTGTCCAGACATGGAGTACTGCCTCCTTTGAATAGTACGGAGACACGAAGGACATAGCGTCCAACTGAATCTGGCCACAGGCAGCCAACACATGTGAGAAAGGTAGGTGCAACAACTACGGCTTGTTGCATGTACACTCACAAGTTGGATAAAATTCTGCTCCAATTGTAACCTCATGTGTCCTCACCTCATTTCCAGAACCGAAACCATCAGTAGGAAGCTGAACCTCGTACCTCCTTTCCTGATTACCTATGAGTGTGACGGTGTGCTTCTTGGCTTTCTTTATCTTATCAGCCATATACTCCATGACACGGCTGCAGTAAGGAGTGTTCTAATTATCTTCAATATGCTTCCTTGCCAACTCATCCCTTTCTTTGAAATACCTCACAGTGCCATGGAATACACCCTCCGCAATAGCTGTCAGTGGCAATGCTCTATTCCCTCTGAGAACAAAGTTATAGATCTCTGCAAGATTGGTTGTCATGTGGCCATACCTAGCTCCATGGGTGTCATGCAGCAAAGACCAATTCACTGGAGGATCTTTCTCTATCCACTCAGAAAATTCTTTATTGCCCTACCCTTCTTTCACTTCGTATTAGGAGGGTCAATTGCTGGCAAGTCACAAAGACCAACTGGCCCCTCCATCTCCACAATGAGTGTTGTTAATTTAACCTGGTCTTTTTCCATTTTCTTCCTAGCAACGACCTGCTTCTTAGTGAACTCATCTAGTTTGGACCAAATAAAATCGTATTTTCGCCGCTGGTTCTGCTTGCATAACTTCTTGAACAAGTTCATCAACCATTTGTTCTTGAACCGTGAGAAAAAATTAGCACCAAGATGGTGCATGCACCACCGGCTTTGCAAGTCCTTCCAAGGTGTTGTTTCGTCAGTAGTTGGATTACTCAGTGTCTTCATGGCCTTCAATATACCGGGATGTCTGTCATGAATGAGACACACATTTGGTCTGTCCTTCACGATCGCAATTTTAATTTGACGGAAGAACCATACCCAGCTCGGAAAGTTCTCACCCTCCACAAATGCCATGGCTAGTGGGATGATTTGGTTGTTCCCGTCCACACCTATAGCAGTCAGGATTTGCCCTTTGTACTGACCAGTCAGGAATGTACCATCCACAAACATCATAGGAGGACAATGCCTAAAAGGTGCACATACCAAAAGAGAAGAATACTTGTTTCAACACCTTGTAGTCAGGTATGCTTTCCAACCTCATGTGCTGAATGTTAACATAAGTGTCGGGATTCCTCTCCTTCAGTACGTCAAGGAGACGCACAACATTATCATAGGAGTCGAAGAACGTCCCAAACCTCTCCTCCATAGCCTTCTGCTTAGCTCTCCAAGCCTTCCCATATGGAATGTCATACTTCCATCTGACCTTCACTGCGGTCTGGATGTGCTTGGCTTCCATATCTTTCTTCGTCACTATCTCAGTATACATGAGTTGCGCTATGAGAGTTGAAGTAAGGTTTGGATGATGAGCCAACATGTTTTTCCTAACAAAATTATGCGGTACAACATTTGTCACAACCCAGTGGATGTGATACTTTGGCACGTGGGCGTGCATCTTCGCAGGACAACCTGATTCAGCACACTTCATGGTATATTTCGTTGCACTAGATATGTGTGTCTGGAAAACCCTCTAGGTAGACATAGCCCACTTTATCACCGCATACTTCAATTTCTTCTTTGTGTCAAACATAGCCCCGATCTAGACTTGGTTCAGATTATATTGCGATGGAGTCTCATGGCCATCGTTGACAGTAAAGCCGACGGATATGTCCTGCTCCCATGCAGCTGGAATTGGTACCTCCTCCTCATCCTCGGAATTTTTAGAATCAAGTTCCTCTGCAATCCCATCCTCGTCCTCTTCCTCCATCACCCTCTGCATTTCCTCGCCTTCCTCGTCCCAATTAGCAACACCAGAGGCAGCTAATACTACCGATTGAATACTCTGACCAGCATTAACATAATCTGACTCATTGTCGGCTTGAGTATCATTCACATCCGGTGGCTGTGACCCGGATACATAAATCTCGTTAGCCACTTGACTACTCTGGCCTGGATCATACCCCATAGTTGGCGGTACGATGTTCTCCTCCTTCACCACTGGTTGCACTAGGGCATACAGATGGATTCTTCGGTCTCTGCAACGACTTAACAGAGACAACTAATGGTGGCTCCTATCTATCGGAATCAAATCCCACTTGACATTTTTACAGGATTTGGTCCACAAGGCATGAATACTGACGGAACAAACTTCAGGATTGAGGCCAAAACTAGTAGTCAACCAGTGCTTCAACTGCCTAATGTCCAGTCTACCCGGGTCTGAAAGTGTCATCTCGCATCTTTTAAACTCGCTAAGATCAACCCCCAACTCATTATATCGAACAGTACCAGGGCCGTAATACACAGTCAGATTTACGGATTCAGACATTTTAACTTGGTCAAACAATGCCAGCTTCTCATTATTCGCAACGAATATATCGACACTAAAATAAAATGTACACTGTAATGTACCTAAAAAACCTACATTAAAATGAGCTACACAAAAATCAATCGACACTACTATGACTAAACTAACTAAACCTATACTACGAAAACTAAAACTAAAATCCGATACTAATATGACTATACTAACTAAAACCACATGAATATGGCTACACTAAAATCACTACACTAACACAAGTAACCTAAAATAACGACGCTACTAAAAATAACATAAACTATTTGTACGTACATTACAAAAAAAACAAAAAAAACCGAAATTAAGAGCAAAAAATTTATACCTTCGACTCGTGAGTGCACTCCTTCTTCCTCTCCACCTTCTTCTTCCTCTACACCACTCCACCTTCTCACCATTGCAAGCTCCACCACCACACCATCTTCTCCTCCACACGAGCAAACCAGTACACCATTGTGGAAAATAAAACCGTAGGGCGGGGGAGGAACACATGATCTACCAATTCATCGGATTGAAATGAAAAATGAGTGGAGGGATTGGGAGATCAAGGGGGGGTGATTTCGGCCTAATAGAAGAGAAAAAAGGAAGAAGAAGGAGGAAGAAGGGAACCGGCCGACGCAGCCTTATCTAGGGAGCTGTCGGCCTCCAGCTGGCTGATAGGTGGTCCCTCGGCCTGGGGCTGGCCGAGTCGGCCTAGGCCTGGCCGACAGCTAGGTTTTGGCCCAGGGCCGGCCGACTGCCCCCCAGTTGGCCCAGAGAAGGCCAACAAGGTGCTAAAACTGATTTTTTTTAAAACATACACTTTTTTTCAAAATTGCTGTAAAAATGGTGCTATTTCTGAAAAAAAATCTCAATCAATCCCATACTCAGCAAGCGGCCCATGAGTCCGGCCCATCAGAAATAGGTCGGCCGTCCAAGGACCCCTAAATCCAGGACTCCCTCAGTAGCCCCTGGACTAGCCTCCAATGCCTAGGTATATTATCTGGACAATCTTGCATGTCAAAGTCTTTGGCTTGCGAGGCGAGTTCTTCTATCCCTTCTTGTTCGGCAACCATCTCGTCATTGGTGAAATCTCAAACGTCGAGAACTTGCAGGCCTTGAGGAGACGAGTGGTCTAGCAGTTTTTTACAAGACTGCCCTTCCCACAAAGGAGATACCACCCATTTAAACAAGCTGAATCATGGTCTAGACCATATCTTCCTCTTCTTCCGCATCAGAAAAAACTTCAAGCGAGGGATCACCACAAAAACATGGCGAGCGCCCCTAGCTCTTCCTCGCGTCCTTACTGTTCTCGTCCTGGGGATTGGGCAAGTTTCTCTGTATCTCTCCTTTGGCTGCATGACCACGAGACCCAAGGTTATCTCCCTTCCTCAAATCTGGCGGCTACCCATGCCGATTTGACCTATTTTAACAATGAAGCCTTCGCGGAGAATTTCCCTAATCCCCCAAGGGAGAGTGGGTATGCTTCGTTCCCTTCCTCTTGCGAGGGCTAGGGTTCCCCCATTCATCCTTTCCTGTGGGGATTACTGGAGTTCTATGGGATCCAGCTCCATCATCACGCCCCTGGATCTATTCTGCACATCTCGGGTTTTGTTGCTCTTTGCGAGATGTTTCTGGGCTACGAGGCTCATTTTGGACTATGGAGGAAGTACTTCTATCTCATCCCCCACACTCAGGGCGAGACAATTCGGGAAGTCGAAGGAGCTCAAGTGTGCTGTATAGCCGGGACGAGGTATCTAGTGGGGTTTTGCCCGAATACTCCTACGCTCCTTTGAAGAAAAGTTACAACTGGAGACTGAGGAGCTCATCCCAAGAGGACGCTGCCGAAGTGCAATGCTTGGCTGCCCACGTACGGCTACTAGCTCATCACAAGCTGACCATGATTGATGTAATGGCCGCCGCCATCACTCGATGCATTTAGCCTCTTCAAGAAAGAATATACCCTTTGTGGCGTTACAACGGGACAAGTGACACCACTCGCTCCCGACGACTGGGCCCTGTCAATCAAACAGCATAGGCGTTCGCACTTACTGATCTGTACAAAGGGGAAAAGGAAGATTTTTTTGGCTACCGGTTAAGGAGGGCTACTCAAGTTACAACCCCATCGAATGGTTAAGCCTTTCGATCTTATGACCTAAGTTCGGGCTTTTCATTCGCCCCCTTCTTGACCGGAGCTTTTAATCTGTGTGAACAGGAATGGAGGAGCTTTGTCAAGACAGTCCCCCCAACCAAACAACTATGCTCGTGATGACGATCCAGGATTCCATGACTATTCGGAGCTGTCAATCGAATTTGAAGACGGGGTATTTTACGAAGAGAGCCTCGATAGCTCCAAGGTGGCTATCATAGCCGATCACCCTGGATTACTCCCCTCCCCTATTACCAGCAAAAAGAAAAATTCTTCCCGTAAAAGGCAAGCACCCTCCATCGACCCAAGTGCACCAGCTTCTGCTCCCAAGCGTCGTCAATCCACGCGACGAACGTCAGCTATGGCAGCAATGCCCGAACCGGACATCAATAGGAATCCTTCATGTGAACCGGCCGTGCGGACAATCCTGGCCACTCATTCTACCAAGAGGTACTTTGTTCGGTCTCTTAATCTATTGTTATTGCCAAGATTTCACGAAGGATCTTGATACGTCTCCAACGTATCTATAATTTTTGATTGTGTCATGCTATTATATTATCTGTTTTGGATGTTTTATATGCATTAATATGCCATTTAATATTATTTTTGGGACTAACTTATTAATCTAGAGCCTAGTCCCAGTTTCTGTTTTTTCCTTGCTTTTGAGTATTGCAGATATGGAATATTAAACGGAGTCCAAACGGAATAAAATCTTCATGATGATTTTTTCTGGAACAAAAGAGATCTACCAGGCTTGGAGTGCACGACAGGGAAGCTACGAGGAGGTCACAAGCTAGGGGGCGCGTCCACCCCTGGTCGTGCCTGACAGGCTTGCCACCTCCTGGCAGGTCTCTTAGCCCTAATCTCCATCCTATAAAACCCAAATATTCCCCTGACACCAAAAAGAGCAACGAATATACTTTTCCGCCGCCAGAAGCCTCCGTTCCTAAGAGATCCAGTCTTGGAGCTTTTTCCGATAATCTATCGGAGGAGGTTCCAATCCCGGAGGGCATCTACATCAACTCCATTGCCCCTTCGATGATGCGTGAGTAGTCCACCACACACCTACGGGTCCATAGCTAGTAGCTAGATGGCTTCTTTTTTCTCTTTGTGCTTCAATACCATGTTCTTCATGATCTTCATGGAGATCTACCCGATGTAATACTCTTTTGCGGTGTGTTTGTCGAGATCCGACGAATTGTGCGTTTATGTTCAGATTATCCATGAATATTATTTGAGTCTTTTCTTAATTCTTATATGCAAGATTTCATATCTTTGCAAGTCTCTTAGAGTTATTAGTTTGGTTTGGCCAACTAGATTGATAATTCTTGCAATGGGAGAAGTGCTTAGTTTTGGGTTCAATCTTGCGGTGTCCTCACCCAGTGACAAAGTAGGGGTCGCCAGACACGTATTTGTATTGTTGCCATCAAGGGTAACAAGATGGTGTTTTCATGATACTACTTGAGTTTATCCCTCTACATCATGTCACCTTACCTAACGCGTTACTCTGTTCTTCATGAGCTTAATACTCTAGATGTAGGCAGGAGTCGGTCGATGTGTGGAGTAATAGTAGTAGATGCAGAATCGTTTCGATCTACTTGACACGGACATGACACCTATATGCATAATCATTGCCTTGGATGTCTTCATAATTATTCGCTTTTCTATCAATTGCTCGACAGTAATTTGTTCAACCATCGTGATACTTTCCTTCAAGAGAGAAGCCTCTAGTGAAACCTATGGTCCCCGGGTCTACTTTCCACAATATATTTTTAGATATATAAATCAAAAATACCAAAAATATCTTTCTGCAATTTATTTACTTTTTACTTTCCGAAATCTTTTACATCTATCTCTATCAGATCTAATCCTTGCAAATAAACATGAAGGGATTGACAACCCCTTTATAGCGCTGGGTGCAAGAGTTTGATTGTTTGTGTAGGTACATCCATCGGTGACTTGCTTCTTGCTCCTACTGGATTGATACCTTGGTTTCTCAAAAACTGAGGAAAATACTTATCTACTTCACTGAATCACACTTTCCTCTTCAAGGGAAAACCAACGCACGCTCAAGAGGTAGCAAGAAGGATTTTTGGCGCCGTTGTCGGGGAGGATACATAGCAAGTCAAGACAAGATCTCTCTCGTCAACTTGCCAATTTCTAGCACCGTTGCGAGGGAGGATACACATCAAGCCTACCAAGTACCCATCACAAAATCATCTCTTGCATTTACTTTATTTGCCATTTGCCTCTCGTTTTCCTCTCCCCCACTTCTAAAACGATTTTCAGAAAATACCAAAAAGATTTGCCTTTTTATTCGCCCTTCTTCCGTTTTCCTTTTTTTTGCCTTTTGTTTGCTCGTGTGTTGGATTTCTTGAACTCATGGATAATCTTACCACTATAGCTAATACCTCCCAAGAATGAAGTTCTTAATTTTAAGCAAAGGGAGGGGGAAAACTTAAAAGATGCTTGGTATAGAATTTGCAATGATCAAGATAGATCTATTTGTAAGAAATCTACTCTCGTTCTCCTTTGCAATATTTATGTGGGTATTTCTCCTTGGAATAGATATGTTATAGACACCATTATGGGAGGAAATTTCTTGGGAAGTCATACCTTTGATTCTTATAGTGGTATGATAAATTTGGTAGGTTCACCTCCAATCATGGTTAATGGAACAATATTGACTTTGGAACATGTGGTGCGAAGGCGAGATATTATTGAAAAAAAATGTTGCTAATATTGAGATTATTGAAAACTTGGATAAAAAGATTCATAATCACATTACTCAATATGGATCCAAGGTAGGAGTTACTCTAAAAATCTAAGGGAAAAGGAACCCACAGTTAATAAAAAATTGGATCGGGATTCCTCTAGAATTGGCAAGCTAGAGGACATTATTACCAACTTGGGATCCGCTTTTGCCTTGGTTCAAACCACTCCAAATCCTTATCCTCCTAAATCTGCCAAGTTTGTTTATGTTCCTATAAATAAGGGTGAATCCTCTAGTAAAGGAGGTGAAGATCTTAAGATGATAAGTATTCACCCTAACTTTTTCAATATTGTTAAGAAACCAATTGCCACAATTGAATCTCTTAATTCCTTTCCTAGGAGCATTATTATTGATAAGAACAACGGACCTCCTAGGGCTTATAATTGTGCAATTGAGGAGATGCATACCAAAGATGACAATACCTAGATATATTGTGTTTTGCCTAGCTAGGGGCGTTAAACAATAGCGCTTATTGGGATGCAACCCAATTTTTTTTATGTTCTGTTTTTGAGTGTTTCCCACATTATTAATTCTATAGTAATTGTGTTTTGGTGTTTAAATTAGTATTTGAGCCAAGTAAGACCTTGGGGATGGTCTATGGTGGTTGTTGATTTGATCTTGCTGAAAAACAGAAACTTGTGTGCCCAGTCCAGGAATTTAATAATTTTTTTAGAGCGTCGAATCAGTCTGAAATTTTACACAATATTGATATACAAATTTCCCAGATTTTCCTAATTGTTTAGAATGTTTAGAGTTACATAAGTATATGAAGTTTCCAGATTGCTACAGACTGTTCTATTTTGACAGATTCTGTTTTCTTTGAGTTGTTGACCTATTTTGATGTATCTGTGGGTTGTATCCGGGGGTATGAACGATGGAGAAGTTAGAATACAGTAGGTATTACACCAATATAAATAAAGACTGAGTTCAAAACAGTACCTAAAGTGGTGATTTATTTTCTTATACTAGCGGATCTCATGAGTTTTCTGTTAAGCTTTGTGTTGTGAAGTTTCAAGTTTTGAGTAAAGTTTGATGGACTATGGAATAAGGAGTGGCAAGAGCCTAAGTGTGGGGATGCCCAAGGCACCCCATGTAATATTCAAGGATGCCATAGCGCCTAAGCTTGGGGATTCCTCACAAGGCATCCCTTCTTTCGTCTTCAATCCATCGGTAAATTTACTTGAGGCTATATTTTCATTCACCACATAATATGTGTTTTGCTTGGAGCGTCTTGTATGATATGAGTCTTTGTTTTTTAGTTTTCCACGATCATCCTGTATGCACACATCTTTTGAGAGAGACAACATTAACCATCAATTTATTAGAATACTCTATGTGCTTCACTTATATCTTTTGAGATAGGCAATTTTGCTCTAGTGCTTCACTTATATCTTTTTAGAGCATGGTGGTGTTTGGTTTTATAGAAATAATTTAACTCTTGTACCTCACTTATATTATTTTGAGAGTCTATAAACATCATGGTAATTAGTTTAGGTTATGAATTAAGTCCTAATATGATAGGCATCCAAGAGGGATATAATAAAAACTTCCATATCAAGTGCATTGAGTATTATGAGAAGTTTGATTCCTTGCATAAAGTTCGGAGATATAGAGATGGTAATGTTAAGAGTCATGTTAGGAAGTAATTGTGAATTGGTAAAAATACTCGTGTAAAGCCAGCAAAGCCCAAATAAAAAAAAGAGGCCTTAGATGCCCACCAAAATAAAAAAATGAGAGAAAAGAGAGAAGGGACAATGCTACTATCTTTTTTCCACACTTGTGCTCCAAAGTAGCACCATGATCTTCATGATAGAGAGTCTCCTATTTTGTCACTTTCATATACTAGTGGAAATTTTTCATTATATAACTTGGCTTGTATATTCTAATGATGGGATTCCTCAAATTTCCCTAGGTCTTCATGAGCAAGCAAGTTGGATGCACACCCACTTAGTTTCCTTTTGAGCTTTCATACACCTATAGCTCTAGTGCATCCGTTGCATGGCAATCCCAAATCACTCACATTGATATCTATTAATGGGCATCTCCATAGCATGTTGATACGTCTAGTTGATGTGAGACTATCTTCTCCTTTTCCTTCACAACCTCCATCATATTATATTCCACCTATATGGCTATGTCCACGGCTCACGCTCATGTATTGCGTGAGTGTTGAAAAACTTTGAGATAATAAAAGTGTGAAACAATTGCTTGACTTGTCATCAGGGTTTTGCATGATATAAATACTATGTGTGGGGGTAGATGGAGCATAGCCAGACTATATGATATTGTAGGGATAACTTTCTTTTGCCATTATATTTTGGAGAGATGCAATTGCTTTGCTAGAATATTATTGTTTTTATGTAAAAATTAAGCTTGTGTTTTGAGTCTTACGGATCTAAATATTCATGCCAGAATAAAGAATATTACATGGATAAATATGTTAGGTAGCATTCCACATAAAAAATTCTGTTTTTATCATTTAGCTACTTGAGGACGAGCAGGAATTAAGCTTGAGGATCCCGATACGTCTCCAACGTATCTATATTTTTTGATTGTGTCATGCTATTATATTATCTGTTTTCGATGTTTTATATGCATTAATATGCTATTTATGTTATTTTTGGGACTAACTTATTAATCTAGAGCCCAGTGCCAGTTTCTTTTTTTCCTTGTTTTTTGAGTATTGTAGATATGGAATATTAAATGGAGTCCAAACGGAATAAAATATTTGTGATGATTTTTTTGGGACAAAAGAGATCTACCAGGCTTGGAGTGCAGGACAGGGAAGCTTCTAGGAGGTCACAAGCCAGGGGGCGGAACCACCCCCTGGCATCGCCTGGCAGGCTTGCCACCTCCTCTCATGTCTCCTAGCCCTAATCTTTGTCCTATAAATACCCAAATATTCCCCAATACCAAAAAGAGCCATGCAAATAATTTTCCACCGCCAGAAGCTTTCGTTCTTGAGAGATCCAATCTTGGAGCCTTTTCCGATAATCTGCTAGAGGGGGATCCGATCATGGAGGGCATCTATATCAACTACATTGCCCCTCCAATGATTCGTGAGTAGTCCACCACAGACCTATGGGTCCATAGCTAGTAGCTAGATGGCTTATTTTCTCTCTTTGTGCTTCAATACCATGTTCTTCATGATCTTCATTGAGATCTATCTGATGTAATACCCTTTTGCGGTGTGTTTGTCGAGATCCCATGAATTGTGGGTTTATGTTCAGATTATCCATGCATATTATTTGAGTATTTTTTGAATTCTTATATGCCTGATTTCATATCTTTGCAAGTCTCTTCGAGTTATTGGTTTGGTTTGGCCAACTAGATCGGTAATTCTTGCAATGGGAGAAGTGCTTAGTTTTGGGTTCAATCTTGCGGTGTCCTCATCCAGTGAAAAAGTAGGGATAGCGAGGCATGTATTGTATTGTTGCCATCAATGGTAACAAGATGCGGTTTTCATCATATTGCTTGAGTTTATCCGTCTACATCATGTCATCTTAGCTAATGCGTTACTTTGTTCATCATGAACTTAATACTCTAGATGCAGGAAGGAGTCGGTCGATGTGTGGAGTAATAGTAGTAAATGCATAATCATTTCGGTCTACTTGACACGGACGTGATGCCTATATGCATAATCATTGCCTTGGATATCTTCATAATTATTTGCTTTTCTATCAATTGCTCGACAGTAATTTGTTCACCCACCGTGATACTTTCCTTCAAGAGAGAAGCCTCTAGTGAAACCTATGGCCTCGGCTCTACTTCCCATAATATATTTTCAGATCTATAAAACAAAAATACCTTGCTGCAATTTACTTACTTTTTTTCTTTCCGCAATCTTTTACATCTATCTCTATCAGATCTAATCCTTGCAAATAACAGTGCAGGAATTGACAACCCCTTTATAGAGTTGGGTGCAAGAGTTTGATTGTTTGTGTAGGTGCATCCATTGGTGACTTGCTTGTTCCTCCTACTGGATTGATACCTTAGTTCTCAACAACCGAGGGAAATACTTATCTACTTTGCTGCATCACCCTATCCTCTTCAAGGGAAAACCAACGCACGCTCAAGAGGTAGCAGATCTTATGCCGAAAACCTTAGGAAGCAAGTAAAACCATCTTCTGCCGAGAATGCTGCGAGGTGCCTGGCAATACTCATGATCCAAGAACTTTTGCTCATGCTGAACCTGTTGTAGAGGCCCCTGTGGTCAATCTAGTCCCTAAAGATTTCAGGGACACGGTATCGGTCACCAAACCTGAGGTGGAGAGTGCGATGATTCACCGGTGGCAGCGAGAAGCACTACGCCATCCGACATTGTCCGAACAAGAGTTTAATGCTCTATGTTGGGTAGACGTGCACATCGAAGCTACCCGAGCTGGGCTTGGGGAAGTAGTGAAACCGATATCATCCAGCCTGAAGGTGAGTGATTGGTTTTATGAATCCGGACACACATGTAAACCCACTAGCCTGTGAGCCTTGAATTGGTCGGGACGATCGAATTAAAGATCCGCATATTATTTTATTGATGATGTAGGCCTCAAGGCAGCAGGATGAGAAATTGGCCATTGATTTGGAGGCGAGCCGAACACAGGTGGAAGACGTGAAGGCCGAGCTGGAACAAGTAAAGAATTTTACCCGGAAGGCGCATGTTAAGTATACCCGTTCTGCCGATCTAAGTATATAATCCCGTGCTGATGTGAGGGTACTCTGTAGCAGTTGAGTCTATAGGACAGCTGCAAAAAGATTTAGATACGGCCCGAGAATCTCAGAGGTACGCCGATTCCCACCATGAGGCCGGCTGCCTTTCGTTGCAATGAAACCTTGAGGATAAGAAACGCCTCCAGGAGGAAAACAAGCAATAGGTTGAAGAAGGTGAGAGTTTGAAGACTCAATTGGTCCAGGCCCAAGAAGAGAACCAGAAATTATAGAGGGGCATGTTCGGTAAGTGTGATTATAACATCTAAGGTTACTTCTTATACATGAAGTGTAATGGACATGCCTTATCTCATGTATAGGTCTCCTAACCGGGCGGCCTGAAGAAGAGATCGAATCCTACAAGGGAAGCCTTCTGAAGAAACTGTCCGCCGTTCATGAGCGTGCTCGAAAAGCTATGAGGAGCATGATAAAATCGCTATGGCATGCCGAGCAACCTCCGGAGGGGATGGCCGAACTGGCTGATCGGTTCAAGGGAGATCAGAGTCATTTCAAGTTATGGAAGACATCGGCCTGCCTGGAGGGAGCACGAGAGGCGTGGGCGAAGATCAAGACTCAGTATACTGGCCTTAACCTCGAGCATATGGCTCGGGTTGGGCCAGCAGGGCCTTATGGGCAAGAAGTGTCACTTCATTTGGTGTACAACGAAATGATGCCTGCCGCTTGTCTCTCGTAGGAAGATTGTTCCCTGGATGCCTTAATAGACAATCTCGATCAACAGCCAGATGTGTGATTGTATGTAACTATCTACTTGAAATAAAAAATTACTCCATTTGTGTTGTAAACTTTGTCTTAACCGTCCATTGGCTTCGACCTCCCGCGCTAAGAGCTTGGGAGTGTTCCTTATAAAATATCCCTCGATAAGAGGGAATTATTTTGAGGAACCAGACAATCTTTCCATTTGGTGCGAATAAAAAAAAGTGCACAGGGAGATATGTTATATTACTATTTAGTGTAACAAACATCTATTGAAGAAAATAGTACCTCTATCGATACCTTTCTTCAGGCTGCTACGTAAATCGTAGATAGTAACGCCGTATACTGCTAGTATGGGACTAATGGCTTTTGCAAGAAAAGAAGCCCGAGTAATGGTGATAACAACCATAATTTTATTTGTTTCTCCCGTTGTAGCTGACCAATTTTCTGCTAAAGATAGCTAGCTTTTGGCTTCACCCGTCTGAGGTACGTATCCAGATAACTCGGTCATAACAATTGTAGAGGTGCTCCCTTTACCCTCTAGCCGAACAATCAGGAACATAGAGGGTAAACACAAGAGCAAGGCAACCTAGCTTGGCAAAAATCTTAGTTCGAATTGATGCATATAATGGCTTAAAAATCGACAAGGGAAACATGCATACACGATAAATGTGAATAGATGCTTAAAATATATAATCATCGGCTTCGGGAAGAAACCCCCAAGTGTTTTATTTGGATTTAACATTTGAGGATGTATGCCGAAAATCTGAATACAAGATTCGTTTAGCCGAACATAGACTTGGGAAGAGAAAATCCAAACCTATAAAAAATCAAGGTGGGAGGGAAGGGAAATGAAAATAATAAAGAAAATAAAAAATGAGGGTAAAAATTAGGGCGACACCAGTCTATCTGTAGAAGCGCCGAAGACGAGCTATGTTCCATGGGTTTGGTTCGAGGCGATTATCTGGCGGGTTTCGAAGACGGTAAGCCCCTCCTACGAGTACTTCGTCAATTATGAAAGGGCCCTCCCATTTGGGATTGGGTTTATGCTTTTGCTTCTTTGGGAGCCGTAAGACGTGTTCGCCCACATTGTATGCTTTTTCCCTAACCTCCCTGCTTTGGTAACGCCGGGCCTCTTGTTGATAAAAAGTAGAAAGAGCCCATGCTATGTTGCATTCTCCTTCTAAGGCGTCTAAGTCATCCAGCCAATCTACCCCGGCCTCCTTTTCTTCGTACATGCACACCCTTGGTGCATCATGACTAATATCACAGGGAAGGTCTGCTTTTGACCTGTAGACCATGAAGAATGGTGTGTGTCCCGTTGATCGATTCGGGGTGGTACGCATGCCCCACAGAACGGAGTCAAGCTCCTCTACCCAATGGCAGTCGGACTCATGCAGAGATCGTGCCAGAAGTAGTTTAATTCCACTCATGATGAGGCCGTTGCCCTGTTCGACTTGTCCATTGGTCTACGGGTGATACACCGATGCGTAATCAAGCTTGATGCCCATTTTTGCGCACAAGCCTTTTACCTCTTGGGCGGTGAAGTTGGATCCATTGTCCGTTAGTATACTGTGCGGGATGCCATAACGGTGTACCACGCCAGATATAAAGTTGATTACTCGTCCGGACTTGGCTGATTTGACGGGTTTTGCTTCGATCCATTTGGTGAACTTGTCAACCATGACGAGGAGGTATTTATTCTTCTTGGTCCCCCCTTTAAGTGGTCCGACCATATCTAGCCCTAGACCGCAAAAGGCCAGGTAATCAGAATAGTCCGAAGAGTTGTTGGGGGCATGTGACTTTGATTTGCAAAAAGTTGACATCCCATGCAATGCTGGACAAGTGAATGGGCGTCCGCTCGAGCGGTGGGCCAGAAGAAGCCAGCCCAAAAGGCCTTGCTTACTAAGGCCCTTGTCGCGGAGTGATGGCCGCCCATTCCTGCATGGACTTCGGCCATGAGTTGCCATCCTTCTTCCTCAGATTTTCACCCCTGTAGTATTTCGGTGGTGCTTTTATTGTATAACTGACCCTCGTGGACTTTATAGGCCTTGGATCGCCGAATTATGCGTCGCGTCTCTGTCTTATCACTGGGGAGTTCTTTGCGAAAAAGGTAGGCAAGGAAGGGCTCGGTCCATGGTGCGATTACTACCATGACCTCATGAGCCGAAGGCATTTCGTCCATTACGGAGCCGTGGTTGATTTGGTCGTCTGGTTCGTTTATAGGGGGAACAACCTCTTCCGCGTTGATGGGTCTGGTGCCCTTATTATCGTCCCGCCAAAACACTGATGTCTTAAAGAGCCGTTCCAGGAAAGTGTTTTTAGGACAGGGTCATGTTTGTCCCCCCTCATGCGGGCTAGTATGTCAATGGCTTGGTTGTTGTCTCTAGCGACATGATGGAATTCTAGCCCCTTGAACCGTGCAGATATTTTGAGGACGACATTTCTATATGCCGCCATATTCGTGTTTTTGGCATCAAATTCGCTATTGATTTGAGAGACAACCAAGTTGGAGTCTCGCTGTACCTCTAGCCGTTGTATGCCCATTGAAGCTGTCATCCGAAGACCGTGCAAAAGTGCTTCGTATTTGGATGCGTTGTTGGAATCGTCATACATGATTTGCAACACGTATCGGATGTTGTCGCCTATGGGGGATGTGAGAATAACTCCATCCTTAGTCTAGCTAATGTTTAGGATCCATCAAAGTGCATCATCCAATGGGAGTATGTACTATATTCCCTGGGGAGCTCGGCCTCTGCCCATTCGGCGAGGAAATCTGCCAACACCTGAGATTTAATAGCTCGGCGTGGCTTATAGGCCATTTCAAAAGGAAGGAGCTCAATGGCCCATTTGGCTATGCGGCTGGTGGCGTCCCTGTTGTTGATTATATCGTTCAGGGGTACTTTGGATGCCACAATTTCCTAACACTCTTGAAAGTAGTGTCTTAGTTTCCGTGATGCCATAAATACTGTATAGGCTATCTTCTGGTAATGCGGGTATCTGGACTTGGCACTGTGTTAGTACTTCTGACACATAATAGATCGGCTTCTTTATCCAAAATTGGTGACCCTCCTCCTCTTGTTCGACGACGAGCACTGCACTGACAACTTGGTTGGTGGCCGATTTGTACAATAACATTGGTTCACCAACGCCTGGTGCTGTGAGTATGGGGTTGCTTGCCATCAATGTTTTAATTTCTTCTAACGCAGCTGCTCCTTCATCGGTCCATTCTAAATTGTTGGTCCGTTTCAGCAACCTGTAGAACGGGAAAGCCTTTTCACCGAGGCGGGAAATAAAGAGGCTTAATGCCGCCACGCAACCCGCCAACTTCTGGACATGATTTAGCTCTGTGGGATTGCAAGTTCCGATAAGGCGTGGATCTTAGCCGGATTCGCTTTTATTCCTATATGGGAAATGATGAATATGTGCAGTTTACCAGCGGGAACTCCGAAGACACATTTCTCCGGATTGAGTCGTATATCTTACTCGCGTAAGTTGGCAAAGGTTTGCCTTAGGTCATCAATCAACTGGCTGACATGTTTTGTTTTGATGACCACATTGTCGACATATGCCTCGACTGTTTTACCAACCTGTTTTGCGAGACAAGTCTGGATCATGTGCTGGTATGTAGCCCCAGCATTTTTAGCCCGAAAGGCATTGTGTTGAAGCAGAATGGCCCGTAAGGGGTGATGAATGCGGTTGTGGCTTGATCGGATACCTTCATTTTGATCTGATGGTATCCAGAATAAGCATCAAGGAAACACAATGAGTCGTGTCCAGCTGTGGCATCAATAATCTGGTCTATGCGTGGTAAGGGGAAAGGGTCCTTAGGACAGGCCTTGTTCAGGTCTTTAAAGTTGACACACAACCGCCAGGATTTATGTTTCTTTGCTACCATCACCAGGTTTGCCAACCATTCGGGGTGCTTGATCTCCCGTATGAATCCTTCCTCTAACAATTTGGCCAATTCTTCACCCATAGCTTGTCGTTTGGGCACAAAAAAGCGACACAGAGTCTGTTTGACGGGCTTGAAGCTTGCGATTATATTCAGACTATGTTCTGCTAGCCATCGTAAGATTCCTGGCATATCGGAAGGATGCCAAGCGAAGATGTCCTAGTTTTCTCGTAAGAATGCTCGCAGCACCTCGTCCACCATGGGGTCTAGCTGAGCTCTGATGGACGCTGTCTTATTGGGGTCCGTTGGGTGGACCTAAAATTTAACAATTTCTTCTGTTGATTTAAAGGACATGGGTTTGGGCCTTTTTCTAAGGATCACATCGTCCTTGTCCACCGTTGACCGGAGTGCGGTCAATTCCTCTGCAGCAAAGGTCTCAGCTAGTGCCTCTAGGGATAGCGCTACTATTTTGTTCCCATCTCGAAGGTCTATATTCAGGTCACTGGCGACTGTGATGACCCCGTTTGGGCCTGGCATCTTGAGCTTCATATACCCGTAATGTGGTATAGCTTGGAATTTTGTGAAGGCGTCACGTCCCAATAGGACGTGGTAGCCACTGGGGAAGGGCGCAATATGGAAGAGAAGTTCCTCAGATCAGTAGTTTTCGAGCTTGCCGAACACTACGTCCAGGATGATACGTCCTGAACAACGCGCCTCTTTCCCAGGAATGATCCCCCGAAAGGTTGTGTTGCTATGCTTGATGCGAGAGTGGTCGAACTACATTTTTTCCATGTTGTCCTCATAGATGAGGTTCAAACCACTACCACCATCCATTAGCACTTTCTGCAGCCTGAAACCATTGACAATGGGGTTTAGGACCAGCGCGACCGGTGTATGACCGGGACAGATGGTTGGTTGATCAGCATATCCGAAGGTGATGGGTATGTCTGCCCATGAACTTCTTACTGCCACATGGTAGACCTGTTCGAGTTCTCTAAGAGCTCTTCTCCTCCTCTTCCTTGAGAAGAACATTTCATAGATCATTAGGACTTCAGCGTTGTATTCTGGTGGCGATATGGAGCACCTGTTCGGCGGTAGTGCCTTGAGGATGGCCTCACCACTTTTTGTGACCTGCCTGACGACCTAGCAAGCTCTGTGGTTGTGAGTCGGGCTTGTGTTCAAGAATACAGAATGTATAGGACATGTCTTTTCCAATAGTCCGTCAAGGACAGTTCTGACCCCCATAGGGGGTCTATTTCTCTTTTCGGCGGGTTCGTGTTCGGCTAGTCGCTTCAGAGGTATCCGCTCTTTCCGATCTCCTCTAGGGTATTTGGTAAAGATTGGTTCCGAAAGTAGTTGTTCGGCCTGCCAGGTGCTCTCCATGGCACAGTATTTTTGTACCAAGTCCGATAGATCGGTAAAGTTGCGAATGTGTTGACGAGCCAGGGCGTTGAGAATCCCTTTGTCATGACAATTGTGACCGAAGGTTGCCATTATCTCCTGGTCACTAGAACCTCATACTCTGTCTCTAACAAGGAGGAGTCTAGCCCAAAAATGATGAACCGACTCTCGTGGTAATTGTTTAACATCCCGTAGGTCTGATGACTTGGACTCTCCTACGATGCTTGAGTGCTCTACTTGGGTGGTGGGTGGGAAAAACTTTGGTTCTGCACCATGATATGAGTCCGGAATTACGGGTTCCAAGTTGCATGCTAGATCAGGGATCAATCCCGATCTATCTCCGGAGCAAACTCCACAGTCTGGGTTACAAGCGAGGTCTTGAGGATCAGAAATTGGGACATAAACCGTCTTTAATTCCGGTCGTTGGGGGGACAAACCTCCAGGCGGACACTCGACGGTGGCGACTAAGTGAGTGACCGAGGGGGTTTGAATCTCCCTATCATCGGGTTTAAGCCCGATCTGGTCATAGACTGAGGTCTGTTCGTCGGTCATACCCATGGATTGAATCCGATCAAATAGATCCTTTAGGGATGAGGCGCCGGTGGGACGCATGTCGCCGAAGCGCACGGGGTCGATCCACGGCATCGTGGTTCCGAAGTCGCTTGATAGCGAATCCAGGCTATGTTTGGCCACGATGGATCCGGGCACAATGACTGGATTGGGCGTTTTGGACAGCCCGAGGGTGATAGTCACCACAGAGGTGGGGTCTGTTGTCCTCGGCGTCGGGATCTCCGGGCTCCTCCATGAAAATCGATGGTTCCATCAAGACAAGGTCTCCCCGTGAATCAGCTACAAACTCTAGGGTTCCGAATCTGATTTCTTGATCGGGGAAGAAGCTTCCCATCTAGCCAAGATGGCCGGTCGGGTCGACACGCGACAAGATATCGCCGCCAGTGAAGATCTGACCAGGGATGGGGACATCGTGCCTACATATCTCGTTGCTTTTGACAAGGCGAGCCATCAATTCCTTTAGCGATCACAATGGAACTCTCAATGAAAGCACCAATGTCGATGTCGAAACCAGCGGATATTGGGTAGGGGGTCCTGAGCTATGAGACAAGGATCGTTGGTAACAAGGGACAAAGGAGACAATGTTTACCCAGGTTCGGCCCCTCCTATGGAGGTCTATTCAATTATATTGATGGTATGAAAGTTATAGAGTTGATCTACCTCGAGATCAAATAGCTAGAACCCCAGATGAGTTTCTCTACCATACAATCTAAACCCCTCGGCTTGTATAGATGTCATGGGTCCCTAGGGTTACACATGGTCGGTTGCACATCGAAGGGAAAAAACATGCCTATCTACTATCCCAAACTTGGAAGACACGCCACGACTCCCGAGGCTTCCTCCCTGGCGATAGGGCCTTCAATCAATCCTATACTCAGCAAGCGGCCCATGTGTCCGGCCCATCAGAAATAGGCCGTCTGTCCGAGGACCCCTTAATCCAGGTCTCCCTCACCATGCAATAAGTGAAGGAACGTGTGTACTTGCATGATCATAATCTCTCGTCTTCATATTTATTTTGCAGATGCCTTCAATCATTCCGCACAAGAAATAAAATGGTCTAGTATTGTTGTCCCTGATAACAAAATATTGTATTATATAAATATGAATAGAAATCACCTGAAAAATGTGTTGTGTAACATATGTATCTGTATATATGGTGCCTATGCCCACATCATCAATATTCATTTCGGTCCTACCGATCCAACTTGCCTCGGAGCCTCCGATATTTGATTTCACCAGATTTCTTTGCCAAATAATATACATTTTTCAAGATAGTGCTCTATGACCCTTCTCTCTAGGATCCCTTACACTCTGATCCTTCTTGGAAATTGATGCCAAAGGGGGAGAAATATCAAACCTTACACTATCGAAAGGGGGAGAAACATGAAGGGGGAGAGACCAAATCAAGACTATTCTTAAAGGAGAGAGACTATATGATATGGATTTGACTGACTATGTGTGTTATAAATATCTCACCCTACCTACTCCCGATATCTACATTCTAAGATTCGAGGGGAGAATAAGAAAGAAAATCCATACTCAGGGGTGAAAATTCTATAAATATTCTTGGAGACATGTCAATCTTAAGAGAATACTATTGCCTACAGGTCTCTCATATCTTGGTACATTTGAAATCTCTCGGATTTATGCGAAAGAAACATTCTTGTGTTATCTAACCCTATTTTCTCTAGTTACAATGCTCTAGTATTTCAAGGTAAGTACATGCATCTTCTTCATGTTCAAGACAATCTTTTGCTTCTTGCATATATTTGTTGGAAGAGTGGGTCATGAACATGGACATACTTCATTCACATATATGTTTGATGCATGTGGCCAAGTTACATATGCATCGTCATGTATTCTCTACCATTTGTGTGTTCATGCATTCCAAAAGCAACTATTCCTGAAAGGGAATTGCGCACTTGTAGGGGGAGCTTCCTCTAGTCATATGTCTCTCAAAGCTATCATATACTATTGCATATTTTAGTTTTAAGATTTTATTGTATGTTGTCCTCAATTACCAAAAAGGAGGAGATTTAAAGCACAAAGGCTCCCTTAGAGGTTTTAATAATCAACGACAACATACATTATCTCTTGGACTAATAGTTTTATCTAGTCTATTTCAGATGAAGTCTAAATGAAGGAGTGGCTGGGAATTGTGAGCTAGATCCCCAAGAGGGAAAGGATTCATATTGTCTAGAGCTTCAAAAGCTTCAAGAGTCTACACCTTATTTTATGTGAGAAATCACAATTGAGTCCATAGGAAAAGCCAATACTATTAATAGGGGATGAGGTATTGATAATGATCTGGTTGCTCAAGTGCTTAGAGATTTGCCACACAAAGTCTCAGGCAAACTCTCACAAAAATATTTTTTCCAAAACCCAAACTACCAAAATTGATTCCACCAACTTTTCCATATAGAACCCAAAGCCAAAACCCTAACACCTCAGTAGCATCGAGATTGCATTCGGTCTCATGGAGATGCAGTTGCCAACTCTCTAGAATCTAAATATTTACTTTGGAATCTCTGAGTTTCTCATTTCAATGCAAATGAGATTTGGATCTTCTCTAGATTAGCTGAATTAGTCTCAACGATTTGTTTCCTATCGGTCTCATCAAAAAGTCAAAAATTGCAACCTTTTGCACTAGTCGGTGTAACGTATTTTTACTTCAGTTCCATCGAGTTGGCCAATAATGTTGTAACAGCTGGATTTTTGGAGATGGCTATTTATACCCCTTCACCCCGCTCATTCGTAGATAGAGCACTGAGCATGAGCCAACACTTCCACCATTCGTTTTCTGAGAGAGAACCACCTACTCATGTCTTGAGATCAAGGGATACCACTCCAACGGACAGATCCTTGATTTCTAGCCTCCCCAAGTTGCTTTCCACACAATCAATCTCTTCTACCAAGACAAATCCTATGAGAGAGTGTTTGAGTGTTGAGGAGACTATATTTTGAAGCACAAGAGGAAGGAGTTCATCATCTATACAACATATGTAACCTTTTGGTGAGTGGTGTCTCAAAGATTAGTTAGGTGTTGCTTGGGAGCCTCCTAATCATGTGGATTTGAACCAAGAAGTTTGTAAGAGCAAGGAGATTGCCTACTTTGTGAATATCTACCCCGAGTGAGCCTAGTCCTTCATGGACTTAAGCCATGGTGGAATAGACAAGGTTGCTTCTTCGTGGAACCTCCATGGGTGGAGCCCTTCATGGACTCATGCAACCGTTATCCTCGGTGAGTTGAAGTCTCCATCAACATGGACGTATGATAACACCACCTACCGGAACCATGCCAAAAAACTCCATGTATTAATTTTGTTTGATCTTGCTACTCCACTATCCTTATGTTTCTTGCAAATGCATGATGTTTACTTCCCGCTTCTCAATCTGTAGATTTGCATGTGTAGGAATATTTGGATGTTACTTAACTTGTGCAAAATCTACCTAAATTTCAAGTGGACCAAAAAATGTTCATTTGTCTTTTTAGTGTCTATTCACCCCCCTCTAGACGCATCTTCTCAATCCCACAAAAGGTGAGAGCGCGTATATCCATGGATTCACATTAGCCATAAAGAACTCATATATTTATTACAAAGCCTTATTATCTCTCTTGAAGCAACGTACTACCACATGCCACTAGGGAGGAGGTTGGTACGAGTTAACCGTCGCGCACCCCCGATTAGAACAACATGATGGGATTTCCTTTCAGATATAAAAATGATCATACATCATCACCATGTCATAGTTAATACTTAGATGAATAACAAACAACAAGCTTTAAATACCGATATTTCTACTAAGCAATGATCATGTACTCAAGCACTTTCATATTACAACATCAATATAGTTAACTCATGTTTCTTCTTTAGTGAGTTTACATGAAAGTTTTTATTATACCCCCTTGAATAGTTAACCTTTTTGGACTAGTCTTATAACACATACCCATTACCGTTCCTATTTATTATACTCTAAAAATATGTAAGTATAGCATGAGATATTAAATATTTCTAAGAAATCTGAACACCACCATACTCTGAAAGATATAAGTGAAGCATTAGAGCAACTGCCTAGCTCAAAAGATATAAGTGAAGCATATAGAGTATTCTAACAAATTATGATGACCATGTGTCTCTCTCAAATATATGTGTCCAGCAAACAATGATTGTGTCAAACTAAAGGAAAAAATATAATACATGACAATCCTATCAAAACACATATCATGTGATGAATAAAAATATAGCTCTAAGTGACATACCAATATATTGGAGACGCAAGAGGGGGATGCCATCGAGGGCATCCCCAATCTTAGACACTTGTTTCTTTTTTGAATATTACCTTGGGGTGCCTTGGGCATCCCCAAACTTAGGTTACTTTCCGCTCCTTATTCCTTCATCCATCGTTCTCTCACCCAGAACTTGGAAACTTCACCACACAAAATTCAACAAAACCCCATGAGATCCGTTAGTATAATAGACATGTCAAATACTTTAGGTACTATCATATATTGATTCATATTTAATTATTGCATCCTAGATATTGTATTCTACTTTTTCCATGCCTTAACCCCCCAATACAGTCCATAGCATCATGAAAACAAGCAAACTATGCAAGCAAAAACAAAATCTGTCTAAAACAAAACAATTTGTAATTATATATACTAAAACCATACTTCTGTAACTCCAAAAATTCGAAAAAATTAGGAAAACCTGGGCAATTTGTATGTCAATACTGTTTAAAAAATTCAGATAACAAATTCATTTAGTAAAATAAGAGAAATTTTGCACTGGCGTAAACGTATCTGTTTTTGCACAATAAATTCTACTATTTTCCAAATCACCCCAAAGGCTTTACTTGGCACACACACCAATTTAAACATAAAAACACAATAATTACAGCAGCAATAATCATGCCAACACACAAAATAGAAAGTATCACATAGAAGACAAGAATCAAAGCACAAAGGGAGCATCACACATCATGTAATTAACACATTTGAGTGTAACATACTTACTATGCATAGGCTTTTTGTAACCAAACAAATTATCAAGACAAGAAGTATATAAATATGCAATTAGGAAGAATGAAGCATGAAAACTTTCCTCTCTCATAATAATTACATGTAGGATCATATTTAAATTTAAGAATACAACTATCATATGAAATATTTTCTCTAGGATCCACATGCGCAAAAGTTTTACGGTCTTCCAAGATAGTGGGATTACTATTAACTAAAGTCACGACCTCTCCAAACCTCCTTTTATCAAAAAATTAATAAGATTAACAGTCTCCAAAGTAGTGGTACCATCATTACATAAAATTTATGCTCTTCCAATCCCACTTTTAGTACCATTGCAAATATCAATATCAATAATACATTCATCGTGAAGCTCAAAATTCTCAAGATCACAAAAACATCATGATTATCACCCTAATCATGATCATTAGCACAATTGTTATTCATAGACTTTATACTAACAAACTTACAATCATGATTTTCATTCAATAAATGTATCAAAATAGCATTTTCATTCATAATTTCATTATTAACTATTCGTTTACAATAAGCAGCAAGTTTGAAAAGATTAGCAAGTGGATGAGGATCCATTTATCTTTAAATTTTTATTTTACTTTCTTTTTATTGTGTGATAAATACAAATATAACATGACTAGGCAAGTAAAAAGTAGAATAAGTAATGACAATTTTTGTGTAGGGACTTGGCAAGAATGCCAGAAATTCTTCCAACTGCTTGTGAGTTGTGTTGGAAATTTCCCTGAAGTGCAGAGGAGAGGTAGCACAGTAGAGATAAGTATTTTCTCATTGGTAAGAAAGGTTATCAAACCAATAGTAGAACCAAGCAAACTCCCTTCGACCACACCAACGGACACAAAACAAAACGCTTGCACCGAACACGGGCAAGAGGGTTGTCAAGCCCCTTGAACTCGTTACTTGCAAGGATTATATCGTTATAGTGATAGATGATATAAAGGTAAAATTAAATAATGATAAATAAATTGCAGAAAATTACTTCTAGGGTTTTAGTATTTATGTTTACATAGACCCGGGGTCCATAGTTTTCGTTAGAGGCTTCTCTCTTGAACATAGCATACGGTGGGTAGACAAATTACTGTTGGGCAATTGACAGAACTATGCATAGTTATGACATGTTATTCATGGCAATGACCATGTATATAGGCATCACGTCTGTAAACAAGTAGACCTAAACGACTCCGCATCTACTACTATTACTCCACCAATCGACTGACTCCTGCCTACATCTATAGTATTACGCTCATAAGAAACAAAATAATGCTTGGAGCAACGTGACATGATGTAGACAAGATAAGGCAAGTAATATGTTCAAACCCCGTCATCTTATCCTTAATGGTAACAATACAAATATGTCTCCTGTCCCTTTTTGTCACTTGGATATAGAACGACAAGATGGAACCCATTACAACACACCACTCCCGTTTGAAGATAAATCAATCTTGTGGGCCAAACCTAACCAATAGATCAGACATAAATACGAAGCTATAACAATCATGCATAATATAATTCAAAAAAGACTCAATTACTTTCATTGGATAATCTTATCATAAACCCACAGTTCATCAGATCTCAACAAACACACCGCAAAAAAGGATTACATCAAATAGATCACTACGAGGATCGCGGTGAACATGGTATTCAAGATTAGAGAGAGAAAGAGAGAAAGCCATCTAGGTACAAGATATGGACCCATAGGTCTATGGTGGACTACTCACACATCATCATGGAGGTAACAAGGTTGATGAAGAAGGCCTCCATGATCGATTCCACCTCCGGTAGAGTACACAAAAAGGTCTCCAGATGGGATCCCATCTGAACAAAGACTTGAGGCAACAGAAAAAGTGTTTTTGGTGGCTCATTGTTGGTTTCCTGATTTTAGAGAATTTATGTTGCTGGAATAAGGTCATACGGAGCCACTAGGGGCCCACAAGGCATTAGGGCGTGCCTATCCCCCGGGTATGCCTTGTGGCCTTCCCGTATCCTCACTTCATGTCTGGTCCTCTCTCGAAGCGTCCAGGGTCTCTTTTGTCCAGAAATAATTCGTCAAAAAGTTCGGTAGCATTTGGACTCCGTTTGGTATTGATTTCATGGAAAACCAAAAACAAACATAAAACAACAATTTGCACTCGGCACTGGGTTAATAGGTTAGTTCCCAAAAATGATATCAAATAGCATATAATTTCATATAAAGTATCCTAGATGGTTAATATAATAGAATGGAATAATAAAAAATTATAGATACGTTGGAGACGTATCAACTGCTGAGACCGACTGAATGCGCACTTACTGTTGGAGGAAAAGGCATGATGAAATCATCATCATATTGTGTGGGCGCATAGTGTTTCAAGAAGAAATTTTTCACGCCCAAGATGTGGTCCTATCCTTATTTCGGCACGAGGGCCTCGACAGGGGTAGAAGCGCAACTCGACGCATTTGCAAGAATGGATATCATTACAAGTACATGTACATAACAAAAGAGTATATGGAATTGGCTTACACTCGCCACAAGCTACGTCAGAGTCACATCGATACATCAACATACTCAATCATCATACAGAAGAGCAGGGTCCGACTACGGACGAAATCAAACGATAAAATGACATCCACCCTTGCTATCCCAGGCTGCCGCCTGGAACCCATCCAAGATTGAAGAAGAAGAAGAAGAATAACTCTAAATCAAATCAAGCAACGTGCTCACGTCAAATCATCGCGTTACCTGTACCTGCAACTGTTGTTGTAGTAATATGTGAGCCACAGGGACTCAGCAATCTCATTTCCAAGGGTATCAAGAGTATTAAAGCTTAATGGGTAAGGTATGGTTAAGTGGTGTGGCTACAGCAAGCGACTAAGCTTTTATTTGAGTGGCTAACTTATGAGTACAGAAAGTAAAGTATGGTGGTCTACGCCTAACGGTCGTGAACTAGTAATGATCACTAACTAATCCTGAACACCTACTTACGTCAATCATAACCCCACCGTGTTCTGCTTCGGATAAGGACTCACGAAAAGAGACAGTCATGGTTACGCACTCAGTTGGTGTATTTTATTAAAGTTTACTCCAAGTTTGCTCTTACCGGATGTTAAACAAAGTATCCAAGTTTGCCACATAACCGCGGGCACGGCTTCTCGAAAAGATTTAACCCTGCAGGGGTGCTCCAACTCATCCATCACAAATTAACCACACGCAGCGAGAATAACCTCAACCACGGATCTCGTGATTATCCTAGGCAATTCCAAAGGAAATCCGACACCTCGAGATAGCCCGAAGAAGATCAGAGTTCCTCACTCAAGACGTTCGAGAAAGGTAAAACAATTCCAGCAAGGCCGCCCGACGTGTCGACAATCCCGATAGGAGCCGCGTATCTCGTTCTCAGGGAACAACTGGATGAGCGATGGTTACCACGCCAAACACCGAGTTGCCCCGGGTAGCGTTAATAAGCTGCTCTGGTTTGGACCAACACTCATGCGGAGCACTGGCCCGGGGGTTGATTAAATTATCCATGGGGTCCGGAAAATCCCCTATGCAAGTTTATTAATTATTAGGGAAATTTAGTACCAATGTTGGGCCTTGCTAGACAAGCTTTATTCTAACCCGAAAATCAAGGGGGTCCCCATAACAACCCCGAGCATGTTAGGAGCGCTCAATTATGGAACATAACACCGGTTCACAAGTAACTAGGGCGGCAAGAGCGGAACAAAACACCGAGCAAAAGGCCAAGCCTTCCACCCTTTACCAAGTATATATGTGCATTAAATTAAATATCAGCAATATTGGGATATAACAAAAGAATGTCCATGTTGACACATGGAAGCAATTGCACCTGCATCTAGAAACGCTATAAGAAGGGCTGAACAAGCAGTAACATAGCCAAACAAAGGTTTGCTGGGATGTGGAGGGGTTAGAGGCTTTTCATGGCAATGTTGGGAGGCTTATCAAACATTGGTAGGTAGCGTGACATAGCAACAGAAAAAGAGACATCTAGCATGGCAATGATAGTAATTTTATCTAGGGAAATGTGTCATCTTGCCTGAGATCCCGCTCGGAAGAAGAAGGAATCCATGAAGAAGACGAACCAATGTAGTCGAACGAATCCTCACACTCCGAACGCTTTCAGAACTCTATCGAGAAGAAGCAATCTGAAACAAACAATCAACACAAGATACACCACAACATATGCATGACACGATGCACAACCAAATATGATGCATGTCCGGTTTAATATGCAATGCATGACAATTCACGACAATCAATAGTACACATTAAGTGAAGCTCAATATGCAACGAGTTGCATATTGACGAAACTCCATGTTCGAATTATTTAGTTCACTCTTGTTAGGTACATGACAATATTAAATGTTGTTAAACATGGCAAGAGGTGAAGCATAAGTAAACTATCTACCCAGGCATCTTAAATGAGGTCGGAAACAAATTATAGCATTTCCGAAACGACCTCATATGTTAATTTCGAAATTGGTCCAGATCTGAAATAATCATATATTATATTGTTTAAACAACATAATAAAGCATACCATGCATTTCTACACGTCATTCTAGTCGATATACATATAAAGAACATCTCAAACAGAGCTACGGTCTAAAAGATATGAGCAACACAAGATGCACATGTCATGAATGCAAATGCATGGAAAAATTCAATCACAAACATCTCAAATCATGAATGCAACAAGTTATTATGAAACTACATGAGATTCTAAGCAAGTTTCATATGCCACATGTTCAAAACGGAGCTACGGTTCAACAAATACAACCAACACAAGTTTTAGTTGAATCTGCCCAAAACAGCAAGATAGCATTTGCACACATGAAAACAACAAGTTACACTATTCCAAAAATGCACAACCTAAGCATGGGGCAGTAGTATATAACACACACTTCATTTCATCTTCACATATCATAATCAAAACATGCATGGATCACATGGTAGGAAGCTCACAAGATGGCTACTTGAAAACAGTTTCAGACTTAGTGAAAATACCAGTTTTTGACAGTGCAGTTTTTATCACGAAGGCATATTGACAGCAGTAAGAATATATGCTATAGATCCTATTATGGCATGAAACTTAACAGCATACTAAAGGACAATATCAACTACAAATAACTCCATCACACCTACCACAAAAGGGTTCTAGATCACTAGCAAATCACATGGGAAGACAACAACAAAATATTACAGATTCCAGACTTAGAAATATTTTAGCATCTCAAAACAGCAGAATTTTTATAGCAAGTTGACAACAACGAAATAACACCTAAACATGCATTTCTATGACAAGCAAAATGTCCAGGGGCTAGGACACATATCAAAGGGCATTTTCCATGTTGAAAATTAATTCATATCATGCATGGATTAAATCACACGAAAATATTAAAAGGGCATCACGGCATAAATGACATGCACACAAAATGCTCAAATGACAAAAATAAAAGCACAGATAATTTCTATGGAGCTTTCTACCCCGAAAACATATATAATATGAATAGGTTCATGTGGAAAATTAATCACAATTAATTATGCGAGTATTAGGCCTAATCACGTTATAGCAATTCATTTATGCAAAATAAATGCAAACACCATGACCACAATTTTTATCATGCATGAAAATGCGATGCCAATGAGATGAATATTTTTAATATGTGATTTTATTAATTTCGATGCACGGTTAAATAATTATGATAATGCAATCATATGACATATAAGCAAAATGCAGAAAATGACATGTTAATTATTTTAGTCATGGATGCGAATGGCATATTATTAATCTACGTATTTTTCTAAACATTTTTTCATGTATAAATCATTTTAATATGAGGTGCGGTTAATTAAATATGAGCAATTGCAAATATGCAATAAAAGAATAAACGGAGGGAGCTGCTGGGCTCACCACGTGGCCCTGGCCCATCGGAGGCAGAGAGCTGGCGAAGGGAGCGGCTGGGACTAGGGCAGGCCCATGCAGGGCGATCGAGCGAGGGTCAATAGGCGGCTGGGCGCGCTGTCGTGCTCCTCCCGAGCGGGAGCCATGGCGGCGACCGGGCGACGGAGGGGCTGCGGCTAGGCAGCGAGGGCGGAAGGGGAGGCCGGGAACGGGCTCGGGGACGACAGATCCGGCGGCCTCCTTGCCGGATCTGGCCGGAGAGAGGCCCTGGCGGCGGCTGGCAGCGAGCTGCGCCCTGGAACGAGGAGAAGGAGCAGGGGGTTGAGAGAGGAGGGAGAAGGAAGAAAGGGGAAGGAGGAGAGGTGCTAAGGTCTGGCGCTCCGGCGGCTCCGGCGCGGCTGCTCCGGTGAGGGCCGGCGATGGCCCTGGCACGGACGGGGCTGGCGCGGGAGGAACGTCCATGGCAGGCACGGGAGCTGCAGGAGAACCTCAGGGACGGGCCCAGATGGGCTTTCCCGGGCTCAGATCTGGGCTCGGAGGGCCTGACGGCTAGAGGAGGGAGAAGGAGGGGTTTGGCACGGGGTTCTAGGGGGATTAGGGTTGGCTGCCCAATTAGGAAGGGGTAGGGACTATATATAGGTTTCGGGGCTAGGGTTAGCGGTCGATGTCCGATTTCGGACTGCCGGATGTCAATTCGACGGTCCGAAAGCGGAGGGGCTACAATGGCTATGCAGCTGGGCTACATGGGGAAGAGAGAGAACGGTGACCCGTGGCACGAGGTTTTAAAACACCGACAAACGTCCGATAAATAACCGATGACCTCACTGCTATGACTTACCAATGGGGTATCAAACAAACTCGGAACGCGACGAAATTCGACGGGCGTTCTACCTACAATATAATAAGACCGCACGCCAAGTTTTGACCCAATCCAAGAATATTTTGCGCGCACTTTAACAACGGTTTTATTAAAATGGTGCCGCGGGCGCGTGCATGTGTGGTTGGGCTCGAAATGGCAACGGCAAGAACAGAGAAAACCGGCAACTACAAACGGATGCAAGTTTGCAAACGAGTGACGACGCAATGCAGATGATGCGAATGATGCGATGATGAATGCAACAACCAAACGAAACACAGCCGAGAACGGAAAAACAAAGGGAATATTCTGGAATCTTCTGGAGCGTCAGTCCCGGGCTATTACAACTCTCCTCCACTATACGAGGATCTCGTCCCGAGATCTAGAATGAAAAAGGGGAAGAGAAAGAGCAAGAGGTCAAACTTAGTTGCTTTTCTGACAAACGAGTGAAACCAATGAAACATGAAGGATGCAAAGAGATGAAGAATGAAGAACAAGCAAGAATTCACACGAAATTTTGGCAGCACTTCGGTAGGATAGAGAGGAAAAATTGATATGATGGAAACAAATTGAAAGAGAGGCACTAAACTTCGGTTGGATTAGAATCAAAACTTTCATAAGATGGAAGGAACACAAAAAGATTTGACAGCACTCCTGTTAAAAGAATAAGCAAGAAAGAACAAGATCTTGATCAAACTAAATGCGAGATGAAAAGGGCAACACCACAATGCCTCCGGAACAAAAGAATAGAAGCTAGATCATTGGAAGGAAAAGAACGGAGAAGAAAATGACAACTCCTACTACAATTGGATTTGAAAAGCATAGGTTGAATGGAGTTGATGAAGAATTAGCAATGAAAAGAATAGCTTGTTATGGGCTTAAGGACAACATCTCAAAATTATGAGGTGACAACCTGCCACAACAGAAACAATTGATTGCTTGAGGGCAACAAGATAAGAAAGACTTCTTTCATCAAGAAGAGGAGGAGAAATCTTGATTCATTTATGACACCATGATAGCAATAATCCTTAGGAAATGCTTAAGGTGAAATCCAATCCACAATAACTCCGAGAAGACAAGACGGGTTTACTTATGTTATTCTTGACAATTTTTCTTCGAGACTCTTCATTGTCAAGAATTTAATAACACCATCTCAAAAGACAATGGAGAAGGAATTGAACTTAGACATCCCAGACAAAGAACACTTGAGCACCTCCAACAATAATCTTGAAGAACACTTGAAAAATGAAAGAAATATTGATGAACCACCATGAAGAACCTCCGGAAAAGAGAGGATGATAGAAAATAATTGAAGGATGCAAAAGAACAAGATTGGGCCTTCCAATGATTAAGATGATGCTTCGGGACAAGATAATTGATCAAAACTAGGAATTCCGGAAAAGAAAAGATGAGAACACTTGAAATCGAGAACTGATATCATGAATAACTCCGGAAGAAGGATTGAAATCACTTGGATGAAACAAGAATAAGAATTATGTTATGCTTATCCTACATCAAGTTAAATTGATGACAAGCAGCGGATTTCGCACACCACTTATTCTTCTTGAAAAGATTGAAGAGAGACATAGATCACACACTTGGAGAAGTCTTGCATGAGAACACCGGTAAGAACTAGAAACAAAAGAGGATAATGCAAATGAATGATATAACATTAGAACGAAGAGAGCATGATCCGCCTAATAGAAAACTTGAATGAAGCACCGGAAATAATTAGAAACTAAAGAGGACACATGAGGATGAAGAGATCAACACTTGTCTAATAGAAACTGAACACGGCACCGGAATAATTGATACGAACGAAGGAACAATAATTGAGAAGAATTTGAGAACGAAAGCTGCAAGCTGAGAATGAAGAAATCTTCCGAAATGATGGCCTTTGGAGGATCAAGAAATGAATAAATTATTAAATGCACTGGATAGATGTGGGAGAAATTTCTCATGGCTGGACACAACTTGAGACGATGGCAACCAGCTGAAACCATGAATCTTTGGAAGAATGAACAATGATTTAAGAGAACCACTCCTTCGGTTTTCCATGGTGAGAAAGAAGATGAGAACACCACCAAGAATTACTGAGACACTCCGGAACAATGAATAAGGAAAAAGGTTGAGCCAACAATGAAAATGATTTAGAAATGATCTTGGAAGAGGAATATGACTGATGAAAATCATTCTTACATCGTATTTGAAAAGAACTTAAGGACAACTCCGGAAAGATTAGAAGAGTCAGGTAGGATCCTGGGGAAAAACCTGTGGGTTATGGGCCCACTCAAAAGAAACCACCGTTGAAACAATTGCTTAGAAAGAGAGATTGCACTGGAAAAATTAAGAACTAGATGGCATGAGACCCTTGAAATGATTTAAGAGGACATGAAAGAAAATGAATGTCTTCTAAGATATCTTCAACACTCTAGCTAGAAAAGAGAGGGATGAATAAACAACAGAGGCTTGATAAGAATTCCAACATGGGAGAGCAAATAGAGAATTAAAATGATATGATGAAGACCAAGAACTTGAATTGAATCCATCGGAAAAAAACAAGATGAATACTAATAAATGATAACTTGAGCACTGAGCATCTTCATAAAGAATCACTGGAGAATAATAACAACGAGAACAAGGAATATGAGGATAGATCTTGAAATGAAACTCTTGAGAATCTCCACAAGAATCACCGGAAACACAACATAGAAGAAAAGATAGCAAAAACATACATGAATAGAAAAGACACTTGGATAAGAATTTAATCACTGAAGAAAAGGGCGGGAGGGCGGGAAAAACAAAGAAAACTTGGAACAGATGAGACAACTTCGGAAAAGAATAAGAGGATTGATCTTGCAATATTGGAGAATATAGAATTATCTTGAAGAGAAGCACACCGGTAGGAAAAGAATTGATATGATAACTTGATTGGCAAAAGAATTAGCATTCTCACATAAATATGAGAACCCTACTTAGGAAAGATATGAGATCGCCACTTGACATCGAAGCAACTGAATTACCATAGTCAAACAAAACGAAGGATGAGGCTTATGAAACAAGCCAGAACAAATACATACCCGCTATGTACTTGTTGGAAAGATAATTCTAGGTAACTACTTGAATTCCCACCTAAGAACTTCCAAAAACTTTCTTGCTTATGCGATTGGGGTTGCGAACCCAGGAACCTACCCTAGGTAATCAGCTGCAACTGCACCCGCAACCTTCCACACCATAATTCAAGAAACTCCGCAAACTCGTCTAATCTCGAATCCTCGAACTCACAACGATATTAAACCATGGTGGTACCCCGGACGCCTCCCTAGTACTGGGTGACTCCGACCTTATCTCACAATGACAAGTATTGAAGCAATTCCGAACATCCTCCGTCCTGAGATACTAAGGAAGCTAAATGATAACGATGTGCCAACATTCCCTGGAGCTCGACTCCTCGGAAGAAATCAAGTTAGACAGGAGACACCAAGAGAGAACCCTGTCACATCGGCATCATATAGTTTCCAAAATACCCGCGTGATCCTAAAAATGTTTTTGAGCGAGAAGAGGAGTAGAATCAAAATTCCTAAGTCGATTACCTCACCAGAGCATAGAAGAGAAGTAAAAAGAATACTACTCTCCGGTATAACTAGACTCAAAATACTTTTCACTAGACATGACTCGGCCAAGTTCGATCAATTAAGGGGGCTCCTAGGTCGGTACTGGCTCTGATACCAACTTGTCACGCCCAAGATGTGGTCCTATCCTTATTTCGGCACGAGGGTCTCAACAGGGATAGAAGTGCATCTCGACGCGTTTGCAAGAATGCATATCATTACAAGTACATGTACAGAAGAGATGAGTATATGGAATTGGCTTACACTCGCCACAAGCTACATTAGAGTCACATCGATACATCAACATACTCAATCATCATACAGAAGAGCAGGGTCCGACTACGGACGAAATCAAACGATAAAATGACATCCACCCTTGCTATCCCAGGCTGCCGCCTGGAACCCATCCAAGATTAAAGAAGAAGAAGAATTACTCCAAATTAAATCAAGAAACGCGCTCATGTCAAATCATCGCATTACCTGTACCTGCAACTGTTGTTGTAGTAATCTCTGAGCCACAGGGACTCAGCAATCTCATTTCCAAGGGTATCAAGACAATTAAAGCTTAATGGGTAAGGTATGGTTAAGTGGTGTGGCTGCAGCAAGCGAGTAAGCATTTATTTGAGTGGCTAACTTACGAGTATAGAAAGTAAAGTATGGTGGTCTACGCATAACGGTCGTGAACTAGTAATGATCACTAACTGATCCTGAACACCTACTTACGTCAATCATAACCCCACCGTTTTATCTTTTGGATAAGGACTCACGAAAAGAGATAGTCATGGTTACGCACTCAGTTGGTGTATTTTATTAGAGTTTACTTCAAGTTTGCTATGAACGGGTGTTAAACAAAGTATCCAAGTTTGCCACATAACCGCGGGCACGGCTTCTCAAAAAGATTTAACCCTACAGGGGTGCTCCAACTCATCCATCACAAATTAACCACACGCAGCAGGAATAACCTCAACCACGGATCTCGTGATCATCCTAGGCAATTCCAAAGGAAATCCGACACCTCGAGATAGCCCGAAGAAGATCAAAGTTCCTCACTCAAGATGTTCGATAAAGGTAAAACAAATCCAACAAGGCCGCCCGACGTGCCGACAATCCCGATAGGAGCCGCGTATCTCGTTCTCAGGGCACAACCGGATGAGCGATGGTTACCACGCCAAACACTGAGTTGCCCCGGGTAGCGTTAATAAGCTGCTCTGGTTTGGACCAACACTCATGCGGAGCACTGGCCTGGGGGTTGATTAAATTATCCACGGGGTCCGGAAAATCCCCTATGCAAGTTCATTAATTATTACGCAAAGGTAGTACCAATGTTGGGCCTTGCCAGACAAGCTTTATTCTAACCCGAAAATCAAGGGGGTCCCCATAACAACGCCGAGCATGTTAGGAGCGCGCAATTATGGAACATAACACCGGTTCACAAGTAACTAGGGCGGCAAGAGCGGAACAAAACACGGAGCAAAAGGCCAAGCCTTCCACCCTTTACCAAGTATATATGTGCATTAAATTAAATAGCAGCAATATTGGGATATAACAAAAGAATGTCCATGTTGACACATGGAAGCAATTGCACCTATAGCTAGAAACGCTATAAGAAGGGCTGAACAAGCAGTAACATAGCCAAACAAAGGTTTGCTGGGATGTGGAGGGGTTAGAGGCTTTTCATGGCAATGTTGGGAGGCTTATCAAACAGTGGTAGGTAGCGTGACATAGCGACAGAAAACGAGACATCTAGCATGGCAATGATAGTAATGTTATCTAGGGAAATGTGTCATCTTGCCTGAGATCCCGCTCGGAAGAAGAATGAATCCATGAAGAAGACGAACCAACGTAGTCGAACGAATCCTCACACTCCGAACGCTTTCGGAACTCTATCGAGAAGAAGCAATCCGAAACAAACAATCAACACAAGATACACCACAACATATGCATGACACAATGCACAACCAAATATGATGCCTGTCCGTTTTAATATGCAATGCATGATAATTCACGACAATCAATACTACACATTAAGTGAAGCTCAATATGCAACGAGAATATTGGACTAGCATAAGGGAAGGTATTTTCGGACCTTTGGATACATTTTCTGAAAATAATAGAGTTTGGATGTCTTACCTGAGAAACGATCTCGTGTTGTAGAGGTAGTTGACAATCGAACTTGTTCCCTCCTTTAGTTATGTACTTTGACAATACACTTCAAACAAAGATGAATTTTCACATACTCAAGTCTTGAACGAGATATGAACACAAATTTCAACATCAAAGAATTCAGTACACATCAATGAAGCATGAAGATGCATAAGATCCTGCGGCTTTTTTGACTCTTTGAGAGAATCGAGGTAGTAAATTGTGTTACTCCTTGGAACAATGACTACCAAGATCCGGTGATTGCTACGGATTAATAAAGCCATGAACTGACAAACTACATAGAAAAATGAAAGACGATCAATGTATGTGTGGTTGTATATTTACTTACCATTCATTATATGGATAGACAAAGAATTCTGCTTGGTATAACATAAGGAAGATCTTGGTGAGCATCTCCATGGTCTCCTCCCATTGAACTCTGTTTAGTAATAATGGGCTGTTTGGTACATCAGGATCTATGAAATACACATTCCCCCTTTTTGATTTGTGCACGGTCAATTCCCTGAGAGGAATACAATACAATTAGATTTTGTTTTGTTTATAGACTTATATGGAGAAGCTTGATCCGAGATTCTGAAGTAATTACAACATCAAGCATTTAATGTGAGTGCCAGCGGGCATATCAAAGTTGAAGAAGAGTTGAAAGTCACTCGAATTCTACACTGATGGTACCCAACAAGTGACAGAAATCCTTACTGTCGTACTGGACTTTTAGAATATTATTACCTTCTGACATTTTCTTCATGCAATATTTATGTAACTTGCGGCAACTGGAACCGTACACATCAAACTATTCACCAAGAAGAAATGGCTGGCTATGGTTGTACCTGCGTGCTTCAAGTGCGTGTGCTTTATTCTTAGAAAGTGTCATGTCAATTTCTTCATCGGGCATGCCATGGTTATGGCTGAAAAGTATTTGTAATAGGATGCTCTGGTTCTCATCCCTCCTCTATTTCATCATGTATAGTAACAAAATCGCCAATTTTATGAAGAAACAAAATACAATTGCAATAGTCTATCTAATATATGATGCACAACGATAGTGCTTGAACGACATCAAATTAGTACTAACATGAATGTAGATGCACAAAATTTGTAACATAGAAGCAATGATATAAATTAAAATAAAATTTCCATTA
This sequence comes from Hordeum marinum, assembly GCA_022496015.1. Lineage (NCBI taxonomy): Eukaryota > Viridiplantae > Streptophyta > Magnoliopsida > Poales > Poaceae > Hordeum > Hordeum marinum. Next base: position 118,170,585 of record CM039672.1, read on the forward strand.
GTTCAATATGGAATATTATAACATAGAACTGATGACATCGATTAAAATAGCACTCACATACATACAACTGTGAGAGTGTCTTAATCACATCAAGAATAAAATGTCACAGTGAAAGTGTCTGAATCATATCTAATATGACAAATGATTTATAACAACAAGATTGGGCCTAACCTTCTTTGCACATCATATAAACTTCCTCCCACTAGCCATAGATTCAAAAGCAACTAACTTCACGCATGGAGATTGATGTTGGCAACGAGAAGGCAGATCTTCAGCTACCTTGCTCCATTCCTTCGAAGTGATGGTCCTAGGGATCTACACGAGGAAGAAATGTCCCAAATCAGCCACCGCATTAAAACCCCAATTCCAAACCATAATACTAAGCTAGGCGAGAGAGACACAGAGAGAGAGAGAGAGGAGATAGGAATATTGTTGGAAATATGCCCTAGAGGCAATAATAAAATGGTTATTATCAGATTTCCTTGTTCCCGATAAATGTTTATTATTCCTTCTAGAATTGTATTGATCGGAAACTTAAATACATGTGTGGATCACATCATTAGGAGAATGATGTTATGGATAGACCCAATTGTAAGCTTAGCATATGATCATATCATTAAGTTCACTTTGTTGTAGCTTTCGTAATGTCAAGTATTTGTTACTTAAACAATGAGATCATGCCACTCCCGGATACCGGAGGAATACTTTGTGAGCTATCAAACTTCACTTCATAACTAGGTGATAATAAAGGTGCTATTCAGGTATCTTTGAAGGTATTTGTTGGGTTGCATGGATCGAGGTTGGGATTTGTCACTCTGTGTGACAGTGAGATATCTCTGGGCCCTCTCGGAAACACGATATCCAAATTAGCTTGCAGTTGTATAACTTATGAGTTTAGTCATGGGGATATTGTAGTAAGATTGATTAAATAGACTTGTCAGCAACGAGATTGAACTAGGTATGGAGATGTCGACGATCGAAACTTAGACAAGTAACATATTGTCGGACAAAGGGAATTGCATACGGGATTAACTGAAACCTTGACTCATGGTTCGAACTGATAGAGATCATCGCTGAATATGTGGGAGCCAGCATGGGAATCCAGGTCCCACTATTGATTATTGAACAAACAGGTGTCTCGGCCATGTCTGCATGATTCTTGAACCCGACATGTCACACACTTAATTTTCGATGACCCTAGAGTAGAATAAGGACATTTGTATTGGTGACCGAATATTGTTTGGAGTCCCGGATGAGATCCCAGACATCAAGATAAGTACCAGAATGATCAGGAGGTAAATATTTATATATGAGAAGTCATGTTTTGGCTACTGGGAAAGTTCAGGAGCATGGCGGTATTGTACCATACCAAAAGGGTTGCTGAGGAGTCCACCTACCTCGGGGACCAACATGGGCTGTAGGGGGCGCACTGGCGTACTTGGGCTAGGCACACCACACCCTAGGAGGTTCGTGCAACTATGGCTAATGGGAAACCATAAGTGGGAGGCACCCCACGTGGCTTGGGGGCCAAGCCACCCCCTAGGGCAGACTTGATTGCTCAAAAGGTCATTGATGTTCTTCTCACCTTGGATACATGTCATAAGGCCTTTCTCAAGTTGCTCTTTCAACTTTGGATTTTCCTCCACAAGGTGCGCATGATCACAACAAGCATTAGTAGAATTTGCACTCTCAATTAACACAAAAGGTGGACATGTAGTTATTTTCTTAGTAAGTTTTACTTGGAGTTGATCATGAGACTCCTTGAGAGAGGCATGAGAACTCTCCAATGCCTTGCGAGAATTGTCAAGTGCGTCAAACTCTTCCTTGAGTCTATCATGGCCATCTCCGAGTGCATACTTATCATATTTGAGCACACGATTAAGGACAATATCATGATCATGATATTTACGTAATTTGGCAAGGTTAACATTTTGTGACTCCTCAAGAGTCGAACGAAAACCTCGCTCTTCCTCAAGAGGAATGGAAAGATCCGCTATCTCATCAACATAATCACGACTATGCCCCCTCAACTTCTCGAGGGATTCCTCTTGAGAATCAATGATATCATTGGCCTCACCAAGTTGTTCCAAAAGAGCAACAAAGTGCTTCTTGGATTCACCTTTGAGTTTACATAAGAACTTGTCAAACTCATTCTCATCCTCCTTCTCCACCTCATGTTCATCCACACAATTCAATAAAGGAGTGGTAGAAATGGAAGTTTTAAAGTTTGAGGTTTTGAAGTTGGTGGTTACCTTGGTGATACCTTTGGCCATAAGGCACCTAGCAGTGTGTTCTCGTTGGGGGCGTCAGAGAGAGACACCTTGGTTGGTGTAGAGGATGTAATTGCCACTGTACCCATTGCCGTCCCTTCAACACTTGTATCTTCGTCATCAACCTCGTCATTGGAGGGATACTCTTCTTGAGCCACCAACACCTTGTGAGGTGCCTTCTTCGTGAAGTTGTTCTTGTTGGGGAAGGACTTTGTCGTGGATTCGTCACGGCAGATGTCCGGGTGAACGGACTTAGGTTAGGGCTGAGACGCAACTACGTGGCGGCTTGAAGGGGTTGATCGGAATCGAGAAGACACGGAATTTTCCCAGGTTCGGCCCCTCGTAGGTGGAGGTAAAAGCCTACGTCCTGCTTGTCTGGTATTGATGATCATGAAGATCTCTCGGTTACAAGGGTGCTAATTGCTACCTCTAATATCTTGTGCCTCTAATCTCTTGTGTTGTCTAAACTTGTAGACTTGTGTCTCTTGAGAACTTGTCCCTCTAGGGGTGCTCTACCCCTCCTTATATAAGTGGAGAGGGTAGGTTTACAAATAGAGTCCTACTAGGAGTAGGATTAGGACTAGTCTCTCACAAATCCTACTCCGGGTCTTATTTCCTTTAAGGGAATCCTTCTATCTTGTGGGCCTTTCTCCTGTGGGCCTTCTCTTGTGAGCCGCCTGGCGCCGGCTCACCGCCGGGTCTTGGACTTGGTCATCTTGTGACCCGCCGGCCAGGTCATAAATAAGATGTCTTGTCTTTAACGGGTCTCCTGTGAGTTGCCTGGTCGAGTCATTAATAAGATGTCATGTCTTCGGCCGGGTCTCCCACGAGTCGCCAGGCCGGGTCATACCATGGGGTATATCCCTGTCATTAGCCCCCAGGTTAGCTTGAATTTATTCATGGTAAGCTCCTGAAATAAGAGTAACAAATATGTTAAGTGGCCGGCTTGCTCCTTTGGCCAACTTATAAAATGGCTTTCTCAGAAATCCGGGTCTTTTCTCCATATGAATGAGTCGTCTTGATAATCATCTTGCTTGTCAATGTATTTCGAGAACTATTGAGAATAGAACACCCATATGCCATTGAGTCGGCTTCCAATTCTCTTGGCGGGTCATCTCTGCCGGGTCATAATCATTGATGATGTCGGGTCATTATCATTGGTGACTCCGGGTTAAATAACCAGAATCCTGCTGACTTGATAAATATTGGGATGAAAATCCATCTGATGTAGAACCAGACTTCCATTGTTGTGAAGCAGGGTGGCTTATGTAAACTTTGGCGGGTTATGATCTTTTGATAACACCGGTTCATAAGTGTTGGTGATGACGGGTCTAACAACTGAAATCCATATTTAATATCTTGAAAATTCTCCTCAAAGTTTTTGATATGTCCATATTACCTATAGCCCCCAAGCTCCGAGATTATCCATGATAACTTGGTGCTTTGCAAATAATATTTTGGATTGTGTAGCCCCCAAGTGCCGGGTTGTCCTGCCTGCAGCAACCTGGGACTTATAATTGCCTTATATCTTATAACGCTTCGGCGGGTGTAGCCCCCAAGGGCCGGCTCATCAGAACACTTCGGCCGGTGTAGCCCCCAAGGGCCGGCTCATCAGAATGTGATGCGCCGGGTCTTCAATTTGAATCTCTTAATCTGTTGGAACAGCTGAATACTGTAGCCCCCAAGTGCCGGGTCAGTAAGAATTACTGGGCTCGGACTTTAGAAAAATATAGAAGGTCCGGCTCATTTCCTTGAGATAATATGGTCTTGCTGACAATGTAATGGTTTGAAAACCGGCTTGCATTAGCCCCCAAGTGCCGTGGTGCATGCTTGCAGCGACATGCGACTTGCATAATTGATATAAACTTGGACTTGGATAATGTAGCCCCCAAGTGCGGGGTCGTCTGCCTGCGGCGACTCGGGACTATGTGAGAATAATACGTCTCACCATAATTTGTTGAATGAATCTTTGACCGTGGTCGTAATATAACCCGGAATGAATATCTTGGAATAATTCCTTTATCTTTGACATGAAATTCCTGCTCGTGGTTGCGGTGCAACCCGGCAAATATAAGTTTGAGAAATCCGTGAGTGTTGTAGATTACTACAGAGCACAATTAAATAAATCCAAGAACCGGCCAATTAGATGATACGGCATTATATCTGACAAGGCAGCTCTTTGCAAAATAATAATTTCTCCGAGCTGGTTTGAAAAACCCCAATCATTTATTACTGGTTATGATAAACCATGAAGATCCAGCCATGTTGGCTATTAAAAAAACCATTTGCTTTTGCATAATACTTTAACGGCGGCTCATCTTAAGAGATAAAACCTGCAAAAATGAACAAGACAGAATATATTCTGCATTGTTGTGAGGGCGGCTTGAAAAAGCTCAACCCGGAGATGTTTATACCTTTCATAACATTGCTCCTTTTCTCATAATCTTGCTCTGACCCGGCTTGATAAGCCGGCATGTTATCTGGAGGTGCGAAGCTCCCTTGAATAATACACGGCTGACATGTCAACCGGAATGGCATAAAGCCGGCTGTTAAGGTGAGATAGCTATACCTGATGGTAAGAAGCCGCCTTTTAACAGCAAATGTTGTATGCGCAGACGCCGGCTGTCGATGGGAGATGTAAGCTATACCCTAAGGCAAGAAGATTCCATCGACAACCGCGGCTAATGATTAGCCTGAAATGGCATAAAGCCGGCTGTTTGAAGGGAGATGTAAGCTATACCCGAAGGCAAGAAGCCTCCTTCAACAGCTACAGTTGATAAGCAACTGAGTTTTGGCGTAAAACGTCGGTTGTTAGGGTGATATAAGCGAACCCGTCAATAAGAAGCCCCCTTCGACAACCGCGGTTAATAAGTAATCGGAACTGGCATAAAGCCGGCCATTAGGGTGAGATAAGCGATACCCGTCGATAAAAAAGCCCCCTTCGATGGCCGCAGTTGATAAGCAACTGGAATTTGGTGCACACGCTGTTGTCTTAGGGTTATGTAAGATATACCAAAGGTAAGAAGCCTCCATCAACAACAACACTTAAAGTAACCAAACTAGGCATAAAGCCAACTGTGCAAGGGTGATGTAAGCTATACCCGAAGGCAAGAAGCCTCCTTGCAATAGCTGGCTATGCAAAGGATATGTAAGCTATACCCGAAGGCAAGAAGCCTCTTTGCAACAGTGCTTAATTGGGCATAACGTCGGCTATGCAAGGGAGATGTAAGCTATACCCGAAGGCAAGAAGCCTCCTTGCAATAGCGTAAAAGCAGAATGTGCAGGGGAGATGTAAGCTATATCCGAAGGCAAGAAGCCTCCCTGCAATAGCGCTTGATAGGGCATAAAGCCAGATGATAGATCAGCCGTTTAACTCACACCAGTTCAGGGTCTCTATTGAGATTGGCTGTCAATTTCTTGAATCGGCTTAGGGTCTCTAGGCGAGATTGGCCATCAATTTCTTGAACCAGCTCAGGGTCTCTAGGCGAGATTGACTGGTAAGAGTTTAGCGGGTCACATCAATCTTAGCCGGTACACGGTCTCTATCGAGATTGGCCGTCAATTCTTTGAACCGGCTCAGGGTCTCTATCGAGATTAACCGGTAAGGCAGGCGGGTCACATAGCGGAGCAGTATTAGTCATCCGCCAATAATGTAGTAGCCATCTTGTATGAAGAAACGACAGAAGCTCCAAGTGTCTTTATGATGATCCAATGATTCGGGAACCCATGTTTGAATGGTGCATCACGGTGGTCCGTCCTCTTGGGAAACTTTTAATCATCCGTCAATAATGTAGTAGGCCCCAGGATTGGGTTTTTCTCTTGCAAAGACCCGGGGTTCTCGTTAAAAACGATCAAATGTGTCTCGCCATGTATGTAGCCCCCGAGTCTTAGGTTGACTCGAAGAGGCGGCTTGAGAATCTTCACTGGAAGTTGAGGTTTGGCCGTGGCGGGTTATAGATGATCCCGTATGAATTGCTTCAATGATCCGGTCGATGGATCGTTCCGGCTGTTTGTTGAAGTGAACCAAATTGTAATGGCGGCGGCTTGCTTGCCCGTTGGCCGGCTCATATATGCGAGCACCACACTAATATGTCAATGTAAATTGGACTGCGAACGGCAGTTTGCGCGCGTCAGCTGGGTGGCTCATACTGATGTATGTAGCTACTGGCATGTTGATGCAGACATAGAAACCAGCCGTGGCGTTGTAAACCGGTGCTGTTGTGAAACATTCCACATCATTGTAAGCTGGCGCAGATGATGAGAAATGGCCATGGCATTGTAAACCGGCGCGGATGGTGAGAGATGTCCATGGCATTGTAAGCCGGCGCGATGATGAGGGACGGCCACGACGTTTGTAAGCCAGCGTGGTGGCGAGGGACGGCCACGGCGTTTGTAAGCCGGCACGGTGGCGAGAGACGGCCACAGCATTGTAAGCCCACGCGGTCAATGAGAGATGGCCATGGCGTTTTAAACCCACGCAGTCGATGAGAGATGGCCACGGCGTTGTAAGCCGGTGTAGACATTTGAGGTAGCCGTGGCTTTCTAAGCCGGCGTGCGAGTTCGTTGCGTAATGCAATACGAACAAACACCATTGTGGAATGATGCTAGTGCGTGTTGCCCCTCCATGTTGTAATGCCACTTTTGTAACGAAGAATTGTCCTGTATACAAATATCACAAACCAGAGTAATTGCTCTTTGGAAAAATAATATATATCTATTAAAATAGAGTGAACGGATATCACCTGATGCATCTAAATGATAGATGATCTTTGTATGGACCAGAGATCAACTCTGATATATGGAGGCCCAGCAACAGCGTGGATATGCCAGCATTTTAGTCACCATGGAGTGCCACTTTGTTTTTGGATTATACCCCCTGTGATTTCTCCTTATCCCTGATACTCCTTGAACGAGCATTAGATATTCACGCAACTAGCTTGAACAGCCCAGGCCACACTATGTCGTCTATTTCCCTTATTTTTCTCGCAGCTCCTCCCATCTCGATTTCTTTGCCGCCGTAATACGAAAACATGGAAAACCAGCTCCTGCTCGGACGAGCCCACGTGGGGTTGGCAGCGCACAGCAAACCCACCAGCCGTCGGAGCTTAGTGAGTGCGCGGAGCTCACCATGGAACCAGCAGGCTGGGCAAGTTTCTTCATCATGCATGGACGGGCGGCACGCCGGCGAAGTGAGCCACAGCGGAGGCGAGTCAGCAAAGCGGGGCCACGGCAGACGCGGCGAACCGCGGTGGCGACGGCAAGTGCAGTGGCGAGGCGGAGCAAGCATGATTAGGCGGAGCCGGCAGGAACCATAGGTGGCTTGGACTCGTGACTGAGACGAGCCGATTAGGAAACGAAAACCACGACTGCCAAGTAGGCATCGGCAAGAGCGGCAGCTTGTGGCGAGCACGTGGCGGCGATGGCAAGACATAGATGGGGGACGCGGAGGCGCACGCCCAGGTGGCTTCACAGGTGCGGCGAGCATGTGGCGGCGATGGTAGGAGGCGTGCATGTGGCTCGGACGCTGTGGGGCGAGGTGAGGCGACCTGGAAATGAGGCCGTCCCCGAGTATGATTCGGAGAGGCGCCGGTGGAGGGAGCAGGCGGGGCATGTCCAAGATGATCACGGCGCGGCAGCGGGAAAAACGGCGGGAGCGGAGGAGCAAAGCCGGCGTACGGCGGCTCAAGGTGGGTGGAGGTGAGGCGCGACTGCTAAGCCGGCACAACCGCTAAGTCGTGGATTTGTCACCATTACCACAGTTTGCCTTATCTTTGCGAATGAGTTTGCCGCCATTGTCTTCCCTCTTATCATATGGGCAATCCACCACAAAGTAACTCACATTACCACAGTTGTAGCAAGTCCTCACATGTTGCTTGCCTTTTGACCCACTTGAGTTGTTCTTGGAGAAGTTGGGCCTCGAGTTCTTCTTTTTGCCCCAAAATTGCCTTGACGCAAGATCCGTGTGCTCGTGATATGCATATTTGGTGTCTTCGGGGAAACTCTCTTCTTCTTCCTCTTCCTCTTCTTCTTGAATGGCCTTGTCCTTCAACACAAGGTTGTGTGAAGACTTGTTTGACCGTTGAACCCGAGCTAGAGCATTGTCGGCGGTCTTGTTCAAGTTGTTGATTGCAAAGAACTCATCCAACACATCGCTTGAGGACAAGGAGTGAAAGTATGGACTTTGACGGATGACGGAGGACATGGCCTTGTTGAATGGCATGATGGCCTTAAGAAACTTCCGGTTGACCGAATTGTCATCCACATCCTTGCTTCCATGATCTTGAAGGGAAATGACAAGAGTTGTCACTCTTCGGTAGATCTCACGAGGATCCTCATCATCAAGCATCACAAATTCATCGGCCTCATCAAGAACCACCTCAAAGTTGGACCGTTGAATACTCAAGCTACCCTTGTACATGGAAAAAATGTGTTCCCAACAGTCTTTAGATCAAGTGAAAGGACACAAGTGAGCAAGATCTTCAATAGGGACAACTGCTTGAAGGATGAACAAGGCAGAATGATTGAGTTGATTGTCGGCCTCTTCTCTTGGAGTGAGGTTGATTGGGTCATGTGGGTAGTACCCTTTCTCGATGATTCTCCGAAGTTGTGTTGAGATGTGATTCAAATGAGACTTGATATGAAAACCCAATTAGCAAAATCATTCCTAACAAGCTTAGAAGGAGGACCAAGATTAACTATATGGGGTGGGTGCACCGGTCCTCCATAGACCACGGGAGGAGGCACCATGGCAAAGTTACCCGTCACACTATTTTCTTGAGGCAATTTGTTCTTATTATTACTAGCCCCCTCCTTGCCGAAGTGTACATGTGATGTTGAGGTAGTGGGATTAACCACTTCTAACGGATCGGTAGAAAGTTTGAGATTATTAAGGAATTCTTTAAACATGGATTTGACCTCGGTGGTCATGGAGGATTTAAGTGAGGCCATAGGCACATTTAAATCCTCATGAGAGATCACACTCACACCCACGACTCTAGCAATTCCACCTCCCGAACCTCATCGTTACCCATACTCTTCGGGTGGTAAAACCCTTAATAAAGAGACGAGGCTCTAATACCAATTGAAAGAATCGATATGGTTTACTAGAGGGGACGAGTGAATAGGCAACTACCACTTTTAAATCTTTACTTAACAAATTAGATTTAGCAACAAATAGGTTGTCTAGATATGCAACTAGGTGAGCAACTTCTGTGATGGTAACAAGGACAAGATAACAAGCAAGCAAGTAATACAACACTACACTAGTGCAGAAAAGCCTAGCTATGACGTGGCAAAAATGGCCTTGCTGGCGTAGACACCCTATGCCAGCAATATGGTGCCACAGTTAAAAAACAATGGTGGCGTTGGAGCCTACGCCAATAGTATTTCATATACCTATGGCATTGGGTTTATCTCCACGACGACAATATCATATATATCTACAGCATGTTAAGTTTCCCAACGCAAGACACTAGAGAGATCATTACGGGTTTATCGATTGTTTCGCATGCTAGTACTAAATGACCAAACGCAACAACAAAAACGCTGCCACCACAGTGAAAAACGTTGCCACGACAGCGCAATTATGTATTAGTATATACATAATGATGTCTGCGTCCCACACTGATTCCGATAAGAAATGAAAACACGTACACCATAATTTATATTATGGTACACATCATTTATATATATATATGCATACATTAACCATCATCGTAACTACTAGTACGGTACTCATCTCATTTAGGATCAATCTTGAAGGTGAGGGAAACCCCCTGCATCTCCATGGTGGAGCATAAAGATCCACCGATCTCCAATCTTCCAAGTTGCGATCACTCGAGTAGTTGCCTCCATTCTTTTATTTCAAGTTGTCCATCTGGTGGTCATCCATCACCGGAGGCACAACACATATTGGGAGCTTATGCCTTTCAACAAAATAGTAACATAGTAAGCAATGTAGTAATCATCTTTCGTCTCGAGGCATATAATTGTCATATAAACCACACTATTAGCAACAAAATTTGTGTGATCTACCTCATTATTGAATATACATTTGAAATTGAAACCATCTTTCCTCTTGAGGCTTTGTAGCATTATGGAGAAGCATTTATTATGGTCAAGGTGAGGATCGTCGCACATAACCCTTTGTCGGAAAAGTATGCGCATTCTTAAATGTTGTGTTGCATTCAGAAAATAAAAGTCAATGGAAAAATGGACACAGACGTAGGTAAAAATGGACATATTGAGTCCCAATTTTTTTGATGAAACGGAAATGACTCCATGTTTGCTAAAACATTGGCCACTCTCTCGACATTTCCCTGCGAAAAGAAACATAGCGCGAGACAATTCGCAAGAATACACGATGATACAACATATAACATATAACATATAAGATATTCCATAAATTTGAATTTCATCAAATGGTTAGAGATATATTTTTACCATCTGGATCGAGTGGGGACGGCTATCAGGAGGACACGATGGGGGCGCCCGTGAAGACTGCATTGTGGGGTGGTGGTGCGCGGCGGGCGGACAGGACGACGGAGGGAGAGAGTGGTTGGATAGGATAATGGACGAAGAGAGTGGCCGGACAGGACGACAGAGGGAGAGAGTGGCCGAATAGGACGACAGCGAACGGGGAGAGTGGCCGGATAGGACAATGGAGGAAGAGGCTCTTAGATGAGCAGGTGGGCTAGGGGAAGGGCTGGGCAGCACCGTGACACGTTTGGCGCAAGGTGCGGGCATGGATGGATGGGGGAACGGCGGAGAATAGTGTCTGGTGGCGGGGGGTAAGAAGAGGAATCTGAGTTGTTGTCACAAAACTAGCATAGAAAATAGTCTCGGTTAGTCATTAGTGTTGGTGCCAATGACATGGCCAACGCCAACAGTAATTGGTGTTGTGTTAGCTAGGGCTGTTCTAATACTTGACAAATGGTGTGTGAAAATGCATACATGAATGTGGATCAAAGTATATAATAATGCAAATTAGGAGGTACACACAAATGAAGTACACAATATTGTGCGAAGTTTTACGCAATGAAAAGTACACAAAAGTGTAGTACATGAATAATGAAGCACACAAATGAATCAACTAGTACGACGTCGTTTGACAGTCCTCTCAATGACCGTTTGGGTCCTTTTAATCTTGCTTGATTACTCTTGTCCTGCGTTATGACTCTTTCGTAAGAAGGGACGTTCTGTCTCAGGCAAGGTAGTTCTACTCCTTCTAGTGGTGTAATTTTCATCGTCATCATAGTTCTCCTCTTCTTTTGGGTAGACGTCGAACTGATCATAGTCATCCTTGTTGGCCACTCTGTCCATATCGACAATGGATCTCTTGGATCTCCTGATGACAACTCGACTTGGCTTTACCGGGTCAGTTACGTAGAAGCATTGTGACACGTCCTTAGCGAATACCCGAGGCTCATATTTGGCAGTAATTCCTTTGACACCCTTTGCACCAGCAGCTTGTGCTTCGGGCAGGGACATGGTAATGACACCACGTTCTTCCTTCTCGACATTCTTCGCCCATCTAACCCGAAATAGTGGTACTGTGTGATCTTCAACGTACTCAAGTTCCATATCTCTTCGATCCTTTCGTAGGATCAGTTAGTTTCATTCTCAGTGGAGGCAATTATAATGATGGCTGAGTTTTGGTAATCAGATGTTTTGTATTGTGCCTGAGTATAGAATGTGTATACATTGATATCATATGATTGGTAGGTGGTTACGGTGCATGTGGGGCCTACTACTAATGCATAGATGAGATTTCCATTGGCAATACCCGTTTGCAGTGGTTTCTCCGAATTCATTCTTTTAACCAGGCTACAAATTTGGAGTTGTGCTCTCTAATGATCTTGGCTTCGGTCCTCTGCCTCCCTGCCATTGCATGATGTCTCTTTAGGTGTCCTTTTGAGTCTGCTGCCAAGAAGTGATTATATCTGCTTGTTATAACACCGCTGTGTGTGATCTATCGGAGTTGTCTTGGCGGTTCTCTATATCCACATTTAAATCATGCTTCAACTATGAGTGACCTACTCCATCAAGCCTTCGGTCAGATAGGCCTGGATGATGCTTCCATCCAGACGGACCCTGTTACGAACGTAACTCATCACAGTTCCATTCATCCTTTCAAATGGGAACATGGTATGCAAGAATGTCGGTACAGGGTCTTTAACCTTAGAAACAACATGAACTAGGAGATGCACCATCACATCAAAAAATGATGGGGGGAATATATCTCAAGATCATATAGTATTGTGATGATCTCCTCTTGTAGTCGAGTGAGATGTCACACGCTGATCGACTTTCGAGAGAGAATGTCGAAAATGTTGCAGAAGTCAAGAAGTGTGTTACCAACGTGATCATCCATTATCCCTTTGAGGGCTACCAGAAGTAATTGTGTCATCATCACATGACAATCATGGGACTTCATGTTGCTAAACCTTTATTTTTTGTGTCAAGATATGTGCGTATGAGCCCCGAGTAACCAGAAGGAACTTTGATGCCATCAAGGGAACTGAAAAGTTGATGAAGCTCATCCTCATCGAGGGTGAAGCAAGCTAGGGGAAATAATCTTCTTTGTTTGTTGTCACGGTTTTGCCCTTCGTTGTCCCGTCGGCTATGGCGATGTTTTTGTCCTTGGCCATCTCCTTGGTTCTTTTAAGGGATGCAACTGGCAAACCTAAATAACGCATCACCTATCTAGATCTAACTACCTAATTAAGAATCATGATAAAATAATTGATTTTCTCAAGATGAGGAGGGAAGATAGACGGGGAAGAGGAAGAGCAAGAGGAAGAACAAGGGGAATCTAGTGTATATACACGGGTTGTCACGTGGTAGTAGTGCTACGACTTTATTACTAGCATTTCGAGAAAATAGGTCGGCAACACTAATATGTATATTCCTGGCATGTCGTCGTATGCTACACCGGTATTACGTGGGTCCCTATATTGACCTAAAAATGGACCCACAAAATAAACTGCAGGCATCCAGATGAAGTCAACGCCATAAATATAGGAAATACTGTCGGTGTACTACCAACCAAGTACGCCAACAGTAAGTTACACCTACACACAACCTTGGAGGCCACAAATAAGTGGCGTTCCATGTACGTCCAGTGCCAACACTAAGTTACCAGCTATGTTCTACCAAAATGGCTCATGTTAGCGATATTTAAAAAATGTAGTGCTGGCGTCAACAAAAAACGGTGCGACACCAACAAGAGTTCTAGCTAGCCATTTCTCTACTAGTGCTAGTAAGATTGCAAAAAGTGAAGGTGAGAGATAACCACAAGAGGAACCGGAGAAGACGAGGATGTGTTGTCGGAGTTCCTTCCCTTTGAGGGGAAGTACATCTCCATTAGAGTGGTGTGGAGTCACAATGTTACCCAAGATGCCACTAAGGCCATTGTATTCTTCTCATGGTTTCACATAATGCGAGATGCCGTGATTCCACTAGCGGTGCACTTGAAGACGGCAACCGAACCTTTACAGGAAGGTTGAGGTAATCTCCACAACTTAATTGGAGGCTCTCAATGACACCATGAAGCTTCACCACAATGGAATATGGCTTCGAGGTGACCTCTTCCATCTAGGGATCTCAAACACCCAAGAGTAACACGATCCACTAGGGGTTGGTGGGGGAATCAATTTTTTCTTGGTGGAGGTGTAGATCAAGGCCTTCTCCTCCAAACCCTAGAGCATCAACAAGAATTGATGGCTAGGGAGAGATATCGGGCAAGAATGAGCTTTGGAGAAACAATGGAGCTTATGGGGAAAAGTAGTGAGTCTCCTTTGGAGAAGAAGACCCACTTACATAATGGATGAAAATCTGACTGTTTCTACCCACAAGTCGTGCATAAGTGGTAGTACCGCTCGGGGAGCAGTACTTCTGCTTGCACGGAAGTACCGAGCGTCGTAGTCACTTGACAGTAGTCAGGCAGGTGGTAGTTCCGCTGGAGCGGTACTACCGCTCCCGCAAGCGGTACTTCATCTTAGCACCGAAGGATACCCAGACTTAGCGGATATGAGGAGGGTAGTACGAAAGTGCCTCTAAGCATACTTCCGCTGGTTACTGCCACTCAAAATTCGCTCAAGTGCCAAAGACAACAAAGAGCTAAAAATAAGCGGAAGTGGGGCCTGAAGAGGAGGGTGGTAGTACCACACAGCGATACTTCCACCTAATATGTACAAAGGCACCCGGGGACACCAAAGAGCTAAAAACAGTAGTAACCTAGTACCTCAGGGCGGCACAACCGCTGGAGCGATACTACAACCCAGAGGTGCGGTACTTCCACCTATGTTAGAACTCAGGGTCCTTAGGACAAGGAGGAACTCCATTTTTTTGGTAAAGAGAGGAAGGTGCAAATGTGTACGTGATTGATTCTCCCAACCTTTCCAAATGCGGATCCCCTCTTGATAGTATGGATTTTCCTATGACTCAAGTCCACCAACACTAAATCGATAGAAAAGTGTTGTCTTCTCTTTTAACAACTGAGGTGTTCAATAATCGTCTCGTGCCACCTGATAATCTTTGAAAGCTCAATGCACATGATTAGTCCACAAGGGCATTGTCATCAACCACCAACACTACTTAGGGAATATTATGCTCTTACACCTCCCTTCACTAGCACTATGCCATCTTGTAACTCGACCCTCTAACCTATTTGTACCATTAACTTATTTGAGTAATTTACTAGTTCTCGAGGATATGGTTGAACCCTTTATGCTTCTTGATGCGATCCAATATCTCATGTTCATGATTCGAGTTAGTATACCCATGAGTGTTGAGAGGAGGCCTCGCTCGCACTTTTTCCATGATTGTTCATGGAAGAACTACTGCATTGTGAAGGCTTGGGGTGTTGGGGTAATTTGAGGTGATAGTCAAAGCCTTTGATTCCTCGCCATCACAATTTATAGGGTAGTTACAGAGAACCCTTAGAGAGGTCGCGTCCATGGGGCAACCCTTAATTATCATGAGTTGTAACCCTATGGGGGATACTATGATGGTGGCATGCATGGCACGACGTCTACATTAGAGTAGAACGTGCACTGTGCCCGGCTCCGCGCACTTATTGGTTTGAACAGTGAATAGAGGATACACTAGTTCATATGTGTGGCAGTGATTCCAGGACCCTCGAGAACGCCTCACTTCTCAAGCACCTTCACCACTAACTTAGCATCTTCTAATTCTTGTTTTTACCTTCTTATTAGTAGTTTAGTTGGTGACCCTTTATTGTAGTTTACCTAGCAATGATAGAGTAGACTATTTCCAAACAACGGTTTGCTTGCATATGTGGCTGCGTGAAAGTGACAACATAGTTGAGGGGTTTGTGATGCCTTCCTACAAGCTCCCTATGGATTCGACACTTTACTTATCATAGGAAAGTCCTACAACAGCCATGTGTAATTGCAGGTCATCAAGCATTTTCTGGCGCTGTTGCCGAAGAGCATAGTGCTTGGTTATTACTTACCCACACATACTTAGTTTATTTTTTTTGTTTCTTTTATCTTACTCTTTTGTATTTTAACCCAGAAATACAATAAAATGTCATGCTTTGAGACGTCAGATGAAGACATGGAGGCCACAATGAAACATTCCATGGAAAAAGGAGAATACTTAAAGAATACCGGAATACCTACAAGTTAAAGAAATGGGTTATAAATTTATGGACTAAGAGATTGTAATTAATGATATGCCTAAAAGTTGCATACATGGCCAATATCTTCTCCACATTAGCTTATATTGCATAGATCACCCAGATCCGGTTGTGAGATCATACAACCGTCGCGAACATCGTTCACAAGATGTTGAGGCAACTAAGGAGATGATGTTAATCCTTTGATCACATGAGATTTTAATGTGAATTGGCAGGTTTGTCAAAGAGCATCCTTCGTTGACTAAGCATGACGAATTGGTGGGAGAAGTTTATAAATTTTGTCAAGATAATAATTTTGATGAAAATACTTTGGTTATAAACTATGAGAAGCGGACGGCCTCCGTCTCCCAAGTCGATATTTTGCAGGAACATAGTCTTATGCATGAACAAGAAGAAGATACCACCAATCCACAAGAATAAGAAAGTATGGAAAATGATGATCCACAGGAACACAGAGATGAAGGACAGAACAACTGTTGTCCTAAAACTCCTATGGATGGTAATTGTTTTGATATAATTAATGTGTTGCTTCATGAACATGATGAAGGTTATGACTCACATGCAGCTCCTCATCCTGTTGACTCTAATATTAATATGAAGTTGCATCCACCAACGTTTCAGGCATCTCCACTCATCTTGGAGCATCGGTACTCGCCAAAGAGCGACCATGAATTTACGTATATGATGCAATGCACCGTAAGCGAGTGCGGCTCTAGACGAGCCCTGCTATGAGGTGCTCCAAACCCCGGTTGGAGTCTGGTATGACACTCGGGATTGATATCCCTTGGGATTCGGGTGGATAAACATATGGAGCACCAAGGCCTAGATATATTGCTATAAAGAAAGCACTACCTGGGATGTAACCCGAAAGCTGTAGGTGTCTAACTTTGTTTTGCGTCTTGAGTCTAGTTGCATTCATGTTGCATTGTCCCTTTTATTTTTTTGCTTTGAGTAGTTCCTATTTGAGTTGGTTTCATGATGATTTCATCGGTACAAATTTAGCTTGTCTATAGCATGATTTTTTTTATATTACTCCTCCTATTTCATTTGCAATATTGCTTTGTGCCGAACATTAGGAGGAAGCACAAAAAGCTTCATGCAGTTATGTAGCTGCAGGAGGAAAGATCGTGTTTCATACGACTACACCGTTCGTTTGGGTGCCCATATGAGTGATCATTTCACCTGGCGACCACGAAGGAGCACCTCCATAGAGCAGAAGACGGTGTACCGAACAGGCGCTCACGCCCATATATGTGCCTGTTTGCGAAGTCCACCTCGAGAAGCAGAACTCCAGATTGAAAGACGATATTCTAAATGAGAACTTGCACTCGTACAAGCACCTGTATGAGGGGAAGATGTAGTGCATCATCTACCATAACGCATGACGGTGATCCATACGACAACAACTCGTCGTTTGAGCTCCCGTTTGAAGGAAAAAAGTTCCTCCAAATGAATCCTTTTCGACGTCTGAGGTCGATGGGCATTTCCAAACTAACTATTGCCCTTGACACTTTATAACTAATAATTCTCCTTAGAAACTAGGTTTTCCTTTATTTCTTCTTGCTGGTTGGGTATACGAACTTCATTCGTATACCAAACTGATGTTTTTATTTCGTGTGTTATTTTTGCATGGGCTTGGACCTTGTGTGATAACATGTACGGCATTGTGCCAACCGTATGTAAGATCCATATGAGCCACTTGGTTGCTTCACCTTGACGAACTTCAACAACAAGTGTCCGGTGTTGTTTTCCATTTTGAACCTTTCTCAAATAAAAGTTTCTTCGTACTGAGTTTCTCACCTTAATTGAGGATCTCTCTCTTTTAATAAGGCACCTAGGAGCTGCACACTTGTTTTTTTATCTTGTCTCATACACACTTTACCGAACCTATGGGCGAATGCGCCTAGAAATAGTTTGTTGACTTAAGCGAGGTGCTTAATTAGGTTAATGGATCGATCATTATGAGCCATACTTTTTAGGGTTTTCTATTCTTGTGCCCCTGGTTCCTTAGTTGTACTCATTCATCCCCACGTTATTAACTTTTGCTCACTTTTCCCCACTCCCTTGTCCAATACCCCTAGAAATGGTCACAACAGAGGATGCCGTCAGGTCAATGGTTTGACCGTTAACTCTAACGTGTGGGGTCACGCTGGGTTGTGTCGTCCGTTGGACCTGCCAAGTGGGGCTGCGTTGGACTATGTCGCCCTCCTTTGACCATTCTGATGTGTGGGGTTGCGTTGGACTGTGTCACCCATTGGACCTGCCAAGAGGGGCCACATTGGACTATGGCGCTGGTTGGGCCGTGGTTTCATTTGGTCCATTGCATTAAACACCCGCGTGCATGCGCTGATGCATGCCGCCCTGATAAGCTTTCTATGCATGCGCGGCATGATCCAATTAGCATGCCTGCATGCACCGATGCACTCCGCCACGGACGTAGCCTTCTTGTGAGCCCCCGCGAACGCAACGATTGTCGTTGCCGCCGGTTCGTATCTTCTCGCATGTGCCTCCTCGATCGATTCATGGTTCATATCGTTTCAGCCTTCATCCTCCGCAGCATCAATTCTACGTGGCAATTAAAGTCTAGGGCATACTGATCGACGTGCGGCGTTTGAACATAGCAAACATGCGGCCAATGCCCTTATTTAAACCCGCCACCCCTCCACCTATTCTACACACATCAATTTGCGTCGCTCCCCTTCTCTTCTTCACCCAAATCCAGAGCACTCTCCAAGCTAGGTGAAGATGGAGTACTACGACCCCACCTTCCAAAAGCCACTAGTTAGGCCCGAGAGGTGGTACCCTGCCGGCGTCGTCGTGCAGAAAACGCTCTGCGTGTGGAAGATCTCATAGTGGAGGACTAGCTAGGATTTGGTTGAGTGGCTCCTCCGTGTGGGCTTCGCCCACCTCCCGGCGGGCTCGCCAGTCATGTTCCGACTGGAGGAACTACGTCAAACTCTAGCTCTCCACCATTAGGGCTCATCGCCACGTTGAGCAACAGGTTTGACGAGTTCCACCTGCTCAGGAAGGTGTTTTGGTGTGGGTATGAGCTCATCGCATTCACGACCTACAACATCTTCATGGATGTGGATATGATCTTCTCCAACCACAACGTCATCCACAACCTCCCCTACCTCCTCCGCAAGAATGGCAGGGAGGCGGAGGAGTGAAGAGGAGGCGCGGAGCAGTGAAAAGGAGGCGCATAGAAGCTTGTGTTTCCCTAGGATATTAGACCCTAGGGCTTTTTTATATATTTCTATTTTATATGTCGTTGTTTGTAAGAAATATCTATTTATGTGCGTCGTGTTATGTAGTGTTTTATGTAAGAACTACCTATCTATGTTATGCTTGCTACCCTAATTATATATCTATGTTACGCTTGCTACCCTAATTATATATCTGTGTTATGCTTGCTACTTTTATTTGTTATTTTGTAGCCCATTGGATGATATTTAGACCTTGGCTTCAAACAATAGATTGAATGTGGGTTCCTTTACTCATCCTTCATAGCTATAGTCTCTCTTGTGCCTTCGGCAGTAAAAGTGAAAGATTTCGGTATCAGCAGTTTGTTTCACCATTTGCTCAACGAACACATAAAACATGTTCCCTCACCTTATCAAAACATCAAGCATACGAGTACTCTTACTCAAGAAGAGTTTCTCATACAACTCGTGCATGTACGTTGTATAGATCCTGCCAGGGGTGGAGGGGACAACTGCATGCTTGGCTTTGGAAGGGTGGAAGCTACTATCGGAAATATGCCCTAGAGGCAATAATAAATTTGTTATTATCATATTTCCTTGTTCATGATAAACATGTATTATCCATGCTAGAATTGTATTGAAAGGAAACTCAGATACATGTGTGGATACATAGACAACAACATGTCCTCGGTATGTCTGTAATAGACTGGCTCGTTGATCAAAGATGGTCAAGGTTTCCTAGCCATGGACATGAGATGTCACTTGATAATGGGATCACATCATTAGGAGAATGATGTGATGGAGAAGACCCAAACTATAAACATAGCTTATGATCATGTCAGTTTATTGTCATAGTTTTCTGCATGTCAAGTATCTGTTCCTATGACCATGAGATCATGCAAATCATTGACACCGGAGGAGTACCTTGTGTGTATCAAACATTGCAACGTAACTGGGTGACTACAAAGGTGCTCTACAGGTATCGTTGAGGGTGTCTGTTGGGTTCGCATGGATCAAGACTGGGATTTGTTGCTCCGTGTGACGGAGAGGTATCTTGGGGCCCATTCGGTAACACAACATCATAATGAGCCTTGCAAGCAAAGTGAATAAAGAGTTAGCCACGAGATCTTGTATTATGGAATGAGTAAAGAGACTTGCCGATAACGGGATTGAACTAGGTATGCAGATACATGCGATCGAATCTCGGGCAAGTAACATACCGAAGAACAAAGGGAACAACATACGGGATTAACTAAATCCTTGACACAAAGGTTCAACCGATAATGATATTCGTAGAATTTGTAGGAACTAATATGGGCATCTAGGTCCCTCTATTGGTTATTGACCGTAGAGGTGTCTCGGTCATGTCTACATAGTTCTCGAACCCGCAGGGTCTACAGACTGAAGGTTCGATAACATTTCAGTAGTATTCAGTTATGTATGTTGGTGACCAATGGTTGTTCGGAGTCCCGGATGAGATCTCGGACGTAACGAGGAGCTTTGGAATGGTCCGGAGGTAAAGATTGATATATAGGAAGTCCCGTTTTGGTCACTGAAAAAAGTTCGGGCATCACCGGTAGTGTACCGGGGTGCCAGGAGAGTTCTGGGGGTCCATCGGGAGGGGCTACCCCACACCAGCCCTTCGTGGGATGGACAAGCCATCCCCTAAGGGTCCATGCAAAGAGGTGAGAGGAGGGCCAAGTGGGTAATCCTCCTAGGACTCCATCTCCCTTGTGGGAGGAGGAATCCTAGTTGGGGGACGACTCCTCCCCCTAGGTTCGGCCAAATCCTCCTTGTGGAGGGTTTGAGGCTGCCTCCTCTCCTCCCTTCCTCCTATATATACTAGAGGATTTAAGGGTAGACCTAACCCTAATAGCCACGTGCTAACCACTTCTTCCTCTAGATCCTTTCTTCTCTGGATTAGTTCGGCGGAGCTCGGCGAAGCCCTGCCGAATTAGTTCACCGCCCCACCGCCACCACGCCATTGTGCTGCCGGAGAAGTCGTCTATCTCTCCACCCTCACCTGCTGGATCAAGGAGGTGGAGATCATCTGTCACACCCTGTGATTTGCCTCATGACTAAGTTAACATGACTCAAAAATTAGGGCCCATTAAAACTTTTTGTGTGCATTTGAATGCTTGACTTGTGTGTTATTTACTTGCTTGTCTGATTGTTTGCTAGTGCTCTATAATTCATAAAACACCCTCCTACCCTCAAGAACTCTTTTCCTTGATACCAAGTCTTGTCCAATGATCATGCCATGTGAATAGGACTTAAAAATATTTTTTCAAATATTTATTTTAGCCAAAAAGAATTTATTTAAATTAGGTTTTCAAAACCCCTTGATTAGAGTTTTGCACTACAAGTCCCCAAATTAGGTGGATACTTTTTCCCCAAATACTTTATTTGAAACTCACTATATATAAGACTTTTCGAAACCACCAAATATTTATTTTGAATATTATTTTCCTATTTTATTTAAAGGCTTTTTCTTAAGGTCAGAAATGGTCTTTTATAGGAAAAAATTATTTAAATTCTTTAAAAATATTTGAGAAAAATTAGGAAAACTCAGAGTTTAAACACATGGTCATGTTCAAAATATTGGACAAAATCCTTCAAAACCATTTCTGCCTGTTCCCAGCAGTTGAAATATTTCTATAAGAAATATTCTCAAATAAATCCAGGAAAAATTCTACAATGTCACATATGATATATGTGATCATCTTGCCAAGTTTCACATAAATCCCAATTGTTTTGGTTCACCAAAATATCCCAAAACCCTCTCTGTCCAGATCCAAATTTGAGCAACTCTACATTACCAACTTTCTCCCATTAAGCTCAAACTTTGTGGACATGATATAATCCTCCAATAATGCATCCACACCAAGTGGAGCATCAAAGAGAACAGGTTCACATGGCCAAATCACCATCAAACACCTTCTATAACAATTTTGTGATCAATGATTGGAGCACCATATGAGTTCTCCTTGGGCCTAGATTTTTACCAAATCCTTCCCACATTCCCATCTACCTCCAGTAACTATTTCATGTGCATAGATCAATTAGTTGTGGGGTAACAACCCCATTTTACCCCTCTGGATAGCAGTTCCCCCCCTCTCTCCGCTTCTCTCCTGAACCAAGGAACCCCCAGTGGCATCCAATGCTTTCTCCACTTTGTACACTCCCTCCTAGATGCCCTAGACACCAATGGCCGCGCCCTACATGTAAAATACATGCATGGGCATGCAAAGCTCGCGCTCTAGAACACGCTACAGTGCTCCCCCGCACTATAGCTTGCACAATCCGAGCCTCCCAACAACATTGGGCCTGGCGATAGTGTCTCCCAAGGTCACCTCGACGGCCTAACCACGCCACACTGTCACACCCATCGTCGCTTGCCCTCCTCTTTCCCTGACAGAGCATGCCTGAGCACCCCCGTGGACATGGTCTATGGTGCGCTTCAGACCGACAATAAGAGTCCCCCCTGGAGTGCCCCTCTCAGCCCCCTTAGCCCCCTCTCTCTCCCATAGACCCCCTGGACTAACCCCTTTGCCCTCCCATGACCCCCATCCATAGGCCGGAGCTTTCCTCCATGGCCTCGCTCAAATTTGAGCTCCTCACCGATGGTCTCCTCCTCTAGGCCTTACCCGGGAACCGCGAGAATCACTGCTAGCTTCCCCGTGCCCCTTTTTCCTTCCCTCGATGGCGGAAGCATCACTGCCATGGCCGCCATTATAGGCCTCTACCGCGGTCGAGGCTCCTCTGCCCCGACGTGCCTCGGTGAAGATAGGACCCCCAATAAAGTGCGACTATTTGCCCCGATCGCGCTGGTGGCTGGAGCTTCGCTGGAGGCGCCCCGAGTCTCCAGAATGTCACTGGCGCGTGATCGACCCCGCCTCCCCTGTTTCCCCTGTTCGAGCGGGAGGTGGGGGATGATCCTAACCAGCAGGCCCCGCCTGTCCGGCAGTCGACCGGCCTGACTGGTGGGCCTAGTCCCTTTAGGTGGAAACGTCCCTAGCCTGGAGCCGCTTCCTCACGGTAAAGACGCATTCCCTGAAAACCGCCTTCGCGTGGCTCCTCCGCGGGCGAAGTCGGCCTGCAGAGCCGGCCCTGTGCTATCTCGCGCTCAGAGCGTGGTTTACCCATTTTTGGTAATATCTTTTGCCTTTCTGTTTTCTTCAGAGAAGCAAATAATTCATAATAAATTCATATCAACTCCAAATCTGCTGATTTAAAATCCTAGTTGTTCCAAAAATCATGGTCTATCCAAAGAGATATCCTAATCATTTTTCTAGATAAATTATCTGTTGTGTTCAAATTAAAATTTGAATTTGAACTATAAAAATACCCCACTTGTAAAATACATAGAGGACTCAAATCAACTCCAAATGGAGTGATTCAAATTTCCATAAGCTCTTAATCTCATTCCCTAATGTTAGAGCCATGTCGAACATTTTTACCATGCACATATTCTGTTGGATCTAATACATGACCCAGTTGCCATTTATTCCATATTTGGAAAATCATAGGAATTTCATCCCAACTCCAAATCTAGTGAAACCACTTCCAGCATGTTTCTAAAATCAGGCCCTATTTGTTGGGTATATCCACCCATTTTTATAAGAAGGTTTTCTGTAGACTTCTTGTAGGACCACCAATTCCCCTATTTCCACCATTCAAAACTCCCCCTTGAACCACATCCAATAAAACCTCCTTTGTTATTTTTCTTATGACCAGAGATGTCCAAGAAAAATAAAACTCCTATTTATAGAGCACTTTTATTTTCTACTTGTTGTGTTGCTTATTGCGGTTGTTTCTGGCGATAGTTGACGAAGTAGACGAAGTGTTCGGAGTGTACAAGAAGCATCTGAAGACCTTGAAGATTTTGCAGAGCCAGGCAAGCAGCCCTCTGAGCATGACTATGAAAACTTTTATTGCATGGCATATAGCACTTTATTTCGTTGTATTGATCATGATGATGTGGTATTCCCCTTCGGTGGGATGCCTCTGAATACATTCTTGTTGATACTTGCATCGTGCATGACCCTACCTCCTTATGAGGGTTATGCGGGTGGGAGTAGGTAGGATGCTAGTAGTTTCCACGCAAATAGGATGGGAATATGCATGGTGATGGAAACGTAGTGTTTTCAAAAAACCCTTCGGGTGCCACTAATGCCCGAGGGGGATGATGTTGAGTTGGGTAACCACTTGAGAAAGAAGTGGTGTACCAGAGCAAGTGAGTGTGTGTTTCAAACATGGATTGGTGTAAGTTGCGGCTGTTACTCCAACCTTACAGGCACAACCACTCTACCCCTATATGGGAAGGGGCTTTGTTGATTACCATGGTTGGTGCGAGCAGGGAGCCCTCATTACCAGTGCCGAGAGTGAAGTGGTCACTCTTGAGACGGGGTCATCCCGGATGTGGAAGGCCATGCGCTGTCTTTACAGGCACTGGGCACACCGTTGTATGCCCTCATGGATGATACGTGTGATGTATATCATGAGGGATGGCACCAACGAGTGGACTCTTTGTTTCGTATCACCATGGGAAAGGCATTGTTCGGGTGCTTACCTCGGGTACGTAATATACCGCGATTCATGGATGACACGGGAGTTCCTCGAGTCTTGTGGGTAAAGTGTGCAACCTCTCAGAGTGTAAAACTATTCGAATAGTCGTGTCCATGGTAAAGGACAGTTTGATGACCGCTCTTGTGCTACATCCAAATGTTTACTAAACTTGGTGTGTGTGAGGGTGAATGACACAGAGATGATACTTGAGATAAGTCACATGACTTGAAGTGATGACTAAACATGAGATGTTCAACCCCCTGATTACGATGATATATATAACTTGTTGATATGGATATCTGCCAACTGTTGATGCATGCTTACATAGTTACTTGATCATTTCATTGCATTCAAAATTAGCTTTCCGCAAAATACCTACTTAATGCTATTTCCTGCATTGTTATTGCCTTGTTCCAAACATGGGTTGCTTGCGAGTACATTCAAAGTACTCATTGGCTTCCCACTGGTTATATTATTGGCCAGCCATGAAAGATCAGGTTATGATAAAGATTACCATGGTGACGTACGTGCGAGCTAGGACGCTTCCTAGTCAGAATGACTGTAGGGTTAAGGCATATGGCATGGGTTCACGCTATCGTTGAAGTTTTCCGCTTCAATCATCCGAAGGCTTTGCCATAAAGGCCATATTTGAATAATCCGGTATGTAATGGATGTAAGACTCTTGTTATTCAGTTTTTGTGTGTTTAGTGAGCATTGATCTCTGGGATCACTGTGCACGTACATTCGGTGATCATGACCTATGAGTCGGGGTCCCCACAGAGCTGGTATCAGAGCCATCCTGACTGTAGGAAGCCCTTAGTTAGTATGGATGTTAGTTAGGTCAAAAGTATTTTTCCACACCCTTCAAAAACACTTACAAAATCTCTAAATTTCTCACCTCTCCCAAACTTCCAAAGGAAGCAAAGGTTTTTGCCTTAGCATTTCCACCATCTTTATCTTAACTCTCCTCGTCTACTTTTTCAAAAACTTTGCAAATGGTTGCTACTACCCTTGTGCCCCTGACCACAGGATTCCTTGTAACCCTCGTGGGTAACCTGGAAGGAAGCCACCTTGCCAGAAGATTGCCGAGATATCTTGGACCAAAGTTGGCGACTCTAGAGAAGGAGCTACCAACATAAGATACCTTCTCAAAGGATGAGGATGTTGAGACTTAGATGATAGTGACACCCTCTACACAGCCCCAGGATGATGCCATCCTGGCCTTCGAAGACCATGGAACAAGACATGCAATGTCATGATATGTATCGCTAATAGAGCAACCCTATCCTTTTCATTGTTATATCGGTAACCACCGGTGGATGAGAACCTCTCCATTTGGTCTGCCTCGCTATAGAGGACAGGAAAACAATCCTCATCATCCCCCGCTCTTGGTGCCGATGATATCGTCAACGAGACTGACATGATACAACTCTACCATGCCTTGTCAATGTCATTGCATAAAGGATTTCCTCACTGGAACCCTCGACGTCTCAGAAGACAAGGAGGCATTGTCACAATTACGAAGACACCAGAAGACATTGTCTACAGTAGCTGCGAAGAATCACCTTCGTCGTCAACTCAACAAACCCTAAGTCGTCAAAGACTCTTCAGGCGCAACCAGGATCGTTTTGCTGAACAACAAGCAGAGATACAGCGATACCAGAAGAAGACCCAGAAGACTAAGCAGACTCATCTCCAAGACATGAAGCAAGCATGACTACTCAGTCCGAGAACCCCTAGGGTAGGATGAGTCGTGTGTCCCCTATGTGAAGTCGAGTCTGTATGGTGGATCAGATAGAACCATAATTGTGTGTTGCTTGTTTTTGCTTGTTTGTGTGGTGAAAGTCGCACTCTTGCCCCAGGCAACAAGTGCGGCACTATATCACCTACCTCGCCTTGATGTTTGTGTTCGGCCTTTTCGGCACTTGCTTGATTGCACTTGAACTATACCACTGCCTTAGGCACTCCTCTCGATGCTACTTCCCCTCCACCATCTCATCAACTTAAGCCTAGCAAGACAAGATGCACCAAGGATGCACCTCGACAAACAACCAACACCGAAGACTTCGACTACAACAGACTCAACAAGACACAACCCCGTAGAGTTATGCTTCTCCCTCAAGATTGGATACCCCTCCCTTGCCCAACCTAGACCTTACAAGCTCCCCCAACACAAGCCTCTGATCACGTGTTTAATACACGAGTTTGCTAGAGCACTTATTGAGCTTCAATAACACCTTCTTTGCACTGGGTTCATTATGGAGCTAGTGATCATAGTGAACAAACATCCTTCATTCTTACGCTAGCACTAGAACCTTGATGCTAGAGGAAGGATCATTCTAAGGGTATATGATTTTTGGATAATGATTTGATTTAGCCATAATGAATGTCTTGAGGAAGTAGTTGAGACCCTTTTGTGGATTACGAGGTTTAATGCTGGTATACAACTTGGTGGACCAAGATTGATAGAGTGGCATAACTTACTTGTCCCTTGACCAAATTGGATTAGTAGGACAAATATGATCACAAGCTGAAATTATTGGTGGATAAATGACTTGACTTTGGCAAGTGATATTGATAGTGGATTGATGGTGTTACGATAGTAATAGGAGTAACTAGTAGGGAATTCTTACTAGACGTAAAACTTGGACAAAAATAGGTGATCTTACTAGGTGCTCGAGATCAATTAAACCACATGATTCCGATTAACTTGGATTTAGTCCAATGATCTTGATCATGATACCATGCTTCTCAATGGCTGATAGTATAAGCAATCAATTGATGTTAGGGATCTATATAAGCTCGAACTTGGAGTTTAGTTGGCCATGAGATTGGAAGTTCATGGATATACTATGATAATAATCCTTGCAATGATATGTGGATTATATGAACTCGAGGAGATTATGTTGGACACCATCAATGCTAGATTTGTAGCAGTAATGGATCATGTAATAGTGTATGATATTCATGGATCAATTAAGTTGGACTCGTAGGAAGGAAACGAGATCTTGGATTGGTATATTACAAGTTTCCTTAGCATAGTAATGCAGTACCTTAGACATTGGATAGGTCAGTAGGACACTTGGATTGGTAGTGTCATGATCAGGCATAGCGGCTTGTAAATTATCCCGAGGATTTTATATAGGGATATATGTGAGTTAGCTATAGTATACACATGAGATTTTGGGTATAGTCCTTCTCTCAAAACCTTGGAGATATGAGTAGCACGTGTAATGTTGGATTTGACTTATATCAGATGATACCTTCGAGTATATAGGGTGATTTTGTTTGGAGTAATAGGCAGTACTATTAGCATCTAATAGTTGCGCTCAAGATAAGATGCGAGACGTTCACTCACATCCTAATCCCCTTGAAACTCTGAAGCTTTACCGAGCCACAATGTGGTCAGATTATGACCATTGGTCTTGGCTCTAAGTCATTTGACTATGGCCGATACTCCACCCCGACCTCCACCAGGCATGTTCATATGGAAGGTGGCCACAAGGACCTGTATTAGGTTGGACCACAAACCCATGGACAAGTGACCACCTGGAACAAATGACCGCCTCTCTCACACATCCCATGAGCAATGTGTTCATGTGGTATTTGGAGGAATATGTTGTTACCCTCACGGATGACGTACTTATTTACCCAATAAGAGGAAGGAACACCTTAGTCTTCTTTGGACCAGCCCCCAGGAACACCAATTACCATGCCTTTCAAGTATAAGGTTTCACCTTAAAGGAGTCACACTCCGCAAAGTGCACTCCCTACAGAAGAAGACTTTCTTGCCCAAGCAAGATGAAGAACCGCTAGCATTGCGATGCCACGACAACGAGGAAGAAGAAGCAAAAGAAGTCAACCACCACTCCTCTACCGACTACATCAACTAGACTATATCCAGAAGCACTAACGATCAAGCCCGATCAAGCCCTTAGACATCAAGAGGATTAAGGAGCCCCTTGCTTTAAGTAGTCACCTACCAGTTCCTGACTAGGATGGAACTGAGAAGTTGATGGCATCCCTCACTCTACCACTTTGATGGTGTATGATGAGCATGACATCCCTACTCCCTTCAGATGCCTAGAATGGAGTGGACGACTGTCATGACTTCGTTATCAGCCCTTTTTAGACAATCTAGGGCGTAAACCGTGACTCGATCATCGTAAGCCACCTGTCAAAGGTAGTTCACCCCCCCTCGCCAAGCGTCGGATCTTGGGGATTAGATGGATGATCTATACTCTGAATAGTCAGCTTACCTAGAACCCCACTGAAACCTTCCCAGATGGTAGAACCTGTTTTGACACCAAGTCTCTAAGCTCAGTCTTAGGGCGAGACCCAGCACAGACCTTGCCACGGAGTGACGAATAGACCAAACACTCGAAGACCCTCCAGAAACATGTGTCCATGATGATGAAGACAAACGATCAAAGAAGAATGAAGAATCTACCTAGACAACTTAGTCAAGCAGAAGATCTCGACGAGAAGCCCACGATGATGCACCTCAGCACTCTCAAGGATGGAGACCACCTACGACTGAAGACCTCCTACTTTAAGGAAGATAAGGACTTCCCGTCAACAAGAAGCTACACCAAGGCTCGACCCTTGTATTCTAATGTGAGACATCTGGATGTCACTAACCAACGTGAGAAACCCCAGGACCATCACACAGACACACTACTAGCCAGGTATTCCGACTTTGGGATACACACGCAAGCCAGACCCTTGCTAGAACCTCGTCCACCAAACCCTTAACCATTAGGCAAGCCTAGTATATTGCAAGAACCCATCTCACCCTTGACAAAGTCAACGGTGCACTCGAAGACATATCATTAGGCACTTAAAGATCCATAAGTACAACAACGCCGGAGAAGAAGCCACTTGGGAATATGAAGACTACCTGACTCCTAGATTTTCACATCCTTTCTACCTAGCCTAGGAATCTCGGGGACGAGATTCTTGTAAGGGGGTAGGTCTATCACACCCTGTGATTTGCCTTGTGACTAAGTTAACATGACTCAAAAATTAGGGCCAATTAAAACATTTTGTGTGTATTTGAATGCTTGACTTGTGTGTTATTTGCTTGCTTATCTGATTGCTTGCTAGTGCTCTGTAATTCATAAAACATCCTCCTACCCTCAAGAACTCTTTTCCTTGATACCAGCTCTTGTCCAATGATCATGCCATGTGAATAGGACTTATAAATATTTTTACAAAAAATTATTTTGGCCAAGAAGCATTTATTTAAATTAGGTTTTCAAAACCCCCCTATTAGAGTTTTGCACTACAAGTCCCCAAATTAGGTGGATACTTTTCCCCAAATACTTTATTTGAAACTCACTATATATAAGCCTTCCCGAAACCACCAAATATTAATTTTGAATATTATTTTCCTATTTTATTTAAAGGATTTTTCTTAAGGCTACAAATGGTCTTTTATAGGAAAAAATTATTTAAATGATTTAAAAATATTTGAGAAAATTTAGGAAAATTCAGTGGACATATATTGTCCATATATAAGAGTTTAAACGCATGGTCATGTTCAAAATATTGGACAAAACCCTTCAAAACCATTTTTGCGTATTCCCAGCATTTGAAATATTTCTGTAAGAAATATTCTCAAATAAATCCAGGAAAAATTCTAGATTGACACATATGATATATGTGAACGTCCTGCCAAGTTTCACATAAATCCCAATTGTTTTGGTTCACCAAAATATCCCAAAACCCTCTCTGTCTAGATCCAAATTTGAGCAACTCTACATTACGAACTTTCTCCCATTAAGCTCAATCTTTGTGGACATGATATAATCCTCCAATAATGCATCCACACCACGTGGTGCATCAAGGAGAACATGTTCACATGGCCAAATCACCATCAAGCACCTTCTGCAATAATTTTGTGCTCAATGATTGGAGCACCATATGAGTTCTCCTTCGGCCAAGATTTTTACCACATCCTTCCCGCATTCCCCAGTAACTATTTCATGTGCATAAATCAATTATTTGTGGGGTAACAACCCCATTTTACCCCTCTGGACATCAGTTCCCCCCTCTCTCTCCGCTTCTCTCTTCAACCAAGGAACCCCCAGCGGCATCCAATGCTTTCTCCACTTTGTACACTACCTCATAGATGCCCTACGCACCAATGGGCACACCCTACATGTCAAATACGTGCATGGGCATGCAAAGCTCCCGCTCTGGAACACGCTACAGTGCTCCCCGCACTATAGCTTGCCCAATCCGAGCCTCCTAACAACATTGGGCCTCGCGATGGTGTCTCCCGAGGTCGCCTCGACGTCCTCAACACGTCACACTGTCGCGCCCATCGTCCCTTGCCCTCCTCTTTCCCCAAAAGAGCACGCCCGAGCACCCCCGTGGATATGGTCCATGGTGCGCTTCAGATCGGCTATAAGAGTCCCCCCTGGAGTGCCCCTCTTAGCCCCCTTAGCCCCCTCTCTCTCCCATAGACCCCCTGCACCGACCCCTTTGCCCTCCCGTGTCCCCCATCCATATCCATGGCGAAGCCCTCCGCCATGGCCTCGCTCGGATTCGAGCTCCTTGCTGATGCTCTCCTCCCCAAGGCCTCACATAGGAACCACCAGAATCACTGCTAGCTTCCCCGTGCCCCCTTTTGCCTTCCCTCGATGGCCGGAGTGTCGCCGCCATAGCCGTCGTCGTAGGCCTCTGCCACGATCGAGCTTCCTCTGCCCTGACGCGCCCTGGCGAAGATATGACCCCCAGGAAAGTGCGGCTATTCGCCCCGATCACGCTGGTGGCTGGAGCTCCGCCGGAGCCACCCTGAGTCACCAGAATGGCACCGGCGTGTGATGAGACCCGCCTCCCCTGGCTCCCCTATTCGAGCGGGAGGTGGGGGATGATCCTGACCAGTGGGCCCCACCTATCGGTCAGTCGACCAGCCTGATTGGTGGGCCTGGTCCCTTTAGGTGGAAACGGTCCTAGCCTGGAGCTGCTTCCGCAAGGTGAAGACGTATTCCTTGAAAATTGCCTTCGCATGGCTCCTCCGTGGGCGAAGTCGGCTTGCTGGGCCGGCCCTGTGCTATCTCACACTCAGAGCGTGGTTAAGCCATTTTTGCTAATATCTTTTTGCCTTTCTATTTTCTACAGAGAAACAAACAATTCATAATAAATTCGTATCAACTCCAAATTTGATGATTCAAAGTCCTAGTAATTCCAAAAATCATGGTCTATCCAAAGAGATATCCTAATCATATGTCTAGATAACTTTTTTGTTGTGTTCAAATTCAAATTTGAATTTGAACTATAAAAATGCCCCACTTGTAAAATCCATAGAGGACTCAAATCAACTCCAAATGAAGTGATTCAAATTTCCATAAGCTCTTAATGTCATTCCCTAATGTTATAGCCATGTTGAACATTTTTACCATGCACCTATTCTGTTGGATCTAATAAATGACCCAGTTTCCATTTATTCCATATTTGGAAAATCATAGGAATTTCATCCCAACTCCAAATCCAGTGAAACCACTTCCTGCATGTTTCTAAAATCAGGCCCTATTTGTTGGGTATATCCACCCATTTTTATAAAAAGGTTTTGTGTAGACTTCTTGTAGGAGCACCAATTCCCCTATTTCCACCATACAAAACTCCCCCTTAACCCACATCCAGTAAAACCTCCTTTGTTATTTTTCTTATCACCAGAGATGTCCAAGAAAAATAAAACTCCTATTTATAGAGCACTTCTATTTTCTGCTTATTGCGGTTGTTTCCGGCTCTAGTTGACAAAGTAGAC
Organism: Hordeum marinum; assembly: GCA_022496015.1. Classification (NCBI taxonomy): domain Eukaryota; kingdom Viridiplantae; phylum Streptophyta; class Magnoliopsida; order Poales; family Poaceae; genus Hordeum; species Hordeum marinum. Next base: position 118,203,063 of record CM039672.1, read on the forward strand.
AAAGTGTTCGGAGTGGACAAGAAGCATGCGAAGATCTTGAAGATTTTGTAGAGCCAGGCAAGCAGCCCTTTGACCATGACTATGAAAACTTTTATTGCATGGCATATAGCACTTTATTTCGTTGTATTGATTAGGATGATGTGGTATTCCCCTTCGATGGGATGCCTCTGAATACATTCTTATTGATACTTGCATCTTACATGACCCTACCTCCTTATGAGGGTTATGCGGGTGGGAGTAGTTAGGATGCTAGTAGTTGTCACGCAAATAGGATGGGAATACGCTTGGTGATGGAAATATAGTGTTTTCGAAAACCCCGTCGGGTGCCACTAATGCCCGAGGGGGATGATGTTGAGTTGGGTAACCACTTGAGAAAGAAGTGGTGTACCGGAACAAGTGAGTGTGTGTGGTTTCGAAAATGGATTGGTGTATGTTGCGACCGTTACTTCAACCTTACATGCACAACCACTCTACCCCTATATGGGAAGGGGCTTTGTTGATTACTATGGTTGGTGCTAGCAGGGAGCCCGCATTACCAGTGGCGAGAGTGAAGTGGTCACTCTTGAGACGGGGTCGTCCCGGAAGTGGAAGGCCATGCACTATCTTTATAGGCACCGGGCACACCGTTGCGTGCCCTCATGGATGATACGTGTGATGTGTATCATGAGGGATGGCACCAACAAGTGGACTCTTTGTTTAGTATCACCATTGGAAAGGCATTATTCGGGTGCTTACCTCGGGTACGTAATATACCGCGAGTCGTGGATGACACGAAAGTTCCCCGAGTCTTGTGGGTAAAGTGTGCAACCTCTGCAGAGTGTAAAACTATTCGAATAGCCGTGTCCACGGTCAAGGACAGTTCGATGACCGCTCTTGTGCTACATCCAAATGTTTAGTAAACTTGGTGTGTGTGCAGGTGGATGATACAGAGATGATACTTGAGATAAGTCAGATGACTTGACATGATGACTAAACATCCTGATTACGATGATATCTGTAGCTTGTTCATATGGATATCTACCAACTTTTGATGCATGCTTATATAGTTACTTGATCATGTCATTGCATTCAAAATTTTCTTTCCGCAAAATACCCACTTAGTGCTATTTCCTGCATTGTTATTGCCTTGTTTCAAACATGGGTTGCTTGCAAGTACATTCAAAGTACTCATTGGCTTGCCACTGGTTATTTTATTGGCCAGCCATGAAAGATCATGTTATGAAGAAGATTACGATGGTGACGTACGTGCGAGCTAGGACGCTTCCTAGTCGGAATGACTGTAGGGTTAAGGTAGATGGCATGGGTTCACGCTATCATTGAAGTTTTCCGCTGCAATCATATGAAGGCTTGGCCGTAAAGGCCATATTTGAATAATCGGGTACGTAATGGATGTAAGACTCTTGTTATTCAGTTTCTGTGACTTCAGTGAGCATTGATCTCTGGGATCACTATGCACGTACATTCGGTGATCACGACTTATGAGTCAGGGTCCCCACATCATCATCGAGTAGTACGTGTGCTGAACCCGGAGGTGTCGTCCGTTTGGCGCTAGATAAGAAGGACCATGATTGGATCGCGGGACGGTTCGTGATTGGATCACGGGACGGATTGTGATTGGCTCATGGGACGGCTAGCGATTTGGATCATGAAGACGTTCGACTACATCAACTGTGTTTCTTAACGCTTCCCGCTTAGCGATCTACAAGGGTATGTAGATCCACTCTCCCTCTCGTAGATGCTCATCACCATGGATAGATCTTGCGTGTGCGTAGGAATTTTTTGTTTCCCATGCAAAGTTCACCAATAGTGGCATCATGAGCTAGGTCTATGAGTAGATGAGATCACGAGTAGAACACAAAGGACTTTGTGGGCGTTGATGTCGACATTCTGGGAAAGGAGATACCCTGACCTTCCTGCCTGCGGCCCAGGGCTTGGCCCACTTTGTCAGTCAAGCGCGGCCTAGTGACGCCACACTCAAGACAATGCCCTCGTAAGGACCTAAATTCGCGAGGAAGAACAACACCAAGACCAACGAAGGTGGGCCTCCTCAGGCCCCCTTTGGAGCAGCGAAGATCTCTATGCAGCACCCGGCCTTGGGAGGCCAGGGATGACGCAAGGCAGGACAGGCGGGCTCCAGTGCACTAGGCAGACAGTTTCCCCTTTGGTGCAAAGGAAGGCGAGGACAGACGCGGGTTGCCAAATCGTCTCCCAAAGGTTTCCATTCTGGTTCAATGAGACCACGACCACAAGGCCAGCATGAAGGATGTCATCGCCGGGCCCACCTCTACATCATTGACAGCCACTTTGCACGCGAAGACCACCTTTCATCGGGGTCGAGATGTACTCCTATCCCCCTTCAAATTTGTCCATTGTGGGATCCCTACCCGCAAAAGAGATAAGGGAAGAGGACCCAGGGCGCAATAAATAGAGGGTACGCTGCACCGTAGAGAGGAGAGGAAAACAGACAGAGAGAGAGAGAGAGAGAGAGAACGGAAGAGAGGCAACACCACCAGAGCCTTGAGGCGAGGCAGAGCATCACCATACTAGTTGATCCACCAACCTTCTCGTGGGGCAATCCACTAAAGCAGGAGTAGGGTATTATGCTTTGCTGCGGCCCGAACCTAGGTAAATCATCGTGTGCATATGTTTCCTCCTCTTCGTGCGAGTTCATCGTGGTAACCGTCGAGTAGTGAGCTAGGTAAGGCTAGGCTGTAGGGGATCTTCGCACACACCCCTGTGTTCGAACTTCCTGGGATTTTGCGGAGCCTAAACTCCGACATTTGGCACGCCATGTAGGGGGCGTGTCGGAGTCTTCTTCAAGCCCAGCTCTTTCCTGCTCCACAGCTCCAATGGCCGGTGCGAAACAGGTTTCCTCTGGTCGCGGTGGGTCCACATCAACTGATCTCGCCGCTGCTGCCAGAGACCCATGCCCCGGCGGCGTGGTGCTGGGCAGTCAGTATCAAGCCGCCAGTGTCGTCTCCACCGTCATCGCTCCTTGCACCGCCCAAGCACACGGTGGATGGGCGGCGCCCCCAGCATCGACGTCACGCTGCACTTACGTGGGGGACCTCGACACGCACGATATGCTGCTAGCGGCGAGTGAGATGATGGGCCACCACCCAACCCACGAGGGTTTTGTTACATGGGCCGACAACATCGCCGAGCTGGTCGCCATCGTGTGGGGGACTATGGCCCTCGTTCTTCTTCACGGCCACAGGGGTCAAGCGTCGGGGGCTCGCTCGCCACACCCGTCGCCTCGCCCACCGGCGGCATGCCTCCTGGGGCCCCGAACGAACCTGACCAGGGTCCGCCGCATGCCGTGCTCCTTCTCCTTCGGATCCCAGTCATAGGTTTTAGGGCGCAGCCTAGCCTCGACATTGAAGCCCACAGAGGGAGTAACGAGGCGCCCTGCGCACACACTAACACGCGCCTTCGTGACCCTTTGGACCGTCAAAATCCTGGGTTGACCAGGCGAGAGAGCGCCATACTACACAGAGAGCAGGTGGCATAGGCCTCTGGACAAGGAAGCAACCATGGCGAAGGCGCACCGGATCGCCAAGAAAACAATCTGCATCAGGAGACGCGCGGCCCACCCAACGGGGGCGGTAGAGGTAAGCAACTTCGGTTGAGGCTTGCCATAGGAGGGTCTGCAGGCTGCGCGCACAGGGCGGCACCCCGCCGCCACTCGGACGGGCCATCCCCGGCACCCCATCGGACGGCTCAGAAGGAGAACCGGGCTCTTATATAGAGCCCTATGTACCAAGCTACGTCGTAGTTCCAGACAGTGAGATGGATCTGGCGCCTGCTGAAGGCGCCGACACCCCCCAAGGGTATGGGGGTACCCCGGGGCGTCCTCCCTGAGCTGGGCCTAGGGGCTTCCGCGAAGGAGCACCCAACCCGGACAACGCGAGCCGGAGAAAGAGGAAGGACGCCGACGAACCCGCGGGACGCGGCGAGAGCGGACGCCTCACGAGCAAGCAACGTCAAGCCAGGTCCCGAGGGCCCAGGAGTAACGGCCTCGGTGTTAGTGTCAAATCCGGCATATCTCGTAGTAGGGGTCCTAAGCTAGGCTTCTTGGAGCGATGGTAACATGTACACCTGATTTCACCCAGGTTCGGGCTCTCTTGAAGAGAAAATACCCTATGTCCTGCTATTGATTGTATTGATCCCGAGGATAGTATAGAGTATATGTATCTACCACGAGATTGTAGTAATGAATATAATGATCTATTGACTAGCCTAGCCTTGGTCTATATATGCACCATTGGCCTAGGGTTGAGAGGAGTCCTTGTCTTATGCACCAAGTCTTGTGGAATCCTTGTTGTATTCAGCATCGGCTCCCCGAAGTGGCCCATTAGGTAATCATCATGGGGGTCCTCGGCCCGACCCACTGGTCGGGAGACAACATGGTGAGTACCCTCTAGTCTAGGACACCGTTAGTAGCCCCCTGAACCGGTCTTCAAGTTGAGGACGCTCCTCGGTTCTTCCAAATAATTCTTCGTCTTCGATCGTCAGTCTTGAAAACTGGTTCAACAAATCTTCCCATTTCCGATGTTGAGGATCGCCGAGCTGAATCCAAAGAGTTTACATGTCGTGCATCCGAGGAGCCTCTTTAAGTTATCGGCCTTTATCAATGCCTTGTATTTTTTTACGTCACACCTGGGGTTTGAAGTGTTTCCCGTGCGGTGGTGTCTTCTTGCACTCGAGCTCCAACGCCGAACTACATCTGAGGCGTCTTTCCAGAGCCAAGCTCGAACACTATTCGGCATTCAAGGTATCCTCTTGCGTCCGAGCTCCAACGCCGGACTGCATCCGAGGTGTCTTTTGCAGCCAAGCTCCAACACTGATCGACATATGAGGTATCCTCTTGCGTCCGAGCTCCAACGCCGGATTGCATCAAAGGTATCATAGATTACCTTGGTCTTGAAAAAGTGAAAGGAGTTCATCCAGGCTTAATGACGGAAATTCCCTTTATGGAGCCAACCACTTGCATCCGAGCTTTATACCAGACTGCTTCCAAGGTGGTGCACCACCTCGGTCCTGGTCATTTTTTTGCGGAATTTACTTCTGATTGCTGCGATTTATTTATTACCGAGATGTATAGCCAGTAGACCTCAAGGTGTCTGTCGGTTTATGACCCGAGGTGCACCTGAAGGAAAACATAATAATCAAAATAAAACCACTAATCCTAGTATCCCCTGAAACATAGGGCGATTTCCAAAATCGGCCTGACGATCAAATTATTGCTCGGCAACATACATTAGATATGGAAACACGGTTCACAGTAGTTACTGAGACTCGGGTTGGGTGCGGCCGACCAACCTGAGGATCGAATCTCCTCGGAAACTATATTGCACTGCATTGAATAGGCAGTGCAGTAGCCCCCGACCTTAATTTAGGCATGGGTGGCAGCATTATATTGCACTATATTACAGTATATTTATGGCTTTGTAATGATGATTACGGAAGGCAGCATTCGTATATTGAATACAAATGCTTTTATGTTGTATGAGATTTTGACTCCTTTGTGATAGTTTATCATTTGAGAGTGGCCCATCGTCGGCTTCTACCCCTTTGTAGATGCTATGCAGGGTGTTTCCGCAGTAATAAGACAACCCTTAGTCGACATCTTAGTGCACGGAGGCAGTTGTGTTAGCGGAAACGAGGCAATCGAATATTCGAGCTTTATAACTTTCACTTAGTTAAGGAGCATATGTTTGGGGAAACTTAATAGCCCCTAGTATACGTCGACTTCTCGGATTATTCGAGGTCGAACCACCCATAGCTTGGCCTTTTCAAGAAAAAAAGGCCCTTCGTTTTACTTGGATAACCTCGATCGACTATATTTGGTTGAACACCGACTGTGGTTCGCTGACCGATTTATGCTTGTTGTGACAGTCAGCTTTCGGCTTTCGCCAACTGAGGCACTGAACCAGTTAAATCGGAAGTGATAATCATAGTGGTTCTCCCTTTACCCCTTAGCCAAACAAAGTGGAAACGTAAGGGGTAAGCGCAGGAGCCGAGCAATCCAGCTATAGACCAAAGCCACAACTCAAAATCAATGCATATAAATGTGAAATATCGAGGACATTCTTCCAAGGACTGCACGGAGTATGTCGGTCTTCAGTGGGTTCGGTGCTAGCCGCAAACCCCCTTTAATATCGCCAATGTGTGAAAGGCATCTGGCATTTTACTTCAAAAGTTATGCTCAGGAAAACAAAAAAACTTATGTAAAATTATTTTTTATGTTTAGATAAAATAAAATTATGCCAATCCGAAATTGGTCTTGAACTTAATATGTGCTTCAGTCGTGCTTTAACATGATATGTCCGGACTCTGGACTCCAAGCGGGTCAACCTTCAGCTTCAACCTTCATATCACAAAGGCGGAGTGTTTCTCCGAGGCCTGTTTAGCGAACTAAACTCAAGCGGCATTAGAAAGAAACCAGGCTATCCGGCGATTGACCACACGCTGGTGTCGGAAAAGGAGTAGGAGAAAAATACTTTGCAACGACCAAGAAGAAAACACATTTATTATAAAACAACTCATATAATGTTCAGAGCCCCCAAGTGACTTGGGCAAAAGAATTTTATGTATAATGATTGTATGTAACGAAGTACTTATATCATATCTGTGTTCGCCCGAACTTGAAACGCGTCTTAACTGACCATCGGCTTCTCCCTCTTCGGCCAAGGGCCTAAAAGTGTTATCTACTACGCCATCCCAGGATATCGGAGGTGTTTCAAATAACCAGGCAATCAGGCCATTAGGCTATAACAGAAAAAGCATGCCCAGGGAACTTATGCTATATTACTATTTAACGTAAGAAGCATCTTGAAAGAAAATAGTTCCGCCAATGGTTCCTTTCTTTGGGTTCCCATGATTACCATGAGGGGTGTGCAATAGATTTATGTATGCTTGCCTTCCATCATGGTCGATCATAGTTGAAAACAGTAAGAGCGCTAGCTTTCGGCTTCACCCATGTGAGGGATGAGTTCGGATGACTCAATCATAACAATCGGGGAGGTGGTCCCTTTACTCCCTAGCCGAACAATCGGGAACGTAGGGGTAGTCACAGGAGCAAGGCAACCCAGCTTTGCGGAACAACTAAGTTAACATGATGCATATATTGGCATACACATGAACAAGAAGGGGTGTGATACATTAATAACCCTATGCAAGAGGAATGACTTCATAAAGGAAGCCCCTAAGTAAACGGGGTATTTGAATTTCTTTGTACAAACAAAGTTTTGACAAAGAAAGTTTTTCGCAAACAACTTTTTGTCAACAAAGTATAATGCTTGGTCAAACTGAACAAAATTTAAAACTGAAAGTTTTTGAGCATCAAAGATACTTAGCTGGTTAATGTGCTCGGTGTTGATGGCGTGATCCGGGCTTGTGGCGGGAAGATGATGTCCATCGAACTTTGATAGATCCGGTGTGTAGTCTTCGGCATGATCGAGGTCCTAGCCCCCAAGCCCATCCCGAGGTGACTGAACGAGGAGTTTGTCACTCCAAAGTAGTGTCACGGCTCACCCGATGTGGCGAGGTGAAGCCCATGGTCCAGCCAAGGTGGTGGAGTAGGTCGGCAATGTGGCGCTGGGATGACCGTGTGACGCCGATCGAAGTTGATTTCCTGCACTCATAAAATAGTGCAAGCCAAATGTCATAAAGATAATAATATATTTAAAAAAAATTCTTCTACTTAGTTAATTTAAGTGAAGCAAATAAGTAAAGGAATATGGCCTCGGTGCCGAGCTGCCTGAACGAAGAGTTCAGCTTGACGAAGTGGAGACGCTGCACGGTCGATGTGGCGAGATGAAGTCCTCAGTCCAATTAATATGGCAAAGTTGTGTCGGCGCACACCGAAGTCTCATGCAGGTCGGCTGGTGATGGCGAAGTCTCATGCTAGCCGAGGTGTTGAAGCAGGTCAGCTAGTGACGCCAAAATCTCCGGAGCGGGTTGATAAGGAGATGGGGAAGCCCCCGGTCTAGCCGAGGCGACTGAGCAGATCGGTAAGGTGATGCTAGAGTCCCATGCCAGCCGACGTGTCAAAGCAGGTCGGCGTGGTGGAAGTCATCTTGAAAAAGTAAGGACGCGGCGATGCCGATGTAGGTCGGAATTTGTGACAAGGTCGATGCTGGCTTGATGAAGCAACGGAGCGTCCAACTGGTACAACCCGCGGATGATGAGGTTGACTCGATGATTATTCGTCCTTCGCGATGCCGAACTCTTGGTCGGATGACAGAGATGATGAGAAAAATTCCTTCAAAAAGGACGTCCAACAACCCGTTCATTGCAGATCGGATCAAGCTGAAATTTTGAGGGGTGATGGGCATAGGAATTCCGCAACCGATGAACGGTGGGATTTCCCAACACACGTCCGAGCTAGACACTGGACTTCTCGCCCTAAACTCGTCGAGATTCTCGTCCAGATTCGATAGGGCTTCGGTACATTGTAGATCGCCGGAGATTCCTCCATCGGAATGCGACGAAATTTTGCAAGGTTGTTCTAGACTCAATTTCGCACAATTGCACCGAATAAATCGTCAAAATGACACTCGAGGAGACAGGGATGACGAACACAAATCCGCTGTCTGGAAAAACTGCATGATCGCACGAGGGCAATGTTAAAGTTGAGCCCCCGAGCACCATGGAGGGTTCTTCCATTATCTTGGTTGAGATTGGAGTTGATGTTCATGAAAACACACATGTGATCTATATGATCCGAATTGGAGCGAAGCCCTCGACATAGACTAGGTGACCAGTCAAGCCGGTGATGAAGATGCCAACGTTGACGATGTAGCTCGGTTCCGACGTGTAGATTGCGATGGAGCTGATCGGAATTCCCATCACACTGCACCGACTACCCAGCAGGCTCTCAATGAAAGCACCAATTTCGGTGTAAAATCCGGCATATCTCATAGTAGGGGTCCTAAGCTAGGCGTCTTGGAGCGATGGTAACATGGACACAGGATTTTACCTAGGTTCGGGCTCTCTTGAAGAGACAATACCCTACGTGCTGGTTTTGATTGTATTGATATGGGGGATAGTACAGGGGCTATCTACCATGAGATTGTAGTAATGAATATAATGATCTATTGACTAGCCTGGCCTCGGTTTATATATGCACCATACACCTAGGGTTTAGAGGAGTCCTTGTCTTGTGCACCAAGTCTTCTGGAATCCTCGTTCTATTCGTCATGGGCTGCCTGAAGAGGCCCATTAGTGAATCATCATGGGGGTCCTTGGCCCGACCCACTAGCCGAGAGATGACGTGGTGAGTACCCCGTAGTCCAGGACACCGTCACTAGGGTGGGAGGCAGCAAGTCACAAGCAGTGCAGGCCACCCGTGGCGACTGAAGCACCGGCGCGGCCTTGGGTGGCAGGGCCTCATGATGCCTCCGGGGTGCTACCCGGGCGGCACCCCGGTACTTCCCGAGGTGGCTTCATTGACAAAACACCTCTATGGCTGCGCCAGATGTGTTGTGCTCATGTTTGGGCCGCGGGAGCGCAATCCTGCGGCTACGCAGGGAACAATGCATTCGGGTTTGGGTCATAGAGGCGCACAACCGAGCAAAAATGCACGGGATGGCTCTTGACGGAGCTGGGAGCTACTGGTATGTGCGGCTGGGGGATTGCCCAACTATCTCCGGCCGTGACACTCTCATGTAATAATGAGTGGGATGTATACGCCCGAAGCCCCCGAGGACGCGGATGAATTCCTTCCCATGACCAAGTGGAAGCCCCATGCTCCGTGCTGATGGACAACACTGCCCACCAATGGCTATGTCCATGCAACATGGATGCCCTACGCTCCACGCTGGGGGAAGATGAAGGCAAAGACAAGACTACGTGCCGGACGCGGCAGTTGCTTGCTTCGTTTTGGTGCTCGAGTTGCTGCTTTTCGGAATGAAGTTTGAGAATTTTGGAACTCTGTTTTAAAATAAAAAGGGGCGGGGACTTTTATCTCATCATCCTCTCGTTTTTGTCTGGCCTTGGAGTCTGTTTCTTTGAATTGGTGTTTCACAAGGGCCCGAGTGCTCCGGCCCTCCCCGATGTGCCACAGAGCAGTATAGCAAGGCCCTCTCGCCTCAGGGACTTGTGTCTCTTGGGGATCGAATCCCCGCTCGTGGGCTCCGACCATAGTGCATCACTGTAGCACGGAGCCTCGGGAGGCTCGAGTGCCTCCCGAGGTAATAGCCGACATGATGGTATGGGGGTCGCTTGAGCATGAAAGGGGGCTAATGAGCAACATGCCTTTGGAGCCTTACCGGTCATATAGGCAGTCGCCCTTTGGTGTCGTCCCGGCAATCCGGTCGGCATCAAGGGTGTCGAGGCCTCACCTCGTGATTGCGTCCTGGTGATCCGGATGTACATTACGATGGTTGAGGAATGCGCGGGACTGGGACCTGCCGACGAAGAGCTGATTGAGCGTCAAAGGGGGCTCCTGAGCAGCGTGCCTCAGGAACCTTACCGGTCATATTGCCCCTCGCCCCTTGTCGTCGTCCAGGTGATCCGGTCAGAATCAAGGGTGTCGAGGTCGCACCCTGTAGTTGCGTCCTGGCGATCCGGACGCCCCTTACGGTGGTAGAGAAATGTGCAGGACTAGGGCCTGCAAACATAAAGTACCAAAAGGGACCTACAGGCCGTTCCAGAAATAAGGAAGAAGCGCCCTAGGAGAAATCGCGAACTACTTGGGCAACCTGGCCGCACCTCACGACGCATGAGATCATCACCGCCCCGCAAGCTCAGTACACTACCAAAGCAAGCAAAAACCTCCTTGTCTAATGGCAGCCCAAGGATGGGACAAAGGTTGAACGCACTAATATGAGGATGCAGGTATTACGGGCCACTACGCGCGGCTACCAAAACCCCTGAGACCTGAAGCGCTAGGAGAAACAATGCGAGGAGAGGGACCCTACAACGACAAGTAGCAAGGCCATGAACCCAGTGCTGGCGGCCACGGGCTGCCCCTCAGGAGGGAGCACCTCACGAGGGGCCGGTCGACCACCATCACTCGACCGCATTGGTGATCGCCCCAGCCCCCACACAAGGAAACAAAGTCGCGACACTATAAACAAGCTACCGACAATTTATGGAAGGGAAAACGAGGCAAAGGTAATGCACAAAAGATTAACGCCTACGAGGGCCGAGTTCTTCTTAAACTATTATATGTACTAGGAAAGGGAGGCAGAGGAAGTCTAGGCGGAGGACTCGCAATATGAGTTACCGGCTGCCACGATGCCGGATCCGCCCTGCCCTCTAGGAGCGGGCACTTGAATGAACCACTCAACCAGGAGTCGACGTGCGAGTGCACCTCGTCCCAGAAGGGCCTATGGAGCCCCTTATGCACCCACTCCATGATGCGCTGGAGGTCGAGCTCCGGAGCGAGGCGGCATAGGTTGAAGAAGAGGCGCATCAAGGCAAGCTCCAAGAGGTCACGCGCGTCAGCCTCACTATCCGCGTTCACGCGGGAGATGCTGGTATCCAATGTCTCCACCACCTGGCGGAAGAAGTCAAGGTAGCCTTCATCGCCTTGCGCATTGGGAAGAGCGGGGGCTTCCCCGAAGAACCGGCTCACCGCGTCGGCCGTGAGGTGGGTGATGTCGAGGTACTGCTTGGCGCACTGGGACTCCAACGTCTTGTTGTAAGTCGCCTCGTCATGCGCGTCATGCACGACGTCGACCACCTCCCTCACCTGGTCCTGGAGAGACGACAGCTCTGCCCTGGCCTCCGCTTCGCCCCTGAGGGCGTCTTGGAAGGCGGCATCGGCGGTCGTTAGTTGGGCCCACAACGCAGCCACCTCCTCCCGTAGCTCGTCAAGCTTGCGTTTCTTGGCCGCAAGCACCCTAGAAGAAGAAGAGGATCAGGTTCGAAGCGTCCGACATGACAACTAAGAAAGGGGAGGCGTCGGAACACTCACTCATCCACTACGGCCTAGCACCGGCGAACCTGCGCCGGCCCCGATGCCCCCCACCACTGCCTTCAGAGGAGGGCAAAGGAGTTGACGGTCCCGCGCGCTTCCCTGCGTCGGCAGTGCTTCCTCCAGATGCCATGAGAAGAGGGAGGAGATGCAAAGAGGAAGAGGGTTTTATCTAGAGCTACGGGAGAAGACGAGCGCCTTGAGATGGCAAGAACCCCCCGAGGAGGGCGGATTTATAGGCGTGGCCAAGGCCACGAAGCGTCGTGGCAGGGCAGGCGACGCGTGCCCCTCGGCCATCAAAAAGTCGACTTGATTAGCATGCAACTTTGCTTCACGTGGCCACACCTACCACTAAGGGGTCACATCCATGTGGCCCGAGGGGTTGAGGCCCAACGAAGTGACATCATTCAAAGGAGGGTAATGATGGCTAGCGCAGTGCACGGCCATCGCATCGTTTTGACTTGGGGCGGTTCCTGACACCCTCAAAGATGGGAGGCATCAGCACCCGGACGCACGACGCGTGTCGAGCCTAGGCTGCAGGTGTGGTGGGCCCGCGATGCTCTGGGCCATCCTCGACGGCTTCGCCCGGAAGCCAGCTCGTGTGCGCCTCGGGCGCGGAGGCTACTGTCGGCATTCTAGGAACGGGGGTACCCATACCTGCCTACCTGCGGCCTAGGGTGTGGCCCACCTCGTTAGTAAAGCGTGGCCTGGTGAGTCCACACTCAAGACAAGGGCCTCGTGAGAACCCAAACTCGAGAGGAGGAAAAGCACCAAGACCAGAAATGGCAGGCCTCCACAGGCCCCCTCTAGAGCGGCGGAGATCTCTATGCAGCACCCGGACTCGGGAGTCCAAGAATGACGCAATGCAAGACAGGAGGGCGCCACTGCGCCAGGCAGACAGTTTCCCCTTTGGTGCAAAGAGGGGTGAGGACAGACGCGGGTTCCCAAAAGCGTCTCCCAAAGGTTTCCATTCCGATGCAACGAGACCATGACCATGAGGCTAGTAGGAAGGATGTCATCGCTGAGCCCACCTCTGCATCATCGATAGCCACTTTGTAGGAGAAGACCACCGTTCGTCAAGGTAAAGATGTACTCCTGGCCCCCTTCAAATTTGGCGGTTGTGGGATCCTTGCAGCCAAAGAGATAAGGGAAGAGGACCCGGGGCGCAATAAATAGAGGGTAGGCTGCACCGCAGAGAGGAGAGGAAAACAAACAGAGAGAGAGCGAAAGAGAGGCAACACCACCAGAGCCCTCGCGCGAGGCAGAGCATCACTGTACTAGTTCATCCACTAATCTCCTCGTGCGGCAATCCACCAACCTCCTCGCGCGAGGCAGAGCATCACTGGGATGAAGCGGCCCAGACCAACCTTACTCGTACGCTTACGAGAGACTGGTTCCATCGACTGATATGTGAATTTGTTGCATAAAGATGGCTGGCGGGTGTCTGTCTCTCCTACTTTAGTTGGATCGGATTCGACAAAGACAGTCCTTGAGAAGGTGGAGTAGCAATTTGTGTATCACCGTTGTGGTTTTGCGTAGGTAAGAATCGTTCATGCTAGATACCCATAGCAGCCACGTAAAACATGCAACAACAATTATAGGACGTCTAACTTGTTTTTGCAGGGTATGTAGTGATATGATATGGACAATTACATGATGAGATATATTTGATGTATGAGATGATCATGTTTTGTATAGAATATCATGACTTGCATGTCGATGAGTACAACAACCGGTAGGAGCCATAGGATTATATTAATTATTGTATGACCTGTGTGTCAATTATTAAGCGCTATGTAATGTTTTACTTTATTGCTAAGCGGTAGCAATAGTAGTAGAAGCATGCTGGGCATGACAACCCGATGGTGACACATTGATGGAGATCATGGTGTCATGCCAGTGATGACGGGGATCATGCCGGTGCTTTAAAGATGGGGATCAAAAGCACAAGATCTTTGCCATGTCATGTCACTTATGATTTGCATCTGATGTTAATCCTTTTATGCATCTTATTATGCTTAGGATGATGGTAGCATTGTAAGGTGATCCCTCACTAAACTTTCAAGATAAAATTTTGTCCTCCCTGAGTGTGCACCTTTGCGAAAGCTCGTCATTTTGAGACACCACGTGATAATCAGGTGTGATAAACTCTATGTTCACATACAACGGCTGCAAGCTAGTGTTGCACGTGCAAAACACTCAGTTTAACTTGATGAGCCTAGCATGTACAGACATGGCCTCAGAACACAAGAGACCAAAAGGTCGAACATGAGTCATATAGTAGATATGATCAACATGGAGATGTTCACAATTGAAACCACCTCATCTCACGTGATGATCGGACTTGGGTTGGTGAATTTGGATCATGTAACACTTGGATGAACCGAGGGATATCAATTTGAGTGGGAGTTTTTTAAGTAATATGATTAACAAAACTCCTTATCATGAACATAGTCTAAAGTTGTCTTTGCAAAATTATATTGTAGACCAATAGCTCGCGTTGTAGCTCCCCTGTGTTTTTTGATACGTTCCTAGAGAAAATAAATTTGAAAGATGATGGTAGAAATAATGCGGACTGGGTCCACAAACTGATGATTGTCCTCATTGCTGCACAGAAGGCTTGTGTCCTTGATGCACCACTCGGTGCGCCACCCCCTCTAGCATCGTCTGTGGATGGTGTGAACATCTGACATGTACGTTGTGATGAATACTTGATAGTTCGGCGTGTCATGCATTATGGCTTAAAACTGAGGCTCCAAAGACATTTTGAACGTCACGGAGGATATGAGATGTTCCAAGAACTGGAGTTGAGAATTCAGGCTCGTCCCCATGTTGAGAGGTATGAGATGTCCAACAAGATTCTTTGCCTGCAAGATGAAGGAAAATAGCTCAATCAGTGAGCATGTGCTCAGATTGTTTGGGTGCTACAATCTCTTGAATCGAGTGGGAGTTAATATTCCAGATAAGATAGTAATTGATATAGTTCTCTGAGTCACTGCCACCAAGCTACTCGAGCTTTGTGATGAACTATAACATGCCAGGGATGGATAAGATGGTCCCTGAGCTATTCACGATATTTGACACCGCGATGGTAGAAATCAAGAAGGAGCATCAAGTGTTGATGGTTAGTAAAACCACTAGTTTCAAGAAGGACAACGATAAGAAGGGAAAACTTCAAGAATGGCAAGCTAGTTGCCACCCAGTGAAGAAACCCAAGGTTGAACCCAAACTCGAGACTGAGTGCTTCTATTATGAGGAGAACGGTCACTGAAGCAGAATTGTCCTAGATACTTGGTAGATAAGAAGGCTCGCAACATCAACAAAAGTATATTTGACATACGTTTTATTCATGTGTACCTTACTAGTACTCCTAGTAGCACCTGGGTATTAGATACCAGTTCAGTTGCTAAATGTTGGTGACACGAAATAATAGCTATGGAATAAATGGAGATTAGCTAAGGGCGAGGTGACGATGTGCGTTGGAAGTGTTTCCAAGGTTTATGTGATCACCATCGCAAGTTCTCTGTACCTTCGGGATTAGCGATGAACCTAAATAAATGTTATTTGGTGTTTCCGTTGAGCATGAACGTGATTAGATCATGTTTATTGCAATATTGTTATTCATTTAAGTTAGATAATAATGGTTATTCTGATTACATGAAAATAATACCTTCAATGGTCATGCACCTAATGATAATGGTTTATTGAATATCGATCGTAGTAATACACATGTTCATAATATTGATGCCAAAAGATGCAAAGTTCATAATGATAGTACCACATACTTGTGACACTGCTGCTAAAGGTCATATTGTTGTAAAAGCATGAAGAAGCTCCATGTTGATGTATCTTTGGACTCACTCCATTTCTAATTGGTTGAGACATGCAAACCATGCCTCTTGGGCAAGATGACTAAGACCCTGTTTTCCGGTATGATGGAGCGGGAAAGTGACTTATTGGAAATGATACATGTTGATGTATGCGGTCCAATGAGTGTTGTAGCGTGAGGTGGATATCATTATTTTCTTACCTTCATTGATGATTTGAGTAGATATGAGTGTATTTACTTGATGAAACACAAGTATGAATCGTTTGAAGAGTTCAAGAAAATTTAGAGTGAAGTTTGAGATCATTGTGACAAGAAGACAAAATGTCTACGATATGATCATGGAGGTCAATATCTGAGTTACGAGTTTGGTATACAACTTAAGACAATGTGTAAGTTGTTTCATAACTCACGCCACCTGGAACACCATAGTGTGATGGTGTGTCCGAATGTCGTAGTCGTGCTCTATTGGATATGGCACGTACTATGATGTCTCTTATCGTTTTGCCACTATTGTTTCGAGGTTATGCATTAGACACAACTACATTCACTTTAAATAGGGCACCATCTAAATCTGCTGACATGACATCGTATGAATTATGGTTTGGCAGAAACCTAAGCTGTCATTTCTCAGAGTTTGGGAATGCGACACTTATGTTTGATAAGCTCGAACCCAAAGCGGAAAGGTGTATCTTCATAGGATAACCTAAGGAAATAGTTGGGTATACCTTCTATCTCAGATCCGATGGCAAAGTGTTTGTTTCTAAAATGGGTCCTTTCTTGAGAAAGAGTTTCTCTCGAAAGAATTGAGTGTGAGGAAAGTAGAACTTGATGAGGTTGTTGAACCGTCACTTTAGTTGGATAGTAGCATGATGCATGAAGATGTTTCTGCGACGCCTGCACCAAGTGAAGAGGAAGCAAATGACAATGACCACGAAGCTTCAGATCAAGTTAGACCGAACCTCGTAGGTCGACAAGGACTCGTACCGCCCCTGAGTGGTGCGTCAATCCTGTCTTGGAGGTCATGTTGTTAGCCAACAGTGAACCTACGAGCTATGAAGAAGCGATGGTGGGCCCGGATTCCAACAAATGTCTAGGAGCCATGAAATATGAGATTGGATCCATGTATGAAAACCAAGTATGGACTTTGGTAGACTTGCCCATTGAATGGCAGGTTGTTAAATACAAATGGATCTTTAAGAGGAAGAAAGACGATGATGGTAATTTTCACCATTGATAAAAGCTCGACTTGTCACAAAGAGGTTTCCGACAAGTTCAAGGAGTTGACTACGATGAGACTTTCTCACCCGTAGCGATGCTAAAGTCTGTTGGAATTATGTTAGCAGTTGCTGCTTCAATTATGAGATCTGGCAGATGGATGTCAAAACATCATTTCCTTAACGATTTCGTTGAGGAAAGGTTGTATGTGATACAACCAGAAGGTCTTGTGAGTCCGAAGGATGCTAAAAGGTATGCAATCTCCAGCGGTCCTTCTATGGGCTAAAGCGAGTATTTCGGAGTTGGAATATACGCTTTGATGAGGTGATCAAAGTATTTGGGTTTATACAAAGTTTATGAGAAACTTGTATTTACAAGAAAGTGAGTGGGTGCATTATAGAATTTCAGATAAGTATATCTGGATGACATATTGTCGATCAGAAATAATGTAGAATTTTTCAAAAGCATAATGGGTTGTTTGAAAGGAGTTTTCAAAGGAAGACCTGGATAAAGCTACTTGAATATTGAGCATCAAGATCTATAGAGATAGATCAAGACACCTGATAAGATTTTTCAATGAGCACATACCTTGACAAGATTTTGAAAGATTTCAAAATGGATAAGTCCAAGAAGTAGTTCTAGCCTGATTTTTAAGGTGTGAAGTTGAGTGAGACTCAAATCTCGACCACGCCAGAATAAATAGAATGGACGAAGCCATCCCCTATGCCTTATCCATAGGCTCTATATAGTAAGCCATGCTTTGTACCGCACATGTGTGTGCCTTGCCATGAGTCTGTCAAGGGGTACAAGAGTGATCTAGGAGTGGATCACTGGACAACGGTCAAAATTATCCTTAGTAACTAGAGGACTAAGAAAATATTTCTCGATTATGGAGGTGATAAAGAGTTCATCATAAAGGGTTACATGATGCAAGCTTTGACAGAAATCTGGATTACTCTAAGTAGTAACCCAGATGTGTATAGTGAAGCAGTCGTTTGGAAGGGCTCCAAGAGGAACATGGTAGTAGCATGTACAGTATGACATAGAGATTTGCAAAGTAGACACGGATCTAAATGTCGCAGACCCGTTGACTGAAACCTCTTTCACATGCAAAACATGGAATGTTTTTCAAAACTAGCACCAAAAATACCCCAAATTCGGATAAAGTATACCCATTTAAAAAAAATCAAGAATAACACCCCGTCGGCCTCTGCTGGGCCGACGGGGGACCGGTCGGCTTCGTCTGGGTTGAAGAGGGTCCATCAGCTAAAGGGAGGCCGAAGAGGCTGTCGTCGGCCCACACCAGGCCGAAGAGGGCCTACCGGCCATCAGGAGGCCGAAGAGCCCCTGGATAAGGCCCAACGCCGGCTCCCTTCTTCCTCCTCCTGCCTGCTCCCTCATCCCCTCTCTAACTCATTTCCTTTGACCGAAAATCCCCCCTTGATCTCCTTCATCCTCCACCCATTTTCCATTTCAATCCACTGAAACAATAGATCGTGTCCCTCTCCCCGCCATACGGTCTCATTTTTCGCAATGGGGTAGTGTGTTGTTCGTTTGGAGGAGTCATGGTGGGGTGGTGGAGGTCTGAATGGTGAGAAGGTGGAGTGGTGGAGAGGAAGAAGAAGGTCACACACGCGTCGAAGGTATACATTTTTTCTGTTAGTTTATGTTAGTTTTTTTAGTGTACGTAAAATTAGTTTAGGTTAGTTTTATTAGTGTAGTTATTTTAGTGTATGTGTTAATAGTGTAGGTTTATTTACTATAGTCATATTAGTGTAGGTTTATTTAGTGTACGTGAGTATATTTTAGTGTAGGTTTATTTTAGTGAAGTTCATTTTAGTGTAGGTTTATTTAGTATACGTAGGTATATTTTAGTGTATGTTTATTTTAGTGTAGATTTGTTCGTTGCGAATAATGAGAAGCTGACAATGTCTGACAGGTGAAAATGTGTGAATCCATAAATTTCACTGTGTATTATGGCCCTGATAATGTTTGATATAATGAGTTGGGGATTGATCTTAGCGAGTTTAAAAAAGGCGAGATGACACTGTCAGACCCGGACATTAGGCAATTGAAGCACTGATTGACTACTAGTTTTGGCCTGGATCCTGAAGTTTGTTTCGTGAGTATTCATGCATTGTGGACCAAATCCTGTAAAAATGTCAAGTGGGAGTTGATTTCGATAGATAGGAGCCAGCATTGGTTGTACCTGTTAAGTCATTCTAGAGACCGAAGAATCCATCGTTATGCCCTAGTGCAACCAGTGGCGAAGAAGGAGAATATCGTACCACCCAACGTGGGGTATGAACCAGGCCAGAGTAGTCAAGTGGCTAACGAGATTTATGTATCTGGGTCACAGCCATCGGATGTGAATGCTAGCGAAGCCGAGAAAGAGTCAGATTATGTGCCACACAATGTTAGTGGTCATGCTACTGGTGTTAGGGAGCATTTCATGGGAAACAAAAAAATTCCTATGCACACGCAAGATCTATCCATGGTGATGAGCATCTACGAGAGGGAGAGTGGATCTACATACCCTTGTACATCGCTAAGCGGGAAGCGTTAAGAAACGCGGTTGGTGTAGTCGAACGTCTTCACGATCCAAATCACCGAGCCTCCCGCGATCTCATCACGATCCGTCCTGCGATCGAATCAAGATCCATCCCGCAAAATCGTCATGATCCGTCCCGCGATCTTGATCACGGTCCTTCCGATCTAGCGCCGAACGGACGACACCTCCGAGTTCAGCACACGTACAGCTTGATGACGATCTTCACCTTCTTGATCCAGCCAGAGGGAGCAGAGAGGTAGAAGAGTTCTTCGGCAGCACAACGGCGCTGCAGCGATGGTGGTGGAGCTATTCCGGCAGGGCTTCGCCTAAGCACTACAGAAAACCGATCTAGAGGATAAACTATGCACTAGACGAGAGGGTAGTATGTGGCTGAAAATCTAGTGCAAAAACCCTAACCTCTAGTATATATAAGAGGAAGAGTGGAGGAGGCTTGGTGCAAGGGCCTAGCCCTCTAGGCTTCTGCCGAAGTGGGAGGAGAGGAGGAATCCTCCTCCAATCCTAGTAGGACTAGGACTCCTCCTTATTTTGGTCTTTTTGCGTTTTTCCACCTTTTTCTCTTTGGGCTTTTATCTCCCACCCGCATGGGCCTTCTGTGGGACTTCCACCAGCCCACTAAGGGCTGGTATTCACTATCCCACAGCCCATGTAGCCTCTTGGGTCGAAATACCCCTCCCGATGGTCTCTCGGTACACTACCGATGAGCCCGAAACTTATCCGGTGACCAAAATAGAACTTCCTATATATCAATCTTTACCTACGGACCATTCCAGAGCTCCTCGTGACGTCTGGGAACTCATCCGGGACTCTGAAAAACCTTAGGCAACCACCATACATAACTCTATACTACCGAAACATCATCGAACCTTAAGTGTGCAGACCCTGCGGGTTCGAGAACTATGTAGACATGACCGAGACACCTCTACGGTCAATAACCAATAGCGGGACCTAGATTCCCATATTGGTTCCTACATATTCTATGAAGATCTTTATCGGTCGAACCTCTATGTCAAGGATTTAGTTAATCCCGTATGATGCTCCTTTTGTTCTTCGGTATGTTACTTGCCCGAGATTCGATCGTCGGTATCTCCATACCTAGTTCAACCTCGTTACCGACAAGTCTCTTTACTCATTCCATAATACAAGATCCCATGACTAACACTTAGTCACATTGCTTGCAAGGCTTGTTATGATGTTGTATTACCGAGTGGGCCCTGAGATACCTCTCCGTCACACGGAGTAACAAATCCCAGTCTTGATCCATGCCAACCCAATAGACACCCTCGAAGATACCTGTAGAGTACCTTTATAGTCACCAAGTTACGTTGCGACGTTTGATACACACAATGCACTCCTCCGGTGTCAGTGAGTTGCATGATCTCATGGTTATAGGAACATATACTTGACATGCAGAAAACAGTAGCAATAAACTGACACGATCATATGCTAAGTTTGTAGTTTGGGTCTTGTCCATCACATCATTCTACTAATGATATGATCCTGTTACCAAATGACATCTCATGTCTATGACTAGGAAACCATAGCCATGTTTGATGAACGAGCTTGTCTATTAGAGACATACTAGGGACATGGTGTTATCTATGTATCCACACATGTATCTGAGTTTCCGATCAACAAAATTATAGCATGGATATAAACGATTATCATGAACAAGGAAATATGATAGTAACTAATCTATTATTGCCTCTAGGGCTCGGTCATGCTTTGCACGTGAGAGGGGTCTTATAGTCAACGGGTCTGCGAATCAGATCCATGTGTACTTTGCAAATCTCTATGTCAAACTGTAAATACTGCTACCACACTCCACTTGGTACTATTCCAAATGGCTGCTCCACTATATGTATCCAGATTGCTACTACGAGTCATCTGGATTGGTGTTAAAGCTTGCATCAACGTAACTATTTACGACGAACTCTTTATCACCTCCATAATCAAGAAACATCTCCTTAGTCTTTTAGTTACTAAGGATAATCTTGACTGCTGTCCAGTGATCCACTCCTGGATCACTCTTGTACCCCTTGACGGACTCATGGCAAGGCACACACAGGTGCGGTACATAGCATGGCATACTATACGGAGCCTATGGCTAAGGCATAGGGGACGACGTTCGTCCTTTCTCCTTCTTCTGCCATGGTTGAGCTTCGAGTCTCACTCAACTTCACACCTTACAAATTAGGCGAGAACTCTTTCTCTGACTGATCCATTTTGAACTCTTTCAAAATCTTGTCGAGGTATGTACTCATTGAAAGTCTCATCAAACATATTGATCTATCTGTATAGATCTTGATGCTCAACAATTAGGTAGCTTTATCCAGGTCTTCCTTTGAAAATCAATTTTCAAACAACCGTTCATGCTTTCGAGAAATTCTACATTATTTCTGATCAATAATATGTCATCCACACATACTTATCAGAAAATCTATAGTGCTCCCACTCACTTTATTGTAAATACAAGTTTCTCGTAAACTTTGTATAAACTACAAAACTTTGATCACCTCATCAAAGTGTGTATTCCAACTCCGAGATGCTTGCTCCATCCCTTAGATGGATTGCTGGAGCTCGCCCAACTTTTAGCATCCTTAGGACTGACAAAACCTTCTAGTTGTATCACATACAACCTTTCCTCAAGTAAACTGTTAAGGAAACAATGTTTTGTCATCCATCTGCCAGAATTCATAATTGAAAAATGCAGCAACTGCTAAGATAATTCCAACAAACTTTAGCATCACTACAAGTGAGAAAGTCTCATTGCAGTCAACTCTTTGAACTTGTCGGAAACTACTTTGTGACAAGTCGAGCTTTATAAATGGTAACATTTACCATCAGCGTCTGTCTTCATCTCAAAGGTCTATTTGTACTCGACGACCTGCCGTCCAATGAGCAAGTCTACCAAAGTCTATACTTGGTTTTCATACATGGATACTATCTCGGATTTCATGGCCTCTAACCATTTGTCGGAATCTGGGCCCATCATTGTTTCTCCATAGTTCGTAGGTTCATCGTTTTCCAACAACATGACCTCTAAGACAGGGTTGCCGTACCACTCAGGAGCAGTACACATCCTTGTCGACCTACGAGGTTAGATAGTAACTTGATCCGAAGCTTCATGATCATCATCATTAACTTCCTCTTAACTAGCGTAGGCTTCACAGAAACATCTTCCTGTGTTGCGCTACTCTCTCGTTGAAACAAAGGTTCAACAACCTCATCAAGTTCTATCTTCCTCCCACTCAATTCTTTCGAGAGAAACTCTGTCTCAAGAAAGGACCCAGTTTTAGCAATAAACACTTTATGCTTGGATCTTAGATAGAAGGTTTACCCAACTGTTCTTAGGGCATTCTATGAAGATGCATTTGTCCGCTTTGGGTTCGACCCCATTAGGTGAAAACATTTTCCACACAAGCGTCGTAGCCCCAAACATTAAGAAATGACAGCTTAGGTTTCTATCAAACCATAATTCACACGATGTCATCTCAATGGATTTAGATGGTGCCCTATTTAAAGTGAATGTAGTTGTCTCTAATGCATAACCCCAAAATTATAGTAGGAAAACGACAAGAGACATCATAGCACGCACCATATCTAATAGAGCACGACTATGACATTCGGACACACCATCACACTATGGTGTTCCAGGTGGCGTGGCTTGTGAAACTACTTTCACATCGTCTAAAGTTGTATGCCAAACTTGTAACTCAGATATTCACCTCCACGATCACATCACGGACATTTTTATCTTCTTGTCACGATGATCTTAAACTTCACTCTGAATTTGCTTGAACCTTTCAAATGATTCAGACTTGTGTTTCATTAAGTAAATATACACTATATCTACTCAAATCATCAGTGAAGGTAAGAAAATAATGATATCCACTGCACGCTAAAAGACTCATTGGATTGCATACATCAACATGTATCATTTCCAATAAATCACTTGCCCGGTCCAGCAATCCGGAAAACGGGGTCCTTAGTCATCTTGCCTAAGAGGCATGGTTCACAGGTCTCAACCGATTCGAAATCGAATGAGTCCAAAGATCCATCAGCATGGAGTTTCTTCATGCGATTTATACTAATATGACATTTAGCGGCAGTGCCACAAGTATGTGGTACTATCAGTATTAACTTTGTATCTTTTGGCATCAATGTTATGAACATGTGTATTACTACGATCAAGATTCAACAAACCATTCTCACTAGGTGCATGACCATTGAAGGTATTATTCATGTAAACATAATAACCATTATTCTCTAACTTAAATGAATAACCATGTTGCAATAAACACGATCTAATCATGTTCATGCTCAACACAAAATACCAAATAACATTTATTTAGGTTCGTCACTAATCCTGAAGGTAGAGAGAGCATGCGATGTTGATCACATCTACCTTGGAAACATTTCCAACACACATCGTCACCTCACCCTTAGCTAGTTCTTCGTTTATTCCGTAGCTTTTATTTCGAGTTACTAACATTTAGCAACCGAACTGGTATCCAATACCCAGGTGCTACTAGGAGTACTAGCATGGTACACATCAATAAAACGTATATCAAATAAACTTCTGTCGACGTTGCCAGCCTTCTTATCTACCAAGTATCTAGGGTTGTTCCTCTTCAGCGTCCGCTCTCCTCATAATAGAAGCACTTAGTCTCGGGTTTGGGTTCAACTTTGGGTTGCTTCACTGGAGCAGCAACTGACATGCCATCCATGAAATTTCCCTCCTTGCCCTTGCCCCTCTTGAAACTAGTGATTTTACTAACCATCAACACTTGATGCTCCTTCTTGATTTCTACCTTCGCGGTGTCTAACATCGCGAACAGCTCAGGGATAATTATTTCTATCCCTAGCATTTTATAGCTCATCACCAAGTTCTAGTATCTTAGTGACGGTGACTTGGAGAACTATATCAATCACTATCTTATCTGGAAGATCAACTCCCACTTGATTAAAGCGATTGTAGCACCCAGATAATCTGAGCAGATGCTCAATGATTGAGCTATTCTCTTTCATCTTGCAGGCAAAGAATCTTGTTGGAGATCTCATATCTTGCAACACGGGAATGAGCTTGAGATCCTAATTTTAGCTCTTAGAACATCTCATATGTTCCGTGACGTTCAAAATGTTTTAGAGCCTCAATTCTAAGCCGTAATGCATGACCCACTAAACTATCAAGTAGTCACCAGAACGTGCCTATCAGATGTTCACAACATGTACAGACGATGCTAGAGGGGTTGGTGCACCGAGCGGTGCATTAAGGACATAAGCCTTTTGTGCAGCAACGAGGACAATCCTCAGATCACGGACCCAGTCCACAATATTGCTACCATCATCTTTCAACTCTATTTATCTAGGAACATATAAAAATTCAAGGGAGCTACAGCGTGAGCTAGTAATCTACAACATAATTTGCAAAGACACTACTGACTATGTTCATGATAATGAGTTCAATTAATCATATTACTTAAGAACTCCCACTCAAATTGACATCCCTTTGGTCATTCGAGTGATACATGATCCAAATTCACTAACTCAAGTCCGATCATCACGTGAGTTGAGGTGGTTTCAATGGTGAACATCATCATGTTGATCATATCTATTATATGACTCATGTTCGACCTGTCGGTCTTTTGTGTTTTGAGGCCATGTCTGTACATGCTAGGCTCGTCAAGTTTAACCTGAGTGTTCTGCATGTGCAACACTGGCTTGCGCCCATTGTATGTGAACTTAGAGTCTATCACACCCGATCATCATGTGGTGTCTCGACACGACGAACTTTCGCAATAGTGCACACTCGGGGAGAACACAATTTATCTTGAAATTAAGTGAGGGATCACCTTATAATGCTACCGTCGTCCTAAGCAAAACAAGGTGCATAAAAGGATTAACATCACATGCAAATCATAAGTGACTTGATATGGCCATGAACTTATGCTTTTGATCTCCATCTTGAAAGCACTGGCATGATCTCCATCGTCACCGGCACGACACCATGATCTCCATCATCTTGATCTCCATCAGCGTGTTTCCATCGGGGTTGTCACGCCCATCATGCTTCTACTACTATTGCTACTGTTTAGCGATAAAGTAAAGCATTACATAGCGCTTAATGATTGACACGTAGGTCATACAATAATTAAAGACAACCCTATGGCTCCTCTCGGTTGTCGTACTCATCGCCATGCAAGTCGTGATATTCTATACAACACACGATCATCTCATACATCACATATATCTCATCATGTAACTGGCCATATCACATCACAACATACCCTGCAAAAACAAATTAGACGTCCTCTAATTGTTGTTGCATGTTTTACGTGGCTGCTACGGGTATCTAGCAAGGACAATTCTCACCTACGCATAAACCACAACGGTGATACATAAGTTGCTTTTCAGCCTTCTCAAGGACCGCCTTTGTCGAATCCGATCCACTAAAGCAGGAGAAATAGGCACCCGCCAACCATCTTTGTGCAACGAGGTTACATGCCAGTTGATGGAACCAGTCTCTCGTAAGCGTACGAGTAAGTTTGGTCCGGGTCGCTTCATCCCACAATACCGCTGAACCAAAACACGAACAAGGGAGGAAGCAATCTAAGCATCAACGCCCACAAACTCTTTGTGTTCTACTCGAGATCTCATCTAAACATAGACCTAGCTCTGATACCATTGTTAGGGAACATTGCATGGGAAAGAAAAAAATTCCTACGCACACGCAAGATCTATCCATGGTGATGAGCATCTACGAGAGGGAGAGGGGATCTACATACCCTTGTAGATCGCTAAGCGGGAAGCGTTAAGAAACGCAGTTGGTGTAGTCGAACGTCTTCACGATCCAAATCGCCGAGCGTCCCGCGATCTCATCACAATCCGTCCCGCGATCCAATCACGATCCATCCCGCGAACTCATCACGATCCGTCCCACGATCTTGATCATGGTCCTTCCGATCTAGCGGCAAACGGACAACACCTCCGCGTTCAGCACACTTACAGCTCGATGACGATCTCCGCCTTCTTGATCCAGCAAGAGGGAGTGGAGAGGTAGAAGAGTTCTCCGGTAGCGCGACGACACTATGGCGATGGTGGTGGAGCTATTCCGGTAGGGCTTCGCCTAAGCACTACAGAAAACCGATGTAGTGGAGAAACAATGCACTAGCGGAGAGAGGGTAGCACGTGGCTGAAAATCTAGTGCAAAACCCTAAAACCTCTAGTATATACAAGAGGAAGAGAGGAGGAGGCATGGCGCAAGGGCCAAGCCCTCTAGGCTTCAGCCGAAGTGGGAGGAGAGGAGGAATCCTCCTCCAATCCTAGTAGGACTAGGACTCCTCCTTCTTTTGGTCTTTTTGCCTTTTTCCACCTTTTTCTTTTTGGGCTTTTCTCTCCCTGCCACATGGGCCTTGTGTGGGACTTCCACCAGCCCACTAAGGGCTGGTATTCACTCTCCCACATCCCATGTAGCCTCTTGGGTCGAAATACCCCTCCCGATGGTCTCCCGGTACACTACCGGCACTCCCGGTACGCTACCGATGAGCCCAAAACTTTTCCGGCGACCAAAATAGAACTTCCTATATCAATCTTTACCTACGGACCATTCCGAAGCTCCTCGTGACGTCTGGGACCTCATCCGGGACTCCGAACAACCTTCGGCAACCACCATACATAACTCTATACTTCTGAAACGTCACCGAACCTTAAGTGTGCAGACCCTGCGGGCTCGAGAACCATGTAGACATGGCCGAGACACCTCTACGGCCAATAACCAATAGAGGGACCTAGATGCCCATATTGGTTCCTACATATTCTACAAATATCTTTATCGATCGAGCCTCTATGTCAAGGATTAAGTTAATCCCGTATGATGTTCCTTTTGTTCTTCGGTATGTTACTTGCCCAAAATTCGATCGTGGGTATCTCCATACCTAGTTCAACCTCGTTACCGGCAAGTCTCTTTACTCGTTCCGTAATACAAGATGCCGTGACGAACACTTAGTCACATTTCTTGCAAGGCTTGTTGTGATGTTGTATTACCGAGTGGGCCCTGAGATACCTCTCCGTCACATGGAGTAACAAATCCTAGTCTTGATCCATGCCAACCCAACAAACACCCTCGGGGATACCTGTAGAGTACCTTTATAGTCACCCAGTTACATTGAGACGTTTCAAACACACAAGACACTCCTCCGGTGTCAGTGAGTTGCATGATCTCATGGTCGTAGGAACATATACTTGACATGCAGAAAATAGTAGCAATAAACTGACATGGTCATATGCTACATTTGTAGTTTGGGTCTTGTCCATCACATCATTGTCCTAATGATGTGATCTCATTACCAAATTACATCTCATGTTCATGAGTAGGAAACCATAGCCATCTTTGATCAACGAACTAGTCTATTAGAGGCATACTAGGGACATGGTGTTGTCTATGTATCCACACATGTATCTGAGTTTCCGATCAACACAATTATAGCATGGATAATAAATGATTATCATGAACAAGGAACTATGATAGTAACTCATTTATTATTGCCTTTAGGGCATATTTCCAACAACTGGGCAGAGTATTTAGTCGATAGTATTAGCTGCATCTGGTGTTGCTGATGGGGATGAGGAAGGCGATGAAATGCAGAGGGTGATGGAGGAAGAGGACGAGGATGGGATTGCAGAGGATCTTGATTCTAAAATTTTCGAGGATGAGGAGGAGGTACCAATTCCTGCTGCATGGGAGTAGGACATATCCGTCGGTATTACTGTCAAAGATGGCCATGAGACTCCATGGCAATATAATCTGAACCAAGTCCAGATCGGGGCTATGTTTGACACAACGAAAAAATTGAAGTATGCGGTGATAAAGTGGGCTATGTCTATGCAGAGGGTTTTCCAGACACACATATCTAGTCCAACAAAATATACTGTGAAGTGTGTTGAATCAGGTTGTCCGGCGAAGGTGCACCGCCACGTGCCAATGTATAACATCCACTGGGTTGTCACAAATGTTGTCCCGCATAATTGTGTGAGGAAAAACATGTTGGTTCGTCATTTAAACCTTACTTCAACTCTCATAGCACAACTCATGTATACTGAGATAGTGAAGAAGAAAGATATGGAAGCAAAACACATCCAGACAGCAGTGAAGGTCAGATGGAATTATGAAATTCCATATGGGAAGGCTTGGAGGGCTAAGCAGAAGGCTATGGAGGAAAGGTTTGGGACGTTCTTCGACTCATATGATAATGTTGTCTGTCTCCTTGACATACTGAAGCAGAGGAATCCTGACACTTATGTTAACATTCAACACACGAGGTTGGATAGTATACCAGATTACAAGGTGTTGAAACGGGTATTCTTCTCTTTTGGTATGTGCATCAAAGCTTTCAGGCATTGTCCTCCTGTGATGTTTGTGGATGGGACATTCCTGACTGGTCAGTACAAAGGGAAAATCCTGACTGCTATTGGTGTGGAAGGGAACAATCAAATCATCCCACTAGCCATGGCATTTGTGGAGGGTGAGAACTTTCCGAGCTGGGTATGGTTCTTCCGGCAAGTTAAAATTGCGATCGTGAAGGACCGAACAAATGTGTGTCTCATTCATGTCAGACATCCTGGTATATTGAAGACCGTGAAGACACTGAGTAATCCAACTGCTGAAGAGCCAACACCTTGGAAGGACTTGCAAAGCCGGTGGTGCATGCGCCATCTGGGTGCAAATTTTTTCTCACAGTTCAAGAACAAACGGTTGATGAACTTGTTCAAAAAGTTACAAGCAAAACCAACGGCGCAAATACGATTTTATTTGGTGAAAACTAGATGAGTTCACTAAGAAGTAGGTCCTTGCTAGGAAGAAAATGGAAAAAGACCAGGTTAAATTAACAGCACTCATCGCAGAGCTTGAGGAGCCAGTTGGTCTTTGTGACTTGCCAGCAATTGACCCTCCTAATACAAAGAGAAAGAAGGGCAGGGCAATAAAGAATTTTTCTGAGTGGATAGAGAAAGAGCCTCTAGTGAATTGGTCTTTGCTGCATGGCACCTCCTTCACAGCCAGGGAGGTCCTCCTGGCAGCAGGCACCTCCTTCGCAGCTAGGTATCTCTTCCTGGCAGCAGACACCTCCTTCACAACCCGGGGGCTCCTCCTGGCAGTAGACACCTCCTTCACAACCCGGGGGCTATTTCTACCAACAGCCACCTCCTTCACAACCCGGGGGCTATTCCTACCAGCACCCACCTCCTTCACATCCCGAGGACCCTTCTTGGATTCATCATATGGACCTAGGTACCTTTACTTTGTACATTCTTTTAAAAATTGTAGCCTCGTAAATCATTCTTTACATGTTTTACTTTACCGCAGTCGGCAGCCAGTCGCAACCGTTCATGACTTCAGTTCGGTCACCTGTGTTTACTGGTCCTGGTTCATACATACCTGGCAACAGCAAGGACGATGACCGTGGTGCATGCACCTACGATATCTCGAAGACAGTTCTTGCCACTCCACCACCACCATTGACGCAGGAGACATAGACACTAACGGACGAGGTGGTCTATGGTCGTGGACATCGTGACACTCATCCACCGCCTCAACGCTTATTGCCTTCTGGTCCACGTCCGAGGAAGCCAAAGATTCGTCGCCATCCCCAGCAGTGATATAGTTATCTACGTATGAGACATGACTATTTATATATGTATGAGACATATGTCTATTTTATGTATGGAACATATTCATGAGTGAGACATATTCATGTATGAGACATATTCATGTTCTATTTCAGTAGTCATTTGGTTTAGAGAGACAACACTAGTACTACAAACTAAATGCATCCAAATGAATCAAACAGTACAACTGAATTAAATGTTACAACTGAATTAAACAGTACAACTGAATTAAACAGTACAACTGAATTAAACATTACAACTGAATTAAACAGTAAAACTAAATTAAATGTTACAACTGAATTAAACAGTACAACTGAATTAAACGTTACAACTGAATTAAACAACACTACAGAAAACACCACTATAGAAAATAGTACTAAATGAATGCATCATCATCATCCCCCGTCAATGCAGATCTCTTGCCCTTTGTTGATGCACAACTCTTGCCCTTCGATGATGCGGTCATCTTGACCTTGGTACTCGTCATGAAGATGTTGTCTTCATCCTCCGTCAATGCAGAACTCTTCCCCTTTGTCGATGCAGAACTCTTCCCCTTCGTCGATGCAGAACTCTTCCCCTTTGTCGATGTAGAACTCTTCCCCTTCTTCGATGTAGAACTCTTCACCTTGGTGCTCAGCATGAAGAGGTCGTCTTCGTCCTCACTTTCTGCTGACCATAAACCTGAATTATTCATAGCAATCCCGAGGTAAGCTTCACCCTTGTGCAGTTGCTTTTGCCATCTGGCGTGCAACCTGAGAAGTTCTTTCCATATCTCCTCAAAAGTCCTGGGAGGCCACCCACTCCTAGCTAATGAGTGAGCCAACTCATTCATTATGAAGTCACTACTAATGAGTTCCTCCCATGGAACTACTCTATCATTCATCTTGAATTGATAGCTAGACAGAGAAGATGATCGGACATACCAGAGTGAAAAGAACGATCAAAAGGATAGTGAGGATGAGGAGGATGAGACATCTCCACGAAAGGATGGTGGGAGCAGAAGGATGGCGAAGCGAAAGGGAAAGGAAGGGCCTGTTGACCCTCCTTACTGTGGATGTGGTTATATAGGTTCACAAGGGAAGATGGCGGGAGAGACACGTGTGAAAGAAATTCGCGGGAGAGGAAGCCGGAAAGATAATGGCGGGCGAGAATGACAGGAGAGAAAGGCGGGAAATATAATGGCGGGAGAGAATGGCGGGAGAGAAAGGCGGGAAAGATAATGGCGGGAGAGAATGGAGGGAAGGAAAGTGGCAAGAGAGAATGGTGGAAAAATGGTGGCGGCAGAGTATGGCGGGATAGTAGGGCAGGAAAATAAAAAGGGGAATAGTAGGGCAAGACAATACAATCACTGTGGCGGATAGCTGAAAACAACAGCTAGCTCATGCTCACGCTGTTTGAAGGTTATGAGCACCAAATTGTTGACTTCAATAGACAATGCCAATAGAAAATTACCGAAACCTTCCTTCTTCAACACCATTCTATCACCCAAGCCAATGAAGTAGGAACAAAGAATTCTCACAAATATACCATCATCTTCAGAATCCAAAGTAATTTCAAGAGTTAAAGAACCAGTCCTAGGAATTGACACAAATTCCTTCAAACTCCTCACAACCATGGTAGGAATAACCTGACAAAAACAAGCAAGTTATATGATATTCAGCTTACAAATTTAAAACATTAGAATACAACAAAGAACAAATAAATAATAAAAACCAGAAACCTAAGCTTACCATATGTTGAGAAATAATATTCATGTGATCCATCCTATGAACAAAAGGAGTACACAGTATGTAGTTGTCATCAAAGAGATGCCACGACATGGCATACATTTGATGATAATTGAGAGTAACACCACGACTATAAAAATAGATGTCAACAAGTTCCCTCTGAGTTTCACTCAGATCCTCAAGAGCTACAAAAAGATAATTTCACAAACTGAGTAGAACAGCAAAACCTATAACCTGAAACAAAACTGAAAATCAGTCAAACAAATAACTTACCAACACGGGGTAAAGCAAACAACATAACACCATCCCGATGAAATTCAACACTAATATAAGTTCAATAGTGCTCAAGCATAACAGTCATCATGTCATGATGGCAGAGACCATAATCATTCACATGTTCCTCTCACGAAGGACCATGGAATTTACTGCTCATCCTACCATGTCTAAACAAAACATGGTATAAGTTACCCTCACTGTTGTGAAGAGCAAGATCAATATCTGTGTCACCTCTCTGAATAGCTAAAGCTCCGCACTCCTCAATGTACCGAGCAAGATGTGATCTAACACTGCACAGAACATACTACACCAAGAATGGAAGCAAACATCATAATCATATAAAAAAGGCATTCGAATATGCCACAGTCAGATAAACAAGACATAGAATCTTACAACACGTCTTGAACATCGATGATCCAGCACCACGGTAAATACAGACGCACCAGAATCAACGGCAGAGCAAGGGCCACCTGGAGCTCGGCAAAATGGCCAAGCCATTTACCTGCAGACGGACGGTGACTAATAATAACTAAATTGACAAACGAGTTGAAAGTTCACATTCGATTGAGTTCGAAGCCAAAAAAATACCGTAGGCCGGTGGAGAGCGCCCTGATCTATTGTTTACGCGGGTTGGATAACAAAATGGGTGGTCGAGCAAAGAGATCGGCGACGGTGGAAGCACTGGGGAGCAACGAGAGTGAGAGGTGGAGATGGGCAGCCTGGAGGATGGGGGAAGGTGAAAGGAGTGGTCAGAGGAGTAAGAAAATAGTCCTCGGCCTTCTCCACGGGCCCACCGCCATCCCACTGGCCGATAGGGGGCTCTTCGGCCTCCCTCTGGCCGACAGGCCTCTCTCCGGCCTCTGATTGGCCGACAAGGGGCTCTTCGGCCTGGTGGTGGCCGACGGGGTGTTATTTTTGAATTTTTTTAAAATGGGTATACTTTATCCGAATTTGGTGTATTTTTGGTGCTAGTTTTGAATTTTTTTTGCAAAACATGATCCAACCCTAGAACTCATTGGCCATGAGATTCATAACAATGTAAATCACATAGCGATGAGAGCTAGCTTATTAACTCTAGTGCAAGTGGGAGACTATTGTAAATGTGCCCTAGAGGAAATAATAAATTGTTTATTAACATATTTCCTTGTTCATGATAAACGTCTATTATCCATGCTAGAATTGTATTGATCGGGAACTCGGATACATGTGTGGATACATAGACAACACCATGTCCCTAGTATACCTCTAATAGATTAGCTCGTTGATCTAACATGGTCAAGGTTTCCTAGCCATGGACATGAGATGTCATTTGATACCGGGATCACATCATTAGGATAATGATGTGATGGACAAGACCAAACTATAAACATAGCATATGATCGTGTCAATTTATGGCTATAGTTTTCTGCATGTCAAGTAACTGTTCCTATGACCATGAGATCATGCAACTCACTAACACCGGAGGAGTACCTTGTGTGTATCAAACATCGCAACGTAACTAGGTGACTATAAAGGTGCTCTACAGGTATCTCCGAGGGTGTCTGTTGGGTTGGCATGGATCAAGACTGGGATTTGTTGCTCCGTGTGATGGAGAGGTATCTCGAGGCCCACTCGGTAATATAACATCATAATGAGCCTCGCAAGCAAAGTGAATAAAGAGTGAGCCACGGTATCTTGTATTACGAAATGAGTAAAGAGACTTGTCAGTAACGGGATTGAACTAGGTATGGAGATACCGATGATCGAATCTCGGGCAAGTAACATACCAAAGAACAAAGGGAACAGCATACGGGATTAACTTAATCCTTCACATAGAGGTTCAACCGACAAAGATCTTCGTAGAATATGTCGGAACCAATATGGGCATCTAGGTCCCGCTATTGGTTATTGATCGTAGAGGTGTCTCGATCATGTCTACATAGTTCTCGAACCCGCAGGGTCTGCACACTTAAGGTTCGGTGACGTTTTGGTAGTATTGAGTTATGTATGTTGGTGGCCTATGGTTGTTCGGAGTCCCTAATGAGACGCCGGACATCACAAGAAGCTCTGGAATGGTCTGGCAGTATAGAGTGATATATAGGAAGTCCTGTTTTGGTCACTAGAAAAAGTTCGGGCGTCATCGATAGTGTCTCGGGGGTGCCGGGAGCGTTCCGGGGGTCCATCGGGAGGGGACACCCTCTCCGAGGGGGGCACATGGGCCTTAGGGGTGGCGCACCAGCCCTTAGTGGGATGGGCAAGCTATCTCCTCAGGGCCCATCCGAAGAGGAGAGGGGAGGGCCAAGTGGGGAGTCCTCCCAGGACTCGACCTCCCTTGTGGGAGTAGGTATCCTAGTTGGGGGAGGACTCCTCCCCCTAGGTTCGGCCGAATCCTCCTTGCGGAGGGTTTGAGGCTGCCTCCTCCCCTCCCTTCCTCCTATATATACTACAGGATTTGAGGGCAGCCCTAACCGTAATAGCCACGTGCTGACCACTTCTTTCCCTAGATCTTTTCTCCTCAATATTAGTTTGGCGGAGCTCGGCGAAGCCCTGCTGGATTAGTTCATCACCACTGCCACCATGCCATTGTGCTTCCGGAGAACTCATCTACCTATCCACCCTCGCCTGCTGGATAAAGGAGGTGGAGATTGACATCGATCTGTACATGTGCTGAACGCGGAGGTGTCCTCTGTTCGGCGCTAGACCGGAAGGACCGTGATTGGATCGCGGGACCGATCATGATCGGATTGGAACATGAAGACGTTTAACTACATCAACCGCGTTTGTTAATGATTCCCGCTTAGCGATCTACAAGGGTATGTAGATCCACTCTCCCTCTGGTAGATGCTCATCACCACGGATAGATCTTGCGTGTGCATAGGAATTTTTTGTTTCCCATGTAACGTTCCCCAACAGCTAATCCCTCTGTCCAGTCATTGCATACAACCCATGCATGCGAACGGCAACACTAAATTAACTCATGTGTATGCGAACAACAAGACTTGGTGGTTGGCTGCCTAAGTGCATTGTCCCAAATAGTTCATTAAGTGCGCTTAAAAACACATGATAATTAATATAATCAGTCCAATCGATGCCATACAGGCCTAGGCTATGCACCTAGACGGAGTACTGTCCATGAGTTTCCACTCAAACAAGGATGACGACCCGAACATGGGTGGCTGGCTACCGGGGCCCACCACACGTGTGCATTTACTTCGGGTTGTGGGTGTAGTTGGAAGGCCTCCACACGTCCCCGAGGTGGACGAGGAGAAAGCACGTGCACTTGCGAATCAAATCAATAAGTCAAAAAAAGCAGAACGAGCACGTGCACTATTTTGTAGGCCTCTTTTGGGCCTTCAACATCCAATACCATGCGATGACCCAACCAAAGCTGGAGATAGGGACATAGTTTAAGCCACCTAGAGAGCACATGATCTACAAATTAAGATTACACCACACTAAT
The DNA here is from genome assembly GCA_022496015.1 of Hordeum marinum. Classification (NCBI taxonomy): domain Eukaryota; kingdom Viridiplantae; phylum Streptophyta; class Magnoliopsida; order Poales; family Poaceae; genus Hordeum; species Hordeum marinum. The sequence goes on from CM039672.1 coordinate 118,238,709, forward strand.
AACATATCTAATAAGTGATGACCAACAAGTAAACAAATCCTAGGGCAAGTATACAAAATAAAAATCCTAAAGCTATCAGATTTGCCTACTTGTTCAACTGAATCAGCTACCTCAAGTTCTTGTTCATCTTCTTTAGTTCTCCCTTCATATCTGCATCCCCAATTGTCGGAGCAGCACTTTGAGAGACCAAATTCCTCACGTCTAACGGCAGATTGAGCTCCCGGGTTGCGGCCCCATTGAAATGAATCAAGACCTCCCTTTGAAGCCTTAGAACGTACTCATCCAACCATTCAAAATGTGTGCACTTCTTCATGAACTGAAACAAAATCATGAGCACTAAATCCCAGATCCAACGAAAAAGAATTAAAAGGAAAGAGAGAAAGAAATGAGAGGAAAATCATGTGTCATCGTTTTGTCAGAATAGATGCCAGGGGGTGGCTAATCGAGGTGAGAGCAAGGCTACCGTGGAAGATCCAGGACGGGATTGGGTAGTAGCACGTGGTGGTTTACCCAGGTTCAGGGCTCTCATGTGGAGATAACACTCGTAATCCTGCATGTCTAGTGTATATGTCATGTATCCGGTGGCAGTATAGAGTTGCTCCTGGAGGTGTATTTGGGGAGGAAGAAGGGAGTTCTGAGAGCTCTTCCCCTTGCCTCATGCGAGAGAGAGTGGGAGGGGAATGAGAGAATGAGAGGAGAGCCTCCCTGGGTGAGCTCCATGGGCCACCTTATAAAGGGGTGCCCAGGGGACAAGGGGTGGCCCACATGGCCTAACTACACTATTGGAGAAGACATGTTAGGCAGGCAATAGTGCACCACTATTGGTATGGTCATGCGAGGTGACGCCTGACGCAGGCTATAGTGCACCACTATTGGGGAGCCGTGAAGTGATGCATGATGCAGGCTATAGTGTTTTCATGTCATGTCCGATGGGACATGGTGGTTGACCTCGCGCAGCGGGCAGACCGGAGCAACCGGACGGGGGGGGGTCAGTCGGAGCAGCCGGCAGGTGTAGCTGGTTAGGGAGCCGGCTCGACTTTGGAGCCAGCCAGAACGGGGTGCCAGGAGGAGCGGCCGAACAGAGGGGCGTTGGCCGTCCCATTGTTTAAAAATGTTGAGTTGCCTCCTTGAGCCTACCCGAGGGTAATCCCCCCGACAATAGCCTCTGAGCCTCCGGGTGACTTGGGGAGTTGGGTGGAGGGTTTTCACCATTGTCATTGTTGTTGTAGAAGTTGTTGATGACGGTCGATTATAGGTCGGGGATGGCGCGGCTTGCTTCCAATGGGGGCGCGCCAGCACACCCGCTGGGTGTAGCCTCTGAGCCTCCGGGCGACCCGAAGAGTCAGGTGGAGGGTCTTTGCTATTGCTGGAGCGGATGGTGGGGGCAAGTTTGTCGGGCGTAGACGCGGGGTCCACACTTCGATGGGCGCGGAGCCCTATCGGGGCAGGCATGGGGTCCGTAGGCTAATGGACCCGGAGCCCTGCCGGGTGTGACGTGTCCGCCGGCAGGTGGGCGCGGGGCCCTGCCGGGCGTGGATGCGGAGTCCACCCGCTGGTTGTTTCTAGCGGGGGCGCGCCAGCGCACCTGCTAGATTTAGCCTCCGAGCCTCCGAGCAACTAAAAGAGTCGGGCGGAGGGTCTTTGCTGTTGCGAAAGCAGATGGTGGCGTCGAGGATGCCGGGTGCAGACGCGAGATCCGCCGACCGATGGGTGCAGGGCCCTACCGGGCGTGGACACGGGGTCTGCCGGCTGATGGGCGCGGAGCCCTGCCGGAGGCGAATGTAGAGTCTGCCGGCTAATGGGCGTGGAGCCCTGCCGATGGCAGACGCGGGGTCCGCCAGCTATTGAGCGCGAGGCGCTACTGGGCGTGGACATGAGGTCCACCGGATAGTGGGCACGGGGCCCTGCCAGGAGCGGACGTCGGGTCCGCCGGCTATTGAGCGCGAGGCCTTGCCGGCCGCGGACGTGGCCGGATAGTGGGCACGGGGCCCTACCGGGAGCGGACACGAGGTCCGCCAGCTGTTGAGCGTGAGGCACTGTCGGGCGCGGACGCGGGGTTTGCCGGATGATGGGCGTGGAGACTAGCCGGGGGCGAATGCGGCATCCGCCGGCTAATGAGCGCAAGGCGCTGCCGTGCGCCGACGCGGGGTCTGTCGGTTGATGAGCACGAGGCAATGTCAAGGGCGGACGCGGGGTCCGTAGGCTGTTGAGCCTGAGGCCCCGTCGGGTGCCGATGCCGGGTCCGCCAGCTGATGGTGCGGAGCCCTGTCAGGAGTGGCCTCCAAGCCTTCGAGCGAGGGGCTTCCTCATGGAAATAATCATGCGAAAGACAAATTTGGTTGATGCAGATGTCTGAAATATTTAGTTTTGGTAGTGCAAGCTTTATGCAAAGGGTGCCGACTCGATTTGTCTGAGCCCCCTTCAATCTTTTTCCTGTGCTCTCCACTCTTTGGCTTTCCCTCTTGCCAGCCGGACATCCAGGAGTCGGTTTGTGGCTAATGCGAAGAGTGGGCCGTGGAGTGGAGCATACAATACTCAAACGCTGGGAGCAGCTTGACCGAGCAGATACTCACAAATGAAATCACCGGGTTGCCCAAGCCGTTTTCTCCCAGGAGGCTTTTCGTGTGGGGTGACCTTCAGCTTGTGCTCTTGCTAGCCAGAAAGTCACGGTGCGATCTGTAGCTAAGACAAAAGAGTGGGCCTTCGGTACCGTACACGCTACTAAGCCGTCTCGTGGGAACGAGCGTATCGGGAAAAGCGGCCAGCCCCGGGCCAAGACTAGCTCGCGTCGGGGTGAACAGTAAAGTAGCTGAAACAAATGCAGGGATGGCCCCCGAGGGTCGATCGGGGTAACCGTATTTTTGTGTGCAGCACAAGGATGTGTCGGGTGCAAAGCTCACATTGGTTTTTAGTGCCGGCGAGGCAGTTGTTGTCGATCACAACCGGCGTGACTTTTTGCCAATGGAGCGCGTTAGCGCACCCGCTGGGTATAGCCACCAAGCCCATGGCGGTCGGCGGGTGTGCCAACCGGACCGGACCTAACCCGACTGGGCCCGGCGTGGAGGCGTATGGGCAGCCAGGTAGCAGGACCGTTGTCGATGTAGGCAGGCAAGCTAGCCGGCCAGGCGAGGACATTGGTAAGTGGACCGAGTCGGCCGAGCGGCGACGTGGGTGGATAAGCCAACGCGTGGACAGGCAGATTAGCTAGTCCCCTTTTTTATTTTTATTTTCAGCCAACGCCCTCTCTCTCTCTCTCTTGGCCGGTTGGGAAGCTGGCCATACAACAACAGCAGGGGACAACGGGGGAGCCGACCTGGGCGCACGGCCGACTGGAGCAGCGAGCGGGCGCGCGAGCGATGGAGCCGGTCGAATACGGCGTAGTAGCGTGATACATCTCTGTCGTATCTATAATTTTTGATTGTTTCATGCCAATATTCTACAACTTTCACATACTTTTGGCAACTTTTTATACTATTTTTGGGACTAACATATTCATCTAGTGCCCAGTGCCAGTTCCTGTTTGTTACATGTTTTTTGTTTCGCAAAAAATACATATCAAACGAAGTCTAAACACAATAAAAACTTATGGAGATTTTTTGAATATATGTGAATTTTGGGAAAAAGAATCAACGTGAGACGATGCCTGAGGAGGTCACAAGCTTGCCAGGCGCGGCCTATCCCCTGGCGGCGCCCTAGGCCCTTGTGACCATCCGTTAGGTTGGTTGGAGCTTTCCTTTGGCCACAAGAAAGCTAATTTTTGGATAAAGATCCCCTGAAAATTTCAGCCCAACGGAGTTATGGATCTCCTGATATTTAAGAAACGGTGAAAGGCCAGAATGTGGGAGCGTAGAAACAGAAGGAAACAGAGAGAGAGAGAGAGAGAGAGAGAGAGAGAGATACATGGGTTCGACACTCTTACTTATCGAGAAAGGCTACAATTGATCCCCTATACTTGTGGGTTATCAAGACCTTTTTGTAGCGCTGTTGCTAGGGAGCAATAGCGTGGGGTGAATATTCTCATGTGTGCATGTTTGCTTTATCACTAAGTAGATTTTAATTTCTGTTCTAAGTTGTTCTCTATCTTTAGTTATGGATATGGAACACGAAATACCAAAAAATAGGTGTACTTGCTACTCATGGAGATGGGGAACCTCCTAAAACCCTCGATGCTCGTTATGTGAAAGATATTATGCACTACTTTAATAATCCTGAGAAAACCCCATTCAATTATATAATGGGATACATGTTGGATCAACGTGAATACTTTAGGTATTATCGCTTGACTCAAAAAGGGAAACTATTATGGGATCAAATTCATATGTTGAAATGGTATGCTTGAGATATGATATTACTTGTTGCTCTAGGATGAACGCTAAACACCTTACCTTTTCATGTAAATTTAATGATAATGAAACATTTGCTTCTTATGCTAATGGTATATATGATTATTATGATGTGTAACAAATATAAGAGTTTGTTGCTTTTAAGGGTGCTTATCAAATTGAAGCTTTGTTTGAAAAGTATGAAGATTATGATGATGGTGTTTACCGATCCCAAAATTTGGCCATGCTTCGTTATTATTATGCTAATTGTGAATATAGTTCCCATATTGATCAATTTAAAAGTCTCCGCTATCCAAGAAGAGACTAATATTTTGCAGGAACCTCGGGAAGAAGAAATTGATGACACTGTGAGTTGGTGGATGAAAAAGATGAGGAGGAGACCAAAGAACAAAAGGAGGAAGAGCGGACTAGCTACCCATGCCCACCTTATAATGAGAGTAACTCTTCAACTCATACGTTGTTTAATTTCCCTTCATTCATATCGAAGGATGAATGCTATGATCCCTTGGATTCTTTTGAAATATCCCTTTTTGATGAACTTGATGCTTGCTATTCTTGTGGCCATGATGCCAATATGAATTATGCTTATGAAGATGAACTTGCTATAGTTCCTTATGTTAAGCATGAAATTGTTGCTATTGCAACCACACATGATAGTGCTATTATCTTTTTGAATTCTCCAAACTACACTATATCGGAGAAGTTTTCACTTATTAAGGACTATATTGATGGGTTGTGTTTTCCTATTGCACATGGTGATTTTAGTGAATATAATATGCATGTGCTTTATGCTCCTACTTGCAATTATTATGATAGAGGAACTACATCTCCACCTCTTTATGTTTCGGATACAATAAAATTGCAAGAAACTATGTATGCTATGCATTGGCCTTTACTTTGTGTGCAGGAATTGTTCTTTTACGACATGGCAATGCATAGGAAGAGAGTTAGACTACGTTGTCACATGATTTATCACTTTGTGCTCAGTACTTAATTACAAATCATTGCTAGTTAAAATTGGCTTTGGTATACCTGGGGATCTGGATAGATCCATTACTTATGCACTTTATGCCTAGCTTAATGGCTTTAAAGAAAGCGCTGCCAGCTAGACAACCTGGATTTTAGAGAGCCATTTTATTCTGTTGTTTGCTTTTATATGGTTTAAAAACAAAAACATAAAGTGGGGAACTTAAAACTGTTTCAAAAAGAAAAGTGAAAGTGAGAAAGACGAGCAACGTTAAAGTGGGGGCTAGCCTTGAACTTTGTTCATGCCCATGGACACTTTGTGAATCTTGATTACAGAAATTTTTAAAAAATTATCCCCTTGTACAAATCCATTGTATTATAAAAATAATGTGCCAATATTTGCCTTTAGGATGTTTAAATTGCTTGTTTGATATGTGTTGTGTAAAACAGAAACTTTCGTTGCAGTGTTTGAATTTCTATATTTTACTGGAGCATGAAAAACTTCTGTAAATTTTATACAATACTTCTATACAAATTATTGACCACATCCTAACTTTTCAGAATTTTAAGAGTTACATAAGTATGGTGAATATGCAGATTACTACAGAGTGACGTGTTTTTGATAGATTCTGTTTATGATGCATTGTTTTGCTCGTTTTGATGAAACTATCAATTGTATCAGTGGTATAAGCCATGCAAAGTTATATTACATTAGGTAAAATGCAAAAAAAGTATGAATGATCTTGCAACTAAACTTAAAGTGGTGATTTGTTTTATTATACTAACGTATCTCACGAGGTTTTTGTTAAGTTTCGTGTGATTGAAGTTTTCAAGTTTTGGGAGTGATCACGATGGATCAAGGAATAAGGAGTGGAAAGAGACCATGTTTTGGGATGCCCGAGGCACCCCAAGGTAATATTCAAGGACTTCCAAGAAACTAAGCTTGGGGATGCCCCAGAAGGCATCCCCTCTTTCTTCTAACAACCATCGATACTTTTACTTGGAGCTATATTTTTATTCATCACATGATATGCGTAAATCTTGGAGCGTCGTGTGCTTTTTATTTTTAGTTCAATAATGCACCATGATCGTATGATAAAGTCCTTGGTTGATTTATAGAAGGCTCTTTGCACCTCACTTATATCTTTTGAGTATGGTTTTATAGAATGCTTCATGTGCTTCACTTATATCATTTGAAGTTTGGATTGCATGTTTCTCTACACATAGCAAGCCGCCATTTGTAGAATGATCTTTTGCTTCACTTATATTGGTTAGAGTGTGGGCATATCTTTTGTAGAAATAATTAAACTCTCAAGCTTCACTTGTATCTATCTAGAGAGTTAACAGGAGTTGGTCATTCACATGGTTAGTCATAAAATCCTACATAAAACGTGTAAATCATTGAATATGATGTGTTTGATTCCTTGCAATAGCTTTGCGATATAAAGATGGTGATATTAGAGTCATGATAGTGAGTAATTGTGGATTGATAGAAGTACTTCTGTAAAGTTTTGTGATTCCTGTAGCATGCACGTATGGTGAACCGTTATGTAAGGAAGTCGGAGCATGATTTGTTTATTGATTGTCAAGCTTTGTGTGAGGGTCGGGAACGCGTGATGGTTAACTCCTACCAACCTCTACCCTAGGAGCACGCGTCTAATACTTTTCTTCGATGACTAATAGACTTTTGCAATAAGTATGTGAGTTCTTTATGACTAATGTGAGTCCATGGATTATACGCACTCTCACCCTTCCACCTTTGCTAGCCTTTCTAGTACCGCGCAACTTTCACCGGTGCATTAAACCCACCATATATCCTCCCTCAAAACAGCCACCATACCTACCTATTTTGGCATTTCCATAGCCATCCCGAGATATATTGCCATACAACTTCCACCGTTCTATTTATTATGACATGTACCATCATTTTCATATTGCTTTTCATGCTCGTAAGATAGCTAGCATGATGTTTTCATGGCTTGTCCATTTTTCGATGTCAATTGCTATGCTATATCATTTCATATCCCGGTACACCGCCAGAGGCATTCGTATAGAGTCATATTTTGTTCTAGATATCGAGTTGTAATTCTTGAGTTGTAAGTAAATAAAAGTGTGATGACCATCATTATTAGAGCATTATCCCATGTGAGAAAAGGATGATGGAAACTATGATTCCCTCACAAGGTGGGATGAGACTCCGAACTTTATGAAAAATAAAAGAGGCAAGTGAAGCCCAAATACAAAAAATAAAAAAAGAGGCCTTAGATGCCCACCAAAAAAAAGAGAAAAGAGAGAAGGGACAATGCTACTATCCTTTTTCCACACTTGTGCTTCAAAGTAGCACCATGATCTTCATGATAGAGAGTCTCCTATTTTGTCACTTTCATATACTAGCGGGAATTTTTCATTATATAACTTGGCTTGTATATTCCAATGATGGGCTTCCTCAAATTGCCCTAGGTCTTCATGAGCAAGCAAGTTGGATGCACACCCACTTAGTTTATTTTTGAGCTTCCATACACTTATAGCTCTAGTGCATCCGTTGCATGGCAATCCCTACTCACTCACATTAATATCTATTAATGGGAATCTCCATAGCCCGTTGATACGCCTAGTTGATGTGAGACAATATTCTCCTTTTTCTTCACAACCTCCACCATATTCTATTCCACCTATAGTGTTATATCCATGGCTCACGCTCATGTATTGCGTGAGAGTTGAAAAAGTTTGAGAACATAAAAGGTGTGAAACAATTGCTTGACTTGTCATCGGCATTTTGCGTGATGTAAATACTTTGTGTGGGGAAGATGGAGCATAGCCAGACTATATGCTATTGTAGGGATAACTTTCTTTTGCCATTATATTTTGAAGAGACGCAATTGCTTTATTAATATGCTTGAGGTATTATTGTCTCAATGTCAAATGATAGACTATTGCTTTGAATTACTCGTGTCTTAACATTCATGCCATGATTAGATTATATGAACAAGATTAAGCTAGGTAGCATTCCACATAAAAATTTATCTTTTTTATCATTTACCTACTCGAGGACGAGTGATGACCCACAAGTATAGGGGATCTATCGTAGTCCTTTAGATAAGTAAGAGTGTTGAAGCCAACGAAGAGTAGAAGGAAATGACAAGCGGTTTCCAGTAAGGTATTCTCTGCAAGCACTAAAATTATCGATGACAGATAGTTTTGTGATAAGATAATTCATAACGAGTAACAGGTAACAAGTGTAGCAAAGGTGCAACAAGGTAGCCCAATCCTTTTTGTAGCAAGGCACGGGCCTGGACAAACTCTTATATAAAGCAAAGCGCTCCCGAGGACACATGGAAATTTCTATCAAGCTAGTTTTCATCATGCTCATTTAATTCGCGTTCGTTACTTTGATAATTTGATATGTGGGTGGACCGGTGCTTGGGTGCTTCCCTTACTTGGACATAATTTGCAAGGACATTTTTAGACTAAGTTCATGATAATTAAGTTCATTTAATCAAATTATTAATGAACTCCCACTTAGATAGACATCTTTCTAGTCTTCCAAGTGATACATGATCCATGTCAACTAGCCCGTGTCCGATCATCACGTGAGACGGACTAGTCATCCATGGTGAACATCTCTATGTTGATCGTATCTTCTATACGACTCATGTTCGACCTTTCGGTCTTCCGTGTTCCGAGGCCATGTCTGTACATGCTAGGCTCGTCAAGTCAACCTAAGTGTTTCGCATGTGTTAATCTGGCTTACACCCGTTGTATGTGAACGTTAGAACCTATCACACCCGATCATCACGTGGTGCTTCGGAACGACGATCCTTAGCAACGGTGCACAGTTAGGGTGAACACCTTTCTTGAAATTTTATTGAGAGATCATCTTATTTACTACCGTCGTTCTATGCAAATAAGATGTAAACTGATAGACATCACATGCAATCAATATAGTGACATGATATGGCCAATATCATCTTGCTCCTTTGATCTCCATCTTCGGGGCACCATGATCATCATTGTCACCGGCACGACACCATGATCTCCATCATCATGATCTCCATCATTGTGTCTTCATGAAGTTGTCTCGCCAACTATTAGTTCTACTACTACAGCTAACGTTTAGCAATAAAGTAAAGTAATTACATGGCGTTTATGATTGACACGCAGGTCATACAATAATATAAGACAACTCCTATGGCTCCTGCCGGTTGTCATAGTCATCGACATGCAAGTCGTGAACCTTATTACAAGAGCATGATTAATCTCATACATCACAATGCATCACATCACATCCTTTTGGCCATATCACATCACACGGCATATGCTGCAAAAACAAGTTAGACGTCCTCTAATTTGTAGTTGCAAGTTTTTACGTGGTCGCTATAGGTTTCTAGCAAGAACGTTTCTTACCTACGTCCAAACCACAACGTGATATGCCAATTGCTATTTACCCTTCATAAGGACCCTTTTCATCGAATCCAATCCGACTAAGGTGGGAGAGACAGACACCCGCTAGCCACCTTATGCAACTGATGCATGTCAGGCGGTGGAACCGGTCTCACGTAAGCGTACGTGTAAGGTTGGTCCGGGCCGCTTCATCCCACAATACCGTCGAATCAAGATAAGACTAGTAACGGCAAGCATATTAACAAAATCGACGCCCACAACTGCTTTGTGTTCTACTCGTGCATGGATTCTACGCATAGACCTAGCTCATGATGCCACTGTTGGGAGACGTAGTAGTAAATCAAAAAATTTCCTACGCGTTCACCAAGATCCATCTATGGAGAAACCAGCAACGAGCAAGGGGAGAGTGGATCTTCATACCTTTGAAGATCGCTAAGCGGAAGCGTTACAAGAACGCGGTTGATGGAGTCGTACTCGCAGCGATTCAGATCGCGGTAGATCCGATCAAGTGCCGAACGGACAGCACCTCCACGTTCAACACACGTGCAGCCCGGTGACGTCTCCAACACCTTGATCCAGCAAGGAGGAAGGAGAGGTTGGGGAAGGGCTCCAACAGCAGCACGACGGCGTGGTGGTGGTGGAGTAGCAAGGTATTCCGACAGGGCTTCGCCTAAGCGCTGCGGAGGAGGAAGAAGAGAGGTAGGGCTTCGCCGTGAGAGAGAGAGATCAAATCTTGTCTCAAAACATCCAAAACCTCAAGTATATATAGGAGGAGGGATGTGGAGGGCTGGCTTGGCCTCTACTCCAAAGAGGAGAGGGTCGGCCGAATTAAAGGGAGAGTCCACCTCCCACAAGGGAGGTGGATCTCCTCCTTTTAAATCCTTTTTGCCTTATCTCCTTATCTCCAGCCACATGGGCCCACATAGATGGTCTTGGCCGACCCAATATGGGCTGGCACACCTCCTCTAAGGGCCCATGAGGTCCTTTGGTCGTCACACCCCTCTCAGGGGTCCTCCGGCACCCTCCCGGCACTCCCGGTACACTACCGATGAGCCCGAAAACTTTCCGGTGACCAAAACTGGACTTCCTATATATCAATCTTTACCTCTGGACCATTCCGGAGCTCCTCGTGACGTTCGGGATCTCATCCGGGACTCCGAACAACCTTCGGTAATCACGTATACCATTTCCCTATAACCCTAGCGTCATCGAACCTTAAGTGTGTAGACCCTACGGGTTCGGGAGACACGTAGACATGACCGAGACACTTCTCCGGCCAATAACCAACAGCGGGATCTGTATACCCATGTTGGCTCCCACGTACTCCACGATGATCTCATCGGATGAACCACGATGTCGGGGATTCAATTAATCCCGTATACAATTCCCTTTGTCTATCGGTATGGTACTTGCCCGAGATTCGATCGTCGGTATCCCTATACCTTGTTCAATCTCGTTACTGGCAAGTCTCTTTACTCGTTCCGTAATACATCATCCCGTGGCTAACTCCTTAGTCACATTGAGCTCATTATGATGATGTCTTACCGAGTGGGCCCAGAGATACCTCTCCGTCACACGGAGTGACAAATCCCAGTCTCGATTCGTGCCAACCCAACAGATACTTTCGAAGATACCCGTAGTGCACCTTTATAGCCACCCAGTTACGTTGTGACGTTTGGCACACCCAAAGCATTCCTATGGTATCCGGGAGTTGCACAATCTCATGGTCTAAGGAAACGATACTTGACATTGAAAAGCTTTAGCAAACGAACTACACGATCTTGTGCTATGCTTAGGATTGGGTCTTGTCCGTCACATCATTCTCCTAATGATGTGATCCCGTTATCAACGACATCCAATGTCCATGGTCATGAAACCGTGACCATCTATTGATCAACGAGCTAGTCAAGTAGAGGCTCACTAGGGACATGTTGTGGTCTATGTATTCACACATGTATTATGGTTTCCGGTTAACACAATTATAGCATGAACAATAGACAATTATCATGAACAAGGAAATACAATAATAACCATTTTATTATTGCCTCTAGGGCATATTTCCAACAGATGCGCCTAGCAGGCTTGTGGCGTGCAGGTGGCCCCCCACTAGTTGATTCTTGAGTGAGTATTTTTTTATTAATTCCAAAAATATTCTCCATAAATTTTTAGGACTTTCTGAGTTGTGGAGAATAGGTATCTCAGATTTGCTCCTTTCCCACTCTAGAATTCCAGCTATCGGCATTCTCCCTCTTCATGTAAACCTTGTAAAATAAGAGAGAAAAGGCATAAGTATTGTACCATAACGTGTAATAACAGCCCATAATGCAATAAATATCTCTATAAAAGCATGATGAAAAATGGACATATCAACTAGTAGGAATTAAGCTTGGGATGCTGATACGTCTCCATCGTATCTATAATTGTTGATTGTTTCATGCCAATATTCCACAACTTTCATATACTTTTGGCAACTTTTTCTACTATTTTTGGGACTAACATATTGATCCAGTGCCCAGTGCCAGTTCTTGTTTATTACATATTTTTTGTTCCGTAGAAAATCCATATCAAATAAATTCCAAACGTGATAAAAACTTACGGAGATTTATTTTGGAGTATATGTGATTTTTGGGAAAAAGAATCAACGCGAGACGATGCCCGAGGAAGTCACAAAACTGCCAGGCATGGCCTACCCCCTAGCCGCACCATGGGCCCTTGTGACAAGCCCTTAGGTTGGTTGGATCTTTCCTTTTGTCGAAAGAAAGCTAAGTTTTGCATAAACATCCCCTCAAAATTTCAGCCCGATCGGAGTTACGGATCTTCGAATATTTAAGAAATGGTGAAAGGCCAGAATCTAGTTTTTATTTGCGTGTTCTTTATTATCTTGCGAACCTATCCTATCACACCTACAAAGTACTTCTAGTTTCATACTTGTTCTAGGTAAAGCGAACATTAAGCGTGCGTAGAGTTGTATCGGCGGTCGATAGAACTTGAGGGAATATTTGTTCTACCTTTAGCTCCTTGTTGGGTTCGACACTCTTACTAATCGAGAAAGGCTACAATTGATCCCCTATACTTGTGGGTTATCAGGGCGTGCGGAGACGGTCCGGGGGCGAGGCGGAGTGCGGGGAGGCGGAGGGTGGAGGCTCAGGCGTTAGCGCGGGAGGCCGGAGTGGCCGGCCATGGAGGCGAGCCGACAGCACGACACGACAGCGGATGCACGGAGGCGCACCTAGGGATGGCAACAGGTGGACGAGGTCGCAGCTGCGTCGTGACGTGGTGTAGAATCTAGCTGGAGGAGCTCGTGGGAGGGCATGGCTACGGGGTTGCAGCAGCGCGAGCACAAGGCTAAGCGGGGGTTGTGACATGCGATGGTGGAGGCTCGGATGGACCAGAGCCGCAGGCGACACGGTCGGACAGGGTGCAGGCGCAGTTTGCCACCTGGAGCGACGAGTCGGTAGTCGGCCGGGGTGCGCGGGCGGAGCAGCAGCCAGAGCAGCACACGAGGAGGAGCGGGGCGGGTGCGAGGGTGGCCCGTAGCAAGGCAGAGCCTACGGCCCAAGGCAACGCAGAAACATGGATGGGCAGCACCCATGGACTCGGCCGCAAGGCACACCCACAGGGGAGGTGAGGCAGGGGAACGTCGGTGCAGGACGGAGGAGGCGTAGGAGGAGGAGCAGCTAGGGGCACGCTGGTCACAGAGGCGTGAGAATGGGGTGCCACACAACAGGCGCAGGCTGACGAAAAAGGCGCCGCGACGCGGGTCCGCCGGTGGAGGTGGAGCTGGCGAGGTGGGGGAGCTGAAGTCGATGGGGCCAAGGCGGCATGGACGGACAGTGTTGCCTCCGGGGCCATGAAGCAACGGACGGAGCATAGAGGAGCAGATCAAGATCGGAACCGGACGCGGCCGGACATGGGCGGGCGCTGGGCTGGACAGCCAGCCATGTAGTCGGCCAAGGCGGTCGGGTAGCCGGCCATGCGCGCGCAAATGGCCATGAACATGGCTAACATGTGTGTGACCATTGTGTGCGTGTTTGTTACCAGGCCATGGCAGTAGCCAGCGAGTGTTGCGGCCCGTGCAACCGGTTAGGAAGACACACCATTAGCTGGTCATGGTCTGGGTAGTGGCCGTCATGCATCTGGCTAGTGTGTGAGAAGTGTATGGGTGTTATCTGATCACTGCACGATCAGTGGACGTGCAGTGTATTGGCTTGTGCGTGGAAGCTAGGCGAGCGTGAGCGTGGGCATGCAGACATAGGCGAAGCAGCACCAACAACACGCGGATGAGCGACGAGGCGCCACGGGAGCACAACCTGAGCAGAGAAGTAGCGCGGGGATCGAAAGGAGATACCAGGTGTCTCACGTGCCCCAAGGGCGGATGGCACGGGCGACGCACGACAGCACCCAGTCACGGGCGGAGCAGCAACCGCAGTGCGCGGACGCAGGCTGAGGAGGAGCCGCAATGCGCGGACACGGGCGACAGGGCACCACGGGTGCACGGCTGGGGCGGCCATGGGTAAGTGCGGACGATCGCGCCGGAGCGAGACGCGATGCGAGGGCGCACGGTCCCTGCGGCGTACATGGGCGGGGGGACACCGTCGAAGCCACGGTGGTGGTGACAAAGAGGGTGCCGCCCGGACCACGACTCTAGCAGTGGCAAACCCCACGGTGGGCGCCAACTGTCATCGTTTTGTCACAACATATGCCATGGGGTGGCTAATCGAGGTGAGAGCAAGGTTGAAGTGGAAGATCCGGGATGGTATCGGGCTCTCGTGTGGAGATAACACCCCTAATCCCGCATGTCTGGTGTATATGCGGTGTATCCGGTGACAGTATAGAGTTGCTCCTAGAGCTGTATTTCGGGAGGAAGAAGGGAGCTATGAGAGTTCTTCCCCTTTCCTCATACATGAGAGAGTGGGAGGGGAATGAGAGAATGCTAGCATAGCCTCCCCTGGGTGAGCTCCCTATGGACGTGGTGGTTGACCTCTTGCGGCAGACCGGCTGGAGCAGCCGGCAGGGAGTCGGTCGCAGCAGACGGGTGGTGCAGCCAGGCAGGGAGTTGGTTGGACTTAGAAGCTAGCCAGAACGGGATGCCAGCCTGAGCGGCCGGACAGAGGGTCATGGGCCACCATGTTGTTTTAAAATGTTGAACGCCCCCTTGATCCTACCCGGGGTAACCCCCCCGACATCATGAGATCTAACCTGCCTCTCTGCCTTGCTCTTGCATATCAAGAACTTGCGTCCAAAGTTTCCGTTCTTTCCCTCCTTCGAAGTCAATCGTTTTAGTGGTGCGGTGCGTGGGCAGTCACGACATGGTTGCATGGGCAGTGGACCATACTGGGTCCACTCGGGGCGGGAGGCTGAGGTGGAGCTTGACATATCTGTTTACCGGGGAAGACGAAGCAGACGAGGGGCTCCTGTTATCGCCGCAGAAGAAGAATCAAGGGAAAGGGGGAGGCAATGCTGCATTGGTGGGCGAGCAGAACCAACCTCTCACCGTCTCGCGGATCGCCCAACGATCCAAGGATGCGGAGCAGTCCATGTGATCCAACGACACGCAGCCCGCCCTCGGAATTCCTTCTAGAAGACCATATCTAAGGATTGTCACTTGGCGCTAGGGTATGATCGGACGGCTGTAGTTTGATGCTTGGGTTTGGAGAGATGTTGCGGGCTTTTGAGCCGGTCAGCAGGGTTATTTTAGGATTGACCAACTTTAACATGACCTTAACTAAATAAAATGATGAAACCTTTAGGGATCATTGTTTTATAAGACATAGTTACCATTATAAATATAAACTTGGTTTAGGCTCATTTTTATGCAAAATCGTTTTTTGAGGTGAGCTATCTTTTCCAAGTTCAAATGAGCATAACTAATTCAACAAAAAAATGGAAGACCTGCGCACAATGCCATTGTATGTGACATGGTTATGACCAAAAACATATATTGGTTTATGAACATTTTTATGAAAACTCCTTCAAAAAATGAGCTATCACGTACGAGGTTGTATAGAGTTCGAGAAGAGAGTGATAGTGGGTTTAGGTTTACGAATTTCTTTAAAAAATCAAGAAAATCACCAAAGCTTTGTTTTAGTGTCAATGAGAAGGATCTCAACTTATTTTTTCATTATTCAAATTTTGCCACATGTAATAATTCAAATTTTGTCAACATCATCATCAACAACAAACAACAACAACAAAGCCTTTAGTCCCAAACAATAATTAAAATCTTGCAAACATCGCATCACAAAGCAATGGAATTCAAATTTTGCCTCCAATTTCGAATTATTACAAATCCCTAAAATTCAAGGTTAGTTCAAATTCAAATTTTGCCGCTAATTTTGAATTATTACAAATCCTTAAAGTTTAAAGTTTACAACTTGCATTTAATGTTCAAAGTTCACATCTTTGCCTTGCTCCTTGTGTTCTTAGTCGGTTTAACAGACTTGCTCCTGGTTTCCCTAGTTGGGATATCCACCTTTTTATTCTTCATTTTTGTCTTCACTTTGGTTGGTGGATGTCAAGGTGTTGGCGGAGAACTTCCATTGGCCAGCTAACAGGGTTCAATAGCTTCAAAACCTTCATAGGCCAAGGCTTCAAATTCTGCATCGGATGATGGTTGAACCGAAATTTCATTTCTTTGGCCTTTTCTCTCCTTTTCCTTTAATATCCCTAGAGCCATATCAAACAAAAAAGAGTATAAGCCATTGATAATAACAGAAGAAATGCACAAAAAGCGAAGGTTGTTGCACACATACCAAGCTGCCGGCAGTGCTAATTCAGTTGCTTCATTTTCCTCTGCATTAGCTGCATTTTTCTCTAATGTTTCATCCTCCTCTGCATTAGACGCAATCTGATCTAATGCTTCATCTTCCCCTGCATTAGCTGCAGTCTCCTCTAATGCCGCATTATCCTCTACATTTGTTGTTGCCCATTGTTCCTCTTCTCCAAATGAAGCATTCACTGGATTGGTACATTTCCTAGCAATGTACCCTATGGTTCCACATTTTTTGCACTTATGTTGTGTTTTTACACGACCCTCTTCACCTCTTATGTACTTGTTATTCCTTGGTCTTCCTGGTGGTCTAGTCAGCACATGAGAATGTAGTTTGAACCCTGGATCTATTATGTTCCATTGGTCTTGTCCCAAGAGTGCAGGCACATTGGAAGCATAAGCAACCCTGAATTTGGCAACAGAAAAATATTCACAGATGTATTGATCAACTTCACCATCTTCACTACCGATAACAGTCATCAGATGTAGGGCATATATGCATGACTTCCCACGAAGCTATCACTGCCTACAAGTGCATTCCTAGTGGCTAGGTTAACTGGATATCCCCATTCTCTATTTCTACTGTTAGAATATGTTACCTCAGCCTTGTGTGTCGCCGCTCGAATGCATTTCATTCTATTCAGTCCTCTTGCCTTTGCATGCAATGCCTTAATAAGAGATGGGAGCATGAGATGGCCAACATATTTTGTTTCTGCGATTCTTTTGCGAAGAGCCATCTTTATCATGATCATTTGTCGAATCTTATCAAATATTTGCCATATCAGAAGCGCTTTCCATGACTTGATCCTTGCATTGAAACACCCTGTCAGGTTGGTGGTCACATAGTCCACTTTGCATATTGCATTGAATTTGCTTCTTGACCACAACTTTCCATGATGTGGATATAGGTACTCCTTCACCAGAGGATTGTGAACATACAACACTCTCAAATGATGCTCATGCTTCCTCTCACTGCATCTGTATGATGTTGGACATAAGTTCTCATCATAAACTTTACCTTTGAATTTGCTTCTGAAATTATGTGCTAGGTGTGGCATACATTCCCTATGCTTCACTCTAGGGAATACAATTTCCACTGCACTCTCCAAACCCTTGTAAGCATCTGTGTGTATAGCTAAACATGTTGGTGTACCTAAAAGGTTGCGCAAATGCTGTAGAAACCAGACCCAACTTTCCTCGGACTCTGCCTCCACCACACGAAATGCAAATGGTAGTAGCCAGTTGTGTCCATAAACTACAGAAGCTGCCACCAGTCGTCGTTTCAACCTTCCATTCAAAGTAGTTGCATGAATAACCAAATAGGGCCTCCAACCATCCAGAAACCATTGCCAACAAGCCTTGAAACAAACAAAAGCCCACCTAAAGCACTCCTTCTCAAATGACCTCCCTTTTATTTTGTATGGAATTGTATGCTTCTCAATCTCTACAACGCTCCTGTCACGCCCAAGATGCGCGCCTATCCATTTTAAGGCACGAGGACCTCACAAGGGATAGAGGCCCAACTCGCCATTCGCAAGTATAGAATCATTGCATCATACATTACAGAAGAGATGAGTATACAAGTTGGCTTACACTCGCCACATACTAAATTACAATTCCACACAGAGTTCAAATCAAATACATGAAGACAGGGTCCGACTACAGACGAAATCAAACGATAAAATGGATGCAAATGATACTATCTCGCTATCCCAAAGATCATGACCATGGGTCCCTAATCGTCTGGATCAGCCACGTACATCATGCCTCTTTCCTCATCATATTCCCACTGGAGCTGGGTCAGATCATCCTGCACGAACTCATCTGTACCTGTACCTGGAGTGTTGTAGTAATCTGTGAGCCACAAGGACTCAGCAATCAAGCGCCCGGGTACCGAGACTATTCAAGCTTAAAGGTTGGGAGGTGGTATATGTTTAGTTTGCAGCAGCGCTAAGCATTTATGGTAGCTAACTTACATAACATGGACATAAATATGAGTGGCCTACGATGAACGATCGAATCTAGAATGATCTCTATGAGTTCCTGTACACTTACTTACGTCGATCATCACCCCACCATGTTCTCTCTCGGATCATATTCACGAGCAGAGACGATCACGGTTACTCACACAATTGGTGTATTTTTAATTAGAGTTTACTTAAATTTTACTATTACTGGGTGTTAAACAAATATCCAAGTTGCCACATAACCGCGGGCACGGCTTCTCAAAAAGATTTAACCCTGCAGGGGTGCTCCAACTAGTCCATCACAAATTAACCACACTCCGCAGGAATAGCCTTGACCACGGATCTCATGATCATCATAGGTAACTCCAAAGGAATTCCAACACCTCGAGATAACCCAAAGAAAGTCAGAGCCCTCACGCAAGACACTCGATAAAGGTAAAACAAATCCAGCAAGACCTCCCGACATGTCGACGAACCCGATAAGAGCCGCGTATCTCGTTCTCGGGACACGACGGATGGGCGATGGTTACCACGCCAATCACCGAGTTGCCCCGGGCAGCATTAATAAGCTGCTCTGGGTTGTACCAACACTCATGAGGAGCACTAGCCCGGGGGTTGATTAATTATCCACAGGGTTGCAAAGCCCTATGCAAATTTTACTAAGTTATTAAGCAAATGTAGTACCAATGTTGGGTCTTGCCAGACAAGTTTTAATCTTAACCGAATAAACAAGGGAGTCCCCATAACAACCCCGAGCATGTTGGGAGCGCAAAGTATGGAATACATAACACCGGTAAAAAGAACTATGGCGGTAACAGCAGAACAAAACACCTAGCAAAAGGCCAAACCTTTCACCAATACCAAGATATATATGTGCATTAAATTAAATAACACATAATATTGTGATCTCCAAATCCATGTTATCACATGGAACAACCTGAAACTGGAACTGAGCACACTATAAGAGGGGATGAGCAGAAGTAACTTAGCCAATCAAAGGTTTGCTAGGATGTGGAGGGTTAGAGGTTGTCATGGCAATTAGGAGGATGATATCAAGTGGTAGGTAGCGCAATTGTAACGATAAGAGCAAGACACTAGCAAGCAAAAATAGTATCGGGATCCGCGTACGATCATCTTGCCTATTGGTTCTTCAGCGGAACAAGTAGCGGGATCCTCATAGTAGTACTCGCCTGGCTCTTCGTACTCAGGTTCAACGTTCACGTCTACCCAAAAGAAACAGCAAGAATAAACAAACAGCCATGGTGCAATGCACAACCAAGATGACGCATGATTCACTTATGAAGAATTTATCATGGCAATCATCATCTAGTCATATTTCACATGCAAGGAGTGGTTATTAATGAATCTGGACAGAACCTCATGTTAAGTTGATTAAACATGCATGAACATGGCAAATATGGATGCATCACGCAAAATAGCTAGAAATGCATATAAAGAACGCAAGAAACGGAGTTACAGTTCTCACGATACGCTCACGACAAGGTACGAAGGCAAAACACAAGACAACAAGGCCATGGGCTAATTCTTGGCATTCCAAGGTAGCCACTGGTTACGTAATGAAAAACCAACCACAATGACTCAAATATCAATTAATTCCATGGATTATAGCTCCCACAAGGCACAAAACAATTAAACAAACAATCTGCCACAAAACAACAACATAGCAACTTACACAGCCCACAACTGGAGCTACATGAATCCTACAGCCACAAACAAGGTATTGGCAGAAACTACATAACATGCTTATCAAATTATCCAACTACACAATCTGCAAAGGAGGCACACATCAATAAGCATGAAGCTATCAAGTTGGCTTGATGAAACAGTTTTCTGGGACTTAGTGAAAATAACAGTTTTTCTGGAATCTGAGTTAATCTGGTAGCATGTTGACAGCATAAGTTAAATGGGTTAGAGACCACCCCTTGTCATGAAATTCAACATGGTGGTAGAAGACAACATCTACTCCAAAATACTAGCACTGAGAATGAGTTAATTCTCAACACATCACAAGATGTCAACCACTCTACATGGCATAAAAATAACAACACTCTCAGACTTGGAAATATTTAGCATGGTGAAAACAGAAACATCAAGTTAGCTACTTTGCAGCATGTTTCCCACTTATATGGGTGATTCACATGTTAAACAAAAATACCATGGCATAATAGATATAAAACACTAGCACTTCCATGTTGGCACATGCCCCAAAGCAAGCATGGATTAAATCATGCAAAATGACAAAGTAGCACCACAGCTGAAAATGACAGTTTTATAAACTTGCTCAAAAGTAAAATCTGAAAGCACCAATGGATTTATTGGCTCTTTCTACCCCAAAATCATGTGTCATACTCATATGTTCATGTGAAGCATCATGGCACAACTAAACTAGCAAAACTACTACCTACTCTTATAAGTTAAAACCCACTCTAAATGGACATGAGCATAAATGGACACAAACAGATTTGGTAGCTTAGTTAGAGGTGGAAAAGAGCTTACAATTCACACATGCATATATACAACAAAGGGGTATATCAAGTGGGGAAAACCCACTAGTCCTACACACACCACTACAAGAAAGCACACACATGCTCTATATATGCCCAAGGGCATATGAGCACAAACCCTCTCATGAAAATACCACCCATGATGGGGAAATGTTCAACCACACACACACTCACATGCATCATGTATGCATAAGCATATGGCACATACACACACAACACACATGCTCGTGTGTGTGTGATTGTTCATCCACACACATATGCACACACACATATGCACAAGTGCATATATGCCTATGCATATGCATAGGACTACCACACACACACTCTCTCACACACAAGCACAACTGCATATGTGCTCACACACATATGCACTACACACACTCTCACACTACACATGCACACATACATCTCACATACCCCACCACATATACATACACACACCTATGTGTATGCACCAAGCACACACACACACTACAGAAATTAAATCAAACACCTACACATGCTCAAATCTGCATCTACACACACATATACATATCGCAAGGAAGAAAAACAAAAGAAAAATAAAATAGAAAAAGAAAATAAAAATGGGGAGGGTTCGGCTTCGAACCCATGACCACCAGGTCCTTCCCCCCGAACCAGACCACTCTGCTATGCACGCGATCGTTAACATAGGAGGGCGAACACTGCACAAGGACACGCACACGCAAAACAACTGACGAAACTGAATCATGACATTGCACGCTGGCGACAGACATGGGCGGCTACGGCGATTGGGAGGGCTAGCGAAGCGGCAACAGGGACATAGGGCACGCGGGGAGTGCAGGGGCTCCATTCCCGCACTCGGATGCGGAGGAGGCACCAGCAATAGAGCGCCTCAAGCTCGAGTAGGTGCGCGGAGGCGATGCGCACGATGGCGGTGGCTCTAGCTAGCAGGGGAGGAGGACTATCCGTCGATTGCTCAACTAGGGGAGGACGACGGCGACACTGACGCAACGACGGGGAAGAAGAGGCAAAGACGACGTCGGCGACGAAGGGGAAGTAGGCCCGAAGATCACCGGCGATGCTTTGCTCTGAACTCCTCTCTAAATTCTTACCTGAAGGGGAAAGAGCAGAGCGGCGGCGGCGCTAGGAAGAAGAGTAACCCTAGGGAGGGCGGTACAGACGCCGAGGGAATATATAGGAGGGGGAAAGACGGCAACGGCGACGGAAAAGGGGGACGGCGGAGCTCCTTTACACTCTGAAGCCTGGCGGAGGGGAACGGGGCAGTTGGCCGTTGCCTCAAGCGGACTGGGTCGCGGGAGAGGCAAGGCCCACTTGGCTCTCTCTCATAGAAAACAAAAATAGAGATGGTTTTTTTTCCTTTTTAAAACACCACATCGCAAGAAAAAAACAGACAAAAATAGAGGGAAAAATTGGCAGAAGAAAATAGTTTGCGAAGGAAATAAAATGCACTAATTAATGAAATATTGAGATGATTTTTAGGACAAGTAATTTTTATTTTATTTTTTAAAATAACAGCCCCTGTTTATTTAAAACACACAAGCATACAAACTCCAAACATCAAAAGAACCATACTCAAGATTAATAATACATATAGGGCTACCTCTTGAACATTTTTAAGCAATTTTATTTTCCTCTTACATCTATTGCTAAAATAACATGGGAAATAAAGGCATTAGGTTGGGGTTTTGTTGAAAAGAAAGAGAGGGGAAGATAAGGAGGTTGCACACATGAACCAACCACAACACCTCACATAACACAAGACAACACCATACAAGGTCACTTCATAACAAGGCATGGCATGATGAATGCTATGAAGCATGATGCATGAATACAAGACAACACATGGATGACAGGTGCAATTCATTCATTAAGCTCATGACACAAGGTTCATTCAAGAGTTTACATGCCATAAAAGGTAGGGACAGCACTTGGGCTATCACAACTCTCCCACACTACAAGAGGATCTCGACCTGAGATCTAGGAACGAAAGAAGACCGGAAATTTGGAACGGAGAAGGTCCTCGCGTTCCAAGTAGCTTCTTTCTTGGAATTATGAGACCACTTCACCTTGAGGAATTTGATAGACTTGTTGCGAGTCTTACGCTCAGTTTCTTCAAGAATTGTGGCTGGATGCTCACGATAAAAGAGATCTTCTTGGAGATCGATGTCTTAGAGGTCAATGGTTCACTCAGGAGTCTTAAAGCACCTTCGGAGCTGAGAAACATGGAAGACATCATGCAAATTTACAAAATTTGGAGGAAGCTCTAGTTGATATGCAAGCCCTCCTCTCTTGCCAACAACTTTGAAAGGACCAACAAAACGAGGTTCTATCTTCCCTTTAATTCCATACCGCTGAGTGCCCTTCATGGGAGAGACTCTGAGATAGACTAGATCATCCACTTGAAAGGAAACATCCTGATGTTTGATATCATAATAACTCTTTTGTCGGGACTGAGCTGCTTTGAGGTTCTCACGAATGACACGACACATTTCTTCTGCTTCAGTAATCATGTCATTGCCCAATATCTGACGCTCACCGGTTTCAAACCAGTTAAGCGGGGTACGACACTTTCTGCCGTCGAGAATCTCGAAAGGGGCCTTGCCTGAGCTAGATTGAAATCTATTGTTGTATCAGAACTCAGCATATGGAAGGCAGTTTTCCCACTTCATGCCGAACAAAATCACATAGGCTCTAAGCATATCTTCAAGGATCTGATCGACTCTCTCAACTTGACCACTAGTCTGCGGATGGAACGCAGTGCTGAAATGGATCTTGGTACCCATAGCAGTCTGGAAGGACTCCCAAAACTTGGAAGTAAAGAGGCTTCCACGGTCAGAAGAGATGAGTTGAGGAATACCATGTAAAGACACTATCCTTGATGTATACAACTCTGCAAGCTGAGCTGCCGAGATAGATTCTTTGACTGGCAGGAAATGAGCAACTTTTGACAGCTTGTCGATAACCACAAAGATGGCATCGTTGCCTCTCTTGGACTTGGGAAACCCAGTGATGAAATCCATCTCCACATGATCGAATTTCCACTCTGGGATAGGCAAAGGCTGAAGAAGACCTACTGGACATTTATGCTCTGCCTTCACTCTATGACAAACATCACACTCGTTCACGAACTGAGCAATTTCACATTTCATGCGAGTCCACCAGAAGGTTTGCTTGAGATCCTGATACATCTTGGAACTGCCTGGATGAATGGATAGAAGAGAATTGTGTGCTTCGTCCATGATAACCTTTCTGAGATCACCTTTTGGAACCATTAGACGGTCCTCAAAGAACAAGGTGTCTTTGTCATCAACGCGAAAGCACTTATACTTCGGAATGCCCTTGGCCACACCTTTCTTCACTTTCTTCACTATAGCATCAAGAAGCTGCGCTTGGTGAACCTGAGCTTCCAGAGTCGGAGAAACTTGAAGTTTGGCAAGAAATCCTTGCGGAATCATTTGAAGGTTGAGCTTGCGAAAGGCTTCACAAAGGTCGGGTTGAAGAGGCTTCAAGATGAGACTATTGTAGTACGCCTTACGGCTGAGCGCATCTGCAATGACATTTGCTTTCCCAGGAGTATACTCAATGCTCGGATTGAAGTCCTCAAGCATTTCCACCCAACGAGACTGCTGAAGATTGAGATTGGGTTGAGTGAAAATGTACTTCAAGCTCTTGTGATCGGTGTACACCTCAACTGGTCTACCCAACAACAAATGCCTCCAAGTCATTAGAGCATGCACAACTGCCACCAACTCGAGATCGTGAGTGGGGTAGTTCTTCTCGACAGGCTTCAACTGACACGAGGTATAAGCAACAATCTTCTTGTCTTGCATGAGAACACCACCAAGGCCTTGGAGACAAGCATCACAGAATACTTGGAAAGCCTTGGACTGTTCAGGAGGAACAAGAACTGGAGCTAAAGTCAGTCTCTGCTTGAGCGTATTGAATGCCACATCACACTCAAGAGACCAAACATACTTGACACTCTTCTGGAGGAGATTGGACAAAGGCTTAGCAATTTGAGAGAAGTTCTCCACGAATCTTCTGCAATAACTAGCAAGCCCGAGGAAACTCTGAAGCTTATTCACATTCTATGGAGGTTCCCACTTCAAGATTGCCTCAACTTTCTCAGGGTGCACTTTAATTCCCTCGACAGAGATCACATGCCCAAGGTACACCACTTCATTGAGCCAAAACTCACACTTGGAAAACTTTGCATAGAATCGATGCTCCCTTAACTTGTCAAGCACAAGGCGGAGATGCTCTGCATGCTCTTCTTCTGTCTCCGAGAACACCAGGATATCATCATGATAGACCAAGACGAATTCATTCTTGAAAGGAGAGAAAATGAAATTCATCATTCTTGAGAAGGTTGGAGGAGAATTCGCAAGACCAAACAAGATGACGGTGTACCCATAAGAGCCAAAACTCATCCTGAAAGTGGTCTTAGGAATGTCTTCTTCGCGAATGCGAATCTGATGATAACCCATCCGAAGATCAAGCTTTGAGAAAACCTTGGCACCTTTCAGTTGCTCAAACAACTCGTTGATGTTGGGAAGTGGGTACTTGTTTCGGATTGTCTTCTTGTTCAATGGACGGTAGTCGACGCAAAGATGATCCGTACCATCTTTCTTATTGACAAACAAAACACCACAACCCCATGGAGAAGAACTTGGTCTGATCAGGCCCAGACGTTCCTGCTCATCTAGCTGCTTCTTCAATTCTTTCAGCTCTTCGGGGCCAAGTTTATATGGGCGCTTGCAGACCGGTTCAGTTCCGGGCTCGAGATCAATCACGAACTCGACTGGTCGGTGTGGAGGCATTCCTGGCAATTCTTTTGAAAAGACATCTTCATACTCATTCACCACCGGAATTTGCGAAATCGTTGAGATTTCACGCTTTTCATTAAGAGCAAAGAGACGGATTGTGTCATCGTGAGCCGCGAAAATAAACACATCTTCTGAAGCATGAGTCAGCTTGACTTCTTTTGCTTTGTTCATAGCCAGGAAGTCCATGCCCAAAATGAGATCAATGTCGGAATTACCAACAACAATGGGAGAAGCCGGAAAAGAATAATTGCCCGTCTTGATAGAAGCATCAGGAACAATCATATGCGAACTCATGCACATGCCCAGAGTGACCACACGAAAAGGTCTAGCTAAATGATCCACTCAAAACTCATGCATAGCGACAAAAGGCTTGGATATGAATGAATGAAATGCACCAGTATCAAACAAAAATTTAGCAGGAATATCATTAACTGAGAGATTACCCATAATCACATCGTGAGACTGCTCTGCTTCAGCTGCATTCACCATATTTACCCAGACTGACTTGGAATTATGATTCACCATAGCATTGCCTGAAGGCTTGATAGGCGGAGGAGGCGGAAGACGCCGCTGGTTGTACTTGTTTGCATAGTGGCCCTTCTGGCCACACTTGTGACAAGTCACCTCAAAAAGCGGACGAACATTGCCTGGAGGAGGAACAAGAACTACACTGCGTGGGGTCTCTGCTGGAATCCTGGGTTTGGTGGGTGGGAAGAACCACGACCACCGAACAAGCTTCTGCTGCTGAGGAGGACGAAACGGAGGAGGATTTGGCACCCAATACTTCTGCTGTTTAGGAACCATCTGAGAGATGGAAGAAGACGAATATGAATCCCTTGAACGCTTCCTTGAGTTCTCCAACTTGAGATGCGTTGCCTCGACCTTCAAAGCCATGTTGTAGAACTGATCAAACTCACGAGGCTCTTGAAGAACTAGGCCTGGTAGAAGCTCAACCTTGAGACCACCTCTGAACTGATAGATCATAGCCTTGTCATCTGGAACATCTTGCTTGGCATAACAGGCTAGATTCTGGAACTCGACGTTCTACTGATAGATAGACTTGCTTCCCTGCTTCAGGTGCCTGAACTTCTCATGCATCTCCTTGACAAAGCTTGTTGGAATGTAATGAGCCCTGAAGTCACGATGGAAATCGTCCCAAGTAACAACACGATTGCCCCTGAAATCCTTGTACTGTTGCCACCAATCAGCTGCTTGACCCTTGAGCTGGAACGATGCAAATCTGACAAAGTCCTCTAGCCTAACATTGCTGCACTCAAAATGCTTACTCATATCACGAAGCCAATCATCAGCATCAAAAGGCTGCTCAGAACAAGTGAAAGACTTGGGCTGGTTGGCAAGGAACTGATTGAGCGTTGCAAACTGAGGTTGATTCTAAAAATTTCCTTGAAAACCTTGCTGACCCTGCTCCCTTTCTTGCCACAGCCTAAGCAACATCTATGTGTTCGCATTGGTTGCGTCCATCATAGCTTGCCAAGCTTCTGGAGGAGGAGGTGGAGGTGGCGGCGGCGGGGGTGGTGGTGGAGGTGGAACATCAGCCTGCTCCTCATCACGACCCGGATTGTTGCGAGTTGATGGAGCCATCCTGAAGATGGACAAAACACATCAGCACCGCATTGATAAGATGAATTCAAAGCTGAATCAAATGCTTGAAAGAATTTGAACAAATAACATCACAACCTTCCTACTGGAAAAATTAGTAAGAATGCTTCTTCGGTTTATGATAACGTCATCAGATATTAGAAGCCACTTGCAATAACACAAAAGTATTGAGCTATGTGCTCGGAACAAATGTATATGCCCACATACATCTGAAGAAGGTGATCCTAGATAGCTACAAGATTTCCCACCTAAGAACTTCCGAAAACTTCCTGGTTATGCAATTCGATGTGGGGGATACAAGGAGGACATATCTCACACAACTAGATATCCTACACCCCAACTGTATCCATCCTTCAACACATAACCAGGGGCTTTCGCAACTTCATCTAACTTGAATCCTCGAACTCACAACGATCCTAAACCATGGTGGTACCCCGGACGCCTCCCCAGTACTGGGTGACTCCGACCTTATGTCACCACGACAAGTATTGAAGTAATTTCGAACACTCTCCATCCTGAGATTTCAAGGAAGCTGAATGATAACGATGTGCCAACATTCCCTAGAGCTCGACTCCCCGGAAGAAATCAAGTCAGACAGGAGGCACCAAGACAGAACCCTGTCACATCGGTATCATATAGACTCCAAAATACCCGCGTGATCCTAAAAACAAATTGAGTGAGAAGAGGAGTAGAATCAAAATTCCTAAGTCAGATACCTCACCAGGGCATAGAAGAGGAGTAAAAAGAATCCTACTCTCCGATATAACTAGACTCAAAATAATTTTAACTAGACTCGACTAGGCCTAGTTCGATCAAGCAAAGGCTCCTATAGTCGTATGGCTCTGATACCAACTTGTCACGCCCAAGATGCGTGCCTATCCATTTTAAGGCACGAGGACCTCGCAAGGGATAGAGGCGCATCTTGCCGTTCGCAAGTATAGAATCATTGCATCATACATTACAGAAGAGATGAGTATACAAGTTGGCTTACACTCGCCACATACTAAATTAAAATTCCACACAGAGTTCAAATCATCAAGATGAAGACAGGGTCCGACTACGGACGAAATCAAATGATAAAACAGATGCAAATGATACTATCTCTCTATCCCAAAGATCACGACCATGGGTCCCTACTCGTCTGGATAACTCACGTACATCCTGCCTCTTTCCTCATCATATTCCCACTGGAGCTGGGTCATATCATCCTGCACGAACTCATCTGTACCTGTACCTGGAGTGTTGTAGTAATTTGTGAGCCACAAGGACTCAGCAATCAAGCGCCCGGGTACCAAGACTATTCAAGCTTAAAGGTTGGGAGGTGGTATATGTTTAGTTTGCAGTAGCGCTAAGCATTTATGGTGGCTAACTTACATAACATGAACATAAATATGAGTGGCCTATGATGAACGATCGAATCTAGAATGATCTCTATGAGGTCCTGAACACTTACTTACGTCGATCATCACCCCACCATGTTCTCTCTCGGATCATATTCACGAGCAGAGACGATCACGGTTATTCACACAGTTGGTGTATTTTTAATTAGAGTTTACTTAAAGTTTACTATTACCGGGTGTTAAACAAATATCCAAGTTGCCACATAACCGCGGGCACGGCTTCTCAAAAAGATTTAACCCTGCAGGGGTGCTCCAACTAGTCCATCACAAATTAACCACACTCCGCAGGAATAGCCTTAACCATGGATCTCATGATCATCATAGGTAACTCCAAAGGAATTCCAACACCTCGAGATAACCCAAAGAAAGTCATAGCCCTCACGCAAGACACTCGATAAAGGTAAAACAAATCCAGCAAGACCTCCCGACATGTCGACGAACCCGATAAGAGCCGCGTATCTCGTTCTCGGGACACGACGGATGAGCGATGGTTACCACGCAATCACCGAGTTGCCCCGGGCAGCATTAATAAGTTGCTTTGGTTTGCACCAACACTCATGAGGAGCACTGGCCCGGGGGTTGATTAATTATCCACGGGGTTGCAAAGCCCTATGCAAATTTTATTAAGTTATTAAGCAAATGTAGTACCAATGTTGGGTCTTGCCAGACAAGTTTTAGTCTTAACCGAATAAACAAGGGGGTCCCCATAACAACCCCGAGCATGTTGGGAGCGCAAAGTACGGAAAACATAACACCGGTAAAAAGAACTATGGTGGTAACAACGGAACAAAACACCTAGCAAAATGCCAAGCCTTCCACCAATACCAAGATATATATGTGCATTAAATTAAATAACAGATAATATTGTGATATCCAAATCCATGTTATCACATGGAACAACCTGAACCTGCAACTAAGAATGCTATAAGAGGGGCTAAGCAGCGGTAACTTAGCCAATCAAAGGTTTGCTAGGATGTGAAGGGTTAGAGGCTATCATGGCAATTAGCAGGCTGATATCAAGTGGTAGGTAGCGCAATTGCAACAATAAGAGCAAGACCCTAGCAAGCAAAAATAGTATCGGGATCCGGGTACGATCATCTTGCATGTTGGTTCTTCAACGGAACAAGTAGTGGGATCCTCGTAGTAGTACTCGCCTATCTCTTCGTACTCAGCTTCAACGTTCGCGTCTATCCAAAAGCAACAGCAATAAGAAACAAACAGCCATGGTGCACTGCACAACCAAGATGATGCATGATTCATTTATGAAGAATTTAACATGGCAATCATCATCTAGTCATGTTTCACATGCAAGGATTGGTTATTACTGAATCTGGACATAACCTCATGTTAAGTTGATTAAACATTCATGAACAAGGCAAATATGGTTGAATCACGCAAAATCGCTAGAAATGCATATAAAGAACGCAAGAAAGGGAGTTACGGTTCTCACGATACGCTCATGACAAGGTACGAAGGCAAAACACAAGACAACAAGGCCATGGGCTAATTCTTGGCATTCCAAGGTAGCCATTGGTTAGGTAACGAAAAACCAACCAAAATAGACTCAAAGATCAATTAATTGCATGGCGTATAGCTCCCACAAGGCACAAAACAATAAAACAAACAATCTGCCACAAAACAACAACATAGCAACTTACACAGCCCACAACTAGAGCTACAGGAATCCTACAGCCACAAACAGGGTATTGACAGAAACTACATAACATGCTTATCAAATTATCCAACTACACAATCTACAAAGCAGGCACACATCAATAAGCATGAAGCTATCAAGTTGGCATGATGAAACAGTTTTCTGGGACTTAATGAAAATAAAAGTTTTTTGGAATCTGAGTTAATCTGGTAGCATGTTGACAGCATAAGTTAAATGGGTTAGAAACCACCTCTTGGCGTGAAATTCAACAGGGTGGTATAAGACAACATCTACTCCAAAATACTAGCACTGAGAATGAGCTAATTCTCAACACATCACAAGATGCCAACCACTCTACATGGCATAAAAATAACAACAGACTCTCAGACTTAGAAATATTTAGCATGGTGAAAACAGAAACATCAAGTTAGCTACTTTGCAGCATGTTTCCCACTTATATGGGTGATTCACATGTTAAAACAAAAATACCATGGCATAATAGATATAAAACACTAGCACTTCCATGTTGGCACATGCCCCAAAGCAAGCATGGATTAAATCATGCAAAATGACAAAGTAGCACCACAGCTGAAAATGACAGTTTTATAAACTTGCTCAAAAGTGAAATCTGAAAGCACCAATGGATTCATTGGCTCTTTCTACCCCAAAATCATGTGTCATACTCATATGTTCCTGTGAAGCATCATGGCACAACTAAACTAGCAAAACTACTACCTACTCTTATAAGTTAAAACCCACTCTAAATGGACATGAGCATAAATGGACATAAACAGATTTGGTAGCTTAGTTAGAGGTGGAAAAGAGCTAACAATTCACACACGCATATATACAACAAAGGGGTATATCAAGTGGGGAAACCCACTAGTCCTACACACACACCACTACAAGCAAGCACACACATGCTCTATATATGCCCAAGGGCATTTGAGCACAAACCCTCTCATGAAAATACCACCCATGATGGGGAAATGTTCAACCACACACACACTCACATGCACCATGTATGCATAAGCATATGGCACATACACACACAACACACATGCTCGTGTGTGTGTGGTTGTTCATCCACACACATATGCACACACACACATATGCACAAGTGCATATATGCCTATGCATATGCATAGGACTACCACACACTCTCTCTCTCTCTCTCAAGCACAACTGCATATGTGCTCACACACATATGCACTACACACACTCTCACACTATACATGCAAATATACATCTCACATACCCCACCACATATACATACACACACCTATGTGTATGCACCAAGCACACACACACTACAGAAATTAAATCAAACGCCTACAAATGCTCAAATCTGCATCTACACACACATATACATATCGCAAGGAAGAAACACAAAACAAAAACAAAATATAAAAACAAAATAAAAATGGGGAGGGTTTGGCTTCGAACCCATGACTACCAGGTCCTTCCCCCCGAACCAGACCACTCTGCTACGCGCACGATCGTTAACATAGGAGGGCGAACACTGCACAAGGACACGCACACGCAAAACAACTGACAAAACTGAATCACGACCCTACATGCCAGTGACAGACAGCGGTGGCTATGGCGATTCCGGCGACTGGGAGGGCTAGCGAAGCGGCAGCAGGGACGCAGGGCACGCGGGGAGTGCAAGGGCTCCATTCCCGCACTCGGACACGGAGGAGGCACCCACAACGGAGCGCCTCGAGCTCGAGCAGGAGCACGGTGGCGATGCGCATGACGGCGGCGGCTCTAGCAAGCAGGAGAGGAGGACTGCGCGTCGGTTGCTCACCTAGGGGAGGACGACGGTGACCCTGACGCAACGACAGGGAAGAAGAGGCGAAGACGACGTCGGTGACGAAGGGGAAGCAGACCCGACGACGACCCACGACAAGGACGAAGAAGACGACCCCTGAGTCTCCTTGCTCCGGGAAAGGACCGAGGACGATGGCGCCTTGCTCCACGCTATCTCCATCGATGACGAGGCCCACCGGAGGCGCGAGGCGACGGCGGCCCGAAGATTACCGGCGACGCTCTGCTCTGAACTCCTCTCTGAATTCTTACCTGAAGGGGGGAAAAGAAGAGAGGAAGAAGGAGGAGAAGGGGAAAGAGGGGAGCGGCAGTGGCGCTACAAAGAAGAGGAACCCTAGGGAGGGCGGCACGAATGCCAAGGGAATATATAGGAGGGGACAGACGGCAACGGCGATGAAAAAGGGGGACGGCGGAGCTCCTGTGCTCTCTGAAGCCTGGCGGAGGGGAACGGGGAAGTTGGCCGTTGCCTCGAGCGGGCTGGGCCGCGGGAGAGGCAAGACCCACCTGGCTCTCTCTCCTAGAAAACAAAAATAGAGATGGTTTTTTTTCCTTTTTAAAACACCACATCAGAAGAAAAAAATAGACAAAAATAGAGGGAAAAATTGGCAGAACAAAATAGTTTGCAAAGGAAATAAAATGCACTAATTAATGAAATATTAAGATGATTTTTAGGACAAGTAATTTTTATATATTTTTTTAAATAACATCCCCTGTTTATTTAAAACACACAAGCATACAAACTCCAAACATCAAAAGAACCATACTCAAGATTAATAATACATATAGGGCTACCTCTTGAACATTTTTAAGCAATTTTATTTGCAAGTTAAATATGTTGCTAAAATAACATGGGAAATGAAGGCATTAG
The DNA here is from genome assembly GCA_022496015.1 of Hordeum marinum. Classification (NCBI taxonomy): domain Eukaryota; kingdom Viridiplantae; phylum Streptophyta; class Magnoliopsida; order Poales; family Poaceae; genus Hordeum; species Hordeum marinum. Next base: position 118,271,881 of record CM039672.1, read on the forward strand.
GTTGGGGTTTTGTTGAAAAGAAAGAGAGGGGAAGAGAAGGAGGTTGCACACATGAACCAACCACAACACCTCACATAACACAAGACCACACCATACAAGGTCACTTCACAACAAGGCATGGCATGATGAATGCTATGAAGCATGATGCATGAATGCAAGACAACACATGGATGACAAGGTGCAATTCATTCATTAAGCTCATGACACAAGGTTCATACAAGAGTTTACATGCCATAAAAGGTAGGGATAGCACTTGGGCTGTCACAGCTCCCTGGACTAGCATCTTCCACTTCAGCTTTAAATGTGTAGAGCAACTGAAAGCTCTCATTCCAAGGACCATTAATCCTGTCAAGAGCTATTTCCTTAGCATAAAAAATCCTCATGTAAGTTATAACAATCTTGTACTTCTCAAATAGCTTCCCTTGGAGTTATGTTGGACCAAGTGTTGGCTTTTCTCTCAACCAATCCAAAATTGCATCTGCCACCCACCTAGTCTTTGCTAGCTTTGTTTTAGACTTCCCCCTCTCCCTCCAGGTGGACAAGTGTGCTCGTGTGGGTTTCTTTTTATATAAAAAAATACGATATGAAAAAATTACACAATGATTTGAAAATAGAATCAGTATACATTGAAATACACAAACGTGAATGAAGTTGCCCCTCAACATACATGATGCATGCAACCTCCATCTACACCTATCATATGGGCATCAAACAATGAACCTTGATGGCTCACTCCTATCAATCACATATGTATTTTGTGTGAGAATGTAGTATGTAGTCACTACATTACGACAGTCCACCATCTACTCGAATATAGTGCCGACACCAAGCTAAGGATCTTCCCTGTTCCACTCAATTGTTGGCATGTAATCACCATCATATTCATCTAAAACTAAGTTGTCGATGTCCTCCTCCCATTCTTCATTCTCAGTGACATCAAATCTAGCACGGCTAATAGGTTGCTCATGAAATTCAGCTTCCATTGTTTATTTACTCACAATATCTACAAGGTCAGGGAACATATTCTCATCCTCATCATCATGTTGAGGCACCTCTTCGTCTGGCTCTCCATCCTGTACTACATCGGCTACGATAGCGACAGTGACAGGAGAAGCAGCACAAGAAGCGACAGCAGATATGTTGTGACTTTCAGAACCACTAGCTTTGCTTGGTTTCAACCTACAAGGAGTGTCGGGGCGCTCTCCGTCAGTAGAGGCAGAAGATTCATGAACATCCTTCCTCTTCTCACGTTCATTGCATGGATGAAGCACCTAGAAGCGGACAGATGCTCGTCGCAAAAGCGGTTTCCAGCATTCAAAGTAAAGAGCAATTCCAGATGCTCATCACAAGTTAGTGGTATAAATTATTGCTCGGTATTGTTAAAATATTTCAGTTCAACAGCGTCAGCTAGGCTCCGTCCTTATGGAGAATTTAGGAGTGCCACGAGCAAACCTTTGAATGACATACTAGTTTCAATAACCTTCGAATAGAAAAATCCAATAAGCATATGCAGTTTTCTACCACACAGCACACTAACTTCCATCCTAACCGACAGCCGGAAAGCAAGCGTAGGATCAATCCTATTCGATTCAAATAAGGGGTGCTATTAGACCAGGACACTTCAGTAAAAATAGAATGATTCAAGCGACTAGCAGTCAAATAGGGCCGAATTTACAAATCAGAAAATTAGTTAGAGGGAAAAATGATGCTTACCCAGGTGTAATCTATGAATTATGCACCGCCGATTCCACCCAATCATGTCCATGGTCGGCGGGTTTGAGAGCCTGCTCCCCTAACATCTCCCCGACATTGCTGCTTAATCCAGATGGGGATGTGGGGGTATATCTAGCAGAGGGCACGATGGCGGTGGAGCACGGCGGCGGAGGGGGCGGAGCGGCGGCGGCAAAGGGGACGAATAAGCGCGGTGCTGTAGGGCTCGAGCTCGAGGTTCAGACAAGCCCATCTGACGTGTCTCAATGCGGCCCCACATGTTAGAATGGTCAAATGAGGATGCGTTTCGACACAGCCCCACTCGTCAGAGTTAACGGTGAAACCATTGACCTGACGACATCCTCCGTTGTGACCATTTCTGAGGGTTTTGGACAAGGGAGTGGGGAAAGTGAGCAGAAGTTAAGAGCACGGGGATCAATGAGTACAACTAAGGAACCAGGGACATAGATGTAAAAAAACTACTTTTTATCACTTGTTTGGCTAATCCTTTGTGCCACAAAAAATGAAAAAACACAAAAGCAAAAAAATATTTCTTTTTCTTTTTGGTTTCTTTCTAGCAGGTTCTATTGGAGGGCAGCCACCGGATGACAACAAGGAGATCACATGAGGCAAGGTCCATGCCTAGTAAAAGAGAGGTCCCATGCTCCTCAATGGTAAATGTTTGAAACCCTTGCTTAGACGTAAGCTTGGGGAGGTAACCATTTCTTGTGATCTCTTTTAATAACTACAGTTTCTTTTCACTTCATAATCTTCTCTAGTTTAGTATTACAAGGTCGTAAGAATGGGGAGTTTACTTTTGCATGTGCGGTGTCGTGTGCAATTCTCTTGATCATATGGTTTTCATGCATTAGTGTGTCCCGCTGTTTTGACATGCTTGCTTTGCACTTGTTTAATTTAGATTGTGGGAATCTTCTTATCTTCTGAAAAGCATTGTCATGTTCTTTTTTCAAGAATCCAATAAAGGAGTCCTTGAACTATTTGCGTTCTTACACCTAATCACATAAGTTGGGGATTTGAGTGACAGCTTGATTAGCGATTAAATGATCGTTGAGGCTTTTTGCTGATGAACCCAACATCTTCGGTTTGATCTGGGACACGTAAAGGGGTTTATCTCTGCAAAACTATCCCCTTGGGGTACTTAGCTTTTGAGTCTTATGCAACATGATATCGCGATGCTCGTGTAGTGTTGAGTTCTTTATGACTAAAGCAAATTCGAAGTCTTTTGCACTTTCGTTCATCTTCTATTGCTAGCCTCTACGGTATTGTGCAATGCCCACTCTCACATTGGGAATAGGAGGCAACTTCACAGGTACATCCAATCTCGTGGGAGGACTTCCGCTTGTTCTCCTACACATAAGACATCCCATCTCCATAAAACAACCACCATACTTACCTACATGGCATTTTCATAGCCATTCCAACCATATCACCATGCACTACTATCTTATTATATTACATGATTGGAGACATGTTTTTAATTTTCCTTGCATGATCATAGTATGGCTAGCTCTACATTTCCATGGCTTGTCCATTTTTTTGATGTCTATGTTACGCCTCATCATTGCACATATTGGTACACTGCCAGAGGCACCAACATATAGAGTTTCTCTCATGTTTTCAATTTTGAGTTATGATTACATTCAGTTGAAGTGAGTAATTGTAAGGTATATTATTCATCCTTGTAAGGTGTTTCTCCTACAAAAAGAATAAAAGAGAGATACAAAATAAAAGATGCACCATGGAGGTGCTAGAAAAAAAACTAGAAAAGGTGAGGAAGAGATAAGGAGCAACACCACTATAATTTTTAGTATACACTTATGATTCAAAGTATAACCACTTCATGCATTGACAAGTAGAAAGTTTCATGAGCTTCATATGTTTCATACTAGTGGGGAACCTACACTACAGAACTTGGCTTGTATATTCCGATGATGAGCATCCTCAAAAGCCCGAGGTCTTCATGAGCAAGCATGTTGGATGCACCCCCACTTAGTACATAGGAAAGCTTTCATATATTCATAGCTCTATGTGCATCCTAGTTTCATGGCGATCACTACTCCTTGCATTGACATCAATCATAAGGCCTTCTCCATAGCTTAGTGGTCAACTGCGTTCATGCAAGAATTTCTTTGTTTTTTACTTCTCAAAACCCAACTATTTTTTATCTTTCCCTTTAGTGTGAGGCATAGGCGTGCGTTTAGTGTTGCATAGGTAGTTGAGCGGTTGAACAACACAGACAGACGATCTTGATATTGTACAGGGTATGCCTCGGGTTGGTATTTTGAAGCGATCGGTAATGCCCGACTTCCTTTGTCAATGATATTTGTTGTTTTGTTCCTAATATCATATTGAACTTCTCTCTTAAACTTTGCCAATCGGAATTTGGGCTCCACAAAAATAGTTTACTCTTTCTTAACCTCCATGGCAATGGAACAAATAGGATAGCTTGTATTACTCCCTTATTGGTTAACTTTTGCATGCTTGCACGATGAACATGGATATAATTTTTGGGTTTGGTTCAATGTATGCTTTAGAGTTGGTAGCAAAGATTTTCTAGTAACCAACCTTCTTACTAGAGGATGAGCAAGGTTTAAGCGTGGGGAGGTTTATGGCTCCATATTTTACGTATTTTTAGACTCATTTGTTGCATGTTCTGTTTATATATCATGTCCCATTGAACCAAATAGTTGTCCATTATGCACATTTATCGGTGTTTTCACTTATCATTGTGAGCATTGTACATTTACTGTTCTATTTAGTTTTATTAGTTTTCTTTGTTTTCTTGTGTTTACAAGTGTTTTGGAGCAACCTAGGACCAGGCATGATGAAAGAACCAAGGATGGGTTTGATACAGAGTCACCCAGGGGCCATACTTAGCCATTTTGGAGGTCAAAAAAGGTGATTCTTCCAAAGTGCTACAAATCAATACCAATACCAGGTATGGATCAACGCTGTCCATATATCTAATGAGCCCAAGAACGTGAAATTCTGAGTTCATATGAAGATTTGGCGGCCCTTTTACTGGAGGAGGACAAAGAGAAAGACGGTCAAACAACCGCGAGTGGTCGTTTGCCGTGTAGACAACTCTGAAAGTTGCCCTTCGAGACAAGATTGTTCACCGATTTTGTGCCCGTTCAATCCCACGATATCCCTGGCTCGTAAGAGCCTGGGAGAGGATTTGGCTCATCTTGAGCCCATGGATGAAGCCCATCTAGAGAGGAGTCTAGGGAGGCTCCTTATATAAGTCATCCTCAACCCTAGTCGCCGCCAATCATCACATCCATCCTCATTCACCAGGAACACATCCATCTCCATCTCCATTGCTGCTCCATCCACCACCATATAAGAGGTACAAGATCTAGAGGAAGAAGAGGAGGCTCCACCACGTGAGCATCAGCCTTCGCGCGTGTGCCCTCTCCACCATGCCGGCGCCATCACCGACATGCCTCCTCCCTTCACCAGCACTATGCAGGCTTGTAACTTGAGCCTTTGACCTATGTGTACCATTAACTTGTTTGAGCAATTTACTAATTCTTTCGGATATGGTTGAACCCTTTATGCTTCTTGATGCGATCCAATATCTCATGTTCATGCTTCGAGTTAGTATTCCGATGAGTGTTGAGAAGAGGCCTCGCTCGCACTTTTGCCATGATTGGTCATGGAGGAACTACTGTCGCTGTGAAGGGTTGGGGCGTTGCTGTAATTTGAGGTGACAGTAACACCTTTGATTCCTCGCCATCATAATAAGAGAGTTACGAAGAACCCTTAGAGAGGCCGCGTCCACGGGGTAACCCTTAATTATCATGAGTTGTTATCCTATGAGGGAGACTATGATGGTGGCATGTGTGGCACAAAGTCTACGTTAGAGTAGAACGTGTATTGTACCCGGCTCCGCCCACTTATGCATTTGACCAGTGAATAGAGGATACTAGTTCATATATGTGGTAGTGATTCCGGGACCCTCGAGAATGCCTCACTACTCAAGCACCTTCACCACTAACATAGCATCTTTTAATTCCTGTTTTTACCTTCTTCTTAGTAGTTTAGTTGATTACCCTTTTATTCTAGTTTTCTTAGCAATGATAGAGTAGACTATTTCCAAACTATGATTTGGGTGCATACATGGTTGACTGAAAGTGACAACATAGTTGCGGGTTGTGGTGCCTTCCTATAAGCTACCCGTGGGTTAGACACTCTACTTGTCACACAGAAGTGCTACGACAGCCCTGCGCACTTGCAGGTCATCACACCACCACCATCGTCACCATGTTGTTGTGTTGGTCATTATCCCATATACTTCTCCCCCGTCGCATGCTGGATGAAGGAGGAGGAGATGTCACTGATCTCCTTATAAAAACACTCTTGGCTTGTCCTTTGCAATATATGGATTGGGCCACCTTGCTTCACTTTGTTACTTTGGTTACTAGTTACTCGTTATAAATTATCTTGCTATCAAACTATCTATTACTACTCTTTTAGAGCACATGCAGAGAATACATTGCTGAAGCAACTTATCAATTCCTTGTGCTCCTCATTGGGTTTGACACTCTTACTTATCAAAAGGACTATGATTGATCTCCTATACTTGCGGGTCATCAACCCCTGACTGGATAAGCTCGAGAACTAACTCCCTATTATCAGCCCCATCTGAAGAATATAAATTTTCAAAAGCAGATTTAGCCACGGTTCTCATGTCATCATTAGAAGCACATAAATTTCCATCAACCTTTTTTAGTTTAACAGTACTAATTTCTTCTCCTGTCAGTAGCACAATGTCATCCTATTATTAATAAAACCGCCATGTCATTACACAATAAAAATTTCATCCTATCAATAATAAAAATGACATACTATTACCGATAACAATGTCATCCTATTATGAATAAAAATGGCATGTTCTTGGTAATAAAACTGCCATGCCATTAAAAGGAAAAAAGGCAACTCTCAAAAGATATAAGCCCCATCTCCCAATAGCAAAAAAATTCATCCTCTCAACAACAAAAATTGCCACCCTGTTAAAAAATGTCACACTATAAACATAAAATTGCCATGTGAGGAATTAAAAGAACTGGATTTTTGGATGAACTAAAAAACAAATTAACTTCAAAAAACTATTGTGGCATTTCGAACACACAGTGTTCACAAAAGCCCTCATAGTCCATTAGTAATGGCGCATGGGCACGCCCATGATGTCATGGGTAAGACCCCCTCCTCGCCACCTGTGTTGTTCAACTTTGGACGAACCGAAAAACGCCCATTCGACATGAATCAACTTACAACATGACTTGATGGGATCTTCATAGCAATGACCTAGTTCCATGATCCATGTGCATGGAATTTACGACCATGAGAGCGTTCGCTGGCTCTTGGCTCGTGGATCACATATGCTAGTTAGTTTTTTTCAATGAAAATACTACCCCCTCCTATAATATAACATATTTTTAGCTTGTAAAAACATCTTATATAATAGGACGGAGGGAGTACATACTCTATGTGTACACACTAATCTCACATCACAATTGTTAAAACAAGAGTTGATAGCGTCGCCTCTATCATTTTTTCCTATTGTTCTACTAATCTATTCAATCAGGCATTAGCCAACCGATTACCCACAAGTATAGGGTATCAATTGTATCCTTATCGATAAGTAAGAGTGTCAAACCCAGCAAGGCGCAGAAGGAAATCATAAGCAATTTTCAGCAAGGTATTCTCTGCAAGTGTTGTGAATAGCAGTGACAGATAATTTTGTAGCAAGATAATTCATAACAAGTAACAAGTAACCATAGTAGCAAGTGTGCAACAAGGTAGCCCAGTCCTTTTTATAGCAAAGGACAGGTCAGAAAGTACTCTTATATAAAGCAAACGCTCTTGAGGACACATGGGAATTTCTATCTAGTTATGTTCATCATGTTGAGTTGATTCGCGTTCATTACTTTGATAATTTGATATGTGGGTGGATAGGTGATATGGTGTTTTTCTTAGTTGAAGAAGCAACCCACTTATGATTACCCCCTCTAGAAAGCATCCTCAAGTACGAATGAATAATTAAGATAAATCTAACCATAACATGAAATGCGTGGATCTAAATAAGCCCCTCATGAAGCAACCCATAAACTTGGGATTAAGCTTCCGTCACTCTCGCAACCCATCATCTACTTGTTAATCCACATTTCCTTCCCTTAGGCCCATAACATGGTGAAGTGTCATGTAGTCTACATTCGCACGACACCACTAAGAGAAGCAACAACATACATATCATCAAAATATCGAACGAATACTAACTTCACATGATTACTTATAACAAGACTTCTCCCATGTCCTCGAGAGAAAAAGTAACTACTCACACATGATCAATAGGTTCAAGATCAGAGGTATAATAATGGTGATCAAGGATCTGGAGATAATATCTTCCACCATGTAAACCAACAATCATCAACTACTAGATGTAATCAACACTACTAGTAACCCACAGGTACCAATCTGAGGTTTTGAGACAAAGATTGAATACAAGAGATGAACTAGGGTTGTAGATGAGATGGTGATGGTGAAATGTTGATGAAGATTGGTCCTCCCATTAAGTAGGACGCATTGTTGATAACGATGGCTTTGATATCCCCCTCCCAGAGGGAAGATTCCCTGATAGAATCTCTCTATCAGAGAGCAAAAGGGCCTCTGCCCAGGTTTCCGCCTCGAGACAACGGCACTTTGTACCGAGAGTATATTCTTATTTTTTTTCTAGGTCAAAACACAACATATAGGACAAGAGGGGGTCGAGAGACCAATGAGGCCTCACAAGGCAATAGGGCGCGCCTAGGGGGTGGGTGAGATCTGTTGGCTTGTGGCCAGAAGGTGGCCCTCCTCTGGTATATTTTGTCCCAATAATTCACATATATTCTAGAAAAATTATCCATGAAGTTTTAGGTCACTTGGGGTCCAGTGATTTTTTACCCTTTTTGTTCATTTTCACGGTCAGAATTCCACTTTCCGGCAGTTTTCCCTCTTTGTGGAGTACCTTGCAAATTCAGAGAGAAAAGGCATAGGAACTGTATCATAATGAGCAATAATGGACAAGAATATCATAAATATCAATAGGAAATCATGATGCAAAATGCACGTATCAACTCCCCTAGGCTTAGATCTCTCTTGTCCTCTAGCGAAAGCCGAACTCGGTAATAATGACCACATGATTTGAGAGAGAGGTATCGATAGAATAAAATACGGACAAGAAAGCATCATGTATATTAATATGGGAGCAATTATTTTATCATATAGCTTCTCATAAAGAAGTAACAATCCATCCACAATTATTGAAGTATGATGCATAAACTTTATTAACAATCAACAAACTATGTTCTTAGTCACTAAGACAATCATAATTCATCATATTTTAGAGGAGAATCTATGTAAGAGCTTTCATATTAGCTAGTTTGTATACTGGACTATCATTTAATCTTCTCTGATTGCTAACGCTCATTGCATATTTTTGTAGCTATTGTTTCCACCGAACACATAGGAAGATAGGGTCTCTATTGGTTTGCCAACCAACTCATTAACCTCAAGGATAATGTCAACAATAATAAATCATGATCACCCACATCCAACTGGATATATATCTGAATCTTTCCTCACCACATGATGCTTGCCACTATAGAGTTAATATATAGGAAGAGGAATAAACTTTATTGACTCTTGTGTAGAAATAAATACATGAAAGTAAACGATAGGCCCTTCATAGAGGGAAGCAGAGGTTGTCATGCGTTTTTTATTTTTGGATGTGCAAACTCTTTGATGTAAAGGAATGTCACTTTATATTTCCCCTTGTGATAGAAAACTTTATTATGTAGTCTGACACTTTTATTTCTTTGCCATCACAAGATCATACAAAGTTTATTTTTCCTTACAATAAAAGACCATACATATTTAAGAGCAATTTTTATTGCTTGGTGCACTGATGACAACTTACTTGAAGGATCTTATTCAATCCATAGGTAGATATGGTGGACTCTTATGAAATAAATTGGGTTCAAGGATTATAGAGCCACAAGTAGTATCTCTACTTGGTGTCGAAATTTTGCGGCTAGGAAAAAGATCTAAAGCAAGCACCACATGTTAAAGGATCCATGATAATATAACTTCTATGTGAATGCAAACAAACATAATCATTATGTTGTCTTCCATATCCAAAATCAACACTTGATAATTATATAATATTTGGTGGGGGCTCACAATCATAAAAGATGTCCAAGATAGTGTATTTGTATGTAAACCCCTATCCCATATCACAATCTTGCATAGATTGTATCAATGACTAATGCTATGTTTTTTATTCTCTATAACTTTTATCTAGCACACTTCTTCTATGTGAAGTCATTTCTCCCCATGGGGTTAGCATAAGATTATTATATTTCTTTTATTTCATTGCTATGATTGATGCATGATAGTAAAACAAGAAACCTCACACACGATCACAAGGATAGGTAGATCCCAAAGCAAACACACTAAGCAAAACGATACTGAAATTTTATTTCTCTAAATCACGACATAAATAAGGATCAAACTAAGATAGATGATAATGGTAAAATTGATGGTGATACGATACTAGGGCACCTCCCCAAAGCTTGGAACAAGCTAAGCGTGGTGCCCATAACCAAAGACACAGATGTCCTTCTTCGGTGATGGTGGTGATGATGTAGTAGGCTTGTCCTCCACCTTCAATGGCATAGGCTCCCCATCATAAAAAGAAGATCTAGTTTCCAGAATCATGAACTTAGCAATGATGCTCATCCTCTTAAACCTGGATTCATACTCACGTTTTTTTATTCTGAAAGTCAAAGATGTGGGCTTGGAGATGCTTGATATTCTCTTGAAGCTTGAAGAGAGCCTATGGTAGTAGATAACTACAAATTGCAAAATAAACTACAAAGTAAATAAGAATGGTAAATTAAATGACGTTTTTGTAAATATATAATAGTGGATAGACCCAGGGGCCATATTTTTCACTAGTGGCATCTCTCATGAAGTAGGCATATGGTGGGTAAACAAATTACTGTTGGAAATTGATAGAAAAGCACATAGTTATGCAATATTTATTCATGGCAGTGATCATGTGTATATAGGCATCACATCCATAAGCAAATAGGCCGACTCCTACTTGCACCTACTACTATTACTCCATGACGAGTGCGCTTACATGCTTGCCTCTCTAAGTATTAAGTTCATGACAAACAGAGTAATGCTTGGAGAAGGATTACATGATGTAGACAAACAAAACTCAATCAATATGAATTAACCCCATTGTTTTATCCTTAGTTACAACAATACAAAGACATTTATTGTCCCTTTCTAACACTGGGATATAGAGCACCGCCAAATTGAATCCACTACAATGCACACCTCCCACCGAAGAAATACCAATCTAGTTGGCCAAACTATTTCAATAGATCGGAGAGATTGACGAAGCTATAATAATCATGGAAATAAGAATCATAATAGGTTTCATAGAATACTCAGATCTTTTATCATGAATAATCTGAACATAAACCCACAAATAATTGAATCCCAACAAACACACCGCACAAGAAGATTACATCGAATAGATCACCGCGAAGATGCGATGAACTTTGTGTTGAAGATCAAGAGAGATAGATAGATATCTAGGTACTAACTAAGGACATGTAGCTCTATCATAGACTACTCACACATCACCATGGGAGCAACAAGGTTGATGTAGAGACCCTTCGTGATCAATCCCCCCTCCGGCAGGGCACCAGAACAGGGCTCTAGATGGGCACACGACGGAATAGAGACTTCTGGCGGAAAAGGTGTTCCGGGAGGCTCTCTAGGGTTTGGGGATTTATTAGAATTTATAGGCTAGAGAGGGGCATCGAGAGGCACCTGAGGGGGCCAGCACATAATAGGGCGCGGCCACCCCCTCGGCGCACCCTATTATGTGTTGCCTCCCTCGCCTAGCCTTCGGTTGTGTGGTGCCACATAATAGGGCGCAGCCACCCCCTCGGCGTGCCCTATTGTGTGATCCCTCCCTCGTATGGCCTACGGTCTCCCCCCGAAGCTTCCAGGTCTTCTTTTGGTCCAGAAAATATCATCAAAAAGTTTCGTGGCAATTGGACTTTGTTTGGTACTGTAAACCTGAAAAGCTAAAAACACGCAAAAAATAGCAACTGGCACTTGGCACTGGGTTAATAGGTTAGTACTAAAATATAATATTAATTGACATATAATTGCCCCAAAAGCATCCTAGAATTACAATATTATAGCATGGATCAATCAAAAATTATAGATACATTGGAGGCGTATCAGTACGGACAGAGCATTCGGTGTTACCATTGATCGTGATGACACCGCTAGGTCCTGGCATTTTAAGCTTGAGGTAAGCATAATGTGGTACCACAATAAAGCGAGCGAAAATTGTGCGCCCTAGGAGAGTGTGATACCAACCTCGAAAGGGGACAATGTCGAAGATTAATTCCTTGCTCCTGAAGTTCTCAGGTGATCCAAAGACAACTTCCAATGACACGACTCCTATGCAGCGAGCCTCAACACTTCGTACGACTCCCTTGAACGTAGTGCTTCTCAGCTTAATCCGAGATGAGTCGATACCCATCTTCCCAACTATGTTTTCATATATTAAGTTAAGGCTGATTCCACCGTCCACAAGGACACATGTCAGATGGAAATCATCGACAAATGGGGTACACGACAAGTGCAGCTGAATTGCCGTGCCTAATGCTGGTTGGGTGGTCATGTATGTCGAATGTTATCGGGTAAGCCGACCATCGATTCAACTTTGGGGTGAATGTCTCTAATGCGTAGATGTCCCGAAGTGCATGCTTCCTGTCCCTCTTGGGGATGTGGGTAACATAGATCATGTTCACCTTCATTACCACGTTAGGAAACTTATTGTGGCCTCCATTATTGCGCTGTCGAGGTTCATCCTCGTGTTCACTATGATTTTGGGTTTTTTTTAACCCTCGTTTGGGAATTGATGTTCCATTACCCTGTCTGCAAAACAGACCGGGTGAGCTCGACCCCTGGATCAAGTAGTATCTCGTTCGAAGTCACAGAAGAATCGCTCGTAGGCTTGGTGGTGGGCACGACCATTCCTGTCTAGCCAGGTGTCAAAGCCATCAAGCCCGGCGGGCATGCATCCTCTTGAACCATAAATGCACCGAGGAGGACCTCGGTGTTCCTCAATGTGGTGTCGAATGTTGTGAGGGTGAAGGTAATCCATGGGGTCTTTGACATAGCAACTGGCAATGGCTGGGTAATATCGTTTTCCCGTACTGGCCTATCGTGACCTCTAGGGGGTCGGTCCAGCTCGTTGGTGGTTAGTTCCTAGTAGAATTTCGGCAACAATTTCCTACGAGGGTATGATTTTGGCGCATTGCAGTGTCGGTTCTCGAGGCCTTTCTAAGCTGAGATTACTTCGACCCACTTGTCATTCAGCACATCCGCATTCACTTGTAACTGTTGTTTGCATTTCATGCTCCGAGCGATCGCGATAAGGCACCGTCTGAAGCGATCTTGCTCCAGGGGATCTTCGGGGACAATAAAGTCCTCAGTATTGAGACAATCATCTTCCTTGAACTCAGGCATGTAATTATCCTCGGCCCCTTCGAAGAGGTCGTCGAGATCTAAGTCCTCGGGATTTTCTTTGGGATCGTCATTCCACACTAGGGAGGCTTGATGATCCTCTCCTGTGTTATTAGTGTGCCAGTCATTGCCTCGCTGTCATCGACAATGGCATTGTTGTCGTTGGGTTCCCCGTTGTTTCCTCTTTGGTGTCTACGCCCGCATTTGGGAGAGGAATTGGGGGTGTTCACCATGTATACATCATAGGTCGACGTCACGATCCACTTGCCGATTTTTACCAGGGGCAAAACGTGATATGTAGGGCCATTGGCATCTTCATCCATGTCCGTGGCCTAGTCATAGTCTCACACGTCGGTTAAGTTATCGACTGTGGCGACTAGGTGGGTGGTGGGTGGGATGTCAATTTCCCTGTCGTCATCTTTAAGTCCGATCTTATCATAAACTGAAGTTGAAATATACATATTCTAGATGCAATCAGGCATCTCCATAAGGTGATCCAGCTCTTCGGGGTTCATAGCCTGGCTATAGGCAACGATGACATGAAGTATTCCCGGCATATAGTTTTGGGTTGGCTCAAGATCCAACATGGCTTAGGAGTTTGGGGTCGGGCCTGAGCACAGACCGAGGTTTAAGGGGGTGTCGTCTATAGTCACTACATCTGGGACTTCCGGTATCACCAAGGTCTCTGGCCCGACCTCTTCAAAGGGGATCGGTTCTGAAGTCGATCCTCATGTGCCAGGTAGCCCCTCCCCTAGGTCGGGCGTCCAACTTGACAAGATGAGTTCTCCATAGGAATCCGTAGTGTATTCTAGGCCCCCATGGTCATGGTCTGATTCGGGGCGAAGTTCTCAACGGGGGCTAGATGACCAGTCGAATGGGCATAGAACATCATGCTGCCGAACACAAAGAGTTGACTGGGGACAAAGATGCTCCCATAGCCGATGCCATAATTGATCTACAAGTGAGCCATTGATCCTTATGTTGATCTCATGACGGGACTCTAAATGAAAGAACCAGTGTCGATGTAAAAACCAGCAGACCTTGGGGTAGGGGGTCCCGAGCTATGGATCTCGGTCGGATGGTAACAGGAACAGGGGAGGCGGCATTTACCCAGGTTCGGGCCCTCTTGATGGAGGTAAAACCCTACGTCTTGCTTTTGTTTATAACCATGGAGAATTATCAAGTACAGAGTTTATCTACCTCGACATCGTGAGATGTGTTCTAACCCTAGGGCTAGCTGAGTAATGTTGTATTGAAGTATTTCCTATGAGATAAACCCTCGGTCTTATATACACGCCTAGGTAAGGTATTTATGGTTACATAGGTCGGTATCTTGGTGAAAAGGCGGTAGGCAAAGTCTTGGAGTATACGCCGAGCCTTCGGCAGATGCGGTCTTGTACAACTTCCGGAATCCATCTTGGGAAGAATGAGGGCACATTGGTCCAATCCGAGGAGAATGGGCCGACTAGGCTTGTATTCGAGGACACCGTCACCACACACACAACTGTGCCTTTTCATTTTCTTTGGGACACACATGACGTGATTTTTTTCCTTTTTGGGAAGCACAACTTTGCTTCTAAAAAAGAAAAACGCAAATGTGTTCCTTCTTTTTTCTGGGAGCATAACTATGCTTTTCACTTTCAGTGAGTGAAAGCACATGTGCTCCCTTGGTGGTTTTGGTAATTAATAACAACATATATCTCATTGGAATAATGTTTCCACTAAGTATATTTCAGGAAAAGTTCAATGATGGGATGGCTATAGGATTGTAAGGAGACCCCAAGATGCAAGGAATAGGATTAGCAAGGCTACAAGCAAGGAGACTCTACAGTTTACTTTGTGAGAAATCACTTTGAGTCCATAGGAAAGCCAATACTATTGAAAGGGGGTGAGGTAATGTTGGCGAACAAAATGCTCCACGTGCACAAGTGCTAGCCACCAAAAACGCCCACAAGCTCTCCCAAAAAAATACTATGTCTAAACCCTACACACAAAATCGATGCCACCAAGTTTTTCCTCTTGGCCCAACTGATTTTCATCTCAGAAAAAACCCAGCCAAACCCTAGCTTCTCGGTACCACCAAGTTCTATATCGGTGCAACCGAGTTGTGGTGACCAACATTCTGGTGTCCGAGTTTATAAAATCGGAAATCCTGAGTTTCATGAATTGGTCTCACCATGTTTGGAAACTGCCCTCGACCACTCATATCGGTACTATCGAGAATCATATATCGGTCTCACCGAGATTCCTAAAGTTTCAACATTTGAGAAAATCGGTACGACCGAGTTTTACTTCGGTTTCACCGAGTTGGTCAATAATCGTGTAACAGTTGGATTTTTGGAGATGCCTATATATACCCCTTCACCACATCCTACTCGCAAGAGAAGCACTCAGAATAGTTTGACACTTCCCATATCCAAATTTTTGAGAGAGAACCACCTACCCTTGTGTTGAGATCAAGATCATCCACTCCAACCATATGGATCTTTATTTCTATCCACCCCAAGTTGCTTTCCACCCAATCAATCTCTTCTACCAAGCCAAATCTATGAGAGAGCGATTGAGTGTTGAGGAGTCTATCATCTTGAAGGACAAGAGCAAGGATTTCATCATCACTATCAAGCATATTACCTTTTGGAGGGTGGTGCCTCCTAGATTGGTTAGGTGTTACTTGGGAGCCTCCTACTTTGTGTTGTGGAGTTGAACCAAGAAGTTTGGAAGGGCAAGGAGATCGCCTACTTCATGAAGATCTACCTATAGTGAGGATAGTCCTTCGTGGACGGACGCCATTATGGAATAGTCAAGGTTGCCACTTCTAGGACCCTTATGGGTGGAGCCCTCCGTGGACTCTCGCGGCTGCTACCTTTCGTGTGTTGAAGACTCCATAAACATGGATGTATGATAGCGCCACCTATCGGAACCACGGGAAGAATCTTCGTGTCTCCAATTGCATTTGATCTCTCTAACCCTATCATCTACTACATGTGCTTGTATTTACTTTCCGTTGTTATACTCTTAGACATGCATGTGTAGGGCGTGCTTGACTTGCTATCATTGCTAAAATCTGCCCACAACTAAAATTGGGAAAATGTCGAATTTTTATTTGGTCAAGTAGTCTAATCACCCCTCCCCCCTCTAGACTTACTTTCCATCCTACAGTAAGAAAAGTTGTGCTTCCATAGGAAGCACAAATCTCTTTTTGAGTTCAAAGAAGCACAACTATGTTTTTCCATATTTGGTAAACATGTGCTTACACTAGTAGAAAACAGGGCTTCGGTTGAGGTCATGATAAGGGCATTAATCCTAGTTCACTTACGAACCGGGACCAAAGGGTGCATCAGTCCCCGTTCGTGAGGCTAGTGCTTTTGTCCCGGTTCGCTAGGGGCCTTTAGTCCCGATTTGCGCCACTAACCGAGACTAAAGGGGTGGTGGCAACTGTTTGCCTTGTGCGAGCCCCTTTAGTCCCGGTTTGTGGCTAAAATAGGGACTAAAGGCCCAAACTGTTCGCTTCCTGCGGCGGTTCGCGCGATTAAAACACGAGAAATTCTACAGTACCACGAGTGCTACAGTAACTGAGGCCATGCCCATCTCCCTCCTCTCTTCTTTCCCCCATATCTTCCACCATGGATTGTCCAATCACTCGCCATGGGAAGGTGCTCACACATGGCACGACCAACTCAGTGTCGTCTACACGAACGACAGTGCCATGGTGTTGCGTTTTCTTTCCGATTTTGAGGGATGGCTTGAAGAGACGGAGGAATAAAACAAGTTCATGGGGCTTGATCTCGAGTACACAGCCAATCAAAAATATGTTGTCGTCATCCAACTTTGTTTCAAGAGAAATGGCATGGTCTTCTAATGGGAAGGTAAGTTTTGGGGCTTTTCTTTGATCAATTATTCATAGGTTATGAAAATTGCATAGGATAGCAACATGTTCCATTTGAATCCTATGGGAAAGATCAATTTTTTTTAGTTATAGTGAAAGAATTTTCCTTGTTGCATCTTGGCAAAACCGTGGGAGAACATATATGTCATAGTTAATTTAGGGTTTCTTGATCAATTCATAGGATATGAAAATTGCATAGGATAGCAATATGTTCCATTTGAATCCTATGGGAAAGATCAATTCCTCTTGTGTTGTAGTGAAACAATTTTCCTTGTTTCATATATTGGAAAAACCGTGGGATAACACATATATGCCATAGTTAATTTAGGGTTTCTTGATCATAGGATACGAGAATTGCATAGGATAGCAATATGTTCCATTTTGAATCCTATATATGGGAAAGATCAATTCCTCTTGTGTGTTGTAGTGAAACAATTTTCCTTGTTGCATATATTGGCAAAACCATGGGAGAACATATATGTCATAGTTAATTTATTAGGGTTTCTTGATCAATTCATAGGATAGCAATATATATGTTTCATTTGATCCGATGGGAAAGATCAATTCCTCTTGTGTTCTAGTGAAACAATTTTCCTTCTTGCATATTGGCAAAACCGTGAGAGAACATATATGTCATAGTTAATTTAGGATTTCTTAATCAATTCATAGGATATGAAAATTGCATAGGATAAAAATATGTTCCATTTGAATCCTATGGGAAATTACTATCCAGTATGTAACATTGTTGCAGTAGTATTTAACATTTGTTCCATTTTAATTTGTTGTTGCATTAGTAAAAAAGCATTGTCCAGTACTCATGGACTTACTTTGTAGCGGCATACATTTTGCTAGCGTTAATAGAATGAATGACAAGCTCAATATGTGGCACAGCTTCGGTATTGAGATACCAGCTGCCTGCCACATTGATCTCCATAACATATTCAGGCTTAAGCATAGGAGGACTTTAATGGCTCATATGGAAGTCGCCGTGATCACCGAGCAGTACGATGACATGAAGACCAAATTCCCCCCAGATCAGCACAAATAGTGGGAGACAACCCCACTTGACAATATCAACATTGAGTATGCAGCAATAGATGCGTACATTGCATACGAGTTGTACCGCAGGATTGGAATCAAGCACCACCACCACCAGTTTGGGGCCAGGGATATTCTGATTCGGACGAGTAGTGTTCGCAACGGCGAACACTTCTATCTCTAGATAAATCTCAAGCTTGCTATTACTATGTACTGCTTAGGGATCAAAAGCTATTCGGACGAGTACTTTTATATATCTCTATTATTATGTAGTGCTTGGGGGTCTCCTGTGATCCGGACAAGTACTTTTATATATCTACATTCGGGCGAGTACTTTCTATAATGGATATCTGAACTATTATTTCTATTTATGTCCCTGTTTAAATATCATGTGAGAGAGATTTTTTAAGCATTGTGATGTATGTGCCCAGATATCTCTAAAAAGGTTGAAACTTGGCATGGTTAAAATAAATGATGAAATGAATGAAAAATAGCTAATGAAGTCATAAAAGGGTTCAAATGGGATGATGTGGATTTGAATGGTGCACATTGAATGCAGAAAAGGTCTTGAGCTCAAATATGTTTAATAAATTGAAATCCTTTTGTAGCAGATGAGTTTTCGTCTAAAGCCCTGATACTTCGAAAGAGATTGTCCAGTTTGTACATGAAGTGCATCCATTTTTTCTCGTAAGCCTCTCAACTTTGTAGAATATGCTATGTGGGTCAAATTATGATACCGTGCCAATTTTCAACCATTTCATAGTTCATTTGTAGTGCTTTTCAATTCAGGGTCGTTTTAGCTCAAAATAAATCATGAAATGCATGAAAAATAGCTAATGAAGTAAGAAAAGGGTGGAAATGGGATGATGTGGCTTTGAATAGTGCACATTGAATGCAGAAAAGGTCTTGAATTAAAATATGTTTAATAAATTGAAATCCTTTTGTAACAGATGAGTTTTCGTCTAAAACCCTGATACTTCGAAAGAGATTGTCCATTTGTACACGAAGTGCATCCAGTTTTTCCCGTAACCCTCTTAACTTTTTAGCATATGCTATGTGGGTGAAATTATGATACCGTGCCAACTTTCAACCTTTTCAGAGTTCATTTGTAGTGCTTTTCAATTTCAGGGTTATTTAGCAAAGAATGGACTAAAATATTAACTAAAACGAATGAACTAAAAAGAATCAACTAAAATATTAACTAAAAAGAATCAACTAAAACAGTAACTAAAAATAATGAAATAATAATAATCAACTAAAACATTAACTAAAAGAATGAACTAAAAAGAATCAAAATAATATTAAGTAAAATTATCAAAGTATTTTTGTTAAAAACTAGGTAATTTAGCAAAAAATGACCTAAAAAGAATCAACTAAAATGAACGAACTAAAACGAATCAACTAAAATATTAACTAAAAAGAATCAACTACAAAGAATCAACTAAAACATTAACTAAAAAGAATCAACTAAAAAGAATGAACTAAAATTATCAAAGTATTTTTTGTTAAATACTTTAATATGCAAAAGATAACGAAAAAATGCCCGCCTACTAGGCCACCACGGCCGCATACGACTAGAAAGCCGAATGCACATGGGCCAGGACGCAGGTCCGCGAGGCAAATAGGCCTAATACGGCATATAAGAGAAGAAATTTAGGCCCAAGGCCTGATAAAGAGAGGAGCCCGAGATGGAATCCGCAGCGGGGCTTATAAACAACTATGAGCGCCCTTTGGTTGGTGAGGTGGGACTAAACTCCCACCGCCCCGCGCCAGTACGAGGAATAGCCCTTTAGTCCCGGTTGGTGGCTCCAACCGGGGTGAAAGGCCCCCCGTTTAGTCCCGGTTGGGGCCAAAAACCGGGACTAAAGGCCTGGGCTTCCCGCCCTTTTGCGTGGTGAAATTCACCTTTAGTCCCGGTTGATGCGTCCAATCGGGACTACAAGGCGACCTTTAGTCCTGGTTGGAGCCACTAGTCGGGGCTAAAGGTTAGACTATATAAGCGGGGCTTCGAAAAATTTCGAAATCCATCTTCTTTCAATCTCCCCCGATGGTGCCGAAAACCACCTCGATGCCACCAGACTGCCGGATCTCGCCGTCGCCTCCCCGAGCCCGCTCGCTCCTCGTCACCGCCCTGACGCCGTCGCCTCCTCGTCGTCGCCCCCCGATGCTGTCGCATCCCTAACGTCGTTGCCGCCCCCCGTCGCCGTCGCCGCCCCCCGACGTTGTCGCCGTCCCCCGTCGTCAGCGCATACTCATCACCGCCCCTGATGTCATCGCCTCCTCGTCGCTGCCCCCGACGCCGTCGACGCCCCTCGACACTATCGCCTCCTCGACGCTGTTGTCATCCCTCATAGCCTCATCGACGCTGTTGTCATCCCTTGTCGCCTCCCCAATGTCGTCGCCGCCCTCCTACGCTATCGTTGTCGCCTCCCCTAACACCATCCCCTCCCCGAGCCCGCACCGGACTCCTCCTCCTCCTCTTAGGCGAGTCGCCGGCCACACCACCATCAATTAGTCCATTATGTACTCTGTTGTTTACAGCATATCTAGGTACAGTATATAAAATGATCATAAAATCCAATGTGTAAAATGAAAATCTCATACACATTAAAAGTGCAGTTCTTCTATTGATTATAACAATAATGACATGTTATTGTGATGCTGATTGCCCCTCTTAGTTGAGTCCAATGTGATGCATATCTCAGTGTTCATCACAAGTCTTACTTGAGTGATCATCGAACTACACGTATTGTTATTTTCATACTGTTTGTTTACCAAAATGGTAGAAATGCTAAATAATACCCTTTGCATACACAACAGCTCTGACCTCTAAATCTCACCCTATGGTATTGTTGTTTTATTGTTGTTAAATAAAATTATAATTGCTATAGCCACAATTTGTTATCGTCAACGATGCCAATCCCACATACTCGTCGTCGACTCGGTGTCGACAACCAGTTTGAGAGGCGCCATGTCCGGGACTAGGCTCCGCCGGGCTAGCACTGGGGGTGCTACCTTCCAAGGTGCGCGGTTTGGTGAGGAATCCTGGTATCATCGTCGACCCGAAACTTCTTTGGTGGCAGTTGTATGGGCCACTATCGGTGCGGAGGCAGACAGCAACCGATGAGGTCATACGTCGTCATGTCAGGGAGGAGGATGAGCACGTCCGTCGCTACATGGTTGTGTTTGGTGTGAGGTTCTCCAATACCTAGCAGTTCCTTTAGGGATCTCACGTGAGCTATGATCCTGTGATGGTTCCTTCTCTTTGGGTGTCTACCACCCACGCTTCAAGAACCGCGAATGAACTAGATTATTCGATAATATTTGATTTGTATTAGTGATAATATTCGATGCTTCATTAATTGGATTATTCGAGATGTAGTAGTGATATTATATGATAATATTATATGAAGAGTCACCGACGATCGCCGGTGCTATTATATGTATTAGTGATATTATATGATTGTCGTCCATTTTTAATCTTAGAATCATGAACATAGGAAATGTCGATGTCGTCTGACGATGATAGGATCTCTTAGTGCCCTTATTGCTGGGACAACAGCGGTCTATGCAACCTTTATCCTCACCTAGACAACAATAGGTCGTTCAACGTCAGGCTAACAAAATAATTTAGTGAAATTACGGTATGTACAAACGACGTGTATTTTTTTGTTAATGAAGTCTGACATCTGCTTTTTTGCTTTAATTAACCTTTAATATTCTTTACTGCAATTCGACTAGTGCATTCCTGTCATGCAAGATCCGTTGTCTTGGACAAGTTCCATTTCCAAAGGAAGGACAGTACAGACCCTATGATAGCTCACCTAAGAACGGAGTCTTACACTTTTGTTGTTAAGGTGAAAAATAATGAAGATCAAACATATTTTGGTTGTTCTAATTGGAGAGTATTTTGCCACGCGTGTGGGTTGTATAAGGACATGAAAATTACCTTCGATCTTGGTAGTGACGATGTTTGTGATAATAATATAGATATTTGGGTGCATCCGGATGATGACTTGATTCCGGTGCTACCTCCAGGTGCGTTTGTCAACATATTTCTTAGGTACTTTATATTGATTATTGAAAAGTATTTGGTACTCATCCTGACTATTTTTCTTTCTTTTTTATTATCAGCTTATTTCTGTGCTACAAGAACTACCCGACACATAATAGATTGGACGTACTATAGTTATGACTCCAAACTTAGTTGGTTGGAGAAAGACCATCTCATCTCATTTATTCATGTTGTTCAGCATCATAAGGAAAATTACATGATTGGTGACATTTATCATGGATATGTGCCACTAGTGCACAAGCTAAACCCTTATAACATCACTAGAGACTACTTTGTAAGATTTTTTTACTCTTGTGTCATTAGTCCATCCTTTTCATACATTGTTCTTAAGCAAAACTAGTTTGCTAACTATGTTATTATAACTTGTGTTCTTCAATAGGTACTCCTGCCAGAGACTATTCCTAAGTGGATGTTTACCAAAGGTGATTTGCATATGGTTAGTTTACGGCCAATGTCGATGAGTTACCCTGGTAAATACACGGTATATCAAAGTGAGAATACCTTGAAAATAAAAGGATGGAGCAAGGCAATAAAAGCATCCAGGCAAACACTTGGAGACTATAAATTGAGCAAGCTAGAAGTTGGAGATAGGTTGATCTGTATTCTTCAATGGGGAGATGCAGGAGTTCACCGTTTTATACTATTTTACCTAGGAGAGAGTAGTAGTTAGTGTTTCTAACTTGTGATAACTTGATCATTTTCTAGTATGATAACAACCAGAATGATGAGGAGTTCACCTTTTTATGTTATTTTACCTAGAATGATGAAGAGTTGATTAAGATGATGATGAGTTGTAATATGACATATACCAGTACAAATTAGATGGATGCAATACACCAAGTTGAATTAGAGGAAAATATGATGCAGCCTCGCAACATCGTATTTTCCTCTAATTCAACTTGGTCTATTGCATCCATTTAATTTGTATTGATGTTGGATATTTTTTCCATAATTTGTATTGATAATGTTGTATATTAATATGTGTAGCTGCATGGAAATACAATATAAAATATAAAAGAAAATGAAAACACAAAATGAAACACGGCTCTTTTCAAAAACAAAACCTAGACCCTAGCGCTTTGGAGGGGCTGACACGTGGAGCGCCTTTTGTCCCGGTTGGTGTTACCAACCGGGACTACAGGTTCTGTGGCCTAGGCGCTATGTTGCGGACGCATGGAGCCCTTTTAGTCCCGGTTTGTAAGCCAACCGGGACTAAAACACCGGACCTTTAGTCCCGCTCAGATCTGGCCATGGGCAGCCCGGCCCGGTCGGCCCGACCTTGCCCATGGGCCGGGCTCAGGCCTGGATTTTGAGCCCGGTGCTCGGGCCGGGCTGAGCCGGGGCCGAAAAAACCCGAGTTTATGCCTATGTCGGCTCGGGCTTGCCGGGCCGAGCCGGGCTTTCTTCGGGCTCGGGCCGGGCTTGGGCCCAAATATCAGGCCCGACGGCCAGGCCGGGTCGGGATCGGGCATAGGTTTCTAACGTCGGGCTTTTTTAGGCCCGGCCCGAGGCCTGGCCTGGCCTGAGGTTTGGCCAGGTATAGTCCCGTTGGCGTTGTCCCGGTTCCAGAACCGAGACTAAAGGCCCTCTGGAACCGGGACAAATGCCCTGTTTTCTACTAGTGTTACACGATAACCATAATCACAATTCTCACGCGAAAAGCACCCCTTCCCGAAAGGAATAAAAAATAAAAAATATGTTTCTGCCAAAACATATAAAAACAAGTGAAACCACAAAATCCCCCAAACCACTGAAAATGTGTGACCCCCACCCCCACCCCCGCACGGGAAATTATGCAGAACGCCCACGCACCATATAGTATGCCCCCGTGCACTCTCGAGCGCTTGATGCGGTTGTCCCCGAGAGATACCCATCAGTTAGGTGCTCTCGATTATAATAGCCCACAGAGAATGGGTAGACTTTCGTGACGAAGCACCCATCGCCTTCTTCTTCCTATGAAAATGGAACGTGTGTGTCTCTCTCTATATATATACAACTTGTCTATTCTAACATTGGGTGTATGATAGTTATTCTAATAACACTTCTCAACTGCACATTCAATGCAAGTGCACGAGATTGTTGAAGCAAGAGTACTGCAATACTGAGACGAGTGTACTTCTCATCGCAGAAAAAACTACACACGTTTTTCTCGGTACCTTTTTGCTCCAGTTTCTAGACCGTTTGTCAAAACGAGGCACATATATACTGTTGGATAGCTACATAAAATGCGCAATTTCATCATGTTGAGCACTTTTCAAGATTCCTCATAGTTCAAATGCAGTTTTGAAAATGGTGGGCGCCCGATGAGAGCGAGCATATTTCATGTTTGTTTCTAAACCGCATTGTCGAAATGAATCAGATGATACGGCGTTGCAAACATATCATCGAGACACAACTTTTTCATGTAGATTACACTCTCTAATTATTCACGGTTTGAGATCAGTTTCAAATTTACAGAAAACGCGGAATTCTACCTTTCAACTTTTTTGACTTTTCGGTATGGCTTTCGCTGTAATTTTTAACCATTTGTAAAATGAGGCGTGAGATATGGTGTTGGAAAGCTTCGGAATAGGCACAACTTTCATATGTTGACATTCCTCACGGGTTTAAATAAATTTTGAAAATGGTGCGACAACCGACGATTGGCAGCAAGTGTATTTTCATGAATTTCCAAACAGCTCGTCGGAACAATGCAAATGATACGGCATTGGAAAGATATCAACGAGGCGCAACCTTTTCATGTAGAACACTGTCTGTAATTCCTTACGGTTTAAGAGCAGTTTTGAAATTACCAAAATGTGGACACTCTGTTTTTTGCGACACCAAAATCGACGCATGAACCGCATCAGACAAAACAACGCACTATTTCGGAATGAAGACCACACTGCATTGGATGGGCATGTGAGCTAAATGGTTTTAGTTTTTTCGGACGTGATTTTTTCTAGATGAGGAAGTGGAGTGCACTTCACATTGAAGCGTAAGTGAACCGCAGTACTACCGAGAAGTGGACTGCTTAGTTTTTTCTATCATTTTTGTAGTAATTTTCTGCACTGCACATTTTGGGAGTAAGTGAACCTCAACATTACTCGAAGTGAACCACGACAATACCAAAAGTGAAACACATGAGGTTTTGTTGTCTTCTAGTGAAGTAAACGGACGCCTAAAAAATTGTTCTTATAGAAGGGAAGTACACGCTTCGTTGCAATTAATTGCATAAATATATCTAATAAGTCTTTTTTTCAGGCAAACAAGTGCGCAGTGCACATTTTCTGTCTTTCTCCTGCAAGCTGCAATAGAAAGAACTGAGGAATGGCCAATAGGGAACTGAATTCTGAGGGAGTCCTGGATTAAGGGGTCCTCGAGGCGTCAGCCTATCTCCGGATAGGCCGGCTTGGTGGGCCGCATTCTGACTATCGCGAGAAGGGCCGGATACATTAAGAGCCCTCATTCTAGAAGGAAGTCCCAAAGGCGCGTCGTTCACTCCAAGTCAAGATGTGGAAATCGGAATCTCCATCCTCAGCAGGAGACGTACCATGTGTAAACCCTAGCCCCCCCGGTGTCTATATAAACCGGGAGGGTTTTAGATTGTAGGGCGGAGAAACTCATCTAGGGTTTAGCTATTCGATCTCGAGGTAGATCAACTCTGTAACATGCATACCATCAATATAATCAAGCAAGACATAGGGTTTTACCTCCATAGGAGGGCCCGAACCTGGATAAACATCGTCTCCTTCGTCCCTTGTTACCATCGATCCTAGTCTCATAGCTCGGGACCCCGACATTGGTGCTTTCATTGAGAGTTCTACTGTGATCGCCAAAGGAATCGATGGCTCGCATTGCCATCAATGAAGAAGTCCGCAACATGGACTCCTTTGTCCCCGGATAGATCTTTGTTGGAAGTATGCCCTAGAGGCAATAATAAAATGGTTATTATTGTATTTCCTTGTTCATGATAATTGTCTATTGTTCATGCTTTAATTGTATTAACCGGAAACCGTAATGCATGTGTGAATACATAGACCACAACATGTCCCTAGTGAGCCTCTAGTTGGCTAGCTTGTTGACCAATAGATGGTCAAGGTTTCATGAACATGGACATTGGATGTCGTCGATAACGGGATCACATCATTAGGAGAATGATGTGATGGACAAGACCCAATCCTAAGCATAGCACAATGTCGTGTAGTTCGTCTGCTAAAGCTTTTCTAATGTCAAGTATCGTTTCCTTAGACCATGAGATTGTGCAACTCCCAGATACCGTAGGAATACTTTGGGTGTGCCAAACATCACAACGTACATGGGTGGCTATCTGTTAGGTTGGCATGACTCGAGACTGGGATTTGTCACTCCGTATGACGGAGAGGTATCTCTGGGCCCACTCGGTAATACATCATCATAATGAGCTCAATGTGACTAAGGAGTTATCCACGGGATCATGTGTTATGGAATGAGTAAAGAGACTTGCCGGTAACGAGATTGAACAAGGTATAGGGATACCGACGATCGAATCTCGGGCAAGTATCATACCGGTAGACAAAGGGAATTGTATACGGGATTGATTGAATCCCCGACATCATGGTTCATCCTATGAGATCATCGTGGAGCATGTGGGAGCCAACATGGGTATCCAGATCCTGCTGTTTGTTATTGACCGGAGAGGTGTCTCGGTCATGTCTAAGTGCCTCCCGAACCCGTAGGGTCTACACATTTAAGGTTCGATGACGCTAGGGTTATAGGGAAATAGTGTACATGGTTACCAAAGGTTGTTCGGAGTCCCGAATGAGATCCCGGACGTCACGAGGAGTTCTGGAATGGTCCGGAGGTAAGAATTCATATATAGGAAGTGAGGTTTTGGTCACCGGAAGTGTTTCGGGCATCACCGGTAGCGTACCGGGACCACCGGAAGGGTTCCAGGGGTCCACCAAGTGGGGCCATCGGCACCAGAGGGCTGCATGGGCTGCAAGTGGGAGGGAACCAGCCCCTAGGTGGGCTGGTGTGCCCTCACAAGGGCCCAAGGCGCAGTACAAGAGGAGAGGGGGGCAAACCCTAGCCCAGATGGGCCTAAGGCCCACCTAGGGCATCGCCCCTCCCCTCTCTCCCTCTGGCCGCCGCACGAGATGCCATCTGGGGCTGCCGTCGGCTCCTAGGGTGGGAACCCTAGGGCTATGCCCTCCCTCCTCATCCTCCCATATATAGTGGAGGGTTTGGGGCTGCCAGAGACACGCATCTCTCTCTCTCGGCACAGCCCTACCCCTCCTACTCCTCGTCCTCTGTAGTGCTTGGCAAAGCACTACCGGAGTACCACGCAGCTCCACCGTCACCACGCCGTCATGCTTCCGGAGCTCTCCCACTACCTCTCCTTCCTCCTTACTGGATCAAGGCGTAGGACACGTCACCGGGATGCACGTGTGTTGAACGCGGAGGCGTCGTTGTTCGGTGCTTAGATCGGATTCCACCGTGATCTGAATCGCTGCGAGTACGACTCCACCAACCGCGTTCTAGTAACGCTTCTGCTTTGCGATCTTCAATGGTATGAAGATGCACTCCCGCTTTGCTCGTTGATGGTTTCTCCATAGATAGATCTTGGTGACACGTAGAATTATTTTTTATTTACTACTACGTCTCCCAACAGTGGCATCATGAGCTAGGTCTATCCGTAGAATCTATGCACGAGTAGAACACAAGTTGTTGTGGGCGTCGATCTTGTAAATTTGCTTACCATTACTAGTCTTATCTTGATTCGGCGGTATTGTGGGATGAAGCGGCCCGGACCAACTTTACATGTACGCTTACGTGAGACCGGTTCCACCGCCTGACATGCACTTGTTGCATAAGGTGGCTAGCGGGTGTCTGTCTCCCCCACCTTAGTCGGATCGGATTCGATGAAAAGGGTCCTTATGAAGGGTAAATAGCAATTGGCATATCACGTTGTGGTTTTGGCGTAGGTAAGAAACGTTCTTGCAAGAAACCTATAGCAGCCACGTAAAGAACTTGCAACTACAAATTAGAGGACGTCTAACTTGTTTTTGTAGCATATGCCTTGTGATGTGGTATGGCCAAAGGATGTGATGTGATGCATTGTGATGTATGAGATTGATCATGTTCTTGTAATAGGATTCACGACTTGCATGTCGATGAGTATGACAACCGGCAGGAGCCATAGGAGTTGTCTTATTTTCTTGTATGACATGCGTGTCAATCATAAACGCCATGTAATTACTTTACTTTATTGCTAATCATTAGCCATAGTAGTAGAAGTAATAGTTGGCGAGACAACTTCATGAAGACACGATGATGGAGATCATCATGATGGAGATCATGGTGTCGTGTCGGTGATCATGATGATCATGGTGCCCCCAAGATGGAGATCAAAGGAGCAAGATGATATTGGCCATATCATGTCACTATATTGATTGCATGTGATGTTTATCATGTTTACATCTTATTTGCTTAGAACGACGGTAGCTAAATAAGATGATCTCTCACTAAAATTTCAAGAAATGTGTTCACCCTAACTGTGCACGATTGCTAAGGGTCGTTGTTCTGAAGCACCACGTGATGATCGGGTGTGATAGGTTCTAACGTTCGCATACAATGGGTGTAAGCCAGATTTACACACACGATACACTTAGGTTGACTTGACAAGCCTAGCATGTACAAACATGGCATCGGAACATGGGAGACCAAAAGGTCGACCATGAGTCGTATAGAAGATACGATCAACATGGAGATGTTCACCATGGATGACTAGTCCATCTCACGTGATGATCAGACACGGGCTAGTTGACATGGATCATGTGTCACTTGGATGACTAGAGAGATGTCTATCTAAGTGGGAGTTCATTAAATATTTGATCATATGAACTTAATTATCATGAACTTAGTCTAAAATTGTCTTTACAATCTATATTGTATATCTAATGGCCAACGCTAATGTTGCCCTCAACTTCAACGCATTCCTAGAGAAAACCAAGCTGAAAGATGATGGAAGCAACTAAGCAGACTGGGTCCGTGGCTTGAGGATCATCTTCATAGATTCCAAAAGATTATATGTCCTTGATGCACCGCTAGGTGACACACCCATTTTCCCAGTGGCTCAGGACATTATGAACGCCTGGCAGTCGTGCTGTGATGATTACTCCCTGGTTCAGTGTGGCATGCTTTACAATTTAGAACCGGGGCTCCAAAAGCGTTTTGAGCAACATGGAGCATATGAGATGTTCCAAGAGATGAAATTGGTTTTCCAAGCTCATGTCTGGGTCGAGAGATATGATGTCTCCGACAAGTTCTTTAGTTGTAAGATGGAGGAGAATAGTTCTGTCAGTGAGCACATACTCAAAATGTCTGGGTTGCACAACTGCTTGTCTCAGCTGGGAGTTAATCTTCCGGATGACTCGGTTATTGACAGAATCCTCCAGTCGCTCCCACCTAGATACAAGAGCTTTGTGATGAACTACAACATGCAGGGTATGGAGAAGTCCATTCCTAAGTTGTACTCGATGCTGAAATCAATGGAGGTCGAGATCAAAAAGGAGCATCAAGTGTTGATGGTGAATAAGACCACTAGTTTCAAGAAAGGCAAGGGTAAGAAGAACTTCAAGAAGGACGGCAAAGCAGTTATCGCGCCCGGTAAGCAAGTTGCCAGGAAGAAGAACAAGAATGGACCCAAGCCTGAGACTGAGTGCTTTTATTGCAAGGGTACCGGTCACTAGAAGCAGAACTGCCCCAAGAACTTAGCGGATAAGAAGGCCGGCAATGTTAAAGGTATATGTGATATACTTGTTATTGATGTGTACCTTACCAGCACTCGTAGTAGCTCCTGGGTATTTGATACCGGTGCAGTTGCTCACATTTGTAACTCCAAGCAGGAGCTGTGGAATAAGCGGACACTGGCAAAGGACGAGGTGACGATGCGCGTCCGGAATGGTTCCAAGGTCATTGTGATCACCGTCGGCATGCTACCTCTACATCTACCTTCAGGATTAGTTTTAAACCTTAATAATTGTTATTTAGTACCATCTTTGAGCATGAACATTGTATCTGGATCTCGCTTGATGCGAGATGGCTACTCATTTAAATCTGAGAATAATGGTTGTACTATTTATATGAGAGAAATGTTTTATGGTCATGCCCCTCTGGTCAATGGTTTATTTTTGATGAATCTCGAGCATGATGTTACACATGTCCATAGTGTTAGTACCAAAAGATGTAAGGTTTATAACGATAGTCCCACTTACATGTGGCACTACCGCATTGGTCATATTGGTGTCAAACGCATGAACAAACTCCATGCTAATGGACTTTTGGAGTCTCTTGATTTTGAATCATTTTACACGTGCGAACCATGCCTCATGGGCAAGATGACCAAGACTCCGTTCTCTGGAACAATGGAGCAAGCAACTGACTTGTTGGAGATAATACATACCGATGTATGCGGTCCAATGAGGGTCAAGGATCTCGGTGGCTACTATTATGTTCTCACCCTCACTGATGACTTGAGCATATATGGATATGTCTACTTAATGAAACACAAGTCTGAAACCTTTGAAAGGTTCAAGGAATTTTAGAGTGAGGTAGAGAATCAATGTGACAGGAAAATAAAGTGCGTACGATCTGATCGTGGCGGAGAATATTTAAATCACGAGTTTGGCACGCACCTAAGGAAATGTGGAATTGTTTCATAACTCACGCCGCCTGGCACACCTCAGCGAAATGGTGTGTCTGAACGCTGTAATCGCACTCTATTGAATATGGTGCGATCTATGGTGTCTCTTACCGACTTACCGCTATCATTTTGGGGATATGCATTAGAGACTGCCGCATTCACTTTAAATAGGGCTCCATCTAAATCCGTTGAGATGACACCGTATGAATTATGGTTTGGAAAGAAACCTAAGCTATCGTTGCTAAAAGTTTGGGGATGCGATGCTTATGTGAAGAAACTTCAACCTGAGAAGCTCGAACCCAAAGCAGAAAAGTGCGTCTTCATAGGATACCCCAAAGAAACTGTTGGGTATACCTTCTACCTTAGATCCAAAGGCAAAATCTTTGTTGCCAAGAATGGCTCCTTTCTAGAGAAAGAGTTTCTCTCGCAAGAAGTAAGTGGGAGGAAAATAGAACTAGATGAGGTAACTGTACCTCCACTCGAACCGGAGAGTAGCGCAGCACAGGAAGTTGTTTCTGTGGAGCCTACACCGGCTGGAGAGGAAGTTAATGATGATGATCATGAAACTTTAGATCAAGTTGCTATTCGAAGGTCCACTAGGACACGTTCCGCACCAGAGTGGTACAACAACCCTGTCCTGGAGATCATGTTATTGGACAACGGTGAACCTTCGAACTATGAAGAAGCGATGGCGGGCCTGGATTCCAACAAATGGCTTGAAGCCATGAAATCCGAGATAGGATCCATGTATGAGAACAAAGTGTGGACTTTGGTGGACTTGCTTGATAATAAGCAAGCCATAGAAAATAAATGGATCTTTAAGAAGAAGACTGACACGGATGGTAATGTGACCGTCTATAAATCTCGGCTTTTCGCTAAGGGTTATCGACAAGTTCAAGGAGTTGACTATGATGAGACTTTCTCACCCGTAGCGATGCTAAAGTCCGTCCGAATGATGTTAGCAATTGCCGCATTTTATAATTATGAGATCTGGCAAATGGACGTCAAAACAGCATTCCTCAATGGCTTCTTTAAGGAAGAACTGTATATGATGCAGCCGGAAGATTTTGTCGATCCTAGATATGCTAACAAGGTATGCAAGCTCCAGCGGTCCATCTATGGGCTGGTGCAAGCATCTCGGAGTTGGAACATTCGCTTCAATGAGGTGATTAAAGCATTTGGGTTTATACAGGTTTATGGACAACCTTGTATTTACAAGAAAGTGAGTGGGAGCTATGTAGCATTTCTCATATTATATGTGGATGACATATTGTTGATGGGAAATAATATAGAACTTTTGGAAAGCATAAAGGCCTACTTGAATAAGTGTTTTTCAATGAAGGACCTTGGAGAAGTTGCTTACACATTAGGCATCAAGATCTATAGAGATAGATCGAGACGCCCCATAGGTATTTCACAAAGCACATACCTTGACAAGATATTGAAGAAGTTCAATATGGATCAGTCAAGAAGGGGTTCTTGCCTGTGTTGCAACGTGTGAGATTGAGTACGACTCAATGCCCGACCACGGCAAAGGATAGAGAAGATATGAGTGTCATCCCCTATGCTTCAGCCATAGGATCTATTATGTATGACATGTTGTGTACCAGACCTGATGTGAACCTTGCCATAAGTATGGTAGGGAGGTACCAAAGTGATCCCGGAGTGGAACACTGGACAACGGTCAAGAATATCCTGAAGTACCTGAAAAGGACCAAGGACATGTTTCTCGTATATGGAGGTGCCAAAGAGCTCGTCGTAAAGGGTTACGTCGATGCTAGCTTCGACACAGATCCGGATGACTCCAAGTCACAAACCGGATACGTGTATATTTTGAACGAAGGGGCAGTAAGCTGGTGCAGCAGTAAGCGAAGCGTCATGGCGGCATCTACATGTGAAGCGGAGTACATAGCTGCTTCGGAACCAGCTAAGGAAGGAGTCTGGATGAAGGAGTTCATCACCGACCTAGGAGTAATTCCCAATGCGTCGAGCCCGATGACTCTATTCTATGACAACACTGGAGCTATTGCCCTTGCAAAGGAGCCCAGGTTTCACAAGAAGACAAGACACATCAAGTGCCGCTTCAACTCCATTCGTGATTATATTCAGGAAGGAGATATAGATATTTGTAAAGTACATACGGATCTGAATGTCGCAGATCCGTTGACTAAACCTCTCTCACGAGCAAAACATGATCAACACCAGAACTCTATGGGTGTTCGATTCATCACAATGTAACTAGATTATTGACTCTAGTGTAGTGGGAGACTGTTGGAAATATGCCCCAGAGGCAATAATAAAATGGTTATTATTGTATTTCCTTGTTCATGATAATTGTCTATTGTTCATGCTATAATTGTATTAACCGGAAACCGTAATGCATGTGTAAATGCATAGACCACAACATGTCCCTAGTGAGCCTCTAGTTGCCTAGCTCGTTGATCAATAGATGGTCACGGTTTCATGACCATGGACATTGGATGTCCTTGATAACGGGATCACATCATTTGGAGAATGATGTGATGGACAAGACCCAATCCTAAGCATAGCACAAGATCCTGTAGTTCGTCTGCTAAAGCTTTTCTAATGTGAAGTATCGTTTCCTTAGACCATGAGATTGTGCAACTCCCGGATACTGTAGATACTTTGGGTGTTCCAAACGTCACAACATAACTGGGTGGCTATAAAGGTACACTATGGGTATCTCCGAAAGTATCTGTTGGGTTGGCACGAATCGAGACTGGGATTTGTCACTCCGTATGATGGAGAGGTATCTCTAGGCCCACTCGGTAATACATCATCATAATGAGCTCAATGTGACTAAGGAGTTAGCCACGGGATGATGTTTTACGGAATGAGTAAAGAGACTTGCTGGTAACAAGATTGAACAAGGTATAGGGATACCGATGATCGAATCTCGGGCAAGTTTCATACCGGTAGACAAAGGGAATTGCATACGGGATCGATTGAATCCCCGACATCGTGGTTCATTCGATGAGATCATCGTGGAGCATGTGGGAGCTAACATGGGTATCCAGATCCCACTGTTGGTTATTGACCGGAGAGGTGTCTTGGTCATGTCTATGTGCCTCCCGAACCCATAGGGTCTACACACTTAAGGTTAGATGACGCTAGGGTTATAGGGAAATAGTGTACGTGGTTACCGAAGGTTGTTCGGAGTCCCGGATGAGATCCTAGACCTCACGAGGAGTTTAGGAATGGTCTAGAGGTAAATATTCACATATAGGAAGTGAGGTTTTGGTCATCGGAAGTGTTTCGGGCATCACTGGTAGCGTACCGGGACCACCGGAAGGGTTCCGGGGGTCCACCAAGTGGGGCCACCGGCACCAGAGGGCTGCATGGGCCACAAGTGGGAGGGAACCAGCCCCTAGGTGGGTTGGTGCGCCCCCACAAGGGCCCAAGGCACAGCACAAGAGGAGAGGGGGGCAAACCCTAGCCCAGATGGGCCTAAGGCCCACCTAGGGCACCGCCCCTCCCCTCTCTCCCTCTGGCCGCCACACCAGATGCCAACTGGGGCTGCCGTCGGCTCCTAGGGTGGGAACCCTAGGGCTGTGCCCTCCCTCCCTCCTCCTCCTCCTCCTATATATAGTGGAGGGTTTGGGGCTGCTAGAGACACGCATCTCTCTCTCTCGGCGCAGCCCTACCCCTCCTACTCCTCGTCCTTCGTAGTGCTTGGCGAAGCCCTGCCGGAGTACCACGCAGCTCCACCATCACCACGTCGTCGTGCTGCCGAGCTCTCCCTCTACCTCTAATTCCTCCTTGCTGGATCAAGGCGTAGGAGACGTCAACGGGTTGCACGTGTGTTGAACGCGGAGGCGCCGTTGTTTGGCGCTTAGATCGGATTCCACCGTGATCTGAATCGTTGCGAGTATGACTCCACCAACCACGTTCTAGTAACGCTTCCGCTTTGCAATCTTCAAAGGTATGAAGATGCACTCCCCCTTTGCTCGTTGTTGGTTTCTCCATAGATAGATCTTGGTGACACGTAGGAAGTTTTTTGATTTACTACCACGTCTCCCAACAATCTTTGCTTTCGGCAGCATTGTGCTGCACGCTGACCCGACCAGTCGTCTTGGCCACGTCGGGAGTTTCGCCCCTGATTAAGAGGTCAGGTTCGGGAACCTAGAGTTCTCCATAGACTCTCGAGGCGATCTTTCGCAAACTGGGCTCGCAATCTCACCTGTCGTGCCCGTAGACTCCGAGGCCTAAACCTCGGATCCCGCTTTCGGTCCCATCCATGGGATACACCCCGGCGATGACCTGGCTTTTCATCCGGATCCATCCATAGCGCTAGACGACCGGGGACCAGTTCCAGCCGAAGCTCTCCTCGCGCGGACGCATCGTAATTTTACTCCGAAAGCTCTGAGCAGGTTGACCCGATCGAGCTCTCAACACTCATCGAGGCCCTAGATCAGATCTTGTCGACGAAAATTATCGACGACCCAACCCCGATCCATGATCAGATTGGTCTTAAGGTGGGTCAAGAAGAATTGTTCATCCCACCCACCACCCACTTGGTAGCCACTTTCAAAGACTTAACTGACATTTTTGACTATGCCTACGAGGAGGCAGAAGACATGGATGTGGAAGATTACTCTCCCACCCCCGTTAACACATGGCGATGGGTTACCACCTCCACCTACGACGTCTACATGGTGGACACTCCAGCTAATAACTGTGAGCACACACCCAAAAACAATGGCGACAAATCGGGTGAAGCGACGTCAAGGCGCCGTAAGCCACGCAAACGATTGAAGGCAAAAAAAAGGAAGGGAAGCTATCACTGGCACCAGGGATGGCGATACCCTGGAAGACCTTGGCAATCCAGATATCCCCGAACATCCGCTAGAGTACCAGGAGAGGTCGGACGATCAGCGCAACCCAGATGATCTAAATGATTCCGAGGATGCCAACTACCTCCCCTGTCAAGGAGGAGGACACCTCGAAAACCGAAAACTTTGCCATCCTCGAAAACCTCGAAGATCAGGAACACTTTAGGTAACAGCTTATAGCCACGGCCCGAAGCCTGAAGGTAAAAGAATGGCAGTTTAAGGCCAAACAAGGCAACCTCAACGATAGATGGACAAGGGTCCTATCAGCTGAGGAAGGATACGGTCCAATTCTATTGGACCAACCCAAGAGCTATCCACGTCGACGGCTGCTACCACAATTCTATGACGAGCTTACTCATACGCCATCTCCCAAACATACTCCATATGACAGGCCAGACCTCCCATCTCGTGGACGAGATAGGAGAGCTGACGACATTGTTTATAGGCCAACGATACCCCGAAAAAGGGGAAAAGAGCCAATAGAGCCCGATGATAGGTTCGACCTGCGACACGACCTGGACTATAGAATACGTCGTATGAGATCCAAGTATAGATCCAGAGGGTACTCACCTGATAGAAGGGATGGGTACCGGCCTTGGCTCGACTGCAACAATAGAGGTTAGGAACGAAACTGGGCCAGAACAGACGTCGATTACCAACGTGACATAGCTCGGGTCAAAGGTGCTACCCACCCACTGTGCTTCACCGACGAGGTGATGCAGCATCAGTTCCCGAAAGGATTTAAGACCGTGAACGTAGAGCAATACGATGGGACAACTGACCCAACAGTATGGATCGAGGATTTCCTCCTCCACATCCACATAGCACGAGGAGATGATCTCCACACCATCAAGTACCTACCCCTAAAACTTAAGGGGCCAGCTCGGCACTGGTTAAACAGCCTCCCCGAAAATTCCATTGGGTGTTGGGAGGATCTAGAGGATGCATTCCGATCTAACTTCCAAGGCACCTATGTATGGCCACCGGACTCCTCCGACCTAAGCAATTCCGTCCAGAAGGCAGGAGAGTTCGTTCGGCAATTCTGGAATCGGTTCTTGACCAAGAAAAACCAAAACGTTGATTGCCCGGATGCCGAGGCAATAGCCTCCTTCAGCACAATATCCGGGATGAATGACTGGCTCGCCAGCTCGGTCAGGATAAACCTAGCACAATGCCCGCCCTTACATCACTCATGACCCTCTTTTGCGCGGGCGGGGATAACTGGCTAGCAAGACGGAGGCAAAAACCCAAAGACCCCGGAACCTCCAAAGTTCAGGAGGCAAACGAGAAACAAGGACGCAACAAAAATAAGCGCCAGCACAACAACAGTGATGCCGATGACACGGTCGTTAATGCTGGCTTCCGCAATTCCTGACCCAGGCAGCGGAAGAAGCCTCCTAAAGGCCATCATGATGGACCTACCCCGCTGGATCAAATCATGGAGAGGCCTTGCCAGATCCATGGCACTCAAGACAAGCTCGCCAACCACATCAACTATAACTGTTGGGTGTTCAAACAGGCTGGCAAACTTGTAGTCGGGGAGCAAGGCAAGGGCCCACGCAGCAAGCACGATGATGAGCCCCATGGTCCGATCAATACGACACAAAAGCAATTCCCTCTAGAGGTAAAAACTATGAATATGATATACGCCACTCACATACCCCAAAAGGAGAGGAAGTGCGCCCTTCGAGAGGTCTACGTCATAGAGCATGTAGCCTCGAAGTATAACCCATGGTCGGCGTACCCAATCACCTTCAATAGACACGACCACCCGACCAGTATTCGTCATGGGGGTTCAGCCGTTGTCGTCCTAGATCCCATTATAGATGGGTATCACCTCACTAAAGTCCTAATGGACGGAGGAAGTAGTCTTAATCTGATTTACTCGGACACGGTGAAATAGATGGGTATAGATCCATCAAGGATCAGACCTAGCAACACTACCTTTAAAGGAGTGATCCCAGGCGTCGAAGCATGGTGCACGGGCTATGTGAGCCTGGAAGTAGTGTTCGGTTCACCCGATAACATCCGAAGCAAGGACTTGATCTTTGACATTGTACCTTTCCATAACGGTTATCATGCCCTGCTAGGTCGTACAACGTTCGCTTGCTTTAACGACATCCCACACTACGCATACCTCAAGCTCAAGATGCTCGGGCCCAAGGGGGTCATTACTATCAATGGCAACACAGAGCGCTCCCTCTGAACCGAGGAACATGCATTGTCCCTAGCGACAGAATTCCATTATGATGGTGATCGGCAAACGTCACAATCTGCCATAAAGCACATAATTAGGTTGACAAGCGAGCTCGTTTTTAGCCTGAACTCCCAGAACCTTCTTTCCCCCTAGAAATAAGAAGACCCCCCCCCACTTCACAGCCCTAATGCCAGCAAAACACGTGCCAAGAAGGCACAACTTTGCACTCAAGATTCCATGGGCAGCAATGGGGAACAAACATCAAAGCATAAGTGTTCGGCTGGACCGAACTACTACCAATACATGTCTTTGGACATACTATAGGTACCATTAAGGACCTGTTAAAACGTAAAGTTTATCCATTCTACGGTGACTTCTCAAGGCTTTCCTTCCAAGGTCCGCTCGTCGGCAGCATCACCCATAAAGGAATGCAACTCCCTAGGAGACACAGGAGTGGATGAGCGACAGGGCACATCAAGGACGTTAGGCCACCCATCGAAGATCCCTGGTACAGCCCCTCCTGTAAATGTTATATTTCATCTTCAAGTGCCTATAAACAGTGGCTTCAGCAATTTGAGTTATAAGAGTTACTGAGAAAATATAAGACCATTATGCATGGCCGCTTCACTGTCTTTTTGATTACATACTCTATTTCTTCCCTCCTCAATGCTTCTCGCAAAACTGTTCAGTACACATTACGACGCATACGGCTAATAGAACGGGGGCTCGAATTAAAAAATTGCCCTAAGCACAACCGATCATGTCCTCGGTGTAGGAGATATGCCCTAGAGGCAATAATAAATGTTATTGATTATCTCCCTGTACATAATTAGGTTTATGTTCCATGCTATAACTACTATGGTTCTCGAGTCTGCAATAACCACGAGGCTCGGAGGAAGACTCATATGCATGTGTGGGATAATAAATGGTAAAATGTATTCCTAGTCTGGCCTCTAACACTAGCTCAAGTATTGCATGATGATCCTTTCCAGGGGGGCGGAGGAGCGGATGCTATCTTTGTCGGATCAAGCCCCGTCTAGTGCACCTTGGCCCTTGCAAAAGCCATCCGAGCTCCCTCGATGCAGGAAGAATGCCTTAGCACCGAGGTGCAACGTCACTTAGCTTCCGCACCAGGCCAAAGTAGATGCTCGGAAATGACTCGTGGGACCATAGACGGATGCAGAGATCCTTCATGGTTGGATCCGCCACCCGGTGTAGCTCCATCAGCTGCTTCATCTGCTCGATGAGTAGAGGAGAGTGCTCGGGGGATTCAAATTGTGGCCAAAAGAGTCGAG
Source organism: Hordeum marinum (assembly GCA_022496015.1). NCBI lineage: Eukaryota > Viridiplantae > Streptophyta > Magnoliopsida > Poales > Poaceae > Hordeum > Hordeum marinum. The sequence continues at coordinate 118,311,231 of CM039672.1, forward strand.
ACTCATCTCCCTCTTCTCGCGAAGCGCAGAACTGGTTCGCGTCCGCTACACTCTTCGGGAGGTCCGAACAAGCGCCTGAGGAACACGCCTGGGTGAGCAATGCGAACCTACTATCATCGAAGGCACACTGTATTAAATACGGCTTACCATCTATGATAGCCTTGACTTGGCGAATCTGTTCTTCAAAGAACCGTCTGTCCACCCGCTCCTTCTAGAGATCGGCTTTCAGCGCAGATAGCTCGAAGGCTTGTTCCTTGGCTTCTTCTCAAGGTCCTCACACTTTTGGCTGGCATCCTTGAGCTCCTGCTGAACCTCCCCCACCCGAGCCTCATGCTTATCGCTCGCGGTTTTTAAGGCCGAGAGCACGGCTGCTGCATGATCGCCTACTGCCTTCTCATCCGCGACCTCTTGCTTCATCTATCACAGCTCGGCCTTGAGCTTCTCGATCTCCTTCGCCGAGGCTGTGTAAGCATTAAACATATAATTATATTAAGTCAACAGTGTGAATCACTAATGATGAATAACTCGGATATTACAATTCGACTTACCTAGTGCCTCATTGAACCTCTTGTTCAGACCGCCAAGCTCCTCTTCGGAGCTCTTGAGCTTAGCTCGTCAAGCTTTGTGGCATTAACGGCCGCTGCTAATGATGAGGTCTGCAAACGATAAATATTTATGAGTTTATATGGATTCAAACCCCCGATCTGCCAAGAACATGACCCTATGTTTGGTCCTCTTGAGGGCTGTTAGAAGATTATGGGATGAATAATGTCTCGTACATTGTTTGGTCACTTATTTGTTTTTGACGCCCGAGCGAGTTTTTCTAAACTCACCCAAGGCTCGGGGGCTGCTATACATATAAGATAGCACAAACCTAAATAAATTAAAACTTTAGGAAAAGAACATTACGTGGTTCACCTGGAAGCCCGTTAAGAGACCGTTGAAGGCCTCCTTCAGTTTGCTATCAACGGATTGAATGCCTTGCAAAACCACGCCCATGAGGGTGTGGTGATCCTCGGAGATGGAAGCGCTCGATAGAGCCTCCTCCATGACCGGCCACCCACTCATTGGTGGCGTTAGTGGTGATCGGTGAGTCCGATCTCTAACCGGGGATTGAACCAAAGGCTCCGGAGGCATGATGCGCTCCGAAGATGACCTCAGAGGTTCCTCAGTGGCCGGGAGGGGCTCCTCGCCCCAGTCTTTGGTGGTTGAGGCATTAACCTCGGCCATGATATCGTCACCCCCACCGCTTGTGTTCGGCTCCAAGGGAGCCTAGTGGGATGACACCTCCGCGGCATCCTTCGTGACCCCTGGAGGTGTGGGATGCGACGCGGTCCTACTCTCCGCCAGCTCGGCGGAGGGAGTCTCCCCATTCAAAACTTGGTTGGTGGGGAGAACGCATGGTGGGTTGCGGATCAAAAGGTGCTGACACATTAGTAACATTAAAAACTTGGCATGAATAGCTCAGGGAGTCTTCGGATTCTTACCTTAAAGTTGGGGGCTTGACCCTTAGAACCTTCTAGATATCCTTGGACTCGGCATCCGAGTTCAAACTATCGTCGGGCAAGACCAACATCGGCCAACATGCCCGCTTCGGGGCAGGAGGAGGTACCTCCTCCATGCTGTCCGGTGACACCACCCTCTTTCTTGTGAGGGGGGAATCCCCCTCCTCCTCATCCTCATGCTCTTCCTCATGGTTAGAGGAGGCATGGGTTTCCTCACACGCAGCATACGGCTAGTCCCCTATGCAAAGACCTTCTATGCTCTTCTTCTTCTCTTTCTTTTCAGGCGCCTTGAACAGCGCCACGACGAGCATCTCTGACAACAGCTTTGACCTGGGGTCTTCGGGCTGCGGTACCGGGCAGTTGATTCTTGTGGCTTTGCTCACCATTTCTGGAAAGATGAGGGGAAAGGCGTTTAGTCCTTTTGTCAAAAAATAGAGCCGATCGATTGAAATTATATCATACCTGGGTAGGAGGGTTATCGGCGTGTAGAACCGAATCCTCCTTCTCGGCTGGCCAGCTCTTCTAGGGCTTGAACATCGCCTTCCACAGTTTCTCCTGAGTGGTGCGGAAGAGTTGACATATGGTAGGCTCATTATCAAGCTGATAATCCCACATTGGGGAGTCCTGGTGCTGGCAGGGAAGGATGCGGTGTCAAAGCATGATCTAGACCACGTTAAACAGCTCGATCTTGGCCTTGATCATCGAGGTGATGTGCTTCTGCAGCTTATCTACCTGTGCATCTGACCCCCAGTCAAGGCCCTTCCAGAGCCATGAGGTCAATCTTGTGAGGGGTACGGATATGAACTCGACTAGAGCAACCTGACCTTCTTCTCTTGGCCCGGTAATATAAAACCACTCCTTTTGCGAGATCTTGATGGTGTCGATGAAGGTGTCAGTCGGCCATCCGACGCGAGGGAGTTTGCTGATCACCCCCCCCCCCCCCGCAGTCTGTGTGCTCGCCCGCAACAGTCTCTTGCTTGACGTTGAAGACCTTGAGCCATAGGCCGAAGTGTCGTTTGACCCGCAGAAAGGCCACGCAGACAATGATAAATGTCGATATGTGCATGAAGGATTTCGGGGGAAGGTCGTGGAAGTCCAGTCCATAGAAGAACATGAGACCCCTGACAAAGTGTTGGAGCGGAAAGCTCTATCCCCGGATAAAGTGGGGGATGAATACCACCCTCCCGCCTGGCTTAGGGGTGGGAACCACCTAGTTCTTCTCCGGAGCACGATGGAAGACGTTGGCGGGGAGGTAGCCGGCCTGCTTCAGGTCCCGGATGTCCTGGTCTGTGACCGTGGAGGCCTCCCACTTGCCATTGGAGCCCCAACCTGCCATGGCTGAGCTCGGAGGAGAAGTCGAGGAAGAACTGGATCTGGGCTCTGGGAGCTGGAAGGGATTGAGGAAGCAGAGGATGCGAATGGAGGCGTGAATAGGCTTTGAGTTTTTCCCTTTTATGGGGCGTTCCGCCGATTAGCCTTCCTTACTAAGACGCAAATTTTTCCTCTTACCAAGATGTGAATACCATTATACGTGCGTGGAGTAAGTCGAGATATTAATCATATTCCGTGTGAAATGGAGCAAGATTTAAGCATTGATGAGTCGTGCCAATGAAAAAACGGCCTCGAACCACGAACTGAGTTTTCATAACTGCTTCAGTGGTCGTGGTAGGCCACGACCCTTCGTTAGAAAGGGCATCAGAAAAACATTGTTTAAACTTTGATGTTTGGCCTTCGGGACTAAAACAACTCATGGTATTCGAACGATCGTGTGATCAGAAAAACTATGCGACATCGGAAGCCGAACTAGTCTCAATCGATCATTAAATGGGAAGAAGAACTCACCCCGCAAGCCAAAGACTTTGGTCACATGAAGCAGCCGGAGCTGAGACCCTTGGCGTTCGGGGCTAGTTCGGGGGCTACTGAGGGAGTCCTGGATTAAGGGGTCCTTGAGGCATCAGCCAATCTCCTGATAGGCCGGCTTGGTGGGACGCAGTGGGACTATCATAGGAAGGGACGGATACATTAAGAGCCCTCATTCTAGAAGGAAGTCCCGAAGGCGCGTCGTGCACTCCAAGTCAAGATGAGGAAATCGGCATCTCCATCCTCGGTAGGAGACCTACCATATGTAAACCCTAGGTACCCCCCCCCCCCCGGGTGTCTAGATAAACCAGGAGGGTCTTATATTGTAGGGTGGAGAAACTCATCTAGGGTTTAGCTATTCGATCTCGAGGTAGATCGACTCTGTAACCTTCATACCATCAATATAATCAAGCAGGACGTAGGGTTTTCCCTCCATAGGAGGGCCCGAAGCTGGGTAAACATTGTCTCCTTCGTCCCTTGTTACCATCGATCCTAGTCTCACAATTCGGGACCCCCTACCCGAGATCCACCGATTTTGACACCGACAAACTCCACTTATTTTTTTCTCCAAAAAACAAACAAACACTACAACAAGGAACAACTATGCACATGAACACGGAGAAGCCGTGGTGGACTGCATGTCGGGCAGGGCTGTTTGGCGAAGTGGACTCCTCCAGCAACCATTGAAAATGCATTAGGAGCGCATCTCACTGCTCACTCGAGGACGCAGTTCAATTTCTCTCTCTCTCAATTTTCAATGTTTCTTCCTTTGCCGGCGAAAATCTATAAACTGAACCGCAAAAACAAAAATAGACAATTGAAGTGCACTGGAAAGCGAACTTGAACAAGATCATCACTGAAAGTGCACATAAACAAACACAACACGCAAATTTCATGCGAGCGGCGACTCGTGGTTTTGGCTGCCACGGTCGCTGCAATCCATAAGTGCACGCGCATCGGAGAGGAGGAGGAGGAGCAAGTCAAGGTGGGGCATGGGGGGCACCGGACTAGAGAACCCCTCCTCCCTCCTCTCTACCCGTGGCCTAACACGCTGAATCTGGTGGGGAAGGCAGGGGCGCGGCGCCGGCAGTGGCGGCCCAAACAACCTCTTTGCGGAGATGGTGACCGCATGTGGCCGACGGTGGTGGCCCGGAGCCCCTCTACCGGTGGTGGCGTGGCCGCATAACCTGTATTCACCGGGTGTGGTTGTCACACCCTGTGTCTTGCCTCATGACTAAGTTCACCTGACTCAAAAATTAGGGCCAATTTAAACTTTTTATGTGCTTGTGGTGCTTGACTTGATTGATGATTGCTTGATTGCTTGTTGGTGCTCTATATTCATAAACTCCCTCCTACTATCAAAACTCATTTCCTTGATCTGAACTCTTGCCTAATGATCATTCTGTGTGTATAGCACATAAAACTATTTTTATAAAATTTTATTTTTGCCAAAATGGATTTATTCAAATTAGGTTTTCCAAAACCCCTCAATTGAGGTTTGTACTACAAGTCCTCAAATTGGGTGGATTGTTTTTCCACAAAGGCTTTATTTGAAACCTAAGATATATAAGACTTTCCAAAACCACCAAATATTAATTTTAGACATTATTCTGCTATTTTATTTAAAGGCTTTTTCTTAAGTCCAAAAATGGTCTTTTATAGGGAAAAATTATTTAAATGCTTTAAAAATATTTGTGAAAATTCAGGGAAACTCAGTGGACATATATTTTCCATATATGTGAGTTTCAACACATGGTCATGTTCAAAATCATAGAGAAAACCCCTCAAGACCCTCTCTGCCCAAATCAAGATTTTGAAATATTTATATAAGAAATATTCTAAATAAATTCCAAGAAAATTCCAGGAAGTCCTAATTGTCATATTTGATGATCTTAAAAAGTTTCATATCAATATCAATTGATTTGATCCATCAAAATATTCCCAAACCATTCCTATCCAGAGACAAATTTGAACAACTTTACATTGTGAAGTTTCTTCCCTTGACCCCAAACTTTGTGGGAATGTGCTAAACCCAAAATAATGATACTACACAAAGTTGTGGATTTGTGGAATGTAAAATGCATGCCTAGATATGCAGAAATCTGATTCTGTTGATTTCTAGGGTTCCACAAAGTTACATTGTGAACTTTCTTCAATCAAGCTCAAACTTGGTGATCAACCCTATTTATAATCACTATTTTCCCCTATTAAATATCATGGAAAGCAAACCCCATTTTCTTATCCAAATCATCACCAAACAATTTTGCTTATTTTGTGTACAACCTTGTTTGACCCCCTTCTACCATTCTCCTTGCTCTCAAAATTTTACCACAGTCACTCACAAACCTCTTTTACCTCCAGTAAGGAAGCCATGGACTCATCTGAATTATTGGTGGGTAAAACCCTTCATTTTTTACTGTTGAACAGCCTTGGCATGCCCTTTCTTCCTCTCTCCCATTATTATATGCATGCAACTGCCCTCAAGTTTTACCACAACACCTCTGGCATGTTAATGCACATTTGCAAACCCAAATATGGCATGCTCATGTGGAAAATATGAGCAGCCCCTCAAAAACTAGTTTTTGGCAGAAATTGCAGCCTTTAACTACAAGTACATTGTACATTGATCTCCCTTAGCTAAGATTTGGTGTGAGACTTCTCCTTCCATTCCTAAAACCACCAGACAACCTAATAACACTTACGCTCCACAGTAAAACACCTTGGACGAACCCCAAGTTTGCTGCTGCAAACCTGCCAGCAGTAAAAACCCAGCTCAACCAGCCCTAGTTCCTTTGAAACTTAACCCGTCTACTTTTCCATATGTGCCTAGGATGCTAGAAATCTTTGGCCGACCAACATGTTGTAATGGACATCCCTTGGCGTGGTGACCACGCCATTAGCCTGCAGAAATGGCGCCCTGCCCTTGACCATTGTCCTGTAGCTCGCGTCCGTCCTCAACAAAGCATTCATGCGCTCCGAGGAATCCCTCCTTGCCTCCCACGCCCCTCCCTGGTGCTCGCAAAGCTCCAAAGCCCCTCTGGCACGCGTGCTCGTCATGCCCAAAGCGCATCCGAGGCGCTTCCGAGCCCCCCTCGTCACCCCTCTACTTCTACCTCTCCCAAGCACCCCTCTTAGCCCCTTATGCTCTCCCTCTCTATCCCGCAAATGTCCTAGGCCAGCCTCTAGCTCCTCCCGAGATCTTCGTCCACCTCAACGACCGGCATGGCCGCTGCCATGGCCACAAGCACGTCCATGCCTCCTTTGTCTCCCAGCCCCCGCAAGAGATCCTGAGCCGACCCTAGACCCCTTGAGGTATCCCTCCTCCCCCCAGCTCTCCCTAGCCTCCGCTATGGCTTCCCTTCCCATCGACGCCAACGGCTACGTCCGCCATGGACGACGCCCTCCTCGACCTGGCCTTCCCCGCCATGCATGGCTAGTACCGGCCGGTGCACCCCGACTTGCTGAACCCGGTGGTGGCTCGGGCATCGGAAACAGTGGCCGGTAGCGCCGGCGGATGCCGGCGAAGCTCCCTCGTTTCCCATCAGCTGGAGGAAGAAGAAGCCCTGTCAGCCCACGGGCCCCGCCTATCGGCCGGCTAGTGAGGCCGACGGGTAGACCTCGGCCCTATTAAGTCGAGGCGGGGATGGTGTGAAGCCACCTTCGCCTTGGGGAAGCGTATTCCTCAAACTCCGCTTTAGCCATCACCACCTCCAGTCCAGCCAAGCCACTAGGCCGGCCCAGTTAGCTATCCAGCGCCCTATGCACGCTTTAGCCCAGCTGGTAAATAGCCTTTTATCTTTTTCTTTTTTTATAGAGAGATGAGATAACTATTGTTGTACGAGAATTATGCGTAAGGTAAGTTGTCATCCCAATTAGATCCATAATCTAGCGCACAAGCTCTCAACATGTCTTCCAGAATCTGGTTGACTCTCTCAGTCTGTCCATCGGTCTGCGGATGAAAAGCTGTACTGAACTCCAGCCTTGTACCCAAAGTTTCATGTAACTGATGCCAAAACTTTGAGGTAAATTGTGTTCCTCTATCTGACACGATACTCCTCGGAACTCCATGCAGACATACGATCCTGGTCATATATATCTTGGCTAGCTTAGCGCTGGTATAGGTGGTTTTCACTGGAATGAAATGAGCTACCTTGGTCAAGCGATCTACCACTACCCAGATGGAATCATAACCTGAACGGGTCCTAGGTAGTCCTGTGATGAAGTCCATACCAAGCTTTTCCCATTTCCACTCGGGTATCGGCGAAGGTTGGAGTAACCCTGCTGGTTTCTGATGTTCCGACTTTACTCGCTGACAAACATCACATATTGCAACATGTTCCGCAATATCCTTCTTCATACCTGTCCACCAATAACTTTCCATTAGATCCAGATACATCTTGGTATTGCCTCGGTGTATCGAGTAAGGTGAATCGTGGGCTTCCTGAAGTATCAACTTCCTGAGCTCTGGGTCATTGGGCACATAGATTCGGTTCTCAAACCACAAAATTCCGTGTTCATCCTCACGAAAACCTTTAGCTTTGCCATCTTCCATTCTCTGCTTTATCTCAGCTACCTCCTTGTCCGATTTCTGGGCTTCACGAATTCTTTCGGTCAAGGTGGACTGAATCTCCAGTTTGGCAACATATCCTCTTGGGACTATCTCTAGCTTGAGCTCTTTGAGATCATCGGCTAACTCTTGGGGTAATCCTCCCGCTGTGAGTGTGTTTACATAAGTTTTCCGACTCAAGGCATCGGCTACAACATTAGCCTTACCTGGATGGTAGTGTAATCTCATGTCATAGTCCTTGATTAACTCTAACCATCTCCTCTGTCTGAGGTTCAACTCTTTCTGCGTGAAAATATATTTCAGGCTCTTATGGTCGGTGTAAACATCACAACTATTTTCGATAAGAAAATGTCTCCAGGTCTTGAGTGCGTGCACTACGGCTGCTAGTTCCAAATCATGGGTGGCATAATTCAACTCATGAGGTCGTAGTTGTCTAGATGCATAAGCTACAACCTTTCCATCTTGCATGAGTACTCCTCCAAGTCCTTGACGTGAAGCATCACAATAAACCTGGAAGTCCTTCCGAATATTGGGCAAAATCAACACTGGGGCTGTGACCAAACGTTTCTTCAACTCCTGGAAACTGGCTTCACATTCCTCAGTCCAAATATACTTAGACTCTTTCTTCAACAACTCTGTCATAGGCTTGGCTATCTTTGAGAAATTCCCAATGAACCTCCGGTAATATCCGGCAAGTCCGAGGAAACTGCGGATCTCCTTAACTGAGGTGGGTGACTTCCACTCGGTGACGGCTTCAACCTTAGTGGGGTCTACGGCTATTCCTTCTCTGGAAATAACATGTCCAAGGAATCCGACTTCCGTCAGCCAAAATTCACATTTGCTGAACTTGGCATATAATTGATGCTCTCTCAGCTTCTCCAGAACTAAACGCAAATGTTCCTTGTGTTCTTCCTCGTTCTTGGAGAATATCAAAATGTCATCGATGAACACCACGACAAACTTGTCCAAATATTCCATAAACACTTTGTTCATCAAATTCATGAAGTAGGCAGGAGCATTAGTCAAACCAAAGGACATGACAGTATACTCATACAAGCCATACCTTGTGGTGAAAGCTGTTTTGGGTATATCCTGTTCACGAATCTTCAGTTGGTGATACCCTGATCGAAGATCAATCTTGGAGAATACTTTGGCGCCTACTAGCTGATCAAAAAAGTCATTAATCATCGGCAGAGGGTACTTGTTCTTGATAGTCACCTCGTTCAAGGCACGATAATCGACTACCATTCTCAAGGTTTTATCCTTCTTCTCCACCAAAAGAACTGGGGCTCCCCAAGGTGATGAACTTGGGCGAATATATCCCTTGTCCAATAACTCCTTAATTTGCTTCTTGATTTCCACTAAATCATTTGCGGGCATCCGATAGGGTCTCTTGGAAATTGGGGTTGTCCCTGGCTGTAGCTCTATTAGGAACTCAATCTCCCTATCTGGTGGCATGCCTGGTAATTCTTCCGGAAATACATCCGGAAAGTCTTTTACCACGGGTACTTCCTCCTGAACAACTCCTGTGAGGGAATTTAATCGAGCACTCATCTGGGTGCGTCGGGATACATACTTAATCCTCTTGTTTTCCGGGGTGGTGAGTGAAACAGACTTGCTGGGACAATCAAGATTTCCTTCATACTTGGTCATCCAATCCATGCCTAGGATTACATCCAATCCCTGGGATTCTAAGACGATGAGGTCGGTGGGAAAAACATGGGTTCCTATATTGAGTTTCAAGGCATGGCATCCTATCCCTGCCATCATCATACCTCCTGGGGAACTGACCTTAATGGGCTGTCTAAGGGTTTTAGTGGGCAAACCATACTTATCCACAACTACCCTTGATATGAATGAATGAGTTGCACCGGAATCAAAAAGTACTGTAACTGGACGTGAATGCAATAAAAACTTACCAACCACAGTCTCGGGTTGATCATAGACTTCTTCCACGTCAAGGTGGTTCACCTGGGCATGAGGAAACGGATTTGGCTTCTTGGCTGTGGAGTTGCCGTTTCCATTTCCCTGCTTGCTCTGGGGACACTCAGTAGCATAGTGCCCTGTCTTCTGGCACTTGAAACAGGTGATGTGGCTCAGATCCTTCTGAGTAGGAACGTGACGGTGCTGGTTGTTGTTCCCATTCCCATTGTCAGTCTTGAAATTGCCATGGTTGGGACGGGCATTCCCATTTCCTCCATGGTTGTGCACAACATGAGTGTGCCTTCCAAACTTACCGGTCCCTGATCCGGTATTCCCTAAGTACGGGGAGTAGCGGGGCTTATGATGAGCTCTAGAGTTAAACTTCCCCTGAGTGTACTTCCGCTTGCGGTTCTCAATTTGCTGTTGTTTACCCTCCAAGATGAGGGCCTTGTCCACCAGCTCTTGGTAGTTGTTGAAAGTAGCCACTACCAGCTGCATGCTCAAATCATCGTTGAGTCCTTCCAGAAACCTCTCTTGCTTGGTCGCATCATCGGCCACGTCTCCTGGTGCATAACGTGCCAATGTGTTGAAATCATCCACGTACTGGGCCACAGAGCGATTTCCCTGGCACAAGTTGCGAAACTCGCGCTTCTTCAGACTCATGGCTCCAGCTGACACATGTGCGGTGCGGAAAGCTTGCTGGAACTGCTCCCAAGATATATCAGCAATAGGATATGTGGTGGTGTAGTTCTCCCACCATGAAGCTGCTGGTCCATCTAGTTGATGTGCGGCAAAGCGCACCTTCTTAGCGTCAGTACATCCAACGGTGATGAGTTCTCTCTCCATATTACGGAGCCAGTCATCTGCCACAATGGGCTCAGTGCTACTGGAGAAAGTTGGAGGATTCAACCTCAGAAAACGGGTGAGATTGTCAGTCTGGGGTGGATGTTTGTGGTTGTTGTTCTGGTTGTTGGTCTGATTCTGGATCAATAGCTGCATCAGTGCATTCTGCTGCTGAAGGAGTTGCGTGAGTTCTGGCGGGAAGGTGAAGTCGGACTCACGTCGTGGAGGCATCTTGCTGTTTCCAGAGGGGTGAGAATTAGAATAGAACAAGGGCCTAAAAGGAGAAATTCACTACCCATATGCAATGCAGCAAACATATCACACCAAACACTCATTCATTTATTCAATCAATGTCAAACATCGGGAATACAAGTCTCAATCAAACTAAGCATCGACCTACGCTCTTAACGTTGAAAAAAAATAAAAGATACATGGAGGGCATGACTATAGTTTTCCTCAGAAGTACATGGTGACTGAGTCTCCTCCAGTGGTGCTCTCCTCATAGTCATCATCATCGCTGATGAAAGGAGCCAAGTCTCCCTCGGGATGAAGATTTTCACCCATGTCCATCTGTTCCTCCAGAGTGGCGATGCGAGTGTTCAGCTTGTTGATCCTCTCTAAGAAATCCTTCACCTCATGCTCATGCTCTTACTCGGCTTCCCGCAAATCAGCTTCTAGGTCAATCTCACGGTTCATCAGATTCTTGATTTTCTTCGTATCAGCACGAACTCTAAGCTCCAGAGTCCTGATGTGAGTCTCCAGGGTCTGGATATAGGAAATAGTGGTGTCTGCAGTGGGAGGGGTTACGATGTTTCCATTGACATCTCTGCGACAAACCACGCTGAGTCCTGGTGAAATGGTTCCACCTCTGTATTCCTCCTGAATACGTCCAAGAGCACGATGAATGGCCATGTCTCTTCGAAGTATCCAGCTGGGTGCCACAAACTTGAGGTCGATGGGTTCCTTCCGATTCCCAAAGGTCTTCCCTGGGATATGCACCTCGATCCTGTAGCGTCCATCTTGGGGAAATGACATGATAGGAATCCCGGTGATGCTCGGCAATGCAATCCTTACGTCCTTGACGATCCTCATCAGCTCCTTACCAAAGGGCATCGTTGCGTCAGGCTGGCAAAACTCCGTGATCAACACTGGGATGAAGGTGGCCATCTATAAATTTTGAAATAATCGGAGAGAAATCAGAAATGAGTAGATGAGAGTATAAGAATTTTAAAGACAAAGAGATACAATCCTAAGGCTTTCCAATCCTAGAGGTTACGTCCTACGGTCAACTTGGCTCTGATACCATTTCTGAAGCGACCCGACCTGAAAGGTCGAATCTCCGGTGTTTCCGTACCATCCCAAGATCATGCTGGTACACACACGGTACATCAATGTATATATCAAAGGGAAATCACACAGCATTATATTAATCGAAATCTCATATCGAGTCCTTTATTACAGCCCTTTGACCATTGGTAAGCTAGGCAAGCAGCCCTTTGACCATGTTAAGAAACTTTTTCATGCATCACATATAGCACTTGTTGTTTTGATGATTTGATCATGATGTGGTGTTCCCCATTCAGTGGGATGCCTTCGATGCTCTACCATTGATACTTGCATCGTGCATGACCCAACCATTATTATGAGGGTTGTGCGGGTGGGAGTAGTTGGGTTGCTAGTATATGTTACGCAAGTGGGATCGGGAATATGCATGCTGATGGAAACAAAAGTATTTTCAAAGACTTTTCAAAAAAACCGTCGGGTGCCACTAATGCCCGAGGGAGATGATGTTGAGTTGGGTAACCACTTGAGAAAGAAGTGGTGTACCAAGTTGTGTGAGCGTGTGTGTTTTTGAAAACGGATTAGATTTAAGGTCTGCTAACCGTCCCAACCTTACATGTGCGACCACTCTACCCCTATATGGGAAGGGGCTTTGTTGATTACTATGGTTGGTGCTAGCAGGGAGCCCACATTACCAGTGGCAAGAGTGAAGTGGTCTTTACAGGCATCGGGCACACCGTTGCGTGCCCTCATGGATGATACGTGTGATTTATATCATGAGGGATGGCACCAACAAGTGGACTCTTTGTTTAGTATCACCATGGGAAAGGCATTGTTCGGGTGCTTACCTCGAGTATGTAAGGCATTGTTCGGGTGCTTACCTCGAGTATGTAATATTCTGCGAGTCATGGATGACACAGAAGTTCCCCGAGTCTTGTGGATAAAGCGTGCAACCTCTGTAGAGTGTAAAACTATTCGAATAGCCGTGTCCACGGTCATGGACAGTTGGAGGTCCTTTTTAAACTACGTCTAGATGTTTCATCAAAACTTGGTGTGTGTGTGTGTGTGTGGTGACAAGGATGATACCTTAGTCGAGTCGGATGACTTGGCATGATGACTGAACATGAGATGTTCAGACGATACATGAGACAAGTTTGAGGACTTGGTGTGATGGTGGAACATGAGACGTCCAACCCCCTTCTTATGATGATGATCGTGACGTGTTCTTATGAACACCTGTCTATGGTTGATGCATGCTTACTTAAGTTACTTGATCATGTCATTGCACTCAAAACTAGCTTTCTGCAAAAACTTACCTACTTAGTGCTATATCATGCATTCTTGTACCTTGTTCCAAAACTTGGGTTGCTTGCGAGTACATTCAAAGTACTCATTGGCTTGCCACTGGTTATTTAATTGGCCAGGCATGGAAGAGCGGGAATATGGTGAAGAGTTCGTTGGTGACGAACATGCGAACTAGGACGCTTCCCAGTCAGAATGCCTGTAGGTTTAAGGTAGATGGATGGGTTCACGCTATGGTTGAAGATTTCCGCTACGAGATTATGAAGACTTGGCCATAAAGGCCATATTTGAGCACAAATGGTATGTAATGGATGTAAGACTCTTGTTATTCAGTTTCTGTGTGTTCAGTGAGCACTGATCTCTGGGATCACTGTGCACGTACATTCGGTGATCACGACTTATGAGTTGGGGGTCCCCACAGTGGTACGACGGGTCTAGTCCTGCCTGAGCAGCCACACATGAGATATGTTCCCCTCCCTCGCTTGGATCAGTAGTTGTGGTCATAGGCTGGTAGCCAACGGTGACGCGGAGGTGGTGGTGCAGCCAAGGGAGGCCATCCATGAAGCGAGCCGACCTGAAAGGTCGAATCTCCGGTGTTTCCGTACCATCCCAAGATCATGCTGGTACACACACGGTACATCAATGTATATATCAAAGGGAAATCACACAACATTATATTAATCGAAATCTCATATCGAGTCCTTTATTACAGTAAAATTACAATAAAGTGGCTGAAAGCCAACTCATGAGAATATCTAAATCTTGCGGAAGTGTCGAAGGTAGATGAGTCCATCTGACTTCAAGGGCATCTCACTGAGCATAGAGCGTATCCTCACTCCTGGTCGGAAAAGTACTCTGCAACATGATACGTTGCAGCCATGTAGGTCAGCATATGGAATATGCCGGCAAAGTCACAAGAGAGGGGTGAAAAGATAATCATCTAGTCTATATGCATATATGGCAGGTGGGGTGGTAAGTTTTTGCGTAAAGCCAAGTTTTTCCTACATCAAGGGAGGGGCTAAGCAAAATATTACTAAGTTGGTTGATTAAAGAGATGGTTCCACCAACCAATTCTCATTCCCAAATTATTAATACCCACATCCTCATTATTAATTGTGTTGAGAGTTCCGGAAGTTTTAATTCCTTTGGCTCAAGTCGTCCATGACCGTGGACACGGCTAATCGATTAGGTTTGAGTACTCTGCAGAGTTTTGCACACGTTCCCCACAAGATTTGGTCGCCTCCGTTTGATTTCTCGCACTTCAAGGTGTTTGAGAAACGGATGACCAAAACATGGTCTTCCAAAGGGTTTCCCTGCGACTCTGTCGGTGCCCATCCTTTCCTACCGTTCTTCTACATCTCGTAGCACCGCCTGTCCAGGGTCACCACGATATCCAACCAAGCCAGAGCCCATAATGACTTGTGGCTGTGCAGGTAAGCCTTGGGTCTTGAAGCACCCATCCATCTCTTTGTGCCTGGGTGGATCTTTCCGCGTGAATATTGGCCATCTCCAGCATCACCTAGGCAATTCCACTGGTTTCTCCAGGGTGCCGTTCAACCATCATCCACCCAGAGGTATGTTGAAAACTCGGAGTCTTGAAATCTTGATCATTATGTAGGTCTTGAAATTATTAACTCTCTCAACTCTCATGAATCACACAACCAACCCCGTCTACTAATAGCATAGCAAAAAGTAAAACAACGTTTCCCGGGGCCAATGTGTCAAAGAGTTTGAGGGGGTACCTACCACATGATACTACTACAATGTAACCAAGTTTCCAACTAACCAATCTTTCATGCAATTGGGGAAGATGGTAGAAGTAATGCATATAAAACATGGGTAAAACATGATCAAGGTGACTTGCCTGATTGATGATCTTCGTACACGAGTGACTCTAAGTAACAAGCTTCGCACTCCGGATAATCTAACGAAGCAAACAAGAGCACTCAAATAAGCATACAACAAAATATTGTAACTCACAACCATCAACCAAAAACTAGTAAACAATCAAGACAAAACAATGCACAAAAATCACAAGCAAGAAAACACACAAAGTTTTGTTTACTAGGAGGTGATTGATAAAACACTACTAACATAATGAAACTATTGGTATTAACCAAAACAATTGTTGACAGCAAGGAAACAATAAAATATTTTTATTAATAAACATAAGAAAATCAATTTAAGTTTGTTGAGAAAACTTTTGTAAAGTTTGTAAAAGTTTTGATAAGCACTAAATGGAACAAATATAGTTTTACTAACAAGAGAACAAAACAAAACTTATTAGTTATTAATAAAACATGTTCTTAACAGAAAAGAATTTACAAATAAACTTGTCTTAGAAAACAAAATTAAATTATATAAAACTTTGTTTGAAAGCAAAACTATTACTAACTAGTTGTTTTAGTCAAAATAAACCTATTTGAAAAAAAAATGTGATTCCTATATTAACAAAGAAATAAACTAAACAATTTTATATTTTTATTAACAATAAGTAAAACACTAAATGTTTAAAACAACAGAACCTACTAAACAAATTAAAACTAAATCTAAGTTAAACTAACTAAAACGAAGTAAATAAAACTATACTATAATACTAGGCAAATTCTGTTTATAGTTAGAACACTAATCAAAATCATCCTAAAAATCCTCAAACTAAACATGGTGATAGTCCTAACCAATATCAAACAGTAGCAAAAAGATTCATATAAAAATCTATTTTTTAAACTCTAGTTATTCAGATTTGAAGATTTTGAGCAAAATTGATTCAATTCAAATTTTATAGTTCAAATTTGAAATTTAAAAGTACAGTGTGAAACTACATGAAAAATGTGAGCTATTTCAAAAAGACTCAACTCAAAACATTTAATAGATTAAAAGTTATAAGCAAAACAAAATTTGGATTCACTCTGTTAACTAAAACAAAAACAGAAAAGAGAACTAGATAAGCAACGGCCAGGGGGCTACGTGGCGCTTTCCTATTGGTTGGGGGCGTGTGCGCGCGAGTGCTTGCGGGCGGGTGACCGGTCGATAGGGGATACCGGTTCGGAATTATTTCCGATCTAATCTCAGGCGTTGATTATAGATCCGACGGTCAAGGGAGCTTACGGAGGAAAGGTCGCCGGCGTTGGAAGTCTCCGGTGGATCCGAAAGCGGCGAAGACGACGGCGAGGAGCTCCGGTGGTCGAGGGAGGTAGCGAAGGGTTTCAGACGACGGCGGGCGAGGTCCGGCATCGAACGGAGGGGTCGGAGAGGCGAGGGGACGTCCGAGGCGACGGGCACGTGGGGAGGGAGCTTCGGTGGTCGGAGTTACTCCGGCGAGGAATTGCGGCAACGATTCGGCGAGGGACAGAGGGGGCTCGGGGAAAAATGGATGCAGGGAGTGGCCGGCTTATATAGGGGCGCTGGGGAGTGCGGGGGAGTAATGGGAGGCGAGATCCGCGGGGAAGAAGAAACTGCCGGCGAGGTCCGGCGTCGCGTGCGGGAGGAAGAAGGCGTCCGCGCGGAGCAACGGTCGGTCGACGTGGGGCCCAGTGTCAGTGAGAGAGGAGGCGTCCGTTGCGCGTCGGTCGGCCGACCGGTAACAGTCTCGGCTTTTAAAGCCGTTGGGCCGGCCCGTTTAATACAGGAAACCGTTACCGTTTCTTTTAATGATTTTCCAGCGACATTCAAAAGCTTTTAAAACATTCAAACCGTTTATAAATATAGGGGTATTATATATAAAAATTAACAGAATAATAAATGCTATTTAGTGAACATTTTTATTCTGTCATTTGAACACTTTGAGAAAAATAATATTTTCAGAAATTGCCTAATTGTTTTTAAATC
Organism: Hordeum marinum; assembly: GCA_022496015.1. Lineage (NCBI taxonomy): Eukaryota > Viridiplantae > Streptophyta > Magnoliopsida > Poales > Poaceae > Hordeum > Hordeum marinum. The sequence continues at coordinate 118,328,340 of CM039672.1, forward strand.
CTTTTTGCAAATATTTTTCAAAATAACCCCTGGTTGTTTTTGTTCAAATAGATCACCAAATGGGTCCTGATGTGGAGTGTCATGTTCCTCCTCTCTTATTTGAACTTTTTACCAAGATTTCAAATAGGTGAAAGCAACTTAGGGAAAGTAGAAAGGGCTTTCAGAAATTTAGAAAGAACATTTCAACAATACATGTATTCAAGCAATGATGATGATAGATGCATAGCTATGTTTCATAACATTCCAAAATGAATTTTTGGGATGTTACAATCCATGAGGTGGGCCATGCTGGTGGTGCATTGGTGGTGAAGCCACCACCTCATCAGAGATGAGGAAGAGGACCAATGGATGGTGCGACAAGGGAGTAGCGGAAGGGTGGTTGGCACAGATCTCATGGAGGCCAGGCATGGGAAGGCACCAGAGCTTCGATCCCATGCGGTAGGGGTAGTGAGTGAGCCTAGGATGGCCGAATCGGGAGGGGAGGCGGGGTGCTCGAGGCGGCGCGTCGTGTGAGGTCTCAGGTGAGTTATGGGCACGGGAAGGTGGATGTGTGGGTACAAGTCGACGATGGTGGCTCCAACAGGTCTCCGGCGTGCGAAATAAGGTGGTAGGTGTTGGGGAACGTTGCATAGGAAACAAAAAGTTTCCTATGCTTCACCAAGATCAATCTAGGAGATGAGCATCTACAAGAGGAGAGACCGGATCCACATACCCTTGTAGATCGCTAAGAGGGAAGCGTTAAGAAATACGGTTGATGAAGTCGAACGTCTTCGCGATCCAAATCGCAAGTCATCCCGCGATCCAATCACGATCTAACGTCGAACGGGCAGCACCTCCACGTTCAACACACGTACAGCTCGATGACGATATCCACCTCCTTGATCCAACAAGTGAGGGCGGAGAGGTAGATGGGTTCTCCGGCAGCATGATGATATGGTGGGAGTGCTGGTGGAGCTGATCCCGCAGAGCTTCGCTAAGTTATACCGAACAGATCTAGAGGAGAAGCAATCTAGAGGGAGGGAGAGGTTGTGTCGTGGCTTAAGGTGTTGCATCCCTCCCTCCCCTCACATATATATAGGAGGAAGGGGGTAGGTGGGGCTCCCTAGGGTTTCCCCTAGGGCCTTGACTACCGCCCAAGAGGTGGAGTCCACCTCCAACAAGGGAGGTGGGGCGCTAGGGAGGATTCCTGCTCCTTTGGACTCCTCCCACCTACCACTCTTGGCGCATGGGCCTTTAGGGCTGGCTTCCCAGCCCACTAGGGGATGGTGCAGCACTCTCGGGCCCTTGTGGCCCTCTAGGATGGGTGGGGCCCTCCCGGTGGACCCCCAGAACCCTTTCGGCACTCCTGGTACAATACCGATAACGCCCGAAACCTTTTTGGAACCCGAATATCACTTTCCTATATATAAATCTTTACCTCCAAACCATTCCTGAGATCTTCATGACATCCGGGATCTCATCCGGGACTCCGAACAACCTTCATTCACTACCATACATAACTCAACTATACCAAATTGTCACCGAACCTTAAGTGTGCAAACCCCACGGGTTCGAGAACTATGTAGACATGACCGAGACACCTCTACGGTCAATAACCAATAGCGGTACCTGGATGCCCATATTGGTTCCTACATATTCTACAAAGATCTTTATCGGTTGAACCTCTATGTCAAAGATTTAGTTAATCCCGTATGCAGTTCCCCTTGTTCATTGGTATGTTACTTGCCCGAGATTCGATCGTCGGTATCTTCATACTTAGTTCAATCTCGTTACCGTCAAGTCTCTTTACTCGTTCCGTAAGACAAGATCACGTGGCTAACACTTTAGTCACTTTGCTTCCAAGCTCATAATGACCTTGTATTACCTTGTGTGTATCAAACCTTATTGAGATTGTGTTGTCTATGCATGATCTCGTTACCTTATTGCTATAGCTTTTCTGCATGATCTCAGCTGACACGATCATATGCTACATTTATAGTTTGGGTCTTGTCCATCACATCATTCTCCCAACGATGTGAACCCGTTATCAAATGACATCTCATGTCTATGGCCAGGAAACCTTAACCATCTTTGATCAACGAGCTAGTCCATTAGAGGCATACTAGGGACATTGTGTTGTCTATGTACCCACACATGTATATGAGTTTCCAATTATTAAAATTATAACATGGATAATAGAAGATTATCATGAACAAGGAAATATAATAATAACCATTTTATTATTGACTCTAGGGCATATTTCCAAAAGTCTCCCACTTGCACTAGAGTCAATAATCTAGCTCACATCGCCATGTGATTTACATTGTGATGAATCTAACACCCATACAGTTATGGTGTTGATCATGTTTAGCCCATGGAAGAGGTTTAGTCAACGGGTGTGTGAAATTCAGATCTATGTGTACTTTGCAAATATTTATGTCGTCCTCTTTGATGTAATCACGGATGTAATTGAAGCGTTGCTTTATGTGTCTAGTCCTCTTGTGAAACCTTGGTTCCTTGGCTAGGGCAATGGTACCAGTGTTGTCACAGAACAGAGTCATTGGGTCCAGTGCACTGGGCACTACTCCAAGATCTGTCATGAACTCCTTCATCCAGACACCTTCCTTTGCCGCCTCTGAGGCAGCAATGTACTCTGCTTCGCATGTAGAATCAGCTACCACACTTTGCTTGGAGCCGCACCAGCTTAACGCTCCCCCATTGAGAATATATGTGTATTGATGACCCACAAGTATAGGGGATCTATCATAGTCCTTTCGATAAGAGTGTCGAACCCAACAAGGAGAAGAAGGAAATGACAAGCGGTTTCCATTAAGGTATTCTCTGCAAGCACTGAAATTATCGATAACAGATAGTTTTTTGATAAGATAATTCGTAACAAGTAACAAGTAACAAGTGTAGAAAAGGTGCAGCAAGGTAGCCCAATCCTTTTTGTAGCAAAGGACAGGCCTGGACAAACTCTTATATAAAACAAAGCGCTCCCAAGGACACATGGGAATTTTTGTCAAGCTAGTTTTCATGATGCTCGTTTGATTTGCGTTCGTTACTTTGATAATTTGATATGTGGGTGGACCGGTGCTTGGGTGCTGCCCTTACTTGGAGAAACCTCCCACTTATGATTAGCCCCTATCGCAAGCATCCGCAACTACGAAAGAAGAATTAAGGTAAACCTAACCATACATGAAACATATGGATCCAAATCATCCCCTAACGAAGCAACGCATAAACTAGGGTTTAAGCTTCTGTCACTCTAGCAACCAATCATCTACTTATTACTTCCCAATGCCTTCCCCTAGGCCCAAATAATGGTGAAGTGTTATGTAGTCGACGTTCACATAACACCACTAGAGGAGAGACAACATACATCTCATCAAAATATCGAACGAATAACAAATTCACATGATTACTTATAACAAGACTTATCCCATGTCCTCAGGAATAAACGTAACTACTCACAAAACATGTTCATGTTCATAATTAGAGGGGTATTAATTATCATAAAGGATCTAGACATATGATCTTCCACCAAGTAAACCAACAAGCATCAACTACAAGGAGTAATCAACAGTACTAGAAACCCACAGGTACCAATTTGAGGTTTGAGAAAATATCAAGAGGACCGTTGGTGATGATGATGGCTTCGATTTCCCCCTCTAGGAGGGAAGTTTCCATGGTAGAACAGCCCTGCCGAAGCTCTAGATTGGTTCTCCCCAAGTTCCGCCTCGAGACAACGGCGCTTCGTCCAGAAGCTCTCTCTTGATTTTTTCCAGGTCAAAACCCACATATAGGAGAAGATGGGCGTCGGGGGCTAGCTAGGTGGGCCACGAGCCTGCTCGGCATGGTTAGGGGGTGGCCGCGCCTGGTAGGCTTGTCAGCTCCTGGTGGCCCCTCTGGTATCTGCTTCGCCCAGTATTTTTTATATATTCCAAAATAATTCTCCGTAAATTTTCAAGACTTTTGGAGTTGTGCAGAATAGGTATCTCAGATTTGCTCCTTTCCCAGTCAGAATTCCAACTGCCGGCATTCTCCCTCTTCATGTAAACCTTGTGAAATAAGAGAGAAAAGGCATAAGGATTGTACCATAACGTGTAATAACAACCCATAATGCAATAAATATCAATATAAAAGCATGATGCAAATGGATGTATCAACTCCCCCAAGCTTAGACCTCGCTTGCCATCAAGCGAAAGGCGAGATCAATAAATATGTCCACATGTTTAGAGATAGAGGTGTCGATAAAATAAAATACGGACATGAGGGCATCATGAACATCTTTAGAACAGCAATACTTATGGTGTAAGATCTCTTATGCTAGAGTAACCATTCAATCACAAGATAAAGTATGAACCAAGAACTCTATTGACAACCAACAAACTATGATCTTAGTCATTGAAGCAATTGGAAGTTTATCATAACATTGGAAAGAGTCAATATAAGAGCTTGTAAAGCAAATCCACATACTCAATCATCTTCTAGTCTTTCACAATTGCTAACACTCACGCGGTACCCACGAGATCAAAGCTTCAATCAGACACAGAGAAAGATAGGGTCTTATAGTTTTGCCTCCCAATTATTCACCTCAAGGGTGATGTCAACAATAATAACTCATGATCACCCACATTTTCGAGTGGATATATGCGTCTAGATCATTCCCCAACACATAATGCTTGCCAAGAGAGAGGCGAAATATAGGAAGTGGTGAGGATCACCAGGACTCTTGCATAAATGTAAGTACTTAAAAGTAGAAGTAATAGATAGGCCCTTCGCAGAGGGAAGCAGAGGTTGTCATGCACTTTTTGTTTTTTGATGCACAAAGCCTTAGTGCAGAGGAACGCCGCATTGTATTGCCCTTTGTGATAACAACCTTTATTATGCAGTCTGTCGCTTTTATTTCTTTACTATCACAAGTTCGTACAACGCTTATTTCCCTTACAATAAAAGATCACACATATTTAGGAGCAATTTTTATTCCCTTTTGCACCGATGACAACTTACTTGAAGGATCTTATTCAATCCATAGGTAGGCATGGTGGACTCTCATGGCAAAACTGGGTTGAGGTGTTTGGATGCACAAGTAGTATCTCTACTTGGTGCAAAAGTTTTGGCTAATATGAGGTGGAAGCAAGCACTACATGTTGAAGGATCTAAAACCATATAACTTCGATCCGGAGGCAAGCAAACATAACCCATTATGTTGTCTTCCTTGTCCAACATCAACTTCTTGGCATGTAATATTTTAATGAGTGGTCACAATCATAAAAGATGTCCAAGATAATGTATTTATATGCAAATCTCTCTTTCTTTATCACTTCCTTTCCAATTTCACCAATGATCAATTACTATGTTTGTTAACTCCTAACAAATTTCAATCGACATACTTTTTATATGTGAAGTCATCACTCCCCGTAAGATCCTTATGCATACTCCTTGCTTTTATTCTTTTATTCTTTATTCATTACTCTCAAGAGCGTAGTAATCTAGCAAAGCCCTCTCATTAAAACTACTTTATTATATAACTCTCAGACTTGCTTACATAAGGGGAGCAAAAGAAAAAACTAAAAGGTATATCATACTGAAACTTTTATTCTACTAGATCAAAACAAAATCAAAAAGGATCGAACAAGAAAAACAAAAAAGGAAGAAAGGTGTGATAGTGATATGATACCGGGGTGCCTCCCCCAAGCTTGGCACAAGCCAAGGGGAGTGCCCATACCCATGTGCTCAGGTGTCCTTCTTTGGAGATGATGGTGGTGGAGTTGTTGATGAGGATGGAAGCTTGTCCTCCGTTTTCCAAGGCATAGGCTCACCATCGTAAAAATATGAACGAGTCTCCAGAATCTGCTAATATGTAGCCAAATTCATTCTCTTAAATCTGTATTCATACTCACAGTTTTGGTTTTGCAGATCATAGATCTGGGCTTGGAGATGCTCAATTTTCTCGTAAAGCTTGAAGATGTGCTCCCCTATGTCCTTAGTGTCAATCTTGTGTTTATGGGTAAACTCCAAGATCATCATATGATTGGCATTGAGTCCACGTTCCACCATCCCTTGGCACTTGAAGACTGGTTGCTCCATTGCTTCGAGCCTTGTTTCCACGCTTCCGGTCTTCTTTGGCCCCTCAACGTCACGCATGTGCAGCACCCCCTCACGCATATCAATGGTTTGAGGGTGTTGCAGCACCTACACAAGGTAAGGGTTGATGACCTTCTTGAAAAACTTGTCCTTCAGAGCACTGGGGAATGCCATGACGATCTAAGACTGCTGCAGAAACAGCTCAAACGAAAACAGGAGGTATTGTCGTGATACGAATGTGCAAACCTTTGGGAGATTATATAATTAATTTTTGCCAACCCGAAAGGGTGTACTACAAGAAAACGGAGTCCGGAGGGCGCACGGGGTGGTGACAAGCCCCCTAGGCGCGGCCAGGGGGTGGCTGCGCCTAGCAGGCTTGTTGCCTCCTCGTGCATCTTTCGGACTACTTTTAATTTTCCTAATTTTTGAAATATTCCAAAATTGAGTAAAATTGCTATTGGGAAAGTTTTGGAGTCGGTTTACTTACCGTAACACATACCTATTCCTTTTCGAAGTCTGAAACGTTCCGGTAGGTCTCCCTAATATGCTCTTCCGAAGTTATCGTATTGATAACATTGGTCTCAACATTAATGGGAGTACGTGAAATATAATGTTTGATTCTTTGCCCGTTTACCACCTTCGGATTTGTGCCTTCGGCGTTGTTGATCTTGATGGCACCGGAACGATATACTTCTTCGACAATGTAAGGCCCTTCCCATTTAGAGAGAAGTTTTCCTGCAAAAAATCTTAAAAGAGAATTGTATAGCAAGACATGATCACCTGCATTAAATTCACGCTTTTGTATCCTTTTATCATGCCATCTCTTAACTTTTTCTTTAAACAACTTGGCATTCTCATAGGCCTGGGTTCTCCATTCATCAAGTGAGCTAATGTCAAATAACCTCTTCTCACCAGCAAGTTTGAAATCATACTTGAGCTCTTTGATTGCCCAATAAGCTTTGTGCTCTAGCTCTAGAGGTAAGTGACATGCTTTACCATAAACCATTTTATACGCAGAGATACCGATAGGATTCTTGTAAGCAGTTCTATAAGCCCACAATGCATCGTCAAGTTTCTTAGACCAATTCTTCCTAGATCTATTAACTGTCTTTTGCAAGACCAAATTAATTTCTCTATTGCTTAATTCTACTTCACCACTAGACTGAGGATGATAAGGGGATGCAATTATATGGTTAACATCATACTAAGCAAGCAATTTACGGAAAGCACCATGAATAAAATGTGAGCCACCATCAATCATTAAATATCTTGGGACTCCAAATCTAGGGAAAATAACCTCTTTAAGCATCTTAATAGAGGTGTTATGATCAACACTACTAGTTGGAATAGCTTCTACCCATTTAGTAACATAATCAACAGCAACTAAAATATGAGTATACCCTTTGGACGTTGGAAAAGGTCCCATATAATCAAAACCCCAAACATCAAATGGTCCAATAACAAGAGAGTAATTCATAGGCATTTCCTGATGTCTACTAATATTGCCAATTCTTTGACATTCATCACATGACAGGACAAACTTATGAGCATTCTTGAAGAGAGTAGGCCAATAAAAACCAGATTGTAATACCTTATGTGCAGTTCTATCTCCAGCGTGGTGTCCTCCGTAGGCCTCGGAATGCCACTTCCATAGGATCTATTCCTGTTCATGCTCAGGTACACAACGTCTAATAACACCATCTACTCCTTCTTTATAAAGGTGTGGGTCATCCCAGAAGTAATGTCTTAAATCATAGAAGAACTTTTTCTTTTGTTGGTATGTGAAACTAGGCGGTATAAATTTAGCGACAATGCAATTAGCATAATCGGCATACCAAGGAGCATTATGAAAAGCATTTATGACAGCTAATTGTTCATCAGGAAAGCTATCATCAATAGGTAGTGGGTCATCAAGAACATTCTCTAACCTAGACAAGTTATCTGTTACGGGGTTATCAACACCCTTTCTATCAACAATATGGAAATTAAATTTTTGTAGCAGAAGAACCCACCTAATAAGTCTAGGTTTGGCATCTTTATTTTCCATAAGATATTTAATAGCAGCATGATCAATGTGAGCAGTTACTTTAGAATCAACAATATAAGGTCTAAACTTATCACAAGCGAACAAAACTGCTAGAAATTCTTTTTCGGTGGTAGCATAGTTTCTTTGAGCACTGTCTAGAGTTTTGCTAGCATAATGAACAACATTTAATTTCTTATCAACTCTTTGTCCTAGTATAGCACCAACGGCATAATCACTAGCATCACACATAATTTCAAAGGGCAGGTTCCAGTCGGGTGGTTGAACAACAGGTGCAGAAATCAAAGCATTCTTAAGAATTTCAAAGCTTCTACACAATCATCATCAAAAATGAATGGAAAATCTTTTTGCAAAAGATTAGTGAGAGGCCTATAGATCTTAGAGAAGTCTTTAATAAATCTCCTATATAAACCAGCATGACCAAGGAAACTTCTTATACCTTTGATATCCGTAGGACACGGCATTTTTTCAATAGCATCAACTTTAGCCTTGCAACTTAAATACCTCTTTCGGAAATTTTATGTGCCAAGACAATGACTTCATTCACTATAAATTGGCACTTCTCCCAATTCAAGACAAGATTAGTTTCTTCACATCTCTACAAAACTCGATCAAGGTTTCTCAAACAATCATCAAAAGAAGTTCCATAAACGGAAAAATCATCCATGAAAACCTCAACAATCCTTTCACAAAAATCAGAGAATATAGCAGTCATGCATCTTTGAAAGGTAGCAGGTGCATTGCATAAACCAAAAGGCATATGTCTATAATCAAACGTACCAAAAGGGCAGGTAATGGTGGTCTTCTCTTGGTCCTCTTTTGACACAGGTATTTGAGAGAAACCAGAATAACCATCTAGAAAGCAGAAATGTGTGTGTGTTTGCATAATCTTTCTAGAATTTGATCAATAAAAGTTAGAGGGTAATGATCTTTTCTAGTAGCTTTATTTAATTTCCTAAAATCAATTACCATTCTATATCCTGTAAAAATTCTCTGCGGGATCAATTCATTTTTATCATTAGGAACTATGGTAATACCTCCTTTCTTAGGGACACAACGAACGGGACTAACCCATCTACTATCAGCAATAGGGTAAATGATACCTGCCTCCAGAAGCTTAAATATTTCATTTCTTACAACTTCCTTCATTTTGGATTCAACCGTCGTTGGTGATCAATGATTGGTTTAGCATCAGGCTCCATTTTAATTTTGTGCTGACATAGAGTGGGACTAAAGCCCTTAAGATCATCAAGAGTATATCCAATAACAGCGCGGTGCTTCCTCAGAGTTTTCAATAATCTATGTTCTTCATGCTCTGAAAGGTTAGCACTAATAACAGGATATATCTTCTTTTCGTCAAGATAAGCATATTTCAGAGTATCCTATAATTGTTTAAGCTCAAACGCGGGATCACCCTTGGGTGGGGGAGGATCCCCAAGTATTTCAACGGGGAAGTTGTGTTTCAGAATAGGATGTTGATCAAAGAAAATCTTATCTATTTCATTCATATGCATCTCATTTTCATGGTCTAGCAAATATTGCTCTAAAGGATCAGTAGGAGGAACAACAATAGAAGCAAGATCAATAATTTCATCCTTACTAGGCAATTCTTTATCATGGGGTTGTCTACGAAATTTCGAGAAATTAAACCCATGAGACGTATCCCCCAAACTTACGGTAACCATTTCCTTCTCACAATCTATCCTAGCATTAACAATATTCAAGAAGGGTCTACCAAATATAATGGGACAAAAATCATCTTGTGGGGAGACAAGAACAAGAAAATTAGTAGGATATTTTATTTTCCCACACAATACTTCAACATCTCTAATAATCCCAACTGGTGATATAGTGTCTCTATTAGCAAGCTTAATTGTAACATCAATTTCCTCTAACTCAGCTGGTGCAATATCATTCATAATCTCTTTATATAAGGAAAAGGGAATTGCACTCACACTAGCACCCATATCACATAATCCATCATAACAATGGTCTCCTATTTTAATAGAAACAACGAGCGTGCCAACAATGGGTCTATGTTTATCTTTAGCGTCAGGTTTAGCAATTCTAGCGGCTTCATCACAAAATTGAATAACATGCCCATCAATATTATCGACCAAGAGATCCTTAACCATAGCAATAATAGGCTCGACTTTAATTTTCTCAAGGGGTGTAGGTGTTCTAATACAGCTCTTACGAACCACAGTTGAAGCTTTAGCATGTTCCTTTATTCTAACAGGGAAAGGTGGTCTTTCAATATAAGCAGCGGTAATAATAGGATCAATGTTATAACTAATAGTTTTCTCTTCAACTTTAATAGGTTCAACTACTTTCACTTCAATGGGAGGATGATATTAAAACCACTTATCCTTGGGGAGATCAACATGAGCAACAAAATATTCACAAAAATAAGCTACTATCTCAGAGTCAAGTCCATATTTAGTGCTAAATTCATGAAAAGCATCGGTGTCTACAAAGGATTTAACACAATCAAACATAAGGTTCATACCTGACTCCTTACCTTCGTCGAGCTCCCAATCTTCAGAGTTGCGTTTGATTCTTTCCAATAAAACCCATTTGAAGTCAATATCCTTCTTCATATAGGAACCAGCATAAGAAGTATCAAGCATGGATTGAACATTACGAGAAAGCCGAGCATAAAAATTATGAATAATAATTTCTCTCGAGAGCTCATGATTGGGGCATGAATATAACATTGACTTAAGCCTCCCCCAAGCTTGAGCGATTCTTTCTCCTTCATGAGGCCAAAACTTATAAATATAATTCTCATCACAATGTACTAGATGCATTGGGTAGAACTTCTGATGAAATTCCATTTTCAACCGGTTGTAGCTCCATGATCCAAAATCATCACATAGCCTATACCATGGCAATGCCTTATCCTTCAAAGATAAAGGAAAGACCTTCTTCTTAACATGATCCTCGGGCAGACCTGCAAGCTTAAATAATCCACAAACTTCATCCACATAGATTAGATGTAAATCAGGATGTAGTGTTCCATCTCTTGCATAAGGATTAGCCAGCAGTTTCTTTATCATACCCGAAGGAATTTCGTAATAAATATTTTCAGTAGGTTCAGTATGTTGAGGGACAACTCTTTGTGTTTTCGGTCGAGGTGAAGATACATGAACAAGACCCTCAAAGGATTACTTTCCATAGTGACAAGTAATAGTAAATTTCAGCACACTATATAAATTTTTCCGTACAAGATTCCACTTATTGAAGGCGCTCCACTCCCCGGCAACGGCGCTAGAAAAGAGTCTTGATGACCCACAAGTATAGGGGATCTATTGTAGTCCTTTAGATAAGTAAGAGTGTCAAACCCAAGGAGGAGCAGAAGGAAATGACAAGCGGTTTCCAGTAAGGTATTCTCTGCAAGCACCGAAATTATCGATAACACATAGTTTTTTGATAAGATAATTCGTAATGAGTATCAAGTAACAAGTGTAGAAAAGGTGCAGCAAGGTAGCCCAATCCTTTTTGTAGCAAAGGACAGGCCTAGACAAACTCTTATATAAAGTAAAGCACTCTCAAGGACACATGGGAATCTCTGTCAAGCTAGTTTTCATGATGCTCATTTGATTCACGTTCGTTACTTTGATAATTTGATATGTGGGTCGATCGATGCTTGGGTGCTTCCCTTACTTGGAGAAACCTCCCACTTATGATCAACCCCTATCGCAAGCATCCGCAACGACGAAAGAAGAATTATGGTAAACCTAACCATAGCATGAAACATATGGATCCAAATCAGCCCCTTACGAAGCAACGCATAAACTAGGGTTTAAGCTTCTGTCACTCTAGCAACCCATCATCTACTTATTACTTCCTAATGCCTTCCCCTAGGCACAAATAATGGTGAAGTGTTATGTAGTCGACGTTCACATAACACCACTAGAGGAGAGACAACATACATCTCATCAAAATATCGAACGAATACCAAATTCACATGATTACTTATAACAAGACTTATCCCATGTCCTCGGGAACAAATTTAACAACTCACAAAACATGTTCATGTTCATGATCATAGGAGTATTAATTATCATAAAGGATCTGAACATATGACCTTCCACCAAGTAAACCAACTAGCATCAACTACAAGGAGTAATCAACACTACTAGCAACCCACGGGTACCAATCTGAGGTTTGAGACAAAGATCGGATACAAGAGATGAACTACGGTTTGGAGAGGAGAATGTGCTGGTGAAGATGGTGATGGAAATTGACCCCCTCTCGATGAGAGGATAGTTGGTGATGACGATGGCTTCGATTTCCCCATCCGGGAGGGAAGTGTCCCCAGCATAACAGCCCTGTCGAAGCTCTAGATTGGTTTTGCCCAAGTACCGCCTCGAGACGGCGGTGCTTCATCCCGAAATCTCTCTGTTGATCTCTCTCTTGATTTTTGCCAGGTCAAAACCCAACATATAGGATAATATGGGCATCGAGGGCCAGCCTGGTGGGCCACAAGCCTGCTGGGCGCGACTAGGGGGTGGCCGCGCCTGGCAGGCTTGTCACCTCCTGGTGGCCCCCTCTGGCATCTATTTCGTCCAGTATTTTTTATATATTCCAAAATAATTCTCTGTAAATTTTCAGGACTTTTGGAGTTGTGCAGAATAGGTATCTCAGATTTCGTCCTTTCCGAGTCGAGAATTACAACTACCGGCATTCTCCCTCTTCATGTAAACCTTGTAAAATAAGAGAGAAAGGCATAAGGACTGTACCATAATGTGTAATAACAGTCCATAATGCAATAAATATCAATATAAAATCATGATGCAAAATGGACGTATCATGTATCCGGTTTGAGAATTAGAGTCATCCGGATCAGTGTCAACGCTTGCATCATGTAACCCTTTACGATGAGCTCTTGATCACCTCCGTAAACGAGAAACATTTCCTTAGTACTTTTCAGGTACTTAAGGATAGTCTTGACCCTCGTCCAGTGTTCCATTCCTGGATCACTTTGAAACCTTCCGACCATACTTATGGAAAGGCTGACATCTGGTCTTGTGCACAACATAGGGGATGACACTCATCTTTTCTGTATCCTCTGCAATCACTGGGCATTGAGTCTTACTCAACTTCATACCTTGCAATACAAGCAAGAACCCTTCTTGGACTGATCCATTTTGAACTTCTTCAAACAATTGCCAAGGTATGTGCTCTGTGAAAGTCCTATTAAGCGTCTCGATCTATCTCTATAGATCTTGATGCCTAATATGAAAGTAGCTTCTCCTAGGTCCTTCATTGAAAAACTCGTGTTCAAATATTCCTTCATCCTTTCCAACCATTCTATATTGTTTCCAATCAGCAATATGGCATCCACATATAATATTAGAAACGCTATAGAACTCCCACTCACTTTCTTGTAAATACAAGCTTCTCCGTAAACTCGTATAAACCCGAACGCTTTCATCCCTCATCAAAGCGAAAATTCCAACTCCGAGACACTTGCACCAGTCCATAAATGCATCGCTAGAGTTTGCAAACTTTATTAGCATTCTCTAGATCGACAAAACCTTTTGGTTGTATCATATACAACTCTTCCTTAAGGAAACCGTTAAGGAACGCTGTTTTGACATCCATTTGCCAAATTTATAACCAAAAATTGCAACTATTGCTAACATGATTCTAACGGACTTAAGAATTGCTACGAGTGAGAAAGTCTCATTGTAGTCAACTCCTTGAACTTGTGAAAAACCCATTGCCACAAGGCGAGCTTTATAGACGGTGGCATTACCATCCGCATCCGTCTTATTCTTAGAGATCCATTTATTCTGAATGGTCTTTTGCCCTTCAAGTAATACTTCCAAAGTACGTAATTTGTTTTCATACATGGATCCCATCTCGAATTTCATGGCCTCTAACCATTTGTCGGAATCCAGGCCCATCATCGCCTCTCCATAGCTCGTAGGTTCATCGTTGTCCAACAACATGACCTCTAAGAAAGGGTTACCATACCAATCAGGAGAGTACATGTCCTTGTCGTCCTACGAGGTTCGATAGCAACTTGATACAAAGCTTCATGATCACCATCATCTGCTTCCTCTTCAACCAATGTAGGCTCCACAGAAACATCTTTCTGCGCTGCACTACTCTCTAGTTGAAAAAAGGTTCAACAACCTCATCAAGTTCTATCTTCCTCCCACTCAATTCTTTCGATAGAAACTCTTTCTCGAGAAATGACCCGTTCTTAGCGACAGACACTTTGCCTTCGGATCTGAGATAGAAGGTATACCCAATCGTCTCTTTTGGGTATCCTATGAAGATGCATTTCTCCGCTTTGGGTTCCAGCTTTTCAGGCTGAAGCTTTTTGACATAAGCATCGCACCCCCAAACTTTAAGAAACGACAACTTTGATTTCTTGCCAAACCACAGTTCATACGGTGTTGTCTCAATGGATTTCGATGGTGCCCTGTTTAAAGTGAATGTAGTTGTCTCTAATGCATAACCCCAAAACGATAGTGGCAAATCGACAAGAGACATCATAGAACGCACCATATCCAATAAGGTTCGATTATGACATTCGGACACACCATTGCGCTATGGTGTTCCAGGCGGTGTCAATTGTGATACAATTCCAAATTGTCTTAAATGATTACCAAACTCATAACTCAGCTATTCTCCTCCCCGATCAGATCGTAGGAATTTAATCTTCTTGTTATGATGATTCTCAACTTCACTCTGAAATTGCTTGAAATTTTCAAACGTTTCAGACTTGTGTTTAATTAAGTAAATATACCCATATCTACTTAAGTCATCAGTGAAGGTGAGAAAGTAACGATATCCACTGCGTGCCTCAATGCTCATTGGACTTCACACATCAGTATGTATGATTTCCAACAAGTCACTTGCCCGTTCCATTGTTTCGGAGAATGAGGTTTTAGTCATCTTTCCCATGAGGCATGGTTCACATGTGTCAAGCGATTCAAAATCAAGTGACTCCAAAAGTCCATTAGCATGGAGCTTCTTCATGCGTTTTACACCAATATGACCTAAGCGGCAGTGCCACAAGAAAGTGGTACCATCGTTGTCAACTCTACATCTTTTGGCATCAATGTTATGAACATGTGTATCATCACTATCAAGATTCAATAATAATAAACCCTTCACATTGGGTGCATGACCATAAAATATATTACCCATATAAATAGAACAACCATTATTCTCTGATTTAAGTGAGTAATTGTCTCGCATTAAACAAGATCCAGATATAATGTCCATGCTCAACGCGGGCACTAAATAACAATTATTCCGGTTCATCACTAATCCCGATGGTAATCGAAGATCGAGTGTGCAACGGCGATCACATCAACCTTGGAACCATTTCCCACGTGCATCGTCACTTTGTGCCAGCCTTCGTCTATTTCGTAGTTCCTGCTTTGAGTTGCAAATGTGAGCAACCGAGCCAGTATCAAATACCCATGCACTACAACGAGAGTTGGTAAGGTACACATCAGTAACATGTATATCATATATACCTTGTTTGGTGTTGGCCGCCTTCTTGTCGGCCAGATACTTGGGGCAGTTCTGCTTCCAGTGACCAGTTCCCTTGCAATGAAAGCACTCACTTTCTGGCTTGGGCCCATCCTTGGGCTTCTTCACGGGAGGGGCAACTGCTTTGACACTCTTCTTGGAGTTAGCCTTCTTGCCCTTGCCATTCTTCTTGAAACTAGTGGTTTTATTGACCATCAACACTTGATGCTCCTTCTGGATATCAGACTCAGCGACTTTCAGCATCGCAAACAGCTCGATGACTAACTTGTTCATCCCTTGCATGTTATAGTTCACACGAAGCTTTTGTAGCTAGGTGGCAGTGATTGAAGAACTCTATCAGTGATTGCCTTTGGCGGGAGGGGCATCCCTAATTCAGCCAGACGGTTGGAATACCCAGACATTCTGAGTATGTGTTCACTGACATACCTGTTCTCATCCATCTTGCTAGCATAGAACTTATCGTAGGTCTCATACCTCTCGATCTGGGCATTCTTCTCAAAAATAAACTTCAACTCCTGGGACATCTCATATGCTCCATGACGTTCAGAACACCTTTGAAGTCCCGGTTCTAACCATACAACATAGCACATTTAACTATTGAGTAATCATCACAACACGACTGTCAAGCGTTCACAACATCTGTAGACGATACTAGAGTGGGTGGTTCACCGAGCGGTGCATCAAGGACATAAGCCTTTTGGGACGCCGTGAGGATAATCCTCGGATTACCGGCCCAGTCTACAAAGTTACTTCCATCATCTTTCAGCTTGGCTTTCTCTAGGAATGCATTGAAATTCGGGGGAACTACTACGCGATCCATTGATCTACAACATAAATTTGGAAATATTACTTAGACTATTGTTCAAGATAATGAGTTTAGTTAATCATATTAATTATTAAACAGCTACTCAAATTGACCTCCCTCCGGTCATCTGAGTGCTACATGACCCAAATTCACCAACCCAAGTCCGATCATCATGTGAGATAAGGTGGTTTCAATGGTGAACATCTCCGTGTTGATCATATATACTATATGACTCATGCTCGACCTTTTGGTCTCTTGTGTTTCGAGGCCATGTCTGTACATGCTAGGCTCGTCAAGTTTAACCTGAGTGTTCCACATGTGCAACACTGGCTTGCACCCACTGTATGTGAACGTAGAGTCTATCACACCCGATCATCACGTGGTGCTTCGAAACGACAAACTTTTGCAATGGTGCACACTCGGGGAGAACACAATATTATCTTGAAATTTTAGTGAGGGATCACATTATAATGCTATTGTCGTCCTAAGCAAAATAAGATGCATAAAGGATTAACATCACATGCAAATCATAAGTGACATGATATGGCCACGAACTTGTGTTTTTTATCTCCATCTCCAAAGCACCAACATGATCTCCATCATCACCGGCATAACACCATGATGTCCATCATCATGATCTTCATCATTGTGTCGCCATCGGGGTTGTTGCGCCAACCATGCTTCTACTACTATTGCTACCGCTTAGCGATAAAGTAAAGCATTACAAAGCACTTAATGATTGACACGTAGGTCATACAATAATTAAAGACAACCCTATGGCTCCTGCCGGTTGATGTATGCATTGACATGCAAGTTGATATGAACTATTACAAAACATTTGATATGAACTATTAAAAAACATGATCATCTCATCCATCAAATATATCTTATGATGTCTTTGGCCATATCATATCACAACATACCCTGTAAAAACAAGTTAGACGTCCTCTAATTGTCATTACATGTTTTACGTGGCTGCTATGGGTATCTAGCAAGAATGATTCTTACCTACACAAAACCACAACAGTGATACACAAATTTTCTATTCAACCTTCTACAAGAACTGCCTTTATCGAATCTGATTGAACTAAGATGGGAGAGACAGACACCTGCCAGCCATCATTATGCAATAAAATCACATGTCGGTCGATGGAACCGGTCTCATGTACGTGGACATGTAAAGTTGGTCTGGGCCGCTTCATCCCACAATACTGTTGAATCAAGAAAAGACCAAGGGAGGAAGCAATCTTAATATCAACACCCACAAACTCCTTTGTGTTCTACTCATGATCTCATCTACGAATAGACCTAGCTCATGATGCCACTGTTGGGGAACGTTGCATGGGAAACAAAAAAATTCCTATGCTTCACCAAGATCAAGCTAGGAGATGAGCATCTACGAGAGGAGAGATCGGACCCACATACCCTTGTAGATCGTTAAGCGGGAATCATTAAGAAACGCGATTCATATAGTCAAACGTCTTCGCGATCCCAATCGCAAGTCGTCCGTGATCCAATAATGATCTAGCGCTGAACGGACGACACCTCTGCGTTCAGCACACGTACAGCTCGATGATGATCTCCGCCTCCTTGATCCAGCAAGCGAGGGAGGATAGGTATATGGGTTCTTTGGCAGCATGATAGTGTGGTGGTGGTGGTGGTGGAGCTGATCCGGGAGAGCTTCGCTAAGCTATAACAAACAAATCTAGAGGAGAAGCAATCTAGAGGGAGGGAGAGGCTACGTCGTGGCTTAAGGTGTTGCAGCCCTCCCTCCCCTCACATATATATGAGAGGAAGTGGGGGTAGGTGGGACACCCTAGGGTTTCCCCTAGGGCCTTGGCCGCCGCCCAAGAGGTGGAGTCCACCTCCAACAAGGGAGGTGGGGCGCTAGGGAGGAGTCCTCCTCCTTTGGGACTCCTCCCACCTGCCAACCTTGGCGCATGGGCCTTTAGGGGCTGCCTACCCATCCTAGTAGGGGGCTAGTGAGACACCTCTCCAGCCCATGTGCCCCTCCGGGATGGGTGGGCCCCTCCCGGTGGACCCTCGAAACCCTTTAGGCACTCCCGGTACAATACCGATAACGCCCGAAACCTTTCTGGAACCCGAATACCACTTTCCTATATATAAATCTTTACCTCTGAACCATTCCAGAGCTCCTCATGACGTCCGGGATCTCATTAGGACTCCGAACAACCTTCGGTAACCACCATACATAACTCAACTATACCAAATTGTCACCAAACCTTAAGTGTGCAGACCCTGCAGGTTCGAGAACTATGTAGACATGACCGAGACACCTCTACGGTCAATAAATAATAGCGGGGCCTGGATGCCTATATTGGTTCCTACATATTCTACAAAGATATTTATCGGTTGAACCTCTATGTCAAGGATTCAGTTAATCCTGTATGCAGTTCCCTTTGTTCATCGGTATGTTACTTACCCAAGATTCGATCATTGGTATCTTCATACTTAGTTCAATCTCGTTACCGGCAAGTCTCTTTACTCGTTCTGTAATACATGATCCCATGGCTAATACTTTAGTCACTTTGCTTGCAAGCTCATTATGATGTTGTATTACCAAGTGGGCCCTGAGATACCTCTTCGTCACACGGAGTAACAAATCCCAGTCTTGATCCATGCTAACTCAACAGACACCCTTGGAGATACCTGTAGAGTACCTTTATAGTCACCCAGTACGTTGCGACGTTTGATACACACAAGGTACTCCTCTGGTGTCAGTGAGTTGCATGATCTCATGGTCATAGGAACATATACTTGACATGCAGAAAAGCTATAGCAATAAACTGACATGATCATATGCTATGTTTATAGTTTGGCTCTTGTCCATCACATCATTCTCCCAATGATGTGATCCCGTTATCAAATGACATTTCATGTCGATGGCCAGGAAACCTTGACCATCTTTGATCAATGAGATAGTCGATTAGAGGCATACTAGGGACACAATATTGTCTATGTACCCACACATGTATATGAGTTTCCAATCAATACAATTATACCATGGATAATAAACGATTATCAACAAGGAAATATAATAATAACCATTTTTATTATTGCCTCTAGGGAATATTTCCAATAGTAGGAGGGGGCATTGGCTAGATTGAGGGATGCTGGTCGTGGGGAGAAGGAAGGTGTGCGACCAGGGGAAGAAGGTGGGAGGGGGTGGGCACGAGCAGATGTGAGATGAGTGGGGGCCTTGACTGGTCGGGTAGCTATCGCTTAGGGCTTAGGGTGTTAGCAGAATAAGCGAAAGTATTGTTAGAATAAGGTCTTAAGGGTGTGGTTAGAATAGACCCACGCTATTCCAATGGAGGGGCGCTTCCACCTGGCCCACCTGGCCCACTCCAATCGAGGGGCGCTTTAATTCGTGACTTTTCTTTCATAAGCCATGGGCACATGGGAGTGAATTTTCTACGGCTTTCGATCCAATTTAATTGTTGTTGATTTATAATATCTAACTGATTGACTCTTTCTTTAAGGTAAACATGTGTTCATAAGAAATCAGGGTTACAACACCACGCAACCCAATTCTAGAAAGAGTCAGGAAGACATATATCCCTTGACTCCTATCTAGGCATTGATGCCCAAAAAGCATTAAAATAACATGAAATCTGTGAAAACAACCAGGATTTAATTCCTATTGCTCTATCTTGGAGAAACTCTAATATTTTTCCTAAAACTCTTCACATAAAACTAGATGACTATAACTTTTAGGGAAAAATTTTTGGGAGTAACTTTTGTTAGTTCCTATAAACTTTTTCCCTGAATCTACTTCTATTTTATTTCTCATTAAAGAAAACTAGCTAAATAGTCTAGGGGATACCAGTCAGTGAGACGCGTGACGGCCACCGATGACGCATGATGACATGAGGAGGTGTGATGGTCGTCGGCCGCCAACAACGCAGGCACGTGGTGGCTGCCTACGAGGGCAGCGTGAGGCCGCGTGGCCGCGAACGATGACATGAAGGCGTACCAGCAGGCCATCGTAGAAATTTCAGGCGGTTACTAGCCCAAAAAAGTACACGGGAATGATACTTCCCACAAATCTGAGGTGAGATTCAAGCTTATTTAGTAGATGTAGAATGGTGCTTTCACATAACATAATTGCTAATGTGAAGGAGAAAATGAGATAAGAAAAAGATTTTGCCTTCTGTGATGGTCACTTAGCAACAATTGTCTCATCAATTATTTAGGGACTAGTAGAATGCCCGTGCGTTGCCACAGGCTACTTTCTTTCCTAATTTTTGATATGTAAATATAATGCATATAGCTCACGGAGGTGGAAGCCCGCTGTATCACCCCATCCAAATAATAAATATATAACTCACTACCAAAATTTGACATGTATATAAACATTGAAATTTAGTCCACTTGCAACGTAATCAACAATGTATACAAAGAGATCAATGATAATTATCTGTTACAAACTAAGACATACTTGTGCGTTTGAGATATTCATGAACAAAAAGTCAGGAATATTGCCTTTCCCTTCATTCACATGGTAATCATATTGCTTGCTTGAGCCACATCTAATGGTACAAGGAATGTTCACATGGGAGAGCTTGACTTCTCACGTTCACATACTCGTATACTCCCTCCGTTCCTAAATATAAGTCTTTTTAGAGATTTTACTAGAGGAATACATACAAAGCAAAATGAGTGAATATATACTCTAAAGTATGTCTATATACATCCGTATGTAGTCTCCCTAGTGGAACCTCCTAAAAGACTTATATTTAGGAACGGAGGGAGTAGTTTTTATAGAAATCTACCGAAGCTTACCAAGATCAAGTAGGCTCTGTGCATCAAAGCACATAATCAGATGGAATCGGAATACATGCTTCATTCAAGTAGAATTTTGCCTCATATACACTTTCTGAACTAGGATTTGGATCTGGAAGGTTATCAATAGAACTTCAGTTCAATAAGAAAATTTTGATAATACCACAAGAAATAGGTAGGAACCATCAAGAGATATGATTGCATCCTAGATCGTGCTTCTCCAAATTAAATCATGTCACTCACCTGAAGAACATTCTGAGATTTTCAAGAAAAAACATGGCAATCAATAGAATGGTTCAGATGCCCAAAAACAGCATTAGTAGTTTTTCTAAATAATGAATCGGGAGGTTAGGAGAATCATATGCATGGAGAAAAAGGCGGTTACCTTTGGAGCTTGCATTTGTGGAGAGACACTCCCACCTTGAAATTGCAATACCGTGATGGTCAAGAGCCCTATGGTCCATGAACACCATGATGTCCCTTCTTGAAGTGCCATCCCAAGAAACCAAGACTTCAGAATCATCAACACCCATAGTAACTAATACACATTCCCTTAACCACCCTGTACAAATAATTTGGCTACTCGTTTTGATACAGGACCCACAATAAAAGGAAAAATATCTCAATTTAGTTGCAATATAATTATGCAAGGGAATTAGTTTGGTGGAGTGGTAATTGTGGAAATAAAATAGAATTGTTCAGTATCAGATATTGTCAATTACATCTCTATCTCTAAGCTGGCCGGAGATCACTAATTAGTCGACGATAAGAGTTTTTCAACTATTAATGTGTGCATATAACTTGGCACAAAACAGAAGGATCTAAAAAACCGGAGCAAAACAATAACAACAATCACCGACTTAAAAATACAATGAGCGGCAAATATCTTAAGTGTTTAGGAATGTGTTTCACTATCTCCATGTGCACCAGTTGACTCTGTAGAATGAAAGCACACTCCTTGTGTACAAGTTGTCTCTGTAGAAACAAGTACTTAAAATTAAATAGATCCCACCAAAAGAAACACGGACATAAAGAAAAATGTGTATATGAGAGAACATGACTATGAAAACAAATACGATTCCTTTCCCCTCAGCTCAAATGCATCCATTCAATGTGTGAATTGTTAGCAGGCCCAAAAAATCATAGTACAAACTACAAACAGAAATATCGCCAATGCAACAATCCATATATAACTTACCAGTATTATCATGGTTTTCTGAATAAGTGCATAATTGTCTCGTCCATACACAAATGTTGATATATATTTTCTGTGAAGGATGAAGGTATATCAGCGAATAGATTATGTCATGTCCATGCACTCATAAGTTGGCAGTGCATGCTAAAGAATGGTGTCTATAAGATGGAATAATGAAATGGCATCACACAAAACAAAGTGTCTTCAACCCCTCTATATGATTTTTTTACGGAAAGCACCTTGTTTGTTATTTGTTTCAGCCTTAGTACCTAAAGAGAAAAGCATAAAAAACTTATGGATAATTTTCACTAAGAATCTCAATCAAATGAAACCGCAATAAAATGTTGTGTAATATTGGTTTAACTTTGAAAGTAGGTGGATGAAAAACATCCGTTTCTTCCTCGCCCAGCCACACTCAGTAAACAATACTCTGTTCATCGTGTTAACAAGCTTCCTCTTGTTGTGAAAAGGTCCCTACTTTGGAATGGGAGAAAAACACTTCACACTGCCTAACTATATAAGCATGGCCGAAGTCCCCCTTTCCATCCACATTCTCTATTTCAACACGACACCTTGACCATGTAATCACGTATACTCCTTCCCACCCTTACCGATAATGGCCTCGATGCTCACCTACTCTCTTTTCTATTGCAGGTGTTCACCTAATCACTATGACCCCGAACATGGTCAATCCCGATGCAATGAACTCAACAACCACAAGTCACACATGTTATTGAACAACGACAGCGCAAGAGAATGTTTAAAACTCAACTCGTGCACCTGCACAAGCTAGGATTTATGTAGTAAACATTAATAGTTTTAAATCCGTAGGAACTATCTTTTTTAAAACAAAATATGCACCAAAATTGAAGTTGTAGTATCACCATGTGATTTTTTTTCTAATTACTCATGTGAAGAAGCTGTTTTCTTTTTTTTCTAATTAATGATGTGAAGATGATTTTTAGTTACTGCCGTGTCGGTGTGCCTATTTAAAGCATGATGTTTCTGCTGCATAGTTAGAACAAATATGCTTATATGTGAACTAAATTGTGTAGTCTTTTCACTCAAAGTTATAGTGGTCAGGAGATCGATTAATGGCCCTAAAGTTAAATTCCTAGGGTATTAAATAATTTTCAAAATGAAAAGACGAATTTGGGTAAATATTAGTAACTTGTAAATAAGAAAAATAGAGGATATGGAAACAATAGTACACCTGAATGTCACACTTTCAAGTAGCAAGTTCTGTTTGCCGAAACCATCAATGGTCACTGCCATAGCATGATTCTCTACTTCATCTGAAAAAGTTACACACAGGGAAACAAAAAATATATCAATAGGTGTAAAATGTATGCTATTGATATGGTTTCTCCGAATAAATACATGGCCATTGTGCAAGATCAGATAATTTCAAGAGACGAAATTATCCCAAGTCTTCATCGTTCAATACATGTCTACTAATACATCGGTCATGGCGGTAACTTGTGGTGTGTCATGTGCGTGTGGTGGGTGTACACCTTTATTACGATCGCATAAATTATAATGTATTATTAAGAGTACATGTTCCAAATTTCTTAAAAACATGTAAACAGAACTCTTGCCTGCATGTTCAATAATTTCAATTTTTTCAAAATTGCCTGCATGTTCGATAATTTCAATTTTTTCGAAATTGCCTGCAAGCAACAATCCCTGACAAAAATCATAGACTAAAGAATTTATACACAATAGAACTACAGTAGGACATATATAAAAAATGTAAGAGCTGGGCTATTGGCTCATGGAGAGAGAATTGGATTGCATAGTACTATTTCACACTATTACTGAAGTAGCAATGACATTAAAGATAACATGCATTACCCAGGTCCCCTTGATACAGTGCCTTGATATATAGCTAATGTGGCCATTCTGTCATGAAACCTGTGAGTGAATATCGCATATTAGAAGCCTCCAATCAACTCCCATAGGAAACCAAGAAAGATGGAAATCATGGGCTCAACCAACAATCCAACAGTAAGCTGGTGAAGAAGGAAATAAATAATAATCATAACGAATACGAATGCCTACCTTAACATTCAAAATAAATTAATGTAAAAAAGAACATTTGAAACCAAATGACAACCTAATGCGATGAACAATTTGTTGATATAGCAATTACATATAGAATACACATATACACGGCTATACAACCAGCAGTCTGGCTCTCTTTTTTTGCGAAGAATAATTGGCTTATATTGCTTTTAGAAGATAGTAAGCTAAGTTGATGTATTAAGTATAATCTATATGATCAAGGAAAGAATAAAGTTACTTACCTTTAAATTTTAGTCGCCAAAAGGCGCATCTACTACTATATAACTAAGAACTCTCGCCACATCAGAAAAAAAAAGAAAATTTGAAGAAGTTAGGCCATGAAGTGTACAACTCTAACCATGTATCTGTTGAAATATATAGCTGAAGCATATGCATCATATTCCTATCGTGGCTATCTTGAGAGAAGCATAGGAATCACACATCTCGTCGACCAGCGTCCTCTACCAGCAGGTCACTCCCACCCGTCCTCCTCCTCCTCCCACGGTTCCTATTAGCATGACAACCGCCATAGGAACTGTGCATCTCGTCAACCTTGACGTCCTCCACCAACAGGTCGAGCCCACCCGCACTAATCATAATTAGAGAGCAGGGAATAGGAGTTTGTATCATATTCTTGTAGGTAGATAAAATTCAAGTAACTAAATGATCACATTATAGAACTAAATTTTGTAAAGAACAAGAAAACAATAGAGATATGGGAACAATCACCATCAACCAACCAAAAAAGTCTATCGCCTTGGTCCTGGAGTTGGCCATCCTCGACCCGGTTACGTCGGCGCCGACGCACCCCGTCGCCGATCCTTGACCCGGTTACGTCGGCGCCGACGCACCCCGTCGCCGATCCTCGACCCGGTTTTCCTTTTTCCTTTTCTTCTTCTCCTCTTCTCCTCCTTTTCTTCTTCTTCTCCTTCTCCTCCTCCTCCTCCTCCTCCTCTTCTTCTTCTTTTTCTTCTTTTCTTCTTCTCCTCCTCCTCCTCCTCCTCCTTTTCTTCTTCTTTTTCTTCTTCTCCCTCCTCTCCTTCTTCTTCTTCGTCTCCTTCTCCTCTTCTTCTTCTCTCTTCTTCTTCTTCTTGTTCATTTCCTCTCCTCCTCCTCCTAACTAACTAACTAACTTACTAACTTAACAGAAAACTAACTAACTAACTAATTTTTTTCTAAGCTAATAAACTAAACTAATTAAACCTAAATCTAAAAAACAGAAAAATCTAAAAAACAGAAAAAACAGGAAAAAAACTAAACCTAATTAAACTCACCGGTGGGGGTCGGGGCGGCGGCGGGGTGCGGTGACGGCGGGCGGGGCGGCCTGGTTAGGGCCGGTGGAGGGGGCAGGGGAGGGGTGGCGTTGCCGTAGGGGAGGAGGCAGGGCGGGGCCGGTGGAGGACGTCGGGGCAGGAAAGGGGGCGGGCGCGGGGCCGGTGGAGGAGGCCGGGGCAGGGGAGGGTGCAGGGCGGGGCCGGTGAAGGAGGCCGCTGTTGGAAATATGCCCTAGAGGCAATAAATAAAGTGTTTATTATTGTATTTCCTTGTTCATGATAATCATTTATTATCCATGCTATAATTGTATTAATTGGAAACATGGATACATGTGTGGATACATAGACAAACACAATGTCCCTAGTATGCTTCTAGTGAACTAGCTCGTTGATCGAAAGATGGTTAAGGTTTCCTAGTCATGGATATGAGATGTCATTTGATAACGGGATCACATCATTAGGAGAATGATGTGATGGACAAGACCCAAACTACAAACGTAGCTTATGATCGTGTCAGTTTATTGCTACTGTTTTCTGCATGTCAAGTATATGTTCCTATGACCATGAGATCATGCAACTCACAGATATCGGAGGAGTACCTTGTGTGCATCAAACGTCGCAACGTAACTGGGTGACTATAAAGGTGCTCTACAGGTGTCTCCGAGGGTGTCTGTTGAGTTGGCATGGATCAAGACTGGGATTTGTTACTCCGTGTGACGGAGAGGTATCTCAGGGCCCACTTGGTAATACAACATCACAATAAGCCTTGCAAGCAATGTGACTAAGTGTTAGTTACGGGATCTTGTATTATGGAACGAGTAAAGAGACTTGCCAGTAATGAGGTTGAACTAGGTATGGAGATACCGACGATCAAATCTCGGGCAAGTAACATACCGAAGAACAAAGGGAACATCATACGAGATTAATTGAATCCTTGACATAGAGGTTCGACCGATAAAGATCTTCGTAGAACATGTAGGAACCAATGTGGACATCCAGGTCCCGCCATTGGTTATTGACCATAGAGGTGTCTCGGTCATGTCTACATAGTTCTCGAACCCGCAGGGTCTGCACACTTAAGGTTTGGTGACGTTCGGTAGTATAGAGTTATGTATGGTGGTGACCAAAGTTTGTTCGGAGTCCCGGATGAGATCCCGTACGTCACGAGGAGCTCCGGAATGGTCCGGAGGTAAAGATTCATATATAGGAAGTCCCGTTTTGGTCACTGGAAAAGTTTCGAACTCATCGGTAGTGTACCGGGAGTGCCGGTAGTGTACCGGGAGGCCTCCGGGAGGGGTATTTCGACCCAAGAGGCTTCATGGGCTGTGGGAGAGTGAATATCAGCCCTTAGTGGGCTGGTGAAAACTCCCACACAAGGCCCATGTGGCTGGAGGAAAAAACCCAATAGGAAAAGGTGGAAAAAAAGGCAAAAAGGAGCAATCCTAGTCCTACTAGGATTGGAGGAGGAGAGTCCTTCTCCACCTCCCACTTCGGCCGAAGCCTCCAAGGCTTGGAGGCCAAGCTGCCTCTCCTCCTCCCTCCCTCCTATATATACTAGTGGATTTCTAGGGTTTTGCACTTGATTTTCAGTCACGTGCAAACCCTAATCTCTAGTGCATAGTTTCTCCTCTAGATCGGCTTTCTGCAGTGCTTAGGCGAAGCCCTGCCGGAATTGCTCCACCACCATCGTCGGAGCACCGTCAGGCTGCTGGAGAACTCTTCTTCCTCTTCACTCCTTCTTGCTGGATCAAGACGGTGGAGATCGTCATCAAGCTGTACGTGTGTTGAACGTGGAGGTGTCGTCCGTTCGGTGCTAGATCGGAAGGATCGTGATCAAGTTCGTGGGACGGATCGTGATCAAGTTCGTGGGACGGATCGTGATCGGATCGCGGGACGGATCATGATTGGATCGCGGGACGCACGGCGATTTAGATCGCGAAGACGTTCGACTACACCAACCGCGTTTCTTAACGCTTCCCGCTTAGCGATCTACAAGGGTATGTAGATCCACTCTCCCTCTCGTAGATGCTCATCACCATGGATAGATCTGCGTGTGCGTAGGAAATTTTTTGTTTCCCATGCAACGTTCTCCAACAGCCGTCGGGCAGGGGAGGGGGCGGGGCGGTGGCGGTGGGGGTCAGGGCGGCGGCGGGAGGGGGGGCGGAGCGGTGAGGCATCGGTGGCGGCGGGCGGCGGGCCAGAGCAGCGTGGGGTCAGGGCGGCGGCAGGGTGGCGGTCGGGGAGAGAGAGAGACAGAGAAGAGAGGAGGGGGGTAACGGGCCGTTAGATAGGAAATTCTTTGCCGTCCGCCCCACCCCACCTCTTTGCCGTCTGCTAGCTGACGGTAAAGAATCTTTGCTATCAGCTGGCAGACGGCAAAGAACTTGCTGATGGCAAAGCCACCCTTTGTCGTCTGTTTTCTGCTAGCTGATGGCAAAGCCACTCTTTGTCGTCCGCTAGCAGACGGCAAAGATGTGGCAGATGGCAAATCTTCTGATTCCAATAGTGGGAGATGGTTCCCTTGCGTTGTGCTTCATCACCTCGCAAACTTCCCGCCCTTGATGGACACGCCACCAGCATGGTAGGTCATTTGGGTCCGCTGAGGAGGGGCACTGCTTCCCTTCCCTGCCAGCCATCGTATCACAGCCGTGATGGGAGCGCATCATGCATCCCATCCTCTACGACCCACGAGGTCACCGACGCACAGATCGGCCCGCTCGAGCTCCGGGAGCCGGACGCCATGTAACGCCCCAGACACACTCACAGAACAATACTAGTCTTTTCTGCGCACTTTGTCCTTACTCACGCACCTGGGACCAACTTCCCGGTCGGTCACCCATCCTAGAAGTACTCCAAGCCAAGCACGCTTAACTTGTAACGCCCCAGACACACCCGCAAGTAGTCGTTACTCCTGGCGGGATCTAGACTGGCCTCACAGATCAATACTAGTCTTTTCTGTGCACTTTGTCCTCACTCATGCACCTGAGACCAACTTCCCAGTCGGTCGGTCACCCATCCTAGAACTACTCCAAGCCAAGCATGCTTAACCTGTAACGCCCCGGACACACCCACAAGTAGTCGTTACTCCTGGCGGGATCTAGACTGGCCTCACAGATCAATACTAGTCTTTTCTGCGCACTTTGTCCTCACTCATGCACCTGGGACCAACTTCCCAGCCGGTCGGTCGGTCACCCATCCTAGAACTACTCCAAGCCAAGCACGCTTAACCTGTGAGTTCTGTTTGAATGGGCTCCCGGAAAAGAAGGAATTCCTTATTGATATGAGTAGTCTATCATCCCTAATAAGCCAGGCTATCACATATACCACCACTCAGAGCCCCGGACACACCCACCGGTAGTCGTTACTCCTGGCGGGATCTAGACTGGCCTTAAAGATCAATACTAGTCTTTTTTGTTCACTTTGTCCTCACTCATGCGTACCAGGGACCAACTTCCCGATTGGTCACCCATCCTAGAACTACTCCAAGCCAAGCACGCTTAACCTGGGAGTTCTGTTTTAATGGGCTCCCGGAAAAGAAGGAATTCCTTATTGATATGAGTAGTCTATCATCCCTAATAAGCCAGGCTATCACACGCCAACACCGCAACTTCGCATCCTCTACGTCCCGCGAGGTCACCGACTCGCAGATCGGCCCGCTCGAGCTCCGGGAGCCAGATGCCAGCGCCGCACCTTCCCATCCTCTGCCTCGTAGAGGGGAGCCGTGAATGGTGAAGAAATCCGCGGGTGTGATAGGGAGGCAGGAGGTGTACCATGGCACGTGGTGATGCAGTGCAGAGAGGGGCGAGGCAGGGCAGGAGGCGGCAGGCAGCCGTCGGCCGGCGGTCGGTGGCATGGGGGCGTGGAAGGAGGTGGTGGTTGGGGTGGAGCGCCGCGAGGGCGAGGAGGAGCGAGCACGACGGGGCTGGCGTCGACCCTGTCGATGGCGGCTCGTCGGCAGGCGACTGGGCATGGGAGGTCGGGGCCGGGCGGCTTCCTAGCCGTGTCACACGCGAGGCCCTCTCTTGGTGGCAACCCTAGGCAGGGGCGGCGACGCCAGCCCTCGAGGGGAAAGGAGGAAAGGAAGAGGTGCGGGCGCTGAGAAGGGAGGAGGTGCGGAGGGCTCCAGGGGATGAGTCGGTGTGCGGGAAGAGGGAGGAGCCGCCGCCGCCGCCCAGATCCAAAGCGAGCGGGGTGGCGTTGCATCTCGTGCGACTGTAGCATGTGTATTGGAAAAGACCGATGGTGCGGCAGAAAAAACCCGATGAAAAATGCAGTGGGTGGGGTGGTGGGAGGTGAGCGAAAAAACGGACGAAAAAAACGATGGAAGGTAAGACGAAAAAACCCAAGACAAGAAGCTACCAAGTGTCTTTTTAGGAGTAAAGATCAAATTTCACGAGATGAGATTAAAAAATAACTCATTGTATATCATTTTAATTGCTTTATCAAGATTATGTGGAGACCTATAAAACTGTCATAACACACCATTGTACATGCCTTTATGGGATCTCTAAGTTAAGTTAAGGTAGATTTACGAAATCGATCGAAGAAGTTTTTCTTTTCTGAGACAGGAAACGGTTGGAAGTTGCTCTCAGCGCGTGCGCTTGAATGTGCCCTCGACGGGCCGAAATCCTTCCGCGCCGCACACGTGGCATGGCCACTCGGACTCCCAACAACAGACACATTCCCCGGGAAAAAAAAGACCTGCTACTACGTTCCCTGAAAAAGAAATCCAACAGACACGTGGGCCCCACGCCAGCCTCCTCCCGATCCAAGGTGTGATGCTGATCGACGGAAAGCCGGCCTCGCTGTACGTCACCACCGGGGAAGGCCTTCCTGCCTTCGCCTCTCGTCTCGACGTCCCCTCTCCTCCAAATCGAGAGGCCAGAGAAAGAGAAAGAAACCTAGCCCCTTCAATGGAGGACTCGAACGGCGCCGAGATCAAGGCCACGCCGCCAGTCCACCGGCGCCCGCCGCGCCCGCGTGGAGGCGGCATCACCCCCGAGGGCTTCGTCGCCGCGCTTCGCCGCCGGCTCAGCTCCGGTGCCGCGGTGGCCGCGCGTGCCAGCTTCGCGGCGGACTCCGGGGACGAGGCCGGTCCCCCCGAGCCCTCCTCGTCGCACCGCCGCCGCGACTCAAGCGGGGACACCTCGTCCGCCGGCGGCGGCGCGGACTTCACCGCGTTCAGCTTCCGCGCGGCTGCCCCAGTCCACCGGAAGGCGAAGGAGAGTCCCTTGAGCTCCGACGCAATCTTCAAGCAGGTGAGCTCCTCCCGCTCTGGGCCCCATTTCGTTAACAGACCTATCTCCGTTTAAATGCTTAGCTCAATTTTGTTTATTTGTGTCTGGATTTCATTATGACTGTTATGTAACGATAATTCACGCGTTTCCTTGTGATAAAAAAGTTGTTGATCTTTTGGGTCGAATCTGACAGAAGAGAGAGCAACCTAGTTATTGATGCGTGCGAGAAGCACAAATCTAGTACAGTGCACTATGATTTTTTTATTTTTTTTTGCGGGGGGTGCACTATGATTGTTGGAAAGTTGCTTGCGGAATCACGTGATTTTTGTGGTTAGGTAGTAGCATGATTTATGTGGATAGTACCATGTACGGGCTAAAGTTTGTTGAGATGGTCACTGATATTTGTTTTTTGAGAAACACAGTACATGCATAGATGCTCACATACACACATGTACACTCATCCCTATGAACCCACACATGCACATCCTACCCCTATGAGTACCAGCAGGAGATTGAGCCGGCAAATCTTGAGATGGTCACTGGTAATTCTGGGTGTAACTCACGTGTTTTCTTTTGCAGTGTGATATGTGACCATAGTTGATAAGCATGATATATTAGTGCTTTAGGTAACTCAGGTCGTGCACTGAAATCCAACGGACAGGGCTATCCTTTTTGCTAACGATTTGTCCTTTGCCTTTTTTTCTTTCTATTCCTTGTGCTTTTCCGTCAAAGCGGCATTTTATGGATGGCATATCTTCCAGCTGCTAGAGTCATTGTTCTCTGATACTTTACTTGTCACTTATAACAGAGTCATGCAGGCCTTTTCAATCTGTGCATTGTTGTTCTGGTTGCAGTGAACGGCAGGCTTATTATTGAGAACTTAATGAAGGTTCTTATCTCCCCTTCACGTCTTTGTAGACATACCGTATTTGTTTATCAGTCTTTTACTCCTGATGCTGTTTGCAGTATGGCTTATTAATACGAACGGGCTTTTGGTTCAACTCTAGATCATTGCGGGACTGGCCACTTCTAATGTGCTGGTAATATTCAGTTCTGCTATAGTGTATGCCATTGTGTTTGCTTAATGCCTCCAATGAACTAATCGTGTTTACGATTTTCCTGTTCCAGCCTTAGTCTACCAGCCTTCCCCCTTGGTGCATTTTCAGTTGAAAAGTTGGCGTTCCGTAATGTTATTACTGATGCTGTAAGCCGGGACTCTCTTAACTATATATTGTGTATCTTACTTTACTGATATACTGTATTCTGATGAACAGCTTTAGTTGCCCATGTTTTGTGTAGATCTTGGATTCTGTTGTTCTATCTAACATGTCTTCATTTTTTTGTACTCCTGCACCAACTAACACCAATGTTTTACTCATTTTTCAGGTGGCTACCTGTCTTCATATCATTCTTACAACAACTGAAATTGTATATCCAGTGCTTGTCATTCTTATGTAAGAACATTCATCTTTTTGAATTTGTGGTGAACTAAGTATTTCTGTGAAATAAGAGAGCTTTAGTTACATGCTAAGATGTCACATAGAGGCATAACAAATTGCATGCACACATATACCATATATCAGATCCGAATGGTGTTTCTAGCTTCATCGTAGAATAGCATTTCATTCTTAACTCCCAAAGTTAAAGCGTTTGCAATAATAGGATATCATTGTTCTGCATTTTCCTGATACCACATGCTGCCACTTGGTTCAGGTGTGACTCTGCAGTTGTGTCTGGTTTTTTGTTGATGTTTATTGCCTGCATTGTTTGGCTGAAGCTCGTATCTTTTGCCCATACAAACCATGACATAAGGCAATTAACCATTAGTGGTAAGAAGGTATGTTTCCATCATTTTCCTTCCTTTTGTTTTCTGGGCTTTCATACCCTGTTTGATTGAGGTGGATTGGGCCACAGTCAACAAATAGGAGGTCCTGACACTTCCCTTATTTCACTTTCTTACGAATATATCTGAAATGTTTTCCAACATGATCATAAACCTATACCTTATGGTACTTACCCCCTTGGGAATTTTGTATTTGCACTTCAACCGAGAGGCATGTCGAAAGTATTGGATTGCCAAAGTTAAAATAAGTATTGGATTACTCATCTTTACTAGCCCACTTATTACTCTTGGATGATTTGTTATTTTAGTAGTACTTATAAATGCCCAAATCGAGGGCAGAGTTTGCAGTGGACAGTGGTGGTGGTGTGTGTGGGGGTTGGGGTATGGTCGGGTGGGGTGGGCCGGTGGGGAATATAGAGAGGAAAAAGTTATTTTTCTCAGAACAAATCACATGAACTGCTTCTCTAATGCTGGTACCACAGCTTGCAAATTCTTAGGTCATACGTTCTACCCACAGTTCTTAAATAAATTGCTATTTTAATGGATTAACTGTACAGATCCTAAAATTTCCATGAAATGCTGTTTCTGTTCTTCGTTCTTATTCTTTGCTCTTCTGTGCAGCATTTTGTTTTTGGTGCTATTGCTATCTTACTTAGCTTTGTTTTGCTCCACAATAACATTCCATCTATTAGGTTGATAATGCACCCAGCACAGATGACATGGATAATTTACAACCTCCAACTTTAGGGAGTCTAGTGTACTTCATGATGGCTCCGACACTGTGCTATCAGGTATGTTTCTGATCATCCTGCATAGAGTGGTAATTGTAAATGAATCGTGCTAACCCTGCTTCTAAAAGGTAGTTATTCTGATTGGATATGATTCCACAACCATATTTCATCATATTTGGTAGAGGAACCACCACACATGTTTCGTATACTTATATCATTTTTTTCTTTCATTTAAACAAAATTATGTCATTTCTGCTACTTATTTCAACAAGGTGGAAAATTTGCCCTACAATGATTATGATGAAAACGTGAAGTTGACGTGCTTGTTGGCAAGGCACTTAGAAGATAGAACTGCAGTCCTCTGAGCCTCTTTTCGGCTAGCTTTGATTCCATTTCGTGTATTTACATATTTATATAATACTCACCAACAACTCAATGTCTCGGGGGAACCGTCATATACAAGCTGACCTAGAGGTCTTGAGTCTGTATGCAGTTTTATTGGTCTAGTAACTGCCAGTTGACAATATCACAGGCTCTTATTTTGGAGCATTTCTTTTATTGGCGACATTTATCTTTAAATTTCAATTCTCGTTTCCATCTAGCTGTGAAAGGGATTGTAGCAGGTTATTTGCTGTTGAAATGAACTAATTGTTGGTCTTAATCATTCAGCCAAGCTATCCTCGAACTGCAAATGTTAGAAAAGGGTGGCTGATTCGTCAAATTATTCTGTACTTGATATTTACAGGTATTCAAGGCTTCATTATTGAGCAGGTAAGCCATTTATCTTTCTTTGTCTTACAAAATACTCAACACGGTTCTTAATCATGTATTGACTTTTTGGAAATCGCAGTACATAAATCCAATCGTCGTGGACTCTCAACATCCATTGAAAGGAGGACTTCTGAATGCTGTAGAGACTGTTCTGAGGCTCTCATTACCGAATGTTTACTTATGGCTTTGCATGTTCTATTGCTTTTTCCATCTCTGGTAAATGCCCATTCATCAATCAAGTGGATAGTTAATTTCAATACATCACAGGATGAAAGTCTAATTGTTTTTGAATTTGTTCTCCAGATTATCCGTCATATGGAAATCCTCTTAACACTCGTAATAATGCAGATTTACAGTTTGAACTCGTATTGTTACACAGGTTAAATATACTTGCTGAGATTCTTCGTTTTGGTGACCGTGAATTCTACAAAGACTGGTGGAATGCAAAAACAATTGATGAGGTGAAATACCAGAGTTTTTGAAATTAGTATTGATTTTGTTCTCACTTAAACATACCTAATGTGTGTATGACATTTGCTTCTGCTGCATGTGCTTCTGTACTCGGATGGTATTAGTATTGGAGAAAATGGAACATGGTATGCTAGTCTTTTCTCAACCATGCTATTTTTTGCAAGCTGCTTGTAATTAAAGACAATATATGTACAGAAGCTTGCATCTTTCCAATGGAGTTATATTCTGTATCCTATTCAAAGGTCAAAGAAACAAAATGAAAATATGTCAAGCTCAAGATGGAGCTGTTTTGATAAGAATGAATTTGATTCTTTTTCTTCTGTTCTATTGCTTTCTGTTGGTCTGTTAATTTCTTTGTTCATTTTCCACTTTCATGGTTTTAATATGGATGATGTCTATGTCCACAGCCCGTGCATAAATGGATTGTTCGTCACATATATTTTCCTTGCATGCGAAGTGGTATATCGAAGGTAAATTGTAAGATGTTAAACTGCTATGCTGGGCATGCCTTGTACATAGTTTATGATCGGTCATTTGTGCTGTTTTTCTTGCAGGAAGTTGCTGTTTTTGTATCATTTTTCGTATCTGCCGTGCTCCATGAGGTAAACTTGCTCCCTTTGCCTCCCCTTACATAACCACACTAATTATCCAGCGATCTTTAACAACTTTTGGCACTTGTTTGGTGGGTTACTTTTGTTCTCCGTTTGCTGTTCAATAAAGTAGTAACTCGGCCTGTTGTGAGTAAATC
Organism: Hordeum marinum; assembly: GCA_022496015.1. Classification (NCBI taxonomy): domain Eukaryota; kingdom Viridiplantae; phylum Streptophyta; class Magnoliopsida; order Poales; family Poaceae; genus Hordeum; species Hordeum marinum. Next base: position 118,363,919 of record CM039672.1, read on the forward strand.
ATGATACCTTTTGATTATTGTACACCAGCTATGTGTTGCTGTCCCCTGCCGAATTCTCAAGTTCTGGGCATTCTTAGGGATCATGCTCCAGGTATGCCAAAATTTATTGCTGCATCATAGAATATTGTGCAAGATATGTTGTTAGTTTCAAACTTAAATTGTGGTCAGTTTTGAGGATCATCCTATATGTTGTCTCTTGTCTTATACGTCATCCCGACTAACTTATTTATCTCAACATGCAAGCATGCCACCACACCATATAATTTTAAATGGGATAAGGCCCACCTCAACATGCAATCATGCATGGAAAAACATCCACCACAACATTCAACCATGCATAGGAAAATGTTTTTCACTTGACTGTTCTACCTATATTCGATAAATATTGTTATAACTATGAATAATAAAACATAATAATACATGTATTTTTAATTTTGATTCTCATGTTATCAACCCAAATTTTCATCAACCAATTCCTGCAGCAACACACCGGGTATCCTCTAGTTTGATAGTAAGTAGTCAGTCCTGCTGTATCATCTATGACAGCGAACTTTGCTTACATCATCTCCTTTTCTCCCATGTTACCAGATCCCCCTTATCACATTGACATCATTTCTCAAAAGCAAATTCAGAGATACAATGGTTAGTCATCTTTTCCTTGTTTCCTACTAAAGGATTCTACTTTCTTGTAAACCAGTTCTAATATATAGCCACCTTCAACAGGCCGGCAACATGATGTTTTGGTTCTTTTTCTGCATCTACGGCCAGCCTATGTGCGTTCTCCTGTACTACCATGATGTAATGAACAGGATTGCGAAGACAGAATAGAGCCGCATCTCCTTTTTTATTCCACTCCGAACCAACGGATTCAGAGAAGCAATAATATGTACAACATGAAACCGCATAATTTCCTACACCGCGACAAACTTTCTTGGGAAATCTAGTACTCCCTCCGATCCATATTACTTGTTACTCAAACGGACGTATCTAGCACTTAAATACGTCTAGATACTTCCATAGGGAGTAGGTAATTTCACTATGTTTACCTGTGGGCGATAATTGTACATGTACATAAGCTTATGTTGTTTACATTCTACTTGTAAAAATCTTGCCCAGTTGCCCCCCGCCCCCCAAATAACAACGGTGTGGCTATTTTCCTCCTTTTGAAAACATTAATTTGGCTGATAACTTTTTTGCATTAATTTATTTGAAATTTTCATTATTTTTTAACAAGAGATCTTGTTGGAACAACCCAAAACTGTTATACTAGCTAATTGCCTGCGTTTCAATAGGGTGTACCAATTTTGTCCTTGCACCCACTATCTCTGCCTCCCTAATCTAATGTTACCACCTATGTCAATGGCAACCTAATCTTGGTCTAGCAAAAGCAGAAGTGGACGTATTGGAGCGCCCAGAGTAGCCCCCTGTGGCAAGCCAGTGTGGGACGGACGACCATGAGTCGCTCTTAGCCCGTCGGGTGCCTTGGGAGGCGGATACTCCACCATCCTTTATAGGAGTATAATAGTCCAATGATTACATTCGTTGTGTCTCTCTATGGCTTAGCCTAGGGTTCTTCTCTTCGAGATGCTTGAGGAGGAAGAAGCACTGTTACTACTAAAGAGGTTTGTACTTCTTGTTCTAGGTGTCTGAAATTGTGTTCTAAGCCTTCCTCTTGTTTTTTCCGGCTCGTTTTATATGGCTTTGTTCCTCTTTTGCTATGAGATGAGGGGATACCATAATCGTCGTTTACAGCTATGAGTGCCACATTAAATGTGATGGCATGCATCTGCCTAGCCCATGCTGGGTAGGTGAAATTGACCGCTGTCTTGTCGGAGTAGGAATGTTGGCACACTCTTTTTTTACCATCCTCGATCAAAAAGGTGGGTGGTGTATCACTCTTCTAGCAAGAAGAGGGGTGACAGATCACTTTGGTCTTCACCTACCACCTTGTAGCATTTCCATCCTCGTGTGAAGTTGTGTGAAGTTGTCCTGTGCTGTTGTTGGTCGTGGCAGGGATAGCTGTCACACGTGTTGGCTAGCTCTGGAAAGGTTGCCAGGTCAATGTTGTGAGAGAAGTAGTTGTCGGGGTGTTGATACGAAGGAGGCGGTTGGCAGGAATATACCGTCCTCGATAAAAAAAAGGTGAGCGGTTTGCCACTCTTCTAGTAATAAGATGGATGATAGATCACCTCGGGCTTCACCTACCACCGTGTAGCAGCGCCATCCTCGTGTAAAGTTGTCCTGCACCGTTGTAGGTCGTGGCAAGGATAGTTGTCATGCGTGTTGGCTAGCCCTTGAAAGGATTGTGGGGTAGATGTCGTGAGAGAAGCAGTTGTCGGGGTGATGATACGAAGGAGGCGGTTGGCGGGAAGAGACGCACAATCAAGGCTTGTGCATCACACATGGTTTTGTGTATGGGTTGATGGAAACAGGACCTCGAAAACAGGGAATAGGGCGACAACCAATACTTAGCCGCTCCCATGGAGGTAGAATCCTTCCTTTGCAAACTTCCTTGACATTGTCGATGGTGTCCTTGCCTTTAACTACCTCGTGGCAATTAAGAGTACCATTGTTATGGCCCATGCTTGGCGGGGTATGTGAGACCCTGGTTCTCGTTGGGCCGACACATGCGAGAGGAGGGTTTTATAGAATGAGGGAGAGGGTGGCAGGAAAGGGAAATGGTTGGGCATGGAGGATAATCGGAGAAAAACGCTTTTCGTCCATGTCAGGAACAAAGGGACACTTTGTCCATGACTTGAGCGACATGCAGCTCCATTCAATTGTTGACGTGAAGAGGTGGACCCCCACGGCCTCTTCGGCTCGCACATGGACAAATATGCACTCTTCGTCCAGGACACAAACAAAGAGTTCATCTTTGACTACTGCAAACCCATGGACGAACATTGGCCTCTTCGGCCTAAGAACAAACGAAGAGTAGCTTTTCCGGCGGATATCGAAATGACGAGTGTCATATAACAATAATTTTTGATTTTAGGAACATAATTTTGAGATTTTATAAAAAAGTCTACCTTTTAACTTCCTAACATGAAAAGTGTTGTCTAACTCCAATGAAGTAGGGACAACGATGGCGACACGACTTTGCACTGAAAAGAAAATGAGATCGATTTTCCAGAATTAGTGCTGATCTATTGACTCCCCTACGCAGCGGCTAGGGTTACATATCCTCTCTGGCGACTCACGCCGCCATTGAGTTCCTTGGTCCCGTCCTTCCGGCGATCATGATTTCGGCCCTCCGCGACGTTAGGTACCTGGCGAGAGCTCCTATTCCTAACCCTGCGATGTTAGGCCCTGACCAGGTTAAGATGGCATGGCCCTCGGATGAACACTTAGCAACGAGTGTTGGCGGCGTTGTCAAGGCCGATCTTGGTGATTTTTAGGATCAATTGGATCTGTACGACGAAGCTTCTGATAATGTGGTGATTGATGAGGAAGATCCGGCGTTCAAGGAGAGTGTGCGCTGGCTTGCCTTTGCTAGGGTTCACACCGAAAAAACCTTCAGCCAAACTACGTTTTACAAAGACATGAGGGCTGCTTGGAACCCAGCCCAGCAGATTCGTTTCTAGCCAGTTGGTCCCAACCTATTCGTTGTTCAGGCAGCGTGTATAGGTGATTGGGAGAGGTGTTGGAAATATGCCCTAGAGGCAATAATAAAATGGTTATTATTATATTTCCTTGTTCATGATAATTGTCTATTGTTCATGCTATAATTGTGTTAACCGGAAACCGTAATACATGTGTGAATACATAGACCACAACATGTCCCTAGTGAGCCTCTAGTTGGCTAGCTCGTTGATCAATAGATGGTCACGATTTCATGACCATGGACATTGGATGTCGTTGATAATGGGATCACATCATTAGGAGAATGATGTGATGGACAAGACCCAATCCTAAGCATAGCACAAGATCGTGTAGTTCTTCTGCTAAAACTTTTCCAATGTCAAGTATCGTTTCCTTAGACCATGAGATTGTGCAACTCCCGGATACCGTAGGAATGCTTTGGGTGTGTCAAACATCACAACGTAACTGAATGTCTATAAAGGTGCACTACGGGTATCTTCGAAAGTGTCTGTTGGGTTGGCACGAATCGAGACTGAGATTTGTCACTCCGTATGACGGAGAGGTATCTTTGGGCCCACTCGGTAAGACATCATCATAATGAGCTCAATGTGACTAAGGAGTTAGCCACGGGATGATGTGTTACAGAACGAGTAAAGAGACTTGCCGGTAACGAGATTGAACAAGGTATAGGGATACCGATGATCGAATCTTGGGCAAGTATCATAGGGAATTGAATACGGGATTAATTGAATCCCTGACATCGTGGTTCATCCGATGAGATCATCGTGGAGCATGTGGGAGCCAACATGGGTATCCAGATCCCGTTGTTGGTTATTGACCAGAGAGGTGTCTCGGTCATGTCTACGTGTCTCCCGAACCCGTAGGGTCTACACACTCAGGGTTCGATGACGCTAGGGTTATAGGGAAATAGTGTACGTGGTTGCCGAAAGTTGTTCGGAGTCCCGGATGAGATCCCGGACGTCACGACGAGCTCCGGAACGGTACGTAGGTAAAGATCCATATATAGGAAGTGAGGTTTTGGTCACCAGAAATGTTTCGGGAATTACCGGTAACGTACCGGGACCATCGGAAGGGTTCTGGGGGTCCACCAAGTGGGGCCACCAGCCCCAGAGGGCTGCATGGGCCGCAAGTGGGAGGGAACCAGCCCCTAGGTGGGCTGGTGCGCCTCCCACAAGGGCCCAAGGCGCAGCTGAACTGGGAGGGGGGCAAACCCTAGGGCAGATAGGCCCTAAGGCCCACCCTAGGGCAGCCGCACCCCTCTCCCTCTTGGCCGTCGGCCAGATGGGATCTGGTGGCTGCCGCATCACCCTAGGATGGAAACCCTAGGGCGCAGCCCTCCCTCCTCCTCCTCCTCCTATATATAGTGGAGCCCTTGGGGCAGCCGGAGACACGCATCTCTCTCTCCCACGACGCAGCCCTACTCCTCCCTCTCCTCGTCCTCCGTAGTGCTTAGCGAAGCTCTGCCAGAGTACCACGTAGCTCCACCGTCACCACACCGTCGTGATGTCGGAGCTCTCCCTCAATCTCTCCTTCTTCCTTGCTGGATCAAGGCGTAGGAGACGTCAACGAGCTGCATGTGTGTTGAACACAGAGGCGCCGTTGTTCGGCGCTAAGATCGGAGTCCATCGTGATCTGAATCGCTACGAGTACGACTCCACCAACCGCGTTCTTGTAATGCTTCCGCTTAGCGATCTTCAAAGGTATGAAGATGCAATCTCTTCCTTCTCGTTGCTGGTTTCTCCATAGATAGATCTTGGTGAACACGTAGAAATTTTTGATTTACTACTACGTCTCCCAACAGTGGCATCATGAGCTAGGTCTATGCGTAGAATCTATGCACGAGTAGAACACAAAGCAGTTGTGGGAGTCGATCTTGTTAATTGGCTTACCACTACTAGTCTTATCTTGATTCAACGGTATTGTGGGATGAAGCGGCCCGGACCAACTTTACACATACGCTTACGTGAGACCGGTTCCACCACCTCACATGCACTTGTTGCATAAGGTGGCTAGCGGGTGTCTATATCTCCCACCTTAGTCGGATTGGATTCGATGAAAAGGGTCCTTATGAAGGGTAAATAGCAATTGGCATATCACGTTGTGGTTTTGGTGTAGGTAAGTGTAGGAGATATGCCCTAGAGGCAGTGATAACAGTTACTTTTGTATCTCCAAGTATGTAATGAATGTTTATGATCCATGCTATAACTGCAATGATTCTCGAGTCTGCAATATCCACGAGGCTTGGAGGGAAACTCATGTGCACGTGTGGTATAATAAACGGTAAATTGTATTCCTAGTCTTGCCTCTAAGACTGGCTCAAGTATTGCATGATGATCCTGTTTTCCTGATCATGGGCATGGCTATGCCGGCAATTTTGAGGGCACGATGTTGGTAGAACACTTGTGTTGAATCGATCCGAATTGATGTTATGCTATGAGATACATTCGTCACAAGTTAATGGTTAATAACACAGAGATGGTTTACGTTTGCATGATTCCTTAGACCATGAGAGTATCGAGTTTCTTCATGCTTGCTTCATGAACTTTGGGGTTTGTTAAACGTCATCCGTAAATGGGTGGCTATTACGGTGGCTTACGGGTTCATGGAAAAGTATGTCAAGTAACTTGATAGCTCAAGAATGAGATTTGCTCCTCCGACGATGGAGAGATATCTCTGGGCCCTCTCGGTGTTACGACATCCATCATCGTCTGGCCAGACCTTTTGTGATTTGATCACGGGGATGCCGGAACACGGGAACGAGAAAAGAGAACAATACCGGTAACGAGGTAACTGGCATAGTGGACAAGTTGTTGATCCACGGGGATGCCAACATGTCTCACCTTGGGTATTGGTAACATATCATGAAGCAACAGGAATAGCACACGGCAACTGGAGGTTCACTCGAATATTCATTCGTGTGGGTATAGGGGTCAATATGGGTGTCCACGGCTCCGATGTTGATCATTGATCGGAAGGGGTTCCGGGTCATGTCTATGCTTCACCGAACCTATAGGGTCACACGCTTAAGGGTCATCTATCTGCTGAATAATAGACAGGGAGTCTGAGAGAAAATCACCGAAAAAGTTTTGGACACAGGAAAAGTTTCGGACACCGGAAAAGTTTCGGACAGCGGAAAAGTTCCGCAGAGAGAACACCGTAACAGTTTGGGTAAAACTGAAAAGTTGTTTCAGGGGATACCATCAAGTCAAATTGGTTTCGGCATATGCCTGATAATTCTTGGAGGGTGCCAGAATCATTCTGGAAACTTCTGGGAATTTTCCAGAAGAAAAACGGGAGATGTTCCAAAGCTGCCGGAACTGCTTCAGATGCATTTCGCAGATGAAAATCACTAATCCGGAATTGTTCCGGATCGCATTGAAAATTATTTTAGTGGGTGCTGGAAATGTTCTAAGCCCACATAAATATTTTCAGTTCGAACGGACGCTGAAAAATGTCGTCGTGAATAGTGAAAGTGATTTTTGGAGAAAATATCTCGTGAATGTGGAAACACTATTATGAATAGTGGGAAACACTATTGGGAGAAAATATCTCATGACTAGTGAAAACACTATTACGGAATAGTGGAAAACACTATTGTGAATAGTGGGAAACACTATTTATGAATAGTGGAATCACTATTCTGAATAGTGAAATTATCTAAAGGCATTTTGGTATTTTCACCATAGTCTCTCACCCTATAAATAGGGGTGAGGAGGCAGCCCAAAAACTCACTCCTTCTCACATACAAGTGCCATTGCAATGATCTGGCTTCTTCTCTCCCTCCCAGCGAAATAGTTTCGTAGAGCCGAAAGGTTGTCTGGGTTCCGGCAGGAACTAGTTCTGGACGGCGAAGCCCTGCCGGATAGATCACACCGTATGTGTGCAACCCCATAGAGAGGTCGTAGTTTCGATCTTTTGCCCGAGGGGCTGTTCGTGTGTCCTCCCGAAGGGCTGTCCGAGTCTCCGTTCGAGTTTCGAGTGTCCTCCCGAAGGGCTGTCCGAGTCTCCGTTCGAGTTTCGAGTGTCCTCCCGAAGGGCTGTCCGAGTCTCCGTTCGAGTTTCGAGGGTCCTCCCGAAGGGCTGTCCGCGACATCGTCCGGGGGACTGTCCGACCGCCTCCCGGAGGGCTGTCCGATGAGGGAGTACATCCTCGCGGTTGGGAGGTTGTAAAATCCTAGCTGCGGGGATCTGCACCAACGATCTCCACCGACTCTTCTACCGCTGCGCTTCGAGTCGGTACGGATCAGATCAAACCTTGTATGCAGTCTCCATAGTGGTCCTGGGCGTGCTCGCTATACCAGAAATTTTTGTTTTTTGTCGCGTTCCCCAACAGTAAGAAACGTTCTTGCTAGAAACCTATAGCAGCCACGTAAAAACTTGCAACTACAAATTAGAGAACGTCTAACTTGTTTTCGTAGCATATGCCTTGTGATGTGATATGGCCGAAGGATGTGATGTGATGCATTGTGATGTATGAGATTGATCATGTTCTTGTAATAGGATTCACGACTTGCATGTCGATGAGTATGACAACCGGCAGGAGCCATAGGAGTTGTCTTATTTTATTGTATGACCTGCGTGTCAATCATAAACGCCATGTAATTACCTTACTTTATTGCTAAACGTTAGCCATAGTAGTAGAAGTAATAGTTGGCGAGACAACTTCATGAAGACACGATGATGGAGATCATGGTGTCGTGCCAGTGACAGTGATGATCATGGTGCCCCAAAGATGGAGATCAAAGGAGCAAGATGATATTGGCCATATCATGTCACTATATTGATTGCATGTGATGTTTATCATGTTTACATCTTATTTGCTTAGAACGACGGTAGTAAATAAGATGATCTCTCAATAAAATTTCAAGAAATGTGTTCACCCTAATTGTGCAACGTTGCTAAGGATCGTTGTTTCGAAGCACCACGTGATGATCGGGTGTGATAGGTTCTAACGTTCGCATACAACGGGTGTAAGCCAGATTTACACACGCGAAACACTTAGGTTGACTTGATGAGCCTAGCAAGTACAGACATGGCCTCGGAACACGAAAGACCGAAAGGTCGAACATGAGTCGTATAGAAGATACGATCAACATGGAGATGTTTACCATGGATGACTAGTCCGTCTCATGTGATGATCGGACACGGGCTAGTTGACATGGATCATGTATCACTTGGATGATTGGAGAGATGTCTATCTAAGTGGGAGTTCATTAAATAATTTGATTATGTGAACTTACTTATCATGAACTTAGTCTAAAATTGTCTTTACAATCTATATTGTAGATCCAATGGCCAACGCTAATGTCACCCTCAACTTCAACGCGTTCCTAGAGAAAACCAAGCTGAAAGATGATGGAAGCAACTATGCAAACTGGGTCCGTGGCTTGAGGATCATCCTCATAGCTTCCAAAAGATGGTATGTCCTTGATGCACTGCTAGGTGACCCACCCATTTTCTCAGCGGACCAAGACGTTACGAACGCTTGATAGTCACGCTGCGATGATTACTCCCTTGTTCAGTGCGGCATGCTTTACAGTTTAGAACTGGGACTCCAAAAGCGTTTTGAGAAATACGGAGCATATGAGATGTTCCAAGAGCTGAAACTGGTTTTCCAAGCTCATGCCCGGGTCGAGAGATATGAAGTCTTCGACAAGTTCTTCAGTTGTAAGATGGAGGAGAATAGTTCTGTTAGTGAGCACATACTCAAAATGTCTGGGTTGCACAACCACTTGACTCAGCTGGGAGTTAATCTCCCGGATGACTCGGTCATTGACACAATCCTCCAGTCGCTTCCACCTAGCTACAAGAGCTTTGTGATGAACTACAACATGCAGGGTATGGAGAAGTCCATTCCTGAGTTGTACTCGATGCTGAAATCAGCGAAGGTCGAGATCAAAAAGGAGCATCAAGTGTTGATGGTAAATAAGACCACTAGTTTCAAGAAAGGCAAGGGTAAGAAGAACTTCAAGAAGGACGACAAAGCTGTTGCTGCGCCTGGTAAGCAAGTTGCCGGGAAGAAGAACAAGAATGGACCCAAGCCTGAGACTGAGTCTTTTATTGCAAGGGTACCGGTCACTGGAAGCGGAACTGCCCCAAATACTTAGCGGATAAGAAGGCCGGCAACATTAAAGGTATATGTGATATACTTGTTATTGATGTGTACCTAACCAACGCTCATAGTAGCTCCTGGGTATTTGATACCGGTGCAGTTGCTCACATTTGTAACTCCAAGCAGGAGCTGCGGAATAAGCGGAGGCTGGCAAAGGACGAGGTGACGATGCGCGTCGGGAATGGTTCCAAGGTCGATGTGATCGCCGTCGGCACGCTACCTCTACATCTACCTTTGGGATTAGTTTTAAACCTCAATAATTGTTATTTAGTACCAGCTTTGAGCATGAACATTGTATCTGGATCTCGCTTGATGCAAGATGGCTACTCATTTAAATCCGAGAATAATGGTTGTTCTATTTATATGAGAGAAATGTTTTATGGTCATGCTCCGCTGGTCAATGGTTTATTTTTGATGAATCTCGAGCGTGATGTTACACATATTCATAGTGTGAGTACCAAGAAGTGTAAGGTTGATAACGATAGTCCCACTTACATGTGGCACTGCCGCCTTGGTCATATTGGTGTCAAACGCATGAAGAAGCTCCATGCTGATGGACTTTTGGAGTCTCTTGATTTTGAATCATTTGACACGTGCGAACCATGCCTCATGGGCAAGATGACCAAGACTCCGTTCTTCGGAACAATGGAGCGAGCAATTGACTTGTTGGAAATAATACATACCGATGTATGCGGTCCAATGAGCATCGAGGCTCGCGGTGGCTACCGTTATGTTCCCACCCTCATTGATGACTTGAGCAGATATGGGTATGTCTACTTGATAAAACACAAGTCTGAAACCTTTGAAAGGTTCAAGGAATTTCAGAGTGAGGTAGAGAATCAACGTGACAGAAAATAAAGTGCCTACGATATTTAAGTCACGAGTTTGGCACGCAGCTAAGAAAATGTGGAATTGTTTCACAACTCACGCCGCCTGGCACACCTCAGCGAAATGGTGTGTCTGAATGTCGTAATCGCACTCTATTGGATATGGTGCGATCTATGATGTCTCTTACCGACTTACCGCTATCATTTTGGGGATATGCATTAGAGACTGCCGCATTCACTTTAAATAGGGCACCGTCAAAATCCGTTGAGATGACATCGTATGAATTATGGTTTGGAAAGAAACCTAAGTTATCGTTTCTAAAAGTTTGGGGATGCGATGCTTATGTGAAGAAACTTCAACCTAAGAAGCTCGAACCCAAAGCGGAAAAGTGCGTCTTCATAGGATATCCCAAAGAGACTATTGGGTATACCTTCTACCCCAGATCCGAAGGCAAAGTCTTTGTTGCCAAGAATGGATCCTCTCTCGAGAAAGAGTTTCTCTCGAAAGAATTTAGTGGGAGGAAAATAGAACTTGATGAGGTAATTGTACCTCCACTCGAACCGGAGAGTAGCGCAGCACAGGAAGTTGTTTCTGTGGAGCCTACACTGGCTGGAGAGGAAGTTAATGATGATGATCATGAAACTTCAGATCAAGTTACTATTGAACGTCGAAGGTCCACTAGGACACGTTCCGCACCAGAGTGGTACGGCAACCCTGTCCTGGAGATCATGTTGTTGGACAATGGTGAACCTTCAAACTATGAAGAAGCGATGGCAGGCCCGGATTCCAACGAATGGCTTGAAGCCATGAAATTCGAGATAGGATCAATGTATGAGAACAAAGTGTGGACTTTGGTGGACTTGTCTGATGATAAGCGAGCCACTGGAAATAAATGGATCTTTAAGAAGAAGACTGACGCGGATGGTAATGTGACCGTCTATAAGGCTCGGCTTGTCGCTAAGGGTTATCGACAAGTTCAAGGAGTTGACTACGATGAGACTTTCTCACCCTTAGCGATGCTGAAGTCTGTCCGAATCATGTTAGCGATTGCCGCATTTTATGATTATGAGATCTGGCAAATGGACGTCAAAACGGCATTCCTTAGTGGATTCCTTAAGGAAGAACTGTATATGATGCAGCCGGAAGGTTTTGTCGATCCTAAAGAAGCTAACAAAGTATGCAAGCTCCAGGGCTCCATCTATGGGCTGGTGCAAGCATCTCGGAGTTGGAACATTCCCTTTAATGAGGTGATTAAAGCGTTTGAGTTTGTACAGGTTTATGGAGAACCCTGTATTTACAAGAAAGTGAGTGGGAGCTCTGTAGCATTTCTCATATTATATGTGGATGACATACTAATAATGGGAAATGATATAGAACTTTTGGAAAGTGTAAAGGCCTACTTGAATAAATGTTTTTCAATGAAGGACCTTAGAGAAGCTGCTTACATATTAGGTATTAAGATCTATAAAGATAGATCGAGACGCCTCATAGGTCTTTCACAAAGCACATACCTTGACAAGATATTGAAAAAGTTCAATATGGATCAGTCCAAGAAGGGGTTCTTGCCTGTGTTACAGGGTGTGAGATTGAGTACGACTCAATGCCCGACCACGGCAAAGGATAGAGAAGAGATGAGTGTCATCCCCTATGCTTAAGCCATAGGCTCTATTATGTATGCCATGCTGTGTACTAGACCTGATGTGAACCTTGCCATAAGTTTGGTAGGGAGGTACCAAAGTGATCCCGGAGCGGAACACTGGACAATGGTCAAGAATATCCTGAAGTACCTGAAAAGGACAAAGGACATGTTTCTCGTATATGGAGGTGCCGAAGAGCTCATCGTAAAGGGTTACGACGATGCTAGCTTCGACATAGATCCGGACGACTCCAAGTCGCAAACCGGATACGTGTATATTTTGAACGGAGGGGCAATCAGCTAGTGCAGCAGCAAGCAAAGCGTCGTGGCGGCATCTACATGTGAAGCGGAGTACATAGCTGCTTCGAAAGCAGCAAAGGAAGGAGTCTGGATGAAGGAGTTCATCACCGAGCTAGGAGTGATTCCAAGTGCGTCGGGCCCGATGACTCTATTCTGTGACAACATTGGAGCTATTGCCCTTGCGAAGGAGCCCAAGTTTAACAAGAAGACAAGACACATGAAGCGCCGCTTCAACTCCATCCGTGATTACATTCAGGAGGGAGATATAGATATTTGTAAAGTACATACGAATCTGAATGTCATAGATCCGTTGACTAAACCTCTCTCACGAGCAAAACATGATCAACACCAGAATGCTATGGGTGTTCGATTCATCACAATGTAACTAGATTATTGACTCTAGTGCAAGTGGAAGACTATTGGAAATATACCCTAGAGGCAATAATAAAATGGTTATTATTGTATTTCCTTGTTCATGATAATTGTCTATTGTTCATGCTATAATTGTGTTAACCGGAAACTGTAATACATGTGTTAATACATAGACCACAACATGTCCCTAGTAAGCCTCTAGTTGGCTAGCTCGTTGATCAATAGATGGTCACGGTTTCATGACCATGGACATTGGATGTCGTTGATAACGGGATCACATCATTAGGAGAATGATGTGATGGACAAGTCCCAATCCTAAGCATAGCACAAGATCGTGTAGTTCGTCTGCTAAAACTTTTCCAATGTCAAGTATCGTTTCCTTAGACCACGAGATTGTGCAACTCCCGGATACTGCAAGAATGCTTTGGGTGTGCCAAACATCACAATGTAACTGGGTGGCTATAAAGGTGCACTACGGGTATCTCCGAAAGTGTCTGTTGGGTTGGCACGAATCGAGACTGGGATTTGTCACTCCGTATGACAGAGAGGTATCTCTGGGCCCACTCGGTAAGACATCATCATAATGAGCTCAATATGACTAAGGAGTTAGCCACAGGATGATGTGTTATGGAGCGAGTAAAGAGACTTGCCGGTAACGAGATTGAACAAGGTATAGGGATACCAACGATCGAATCTCAAGCAAGTATCATACCGGTAGACAAAGGGAATTGAATACGGGATTGATTGAATCCCCGACATCGTGGTTCATCCGATGAGATCATCGTGGAGCATGTGGGAGCCAACATGGGTATCCACATCCCGCTGTTGGTTATTGACCGGAGAGGTGTCTCGGTCATGTCTACGCGTCTCCCGAACCCGTAGGGTCTACACACTTAAGGTTCGATGATGCTAGGGTTATAGGGAAATAGTGTACGTGGTTGCCGAAGGTTGTTCAGAGTCCTGGATGAGATCCTGGACATCACGAGGAGCTCCGGAATGGTCTGGAGGTAAAGATTCATATATAGGAAGCGAGGTTTTGGTCACCGGAAATGTTTCGGGAATTACCGATAACGTACCGGGACCACCAGAAGGGTTCCGGGGGTCCACCAAGTGGGGCCACCAGCCCGAGAGGGCTGCATGGGCCGCAAGTGGGAGGGAACTAGCCCCTAGGTGGGCTGGTGCGCCCCTCACAAGGACCTAAGGCGCAGCTGAAGTGGGAGGAGGGCAAACCCTAGGGCAGATGGGCCCTAAGGCCCACCCTAGGGCAGCCGCACCACTCTCCCTCTTGGCCGCCGACCAGATGGGATCTGGTGGCTGCCGCACCACCCTAGGGTGGACACCCTAGGGCGCAGCCCACCCTCCTCCTCCTCCTATATATAGTGGAGCCCTTGGGGCAGCCGGAGACACGCATCTCTCTCCCCCACGGCGCAACCCTACTCCTCCCTCTCCTCGTCCTCTGTAGTGCTTAGCGAAGCTCTACCAGAGTACCACGCAGCTCCACCGTCACCATGCCGTCGTGCTGCCGGAGCTCTCCCTCAACCTCTCCTTCCTTCTTGCTGGATCAAGGCATAGGAGACGTCACCGGGCTGCACGTGTGTTGAACGCGGAGGCGCCATTGTTCGGCGCTAAGATCGGAGTCCACCACGATCTGAATCGCTACGAGTATGACTCCACCAACCGCGTTCTTGTAATGCTTCCGCTTAGCGATCTTCAAAGGTATGAAGATGCAATATTTTCCTTCTCGTTGTTGGTTTCTCCATAGATAGATCTTGGTGAGAGCGTAGAAAATTTTGATTTACTACTACGTCTCCCAACAAGAGGATCATGGAGTCTGGTCCTTGGTTGTTTACAAATTGGGCAGTTTTGCTTTGTCCTTATGACGGTTTTAGCCCAGCAGAAGAGGTGAGTATTGTGCATCTACCAATTTGGCTGCAGATTCATCATCTTCCGGGTGGTTACTGCAAATATAATCTTGTGGGAAGCTTTTAAAGAATTCTGGGAAGATACTTGAGATGCGCCTGAATGGTAATCCTAGGGGAGATTATGTTCGCGTTCGTGTGCGTCAGCCTCTCACGAAGTTCGTCGGTATTGTTAAAGGGAAATAAATGCAGGTTTTCTTGGTTCGCTATGAAAAGCCTGCTCGTTTCTGCAAGAAGTGTGGCCTCATTGACCATGACCACAAAGAATGTGGGTCTGGGATTCATGAGGAAAAGGATCTGAAGTTTGGTGACTGGTTGTATGCTGATTCGCAGAAAAAACCGGGAACGGATTGTCCTACTGCTGATCCTACCAACGGGAAACATGGCAACATGAGAGGTGATCCTGCAGTACCAAAGAACAAGCTTGTTAACAAGGAAGTGTTGGATCCTGAGCTATCTGACATGGTGTACAACCCCAAGAAGTATGCATTTGATTTGATGGAGGTGGATAGGTGAAAGCACAATATGCTCCCTTGGTGGTTTTGACAATTCATGACAACATACACTATCTCTTGGACTAATACTTTCATCTAGTATATATTTCAGATAAAGTCCATAGAGGGACGGGTTGGCAAAAAGAAGTGTGGAGAGTATCCCCATGAATAAGAAGGAGAAGAGATAGCATTGGCCAAGCTCCAAGCAAGAGGACTCTATATTTTACTTTGTGAGAAGTCACTTTGACTCCATAGGAAAGCCAATACTATTAAAAGAGGGTAAGGTACTGTTGGTGAACAAAATGCTCATACGTGCACAAGTGATAGTCACCTCATACACCCACAAGCTCTTCCACAAAAGTCTGTCCAAAGCCAAACACTCAAATCAGTGCAACCCACACTTTCCACTCGGTGCCACCGATTCTCAGCCTCAGACAGACTCAGCCAAACCCTAGCCCTTCGGTGCAACCGAAACCATTTCGGTGCCACCAAGTTTCGGTTGCCAACTTTATATTATGCAAATTCACAAAATCGGTCCCATCGAGTTTGTTGAGTCGGCATCACTAAGTCTGGCAATCTGACCGTTGGTCACCTTATCAGTACAACCGAGTTGTATGTATCGGTCTCACCGAGATTCAAAAGTTGCTACCTTTGAGGCAACTCGGTACCATCGAGATTAACACATCGGTGTCACCGAGTTGTACTTATTAGGTGTAACGGTTGGATTTTTGGAGATGCCTATATATATATGCCTCCACCACCACCTACTCGAGAGAGAAGCACTCGGAACAGATCCCCACTCATACCAACTGATTTTATACTCATGTGTTGAGATCATGCCATTCCATTCCAATCATATGAATCTTGATCTCTAGCCTCCCCAAGTTACTTTCCACCCAATCAATCTCTTCCACCAAAGCCAAATCTATGAGAGAGTGATTGTGTGTTGAGGAGTCTATCATCTTGAAGCACAAGAGCAAGGAGTTCATCAACATTATCGAGCCTATTACCTTTTGGAGGGTGGTGCCTCCTAGATTGGTTAGGTGTCGCTTGGGAGCCTCCTACTTCATGTTGTGGAGTGAGCCAAGAAGTTTGTAAGGGCAAGGAGATCGCCTACTTCGTGAAGATCTACCCCAAGTTAGGCTAGTCCTCCGTGGACGTAGGCCATCATGGAATAGTCAAGGTTGCTACTTCGTGGACCCTTATGGGTGGAGCCCTCCGTGGACTCTCGTGACCGTTACCCTCCATGGGTTGAAGACTCCATAAACGTGGGTGTACGATAGCACCACCTATCGGAACCACGAAAAAAAAATCTTCGTGTCCTTCATGCGTTTGATCTTCCTATCTCTACTCCTTACTTCCATGTGCAATGTCTTTACTTTCTGCTGCTATACTTGATGACTTGCATGTGTAGGGTGTGCTATACTTGCTATAATTGCTAAAATCTGCCAACACTTATCTTTGCACCTTGTGTATATTTTAAATTCCTGCTAGTAGTCCATTCATCCACCTCTAGACATACTCTTCTAGTGATCCCGCAACAGGAACTCCCGTAAGCGTTTGAATCAAGATCCAATGGCAAATGGTGTAGCCGGGGCTCTTGTTGGTCTTCTTGCTATTACAGATGGAAAAGGAGGTGACCTGGCTGTGGAGGAGCCATCAACTAGCTCTAGTGGTAAACGCACCAAGATGGACAAGATTGAAGACAAGGACAATTTTTCTGCGGACTCCCGGGATGGGAGCCACATGACCCAATGACTCTACTCTGTTGGAACTGTCGGGGGTGGAGAACCACCGGACAGTTCGTGAGGTGTTGGCCCTCGCAAAAACCAACATCTCCAAGTTTGTCTTTCTTCGTGAGACTAGACAAACTAAAGAGAAGATGGAGAAGCTTAAATGGAGGTTGGGCTTAAAGGGTTTCTGTGGTGTTAATAGTAATGGAAGAAGTGGTGGTTTGGCCCTTTTTGGGGACGAATCATTAATGGTGACTGTATTGGATAGTTGCGCACGCTACATTGATGTGCAAGTGACTGACAGTGGTATCGATGTTAGCTGGCGAGGTACCTTTGTGTACGGCGAACCATGGGTGGAAAATCGTCATTTAATGTGGGATCATCTCTCTCAGTTACGTGCTATCTCCCAAGGCCTGTGGTTTGTTTGTGGAGACTTTAATGAAGCTTTGTGGCAGCATGAACACCTTTCGTGTTGCACGAGATCAGAAAATCAAATGTTAGCATTCCAGGATTGCTTGGAAGTATGTGAATTGGAGGATCTTTGGTTCTCTGGATTTCCCTATACATATGATAATGGTCAACCCGGTGATAGAAACATCCAAGTGAGGCTAGACCGGGCGGTTGCAGACGAGGCATGGCGTGATCTATTTTCGTTGCCAAGGTGGTTCACCTAGCCTCGCCATGTTCAGACCACCGTCCGGTCCTTGTCCAGCTTCAGGTCGGCGACGAGCCTCGACGACAACGTCCCCCACCATGATATGAGATTACGTGGGAGCGACATTCAGCTCTTCCTGGAATTATAACGGAAGCTTGGGCGAAGAAAAGGCTTGCTGGCAATTTGGAGGAGGTTGCAAATTCACTCAAGTGTGTCATGTCAAGCTTACTTACGTGGAGTGCTGAAAATTTTGGCCAGATCACAAAACAGATTGAGAAACTAAGAGCTGAGTTGGATGAGCTGAAATTGAATTCAGCTGATCGTGTCCTCATTCATACAAAGATGAATGAGATGGATGAATTACTGTATTGCGAGGAAATGCTTTGGTTGCAGCGCTCACGAATCACCTGGTTGAAAGAAGGCGATCGTAACACAAAATACTTCTTCCGTCGTGTTGTTTGACGGTCATGACGTAATTATATTCATCGACTTCGTCCTATGGATGGCACTTGGTGTCACGTTCCGTCTGATATGAAGTAGATGGCAACATCGTACTTCAAGGAGGTTTATACAAAAGATCCTACACTTTCCCCCGAGTTGGTGTTGGATTGTATTATGCCTAAGGTGTCGGCCGAGATGAATGCTTCTTTGTGTGCACCATATACGGAGAAAGAAATATCTGACGCCTTGTTTCAAATAGGGCCGTTCAAGGCGTCAGGTACAGATGGGTTTTCGACGCGTTTTTATCAACGCAACTAGACTGTCTTGAAGGTTGAAATTATTGCTGCAGTCCTTGAGTTCTTTGACACGAAGACTTATGCCGGAAGGCGTTAATGACACGACAATCGTCCTGATTCCTAAAGTTCAACATCCTAAAGAGCTCAAAGATTTTAGGCCCATTAGTTTGTATAATGTTCTTTACAAAATAGTTTCTAAGTGTATGGTTAATAGGCTACGTCCTTTTCTCATGGATCTTATTTTAGACAATCACAACGCATTTATTTCGAGACGGCTGATTTCGGATAACTCTATTGTCGCCTTCGAGTGCATTCATCATATACAGTCCTTGCGGCAGGGCGCCCCTGATGTATGTGCTTACAAATTGGATCTATCGAGGGCCTATGATCGTGTGGATTCTGTCTTCTTAGAGAAAGCCCTCCTTAAATGGGGCTTTGATTCGGTATGAATGATTCTTCAAGATCACAATGAATCGTTTTTTTTTGCTACATATCGATTTATTTTCAGTTGCAACGATGCATTGGAAGCGGAGGTACATGCAATCATGCAAGGAATGATGTTTGCTTTACAAGATTCTAACCTTCCAGTTATTGTCCAATCCGATTTAAGTGAAGCTTTGTCTAGTCTTAGAGGAAATAAACTAGTTCGTTCTGCCTATGGACATCTGGTGGCTGAAATTAAGGAATTGATGATAGACGGGGAGTTTATTCCCCAGAAATTAGCTAGGGATCAAAATAAAGTTGTTGACCGTTTGGCAAATTATAGTCGCTTAGAATATACCACAGCTGTACTGTAACTCTCTCAATATGGAATAAAACTCCCTTCCTCCGAAAAAAAAGAATTAGTGCTGACCTAGCTGTAAAGAATCACTGCCCCGTCGACTAAAAAAAAATGGACAGGATGTTATTCGGAATTCCTGATCTGCTACGCAAAAACAGGATTGTTTACTGCAATCTGCTCCTCTTGAAGTCCGGGAGCGTGAGAGACACGGTCCGCGGCTGGAACCCGACGGACGCGAGCCTCGGCGACAGTATCATCCCCGGGCTGGGGCGCGGCGAGGGCACCGGGTCCCTCTTCCTCGACGGCGAGCCGGCGAGCCTGGGCGAGAGGTTGACGTGCTCGAGGGCCCTGGACTGGAGGTCCTGCGGGTAGTCGCGCACGCACCGGATGCGTGGACCGGTGCCCGTCGACCACCGGCACGTCTGATGGTTCTTGCTATGATGGACACTTGCCGGCGGCCGCTGCTCTGAGATATCATTGACCTCTTCTTCTTCGGTGTCGGTGGTGTGGGAGTCCACCGGAGTGACGGCATCTTCCTCAGCTTCGCTCATGTCACCGTGGTCGGTTGTTCGATGGTATGCCTCGCCGGTGAGGACGCCGTCTATCTCAATTTCGGTTACGTCTTCAATAGCAGCAGCTGCTGCTGCATTGTTATTCTCAACATGTTCAGGCTGAGTGTCAGATTTGCTCAGCAACGGGTACTCGTCATGTCTGTCGATGGCAGATTTCTGAAACAATTCACAGAAATCACGCGTCATTTGCTACAGTTCTGATGATTTATTTGCAGTAGTACTTCTTGTAAGAAAATTATCTATCTGGTGGTATGGATATGGTCCCGTATTTACCTTGACATCGGTGAGGCTAACGTCATTCTCCTCAAGGAAGCGAATGAAATCCCTGAAGTTCTCTTCCGTGGGAAGGTAGTGGCCACTGTATGGCCATATTGCCTGAAGAAATAGAGCATCGTCAGGTATTTTGAGAAGAAGAGAAAAAGTGATATTAATTCCTAGTCATGTTTGATGTTTCTTATGGTTACATGCACATACCTTGAGAATTCCATCTTTGACCACCAATCGTCCAGCACATGTTATGGCTCCACCAGCTAGGAAACTGGAATGCTGAAACGACCCTTTCTTCTTCTGCACATCGTCAACGCCGGGGCCGAAGAAAACGTCAGAATCAATGCAGCGAATTGTATCTTTGACTAGGAATTGCGTAGATACGCGATGTGGTGTGCTGAGAAAAAGAACATTTACCTGGCCAACATAGAATGCCTTTGTGGTGCTGAGGACAAAAATCCACTTGGAGTCATCCGAAGTGTGCACAAGAACCCCGGTTTGTCTGAACATAAGTTTGCCACCCTCAATACCAACTTCATAGTGTTGCCTCTCTTGCTGTTATTGAGAAAATGAAGAAAAAGAGGATCAGATGATGTTCTCAATTATTCAACGTTGTGAAGTATCTCTTAATGTTACTTTTCTGATGTACGTACTGGTCCAAGGTACTTGATGCACTGCCCCTGAAGTTTACTCCTAGGGCACTTCTCAAGATTTATTTCTTTGCCCTCCCCAATGTCTAACCTGTTGATCAATTCAAACAGTTAGCATATTATTTGTTCTACTACTAGGTTGCCAAGCCTAGACAATAGGTATAACAAGCTTAAGCTTAGCTTACTTTACTTACCAATAGAAAAAGGGCTCCGTACTCTCACTCGTTGACCAGACATCATAATAGATATGCAAATTGTGCCCGTATCGATGCCTTGGGTCAATCTGTCCGAAGGCATAAATTGGCAACATTAGTAGTAATAAACAATCTGCAACAATCTCTGTAGGACACTACTACCTACTGATCTTAGTTTAGTACTCGAGTTAGGTAGCATGTGACTTACAGCTTCGAGCCAGTGCTGCAATGCCAGCTGCTGAGCCTTCCCATTCTTAGATAACCCCTTGCCAACCTGAGCCACCAAACAAAATCGGGTCATACACCTGCCAGTCTGATGAAAATACAAGGCACCAGGAATGTAGTTTGATGAATCAATGAATGTTAAGTCACCTTAGCCGCTCTTGTCCTCGCCCTCGCCCACCGCGACGCTGCCGTTTCGGGCTTTCCGCCGTTGAAGAACGATATCGAGCTGTGCTTCAGCGATGCAAAGTCCAGTGCCTTCCACCTGCGATAAGAATCAATACTTTTATGACTTTCTGAATGTTAACTAGCTGTTCTAGTGCTCAAGAACCGAAGAAAAAATTGATACATACCACAGCTCCTCTACGACGACTGCGCAGTCGGCGAGGTTTCGCCTGGTCCGGTAACTCTTGTAAACCTTTTGAAGTTTCACGGCTGCAGCATCAAGCTCACATTTGGAGCTGGACGATACATTGGTGCTCGATGCGTCAGAGTTGCGTCGGTCTTGGATGCCATTTATCAGGCTCTGTTTGCGCTTATTCTGAACTGAACCCGTGGATTCCTCTCCTCCTTGCCACTGTATGAAGCTCACAGAGTGCATCAGTCTGGCCTTGGAGAAGAGATGTTCTTGGCCATGCGATTTCGGTGTCCTGTTCTTCTTCTGTTCATCCCAAGGAGCAGGGATTTGGTTCACCATGTCGATTTTGCGTGTCCTCGGACTGGAGATCTCTGTGCCAACAATTTCAGACCACGCGCGACGGTACAATCCCATAAACTGAACCTTCTCCTGAAAATTTGGAAGAATCTGAATTAATTTTCATGTGAAACAGTGATTTTGAGCAACTTGGAAGAGAATTGAAAAGAACAAATCTGCTCTTGTGACATGGTCAACGGTCAGACAAGAATAAAGCACCAACAGCAAGCAGCCGGCTGAAATGACCCCAGGCTTTCAGGATCTCCACAGCAACTCTAACAGGATGAGTGCATAAGTGCATTCGTGACCTAAACGAACTGAGACCAGTACTTGAGCTCTAGAATCCATCTCTAGAACAAAACCAGCTAGAC
The DNA here is from genome assembly GCA_022496015.1 of Hordeum marinum. NCBI lineage: Eukaryota > Viridiplantae > Streptophyta > Magnoliopsida > Poales > Poaceae > Hordeum > Hordeum marinum. The sequence continues at coordinate 118,386,059 of CM039672.1, forward strand.
TTCAAATGGCAAAACACCCATAGAACTCAGAGTCAAAACAAATAATCCTGCCACAGAGCCTCATGTTGGACCGATTCCAGTCCCCGGCAAGAACACAAACCAAGAACAGGACTGAGTCAACTTGTAAGCAATCAAAGCAAGAACTCCATGATCCTCACCTGGTGGTCTCGGCGCAGCAACCCAAGACTGGAGTCTTCCCCGGAAGCGACAGGAATCGCAGAAGGTGTCGAGAGGTGAGAGAAATCTTCTGTGAGACGGCTGTGGTATCTGTCGTATGTCGATGTACACCTCAGGGGAGCTTACGCTCCCTCTTATATATATATATGTACCGAAACCTTGGACCGGCCCCAGAGACGTCAATTTTGTATTTGAGGGTTCATGGCTGGGCAATTTTGTTGCCCAAGCAAGCTAAGACTTCGGTCACTGCTGAAGTATGCAGAAGAGGCTGCTGGCTTTCAACTCGCTGAATGTTCTTTCAGTTTACACCTTGCCATACGTCTCTTCTCCAAACAGGTCCTGAGCGGTCAAGCTTTTTGTTGGGTTGGTCGCGCGCGCGCGCGCGCGTATCGTTGGCGGTTGGGTTGGATCAATCCATCCATTCGATCGCTTTCCGTTGTCGAAACTAATTTTCCTAGGATGTGTCTAGGACACATCTAGATGTGACATACTCATGTCACATCTAAATTCTGTTTTGTGGCTCTTTATTTGTTTTTTTTTGTCCGTTGTCATGTTTATTCTAACGTGAGTTACACCATCACCTCGCCCTATGAAACGTGAGGTCTGATATGTTCAGGGTAACGTGCATGGTGGTCTGGTGGAGAGGATTCCCTGTACGTACAGCTGAAAAAAACTTTTGTTTGCATGAAAAAGAATGTTTTGTTTGTGTGAATCACCAAAATGATCAATCAGGGAACCTCTACGTGATGTTGTGTGGACACCATGGGCGTATACCTTTTTATTTTGAGGTGCACATGGTTTTTTAATGTGAACATCTTTATTGTGATATATGAACATTTTTACAGACAATGTTTTGACCAATTATTTTTGTGCTAAAATGCATGCTTCCTTTTTTATAACATTAAAAATAATGTTCATGACATTTAAAAAGTGTTACCGTGTTCCAAAATAATGTACGTGAAATTCTTAAAACAACGTTCACGTAATTCAAAAAATCGTGTTTCGTACCATCTAAAAAATGTATGTGACATTTCAAAAAACATTCACATGTTGTATATGGTATTTTTATAAATGTTTACACAATTTTCAAAAATGAATGAAGTGTACAAAATGTATCCCCATAGTGGAATAAATGTTGATAATGTTAAAATCAGTTTGTAACAAAAAAAAGTTCACATGCTTTAGAAAAGAAATTATGTAACTTTATAAAAGCAATGTTAATCATGTACTTTAAAAAATATTAGACATGTATAAAAGAACTCTCGATATATATGATAAATTTCACGAATTAGTGAAATTAAAAAAAGTTCACGCATTCAAAATAGCTATTGAATACATTTTTTTGTGAAATGCAAAAATGCCCATGTGTTTGGAAAAAAATGTTTGTGATTGTTTTTGAAAACAAATACTAAACAAAATTGGAAATTGTTATGAATTTTAGAGAACTTCTTAATTTTACGAAAATCTTCATGACTTTTTATAAAAAAGATGAAAATAAAAGAATCTTTAGTGTTTTTAAAAAATATGGATGTGCATCTGGACGACAACTCTCCCCCCTAACTTGTTGCAGGCATGTAGTTGCGTGTCAAGGACGAACTTGCAACTAGGAAAAAATGGGTCATACTAGTTGCGTGTCGAGACTGGACTTGCAACTGGAAAAAAATGGGTTCGATGCCCAGTTGCTTATTGAAGGTGGAGTTGCAACTAGGATAAAATTTGTCGGCCTCCGGGGTACATATTAAAGATGGACTTGCAGCAGGGGCAAAAAAGAAGCGAACCCCTCATCTGCATATCTAGGCTGTAGTTCGACTTGCAACTCGGACAAAAAAGGGTTGAACCCCTCATTTGTATGTCGAGGGGCGAACTTGCAACTGGAAAAAAAATAGACCCCCCGGTTGCGTATTGATGATGGAGTTGCGACTGAGATAAAATTGGTCGGCCTCCCAGTTGTGTATCAAGGGTGGACTTGCAACTAGGGCAAAAATAGGTGGTCCCCAATTGCATGTTGGGGATGGAGTTGCAATTTAGATAAAGAAAAGGGTCGGGCGAGCCCTAGTTGTATGTCGAGGTGTTGACTTACAACCAAGACAAAAAACACTAGCCAGCTCCAGTTGTGAATCGTGGGCGGACTTGTAACAATGAGAAAGAGGCATATCTAGTTGCATGTCAAGGGAGAAGTTGCAAATGAAACAAAAAGGGTCGCTCTCCCACTTGCGTATAATTAAAGGATGGACTTGCAACTACAAACACAAAAATTAGTTTATCTCCGACTGCGTATCAAGGGTGGAGTTGTAACTAGGACATAAAAAACATTTCAACCCCCAATTGCATGTCGGGGTTGTAGTTGTTGGGGAACGTCGCATGGGAAACAAAAAAATTCCTACGCACACGCAGATCTATCCATGGTGATGAGTATCTACGAGAGGGAGAGTGGATCTACATACCCTTGTAGATCTAAGCGGGAAGCGTTAAGAAACGTGGTTGGTGTAGTCGAACGTCTTCGCGATCCAAATCGCCGTGCATCCCGCGATCCAATTAAGATCCGTCCCGCGATCCGATCACGATCCGTCCCGCGAACTTGATCACGATCCGTCCCACAAACTTGATCACGATCCTTTCGATCTAGCACCGAACGGACGACACCTCCGCGTTCAGCACACATATAGCTTGATGACGATCTCCACCGTCTTGATCTAGCAAGAAGGAGTGGAGAGGAAGAAGAGTTCTCCGGCAGCCTGACGACGCTCCAGCGATGGTGGTGGAGCAATTTTGGCAGGGCTTCGCCTAAGCACCGCAGAAATCCGATCTAGAGGAGAAACTATGCACTGGAGGAACGGGTAGCACGTGGCTGAAAATCTAGTGTAAAAACCCTAAAACCTCCAGTATATATAAGAGCAAAGGAGGAGAGGCCTTGGCACAAGGGCCAAGGCCTCCTTGCTTCGGCCGAAGGAGAGAGGGAGAGGTGGAGTCCACCTCCAATCCTAGTAGGACTAGGATTCACCCTATTTTGCCTTTTTTTCACTTTTCTCTTAGGCCTTTTTTCCTCCAGCCGCATGGGCCTCTTGTGGATGTTCCACCAGCCCACTAAGGGCTGGTTTACACCCTCCTACATCCCATGTAGCCTCTTGGGTTAAAATACCCCTCCCGGTGGCCTCCCGGCACTCCCGGTACACTACCGATGAGCCCGAAACTTTTCCGGCGACCAGAACAAGACTTCCTATATATGAATATTTACCTCCGGACCATTCCGTGATGTCCGGGATCTCATCCGGGACTCTGAACAAACTTCTGTCACCACCATACATAACTCTATACTATCGAAACGTCACCAAACCTTAAGTGTGCAGACCCTGCGGGTTCGAGAACTATGTAGACATGACCGAGATACCTCTACGGTCAATAACCAATGGCGGGACCTAGATGTCCACATTGGTTCCTACATATTCTATGAAGATCTTTATCGGTTGAACCTCTATGTCAAGGATTCAGTTAATCCTGTATGATGTTCCCTTTGTTCTTCGGTATGTTACTTGCCTGAGATTCGATCGTCGGTATCTCCATACCTAGTTCAACCTCGTTACTGGCAAGTCTCTTTACTCGTTCCGTAATACAAGATCTCGCAACTAACACTTAGTCACATTGCTTGCAAGACTTATTGTGATGTTGTATTACCGAGTGGGCCCTGAGATACCTCTCCGTCACACGGAGTAACAAATCCCAGTCTTGATCCATGCCAACTCAACAGACACCCTCGGAGACACCTGTAGAGAACCTTTATAGTCACCTAGTTACGTTGCGACGTTTGATACACACAAAGTACTCCTCCGATATCTGTGAGTTGCATGATCTCATGGTCATAGGAACATATACTTGACATGCAGAAAACTGTAGCAATAAACTGACACGATCATAAGCTACGTTTGTAGTTTGGGTCTTGTCCATCACATCATTCTCCTAATGATGTGATCCCGTTTATCAAATGACATCTCATGTCCATGGCTAGGAAACCTTAACCATCTTTCGATCAACGAGCTAGTTCACTAGAAGCATACTAGGGACATTGTGTTTGTCTATGTATCCACACATGTATCCATGTTTCCAATTAATACAATTATAGCATGGATAATAAACGATTATCATGAACAAGGAAATACAATAATAAACACTTTATTTATTGTCTCTAGGGCATATTTCCAACAGTCTCCCACTTGCACTAGAGTCAATAAACTAGTTCACATCACTATGTGATTTACATTGTAATGAATCGAACACCCATGCAGTTCTGGTGTTGATCATGTTTAGCCATTGGAAGAGGTTTAGTCAACGGGTCTGCAACATTCAGATCCGTGTGCACTTTGCAAATATTTATCTCTTTCTCCACGATGTAATCGCGTATGGAGTTGAAGCGTCGTTTTATGTGTCTGGTCCTCTTGTGAAACCTTGGTTCCTTGGCCAGAGCAATGGCACCAGTGTTGTCACAGAACATGTTCATTGGATTCAGTGCACTGGGCACTACTCCAAGATTTGTCATGAACTGCTTCATCCAGACACCTTCCTTCGCCGCCTCCGAGGCTGCGATGTATTCCGCTTCGCATGTAGAATCAGCTACCACGCTTTGCTTGGGACTGCACCAGCTTACCGCTCCCCCGTTAAGAATAAATACGTATCCGGTTTGCGACTTAGAGTCGTCCGGATCAGTGTCAAAGCTTGCATCGACGTAACCCTTTACGACGAGCTCTTCATCACCTCCATAAACGAGAAACATTTCCTTAGTCCTTTTCAGGTACTTAAGGATATTCTTGACCGCTTGCCAGTGCTCCATTCCAGGATCACTTTGAAACCTTCCGTCCATACTTATGGCAAGGCTGACATCGGGTCTTGTGCACAGCATTGCATACATGATAGAGCCTATGGCTGAAGCATAGGGAATGACACTCATCTTTTCTCTATCTTCTGCAGTTACTGGGCATTGAGTCTTACTCAACTTCACACCTTGTAACACAGGCAAGAACCCCTTCTTGGACTATTCCATTTTGAACTTCTTCAAAACTTTATCAAGGTATGTGCTCTGTGAAAGTGCTATTAAGCGTCTCGATCTATCTCTATAGATCTTAATGCCTAATATGAAAGCAGCTTCTCCTAGGTCCTTCATTGAAAAACTCTTGTTCAAATATTCCTTCACGCTTTCCAGCATTTCTATATTGTTTCCAATCAGCAATATGTCATCCACATATAATACTAGAAACGCTATAGAGCTCCCACTCACTTTCTTGTAAATACAAGCTTCTCCGTAAACTTGTACAAACTCAAACGCTTTGATCACCTCATCAAAGCGCTTATTCCAACTCCGAGATGCTTGCACCAGTCCATAAATGGATCGCTGGAGTTTGCAAACTTTGTCAACATTCTCTGGATCGACAAAACCTTCGGGTTGCATCATATACAACTCTTCCTCAAGGAAACCGTTGAGGAACGTTGTTTGACATCCATCTGCCCAATTTCATAGTCAAAATAAGCAGCTATTGCTAACATGATTCTGACAGACTTAAGCATCGCTACGGGTGAGAAAGTCTCATCGTAGTCAACTCCTTGAACTTGTGAAAAACCCTTTGCCACAAGTCGAGCTTTATAGACAGTGACATTACCGTCCGCGTCTGTCTTCTTCTTAAAGATCCATTTTTTCTGAATGGCCTTTCGCCCTTCAGGTAATACTTCCAAAGTCCATACTTTGTTTTCATACATGGATCCCATCTCGGATTTCATGGCCTCTAACCATTTCTCGGAATCTGGGCCCATCACTGCTCCTCCATAGCTCGTAGGTTCATTGTTATCCAACAACATAACCTCCAAGACAGGGTTGCCATACCACTCAGGGGTAGTACGCGGCCTTGTCGACCTACGAGGTTCAATAGCAGCTTGATCCGAAGCTTCATGATCATCATCATTAACTTCCTCTTCTACCGTCGTAGGTTCCACGGAAACATCTTTCTGCGCTGCGCTACTTTTTGGTTGAAGTAAAGGTTCAATAACCTCATCAAGCTCTATTTTCCTCCCACTCAATTCTTTCGAGAGAAACTCTTTCTCAAGAAATGTTCTGTTCTTAGCGACAAACACTTTGCCTTCGGATCTGAGATAGAAGGTATACCCGATTGTCTCTTTCGGGTATCCTATGAAGACACATTTCTCCGCTTTGGGTTCCAGCTTTTCAGGCTGAAGCTTTTTGAGATAAGCATCACATCCCCACACTTTAAGAAATGACAACTTTGGCTTCTTGCCAAACCACAGTTCATATGGCGTCGTCTCAACGGATTTTGATGGTGCCCTATTTAAAGTGAATGCAATTGTCTCTAATGCATAACCCCAAAACGATAGTGGCAAATCAGCAAGAGACATCATAGAACGCACCATATCTAATAAGGTTCGATTACGACGTTCGGACATGCCATTACGCTGTGGTGTTCCGGGCGGTGTCAATTGCGAAACAATTCCACACTGTCTTAAGTGACTACCAAACTCATAACTCAGATATTCACCTCCTCGATCAGATCGCAGGAACTTAATCTTCTTGTTACGATGCTTCTCAACTTCACTCTAAAATTGCTTGAACTTTTCAAACGTTTCAGACCTGTGTTTCGTTAAGTAAATATACCCATATCTACTTAAGTCATTAGTGAAGGTGAGAAAATAACGATATCCACCACGCGCTGTAACATTCATTGGACCGCACACATCAATATGTATGATTTCCAATAAGTCACTCGCCCGTTCCATTGTTCCAGAGAACGGCGTTTTAGTCATCTTGCCCATGAGGCATGGTTCACATGTGTCAAGTGATCCAAAATCAAGTGACTCCAAAAGTCCATCAGCATGGAGCTTCCTCATGCGTTTTACACCAATATGACCTAAACGGTAGTGCCACAAGAAAGTGGTACTATCATTATCAACTCTACATCTTTTGGCATCAATGTTATGAACATGTGTGTCATCACTATCAAGATTCAATATGAATAAACCCCTAACATTGGGTGCATGAGAATAAAAGATATTACTCATATAAATAGAACAACCTTTATTCTATGATTTAAATGAGTAATCGTCTCGCAATAAACAAGATCCAGATATAATGTTCATGCTTAACGCATGCACTAAATAACAATTATTCAGGTTCATCACTAATCCCGATGGTAATCGAAGAGAGAGCGTGCCGACGGCGATCACATCAACCTTGGAACCATTTCCCACGCGCATCGTCACTTCGTCCTTTGCCAGCCTTCGTTTATTCCGTAGTTCCTGCTTTGAGTTGCAAATGTGAGCAACCGAACCGGTATCAAATACCTAGGCACTACTACGAGAGCTAGTAAGGTACACATCAATAACATGTATATCATATATACCTTGTTTGTCGTTGGCCGCCTTCTTGTCAGCCAGGTACTTGGGGTAGTTCCGCTTCCAGTGACCAGTTCCCTTGTAATGAAAGCACTCAGTTTCTGGCTTGGGTCCATGCTTGGGCTTCTTTACAGGAGTAGCAACTGCTTTGCCATCCTTCTTGGTTTTACCCTTCTTGCCCTTGCCCTTGACTTTGCCATTTTTCTTGAAACTAGTGGTTTTATTGACCATCAACACTTGATGTTCTTTCTGGATTTCAGACTCAGCGACTTTTAGCATCGCAAACAGCTCGGCGACTGACTTGTTCATCCCGTGCATGTTATAGTTCATCACAAAGCTCTTGTAACTAGGTGGCAGTGATTGAAGAACTCTATCAGTGATCGCCTTTGGTGGAAGGGCAATTCCCAACTCCGCTAGACGAGTTGAATACCCAGACATTCTGAGTATATGTTCACTGATAGACCCGTTCTCCTCCATCTTGCAAGCATAGAACTTATCGGAGGTTTCATACCTCTCGATCCGGGCGTTCTTCTGAAAGATAAACTTCAACTCCTGGAACATCTCATATGCTCCATGACGTTCAAAACATCTTTGAAGTCCCGGTTCTAAGCCATACAATATTGCACACTGAACTATTGAGTAATCTCCAGTACGTGCCTCCCAAGCGTTCTTAACGTCTTCGGAGGTCATGTCTTCTGGTTGGTCACCAAGCGGTGCATCAAGGACATATGATTTCTGGGAAGCCGTGAGGATAATCCTCAGATTATGGGCCCAGTCAACAAAGTTACTTCCATCATCTTTCAGTTTAGCTTTCTCTAGGAACGCATTAAAATTCAGGGGTGCTACTGCGCGAGCCATTGATCTACAACATAAATATGCAAAGTTTACTTAGACTATTGTTCAAGATAATGAGTTTAGTTAATCAAATTACTAAAGCTCCCACTCAAATTGACATCCCTCAGGTCATCTGAGTGTCACATGATCCAAATCCACCAACTCAAGTCCGATCATCACGTGAGTGGAGGTGGCTTCAATGGTGAACATCATTATGTTGATCATATCTACTATATGACTCATGTTCGACCTTTCGGTCTCTTGTGTTCCGAGGCCATGTCTGTACATGCTAGGCTCGTCAAGTTTAACCCGAGTGTTCTGCGCGTGCAACACTGGCTTGCACCCGTTGTATGTGAACGTAGAATCTATCACACCCGATCATCATGTGGTGTCTCAACACGACGATCTTTCGCAACGGTGCACACTCGGGGAGAACACAATTCATCTTGAAATTTAAGTGAGGGATCACCTTATAATGCTATCGTCGTACTAAGCAAAACAAGGTGCATAAAGGGATTAACATCACATGCAATTCATAAGTGACATGATATGGCCATGAACTTGTTCTTTAGATCTCCATCTTGAAAGCACCAGCATGATCTCCATCATCACCGACACGACACCATGATCTCCATCATCTTGATGTCCATCAACGTGTCGCCATCGAGGTTGTCACGCCCTGCATGCTTCTACTACTATTGCTACCGTTTAGCGATAAAGTAAAGCATTACATAGCGCTTAATGATTGACACGCGGGTCATACAATAATCAAAGACAACCCTATGGCTCCTGCCGGTTGTCGTACTCATCGACATGCAAGTCGTTAAATTCCATACATCACATGATCATCTCATACATCACATATATCACATCATGTAATTGGCCATATCACATCACAACATACCCTGCAAAAACAAGTTAGGCGTCCTCTAATTGTTGTTGCATGTTTTACGTGGCTGCTATGGGTTTCTAGCAAGAACGATTCTCACCTATGCATAAACCACAACGGTGATACATAATTTGCTTTTCAACCTTCTCAAGGACCGCCTTTGTCGAATCCGATCCAACTAAAGTGAGAGAAACTGCCACTCGCAAGCCATCTAGGCAACAAGTTGCGTCGAGGGAACCGGTCTCTCGTAAGTGTACGAGTAATGTTGGTCCGGGCCGGTTCATCTCACAATACCGCTGAACCAAAATCCGACCAAGGGAGGAAGCAATCTAAGCATCAACGCCCACAAACCTTTTGTGTTCTACTCGAGATATCATCTACACATAGACCTAGCTCATGATGCCACTGCTGGGTAACGTTGCATGAGAAACAAAAATTTTCCTACGCACACGCAGATCTATCCATGGTGATGAGTATCTACGAGAGGGAGAGTGGATCTACATACCCTTGCAGATCGCTAAGCGGGAAGCGTTAAGAAATGCGGTTGGTGTAGTCGAACGTCTTCATGATCCAAATCGCCGTGCGTCCCGCGATCCAATCACGATCCGTCCCACGATCCAATCACGATCCGTCCCACGAACTTGATCACGATCCATCCCACGAACTTGATAACGATCCTTCCGATCTAGCACCGAACGGACGGCACCTTCGCGTTCAGCACACGTATATCTTGATGACGATCTCCACCATCTTGATCCAGCAAGAAGGAGTGGAGAGGAAGAAGAGTTCTCTGGCATCCTGACGATGCTCCGGCGATGGTGGTGGAGCAATTTCGGCAGGCTTCGCCTAAGCACCGCAGAAATCGATCTAGAGGAGAAACTATGCACTAGAGGAACGGGTAGCACGTGGCTGAAAATCTAGTGCAAAAACCCTAAAACCTCTAATATATATAAGAGGAGAGGAGGAGAGGCCTTGGCACAAGGGCCAAGGCCTCCTTGCTTTGGCCGAAGGAGAGAGGGAGAGGTGGGGTCCAGCTCCAATCCTAGTAGGACTAGGATTCACCCTATTTTGCCTTTTTTTCCACTTTTCTCTTAGGCCTTTTTTCCTCCAGCCGCATGGGCCTCTTGTGGATGTTCCACCAGCCCACTAAGGTCTGGTTTACACCCTCCTATAACCCATGTAGCCTCTTGGGTCGAAATACCCCTCTCGGTGGCCTCCCGGTACACTACCGGCATTCCCGGTACACTACCGATGAGCCCGAAACTTTTCTGGCAACCAAAACAAGACTTCCTATATATGAATCTTTACCTCCAGACCATTCCGGAGCTCCTAGTGACGTCCGTGATCTCATCCGGGACTCCGAACAAACTTCGGTCACCACCATACATAACTCTATACTACCGAAACGTCACCAAACCTTAAGTGTGCAGACCCTGCGGGTTCGAGAACTATGTAGACATGACCGAGATACCTCTACGGTCAATAACCAATGGCGGGACCTAGATGTCCACATTGGTTCCTACATATTCTACGAAGATCTTTATCGGTCGAACCTCTATGTCGAGGATTCAGTTAATCCCGTATGATGCTCCCTTTGTTCTTCGGTATGTTACTTGCCCGAGATTCGATCGTCAGTATCTCCATACCTAGTTCAACCTCGTTACTGGCAAGTCTCTTTACTCGTTCCGTAATGCAAGATCTCGCAACTAACACTTAGTCACATTGCTTGCAAGGCTTATTGTGATGTTGTATTACCGAGTGGGCCTTGAGATACCTCTCCGTCACACGGAGTAACAAATCCCAGTCTTGATCCATGCCAACTCAACAGACACCCTCGGAGACACCTGTAGAGCACCTTTATAGTCACCCAGTTACATTGCGACGTTTGATACACACAAGGTACTCCTCTGATATCTGTGAGTTGCATGATCTCATGGTCATAGGAACATATACTTGACATGCAGAAAACAGTAGCAATAAACTGACACGATCATAAGCTACGTTTGTAGTTTGGGTCTTGTCCATCACATCATTCTCCTAATGATGTGATCCCGTTATCAAATGACATCTCATGTCCATGGCTAGGAAACCTTAACCATCTTTCGATCAATGAGCTAGTTCACTAGAGGCATACTAGGGACATTGTGTTTGTCTATGTATCCACACATGTATCCATGTTTCCAATTAATACAATTATAGCATGGAGAATAAACGATTATCATGAACAAGGAAATACAATAATAAACACTTTATTTATTGCCTCTAGGGCATATTTCCAATAGTAGTTGCAACTAGTACGGAAGGGACACCCCTGCCCCAGTTGTGCGAGGGTGAACTTGCAACTGGATCAACAAAGAAACAGATCCCTCAGTTGCATGTTGCGGGTGTAGTTGGACTTGTATCTGGGATAAAAATGTGTTGGACCTCGAGTTGCATGTCGAGGGGTGAACTTGCAACTAGGAAAAGAATTAAAGAGTCCCCCTAGTTGCATATTGTGGGTGAAGTTGCAACTAGGACAAAACTGGCCGGCCCCCAGTTGCGTATCGAGGGTGAACTTGCAACTAGGACCAAAAAAGATGGACAATAATTGCATGCCGGGGTAAAGTTGCAATTGGGGCCGGAAAGAGTCAGACTCACACCAGTTGTATTTCGAGGTGTGTACTTGCAAGCAGGACAAAAACTTGGGTTAGACCCTAATTGCAAATCGAGGGTGGACTTGCAAGTCCATTTGCATGTCAAGGGAAAAGTTGCAACTGCAGAACAATGGTCTCCCCCACTTGTGTATCAATGGTGGACCTGCAACTGGGACCAGAAAATGAGTTAGGCCCATGTCATGTATTGCAACCATGACAATAAAAACATGGATCTAGTTGCATGTCGGAGGTGTAGTTGCAACCAGGTCAAAGTAACCGCTTGCTCCTAGTTGTGTCTCGAGGGTGGACTTGCAACTATGACAAAAAAGAAGCGGACCCCCTCCCTCTTACATGTTGGGGTGTAGTTAGACTTGCACAAAAATGGGATCAACCCCTATTTGCATGTCAAGGAGCAAACTTGCAACTGGGGAAAAAAGACACCCTCCCCCAATTCCCCCCTAGTTGCATACTGAGAGTGGAGTTATAACTGGGACAAAATTGGTTGGCCTTCCAGTTGCATATCGATGGTGGACTTGCAACTAATACAAAAAAGGTGGCCCAATTTCATGTCGGGGATGAAGTTGCAATTAGGATAAAGAAAAGGGAAAGGCGAGACCTAGTTGCATGTCGAGTTGTGGACTTGTAACTAGGACAAAAACATGGGTCTCATGCCAGTTGCAAATCAAGGGTGGACTTGCGTCTATGAGATAAAAAGACACTCCAGCTGCATGTCAAGGTATAAGTTGCAACTGCGGATAAAATGGCCAGCCCCCATCTGAGTATCGAGGGTGGACTTGCAACTAGAATACAAAAAAGATGGGCCTAGATGCATATTTGGGGTGTAGTTGGAACAGGACAGAAGGGCCACCCCTGCCCCCAATTGCGTGTTGGGGTTGGACTTGCAACTGGGACTAAAAAGAAACAAATCCCTCATTTTCATGTTGGTAGTTTGACTTGCAAGTGGGACAAAAATGGGTTGGACCCCAGTTGCGTATCGAGGGGTAAACTTGTAACTGGCAAAAACAATTCCCCTGTTGCATATTAAGGATGGAGTTGCAACTGGGACAAAACTATTCCGTCCCCCTGATTGTGTGTCGAGGGTGGACTTTCAACTAGTACAGAAATATATAGTTCCAATTTCATGTCAGGGGTGAAGTTGCAATTGGGACAAAGAGAAGGGTCAGGCGAGCGCCAGTTACGTGTCAAGGTGCACACTTACAGCTGGGACAAAACATGGGTCACAACCCAGTTGCAAAATCATGGGTGGACTTGTAACTATAATAAAAGAGACGGTTCCAATAGCATGTCAGGAGAGAAGCTTCAACTATGACAAAAAGGGCCATACCCCCTCCACTTGCATATCGCAAGTGGACTCGCAACTAGGAACAAAAAATGAGTCAGACTCTAGTTTTGTATCGATGGTAGACTTGCAACTAGGACATTAAAATGATGGGCCTAGTTGCATGTCGGGGGTGTAGTTACAACTCAAACAAAAGGGTCACCACTTCCCCGGTTACGTGCTGAGGATGGACTTACAACTAGAACAACAAAGAACAACCCCCTCATTTTGCATGTCAAGGGTGTGGTTGGACTTGCAACTGAGACAAAAATGGGATGGACCCTAGTCCGGTGTCGAGGGGTAAACTAGTAACTGGAAAGAAAGAAAAGAGGAGTCCACCAAGTTGCTTTTCTGGGATGGAGTTGCAACTATGACAAAATTGGTCGGCCCCCCTCTTGCGTATTGAGGGTGGACTTACAGTTAAGACAAAAGGGCGAACCTCAATTGCATGTTAGGGTAAATTTGCAATTGGCACAAAGCAAATGGACGACAGGGCGCTAGTTGCGTGTCGAGGTGTGGACTTGCAATCTGGACAAAAACATGGGTCAAACCCTAGTTGCAGAATCAAGGGTCGACTTAGAACTATGGCAAAAAAGGCAGGTCTAGTTGCATGTCATGTGAGAAGTTGAAAGTATGAAAAAGGGTCGCCCCCACTTGCATATCAAGGGTTGACTTGCAGTTGAGACCAAAAAAATAAGGCCCCAATTGCATAGTAAGGATGGACTTGTAACTGAAACAAAATAAATGGGCCTAGTTGCATGTCAAGAGTGTAGCTGTAAGGGGAACAAAGGGTCCCCAGTTGCGTGTAGAGGATGGACTTGCAACTGGGGCACAAAATGTGTCAGCCCAAATTGTGCATCTATGATGAATTTGTGCCACACTAATGGGCCGAGAAAAGTGAAACCAAATATGCCAACAAACATGATTTGCCACAAATAAACAACGACTAGCGAGGCGAAACATCAAGCGCTTGCATGAAAATTAGAAACTATTGAACAGTGACAAACTTAGTGAGACATCATTCTGTATAAAAATTTATTAATGAATTTAGAAGGTGTTCACAAACTTAAAGAATTATTTCCAATTTTATAAAAATATTCATGAAAATCTTATTCAAAAATTTGATAAAAATAAAAAGAAAAATACAAAAATGAAAATAAATAAATAAATAAAAGCTCACAAAAGAGTTTTTTTTTGAAGGAAACCAGATAGTGACAATAGAGAAAATAATGAAAACTTAAAACAAGAGAAAAGTTGATAACAGGGAGTAATTTTCACGAAGAGACATACATTAAAAAATGTACATAAAACACAAAAACGCTCAAACAAAAAATATGGGAAAAAAATGCTCACACGCCCATTGTTCGTGCCATTTACTGTATGTTTAGGTCTAACTGTGCGTTTAGGTCCAACTGATAGATACAGTTCACACCTCTAACAAATGGGCCCGTAAAAGAGACAACGAAAACTAACAAATGGGCCGCGCCCCCTCCTGCACCAACGACATACTGGCCCGACAAAAATTAAAACGAGTATGCGAGGAAACATAACGAGACATGAGAGAATGCGACAAAGAACACAACGCCAGATCGGGATTTTGCACGAAATTTACAGCATGTAGATCCAATGGTTAACAACTTAGATGAGACATCCTTAAAAAACATCTAGATGTTACTTAGCAGTTCCGATTTTCTTATGAGCAGTGCTATAGGTACGATAGCTTTCCTTTGGAATTTTTTTTGTAGGATGGATCAAATCATCCATTCGATCGCATCACTTTGCAAATCAGCACCATTCGTAGTACGCGTCATACAAAATTCGTACGTGCACTGTCATGCGCAGTGTAGTTTCAGTTTTTTACATTAGTGTTTCTATATAAAAGAAAATTCTTATTTGTAAATTTTACCTGTAGTTTTGTAGGATATTTTGACAAAATGCGACACTTATGCAGACAAAAATGACACACTATATTGTATGATCATCCTTCAAACATTCTTATGTCTTCATAGCCCTACAGAACCTTGACAACTTAGCTTGTAACTCTTGTCATGAGAAGATTGAAACAAAATATGTCCATAAAATAGGGACGTCCGTTTATAAATGTGTTAAACTTTCTTACGGAAAATGCCTATGTTTTAACCGCAGGATCATCTACACCCTTTGGGTTACCTAGAAAAAGAGAAACAAGCAAGTTTTCACGGGGCAACGGATGACGCACGACGAGGTTGCCTTACTGGCTTTCGAGGCCATTAGGCAGCGCGAGTTGGCTTTCCTTGGGGCCTTGCCATCTGCTGGTATCGGCTGAGTCTGTTCTAGTCCCCCCCTGGTTTTGGGGTTTATGCCATGTGCCCTACAAACGTGTGTCCCTTTGTAAATTGCGTTTCACCTTTTCTTTTATAAGAAAAGACAGTGCTCTGGCTGGTTCCTCAAAAAAAAAAAAAATAGCGTTGCATATAAATTAGGATCCTTATGCTTACATGTCAAACGATAAAGGGGTGATATTAAACATTAAGATGGCTTAGGTCCAGTTTGTGATTAATGAATTATGTCTTGTAAAATTTATTTTATAAATTGATATGATGGCCCTCAAAACAAACAATATTATAATTGAACTTACTCGCAAGAAGACCATACAGTTAGATACCTCTATTACATACCCCGCAAAAACACGCATCAATTCTTTATTTTTTTATCCATGGTATAACTTTATATTTCAGCTTCTAACACTTAGAACAGAAACATGTAGCCCATCAATCAAGTGTGCTAATACAGAGGCTCATCATATGTGGTCATTTTAAATCTATGCCAATGTCAAACGTAGCCGTGGAGATAACAAAACAAAACATATTTTTTTATCATTGAAAAAAAGGACATTTAATATTTGATTTCCCAAGTATTACATGTTGAATCGGTTACTCTACATATTTTTATTAAGACGTAGAAGACACGTTTATGCATAAACAATTTAATACTCCCTCCGTCCCAAAATAACCGTCTTAACTTTGTATTAACTTTAGTATAAAGTTGTACTAAGCTTGAGACACTTATTTTGAAATGGAGGGAATAGAATTGAACAAAATTCAAGGAAATGGTCCTTTCAAAAAATGCAAATTTTAATATAATACATAATCACATTTTCATGAAATTAAGATTTACAGATTCAATATACTCCATCCTAAAATATAAGGTGTCTTAATATTTTTTGAAGTGAAAGATTCCTATGTTTGCCCAAGTTTATCACAACAACATCAACACCTACAATACCAAATAAATTAAATATGAAAATATGTTTCATGATGGATATAATGATATTGTGGATATTGATATTTTTTACATAAACTTTGACAAACATAGAGAAGTTTCATTTTTTTCGAAAAATTAATACACCATATATTTTAGAATAGAGGGAGTATACTGAGTAGTGAGTTGCCACATGACAAGGGTATTTTTATTTATCCCTGAGACCGTAAAGCAATCATTTTATGGTAATTTTCATTAAATAAATGTATATGTACAAAAAGAAAATAGAAAAAAGGTATCACTACATCATCTATCTCACTCTACTTTTTCCCAACATGAGAACACAAATTATAAGAGTCTAGTTCAATTCAGTTAGGAGGGTCTATCACTGATCTAGACAATCAGCATTCTTTGCTTTGTCCGATGCTTGACCAGCAGTAAATCATGCTTTAATAAGCCATACTTCCAAGAGACTAGTCCTCGGACCTCACTTTGGAAAATCTTCCCATTTCTTCGCATCTAGATGTATGCAACCCAAAATTACTATGCCCATTGCTAGGAAAGGGTGCTTGTTTAGGTATCTTAAGCCCTCTCGTATTTTGACTCAAATCTCGAAGTTGAAATTAAGTAAAAAAAAGTATAAGGTATACATCGTAAAAATTATATACAAGAAACCTTGTAGAATGTACTTTATATTTTAACCAATGATATCCACAAAAACTTTTTTAGCCAAAATACAAATATGTCAATAAACCTCGGTAGTCTCCGTCCTCCTTGAGCCTATTAGAATTTCACAAAGTACCCCCTAGTGCGAAGGAAAATTAAAGCCGCCTTCTTCATCCGGCTTTACAAATAGCACCAGATGATGGAGATGCGCGAACCAACTTGTGGTCGAAAAGTTAGAGGAACCGTGGTATTCCTAGCCCACCATCAGGGTTCAAGTCTTTGTGTTCGTATTTATTTTTAGATTTATTTCAGGATTTCCGACGGTGCACATTCAGTGAGAGAAGACGTTTCCGTCGACGACGAGGTGCCTACGGGGACTTTGTAATTTCAAGATGATATGCCGATTCAGTCTTTTAAAGGTGTTCATAAAAGTAGGTTGTGCGTGTATACGTTCATAGAAATAAGTGTATGTGCATATGTATGGACGTTTGCGTCTGTATTGTGTTATAAAAAAAATGATGAAGATGCATGTATCCGGACCAAGCAATCCCGGAGCTGGACTGGAAGCGTTCAACGCCAACAGACTAGGAGTGGCACGCGCAGTGTCGTGCGTTCATGCACCGGCACCAAGCCACCAACTGAACTGAAAGAGAGAATGGACGTACTGACGTGGCCAAGGAGATGAGAATGCGAATGGATGGGGGAATGGAATGGGCTGGTGGTTGGCAGCGCGTGGCGTCAAAGCAGCCGACGAACGGGTCCCGGCGTTAGACTGGGGCAGTCAAGGCCTTTGATCCGCGACCTCCACGGCAATTTTTTTTTCTCTCCAAGATCTATATACCTATTATAAAAGTTCATGAGAATCACATATCAAACATAATAAAAATTATACCAAGCTTCCTAGATCACCGAACATCTCTACTATCACTAGAACAGCTCGCCACTGCGTTGTCGCTGGAAAGTTTTTGTGCATGTACCCCTTAGGCTAGCGTCCTCAGGCCACAATCCGCAATCCGCAATCGTCACCGTTAAACCCTAGAATAAATCTAAAGCATCTGGCACCAAATCTCACAATCGCTCGCGCATGACGAGAAACTCTATTGAGATGGTAGAAATCTAAGTTGGAGCTCCGCGGAGTCTGTTTAGACGGACAAACTCGGGGGGGGGGGGGGGTAGGGGTTCGAAGCCCAGAATGCAAACTCGAAGAAGATGCGCCGGCATTCATCAGAGCGTCGCACATGTAAGGACTAAAAACCTAGCCTAAACTGCTGCACGGAGCAGAGGCAGTGAGATATCCGTCCCTGCCAAGGCGTCAAAGGCAAAAGGAGGCAAATCTACGGGCTTGATGACAAAGCCTGGAGAGAAGAGTTTGCCTTAGCCACCTAGGCAAAGGGAGGAAAAATGCAAGGAAAATAGCACTTACACGAAAGAGATCTACCAGGCTTAGAGTGCAAGGCAAGGACCTTACCAGGAAGTCACAAGCCACTGGGCGCGTCCACTCCCTGGCCATGCCTGGCAGGCTTGTGACTCACTGGCAGGAGTCCTAGCACTAATCTTTGACCTATAAATACCCAAATATTCCTTCAATATCAAAAAGAGCCAATAAAATACTTTTCCGCCGCCAGAAGCCCCCGTTCCCGAGAGATCCAATCTTGAAGCCTTTTTCGGTAATCTGCCGGAGGGGGATCCGATCACGGAGGGCATCTACATCAACTCCATTGCCCCTCCGATGATGCGTGAGTAGTCCACCATAGACCTACGGGTCCATAGCTAGTAGGTAGATGGCTTCTTCTCTCTCTTTGTGCTTGAATACCATGTTCTTCATGATCTTCATGGAGATCTATCCGATGTAATTATAGGATCGAAAGTAGGTCTAGAGGGGGGGGGAGGGTGATTATACTACTTTACCAAATAAAAGTTTTGCCTTTTTACCAATTTTAGTTCTTGGCAAGTTTTAGTATTCATAGCATATCAAGTAACACCCTACACATGCATGTCTAAGAGTGTAGCAGCGGAAAGTAAAGACATTGCACATGTAAGTAAAGAGAGGGTTAGAAAAGCAAACACAAGTGATGACACGATGCTTTTTCCCGTGGTTCCGATAGGTGGTGCTATCGTACGTCCATGTTCATGGAGTCTTCAACCCACGGAGGGTAACGGTCGCGAGATTCCACGGAGGGCTCTACCCACGAAGGGTTCCACGGAGAAGCAACCTTGACTATTTCATGCGGCTTCCGTCCACGAAGGACTAGCCTCACTATGGGTAGATCTTCACGAAGTAGGTGATCTTCTTGCCCTTACAAACTTCTTGGTTCACTCCACAATACGAAGTAGGAGGCTCCCAAGCGACACCTAACCAATCTAGGAGGCACCACCCTCCAAAAGGTAATAGGCTCGGTAATGACGATGAACTCCTTGCTCTTGTGCTTCAAGATGATAGACTCCTCAACACACAATCACTCTCTCACAGATTTGGCTTGGTAGAAGAGATGGGATTGGTGGAAAGCAACTTGGGGAGGCTAGAAATCAAGATTCATATGGTTGGAGTGGAAGATCTTGACCTCAACACAAGGGTAGGTGGTTCTCACTCAGAAAACTAAGTAGGATAGGTATGGAATAGTTCTGAGTGCTTCTCTTTCGAGTGGGTGGTGGTGAAGGGGTATATATAGGCATCCCCAAAAATCCAACCGTTACACACAATAAGTCAGACTCGCTAACACCGATGTGTAAATATCGGTGGTACCGAAGTGACCAAAAGTGGCAACTTTTGAATCTCGGAGGGACCGATATACAATTCTCGGTTGCACAGACAAGGTGACCAACGGTCATATTTACCAATCTCGATGACGCCGATTCAACCATTCTCGATCAGACCGAAAATGAGAACTTGCGTAACAGAATCTTGGCAACCCAACTCGGTGGCACTGAGTGCAGTGTCTGCTGCACCGAAGTGTTAGGGTTTGGCTGAGTCTCTCTAGGGTTTAGAATCGGTGGTACCGGGATAGGAATGTTGGTTGCACCGATTTTGCATATTTGGCTTAGGACAGACTTTGGTGGGAGAGTTTGTGGATGTTTTGGTGACTGTCACTTGTGCACATTTGAGCATATTGTTCATCATCAAAACTTTACCCCCTTTTAATAGTATTGGCTTTCCTATGGACTCAAAGTGATTTCTCACAAATGTAAAATGTAGAGTCCTCTTGCTTGAAGCTTGGCCAACCTATTTCTTTGAATCTTGGGGTAATTCCACAATCCTTTGGCCATCCCTATCATTGAACTTGTCCTAAAATATACTTGGTGGAAACATTAGTTCAATGACTTATATGTTGTTATTAATTACCAAAACGACCAAGGGAGCAAATGTGCTTTCAATCTCCCCCTTTTTGGTAATTGATGACAACATATAGATCAAAGCTTCGACAAAGATATAATCATGGAATGTAATCGTCACTTTGAGAAGTATGTGATAAGCAAGAGCTCCCCCTAAATTTGTGCATTATTTTTAAATTTGCATTTGAATGCAAATGCACAATCGATTAGGTACATGGGTTACTTATTACATGTCACATACCACTTGGTGGTGTGAGAGAATAATTGGAATGAACATCATAGCACAACACAATTAACCAAAGATGAATGATCATCACATAAGCGTTAAGATGATAGGAAATAGTAGCATCACACATTAAAGCGTATGATCAAACATCATCAAGCGTGTATCACAAGCAAAACAAACGAGTATCACGTCAACCAAAAGCAATTGTTTTGTGAAAAAGCAACAAAAACCAAACGCTCTCTCACTTGAATCCTAATGATCTATATACACTTCTCCCCCTTTGGCAACAAGTTACCAAAAAGTTCAAAGGCATATAACTAATCATTCTTGGGATGATCTCCTTCGGTTGTCAATGAAGGAGTCGAGATAACGGCATCGGCGAAGATCTCTGCAGATGTCGTGGATGGAGCTGGAGTGGTCACGGGAGGAACTGGAGCTGATGGAGCAGCAGTTGTGCTGACAGTAGCCGGAACTGATGAAGAGGGCCTCAAGTCTGGTGCAGGCACTGTGGCTGATCTAGTCTGAGTGGTGAACTGGGTGCCTGGCCCGAGAGGTGATCCATCCTCATCCTCATCATCATCCTCATCATCTGAAGTAGAAGAGACCCGAGGGATGTGCACGGAAACAACTTCCTTCTGAAGCTCTATAACTGTCTTCGATAACTTGTCCACCTTATCACCAAGAACTTTGATTCTTGTCTCGAAGATCCTCACTAGACTGTTCTGGTTGTCCAGAATCCCCTTGATATCCTTCTGCATGCCCTGGACAGCTGAGATCAGAAGATCCATTTGCTCGTTCCTGGATCTGGGGGCTTGAGCACTAGCGGCTCGAACAGCTTCTGCTTCTGCCTGTGCTGTAGCAGATATGGGATGATCTAGGTACATCACCATGACATTACCCTCAAAATCTGTCTGTAGGGGCAGATGTGGACGATCTAGAGCAAAAATGTGCTTCTCCAACTGAGAGTTGATAAGCAACTAGATGTAGGGTGCATAGCTGCAAGAGCGCTTTTGATCAGCAGCAACCCTCTTGATTGTTTCAACAATCAAATCCATGACTCTAATCCCGGTGTTCCTATCAAGGTGGATCAGCATGTTAATGGAGTAGCCTCGGATCATCTTGTCATCTCCTGACTTGGGCATCAAGGTGTGTCTCAGAATGGTGTTCATTGTACGGAGGCCTGCTTGCAGATAATAGATGGATCCTAGATTGTGTGATTGCACCTTGTTAGTAGGGATAGGAGTATACATATCTTTCATGGCATTGTGACTTGCCTTGGGTTCTGAGTATACATCCAAATAACCTTCCTGAGCTTCTGGAACTTCTAGAAGTGCAGCCCACTCCTCAACAGTGGATTCATACCTTGCACCTTCAGTCATCCATACAATTCTACCATCTCCGTAGAAATGCCTAGTGGAGTAGAATTGCATGAGCATCTCGTCGTTCCATGCAGTAAGCTCTCTGCCAATGAACTTGTCCAGTCCAATGCAATGGAAGTTATCTTGGACACTTGGGAAGTAGTCCACATTATCCTTAATGAACTTCCAATCAACATATCTCATGTCGCTAACAGCTGGGATCTTGTCAAGCAACATTGTCTCATAAAAATCCTGTTGCTCTCGGTGTGGAACCTATAGTTAATAGTAGTTTTCCTCCTCTGAGCATAAGGATCTATGGATCTCCAGGCTCTCAATCTGGAGTCTTTCCTCTTATTCATGTCCTCAGCAACTAAGTGGCTAGCATCATGCACTGGAAGATGTGGTCTGAGCTTCATCAAAGTAGTCAAGTCATGATCATCTTCAGTTCTGGAGGCAGTCCCCTTGTTCTTCTCAGAAGCTGGGATGTCTCTGGTAGTCCTCTTGGACTTCTGTGCAGCAGCCTTCTTGGAATGGCTTGGTGCTCTTTGAAGTGCCAGTCTTTGGCATAGCATCAGCCATCAGCTTCTTGGCTTTCTTCTTGGGAGAGGCTTTCTCAACATGTTCTTCCTCCTCTTCCTCAACAGCAACACCAACAGCCTCCTCTGGCTCTTCATACATAGAGGTAGGCCTGCCAATCACATGGACAATCCTTTTCCTGGACTTCTTCTCCCCTGCCTTCTTAGGCATAGCCTTCCTTGGGGGATCAACAAAAATAGTGGCTCTAGCACTCTCATGTGCTTTAATAGTCTGTGAGCTGGCATAGATCTTGCTGACAACTCTTCTAGATGAAGTAGCTTCGGTTGCTGACTTCTTGGCAGCCTTTTCTTGCTTCTTAGCAAGAATCTCCTCAGCAATGAAATCTGAATCTTCTTCATCAGAGTTGAGCTTCTTCCTGGTCTTGGTGACAGCCTTGGGCAACCCATGAGAGCTGGGAGTGCCTGGATCTAAAAAACTGGCCTCTGGGCTAGTGCCAGAACTCATGTCAACTCCCTGCTCTGCCAAATCTGACTGTCCTCTGAGCCTGACATACTGACCCTGTGAATAGAGTATAGGAGAGCATAAGTAGATGAGTCATCACAAAATGAGGCTGGTTTTTGAAATTTGAACAATGAATTTTCAAGGTTTTTTGCATTCTGTCAAATAAATATCGGTACAGCCGAAATAGATTTTTCGGTGGGGGCGAGACTGACTAACTCTCTAACCAAACCTTGGCACCCTATTCGGTCGGACCGAAAAGAGCAACCCGGTTCCATCGAGTCAGTTTTCAGCCACACAGAAAAGCACATCGGTGAGACCGACATGTCAGTTTTGGTTCCACCGAGATTTATCGGGCGGACGGCAAAACCCTAGAAAATTCATCATTCACAAGATTTTGGAGTTTTGAGTGGATAGGAATACGTGCAAAGGGTGTATTAATGATAAAAATGAATCTATTGCGCAAGAGTCGGACGAGGAGCGCATTAGAGATTGAATCCGTACCCTAGCTTGGTGCGGATCCTCTACGGCGGCAACGAGGGAGTGGATTTCGTCGGTGACGGTGATTCCCAGCGGTGGAGGAGCGCGGGGAGACAAGGGCGACGACCAAGGGTCTCGTGGGCGGCAGCTTAGGGTTCTAAGGTGTGATGAATGAGATTGAAATTCAAAATGTCGGGATCCATAGCTTATATACCCACCACTGTCGGTGACACCGATTCTAATTTTTCGGTGTCACCGAGTGCCTCAACTGTCAGCTGACAGGGACACTCGGTGTAACCGAGAAAATGGAATCGGTGGTACCGAGATTGAAAATCAGATCAACCCTAGGCATTCGGTGAGACCGAGATTTTGTGGTTGGTTCCACCGAGATGCACTTGGGAGGTTTTAATGGTCAATCCTTGTCGATACAGAACTCCGAGTGCTCCACACACAGAGGGATCGAAAAGCACTTGTTCAAATTTTGTGATGCAACATGAATAGAGTATGAGGTGAGAAAGCATAGATAGCTAAAGAAGTGGTCCTAGGCATTCTTGTATATCCAATTGGCAAAAGATAAATCAAAATCCAAGTAGCAACAATTGGATATCCTCAAATGAGAAAATAAATGTAGACCAACATGCTCACACAATAAGATGTCAAATGAAATCATGGCAAACATGCACAAACACTATAGCATCTAACAAGCACTTGGTCGATGACGAAGTCATTTATATATGAGTATTTGACTTAGGAGCCAAGTAAGAGTACTTGATCATAGGTCATACTCATCGTTTAAGCACAAGTGGGGTTACCACTTTTACATAAAGCGTTTAATGTTGTCACATACTAAGAGATGCTTTGACTCAAGTCTTAGAGTAAAGCTCCCCCTTGATGTGACATCCCCCCATAAGAGGGATAAACTAACCTTGGGTTTTGTCGATGAAGACTTCATGTTGGTGAGGTAGTGGTGGATGCTCAAGGTTGACGAAGATCACCAAGAGTTGGGAGCATCCTTGTTGTTTCCTTACTCTTCTCACCTACATGGTTAGTCCCAACACACAAGATACAAATACAAGGATATCTATGGACATGGAGTGCAAAGCATGTGTAATGATGTCCATTGATTTGTTGATTACCTTGTACCTTGCTTACCTTTTGAGGGAATGTGTGACTCCTTGATCTATTGCATAGGGTTGATGTTGATTGCAAATAGATCTTGCCAATAATGAATATGAGTGAATTTCATTGGCGGAGTCACCCCTGAAGAACTCTCTAGTTCTTCTTCTTGGGAATACACATCAAGTTGATGGGGATCCTTGGTGTTGAAGTAGCACTTGTAGAAGTTGAGCTTGTAGTAGCCTTGGGAACCTATTTCACCAAAGCTTGGGATTCATCTTCATAAGAGTCAAAGTCCTTTTGGAGCTTGTTCTTGCCCTTGAGATTGGTGTCTTGTGGTGGAAGGTCATATTGAGTGTTTGTCCCCTTGGGAAGAGTATTTTCATACTTATCCTTTTGAGCAACAAACTTGGGATTTGGATATTTACCTTCTTCCCATTCAACTCCATTAGCGTTGAAGTAGCCAACACCGTGATTCTTCCGGTATCCTTCATGCTTGAGTACAATCTCATCAAATTGTTTGTACCCTTCAAGACTCTTGTAGATACCTTTCTCTATAATCCCTTTCAATAAGGCATTTTCTTGCTCAAGTGTAACTTGGCTAAGAGAATCATCATTAGTGGAATCAATAGAACTACGAGGAGCAACATCATTGGGTTTAGCATTTTTATTGTTGCTACTAGATGAAGAACCTTTCTTTCCTTCATTACTAGTTTGCTTAGATTTGACTTGTGGCATGAATGTAGACAAGATTAGTCGTTTGGCAATATAAGTTGAAGTCTTCTTTCGAAGATCGTCATTAATTGCTTTAAGAAATTCATGTTCTTGCTCCAAATTGAGCTTCTCGAAGCGTAGCTTCTCATGTGTTGTTACAAGCTCTCTATGATCTTCAAGAGTAGATTCATGAGCTAACTTAAGAGTGTTGAGTTCTTTAGTTAGTTCTTCTATTTTCATCTCAATTTACTTATCTTGACTAGCATGAGAATTATCAAGTTCATTAACATCACTAGTTTTATCACATAGCAAGTCATCATCGTAAAGCAAATCATCTTCATCACTATCGAAATCAAGATATTTGGGGTGTGATACCTTTGGGCCTTTAGCCATGAAGCAACTTTCACCTCCTTCGTTTGGTGAATCAAATAGATCATAGGAGATGGTTGTCACTAGAGCAATTCCGGCAACACCATCATCTTGACTATAGTCGGAGTTGGAGTGATAACTTCTCTCGGAGTGGTTGTCGGAGTCGGAGCCAGAAACCCATTCACCAACATGAGCTTGATGCTTTCTTATTGAGTAGCTCTTGGTGTGCTTGTCCTTCTTCTCCGAATCCCTACTTCTCCTTGAGGGTCTTCGTTCATAACGATCATCTCTACTCATTCTCTCTCTTTGAGGTAATTCGTCTCTTGAGCTTCGTCTTCTTGGTGACTCTTCTCTTCGTTTGTAGGGAGCCGAGCACTCATTGGAGTAGTGTCCGAGCTTCCCACAATTGTAGCAGTTTCGGTCACGACTTGATGAACGCTTCTATTCATGTCTAGAGTTGAAGCTATGATCTTTGCTTCTATTCTTGTAGAACTTGTTGAATTTCTTGACCATGAAGCTTATCTCTTCATTTGTAACAAGGTTGTCGCTTGAGGTAGCGGGATCATCATTTGTGGCTTTGTAAGCACCGCTAGACTTGTGGTGAAGCTCTTCCTTGTCTTTGAGTGTCATCTCATGAGCAACAATTCTACCAATCACTTGCGTTGGTTTGAGATCTTTGTAGTTGGGCATCATTTGGATCAATGTGCACATAGTGTCATATCTCTCATCCAAAGCTCAAAGTATCTTCTTGATGATGAACTTGTCAGTCATTTCTTCGCTTCCTAAGCCAGCTATCTCATTTGTGATGAGAGCTAGCCCAGAGTACATTTCAGCGATTCCTTCACCATCCTTCATCTTGAACTTGTCAAGTTGACCTTGAAGAACATCTAACTTGGATTCTCTCACAAACTCAGCTCCTTCGTGCATATCAACCAAAGTATCCCAAATATCTTTTGCGTGTTCAAGACGACTGATTTTGTTGAATTCTTCAGGACATAGGCAGTTGAAAAGAATGTCACATGCTTGAGCATTGAGTTGCAACATCTTCAATTCATCCGCAGACATTTCACGATCCGGTTCCTTTCCATCCGCAAAGAATTCACCTTGCAAGCCAACACGAACAACAACCCAAATGACAGGATTATGACCAAGCAAATGCATTCTCATTTTATGCTTCCAACTGGCAAAAGTAGTGCCATCAAAGTATGGACCTTTATGGTGATAATTTCCCTCACTAGATGCCATACTTCTCCTAGGTTGTGAAACCAATGCAATGGAGACCAAAGCTCTGGTACCACTTGTAGGACCGAAAGTAGGTATAGAGGGGGGGGTTGATTAGACTACTTGACCAAATAAAAGTTTTTCCTTTTTACCAATTTTAGTTCTTGGCAAGTTTTAGCATTCATAGCATATCAAGTAACACCCTACACATGCATGTCTAAGAGTGTAGCAGCGGAAAGTAAAGACATTCCACATGTAAGTAAAGAGAGGGTTAGGAAAGCAAACACAAGTGATGACACGATGATTTTGCCCGTGGTTCCGATAGGTGGTGCTATCGTACGTCCACGTTCATGGAGTCTTCAACCCAGGGAGGGTAACGATTGTGAGAGTCCACGGAGGGCTCTACCCACGGAGGGTTACACGAAGAAGCAACCTTGACTATTCCATGCGGCTTCCGTCCACGAAGGACTAGCCTCACTATGGGTAGATCTTCACAAAGTAGGAAATCTCCTTGCCCTTACAAACTTCTTGGTTCACTCCACAATACGAAGTAGGAGGCTCCCAAGCGACACCTAACCAATCTAGGAGGCACCACCCTCCAAAAGGTAATAGGCTCGGTAATGACGATGAACTCCTTACTCTTGTGCTTCAAGATGATAGACTCCTCAACACACAATCACTCTCTCACAGATTTGGCTTGGTAGAAGAGATGGGATTGGTGGAAAGCAACTTGGGGAGGCTAGAAATCAAGATCCATATGGTTGGAGTGGAAGATCTTGACCTCAAAACAAGGGTAGGTGATTCTCTCTCAGAAAACTGAGTAGGATAGGTATGGAATAGTTCTAAGTTCTTCTCTTTCAAGTGGGTGGTGGTGAAGGGGTATATATAGGCATCCCCAAAAATCCGATTGCTCCCGGCACTAGTGTGGAATCTTATGAAATTAATGCTGCTTTGCTTAATCTTGTTATGAAAGAACAATTTTCTGGCCTTCCTAGTGAAGATGCCGCATCCCATCTAAATACTTTCGTTGAGTTGTGTGATATGAAAAATAAGAAAGATGTGGATAATGATATTGTTAAATTGAAGCTATTTCTGTTCTCATTACGAGATTGTGCTAAAACTTGGTTTTCATCTTTGCCTAAAGATAGTATTGATTCATGGAATACGTGTAAAGATGCTTTTATCTCCAAGTATTTTCCGCCCACTAAGATCATCTCCCTTAGGAATTATATAATGAATTTTAAGCAACTTGATCATGAGCATGTTGCACAATCTTGGGAGAGAATGAAATTAATGATTAGAAATTGCCCCGCACATGGTTTGAGTTTATGGATGATTATACAATTTTTTTATGCGGGATTAAATTTTGCATCTAGGAATCTTGTAGATTCCACCGCTTGTGGTTCTTTTATGGAAATCACATTAGGAGAAGCTACTAAACTCCTAGAAAATATTGTGGCAAATTACTCTCAATGGCATAACAAAAGATCTCCTACTAGTAAAAAGGTGCATGCTACTGAAGAAATAAATACTTTGAGTGAAAAGATGGATGAATTGATGAAATTGTTTGCTAGTAAGAGTGCTCCTATTGATCCTAATGATATGACTTTGTCTTCTTTGATTGGAAATAATAATGAATCTATGGATGTGAATTTTGTTGGTAGGAACAATTTTGGTAATAACGCGTATAAAGGTAAGTTCAACCCTAGGACGTTTCCTAGTAATTCCTCTAATAATTATGGTAATTCCTACAACAATTCTTATGGAAATTATAATAAGATGCCCTCTGATTTTGAAAACATTATTAAATAATTTATTAATTCTCAAAAGGTTTTCAATGCTTCGACTAAAGAAAAATTGCTCAAGATTGATGATTTGGCTAGGAACGTTGATAGAATTTCGCTTGAGATTGATTCTTTGAAAGTTAGATCTACCCCACCCAAGCATGATATTAATGAGTCTTTAAAATGTATGATAATCTCTATTGATGAGTGTAAGTAAAGAACCGCTAGAGTACGTGCTAAGCGTGAACGGCTTGAAAAAGTGTGTTCTCATGATAATAATGATGAAGATCTTAAAGTGATTGATGTGACTCCTATTGAATCTTCGTTTTACAATATAAATCTTGATAAATATGGGAATGGAGATAAATCAACTTTAGTTAAAAGTCATCCCAATGATTCAGAGTTTATAGATCTTAATGCTAAGATTGATAAAAGTGGGATTGAAGAGGTCAAAACTTTAAATAGCAATGAACCCACTCTTTTGGATTTCAAGGACTTTAATTATGATAGCTAATCTTTGATTGATTGTATTTCCTTATTGCAATCCATGATGAATTATCCGCATGCTTATAATCAAAATAAGGCTTTTACTAAACATATTGTTGATGCTATGATGAAATCTTTTAAAGAAAAACTTGAGTTGGAAGTTTCTATCCCTGGAAAACTCCATGATGAGTGGGAACCTACTATTAAGATTAAAATTAAATATTATTAGTGCCATGATTTGTGTGATTTGGGTGCTAGTGTTTCCATGATTCCGACAACTTTATGTGATGTGCTAGGTTACCATGATCTTGATGATTGCTCTTTAAATTTGCATATTGCGGATTCCACTATTAAGAAACCTATGGGAAGGATTAATGATGTTCTTATTCTCACGAATAGGAATGATGTGCCCGTAGATTTCATTGTTCCTGATATAGATTGCAATTCAACATGTCCTATTATTCTTGGTAGACCTTTCCTTAGAACGATTGGTGCAATTATTGACATGAAAGAAGGAAACATTAGATTCCAATTTCCATTAAGGAAAGGCATGGAACACTTCCCTAGAAAGAAAATAAGATTGCCTTATGAATATATTATGAGAGCTACTTTTGGATTGCATACCAAATATGAAAATACCTAGATCTATTGCGTTTTGCCTAGCTAGGGGCGTTAAACAATATCGCTTGTTGGGAGGCAACCCAATTTTATTTTTATGTTCTGTTTTTTCTTCTGTTTTTGAGTGTTTCCCACATTACTACTTCTGTAGTAATTGTATTCTGGTGTTTTAATTAGTGTTTGAGCCAAGTAAGACCTTTGGGATGGTCTATGGTGGTTGTTGATTTGATCTTGCTGGAAAAAAAATTGCGCCCAGTCCAGGAATTTTATAATTTTTTCAAAGCGTCGAATGAGTCTAATTTTTAAAAAAACGTTTATATACAAATTTCGCAGGTTGTCCTAATTGTTCATAATTATTTGAGTTATAGAAGTATACAAAGTTTTTAGATTGCTATAGACCGTTTTTTTTGACAGATTCTCTTTTCTTTGAGTTGTTTACCTATTTTGATGTATCTATGGGTTGTATCTGTTAGGGAACGTCGCATGGAAAAACAATCCTACGTTCACGCAAGACCTATCCATGGTGATGAGCATCTACGAGAGGGAGAGTGGATCTACATACCCTTGTAGATTGCTAAGCGGGAAGCGTTAAAAAACGCGGTTGGTGTAGTCGAACGTCTTCGCGATCCAAATTGCCGAGCGTCCCATGATCCAATCACGATCCGTCCCGATCAAGCACCGAACGGACGACACCTCCGCGTTCAGCACACGTACAGCTTGATGACGATCTCCGCCTTCTTGATCCAGCAAGAGGGAGCGGAGAGTTAGACGAGTTCTCCGGCAGCATGATGGCGCTCCGACGATGGTGGTGGAGCTATTCTGACACGGCTTCGCCTAAGGACTGCAGAAATCCGATCTAGAGGACAAACTATGCACTGGAGGAACGGGTAGCACGTGGCTGATAATCTAGTGCAAAAACCCTAAAACCCTCTAGTATATATAGGAGGAGAGGAGGTGGAGGCTTGGCTCCTAAGGAGCCAGCCCTTGGGTCGGCCGAACCAGGAGGGAGGAGTCCTCCTCCTCCACTCCTAGTAGGATTAGGACTCGCCTTTTTCCACCTTTTTTCCTTTTGGGCTTTTTCTTCCCAGCCGCATGGGCCCTTTGTGGGACTTCCTCCAGCCCACTAATTAAGGGCTGGTATTCATCCTCCCACAGCCCATGTAGCCTCTTGGGTCGAAATACCCTCCCGATGATCTCCCGATACACTACCGGCACTCCCGGTACACTACCGATGAGCCCGAAACTTTTCCGGCGACAAAAATAGGACTTCCTATATATCAATATTTACCTCTAGACCATTTCGGAGATCCTCATGATGTCCGGGATCTCATCCGGGACTCCAAAAAACCTTCGGTCACCACCATACATAACTCTATACTACCGACACGTCACCAAACCTTAAGTGTGCAGACCCTGTGGGTTCGAGAACTATGTAGACATGACCGAGACACCTCTACCGTCAATAACCAATAGCGGGACCTGGATGTCCATATTGGTTCCTACATATTCTACGAAGATTTTTATCGGTCGAACCTCTATGTCAAGGATTCAGTTAATCCCGTATGATGCTCCCTTTGTTCTTCGGTATGTTACTTGCCCGAGATTCGATCGTCGGTATCTCCATACCTAGTTCAACCTTGTTACCGACAAGTCTCTTTACTCGTTTCGTAATACAAGATCGTAATACAAGTCTATTTACACTTAGTCACATTGCTTGCAAGGCTTATTGTGATGTTGTATTACTGAGTGGGCCTTGAGATACCTCGCCTTCACACGGAGGAACAAATTCCAGTCTTGATCCATGCCAACCCAACAGACACCCTCGGAGATACCTGTAGAGCACCTTTATAGTCACCCAGTTACGTTGCGACGTTTGATACACACAAGGAACTCTTCTTGTGTCCATGAGTTGCATGATCTCATGGTCATAGAAACATATACTTGACATGTAGAAAACAATAGCAATAAACTGCCACGATCATATGCTACATTTGCAGTTTGGGTCTTGTCCATCACATCATTCTCCTAATGATGTGATCCCATTATCAAATGACATCACATGTCAATGGCTAGGAAACCTTGACCATCTTTGACCAACAAGCTAGTTCACTAGAGGCATACTAGGGACAAAGTGTTGTTTATTTACCCACACATGTAATGTGTTTCCAATCAATACAATGATAGCATGGATAATAAATGATTATCATGAACAAGGAAATATAATAATAAACACTTTATTTATTGCCTCTAGGGCATATTTCCAACAGTCCCGCACTTGCACTAGAGTCAATAATCTAGTTCACGTCACTATGTGATTTACATTGTAATGAATCGAACACCCATGCAGTTCTGGTGTTGATCATGTTTAGCCCTTGGAAGAGGTTTAGTCAACGGGTCTGCAACATTCAGATCCGTGTGTACTTTGCAAATATTTATGTCCTTTTCCTCGATGTAATCGCGGATGGAGTTGAAGCATCACTTTATGTATCTGGTCCTCTTGTGAAACCTTGGTTCCTTGGCCAGAGCAATGGCACTAGTGTTGTCACAGAACAGGTTCATTGGATTCTGTGCACTGGGCACTACTCCAAGATCTGTCATGAACTGCTTCGTCTAGACAACTTCCTTTGCTGCCTCCGAGTCTGCGATGTACTCCGCTTCGCACGTAGAATCGGCTACCATGCTTTGCTTGGAACTGCACCAGCTTACCGCTCCCCCGTTGATAATAAATACGTATCCGGTTTGTGACACAGAGTCATCTGGATCAATGTCAAAGCTTGCATCAACGTAACCCTTTACGACGAGCTCTTCATCACCTCCATAAACGAGAAACATTTCCGTAGTCCTTTTTCAGGTACTTAAGGATATTCTTGACCGCTGCCCAGTGCTCCATCTAGGATCACTTTGAAACCTTCCGGCCATACTTATGGCAAGGCTGACATCGGGTCTTGTGCACAACATTGCATACATGATAGAGCCTATGGCTGAAGCATAGGGGATGACACTCATCTTTTCTCTATCTTCTGCAGTCACTGGGCATTGAGTCTTACTCAACTTCACACCCTATAAAACAGGCAAGAATCCCTTCTTGGACTGATCCATTTTGAACTTCTTCAAAACTTTATCAAGGTATGTGCTCTGTGAAAGTGCTATTAAGCGTCTTGATCTATCTCTACAGATCTTAATGCCTAATGTGAAAGCAGCTTCTCCTAGGTCCTTCATTGAAAAACTCTTGTTCAAATATTCCTTCACGCTTTCCAGCATTTCTATATTGTTTCCAATCAGCAATATGTCATCCACATATAGTATTAGAAACGCTATAGAGCTCCCACTCACTTTCTTGTAAATACAAGCTTCTCCATAAACTTGTATAAACTCAAACGCTTTGATCACCTCATCAAAGCGCTTATTCCAACTCCTAGATGCTTGCACCAGCCCATAAATGGATCGCTGGAGTTTGCAAACTTTGTCAGCATTCTCTGGATCGACAAAACCTTCTGGTTGCATCATATACAACTCTTCCTCAAGGAAACCTTTGAGGAACACTGTTCTGACATCCATCTGCCAAATTTCATAGTCGAAATAAGCAGCTATTGCTAACATGATTCTGAAAGACTTAAGCATCACTACGGGTGAGAAGGTCTCATCGTAGTCAACTCCTTGAACTTGTGAAAAACCCTTTCCCACAAGTCGAGCTTTGTAGACGGTGACATTACCGTCCGCGTCTGTTTTCTTCTTAAAGATCCATTTGTTCTGAATGGCCTTTCGCCCTTCAGGTAATACTTCCAAAGTCCATACTTTGTTTTCATACATGGATCCCATCTCGGATTTCATGGCCTCTAACCATTTCTCGGAATCCAGGCCCATCACCGCTCCTCCATAGCTCGTAGGTTCATTGTTGTCCAACAACATGACCTCCAAGACAGGGTTGCCGTACCACTTAGGAGTAGTACACGGCCTTGTCGACCTACGAGATTCAATAGCAGCTTGATCCGAAGCTTCATGATCATCATCATTAACTTCCTCTTCAACCGTTGTAGGTTCCACAGAAACATCTTTCTGCGCTGCTCTACTTTCTGGTTGAAGTAAAGGTTCAATAACCTCATCAAGCTCTATTTTCCTCCCACTCAATTCTTTCAAGAGAATCTCTTTCTCAAGAAATGTTCCGTTCTTAGCGACAAACAATTTGCCTTCGGATCTGAGATAGAAGGTATACCCGACTGTCTCTTTCGGGAATCCTATGAAGACGCATTTCTCCGCTTTGGGTTCCAGCTTTTCAGGCTGAAGCTTTTTGACATAAGCATCACATCCCCAAACTTTAAGAAACGACAACTTTGGCCTCTTGCCAAACCATAGCTCATATGGCGTCGTCTCAACGGATTTTGATGGTGCCCTATTTAAAGTGAATGTAGCTGTCTCTAATGCATAACCCCAAAACAATAATGGCAAATCAGCAAGAGACATCATAGAATGCACCATATCTAACAAGGTTTGATTACGACGTTCAGACACACCATTACGCTGTGGTGTTCTAGGCGGTGTCAATTGTGAAACAATTCCACACTATCTTAAGTGACTGCCAAACTTATAACTCACATATTCACCTCCTCGATCAGATCGCAGGAATTTAATCTTCTTGTTACGATGATTCTCAACTTCACTCTGAACTTGCTTGAACTTTTCAAACGTTTCAGACTTGTATTTCATTAAGTAAATATACCCATATCTGCTTGAGTCATCAGTGAATGTGAGAAAATAATGATATCCACCATGCGCTGTAACATTCATTGGACCGCACACATCAGTATGTATGATTTCCAATAAGTCACTTGCCCGTTCCATTGTTCCAGAGAACGGCGTTTTAGTCATCTTGCCCATGAGGCATGGTTCACATGTGTCAAGTGATTCAAAATCAAGTGACTCCAAAAGTCCATCAGCATGGAGCTTCTTCATGCGTTTTACACCAATATGACCTAAACGGCAGTGCCACAAGAAAGTGGTACTATCATTATCAACTCTCCATTTTTTGGCATCAATGTTATGAACATGTGTGTCATCACTATCAAGATTCAATATGAATAAACCCCTCACATTGGGTGCATGACCATAAAAGATATTACTCATATAAATAGAACAACCTTTATTCTTTGATTTAAATGAGTAACCGTCTCGCAATAAACAAGATCCAGATATAATGTTCATGCCTAACGCGGGCACTAAATAACAATTATTCAGGTTCATCACTAATCCCGATGGTAATCGAAGAGAGAGCGTGTCGACGGCGATCACATCAACCTTGGAACCATTTCCCACGCGCATCGTCACTTCATCGTTTGCCAACCTTCGTCTATTTCGTAGTTCTCGTTTTGAGTTGCAAATGTGAGCAACCGAACCGGTATCAATTACCCAGGCAGTACAACGGGAGCTAGTAAGGTACCTATCAGTAACATGTATATCATATATACCTTGTTTGTCATTGGTCGCCTTCTTGTCAGCCAGGTACTTGGGGCAGTTCCGCTTCCAATGACCAGTTCCCTTGCAATGAAAGCACTCAGTTTCTAGCTTGGGTCCACGCTTGGGCTTCTTTACAGGAGTAGCAACTGCTTTGCCATCCTTCTTGGTTTTACCGTTCTTGCCCTTGCCCTTGCCATTCTTCTTGAAACTAGTGGTTTTATTGACTATCAACACTTGATGTTCTTTCTGGATTTCAGACTCAGCGACTTTTAGCATCGCAAACAGCTCGGCGACTGACTTGTTCATCCCGTGCATGTTATAGTTCATCACAAAGCTCTTGTAACTAGGTGGCAGTGATTGAAGAACTCTATCAGTTATCACCTCTGGCAGAAGGGCAATTCCCAACTCCGCTAGACGAGTCAAATACCCAGACATTCTGAGTATATGTTCACTGATAGACTCGTTCTCCTCCATCTTGCAAGCATAGAACTCATTGGAGGTCTCATACCTCTCGATTCGGGCATTCTTCTAAAAGATAATCTTCCACTCCTGGAACATCTCATATGCTCCATGACGTTCAACACGTCTTTGAAGCCCCAGTTCTAAGCCATACAATATTGCACACTCAACTATTGAGTAATCTACAGAACGTGCCTCCCAAGCGTTCTTAACGTCTTCGGATGCCATGTCTTCTGGTTGGTCACCAAGCGGTGCATCAAGGACATATGCTTTCTGGGAAGCCGTGAGGATAATCCTCAGATTACGGGCCCAGTCAACAAAGTTACTTCCATCATCTTTCAACTTAGCTTTCTCTAGAAACGCATTAAAATTCAGGGGTGCTACTGCGCGAGCCATTGATCTACAACATAAGTATGCAAAGGTTACTTAGACTATTGTTCAAGATAATGAGTTTAGTTAATACAATTACTAAAGCTCCCACTCAAATTGACACCCCTCAGGTCATCTGAGTGTCACATGATCCAAATTCACCAACTCAATTCCGATCATCACGTGAGTTGAGGTGGTTTCAATGGTGAACATCATCATGTTGATCATATCTACTATATGACTCATGTTCGACCTTTCGGTCTCTTGTGTTCCGAGGTCATGTCTGTACATGCTAGGCTCGTCAAGTTTAACCCGAGTGTTCTGCATGTGCAACACTGGCTTGCACCCGTTGTATGTGGACGTAGAGTCTATCACACCCGATCATCACGTGGTGTCTCGACACGACAAACTTTCGCAACGGTGCACACTCGGGGAGAACACAATTCATCTTGAAATTTAAGTGAGGGATCACCTTATAATTCTACCATCGTCCTAAGCAAAACTAGGTGCATAAAAGGATTAACATCACATGCAAATCATAAGTGACATGATATGGCCATGAACTTGTGCTTTTGATCTCCATCTTGAAAGCACCGGCATGATCTCCATCGTCACCGGCACGACACCATGATCTCCATCATCTTGATCTCCATTAACGTGTCGCCATCGGGGTTGTCGCACGCATCACACTTGTACTAATATTGCTACCGTTTAGCGCTAAAGTAAAGCATTACATAGCACTTAATTATTGACACACATGTCATAAAATAATTAAAGACAACCCTATGGCTCCTGCCGGTTGCCGTACTCATCGACATGCAAGTCGTGATATTCTGTACAACACATGATCATCTCATAGATCACATGTATCACCTCATGTAATGGGCCATATCACATCACAACATACCCTGGAAAAACAAGTTAGACGTCCTCTAATTGTTGTTGCATGTTTTACGTGGCTGCTATGGGTATCTAGCAAGAACAATTCTCACCTACGCATAAACCACAACGGTGATACATAAGTTGCTTTTCAACCTTCTCAAGGACCACCTTTGTCGAATCCGATCCAACTAAAGTAGGAGAAACAGACACCCGCCAGCCATCTTTGTGCAACGAAGTTACACGTCAGTCGATGGAACTGGTCTCTCGTAAGCGTACGAGTAAGGTTGGTCCGGGCCGCTTAATCTCACAATACCTCTGAACCAAAACATGACCAAGGGAGGAAGCAATTTAAGCATCAACGCCCACAAACTCTTTGTGTTCTACTCGAGATCTCATCTACACATAGATCTAGCTCATGATGCCACTGTTGGGGAACGTCGCATGGGAAACAAAAAATTTCCTACGTTCACGCAGGACCTATCCATGGTGATGAGAATCTACGAGAGGGAGAGTGGATCTACATACCCTTGTAGATCGCTAAGTGGGAAGCGTTAAGAAACGCGGTTGGTGTAGTCGAACTTCTTCGCGATCCAAATTGCCGAGCATCCCGCGATCCAATCACGATCCATCCCGATCAAGCACCGAACGGACGACACCTCCACGTTCAGCACACGTACAGCTTGATGACGATCTCCGCCTTATTGATCCAGCAAGAGAGAGCCGAGAGGTAGACGAGTTCTCTGACAGCATGATGGTGCTCCGGCGATGGTGGTGGAGCTATTCCGACAGGGCTTCGCCTAAGCACTGCAGAAATCCGATCTAGAGGAGAAACTATGCATTGGAGGAACAGATAGCATGTGGCTGAAAATCTAGTGCCAGAACCCTAAAACCCTCTAGTATATATAGGAGGAGAGGAGGAGGAGGCTTGGCTCCGAAGGAGACAGCCCTTGGGTTTGCCGAACCAGGAGGGAGGGGTCCTCCTCCTCCACTCCTAGTAGGATTAGGACTCCTTCCTAATTTAACCCTTTTGCCTTTTTCCACCTTTTTTCCTTTTGGTCTTTTTCTTCCCAGCCGCATGAGCCCTTTGTGGGACTTCCTCCATCCCACTAAGGTCTGGTATTCATCCTCCCACAGCCCATGTAGCCTCTTGGGTCGAAATACCCCTCCCGATGGTCTCCTAGTACACTACCGACACTCCCGGTACACTACCGATGAGCCCGAAACTTTTCCGGCGACCAAAATAGGACTTCCTATATATCAATCTTTACCTCCGAACCATTCCGGAGCTCCTCGTGACGTCCGGGATATCATCCGGGACTCTGAACAACCTTCGGTCACCACCATACATAACTCTATACTACCGAAACGTCACCAAACCTTAAGTGTGCAGACCCTGTGGGTTCGAGAACTATGTAGACATGACCGAGACACCTCTACGGTCAATAACCAATAGAGGGACCTGGATGTCCATATTGGTTCCTACATATTCTACGAAGATCTTTATCGATCGAACCTCTATGTCAAGGATTCAGTTAATCCCCTATGATGTTCCCTTTGTTCTTCGGTATGTTACTTGCCCGAGATTCGATCGTCGGTATCTCCATACCTAGTTCAACCTCGTTACCGGCAAGTCTCTTTACTCGTTCCGTAATACAAGATCCCGTGACTAACACTTAGTCACATTGCTTGCAAGGTTTATTGTGATGTTGTATTACCGAGTGGGCCCTGAGATACCTCTCCGTCACATGGAGTAACAAATCCCAGTCTTGATCCATGCCAACCCAACAGACACCCTCGAAGATACCTGTAGAGCACCTTTATAGTCACCCAGTTACGTTGCGACGTTTGATACACACAAGGCACTCTTCCGGTGTCCGTGAGTTGCATGATCTCATGGTCATAGAAACATATACTTGACATGTAGGAAACAATAGCAATAAACTGACACGATCATATGCTATGTTTGTAGTTTGGGTCTTTTCCATCACATCATTCTCCTAATGATGTGATCCCGTTATCAAATGACATGACGTGTCAATGGCTAGGAAACCTTGACCATCTTTGACCAACGAGCTAGTTCACTAGAGGAATACTAGGGACAAAGTGTTGTTTATTTACCCACACATGCAATGTGTTTCCAATCAATACAATGATAGCATGGATAATAAATGATTATCATGAATAAGGAAATATAATAATAAACACTTTATTTATTGCCTCTAGGGCATATTTCCAACAGTATCGGGGGGTATGAACCATGGAGAAGTTAGAATACGGTAGGTATTACACGAATATAAATAAAGAATGAGTTCACAATAGTACTTAAAGTGGTGATTTATTTTCTTATACTAACGGATCTCATGATATTTCTGTTAAGTTTTGTGTTGTGAAGTTTTCAAGTTTTGGGTACAGATTTGATGGACTATGGAATAAGGAGTGTCAAGAGCCTAAGCTTGGGGATGCCCAATGCACCCCAAGTCATATTCAGTGATGCCAAAGAGTCTATGCTTGGGGATGGCCCGGAAGGAATCCCCCCTTTCATCTTCAATCCATCGGTAAATTTACTTGAGGCTATATTTTTATTCACCACATGATATGTGTTTTGCTTGGATCGTCTTGCATGATATGAGTCTTTGATTTTTAGTTTGCCACAATCGTCCTTGCTGCACAAATCTTTTGAGATAGATACACATGAATCGTGAATTTATTAGAATACTCTATGCGCTTCACTTATATCTTTTGAGATAGGCAATTTTGCTCTAGTTCTTCACTTATACCTTTTTAGAGCACAGTGGTGTTTGGTTTTATAGAAATAATTGAACTCTCATATCTCACTTATATTATTTTGAGAGTCCTTCAACAACATGGTAATTGGTTTAGGTTATGAATTTAGTCCTAATATAATAGGCATCCAAGAGGGATATAATAAAAACTTCCATATTAAGTGCGTTGAGTACTATGAGAAGTTTGATTCCTTGCATAAAGTTTTGAGATATAAAGATGGTAATGTTAAGAGTCATGTTAGGAATTAATTTTGAATTGGTAAAAATACTTGTGTAAAGGTTTGTGAATCCTATAGCATGCACGTATGGTGAACCGTTATGTAAGGAAGTTGGAGCATGATTTGTTTATAGATTGTCGACCTTTGTGTGAGGGTCGGGAGCGCGCGATGGTTTACTCCTACTAACCTCTCCCCTAGGGGCATGCATCTAATGCTTTGCTTCGATGACTAATAAACTTTTGCAATAAGTATGTGAGTTCTTTATGACTAATGTGAGTCCATGGATTATACACACTCTCACCCTTCCACCTTTGCTAGCCTCTCTAGTACCGCACAACTTTCGCCGGTGCGATAAACCCACCTTCCTCAAAACAGCCACAATATATCTTTCCTGAAAACAGCCACCATACCTACCTATTATGGCATTTCCATATCCATTCCGAGATATATTGCCATGCAACTCCCACCGTTCCATTTATTATGACACGCACCATCATTTTCATATTGCTTTGCATGATTGTAAGATAGCTAGCATGATGTTTTCATGTCTTGTCCGTTTTTGATGCCATTTGCTATGCTAGATCATTGCACATCCCGGTACACCACCGGAGGCATTCATATAGAGTCATAATTTGTTTTAGTTATCAGTTGTAATTCTTGAGTTGTAAGTAAATAAAAGTGTGATGACCATCATTATTAGAGCATTGTCCCATGTGAGGAAAGGATGATGGAAGCTATGATTCCCTCACAAGTGGGGATGAGAATCTGGACTATATTTAAAATAAAAGAGGCTAGCGAATCCCAAAAAAGAGGCCTTAGATGCCCACTAAAATAAAAAAAAAGAGAAAAGAGAGAAGGGACAATGCTACTATTTTTTTCCACACTTGTGCTCCAAAGTAGCACCATGATCTTCATGATAGAGAGTCTCCTATTTTATCACTTTCATATACTAGTGGGAATTTTTCATTATATAACTTGGGTTGTATATTCCAATGATGAGCTTCCTCAACTTGCCCTAGCTCTTCATGAGCAAGCAAGTTGGATGCACACCCACTTAGTTTCCTTTTGAGCTTTCATACACTTATAGCTCTAGTGCATCCATTGCATGGCAGTCCCTACTCTCTCACATCGATATATATTAATGGGCATCTCCATAGCCCATTGATACGCCTAGTTGATGTGAGACTATCTTCTACTTTTCCTTCACAACCTCCACCATATTCTATTCCACCTATAGTGTTATATCCATGGCTCACGCTCATGTATTGCATGAGAGTTGAAAAAGTTTGAGAAAATAAAAGTGTGAAACAATTGCTTGACTTGTCATCGAGGTTGTGCATGATATAAATACTTTGTGTGGGGGAAGATGGAGCATAACCAGACTATATGATATTGTAGGGATAACTTTCTTTTGCCATTATATTTTGAAGAGATACAATTGCTTTGCTAGTATGCTTGGAATATTGTTGTTTTTATGTCAACATTAATATTTTGTTTTGAGTTTTATGGATCTGAATATGCATGCCGCAATAAAGAACATTACATGGATAAATATGTTAGGTAGCATTCCACATGATTTTTTTGTTTTTATCATTTACCTACTCGAGGACGAGCAAGAATTAAGCTTGGGGATGTTGATACGTCTCGAACATATCTATAATTTTTGATTGTGTCATGCTATTATATTATATGTTTTGGATGTTTTATATGCATTAATATGCTATTTTATATTATTTTGGGACTAACCTATTAATCTAGAGCCTAGTGCCAGTTTCTGTTTTTCCTTGTTTTTGAGTATTGCAGATATAGAATATTAAACGGATTTCAAACGGAATAAAATCTTTGCGATGATTTTTTCTGGAACGAAAGAGATCTACGAGGCTTGGAGTGCAAGGCAAGGACCTTACCAGAAAGTCACAAGCCAAGGGGGCGTGTCCACCCCCCTGGTCGCGCTTGACAGGCTTGTGACTCACTGGCAGGAGTCCTAGCCCTAATCTTTGTCCTATAAATACCCAAATATTCCCCCAATACCAAAAAGATCCAAGAAAATACTTTTCTGCCGCCTGAAGCCTCCGTTCCCAAGAGATCCAATCTTGGAGCTTTTTCCGGTAATCTACCGGAGGGGGATCCGATCACGGAGGGCATCTACATCAACTCCATTGCCCCTACGATGATGCGTGAGTAGTCCACCACAGACCTACGGGTCCATAGCTAGTAGCTAGATGGCTTCTTCTCTCTCTTTGTGCTTCAATACCATGTTCTTCATGATCTTCATGGAGATCTATTCGATCTAATACTCTTTTGTAGTGTGTTTGTCGAGATCCGATGAATTGTGGGTTTATGTTCAGATTATCCATGAATATTATTTGAGTCTTTTATGAATTCTTATATGCATGATTTCATATCTTTGCAAGTCTCTTCGAGTTATTGGTTTGGTTTGGCCAACTAGATTGGTAATTCTTGCAATGGGAGAAGTGCTTAGTTTTGGGTTCAATCTTGCGGTATCCTAACCCAGTGACAAAGTAGGGGTAGCGAGGCACGTATTATATTGTTGCCATCAAGGATAAAAAGATGGGGTTTTCATCATATTGCTTGAGTTTATCCCTCTACATCATGTCATCTTACCTATTGTGTTACTTTGTTCTTCATGAACTTAATACTCTAGATGCAGGCAGGAGTCGGTCGATGTGTGGAGTAACAGTAGTAGATGCAAAATCGTTTTGGTCTACTTGACACGGACGTGATGCCCATATGCATAATCATTGCCTTGGATATCTTCATAATTATTCGCTTTTCTATCTATTGCTCGACAGTAACTTGTTCACCCATCGTGATATTTTCTTTCAAGAGAGAAGCCTCTAGTGAAACCTATGGCCCCCGGGTCTACTTTCCATAATATATTTTCAGATCTATAAGCAAAAAATACCAAAAATACCTTGCTGCAATTTATTTACATTTTACTTTCCGCAATCTTTTACATCTATCTCTATCATATCTAATCCTTGCAAATAACCATGAAGGGATTGACAACCCCTTCATAGCGTTGGGTGCAAGAGTTTGATTGTTTGTGTAGGTGCATCCATTGGTGACTTGCTTGTTCCTCCTACTAGATTGATACCTTGGTTCTCATCAACTGAGGGAAATACTTATCTACTTCGATGCATCACCCTTTCCTCTTCAAGGGAAAATCAACGCAAGCTCAAGAGGTAGCAGGGTGAATAGACGATTTTTGCAAATTCATCACTAAGGAATTACTCATTGAGGAATTTGCTAAGTGATGAACAACTTGCAACGGAATAAGTACTCAAGTGGATGGGAAACAAAGCAATAGCATAGTCATCATGATGAAATAGAACATGCAGAAGTTATAGGTAGCGTGATACAGGATAAGAAGGTGAAGAACAAGATGACTAAAGAATTTGAGATGATGAAATTGAGAAAGTCTTTAGTCAAAGTCTTCAAACAATAACGATCAATTTCATCAACAAGTATTCAAGTAAATGAGGGAGTTGAGGAAATGGAACCAGGAGCTCGATGAAGACAAGGATTTGTTGACCCAGTTCCAACTGTTGTGACAGTTGTACATCTTGTTTTGAGTGGCTTGGTATTTAAACCAAAGGACACATGGTCCCAGGACACACACTCCTTACTGTATTCTCCTTGAGCTAAGGTCACACACACCTCACCCAACACTCGTGGTAAGTCTTCAGGGCCGACTTCCAAACCCTCACAAACTCTGTCACCCAGCGATCCACAATTTCCTCTTGGATGCTCTAGACCTTGATGCGTAACTGTATGGAAGATACACGGTCTTCAAAGGTAACAAGTGTCGTTTCCACACAGGAACAATCTCTTCAGTGATGCTCAATCACTTTGGGTTTGGTTGTTTTAGTTTTAGGTTTTTTCCTCACTGATAATTTTCTCTCAAAGTCCTCGAGGAATGGGTTGCTATCAAATGACAAGTGTCAAGTTTTCCCTCGGAGCAGCCAACCAACTAGTGGTTGTGGGGCGCGACTATTTATAGCTAGGGTGCAACCCGACATGATAAGACATAAATGTCCTCCAATGATATGACCGTTATGTGATAAGATATTTGGACATCTTGCGCAAAGCATAGCAACGGTTGGAATTTGAACCATCAAATTCCTCAGGCTTATGATATTCCTCCAGGT
Organism: Hordeum marinum; assembly: GCA_022496015.1. NCBI lineage: Eukaryota > Viridiplantae > Streptophyta > Magnoliopsida > Poales > Poaceae > Hordeum > Hordeum marinum. The sequence goes on from CM039672.1 coordinate 118,430,294, forward strand.
AGGCAATTCGCACTGGTAAAATCCTAACTCCTCTCTCAGACCAATTTCCTCAGAGACAAGAAGAACTTAGTCTTTGACACTAAAGAACTCGACTGAACTGCAAGAGATTTCCAAAGGCTTCAGTCGAAGGATTGGGTATATATGTTGAGGCTTCTGAGTTGAGCATCACTTGGAAAATTTTCCTTAGTTTCCCCTCGACCCCCTTTAACAATACCTTGTTTCCTATGACTCAAAGAAAGGAAATGAAACTACGAAAACAAAAGTCTTCATGCTTCATAGTCCTCGTATCAATATCTTCAAGGTCACACCGAATTCATCAGCTTCAAAGTCTTCAGGAAAATACCAAAGTCTTCAGCTGAAGACATTCATTTTTAGGGGTCTACTTTTTTCGAATATATCAAACTCCTCATCGACTTATATAACATGTCTACACTCACAAACACATTAGTTCCTTAACCTATAAGTCTTCAATACACCAAAATTACTAAGGGGCATTAGATGCACTAACAATCTCCCCATTTTTGGTGATTGATGTCAAATAGATTAAGTTTTCAACGGGGATAAACATATGAAGTGAAAGTACTGTGTTTGAGGAATTTGATTGCAAGATATAGAAGAACACCCCTGAAGATGTGCATATTTGAGGAATTTGCTTTGGAATGCAAATGCACAAGGCGGGATAAAATCATGGAGATCTCCCCCTATATCTTGTAATCCATACACGCATTTAATACATAACATGAGGAAACTGAAATGCATGATGGAAAATGGCGTCTGACGAAATTCATTATGCGTGCATTGAAGAACATGAATAACTAAGCATGCAGAAAGCAGTTTAAGAGTGTTAGACCACCATCGGACTTAAGTTTACAACTCGATCAACAAACACTTCAGAAGAGCGAGATGATGTATAATCAAGCATTACATAGCTTGGCTTCCCAAGGACCCCTTAATCCAGGACTCCCTCAGTAGCCTCCGAACTTACCTCCAACTCCAAGGGTCTCAGCTTCAGTCGCTTGATGTAATCAGATTCTTCGGCTTGCAACGCGAGTTCCTCCCTCCGAGTTTAGTTCGACCTCTGATGACATGTAATTTTCCGATCAGAGGCCAGTCCGAACACCGTGAATAGGCCAGCCCTGAATGTTGGAAATGTGCCCTAGAGGCAATAATAAATTAGTTATTATCATATTTCCTTGTTCATCATAATTGTTTATTATCCATGCTAGAATTGTATTGATCGGAAACTCAGATACATGTGTGGATACATAGACAAGACCATGTCCCTAGTATGCCTTTAGTAGACTGGCTCGTTGATCAAAGATGGTCAAGGTTTCCTGGCCATAGACATGAGATGTCATTTGCTAACGAGATCACGTCATTAGTAGAATGATGTGATGGACAAGACCCAAACTGTAAACATAGCATATGATCGTGTCAGTTTATTACTACAGTTTTCTACATGTCAAGTATCTGTTCCTATGACCATGAAATCATGCAACTCACTGACACTGGAGGAGTACCTTGTGTGTATCAAACATTGCAACGTAACTGGGTGACTATAAAGGTGCTCTACAGGTATCTCTGAGGGTGTCTGTTGGGTTGGCATGGATCAAGACTAGGATTTGTTACTCCGTGTGATGGAGAGGTATCTCAGGGCCCACTCGGTAATACAACATCACTATAAGCCTTGCAAGCAATGTGAATAACGAGTTAGCCACGGGATCTTGTAGTGCATAATGAGTAAAGAGACTTGCCAGTAACAAGATTGAACTAGGTACAGAGATACCGACGATTGAATCTCGGGCAAGTAAGATACCGAAGAACAAAGGGAACATCATACGGGATTAACTGAATCCTTGACATAGAGGTTCAACCAATAAAGATCTTCATAGAATATGTAGGAACCAATATGGGCATCCAGGTCCCGCTATGGGTTATTGATTGTAGATGTGTCTCGGCCATGTCTACATAGTTCTCGAACCCGCAGGGTCTGCACACTTAAGGTTCGGTGACGTTTCAATAATATAGAGTTATGTATGGTGGTGACCGAAGGTTGTTCGGAGTCCCGGGTGAGATCCCAGACGTCACGAGGAGCTCCGGAATGGTCCGGAAGTTAAGGTTGATATATAGGAAGTCCTGTTTTGGTCATCGGAAAAGTTTCGGGCTCATCGATAGTGTACCAGGAGTGCCAGGAGGGGTACCGGGGACCATCGGGAGGGGTGTCTCGACCCAAAGGGCCTCATGGGCCATGGGAGGAGTCAAGCTAGCCCTTACTGGGCTGGCCGAGGCCCCCCACTAAGGCCCATGCATCTAGGGGTGGGAAAACCCCAAAAGGTGGAGAGGTGGAAATAGTTTCCAAGTGGAAAGGAGGAATCCTACTCCTAATAGGATTGGAGTAGGACTTCTCCACCTCTAATTTCGGCCAACTCTTGAGGGTTTGAGGATGCCTCCTCCCCTCCCTCCCTCCTATATATACGAGAGGATTTAGAGGGGAAAGCTGACCCTAGTTGCCACGTGCTCCCTCTACTTAATCTAGATCGATTTTCTCCTCTAGTCTAGTTCAGCGGTGCTTAGGCGAAGCCCTGCCAGAATAGTTCCACCACCATCGCTGCCACGCCGTCGTGCTGCCAGAGAACTCATCTACCATTCCGCTCCCTCTTGCTGGATCAAGAAGGTGGAGATCGTCATCGAGCTATACGTGTGCTGAACGCGGAGGTGCCGTCCGTCCGGCGCTAGATCAGAAGGACCGCGACTAGATCACGGGATAGATCGTGATTGGATCGTGGGACGAATCGCGATGGGATCGTGGGACGGATCATGATTGGATCACGGGACGGATCGTGATGGGATCGCCGGACGCTCGACGATTTGGATCGCGAAGACATTCGACTACATCAACCACGTTTCTTAATGCTTCCCGCTTAGCGATCTACAAGGGTATGTAGATCCACTCTCCCTCTCCTAGATGCTCATCACCATGGTTAGACCTTGTGTGTGCGTAGGATTTTTTTTGTTTCCCATGCAACTTTCCCCAACAGTGGCATCTGAGCTAGGTCTATGTGTAGATGAGATCATGAGTAGAACACAAAGGAGTTTGTGGGCGTTGATGCTTAGATTGCTTCCCCCCTTGGTCGTGTTTTGGTTCAGCGGTATTGTGGGATGAAGGGGCCGTGTCCAACCTTACCCGTATGATTACGAGAGACCGGTTCCATCGACTGACGTGTAACTTCGTTGCACAAAGATTGCTGGCGGGTGCCTATTTCTCCTACTTTAGTTGGATCAGATTTGACAAAGGCGGTCCTTGAGAAGGTTGAATAACAATTTATGTATCACCGTTGTGGTTTTTGCATAGGTAAGAATTGTTCTTGCTAGATACCCGTAGCAGCCACGTAAAACATGCAACAACAATTAGAGGACGTCTAACTTCTTTTTGCAGGGTATGTTGTGATGTGATATGGTCAATTACATGATGAAATATATGTGATGTATGAGATGATCATGTATTGTATAGAATATCACGACTTGCATGTCGATGAGGTTGGGAAACGGCAGGAGCCATAGGGTTGTCTTTAATTATTGTATGACCTACGTGTCAATCATTAAGCGCTATGTAATGCTTTACTTTATCCCTAAGCGGTAGAAATAGTAGGAGAAGCATGGTGGGCGTGACAACCCCGATGGTGACACGTTGATGGAGATCAAGATGATGGAGATAATGGTGTCATGCTAGTGACGATGGAGATCATGCCGGTGCTTTATAGATGGAGATCAAAAGCATAAGTTCATGGCCATATAATGTCACTTATGATTTGCATGTGATGTTAATCCTTTTATGCACCTTGTTTTTCTTAGGACGATGGTAGCATTATAAGGTGATCCCTCACTTAAATTTCAAGATAAATTGTGTTCTCCTCGAGTGTGCACCGTTGTGAAAGTTCATCATGTCGAGACACCACGTGATGGTCGGGTGTGATAGACTCTACGTTCACATACAATGGGTGCAAGCCAGTGTGGCACATGCGGAACACTCGGGTTAAACTTGACGAGCCTAGCATGTACAAACATGGACTCAGAACACAAGAGACCGAAAGGTCGAACATGAGTCATATAGCATATATGATCAACATGATGATGTTCACCATTGAAACCACCTCAACTCACGTGATGATCGGACTTGAGTTGGTGAATTTGGATCATGTATCACTCGAATGACCGGAGGGATGTCAATTTGAGTGGGAGTTCTTAAGTAATATGATTAATTGAACTCATTATCATGAACATAGTCAGTAGTGTCTTTGCAAATTAGGTTGTAGATTCTAGCTCACGCTGTAGCTCCCTTGAATTTTTATATGTTCCTAGAGAAATAGAGTTGAAAGTTGATGGTAGCAATATTGCGGATTGGGTCCGTGATCTGAGGATTGTCCTCATTGCTGCATAGAAGGCTTATGTCCTTAATGCACCTCTCGATGCGCCACCGCCTCTAGAGTCATCTTTATATGTTGTGAACATTTGACATGCACGTTCCGATGACTACTTGATAGTTTAGTGCATCGTGCATTACGGCTTAGAATTGAGACTCCAAAACGTTTTGAACGTCACAGAACATATGAGATGTTCTAAGAGATGAAATTGGGATCTTAGGCTCATGCCCGTGTTGTGAGATATGAGATCTCTAAAATGATTCTTGGCCTGCAAGATGAAGGAGAATAGCTCAATCTTTGGGCATGTGCTTAGATTATCTGGGTGCTACAATCGCTTGAATCGAGTGGGATTTGATCTTCTAGATAAGATAGTGATTGATATAGTTCTCCAAGTCACTGTCACTAAGCTACTAGAACTTCATGATGAACTATAATTATGCCAGGGATGGAAGTGGTGATCCCTGAGCTGTTCGCAATGTTTGACACCGCGAAGGTAGATATCAAGAAGGAGCATCAAGTGTTGGTGGTTAGTAAAACCACTAGTTTCGAAAAGGCAAATGGTAAGGAGTTAAACTTCATGGATGGCAAGTCAGTTGCTGCTCGAGTGAAGCAACCCAAAGTTGAACCCAAACCCGAGACTAAGTGCTTCTATTATGAGAGGAACGGTCGTTGAAGCGGAACAACCTTAGATACTTGGTAGATAAGAAGAGTAGCAACGTGATAGAATTATATTTGATGTACGTGTTATTGATGTGTACCTTGTTAGTACTCCTAGTAGCACCTGGGTATTGGATACCGGTTCGATTGCTAAATGTTTGTAATTCGAAATAAAAGCTACAAAATAAACGGAGACTAGCTAAGGGTGAGGTGATGATGTGTGTTGGAAATGTCTCCAAGGTTGATGTGATCAACATCACACGCTCTCTCTACCTTCGAGATTAGTGACGAACCTAAATAAATGTTATTTGGTGTTTGCATTAAGCATGAACATGATTAGATCATGTTTATTGCAATACGGTTATTCATTTAAGTGAGAGAATAATGGTTATTCTGTTTACATGAATAATACCTTCAACGGTCATGCAACCAATGAGATGGTTTATTGAATCTTGATTGTAGTAATACACATGTTCATAACATAGATGCCAAAAGATACAAAGTTAATAATGATAGTACCACATACTTGTGGCACCGCCTCTAAATGTCATATTGGTGTAAAGCGCATGAAGAAACTCCATGCTGATGGATCTTTGGAATCATTCGATTTTGAATGGGTTGAGACATACGAACCATGCCTCATGGCAACATGACTCAAACCCTGTTTTCCGGCTTGATGGAACGGGCAAGTGACTTATTGGAAATGATACATGTTGATGTATATGGTCCAACGAGTGTTGTAGCGTGCATTGGATATCATTATTTTCTTACCTTCACTGATGATTTGAGTATATATAGTGTATATTTACTTAATGAAACACAAGTTTGAATCGTTTGAAAAGTTCAAACAAAATCGGAGTGAAGTTTGAGATCATCATGACAAGAAGATAAAATGTCTACGATATGATCGTGGAGGTGAATATCTGAGTTACGAGTTTGGTAGACAACTTAAGACAATGTGGACGTTGTTTCACAACTCACGCCACGTAGAACAACATAGTTTGATGGTGTGTCCGAATGTCATAGTCGTGTCTATGGGATATGGTGCGAACTATGATGTCTCTTATCTATTTGCCACTATCGTTTGGGGTTATGCATTAGAGACAACTACATTCACTTTAAAAGGGGCACCATCGAAGTCTGTTGAGATGACACCGTATGAATTTTGGTTTGGCGGAAACCTAATATGTCATTTCTTAATGTTTGGGGCTATGACGCTTATGTGAAAAAGGGGTTTTCATCGAAGGAGCTCGAACCCAAAGCGGACAAATGCATCTTAATAGAATACCCTAACATAACATTTGGGTAAACCTTCTATCTTAGATCCAAGCACAAAGTGTGATTGCTAAAACGGGTCCTTTCTCGAGAAAGATTTTCTCTCGAAAGAATGGAGTGGGAGGAAGATAGAACTTGATGAGGTTGTTGAACCTTTGTTTCAACCAAAGAGTAGCACAACGCAGAAAGATGTTTATGTGGAGCCTATGTTAGTTGAAGAGGAAGTTAATGATGATGATCATGAAGCTTTGGTTCAAGTTACTATCGAACCTCGTAGGTCGACAAGGACGCGTACTGCTCCTGAGTGGTACGACAACCCTATCTTAGAGGTCATGTTGTTGGCAAACGATGAGCCTATGAGCTATGGAGAAGCGATGATGGGCCCGGATTCCAACAAATGGTTAGAGGCCATGAAATCCGAGAAAGGATCCATGTATGAAAACCAAGTATAGACTTTGGTAGACTTTCTCGTTGAACGGCAGGTCGTTGAGTACAAATGGGCCTTTAAGATGAAGACAAATGCTAATGGTGAATGTCACCATTTGTAAAGCTCGACTTGTCGCAAGGAAGTTTCCGCCAAGTTCAAGGAGTTGACTATGATGAGACCTTCTCACCCATAGTGATGCTAAAAGTCTATTGGAATTATGTTAGCAATTGTTGCATTTTTCAATTATGAAATCTAGCAGATGGATGTCAAAACATCATTTCCTTAATGGTTTACTTGAGGAAATGTTGTATGTGATACAACCAGATGGTTTTTTCAGTCCTACGGATGCTAAAAGGCGTGCAAGCTCCAGCAATCCTTCTATGGGCTGGAGCAAGCATCTCGGAGTTGTAATATACGCTTTGATGAGGTGATCAAAGTTTTTGGGTTTATACAAAGTTTACGAGAAACTTCTATTTACAAGAAAGTGAGTGGGACCACTATAGAATTTCTGATAAGTATATGTGCTTGACATATTGTTGATCGGAAATGATGTAGAATTTCTGGAAAGCAAAAACGGTTGGTTGGAAGGAGTTTTTTGAAGGAAGACCTGGATAAAGCTACCTAATTGTTGGGCATCAAGATTTGTAGAGATAGATCAAGATGCTTGATGAGACTTTCAATGAGTACATACCTAGACAAGATTTTGAAAGAGTTCAAAATGGATCAGTCAAAGAAGGAGTTCTTGCCTGATTTGTGAGGTGTGGAGTTGAGTGAGACTCAAAGCTCAACCATGGAAAAAGAAAGAGAAAGGACGAATGTCGTCCCCTGTGCCTTATCCATAGGCTTTGTATAGTATGACATGCTGTGTACCGCACCTGTGTGTGCCTTGACATGAGTCCGTCAAGGGGTACAAGAGTGATCTAGGAGTGGATCACTAGACATCGGTCAAAATTATCCTTAGTAATTACAGGACTAAGGAGATGTTTCTCGATTATGGAGGCGATAAAGAGTTCGTCGTAAAGAGTTACGTCGATGCAAAGCTTTAACACCAATCCGAATGACTCTTAGTAGCAATCCGGATACATATAGTGGAGTAGCCATTTGAAATAGCTCCAAGTGGAGCGTGGTAGTAGTGTTTACAGTATGACATAGAGATTTGCAAAGTATACACGTATCTGAATGTCGCAGACCCGTTGACTAAAATCTCTTTCACGTGCAAAGCATGATCGAACCCTAGAACTCATTGGGTGTGAGATTCATAACAAATCACATAGCGATGTGAGCTTTAATTATTGACTCTAGTGCAAGTGGGAGACTATTGGAAATATGCCCTAGAGGAAATAATAAATTATTTATTATAATATTTCCTTGTTCATGATAATCTTTTATTATCCATGCTAGAATGGTATTGATCGGAAACTCAGATACATGTGTGGATACATAGACAACACCTGTCCCTAGTATGCCTCTAGTAGACTGGCTCGTTGATCAAAGATGGTCAAGGTTTCCTGGCCATAGAAATGAGATGTCATTTAATAACGGGATCACATCATTAGGAGAATGATGTGATGGACAAGACCCAAACTGTAAACATAGCATATGATCATGTCAGTTTATTGCTACAGTTTTTTGCATGTCAAGTATCTGTTCCTATGACCATGAGATCATGCAACTCACTAACACCGGAGGAGTACCTTGTGTGTATCAAACGCTGCAACGTAACTGGGTGACTATAAAGGTGCTCTACATGTATCTCCGAGGGTGTCTATTGGGTTGGTGACGAGGATATGTATCTAGGGTAGGGTCCTAGACCTGACCTACACACCCTACCTAAGGGCATCGCATCACAAGACTTAAAGATCACAAGAAAGATTCCAACTGGATTCTCCATGGCGCTCAAGTCACTCGACAAACAATCCATTCGTAGGCTTATTCCTCCATTCGACAGTCGCCTGTCACTCGGTAGACCTTAATTCCAGTCGAAGCCAAAATACCAGAAGCCATCCCTAGAAGGCCAACACGCAGGCGTTAGGCCAATCGTCATTAGTGGCATTTATGGTGTATGTTCCAGAACACTAGTCTTTATACCCACGATCGAACCCTTGGATGCATGGCAATTATGAGGGGCAACGAACTCTATATAAGCTGCCCTCCCCTATGGCACAAGGGTTCACGACCATTGTAATCACTATTCTCCACAGGACAAAGCTCCAGAGCACTGAGATGTAGGTCTGTTACCTCCACGAGAGGGGCCTGCACTCATACATTCGTGTGTACATCCTTGCCGTAGCTAGGACTCTACCCTCTCCCTTCGTACCCCTACCTTCTACTGTCAGGCTTGTTCCCATGACAGTTGGCACCCACCGTGGGGCAGGCGTCTAAGCGACTTCCGGCGAGGTTGCGTTTTTCACCCTTCGTCATGTCTTCCGGCGGTGTTTTCGCTTTGGCCAAGAGATCTGTTTCGGGGCGCTCATCTTCATCACCGACGATTCCGCATGGCTTCAGGAAGCGCCTCTCAACGTCGAGGCGCTACTAGTCTGTGGGGCTGCGCATTTTCGCACAAGCTCTTGTGGCGTGTTGCTGCGTCAGCTGTCAACTCCGTATTCGTCGACTTTCCCCGTTGTTCGTCGTTGCAAGCAATCTGGTCGCTCACGACTCCAGCGTTGGGTTAAGCATGTAGCGGCTCACTAGATTTCTTCTCCACAGATTGCGGCGATCGAGCCTACCGAATCCCTCCACGGCGTATTCGAGTCGGACTCCGATTAGTCTCATGTTCCTTCCGAGTGCGAGAGCTGCGATCCCGTAGCAGAGGTCTTGATGGTTGGCTCTCATCAAAGCCCGCCGCCGGGGTTCGGCCACGACAGGCGGGAAGTTGGAGGACCATTGAGTGAGCAGCCACATTGCAATGGTGAAGTCCTCCATACTCCCATCATCGGCACGACCGCCGAGGCCCAAGCCTTGGAGGCACGCGCATACGGCTTGAAGAGCTTCGGAGAGAACTCGACGAGCGTGCTCGCCAGTGTCCACCAGTTTCCAGTCGACGTCAGCAATAGCTGTTTCCGACTGGGTCTCCCAATAATGTTGAGGTATACCGTACTCCTATGTTAAATGTTGCGACTGCGGCTAGGATAGCAGATTCCATTTAGCCATCGCGGTCCGAGGCTGGTACAGGATTGATGCAGATCAGAGCATTGCTAGATGCAGCACAGCGTCAGAATTCTGTTGTCTCACAGTCCCGCAACAAGATACATAGTAACTCACCCAGGGCAGAGACTGTTCAGTCGGCACATAGCCCTGGGTCGCCCTTGCACTGAAGGGGTGGAGGTTTTCGTGAAGATCAGCTCAGAGATCATTTTCACCGCGACGACCACCGTCGAGTGCCCACTCCCCCGCAGGGTGGTCCACACGTGCCCCGACACGAGGACGAAAGGCGCTCGTTCGGTGACGAGGGGAATGCAGGGTTCGATCCTTGTGATCTCCTCACTCAGAGGCGGATCGATAGAGGCAGAGCCCATAGAGATGGTTTGGACAGAGATTTTCCGAGTGGCAGCACAGCTGTTATTTCTGCCCCCGAGTGCTTCAGCACGGCCATACGTTCTGCAGAGATTCCCCCCAACTTTAGGTTGGAGGCTGGGATTGGGAAGTTTTCTTGCGAATCAAAGCCAGAGACTTGGTTAGATGATTACCGAGTGGTAGTCCAGATTGGTGGTGGCAATGATAATGTCGCAATGAAACATTTGTCCTTGATGTTGGATGGTTCGGCTCGTGCATGGCCGAATAGCTTGGCCCCATCAAGTATATATTGCTGGGAAGACCTCGCCCGAGTGTTTGTCAGAACTTTCGAGGGCACTTGCAAGCATCCTGCCGGGTTGGTTGACCATTCTATTCAAAAGCCCAACGAGATATTAAGGGATTACATTCATCGCTGGTCCACTCTGCACTGTATAGTGGAAAATGTTTCCGAACATCAGGTTGTTTGTGCTTTCAAGGCTGGTGTGAAATACAAAGAGCTTTACTTGAAGTTCAGTCAAACAGGCGATATATCACTGAGCAAGATGATGGAAATCGCCACTCGGTACACCAACGGCGAAGATGAATACCGCCTCCGCAGCAGCAAAGGAAAGGCAGTCGACAATGAAGCTGGCGACAATTCTAGTTCGAAGTAGAAGCGGAAGGTTGAAGGCCCTGCTCAGGCAGAGGCGACTGCTCTGGCGGCCCAAGGAAAGAATAAGGGGAAGGCTAAAAGTCAGTTCGCCCCTAAGAAAGGAAAAAACCCAGTCAGGAACTGATGTCCTGGATTTGTTGTGTGCAATCCACACGAGGAAGGATGACAAGGACTTGATATTGCCCAAGCATACCACTCGATAGTGTCGACTGCTCATCCAGTAGTTCAAAGAGACACCATCGAGTGAGAAGACTCCTGAAAAGGATGATGAAGACAAGGAAACGTTCCCAGATGTCACCGCTACACTAATGATTTTTGCTGATGTCGAAAGCAAGAGTCGACTGAAGGCCATCAACAGAGAAGTCAACATGGCTGTCCCTACCACTCCCACCTACCTCAAGTGGTCGCAGTATGCTGTCATGTTTGACCAAACAGATCACCCAGCTCATGTGGCCACTCTCGGCCGACAGACTTTGGTGGTAGATCCGGTTGTGGGAGGCACTCGGCTCCGGAAGGTCCTCATGGATGGTGGTAGTTGCCTGAACATCCTATAAGCAGATACCCTTAAAGGAATGGGCATCAGATGTCCCGACTGAGTGAGGGCAACATGCAATTTCACGGAGTCATTCCTGGGAAGAAGGCCAAGTCACTCGGCCAGATTGCATTGGATGTCACATTCGGAACATATATAACTTTTTGAAAGGAAAAGTTGACGTTTGAAGTCGTGGATTTCCAGAGCGCTTATCACGCCATTCTAGGTCGGCCCGCGTATGCTCGTTACATGGCCCGTCCATGTTACGTGTATCTCAAGTTAAAGATGCCAGGTCCTAAAGGTGTGATCACGGTCACTGGCAATCGACAATTGGCTGAAGAGTGCCTCCAGCAAGGCTCCAAGATTGTTGATCACTAGATGGCCATGGTTGAGCTAGAAGAATATAAGAAGAGCGCTGACCTTGCTGATTTGTTGCACGCTAAGAAGCTTGCTTCCGAGTTAGCATTTCAGTCGGCCGGAGAAGTGAAGAAAGTGCGCATTCACCCGACAGATCCAACTGCAGCTCCAACGAACATATCATCAACACTTGACAGCAAATAGGAAGCCGAGCTCATCCAGTTCCTTCGTGAGAACTGGGATATCTTCACATGGAAGCCTGCTGACATGCCGGGGGTTCCTAAGGAGCTGGCTAACCACCGACTGAGAGTTGATCCAAAGGCAAAACCCGTCAAGGAGCATTTGCGCCGATCAACGTCAGAAAAGCGTAAAGCAGTCAGTCAAGAGGTGGCTCGTCTCTTGCAAGCCAAGTTCATTCGGGAGATTTACCACTCCGAGTGTCTCTCGAATGTTGTCATGGTTCCCAAGAAGGACAAGTTGCTACGTATGTGTATTGACTTCAAGCATATCAATTGGGTCTGCCCGAAGGATCATTTTCCGCTCCCCCGCATAGATCAGATTGTTGACTCGACTGAGGGATGCGAGCATTTATCATTTCTAGATGCTTACTCTAGGTACCATCAAAGCCGTCTGTTTGGCCTAGATGAAATAAAAACAGCCTTCATCACCCCATTCGGGTGTTTTTGCTACATCACTATGCCATTGGGTTTGAAAAATGCCGGCGCTACTTTCATGCGCATGATTCAGAAGTGTTTACTTGACCAGATCCCTCGGAATGCCGAGGCGTACATGGATGATATCGTTGTCAAGTCCCACAAAGGTTTTTGCCTACTAGCTGACTTGGCCGAAATATTCGTCAATCTGAGGAGATGTGATATAAAGTTGAATCTGGTTAAATGTACTTTCGGTGTCCCTGGCGGCAAGTTACTCGGTTTCCTCATTTCAGAACAGGGGATCAATGTCAACCCTGAGAAAATTAGCGCCATTACCCGAATGAAGACTCCCGTGCGAGTGCACGATGCATAGAAGCTCACAGGTTGCTTGGCAGCATTGAGTCAATTCATTTCTCGTCTCGGTGAGAAGGCATTGCCTTTGTACCAACTGATGAAGAAGTCCGATACGTTCGAGTGGACTCCAGAGGCCGAAGCAGCGTTTGTCGAGCTCAAAACCCTGCTCTCCACCCAGCCGGTGCTTGCTGCTCCTCGCAGCAAAGATCCATTGCTCTTGTACATTGCAACCACTAATCATGTCGTTAGTGCAGTGTTAACCATCGAGCGGGAAGAGGTGGGCAAGGCTTACAAAATCCAACGCCTAGTCTATTATGTGTCTGAAGTATTGACTCCTTCGAAGCAAAAATATCCTCACTACCAGAAGCTAGTTTATGGTATTTACCTGTCAGCGAAGAAGGTGGCACATTATTTTCAAGACCACTCGATTTTAGTCGTTAGTGATGCGCCATTATCTGAGATCCTCAACTATCGGGACACAACTAGTCGAGTGGCTAAGTGGGAAATCGAACTCCTATACTTTGACATCAAGTTTGAAGCCAAGAAAGCGATCAAGTCTCAGGCATTGGCAGATTTTATGGCCGAGTGATTGAACAACAGCAACCAATCTAGGTTCACTCGGTACACTGGACCATGTTCTTTGACGGCTATAAAATGTTGAATGGGTCTGGTGCTGGTGTTGTCTTGATATCTCCAAAGGGCAACAAACTCAGTTACGTCTTGCAAATCCACTTTGATTCCTCCAACAATGAAGAAGAATATGAATCACTCTTGTATGGGTTGCGCATGGCTATCTCACTCAGCGTCAAATGCCTGATGGTTTATGGCAACTCAGATTTGGTGGTCAATCAAGTGATGAAGGAGTGGGACATTTGAAACCCCGCCATGACTGGATACTGTAGTGTTGTTAGGAAGCTCGAGAAGAAGTTTGAAGGTCTGGAACTTCATCATGTTCCCCGAGTGAAAAATCAAGCAGCTTATGAGCAAGAAAAGATTGGATCCACTCGACGGTCTGTCCCTAGCAATGTGTTTTTAGAGCATCTTCATACTCCTTTGGTACAGGAAGATCCTTTCACCGAAGAGCCCCCGCAAGCTATGAGCTCCACCGATCCGACTGAAGTCGATGTCCCTACAGTAATTGATTTAGTTATGGAGATTCTGGTCGTCATTCCCCATTGGATGGTGCCCTATATTGCATATATCCTAAGACAGGAACTCCCTGAAGATGAGATAGAAGCACGACTTATTGTGCACAGGTCGAAAGCTTTTACTGTGATAGGGGATCAACTGTTCAGAGAAAGCGTGACTGGCGTAACGCAGCGTTGCATTACCCCGAAGAAGGTCGAGTGATTCTGGATGAAATCCACTCGGGAACTTGTGGCCATCATGCGTCCTCACGGATGATCATCGCTAAAGCATACCGAGCTGGTTTTTTCTGGCCGCGGGCCAATGAGATGGACAAAGATATCGTCGATCATTCTGAGGGGTGCCAGTTTTATGCAAACTTATCCCACAAGCCGGCGTTTGCCCTAAAGACAATCCCACTTTCTTGGCCATTTGCCGTCGGGGGCCTAGACATGGTCGGTCCCTTTCGGACTGGAAATGGTGGATTCACTCATTTGCTGGTCGCAGTCGACAAATTTAGAAGTGGATAGCCAAGCCGATAAAGAAGTTGAACTCCCGCACGTCGGTCACTTTCATGATGGAAATAATTTTCCGATACGGCGTTCCTCACAACATCATCACGGATAACGACACCAACTTTGACTCGGAAGAATTCAGAAACTTCTGCACCTCTCAAGGCACTCGGGTGGATTATGCGTCTGTTGCACATCCTCAAACCAATGGACAAGTTGAGCGAGGTGATGGCCTCATCTTGGAAGGTCTGAAGCCTCGTCTCATGTGCGACTTAGATCATGTCGCCGGAGCCTAGGTGACTGAGCTGCCATCTGTTTTGTGGGGCCTAAGAACAACTCCTAATCGATCGACTGGACGGACTCCTTTTTTCCTGGTCTATGGAGCTGAAGCTGTCCTGCCGAGTGATTTGTTTCACAACTCTCCCTGAGTGGAACTTTATTCTAAAGCTAAAGCTGAACAAGCCAGAGATGGCGTCGACCTCCTAGAGGAAGAGCGAGAGATGGCCCTGATCTGGACCGCAACTTATCAGCAAGACCTACGACGCTTTCGTGCAAAGAATGTCAAGAGTCGGTCGTTTCATGAGTGAGACTTGGTGCTCCGAGTGGATCAGCAGCGACCTCATAAGCTTGCTCCAGCATGGGAAGGTCCCTTCGTCATCACAATGGTGTTAAACAAAGGAGCTTATCACCTGTACAACCTCAAGAAGCAGATGGACGAACCGCAAGCCTGGAATGCAGATCTGCTCCGACGTTTCGATATTTAGGAACCGAGTGGTTTTGATGTAATAAAAATATCTCAGAACATGTCATGTATGCAAGTGTGGCCTCTGCAGCCTTTTCGTCGACTCCGTTCAAGTAATTTCTCGTTTGGGGTCACTCCGAGTGTTGAGCAATCCTCACACTCGGGGGCTTAGCTGCGAACTTGCTTTCGCCTAAGTTAAAAACCCCGTCGAGTGGATAATAGTCCATCCACTCGACGTCTTAGTTGCGAACCAGTCTTCGCCTAAGTTCAAAATTACTCCGAGTGTTGAGCAATCCTCACACTTGGGGGCTTAGCTACGAACATGCTTTCGGCTAAGTTAAAAACCCCGCCGAGTGGATAATAGTCAATCCACTCGACATCTTAGTTGCGAACCAGTCTTCGCCTAAGTTCAAAATTACTCCAAGTATTGAGCAATCCTCACACTCAGGGGCTGAGCTGTGAACTTGCTTTCGCCTAAGTTAAAAACCTTGCTGAGTAGATTGCCGTCCATTCACTCGGCGACTTAGTTGTGAACCAGTCTTCACCTAAGTTCAAAATTACTCCGAGTGTTGAGCAATCCTCACAATCCAGGGCTTAGCATCGAACATGCTTTCACCTAAGTTAAAAACCTCGTCGAGTGGATAATAGTCCATCAACTTGACGTCTTAGTTGCAAACCAGACTTCGCTTAAGTTCAAAACTACTCTGAGTGTTGAGCAATCCTCACACCCGGGGGCTTAGCTACGAACCAGTTTTTGCCTAAGTCAAAAAACAAATTCAGCCGAACAAACGATTGAAAGCCAAATGCAGATAAATTCAAAATTTCCATCGCGGGTAAAGTTTCGCGAGAAAACAAACGTGCTCAGGCTTAAGGCCTGAATGATGTTTTAAAGTTGATACAATTCCACTCGGCATACCGAGGCAAATAAAGTTTTTTTCAAAGACCAAGTTTTTCAAGCACCCGACGGGCTGGCGGGCTCGACGAATGTGTCCAAGTTGATTCCATCTGCGATCCTTGTGGCTGCATCGATGAAGGTCTCCATGAAGTCTTCAAACCGGAGTTTCTTTGTATTCACCACTCGAAGCTCCTTTGATGTTTCTTCCCTTGCCTCCTTGCAATGGCCCCTTACAACGGAGAGCGCCACGTCAGCTCCGCAGCAGGCAGTAGATTTCTTCCAGGCCTGCACTTGACTGGGAAGGTCGTTAAGATGTGCCATCATGGATGTAAGGTCAAGCTGAAGAGTGTCTTCGGGCCACAGTTCCTTGTCGATCCTCTCCATTGCAGTTTTTAGTCAAAGGACATATGCCTGGACACCTTGGAGCCTGACGTTGAGTTGGAACATGTTCATGGCCACTGCATCTCCAACAGGTGACTTGGTGGGATCCAAATTGGGCTCAATCTCTTTAGTTTCTTTTTCAAAATCTTGGTAGAATTCTGTTGGGCAGAAGAAATGGGAGGAGAATTCATGAGTTACAGTCATCAAAGATTTTATGAAGTTCAGTCGACAGAGATACTCACCGCCGAGCCTGATGTACATCTTCCTTGCAAATTCCCCCAAGTGCTTCTCAAAACCGTTGCTCCTCTTGGTTAGCTGCTCAGTTTTCTTGATAAGCTCCACCTGCTCCTACTTCAGCTTAGAGTTTTCCACCTCCATTTTCTTGGCGGTGGCCAGCTTCTGATCAGCAGCCTCACTTTTCTCCCTAGCCACCTGTCGTGGATTTATCACGACAGATGTCCGGATGAACGGACTTGGATTCGAGGCCATCACTAACGTGATGGACTCAAAGGGGTTGGCTGGGACGAAAGACACAAGTTTACCCAGGTTCAGCCCCTCAAGGCGAGGTAATAGCCTACGTCCTGCTTGTACTTGTATTGCTTGTTTGTACCGATTACAAGGGAGCTAAAGCTTGACCTAGTTCTCGATCCCCCTCCCCTAAGTCGCCCCGGGTCTACCTTTATATAGGAGGTAAAGACTCCGAGTCATACAAGTTGTAACCGACTCTCATTGTCTATCAAAGTCTTCCTATACCTTCTCTGCCAAGCTACCTCTAGGCGGCTTACGCACCCGAGTCTTCTCTGTCCGGGCCACCTGGCGGCCCACGCCATGAGCCGCCTATCTTCCTGGGCCGTAAGTCTCATGGATTATTCTTGGGCCAACTCACAAGCCGTCAGGTATAACTCGGAGCCCTTTAGGAAGGTCATACCGCGGTATTATATCCCCAACATTAGGCCCCAGGTTGATTTGAGCTTGCTCACTTCATCCTTTTCTTCTGTTCCTCGGCGAGTCGCCTGGTGATGACCCACCATGACGTCACGTGGGCCCTGCAAAAAAGATCCGCTGACGTACCAACAAATCTCTTATTAAATGGTCAGCCCAAAAATCGAGGCATCCGCCTTGGTCAAATGATCTCTGTCGCCTGGATTTTTGTGCCTGCCCGTTTTCCTTTTAAATAGGACCGCCGCGAGCGGCATTTCCTTTCCCCCGCTCGTGCTTCCATCTTCTTTCTCTCCGACGCTTCCGCTCCTGCTCTGGCACCGTCCCCGTCTCGCCATCGACCGGCCGCTGCATCAACCTGTTGCGGACCAGAGTTCATCTTACACTCGTCACATCATCGCCGGTAAGTCTTCTTCCCGTAGACCCATTGCCGTCTCCGGTAGGGTTTCTATAGAATTTCGGCATCGCCGTCGTTTTAGAGCTCGAACTCCATTGCCGCTGGCGGTGCTTTAGCGTATGAACTCCGGACCGTCGCTCGTCTTCACGGCGCCGTTGTGTAATAGGCGGTAAACAAGAACACATAGATTGATCCTTGCTCTGCTTGCCTTTTTGGATTTCGTCCGATTCGTCTGTTCATCCTTAGGTCTAAAAATAAAGGCATTTACCCTGCTTTTGTAGATCCGTCATTCTAGCCGAACTTTACGAAATCTGTTTCCTCGGACTTAGCCGACTTTCGCTCCTCCTCCTTTCTTTGTTGACCCGCCAGGCCTCTCCGGCTCTCGTCAGCCGGACCATGGCATATTATTTGTTGAGCCCTTAAAATTGTAAGCCATCACAAATATTTATTTGCTCTTGACTTGTCGTACTTTTAGTTTGCATAGTCTTTAAGACGCCAGCATGTCTCGCGCCTCCAACTCATGTAACTGGGTCGGGTCTTGCATCACGGAGGAATTCTTACTAGATTTTGTTCACGCAGGTACCCTTCCTTCCAAGGAGGTCCTTAATTGGTGGGTCTTGGGTGATTAAACGCGGCCCACTCCTCAAGAAGGCGAAGTAGTGGTTTTCTCTGATCCTATCGAGCAAGGATTCGTGCCTCCCGGCTCGAAGTTCTTTCGTGACGTCCTTGACTTCTACAAGCTTCACCCCCAGGACTTGGCCCCCAACTCCATCTCAAATATATGCAATTTTCAAGTGCTCTTTGAAGTCTATCTGCAAGCCAAGCCTTCTGTAGGGTTATTTCGAGAATTCTTCTACGCCAACCGGCAAACTGAGATGAAAGCCGGTCCAAGTCTAGAGCTTGGTGGGATCTCCATCCAACGGCGTAGGGATATTACTTTTCTGGCCATGCAGATGCCGTGTCATCCAAAGGACTGGAACAAGACTTGGTTCTACTCCAAGGATACCTCTCCTGAGAATGAGCATCCACTGCCGGGTTATCGTCCCTCCCAGATCAAGACAACTTCAGAGCTTCCTGGCCGGCTATCAGCTTCAGAACATGCCAAGTACGAGCCGACTTATGCCAAGATCAAGGCCCTCATGGCCAATGGTTTAACCGGACTGGATTTGATCCGCTGCTGGATTTCTTGGCGGATTATGCCCTTAAGTCACAGAAGCTGGCTCATGTGTGAATACGAAGGCAAGTATGATAGTTCATTATGCTTCAGCCAATCAACACTGACAGAGGATGACATCACCACCGTCATCCGGAGCCTTGTTCATGAAGCATCCAGATCATGTAGCGCTATTGGCCGGGTGCCTTTTAACGCCAGAAATCCGGCTCCAGATGTAAGGTGACTCTTCACCCCTTTTTCTCCTTGTCACTCATACCTTTCTGACTCATTACCGTTTAACCGGTTTACCTTTCCAGGCCAACTCTGATTTTCTGGAAGAAGGAATATGTTCCTCCCTTGAAGAAGCTCAAGAAGAAAGCTCCGGCTAAGAAGTCCAAGAAGGCCGCCCCACAAGAAGGATGGTTTGACCCACCGCAATCGTCCGACTTAGAGGTAAACCTCGGCTGCTTTCTGCTATTTTATTATCTTATTTTACTTACACTTGTTTTACTCACAGGATGATGTTGAAACAAGCCGCGCCAACGCCCCTGAGGTAATCTATATTTCTCCCGGCTCAGAATATTTTGTCCCCCGGGAGCCGCGGCGGGTTATTGGAAAAGTTCCTATTTCCCATCCTCTTGCTTATCTAGCTCCCAACTTTCTTTTGAAAAAGCAACAACAGGCCGAGCGTCGCCAGACCCGGAGCGTTGGTTCTTCTGAACTTATGTCCGGCTTGCCAAACTCGCCAGCTCCAAAGAAACGCCTCGCAGAGGTATGTATCTCCGTTTAATTAATTTTACTTTGCGACCTCGATGTTGTCTCATCTTTCTTGAATTGTCTCTCAGAAATCACCCTCTTCCGGCGACTCTTCGGCGACTGCTCTGCCGCCTCCCAAGATCAACCCGCTGTAAGTATTTCCCACTATGACATCTGGCTCTTTATGCGGCAGTAGTATCCTTTGGATTCTGATCCTCACATTTTACAATGCTCAAGCCAAGCGTCGGAAAACCAACAAGTCCTCCCCCGGC
Source organism: Hordeum marinum (assembly GCA_022496015.1). Lineage (NCBI taxonomy): Eukaryota > Viridiplantae > Streptophyta > Magnoliopsida > Poales > Poaceae > Hordeum > Hordeum marinum. The sequence continues at coordinate 118,450,307 of CM039672.1, forward strand.
TCTGCTGCCCAAGATCCGGAGCATTCAAAGCCGGACGACTCGCGGCCGGCTGAAGATATCCCAGTAGCTTCTGCAGAACCGACCACGGATGACATTGTCGCAGATAGTCCACCAAAGAATCCTTCTAAGCCACCGAGCCCTGCCCAGGCGGCTAAGGACATGATTGGCCCAGAAGTTGAAATCACTGGTGCTGGTTTGCATTCTCCCCCGGCTCACATGCTGACCAAGCGGGGTGAAATAGCTGAAGCTCCTAGGAAGCTAGAATTTGAGCCTTCTGCCTTGGAAAAGATGATAGCCGAGGAGCTTCATGCTGGCTACATGACCCGCCTATCCACCAACCAGGACCTGGAGCTCCAACTGGTTAACCTCATGAAGAGGAAGTATGAGGTATTCTTTTCCTCCTTATATCCCTACGTAGCCCCCAAGTGCCGGCTTAATCTCTCGACATATTGAGCCGGGACTTTGCATACTTATCTTTTAGATAAAATTATTATGTAGAAGATAATCAGAAGAACCGACAGTAGCCCCCAAGGTCCGGCTCAAACTTGAAAGTTGAGTCGAGACTTCTTAGAAGATAATTTAAAAGAGCTAATAGTAGCCCCCAAGGGCCGGCTCAAACTTGTTCAAAGTTGAACCGAGACTCTTCATAGTGAACTTCTGAAAAATAGACATTAGCCCCCAAGTGTCATGCATATTGCTTGCAATTTGTTTGAGACTTGTTTGTTTTACTCTTTGCTTTAAAATGTTTGCAGGAATCCTTGACTGAAGCCGGGTCACAGTTGGCCGGCTTAAATACCAACCTGGCCGATCAACAGGCTGCTCGGAGCGCCACCGATGAGAAATGCCGGATCTTGACCCAAGAGTTGGTTAAAGTCAAGGCAGAGTTCGCTGCTTTTAGAGAGTTAGCCATGTCTGAGAAGGTCACGCTGACCAAACGGGCGGACGACGCTGATCAGCGGTTGATGACCGTCTCTAATGAGCTGCAATCCTTGAAATGCCATATCACAAAGATGACAGCCACCCTCTTCGGTGAGCTCTTGACAACTTTTCCTTAATTGCTGTTATAACATCTGAACTGGTGACTTATCATAAAAACCTCCGGCTTATACAGGTCCTAGAAGCCGTCAACTGGCGTCCGACAGCTTACTGCCTCTAAAGGCTATCTACACCCTGGCGGAGCAGCTCTACTGCGGCGCGATGTTCACCATCAAATCTGTTCAGTACAAGGACAAGATCCCTTCATCTCTCAAAGGGGTCTTGGAACTTTTATCCACCATGCCGAAACAGATCGCTGAATTGAAGAAATCAACCGCCCGCCAGGGAGCACTTGCAGGCATAAGACGGGCTCTTGCCTTCGCTCCGAAGCTTACTCCAGATGATATGATGCAAGGGTTCCCCTCTAAGAAGGATGACGGCTCTGAGTTCACAGAAGCCGACTACATCCGGTGCGTCAAGGACTCCAAGCTTCTTGCTTCCGTCTTAGCAGAAGAGGCTGACCTGGACACTTACCAGGTGGCTTATGATGCTGACCAGAAGAGAGTTCGTGGCCCACTCTACGAATGGAAAGACTTGACGCCCACCCGCAGTAAGGACCTCTTCGCTTCTGATCTTGACCCGTCTCCCTTCTTCGAAGAAGGGACTTTTGCAGCTCTAGCTAACTGCAACTGGAACTTGGACAACCTTCAGATCCAGGCACCCGAAGAGCCGGAGCAGGATGAGCCGTCGGCCAGTTGATTAACTCCACTTTGTAATAGCCGGCTCTCCTTAACTCATCGTAGGGGACTTGAAAGACTCGATCAACACTTTTGGGCTCTACATAGAGCGTTTGTAATATATTTCCTGTGACATTTGCTCTGCTGATCTTTTTAAATGAGAAAAACTCCGGCTTCCAAAGTGCCATCTTCCTTGTATGCATTCCTGACTTGTCGTCGTTTGTCTCCTCTTCTTGGGTCGAGAGTCGGCCGAAAGGACTTAATAATTTCCGTCCGCGGCTAATCATGTTAATCGGAGTTTTGTATCATAAAGCCAGTTTAACAAGCATTATGAGTTGTACCCGAAGGTAATAATACGGCATAAACGCCGGCGGATAAGCGTTAGAAGCTGTACCCGAAGGTAAGAAGCCGCCCTCGCCGCGGTTCATTTTCCTTAGCCAGATTTTTGTGCCATAAGGCTGGCTAATAGGCATTATAAGCTATACCCGAAGGTAAGAAGCCGCCGTTTGCCGCAGCTAATTTTTCTTAGCTGGTTTTACATGGCATGAAGCCGGCTAATAGGCATTATAAGCTATACTCGAAGGTAAGAAGCCGCCGTTCGCGGGTTATTAGGTGTTAGCTACCCGTCGGTAAAAAAACCCTTACAACGGCGGCTAAACGTGTTAGCCGGAAATTTGGCATAAAGTCGGCCGATAGGGTGCTAGAAGCGATACCCGTTGGTAAGAAGCCCCCTTCAGCAGTACGGCGTAAAACACTGGCGGATAGGCGTTAGAAGCTGTACCCAAAGGTAAGAAGCCGCCCTCGCCACGACTCATTTTCCTGAGCCGGTTTTTGTGGCATAACGCCTAGCGTCGCGACTCATTTTCCTGAGCCGGGCTTTTATGGCATAACGCCTAGCGCCGCGACTCATTTTCCTGAGCCGGGCTTTTGTGGCATAGCGCCTAGCGCCGCGACTCATTTTCCTGAGTCGGGCTAGGAGGTGATATTTATTTATTTATATAACTATGACATGTACAATGATAATGTACAATGAAGGGTCTCTACACCCTTAAGTGAAATAAGGCCGGAGATGCGCGATGTTCCACGGCCGGCGGGTCTCCTGACCCGCCATATCTGAGTCATCTAGGATATCGATGAGGTAATATGACCCGTTGTTGAGATTTATGCTGACTACAAAAGGTCCTTCCCATGGAGGAGAGAGCTTATGCATATTTGTCTGGTCCTGAATCACCCGGAGCACTAAGTCGCCTTCCTGGAACGTCCGGGTCTTGACCCTGCGGTAGTGAGAGCGACACATGTCTTGTTGATAAATCGCCGACCAGGCCGCTGCTAGCTCTCGCGCCTCTTCCAGAGCATCCAATGCATCTTGACGTGCCATCTCATTGTCCGCCTCAACGTAAGCCACCACCCTTGGCGAGTCATGCCGGATGTCACTGGGCAAAACTGCCTCGGCCCCGTACACCATAAAGAAAGGCGTGAAACCCGTGGATCTGTTAGGGATGGTCCTGATGCTCCATAAGACGGAGGGTAATTATTCTACCCAACACCCGGGCATTCGCTGCAAAGGAACCATAAGCCGCGTTTTAATCCCTCTTAGAATTTCCTGATTGGCACGCTCCGCCTGACCGTTGGATTGTGGATGCACCACTGCTGAAACATCAAGCCCGATATGCTCTTCGTCACAGAATTTTTTCATTGCACCCTTGGATAGATTTGTACCATTATCAGTGATGATGCTGTGTGGGTAACCAAAACGGTAGACCAAATTTTTAATAAATAAAACCGCCGTAGCCGCGTCACATTTGCTGACCAGCTCTACCTCTACCCATTTAGTAAACTTGTCCACCGCCACCAGGAGGTGTGTTTTCTTATCCTTGGATCTCTTGAAAGGTCCCACCATATCAAGCCCCCAGACCACAAACGGCCAAGTAATTGGTATCATCCTTAACTCCTGAGCCGGAACATGAGCATGCCGGCCAAACTTCTGATAGCCGTCGCACTTACGGACTAGGTCCTCTGCATCTTTGTGAGCCGTCAACCAGAAAAACCCGTGCCGGAAAGCCTTGGCCACCAAAGACTTCGAGCCGGCGTGGTGTCCACAATCGCCAGCATGGATTACATTCAAGATCTGCCGGCCCTCCTCTGGTGAAACACAACGTTGGAAAACTCTCGTCACGCTGCATTTATGCAAATCACCATTAACTATTAACATGGACTTAGAATGTCGGGTGATCTTTCTGGCTAGGTCTTCATCCTCAGGTAACTCGCCCCGGGTTAAATAGGCCAAATAGGGAATAGTACAATCTGGGATAGCATGCAGAGCTGCCACCAATTCTGCCTCCGGGTCAGGAACAGCCAAATCTTCTTCTAAAGGTATCTTAACAGTCGGATGGTGTAAGACGTCCAGAAAGACATTGGGTGGCACCGACTTTTGTTGACAACCTAACCGTGATAAGGCATCAGCTGCCTCATTCCTGCGACGATCAATGTGATCTACCTGATATCCTTTGAAGTGACCCGCAATAATATCAACCGCCTGACGATAAGCTGCTATCCGCGGGTCTTTGGAATCCCAAGTGCCAGAAACTTGCTGAGCCACCAGATCTGAGTCGCCCAAACACCTGACTCGGCTCAAATTCATCTCCTTGGCTAACCTAAGACCATGAAGCAAAGCTTCATACTCAGCCGCATTGTTAGTGCAAGGGAACATCAGCCGGAGCACATAACAAAACTTATCACCCTTGGGGGATGTCAGAACAACTCCTGCCCCTGATCCCTCCAACTGCTTGGATCCATCAAAGTGTATAGTCCAGTACGTGTCATCCGGCTTTTCCTCGGGAGCTTGACACTCCATCCAATCATTTATGAAATCCACAAGGGCTTGGGACTTGATAGCCGTGCGAGCCACATATTTTAAATTGAGAGGTCCCAGCTCCAATGCCCACTTAGCAATCCTTCCCGTGGCTTCTCTGTTCTGGATAATATCCCCTAGCGGAGCAGAACTGACCATAGTTATATGGTGCCCTAAGAAATAGTGTTTTAACTTGCGGTTGACCATGAAGACCCCATATACCAGCTTCTGCCAATGCGGATACCTTTGCTTAGGCTCTGCCAAGACCTCACTGATATAATAAACCGGTCTTTGCACTGGATACTCCTTCCCGGCCTCCTTGCGCTCGACCACAATTGCAGCCCTCACTGCCCGGTTATTAGCCGCCACATAAAGGAGTAACGGTTCTTTCTCAGCCGGAGCGGCCAACACTGGCAGCTTAGTGAGCTGTTTTTTAAGCGCCTCAAGTGTTTCACCCGCCGCTTTGCTCCAGACAAATTTGTCTGTCTTCTTCATCATTTGATACAAAGGAATATCCTTCTCTCCAAGACGGCTTATGAACCGGCTCAACACAGCAATCCACCCTGCCAAGCGCTGAACATCATTAATGCAAGTCGGCTCTGCCAAAGAGGTAATAGCCTTGATTTTATCCTGGTTAGCCTCGATACCACGCTCATAGACCAGTAAACCCAAAAGCTTGCCCGCCGGAACACCAAAGACACACTTGGTCGGGTTAAGCATCATCTTGTAGACCCGGAGATTATCAAAAGTTTCCTTTAAATCCTCCAAGAGAGTCTCCTTTTTCCTGGATTTGACCACAATGTCATCTACATAAGCATGAACATTACGGCCAATCTGACTATGAAGGCAGTTCTGCACGCATCGCTAATAAGTCGCCTGGGCACTCTTGAGCCCGAAAGGCATAGAGACATAACAGAACGCCCCAAAGGGTGTAATAAAAGCCGTCTTCTCCTGGTTTTTAATCGCCATCTTGATCTGATGATAACCTGAGTAAGCATCCAGGAAGCACAAACTTTCACACCCTGCCGTAGCATCAATGATCTGATCAATACGAGGGAGGGAAAATGGATCGGCCGGACAAGCTTTGTTAAGGTCCATGTAGTCCACACACATACGCCATGTGCCATTCTTCTTGAGCACCAGCACCGGGTTAGCCAACCATTCCGAGTGAAAAACTTCAACGATGAAACCCGTTGCCAAAAGCCGAGCAACTTCTTCCCCGATATCCTCGCGCCTCTCCTCATTGAACCACCGCAAAAACTGTTTAATCGGCTTAAACTTTGCATCCACATTAAGGTTGTGCTCAGCGAACTTTCTCGGTACACCTGGCGTGTCAGAAGGTTTCCATGCGAAGATGTCCCGATTCTCACGGATGAATTCGATGAGCTTGCTTTCCTATTTGGGATCCATGTGAGCTCCAATGATGAACTGCTTAGATGAGTCGCACAGAGTGAAATCTACTGTCTTGGTATCATTCGCTGAAAACTTGAGGGGCGGCTCAACCTCCGTGGTGGGCTTTTTCAGCGGGGTCATATCCTCTGGATCAACATTCTCCTTATAGAACTTAAGTTCCTCCTGGGCACAACTAGACTCTGCGCAAGCCGCATCTCCTTCTTCACACTCAATAGCCGTATTTTGGTCACCATGAATGGTAATGGTACCGTTTAAGCCGGGCATCTTGAGCTGCAAATAAACATAGCAGGGCCTAGCCATGAACTTAGCATAAGTCGCCCGTCCAAATAACGCATGATAAGGATTGTTGATGTTGACCACCTCGAACCACAAGGATTCCACCCTGTAATTGTACTCATCGGCAAAAGCCACTTCCAACGAAATCCTACCCACCGGATACGCCGACTTACCCGGCACCACCCCATGAAACACGGTGGATGAAGGTTTTAAATCCTTGTCAAGAAGCTTCATCCATCGGAAAGTGTCATAATAAACGATGTTTATGCCGCTGCCGCCATCCATAAGCACCTTGTTCACCATATATCCGCCCACCTGGGGGGCCACAACCAAAGCCAGTCGCCCCGGGTCATCGACACGCGGCGGGTGATCTTCTCGGCTCAATGTTATGTCATATTCCGACCACTTTAAGTACTGCGGAAGAGCCGGTGCAACCGCATTAACTGCTCGCTTACGCAGCTTTTGGTCCCGTTTATTGAGGCTGGTCGTGAAAACGTGGTACTGCCCGGAGCTGAGCTGCTTCAGATTACTCTGATAACCAGACTAATTATGATGTTGCTGTTGTTGTTGATTATTGTTACCGGAATGCGGCTGGTGTCCCCCCTGATTATCCTGACCCGGACGACTAGAACCTGACCCGCCGGAACCGAACCCAGCTCTTGACCCGCCATGTCCTGAGCCGCCGGGCAGGCCACCATCTCGATTGTTAGGTTGTGTGAAATACCGCTTGTACTTCTGCATGAAATTGCAATTCTCCCATGTGTGGTTTTTCGGCTTATCAGGCAGACTGTGATTTGGACAAGGTCGCTTAAGTAACTCCTCCATGTTTGAGGAAGAGTTATCCTTGCCAAAGGGCGATCCGAACCTCCTATTGCCTTTGGGGTAATTCTGCTGGGTCTTTGTATTAGCCACCAGCTCTGACCCGACTTCTAGATTCTTATGCTTGCTCTGGCTACCATTGTTTGCTGCACCCTTGCCTTGATTGCTCTTATTACCTTGGCCAGCCTTCTCATCATCAGAACCCGGATCCTTAGTGCTATCAGAGTCGGCATATTTTGTGAGAGCCGTCATGAGCTCTCCCATGTCCCGACACGTACGTTTGAGCCGGCCAAGTTTCTGCTTCAGAGGAACAAAGTGGCAGTTCTTCTCCAAGATCAGCACCGCTTGGGCTGCCGTGATCTACTCCGATGAGTGGATGATTGTTGAGACCCGCCGTACCCAATGATGGGCCGACTCGTTCTCCTGTTGGACACAGTGATCAAGATCCACAATGGTCATAGGCTGCTTGCACGTCCCTTGAATTTTTTTAATGAACCGGGCCCTAAGCTCCGCCCATGAATTGATGGTATTAGGTGGTAACCCCTTTAGCGACGTGCGAGCCGGGCCTTCAAGCATCATGAAAAAATACTTGGCACAAACTGCCTCACTGACATCCAACATCTCCATGGCCAGTTCGTAACTTTCTACCCAGGCCTCCGGGGGTAAATCAGCGGTATAATTTGGGACCTTGCGGGGCCCTTTGAAGTCTTTCGGCAACCGTTCGCTCCGTAGAGCCGGTGACAAACATGACAGCCCTACCATCCTGGAGTTTACTCCTGCCCCTACAGAAACGGAAGGCACGGGCTCCTGGTAAGCCGGCCTAGTTGGCGCACTTGCGGGCTTCCCGCACGGTTTACAAATGCTAGCGTGTCTCTACCCGGCCGGTGACCCGTCGGAATATCTCTGTGCCAGTTGCTGCTAGAACCTGCTGGTGACTCGTAGCACTGGCTAAAGCTGCGGCTGGGGAGAGGGGTTGAATGAATACAGCTCCGGCTGTGAGTATATTTCTCCTGTTGGGCGACGGCCGTCTGTAGGTACCCGATGGCGTTCCGCACATCCTTCGCGAAGGGTGCTTCATCCGGGATACGAATTGTCTCAAGTCGGATGGCCGCTGCCACCATATTCTCAGCCGGGTTAGAATAATGACCCATCGGTGTTGGAAAGCCCCCAGGTGAAGCTTGGTTACATCGGGCCGGATGAGTCGCCGGCCGCTCCGTCGGGCGACTTTCGGGCGCGTCTGTTATTCGCCCCGTGCCAGGAGTATTGAAGAGGTTCCTTGCTTCATGGTGCTTTGGTAAACGGGATTGATGCCTCCTCCAATGTACCGCTGGTGCTGATATTTGCTCCAGCCCTAGCCGAAAAGCATCTGCCTTGATACGTTCTGCCTCTTCTTCCATCTGGATCTTTAGCTCAGCCATCCTTTGTCGTTCCTCTGTCATCCGACCCTTGATCCTTGCGATCTCTAAATTCCGAGCTGCTTGATTATCTGGTGTCACCTCAGTGGCCATTAAAGCCGCGAGCTCGTCCATCAGCTCCACAAGAACTTGAGCCAGCGACGGCGGGTTATCGCCCGAGGTGGCGACTCCCGCGGTTGTACTACTCGTGCCTGGGGCTGATCCCGCCATGAACACGGCAGCATGAACCGGAAGCAAAAGATCATCCGACTCAGAGCGATCTGACTCGGGGCAGACGTCGCCATAACCCCCAAGGCCCCCGTTGCGGAGCTGGTACACTGACTCTGTTTCTCCACTTGAAGATTCGTCCTCTGAATAGACGAGAGTTTCCTGTGATCCGGAAGCTTCCAAATCCATACCTTGAGTGAAGCCTACGAAGACATGTTTCTGACCCGGATTAGCACGGGTAGGATGCATGTTACGCGCAGCTTGCAGACGCCGAGCCGGCTCGATGATGTCGGTGCAGACGTCCGGCCCGGGTGTAGATCCATCAACCTTTCCGATGAAGACATGGATCCCGCCGAATGGAACCCGGAATCCATACTCCACGAACTCAGCATCAAGCCCCCAGCCGACATCGTCGATGTAGAGCCGGCCATGGCGACTCTTGCTGATCCTTCCGACCATGTATCCTTCAAGCCCCGGGAGAGAGCCCTTTGAGAACTCAACACCACCAAGCGTAGGCCCCATGGCAGATGTCCGGATGAATGGACTTGGATTCAAGGCCATCGCTAATGTGATGGACTGAAAGGGGTTGGATGGGACGAAGGACACAAGTTTACCCAGGTTCTGCCCCTCGAGGCGAGGTAATAGCCTACGTCCTGCTTGTACTTGTATTGCTTGTTTGTACCGATTACATGGGAGCTAAAGCTTGACCTAGTTCTCGATCCCTCCCCTAAGTCACCCCGGGTCTACCTTTATATAGGAGGTAAAGACTCCGGGTCATACAAGTTGTAACCGATTCTCATTGTCTATCCAAGTCTTCCTCTACCTTCTCTGCCAAGCTACCTCCGGGCGGCTTACGCACCCGGGTCTTCTTTGTCCGGGCCACCTGGCGGCCCACGCCATGAGCCGCCTATCTTCCTGGGCCGTAAGTCTCATGGCTCATTCTTGGGCCGGCTCACAAGCCGTCAGGTATAACCCGGAGCCCTTTAGGCGGGTCATACCGCGGTATTATATCCCCAACACCACCCGTTGAGCATGAGCACGCACTTTGTCCTTGTCCTCTAGCGCCTTCTTCATGGTATCTAAAGAAACAACATTATTGAGTCACGCTTGGAGTCGTCAATTTTCATCGCGTATGTCTGTTCGAGTGAAAGCACTCGGTTCAAAGCATGGACAGTGAGGATAAGAATGCGTCAGGTCGGCAGAAGTTACCTCCCAGAGTTTTCAGTTCAGTCCGCACCCACTCCAAAGTGTTTTTGGAGACCTCCAAGTCCACATGCAACCAGTTCCTTTCATCTTCAAGGTCCTTGTACTATGCTCCTAGTTTGCAAGCTCTCTGAAATCAACAAAGAAAGAAATTCAATCGACAAGAAATACTTGCATTCCCGAGTGCAGAAGGTCAAAAAACAGTTGACTGGGTGGCACCCACCTCCCCACTACCCTGAAGTAGCGTCATATCATGGTTGATGAAATGATGTCCATGAAACCCGCGTTCAGGGGAAGAGGAATTCAACCAAAAGTCCACCCGACATGTCGAGTGGCACATGTACTCCGCGTACCGTAAACAACCTAGAGTTCAAAATGGTTCCTATCAGACCCCCGCCAGTGTGAGCACTCGACGGCGGTCTCGAGGACTACACCCAGTGGGTGCACTCAGAGTGCCCTCACTGGAATTGCTAATGCTTGATCCGTCGAGTGACCCAACGACCCCATGCTGCTCCTTTGTAGCGTCATATCATGGTTGATGAAATGATATCCATGAAACCTACAAGGTAGCCTCGATGTGGGAACGGTTAAGAAAAATAAAGTATGCTCGACATGTCGAGTGAGAATTGTACTCCGCGTGCGGCAGAAGCCCTGAGTTCAAGTTTTTAAGACTACTGCTCATCGTCTACGATCAACAGTAGCCTCGGGGACTACACCCAGTGGGTGCAATCAGCGTGCCCTCACTGGTTCTTAAAACATTTGACAAGGTCTGTCTTGTCTGAGCATTCGACGGTCTCTATCAGACCCCCGTCGGTGCAAGCACTCGATGGCGGTCTCGAGGACTACATCCAGTGGGTGCACTCAGCGTGCCCCCACTAGATCTGCTGACTCTCGATCTATCGAGTGGCAGAGAAATAATAAAAAACGTGTGCAAGCATATAAGTACCGTCTCTTTAAAGACCCCTGCCAGTGCAAGCACTCGATAGCGGTCTCGGGGACTACAACCAATGGGTGCACTCGGAGTGCCCCCACTGCAACTGCTAAAGCTCGATCCGTCGAGTGATCCGCCGCCCCACTACCCTGAAGTAGCATCACATCATGGTTGATGAAATGATGTCCATAAAACCTACAAGGTAGCTTTGGTGTGGGACGATGAGGACAAAACTTCGCTCGACATGTCGAGCAACAAACGTATTCCGCATATGTCGTACTCTAAAGACCCTTGCCAGTGCAGAACTCGACAACGGTCTCGGGGACTACACCCAGTGGGTGTACTAGCGTGCCCCCACTGGACCAAAACCTACTCAATTAAGACCTGATCTATTCAAGTGGAGAACTTTCAAATATTCTACAAGCGGAAAGCAAACACCCAGTGGGTGTACAATCAAACAAGACAGGAATTCAATCAGAAATGTACTTACAATCAAACTTACTGAAACATTGGTGCGAAGCGCTATGCTGGCATCGTAAGCCAGCTTGCTGGCCTAGTATGCCTCCTTGGTGCGCAGCATCATCTGCTCTGCTTGGATCATGGCCTCCTTTGCAGCCCCAGTCTGATCTTCCGGGACGCGGTGCAGGGAAAAAGCAGTCATCGGCAGGATCGGCATAATGGCTGGGATAGTCGATGTAGTCTGAGCTAGTTCGGTTGGAGTCGACGTCACGATAGTTGAAGCAGCTAGTGGAGCACTCGACAAAGGCACCGCTGGATCAGCTCTGACACATGTCGAGTCGCTTATCCCCTGGGAGGATCCAGCAGTCGACCACTGAGGCGTCTGTGCCGACGGAGTTCTTTGGGTGCATATGCACGGGGTGCTTAAGGTCCCACCTTCACCTCTTGTACCTTGAGGTTGTTCCTCATCATCTTCCAATTGAATGATTTCTGGAAACACCAATCGGCAACATAAACCCTTGCAATCAACGAATCCCATTCGAGAAGCAGAACTAGGTAAAAATTTGTTTACCTCTGTGGGAAGTGGCAGCGTCAGCAGTATCCACATCTATTGCCTCCTCTCCATCCCATGGAGGCGACGTCACTGAGGTAGCAACTCTGGTAGATCAAACGACACTCGGTCAACAAGAATTCAAGGTCACACTCGACAGCGAGAGTTGGGAGTAAACACTTACGTGAAGACGACAAACACAACCACCTTCATGCGGGGCAGAGCTTTGCGAGGTTTTGCTGCATTGGGCTTGAGTTGCTTCGCTGATCATTCACTTGACTCGACGGTAGATGGTCGACTCCACTTCAGGTTCTTTTCACTTGGAGCTGGGGCCTTGTCCGCAAAAATTGCGGGGTCTAGACGGGACTTGGAGCGATGTTCAATGCGTGGAGGGGACTCAACTTCCTCCTCGTTCTCACCCGAGTCATCATATTCGTCTTCACTGTCGTAAGAGCCCTCGACGTCCATGCTGCCGCCCTCGCTCTCCCCACCATCTTCAGGCTGGTTCCCGTTAGGCACGGGCGAGTACATGTGCGTCCACTCCTGCATGGTCAAACAATGAAGTCAGTCAGTAAAGTAATCAACCACTCGACAATATGGTGTATCAGTCAACAAGATGTAATTTACCAGATTCTTCGACGGGTTTTCGGCTAAGTAAGGTTGGTTCCTCTTGGCTCCCAGGGGATTGTCGCAAGCTCCGGTGATACTGCGAAGCCACTGCTCGACAGTTGCTTGCGAAACCTCTTCTGGATGCGTCCGGGTCGAGTCTCCAGGGCCTGCATAATGCCACATAGTGTGGTCCCTGGCCTGGAGTGGCTGGATCCGTCGACTGAGGAAAGTCTCCAGGAGGTCCATGCTGGTCCTCCCGCCACGAATAAGTTTCACTACGGCATCCACCAAGATTCCCACATGGACTTTTTCTCCTTCTGACACTTTTAGGGACTTGGGGACGGTAGGGCGATTAGATGTGAAAGGGGAAAGGCCGGTCGACATATTGGGAGAAGCTACATCTTTGTTGTAAAACCATGTCGACTGCCAACCTCTAACAGATTCGGGAAAGGTCATGGAAGGAAAAGAACTACGAGATCTCTTCTGAATTCCTAGACCTCCACACAACTGCATCACATGAGTCTTACCATCCTCAGGGAGGGCTTTCTTTACAGTCTGCGATCTAACAGTGAAAATGTGCTTGAACAATCCCTAGTGGGGAGAGCAGCCCAGGAAGCACTCACACAAGGTGATGAAAGCAGACAAGTACGAGATGGCATTCAGTGGAAAGTGGTGGAGCTGAGCTCCAAATAAGTTCAAAAACCCTCTAAAGAACGGATGGGGAGGCATGGAAAAATCTCTTTCAACGTGGGAGAGGAGAAGAACCCGCTCCCCTTCGCGCGGCTCCGGCTCACACTCTCCCTCCGACAACCTCCAGGCGCCATCCACCACGACCCCGTCAACGACAAGATTCTCGACGTCCGCACGGGTGACCACCCAGGGGAGAAAATCCCCCTCGATCCACCCCGACGGTGTGGTGAACCGGGCGATAGAGGGCTTCTTGCCCTTGCCCTTCGTGGTTCCCTTCTTGGCACGCTCCAACTTCTCCGTGGTTCCCTTCGTCATTGCGGCGACAGAGCTCGTCGGAGTCGAGCGGAGCAGAGCGATGGAGGCAAGGGAGGCGGAGGAAGGGAGGAAATGTAGGGAAAAGTACTGTGCAAACCGCGGCGCCTCAGGATTTATATTCCGCCGAGTGTCTCACTGACAGGTGGTCCCATGAGATCCCCGCATATCCAAACCACAGACGACGCCCTATACGTGGCGAAAAGAGCGGCACGGGAATCGAGGCGTCATGCTCCCACTCACTCCGGTAGTGGCGTCATCAGCGCGGACGCGCACTTCCCAAATTTTCATATCCCGCAAGATCTGGGCCTGACATGCCGACCCATCACCTCCAAAGATCCCTTCATATCACTCGAAACAAGATTGACGTTGAACATTCACTTGGGCACTTTCAAGGCTGAATCGATCCGGGCGAATGACGAAGAGTTCAGTCGACACAAGTTCTGTTGAAGCCCCGAATACCATTCGGAATATTTGGTGTCTTGTTTTGAACTGGCATCGATACCCACTTTCACCACGCAAACCCCGATCCATTCGGGGGCTAATGATGAGGATATATACCTAGGGTAGGGTCCTAGACCTGACCTACACACCCTACCTAAGGGCAGCGCATCAGAGGACTTAAAGATCACAGGAAAGATTCTTACTGGATTCTCCATGGCGCTCAAGTCACTCGACAAACAATCCACTCATAGGCTTCTTCCTCCATTCGACAGTCAAAAGACCAGAAGCCATCCCCGGAAGGCCAACAAGCAGTCATTAGGCCAGTCGTCATTAGTGGCATTTATGGTGTACGTTTCCAGTAACGCTAGTCTTTATACCCACGATCGAACCCTTGGATGCCTGACAATTATGAGGGGCAGCAAACTCTATATAAGTTGCCCTCCCCTCTGGCACAAGGGTTCACAACCATTGTAATCACTATTCTCCACACGACAAAGCTCCAGAGCACTCAGACGTAGGGCTGTTACCTCCACGAGAGGGGCCTGAACTCATACGTCTGTGTGTACATCCTTGCCGTAGCTAGGACTGTGCCCTCTCCCTTCATACCCCAACCTTATACTGTCAGGCTTGTTCCCACGATAGTTGGCATGGATCAAGACTGGGATTTGTTACTCCGTGTGACAGACAGGTATCTCAGGGCCCACTCGGTAATACAACATCACTATAAGCCCTGCAAGCAATATGACTAAAGAGTTAGCCACGAGATCTTGTATTGCGTAATGAGTAAAGAGACTTGCTGATAACAAGATTGAACCAGGTATAGAGATACCGACGATCGAATCTCGGGCAAGTAACATACCGAAGAACAAAGGGAACAACATATAGGATTAACTGAATCCCTAACATAGAGGTTCAAGCGATAAAGATCTTCGTAGAATATGTAGGAATCAATATGGGCATCCAGGTCCCGCTATTGGTTATTGACCATAGAGGTGTCTTGGTCAGGTATACATAGTTCTCGAACCCGCAGGGTCTGCACACTTAAGGTTCGGTGATGTTTCAGTAGTATAGAGTTATGTATGGTGGTGACCTAAGGTTGTTCGGAGTCTCGGATGAGATCCCAAATGTCACGAGGAGCTCCGGAATGTTCCGAAGGTAAATATTGATATATACAAAGTCCTGCTTTGGTCACCGGAAAAAGTTTTGGGCTCATCGGTAGTGTACCGGGAGTGTCGGGAGGGGTACCAGGAACCATCGGGAGGGGTGTCTCGACCCAAAGGGACTCATGGGCTGTGGGAGGAGTCAAGCCAGCCCTTAGTGGTCTGGCCGAGTCCCCCCACTAAGGCCCATGCATCTAGGGGTGGGAAAAACCCAAAAGGGTGACATGTGGAAAGAGTTTCCAAGTGGAAAGGAGGAATCCTACTCCTAATAGGATTGGAGTAGGACTCCTCCACCTCCAATTTCGGCCAACTCTTGAGGGTTTGAGGCCGCCTCCTCCCTTCCCTCCCTCCTATATATACTAGAGGATTTAGAGGGGAAAGCTAACCCTAATTGCTACATGCTCCCTCTACTTCATCTAGATCGGTTTTCTCCTCTAGTCTAGCTCGGCGATGCTTAGGCGAAGCCCTGCCAGAATAGTTTCACCATCATCACCGCCACGCTGTCGTGCTACTGGAGAACTCATCTACCTATCCACTCCCTCTTGCTGGATCAAGAAACTGGAGATCGTCATCGAGCTGTACGTGTGCTAAACGCGGAGGTGTCGTCCGTTCGGCGCTAGATCGGGAGGACCATGACCGGATCACGAGACGGATTGTGACTGGATCGCGGGACGGATCGTGATGGGATCACGGGACAGATTGTGATTGGACCGCGGGACGGATTGTAATGGGATCGCGAGACGCTCGGCGATTTGGATCGCGAAGACGTTCGACTACATCAACCGCATTTCTTAATGCTTCTCACTTATCAATCTACAAGGGTATGTAGATCCACTTTCCCTCTCTTAGATGCTCATCACCATGGTTAGATCTTGCGTGTGTGTAGGAAATTTTTTGTTTCCCATGCAACGTTCCCCAACACTGAAGGCCAAACATCAAGCAGTAAAGCAACATCCCCTGACAACCTTTACGAAAAAAGGTCATGGCCCACTGCGACCGCCAAACCAGTTGTAAAAAACTCGATTCGTGGTTCAAGTCCGTTTCCATCAGCACGATCCATCAATGCACATACCGTGCCCCGTTTTACACGGGCTATGTTTAATCATGTGTGTGCAACAACACGCATGTCTCGGGAAGTAGAGGGATTCACGACACAGCAAGGGGAGGCCAAACAACGATAAGCCTCATAAAAGGGAAAGAAAACCCCAAGGCTTAACCACACTCCCCATTCGCATCCTCTGCTTCCCCATCGTTCTAAGCTTCCATAGCGCAGATCTAGGTTTTCCACCACACCTCCTCCGAGAAAATGCATGGCGGGTTCGGCTCCAACGACAAGTGGGAGGCTTCCACAGTCACCGACCGGGACATCCGGGACCTCAAGGCCGCTGGCTACGTCCCCGCCAACATCCGCCACCGCGGACCAGAGAAGGGCCAGGTGATCCGCACCCCCAAGCCTAGTGAGAGGGTGGTATTCATCCCCCACTTCATTCGAGGGCTGAGCTTCCCGCTTCATCCATTCGTCAGGGGGTTAATGTTCTTTTACGACCTCGACTTCCACGACCTCCTGTCGAACTCCTTCATGCACATATCGGCCTTCATCATCGTTTGTGAGGCCTTCTTGCGAGTCGAGCCACACTTCACACTTTGGCTCAAGATATTTAATATCAAGCCAAAGTGTGTCCTAGAAGAACACACAGACTGCGGTGGAGCTATCATCGGCAAACTCTCCCGTGTCGGATGGCCATCCAGCACCTTCATCGACACCATCAAACTATGGCAGAAAGAGTGGTTCTACATCCCCGAGCCAAGGGAGGAAGGCCATGCTCCTCCGGCCGAATTCAGATCCGGTCCCCTCGTCAGATTGACTTCATGGCTCCGAAAGGGCCTAGATTGGGGATCAGACAAGGAGGTGGACAATCTGCAGAAACGCATTGCCTCCATGAGTAGAAACGACATTGCCCTGGCCAATGTGGTCCAGATTATTTTTTGGCGGTGTATCCTCCCCTGCCAGCACCGGAGTTCTCCCATGTGGGCTTGTCATCTTGACGACGTGCCTACTATTCGTCATCTCTTCCAGACTACTCGGGAGACGCTTTGGAAGGCGCTATCAAGGCACAGAAGGACTGGCCGGCCGAGGAGGAGGATCGGGGTCTGCACGCCGATAAGCCTCCTACCGAGGTATAAAATAGTTTTGAATGATTGGCTTCATTTTTCCCAATGAAAATCTAAACATCCTTCCGATCACTCTTGTAGAAATGGCTGAGCAAGGCCACGGGCATCGACTGTCCGGCGCCTCAGCCCAAAGACATTAGGTCTAGGCTGTTGTCGGAGATGCTTGTCGAGGTGCCCGCGAATAAGGAGAAGAAGAAGAAACCAGGCCGAGAAGGCCTGCGTATAAGCGACCTGCCAGACACTGTGTTCGGGGAAACCCATGCTTCCTCCAACCAGGAGGAAGAGCTTGACGACGAGGGGGAAGGCGATTCCCCCCTCGCAAGAAAGAGGGCAGCATCACCGGACGCCATAGAGGAGGTACCTCCTGCCTTGAAGAAAGCACATTCGACACAGGTAATTCTGTCCGACGACAGTTCAGACTTGGATACCGAGTCCGGTGACTTTGAGAGGGTTCCACAAAGGAACCTAAGGGTCAAGCCCTCAGCTTGAAGGTAAGAGTCCGAAGACTTCACTGACCATCAATGATGAGTTTGAAAGGTTAGTAACATGTGAGCGCTTATCGATTTTGCAGCCCACCTCGCGTTCTCCCCACCAAACAGGTTTCAGACAGGGAGACCCCGCCCGCCGAACTAGTGGAGAGCGGGACTGCGTTGGACCCCACCCCTCCGGGCGCCGCGAAGGATGCCACGGAGGTGTCATGCCAATAGACTCCTGCGGAGCCTGGCACCAGCGGTGGAGGTGACGACGTCATGGTCGAGGCTAACGTCTCGGCCATTGAAGACCAGGGGGAGGGCCCTACCCGGACACCGAGGGGACCGGATGAGGGGACATTCAGTCCCCTCCGAGGACATTCAGTCCCCTCCGAGGACATCTCCAGAGCGTGCCATGCCTCCAGAGGCACCGATCCAGTCCCCGGTTGGTGTTCGGGGGTTATCCGATCACCACCGGCACCACCGACCAACGAGTGGCCGGTATGGGGGAGGCTCTATCGAGCGTCTCCATCTCCGAGGAGCACCGCACCCTTATGGGTGCTGTATTGCAGAGCATTTAGTCCGTCGACAACGGACTGAAGGAGGCCTTCAATGGTCTCTTGACGGGCTTTCAGGTGAGCCACGTAATGCTTTTATTTGTGAAATATTAATTTGTTTGTGTTATGATTATGTACATGGCAGCCCCCGAGCCCTAGGTGAGTTTGAAAAAAATTCTCCTGGGGATCCATCATAGACTATTATCCGAACTAAGACTGTATATGTTCGGACTGTTCTAACAGCCCGTAAAAAGGACCGGAGATTGGATCGTTTGGATTACAGTTCGGAAGTTTTGAACCAATGTAACCTGATGAGGATTTTCTTACAAGCTTCGTCATCATCGGCGGTTGTGAATGCCGCCGAGCTAGACCAGCTGAATCGGAAGCTTAAAAGCTCCAAAGACGATCTTAATGCTCTTAACAAGAGATTCGATGAGGCGCAAGGTAAGCCTTACTGTCACGCCCAAGATGCGACCCTATCCATATTTTGGCTCGAGGGCCTCGACAGGGATAGGAGCGCATCTCGTCGTTTTGCAAGAATGGATATCATTACAAGTACATGTATAGAAGAGATGAGTATATGGAATTGGCTTACACTCGCCACAAGCTACATCAAGATCACATCAATACAACAATATATTCAAACATCATACACAAGAGCAGGGTCCGACTACGGACAAAAAAAAACGATAAAATGACATCCATCCTTGCTATCCGAGGCTGCTGCCTGGAACCCATCCTACATGGAAGAAAAAGTATAACTCCAAATCAAACAAACATCACTCTCACTTGAAAGCATCACATTACCTGTACCTGCAACTGTTGTTATAGTAATCTGTGAGCCATGGAGACTCAGCAATCTCATTTCCAAGGGTATCAAGACTAGCAAAGCTTAATGACTGAGGTATGGTTAAGTGGTGAGGCTGCAGCAAGCACTAAGCATTTATTTGAGTGACTAGCTTACGAGTACAAAAAATATATGATGGTCTACGCATAATGGACGTGAACTAATAATGATCACTAAGTGATCCTGAACACCTACTTACGTCAATCATAACCCCACTGTGTTCTCTCTCGGATAAGGACTCACGATAAGAGACGGTCACGGCTATGCACACGGTTGGTGTATTTTATTTGAGTTTACTTCAAGTTTGATATGACCGGGTGTTAAACAAAGTTTCCAAGTTTCCACGTAACTGCGGGCACAGCTTTTCGAAAGATTTAACCGTGCAGGGGTGCTCCAACTAGTCCATCACAAATTAACCACACGCCGCATTGGAATTCCTCAACAGCGGAATCACCCGTAGTATTTGCGAAATCCCGATGAAAAATCTCAACTTCGAGATAGCCCGAAGTGTCATCGAAATCCCACGTGCAAGACGTTCAAGAAGGGCAAAACAAGTCCAGCAAGGCCGCCAGGCAGGCCAAATCCCAATAGGAGCCGCACGTATCTCTGTCTCGGGGCACTACCAGATGAGTAGTACGTATGGTGGCCTGATAAAAATCCCTCGAGTTGCCCCGAGGTGGCCCCGCAAGTGGCTCTAGTTTTGGACCAGCACCAGCAGCACTGCCCCCTATATTATGTTGAATAACGAACCTCGGGTAGCGCTAATTCCCTATGCGTAAAATTAATAATTAGTGTTATTATGTTGGGCAAATGTAGTACCAATGTTGGGCCTTGTCAGACAAGTTTATCCTAAAACAAAAATCAAGGGGTCCCATAACAACCCCGAGCATGTTAGGAGCGCTCAATTATGGAACATAACATCGGTACACAAGTAACTAAGGCGGCAAAGATGGAATAAAACACCGAGCAAAAGGCCAAGCGTTCCACCCTTTACCAAGTATATATGTGCATTAAATTAAATAGCAATAATATTGTCATATAACCAAATAATGTCCATGTTGTCACATAGAAGCAATTGCACCTGCAGCTAGAAACGCTATAAGAAGGGCTGAGCAAGCGGAAACATAGCCAAACAAAGGTTTGCTGAGATGTGGAGGGGTCAGAGACTTATCATGGCAATGTTGGGAGGCTTGACAAACAAGTGGTAGGTAGCGAGACATAACGATGGAAGCGAAACAACTAGCATAGCAATGATAGTGGTGCTATCCAAGGAAATGTGTTATCTTGCCTAAGATCCCGCTTGGAAGAAGAACGGATCCATGAAGAAAACGATCCGTGAAGTAGACACACGAATCCTCACGCTCCGAACTCTTTCGGAACTCTATCGAGAAGGAACAACCCAAAACTACAATCAACACATGGTACACCACAACATATGCATGACAGGATACGCAAACCAATATGTTGCATGTTATGCATGACTTGGCAAATCACAACAATCAACTTCTACACATTAAGTGAAGCTCAATATGCAACTGGTTGCATATTGACAAACTCCACATTCGAATTACTTAGTTCATTCCTGTTTAGATACATGAAAATATTAAATGTTGTTAACATGGCAAGAGGTGAAGCATAAGTAAACTATCCATCTAGGCATCTTAAATAAGGCCGGAACAACTTATAGTATTTTCGAAATGACCTCATATGTTAATTTCAAAATTGAACCAGATCTGAACTAACCATATTGTATATTTGTTAAACAACAGAATAAAGTATACCAAGCGATTCTACACATCATTCTAGTCGATTTACATATATGGAACATCTCAAACGGAGCTACGGTCTAAACGTTATGACACACATAAGATGAACATGACCTGAATGCAAAATGCATGAAAATACCAACCACAACACTTCAAAACATGGATGTAACATGATATTATGATACTAAATGAAATTTTAATCAAGTTTCATATATGACATGTCCAAAACAAAGCTACGGTTCGACCACAACAACCAACACAAGTTTTATATGAAATCTGCGCAAAACAGCAACATAGCATTTTGCACACATGAAAACAACAAGCTACAAGATCCTAAAATGCACAAAATAAGCATGGGGTAGTAGCATATA
This sequence comes from Hordeum marinum, assembly GCA_022496015.1. Lineage (NCBI taxonomy): Eukaryota > Viridiplantae > Streptophyta > Magnoliopsida > Poales > Poaceae > Hordeum > Hordeum marinum. The sequence goes on from CM039672.1 coordinate 118,471,541, forward strand.
ACACACACTTAATTTCATCTTCATCTATCATACTCAAAAGAGTCATGGGTCACATGGTAGGAAGCTCACAACATTGCTAATTGGAAACAGTTTCAGATTTAGTGAAAATAACAGTTTTTAACAGTGCAGTTTTATCACGAAGGCATATTGACAGCAGTAAAACTATATGCTACAGGACATATATTTAAATGAAACTTAACAGCATGCAAGGCATATTGACAGCAATAAAACTATATCACATTATCAACTACAAATAATACCATTACACCTACCCCAAAGGGGTTCTAGTTCACTACCAAAATACATGGCAGGACAACAACAAAATATTATAGATTCCATACTAAGAAATATTTTGGACCCTCAAAACAGCAGTATTTCATAGCATGTTGGCAGCAATAAAATAATACCTAAACATGGATTTCTATCACAACCAAAATGGCCAGGCCCTAGCACACATGTCAAACGGCATATCTCATGTTCAAAATTATTTCATATCATATATGGATTTAAACACAAGAAAATAACAAAAGGGCACCACAAAAAAATAACGTGCACACAAACTTATTAAAATGACAAATCTAAATGCACAGATAGATTTCAGGAATTTTTATATCCCAAAATCATATATAACATGTGGGTTTTATTATAAAACAAATGACACCACATATATGCCAGAATAGGACATAAACCATTTTAGCAAGCCATATATGCAAAATAAATGCAACCAACACATCAAATATTTTTTCATGCATGAAAATGCGGTATAATTAATCTACACATTTTTTAATATATGGTTTGTTTAAATTCAACGCACGTTAAATAAATATGCGCAATGCAAAATCATGACAGTTATGCGATTTTAATGCAAACGTCACAATAAGCTTTTTTCATGCATGAAAAAGAAATATTAATAATCTACACAACATTCTACGCATTACACATATATAAAACATGTTGATGTGATGCACGATTTAATAATTATGAGCATTTTAAAATCATGCACTTACTGCAATTAATAAAAATGCTAATGGGCCAAATCCAGAATCTGCTTAGGGTCTTACTAAGTGCAACATAGCATCTTGCGCCCATGGGCGAGGAATAGGGCAAAGGGGAGCTCACCTAGCTGGGCCTGGCCCAGTCGGAGAGAAGGTCGGGCGGGGCAGGGTTTGGGCTGGGCCTTAGAGACGATGGCCGGCCCAGTTGGCGCGCGAGGTGGCCCAGGCGAGGCGCTGGCGGGCGAGCGGGGAGGCTCCTCCTCGTCTCGCTCCCGTTCCAGACATGGAAGGCCATGGCGGCACGGACGGCAGGGGAGCTCCGGCGAGGGGCGATGCAGGCGAGGCACGGCGAGGTCCAGGAGCAGCGGAATGGGTGGATCGGGTGAGGGCGAACGGATCCGGTCGGGGCGGATGGATCGGAGCTTGGCGAGGTTGGGGCGGCCGAATCCGGCGCTATAGGTGGCTGGCGGCGCTCGGGAGGCCATGGCGGCGTCGCCTCCTCCGGTGGCGCTCCGACTGCACAGGCGGCGGGGCCGCATGGTGAGGGCGGCCAGAGGCATGGGGCGACCGGCGCGGGATCGAGGAGGCCGTAGCCTTAGGCGCCATGGACTAGGGGTGGATCTGAGAGGCACTATGGTCACCCAGACATGTCCGGGTTGGCCGCAGACATTGTCGGGGGTGGGGTTTTGAACGATTTTGAGTCCTTAGATCAAAATCTAAGGGTACAGATCTGAGGGGGTGGCTAGGGCTGTGTGATTTGGGGGAGGTGGAGCTAGAAGGTGGGGGTTTTATGGGGGTGGCTGCAAATTTATATGGGGAAACCGTAGAGAGTTAGGGGCTTCCTCCATGGGGTGGTTATATATAGGATAGGTGGCTAGGTGGGATGTATATCGTTCGTCCGATCACGATCCAATGATCACGAATGGAGGGACAAGCTAGGTTGGGCTACTGTGATGTTTAGTTGGGCTAGGTAGGGATGAGAGAAAGAATTGTGGCCCGTGAGTTGGGTTTAAAATACCGAAAAATGTTCGACAAATAAACTAATGACTGCACTGCTAAAGTCGTCCGTTGAGGTACCAGACGACCTTCGGTTGTGACGAAATTTGGCAGGAGGTTCACCTACAACAAAATAATACCACTCTCCCAGTTTCGACCTGATCAGAGAATATTTTGCGTGTGCTTTTAAAACATTTTTTTAATTGATGCTGCGGGCGCATGTGTGTGTGGTTGGTATTGAAACGGGGCAACGGCAAGAACGGAGAGAACCGACGACTACGAACGGATGCAAGTTTGAAAACTCATGTTGACAAAATGCCGATGCTATGCAAATGATGTGAATGATGTGATGATGAATGCAACAACCAAACGAAACACAAGATGAGAATGGAATAAAAGGGGAATCTTCTGGAGCATCAGTCTCGGGCTGTTACAACTCTCCCACACCACAAGAGGATCTCGTCCCGATATATAAGAATGAGAAGGGGAAGAGAAAAAGCAAGAGGTAAACTTAGTTGCTTCTTTGACAAACGAGTGAAACCAATGATCATTGAAGGTTTCAACGAGATGAAGGATGACACAGAGAACAAGGAAGAATTCACAAGAAATTTGGGTAGCACTTCAGTAGGAAAGAGAGGCAAAATTTGATATGATGGAAAGAAATTGAAAGAGAGACACCAAACTTTGGAATGAAAGGATGATAGAAAAGAATTGAAGGTTGCGAAAAGACAAGATTGAGGCCTTGCTATGATTTAGATGAGGCTTTGGAATGAGATACCTGAGATACTTGGAACTCCAGAAGAAAAGATGAGAACACTTGAAATCGAGAATTTGATATGATGAAAAACTCCGAAAGAAGGATTGAAATCACCTTTTTGAAAAGAATAAGAATTATGTTATGCCTATCCTTCATCCAGTTAAATTGATGACAAGCAACGGATTTCGCACAACACTTATTCTTCTTGCAAAGAATTGAAGAGAAAGAGAGATATAGATCACAAACCTGAAGAAGTCTTGCACGAGAACACCGGTGAGAATTTGAAATTAATGGGGATACTACAAATGAATGGAGATACATGGCATGAGGATGAAGAGATCATGATCCACCTAACAGAAAACTTCACAAGGCACCGAAATATTTGAGATCCGAATGAAAAGACAACAATTGAGAAGAATTTGAGAATGACAACTGAAAGCTGAGAACAAAGAAATTTTCTGAAATGATGGCCTTCGGAGGATCCAGAAATGAAAATACTCTGAAATGCTCCGGATAGATATGGGAGGAATTTCTCATGATCGGAAACAATTCAAGAGGATAGCATCAGGCTGATATGACAAATCTTCAAGAGAATGGAGCAAGATTAAAGAAAAACTCTTCTTTGATCTTCAAAATCAGAGAATGATGACGAGAAACAACACCATGAATTACTAAGACACTCCGAGATAATGAAGAAATAAAAGGTTGAGCCAACGGTGAAATTGATTTGGAAGCAATTAGGTAGAAGGAATATGACTGCTGAAATTCACTCTTACGTCATATTTGAAAAGAACTTGAGATTTTCAGAAAAGATTAGAAGTGCCAGGTAAGATCATGGGGAAAAACCTATGGGTTATGGGCCCACTGAAAAGAAACCACCATTGAAATGATTTCTTAGGAAGAGATGGCACCGGTAAAAATTAAAACTTTATGAGGTGAGGACCTCGAAATAGTTTGAAAGGACTATTGAATGAAAACATGAAACTTCTAAGATATCTTCCGCACTCCGGATAGAACAGAGGGATAGATAAACAAGAGATACTTGAACAAGAATTTTCAACAAGGAAACGCATTTAAAGGATGAAAAGGATAGCATGAACCTCAAAATCCTGAATTGAATCCACCGGAAAAGAAAATAGAGATGAAGAAATGATGAACTAGAAGCTCCTGAGCATCTACAAGCTGACTCACCAGATATGATACTGAAGAAAAGATAGCGAAAGCAACACACTAATAGAAAAGGCACTGGGATGAGAATTTAACTGATGAAGAAAAAGGGCGGGAGGGTGGGGAAAAACAAAGACAACTTGGGACAGATGAGCCAGACTCCGAAGAAGAATATGAGGATTGATCTTGCAATATTGCAGAGGATAGAATCATCTTGAGAATAAGAACACCGGTGAAGAATAAGACTTGATATGACAATTTGATAAAGCAAAAGAATTAGCATTCCCACAGAATATGAGAACACATCTTAGGAAATATGAAATCACCACTTGCCATCGAAGCAACTCAAACACCATATTCAAAAACAAAACAAAGGATGGGGAATACGAAACAAGCTAGAAACAAATACATAATAGAGATTCCGTACGATATTTTCGTGGTAAAATTCGCACGGGCTCGATCGTACATTGGATTGTCATATTGAAATGACGCTTGAATATGCTCCCTAGGCGTAGTGAGCTACAAGGCTTGACGAAGCATACCGAGACTGTCCTCTGTAAAAAAGACCATGAACAAACAAACTACTAGATGTTGAACCCCAACCTCACATCATGATCTATTGGAAGACAACCTAGGTAACTACTTGAATTCCCACCTAAGAACTTCCGAAATCTTTGGTTATGCAATCGGATGTTGGGGATACAGGGAGGCAAATATCTCACAGAACTAACAAGCCCTACACTCCAACTATATCCATCCGTCAACATATAACCAAGAAAACCTCAAAAATTGTGTACCTCATACCTTCGAACGACATCCGATATACTAGTTGTGGAAATACATCTGATTGCTCTCCCTAGTACTGGGTGGCGCCAAACTACTCTCACCACAAGAAGTATAGAAGCATTTTCGATGTCGGCGACCTCTGGTATTCTGGAACTGCCATGATACAAATGTGATGACAACACCTCGGAGCTCAACTCCCTGGGACACTGCCACAACCCCTAAATGTCAGGAGGCACCAAGAACAATGTTCTCGTCACAAAGATATCAGAACGATCCCAACAATACACGCGCGATCCTAAAAAGAGTTTGAGTGAAAAAGAGCAGAGGAGTAGAATTAAAAATTCCTAGGTCAAATACCTCACCACAGTATAAAAGAGGAGTAAAAGAAACCTACTCTCCGATATACAATTAGACTCAAAATAGTTTTTTCACTAGACTCGACTCAACCTAGTTCGACTAATCAAGGGGGCCCCTAGGTCAGTACAGGATCTAATACCAACTTGTCACGCCCAAGATGCGACCCTATATATATTTTGGCTCAAGGGCCTCGACAGGGATAGGAGCGCATCTTGGCATTTTGCAAGAATGGATATCATTACAAGTACGTGTACAGAAGAGATAAGTATATGGAATTGGCTTACACTCGCCACAAACTACATCAAGATGACATCAGTACAACGACATATTCAAACATTGTACAGAAGAGCAGGGTCCGACTACAGACAAAAACAAATGATAAAATGACATCCATCCTTGCTATCCCAGGCTGCCGTCTGGAACGCATCCTAGATCGAAGAAGAAGAAGAACTCCAAGTCAAACAAGCATCACTCTCACGTCAAAGCATCGCATTACCTGTGCCTGCAACTATTGTTGTAGTAATCTATGAGCCACAGAGACTCAACAATCTCATTTTCAAGGGTATCAAGACTCACAAAGCTTAATGGGTGAGGTATGGTTAAGTGGTGAGGCTGCAACAAGCACTAAACATTTATTTGAGTGGCTAACTTACGAGTACAGAAAATGAATATGATGGTCTACGCATAACGGGCGTGAAATTATAATGATCACTAAGTGATCCTGAACACCTACTTACGTCAATCATAACCCCATTGTGTTCTCTCTCGGATAAGGACTCATGAGAAGAGAAGGTCACGGTTATGAACATAGTTGGTGTATTTTATTTGTGTCTACTTCAAGTTTGCTATGACCGGCTGTTAAACAAAGTTTCCAAGTTGCCATGTAACCGTGGGCATGACTTTCCGAAATACTTAAACCTATAGGGGTGCTCCAACTAGCCCATCACAAATTAACCACACGCTGCGTTGGAATTCCTCAACCGCGGAATCACCCATAGTACTTGCGGAATCCCGATGGAAAATCTCAACTTCGAGATAGCCCGAAGTGTCATCGAATTCCCATGCGCAAAATGTTAAAGAAAGGCAAAACAAGTCCAACAAGGCGCCCGGCAGCCCAGATCCCAATAGGAGCCGCGTGTATCTCTGTCTTGGGGCACTACCAGATGAGCAATACGTACGGTGGCCTGATAGAAATCCCTCGAGTTGCCCCGAGGTGGCCCTGCCAATGGCTCTAGTTTTGGACCAGCACTAGCAGCACTGCCCCCCTGTATTATGTTGAATAACGAACCTCGGGTAGCGCTAACTCACTATGCCTCAAATTAATAATTAGTGTTATTATGTTGGGCAAATGTAGTACCAATGTTGGGCGTTGTCAGACAAGTTTTATCCTAAAACAAAAATCAAGGGGGTCCCCATAACAACCCGAGCAAGTTCGGAGGGCGGCAAAGATGGAACAAAACACCGAGCAAAAGGCCAAGCCTTCCACCCTTTACCAAGTATATATGTGCATTAAATTAAATAGCAATAATATTTTGATATAACATAATAATGTCCATGTTGTCACATAGAAGCAATTGCACCTGCAGCTAGAAACGCTATAAGAAGGGCTGAGCAAGCGGTAACATAGCCAAACAAAGGTTTGTTGAGATGTGGAGGGGTTATAGGATTATCATGGCAATGTTGGGAGGCTTGACAAACAAGTGGTAGGTAGCGAGACATAACGATGGAAGTGAGACAACTAGCATAGCAATGATAGTAGTGGTATCCAGGGAAATGTGTCATCTTGCCCCAGATCCCGCTTGGAAGAAGATCGAGTCCATGAGGAAGACGATATTTGAAGTAGACGAACGAATCCTCACACTCCGAACGCTTTCGGAACTCTATCGACAAGGAACAATCCAAAACAACAATCAACACACGGTACACCACAACATGTGCATGACATGATGCACAAACCAATATGTTGCATGTTATGCATGACATGTCAAACTACAACAATCAACTTCTACACATTAAGTGAAGCTCAATATGCAACGGGTTGCATATTCATGAAACTCCACATTCAAATTACTTAGTTCATTCCCGTTTAGGTACACGCCAATATTAAATGCTGTTAACATGGCAAGTGGTGAAGCATAATTAAACTATCCATCTAGGCATCTTAAATGAGGCCGGAACAACTTATAGTATTTCCGAAATGACCACATATGTTAAAATCGAAATTGGTCCAGATCTGAACTAACCACATTTTATATTTGTTAAACAACAGAATAAAATATACCAAGTGATTCTACATGTCATTCTAGTCGATTTACATATATGGAACATCTCAAACGGAGCTATGGTCTAAAAGTTATGACACACACAAGATGAACATGACCTGAATGCAAAATGCATGAAAATGAAAACAACAAGCTACAAGATCCTAAAATGCACAAACTAAGAATGCGGCAGTAGCATTTAACACACACTTCATTTCATATTCACCTATCATACTCAAAAGAGTCATGGATCACATGGTAGGAAGCTGACAACATGGCTAATTGGAAACAGTTTCAGACTTAATGAAAATAGCAGTTTTTGACAGTGCAGTTTTTATCATGAAGGCATATTGACAGCAGTAAAACTGTATGCTACAGGACATATATTTGAATGAAACTTAACAACATGCTAGGGCACATTATCAACTACAAATAATACCATTACACCTACCCCAAAGGGGTTCTAGTTCACTACCAAAACACATGGCAAGACCGCAACAAAATATTACAGATTCCAGACTTAAAATTATTTTGGACCCTCAAAATAGCAGTATTTTATAGCATGTTCGCAACAAGAAAATAACACCTAACATGGATTTCTATCACAAGCAAAAAGACCAGGGCCTAGCACACATGTCAAAGGGCATATCTCATCTTCAAAATTATTTCATATCATGCATGGATTTAATCACACGAAAATAACAAAAGGGCATCATAGAAAAATAAAATGCACACAAACTTACTCAAATGACAAATCTAAATGCACGGATAAATTCAATGAATTTTATACCCCAAAATCATATATAACATGTGGGTTTTATTATAAAACAAATGACACCACATATATATGCGAGAATAGGACATAAACCGTTTTAGCAAGCATGTATGCAAAATAAATGCAACCAACACATCAAACATTTTTATCATGCATGAAAATGCGAAATAATAAATCTACACTTTTTTCATTTATGGTTTGCTTAAATCCAATGCACGTTAAATAAATATGCGCAATGCAAAATCATAAAATTTATGCGAATTGAATGCAAACGTCACAATAAGCATTTTTCATGCATCAAAAAGGAATATTAATAATCTACACATCATTCTACTCATTACACATATATACAACATATTCATGTGATGCACGGTTTATTAATTATGAGCATTTTAAAATCATGCACTTACTGCAATTAATAAAAATGCTAATGGGCCTAATCGAGAATCTACCTAGGGTCTGACTAAGCGCAACATAGCATCTTGCTCCCACAGGCGAGGAATAGGGCAAAGAGGAGCTCACCTACCTAGGCCTGGCCCAGTCGGAGAGGAGATCGGGCGGGGCAGCGCTGGGCTGGGCCTTAGAGACGCTGGCCAGCCCACCTGGCGCTCGAGGCGGCCCAGGCGAGGCGCTGCCGGGCGAGCGGGGAGGCACCTCCTCTTCCCTCTCCCGTTCCACACATGGAAGGCCATGGCGGCACGGACGACAGGGGAGCTTCGGCGAGGGGCGGTGCAGGCGAAATCCGGTGAGGTCTAGGAGCCGGGGAACCGACGGATCAGGTTGAGGGCGAACGAATCCAGTTGGGGGCGGCTGGATCGGATCTTGGCGAGGTTGGGGTGGTCGGATCCGGCGCTAGAGGTGACTGGCGGCACTCGGGAGGCCATGGCGGCGTCATCTCCTCCGGTGGCGCTCCGACGGCATAGGCGGCGGGACCGCGTGGTGAGGGCGGCCAGAGGCATGGGGCGACTGGCATGGGATCGAGGAGGCCGTAGCGTTAGGCGCCATGGACTGCTCGGGGTGGATCTGGAAGGCACTATGGTCGCCCGAACATGTCCGAGTTGGCCGCGGACATTGTCCGGGGTGGGGTTTTGGACGATTTTGAGCCCTTAGATCAAAATCTAAGGTCCAGATCTGAGGGGGTGGGTACGGCTGCGGGATTTGGAGGAGCTGGAGCTAGAAGGTGGGTTTTTTGAGGGGGTAGCTGCAATTTTACATGGGGGAAACCCTAGAGAGTGAGGGGGCTCTCTTCATACGGTGGTTATATATAGGGGAGGTGGCTAGGTAGGATGGATATCGTCCGTCCGATCGCGATCCTATGATCACGAACGGAGGGGCAAGCTGGGTTGGGCTAATGGGTTGTGTAGTTGGGCTAGGTGGGGATGAAAGAAAGAATTGTGGCCCATGACATGGGTTTAAAACACCGGAAAACGTCCGGCGAATAAACCGATGACCGTACTTCTAAAGTCGACCGTTGAGGTACCAGACGACCTCCGATTATGGCAAAATTTGGCAGGCGGCACACCTACAACAAAATAAGACCACACTCCAAGTTTCGACCCAATCAGAGAATATTTTGTGCGTGCTTTTCAAACATTTTTTAATCGATGTTGCGGGCGCATGCATGTCTGGTTGGTCTCGAAACGGGCAATGGCAAGAACGGAGAGAACGAGCGACTACGAATAGATGCAAGTTTGAGAACTCATGTTGACAAAATGTCGATGCTATGCAGATGATGCGAATGATGCGATGATGAATGCAACAACCAAACGAAACACAAGACGAGAATGGAATAAAAGGGGAATCTTCTGGAGCGTCGGTCTCGGGCTGTTACACTTACTCAGTATCCGATTTTTTTTGTCATCGTACTATCGATGCAGTATTCATATTCTTGATGCTTACACAGCCTCGACGAAGGAAATGGAAAAACTCAAGGCCGAGCTATAGAATGCGAAGCAGGAGGGTGTAGTTCAGATGGTGGTGGCCGAACAAGCGGCTACCACGCTTTCCTCCTTAAGAGCCACCAGCGACAAGCACAAGGCTCGAGTGGATCTAATAGGAGCTCAAGGACGCCAGCCACAAGTGCGAGGTCCTTGAGCAACAAGGCAAGGAGCAAGCCGCCGAACTATCCACCCTAAAAACCAAATTCCAAAAGGAGTGGGTGGATAGGAGGTTCTTTGAGGAGCAAATCCGTTAGGCGAAGGTCATAACGTATGGTAAGCCGTACTTATTGCAGTGTGTCTTTGGGGATAGCAAGTTCGAGCTGCTTACCAAGGTGTGGTGTTCCTCAGGCGCCTGCTCCGACCCTAAGAGGAGCACAGCTGACGCGAATCATTTCTATGCTTCGCGGGGAGAAGGAGATGAAGCTCGTCTATTCTGGGCGCAGTTTGAAGCCCCCGAGCACTCTCATGTCCTTGTTGAGCAGTTGAAGCTGCTGATGGAGCTGTATTGGATGGTGGAGCCGGCCATGCGGGATCTTTGTGTCCGGCTATGGCCCAACGAGCCACTGCTGGGCAGCTACTTCGGCCTGGTGCGGAAGTTGAGCGATTACTTGCTCCGGAACGACACACTAAGGCATTCCTCTTGCATCGAGGGAGCTTGGATGGCCTTGATGAAGGCCAAGGTGCACTGGCCGGGGCTTGACCCGATGAAGATAGCCACCGCCCTGTCGCCGCCTGGGAAGGAGCATAGGCACCCCGAGCTACACTTCTCCGGAGTAATGGAGGGTGCTTGGGCAATAGAATCGCAATGTTCCAAAGAGGACATGTACAATTGAATGCGTTGTAATATGTACGAAGACCTTTGAATGGTTGTATATTCATTATGCATGGTTTATCACGTTTTTTTATGTTTTGCATTCCTTTATAACTCCTGTGTGGTCGTTTAAACTCAAAGCTGCGAGTGGTCGGCTTCAGCCCCCATGTAGATACTACGTGATGTGTCTCCAGTTACGCACTATATATAACCCTTAGCTGAACTATCGGTACGCGAAGGCTGTAGTGTGTGGCAGACCAGGCAACCAGACCATAGTGCTTTATTTCTTTCACTTAGCCATAGGGGCGTGAAAAGGACAACGGGAGGCTGGTGACTAGCGCCCGGTGACTTGTGATATTAGGATAAACCGCGGCTAAAGCCGATATCACATGGTTTGTACGAATACCAAACCCATCGTATGACATGGGATGACCTCTGATGAGGTTTTGAGTATAACACTTAGGCTCGGATTCGTAGACCGGTTCTCGCGTACCATGACAGTCAGTTTTCGGCTTTCTCCTTTGAGGTGTTTGACCAGCTAGCCAGAAACACAATCACAGAGGTTCTCCCTTTGCCCTTTTAGCCGAACTAGCGGAACGTAAAGGGGCAAGCATAGGAGCCGGGCAAGCCAACTATTGACCCAAGACATAGTTCGGAACCAATGCATATAAAGCGAATTCCAAGACGCCGAACGCATAAAATTTGTGCATAAGGCAATTTTTTTAACTCGAGCTCCCAGCCTATTAGCCGTTTGCATTGCAATATACCGAACAATTTCACGAGAAGAGGGGGAAATAGATTATGTGCTAGAAAAGGACAACAAGACAATCATGTATAATAATTTTTTATTATTCTCAACGACTCTTATTACTAGAATTGCCGAAGCAACTGTTTACAGGTATTTGAGAAAAAAGAAATTTTACAGGAGTTGTTGTACCAGGGGTCTTCGATTGGTGACCTTACGTCCTCGATGTGCCCTGTCGCTTGTCTATTCTTGCACCTCCTGGGGAGTGGTGCAGCTCAATGGGTGGTACTGTTCGGCGAACGGATCTTGAAAACAAGGTCTTGAGGAGTCACCGAAGTGTGGATAAGCTTTACGCCTTTAGCGGGCCCTTGATGGTACCTGCAGTGTGTTTGAAGACATTTGATGGTAGTAGTTCGGTTCAGCCAAACACTCACCCTTTTTTCCCCACCGTCGCCCATTGACCGCAAAGTTGTGCCTCCTTGGCGCGTACTTCGCTGGTCCTAGGGCTGCGCGATGCGGGGCGAGTCACTATTTACAGGAAGAAGAAGATTCTAAGAGTTCGGGATGAAGCCAAGCTCGCTTCCCAACCTTTCGTACCTTGATGGCAGGTGCCGGCGATTACCAATCATCACTGTAGTGGAATTCGGCTGCCAGGGCCAACACATGTTCCTCAGTTCGTAGGGAGCGCTATGTGTTCCTGTTGATAGTGATGACCCCCTTGGGGCTGAACATCTTGAGCTTGAGGTATGCATAGTGTGGGACGGCGTTAAAGCAAGCGAACGCTATATCACCGAGCAATGTCGAAGATCAAGTCTTTGCTTCAGAAGTTATCGGGCGAGCCGAGCACTACTTCCAGGCTTACAAAGCCCGTGAACTGGGCTTCGACACGTGGGATCACTCCTTTAAAGGTAGTGTTGCTGGGTTTGATCCTTGATGGACATATACCCATCTTTTTCACCGTATCTGAATAAATCATATTTAGACTACTTCCTCCGTCCATGAGGACTTTAGTTCATTGATACCTGTCTATAATGGGGTCTAGGACGAGGGTGGCCAAACCTCCATGACGGATACTAGTCGGATGATCACGTCGATTAAAGGTGATTGGGTATGCTGACCATGGGTTATACTTTGGGGCTACAGGCTCTACGGCGTAGACCTCCCGAAGGGCGTGCTTCCTCTCCTTCTTGGGTATATTGGTGGCGTATATCATATTTACTGTCTTCACCTTTGGGGTAAACTTCTTTTGTCCGCCACCACTCGGACCCCGAGGCTCGTCCTCGTCCTTGCTGTGTGGGCTATTGCCTTGGTCCTTGGATGTGAGTTTGCCGGCCTGTTTGAATACCCAATAGTTACGGTTGGTGTGGTTAGGGGGGCTTCTCTTGAGTGACATGGATTTGACAGGGCCTTTCCTTCATCTTCTCTATTGGGGTGGGTCCGTCACGACTGCCTTTAGGAGGGTTCTTCCGCTTCTTGGGTCGGGAATTGCGGAAGCCGGCGTTAACAGCCGTGTCATCGGCATCACTATTGTTGTGCCGACGCTTATTCTTGGTGCGCTTTGGTTTCCCGTTTCCTTCCCAAACTTCAGAGGTTCTGGGGTCTTCGGGGTTGTGGCTTCGTCTTGCGAGCCAGTTGTCCTCGCCCGCGCAAAATTGGGTCATGAGGGATGTAAGGGAGGACATCGTCCGAGGTTTATCCTGGCCGAGCTGGCGGACCAGCCATTCACCCCGAATATTGTGCTGGAGGGAGGCTATTGCCTCGGCATCCGGGTAGTCGACAATCTGATTTTTCTTGGTGAAGAACCGATTCCGAAATTGCCGCGCGGATTCTCATGGCTTCTGGACGACGTTGCTCAAATCGGAGGAGTCCGGCGGCCGAACGTAGGTGCCCTGGAAGTTAGATCGGAATGCATCCTCCAGGTCTTCCCAACATCTTATGGAGTTTTCAGGAGGCTGTTCAGCTAGTGCCGAGATGGCTCCTTAAGTTTTAGGGGTAGATATTTGATGGCGTGGAGGTCATCTCCTCGTGCCATGTGAATGTGGAGGAGGAAATCCTCAATCCATACGGTTGGGTCAGTTGTCCCATCGTACTGCTCTATGTTTATGGGTTTAAACCCCTTTGGGAACTGATGTTGTATCACTTCATCTGTGAAGCATAGCGGGTGGACGGCGTCTCTGACCCGAGCTATGTCGCGTAGGTGATCGACGTCTGTTCTAGCCCGGTTTCGTTCTCGGCCTATATTGTTGCGGTCGAGCCAGGGCCGGTACCCGTCCCGTTGATCGGGTGAGTACCCTCTGGATCCGTAGATGGATCTTGTGCGACCTGCCCTATGGTCCAGGTCATGTCGCACGTCAAACCTATCATCAGGCTTTGTTGGCTCTTTGCCCCGTCTTCGGGGTATCACTGGCCCATAACCGGTGTGGTCAGCCGTCCTGTCGTGCCCTTGAGGGGGGCGATCTGGCTTATCATATGGGGTATGTTTAGGAGACGACGTATCAGCGAGCTCGTCGTTGAATTGTGGCAGCAACCTTCTACGTGGATAGCTTTTAGGTTGGTTTGCCGGTACCATATCCTTCCTTAGCTGTGAGGACTCTCGTCCATCGATCATTGATGTTGTGTTGTTCGGCTTTAAGCTCCCATTCTTTTGTTTTCAGGCTGCGGGCTATTGCTATAAGCCGTGGCCTAAACAGTTCCTGATCTGCATGGTTATCAGGAATGTCAAAGTCATCGGCTTCTGGGATGTCTTCCTCCTCGACAGGGGGATGTAATTATCGTCCTCGGAATCTTCTAGGTCATCAGGGTTGCACTAGTCTTTAGGCCTTTCCTTATCCTCTAACGGGTGTTCAGGATCGCCGAGGTCTTCCGGGTGTCTCCGTCCCTAGTGCCGATAATAGATTTCCTTCCCTTTTTGCATTTTGATCGTTTATGCGGTTTCCGGCGCCTTGATGGCACTTCGCCCGACTTGTCGCCATCGGTTTTGGGCATTTTCTCACCATTAGTGGCTGGAGTGTCCACCATGTAGACATCGTATGTGGAGGTGATGGCCCATCGTCCGGTGTTAATAGGGGTGGGAGCTCAATCTTCCTCATCCATGTGTTCTGCCTCCTTGGAGGCATAATCCAACATGTCGGGTTAAAACTTCGACTGTGGCTATCAAGTGGGTGGTGAGTGGGGCAAAAAATTCGTCCTGACCCGCCCCGAGACCGATCTGAGCTTGGATTGGGGTTGGGTCGTCCGTAATCTTGATTGACGAGATCCGATCTAGGGCCTCGTCGAGTATCGAGAGCCCGATCGGGTCAACCTGCTCGGAGCTTTCGGAATTGACCTCAGTTGTGTCCATGCTAGGGGAGTGTTCGGTAGGAACAAGTATCCGGACGTCCTGCACTATGGACGGATTTGGACTTAGAGTCAAGTCATCGCTGGGGACAATCTCGTGGTCGTGATCAAAATAAGGATCCAAGGTTAAAGCCTCGGAGTGTTCGGGCTTGGCAGCCAAGACTGCGAGCCCGGTTAGCAAAAGATTGCCTCGAGAGTCTATAGAGAACTCTAGGTTTTCGAATCTAACCTCTTGATCAGTGACGAAGCTTCTGACCCGACCTAGATGGTTAGCTGGGTCAGCGTGCAGCACAATGCTGCCGAAAGCGAAGATCTGTCCGGGGACAAAGGTGTCCATATTGCAGACCTCTTTGTTGATGACGACGCGAGCCATCGATTCCTTCGGTGATCACAGCGGAACTCTCAATGAAAGCACCAATGTCGGTGTCAAAACCAATGGATCTCAGGTAGGGGGTCCCGAGCTGTGAGACTAGAATCAATGGTAACAGGAGACAAGGGAGACGATGTTTAACTAGGTTCGGGCCCTCCTATGGAGGTAATACCCTATGTCATGCTTGATTGTATTGATGATGTATAGGTCACAAAGTCGATCTATCTCGAGATCAAATAGCTAAACCCTAGATGAGTTGTTCTCTCTACAACCTTAAAACCTCCGGCTTATATAGATGCCGAGGATACCTAGGGTTTACACATGGTCAGTTACACGTTGAAGGGATAAAAATGGCTATTGGCTACATCAAACATGAAGGACAAGCCACGATTCCCGGAGCTTCCTTCCTAGAGACATGGCCTTCAATCGATCCAATGCTCATCAAGCGGCCCATACAGTCTGGCCCATAAGAAATAGGCCAGCTTCCCGAGGACGCCTTAATCGAGGACTCCCTCACCTACGTTGTCGGGGTCGTTTGTCGATGTAGGCCCGAAGAAATGTTACCAAAATCCTCAGCTTCATCCGTCTTGCATGATGAAGAATATGAACTTGTGACGAGTAGATGTACTTTGACCTTCTTGAATTTCTTCCGAGGAGGTTTAGACCAGTCAAAGTCCCGCTAAAAATCCATATCCTTGAGTTCTTCAGGAGTCTTGACGTGAGACAGAATGGCCCATGTGCAATCAAAGATTTCATACACATAGTAATGGTTCTTTCTCACTGATTTCTGCGTCATAGTCATATTTTGAAGAATTGAATCAAATTGATGCTTGACCCAGTTGTGGTTGCAACCGATCTTCTGATGAAGAGTTAGTAGAAGCTCATGACCAGCCATCATACGAGGGGCAGAACCTTGAGGTTTTTGGGCTGTGGCCTTGGCTGCAGATGTTGGGAGACGTAGTAGTAAATCAAAAAAATTCCTACGTGTCACCAAGATCAATATATGGAGAAACCAACAACGAGAGGGGAGAGATTGCATCTTCATACCTTTGAAGATCGCTAAGTGGAAGTGTTACAAGAACGCGGTTGGTGGAGTCGTACTCTCAGCGATTCAGATCGCGGTGGATTCCGATCTCAGCGCCGAACAAGAGCGCCTCCGCGTTCAACACATGTGAAGCCCGATGACGTCTCCTATGCCTTGATCCAGAAAGGAGGAAGGAGAGGTTGAGGGAGAGCTCCGGCAGCACGATGGCGTGGTGATGGTGGAGCTACGTGGACTCCGGCAAGGCTTCGCCAAGCGCTACGGAGAACGAGGAAGAGGAAGGGTAGGGCTGCACCGAGAGAGAGAAGAGTCGTGTCTCAAACCAGTCCAAACCCTTGCATATATATAGGAGGAGGGAGAGGGAGGGATGCCTTGGCCCCTCCTCCAAGGAGGAGAGGTTCGGCCGAACTAAGGGGAGAGTCCACCTCCCACAAGGGAGGTGGATCTCCTCTTTTAAAACCCTTCTGCCCTTTATCTCTTGATCCCAGCCGCATGGGCCTTTCTAGAAGGTCTTGGCCATACCAATAAGGGCTGGCACACCTCCTCTAAGGGCCCACAAAGTCCTATGGTCGTCACACCCCTCCCGGGGGTCCTCCGGCACCCTCCCGGCACTCCCAGTACACTACCGATGAGCATGAAAACTTTCCGGTGACCAAAACTGGACTTTCTATATATCAATCTTTACCTCCGGACCATTCCGGATCTCCTCGTGATGTCCGGGATCTCATCCGGCACTCCGAACAACCTTAGGTAATCATGTATACCATTTCCCTATAACCCTAGCGTCATCGAACCTTAAGTGTGTAAACCCTACGGGTTCGGGAGATATGTAGACATGACCGAGACACCTGTCCGGTCAATAACCAACAGCGGGATCTGGATACCCATGTTGGCTCCCACATGCTCCATGATGATCTCATCAGATGAACCACGATGTCGGGGATTCAATCAATCCCGTATACAATTCCCTTTGTCTATCGGTATGATACTTGCCCGAGATTCGATCGTCGGTACCTCTATACCTTGTTCAATCTTGTTACCGGCAAGTCTCTTTACTCGTTCCGTAATGCATCATCCCGTGACTAACTCCTTAGTCACATTGAGCTCATTATGATGATGTCTTACCGAGTGGGCCCAGAGATACCTCTCCGTCACACAGAGTGACAAATCCCAGTCTCGATTCGTGCCAACCCAATAGACACTTTCGGAGATACCCGTTGTGCACCTTTATAGCCACCCAGTTTTGTTGTGACGTTTGGCACACCCAAAGCATTCCTATGGTATTCGGGAGTTGCACAATCTCATGGTCTAAGGAAACGATACTTGACATTGAAAAGCTTTAGCAAAGGAACTACACGATCTTGTGCTATGCTTAGGATTGGGTCTTGTCCATCACATCATTCTCCTAACGATGTGATCCCGTTATCAATGACATCCAATGTCCATGGTCATGAAACCGTGATCATCTATTGATCAACGAGCTAGTCGACTAGAGGCTCACTAGGGACATGTTGTGGTCTATGTATTCACACATGTATTACGGTTTCCGGTTAACACAATTATAGCATGAACAATAGACAATTATCATGAACTAGGAAATACAATAATACCCATTTTATTATTGCCTCTAGGGTATATTTCCAACAGTTTGCCACTTGCACTAGAGTCAATAATCTAGTTACATGGTGATGAATCGAACACCCATAGCAATCTGGTGTTTATCATGTTTTGCTCGTGAGAGAGGTTTAGTCAACGGATCTGCGACATTTAGATCCGTATGCACTTTACAAAT
The DNA here is from genome assembly GCA_022496015.1 of Hordeum marinum. Classification (NCBI taxonomy): domain Eukaryota; kingdom Viridiplantae; phylum Streptophyta; class Magnoliopsida; order Poales; family Poaceae; genus Hordeum; species Hordeum marinum. Next base: position 118,489,671 of record CM039672.1, read on the forward strand.
ATCTATATCTCCCTCCTGAATGTAATCATAGATGGAGTTGAAGCGGTGCTTGATGTGTCTTGTCTTCTCGTGAAACCTGGGCTCCTTCGCAAGGGCAATAGCTCTAGTGTTGTCACAGAATAGAGTCATCGGTCCCGACGCACTTGGAATTACTCCTAGGTCGGTGATGAACTCCTTCATCCAGACTCCTTCCTTTGCTGCTTCCCAAGCAGCTATGTACTCCGCTTCACATGTAGATGCCGCCACGATGCTTTTCTTGCTGCTGCACCAGCTGACTGCCCCTCCGCTCAAAACATACACGTATCCGGTTTGCGACTTGGAGTCATCCGGATCTGTGTCGAAGCTAGCATCGACGTAACCCTTTACGACGAGCTCTTCGGCACCTCCATATACGAGAAACATGTCCTTTGTCCTTTTCAGGTACTTCAGGATATTCTTGACCGCTGTCTAGTGTTCCGCTCCGGGATCACTTTGGTACCTCCCTACCAAACTTATGGCAAGGTTCACATCAGGTCTGGTACACAGCATGGCATACATAATAGAGCCTATGGCTGAAGCATAGGGGATGACACTCATCTCTTCTCTATCCTTTGCCGTCGTCGGGCATTGAGTCGTACTCAATCTCACACCTTGTAACACAGGCAAGAACCCCTTCTTGGACTGATCCATATTGAACTTCTTCAATATCTTGTCAAGGTATGTGCTTTGTGAAAGACCTATGAGGCGTCTCGATCTATCTCTATATATCTTAATACCTAATATGTAAGCAGCTTCTCCAAGGTCCTTCATTGAAAAACACTTATTCAAGTAGACCTTTACACTTTACAAAAGTTCTATATCATTTCCCATTATCAGTATGTCATCCACATATAATATGAGAAATGCTACAGAGCTCCCACTCACTTTCTTGTAAATACAGGGTTCTCCATAAACCTGTATAAACCCAAACGCTTTAATCACCTCATTAAACCGAATGTTCCAACTCCGAGATGCTTGCACCAGCCCATAGATGGAGCGCTGGAGCTTGCATACTTTGTTAGCATCTTTAGGATCGACAAAACCTTCCGGCTGCATCATATACAGTTCTTCCTTAAGGAAACCATTAAGGAATGTTGTTTTGACGTCCATTTGCCAGATCTCATAATCATAAAATGCGACAATTGGTAACATGATTCGGACAGACTTCAACATCTCTACGGGTGAGAATGTTTCATCGTAGTCAATTCCTTGAACTTGTCGATAACCCTTAGCGACAAGCCGAGCCTTATAGACGGTTACATTACCATCCGCGGCAGTCTTCTTCTTAAAGATCCATTTATTTTCAATGGCTCGCTTATCATCAGGCAAGTCCACCAAAGTCCACACTTTGTTCTCATACATGGATCCTATCTCGGATTTCATGGCTTCAAGCCATTTGTTGGAATCCGGGCCCGCCATCGCTTCTTCATAGCTCGAAGGTTCACCGTTGTCTAACAACATGATCTCCAGGATAGGGTTGCCGTACCACTCTGGTGCGGAACGTGTCCTAGTGGACCTTCGACATTCAATAGTAACTTGATCTGAAGTTTCATGATCATCATCATTAACTTCCTCTCCAGACGGTGCAGGCTCCATAGAAACAACTTCCTGTGCTGTGCTACTCTCCGGTTCGAGTGGAGGTACCAATTACCTCATCAAGTTCTATTTTCCTCCCACTTACTTCTTTCGAGAGAAACTCTTTCTCGAGAAAGGATCCATTCTTGGCAACAACGACTTTGCCCTCGGATCGTAGGTAGAATGTATACCCAATAGTCTCTTTGGGATATCCTATGAAGACGCACTTTTCCACTTTGGGTTCGAGCTTCTCAGCTTGAAGTTTCTTCACATAAGCATCGCATCCCCAAACTTTTAGAAACAACAGCTTAGGTTTCTTTCCAAACCATAATTCATACGATGTCATCTCAACGGATTTTGACGGTGCCCTATTTAAAGTGAATGCGACTGTCTCTAATGCGTATCCCCAAAATGATAGCGGTAAGTCGGTAAGAGACATCATAGATCGCACCATATCTAATAGAGTGCAATTACGACGTTCAGACACACCATTTCGCTGAGGTGTGCCAGGCAGCGTGAGTTGTGAAACAATTCCACATTTCCTTAGGTGCGTGCCAAACTCGTGACTTAAATATTCTCCGCCACGATCAGATTGTAGGCACTTTATTTTCCTGTCATGTTGATTCTCTACCTCACTCTGAAATTTCTTGAACCTTTCAAAAGTTTTAGACTTATGTTTCATTAAGTAGACATACCCATATCTACTCAAGTCATCAGTGAGGGTGAGAACATAACGGTAGCCACCACGAGCCTCGACACTCATTGGACCGCATACATCGGTATGTATTATTTCCAACAAGTTAGTTGCTCGCTCCATTGTTTCGGAGAACGGATTCTTGGTCATCTTGCCCATGAGGCATGGTTCGCATATGTCAAATGATTCAAAATCAAGAGACTCTAAAAGTCGATCAGTATGGAGCTTCTTCATGCGTTTGACACCAATATGACCAAGGTGGCAGTGCCACATGTAAGTGGGACTATCGTTATCAACCTTACACTTTTTGGTACTCACACTATGGACATGTGTAACATCACGTTCGAGATTCATCAAAAATAAACCATTGACCAGCGGGGCATGACCATAAAACATTTCTCTCATATAAATAGAACAACCATTATTCTCAGATTTAAATGAGTAGCCATATCGCATCTAGCAAGATCCAAATACAATGTTCATGCTCAAAGCTGGTACTAAATAACAATTATTAAGGTTTAACACTAATCTCGAAGGTAGATGTAGAGGTAGTGTGCTGACGGCAATCACATCAACCTTGGAACCATTCCCGACACGCATCGTCACCTCGTCCTTTGCCAGCCTCCGCTTATTCCACAACTCCTGCTTGGAGTTACAAATGTGAGCAACTGCACCGGTATCAAATACCCAGGAGCTACTACGAGTGCTGGTTAGGTACACATCAATAACAAGTATATCACATATACCTTTAACGTTGCCGTCCTTCTTATCCGCTAAGTACTTGGGGTAGTTCCACTTCCAATGACCGGTACCCTTGCAATAAAAACACTCAGTCTCAGGCTTGGGTCCATTCTTGTTCTTCTTCTTCCCGGCAACTTGCTTACCGGGCGCGGCAACAGCTTTGCCGTCCTTCTTGAATTTCTTCTTACCCTTGCCTTTCTTGAAACTAGTGGTCTTATTCACCATCAACACTTGATGCTCCTTTTTGATCTCGACCTCTGCTGATTTCAGCATCGAGTACAACTCAGAAATGGACTTCTCCATCCCTTGCATGTTGTAGTTCAGCACAAAGCTCTTGTATCTAGGTGGAAGCGACTGGAGGATTCTGTCAATGACCGAGTCATCCAGGAGATTAACTCCCAGCTGAGTCAAGCGGTTGTGAAGCCCATACATCTTGAGGATGTGCTCACTGATAGAACTATTCTCCTCCATCTTACAGCTGAAGAACTTGTCGGAGACGTCATATCTCTCGACCCGGGCATGAGCTTGGAAAACCAGTTTCAGCTCTCGAAACATCTCATATGCTCCGTGTTGCTCAAAACGCTTTTGGAGCCCCGGTTCTAAATTGTAAAGCATGCCACACTGAACAAGGGAGTAATCATCGCAGCGAGAATGCCAAGCGTTCGCAACGTCTTGCTCTGCTGGGAGAAGGGGTGGGTCACCTAGTGGTGCATGAAGGACATACAATTTCTTGGAAGCTATGAGGATGATCCTCAAGCTACGGACCCAGTCAGCATAGTTGCTTCCATCATCTTTCAGCTTGGTTTTCTCTAGGAACGCGTTGAAATTGAGGGTGACATTCGTGTTGGCCATTGGATCTACAATATAGATTGTAATGATAATTTTAGACTAAGTTCATGATAATTAAGTTCACATAATCAAATTATTTAATGAACTCCCACTTAGATAGACATCTCTCTAGTCATCCAAGTGACACATGATCCATGTCAACTAGCCCGTGTCCGATCATCACGTGAGACGGACTAGTCATCCATGGTGAACATCTCCATGTTGATCGCATCTTCTATACGACTCATGTTCGACCTTTTGGTCTTCCGTGTTCCGAGGCCATGTCTCTACATGCTAGGCTCGTCAAGTCAACCTAAGTGTTCCGCGTGTGTAAATCTAGCTTACACCCGTTGTATGCGAAAGTTAGAACCTATCAGACCCGATCATCACGTGGTGCTTCGGAACGACGATCCTTAGCATCGGTGCACAGTTAGGGTGAACACTTCTCTTGAAATTTTATTGAGAGATCATCTTATTTATTACCGTCGTTCTAAGCAAATAAGATGTAAACATGATAAACATCACATGCAATCAATATAGTGACATGATATGGCCAATATCATCTTGCTCCTTTGATGTCCATCTTCGGGCACCATGATCATCACTGTCACCGGCACGACACCATGATCTCCATCATCATGATCTCCATCATTGTGTCTTCATGAAGTTGTCTTGCCAACCATTACTTCTACTACTATGGCTAACATTTAGCAATAAAGTAAAGTAATTACATGGCATTTATGATTGACACGCAGGTCATACAATAAAATAAGACAACTCCTATGGCTCCTGCTGGTTGTCATACTCATCGACATGCAAGTCATGAATCCTATTACAAGAACATGATCAATCTCATACATCACAATGCATCACATCACATTCTTTGGCCATATCACATCACAAGGCATATGCTGCAAAAACAAGTTAGACGTCCTCTAATTTGTAGTTGCAAGTTTTTACATGGCTGCTATAGGTTTCTAGCAAGAACGTTTCTTACCTACGCCAAAACCACAACGTGATATGCCAATTGCTATTTACCCTTCATAAGGACCCTTTTCATCGAATCCAATCCGACTAAGGTGGGAGAGACAGACACCCGCTAGCCACCTTATGCAACAAGTGCATGTCAGGCGGTGGAACCAGTCTCACGTAAGCGTACGTGTAAAGTTGGTCCGGGCCGCTTAATCCCACAATACCGCTGAATCAAGATAAGACTAGTAGTGGTAAGCATATTAACAAAATAGACACCCACAACAACTTGTGTTCTACTCGTGCATAGATTCTACGCATAGACCTAGCTCTCATACCACTGTTGGGAGACGTAGTAGTAAATCAAAAATTTTCCTACGTGTCACCAAGATCTATCTATGAAGAAACCAGCAACGAGAGGGGAGAGACTGCATCTTCATACCTTTGAAGATTGCTAAGAGGAAGCGTTACAAGAACGCGGTTGGTGGAGTCGTACTCACAGCAATTCAGATCGCAGTAGATTCCGATCTCAGCGCCGAACAACGGCGCCTCCGCGTTCAACACACGTGCAGCCCGATGACGTCTCCTACGCCGTGATCTAGCAAGAAGGAAGGAGAGGTTGAGGGAGAGCTCTGGCAACACGATGGCATGGTGATGGTGGAGCTACGTGGACTTCGGCAGGGCTTCGCCAAGCGCTACGGAGAACGAGGAAGAGGAAGGGTAGGGCTGCACCGAGAGAGAGAGAAGTCATGTCTCAAATCAGCCCAAACCCTTGCATATATATAGGAGGAGGGAGAGGGAGGGATTCCTTGGCCCCTCCTCCAAGGAGGAGAGGTTCGGCCGAACTAAGGGGAGAGTCTACCTCCCATAAGGGAGGTGGATCTCCTCTTTTAAAACCCTTTTGCCCTTTTATCTCTTGATCCTAGCCGTATGGGCCTTTCTAGAAGGTCTTGGCCAGCCCAATAAGGGATGGCACACCTCCTCTAAGGGCCCACAAAGTCCTATGGTCGTCACACCCCTCCCGGGGGTCCTCCGGCACCCTCCCGGCACTCCCGGTACACTACCGATGAGCCCGAAAACTTTCCGGTGACCAAAACTGGACTTCGTATATATCAATCTTTACCTACGGACCATTCTGGAGCTCATCATGACATCCAGGACCGGGACGCCGAACGACCTTCGGTAATCACGTATACCATTTCCCTATAACCCTAGCGTCAGCGAACCTTAAGTGTGTAGACCCTATGGGTTCGGGAGACATGTAGACATGACCGAGACACCTCTCTGGTCAATAACCAACAGTGGGATCTGGATACCCATGTTGGCTCCCACATGCTCCATGATGATCTCATCGGATGAACCACGATGTCGGGGATTCAATCAATCCCATATTCAATTCCCTTTGTCTATCGGTATGATACTTGCCCGAGATTCGATCATCGGTATCTCTATACCTTGTTCAATCTCGTTACCGGCAAGTCTCTTTACTCGTTCAATAATGCATCGTCCCGTGACTAACTCCTTAGTCACATTGAGCTCATTATGATGATGTCTTACCGAGTGGGCCCAGAGATACCTCTCCGTCACACAGAGTGACAAATCCCAGTCTCGATTCATGCCAACCCAACAGACACTTACGGAGATACCCGTAGTGTACCTTTATAGCCACCCAGTTATGTTGTGATGTTTGGCACACCCAAAGCATTCCTACGGTATCCGGGAGTTGCACAATCTCATGGTCTCAGGAAATGATACTTGACATTGAAAAGCTTTAGCAAACGAACTACACGATCTTGTGCTATGCTTAGGATTGGGTCTTGTCCATCACATCATTCTCCTAATGATGTGATACCGTTATCAACGACATCCAATGTCCATGGTCATGAAACCGTGACCATCTATTGATCAACGAGCTAGTCAACTAGAGGCTCACTAGGGACATGTTGTGGTCTATGTATTCACACATGTATTACGGTTTCCGGTTAACACAATTATAGCATGAACAATAGACAATTATCATGAACTAGGAAATACAATAATAACCATTTTATTATTGCCTCTAGGGCATATTTCCAATAGCAGAGTCTTGCGTTGTAGAGTCATCATTGGTGGAGTAGGATGCAGCCTTACGAAATTATCCATCCAATGGACGAGTGCCTTCATCAACAACAATTTTGCCTTTTCCTTCAACTGAGGAAAATGTCCTTTTGAGGACTTCAATCGGAGGTAGAAAGCTGAAGTGATTCTCAAAGTCATCCTTATATGGAATTGAAGACCTTGATCTAATGAATTTTAGGATCCAAGGAGCATAAGGCTTCAACTCAATTGGCGACAGAGCAATATTGGCCTAAGTCCTCATGAAGAAATCGTGAAAGTTGATGGGAATCCCATGAATGATATTGAACAGAAAATTCTTCATGATGCCAACAACCTCTTCTCCTTCAGAGTTGTGGCCCTTGATAGGACTGAGGGTTTTGGTCATAAGGCAGAAGATGGTTTTCAGGACATACAACAAATCCTTCAAAAGGAAGGTTGTTCTTGGGGGTTGGCTAGGACACAAAGGCTTCATCAAAACTTGCATCATGTGATCTTGAAGTTTAGCTTCATCATAGACGCATCTGGCTCTATCTGAAGGAATTCCAACTGGGACAAAACGAAGCAGTTTTGTGGCAGGAGTAGTGTAGTGAATGTCCTCAGTCATCCAATCAAGCATCCAGGAGTTAACATCAGATGCATCACGAGAGATATGCAAGGTGGCATACAATTGAAGAATAAGTTCTTCATTCCAATCACATACGTCATCACAAAATGGTCGGAGTCCAATTTCATGAAGAACATTAAGAACTTGACTGGAGCATGGAATGGACTCCATATCCACATGAGGAATCTGACGATGCTGGAAGACTTTGTCCTTGGCAAATAGAATAACAACATAGAAATTAACTTGTGTAGCAGTCGAAAACCTCTTGCGCTTGAGCTTTGGAGAATCATAGGGGTTTGCTCCAGTGAAGATATGGTGCTCATCGAAGAAATTGGCCTTGGTGAACTTGGGACACTTTGAGCCTTTGACGAGCAGTGAGGGCTTTGGATGAAGATTTGGCTTGAAACACCCAACAAACTCTTTGTGGACAATTTAGTTTCTTCAATCTGAGGAACTTGAATGGGAGGTTCTTCACGTGTAGTCTGGGTGACATTTTCTTGAGCTGATGCAGCTGGAAGTTCTTCAGCAATTGACTAAAGTGGAGTATGACGTCCATCAGACCCTATAAGAATTTCTTCAATTGGGGCAGACGACTAAGGAATTAGAGCATGAGGAGTAGTCACTGGCGAATTTGGGTGAGAAGCTTCCCAATATTCGTCATTGATGACAGGAGTTGTAGATCCAATGTCCACATCCTCTTCAATTTCTTCAACTCCGGCTTCTTCAACATTGAGTTGAGGCTGAGGCGATGATACCTGCAGGGCTGAAGCATTTGCTTCCACCTCAATTTCTTCATCAATCTGCTCTGAGGAAGCAACAGACCAAGTTTCTTCATCTTCATTGTCCTCAAGAATCACATATTCCTCTCCAAAAGGGACAATCTCATATGATGATACTAAAGAAATAGGAGTAGCATCAATTGGTTTGGTTGAGGAACTTGGAAAAGTCCTCTATTTCTTGGGAGTTGAGGATTCTACAGAAGTTGATGATTTCCTTTTCTTTGTGGCTTCCTTCTCTAGAACCTTGGTTTTCTTTGCTTATGATGCAGAAGGAAGTGCGTCCTTATTCACCCTTAAAGATTTTGTAGTAGGGGCAGATGATGCTTTCCTTTTCTTGCAGCTTCCTTCTCCGCAACCTTGGTTTTCTTCGCTTTTGATACAGAAGGAAGTGTGTCTTTCTTCTCCCTTAAATATTTTGTAGTAGGGGCATATGATGGAGTTGGTGTAGTTTCTTAAGGCACGACTGATACAGTCGTCCTTTCAAATTCTTCAAGGGCAGCAAATTCTTCAGCTGGCCTGGCAATTTCTTGAGGTGCAATAGTGGATGTTGCCCTCGCAGATTCTTCAGAAGCATGAATTTCTCCAGTTGCATTTGCTGTTTCTTCAGCAGGCTGAGAAGATGCTCCATCCTTAGGAATTTGTGGTTGCGATCTGGCCGCAACCCTTGAGTTGTGGTCCTTGATGGCTTTGTTAGCCACTTCAACAAATCGGAACTTGGCTCCTTGCCAATCTGCATAGTGGCTATCAAATTCATCACTAAGGCCTTTTATTTCTTTTTGTACAGAGACTATTTGATCCGGTGTCAACATCTGAACATTGTTCTTCATTAAGCACTCCTTCTTGTACTGAGCCTTCTTGGCCTGTCTAGCATTTTCATACTTCCATTTTTGTTCAGCAATAAACATTGTGAGGACATGGCCTGGACCAGGAGGCAGCTTCAAATCATCAATGGGAGTATTATGGTTTTTGTGCCAGATGTCAATGAAATCGAGCACAGTTCTCGGTTCCAACATGAGAGGAATTTGAGAGTCCTTTGCTTGAGCAACTCTTTCTTGCTTGTTTGTGATGATTGCGGCGAGTTCCTCATCATCAGCTTCATCATCCTCACATTATGAGGGAACTTGAAATATCACTTTCTTCGGATGAGGACTTGGTCGCTTGCCTCATCCTGCAGTTGCTTTGATCTTAAGCAGAGTAGGACAAGTTGATGAATGTGCTTGGGCTGAGGAAGTTACAGAAACCCCTAAAGCAATCGAAAAACCTGCAGTCCTCTGACATGTTGCAAGGTGCACTCGCATTGAGGACTTTGCAGCTGCAGCCAAAGATTGTTCAGCCATAGAGGGGATTGCTACAGCCTTTGAAGAAGTTGCCTGAGAGGGTTGCTCTGAGGACTTTTCAGCCAAAGACTTTGGCTTGTGTGCCCATTTCTTCTTGATGGCCCTTTTTGGAGCCATTTTAGAGGCAGAGGCCTCAGCAGTAGTAGTAGCTGCAACAACAACAGAGTCTTCATTGAACTTTGTAACAACTTCCTTAGAAATCTTAGCCAGCTTGGCTTGACAATTTTCCCATTCTTTGGGAAATTCCTCACCTCTCCTCATGCTTGAGGGATCAACTGCTTAACCTTCAGCCAATGGAGCTCTTGGGCAGGGAGAAGTAACAACGAATTTCTTCATGTACTTTGGAGTTACATACCTGTATTCGTTCCATTCTCTTGCCCATCTCCTCTCAATCTTCTGTAAGCGAATTTTGCACTTGTCTTTGGATTCCTTGGCATATTTGTCGGCGTTCTGGGAACCGGGGTACCCAGCCCTGCCTGCCTGCGACCCAGGACGTGGCCCACTTCATCAGCCAGACGCGGCCTGGCGCGGCTCCGCTCAAGACAAGGCCCTCGCGAGGAAGAATGACACCAAGAATAGCAAGGATGGGCTTCATTAGGCCCCTGCCGGAGCAGCACAGATCTCTATGCAGAACCCGACCTAAGGAGTCAAAGATAATGTAGGGAAGGATAAGCGGGCGCTAGCGCGCCAGGCGGTGCAGTTTCCCCTTTAGTTCAAAGGGAGCAAGGGCGTACGTGGGTTCCCGAAGCGCCGCCAAAAGGTTTCCATTCCAGTGCAACAAGACCACGACCACGAGCCCCGCTGGGCAGATGTCATCGCCGAGCCCACCACCGCATCATCAACATCCACTTTCCAGGCGAAGACCACCTATGGAAAGGGCGCGGATGTACTCCTATCCCCCTTAAAATTTGGCCGTTGTGGGATTCTTTCCTGCCATTGTGATAAGGGAATAGGACCCGGGCCACCACTATATATAGAGGCTAGGTCACACCACAGGGGGAACCCCTGATCCATGACTTAGCCACTCTACAAACCACCCGACAAGGTAGAGAGCCAAGAACACCACTTGAACACCCTTGCGAGGCTCGAGCTCACATACTAGTTCATCCACCACACCTCCCCAAGAGGCAATCCACCAAAGCAGGAGTAGGGTATTATGCTTCACAGCGGACCAAACCTGGGTAAACTGCCATGTTCATCTTCTTCCTCATCATCGTGCGAGTTTGCCGTTATATCCATTGAGCAGTGACGAGACTGTAGGGGGTCTTCGCACACGCCCCTGTGTTCGAACCTTGAGGGATTTGCGGAGCCCGAAATCTGACATTTGGCACGCTAGGTAGGGGGCGTGTCGAAGCCTCCCCTCTCGCAGCGACGGTCAAGCCCTGGTTCAGCAACCCCATGGCGGGAAAGATCCTCGACGCCAGCCGGCCCTTGGCTGGCAGTGGTGCCAGGGAACGCGGGGCCGGCTCCTTGGTCGCCTGCATCCTCGGTGGGTCGTAGGCGCCCTCCTCCAACCGCCATGTCAAGTAGTTCCTCCACCACGTAGGAGCAGTTTGGCCGCAACTCGAGCTCGCGCCGCCTCGCGTGTGGACGGAATTTGACATCCCCTTCAGCCCTGATGACCACCCAAGATGACGACAACCGCCAGAGCGCTCCCCATGTTGTGCACGCCCACCATAAGCGGTGTGGCTGTCTCCAGGACCCTCATAGACGGTGGGGCCGGCCTCAATGTCAGTTTCTATGGAGGCCTTCGACGCGCTGCAGCTGCCCCGCGATCGACTCACGCCTTTAAGGCCCTTCGCTGGGTTGGCCGAGGGATCCATCGTTCCCGTGGGGCAGGTGTGCCTCCCCGTCACTCTCGGCACCCATTCCAACTTCCGCACCGAATAGGTCGACTTCGACATCGCCCACATCCACCTCCCGTACAACGCAATACTCGGCTACCCCGCACTCTCCCAGTTCATGGCGGCAACGCACCTGGACTACAACGTCGTCAAGATGATTGGGAGCGGTGGCATCCACACCATCGTGGGAAATGTCAAGGTCGCGTCCCACATGCTCAAGCTCACCTACAAGGCAATGGCCGCGGCATGTCCCAGTGCTAGGGACACCGCGCAGGCCACAGAGGACTCCGGGGGCGTCATCGACGTCGCGCCGGTAAAGAAGAGGCAGTTGTTCTCCTAGAGTCGGGTAGAGACGAAGCGGGTGCCGGTGGACGAAGGAAACCCAGGTCCTTCCTTCACCATCGGCTTCGACCTGCCCCAGGATCAAGTGGAGGTGTTGGTGGCTTTCCTCTACACAAATAAGGACGCGTTCACATGGAGAGCCTCCAACCTAGTGGGGGTCCTGAGGGACGTGATCGAGCACCACCTCATGGTGTGACCGAACACGCGGCCAGTCAAGCAAAAGGCGAGAAGGCAAGCTTAGGAGAAATAGGCGTTCATCGCTCAGGAGGTCGTCAAGCCAAAGGAGGCTGGGGTCATTCGGGAGGTGCATTACCTGGAGTGGCTTGCAAACCCGATGGTCATCCCGAAGAAGTGCAGAAAGGAGCGTTTGCGTCAACTTCACGAGCAGCAACAAAGCCAGCCTGCAAGACCCGTTCCCGCTGCTGCGCATCGACCAGATTGTGTACTCCACTGCGGAGTGCGACCTCCTATGCTTCTTGGACGCTTTCTTGGGCTACCATCAGATCAAAATGGCGGTGGAGGACGTCGAGAAGACGGCCTTCCTCACCTCATGCGGGGTGTTTTGCTACACATGCATGTCTTTTGGGTTGCGGAACACCGGGGCAACCTTCCAGAGGCTGATGCACATCGCCCTGGGGCCGCAGATCGGGAGGAATGCGGAAGCCTACATCGACGACATCGTGGTAAAATCCAGGGTGGCCAAGACCCTGATCGAGGATCTGGAGGAGAGGTTTGCCAGCCTGAGGGAGGTAAACCTGAAGCTCAACCCCGAGAAATGCGTCTTCGGGGTCCCTCGAGCAAGTTGCTCAGTTTCCTGGTGTCACATCGGGGAATCGAGGCGAACCTGGAGAAGGTCAGGGCCATAAGCAAGATGAGCGCGCCCTGGACCCTCAAGGAAATGCAGAAGTTGGCGGGTTGTGTGACCTCTTTGGGGTGATTCATCTCCAAGCTTGGTGAGCAGGCCCTGCCGTTCTTCAAGATCATGAAAAGGAAGGGGCCATTCAAATGGACCCCGGAGGTAGACACCGCCTTGGAGGAGCTCAAGCAGTACCTCACGATCGCACCGCTGATGGTAGTGTTATGCCCTCGAGATTCACTGCCGCTATACTTGGCTGCCACCCCCTACTCCACCAGCGCTGCGCTGGTGGCGGTCAGGAAGGAGCGTACCAACACGCGCACCTCACCGACAGATGCGGGCCCCCCCGATCTATAGCAAGGGGGCTTGCCGGGTGTCGGGAAGCCCGTTCCTCCCCAAAACGGTGCTCCTGAGGCCCCAGCCGCCCTGGCGGACTCTGAGGTGCTCAATCCTCATGAGGCCCCGACCGCTTCGATGAATCCCGAGGCTCCCAAGACTCCTGAGCCTGTCGCCGGACAAGACAACTCAGGAGACCTCACCCTCGTCGAGCACCCGGTCTACTACGTCAGCACGGTGCTACATGAAGCACACTCATGTTACCCCATGCAACATAAGCTCCTCCTTGCGCTTCTTGTCGCTTCAAGGAAACTGCGACACTACTTCCAAGGGCATCCCATTAAGGTCGTCTCTGCGTACCCCCTGGAGAAGGTCCTACGCAACCCCAACGCGGCGGGAAGAGTCGCCGAATGGAACATCAAGCTGCAAGCCGGCAACATAAAGTTCAACATGACCAGGGTCATCAAGGGGCCCGCCCTGGCGGACTTGGTGGCGGAATGGATAGACGCCCCTGACCGGGGGCTGGACAAGTCCCTCACCCCCGGCAATGAGACACCTGAGGGATGCATCATGCATTTCGACGGAGCCTTCTCAGGCATGGGAGTAGGGGCTGCGGTCAAGCTCACTTTCCTAGAGGGAGATAAGCTCAGGTATGCTATGTAACTCTGTTTTTAGCATGGAGAGAAGGTCTCCAACAACATCACGGAGTACGAGGGCCTCATCACAGGCCTTAAGGCAGTGACGTCCTTGGGGGTTCAGTGCCTCACCGGCATGGGCGATTCCCAACTCCTTGTCAACCTCTCCAACAAAGAATATACACCCAAGGACGAGCATATGGAGGCGTACTTGGAACAGGTACGTAGCAAAACGTTTTCAGATCTTGGAATTGTAGCACATCCCATGTGGTGCAAATAAGGAGGCCGATGACATCGCCAAGAGGGTGTTGCGACGCGAGCCTTAGGAGCCAGGCATCTTCGAGGAGCGGCTCTTCAAACCCGCCGCGACACCACCCTCTTTGGACCCGGCGCCACGAAGCGAGGAGCTGTTAGAAATATGCCCTAGAGGGAATAAATAAAGTGTTTATTATTATATTTCCTTGTTCATGATAACTGCTTATTGTCCACGCAATAATTGTGTTGATTGGAAACTAAATACATGTGTGGGCATATAGACAACACTATGCCCCTAGTACGCCTCTAGCAGACTAGCTCGTTCATCGAAGATGGTTAAGGTTACCTAGCCATGGACATGAGATGTCATTTGATAATGGTATCACATCATTAGGAGAATGATGTGATGGACAAGACCCAAACTACAAACGTAGCATATGATCATGTCAGTTTATTGCTATGATTTTCTTCATGTCAAGTACTTGTTCCTATGACCATGGGATAATGCAACTCACTGACACCGGAGGAATACGTTGTGTGTATCAAACATCACAACATAACTGGGTGACTATAAAGATGCTCTACAGGTATCTTCGAGGGTGTTTGTTGAGTTGGCATGGATCAACACTCGGATTTGTTGCTCCGTGTGATGGAGAGGTATCTCAGAGCCCACTCGGTAATACAACATCACAATGAGCCTTGCAAGCAATGTGACTAAGTGTTAGCCAAAGGATCTTGTATTACGGAACGAGTAAAGGAGACTTGCCGGTAACAAGACTGAACTAGGTATGAAGATACCAACGTGTTGGGGAACGTCGCATGGGAAACAAAAATTTTCCTACGCACACGCAAACCTATCCATGGTGATGAGCATCTACGAGAGGGAGAGTGGATCTACGTACCCTTGTAGATCGCTAAGCGGGAAGCGTTAAGAAACGCGGTTGGTGTAATCGAACTTCTTCGCGATCTAAATCGCCGAGCGTCCCGCGATCCAATCACGAACCGTCCCACGAACACATCATGATCCGTCCCGCGAACTCATCACGATCCATCTCACGATCTTGATCATGATCTGTCCCGCGAACCCATCACGATCCGTTCCGTGATCACATCACGAACCGTCTCGCGATCTCGATCACGGTCCTTCCGATCTAGCGCCGAACGGACGACACCTCCGCGTTCAGCACACGTGCAGCTTGATGACGATCTCCACCGTCTCGATCCAGCGAGAGGAGGTGGAGAGGAGAGAGATTTCACCGGCAGCGTGACGGTGCTCCGGTGATGGTGGTGGAGTGATTCCGGTAGGGCTTCGCCTAAGCGCTGCGGAAAACCGATCTAGAGGAGAAACTGTGCACCGGTGAAACGGGTAGCACGTGGCCAGAAATTCTGTCCAAAAACCACCCAATCCACTAGTATATATAGGAGGAGAGGAGAGGAGAGGCAGCCAAGGCCTTTGGGTCAGCCGAAATAGGAGGTGGGAAGCAATCCTACTTCACCTCCAATCCTAGTTGGAGTAGGATTGCCTCCTATTGGCTGATTTTCCACCTTTTGCTTTAGGACTTTCTCTCCTGCGTCATGGGCCTTTGTGGCTGTTTTCCCAGACCACTAAGGGCTGGTTAATACTCTCCCACAGCCCATGGAACTCTTGGGGTCTAAGTACCCCTCCCGGAGGTCTCCCGGTACACTACCGGCACTCCCGGTACACTACCGGCACTCCCGGTACACTACCGATGAGCCCGAAACTTTTCCGGAAACCAAACTGGGACATCCTATATATGAATCTTTCCATCCGGACCATTGCAGAGCTCCTCGTGATGTCCGGGATCTCATCCGCGACTCCTAACAAACTTCGGTCACCACCATACATAACTCTACACTACCGAAACGTCACCGAACCTTAAGTGTGCAGACCCTGCGGGTTCGAGAACTATGTAGACATGACCGAGACACCTCTACGGTCAATAACCAATGGCGGGACCTGGACGTCCACATTGGTTCCTACATATTCCACGAAGAGCTTTATCGGTCGAACCTCTATGTCAAGGATTCAGTTAATCCCGTATAACGTTCCCTTTGTTCTTCGGTATGTTACTTGCCCGAGAGTCGATCGTCGGTATCTCCATACCTAGTTCAACCTCGTTACCGGCAAGTCTCTTTACTCGTTCCGTAATACAAGATCCCGCAACTAACAATTAGTCACATTGCTTGCAAGGCTTATTGTGATGTTGCATTACCGAGTGGGCCTCGAGATACCTCTCCGTTACACGGAGTAACAAATCCCAGTCTGGATCCATGCCAACTCAACAAACACCATCGGAGATACCTGTAGAGCACCTTTATAGTCACCCAGTTACGTTGCGACATTTGATACACACAAGGCACTCCTCCGATATCCGTGATTTGCATGATCTCATGGTCATAGGAACATATACTTGACATGCAGAAAACAGTAGCAATAAACTGACACGATCATATGCTATGTTTGTAGTTTGGGTCTTATCCATCACATCATTCTCCTAATGATGTGATCCCGTTATCAAATGACATCTCATGTCCATGGCTAGGAAACCTTAACCATCCTTTGATCAACGAGCTAGTCCATTAGAGGCATATTAGGGACATGGTTTTGTCTATGTATCCACACATGCATTTAAGTCTCCGATCAATACAATTATAGCATGGATAATAAACGATTATCATGAACAAGGAAATATGATAATAACTAATTTATTATTGCCTCTAGGGCATATTTCCAACAGTCTCCCACTTGCACTAGAGTCAATAATCTAGTTCACATCACCATGTGATTCGCATTGTTATGAATCTAACACCCAGTGAGTTCTGGGGCTCGATCATGCTTTGCATGTGAGAGAGGTCTTATAGTCAACGGGTCTGCGATATTCAGATCCGTGTGTACTTTGCAAATCTCTATGTCAAACTGTAAACACTGCTACCACACTCCACTTGGTACTATTTCCAAATGGCTGCTCCACTGTACGTATCCATATTGCTACTACTAGTCATCCGGATAGGTGTTAAAGCTTGCATCGACATAACTCTTTACGACGAACTCTTTATCACCTCCATAATCAAGAAACATTTCCTTAGTCCTCTGGTTACTAAGGATAATTCGGACCGCTGTCCAGTGATCCACTCCTGGACCACACTTGTACCCCTTGACAGACTCATGGCAAGGCACACACAGGTGCGGTACACAGCATGGCATACTATACAGAGCCTATGGCTAAGGCATAGGGGACGACGTTCGTCCTTTCTCTTCCTTCTGCCGTGGTCGAGCTTTGAGTATCACTCAACTTCACACCTTACAAATTAGGCGAGAACTCTTTCTCTGACTGATCCATTTTGAACTCTTTCAAAATCTTTGTCAAGGTATGTACTCATTGAAAGTCTCATCAAGTCATCTTGATCTATCTCTATAGATCTTGATGCTCAACAATTTGGTAGCTTTATCCAGGTCTTCCTTTGAAAATCACTTTCCAAACAACCATTTATGCTTTCCAGAAATCCTACATTATTTCCGATCAACAATATGTCATCCACATATACTTATCAGAAATTCTATAGTGCTCCCACTCACTTTGTTGCAAATACAAGTTTCTCGTAAACTTTGTATAAACTCAAAAACTTTGATCAACTCATCAAAGCGTATATTCCAACTCCGAGATGCTTGCTTCAGTCCATGGAAGGATCACCGAAGCTTGCACACCTTTTAGCATCCTTAGGACTGACAAAACCTTCTGGTTGTATCACATACAACCTTTCCTCAAGTAAACCGTTAAGGAAACGATGTTTTGACATCCATCTGCCAGATTTCATAATTGAAAACACAACAACTGCTAACATAATCCCAACAGACTTTAGCACCACTACGAGTGAGAAAGTCTCATCGTAGTCAACTCCTTGAACTTGTCACAAACATCTTTGCAACAAGTCGAGCTTTACAAATAGTGACATTCACCATCAGTGTATGTCTTCATTTTAAAGATCCATTTGTACTCAACGACCTGCCGTCCAACGAGAAAGTCTACCAAAGTCTACACTTGGTTTTCATACATGGATCCTATCTCGGATTTCATGGCCTCCAACCATTTGTCGGAATCCGGGCCCATCATCGCTTCTCCATAGCTCGTAGGTTCATCGTTTGTCCAACAACATGACCTCCAAGACAGGGTTGTCGTACCGCTTAGGAGCTGTACACATCCTTGTCGACCTACGAAGTTCGATAGTAACTTGATCCTGAAGCTTCATGATCATCATCATTAACTTCCTATTCAACTAACGTAGGCTTCACAGAAACAACATCCTGCGCTGCAGTACTCTCTAGTTGAACAAAGTTTAAACAACCTCATTAAGTTCTATCTTCCTCCCACTTAATTCTTTCGAGAGAAACTTTTCCTCGAGAAAGGATCCTTTTTAGTAACAAACACTTTGCACTTGGATCTGAGATAGAAGGTTCACCCAATTGATCTTAGGGTACTCTATGAAGATGCATTTGTCCGCCTTGGGTTCGACCTCATTAGGTGAAAACATTTTCCACACAAGTGTCGCAGCCCCAAGTATTAAGAAATGACAGCTTAGGTTTCTATCAAACCATAATTCACATGGTGTCATCTCAACGGATTTAGATGGTGCCCTATTTAAAGTGAATGTAGTTGTCTCTAATGCATAACCCCAAAATTATAGTAGTAAAACGACAAGAGACATCATAGCACGCACCATGTCCAATAGAGCATAACTATGATGTTCGGACACACCATCACACTATGGTGTTCCAGGTGGCGTTTAGTTGTGAAACAACTTTGACATTGTCTTAAGTTGTATGCCAAACTCGTGACTCAGATATTCACCTCCACGATCATATCGCAGTCATTTTTATCTTCTTGTCACGATGATCTTTAAACTTCACTCTGAATTTGCTTGAACCTTTCAAACGATTCAGACTTGTGTTTCATTAAGTAAATATACACTATATCTACTCAAATCATCAGTGAAGGTAAGAAAATAACGATATCCACTGCACGCTACAAGACTCACTAGATTGCATACATCAACATGTATCATTTCCAATGAATCACTTGCCCGCTCCATCCAACGGGGTCCTTTAGTCATCTTGCCCAAGAGGCATGGTTCACATGTCTCAACCGATTCGAAATCGAATGAGTCCAAATATCCATCACCAAGGAGTTTCTTCATGCGCTTTATACCAATATGATATTTTGCGGTAGTGCCACAAGTATGTGGTACTATCGTTATTTAACTTTGTATCTTTTGACATCAATGTTATGAACATGTGTATTACTACGATCAAATTTCAACAAACCATTCTCATTGGGTGCATGACCATTGAAGGTATTATTCATGTAAACAGAATAACTATTATTCTCTGACTTAAATGAATAACCGTATTGCAACAAACATGATCTAATCATGTTCATGCTCAACACAAAACACCAAATAACATTTATTTAGGTTCGTCACTAATCCTGAAGGTAGAGAGAGCGTACGATGTTGATCACATCAACCTTGGAAACATTTCCAACACACATCGTCACCTCACCCTTAGCTAGTTCTCCGTTTATTCCGTAGCTTTTATTTCGAGTTACTAACATTTAGCAACCGAACCGGTATCCAATACCCAGGTGCTACTAGGAGTACTACCAAGGTACACATCAATAACTCGTATATCAAATATACTTCTGTCGATGTTGCCAGCCTTCTTATCTACTAAGTATCTAGGGTTGTTCCGCTTCAGCGACCTCTCACCTCATAATAGAATCACTTAGTCTCAGGTTTGAGTTCAACTTTGGGTTGCTTCACTGGAGCAGCAACTGACTTGCTGTCCATGAAGTTTCCCTCCTTGCTCTTGCCCTTCTCGAAACTAGTGGTTTGATTAACCATCAACACTTGACGCTCCTTTTTGATTTCTACCTTCGCGGTGTCAAACATCGCGAACAGCTCAGGAATCATTATTTCTATCCCTGGCAATTTATAGTTCATCACCAAGTTCTAGTAGCTTAGTGACAGTGACTTGGAGAACTATGTCAATCACTATATTATCTGGAAGATCAACTCCCACTTGATTCAAGTGATTGTAGCACCCAGACAATCTGAGTACATGCTCAACGCTTGAGCTATTCTCTTTCATCTTGCAGGCAAAGAATCTTGTTGGAGATCTCATATCTCACAACACGGGCACGAGCCTGAGATCCTAATTTCAGCTCTTAGAAACATCTCATATGTTCCGTGACGTTCAAAACGTTTTGGAGCCTCAATTCTAAGCTGTAATGCATGACGCACTAAACTATTAAGTAGTCATCAGAACGTGCCTGTCAGATGTTCACAACATCTACAGACGACGCTAGAGGGGTCGGCGCACCGAGCAGTGCATTAAGTACATAAGCCTTCTGTGCAGCAATGAGGACAATTCTCAGATCACGGACCCAGTCCGCAATATTGCTACCAACATCTTTCAACTCTATTTCTCTAGGAACATATAAAAATTTAAGGGAGCTACAGCGCGAGCTAGTAATCTACAACATAATTTGCAAAGACACTTTGACTATGTTCATGATAATGAGTTCAATTAATCATATTACTTAAGAACTCCCACTCAAATTGACATCCCTCCGATCATTCGAGTGATACATGATCCAAATTCACCAACTCAAGTCCGATCATCACGTGAGTTGAGGTGGCTTCGATGGTGAACATCATTATGTTGATCATATCTACTATATGACTCATGTTCGACCTTTCGATCTCTCGTGTTCCAAGGCCATGTCTGTACATGCTAGGCTCGTCAAGTTTAACCCGAGTGTTCTGCGCGTGCAAATCTGGCTTGCACCCGTTGTATGTGAACGTAGAGTCTATCACACCCGAACATCACATGGTGTCTCAACACGACGAACTTTCGCAACGGTGCACACTCGGGGAGAACACAGTTCATCTTGAAATTCAAGTGAGGGATCACCTTATAATGCTACCGCCGTACTAAGCAAAACAAGGTGCATAAAAGGATTAACATCTCATGCAATTCCTAAGTGACATGATATGGCCATGAACTTGTGTTTAAGATCTCCATCTTCGAAACACCGGCATGATCTCCATCGTCACCGGCACAACACCATGATCTCCATAATCTTGATCTCCATCAATGTGTTTCCATTGGGGTTGTGGCGCCAGCCCTGCTTCTACTTCTATTGATACTGCTTAGCGATAAAGTAAAGCATTACATAGCGCTTAATGATTGACACGCAGGTCATACAATAATTAAAGACAACCCTATGGCTCCTGCCGGTTGCCGTACTCAACGACATGCAAGTCGTGAAATTCTATACATCACATGATCATCACATAAATCACATATATCTCATCATGTAATTGGCCATATCACATCACAACATACCCTGCAAAAACAAGTTAGATGTCCTCTAATTGTTGTTGCATGTTTTACGTGGCTGCTACGGGTATCTCGCAAGAACGATTCTCACCTACGCATAAACCACAACAGTGATACATAGATTGCTTTTCAACCTGCTCAAGGACCGCCTTTGTCGGATCCGATCCAACTAAAGTGAGAGAAACTGTCACCCGCAAGCCATCTAAGCAACAAGTTGCGTCAAGGGAACCGGTCTCTCGTAAGCGTACGAGTAATGTTGGTCTGGGCCGCTTCATCTCACAATCCCGCTGAACCAAAATCCGACCAAGGGAGGAAGCAATCTAAGCATCAATGCCCACAAACCTTTTGTGTTCTACTCGAGATCTCATCGAACCATCAACCTAGCTCATGATGCCACTGTTGGGGAACGTCGCATGGGAAACAAAAATTTTCCTACGCACATGCAAACCTATCCATGGTGATGAGCATCTACGAGAGGGAGAGTGGATCTACGTACCCTTGTAGATCGCTAAGCGGGAAGCGTTAAGAAATGCGGTTGGTGTAGTCGAACTTCTTCGCTATCCAAATCGCCGAGCGTCCCGCGATCCAATCACGAACCGTCCCGCAAACACATCATGATCCGTCCCGCGAACTCATCACGATCTGTCTCACGATCTTGATCACGATCTGTCCTGCGAACTCATCACAATCCGTTCCGTGATCACATCACGAACCGTCTCGCGATCTCGATCACGGTCCTTCCGATCTAGCGCCGAACGGACGACACCTCCGCGTTCAGCACACGTGCAGCTTGATAACGATCTCCACCATCTCGATCCAGCAAGAGGAGGTGGAGAGGAGAGAGAGTTCACCGGCAGCGTGACGGCGCTCCGGTGATGGTGGTGGAGTGATTCCGGCAGGGCTTCGCCTAAGCGCTACGGAAAACCAATCTAGAGGAGAAACTGTGCACCGGTGAAACGGGTAGCACGTGGCCGGAAATTCTGTCCAAAAACCACCCAATCCACTAGTATATATAGGAGGAGAGGAGAGCAGAGGCAGCCAAGGCCTTTGGGTCGGCCGAAATAGGAGGTGGGAAGCAATCCTACTTCACCTCCAATCCTAGTTGGAGTAGGATTGCCTCCTATTGGTTGATTTTCCACCTTTTGCTTTAGGACTTTCTCTCCTGCATCATGGGCCTTTGTGGCTGTTTTCCCAGCCCACTAAGGGCTGGTTAATACTCTCCCAGAGCCCATGGACCTCTTGGGGTCGAAGTACCCCTCCCGGAGGTCTCCCGGTACACTACCGGCACTCCCGGTACACTACCGATGAGCCCGAAACTTTTCCGGAAACCAAACTGGGACTTCCTATATATGAATCTTTACCTCCGGACCATTGCGGAGCTCCTCGTGATGTCCGGGGTCTCATCCGGGACTCCGAACAAACTTCGGTCACCACCATACATAACTCTACACTACCGAAACGTCACCGAACCTTAAGTGTGCAGACCCTGCGGGTTCGAGAACTATGTAGACATGACCGAGACACCTCTACGGTCAATAACCAATGGCGGGACCTGGACGTCCACATTGGTTATATTCTACGAAGATCTTTATCGGTCGAACCTCTATGTCAAGGATTCAGTTAATCCCGTATAACGTTCCCTTTGTTCTTTGGTATGTTACTTGCCCGAGATTCGATCGTCGGTATCTCCATACCTAGTTCAACCTCGTTACCGGCAAGTCTCTTTACTCGTTCCGTAATACAAGATCCCGCAACTAACAATTAGTCACATTGCTTGCAAGGCTTATTGTGATGTTGCATTACCGAGTGGGCCCTGAGATACCTCTCCGTTACACGGAGCAACAATCCCAGTCTGGATCCATGCCAACTCAACAAACACCATCGGAGATACCTTTAGAGCACCTTTATAGTCACCCAGTTACGTTGCGACGTTTGATACACACAAGGCACTCCTCCGATATCCGTGAGTTGCATGATCTCATGGTCATAGGAACATATACTTGACATGCAGAAAACAGTAGCAATAAACTGACACAGTCATATGCTATGTTTGTAGTTTGGGTCTTATCCATCACATCATTCTCCTCATGATGTGATCCCGTTATAAAATGACATCTCATGTCCATGGCAAGGAAACCTTAACCATCCTTTGATCAACGAGCTAGTCCATTAGAGGCATACTAGGGACATGGTTTTGTCTATGTATCCACACATGCATTTAAGTCTCCGATCAATACAATTATAGCATGGATAATAAACGATTATCATGAACAAGGAAATATGATAATAACTAATTTATTATTGCCTCTAGGGCATATTTCCAACACAACGATCAAGTCTCGAGCAAGTAACATACCGAAGAAAAAAGGGAACAACATACGGGATTGTCTGAATCCTTGACATAGAGGTTTGACCAATAAAGATCTTCCTAGAACATGTAGGAACCAATATGGGAATCCAGGTCCCGCTATTGGTTATTAATCGTAGAGGTGTCTCGGTCATGTCTACATGGTTCTCGAACCCGCAGGGTCTGCACACTTAAGGTTCGGTGACGTTTCAGTATAGATGAGTTATGTGTGTTGTTGACCGAAGGTTGTTCGGAGTCCCGGATGAGATCCCACACATGACGAGGAGCTTTAGAATGGTCCAAAGGTGAAGATTCATATAGAGGATGTTCCGTGTTTGTAACAGCCCGGGACCGACGCTCCAGAAAATTCCCTTTTATTTCCATTGTTGTCTTGTGTTTCGTCTGGTTGTCGCATTCATCATAGCATCATTTGCATCATCTGCATAGCATCGTCACTTGTTTTCGAAAACTTGCATCCGTTCGTAGTTGTCGGTTCTCTCCATTCTCGTCGACGGTCGTTTCGAGTCCAACCACACACACGTGCCCATGGCATCGTTTAACAAAATGCTTTAAAAGGCGCACGAAAAATATTCTTGGATTGGGTCAAAACTTTATGTGCAGTCTTGTTATATTGTAGGTGGACTGCTAGCCAAATTTCGTCACATTTCGAGATCGTTTGATACCCCATCGGTCAACTGTAGCAGTGGGGTCATCGGTTATTTATCGAACGTTTCGGTGTTTTAAAAAAACCTCATGTCACGGGCCGCAAACCTCCCTCTCACATCCTCATAGCCCATCTACACAGTCGCTGCAGCCCACCTTGCCCCCTCCGCTTTCGGGCCGTCCGATCGAGATCGAATGGTCCGAAAACGGACGAAATCTGCTAATCCTAGCCCCCTTGCCTATTTAAACAACCCCTTCCTAATTTGGACAAACCCTAGGCTTCCCTCGGGTTCCGCCCCCCAATTAGCCGCCGCCAGCCCTAGCGCCCTGTCTCCCTCCTCCCGCCTGGGCCCATCTGGAGGCCCGCCTGGGCCTGAGACGCCGCAGCTGCCGCCCGAGCTCCCCACGGCCTCCCTCGAGCTCCTCCCGAGCTCTCCCTGAGCTAGGGCCTAGCCGGCGCGAGCCCCGCCGCCGGAGTCCTGTCGCCAGCGACCTCCAAAAGATCGGTGCCCCGCGCCCTCGCCTTGCTCTCCTCCTCCCATCCTGCTATCATTCTCCCGCTAACCTCTCTCTCTCTCTTTGCTATAGAGACCTCCAGGGCCATGCCCCGATCTCCTCCGTTGCATGCCCTCTCTGTCAGGAATGGACGGATCCGAGAGGCCTCGTCACAGATCCGGGCTCCCTTGCCGTCGTCGTCGCTTCGAAGCCCTCCGTGGAAGCTCCCGTCGCCGGGCTCGAGCTGCCTGCACCCTGCTTCTGCATGCGGGAGGAAGACGAGCTCCTCATCCGCTCGGTCACCTGGGCCAGCGAACGCCAGATGGGCCCAGCTCCTTGTGCCAGCCCAAGGTCCCTCCGCTCCCACAGCCAACAGGCCAAGCTCATGGTGAGCACAGCCAACCTCCCTATCCGACGCGCAGGCGTCATATAGATATCTATCGCTCATGCCTCTATTTCGCGCCTGTTGTTGATTCGGCCCATAGTGTGTGTTTTCTCTGCATGCGATTTTTCTAATTATTCCAGGATAATAAATTGCAGAAAACCCTATTTATCATACATATAATAACTCTTTAACCGTATGTTGGATTGAAAAACTTTATATATGTAAAATGCTCGGAATTTCGTGTAGATTCATAATATCAAACTTTCACACATGATAAAAATACTTAAACTTGTTGTTTTCATTAATTGGCGTCAGTGTCATGCTAAAAATGGTTTATTGCATAACTAAATAACCGTAGCTCTGTTTAAAATGTTCCATATATGAAACTTGTCTAGAAAAACATGTAGAATCACTTAGTGACATTTATTTTTGCCGTTTAACAACTCTAAAATTGTGTTAGGACAGATCTGGAAAACATTCATAATATGCATATGGGTTTGTTTCGGAAATGATATATATTGCTTCCGGCCTCATTTAAAATTCCTAGATGTTGTAGTTGTTTGTGCTTCACCTCTTGCCATGTTTAACAACATTTAATATTGATGACTACCTAAACGAGAGTGAACTAATAATTTGAACATGGAGTTTTGTCAATATGCAACTCGCTACATATTGAACTTCACTTAACATGTAGTGGTTGTTTGTTGTGCTTGCCATGCCTTGCCTTGCCTTGTATATTAAACCGGACATGCATCATATTTGTTTGCGCATCATGTCATGCATATGTTGTGGTGTATCTTGTGTTGATTGTTGTTTCCGGATTGCTTCTTCTTGATAGAGTTCTGAAAGCGTTCGGAGTGTGAGGATTCGTTCGACTACGTTGGCTCGTCTTCTTCATGGACTCGGTCTTCTTCCGAGTAGGATCTCAGGAAAGATGACACATTTCCCTGGATACCACTACTATCATTGCCATGCTAGTTGTCACATTTTTCTCGTTATGTCACGCTACCTACCACTTGTTTGACAAGCCTCCCAACATTGCCATGAAAGCCTCTAACCCTCCACCTTCCCAGCAAACCTTTGTTTGGCTATGTTATCGCTTGCTCAGCCCTTCTTATAGCATTTCTAGCTGCAGTTACAATTGCTTCCATGTGAAAACATGGACATTCTTTTGTTATCACAATATTGTGGCTATCTAATTTAATGCACTTATACACTTGGTAAAGGGTGAAAGGCTTGGCCTTTTTCTCGGTGTCTTGTTCCACTCTTACTGCCCCTAGTTACTTGTGAACCGGTGTTATGTTCCATAATTGAGCGCTCCTAACATGCTTGGAGTTGTTATGGGGACCCCCTTGATTTTTGTTTTAGGATAAAGCTTGTCTGGCAAGGCCCAATATTGGTACTACATTTACCTAATACTAATAAACTGCATAGGGAGTAATTAACCCGAGGATCTTAATCAACAACACGGGCCAGTGCTCCACATGAGTGTTGGTCCAAACTAGAGTCGTGTGCGGGGCCAACCCGAGGCAACTTGGGAGATTTCTATCAGGCCATTGTATGCTACACTCATCTGGTCGTGTCCTGTGAACGAGGTATGCGGCTCCTATCGGGTTTGTTGACACACCGGGTGGCCTTGCTGGACTTGTTTTACCTTTCTCGAACGTCTTGAGTGAGGAATTCCAAAAATACTTTGGGCTATCTCGAGGTGGCGGATTTCTTGTGGAATTTCCTAGGAAGATCACGAGATCCGTGGTCGAGGTTATTCCCGCTGCGTGTGGTTAATTTTTGATGGATGAGTTGGAGCACCCTTGCAGGGTTAAATCTTTCGAAAAGACATGCCCGCGGTTATGTGGCAAACTTGGATACTTTGTTTAACACTCGGTCATAGTAAACTTGAAGTAAACTCAAATAAAATGCACCAACTATATGCGTAACCATGACTGTCTCTTCTCGTTAGTTCTTATCCGAAAGAGAACACGGTGGGGTTATGTTTGACGTAAGTAGGTGTTCAGGATCAGTTAGTGATCATTTCTAGTCCACATCCGTTATGCCTAGACCATCATACTTTACTTTCTGTATTCGTAAGTTAGCCACTCAAATAAATGCTTAGTCGCTTGCTGCAGGCTCGCCACTTAACCATACCTCACCCATTAAGCTTTAATAGTCTTGATACCCTTGGAAATGAGATTGTTGAGTCCCTGTGGCTCACAGAATACTACAACAACAATTGCAAGTAGAAGTAATGCGATGATTTGATGTGGGAGCGATGTTTGATTTGATTTGGAGTTATTCTTCTTCTTCTTCATCAATCTTGGATGGGTTCCAGGCGGCAGCCTAGGATAGCAAGGGTGGATGTCATTTTGTCATTTGTTTTCGTCCGTAGTCGGACCTGCTCTTCTATATGATGTTTGAATATGTTGTTGTATTGATGTGATATTGATGTAGCTTGTGGCGAGTGTAAGCCAATTCCATATACTCATCTCTTCTGTACATGTACTTCTAATGATATCCATTCTTGCAAGACAACGAGATGCACTTCTATCCCTGTCGAGGCCCTCATGCCGAATAAGGATAGGATCGCATCTTGGGCATGACAAGTTGGTATCAGAGCCTATACCGACCTAGGAGTCCCCTTGATTGATCAAACTTGGCTGAGTCGAGTCTAGTCAAAAAAAACTATTTGAGTCTAGTTATATCGGAGAGTAGGATTCTTTTTACTCCTCTTATATACTCTAGTGAGGTATTCGACTTAGGAATTTTTGATTCTACTCCTCTTCTCGCTAATTTTTTTTAGGATCATGAGGGTATTTTGGAAACTATGCGATGCTGATGTTACGGAGTTCTGTCTTGGTGCCTCCTATCTGACTTGATTTCTTCCGGGAAGTTGAGATCCAGAGAATTCTTGGCACATCGTTATGATTCAGCTTCCTTAGTATCTCAAGATGGAGGGTGTTCGGAATTGCTTCAATACTTGTCATGGTGAGATAAGGTCGGAGTCACCCAGTACTGGGGAGGCGTCCAGGGTACCACCATGGTTAGTATCGTTGTGCTTTTGAGGATCCAAGTTAGATGGATTTCCGGAAGCCTCTGGTTATGTGTTGAAGGATGGATACAGTGGGGTGTAGGTTTGTTAGTTGTGTGAGATATTTCCTCCTTGTATCCCCAACACCCGATTGCATAACCAAGAAAGTTTTCGGAAGTTCTTAGGTGGGATTTCAAGTAGTTACCTAGGATATCTTGTAACAGATCATGATGTGAGGTTGGGGTTCGACATCTAGTGGATTCGTTTGTTCATGGTGTTTCTTACAGAGGACAATCTCGATTTATGCTTCGTCAAGCCTTGTAGTTCGCTATGCCTAGGGAGCATATTTGAGCGTCATTTCAAT
This sequence comes from Hordeum marinum, assembly GCA_022496015.1. Classification (NCBI taxonomy): domain Eukaryota; kingdom Viridiplantae; phylum Streptophyta; class Magnoliopsida; order Poales; family Poaceae; genus Hordeum; species Hordeum marinum. The sequence continues at coordinate 118,518,280 of CM039672.1, forward strand.
ATCTATGTTATGCATTTGTTCTGGCTTGTTTTGTAAGCTTCATCCTTTGTTTTGTTTTGTATATGGTAATTTGAGTTACTTCGATGTCAAGTGGTGATTTCATATCTTTCCTAAGTGTTCTCATATGTCTATGGGATTGCTAATTCTTGTGCTCAATCAAGTTGTCATATCAATTCTTTTCATCCGGCGTGCTCTCTTCAAGGCAATTCTATCTTCAATTTTTGCAAGATCTATCCTCATATTCTTCTCCGGAGTTTGTCTCATCTGCCCCAAGTTGTCTTTGTTTTTCCCCATCCTCCCGCCCTTTTTCTTCAATGATAAATTCACATCCAAGTGCTTTCTCTTCATCAATGCTTCTGCTATCATTTCTTCATATTGTATCTGGTGATTTCTTGTGGAGATTCTCAAGAGGTTCGTTTTCATAATCTATCCTAAAATTCCTTGTTCTTGTTCTTATTCTTCTCCAGTGGATTCAATTCAAGTTCTGGTGTTCATCATATCATTTTCATTCTCTATTTCCCTCCCATGTTGGAATTCTTATCTAAGCCTCTCTTACTTATTCATATCTCTATTCTTCCGAAGTGCTGAAGATATCTCAGAAGACTTTCATTTCCATTCATAATCCTTTCAAGTTATTTCAAGGGTCTCATATCATCAAGTTCTTAATTTGTACCGGTGCAATCTCTCTCTTTCTATGCAGTTGTTTCAACGATGGTTTCTTTTGAGTGGGCCCATAACCCATAGGTTTTTTTCCCAGGATCCTACCTGACTCTTCTAATCTTTCTGGAGATGTTCTCAAGTTCTTTTTATATGACATAAGAATGATTTTCATCAGTCATATGCCTTCTTGAAGATCGCTTCTAAATCATTTTCATTGTTGGCTCAACCTTTCCTTATTCATTATTCCAGAGTATCTCAGAATTGGTGGTGGTGTTTCTCGTCATCATTCTCGACATTGAAGACCGAAGGAGAGTTCTCTTAAATCTTAATCCATTCTCCTAGAGATTCATGGTTTCAGCTTGTTGTTATCATCTCTAATTGTTTCCATTCATGAGAAATTTCTCCCATATCTATCCGGTGCATTCAGAGTTGTTTTCATTTCTCGATCCTCCCGAAGGCCATCATTTTAGAAGATTCCTCGTTCCCAGCTTACAACTTTCATTCTCAAATTCTTCTCAATTGTTGTCCCTTCGTTTGTATCTCAATTATTCCAGTGCCTTGTGAAGTTTTCCATTAGGTGATCATGATCTCTTGTTCCCATGTATCTCCATTCATTCTTGGTATCCTCATTGGTTTGTGAATTCTTACCGGTGTTTTGTTGAATACTTCTTCAAGTTTGTGCCATATATCTCTCTCCAATCTTTTCATGAAGAATAAGTGGTGTGCGAAATCCATCGCTTGTCATCAATTCGACTTGATGAAGGATAGGCACAACATACTTCTTATTCTTTTCATCAAGGTGGTTTCAATCCTTCTTCCAGAGTTGTGCTTGATATCAATTTTGAGTTTCAGGTGTTCTCATCTTTCCTTTTCCAGAGTTCCTAGTTTTCTCAAGTATCTTGTCTCCAAGCTTCATCCTTTCGTTCCGGAGTTCATCCCGATGTTTGTATGGTGGTTTTCTAAGGATGTAATTCTTCTCGAAATGTTATGTAGATTCTTGTTGGAGGTGATCAAGTGTTCTTTATCTTGGATTTCTAAGTTCAACTCCTTCTCCATTGTCTTTTGAGATGTTTTTTATTGAATTCTTGATTATGTGGAGTCTCAAAGGAGTTGTCAAGAATAAGATAAGTAAACCCATCTTGTCTTCTTGGAGTTATCTTGGGTTGGATTTCACGTAAAGCATTTCCTAAGGATTGTTGCTATCATGGTTTCATAAATGATCCAACTTTTCTCCTCCTCCTCTTGGTGAAACAAGTTTTGCATATCTTGTTGCTATCAAGCAATCAATTGTTGCTGTTGTGGTAGGTTGTCACCTCATAATTTTGAGATGTTTTCCATAAGCCCATAAGAAGCTATTCTTTTGGTTATTGGTTTTCAATAACTCCGTTCAACCTATGCTTCTCAATTCATTGGTGGTAGAAGTTGTCATTTTCTTACCAGTTCTCTTCTCTTCAAAGATCTAGCTTCTTTTCAACTCACATCTAGTTTGATTAAGTTCATGTTCATCCCTTGCTTGTCCATTAACCGGAGTGTTGTGAAATTTTTCATGATCCTTCCATATTATCAAGTTTTGATTCTAATCCAACAGAAGTTTGGTGTCTCTCTTTCAATTTCTTTCCATCATATCAATTTTGCCCTCTATCCTACCGAAGTGCTGCCGAAATTTATTGTGAATTCTTGCTTGTTCCTCATGTTGTTCTTCATCTCTTTCCAACCTTCAAGTTTCATTGGTTTCACCCGTTTGTCAAAGAAGCAACTAAGTTTTTACCTCTTTCTCTTTCTCTTCCCCTTCTCATTCTAGATCTCGAGACGAGATCCTCGTGTAGTGGAGGAGAGTTGTAATTGCCCGGGACCAACGCTCCAGAAGATTCCCTTTTATTTCCATTGTTGTCTTGTGTTTCGTCTGGTTGTCGCATTCATCATAGCATCATTCACATCATCTGCATAGCATTGTCAGTCATTTTCGAAAACTTGCATCCGTTCATAGTTGCCGGTTCTCTCCGTTCTCGTCGACGGTCGTTTCGAGTCCAACCACACGCACGCGCCCACGGCATCGTTTAAAAAATGTTTTAAAAGGCACATGAAAAATATTCTTGGATTGGGTCGAAACTTGACATGCGGTCTTGCTATATTGTAGGTGGACCGCCTGCCAAATTTCGTCGCATTTTGAGATCGTTTGATACCCCATCGGTCAACTCTAGCAGTGGGGTCATCGGTTATTTATCGGACGTTTCGGTGTTTTAAAAAAACCTCGTGTCACGGGCCACAAACCTCCCTCTCACCTCCTCAAAGCCCATCTACACAACCACCGCAGCCCACCTAGGCCCCCTTCACTTCCGGGCCGTCCGATCGAGATCGAACGGTCCGAAAACGGACAAAATCTGCTAATCCTAGCCCCCTTGCCTATTTAAACAACCCCTTCCTAATTTGGACAAACCCTAGGCTTCCCTCGGGTTCCTCACCCCCCCAATTAGCCGCTGCCAGCCCCACGCCCTGTCTCCCTCCTCCCACCGCTAGGGCCTGCCCAGGCCCATCTGGAGGCCCGCCTGGGCCCGAGACGCCGCAGCCGCCGCCCAAGCTCCCCCTGGCCTCCCCCGAGCTCCTCCTGAGCTCTCCTCGAGCGAGGGCCTAGCCGGCGCGAGCCCCACCACTAGAGTCCCGTCGCCGGCGACCTCCAATAGGCTGGTACCCTGTGCCCTCGCCTTGATCTCCTCCTCCCATCCTCCACTCCATCTCTCGCCTAACCTCTCTCTCTCTCTCTCTGTGTGTGTGCTGTAGAGACCTCCAGGGCCATGCCCCGATCTCCTCCGTTGCGTGCCGTCTCTATCGGGAATGGACGGATCCAGGAGGCCTCGTCGCGGATCCGGGCTCCCTTGCCGTCCTCACTGCTTCGAAGCCCTCCGTGGAAGCTCCCGTCGTCGGGCTCGAGCTGCCTGCGCCCTGCTTCTGCACGCGGGAGGAAGACGAGCTCCTCATCTGCTCAGTTGCCTGGGCCAGCGAACACCAGATGGTCCCAGCTCCTTGTGCCGACCCAAGGTCCCTCCGCTCCCACAGCCAACGGGCCAAGCCCATGGCGAGCACAGCTAGCCTCCCCTATCCGACGCGCAGGCATCATATAGCTATCTATCACTCATGCCCCTATTTCGGGCCTGTTGTTGATTCGACCCATAGTGTGTGTTTTCTCTGCGGGCGATTTTTCTAATTATTCCTTTATAATAAAATTATAGAAAAACCCTATTGATCATACATATAATAACTCTTTAACCGTATGTCAGATTGAAAACTTTATATATGTAAAATGCTTGGAATTTCGTGTAGATTCATAATATCCAACTATCACACGTGATAAAAATACTTAAACTTGTTGTGTGCTTTAATTGGCGTCAATGTCATGTTAAAAACGGTTTATTGCATAACTAAATAACCGTAGCTCCGTTTTAAAATGTTCCATATATGAAACTTGTCTGGCAAAACATGTAGACTCACTTGGTGACATTTATTTTGCTGTTTAACAACTCTAAAATTGTGTTAGGACAGATCTGGACCAAATTCATAATATGCATATGGGGTTGATTCGGAAATGATATATATTGCTTCCGACATCATTTAAATTGCCTAGATGTTGTAGTTGTTTGTGCTTCACCTCTTGCCATGTTTAACAACATTTAATATTGATGAGTACCTAAACGAGAGTTAACTAATTATTCGAATGTTGAGTTTCGTCAATATGCAACTCATTGCATATTGAACTTCACTTAACATGTAGTGGTTGTTTGTTGTGCTTGCCATGCCATGCCTTGCCTTGCATATTAAACCAAACATGCATCATATTTTTTTGTGCATCATGTCATGCATATGTTGTGGTGTATCTTGTGTTGATTGTTGTTTCCGGATTGCTTCTTCTCGATAGAGTTCCGAAAGTGTTCGAAGTGTGAGGATTCGTTCGACTATGTTGGCTCGTCTTCTTCATGGACTCGTTCTTCTTCCGAGCGGGATCTGAGGCAAGATGACACATTTACCTGGATACCACTACTATCATTGCCATGCTAGTTGTCCCGTTTTTCTCAGTATGTCATGCTACCTACCACTTGTTTGACAGGCCTCCCAACATTGCCATGAAAGCCTCTAACCGTCCACCTTCCGAGCAAACCTTTGTTTGGCTATGTTACCGCTTGCTCAGCCCTTCTTATAGCATTTCTAGGTGCAGGTGCAATTGCTTCCATGTGACAACATGGACATTCCAAAAATACTTCCAAAAATACTTTGGGCTATCTCGAGTGAGGAATTCCAAAAATACTTCGGGCTATCTCGAGGTGGCGAATTTCCTGTGGAATTTCCTAGGAAGATCACGAGATCCGTGGTTGAGGTTATTCCCTCTGCGTGTGGTTAATTTGTGATGGATGAGTTGGAGCACCCCTGCAGATAAATCTTTCGGAAAGCCGTGCCGACAGTTATGTGGTAAACTTGGATACTTTGTTTAACACTCGGTCATAGTAAACTTGAAGTAAACTCAAAGAAAATACACCAACTGCGTGCCTAACCGTGATTGTCTCTTCTCGTGAGTTCTTATCCGCAAGAGAACATGGTGGGGTTATGTTTGACGTAAGTAGGTGTTTAGGATCAGTTAGTGATCATTTATAGTCCACGTCCATTATGCGTAGACCACCATACTTTACTTTATGTATTCATAAGTTAGCCACTCAAATAAATGCTTAGTCGCTTGCTGCAGCCTCACCACTTAACCATACCTCACCCATTAAGCTTTAATAGTCTTGATACCCTTGGAAATGAGATTGCTGAGTCCCTGTGGCTCACAGATTATTACAACAACAGTTGAAGGTACAGGTAATGCGATGATTTGACGTGAGAGCGATGTTTGATTTGATTTGGAGTTATTCTTCTTCTTCTTCATCAATCTTGGATGGGTTCCAAGCGGCAGCCTGGGATAGCAAGGATGGATGTCATTTTGTCGTTTGTTTTCGTCTGTAGTCGGACCCTTCTCTTCTGTATGATGTTTGAATATGTTGTTGTATTGATGTGATATTGATATAGCTTGTGGCGAGTGTAAGCCAATTCCATATACTCATCTCTTCTGTACATGTACTTGTAATGATATCCATTCTTGCAACATGACGAGATGCGCTTCAATCCCTGTCGAGGCCCTCGTGCCAAAATAAGGATAGGATCGCATGTTGAGCATGACAGTGTTGGTCATCGGGAAAAGTTCGGGCGTCACCGGTAACATACCGGTGGTGCCGAGAGGGTCCTGGGGGTCCACCGGAAGGGGACACCAGCCCCAAAGGGCCACATGCATTGTGAGAGAAGGCGCACCAGCCCCTGGTGGGCTGGCCGCCCCTCCCACAAGGGCCCATGCGCCGAAGGGTGGAGGGGGGAAATCCTAAGGGGGTCGGGCACCATGCCTTGGGGGCCAAGCCACCCCTTGACCGCTGCCCCCTGTCCTCTTGGCCGCCGCCCCTAGGGGTGAGAATCCTAGGGCGCAGCCCCTTCCCCCTTCGCCCTATATATACGAGGGAGAGAGGTGGGCTCCCACACCTTAAGCCACGGCGTATCCCTTCCTCCCTCTCCGATAGCCTCCTCTATTAGATTGATTCGGCGATGCTTAGCGAAGCTCTGCCGGATCAGCTTCAACACCACCGCCGCCACGCTGTCGTGCAGCTGGCGAACCCATCTAACTCCCCGCTCCCTCTTGCTGGATCAAGAAGGCAGAGATCGTCATCGAGCTGCACGTGTGCTGAACGCGGACGTGTCGTTTGTTTGACACTTGATCGGGAGTTCGTGGGACGACATGCGATTTGGATCGCGGAGACGTACGACTACATCAACCACATTCTTTAACGCTTCCTCTTAGCGATGTACAAGGGTATGTGGATCCAGTCTATCGTCTCATAGATGCTCATCTCCGAGATTGATCTTGGTGAAGCATAGGAATATTTTTGTTTCCCAAGCAACATTCCCCAACAGTAGCATCATGAGCTAGGTCTATGCGTAGATGAGATCTTGAGTAGAACACAAAGGAGTTTCTGGGTGTTGATATTCAGATTGCTTCCTCCCTTAGTCTTTTCTTGGTTCAGCGGTATTGTGGGATGAAGCAGCTCGGACAGACTTTACTCGTATGCTTACGAGAGACCGTGTTCCATCGATTGACATGTGACTTTGTTGCATAAAGATGGCTAGCGGGTGTCTGCCTCTCCCACTTTAGATGGATCAGATTTGATTAAGGCGGTCCTTGTAGAAGGTTGAAAAGCAATCTTCATATCATTGTTGTGGTTTTGCGTAGGTAAGAATTGTTCTTGCTAGATACCCATAGCAGCCACGTAAAACATGCAACAAAAATTAGAGGACGTCTAACTTGTTTTTGCAGGGTATGTTGTGATGTCATATGGCCAATTACATGATAACATATATGTGATGTATGAGATGATCATGTTTTGTATAGAAAATCACGACTTGCATGTCGATGAGTACGGGAACCGGGAGGAGCCATAGGGTTGTCTTTAATTATTGTATGACATGCGTGTCAATCATTAAGCGCTATGTAATGCTTTACTCTATCACTAAGCGGTAGCAATAGTAGTATGAGCATGGTGGGCACGACAACCCCGATGGCGACACAATGATGGAGATCATGATGATGGAGATCATGGTGTTATGTCGATGATGATGGAGATCATGCTGGTGCTTTGGAGATGGAGATCAAAAGCACAAGTTCAAGGCCATATCATGTCACTTATGATTTGCATGTGATGTTAATCCTTTTATGCACCTTGTTTTTCTTAGAACGATGGTTGCATTATAAGGTGACCCCTCACTTAAATTTCAAGATAAATTGTGTTCTCGCCAAGTGTGCACCGTTGCGAAAGTTCGTGGTGTCGAGACACCATGTGATGATCGAGTGTGATAGAGTCTACGTTCGCATATAACGAGTGAAAGCCAGTGTTGCACATGTGGAACACTTGGGTTAAACTTGACGAGCCTAGCATGTACATACATGGCCTCGGAACACAAGAGACCGAAAGGTCGAACATGAGTCATATAGTAGATATGATCAACATGATGATGTTCACCATTGAAACCACCTTAACTCACGTGATGATCGGACTTGAGTTGGTGAAATTGGATTATGTATCACTCAGATCACTCGAGGGATGTCAATTTGAGTAGGAGATTTAGTAATTTGATTAACTAAACTCATTATATTGAACAATAGTCTTAGTAACCTTTGCTTATTTATGTTGTAGATCAATGGCTCGCACAGTAGCACCCTTGAATTTTAATGCGTTCCTAGAGAAAGCTAAGTTGAAAGATGATGGAAGTAACTTTGTGGATTGGGCCCGTAATCTGAGGATTATCCTCACGGCTTCCAAGAAGGCTTATGTCCATGATGCACCGCTTGATGACCCACCCGCTCTTGTGTCATCCGAAGACGTTAAGAACGCTTGGGAGGCACATTCTGGAGATCACTCAATAGTTCAGTGTGCAATGTTGTATGGCTTAGAACCGGGACTTCAAAGACATTTTGAACGTCATGGAGCATATGAGATGTTCCAGGAGTTGGAGTTAACCTTTAAGAAGAATGCCCGGATCAAGAGGTATGAGACCTCCGATAAGTTCTATGCTTGCAAGTTGGAGGAGAACGAGTCTATTAGTGAACATATACTCAGAATGTCTGTCGACCCGTCTGGCGGAGTTAGGGATGCCCCTTACGCCGGAGATGATCACTGACAGAGTTCTTCAATCATTGCCACCTAGCTACAAGAGCTTCGTGCTGAACTATAACATGCACGGCATGAACAAGTTAGTCGCTGAGTTGTTTGCGATGCTGAAAGTCGCTGAGTCTGAAATCCAGAAAGAACATCAAGTGTTGATGGTCAATAAAACCACTAGTTTGAAGAAGAATGACAAAGGCAAGAAGGGTATCTCCAAGAAGGGTGGCAAAACAGTTGCCCCTTTCGTGAAGAAACCCAAGGCTGGACCCAAGCCAGAAACTGAGTGCTTTCATTGCAAGGGAACTGGTCACTGGAAGCGGAACTGCCCCAAGTACCTGGCCGACAAGAAGGCGGCCAACACCAAACAAGGTATATATGATATACATGTTATTGATGTGTACCTTACCAACTCTCGTTGTAGTACCTGGGTATTTGATACCAGTTCGGTTGCTCACATTTGCAACTCAAAACAGGAGCTACGGAATAGACACAGGCTCGCAAAGGACGAAGTGACGATGCATGTGGGAAATGGTTCCAAGGTTGATGTGATCGCCGTCGGCACACTCGCTCTTCGATTACCATCGGGATTATTGATGAACCTGAATAATTGTTATTTAGTGCATGCATTAAGCATGAACATTATATCTGAATCTTGTTTATTGCAAGACGGTTACTCATTTAAATCAGAGAATACTGTTTTGTTCTATTTATATGAGTAATATATTTTATGGTCATGCACCCAATGTGAGGGGTTTATTCATATCGAACTCGATAGTGATGATACACATGTTCATAACATTGATGCCAAAAGATGTAGAGTTGATAATGATAGTACCACTTTCTTGTGGCACCATCGTTTATGTCATATTGGTGTAAAACGCATGAAGAAGCTCCATGATCATGGAATTTTGGAGTCACTTGATTTTGAATCACTTGACACATGTGAACCATGCCTATTAGGCAAGATGAGTAAAACCCCGTTCTCTGCAACAATGGAACAGGCAAGTGACTTGTTGGAAACCATACATACTGATGTGTGTGGTCTGATGAGCATTGAGGGGCGCGGTGGACATCATTATTTTCTCCCTTTCACTGATGACTTAAGTAGATATGGGTATATTTACTTAATTAAACACAAGTCTGAAACGTTTGGAAAGTTTAAGCAATTTCAGAGTGAAGTTGAGAATTATTGTAACAAGAAGATTAAATTCCTACAATCTGATCGAGGAGGAGAATATCTGAGTCATGAGTTTGGCAGTAACTTAAGACAATGTGGAATTGTTTCACAATTGACACCGCCTAGAACACCACAACGTAATGGTGTGTCCGAATGTCGTAATCGAACCTTATTAGATATGGTGTGTTCTATGATATCTCTTGCCGATTTGCCACTATCGTTTTGGGGCTATGCATTAGAGACAATTGCATTCACTTTAAATAGGGCACCATTGAAATCCGTTGAGACGACGCCATATGAACTATGGTTTGGCAAGAAGCCAAAGTTGTCATTTCTGAAAGTTTGGGGATGTGATGCTTATGTGAAAAAGCTTTAGCCTGAAAAGCTGGAACCCAAAGTGGAAAAATGTGTCTTCATAGGATACCCAAAAGATACAATTGGGTATACCTTCTATCTTAGATCCGAAGGCAAAGTGTTTTTCGCTAAATACGGACATTTCTTGAGAAAGGGTTTCTCTCAAAAGAATTGAGTGGGAGGAAGATAGAACTTGATGAGGTTGTTGAACCTTTGATTCAACCGGAGAGTAGCGCAACATGGAAAGACGTTTCTGTGGAGCCTAAGGCAGTGGAAGTGGAAGTTAATGATGATGATCATGAAGCTTCGGATCAAGTTGCTATCGAACCTCGTAGGACGACAAGGGCACATGATGCTCTTGAGTGGTACGGCAACCCTGTCTTAGAGGTCATGTTGTTAGACAACAATGAACCTACGAGCTATGGAGAAGCAATAATGGGCCCGGATTCCGTGAAATGGTTAGAGGCCATGAAATCCGAGATGGGATCCATGTATGAAAACAAAGTGTGGACTTTGGAAGTATTACCTGAAGGGCAAAAGGCCATTCAGAACAAATGGATCTCTAAGAGGAAGAGGGACGCGAACGGTAATGTCATCGTCTATAAAGCTTGACTTGTGGCAAAGGTTTTTTCATAAGTTCAAGGAGTTGACTAGGATGAGACCTTCTCACCGGTAGCGATGCTTAAGTCTGTCAGAATCATGTTAGCAATAGTTGTATATTTCGACTATGAAATTTGGTAGATGGATGTTAAAACACCGTTCCTAAACGGTTTCCTTAAGGAAGAGTTGTATATGATACAACAAGAAGGTTTTGTCGATCTACAGAATGCTGAAAAAGTTTGCAAACTCCAGCGATCCATTTATGAACCGGTGCAAGCATCTCAGAGTTGGAATCTACGCTTTGATGAGGTGATCAAAGCGTTCGGGTTTGTACAAGTTTATGGAGAAGCTTGTATTTACAAGAAAGTGAGCGGGAGCTCTGTAACATTTCTAATATTATAGGTGGATGACACATTGCTAATTGGAAACAATAGAGAAATGCTGGAAAGTGTGAAGGAATATTTGAACAAGAGCTTTTCAATGAAGGACCTAGGAGAACCTGCTTTCATATTTGGCATTAAGATCTATAGAGATAGATCAAGACGCTTAATAGGACTTTCACACAGCAGATACCTTGATAAAGTTTTGAAGAAGTTCAAAATGGATTAGTCCAAGAAGGGGTTCTTGCCTGTGTTACAAGGTGTGAAGTTGAGTCAGACTCAATGCCCAGTGACTGCAGAAGATAGAGAAAAGATAAGTTTTATCCCTATGCTTCATCCATAGGCTCTATCATGTATGCAATGTTGTGCACAAGACACGATGTAAGCCTTGCGATAAGTATGGCCGGAAGGTTTCAAAGTGATTCAAGAATGGAGCACAAGACGGCGGTCAAGAATATCATTAAGTACCTGAAAAGTACTAAGGAAATGTTTCTCGTTTATGAGGTGATCAAGAGCTCATCGTAAAGGGTTACGTTGATGCAAGCTTTGACACTGATTCAGATGACTCTAAGTTGCAAACCGGATATGTATTTATTCTCAAATGTGGAGCGATAAGCTGGTGCAGTTCCAAGCAAAGCATGGTAGCCAATTCTACATGCAACACTGAGTATATCGCAGCCTTGTAGGCAGCGAAGGAAGGTGTCTGGATGAAGGAGTTCATGACAGATCTTGGAGTAGTGCCCAGTGCACTGAATCTAATGGCTATGTTCTGTGACAACACTGGTGCCATTGCTCTAGCTAAGGAACCAAGGTTTCACAAGAGGACCAGACACGTAAAGCGAAGCTTCAATTCCATCCACGATCACATCAAGGAGGAGGAAATAAATATTTGGAAAGTGCACATGGATCTGAATGTTACAGACCCATTGACTAAACCGCTTCCAAGGGCTAAACATGATCAACACTAGAACTGCATGGGTGTTCGATTCATTACAATGTAAATCACATAGTGATGTGAGCTAGATTATTGACTCTAGTGCAAGTGGGAGACTGTTGGAAATATGCCCTAGAGTCAATAAGTAAAGTGTTTATTATTATATTTCCTTGTTCATGGTAGTCGTTTATTGTCCATGCTATAATTGTGTTCATTGGAAACTAAATACATGTGTGGGCATATAGACGACACTATGTCCCTAGTATGCCTCTAGCAGACTAGCTCGTTGATCAAAGATGGTTAAGGTTTCCTAGCCATGGACATGATATGTCATTTGATATTGTGATCAGATAATTAGGAGAATGATGTGATGGACAAGACCCAAACTACAAACATAGCATATGATCATGTCACTTTATTGCTATGGTTTTCTGCATGTCAAGTGTTTGTTCCTTTGACCGTGAGATCATGCAACTCACTGACACCGGAGGAGTACCTTTGTGTATCAAACGTCGCAACATAACTGGGTGACTATAAAGATGCTCTACAGGTATCTTCGAGGGTGTCTGTTGAGTTGGCATGGATCAACACTGGGATTTGTTGCTCCGTGTGACGGAGAGGTATCTAAGGGCCAACTCGGTAATACAACATCACGATGAGCCTTGTAAGCAATGTGACTAGGTGTTAGCCACGGGATCTTGTATTACGAAACGAGTTAAGGAAACTTGCCGGTAACGAGACTGAACTAGGTATGAAGATACCGACGATCGAGTCTCGGGCAAGTAACATACCGAAGAACAAAGGGAACATCATACGGGATTGTCTGAATCGTTGACACAGAGGTTCGACGGATAAAGATCTTCGTAGAACATGTAGGAACCAATATGGGAATCTAGGTCTCACTATTGGTTATTGATCGTAGAGGTGTCTTGGTCATGTTACATGGTTCTCGAACCCATAGGGTCTGCACACTTAAGGTTCGGTGACGTTTCGGTATCGATGAGTTATGTGTGTTGGTGACCGAAGGTTGTTCAGAGTCCCGGATGAGATCCCAGAAGTGACGAGGATCTCCAGATGGTCCGGAGGTGAAGATTCATATATAGGATGTTCCGTGTTGGCCACGGGGAAAAGTTCGGGCGTCACCGGTAACGTACTGGGGGTGCCGAGAGGGTCTCGAGGGTCCACCAGAAGGGGCCACCTGCCCCGAAGGGTCCCATGGGCTGTGAGAGAAGGCTCACTAGCCCCTGGTGGACTGGCCGTACCTCCCACAAGGTCCCATGCACCGAAGGGTGGAGGGGGGAAACCCTAAGGGGGCCGGCCACCCTGCCTTGGGGGCCAAGCCACCCCTTAGCCACCGCCGCTAGGGGTGGGAACCCTAGGGTGCAGCCCCTTCCCTCTTCCCCCCTATATATATGAGAGAGAGAGGAGGGCTGCCACACCTTAAGCCATGACGCAGCCCCTCCTCCCTCTCCGATAGCCTCCTCTAGTAGATTGATTCAGCGACGCTTAGCAAAGCTCTACCGGATCAGCTTCAACACCACCGCCGCCACGCTGTCATGTTGTCGGCGAACCCATCTACCTCTCCCCTCCCTCTTGCTGGATCAAGATGGTGGAGATCGTCATCAAGCTGCACGTGTGCTAAACGCGGAGGTGCCACCCATTTGGCACTTGATCGGGAGTTCATGGGACGGCTTGCGATTTGGATCGCGGAGACGTACGACTACATCAACCGTGTTCTTTAACGCTTCCACTTAGCAATCTACAAGGGCATGTGAATCCAATCTCTCCTCTCATAGATGCTCATCTCCTAGATTGATCTTGGTGAAGTGTAAGAACTTTTTTGTTTCCCACGCAATGTTTCCCAATAGGAGCTGCCACCACCATCGCCCTTGGGGGCTCTAGACTGTGCCTAGGCCTCAGGAGCCCGATTGTTCCTGGCATTGGAGCCTCAGGACGGCGACTGGATGCAGAAATTCACGGCCTACTTGATCCACGACATGCTACTAGCAAAGGAGGAAGACGCGGAGCGCGTGGTGCGGCAGGCCACGGCCTACTGCTTGCAAGACGGAGACTTGTACTGTAGGCGCCCAAACATTCTCACGCTATGGTGCATCTCTAGGAAGCAAGGGTGCGAGCTACTGGCGGACATCCACAGAGGAGATGACGGGCACCACTCCTCGTCGCGCACCCTTGCAGGAAAGGCGTTCCAATAGGGCTTCTACTGGCCCTCGGCGCTTAACGACGCCATCGAGTTGGTCCGGTATTGCAAAGCCTGCCAGTTCCATGCCAAGCAAATTCACTAGCGTGCCCAGGGCCTCCAGACCATCCCGCTCTCTTGGCCCTTCCCCTGGGCAGCGGGCGAGTACCGCTGTCGGTGTCAAAACCGGCTGATCTCGGGTAGGGGGTCCCGAGCTGTGAGACTAGAATCAATGATAACATGAGACAAGGGAGACGAAGTTTACCCAGGTTTGGGCCCTCTTATGGAGGTAATACCCTATGTCCTGCTTGATTGTATGATGATGTATAGGTTACATAGTCCATCTACCTCGAGATCAAATCGCTAAACCCTAGATGAGTTGTCCTCTCTACAACCTAAAACTGTCCGTCTTATATAGACACCAAGGATACCTAGGGTTTACACATGGTCGGTTACACGTTGAAGGGATAAACATGCCTATTCTCTACATCAAATGCGAAGGACAATCCACGATTCCTGACGCTTCCTTCCTTGAGACAGGGCCTTCGATCGATCCAATGCTCGGTAAGCAACGCATACAGTCCGGCCCATAAGAAACAGGTCGGCTTCCCGAGGACCCCTTAAACTAGGACTCCCTCAGTAGCCCCCAAACATGCCTCCAACGCCAAGGGTCTGAGCTTCAATCGCTTCATGTACTCAGAGTCTTCGGCTTGCGAGGCGATTTCCTCCCTCCGAGTTTAGTTCGGCCTCCGCTGACATGTAATTTTCTCATCAGAGGCCCGTCCAAACACCGTGAATAGGTTGGTCCTGAAGGCCAAACGTCAAGGAGTAAAGCAACATCCTCTGACAACCTTTCCGACGAAAGGTCACGGCCCACCACGACCGCCAAATCAGTTGTAAAAAGAACTCGATTCGCGGTTCGAGGCCGTTTCCATTAGCACGATCCATCAATGCATAGATCGTGCCCCGTTTTACATGGGATATGTTTAATCATGTGCGTGCAACGACACACACATCTTGGGAAGCAACGGGATTCATAGCGCAACAAGGGGAGGCCAAACATCGATAAGCCTCATAAAAGGGAAAGAAAACTCCAAGGCGTAACCATGGTCCCCAGTCGCATCCTCCGCTTCCCCATTCTTCTGACCTTCCACAACGCAGATCTAGGTTTTCCACCACACCTCCTCCGAGAAAATCCATGATTGGTTCGGCTCCAACGACAAGTGGGAGGCTTCCACGGTCACCGACCGGGAAATCTAGGACCTCAAGGCCGTCGGCGACCTCCCTGCTAACACCGGACACCACACACCAGAGAAGGACCAGGTGATCCCCACCCCCAAGCCCGGCAAAAGGGTGGTCTTCATCCCCAACTTCATTCGAGGGTTGAGAATCCCGCTTCATCCCTTTGTCAGGGTGTTAATGTTCTTTTACGACCTTGACTTGCATGACCTCCCGCCGAACTCCTTCATGCACATATCAGCCTTCATCATCATCTATGAGGCCTTCTTGCGAGTTGAGCCGCACTTCGGACTTTGTCTCAAGATATTTAATATCAAGCCGAAGTGTGCCGCACGTGAACACACAGACTACGGTGGGGCTGTCATCAGAAAACTCTCCCATGTCGGATGGCCATCCGGCACCTTCATCGACACCATCAAACTATGGCAGAAAGAGTGCTTCTACATCACCGAGCCAAGGGAGGAAGGCCAAGCTGCTCTGGCTGAATTTAGATCCGCCCCCCCCGTCAGATTGACTTCATGTATCCGAAAGGGCCTCGATTGGGGATATGACAAGGAGGTGGACATTCTGCAGAAATGCATCGCCTCCATGATTAGAAACGACATCGCGCTGGCCAATGTGGTCCAGATTATGTTCCAGTGGCGTATCCTCCCCTGCCAGTGCTGGAGTTCTCCCATGTGGTCTTGTCATCTTGACGACGAGCCTACTATTTGTCAACTCTTCTGGACTACTCGGGAGAAGCTGTGGAAGGCGCTGTTCAAGGCGCAAAAGGACTGGCCAGCCGAGGAGGAGGATCGGGGTCTTCATGCCGATAAGCCTCCTATCGAGGTATAACATAGTTTTGACTGATCGGCTTTATTTTTCCCAATGAAAATCTAAACATCCTTCTAATCACTCTTGTAGAAATGGCTGAGCAAGGCCATAGCCATCGACTGTCCGACGCCTCAGCCCGAAGACATCAGGTCCATGCTATTGTCAAGATGCTCGTCAAGGTGACTTACGAGGCACCCATGAATAAGGAGAAGAAGAAACCATGCCAAGAAGGGATGCGTATAAGGGACCTACTGGACACTCCATCCGGGGAAACCCATGCTTCCTCCAACCAGGAGGAACAACTTGACAACGAGGGGAATGCGATTCCCCCTCGCAAGAAAGAGGGCGGCGTCATCGGATGCCATAGAGGAGGTTGTTGGAAATATGCCCTAAAGGCAATAATAAATTAGTTATTATCATATTTCCTTGTTCATGATAAATCTTTTATTATCCATGCTATAATTGTATTGATCGGAGACTTAGATGCATGTGTGGATACATAGACAAAACTATGTCCCTAGTATGCCTCTAATGGACTAGCTCATTGATCAAAGATGGTTAAGGTTTCCTAGCCATGGATATGAGATGTCATTTGATAATGGGTTCACATCATTAGGAGAATGGTGTGATGGGCAAGACCCAAACTACAAACGTAGCATATGATCGTGTCAGTTTATTGCTACTGTTTTCTGCATGTCAAGTATATGTTCCTATGACCATGAGATCATGCAACTCACTGACACCGGAGGAGCTCCTTGTGTGTATCAAATGTCGCAATGTAACTGGGTGACTATAAAGGTACTCTACAGGTATCTCCGAGGGTGTCTGTTGAGTTGGCATGGATCAAGACTGGGATTTGTTACTCCGTGTGAGGGAGAGGTATCTCAGGGCCCACTCGGTAATACAACATCACAACAAGCCTTGCAAGCAATGTGACTAAGTGTTAGTCACGGGATCTTGTATTATAGAACGAGTAAAGAGACTTGCCGGTAACGAGGTTGAACTAGGTATGGAGATACCGATGATCGAATCTCGGGGAAGTAACATACCGAAGAACAAAGGTAACATCATACGGGATTAACTGAATCGTTGACATAGAGGTTCGACCGATAAAGATATTCGTAGAATATGTAGGGACCAATATGGGCATCCAGGTCCCGCTATTGGTTATTGACCGTAGAGGTGTCTCGGTCATGTATACATAGTTCTCGAACCCGCAGGGTCTGCACACTTAAGGTTCGGTGACGTTTTGGTAGTATAGATTTATGCATGGTGGTGACCAAAGGTTGTTTGGAGCCCCGGATGAGATCCTGGACATCTTGAGGAGCTCCGGAATAGTCCGGAGGTAAAGATTCATATATAGGAAGTCCTATTTTGGTCGCCGGAAAAGTTTCGGGCTCATCGGTAGTGTACCGGGAGTGCCTGTAGTGTACCGGGGGACCATCGGGAGAGGTATTTCGACCCAAGAGGCTACATGGATTGTGGTAGGGTGGAAACAAGCCCTTAGTGTGCTGGTGGAAGTCCTCTGAGATGCCCATGCGGCTGGAGTTGAAAGATAAAGAAAAAAAGGCAAGGTGGAAAGAGATTCCAAGTAGGAAAGGAGGAATCCTAGTAGGACTAGGATTGGAGGAGGATTCCTCCTCTCCTCCTTGCGCAAGGGCAGCCTTGGTGCGCCATCCCTCCTCCTCCCTCCCTCTTACATATACTGGTGGTATTGGGTGTTTTACACTTGATTTTACGGCCACGTGCTACCCGTTCCATCGGTGCTCCTCTAGATCGGATTTCCGCAGTGCTTTGGCGAAGCCTTGCCGGAATTGCTCCACCACCATCACCGGAGCGCCGTCACGCTGCCGGTGAACTCTTTCTCCTCTCCACTTCCTCTTGCTGGATCAAGACGGCGGAGATCGTCATCAAGCTGCACATCTGCTAAATGCGGAGGTGCCATCCGTTCGGCGCTAGATCGGAAGGACCGTGATCAAGATCGCGAGACGGATCGTGATGAGTTCGCGAGACAGATCGTGATGAGTTCGCGGGACGGATCGTGATGAGTTCGTCAGACATATCACGACGAGATCGCAGGACGGATCATGATGAGTTCGCGGGACGGATCGCGATGAGATCGTGAGACGGATCGTGATGAGTTCACGGGACGGATCGTGATCGGATCGCGGGACGGATCGTGATGAGATCGCGGGATGCTCGGCGATTTGGATCGTGAAGACATTCGACTACACCATCCGTGTTTCTTAATGCTTCCCGCTTTGCGATCTACAAGGGTACATAGATCTACTCTCCCTCTCGTAGATGCTCATCACCATGGACAGATCTGCGTATGCGTAGGAATTTTTTTGTTTCCCATGCAACGTTCCCGAACAGTGGCATCATGAGCTAGGTCTATGTGTACATGAGATCTCGAGTAGAACACAAAAGGTTTGTGGTCGTTGATGCTTAGATTGCTTCCTCCCTTGGTCGTATTTTGGTTCAGCGGTATTGTGAGATGAAGCGGCCCGGACCAACATTACTCATACGCTTACGAGAGACCGGTTCCCTCGACGCAACTTGTTGCCTAGATGGCTTGTGGGTGACAGTTTCTCTCACTTTAGTTGGATCAGATTCGACAAAGGCGGTCCTTGAGAAGGTTGAAAAGCAAATTATGTATCACCGTTGTGGTTTATGCGTAGGTGAGGATCGTTCTTTCTAGAAACCCGTAGCAGCCATGTAAAACATGCAACAACAATTAGAGGACATCTAACTTGTTTTTGCAGGGTATGTTGTGATGTGATATGGCCAATTATATGATGTGATATATGTGATGTATGAGATGATCATGTGATGTATAGAATTTCACGACTTGCATGTCGATGAGTATGGGAACCGGCAGGAGCCATAGGGTTGTCTTTAATTATTGTATGACCTGCATGTCAATCATTAAGCGCTATGTAATGCTTTACTTTATCGCTAAACGGTAGCAATAGTAGTAGAAGCATGCAGGGCGTGACAACCCCGATGGCGACACGTTGATGGAGATCAAGAGGATGGAGATCATGCTGTCATACTAGTGACGATGGAGATCATGCCGGTGCTTTCAAGACGGAGATCTAAAGCACAAGTTCATGGCTTATCATATCACTTATGAATTGCATGTGATGTTAATCCCTTTTATGCACCTTGTTTTTCTTAGGACGACGGTAGCATTATAAGGTGATCCCTCACTTAATTTCAAGATAAATTGTGTTCTCCCGAGTGTGCATCGTTGCGAAAGTTCGTCGTGTTGAGACTCCACGTGATGATCGGGTGTGATAGACTGTACGTTCACATACAACGGGTGCAAGCCAGTGTTGCACATGTAGAACACTCAGGTTAAACTTGACGAGCCTAGCATGTACATACATGGCCTCGGAACACAAGAGACTGAAAGTTCGAACATGAGTCATATTGCAGATATGATCAACATGATAATGTTCACCATTGAAACGACCTCAACTCACATGATGATCAGACTTGAGTTGGTGAATTTGGATCATGTGTCACTCGAATGACCAGAGGGATGTCCATTTGAGTGGGAGTTCTTAAGTAATATGATTAATTGAACTCATTATCATGAACATAGTCAGTAGTGTCTTTGCAAACCGTGTTGTAGATTACTAGCTCAAGCTGTAGCTCCCTTGAATTATATATGTTCCTAGAGAAATAGAGTTGAAAGATGATGGTAGCAATATTGCGGACTGGCTCCGTGATCTGAGGATTGTCCTCATTGCTGCATAGAAGGCTTATGTCCTTAATGCACCGCTCGGTGCGCCAACCCCTCTAGCGTTGTCTGTAGATGTTGTGAACATCTGACATGCATGTTCTGATGACTACTTGGTAGTTTAGTGCGTCATGCATTACAGCTTAGAATTGAGGCTCCAAAACGTTTTGAACGTCACATAACATATGAGATGTTCTAAGAGCTGAACTTAGGATCTCAGGCTCATGCCCGTGTTGCGAGATATGAGATCTCCAACAAGATTCTTTGCCTGTAATATGAAAGAGAATAGCTCAATCGTTGAGCATGTGCTCAGATTGTCTGGGTGCTACAATCACTTGAATCGAGTGCGAGTTGATCTTCCAGATAAGATAGGGATTGATATAGTTCTCCAATTCACTGTCACTAAAGCTACTAGAACTTGGTGATGAACTATAAAACGCCAGGGATAGAAGTAATGATCCCTGAGCTGTTCGCGATGTTTGACACCACGAAGGTAGAAATCGAGAAGGAGCGTCTAGTGTTGATGGTTAGTCAAAACCACTAGTTTCGAGAAGGGCAAGAGCAAGGAGGGAAACTTCATGGATAGCAAGTCAGTTGCAGCTCCAGTGAAGCAACCCAAAGTCTAACCCAAACCCGAGACTAAGTGCTTCGATTATGAGGAGAACGGTCGCTGAAGCGGAACAACCCTAGATACTTGGTAGATAAGAAGGCTGGCAAAGTCGACAGAAGTATATTTGATATACGTATTATTGATGTGTACCTTGCTAGTACTCCTAGTAGGACCTGGGTATTGGATACCGGTTCGGTTGCTAAATGTTAGTAACTCGAAGTAAAAGCTACGGAATAAACGGATACTAGCTAAGTGTGAGGTGACGATGTGTGTTGGAAATGTTTCCAAGGTTGATGTGATCAACATCGCACGCTCTCTCTACCTTCCAGATTAGTGATGAACCTAAATAAATGTTATTTGGTGTTTTTGCGTTGAGCATGAACGTGATTAGATCATGTTCATTGCAACACGGTTATTCATTTAAGTTAGAGAATAATGGTTATTATATTTACATGAATAATACCTTCAATGGTCATGCACCCAGTAAGAATGGTTTGTTGAAACTTGATCATAGTAATACACATGTTCATATCATTGATGCCAAAAAGATACAAAGTTAATAATAGTACCACATACTTGTGGCACTATCGCTAAATGTCATATTGGTATAAAACGCATGAAGAAACTCCATGCTGATGGATCTTTGGACTCATTCGATTTTGAATCGGTTGAGACATGCGAACCATGCCTCTTGGTCAAGATGACTAAGGACCCCGTTTTCTGTTTTGATGAAGCGGGCAAGTGATTTATTGGAAATGATACATGTTGATGTATGCAATCCAACAAGTCTTGTAGCGTGCGGTGGAAATTGTTATTTTCTTACCTTCACTGATGATTTGAGTAGATATAGTGTATATTTACTTAATGAAACACAAGTCTGAATCATTTGAAAGGTTCAAGCAAATTCAGAGTGAAATTTAAGATCATTGTGACAAGAAGATAAAAATGTTTGCGATATGATCGTGAAGGTGAATATCTGAGTTACAAGTTTGGCATACAACTTTAGACAATGTGAAAGTTGTTTCACAACTCACGCCACCTGGAACACTATAGTGTGATGGTGTGTCTGAACGTCATAGTCGTGCTCTATTGGATATGGTGCGTGCTATGATGTCTATTATCGTTTTGTTACTATAATTTTGGGGTTATGCATTAGAGACAACTACATTCACTTTAAGTAGGGCACCATTTAAATCCGTTGAGATGACACCGTGTGAATTATGGTTTGATAGAAACCTAAGCTATCATTTCTTAATGTTTGGGGCTGCGACGCTTGTGTGGAAAATGTTTTCACCTAATGAGCTCGAACCCAAAGCGAACAAATGCATCTTCATAGAATACCCTAAGAATAGTTGGGTGAACCTTCTATCTCAGATCCAGGCATAAAATGTTTATTGCTAAAACTGGGTCCTTTCTCGAGGAAAAGTTTCTCTTGAAACAATTGAGTGGGAGGAAGATAGAACTTGATGAGGTTATTGAACCTCTGTTTCAACCAGAGAGTAGCGCAGCGCAGGAAGTTGTTTCTGTGAAGCCTACGTTAGTTGAAGAGGAAGTTAATGATGATGATCATGAAGCTTCAGATCAAGTTACTATTGAACTTCGTAGGTCGACAAGGTCGTGTACTGCTCCTGAGCGGTATGACAACCCTGTCTTGGAGGTCATGTTGTTGGACAACGATGAACCTACGAACTATGGAGAAGCGATGATGGGCCCGAAAACCAACAAATGGTTAGAGGCCATGAAATCCGAGAAAGGATCCATGTATGAAAACCAAGTATAGACTATGGTGGACTTGCTCGTTGGACGGCAGGTCGTTAAGTACAAATGGATCTTTAAAATGAAGACAGATGCTGATGGTAAATGTCACCATTTGTAAAGCTCGACTTGTTGCAAAGAAGTTAACGACAAGTTCAAGGAGTTGACTGCGATGAGGCTTTCTCACTCGTAGCGATGCTAAAGTCTGTTGAAACTATGTTAGCAGTTGCTGCACTTTCGATCATGAAATCTGGCAGATGGATGTCAAAACATCGTTTCCTTAACGGTTTACTTGAGGAAAGGTTGTATGTGATACAACCAGAAGGTTTTGTCAGTCCTAAGGATGCTAAAAGGTGTGCAAGCTTTAGTGATTCTTCTATGAACTGAAGCAAGCATCTCGGAGTTGTAATATACACTTTGATGAGGTGATCAAAGATTTTGAGTCTATACAAAGTTTACGAGAAACTTGTATTTGCAATAAAGTGAGTGGGAGCACTATAGAGTTTACGATAAGTATATGTGGATGACATATTGCTATTCAGAAATGATGTAGAATTTCTGGAGAGCATAAACGTTTGTTTGAAAAGAGTTTTTCAAAGGAAGACCTGGATAAAGCTACCTAATTGTTGAGGATCAAGATCTATAAAGATAGATCAAGATGTTTGATAAGACTTTCAATGAGTACATACCTTGACAAGATTTTGAAAGAGTTCAGAATGGATTAGTCAGAGAGAAGTGTTCTCGCCTGCTTTGTAAGGTGTGAAGTTGACTGAGACTCAAAGCTCAACAACGGCAGAAGAAAGAGAAAGGATGAATGTCGTCCCCTATGCCTTAGCCATAGGCTCTGTATAGTATGCCATGCTGTGTACCGCACCTATGTGTGCCTTGCCATGAGTCCGTCAAGGGGTACAAGAGTGATCCAGGAGTGGGTAACCGGACAGCGGTCAAGATTATCCTTAGTAACTAAAAGACTAAGGAGATGATTCTCGATTATGGAGGTGATAAAGAGTTCGTCGTAAAGAGTTACGTCGATGCAAGCCTTAACACCAATCCAGATGACCCGTAGTAGCAATCTGGATACATATTGTGGAGCAGCCATTTGGAATAGTACCAAGTGGAGCGTGGTAGCAGTGTTTACAGTTTGACATAGAGATTTGCAAAGTACATACGGATCTGAATGTCGCAGACCCGTTGACTATAAGACCTCTCTCACATGCATAGCATGATCGAGCCCCAGAACTCATTGGGTGTTAGATTCATAACAATGCGTATCACATGGTGATGTGAACTAGATTATTGACTCTAGTGCAATTGGGAGACTGTTGGAAATATGCCCTAGAGGCAATAATAAACTAGTTATTATCATATTTCCTTGTTCATGATAAATCGTTTATTATCCATGCTATAATTGTATTGATCGGAGACTTAGATGCACGTGCGGATACATAGACAAAACTATGTCCCTAGTATGCCTCTAATGGACTAGCTCGTTGATCAAAGATGGTTAAGGTTTCCTAGCCATGGACATGAGATTTCATTTGATAACGGGATCACATTATTAGGAGAATGGTGAGATGGACAAGACCCAAACTACAAACGTAGCATATGATCGTGTCAGTTTATTGCTACTGTTTTCTGCATGTCAAGTATATGTTCCTATGACCATGAGATCATGCAACTCACTGACACCGGAGGAGTGACTTGTGTGTATCAAACATCGCAACGTAACTGGGTGACTATAAAGGTACTCTACAGGTATCTCCGAGGGTGTACGTTGAGTTGGCATGGATCAAGACTGGGATTTGCTACTCCGTGTGACGGAGAGGTATCTCAGGGCCCACTCGGTAATACAACATCACCACAAGCCTTGCAAGCAATGTGACTAAGTGCTAGTCATGGGATCTTGTATTACAGAACGAGTAAAGAGACTTGCCAGTAACGAGGTTGAACTAGGTATGGAGATACCGGCGATCGAATCTCAGGCAAGTAACAAACCGAAGAACAAAGGAAACATCATACGGGATTAACTGAATCCTTGACATAGAGGTTCGACCAATAAAGATATTCGTAGAATACATAGGAACCAATATGGGCATCCAAGTCCCGCTATTGGTTATTGACCGTAGAGGTGTCTCGGTCATGTCTTCATAGTTCTCGAACCCGCAGGGTCTACACACTTAAGGTTCGGTGACGTTTCGGTAGTATAGAGTTATGCATGGTGGTGACTGAAGGTTGTTCGGAGTCCCGGATGAGATCCCGGATGTCACGAGGAGCTTCATAATGGTCCGAAGGTAAATATTCATATATAGGAAGTCCTATTTTGGTCACCGGAAAAGTTTCAGGCTCATCGGTAGTATACCGGGAGTGCCGGTAGTGTACCGGGGGACCATCAGGAGAGGTATTTCGACCCAAGAGGCTAAATGGGCTGTGGGAGGGTGGAAACCAGCCCTTAGTGGCTGGTGGAAGTCCTCTAAGAGGCCCATGCGGCCGGAGTTGAAAGAGAAAGAAAAAAACACAAGGTGGAAAGAGATTCCACGTAGGAAAGGAGGAATCCTAGTCCTACTAGGATTTGAGGAGGATTCCTCCTGTCCTCCTTGCGCAAGCGCAGCCTTGGTGCGCCAGCCCTCCTCCTTCCTCCCTCTTATATATACTGGTGGTATTGGGTGTTTTACACTTGATTTTACGGCCACGTGCTACCCGTTCCACCGGTGCTCCTCTAGATCGGATTTCCGCAGTGCTTAGGCGAAGCCCTGCCGGAATTGCTCCACCACCATCGTCGGAGCGCCGTCACGCTGCCGGTGAACTCTTCCTCCTCTCCACTTCCTCTTGTTGGATCAAGATGGTAGAGATCGTCATCAAGCTGCACGTGTGCTGAACGCGGAGGTGTCGTCCGTTCGGCGCTAGATCGGAAGGACCGTGATCAAGATCGTGAGACGGATCGTGATGAGTTCGTGGGACGGATCGTGATGAGTTAGCGGGACGGATTTTGATGAGTTCACGGGATGGATCGCAACGATATCGTGGGACGGATCGTGATGAGTTCGCGGGACAGATCGCGACGAGATCGCGAGACGGGTCATGATGAGTTCACGGGACTGATCATGATCGGATCGCGGGACGGATCATGATGAGATCATGGGACGCTCGGCGATTTGGAACGCGAAGACGTTCGACTACACCAACCGCATTCCTTAACGCTTCCCGCTTAGCGATCTACAAGGGTACGTAGATCCACTCTCTGTCTCGTAGATGCTCATCACCATGGATAGATCTGTGTATGCGTAGGAAATTTTTTGTTTCCCATGCAACGTTCCCGAACAGAGGTACCTCCTCCTGCCCTGAAGAAAGCCCGTCGGACATATGTAATTCTGTTCGATGATAGTTCGGACTCGGATACCGAGTCCGATGACTTCGAGAGGGTTCCACGAAGGAACCTAAGGGTAAAGCCCTAGCTCGAAGGTAAGAGTCCGAAGAGTTCATTGACCATCAATGATAAGTTTGAAAGGTTATTAACAAGTGGGCTCTTATCAATTTTGCAGCCCACCTCGTGTTCTCCCCACCGAACAGGTTTCGGACATGGAGACCCCGCCCGCCGAACTAGCGAAGAGTGGGACTGCATGGCACCCCACCCCTACGGGCGCTACAAAGGATGCCACGGAGGTGTCATCCCAACAGACTCCTGTGGAGCCGGGCACCAACGCTGGGGGTGACAATGTCATGGTCGAGGCTAACACCTCGGCCACCGAAGACCGGGGGGCGGGGGAGAGCCCCGCCCGGACACCAAGGGGACCAGACGAGGGGACATTCAGTGCCTTCCAAGGACATCTTCGGGGCGGGTCACGCCTCCGGAGGCACCGGTCCAGTCCCAGGTTGGTGATCGGGTTATCCGATCACCACCTTCACCACCGACCAACGGGTGTTCGGCTATGGGGGAGGCTTTATCGAGCATCTCCATCTCCGAGGAGCACCGCACCCTTATGGGTGCGGTATTGCAGAGCATTCGGTCCGTCGACAACGGACTGAAGGAGGCCTTCAATGGTCTACTGACGGGCTTTCAGGTGAGCCACGTAATAGTTTTATTTGTGAAATATTACTTTGTTTATGTTATCATTATGTACATGGCAGCCGTCAAGCCCTAGGTGAGTTTGAAAAAAACTCTCCTTGGGACCCATCATAGACTATTATCCAAACTAAGATTGTATATGTTCAGAATGTTCTAACAACCCGTAAAAAGGACCGAACATTGGATCGTATGGATTACAGTTCAGAAGTTCTGAACCCATGTAACCTAATAAGGAGTTTTTTACAGGCTTTGTGATCATCGGCAGCTATGAATGCCACTGAGCTAGACGAGTTGAATCGGAAGCTTAAAAGCTCCAAAGACGAGCTTAATGCTCTTAACAAGAGATTCGACAAGGCGCAAGGTAAGCCTTACTCAGTATCCGAAAAATTTCGTCATCGTATTGTTGATGCAGAATTATTATTCTTGATGCTTACACAGCCTCGGCGAAGGAAATGGAAAAACTCAAGGCCGAGCTGCAGAATGCGAAGCAGGAGCCTGCAGTTGAGATGGCGGTAGTCGAACAAGCGGCTACCGCACTTTCCTCCTTAAGATCCACCAGTGACAAGCACGAGGCTCGGCCACAAGTGCGCGCCCCTTGAGCAAAAAGGCAAGGAGCAGGCCGCCAAACTATCTGCCCTAAAAACTGAACTCCAAAAGGAGTAGGTGGATATGAGGTTCTTTGAGGAGCAAAACCGTCAGGAAAAGGTCATAATGGATGGTAAGTCGTACTTATTGCAGTGTGTCTTCGGGGATAGCAAGTTTGATTTGCTTACCCAGGTGTGGCGTTCCTCAGGCCCCTGCTCCGACCTCCAGAAGAGCACAGCAGACGCAAATCATCTCTATGCTTTGCGGGGAGAAGGAGATGAAGCTTGTCTATTCTGGGTGTAGTGTGAAGCCCCCGAGCACTCTCCTGTCCTTGTGAGCAGCTGAAGCAGCTGAAGCAGCTGATGGAGCTGCATCGGATGGCGGAGCTGGCCACGAGGGATCTTTGTGTCCAGCTATGGCCCAATGAGCCACTGTCGGGCAGCTACTTCGGCCTGGTGCGGAAGCTGAGCAACGCCTCGCCCAGGAGAGATGCACTATGGCATTCCTCCTGCATCGAGGGAGCTCGGATGGCCTTCATAAAGGCCAAGGTGCACTGGCCGGGGCTTGACCCGATGAAGATAGCCATCGCCCCGCCGCCGCCTAGGAAGGAGCATAGGCGCCCCGAGCTATACTTCTCTGGAGTAATGGAGGGTGCTCGGGGGATATAATCACAATGTTCCAAAGAGGACATGCACGATTGAATGCGTTGTAATATGTCCGAAGACCTTTGAATGCTTGTATATTCATTATGCATGGTTTATCATGTTTTTTAATGTTTTGCATTCCTTTATAACTCCTGGGTGGCCGTTTAAACTAAAAGCTGCGAGTCGTCGGCTTTAGCCCCCATGTAGATACCATGTGGGGTGTCTCTAGTTATGCACTATAACCCTTAGCCGAACTATCGGTACCCGAAGGTGGTAGTGTGCGGCAGACCAGGCAATCATACCATAGTGCTTTATTGCTTTCACTTAGCTGTAGGGGCACGAAAAGTACTATGGAGGCTGGTGTCTAGCCCCCAGTGACTTGTGATATTCGGATAAACCGCGGCTAAATCCGATATCATATGGTTTGTATGAAATACCAAACCCATCGTATGACACGGGACGACCTCTGACGAGGTTGTGAGTTTAACACTTAGGCTCGGATTCGTAGACCGGTTCTTGCATACCATGACAATCAGTTTTCAGCTTTCTCCTTTGAGGTGTTTGACCAGGCTAGCCGGAAACACAATCACAGAGGTTCTCCCTTTTCCGTTTTAGCCGAATTAGTAGAACATAAAGGGGCAAGCACAGGAGCCGGGCAACCCAACTATTGACCCAAGACATAGTTCGGAACCAATGCATATAAAGCGAATTCCAAGACCCCGAAGGCGTAAAAAATGTGCATAAGGCAACATTTTTTAACTCGATCTCCCGGTATATTAGCCAGTTGCCTCGCAATATACCGAACAGTTTCACGAGAAGACGGAGAAAATAGAATATGTGCCAGAAAAGGACAACGAGACAACCATGCATAATGATTTTTTATAGTTCTCAATGACTCTTATTACTCGAATTGATGAAGCAACTATTTACAGGTATTGGAGAAAAAAGAAATTTTACAGGAGTTGTTGTACCGGGGGTTTTCGATTGGTGACCTTACGTCCTCGATGTGCCATGTTGCTTGTCTATTCTTGTGCCTCCTGGGGAGTGGTGCACCTCAATGTGTGGTACTATTCGGCGAACGGATCTTGAAAAAAAGGTCTTGAGAAGTCACCGAAGTGTGGATAAACTTTACGACTTTAGCGGTCCCTTGATGGTTCCTGTCATGTGTCCGAAGACATTTGATGGTAGTAGTCCGGTTGAGCCGAACACTCAACCTTTTTTCCCTACCACCACCCATGAAATTTTGAGCGCGAAGTTGTGCCTCGTTGGTGTGAACTTCACTGGTCCTAGGGCTGTGCCATGGGGGGCGAGTCCGTATTTACGGGGAGAAGAAGGTTCTGAGAGTTCGGGCTGAAGCCGAGCTTGCTTCCCAACCTTTTGTGCCTTGACGGCAGGTGCCGACATTTGTCGATCGTCACTGTAGTGGAATTCGGCTGCCAGGGCCAACGCATGTTCCTCAGTTCGTAGGGAGCTCTATGTGTTGCCATTGACAGTGATGACACCCTTGGGGCCAGGCATCTTGATCTTGAGGTATGCGAAGTGTGGGACGACGTTAAAGCGAGCGAACATTGTACGACCAAACAGGGTGTGATAGCCGCTGTGGAAGGGCACAATGTCGAAGATCAAGTCTTTGCTTTGGAAGTTATCGGTCGAGCCGAACACTACTTCCAGGCTTACGGAGCCCGTGCACCAGGCTTCGACACCTGGGATCACTCCTTTAAAGGTAGTGTTGCTGGGTTTGATCCTTGACAGATCCATACCCATCTTTTTAACCGTATCTGAATAAATCAGATTTAGGCTACTTCCTCCGTCCATGAGGACTTTAGTGAGGTGATACCCATCTATAATGGTGTCTAAGACGATGGCGGCCGAACCTCCATGACGGATACTGGTCGGATGATCATGTCGATCAAAGGTGATTGGGTATGCCGACCATGAGTTATACTTCAGGGGTATAGGCTCTACGTCGTAGACCTCCTGAAGGGCGCGCTTCCTCTCCTTCTTGGCTATATGGGTGGCGTATATCATATTTATAGTCTTCACCTCTGGGGGAAACTTCTTTTGTTCGCCATCAATCGGACCCCGAGGCTCTTCCTCGTCCTTGCTGTGTGGTCTCTTGCCTTGGTCCTCGGATGTGAGTTTGCCGCCCTGTTTGAATACCCAACAGTTATGGTTGGTGTGTTTGGCAGGCTTCTCTTGAGTGCCGTGGATTTGGCAGGGCCTTTCCATGATCTTCTCTAGCGGGGAGGGTCCGTCATGATTGCCTTTAGGAGGCTTCTTCCACTGCTCGGGTCAGGAATTGCGGAAGCTGACGTTAACAGTCGTGTCATCGACATCACTATTTTTGTGCTGATGCTTATTCTTGTTGCACT
The DNA here is from genome assembly GCA_022496015.1 of Hordeum marinum. NCBI lineage: Eukaryota > Viridiplantae > Streptophyta > Magnoliopsida > Poales > Poaceae > Hordeum > Hordeum marinum. Next base: position 118,548,138 of record CM039672.1, read on the forward strand.
TTGGTTTCCTGTTTCCTTCCCGAACTTTGGAGGTTCCGGGGTCTTCGGGTTGTAGCTTCGTCTTGCGAGCCAGTTGTCATCGCCCGCTCAAAAGCGGGTCATGAGGGATGTAAGGGCAGACATCGTCCGAGGTTTATCCTGTTCGAGCTAGCGGACCAGCCATTCATCCTGAATATTGTGCCAGAAGGAGGCTATTGCCTCGGTGTTCGGGCAGCCGACAACCTGGTTTTCTTGGTAAAGAACCGATTCCAGAATTTCTGCGTGGACTCTCTTGGCTTCTGGACGGCGTTGTTCAAATCGGAGGAGTCCAGTGGCCAAACATAGGTGTCGTGGAAGTTAGATCAGAATGCATCCTCCAGGTCTTCCCAGCATCCTATGGAGTTTTCGAGGAGGCTGTTCAACCTGTGCCGAGATGGCCCCTTAAGTTTTAGGGGTAGATATTTGAAGGAATGAAGGTCATCTCCTTGTGACATGTGAAAGTGGAGAAGGAAATCCTAAATCCATATGGTTGGGTCAGTTGTCCCATCGTACTGCTCTATGTTTACGGGTTTAAACCCCTCCAGGAACTGATGCTGCATCACTTCGTCCGTGAAGCATAGCGGGTGGGCGGCTCCTTTGACCCGAGCTATGTCGCATCGGTGATCGGCGTCTGTTCTAGCCCAGTTTCGTCCCCGGCCTCAATTGTTGCGGTCGAGCCAGGGCTGGTACCCGTCCCGTTGATCGGGTGAGTACCCTCTGGATCCGTAGATGGATCTTGTGCGACCTGCCCTATGGTCCAGGTCGTGTCGCTGGTCAAACCTGTCATCGGGCTCTATGAAAGCACAACATGCTCCCTTGGTGGTTTTGATAATTGATGACAACATACATTGTCTCTTGGACTAATATTTTTACCTAGTGTATTTCAGATATAGTCTACAGAGAGGATTGGCAAAAGGAGATTGTGGACATACCCCAAGATGCAAGGAAATAGGTTGTACAAGCTTCAAGCAAGAGGACTCTACATTTTATATTTGTGAGAAATCACTTTTACTCCATAGGAAAGCGAATAATATTAAAAGGGGGTAAGGTTTTCTTGGTGAACAATATGCTCAAATGTGCACAAGTGATAGTCGCCAAAAACATCCACAAACTCTCCCACCAAAGTCTGTTCTATACCCAACACTCAAAATCGGCAGCCAACTTTCCCATACCGGTGCCACCGATTCCAGAACCTAGACAGACTCTGTCAAACCCTAGCCACTTCGGTGCAAACGATTCCATACCGGTGCCACCGAGTTTAGGTTGCCAACTTTCTATTACGGAAATTCACATTTTTGGTCCCACCGAGAATGTTGGATTGGCGTCACCAAGATTGGAAATCTGACCGTTGGTCACCTTATCGGTGCAACCGAGTTTCCTATATCGGTCTCACCGAGATTCAAAAGTTGCCACCTTTTGGTCACTTCGGTACCACCGAGATTAGCACATTGGTGTTACCGAGTTGGTCATTTTGTGTGTAACGGTTGGATTTTTGGGGATGCCTATATATACCCCTCCACCACCAACTACTTGAAAGAGAAGCACTTAGAACTATTCCATACCTATCCTATCAGATTTTCTGAGAGAGAACCACCTACCCTTGTGTTGAGGTCAAGATCTTCCACTCCAATCATATGGATCTTGATTTCTAGCCTCCCCAAGTAGCTTTCCACCAATCCCATCTCTTCCACCATGCCAAATATGTGAGAGAGTGATTGGGTGCTGACGAGTCTATCATCTTGAAGCACAAGAGCAAGGAGTTCATCGTCATTACCGAGCCTATTACCTTTTGGAGGGTGGTGCCTCCTAGATTTGTTAAGTGTCACTTGGGAGCCTCCTACTTCGTGTTGTGGAGTGAAACAAGAAGTTTGTAAGGGCAAGGAGATCGCCTACTTCGTGAAGATCTACCCATAGTGAGGCTAGTCCTTCGTGGACGGAAGCCGTTATGGAATAGTCAAGGTTGCTACTTCGTGGACCCTTTTGGGTGGAGACCTCCATGGACTCTCGCAACCGTTACCCTTCGTGGGTTGAAGACTCCATAAACATGGATGTATGATAGTGTCACCCATCGGAACCACGAGAAAAATCCATCGTGTCTACAACTGCGTTTGATCTACCCATCTCAACTCTTTTACTTCATATGCAATGTCTTTACTTTCTGCTGCCATATCTGTTGACATGCATGTGTAGGGCTGTTAGACTTGCTAGCTTTGCTAAAACTGTTAAAATCTACCAACATATTAACTTGGGAAAGGTTAGGTTTTAAATTCCCGCTAGTAGTCTATTCACCCCCTCTAGACACTCTTCTAGTGATCCCACAGTTGGTATCATAGCATTGGACTCCTTTGCTTCGGTTTAATCGCCAAGGAGGAAGATGGATGTGTCTAGTATAGGGAGATTGAGTTGTAGAGTGCCCATTCTTGATGGAGAATACTATAGTCAATGTAAGTCTTTGATGCTTGAGCTGTTTAATGAATTTCAATTGGGCAAATAGGTTATGCACCCCTATGAGCTTCCTATTGATGAATTGCATCCCACACACGAAGAGGAAATTAACATCTTTGGTAACCTAAGAACTGTCAATCTTATTGTTAGAGGTTTACCAAGATTCATGCTTTCTCAAATGAAGAACTTTGCATGTGCTTATACCTTATGGACTGATTTGGATAAACGATATCCAAATCTTTACTTAGGGAATCTAGATGAAATTCTTCTTAAAGCCATTGCTTTTCACAAAATGAAGCCTAGTGATCCAAACTTTGATAAATGCCTATTTGAACTCCGTGGTCTTATGCGTGCTAAAGGAGATGTCACCAGTATCAACAACATTATCTTTGAAGCCATTCATACTCATAAACTTGAACATTGTCATGATCACTATTCTAACGAATCTCTTGTTCTTTATGACGAGGATTTCCCTCTTGATGATGACAATGTGGAACATGGCTATTATGAAGAAGATGAGTTGTTTGACATCGAGTATGAGAAGATCATGAAGAATCCGAGTCTTATGGCAAACTTTAAGGATTACATGTCAGGAGGAAAAGAGTGGATTCTCGACAGCGGATGTACGGATCATATGACTGGTGATCATATACTTGGTGTTAAAGATGTTGTTTTTGACAAAGATAGACTTTGTAGTGCTTGTCAAGCTGGAAAGCAAGTAGGTGGAAGTCATCCTGTTAAGAATATCATGACTACTAGGAGACCACTCGAGTTACTTCACATGGATCTTTTCGGTCCCAATGCTTACAAGAGTCTCGGTGGAAATTCCTATGGTCTAGTTATAGTTGATGATTTTTCCAGATTTACGTGGGTATTCTTTCTTGATGATAAGTCGCATGTTCAAAAGATCTTCAAGAACTTCGCTCGCAAAGCGCAAAATCAGTTCAAAGTGAAGATCAAGAAGGTTCGGAGCGATAATGGATCGGAGTTCAAGAACACCCATGTGGATACCTTTCTTGACAAAGAAGGTGACTCACATGAGTTCTCGGCTACATACACGCCTCAACAAAATGGAGTTGTTGAGAGGAAGAACCAGACAATCATTGAGATGGCAAGAACGATGCTTGACGAATACAAGATGCCAAAACACTTTTGGGCAGAAGCCGAGGAAACAACATGTCATGCCACAAACCGACTTTACTTGCACAAGCTTCTCGGTAAAACGGCATACGAGCTACTCACCGGTAACAAACCCCAAGTTGGATACTTTCGGGTAAAGCTCCAAGTGCTACATTCTTGATAAGCATCATCGTACTAAATTTGCTCCTAAATCTCATGAAGGATTCCTACTTGGTTATGGATCGAACTCTCACACCTACCATGTCTACAACAACTTCACTCGAAAGGTTGAAGAAACAGTAGATGTGAAGTTTGATGAATCTAATGGTTCGCAAGTCGAACAATTGTCAAATGATGTTTGTGATAAGAACCCTTCGGATGCTATCCTAGATTTACCCATCAACAAGATTCGTCCCATGGACGTGAAGGAAAGTACTTCATCAACTCAAGTAGAAGCCCCTACTTCATGACAAGGTGAACCACAACATGACATGGAGGCATCCACAAGCGGTACACGGCAAGATGATGAAGAGGAGGAAGTACATCATTAATATCCACCACAACCTCCTTCACCACCACCTCAAGGGAACGACACCTTCAACAACAACGAAGATGACGGAGATGATGATGAAGAAGAAGCTCCACCAACCAACAATCGGAAGCTGACCCAAGTTCGAGCACAAGTGACCAAGAACCATCCCCTAAACCAAATCTTTGGTGATATACAAACAGGGAGGATCACTCGCTCTAAAACTCGTCTAGCAAACTTCTGTGAGCATTATTCTTTCATCTCTAGAATTGAGCCCTTGAAGGTAGAACAAGCTCTTGAAGACACAGAGTGGGTGAATGCTATGCATGAAGAGCTTCACAACTTCGAAAGGAACGAACTGTGGACACTCGTGGAGAAGCCCGAGGATGAACACAACATCATCGGAACGAAATGGGTATTTCGGAACAAGCAAGACGAAGACGGTCAAGTCGTGCGCAACAAGGCTTGCCTCGTAGCTCAAGGATATACGCAAGTCGAAGGTATGGACTACGGTGAGACCTACGACCCCGTCGCTAGACTTGAAGCTATTCGCATTCTTCTTGCTTATGCCAATCACCATGATATCACGCTTTATCAAATGGATATTAAAAGTGCATTTTTAAATGGTGAGATTGAAGAAGAGGTTTATGTTAAGCAGCCACCTGGCTTTGTTAATCCTAAGAAACCTAATCATGTTTACAAGCTTCGTAAAGCTCTTTATGGTCTTAAGCAAGCCCCTCGTGCTTGGTACAAATGTTTAATGAAGTTTCTTATCGAAAAAGGTTTTGAAATTGGTAAAATTGACGCAACCTTATTCACTAAGAGAGTTAATGGTGAATTATTTGTGTGCCAAATCTATGTGGATGATATTATCTCTGGTTCCACTAATCCTCAATTTAGTGAAAGGTTTGGAAGGTTGATGTTCGAGAAGTATGAGATGTCCATGATGTGTGAGCTGAAATTCTTTCTTGGGTTGCAAATCAAACAATCAAAAGAAGGAACTTTCATCTCTCAAACTAAGTGTACCAAGGACTTGATCAAAAATTTCAACATGCAGGAGTGCAAAGGTATGAAAACCCCTATGCCTACTAGCGGACATGTTGATCTTACCAGAGAGGATGAGCCGGTTGATCAAAAGTTTTATCGATCTATGATTGGTTCACTGTTATATCTATGTGCATCTCGTCCCGATATTATGCTTAGTGTTTGCATGTGTGCTAGATAACAAGCTACACTGAAAGAATGTCATCTTTTATCTGTAAAACTCATTGTGAGATACTTGATACAAACGTCAAAATTTGGCATTTGGTATCCCAAGGGATCTTCTTTTGACCTTGTTGGCTATTCTGATTCGGACTATGCCGGTGACAAGGTTGATAGAAAATCCACCTTGGGTACTTGTCAATTTTTGGGCAGATCTCTTGTATCTTGGTCTTCTAAGAAAAAAAACTTGATATCTCTATCCACTTCCGAAGCTGAGTATATTGCTGCTGGATCTTGTTGTGCGCAATTACTATGGATGACACAAACACTTAAGGATTATGGAATTCATTTTAAAAATGTTCCATTACTTTGTGACAATGAAAGTGCTATTAAAATTGGTCATAATCATGTGCAACATTCTCGAACTAAGCATATTCAAGTTCGACATCATTTCATTCGTGATCATGTTGCCAAAGGAGATATTAATCTTAAGCATGTTCACACTAACAAGCAATTGGCCGATATCTTTACTAAGACACTTGATGAGAAGACATTTTGTCACTTGAGGAGTGAGTTGAACATCATCGATGCTTCAAACTTGTGCTAGACTCACTCGGTTGCATGGAAGGGCATGAGCTTTTTTGATATTTCCATGTATCTTAACATTTCATCTGATGCCATGGAATTCTATGCTCCCTTGTATTGCATCTAATCTCTTGTAGGTACTTGGAAAAACTTCATTCCACAAGATTGCCATCAACTCCAATCATAAGCAATCTTGTCATTACCAAGTATCCACAACCCCTCTTGATGATGGAAGGAAGAAGGCCACTCAACCATATCCTTGACATACACTCGATCAAGATTGCACACTCTAAATTGGTATCATGTCAATTGGATATATCTATTGTTCTTCCTTGCATGACTAATCTTTGTAGGTAACCAGTGTACTAGAACTAGAAGGATTGCTCAAAACTCAAGATGATCTTCATCAACCTCGAGCAACCTCACTCAAAGGTATGTACTCATGTCCTTGAAAAGGCTTTACTCCAAGAAATGAGCTAAAGCAACTCAAGTGATATGAATACATTGAAATGCTTAATCAAAAAATGGTAACCCCATTTTGTGCTTAACGTAGAGTATGAGCTATGATCAAGTATTCTTGCTTGGATCCTAAGTTGATATACTCTATATAGGTGACCTAGTCACCGCCCATCATCTGGTTAAGAATCTGGTGTAGTTTGATCTCTATTGCATGATTTCTCATAACTACTCCAATCTTCTCTAGTTGATGTCCCTTGTAAAAACTTCATATTTTATTAAAAATCTTTCTCTTGACTCTGTGAAAACAGAAACTTGGTTTCTCTTTCGGAGCCGCCGACTCAGATATCTCGGTTCTACCGAAATTTCACACAAGCTGCACTACAAAATTTCGGTACCACTGATCTATCTATCTCGGAGTCACCAATTCTCATTCTGTTTCATTTGAATTCATGTTTGCAATTCTGTATTTTCTTAGTGATCTTTCTTGTAATACTTCTGTTACTTCGATGATCCCTTCATAAAAAAACTTTGTATTACTTAGGGGGAGAAGAACTAAAGTTAATCTTGAGGATAGAATTTCTTTATTCCAGGATCCCTATCTTCAATGAAGAAAGGAGGAGAAGAACAAAGTCCTACAACATCTCAAAGGGAGAGAAATCATTTTCCATGACTCTCTTAGTTTTCATTTCTATGAATCCTACCTTTCGATGACCCTTGTTCTCAAGGATCTCTTCTCAGTCAATGATCCCTGTATCTATCCCTATTTTTGACCTTTTTGGAACTTAATGCCAAAGGGGGAGAAGACCAAAGCTTCATGCTAAAGAGGAGATATATGCTTATGCAAAGGGGGAGATATGATCAAGGGGGAGAGCCAATATCAATACTCATATATTTATAAACAGGGGGAGAATATCAAAGTAGGAAGAGAATAAAATCTTTGACCTTTCTCACCTTATCCAATCCTAATATCTACATGCTAAGATTTAGGGGGAGAGGATAATCTATTTTCATATCTATGATGAGGAAATTCTAAATGATCTTGGAGACATATCAATTCTAAGGAATATTATCTCCTATATGTCCTCCATATCTGTCATACCCAAGATGCGCGCCTATCCATTTTAAGGCACGAGGGCCTCGCAAGGGCCTAGCAAGAAAAGTATCTCACAACATACAATACTGAAAGAGATGAGTATACAAGATTGGCTTACACTCGCCACATGCTAACTTACAATGTCACTCAAATTCATATGATCAAGTTGAACACAGGGTCTGACTACGGACGAAATCAAACGATAAAACAGTTGCAAATGATACTATCGAGCTATCCCAAAGATCACGACCAGGTCCTCTACTCATCCGGATACGTCACATACATCCTGCCTCTTTCCTCACCATATTCCCACTGGAGCTAGGTAAGATCATCCTGCACGAACTCATCTGAACCTGCACCTGGAATGTTGTAGTAATCTGTGAGCCACAAAGGACTCAGCTATCATGTGTCCTGGTACCGAGACTATTCAAGCTTAAAGGTTGGGATGTGGTAGTGTTTAGTTTGCAGCAGCACTAAGCATTTATGGTGGCTAACTTACGCAACATGAAAATAAATATGAGTGGCCTACGATGTACGATCGAATCTAGTTGATCTCTAAGAGATCCTGAACACTAACTTTCGTCAATCATAACCCCACCGTGTTCTCTCTCGGATCGTGTTCACAAGCATAAACGATCACGGTTACTCACATAGTTGGTGCATTTTAATTAGAGATTATTTCAAGTTAACTATAACCGGGTGTTAAACAAATATCCAAGTTGCCACATAACCGCGGGCACGGCTTTCCGAAAGATTTAACCCTGCAGGGGTGCTCCAACTAATCTATCACAAAATTAACTGCACTCCGCGGGAATAGCCTCGACTACGGATCTCACGGTCCTCCTACGTAATTCCAAAGGAATTCCAACACCTCGAGAAAACATGAAGAAAGTCAGACTCCACACGCAAGACATTCGATAAAGGTAAAACAAATCCAGCTAGACCACCCGATGTGTCGACGAACCCGATAAGAGCCGCATATCTCATTCTTAGGACATGACGGATAAGCTAGTGTACGGTGGCCTAATAGAAATCTCCCAAGTTGCCCTGGGTTGGCCCCGCACAGTGCTCTAGTTTGGACCAACACTCATGAGGAGCACTGGCCCGGGGGTTGATTAAATTATCCACAGGTTTGCAAGACCCTATGCAAAAAATTATTAAGTTGTTAAGCAAATGTAGTACCAATGTTGGGTCTTGCCAGACAAGTTTTAATCTCAACCGAATAAACAAGGGGGTTCCCATAACAACCCCGAGCATGTTAGGAGCGCAAAATATGGAAAACATAACACCGGTAACAAGGAACTAATGGCAGTAACAACGGAACAAATCACTTAGCAAAAGGCCAAGCCTTTCACCAATACCAAGATGTATATGTGCATTAAATTAAATAACAGATAATATTGTGATATCCAAATCCATGTTATCACATGGAACAACCTGCACCTGCAACTAACAATGCTATAAGAGGGGCTGAGCAGCGGTATCTTAGCCAATCAAAGGTTTGCTAGGATGTGGAGGTTAGAGGCTGTCATGGCAACATGGGGGCTGATATCAAGTGGTAGGTAGCGCAATTGTAATGGTAAGAGCGGGAAACTAGCATGCAAAAATAGTAGCGTGATCCGGGTACGATCATCTTGCCTGTTGGTTCTTCAACGGAACAAGTAGCGGGAACCTCGTAGTGGTACTCTCCTGGGTCCTCGTACTCAGTATCAACACTCGCGTCTACCCAAGAGAAACAGCAACAATAAACATCCAACCAAGGTGCAATGCACAACCAAGATGATGCATGATTCATTTATGAAGAATTAAACATGGCAATCCAAAACTAGTCATGTTTCACATGCAAAGTTTGTTTATTAATGAATCTGGACAAAACCTCATGATAAGTTATTTAAACATGAATTATCATGACAAATATGTATGCATCATGCAAAATCGATAGAAATGCATATAAGAACGCAAGAAACGGAGTTACGGTTCTCACGATACGCTCACGACAAGGTACGGAGGCAAAATCACAAGACCACCAAGCCATAGGCTAATTCTTGGCATTCCAAGGTAGCCACTGGATAGGTGATGAAAAACCAATCACAATAGCCTCAATAATCAATCAATTCCATGGAGCATAGCTCCCACAAGTCACAAAACAATAAAACACCAAATCTGCCACAAAACTGCAACATAGCAACTTCTAAAGATCACAACTTGAGATACAGGAAACCTACAGCCAGAAACAAGATATTTACAGAATCTAATCAACATATACATCCACTTATCCAACTACACAAACAGCAAAGGAGCCACACATCAATAAGCAATAAGCTATCAAGTTTACATGATGAATCAGTTTTCTGGGACAGTGAAAATTCCAGTTTTCTGGAATCTGCGATTATAAAGTAGCAAGTTTACAGAAGTAGTTAAATATGCTAGAGAGCTCCTATTGGCATTAAAATTAACAGGATGGTAGAAGGTAATATCTACTACAATTAGCTAGCAGTGAGCATTAGAAAATTCCAAATATATCTCTAGATGCAACCCACTCTTCATGGCATAAAAATAACAGCAGATTCTCAGACTTAGCAGTTTTTAAGCATGCTGAAACAGAACATCAAGTAGGCAACTTAACAGCTTGTTTCCCACTTATATGGGTGATTCTCATGTTACGCAAAAATACCATGGCATACTAGGTACAAAATACTAGAACTTCCTAGTTGGCACATATACCAAAGCAAGCATGGATTAAATCATGCAAAAATGACAAAATGGCATCTCAGCTAAAATGACAGATTTATGAACTAGCTCAAAAGTGAAATCTGAGAGTTCCAATGAGTTCATTGGCTCTTCCTACCCCAAAACCATGGGTCATACTCATATGCCCACGTGAAACCACAAGGCAACAACAATTACCAAACTACCCACTCTAGTCATGGCATAACTACTCTAGATAGGAATGCAATTAAGTGTCATGAGCATGTTAGCAATTTAGATAAGAATGGAAGTGAAATGACAAGGCCTACATGACAAACATATATAAACAAGGGTATGTCAAGTGGGAAAACCCACTAGCCCCCTATCACAGATAAACACCCTACTCACACCACTACTCAAAACATACCCAAGCTCTAAGTATGCCCAAGGCTCATGAGCTCAAAACACCAAGACCATACCACCCAAGAAGGGGGGGTGTTCACCCACACACACACTCACATGCATCATATGCATATGCACTCTCTATACTACTCACACACATGTGTATGTATGCATAGCATACACACACACACTCACAACTCTCATATACATACACCACATATGGGCAACCTGCCACACACACACACCCAAAAACACACAAACACCACATACCCACAAACGCATGCATATATACACTTATGTATATACACATACACACTCTCATACATATGTGCCAACACACATACACTAACTAGACATGCACATAACCCCCTCACACTCACATGTGTATGTATGCACTAAGCACACACACACCACATACATCCTACCTACAAACACACATACACACACATGTCTACACACACACACACATGTACAGGGAAGAACAAAATAAAACCTGCGGGAGGCACTACATACATGCATACACATTGCAAAGAAGTAAAACAGATAAAACAAAAAAATAAAAACAACAACAAAGCAAAAGGGGAGGGTTCGGGGTCGAACCCCTGACCTCTTGGACATTCCCCACAGCTCCCACCACTCTACTATCGCCCGAAGCATTAATAGAGGAGGGACACTGCCTCTCTAATACACACACTCATGGCTTAACTGACGAAACTGGAAAAAAATCACGGCGACAGCGGCGACAGAGCAACGGCGGCGAGCGTTACTGGCAAGCTACGGCTCTAGCGGCGCAATTGCAAGGACATGGGGCTCTCGGGCACTATGGGGAACCCATCCCCCTGCTCATTATGCGAGGAGAGGAACGGAGGCACGCTCAATCACGAGCTCTTCTGACCGGTGGCGACACGAGCATGACGGCGAGGCACAAGCTTCAAGGAAGGAGGTTGCGCATCGGCTGCTCACCTAGGGGAGGACGACGCCGACCCTGACGCGCGGAGAGGAAGGAGAGGTGGAGACGCGGCGACGACGAGGGGGAAAAAGACCGGCGACGACCGCTTCGGGAACACGGCGGCGCCGAGGAAGAAGATGACGCTGGAAGTCTCCCACGCGCACCCTAGCGCCGGGAACGGGATGCGGGAGAGGTCCTCGAGCCCCGCGACATCTCCGACGAGGATGACAAAGCACCTGCGGCGAGAACGACGGCGATCGACGGTGCTGCACTCTCTGAACTCTGAACTGCAGAGACTTACCGGAGGGGAAAGAAGAGAGGAGGGAGAAAGATGGAGGGGAAGAAGATGGCTATAGCAGCGGAGGGAGAGAGAGGAACCCTAGGCGAGGGGAGGGCACGCATGCCAAGGGCTTTTATACCCACGAGCTGACGGCGACGGTGACGGAAAGGCGACGGCAAACGCATCTCTCTCTCTCTGAAGACTGACGACAAAGACGACAGGAGCAGGTGCCCGTCTGTCCTGCTGGGCCTGCGGGAGCTGCTGGGCCACACTGGGGCAGCCCACTCTGCTCACTCTCTTTTAAACAGAAAACAGAGAAGGGTTTACCTTTTAAAAACACAGCTACCAAAATAAAAAAACCAGGGTGAAATAAAAGGTTTTAGAGAAAAAAATATTTTTGGTGAAGGAAATAAAGAGCCCTATTTAATAAAAATGTTAGGTTGATTTTTAGGGCAAGTAATTTTGTTACTTATGAAATAAACATCCCCTGATAAATTAAAAAAAAAACAACCACACCCCAAACCTCAAAAGGATCACACCCTAAATTATCAACATGAACAGGACTATCTCTTGAACATTTTTAATCAATTAATACAGCTAGTTAAATCTGCTCATAACATTAATATGAAGAGAGGGGGGAGATGGAAGGTGATGTTGATAGAGAAAAGAGAGGGGAATAAGAAGAGGAGTAGCAAACATGACTCCTACCACACTCAACACCAACATGACACAAAGGCACACCCACATCACTTCACACCAACATCAAGCCAAGACACATGAGAATAGCAAACATGCACAATAAATGGTATGATGGAAGATATGATGCATGAATGCAAACAACACAAGAATGACAAGGTGCAATTCATACATAGCTCATGACACAAGGTTCATACATTGGGGTTACATGCCAAATAAGGTAGGGACAACACTTGGGCTGTCACAACTCTCCCACACCACAAGAGGATCTCGACCCGAGATCTAGGAACGAAAGAAATCCGGAAATTCGGAACGGAGAAGGTCCTCGCGTTCCCAAGTAGCTTCTTTGTAGGAATGATGACACCACTTCACCTTGAGGAACTTGATAGACTTGTTGCGAGTCTTACGCTCAGTTTCTTCAAGAATTGCAATTGGGTGCTCACGATAAGAAAGATCTTCTTGGAGATCGATGTCTTGGAGGTCAATGCTCCGCTCAGGAGTCTTGAAGTATTTCCGGAGCTGAGAAACATGGAAGACATCGTGCACATTTGCGAAATTTGGAGGAAGCTCTAGTTGATATGCGAGACCACCTCTCTTGCCAACAACTTTGAAAGGACCAACAAAACGAGGAGCTAGCTTCCCTTTAATTCCAAACCGCTGAGTGCCCTTCATGGGAGAGACTCTGAGATAGACTAGATCATCCACTTGGAAAGAAATATCCCGATGTTTGTTATCATAATAACTCTTCTGTCGGGACTGAGGTGCTTTGAGGTTCTCATGAATGACATGGCACATTTCTTCTGCTTCAGTGATCATGGCATTGCCCAGTATCTGACGCTCGCCGGTTTCAGACCAGTTAAGCGGGGTACGACACTTTCTGCCATAGAGAATCTCAAAAGGGGCCTTGCCTGAACTAGCTTGGAAGCTATTGTTGTATGTGAATTCAGCATATGGAAGGCAGTCTTCCCACTTCATGCCGAACGAAATCGCACAAGCTCTGAGCATATCTTCAAGGATCTGATTGACTCTCTCAACTTGACCACTTGTCTGCGGATGGAACACAGTGCTGAAATGGATCTTGGTACCCATAGCAGTCTGGAAGGACTCCCAAAACTTGGAAGTGAAGAGGCTTCCACGGTCAGAAGAGATGAGCTGAGTAATACCATGCAAATACACTATCCTTGACGTATACAACTCTAAAAGCTGAGCTGCCGAGATAGATTCTTTGACTGGTAGGAAATGAGCATCTTTTGACAGCTTGTCGGTAACCACAAAGATGGAGTCGTTGCCTCTCTTGGACTTCGGAAACCCAGTAACGAAATCCATCTCCACATGATTGAATTTCCACTCCGGGATAGGCAAAGGCTGCAGAAGACCTGCTGGACGTTGATGCTCCGCCTTCACTTCGCGGCAAACATCACACTCATTCACGAACTGAGCAATTTCACGATTCATGCGAGTCCACCAGAAGGTTTGCTTGAGATCCTGATACATCTTTGAACTGTCTGGATGAATGGATAGAAGAGAATTATGTGCTTCGTCCATGATAACTTTTCTGAGATCACCTCTTGGAACCACAAGACGGTCCTCAAAGAACAAGGTGCCTTTGTCATCAACTCGAAAGCACTTATAGTTCGGAATGCTCTTGGCCACTCCTTTCTTCACTTTCTTCACCATAGCGTCAAGAAGCTACGCTTGGCGAACCTGATCTTCCAGAGTCAGAGAGACTTGGAGATTTACAAGAAATCCTTGCGGAATCATCTGAAGGTTGAGCTTGCGGAAGGCTTCACAAAGCTCAGGTTGAAGAGGCTGCAAGATGAGACTATTACAGTACGCCTTACGGCTGAGCACGTCTGCAATGGCATTTGCTTTCCCTGAAGTACACTCAATGCTCGGGTTGAAGTCTTCAAGCATTTCCACCCAACGAGATTGTCGAAGATTGAGATTGGGTTGAGTGAAAATGTACTTCAAGATCTTGTGATCAGTGTACACCTCAACTGGTCTACCCAAAAACAAATACCTCCAAGTCATTAGATCATGCACAACTGCCGCCAACTCAAGATCATGAGTGGGGTAGTTCTTCTTGGCCGGCTTCAACTGAAGCGAGGTATAAGCAACAATCTTCTTGTCTTGCATGAGAACACCACCAAGACCTTGGAGATAAGCATCACAGAAAACTCGAAAAGGCTTAGACTGCTCAGGAGGAACAAGAACTGGAGCTGAAGTCAGTCTCTGCTTGAGCGTATTGAACGCTACATCACACTCAGGAGACCAAACAAACTTGACACTCTTCTGGAGGAGATTGGACAGAGGCTTGGCAATTTGAGAGAAGTTCTCCATGAACCTTCTACAATAACTAGCAAGCCCGAGGAAAATCCGAAGCTGCTTCACATTCTGAGGAGGTTCCCACTTCAAGATTGCCTGAACTTTCTCAGGGTGCACTTATAATTACCTCGGCAGAGATGACATGCCCAAGGTACACCACTTCATTGAGCCAAAACTCACACTTGAAAAACTTGGCATAGAACCGATGCTCTCTTAACTTGTCAAGCACAAGGCGGAGATGCTCTGCATGTTCTTCTTCTGTCTCCGAGAACACAAGGATATCATCCAGATAGACCAAGACGAATTCATTTTTGAAAGGAGAGAAAATGAAATTCATCATTCTTGAAAAGGTTGGAGGAGCATTAGCAAGACCAAACGACATGATGGTGTACTCATAAGAGCCAAAACTCGTCCTAAAAGTGGTCTTGGGAATCTCTTCTTCGCGAATGAGAATCTGATGATAACCCATGCAAAGATCCAACTTGGAGAAAACCTTGGCACCTTTCAGTTGTTCAAACAACTCATTGATGTTAGGGAGTGGGTATTTGTTTCTGATTGTCTTCTTATTCAATGGCCGGTAATCAACACAAAGACGATCCGTGCCATCTTTCTTCTTGACAAACAAAACTCCACAACCCCACGGAGAAGAGCTTGGTCTGATCAGACCCAAACGTTCTTGCTCATCTAGCTCCTTCTTCAACTCTTTCAGCTCTTCGGGGCCAAGTTTATATGGGCGCTTACAGACCAGTTCAGTTCTGGAATCGAGATCAATCACGAACTCGACTGGCCGGTGTGGAGGCATTTCTGGCAATTCTTCTGGAAAGACATCTTCATACTCACAAACCACCGGAATTTGAGAAATTGCCGAGATTTCACCCTTCTAATTAAGAGCAAAGAGACGAATTGTGTCATCGCGATCCGTGAAAATAATCACGTCTTATGAAGGATGAGTCAGCTTGACTTCTTTAGCTTTGCAATCAATATGAGCCTTATTCATAGCCAGGAAGTCCATGCCCAAAATGAGATCAATGTCGGAATTACCGAGAACATAAGGAGAAGCCAAGAAAGAATAATTGCCCATCTTGATAGAAACATCCAGAATGATGGAGGTGGTTTTCATGGCCACCCTCGGAGAAACAACACCCAAAGGTCTACTCAACATCTCGGAATAGAAATCATTCTTCATAGCAAAAGGTCTAGACATGAATGAATGCGATGCTCCAGAATCAAATAACACTTTTGCAGGAATAGAATTAACTAAGAGATTACACATGATCACTTGAGAAGAATCCTCTGCCTCTACTGCATTCACCAAATTCACTCTTGCATTCTTGGGGTTATGCTTCACCATAGCATTTCCTGGAGGCTTGAAAGGAGGAGGAGGTGGAAGACACTGCTGGTTGCACTTGTTTGCATAATGGCCCTTCTGACCACACTTGTGACAAGTCACCTCAGAAAGCGGTCGAACATTGCCTGGAGGAGGAACAAGAACAACCTTGGACGCCTGGGTTTTCTGCTGAAATCCTGGGTTGGGTGGGTGGGAAGAACCACGACCACCAAACTGCTTCTGCTGCTGAGGATGAAACGGAAGAGGATTTGGCTCCCAATACTTCTGCTGCTTGGGAACCAACTGAGAGCCCGAAGAAGAAGAATATGAATCCCTTGAACGCTTCTTGGAGTTCTCCAACTTGAGCTGATCTGCTTCAACCTTCAAAGCCATGTTGTAGAACTGATCAAACTCATGTGGCTCTTGAAGAACTAGGCTTGGCAGAAGCTCATCCTTGAGACCACCTCTGAACTGATAGATCATAGCCTTGTCATCTGGAACATCTTGCTTGGCATAACGGGCTAGATTCTGGAACTCAACATTGTACTGGTAGGTAGACTTGCTTCCCTGCTTCAGGTGCCTGAACTTCTCGCGCATCTCCTTGACAAAGCTTGTTGGAATATAATGAGCCCTGAAGTCACGACGGAAATCGTCCCAAGTAACAACACAATCGCCCTTGGAATCCTTGTACTGCTGCCACCAATCAGCTGCTTGACCCTTGAGCTGGAAGGATGCAGATCTGACAAAGTCCTCTGGCCTGACATTGCTGCACTCAAAATGCTTACCCATATCACGAAGACAATCATCAGCATCAAGAGGCTTCTCACAACAGGTGAAAGTCTTGGGCTGGTTGGCAAGGAACTGATTGAGTGTCGCAAATTGAAGCTGATTCTGAAAATTCCCTTGAAAACCTTGCTGACCCTGCTCCCTTTCTTGCAACAGTCTGAGCAACATCTAAGTGTTCACATTGGTTGTAGCCATCACAGCTTGCCAAGCTTATGGAGGGGGAGGAGGAGGAGGCGGTGGCGGGGGTGGTGGTGGAACATCAGTCTGCTCCTCACCACGACCTGGATTGTCGCGAGTTGGTGGCACCATCCTGAAGATGGACAAAATGCATGAGCACCTCATTGAAAGATGAAAAAAAGCCAAATCAGATGCTTGAAAGAAATTGAACTATTAACAACACAGCCTTCCTACTCAAAAATTAGTAAGAACGCTTCTTCGGTTTATGATCACATCATCAAAAATTAGAAGCCACTTGCAATAACACAAAAGTATTGAGCTAAGCGCTCGGAATAAATGTACATGCCCATATACACCTAAAGAAGATGATCCTAGATGACTACAAGATTTCCCACCTATGAACTTCCAAAAACTTTCTGGTTATGCAATCTAGTGTGGGGGATACAAGGAGGAAATATCTCACACAACTAGCAATCCTACACCCCAACTGTATCCATCCTTCAACACATAACAAGAGGCTTCCACAAACTCTCCCACCAAAGCTTGTTCTATACCCAACACTCAAAATCGGTGCAACCAACTTTCCCATACCGGTGCCACCGGTTCCAGAACCTAGACAGACTCTGCCAAACCCCAGCCGCTTCGGTGCAACCGATTCCATACCGGTGCCACCGAGTTTGGGTTGCCAACTTTCTTTTACACAAATTCAAATTTTCGGTCCCACCGAGAATGTTGGATCGGCATCACCGAGATTGGAAATCTGACCATTGGTCACCTTATCGGTGCAACCGAGTTTCCTATATCGGTCTCACTGAGATTCAAAAGTTGCCACCTTTTGGTCAGTTCGGTACCACTGAGATTAACATATCGGTTTCACCGAGTTGGTCATTTTGTGTGTAACGGTTGGATTTTTGGGGATGCCTATATATCCCCCTCCACCACCAACTACTCGAAAGAGAAGCACTCATAACTGTTCCATACCTATCCTATCAGATTTTCTGAGAGAGAACCACCTACCCTTGTGTTGAAGTCAAGATCTTGCACTCCAATCATATGGATCTTGATTTCTAGCCTCCCCAAGTAGCTTTCCACCAATCCCATCTCTTCTACCATGCCAAATCTTTGAGAGAGTGATTGGGTGCTGAGGAGTCTATCTTCTTGAAGCACAAGAGCAAGGAGTTCATCGTCATTACCGAGCCTATTACCTTTTGGAGGGTGGTGCCTCCTAGATTGGTTGGGTGTCGCTTGGGAGCCTCCTACTTTGTGTTGTGGAGTGAATCAAGAAGTTTGTAAGGACAAGGAGATCGCCTACTTCGTGAAGATCTACCCATAGTGAGGCTAGTCCTTCATGGACGGAAGCCGTTATGGAATAGTCAAGGTTGCTACTTCGTGGACCCTTTTGGGAGGAGCCCTCCGTGGACTCTCGTGACCGTTACCCTCGGTGGGTTGAAGACTCCATAAACGTGGAGGTACGATAGCCCCACCTATCGAAACCACGGGGAAAATCCATCGTGTCTACAACTGCGTTTGATCTACCCATCTCAACTCTTTACTTCATATGGAATGTCTTTACTTTCCGCTGCCATATCTGTTGACATGCATGTGTAGGGATGTTAGACTTGCTATCTTTGCTAAAACTGTTAAAATCTGCCAACAAATTAACTTGGGAAAGGTTAGGTTTTAAATTCCTACTAGTAGTCTATTCACCCCCCCTCTAGACACTCTTCTAGTGATCCCACACTCTGTTGGCTCTTTGCCCTGTCTTCGGGGTATCGCTGGCCCATAACGTGTGTAGTCAGCCGTCCTGTCGCGCCCTCGAGGGGGGCGGTCTGGCTTATCATATGGCGTATGTTTAGGAGACGGGGTATCAGTGAGCTCGTCGTCGAATTGAGGCAGCAACCTTCTGTGTGGATAGATTTTAGGTTGGTTTGAAATACCGGTACCGTATTCTTTCTCAGCTGCGAGGACTCTCGTCCATCAATCATTGAGGTTGTCTTGTTTGGCTTTAAGCTATCGTTCTTTTCTTTTCATATTGCGGGTTGTTGCTATAAGTTGTTGCCTAAACAATTCTTGATCTTCATGGTTATCGGGAATGTCGAAGTCATTGGCTTCCAGGATGTCTTCCTCTTCGATAGGGGGGAGGTAATTATCGTCCTCGGAATCGTCTATGTCGTCGGGGTTGCGCTGGTCTTCAGGCCTTTCATGATCCTCTAACGGGTGTTCAAGATCGTCGAGGTCTTCCGGGGTATCCCCGTCCCTGGTGCCGATAATAGCTTTCTTTCCCTTTTTACCTTTTGACCGTTTATGCGGTTTCCGGTGCCTTGACGGCGCTTCGCCCGACTTGTCTCCATCATTTTTGGGCGTGTTCTTGCCATTGGCGGCTGGAGTGTCCACCATGTAGACGTCATATGTGGTGGTGGCATCGCATCGCCCGGTGTTAATAGGGGTGGGAGCGCAATCTTGCTCATCCACGTGTTCTACCTCCTCGGAGGCATAGTCCAACATGTCGGTTAAATATTCGACTGTGGCTATCAAGTGGGTGGTGGGAGGGGCGAAAAATTCATCCTCACCCACCCCGAGACTGATCTGAGCATGGACCGGGGTTGGGTCATTAGTAATCTTCATCTACAAGATCCGATCTAGGGCCTCGTCGAGTATCGAGAGCCCAATCGGGTCAACCTGCTCGGAGCTTTCAGACTTGACCTTGGTTGTGTCCGTGCTAGGGGAGTGTTTGGCAGGAACAAGTATCCGGACGTCCTGCACTATGGTCGGATCTGGACTTAAAGTCAGGTCATCTCCGGGGAAAATCTCGTTGTCGTGACCAAAAGAAGGATCTGAGGTTAAAGCCTTGGAGTCTTCATGCTTGGCAGGCGAGACCGCGAGCCTGGTTAGCGATAGATCGCCCCGAGAGTCTACGGAGAAGTCTAGGTTCCCGAATCTGACCTCTTGATCTGTGGCGAAGTTCCTGACCTGGCCTAGATGGCTGGTCAGTTCAGCGTGCAACACAATGCTGCCGAAAGCGAAGATCTATCCGGGGACAAAGGTGTCCATGTTGCGGACCTCTTTGTTGGTGAAGACGCGAGCCATCGATTCCTTCGGTGATCACAATGGAACTCTCAATGAAAGCACCAATGTCGGTGTCAAAACCAGAGGATCTTGCGTAGGGGGTCCTGAGCTGTGAGACTAGAATCAATGGTAACAAGAGACAAGGGAGACGATGTTTACCTAGGTTTGGGCCCTCCTATGAAGGTAATACCCTACATCCTGCTTGATTGTATTGATGATGTATAGGTTATAGAGTCGATCTACCTCGATATCAAATAGCTAAACCCTAGATGAGTTGTCCTCTCCCCAACCTAAAACCCTCCGGCTTATATAGACGCCGAGGATACCTAGGGTTACATGTTGAAGGGAGAAACATGCCTATTCGCTACATCAAACGCGGAGGACAAGCCACGATTCCCAAAGCTTCCTTCCTAGAGACAAGGCCTTCGATCGATCCAATGCTCGGCAAGCGGCCCATATAGTACGGCCCATAAGAAACAGGTCGGATTCCTAAGGACCCCTTAATCCAGGACTCCCTCAACCGCTACCTCTATGTTGCCATCGACAAGTTCACTAAGTGGGCGGAGGTGGAGCCAGTGCGTACCATCCCAGCTGGATCGGCTGTCAAGTTCATCAAGGGCATCGTGAGCCAATTCGGCATCCCCAACCGCATTATCACTAACAACGGTTCACAGGTCACAACTAGCCTCTTCAAGACTTATTACACTAAGCTTGGAACACAGATTTTCTACGCCTCGGTAGCCCACCCTAGGAGAAACGGCCAGGCGGAGCGTGCCAATGCGGAAGTCCTGCGAGGCCTCAAGACAAGGAGCTTCAAGAAGAAACTCGAGGCTTGCGGTAGGGGATGGGTCGATGAGATCCAGTCCGTGTTGTGGTCCATCCGCACCACCGTGACAAAGCCCACCGGTGAGACCCCATTCTTCCTCATCTACGGAGCCGAAGCCGTCCTCCCCCAAAAGGTCAAGCACCGCTCCTCGCGGGTCTTGGCATTCGATGTTGAGCGTCAGGACGCCACACATGGAACTAACCTCATGCTTGGGGAGGAAGCTTGTTGCCAAGCCTCGCTCTGAGCTGCAAGGTATCAGCAAGCGCTATGGCGCTACCACTACCACAATATTCTCTCTAGGACCCTCTAAGTCGGAGAGCTCGTCCTGATGCGGGTTCTCTCCAGGGAGGGCTTGCACAAGCTCTCGCCCATGTGGCAGGGCCCGTTCAAGGTCGCTCATGTCTCCATCCAGGACAGGGTCATGCGCCTGGAGACTCAGGACGGGGTCCCATCTAGAATGTCTGGAACATCCGGCACCACCAGAGATACTACCCGTGACACTCTCAGGTAATAATGAGCGGGTTGTATACACCCGGAGCCCCTAGAGGACGCAGAGGGGTTCCTCCCATGCAATGTGGCAACCATAGATCCACACTAGCGGAGAAGTCAACACTGCCCATCAATGGCTATGCCCATGCAACATGGATGCCCTACGCTCAATGCTGGGGGAAGACGAAGACTAGCCTAGGTGTCGTACACGACTTTTATTTGCTCTTCTCGTGCTAGAATTTGCCAATTTTCCTGGAACAAAATTCGAGTTTTTTTTCCAAACCATGTTTTAAAGAAACGGGTCAGGGATTTCTGTTCATCGCCATTTCCCATCTTGGGTTTTCTCTCTTTAGGACGGGCACTCGCCTGCTCCCCTTCCCCTCGCACCCCGCAAGCGGGGGCTGGGGAGCACAGTGCTCGCACCTCGCCAAGGCCTTGGCGTCCGGATCCTCGTGTGGTACTCCCAGATGAGTTAGCAAGTGTGTGGGGCTTCATACTCACTTGGGGGCTCCATTCATGGCCTGACACGCCATCTTGAAGCCTCGGGAGGCTCACCACTCCCGGGGAAGGATTTTTTTCTTTGGAAGCCTCTTGAGCATCTAAGGGGGCTCCTGAGCAACGCGCCTCAGGAGCCTTACCGGTCACATATCCACTCGGCATCCTCGATGCCTTCCTTGGTGATCCGGTCGGCATCGAGGGTGTCGAAGCCTCACCCCGTAGTTGCGTCCTCGGTGATCCGGTTGTACACCGTGATGGTAGGGAAATGTGCGGGACTGAGACCTGCTGACGTAGAGATGCTTGAGCGTCAAGGGGGGCTCCTGAGCAACGCACCTCGGGAGCCTTACCGGCCATATAGCCACTCGGCACCCTCGTTGCCGTCCTTGGTGATCCGGTCAGCATCAAGGGTGTTAGGGACTCGCCCCGTAGTTACGACCTTGGCCAGTTGTACATTACGATGGTAGGGAAATGCGCGGGACTGGGGCCTACAGACACATAGTGCCGAAAGGGCTCCCAACCTGCATCACCTGCAAGAAGAAGAATATGTCCACAGGACGTCCGCACTCCCAAAGCGCCATAGCCACGCCTCCCCTGGATCCTACAAGGAACATGTCGAGCTAAGTACCCTAATCACAACCTGAAGGCCGCCTTAATTAACGAAAACGCAAAAGCCAGGACATGCAACAAAAGCGCGAATAAAATAGGCAAGTTCCCAAGTTCATTACACGCCCACAGGGCCTCTCTTGTTTTTTTTATTACAGGAACAAGAAAAGAAGGAAAAGCCCCCCACGGGGGTTGTCGCTTCGGGAGCTCTGGGGCCCACCCACTAGCACTCAGTCGGTGTCCTCCTCCTCCTTCACGGGCCCGTGGAGGCACGCCGGCACAGAAGCTTCAGGAGCAGAGGTGCGACGCCGTGGCGGCTGGCTTCCCCCCGAGGTCCGAGCACGCCGGCGCGGTGGCACATCATAGTTGTTGTCAATGTTATCGCTGTCGTCACTGCCGTCGGTCTGGCTCCCCTCGGAGGGGTTGTCGTTGGCACTGGAGACGCGGCGCCCGTCATGAAGGACAAGCTCATCTCCAAGATCGCCACGGTCGGCGTCCTCCAGGCAGCACCCCAGGCGCTCACCCACTCCCCCGAAGACCTTGGCGAAGAGCGTCGCCACCCTATCATATTTGAAGTGGAGGTTGCCCCTCCCCACTACGACACGGGCGCAGGCAAACGTCTGCCACCCACAGTTTAGGTACACATAACCCCTGGGTGTGACCTCGACCTCTACGCACGACGCTGCGCTGCAGCAGCCGTCGACCTGCAGCCATAGGCCGTCGGGCCCCCTGGCGGGCAACGCCCCCGCGAAGGACCGCGAGAGTTGGAACCAGGCGGCCTCCAGCCTCTCTGCCCACACCACGAACTCCTGCACCGTATCAGCCATATGGAGTCGTGGGCATGGCAGCCGGACCGCCACGCCCGTCCTCCCACCGCGGGCGCCACCTCCTCGACTACTGCGGGCACCCGCGCTGGTCGGAGCCGCACCACGGCTACTAACGGTAACCATGGGCCACATAGGAGCACGAGCGCGTCCATGGGGATCTGTCGCCGGTGTCGTGGCATGCTTTCGAGGACGACCGCGGCCCCTCCTGGGTGGCAGTGAAGCATGGCTCTCCTCGGGGGCCTTCCCCTTCTCGGCGGCGGAGTGCTTCCTCACTGGAGCCATGATTGGGAGACTGGTGGCTTGGAAGTTGGGAGGAGAAGAGCATGAAGGTGTGTTGAGGGATTTATTGCCCTCACCATCTTATGTACTACCAGGGGCCAACCGGCACCCCCTCGCATCCCGGGATGCTTGCAACCTCCGATGGGTTGCATCTGCGCGGCCCAAGGGGAGAAGGCGGAGGCGACAACAGCATTCAGGGAAACGTAATGATGGCCAACACAGCATGCAGGCATCACATCAGTTTGACTTGGGGCGGTTCCTGACGCCTTCGAGGAGCGAGGGCGTCGCCACTCAGGCATTCGATGCGTGTAAAGCCTCGCCCGCATGCAATTGGGGACCGTGACGCTGCGAGCCACCTTCAACGGCGTCGCCTAGAAGCCAACTCCGATGCGCCTTGGGCCCAGGGGCTAATGTCGATGTTCTGGGAACGGGGGTACCCATCCCTGCCTACCTGTGGCCCAGGACATGGCCCACTTCATCAGCCAAATGCGGCCTGTCGCAGCTCCGCTCAAGATAAGGCCCTCGCGAGGGCCCTGGGCTCACGAGGAAGAATGACACCAAGACCAGCAAGAATGGGCTCCCCAAGACCCCCTCCAGAGCAGAGGAGATCTCTATGCAGAACTCGGCCTCAGGAGTCAAAGATGACATAGGGAAGGACAGGCGGGCGCCAGCACGCTAGGCGGTGCAATTTCCCCTTGAGTGCAAAGGGAGCAAGGACGTAAGCGGGTTCCTGAAGTGCTGCCCAAAGGTTTCCATTTCAGTGCAACAAGACCACGACCACGAGCCCCGTAGGGCGGATGTCATCGCTGAGCCCACCACCGCATCATCGACAACCACTTTGCAGGAGAAGACCACCTTTGGATAGGGCACAGATGTACTCCTGTCCCCCTTCAGATTTTGCTGTTGTGGGATCCCTTCCCGCCATTCTGATAAGGGAAGAGGACCCAGGACATTGCTATATATAGAGGCTAGGTCACACCACAGGGGGATCCCCGATCCACGACTTAGGCACTGTACGAACCACCAGACAAGGTAGAGAGCCACGACTACCACTTGAGCACCCTCGCCAGGATCAAGCTCACTGTACTAGTTCATCCACCACACCTCCCCAAGAGGCAATCCATCAAAGTAGGAGTAGGGTACTATGCTTCATAGCGTCCCGAACCTGGGTAAACTGTCGTTTCATCTTTTTCCTCGTCATCGTGCGAGTTTGCCGTTATATCCATGAAGTAGTGAGCTAGGTAGGACGAGGCTGTAGGGGATCTTTGCACACACACCTGTGTTCAACCTTGAGGGTTTTGCAGAGCCCGAAATCCAACAATACTTTACTTGATCAGGTGTGCAATAGTCAGCATAGATATCATCTGGAATTTCAAAGGCAGTGTTATGTTCAGCCTTCTTCCCTCCTTTCTAAGGTCTTTTCCCTTCAGCCATTTTCTTCACTCGAGGAATATGAACTTTTGAGATTCTCAAGATGTATGCAAATTTTCTTCGAGGAAAGTTGCAAATGAGTTAAGTTGTTGAGAACCTAGTGATTCATCAGCAGATATTTTGTACCTATGAAAAGAGTATAGGCGCGAACAATTTGTAGAGGTCATATGCATTCTCAGAAATTTTGCAAAGATTAACAAGTTTGAGGAATTTGACCATAGATGTCTTCAGGAATTTTACTAAGTATTCTTGATTTAGGTTCTAGAGTTGTGCAGATTTGGAAATTTGCACAATTGAGAAATCTTTTGAAGAAAATCATGACTTAGAGAAATAAATCAAAGGAAAGAAGTTTTAGGTGTTTTTGTGAATGAGTTGTTGAAGAAGAAACAACTTTTGAGAACTTTGAAAAAATTATGTGAATCAAACGTGGTAATAAAATTATATTTTATTTACCACTGATGAAGAACATGATGAACAGGAAGGTGGAATGTAGGAGTTTGTCCGTTCAGATCTCCCACGCCCTAGCTTGGCGGAGGGAGGTAGCTAAATCGGCGAAGGATTGAAAACTTTCGCGACCGATGCGAGTACGACAACGGTAGGTCAAGGCAGCGAAGTTCTTCCTCTCCGACTACGATGGGGTTAGTGGCGGTGCTAGGTCTTGAGCTCAGAAGCAATGGAAGTGAAGAGTAACTTGAGCAAGTGAAAGGGAGGTGGTACTTATATGGACATGAAAAACTAAACAGTCCGAAGATTTAGGACATGTATACCCCTGACCCTTGCTATCCTATCGACATGTGTCACTCTTGCATATTCTTCAGCTGACAAGGACACAATGAACACTTTGAATGGGTTTCAAATAGAACGCATATGAAGAATTTGTGAACAGACTAGGTTGAGTTTAGCATAGAGGGGAAACGAGTTTAGCATAGAGGGGAAACAACTTGAAGAACCAGCAATAAGTGAATGTTGTTAACGACACTGAAAACTCAATTGTATATATATAGACAATGAAGAACACCAATTGCATAGTTTGAAGAACTTGGAAATTTGAGGAATTTGCAAACTTGAGGAATTTGCAACATGACGAAAAACTCAACTTGGAAGAATTTCAGATATGGATGGTGGCATAACCCACCATATAAGAATGATGATTTCAAACACCGTGTATAATTGTCATAGGCTTCTGAGAATCAGATTCTTCATTAATGTCTTCACACTTAGAGGGTTATTCTTCATTGATTGAAGAAAATTGTTCCTTCGTGTGTTGCACATCTAAGTCATCAATTTTGCATAAGGTTTAGGATGTGTGTCTTTTCAAAGAACATTCAAAGATTCAAAGATATTTAGCTCACACCACAACTTGCAATTTTTTTCTCATCCAAGGTCTTAGTGAAGATATCAGCCAATTGTTCTTTAGTGTTCACGTGGTCGATGGAGATGTCGCCCTTCAATACATGATCTCGTCTTGAAATGCTGAACTGGGTTGTAAGCAATCTTGATAGCGCTCTCGTTGTCGTAGTAGAGAGGCACATTCTTCAACTTGATGCAGTAGTCCTTGAGGGTTTGCTTCATCCATATCAACTAAGTGCAATAGGAACCACCGGCAATGTACTCAGCTTCAGCTGTACACAATGACACGTAGTTCTGCTTCTTTGAGGAAAAACAGACTAAGGATCGTCTGAGGAAAGGACACGCGCCTGAGGTTAACTTGCGATCCAATTGATCACTAGCATAGTCAGAGTCAGAGTATCCAATGAGGTGAAGATTTGAGCCCTTGGGATACCATAATCCAAGTGTTGGTGTGTGAGCTAAGTATCAAAGAATATGCTTCACAGCCTTATGGTGTGATTCTTTGGTGTTGATTGTAATCGGGCACACATGCAAACACTAAGCATAATATCTGGCCTAGATGCACATAGATACAATAAAGAGCCAATTATGGAGCGATATACCTTCAGATCAAAATCTTTACCACTTTCGTTAGTGCAAAGGTGGCCCTAGAAAGGCATATGTGTTTTGACGCCTTTGCAATCTTGCATGCCGAATTTCTTCAGGACATCCTTGAGGTATTTTTCTAGAGACATGAAGATACCATTGTGTTGCTGACGAATTTGAATACCTAAGAAGAATTTCAACTCCCCCATCATAGATATCTCATATTCTTCACTCATCATATAAGCAAATTCCTCACTGTAACGTTTGTGAATACAACCAAATATAATATCGTCTACATATAATTGGCACACGAATAATTCATTGTCATAGGATTTTGTGAAAAGAGTTAGGTCGAGTGAACCAGGTTTGAAGCCTTTCTTCATGAGGAATTCCTTCAGAGTGTCATACCACGCCTGGGGGGCCTACTTGTGGCCATAGAGGGCCTTGCTGAGTTTGAAGACTTTGTCAGGATACTTAGGGTCTTCAAAACCTGGGGGCTGAGCAACATATACTTCTTTCTCAAGCTTACCATTGAGGAATGCACTTTTCACATCCATTTGATATAAGATGATATTGTGATGGTTAGCATAAGCAAGCAAAACGTGAATAGCTTCAAGTCTAGCAATAGGTGCAAAAGTTTCATCAAAGCCAAATCCCTCAACCTGTGTGTAGCCCTGAGCTACAAGACGAGCCTTATTCCTCACCACTTGGCCATTTTCGTCTTGCTTGTTGCGGTAGATCCACTTAGTACCTATGTTATGCTTGTGAGGATCTGGCCGCTTGACAAGTTCCCACACCTTGTTGTGCTTGAATTGATGCAATTCCTCTTGCATAACTTGAATCCACTCAAGCTCCATAAATGCTTCATGAAGTTTGGTGGGCTCTATGATAGATACAAAAGAAAAATGCCCAAACAAGTTGGACAAATGTGAAGCTTGTGAGCGAGTGAGGGGACCTGGTGCATTGATGTTGTCGAGGATTTTGTCAATCTGCACTTCATTTGACACTCTTGGATGAGCAGGTTGACGAGGCTGAGGGTTTTCTTTAGCACCATTTTCCTTAGGTGTATCAGCATGAATGTCTTCATTGATTGGGATGACTTCCTCATCAGGTAGAGGCTCTTTAGTGGGTATGGTATCTTTAGTTGCCTTCAACTTAATCGATTCCCTAGGGACATTTCATCTAGCACAGGAGGCAGGTGCTCTCTTTGCGAGCAGTTAGTTTCATCGAACCCACATCTACAGTTTCAACAACCTAGTTGTGGTAGGTGTTGAAGACTCTGTAGGTGTGTGATACGTCCATTTTGCATCATGCTTTTATAATGATATTTATTGCATTATGGGATGTTATTACATGTTATGGTACTATATTTATGCCTTTTCTCTCTTATTTTACAAGGTTTACATGAAGAGGGAGAATGCCGACAACTGGAATTCCAGACCGGGAAAAGAGAAAATCTGAGATACATATTCTGCACAACTCCAAAAGTCTTGAAAATTTATGGAGAATTATTTTGGAATATATAAAAACACTGGGCGAAACAAATACCAGAGGGGGCCCACCAGGAGGTGGCAAGCCTACGAGGCGCGACCACCCCCCTGGCCGCGCCTAGCAGGCTTGTGACCCACCTGGCAGGTCCCCGACGCCCATCTTTTGCTATATGAACAGTTTTGACCTGGAAAAAATCATAAGGAAGCTTTTGGGAAGAAGTGCCGCCATCTCGAGGTGGAACTTGGACAAAACCATTCTAGAGCTCCGTCAAGGTTGTTTTGCCGAGGAAACTCCCCTCCCGGAGGTGGAAATCGAAGCCATTGTCATCACCAATGATCCTCTCATCGAGAGGGGGTCAATATCCATCAACATCTTCACCAACACCATCTCCTCTCCAAACCCTACTTTATCTCTTGTATCTAATCTTTGTCTCAAACCTCGGATTGGTACATGTGGGTTCCTAGTAGTGTTGATTACTCCTTGTAGTTGATGCTAGTTGGTTTACTTGGTGGAAGATGATATGTTTAGATCTTTTATAATAATTAATACTCCTCTGATTATGAACATGAGCATGCTTTGTTAGTAGTTACATTTGTTCCTGGGGACATGGGATAAGTCTTGTTATAAGTAATCATGTGAATTTGTTATTCGTTGTATATTTTGATGAGATGTATGTTGTCTCTCCTCTAGTGGTGTTATGTGAACGTCGACTACATGACACTTCACCATTATTTGGGCCTAGGGGAAGGCATTCGTAAGTAATAAGTAGATGATGGGTTCTAGAGTGACATAAGCTTAAACCCTAGTTTATGCGTTGCTTCGTAAGGGGATGATTTGGATCCATACGTTTCATGCTATGCTTAGATTTATCTTAATTCTTCTTTCGTAGTTGCGGATGCTTGCAAGTGGGGTTAATCATAAGTGGGAGGTTTGTCCAAGTAAGGGTAGCACCCAAGCACCAATCCACCCACATATCAAATTATCAAAGTAAAGAGCATGAATCAAATGAGCATGATGAAAACTAGCTTGAGAGAAATTCCCATGTGTCCTCGGGAGCGCTTTGCTTTATATAAGAGTTTGTCCAGGCCTGTCCTTTGCTACAAAAAGGATTGGGCTACCTTTCTGCACCTTTTCTACACTTGTTACTTGTCACTCATTACAAATTATCTTATCAGAAAACTACCGGTTACGATAATTTCAGTGCTTGCAAAGAATACTTTACTGGAGACAGCTTATCACTTCCTTCTGCTCCTCGTTGGGTTCGACACTCTTACTTATCGAAAGGACTACAATAGATCCCCTATACTTGTGGGTCATCAGTGTGCGAGTCCTTTCCATAACCAAGCATGAAACCTTCATGTGCTTTCGGTGCAAATTTAGAAGTGTGGCGAGGATCTCAAATCTAGCATTTAGCACCGAAGACTTTGAAATAACTCACAATGGGTTTCTTGTAAGTAATGAGTTCATAGGAAGAGTTCTTGAAGAATTTGTGAAGATATATGATAACCCACAAGTGTAGGGGATCTTTTGTAGCCCTTTTCAATAAATAAGAGTGTTGAATCCAATGAGCAGCAAAAGGTAGAACATATATTCCCTCAAGTTCTATCGACCACCGATACAACTCTACGCATGCTAATGCCAGCTTTAACTAGAACAAGTATGAAACTACTTTGCGGAATAAAACTAGAAGTACTTTGCAAGATAATACAAGACGTGGAAATAAAAGTTAGGTGTTGCTTTAATAAAATAACAATAAAAGTAAATAGCTTAGTAGAAAGCGTTTTGTGTAACGCAGGAGAAAGATTGTCCCTAGGCAACTGAATATAATATGATAGATACTTGTTATATGCAATGAGGGAGAGGCATACTCTAACACACTTTCCATACTTGGATCATACGCACTTATGATTGGAACTCTAGCAAGCATCCGCAAGTACCAAATTCATTAAGTTAAAACCCAACCATAGCATTAAGTATCAAGTCCTCTTTACTCCCATACGCAACAACCCACCTACTCGGGTTTATGCTTCTTTGTCATGCCCAAGATGCACGCCTATCCATATTAAGACACGAGGGCCTCAATAGGGATAGAGGCGCATCTTGCCGTTAGCAAGTATAACATCATTACATACATTTAGGAAGAGAAGAGTATATGAGTTGGCTTACACTCGCCACATGCTAAATTACAAATCCACACATTTATTTCAATCATCAATACAAACGCAGGGTCTGGCTACGGACGAAATCAAACTACAAAATGATGCAATGACACTGGCTTGCTAGCCCAAAGATCTCGACCACAACCACTCTACTCATCTAGATAAGTGACGTACATCCTGCCACGCTCCTCGTCATACTCCCACTGGAGCTGTGCCACATCATCAGGCACGATCTCAT
This sequence comes from Hordeum marinum, assembly GCA_022496015.1. Lineage (NCBI taxonomy): Eukaryota > Viridiplantae > Streptophyta > Magnoliopsida > Poales > Poaceae > Hordeum > Hordeum marinum. The sequence continues at coordinate 118,579,061 of CM039672.1, forward strand.
CTGTACCTGCACCTGAATTGTTGTAGTAATCTGTGAGCCACCGGGACTCAACAATCTCGCGCTCGGGTACCGAGACTATTCAAGCTTATAGGTTGGAGTGGGGTATGTGTTTAGTTTACAGCAGCACTAAGCATATATGGAGACTAATCTTACGTAACATGAAAGTAAATATGTGGTCTATGATAAACGATCGAAACTAGAATGACCTCTATGAGCTCCTGAACACCTACTTACGTCAATCATAACCCCACTGTGTTCTCTCTCGGTTCATGTTCACGAGTAGAGACGATCAAGGTTACTCACACAGTTGGTGTATTTTATTAGAGTTTACTTCAAGTTAACTATAACCGGATCTTAAACAAATATCCAAGTTGTCACATAACCGCGGGCACGGCTTTCCGAAAGTTTTAACCCTGTAGAGGTGCTCCAACTAGTCCATCATAAGTTAACCACACTCCACGAGAATAGCCTCGACCACGGATCTCGTGATCATCCTAGGCAACTCCAAAGGAATTCCAACACCTCGAGATAGCCCGAAGAAAGTCAGAGCCCCATACACAAGCCACTCGATAAAGGTAAAACAAGTCCAGCAAGACCACCCGGCAGGCCAGATCCCAATAGGAGCCGCGTGTATCTCTGTCTCAGGGCACTACCATTTGGGACTAGCTACAGGGAAAACCAATCCTCAAGTTTCCTAGAGGCGGCCCCGCAGGCAGCCGTTTTTGGACCAACACTCATGAGGAGTACTGGCCCGAGTTGTTGATTAATTATCCACACGGTAGCTAATACCTATGCATTTTTATTAAGTTGTTTAAGAAAATAGTACCAATGTTGGGTCTTGCCAAACAAGTTTTAATCTCAACCAAAAAATCAAGGGGATCCCCATAACAACCCCGAGCATGTTAGGAGCGAAAAGTATGGAAACATAACACCGGTAACAAGAAACTATGGCGGTAAAAGCGGAACAAAACACCTAGCAAAAGGCCAAGCCTTCCACCATACCAAGATATATATGTGCATTAAATTAAATAGTTGATAATATTGTGATATGACAAATCCATGTTATCACATGGATACAACCTGCACCTGCAACTAAGAACACTATAAGAGGGGCTGACCAGCGGTAACTTAGCCAAACAAAGGTTTGCTAGGATGTGGAGGGGTTAGAGGCTATCATGGCAATGTAGGAGGCGTGACATCCAAGTGGTAGGTAACGCATAATTAACGATAAGAACGGGACATCTAGCAAAGCAAAAATAGTGTCGGGATCTAGGTACGATCATCTTGCCTGTTGGTTCTTTAGAGGGACAAAGAGTGGGGTCCTCGTAGTGGTACTCTCCTGGATCCTCGTACTCAGTTTCAACACTCGCGTCTACCCAAGAGAAACAGCAATAATAAACATCCAACCAAGGTGCAATGCACAAACAAGATGATGCATGATTCATTTGAAGAATTTAACATAGCAATCCTAAACTAGTCATGTTTCACACGCAATAGTTTAGTTATTTACAATTCTGGATAGAACCTCATGGTAAGTTATTTAAACATGCATGAACATGACAAATATGGATGCTTCAAGCAAAATCAATACAAATTATTATGTAGAACGTAAGAAACGGAGTTACGGTTCTCACGCTACGCTCACGAAAAGTTACGAAGGCAAAACACAAGACAAAGAAGGACATGGGCTGTTCCTTGGCAATCCAAGGTCGCCACTGGTTAGGCAATTAATAACCAACCACAATGGTGTCAAAGATCAAGCAATTCCATGGAGTATAGCTCCCACAAGTCGCAAAACACTAAAACAAACAATCTGCCACAAAACAGCAACATAGCAACTTTCACAGCCAATAACTAGAGCTACAAGAAGTCTCCAACCACAAACAAGGCATTGACAGAAACAAAATAGCATTCTTATCAAATTATCCAACTACACAATCTGTAATGGAGGCACAAATCAATAAGCATGAAGCTCACAAGTTGGCATGATGAAACAGATTTTAGGGACTTAGAGAAAATAACAGTTTTCTGGAATCTGAGTTAAGCTGATAGCAAGTTGACATCAGAAACTAATGGTGATATAGATGACCTCATGGCATGGAAATTAATAGTATGATAGAGGACAACATCTACTTCAAAACACTAACACTGAGTTTGAGCTAATTCTCAAGATATCACTTGGTAGCATCCACTCTTCATCCACTCTTCATGGTATAAAAATATTAATAGATTCTCAGACTTAGAAATATTTAGCATGTTTGAAAACAGGAACATTTTAGTAGCTACTTTAGAGCTTGGTTCCCACACATATGCAAGTTTGACATGGCAAAAATAAATACCATGGCATTCTACAAATCAAAGGCTACCATATTCATGTTGGCACAAATATCATAGCATGCATGGATTAACTATAAGAAAAATGACAAAATGGCACTTTGAGACAAAATGACATTTTGTCAAATTTGCTCAAATGACCAACAAGTCACACAAATGGATTCCTTGGGTGATTCTACCCCAAAATCATATATCATACTCATATGTTCACATGGAGCATCATGGAAAAACATTAGATAGCAAAACATCACCCATTCCTATAAGTGAAACTTAACTATAAATGCACATATCCATAAATTATCATACCAGATTTAGAAAATATACTATGAAAGTAAAAACCCATTAAAAAATTAAATCACTATTAATAATAAAAGAAGAAGAACAATTTATAGGGGGGCCCACCTGGCATACTCACCATGGCCCCCTAGTGCATGACAAGTGGGGCATGGGCCCACTTGTCACACACACCACACACACACACAACACAGCACACACACACTGCACTCTAGATCTGGCACCACACTAGACCCCCCCGACACACACGGCACACACAAGCACACATACCACACCTGCACAGCCACACCTGGATCCGGCACACGCCGCACAAGATCCACACCACACACCACACACAGCGCACGGGATCCGGCTCACACAACAGATCTGAACAGACAACACCACATCAATCCAATCGCAAAAAGAGGAAAAATAGGGGGAGCGGGATCGAACCCGTGACCTTGCGGTCTCGCCCTAGGTTCCCTACCACTGCACCACTCGATGGTACTCGACAGAAGGAGGGGCACTAGCGCTCTTATTCTAACTGACCGCGCACTTCTGAAGAAACTGAAGAAATCTGCACTTTGGCGACAGCAAACACATGACCAAATCCGGCGGTTACGAGGCATCTCCGGCGAGGGAAACAGATGCGGGGGCTTCGGACTCTATGGGGACCCATCCCCTGCTCGTCTCACGATGAGGGGACGGAGGCAACGGCCCTTAAGGCCCTGCCTTGGCCGGAACGGCGGCGGCAACACACTATGGCGACAATGAGCTCCGCACTATGCAACAGGAGGCAACGCGATGGCTCATCGAGAGGGGAACGACGACGGCTTGGAGCGCGACGAATAGGAGGAAGAAGGACGACGACGCAGCGGCGACGAAGAGGAAGAAGAACGCCGGCTACGACCCGCTCCCTTGCGGGTGACGGCGACGGCGAAGCGCACTGCGGGGAGGTGCTCCTCACTCCCTAGTAGAGGGAATGGAACGCGGGGGGCACCCGCATTGTCCACGCCATCTCCGCCCGTGACAAGGGCCACCGGAGACACGAAGACGACGGCGGGACGACCGGCGGCGGCTCTCTCTGAACTGTGAAACTATAGAGCTTACCTGACAGAGGAGGAAGAGAAGGGGAAAAGGAGGAGGGAGGAGGAGAAGGAGGCGGTGGCGGCGAGAAAGGGGAAGGGGAACCCTAGGCTTCCGTGCCCTTATAAGGGGGGGGGGGGCGAAACAGCATCGGCCTTGGCGTCCGTGAGCCCTGACAGTGATGGAACACGCACACTCTTTGACGAGCTCACTGAACTAATGGAGAATAACGGGAGCAGGTAGCCATTCGCTGTGGCTGGGCCGGCTACGCGCGCTAGCTGGGCTGCGAGGGAAGAAAAACCCAGCCTCTCTCCCTCTCACTCACAGAGAAAAACACAGCAGGGGTTTTTCCTTAAAATAAACAGCAAGACAAGAAAAACCATCAAAGGAAAATAAAAAGGATTTTTGATAAAACAAAAATACTTCTGTCTAAAAGGAAATGTGACCTATTTAATAAAATTAACAAGAGGATTTTTAAAGCAAGTATTTTCTTAATACTATATAAAATAACAACCCCTGTTATTTTAAAACCCCAAAATCATATAGCTCGAAACACCAAAAGAACAGCACACATAGGCTCACGTAAATATTGACTACATCATGAACATTTTTAACAAATTTATTAGCAACATAATTCTGTTTAAGAATGGAAATGGAAATAAAAGGTTTTAGGTTTGGTATTTTGAACATAAGAGAGGGGACGAGGTTGATCCCACACATGCACACACACTCACAAGACCACTCACACAACACAACAAGGTCACAAGAAGCAAACCACATTTATATAATGCATGACATGATGATGAAATGATATGATGCATGATGCATGAAACAATGGCATGGCAAAAGAGCAAACTCATTTCATTCATCACATGGCAACAAGGGTCGACATAGGTTACATGCCATAAAAGGTAGGGGCAGCACTTGGGCTGTCACAACTCTCCCACACTACAAGAGGATCTGGACCCGAGATCTAGGAACGAAAGAACTCTGGATATTCGGAACGGAGAAGATCCTCACGTTCCCAAGTAGCTTCTTTATCAGAATGATGAGACCACTTCACCTTGAGGAACTTGATACATTTGTTGCGAGTCTTACGCTTAGTTTGTTCGAGAATAGCCACTGGATGCTCACGATAAGAGAGGTCTTCTTGGAGATCTATGTCTTATAGGTCAATGGTACGCTCGGGAAGCTTGAAGCACCTCCAGACCTGAGAGACATGGAAGACATCGTGCACATTTCAGAAGTTTGGAGGAAGCTCTAGCTGATATGCAAGTTCACCTCTCTTGCCAACAACACTGAAAGGACCAGCAAAGCGAGGAGCTAGCTTCCCTTTAATTCCAAACCGCTGAGTGCCCTTCATGGGAGAGACTCTGAGATAGACTAGATCATCAACTTGAAAGGAAACATCCCGATGTTTATTATCGTAATAACTCTTCTGTCGGGATTGAGCAGCTTTGAGGTTCTCACGAATGACTCGACACATCTCTTCTGCTTCGGTGATCATGTCATTGCCCAAAATTTGACGCTCATCGGTTTCAGACCAGTTAAGTAGGGTACGACACTTCCTGCCGTAGAGAATCTCAAAAGGGGCCTTGCCTGAGCTAGACTAAAAGCTATTGTTGTATGAGAATTCAGTGTATGGAAGGCAGTCTTCCCATTTCATGTTGAACAAAATCATATAGGCTCTAAGCATATCTTCAAGGATCTGATTGACTCTCTCAACTTGACCACTTGTCTGCGGATGGAATGTAGTGCTGAAACGGATCTTGGTACCCGTAGCAGTCTGGAAGGACTCCCAAAACTTGGAAGTAAAGAGGCTTCCATGGTCAGATGAGATGAGCTGAGGAATACCATGCAAAGAAACTATCCTTGACGTATAGAACTCTGCTAGTTGTGTTGCCGAGATAGATTCTTTGACTGGAAGGAAATGAGCAACTTTGGTCAGCTTGTCGATAACCACAAAGATGGCATCATTGCCTCTCTTGGACTTGGGAAACCTAGTGACAAAATCCATCTCCACATGATCGAATTTCCACTCTGGGATATGCAAAGGCTGAAGAAGACCTACTGACGTTGATGTTCTGCCTTCACTCTGCCACAAACATCACACTCATTCACGAACTGAGCAATTTCACGTTTCATGCGAGTCCACCAGAAGGTTTGCTTGAGATCTTGATACATCTTGGCACTGCCTGGATGAACGGATGGAAGAGAATTGTGTGCTTCCTCCATGATAACATTCTTGAGATCACGTTTTGGAACCACCAGACGGTCCTCAAAGAACAAGGTATCTTTGTCATCAACTCGAAAGCACTTATACTTCGGAATGCCCTTGGCCACACCTTTCTTCACTTTCTTCACCATTGTGTCAAGAAGTTGAGCTTGGTGAACCTGATCTTCCAGAGTGGGAGAAACTTGAAGATTGCCATGAAATCCTTGCAGAATCATTTGAACGTTGAGCTTGCGGAAGGCTTCACAAAGCTCGGGTTGAAGAGGCTTTAGAATGAGACTGTTGCAGTACGCCTTATGGCTGAGCGCGTTTGATGACATTTGCTTTTCCAGGAGTATACTCAATGCTTGGATTGAAGTCCTCAAGCATTTCCACCCAATGAGACTGCCGAAGATTGAGATTGGGTTGAGTGAAAATGTACGTCAAGCCCTTGTGATCGATGTACACCTCAACTGGTCTACCCAATAAGAAATGCCTCCAAGTCATCAGAGCATGCACAAGTGCCGCCAACTCGACATCATGAGTCGGGTAGTTCTTCTCGGCAGCCTTCAACTGATGCGAGGTATAAGCCACTATCTTCTTATCTTGCATGAGAACACCACCAAGACCTTGGAGAGAAGCATCACAGAAAACTTGGAAAGGCTTTGATTGCTCGAGAGGATCAAGAACTGGAGCTGAAGTCAGTCTCTGCTTGAGCGTATTGAACGCCACATCACACTCAAGAGACCAAACATACTTGACACTCTTCTGGAGGAGATTAGACAGAGGCTTAGCAATTTGAGAGAAGTTCCCCACGAATCTTCTGCAATAGCTAGCAAGCCCGAGGAAGCTATGAAGCTGCTTCACATTCTGAGGAGGCTCCCACTTCAAGATTTCCTCAATTTTCTCAGGGTGCACTTTAATGCCCTCGGCAGAGATCACATGCCCAAGGTACAGCACTTCATTGAGCCAAAACTCACACTTGGAAAACTTGGCATAGAATCTATGTTCTCTTAGCTTGTCAAGCACAAGCCTGAGATGCTCTGCACGCTCTTCTTCTGTCTCCGAGAACACAAGGATATCATCCAAATAGACAAAGATGAACTCATTCTTGAAAGGAGAGAATATGAAGTTCATCATTCTTGAGAAGGTTGGAGGAGCATTCGCAAGACCAAATGACATGATGGTGTACTCATAAGAGCCAAAACTCGTCCTGAAAGCGTCTTTGGAATATCTTCTTCATGAATGCGAAACTGATGATATCCCATGCGAAGATCAAGCTTCGAGAAAACCTTGGCGCCTTTCAGTTGTTCAAACAACTCATTGATGTTGGGAAGTGGGTACTTGTTTCTGATTGTCTTCTGGTTCAATGGACGGTAATCGACACAAAGCCGGTCCGTGCCATCCTTCTTCTTGACAAACAAAACACCACAACCCCATGGAGAAGAACTTGGTCTGATCAGACCCAGACGTTCTTATTCATCTAGCTGCTGCTTCAACTCTTTCAGCTCTTCGAGGCCAAGTTTATAAGGGCGTTTGTGAACCGGTTTAGTTCTGGGCTCGAGGTCAATCACGAATTCGACTGCCGGTGCAAATGCATTCCTAGCAATTCTTCTGGAAAGACATCTTCATACTCACAAACCACTAGAATTTGAGAAATAGCCGAGATTTCACCATTCTCATTAAGAGCAAAGACAAGGATTGTGTCATCGTGAGCCGCGAAAATAATCACATCTTTTGAAGGATGAGTCAGCTTGACTTCTTTTTCTTGACACTCAACATAAGCCTTACTCATAGCTAGGAAGTCCATGCCCAGAATGAGATCAATGTTGGATTTCCGAGAACAATTTGAGAAGCCAGAAAAGAATAATTTCCCATATTGATGGAGGCATCTCGAACCACCATTTTTGAGCTGAGGTGCTTCCCGGGGGACACAACTTGCAATGCATTAGGAAAAAACTCCATGGTAAAACCATGTTTTGCCACAAGAGGATATGACATGAAACAATGTGATGCACCAGTATCAAACAAAACTTTAGCGGGAAAAGAATTAAATGAGAGGTTACCCACAATCACATCATGAGACTGCTCTGATTCAGCTGCATTTACCATGTTCACCCTTGCTAACTTGGGGTTATGCTTCACCATTGCATTGCCTGGAGGCCTAACTGGAGGAGGAGGCGGAAGACGCCGCTGGTTGCACTTGTTTGAGTAGTGACCCTTCTGACCACACTTGTGACAAGTAACCTCAGATAGTGGACGAAAGTTGCCTGGAAGAGGAAAAAGATAACTTTGGCGCCTAGGGTCTCTACTGATATCCTGGGTTGGGTGGGTGGGAAGAACCATGGCCACCGAACTACTTCTGCTGAGGAGGAGGACGAAACGGAGGATGATTAGGCACCCAAATTTCTGCTACTTAGGAACCATCTGAGAGCTGGAAGAAGAAGAATATGAATCCCTTGAACATTTCCTTGAGTTCTCCAACTTGAGCTGAGTTGCCTCGACCTTCAAAGCCATATTGTAGAACTGATCAAACTCACGAGGCTCTTGAAGGACTAGACCTGGCAGAAGCTCATCCTTGAGACCACCTCTGAACTGATAAATCATGGCCTTGTCATTTGGAACATCTTGCTTAGCATAGTAGGCTAGATTTTGGAACTCAATGTTGTACTAATAGACAAACTTGCTCCCCTACTTCAGGTGCCTGAACTTCTCACGCATCTCCTTGACAAAGCTTGTCGAAATGTAATGGGCCCTGAAGTCACGACAGAAATCATCCCAAGTAACAACACGATCGCCCTTGGAATCCTTGTACTGCTGCCACCAATCAGTTGCTTGACCCTTGAGCTGGAACGACGCAAATCTGACAAAGTCCTCTGGTCTGACATTGTTGCACTCAAAATGCTTACTCATGTCACGGAGCCAATCATCAGCATCAAAAGGCTGCTCACAACAGATGAAAGACTTGGGCAGTTTGGCAAGGAACTGGTTGAGCGTCGCAAACTGAGGTTGATTCTGAAAATTCCCTTGAAAGCCTTGCTGACCCTAATCTCTTTCTTGCAACAGCCTGAGCAACATCTGAGTGTTCGCATTGGTTGTGGCCATCACAGCTTGCCAAGCTTCTGGAGGACGAGGCGGTGGCGGGGGTGGTGGAACATCAACCTGCTCCTCACCTTGACCCGGATTCCCGCGAGTTGGTGGAGCCATCCTAAAGATGGACAAAACAACAGAACCTCACTGACAAAGATGAATTCAAAGCTGAATCAAATGCATGAAAGAAATTGAATGAATAACACAATCAGCCTTCCTACTGAAAAATTAGTAAGAATGCCTTCTTCAGTTTTGTGATAACATCATCTGATATTAGAAGCCAGTTGCAATAACACAAAAGTATTGAGATAATGTTGCTCGGAACAAATGTATAAGCCCTCATACATCTGAAGAAGATAATCCTAGATAACTACATGAGTTCCCACCTAAGAACTTCTGAAAACTTTCTGGTTATGCAATCCGGTGTGGGGGATACAAGGAGGAAATATCTCACACAACTAGCAAACCTACACCCCAACTATATCCATCCTTCAATACATAACCAGAGACTTTCGCAAATCCATCTAACTCGAATCCTCGAAAGCACAACAATACTAAACCATCGTGGTACCCCGGATGCCTCCCCGGTACTGGGTGACTCCGACCTTATCTCACCACGACAAGTATTAAAGTAATTCCAAATAGTCTCCGTCCTGAGATAGTAAGGAAGCTGAATGATAACAATGTGCCAAAATTCCCTGGAGCTCGACTCCCCGGAAGAAATCAAGTCACACAAGAGGCACCAAGACAGAACTCCATCACATCGGTATCATATAGACTCCAAAATACCCGTGTGATCCTAAAAATTTTTTGAGCGAGAAGAGGAGTAGAATCAACATTCCAAAGTCGAATACCTCACCAGATCATAGAAGAGGAGTAAAAAGAAACCTAATCTCCGATATAACAAGACTCAAAATAGTTTTACTAGACTCGACTCGGCCAAGTTCGATCAATTAAATGGCTCCTATGGTCGTATGGATCTAAATACCAACTTGTCATGCCCAAGATGCGCGCCTATCCATATTAAGACACGAGGGCCTCGACAGGGATAGAGGCGCTTCTTTCCGTTAGCAAGTACATCATCATTACATACATTTAGGAAGATAAGAGTATATGAGTTGGCTTACACTTGCCACATACTAAATTACAAATCCACACATTTAATTCAATCATCAATACAAAGGCAGGGTTCGGCTACGGACAGATCAAACAACAAAATGATGCAATGACACTGGCTTGCTAGCCCAAAGATCTTGACCATGGCCACTCTACTCGTCTGGATAAATGACGTTGATGGGGCTCATATCCCGGGGCAGGCCAAGGCAACGGGGTCCTCCCCACTCCGCTTCGAAGAAAAACCAATCGGCCGGCTGGACAAGGCCGTTTGGGGACACGCCACACGAGCCGTCTCCGGCTGGCGTTTCACCCGGCCGGCCTAGCGGCCGGGCGTGCTCCCGCCCGGCTGGCCAAGCTATCGGTTGCCGACGAGCCGGGCAGCCCATTGACTTGGGGACGGACACGCCTTGTCCCGTCTCCCTGACCGCGGGTATGGCAGCGTAATGTGACTGGCGGGGCGAGCGACCCTGTGGCCACAGTGGTCGTTGACGCGCCGTCCCGCACGACTACAGTCCATCCGTACGGTCTGCTGACCTCAGTGAGCGTGACCGGATGGGGAACAGTTCTAGCACGCCTCCGCCACTCAAGTGCCTGCCCCAGTGTGGCTACAGTGCCGCCCGCCGTACCGATGACCCCGGCCGGGTGGCGCTATGCAACGCCTCCCCGGGCGGCCCGTATCGAGGTAGGTGGGGGAGGGCCAATCGCGGCGCTCGTCGGCTGGTCCCAGTAGGGATTGGACCGCTCGGCCGGCAGGCCCTGCCTACGACGAGACAATACAAGCCGCGGGACCCCCTAGCCAAGCGGAGAGGCTGCCAACCGGGTCCCTCCACCCTCGTACCTAAATCGTATTGTAAGCGCCGAGGGGTTGGCCTATAAAACCTCCCGAGCCCCCCATGCAACGGGGATGGACCCCCGATCAAGAACACACACCCAGGGAGCTCCCATACCCTTCCCAGTAGCAGAGGGAGATGAGCCGGCTGCTCCTTTCTTCCTCCTCCGAACACAGCTCCAGGAGCACCTTTGTATACTTATCCATCCATCCAACGAATCCAAGCAGGACTAGGGGTATTACCTCCCACGGAGGGCCCCGAGCCTGGGTACGTCGCGTGTCTCCACCTTCTTGTATCCAATCCCGCACCCGGAGCCCATCAGCGTCCAATGGCCCCAACACCACCGATAAGCCAACCAATGGCATCTGCTGTGAGAAAACGATGACAGTTGGGGCCCACCGTGGGGCCATCTGCGGCGTTGTTCGGGTTCATTCTCCGGGCGGGACCTCTCGCAATTCCCCGCCGCTGCCGCTCGGCCTGGCGAAACCGTGGGAGGATCGTGGGGCTTGCTGCGGCACGCCCTGCGGGCGACTCCGACGGCCTAGCGGTCGACATCAACGCGCTCACCGAGCGCTTCGACCGGCTCAGCCTTGCCGAGGCTCCGGCTGCGGGTGAGTATCCCATGGGAGTACTCGTATGCGCCTGCCTGCCCACGGCCGTGGGAGTACTCGCTACGGCCCGCCCCAGCAGGTCCTGCGACCGTGAGGGGGTGATGGCCATTACCTCCTCCACCACCTCCGGCAAGTCCGACCCGGTCGGTGCGGCCCTCCGAGGCTTGAGCACCCTGATTGCCCTGACAGTAAACCCCGATACCGCCGCGGCCGACCTCGAGGCGGCTTGTCGCATCCTCTTCGAGGACGCCACTGCCATTGCCGCCACGCGCCGCCGCATGGAAGCGGTGCAGCAGGAATACGCCTCCGCTTACGTCCTTACCCCGGTTGGTGCCGAGCCCAGCCGGCGTGGGGCCGTGCGCGACCGCAGCCGCGTGGTCGCCGAAATCCTCGCCGGCAAAATGCCCATCTATGACACCCCCGCAGCTAACCTGCGAGCCCTAAAGGTGGCCTACGAGGAACTGGAGACCTTGGAGGGCGAAGAGCTTGCCGCCCACGAGCGCCACATCAAGGAGCTTATCGATGTTGCTGACGCACACCTCGCGCCAGGCGGCACCGCCGCTGAAGGCCCCTGGCCCGAGCGCGAGGGCACGGGAACTGCCGGCCGCTAGGCGGCGCAGTACTCCTGTTCCCCTCGCGTCTCAGGTCGTTGGATCGTGACGAATGACCCCCGGCCCTCTCAGCCACCGAGGAGTGAGTAGCCAGCTGTTAGCAGTCGGCGCACCAATGAGCCGCCTCATAGCAGTCGCTACCGCGAAGCACCGGCATCCGGCGGCCGGTGCAGCTGGGGCACACACCACCCCCGCAACGCGGGTCACGGCAATCGATGCTGCCCATCATCCGCCCCGAGCTTTCAGCCCGGCTCGGGCCACGCGTCCCCCTAGCAAGGACGATGCTCGCAACCGCATCGACCAACTCACGCAATCTGCCCTCCTCGAGGAGGAGGGCTCGATTGTACCGGCTTGCTTTGGCCCCCGGATCCGCACCGAGCCATTCCCGAAGGGCTTCACGCTCCCTAGGGACACCCCGAAGTACAACAGGGCCGCCAATCCAGAAGATTGGCTGATCGATTATACCACCACAGTGGGCATCGCTAGGGGAACAAACGCTTGGCCGTCCGCTACGCCCCCCTGATGCTCATCGTCTCGGCTCGCACCTGGCTCAACAGCCTGGCGGCTGGCAGCATCAACACGTGGATGGACTTCAAGGAGGCCATCGTCCGCAACTTCACCGACACCTACAAGCGGCCTAGCCGGCCCCGTGAACTTGCTATGTGCATTCAGGGGCCGGACCAACCCCTCCGCGACTACCTCACCAAGTGGACCGAGCTCCACAACTCCTGCGAGGGAGTGCACGAGGTGCAAGCTGTGCAATACTTCATTGAGGGTTGCCGGGACTGCACCCCCCTCAAGCACAAGCTTATGTGCTCTGAGCCGGCCATGTTGGCCGAACTCATGACCAAGGCGGACAAATATGCCACGGCCGATTCGGCCATCCGGGTCAAGACGGCCCCACCGGCCAAGACGACAACGACGTCGGCCGCGGCCCGACCGGCTGCCGACAACTGGCAGCCGTAGAGCAACAAGCGCAAGAACGACCAGCCGTATCCCCGCTATCGGAGCCGGCAGGTCAACACGATCAACGATCAATAGCCGGCTGCCCAGCCTTCCAGCCAGCGCCAGCGCACCGACAAGGCTGCCTGGCAGCCGAAGCTCACCTTCGAGTAGATGCTCGATCTTCCATGCAAGAATCACTCGGGGGCCAAACCCTCCACGCACATGCTCCGGGAGTGCAGCTTCTCACAGCGATTGGCCCGGGGGGACAGCCTTCTGGCTCCTCCCGTGCTGCCAGCCCATGCGCCGGCCCCGGTCCAAGCTGCCGCCCCGGCGCCGGCAACGGCCCCAACTGACGGTCGCCTAGTCGACCAGTACCCCAACCAAGACGGTTGCTACGTCGTCTTCACCAATGAAGAGACGGGCAAGCACGCGGAGCGCCGGCTCCGACATGAAGTGAACGCCACCACGCCGGCAACTCCCCAGTTCACGCACTGGTCGGAGAAGCCGGTCACATGGAGCCAGGCCGACCATCCCGCGGTGATGCCGCATCCTGGCAGCTACGCCTTAGTCCTCGACCCCACAATCGCCACCAAGGATTGAGCCTGCCGCTTTACGCGGGTTCTAATATATGGTGGCAGTAGCATCAATATCCTCTACCTCGACACGATTCACAAGCTGGGGCTAAAGATAGAAGACCTGCAGGCGAGCCGGACGGTTTTCCACGGCATCGTGCCTGGGAGGTCTTGCTCCCCTGTAGGCAAGATCACGCTCGACGTCCTCTTCGCCGGACCCGACCACTTCTACTACAAGCCGGTATTGTTCGAGGTCGTGGACCTCGCAAGCCCCTACCACACGCTGCTAGGTCGGCCGGCTCTAGCCAGCTTCATGGCGATCCCGCACTACGCCTACCTCAAGCTCAAGATGCCGGGCCCCAAGGGAATCATTACCGTCAAGGGCGACTACAAGATGTCGCTCGAATGCGCTCGAGGCGGTAGCCGGCTGGCCGAGGCCCTGGAGATCGCCGGCTGACCGGCTCGTGGCCCTTGCCGCCAGCCAGCCAGCCGTGCCGGCTTCCCCCTCGCAATCCACCGGCAAGGCCTCCTTCCAACCGTCGAAGGACACCAAGCAAATCGCACTCGACTCGGCCAACCCGGCTCAGTGCGTCACGATCGGCTCCCGCCACAACAACAAATAGGAAGGCGAGCTCGTCGACTTCCTCCGTGAGAATCGGGACATCTTCGCATGGTCCCCCAAGGACATGCTAGGTGTTCCGAGGAAGTTCGCCGAGCACAACTACACATCCGGCCAGACGTCAAGCCGGTCAAGCAACCCCTACGCTGCTTCTCTGAGGAGAAGCGGCGCACTATAGGAGAAGAGATCACCCGGCTGATCGCGGCCGGGTTCATCATGGAATTTTTCCACCCAGACTGGTTGGCAACCCAGTCCTGGTGCTGAAGAAAAACAAGACCTGGCGCTTGTGTATCGACTACACCAGCCTGAACAAGGCATGTCCCAAGGACCCATTCGCCCTGCCATGGATCAATCAAGTTATCGACTCCACGGCCGGCTGCAACTTGTTGTCCTTCTTGGATGCCTATTCCGGCTACCACCAAATCAAGCTAGACCCAGAAGACCGCCTCAAGACCTCCTTCATCACGCCCTTTGGGGCGTACTGCTACATCACCATGTCCTTCGGCCTGAAGAACATAGGCGCCACCTCCCAGCAGTGAATGCAAAAGTGCCTCCTGCCTCAGATAGGCAGGAACATCCACGTCTATGTCGACGACATCGTCATCAAAACCAAGAAGCACTTCAGCCTCCTCGACGACCTCCGGGAGACCTTCGCGAACTTACACGAATACAAGATCAAGCTCAACCCGGAGAAATGTGTCTTCGGCGTCCCCGCCGGTCAACTCTTGGGTTTCTTCATGTCCGTCCGCGGCATCGAAGCTAACTCCGAGAAGATCCGCGCGATCGAGCGCATGCCAAAGCCGACCCGGCTCCACGATGTCCAAAAGTTCACCGGCTGCCTTGCCTCGCTCAGCCGGTTCATCAGCCGGTTGGGGGAGAAGGCTTTGCCCCTCTACGGGCTCTTTCGCAAGACGGCTCGAACCAAGAAGCTAGGCACCTTCGACTGGCCTGACGAGGCGGACGAGGCCTTCCGCGGCCTCAATAAGGCTCTCATCCATGCACCAATCTTGGCTGAGCCGTCTGAGAAGGAACCACTGCTCGCATACATCGCCATGACGACCCGGGTCGTCAGCGTCGTGCTGGTGGTTGAATGGCTGGAGGAGGGCAAGGCCCTATCGGTCCAGCGGCCCATCTACTACCTCAGTGAGGTCCTCTCCGCGTCCAAGAAGAACTACCCCCACCATCAGAAGATGTGTTACGACATATACTTTGCTGCCAAGAAGGTCAAGCAATACTTCCAAGAGCACACCATCACCGTGGTGAGCACGCCCCCACTCGGCGAGATCATGAGCGGCCGAGACTCCACCGGCTGGATTGCCAAGTGGGTGATCGCCCTTGCCGATCACGAGATCCGGTACGAGCCGGGAACCACCGTCAAGCCGCAAGCATTGGCGGATTTCCTCGTCGACTGGGCGGAGACGGAGTTCGTACCACCTCCCCTAGACTCCACGCATTGGTGAATGCATTTCGACGGCTCGGAGATGAGGACCGGCCTAGGTGCGGGCATAGTCCTCTCCTCCCCGAAAGGTGATCAGCTCAAGTATGTCCTCCAGATCCACTTCGCCGCCTCCAACAACGTGGCGGAGTACGAGGCCATCGTTCATGGCCTCTGGCTCGCCAAGGAGATCGACATCAGGCGCATCCTCTGCTTTGGCGACTCCGACCTTGTGGTGCAGCAAGTTGCTGGCAAATGGGACGCCAGGGATGCCAACATGGCTAGCTACCGTTTCCTCGTGCAGCAACTCACAGGCTCCTTCGAGGGTTGCGAGTTCCACCATATCCCCCGAGAGGATAACGAGGCGGCGGACGCATTGGCAAAAATCGGCTCCACCTGGCAGGCCATCCCAACTAGTGTCTCTCTCGAGTGGCTGCTCAAGCTGTCGGTCAAGCCCTCCCCAGAGTCGGAGTCAATCTTCGTGCCGGCAAGCGCCACCGGCCCATCAACGGCGCCGACCGCCTCCCCAGCGACTCCGTCGTCGGCTCTCGAACCGTCGGTTGCCCAGCCAGCCCCGGTCGGACCGGCGACACCCGGGGAGGACGGACCCGACGACACGGTCGTCATGATGGTCATTGACCCGCCGGCTCCAGGGGCCGGTGAGCCGGGCCCGGGGGCTGACCAACCATCCTCGGGGGCTCCCGAGCAGGCCCTGGGGGTTGGCGAACTGGTCCCGAGGACTGACCAACCAGCCTCGGGAGCTCTCTAGCCGGCTGCCGTCACAGCTTCCTCATGGGCCCAACCCATCTTGGCGTTCCTTCTATGAGGCGAGCTGCCTCCAGACGAGGCTCTGGCTAGGCAGATCCAGCGCTGGGCCTCGGCTTACAGCATCGTCAACAGCGAGCTCGTCCATTGCAGCACCACCGGCGTTTTCCAGCGATGTGTCAAGCCGGGGAAAGGCCAAGAGATCCTCCTCGACATCCACCGGGGCGAGTGCGGCCAGCACGCCGCCTCCCGGGCCCTAGTGGCCAAGGCTTTCCGCCACGGTTTCTATTGGCCCACGGCTCTCGAGGCGGCCAAGAAATTGGTCGACGAGTGTGAGGGTTTCCAATGCTTCAGCATGCAAAGCCACCTGCCGGCAACAGCCCTCCAAAGCATCCCCCTCTTGTGGCCCTTTGCCGTTTGGGGGCTAGACATGATGGGCCCCTTCAAAACCGCTCGAGGCGGCATGACGCACTTACTGGTGGCCGTGGACAAATTCACCAAGTGGATCGAGGCACGGCCCATCAAGCAACTGGACGGCCCTACGGCCGTCCGGTTCATCAATGACATTACGGTATGCTACGGCGTCCCCCACAGCATCATCACCGACAATGGCACCAACTTTGCCAAAGGCGCGCTTGGATGTTTCTGCTCCAAGCAAGGGACACGGCTCGACCTGGCCTCCGTTGCTCATCCGCAATCGAACGGCCAGTTCAAGAGGGCAAACGGCCTCATCCTATCTGGCATCAAGCCCCGGCTCATGACTCCGTTGGTCAGGTCGGCCGACTACTGGATCGACGAGCTGCCGGCCATCCTTTGGAGTCTTAGGACCACCCCTAACCGTTCCACCGGCTACACCCCATTCTGTCTCATGGATGGGTCAGAGGTGATCATCCCCACCGACATCGATTTCGACTTGCCTTGGGTCGCCCTATACATGGAGAAGGATGCCAAGGAAGCAAGGGAAGACGACGTCGACCTGCTCGAGGAGGCTCGCGAGCTAGCCTTGAGCCGGACGGCAATCTACCAGCAGAAGCTCCGGCATTATCACACCAAGAGGATCCGACCGCTCTCATTCCGCGAGGGGGACCTGGTCCTCAGACGGATCCAACGAACCGCCGGTCAGCACAAGCTGTCCTCCCCATCGGAGGGCCCATTCATCGTCAGCAAGGCGCTACACAACAATGCGTACTATCTAATAGACGCCCAGAAGCCACAGAAGCACAAGAGAGACGCCTCCGACGAAGAAACGGAGAGTCCATGGAACGCGGCACTCCTGCGCCCGTTTTACTGCTAAACGAAAAACCAACTTATGCATGTATCCCCGTCCTTTTGGGCTTATGAATGCAATGGGAGTCCCAAGCCGGCTCTTGGGGCGCACCCCGTTTCGTTTATCTCAAAGCTTTCCACACTAACCGGCTCCCTAGTCAAGATCCCGGGCCCGGGGGCTAGCCGACTGGACCTAGAAGTGTCTCTCTGCAGAAAAGACTAAGTAAAAGTGAGCCGGCCAAGCCTCCCCGCCCTTACCAGCTACAGACCGGCACCCGGCTGTCCGACTGACGGGGCCTCGGGGCGGCAAGGTTCGGCTCGCACCAAAGGTCGACACGGGAAGGGACCTTTTCTAGGCCCGACCGGACCCTCGCCGCGTCTCTAGCCGCTTCACTTACCCTGAAAAGACCCTCGATGATTCCTAAGTTTTTGAAATGGATCCCTCGAGGCGGACGCCCCGACCCAGCCACAGACCGGCTCCCGGCTGTCTGGCTGGCGGGGCTGAGGCCAAAGGGGAAACAGAGTAGAAGTGCAAAGGGTCGTGGCGGGCGAAAAAGGGGTAAGGTGGAGGCGACAAGATTCATAAGGCATAAAACACAAAGTATTCACAACATAAAGCAAAACAGCCCACGACCGGCGTTCACTTCGTTACACACACACACCTAGTGGGTGGATCGCATCCGAGTTCAAAGTGCAGGAAAGAAGAAAAGGAAAGAGCAAAACAGGACACCCGGGGGCTCAAGCCACTGGCGCGTCGCCAGCCGGCACGTCGAGAGGTGGCTCGGTCCCCGTCCCGGAGGTGCTCATGGCCTTCGGGTCGGCCGCCTTGACCTTCGTAGCGGCCTCCTCGGTCTCCGCCGTCTCGCCACTCGAGTCGGTGCTCTCATTGGCAACTTCGGCGTCGTCCGGGCCCTGGGGGATGCCAAAGGAGTCCTTGGGCAGCGGCTTGCCGTCTTCTCCAAGGGGCGGCAGGAACTCGTCCGCGTCGACATATGACGCGAGCTCTTTCCGCCCGCAAGACAAGGGCCGGCTCGCGAGCCTCCCGCTCTGCGGCCGGCATGTCCCGCATCGTCGCTAGCCGAGCGACGTCCACCCCCAAGTACCACAAAGTGACGAACCGAAGTACCATCTGCACTCCGGCTCGGGCGGCCGAGGCTTTCCAAGCCTCGAGGTGGGAGACGGCGTGCTGAAGCCACAGTGCCACACGATGCGTCGGAGCTCACCACTGCCTGGCCACAGCGCGGTGATGACCTCCTTGCCGGCGATCTTGAGCCGCTCCATGCTCCGCTCAAGATGGGTCTTTCGCATCTCGATGGCGAGCCCGATCGCGTCCACATCCCACGGGGCGTGCTCATCAATGGAGCGGCTGTACCCCCGGAGGTGCTCCCAGTGCTCCTCAACAGCCCGCGCGGCACGTCGGTGGGTCTCCGGGAACCGCACTGAGGGGAATACGGGAAGAAGAAAAGAAAGACCAGATGAAGCAAAAAGAGGCGGCAAGTAGAAGGCGACTAATCGAAAAAGAAAGAAACAAGCGGTTACCTTCGATCGCATCATCCACACTGATGGCAAAGTTGAGCGCCGCCGCCCGCTCGGCCGCCCGAGCCGCTTCCGAGGCAGCAAGAGAGCCCTTGGCCTCCTCGAGCGACTTCTCGAGGCGGGTCACCTCGCCTTGGAGGGCGGTAGTCCTCAAGGCGGCGTCAGCTGCCTCCTTGACGGCCGCCTCCCTGGCCGCCGCCTCCTTCGCCCCCTCGGCCTTGAGCCGGTCGCGGGCCACCTCGCCATCAACTAGTAGCGCGGCTAGCCGGTCCGTCTCCTATGCGACCGCCTGGACATCTCGCGCCAGCTGGTTCCGCTCGGCGGCGAGCCCGGTCTTTTCTTCCTGAAGGGCGGCCAGCTCGCCTGCGTAACAAGGACAGCATTAGTAAAACAGGCGTAAAGCCGCCGACTCCCGGGGGCTACACGCCTCCACCCGCAAAATGCAACTCACCTTGAACACGGGCGAGCTCCTCCTCTAGACGGTATAAGCCACCCTTGCCGTGGTCGTGGATGGCGACCGCCTCTGCGAAGAGCTTCTGCCATAGGAAGGCTCCCTCCTGTTGCAAAAGGGGGAGAACATCAAAAACACGCTCGTAGGAAATCCAGCCCGGCTGCCCGTCAGCCGGTCAGCCGGCCCGCATCTCGGGGGCTACACCCAGTGGGTGCGATTGCGCGCCCCCACTAGGAATACTAAGGATGGAAGGAGAAGCATACCTCGGCATGCCGAAGGGAGGTGTCCGCAGCCTCCGCGAACCGGGCCAGCTCCTATCGGCACCGGTCCAGGACACTCCCCAGATCCCCAAGGGAGGGGACCAGGCCACTTGGCAGAGGCACCGGTAGGGCCGCCACATTCGCCAGCGCCTCCTAGTCCCGACTGACCTCCTGCATCAACCGCAAGATTCGCCGAGCACGGCCGCCGCTACCGCCCGGGCTCGCCGCGGCCCCGACCGCTGGGTGCGGGTTGATAACAACGAGGGACCGAGAGTCACCTCCTGCCGGACCCCCGCCGGGTGCCGGTGCCGCCTCACCTGTTGGCCGCTTTGGCGCTTCGGTTGTGCTGGAGGGCCGCTCCACCTCCACAAGGACCGCCTCCGGCAGCGCCTCCGGCGTAGCCTCCGGAGCCGACGGGATCACCTCCTCCCGTGCCGGCTCGGGGCTGGCGGGGGCACCTCCGGCACTTTGTCCCGAGCCGCCTCGGGGGCCAGTCCCGTCACCGTCTCCCGTGCAGGTGGGGGCGGCGGCAGATCCATGGCCATGTCTCGCGGCTCGCCACAGGGGGGTCTTGACAGACGGGCGGACTCTACCGCTGAGTCTGAGGCTCGTGGCAGCTCGGTCGCCCCCCTGCGTTGCCGGCCGCTTGAAGTTCCGGAGCATGCAGCCCCTTCTCGCGTGACGGACCGGGAGGCTCACAGCTCCGCGAGCCTTCTCCTCTCCTCCCTTAGGGTGGTCGTGTGCTCGCGGGCCAGCCGGCAGGCGGCGTCCGCCTGCTCATCAGGCGCCCCCTCCTCTTGGAGCTCCATGGGGTCGCTGCGGCATCCAAGCCCCGGTCATCGACCGGCTCGAAAGACGAAAACAGAAAAAAAAACAAGGGCAGAAGCGCAGAGGACTTACGCGATGATGAGGGGCAAGGCCCGCTTGGTGCGAGGTGGCAGCTTCTGTGCAGCCACCTTGACCCGCTTCGGGTCGGGCGGTGGAGCCGCTGACCCCTCCTAGGCTGGCCTTTTTTCCCTGACGGTCGGCTCGGCGGCCGGGCCACAAAGTGGGCGCTCCTCGCTCCTCCAGTCCGGGTGCGCTGTAGGAGGAGGTCCATCGAGGATCATCAGCTCATCATGATCATCATCGTCGTCGTCCGTCTAGTCGCGGATGGAGGGACCAAGAGGGAACTCACCCGCTCCGCCGGGTCCCCCGACCGCACCGGACCCTCCGGGCACTCCGGACCCTCCGGCTCCACTGGGAGCGCCGCCTTGCGGCCCCGCCGGCTCATCGGCCTCCCCGGAGGAGTCCACACCCTCTTCAGCGGGACCACTCGTCAGGAAGTCCCGGGAGTCGGAGTCCGCCCGCTCCGCCTCGAAGATTTGCGGATGCGGGCCGTCTGGGGTGTTCTATCGCACCAGCCGCTATGGTCAGCACCCCATCATAAGTTCTCCCGCCGGCTGCTAGCAGGGGATATCAAGCAAAAGGCAAATCTGAACAAGAAGACTTACCAGGGGGCCGGTTAATGCGGTCATACAACTCCATGCCGAATGACCACGAGGCGGGCTTTAGCTTGAACGTCGTGAGGGTGATCACCCGCTTCGCCACCTGAGCCGGCGTCAGCTCCATGGTGGACTGCCGGCAGGGGTCGTGCCGGCCTGACATGTCGCACATCCGGTGAAGCCTCATCTGAAGAGGCGACACCCGGCGCGATGTGAAGGCCACCACCACATCGGAGGTGACCAGCCCCTCAGTGCTCTTCAGCTCCCCGAGCCGGCCCAGCTCGTCTACAGCAACGCCGCGCGGGGCCGACGCCGGCCAGTTCTGCTGGGATGACTGGCGGTCTTCAAACGGCAGCAGTCCAATGTAGTCCATCGCCGGGTCGACATTCCACACGTAGAAGAATGTGCGGTGCCACCCTTTGACAGAGTCTATTAAAGAAAGGGGAGGGAAATGGGCAACGCCGCGGTAGCACACTACGATGCCCCCACATGCGTTGTTGATCAACGGCTTGAGATAAAAAAGCGCGTTGAAGAGGCCAAGGAAAGGAAGAACTCCCAGATACCCCTTGCACAACGCCACGAAGGCATAGAGATATAAGATGGCATCGGGACCGAGATTGTGGGGTTGAAGGTCGAGGGTTTCAAGGAAGAGGCAGAAGAAGTTGCTCACCGGGAGCGCGAAGCCCCGGGTAGCATCCGCGCCTTGTGCAGCTCCGTGATATCAACATCGGTGACGAAGGATCCTCCCCAGCTGTCGCCGCGTCTGTCGGCCATCTCAGTGGTGGGGCGGCGTGCGGGCACGGGCGCAGGATCGAGCACGGCAGCACGAGGGGAGGAGAGGAGCAATGGCGAGAAGGACTGCAAGGGGGCAAGTGGGGCACGGGTACCTCCGCCCTCTGCCCTTCCCTCCCCTTTTATAGGGGAGGACTCGACCGGGGACGTGGGATCGTCTGCGCCCACGTTCCCTGGAAATCCTATGCAAGTGGGTCGCCTCTGGCCGCAACGGCCGTATCGGGGCGTAGAATCTCCGGCCCCGGCCCCGAGGCCTACCAGGCTACACCTGGGCCCTACCGGACTAGCCCTGGGCGACGTCCCATCTCCCTGCGTGCCCTGGGCCCAGCACATCATTACGTGCCGGCGCGTGCCCTGGAGCGACGCGCCAGAACCCGAGGCGTCGGGTCCTGTAGCTGGCCCGGCTGCCCCTTCGCCTTCAGGCCGGAGGCGGGCTAGGCTTCGGGGGCTACTGACGGGGCTCATTTCCCGGGGTAGGCCAAGGCAACGGGGTCCTCCCCACTACGCTTCAAAGAAAAACCAATTGGCCAGCTGGACGAGGCCGGCTGGGGACATGCCACATGAGCCGTCTCCAGCTGGCGTTTCGCCCGGCCGGCCTAGCGGCCGGGCGTGCTCCCGCCTGGCTGGCCAAGAAGCCGGCCGCCCACGAGCCGGGTAGCCCATTGACTTGGGGATGGACACGCCCTGTCCCGTCTCCCTGACCGCGGGTATGGCAACGCAATGTGACTGGCGGGGCGAGCGACCCTGTGGCCACAGTGCTCGCTGACGCGCCGTCTCGCACGGCTACAGTCCATCCATCCGGTCCGCTGACCTCAGTGAGCGCAACCGGACGGGGAACAGTTCTAGCACGCCTCCGCCACTCAAGTGCCTGCCCCGGCGTGGCTATTGTGGTGCCGGCCGTACCGACGACCCCGGCCGGCTGGCGCTAGGCGACGCCTCCTCGGGCGGCCCATGCCGGGGCAGGTGGGGAAGGGCCAAT
Organism: Hordeum marinum; assembly: GCA_022496015.1. Taxonomy (NCBI): domain Eukaryota; kingdom Viridiplantae; phylum Streptophyta; class Magnoliopsida; order Poales; family Poaceae; genus Hordeum; species Hordeum marinum. The sequence goes on from CM039672.1 coordinate 118,602,328, forward strand.
CGCGGCGCCCGTCGGCGGGTCCCAGCAGGGATGGGACCACTCGGCCGGCGGGCCTCGCCTACGACGAGACAATACAAGCCGCAGGACCCCCTGGCCAGGTGGAGAGGCTGCCAGTCGGGTCCCTCCACCCTCGTACCTAAATCGTATTGTAAGAGCCGGGGGATGGCCTATAAAACCCCCTGAGCCCCCATGCAACAGGGACGGACCCCAATCAAGAACACACACCTAGGGAGCTCCCATTCCCTTCCTAGTAGCAGAGGGAGACGAGCCGGCTGCTCCTTTCTTCCTCCTCCGATCACAGCTCCAGGAGCACCTCAGTATACTTATCCATCCATCCAACAAATCCAAGCAGGACTAGGGGTATTACCTCCCACGGAGGCCCCGAACCTGGGTACGTCGCATGTCTCTACCTTCTCGTATCCAATCCCACACCCGGAGCCCATCGGCGTCCAATGGCCCCAACACCACCGATAAGCCACCCTATGGCATCTGCCGTGAGAAAACGACGACAGACGTACATCCTGCCACGCTCCTCGTCATACTCCCACTGGAGCTGCGTCACATCATCTGTCATGATCTCATCTGTACCTGCACCTAGATTGTTGTAGTAATGTGTGATCCACGGGGACTCAGCAATCTCGTGTCTAGGTACCGAGACTATTCAAGCTTATAGTTTGGCATGGGGTATGTGTTTAGTTTGCAGCAGCACTAAGCATATATGGTGGCTAATCTTATGTAACATGAAAGTAAATATGTGGTCTATGATAAACGATCAAAACTAGAATGACCTCTATGAGATCCTGAACACCTACTTAAGTCAATCATAACCCCACCATGTTCTCTCTCGGTTCATGTTCACGAGGAGAGACGATCACGGTTACTCACATAGTTGGTGTGTTTTATTAGACTTTACTTCAAGTTAACTATAACCGGGTGTTAAACAAATATCCACATTGCCACATAACCGTGGGCACGACTTTCCAAAAGTTTTAACCCTACAGGGCTGCTCCAACTAGTCCATCATAAATTAACCATACTCTGCGGGAATAGCCTCGACCATGGATCTCGTGATCATGCTAAGCAACTCCAAAGGAATTCCAACACCTCGAGATAGCTCGAAGAAAGTCAGAGCCCCACACGCAAGCCACTCAATAAAGGTAAAACAAGTCCAGCAAGACCACCCGACAGGCCAGATCCCAATGGGAGCCGCGCGTATCTCTATCTCATTGAACTACCAGATGGGACTAGCTACAGGGAAAATCAATCCTCTAGTTGCCTCGAGGCGGTCCCACAGGCAGCCCTTTTTGGACCAACAACCATGAGGAGCACTGGCCCGGGTTGTTGATTAATTATCCACGGGGTAGCTAATCCCTATGCATTTTTATTAAGTTGTTTAAGCAAATAGTACCAATGTTGGGTCTTGCCAGACAAGTTTTAATCTCAACCAAATAATCAAGTGGGTCCCCATAACAACTCCGAGCATGTTTGGAGCGCAAATTATGGAAACATAACACCAGTAACAAGAAACTATGGCGGTAAAAGTGGAACAAAACACCTAGAAAAAGGCCAAGCCTTCCACCATACCAAGATATATATGTGCATTAAATTAAATAGCAGATAATATTGTGATATGACAAATCCAAGTTATCACATGGATACAACCTGCACCTGCAACTAAGAACGCTATAAGAGGGGCTGAGCAGCGGTAACTTAGCCAAACAAAGGTTTGCTAGGATGTGGAGAGGTTAGAGGCTATCATGGCAATGTACAAGGCTTGACATTCAAGTGGTAGGTAACGCATAAGTCATGATAAGAATGAGACATCTAGCAAAGCAAAAATAGTGTCGGGATCCGGGTACGATCATCTTCCCTATTGGTTCTTCAGAGGGAGAAAGAGCGGGGTCCTCGTAGTGGTACTCTCCTGGATCTTCGTACTCAGTTTCAACACTCGCGTCTACCCAAGATAAAGATCAATAATAAACATCCAACCAAGGTGCAATGCACAAACAAGATGATGCATGATTCATTTGAAGAATTTAACATAGCAATCCTAAACTAGTCATGTTTCACATGCAATAGTTTAGTTATTTACAATTCTGGACTGAACCTCATGGTAAGTTATTTAAACATGCATGAACATAAATATGTATGCCTAATGCAAAATCTATACAAATGCATATGTAGAACATAAGAAATGGAGTTACAGTTCTCACGCTACGCTCACGACAAGTTACAAAGGCAAAACACAAGACAAAGAAGGACATGTGCTGTTCCTTGGCATTCCAAGGTAGCCACTGGTTAGGAAATGAAAAACCAACCACAATGGAGTCAAAGATCAAGCAATTCCATGGAGTATAGCCCCCACAAGTCACAAAATAGTAAAACAAATAATCTGCCACAAAACAGCAACATAGCAACTTTCACAGCCAATAACTAGAGCTACAGGAAGTCTCGAACCACAAACAAGACATTGAAAGAAACTACATAGCACGCTTATCAAATTATCCAACTACACAATCTGTAATGGAGGCACGGATCAATAACCATGAAGCTCACAAGTTCGCATGATGAAACCGATTTTAGGGACTTAGAGAAAATAACAGTTTTCTGGATTCTGAGTTAAGCTGATAGCACGTTGACTACAGAAACTAATGGTGATAGAGCCCACCTCATGGCATGAAAATTAACAGGATGATAGAGTACAACATCTACTTCAGAACACTAGCAGTGAGCTTGAGCTAATTCTCAACATATCACTTGGTAGCATCCAGTCTTCATGGCATAAACATATTAACAGATTCTCAGACTTAGAAATATTTAGCATGTTTGAAAACAGCAACATATTAGTAGCTACTTTAGATCATGGTTCCCACTTATATGCAAGTTTGACATGACAAAAATAAATACCATGGCATTCTACACATCAAAGGCTACCATATTCATGTTGACACAAATATCATCGCATGCATGGATTAACTATAACAAAAATGACAAAATGGCACTTTGAGAAAAAATGACATTTTGTCAAACTTTCTCAAATGACCAAACAAGTCACACCAATGGATTCCTTGGGTGATTCTACCTCAAAGTCATATATCATACTCATATGTTCACATGGAGCATCATGGAAAAACATTAGATAGCAAAACATCACCCATTCCTATAAGTGAAACTTAACTATAAATGCACATATCCATAAATGATCATACCAGATTTAGCAAATATACTATAAAAGGAAAAACCCATTAAAACAATTAAATCACTATTAATAATAAAACAAGAACAACAATTTACAAGGGGCCCACCTAGCATACTCACCAGGGCCCCTAGTGCATGACAAGTGGGGCCTGGGCCCACTTGTCACACACACCACACACACACTACACACACACAACACAACACACACACAACACAACACACACACACACTGCACTCTGGATCTGGCACCACACGAGATCCACACACACACACGGCACAAATAAGCACACATACCGCACCTACACAGCCAAACCTGGATCTTGCACACGCCGCACCAGATCCACACCACACACCACACACCACACACAGCGCACGGGATCCGGCTCACACACTGGATCCAAACACACAACACCACATCAATACAATTGAAAAAACAGGAAAAGAGGGGGGAGCAGGATCCAACTCGCGACATCGCGGTCTCGCCCCAGGTTCCCAACCACTACGCCACTTGACGGTACTCGACAGAAGGTGGGGCACTAGCGCTCTTATTCTAACTGACCGCACACTTCTGACGAAACTAAAGAAATCTGCACTCCGGCGACAACAAACGCACGACGAAATCCGGCGGCTATGAGGCATCTCCGGCGAAGGAAAACAGATGCGGGGGCTTCGGACTCTACAGGGATCCATCCCCTGCTCGTCTCGCGACGAGGGGATGGAGCAAACGGCGCTCAAGGCCCTGCCTTGGCTGGAACGGCAGCGGCAACACACTACGGCGACGGCGAGCTACGCACTATGCAACAGGAGGGTACATGGCGGCTCACCGAGAGGGGAACGACGACGGTCTGGAGCACGACGAAGATGAGGAAGAAGGACAACGACGCAATTGCGATGAAGAGGAAGAAGAACGCCGGCGACGACCCACTCCCTTGCGAGTAACGGCAAAGAGCACTACGGGGAGGTGCTCCTCACCCCCTACCAAAGGAAATGGAACGCGGGGGGCACCCGCGTTCTCCACGCCATCTCCGCCCATGACGAGGGCCACCAAAGATGCGAAGACGATGGCGAGACGACCGACGACAACTCTCTCTGAACTCTGAAACTACAAAGCTTACCTGATAGAGGAGGAAGAGAAGGGGAAAAGGAGGAGGAAGGAGGAGAAGGAGGCGGCGGCGGCGAGGAAGGGGAAGGGGAACCCTAGGCTTCCGTGCCCTTATAAAGAGGGGGGTGAAACGGCACCGGCCTCGGTGTCCGTGAGCCCTGATGGCAACGCGACACGCAAACTCTCTGACAAGCTCGCTGAACTGACGGAGAATGTTGGGAGCAGGTAGCCGTTCGCTACGGCTGGGCCGGCTACGCGTGCTAGCTAGGCCGCGTGGGAAGAAAATCGCAGCCTCTCTCCCTCTCACTCACAGAGAAAAACACAACAGGGATTTTTCCTTAAAATAAACAGCAAGACAAGAAAAACCATCAGAGGAAAAAAGGATTTTTGATTAAAAAAATACTTTTGTCTAAAAGGAAATGTGACCTTTTTAATAAAATTAACAAGAGGATTTTTAAAGCAAGTATTTTTAATAATATATAAAACAACAACCCTGTTATTTTAAAACCCCAAAATCATATAGCTCAAAACACCAAAAGAACAACACACATAGGCTCACATAAATATTGGCTACATCATGAATATTTTGAACAAATTTTATTAGCAAGATAATTCTGTTGAAGAATGGAAATGGGAATAAAAGGTCTTAGGTTTGGTGTTTTGAAAATAAGAGAGAGGGGAGGAGGTTGATCCCACACATGCACACACACTCACAAGACCACTCACACAACACAACAAGGTCACAAGAAGCACACCACATTTATCTAATGCATGACATGATGAAATGATATGATGCATGATGCATGAAACAATGGCATGGCAAAAGAGCAAACTCATTTCATTCATCACATGGCAACAAGGGTCCACATAGGTTACATGCCATAAAAGGTAGGGGCAGCACTTGGGCTGTCACATTCTGTCACTCACGCAACCCATGATAGGAAAATCATGAACATATTGCGACACAGAAGGCACCATAGGACAGCACCATTTGAATATACAACTCACATTCACAACATCATACCACAATTAACCCATAGGACAAAATGGATCTACTCAAACATCATAGGATAGCCAAATATCATTGGAAAATAATATATGGAATTGAGCACCACGTTTAAGCATATATTATGGAGGGGAAGATAGGTGTTATACCGCTCCATAGAGGGGGGAGAGTTGGTGTTGATGGCGGCAAAGTTGTTGGTGTAGATAGCCGTCATGATGATTGCCCCGGGGGCATTCCGGACTCTGAGAGAGAGGGGGAGAGAGCCCCCTCCTTCTTATTCTTCCTTGGTCTCCCCCTAGATGGGAGGAGATTCCCCGCTCTGGTCCCTAGCCTCCATGATGGCGGAGGGGCAGGAGCCCCTCCGAGATTGGATCTCCCTCTCTGTTCTCTTATGTTTCGCATTCTTGTTTTCTTGCCGAAAACAATTTCTTATATTCTCGAAGATACGTAACTCCGATCGGGCTGAAATTTCGAGGGGATTTTTATCTAAAAATTAGCTTCGTTGTGCCCAAAGGAGAGCTCCAACCGACTTACGAGGAGGGCACAACCCATCACCATGCTCCTAGGCCCCTAGTGACGCCTTGGTGTCTTGTGGTGGCTGTGGGCCCCCGGTTGCATTGATTCCACCTCAAAATTCACAAATATTCAAAAATAATTCTCCAAATTTTTTTATCGCGTTTGGACTTTGTTTGATATGGAATTTCTGCAAAACAAAAAACACACACAAAACAGGAACTAGCACTTGGCACTGGATCAATATGTTAGTCCAATAAATCATACAAAATGTTGCGAAAAATATGTGAAAGTTGTATAATATTGGCATGAAACAATCAAAAATCATAGATAGGACATAAACGTATCAGGATCCCCAAGCTTAATTCTTGCTCGTCGTCGAGTAGGTAAATGAAAAAAAAAGATATTTTTTGATGTGGAATGCTACCTAGCATAATCTTGATCATATATCTAATCATGGCATGCATATTAAGACACATGTGATCCAAAGCAATAGTCTAATTTTTACTTGAAGACTTTAATACTCGGGCGTCCCAACAAACAATCATGGCTTTCAAAATATCAAGGATAAAGAACGTTATCCCTGCAAAATCATATAGCTTGGTCTTGCTCTGTCTTCTTAGCACAAAGTATAAATCATATACTACCCCGGTGTCAGCCAAGAAATTGGTTCATAGTTTTTAACGCGCTTCAGCATTTTCAAGTCTCATGCAATACATGAGCGCAAGCCATGGATATAGCACTATGGGTGGAATAGAGTATGATAATAGGGGTAAATATAGAGAAGACAAAATGGTGAGAAAGTCTCACATCGATGCGATTAACCAATGGGCTATGGAGATGCCCATAAATTGATATCAATGTGAGGAGTAGGGATTGCCATGCAACAGATGTACTACGATCTATACGTGTATGAAAGCTCAATATGAAAACTAAGTGGGTGTGCATCTAACTTTATAATGAAAAATGCCCACTAGTATATGAAAGTGACAACAGAGGAGACTCTCTATATAAAAACACGGTGCTACTTTGAAGCACAAGTGTGGAATTATCATGCCCCTTCTCTCTTTGTCTCTCATTCATTTTTTCTCTTTTTTACTTTTACTTTTTTCCTTTTTCTTTGTTTTTCTTTATTCGGAACCTCATCCCAACTTGTGGGGGAATCATAGTTTCAATCATCCTTTCCTCACTGGGACATGCTCTAATGATGATCATCACACTTCTGTTTACTTACAACTCAATATTACAACAATAGTAGAAGAAAGTATGACTCTATATGAATGCAATGATCTAGCATAGCAAAGATATCAAAAAACAGACAAGCCATGGAAACATCATGCTAGCTATCTTACGATCATGTAAAGAAATATGACAATGAATGCTCAAGTCATCAAAATGGAAGCGGTTGAAGTTGCGTGGCAATATATATCGGAATGGCTATGGTAATGCCATAATAGGTAGGTATGGTGTCTATTTTGAGGAAGATATAATAAGGCTTATGTGTGATATAGCATATCATATCATGGGGTTTGGTAGCATCGACGAAGTTTGCACCGACAGTCGAGGTGAGAAAGGGCAATGTGTGGTACTATAGAGGCTAGCAAATTGCGGAAATGTAAGAGTTCGTATAATACATGGACTCACATTAGTCATAAAGAACTCATATACTTATTGCGAAAGTTTTTTAGGCCTCGAAGCAAAGTATTACTATGCATGCCCCTAGGGGGAGGTTGGTATGAGTTAACCATCGTGCGCCCCTGACCTTCACGTGAAGATAGACAATCAAGTATAAATTGTGCTCCAACTTCCTAGCATAATGGGAGACTATATGTGCATGCTTCAGGAATGACAAACATTAGCACCAATATCTTACTAAACACCAAGATGGGATGCCTTGTTGAAGAAAATACCGATACTTGTTGAAGAAATATGGGATGCCTTACGTGGCATCACCAAGCTTAGATGCTTGATTATCCTTGGATATCCTCTCCTCCTTCTCCTCATATCGAGACCTCCTCAGTCTTTGAACACTTCATCCACACAAAACTTAACAGAAAACTGGTGAGATCCGGTAGTTTGATAAAGCAAATTAATATTTTAAGTATTGTTGCAAAACCAGTCATATTTTATATCTGCATTATCCCTGATGTATTATAACTTTTCCATGACTTATACCACCGATAAAATCGATAGTTTCATCAAAACAAGCAAAACAATGCATCAGAAACAAAATCTCTCTTAGCCAGGACAGTTTGTAGTAATCTGAACTTTTACCATACTTATGTAACTCCAGAAAATCTGAAAAATAGGAAGAAATAAAAATTTAGTATATAAATATTGTGCAAGATTTCACAACTTTTCACGTTCTACTAAAAATGTAAATTCACGCACTACAGCCAAGTTTCTGTTTTTACACCGTACATACCAACAAGCAATCTAATCATCCTAAAGGCAAATCTTGACACAAATGGATTTGTAAAAGGGGATATTTTTTTTGAAAAGTTTCTACGTTTCAAGATTCACAAAGTTTCCATGGGAATGAACAAAGTTCAAGGCTAGCCCCCACTTCAACGATGCTCATCATCTCTCTCACTTTCACCTTTCTTTCTGTGAAGTTTTAGGTTCCCCTCTATATTTTTTTAAACTTTATAAAAGCACTCAACAGAATAAAATTACTCTCTAAAACATCCTGGTTGTCTCCCTGGCAGCATTTTCTTTAAAGCGATTAAGCTAGGCATAAAGTGCTCAAGTAATGGATTCACCCGGATCCCAAGGTATATCAAAGCCAATTTTAATTAACAATAATTTTTAATTAAGTAATGAGCACAAGGTGATATATATCATGTGACAACACAGTTCAACTCTCTTCCTATGCATCGGCATGTCATACAAGAACAATTCATTCACACAAAGTAAAGGCCAATATATAGTATAAGTAGTTTCTTGCAATTTTATCGTATTGGAAACATAAAGAGGTGGAGATGTAGTTACTCTCTCATAATAAAAGAAAGTAGGAGCAGCAAGCACATGCATATTATATTCATCAAAATCATCATGTGTAGTAGCAAAATGCAACCCATCAATATAATTCTTAACAAGAGCAAACTTCTCCGATATAGTGTAGTTGGGAGAATTCAAAAATATAATAGGACTATCATGTGTGGGTGCAATAGCAACAATTTCATGCTTAACATAAGTCACTATATCAAGTTCATATCCATAAGCATAATTCATATTGGCATCATGGCCACAAGCATAGCATGCATCAATTTCATCAAAAAGGTATATTTCAAACAAATCCAAGGGATCATGGCAATCATCATAGCATTCATCCTTTGGTAAGCATGAAGGGAGATTAAATGATGTATGAGTTGAAGAGTTACTATTATTAGAAGGTGGGCATGGGTTGCTAGTCCGGTCTTGCTCCTTTCGTTTTTCGCTCTCCTCCTCATCTTTTTCATGCAATGAACTCACAATTTTAGCAACTTCCTCTTCCATAGATTCCTGCAAAATATTAGTATCTTCCAAGGCAGTGGTAATTCTTTCGATAAATTCTTTAACATAAGAATTAAAAGCATATTTTTCATAGCAATATTTAAGTATGGCAAATTTTTCAGATTTGTAAAGTATAGCATCATACTTTTCAATCAAAGTAGCAATTTCATAAGCACCCTTAAAAGCAACAAAATTTTCAATTTGTTTAACATGATAATAACAATAGGCTTCCTTGGCATAAGAAGATAGTATTTCATTATCATTAAACATACATTGGTAGGGAAGGTGTTTTTAGTTTCTTCAGAACAACAAGTAAAGTCATGTATTTCGCATAATATCCAAGCATAGCAACACAAGCTATAAATTTGATGCCACAAGAGTTTCCCTTTTTGATATAAGCAGTGTCGCACATAATGAGCATGCTCATTTAATGGTTTTCCCTCAACTAAGCTAGTTGGGGTTTCAACACGAGCACAAAGGGATCGAACATGATCCAAGTAATAAGCTTCGATAGTAGGGAACACTAGTGGTTCCTCAACTTTTGGAGCAGCAAGTACATATTTTTTTTGGTATTTTGCGTTTCCTACACATATTTGAAGATAGAAAACAACTAATAACATAAAATAAAAAGTACTTAGTGATAAAGCAAACAAGCACACACGAGAATATTCACCCCACGCTATTGCTCCCCGACAACGACGCGAGAAAAATGTCTTGATAACCCACAAGTGTAGGTGATCATTTGTATCCTTTTTCGATAAATAAGAGTGTCGAACCCAACGAGGAGCAAAAGGTAGAAAAAATATCCCCTCAAGTTCTATCGACCATCGATACAACTCTATGGACGCTAATGCTTGCTTTACCTAGAACAAGTATGAAACAAATTCATGGGAATAAAACTAGAAGTACTTTGGAAGATAATAAAGGACGTGGAAATAAAACTTAGGTGCTGCTTTAATAAAAGAATAATAAAAGTAAATATCTTAGTAGAAAGCTTTTTGTGTAATGCAAGAGAAAGATTGTCCCTAGGGAATTGAATATAATATGATAGATACTTGTTATATGCAATGAGGGAGACATACGCTAACACACTTTCCATACTTGGATCATATGCACTTATGATTGGACTCTAGAAAGAATCCGCAACTAAGGTGAAACCCAACCATAGCATTAAGTATCAAGTGCTCACTACTCCCATACGAAACAACCCACCTACTCGGGTTTATGCTTCTGTCACTCACGCAACCCACGATAGGCAAATCATGAACATATTGCAACACCCTACAGCGGGGATCCCTCACATTTGCATGACATGGAGGGCACCATAGGATAGAACCATATCAACATACAACTCACATCCATACCATCATACCACAATTAACCCATCGGACAAAAGGGATCTACTCAAACATCATAGGATAGACAAATATCATTGGAAAATAATATATGGAGTTGAGGACCATGTTTAAGTAGAGACTACAATGGGCAAGAGAGGTGTTACAGAGCGTCATAGAGGGGGAGAGTTGGTGTTGACGGCGGCAAAGTTTTTGGTGTAGATCGCCGTCATGATGATTGCCCCGACAGAGTTCCGGCGCCACCGAGAGAGAGGGGAGAGAGCCCCCTCCTTCCTATTATTCCTTCGCCTACACCTATATGGGAGGAGAGTTCCTCGTATGGTCCATGGCCTCCATGGCGGCGGAGGAGCAAGAGCCCCTCCGAGATTGGATCTCCCTATCTGTTCTCTTCGATTTCGCATTCTTGTTTTTTGGCCAGAAACCGTTTCTCATATTCCCGGAGATCCGTAACTCCGATCGGGCTGAAATTTTGAGGGAATTTTTAAATGAAAATTATATTCCTTGTGCTAGTAGGATAGAACCAACTGAATTACGACAAGGGCACAACCCATCACCACGCACCTAGGCCCCTGGGTGCGCCTTGGTGTCTTGTGGTGGTTGTGGGCCCCCGTTTGCATTGATTCCACCTCCCAAAATTTACAAATATTCCAAAAGTAATTCTCCGTAAAATTTTATCGCGTGTGGACTTTGGATGATATGGAGTTTCTGCGAAACAAAAGGCACACAAAAACAGGAACTAACACTTGGCGTTGGATAAATATGTTAGTCCAGTAAATCATATAAAATGTTGACAGAATATGTGAAAGTTCTATAATATTGGCATGAAACAATCAAAAATTATAGATACGACGGAGCCATATCTATATACCCTGTTGATGATGTGGCAGGCAGTATTGGTTGCCTAAGGCCTGAAGCGATGAGGAGTCTTGTATTCTTCAAGAATAGTGTAACCCATCTCAACAAGAGTCTTGTTCTTGCGCTCCATGACGCCATTCTGGTGAGGAGTATATGGGGTAGATAGCTCATGAGTAATACCAAGTTCATCAAAATATTCATGAAGACCAGTGTTCTTGAACTCAGTCCCATTATCACTCCTGATGTGGTTGATCTTGAAACCAAAGTTCGTTGAGTCCCTTGAAGCAAATCGTCTGATGACATCCTGTACCTCAAATTTGTACAAGATAATATGCACCCACATGTAATGAGAGTAGTCATCAACAATAACAAATCCATACAAGCATGAAGTATTGGTTAGTGTGGCATAATGAGTGGGTCCAAAGAGGTCCATGTGAAGCAATTCGAAGGGTCGAGTAGTGGTCATGATAGTCTTCGAGGGATGCTTGGATCTGGTCATCTTTCCAGACTCACAAGCACCACACAGATGGTCCTTGAGGAAGTTAACACCTTCAATGCCTATGACGTGCTTTTTCTTCAGTAGCGTGTGCAGGTTCCTCATGCCAGCATGTCCAAGTCATCGATGCCACAACCAGCCTTCTAAGGCTTTTGCAAGTAGGCACGTGGAATGCTGAGGACCTGTAGAGAAATCAACAATGTACAATTGTCCTCTCCTAAAGCCTTCGAAGACTTTGGATTTGTCAGATTCCATGACAACAACACAAAAATATTTTCCAAAGATGACAAGCATGTCAAGATCACAAAGCATTAATAAAGACATGAGGTTGAATCTGAGGGATTCAACAAACCTCACCTTATCCATGTGTCGGTCCTTCGGGATAGCAACCTTACCAAGACCCAATACGTTGCTTCTTCCTTTGTCAGCGTAGGTGAGATGTGATACGTCCATTTTGCATCATGCTTTTATATTGATATTTATTGCATTATGGTATGTTATTACATGTTATGGTACAATACTTATGCCTTTTCTCTCTTATTTTACAAGGTTTACATGAAGAGGGAGAATGCCGGCAACTCGAATTCTAGACTAGAAAAGGAGCAAATCTGAGATACCTATTCTGCACAACTCCAAAAGTCCTGAAAATTATTGAAGATTTATTTTGGAATATATAAAAAATATTGGGCAAAATAGATACCAGAGGGTGCCCACCAGGAGGTGGCAAGCCTGCCAGGCGCAACCACTCCCCTGGACGTGCCTCGCAGGCTTGTGACCCACCTGGCAGGCCCTCGATGCCCATCTTCTACTATATGGAGGGTTTTGACCTGGAAAAAATCAGAAGGAAGATTTCAGGACAAAGCGCCGCCGTCTCGAGGAGGAACTTGGACATAACCAATCTAGAGCTCCGGCAGGGCTGTTCTGCGATAACCCACAAGTATAGGGATCGCAACAGCTTTTGAGGGTAGAGTATTCAACCCAAATTTATCGATTCGACACAAGGGGAGCCAAAGAATATTCTCGAGTATTCGTAACTGATTTGTCAATTCAACTATGCCTGAAAGACTTAATATCTGCAGCAAAGTATTCAGTAGCAAAGTAGTATGGAAGTAACGGTAACGGTAGCAAAAGTAGAAGTAGCAGTTTTGTAGTGATTGTAATAGTACCAATGGAGAAGTAACTTAGAAACGCTTAATAGGTGGAAGGATCATAGGCAATGGATCAGTGATGGATATTTATGTTGGATGTCATTCATCATGCAACAATTATAACATAAGGTGACACAGAAGTAGCTCCAATTCATCAATGTAATGTAGGCATGTATTCCATATATAGTCATACGTGCTTATGGAAAAGAACTTTCATGACATCTTTTGTCCTACCCTCCCATGGCAGCGGGGTCCTAATGGAAACTAAGGGATATCGAGGCCTCCTTTTAATGGAGAGCCAGACCAACGCATTAGCACTTAGTGAATACATGAACTCCTCAAACTACGGTAATCACTGGAAAGAATCCCAGTTATTGTCACCCTGGGGAATGCAAATCATAACTCATAATAGGTATATATAACTTGCAAGATAAGATCAAGAACACATATATATTCATAAAAACATAATAGGTTCAGATCTGAAATCATAGCACTCGGGCCCTAGTGACAAGCATTAAGCATAGCAAAGTCATAGCAACATCAATCTCAGAACATAGTGGATACTAGGGATCAAACCCTAACAAAACTAACTCGATTAAATGATAAATCTCATCCAACCCATCAGTGTCCAGCAAGCCTACGATGGGATTACTCATGAACGATGGAGAGCATCATGGAATTTGTGATGAATGATGGTTGCTCATGATGAAGGCATAGATTTCCCCACTTTGGAGCCCAAAACAGACTCCAGATCTGGTCTTGTGAGGAAGAATAGGAGGTGGCGGCGGCTCCGTATCGTGAAATGCGATAAACTCTTCTCTCTGATTTTTTTCTTCGCGAATAGGGTTATATGGAGTTGGAGATGAGGTCGGAGGAGCCACAGGGTCCCCACAAGCCTGCTAGGTGCGGCTAGGGCGTGGTCGCGCCTAGCAGGCTTGTGGCCTATAGGTGGACCCTCTCTGGTTGATTCTTGTGCCAGTATTTTTTATTAAATCCAAAAATATTCTCCGTCAATTTTCAGGACGATCCGAGAACTTTTATTTCTACAGAAAAATAACACCAAGGCAATTCTGCTGAAAATAGCATTAGTCCGGGTTAGTTCCATTCAAATCATGCAAATTAGAGTCCAAAACAAGGGCAAAAGAGTTTGGAAAAGTGGATACGGTGGAGATGTATCAACTCCCCCAGGATTAACCCATTGCTTATCCTAAAGCAATTCAGTTGATAAACTGAAAGTGATAAAGAAAAACTTTTACAAACTCTGTTTGATCTTGTTGTTGTAAATACGTCTAACTAATGTTTAGATTTTCAGCAGAGATCATGGACTAACCACGTTCAAAATAACATTTAGGTCTCACATTTACTTCATATCAATGACATAATCAACTAACGAGCAATAATAATAACCCTTAGATGACAACACTTTTTCAAAACAATCATGATACAATATGACAAAATGGTATCTCGCTAGCCCTTTCTGAGACCGCAAAACATAAATGCAGAGCACCTCTAAAGAACAAGGACTGACTAGACATTGTAATTCACGGTGAAAGAGATCCAGTCATGCTCATACTCAATATCAATTAACAGTAAAGCATACAAATGATGGAGGTGCTCTCTAACTGGTGCCTTTTATAAGAAGATGATGACTCAACAATAAAGTAAATGGGAAGGACCTTCACAGAGGGAAGCACTGATTTGCTAAGGTGCAAGAGCTCAAGTTCTTAAAATAGAGATAAGTAATATTTTTTTTGCGGTATGCTTACATTGCTCACATAAAGACTAAGAGGTTTTAAACTTCTTCCATGCTAGATACATTATAGGCGGTTCCCAAACAGAATGATAAAGTTGTTACTCCCCCTCCACCAATCAATCACACTCCATGGTGGGCCGAATCCACGGGTACCGTCCATACGAACACAATCCTGGGGGTGTTTTGTTTAATTATATTTTTATTTTATTTTGAGCATGGAACTGGGCATACCGATTACCATCCACTTTCTTGTGATAGTGAATCAACACATATCATGAGAATAACCCACCTAGCATGGAAGATACTGACAGCCCCCAATCGCCACATGAGAAATTTGGGCATACAAAACAAAATGTTTATTTGAAGGTTTAGAGTTTGGCACATGCAAATTTACTTGGAACAGCGGGTAAATACTGCATATAGGTTGGCATGGTGGACTCATATGGAACAACTTTGTGTTCAAGGAAATGGATGCACAAGCAGTACTCCTCCTTAGTACAAGTGAAGGCTAGTAAAAGACCGGGGAGCGACCAACTAGAGAGCGAGATCGTCATCAACGTGCTTTGAGATTAACCAAAATTGAACTCAAGCATGAGTAGGATATAAATCACTATGAACATAAATATCATAGAGGCTATGTTGATTTTTTTCAACTACATGCATGAACATGTGCGAAGTCGAGCCACTTGAATTGTTTAGAGGAGGATACCATCCCATCTTACCACATCAACACCATTTTATTTTGCATGTTGGCACCCAAAACAAACCATTATCCACTCTTAGCTAATTAAGCATGGCATGTGTAACTATAATCTCTAATAGTCATTGCAAATATGTTTCACCCATGATGAACTGAATTCGGAACGATGAGCTAATCATATTTACAAAAGCAAGATAGGTCGAGTTCATACCAGCTTTTCTCCATCTCAATCTTTTCATCAAATATCGTCATTATTGCATTTCACTTGCACGACCGAACGGTGTCGATAATAATAAGAGTGCAAGTGCATTGGACTAAGCTGGAATCTGCAAACAATAACTCAAAGGAGAAGACAAGATAACATGGGCTTTCTAATAGGTAAGCAATAATGTATATGATATCCACTCAAGATTTGCATTGCGGTCTTCTCCTTATGACCCAAATAAATAAAAATCAAAACAAGAACGAGAAAAATTATTTACACGGGAAAGCTCCCAACAAGCAAAAGAAGAACGAAAAATCTTTTTGGGTTTCTTTTTAATGCTACAACTAAGAAACTAGAAAATAAAATTAGAACTAATTTTTTTGTATTCTTCTCAAAGTTAATTAAACATACAAGAAGAAAACGAAACAAGGAAATAAACTAGCATGGATAGTACAATGAAAAAGTATGAACACATACTGCTTAAGAATAAGTGTGTGAACATGAATGTAAAGTCGGTGAGAAATACGTACTCTCCCAAGCTTAGGCTTTTGGCCTAAGTTGGTCTAGGGCCATGGTTGGCCCAGATAATATCCGAAGTCATAGTTGGGGTTGTACTAGGATGTGGCGGCTACCGCCTGAATGACTGCAGCAAGAAGTCGTGCGGTTTCCGCATTTCGCTCGTACTCGTTTGCCTCCTCTCTGGTTATAAAGTATCTTTGTTTTTCCTGAAAGTTAAAGAAGACAGGAGCAGGAAGGGTAACATGGACAGCACGCTGTCTGTCAAAAATTAGTCGGTACTGGAGAGATTGTTCGTTCCTTTCAAGAAACTAAAAACGTACCAAAGCCTCATAATCAGGGAAAGCGGGTGGTAAATCAATATCATTTCCTCGTATGGGTACTCCAAGATAATTAGCTAAAGTGGCATAAATCCCACCAAAGAAATCTCCATCCTTAGCATTATTATTCAACCTTCTAGTAATAATGGCTCCTAAGTTATATCGTCTTTCACCCATTACTGCACTCTTAAGAATACTAAGATCGGTTGCACAAAGGTGGATATGCTCAGCTTTACTGTTAATACATCTACCTATGAATAGAGAAAAATAGTGTATAGCAGCAATGTGAATGCTCCCCATGGTAACCTGCGTAATATTTCTAGTTTCTCTGATGGTAATTCTAGAAAGAAAATCATTATATTCAGTTTTGTGCGGATCACTATACCTACTCCATTGTGGAATTTTGCATGCATGATTAAAATCCTCTATGTCCAAAGTATATGATTTTTCATAAAGGTCAAATAGGACGGAAGGTTTATTGCGATTGAGCGAAAATTCAAACCTCCGCACAAAAGAATTCGTGAGTTGATAGTATTGCTTGCATTTGTCCAAAACGACTTCCTCAAGGTCAACATTTCTTATGTATGCGTAGAATTTTCATTGAAACCAGCATCACTCATGAATTGATCCGTTGGCCATTTACAAGGTCGTACTTGTGCTTCCCTCGGTGGTTTCAGGTCTGGCTCATGTATCGCGAGTCTCGGGGCCTTCTTGCTCAATGAACCCCCTTGAAACATCTTCCTCAACATTTTTTATTTTTCTGAAAAATTCTGAAATTTTAAGTGACTCAAAATAAAGGTGCACAAAACTCAACAAAACTCATAGCAACTACTCCCAAAAGTGCCTAGAGGCTATATCATGCATCAAAACTACTTGGGACCATATAAATTTGACATACAAGCTCAAGAACAAGGTCAGTACAGCAACAAAAACTTGCAATATATAAAGCACTAGAAAAAACTAATTGGATCATTGGAGGAGTCACATATCGAAGAACAATCTCCCAAAACAATTTCGCGAATGAAGCTTTGAACAAGGAGATCAAAAATGGCAGCAAAATGAGCTAGAACACGGGTTTGAGAAATGGTGGGATATTTTCTAGAAGAAGATGAAGTGGATGGGTGCTAGAATAAGTGAAGGGGGGCAACATGGGACCCACAAGACTATTAGGCGCGACCAGGGGGTGGCCGCGTCTTGTGGGCTTGTGGCCCACTAGTGCAGCCCCCTGCAGTGTGCTCAGTGTCAGATATTTTTAAATATTCCGGAAAAAATCATACTCCATTTTGAGGACATTTGAAGAACTTTTATTTCGAGTTCACATTTTTATTGCACGGGAAACTTAGAAAACAGAAAAATAATAGCATTTTACTTAATTTAATCTTACTAACAGAAAGTAAAAGTTGGGAACAGGAAGTTGTGCTTTCTAAATTCAACCATCTCATGCTCATCAAAAGGAATCCATCAATAAGGTTGATCAAGTCTTATTAACAAACTTCTTTTGAATAACAGGAAACCTAAGACTTTTCGAATAACACTAAGTTACCTCAATGAGGATATGCATATCCCCAACAATAAGTATATCATATTTCTTCTTGATACTAGTAAGACAAAATTCAAAGTCTCCAATAATAATCATCGGAATTTTTTCAGTGGAGTTGATACTATGAACTTGAGGTTGTTTCTTCGAAAAGTGTACCGTATGCTCATTACCATTAAATTGCTCTTGTTGCAATCAATAACAGCCCCTGCAGTATTCAAAAAGTGTCTACCAAAGATGATCGACATACTGTCGTCCTTAGGAATATCAAGAATAACAAACTCCCTTAAGATAGTAGCATTCGCAACTACGACAGGTACATCCTCACAAATACCGATAGGTAGAGCAGTTGATTTATCAGCCATTTGCAAAGCGATTTCAATAGGTGTCAACTTATTCAAATCAAGTCTACAATATAAAGAGAAAGGCATAACACTAACACCAGCTCCCAAATCACATAAAGCAGTTTTAACATAATTCCCTTTAACAGAGCATGGTATAGTGGGTATTCCTGGATCTCCCAATTTCTTTTGTACTCCACCCTTAAAAGTATAATTAGCAAGCATGGTGGAAATCTCAGCTTCTGGTATCTTTCTTTTATTGGTCACAGTATCTTTCATATACTTACCATAAGGATACATTTTCAGAATATCAGTCAAGCGCATACGCAAAAAGATAGGTCTAAGCATCTCAACAAAACGCTCAAAATCCTCTTCATCCTTTTTTTGGATGGTTTAGGAGGAAAGGGCATGGGTTTCTGAACCCATGGTTCTCTTTCTTACCATGCTTCCTAGCAATAAAATAGTTTTTGTCATATATTTTATTCTTAGCTTGTGGGTTATCAAGATCAACAGTAGGTTCAATCTCCACATCATTATCATTACTAGGTTGATCATCAACATGAACATCATCATTAATAGGCTCATGTGCATAACCAAATTGTGTCTCAGCATCAAAAAGAAAAATATCATTTGGGTTTTCAAGTGTATCTATAACAGGTTCACTAGCAACATGCAAAGTTCTATCATCATCCTTATTCCTGTTATTACTGCAACAACTAGGTACATCAATATTACTCCTTTGAGAATCTTGCTCAATTCTATTAGGGTGGCCCTTGGGATACAAAGGTTCCTGAGTCATTCTTCCACCTCTAGTCACAACTTTAATAGAATGGTCATTGTTCTTACTGTTCATCTCATTAAGCAAATCATTATGTGCCTTACATACTTGTTCTACGTAAGTAGTTACCATGGAAGCATGTTTACTAATCAGTTTAAGATCACTGATAGTTCTACGCATATAATCACCTAAGCAATCAAGCATGAAAGCATTATGCTTCAATTATCTACTAACATAAGCATTAAAATTTTCTTGCTTAACAACAAAAATATCAAATTCATCCAAGCATTGGCTAGCAGACTTATTATAAGGAATGTCGCTTTAATCAAATATACGAAGAGAATTTACCTCTACTACCTGTGTCGGGTTATCAAGACCATGTATTTCTTCAATAGGTGGTAGATTCTTAACATCTTCAGCTTTAATACCTTTTTCTTTCATAGATTTATTTGCCTCTTGCATATCTTCAGGACTGAGAGATAGCATGCCTCTTTTCTTCGGAGTTGGCTTCGGAGGTGGTTCGAGAATAGTCCAATCATTATCATTGCTCAATATATTATTAAATAGTATTTCAGCTTGTTTAACAGTTCATTCCCTGAAAACAAAACTAACACAACTATCTAGGTGGTCCCTAGAAAAATTGGTTAGTCCATTATAGAAGATATCAAGTATTTCATTTTTCTTGAGAGGATGATCACGCAAAGCATTTACTAATATGAGAAGCTTCCCCCAAGCTTGTGGGAGACTCTCTTCTTCAATTTGCACAAAGTTAAATATTTCCTGCAAGGCAACTTGTTTCTTATGGGCAGGATTTTTTTCTTCAGAAAAGTGATATATCATATCCTAGGGACTACGCACACAACCAGGAGCAAGAGAATTAAACCATATCTTAGCATAACCATTTAATGAGAAAGGAAACAACTTAAGGATATAGTAATAACAAAAAAATTCGTGATGAGTAAATAGGGTGGCTATATCATTCAATTTAGTGAGATGTGCCACAACAGTTTCAGATTCATATCCATGGAAAGGATCAGATTCAAACAAAGTAATTAACTCGGGATCGACAGATAATTCATAATCCTTATCAGAAACAAAGATAGGTGAAGTAGCAAACTTAGGATCATATTTCATTCTAGCATTCAAAGATTTTTCTTTCCACTTGCATAGTACTTTCTTAAGATCATCTCTATCCTTACAAGCAAGAAAGTCCCTAGCTACCTATCATTCCATAACATAACCCACAGGAATATCAGGTAATTCATATCTAGGAGAGCTAGGTCTAACAGGTGTCCCATAGTGTTCAGTTTCAATAATTTCATCTGTTTCAAAAGTATCATAATTTTCAGCATTGGCTCTAGCAATTTGTTCATCAAGGAATTCACCCAGTGGCAATATTATCAAGCAAAGTTTCATCATAAGCATCATGCATAGCAGAAGTGGCATCATCAATTACTTGCGACATGTCAGAATAACTACCAGGAGGTGGCAAACTTACTCATAGCAGAAGGTGAATCAAGTGCAGAGCTAGATGGCAGTTCCTTACCTCCCCTCATAATAGAGGAATAGATCTTGGTTTTTGGATCTTTCAGATTCTTCATAGTGATCAACCGATATAAATCCCAAGTGACTTGGAGAATAGAGCTATGGTCCCCGGCAACGGCGCCAGAAAAAAGTCTTGATAACCCACAAGTATAGGGGATCGCAACAGTTTTCGAGGGTAGAGTATTCAACCCAAATTTATTGATTCGACACAAGGGGAGCCAAATAAAATTCTCGAGTATTCGTAGATGAGTTGTCAATTCAACCACACCTGAAAGACTAAATATCTACATCAAAGTATTCAGTAGCAAAGTAGTATGGAAGTAACGGTAACAGTAGCAAAAGTAGCAGTAGCAGTTTTGTAGTGATTGTAATAGGAGCAACGGAGAAGTAACTTAGCAAAAGCTCAATATGTGGAAAGCTCATAGGCAATGGATAGGTGATGGATAATTATGCTGCATGGCATTCATCATGCAATAGTTATAACATAGGGTGACACAAAACTAATTCCAATTCATCAATGTAATGTAGGCATGTATTCCATATATAGTCATACGTGCTTATCGAAAAGAACTTGCATGACATCTTTTGTCCTACCCTCCCGTGGCAGCGGGGTCCTAATGGAAACTAAGGTATATTAAGGCCTCCTTTTAATATAGAACCGGACCAAATCATTAGCACTTAGTGAATACATGAACTCCTCAAACTACGGTAATCACCGGAAAGAATCCCAGTTATTGTCACCCTGGGGGATGTAGATCATAACTCGTAATAGGTATCTACAACTTGCAAGATAGGATCAAGAACACATATATATTCATGAAAACATAACAGGTTCAGATCTGAAATCATGGCACTTGGGCCCTAGTGACAAGCATTAAGCATAGAAAAGTCATAGCAACATCAATCTCAGAACATAGTGGATACTAGGGATCAAACCCTAACAAAACTAACTCGATTACATGATAAATCTCATCCAACCCATCACCGTCTAGCAAACCTACAATGGGATTACTCACGAACAGCGGAGAGCATCATGGGATTAGTGATGATGAAGACGTCGATTTCCCCTCTCCGGAGCCCAAAACAGACTCCAGATCTGGTCTCCCAAGGAAGAACAGGAGGGGCGGTGGCTCCGTATCGTGAAACGTGATGGACTCTTCTCTCTGTTTTTTTTTCTCCGTGAATAGGGTTATATGGAGTTGGAGATGAGGTCAGAGGAGCCACAGGGGCCCCTAAACCCTACTTGGTGTGGCTAGGGGGGTGGCCGCGCCTAGCAAGCTTGTGGCTTGTAGGTGGCCCCCGTCTAGTTGATTATTATGCCAGTGTTTTTATTAAATCCTAAAATATTCTCCATAAATTTTTAGGACAATCCGAGAACTTTTATTTCTGCACAAAAATAACACCAAGGCAATTTTGCTGAAAACATCGTTAGTCCGAGTTAGTTCCATTCAAATCATGCAAATTAGAGTCCAAAACAAGGGCAAAAGAGTTCGGAAAAGTGGACACTGGAGACATATCATTCTATCAGGGAAACTTCCCTCCCGGAGGGGAAAATCGAAGCCATCGTCACCACCAACAATCCTGTCATCGAGACGGGGTCAATCTCCATCATCATCTTCACCGTCACCATCTCCTCTCCAAACCCTAGTTCATCTCTTGTATCCAATCTTTGTCTCAAACCTCAGATTGGTACCTGTGGGTTGCTAGTAGTGTTGATTACTCCTTGTGGTTGATCCTAGTGGGTTTACGTGGTCAAATATCATATGTTCGGATCCTTTATGATAATTAATACTCCCCTAATTATGAACATGAACATGTTTCGTGAGTAGTTACGTTCGTTCTCGAGGACATGTGATAAGTCTTGTTATAACTAATCATGTGAATTTGGTATTCATTTGATATTTTTGATGAGATGTATGTTGTCTCTCCTCTAGTGGTGTTATGTGAACATCGACTACATAACACTTCACCATTATTTGGACCTACGGGAAGACATTGGGAAGTAATAAGTAGATGATGGGTTGCTAGAGTGACATAATCTTAAACCCTAGTTTATGTGTTGCTTTGTAAGGGGCTGATTTGGACCCATATGTTTCATTCTATGGTTAGATTTATATTAATTCTTATTTCGTAGTTGCGGATGATTGTGAGAGGGGTTAATCATAAGTGGGAGGTTTGTCCAAGTAAGGTAAGCACCCAAGCACCGGTCCACCCACATATCAAATTATCAAAGTAACGAACGCGATCAAATGAGCATGATGAAAACTAGCTTGACAGAAATTCCCATGTGTCCTCGGGAGTCCTTTGCTTTATATAAGAGTTCATCCATGCCTGTTCTTTGATACTAAAAGGATTGGGCTACCTTTATGCACCTTTTTTACACTTGTTACTTCTTACTCGTTACGAATTATCTTATCACAAAACTATCTGTTACCGATAATTTCAGTGCTTGCAGAGAATACCTTACTGAAACCGCTTGTCATTTCCTTCTGCTCCTTGTTGGATTCGCCACTCTTACTTATCGAAAGGACTACGATAGTTCCCCTATACTTGTGGGTCATCAAGACTCTTTTCTAGCACCATTTCCGGGGAGTGAAACGCCTTTGGTAAGTGGAATCAGGTAAGTACAAATTTATATAGTGTGTGGAAATTTACTATCACTTGTTACTATGGAAAGTAATCCTGTGAGGGGCTTGTTCGGGGTATCTTCACCTCAACCAGAAACACAAAGAGTTTTCCCTCAACCTAATAACCTACTGAAAATATTTGTTATGAAATTCCTTCAGGCATGATAGAGAAACTGCTGGCTATTCCTTATGCAGGAGATGGAACACTACATCCTGATTTGCATCTAATCTATGTGCATTAAGTTTGTAGATTATTTAATCTTGTAGGTCTGCCAGAGGATCACGTCAAGAAGAAGGTCTTTCCTTTATCTTTGAAGGAGAAGGCATTGACATGGTATAGGCTATGTGATGATATTGGATCATGGAGCTACAACCGATTGAAAATGGAATTTCATCAGAAGTTCTATCCTATGTATCTAGTTCATCGTGATCGGAATTGTATCTATAATTTTTGGCCTCGTGAAGGAGAAAGAATCGTTCAAGAATGGGGGAAGCTTAAGTAAATTTTATATTCATGCCCCAATCATAAGCTCTCGAGAGAAATTATTATTCATAATTTTTATGCTCGGCTTTCTCGTAATGATCAATCCATGCTCGATACTTCTTGTACTGGTTGCTATATGAAGAAAGATATTGACTTCAAATGGGATTTATTGGAAAGAATTAAATGCAACTCTGAAGATTGGGAGCTTGACAAAGGTAAGGAATCAGGTATGAACCTTAAGTTTGATTGTGTTAAATCATTCGTAGACACCGATGGTTTTCGTGAATTTAGCACTAAATATGGACTTGACTCTAAGATAGTAGCTTCTCTTTATGAATCTTTTGCTGCTCATGTTGATCTCCCTAAGGAGAAGTGGTTTAAATATCATCCTCCCATTGAGGTAAAAATAGTTGAACCTAGTTAAAGTTGAAGAGGAAACTATTACTTATAATGTTGATCCTGTTATTCCCGCTGCTTATATTGAGAAACTACCTTTCCCTGTTAGAATAAAGGAACACGTAAGAGCTGTGCTAGAAGACCTACAACCCCCGAGAAAATTAAAGTTGAGCCTATTATTGCTATGGTTAAGGATCTCTTGGTTGGTAATATTGATGGGCATGCTATTCAATTTTGTGATGAAGCTACTAGAATTGCTAAACCTCATGCTAAAGGTAAACATAGACCCATTGTTGGCCCGCCTGTTGTTTCTGTTCAGATAGGGGATCATTATTATCATGGCTTATGTGATATGGGTGCTAGTGTGAGTGCAATTCCCCTTACCTTATATAAAGAGATTATGAATGATATTGCACTAGCTTAGTTAGAGGAAATTGATGCTACAATTAAGCTTGCTAATAGAGATACTATATCACCAGTTAAAATTATTAGAGATGTTCAAGTCTTGTGTGGGAAAATAAAATATCCTACTGATTTTCTTGTTCTTGGCTCCCCACAAGATGATTTTTGTCCCATTATATTTGGTAGACCTTTCTTGAATATCGTTAATGCCAGGATAGATTGCTAGAAGCAAACTGTTGCCGTAAGTTTTGGGGATATGTCTCATGAGTTTAATTTCTCTAAATTTCATAGACAATCCCATGATAAAGAATTGCCTAGTAAGGATGAAATTATTGGTCTTGCTTCTATTGTTGTGCCTCCTACTGATCCTTTAGAACAATATTTCCTGGACCATGAAAATGATATGCATATGAATTAAAGAAATGAAATAGATAAGATTTTCTTTGATCAACATCCTATTTTGAAACACAACTTGCCTGTTGAAATACTAGGGGATCCTCCTCCACCCAAGGGTGATCCCGTGTTTGAGCTTAAACAATTATCGGATATTCTAAAATATGCTTATCTCGATGAAAAGAAAATATAGCTTGTTATTATTAGTGTTAACCTTTTAGAGCATGAAGAACAAAGATTGTTGAAAACTTTGAGGAAGCACCGTGCTGCTATTGGATATACTCTTGATGATCTTAAGGGCATTAGTCCCACTCTATGTCAGCATAAAATTAAAATGGAGCCCGATGCTAAACCAATTGTTGATCACCAATGAAGGTTAAATCCTAAAATGAAGGAAGTGGTAAGAAATGAAATATTAAAGCTTCTTGAGGCAGGTATCATTTACCCTATTGCTGATAGTAGATGGGTTAATCCCGTTCATTGTGTCCCTAAGAAAGGAGGTCTTACCGTAGTTCCTCATGATAAAAATGAATTGAGCCCACAAAGAATTGTTACAGGATATAGAATGGTAATTGATTTTAGGAAATTAAATAAAGCTACTAGAAAAGAGCATTACCCTCTACCTTTTATTGATCAAATGCTAGAAAGACTATCCAAACACACACATTTCTGCTTTCTAGATGGTTATTCTAGTTTCTCTCAAATACCTGTGTCAAAAGAGGACCAAGAGAAGACCACCTTTACCTGCCCTTTTGGTTCCTTTGCTTATAGACGTATGCCTTTTGGTTTATGCAACACACCTGCTACCTTTCAAAGATGTATGACTACTATATTCTCTGATTTTTGTGAAAGGATTGTTGAGGTTTTCATGGATGATTTTTCCATTTACGGAACTTCTTTTAATGGTTGTTTGAGAAACCTTGATCGAGTTTTGCAGAGATGTGAAGAAACTAATCTTGTCTTGAATTGGGAGAAGTGCCACTTTATGGTGAATGGAGGCACTGTCTTGGGACATAAAATTTCGGAAAGAAGTATTGAAGTTGATAAAGCTAAAGTTGATGCTATTGAAAAAATGTCGTGTCCTACGGATATAAGAGGTATAAGAAGTTTCCTTGGTCATGCTGGTTTCTATAGGTGATTTATCAAAGACTTCTCTAAGATTTCTAGGCCACTCACTAATCTCTTGCAAAAAGATATTCCGTTCGTTTTTGGTGATGATCGTTTAGAAGCTTTTGAAATTCTTAAGAATGCCTTGGTTTCTGCACCTGTTGTCCAACCACCTTATTGGAACTTACCCTTTGAAATCATGTGTGATGCTAGTCATTATGCTGTTGGTGCTGTTCTAGGGAAAAGAGTTGATAAGAAATGAAAGGTTATTCATTATGCTAGCAAAACTCTAGATAGTGCTCAAAGAAACTATGCTACCACTGAAAAAGAATTTTTAGTAGTTGTGTTCGCTTGTGATAAGTTTAGACCCTATATTGTTGATTCTAAAGTAACTATTCACACTGATCATGCTGCTGTTAAATATCTTATGGAACAAAAAGATGCTAAACCTAGACTTATTAGGTGGGTTCTTTTTCTACAAGAATTTGATTTGCATATTGTTGATAGAAAGGGGGTTGATAACCCCGTAGTAGATAACTTGTCTAGGTTAGAGAATGTTCTTGATGGCCCACTACCTATTGATGATAGCTTTCCAGATGAACAATTAGCTGTCATAAATGCTTCTCGTAATGCTCCTTGGTATGCTGATTATGCAAATTACATTGTCGCTCAATTTATACCGCCCAGTTTCACATACCAACAAAAGAAAAAGTTCTTCTATGATTTAAGAAATTACGTTTGGGATGACCCACACCTTTATAAACAAGGGGTAGATGGAGTTATTAGATGTTGTGTACCTGAGCAGGAACATGAATAGATCCTACACAAGTGTCATTCCGAGGCCTACGGAGGACACCACACTGGAGATAGAACTACACACAAGGTATTACAATCTGGTTTTTATTGGCCTACTCTCTTGAAGGATGCTCGTAAATTTGTCTTGTCTTGTGATGAATGTCAAATAAATTAGCAATATTAATAGATGTCAGGAAATGCCTATGAATTACTCTCTTGTTATTGAACCGTTTGATGTTTGGGTTTTTTGATTATATGAGACCTTTTCCAACGTCCAACGGGTATACTCATATTCTAGTTGCTGTTGATTATGTTACTAAGTGGGTATAAGCTATTCCAACTAGTAGTGCTGATCATAACACCTCTATTAAGATGCTTAAAGAAGTTTATTTTCCCTAGATTCGGAGTCCCTAGATATTTAATGACTGATGGTGGTTCACACTTTATTCATGGTGCATTCTGTAAGTTGCTTGCTAAGTATGATGTTAATCATATAATTGCATCTTATTATCATCCTCAGTCTAGTGGTCAAGTAGAATTAATAAATATAGAAATTAAATTGATCTTGCAAAAGACGGTTAATAGATCTAGGAAGAATTGGTCTAAGAAACTTGACGACGCATTATGGGCTTATAGAACTGCTTACAAAAACCCTATGGGTATGTCTCTGTATAAAATAGTTTATGGTAAATCATGTCACTTACCTATAAAGCTAGAACATAAAGCTTATTAGGAAATCAAAGAGCTCAACTATGATTTCAAACTTGCTAGTGAGAAGAGGTTATTTGACATCTGCTCACTTGATGACTAGAGAACCCAGGCCTATGAGAATGCCAAGTTGTTTAAAGAGAAAGTTAAGATATGAAATGATAAAAGGATACAAAAGGTGAATTCAATCTAGCTGATCATATCTTGCTACACAATTCTCGGTTAAGATTTTTTGCAGGAAAACTTCTCTCTAAATGGGAAGGGCCTTACATTGTCGAAGAAGTATATCGTTCCGCTGCCATCAAGATCAACAATGTCGAAGGCACAAATACAATGGTGGTAAATGGGCAAAGAATCAAAGGTTATAACTTAGGTACTCCCATAAATGTTGAAACCAACATTATTAATACCATAACTCTAGAGGAGTATATTAGGGAGACCTACCGGAACATTTCAGACTCCGAAAAGGAATAGGTATGTGGTACGGTAAGTAAACCGACTCTAAAACTTTCTCAATATCAATTTTACTCAGCTTTGGAATATTTTAAAAATTAGGAAAATCAAAAGTAGTCCAAAAGACGCACGAGGATGTGACAAGCCTGCTAGGCGCAGCCGCCCCCCTGGCCATGCCTAGGGGGCTTGACACCACCCCGGGCGGCCGTGCTCCCTTCGGACTCTGTTTTCTTGTGGAACACCCCTTCGGGTCGGCAAAAATTCATTATATAATCTCCCGAAGGTTTGGACTTTCGTATCATGACAATATCTCCTATTTTCGTTTTGAGTTGTTTCCACAACGGATTTAGAGCAAGATGTCTTCACAAGAGTCAATCGGGGAGAGTCGTGTTTCTCACCCAACACAGGAACCTGGAGCATACATTGAAGTTAATCACTTTGGGCAAACCACGGAGGAGGATATGGATGTCGACTTGAAAAGGGTGGATGCCCTGGAGGAATACCAAGAAGTTAACTCTCATCCACAACCCATAGTCATGTTGGAGGAACTTCAGAGCTCAACAATCCCAAATTCGGTTATTCCTCCCGATGCTAAATTTCTTACTTATGAAAAACTAAAAGTAGTGTTGTCTTTTCACCCACAGGAATGAAACATCCATGGATCAAGGGATCTCTAACCATCACTGGAAACTTCACAAGGAAGTAATGGATCTCACGCGTCAAAATAACAAGCTTGAGGAGGAGAATCGCATTCTTAGGGGTATCATCGCCAAGAATATCGCACCATCACCTCCAAAGAAGGACACCTAAGCACATGGATATGGGCAGACCCCTTGGCTCATGCCAAGCTTGGGGGAGGCATCCCGGTATCATATCACCATCATACCTTCTTCCTTTTACCTTTTTCTTATTTTTCTTAGTTTTTTCCCTTTTTATTTTGCTTTGATCTAGTAGAATAAAGTGTTAGTATGATCTAGCTTTTAGTTTTTGCTTTTTGCTCCCCTTATGTAAGCAAGTCCGAGAGTTATATAATAAAAAGTAGTTTTGATGTGAGGGCTCTACTAGCTTACTATGCTCATGAGAGTAATAAATAAAAGAAGAATAGAATAAAAGTAAAGAGTATACATAATGATCTTATGGGGAGTGATGACTTCACATATAAGAAGTATGTCGATTGAAATTTGTTGGGAGTTAACAAACATAGTGATTGGTCATTGGTGCAATTGAAAAGGAAGTGATAAAGAAAGACTGATTCACATATAAATATATTATCTTGGACATCTTTTGTGATTGTGACCACTCATTAAAATATTACATGCTAAGAAGTTGATGTTGGAAAAGGAAGACAACATAATGGGTTATGTTTGCTTGCCTCTGGATAGAAGTTATATGGTTTTAGATCCTCCAACATGTAGTGCTTGCTTCCACCTCATATGAGCCAAAACTTCCTCACCAAGT
This sequence comes from Hordeum marinum, assembly GCA_022496015.1. Lineage (NCBI taxonomy): Eukaryota > Viridiplantae > Streptophyta > Magnoliopsida > Poales > Poaceae > Hordeum > Hordeum marinum. The sequence goes on from CM039672.1 coordinate 118,632,014, forward strand.
AGAGATACTACTTGTGCATCCAAACACCTCGACCCAGTTTTGCCATGAGAGTCCACCATACCTACCTATGGATTGAGTAAGATCCTTCAAGTAAATTGTCATCGATGTAAAAAGCAATAAAAATTTCTCCTAAATATGTGTGATCTCTTATTGTAAGGGAAATAAGCGTTGTACGAACTTGTGATAGTAAAGAAATAAAAGTGACGGACTGCATAATAAATGTTGCTATCACAAAGGGCAATACAACGCAGCGTTCCTTTGCACTAAGGGTTTGTGCATCCCAAAACAAAAAGTGCATGACAACCTCTGATTCCCTCTGCGAAGGGCCTATCTGTTACTTTTACTTTTTAAGTACTTACCTTTATGCTAGAGTCATGGTGATCTTCACCACTTCCTATATTTTGCCTTTTTCTCTTGGAAAGCATTATGTGTTGGGGAATGATCTAGACGCATATATCCACTCGGATGTTGGTGATCATGAGTTATTATTGTTGACATAACCCTTGAGGTGAATAGTTGGGAGGCAAAATTATAAGCCCCTATCTTTCTTTGTGTCCAATTGAAACTTTGATCACATGAGTACCGTGTGAGTGTTAGCAATTATGAAAGACTAAAAGATGATTGAGTATGTGGGTTTGCTTTACAAGATCTTATATTGACTCTTTTCCGATGTTATGATAAATTGCCAATTATTTCAATGACTAAGATCATAGTTTTTTGGTTGTCAATAGATTTCTTGGTTCATACTTTATCTTGTGAATGAATTGTTACTCTAGCATAAGAAATCTTAGAAAATATGTATTGCTATTCTAAAGATGTTCATGATTCCCTCATATCTGTATTGTATTTTATCGACACCTCTATCACTAAACATGTGGACATATTTATCGATCTCGGCTTTCGCTTGAGGGTAAGAGAGGTCTAAGCTTGGGGAGTTGATACGTCCATTTTTCATCATGCTTTTATATTGATATTTATTGCATTATGGGCTGTTATTACACGTTATGGTACAATACTTATGCCTTTTCTCTCTTATTTTACAAGGTTTACATGAAGAGGGGGGATGCCGGCAGCTGGAATTCTGGACTGGAAAAAGAGAAAATCTGATATACCTATTCTGCACAACTCCAAAAGTCATGAAAATTTACGGATATTCATTTTAGAATATATAGAAAATACTGGGAAAAATAGATACCAGAGGGGGCCACCAGGAGGTGGCAAGCCTGCCAGGCACGGCCACCCCCTAGCTGCGCCTCGTAGGCTTGTGACCCAACTGTCAGGCCCCCGATGCCCATCTTCTGCTATATGGAGGGTTTTGAAATAGAAAAAAATCATAAGTAAGATTTCGGGACGAAGCGCCGCCGTCTCGAGGCGGAACTTGGACAGAACTAATCTAGAGCTCTGGCAGTGCTATTCTGCCGGGGAAACTCCCCCCCCCCCCCCCGGAGGGGGAAATCGAAGCCATCGTCATCACCAACGATCCTGTCATCGAGAGGGGATCAATCTCCATCAACATCTTCACCAGAACCATCTCCTCTCCAAACCCTAGTTCATATCTTGTATCTGATCTTTGTCTCAAACCTCCGATTGGTACCTATGGTTTGCTAGTTGTGTTGATTACTCCTTGTAGTTGATGCTAGTTGGTTTACTTGGTGGAAGATCATATGTTTAGATCCTTTATTATAATTAATACTTATCTAATTATGAACATGAACATGTTCCATGAGTAGTTACGTTTGTTCTTGAGGACATGGGATAAGTCTTGTTATGAGTAATCATGTGAATTTGGTATTTGTTCGATATTTTGTTGAGATGTATGTTGTCTCTCCTCTAGTGGTGTTATGTGAACGTCGACTACATAACACTTCACCATTATTTGGTCCTAGGGGAAGGCATTGTGAAGTAATAAGTAGATGATGGGTTGCTAGAGTGACAAAAGTTTAAACCCTTGTTTATGCGTTACTTCGTAAGGGGCTGATTTGGATCCATATGTTTCATGTTGTGGTTAGATTTATCTTAATTCTTCTTTTGTAGTTGTGGATGCTTGCGAGAGGGGTTAATCATAATTGGAGGTTTGTCCAAGTAAGGGCAGCACCCAACCACCGGTCCACCCACATATCAAATTATCAAAGTAACGAACGTGAATCAAATGAGCATGATGAAAACTAGCTTGACCAAAATTACCATGTGCCCCCGAGAGAGCATTGCTTTATATAAGAGTTCATCCAGGCCTATTCTTTGTTACAAAAAGGATTGGGATACCTTGCTGCACCTTTGTTACGCTTTTTACTTGTTACTCGTTACGAATTATCTTATCACAAAACTATCTGTTACCGATAATTTCATTGCTTGTAGAGAATACCTTACTCAAACCGCTTGTCATTTCCTTATGCACCTCGTTGGGTTCGACACTCTTACGTATCGAAAGGAATACGATAGATCCCCTATACTTGTGGGTCATCAATATGCTTCAGATGAGATGAAAATAGTGGTATGTTTATCAATAGATTCTTTTTCCCGAGTGATGTGGTTGGTGCAACCACTGTCGAGGACCCACTCAGTAGCTTTAGGCGTTTCATCCTGTAGATGAATTAGTACAACTTACAAACTCATATGCTTCAAAGTGAACAATATGACATCAAATTCATCAGATAGAATTTCATCACACAACATAGTAAGTAAAGTAGTGTGAGGACGTGAGAAATGAGGAATTCGTTTCTGTATGATTAGCTTGCGTCCTTTCAAGCATTTCCTCGCCTCTCCAGCAAATTCATGAGACATTAAAGTTCGTGTGGAGACCTGACCTTGCATAAGAAATTAGTTCAATTTCTTCACCATCCACATCTGGAGGGGTGACAAAGAGTTCATCATTATGCGAGCTCCATATGAGAACGGAGGCATTGAAGCTAGTGTGCTTCGTTTCACAGGAGATGGGTTAGAGTACTCATATTTATAAGAAGAGAAATTCTTTGAGGACTTATGAACATAAGGATTTGTAGAATAATGCACATATTCATAAATCTTAGATTTTCCTTGCGAAACAGACGCATTAGTATGAGAATGATATCCCTTTTGATCATTGGAGGAATTTGGTCCGAGTGAAGACTTTGGTCCATATGAGGAATTTGATCTGGGGTTCCTTTTCTTCATTGGTGGTGTCATGAGGACATTCGCCTGAAAACTTTCCAAGAAGATCTTGGGAACCCATATTTTCCTCATAGGGGAACCGTTCCTGCTGTTAGTTCCAACATATCTGTCAAATACTTCACCATTCTGATTTTTGAACGGTTTATAGTTGGAGCCAAATGACTCATCAGAGGAATATGAAGTTGCGCAAGTAAAACTAGATAAAGTGGATGGATCTACAGGAGGCCCTTTAGAAGCAACCCATGAGGTTCTATGGTACTGCTCAGGTTTCTAGTAGGATTCATCAGCGTTGAGTTTTCTCTCAAATGCAATACCCTCTTTCCTAGGGTTCGTGTTCAAAATCTGCTTTTTGAGCACATCGCACAACACTAGTGCAGCGTGCATGCTATCCAAACGGTTTTTAACCCCTTTCCGTGACGTAGTCTTAAACCGTCGCCTTGCATGTGTGGGAGATAGGGAGGCTATCCCACACATGAGGCAAAACCCATCGGCGATCCCTGCACCTGGTCGCACACGATGGGTAAAAATATATCGTTTGCGATTGGAAGGACCATCACAAACAGACATATTGCGGAATATGTGTGAGATGACTTAGCATCCCACACAGGGAATCCCAAGGGTACGTTTCCGTTCGTATTGAAGATCACACACAATTTTCTGCATAATTATATTCTGTCGTGATAGGTGTGTTCATCACAGACGATAATCATATTGTGTCATTTGCATTACTCAAAACAGCACTTACGGTGTCTAGAAGAAACAGTTTGGCATTGGGATGCCCATCACACACACTAGCTATGTGAAAACATTTGTGATTGGGCGTCCTAACACAGACAGTTGTCGACCAGTATTCGTCTGTGATTGCTCAACGATCCAACACGCCAACTTTCTAGAAACCATGTGGGTTTGTTTAGGTCATCGCCCACGGTTTTGTCTTAGAAACTGTCTGAAATGGGAACCCCAATAATCATCACGATTAATGAATTATTTATAATCCATTCGGTAATCAAAATTAACATTTCATGTCAATCACATAATATATTTCTTATTCGTAGTACGGCAACGAGGATTTCAAAATTGAATTACATGAGGGTACAACCTCATATAGGCATATACTGCCTAGCTACCCAATTGCACAACAAGATAAAGTTTCAAATGCAACATATAAAACCTTTGAAAATTAAATATCATCATAGACAGTATACAAATGAATCTCATCTAGAAAACTGTTAAAGCGGAAGGCGAATACTAAGCCTTCAATGATGTTGAAGGTCCTGGCAACTTTAGGATAGTGCATGTGGATGATTGCCCGCCCATCCTTCGCCCTCTTAAGGAAGACTTCAGGATTATACCATGGGTGTTGTATGAATATCTCCATCGCCTCTTGATCATACTAGTGGTTTGATATGTAATCATCGATGAACTACCTTGAGAAGGACTGAAAACAAACATACACATAAATATCTTTTCTAAAATTTGAAATGGCGCAAAGCGAAAATGACAAGGTCAAAGAGATGGTACCATCCTATAGTTGACTAATGTCTTTTTTATTGTTCAGACAAATATCTTGTTGTTATTTGTAGCTAGTTTCTTTATCTTAACAATCTTTCTAAGACTCTTGATTTGACTGATATTCAAGGACACCTCATTTACCCACATGCAAAAAGGGTCGAACAGTGGGTCTAAACCTCTTACAGCAAGACCTCCATGTGCAAGAACAAATTATAAATAAAAATATTCATATTCCAGTGGTTTCTGCAAATGCACAATAATGTGTTGTTAGCCAAACGACCGTGAATGTGCAAACCTCGATGGTAAACTTTAGTGTCCCCCATTGTTTCCCCCTGTAACATATTTCAGATAAATATTGATCAGGTTACAAGTGATATTTGGCATACTATCACTAAAATATGTTAATGGAAAATAAACACACTGCGAATCCAACAGATTAGTTCGAGCCACATTGAAAATCCAGTAATCTAAACGAAGCATGCTAAGAACTAGGAGATGTAGCAATTATATATGTTCCACGTGTGTTTAGTACATCTAAATTCGATTTATTCGTCACATGCATAACAATACAAAATTGTACCAACAACAATCGTACATCACATTTCAGAATTGAATTAAATAGTTAAATGACCACCACAACAAATGAACGAAATAGTTAACTAAGCACCACATTACACAATAGAACATACTAGAAGGTCAGGTTGCAGTAGCATTACATTGGACATTTCACTAGAATTTCTAAATGAATGGCAGTAGCGGCATAGGAAACAACTAAAGGAAACGTGCTTAGCCGGCATAGCTAGGTGAACATAGGTCCTAACTGATAAAGCTAAGAAAAACAAGTTATTCCTCGTCGTTGGAGATATCGATGATGATGGGCTCCGACAACTTGGAAGAGGATGAGGCCTCCACACCGTGGGTGCACCCCTCGTAGTGGTGAGTGGCTTGATCATGCCCCGACACCAAAATGCCGACTCTGGAGTCGAGGTAAGCACGGGCATGCTGAGAAAACATAATGAAGTCTTCGTCGAACGCACTGGCGGTGCCCTCGAGAAAACTCCACGAGTCGTCGTTTATAGCAGCCAACTGCTTGGCGGCGTTAACGCGTGAGGCGTCGACGATGGCCTCGACTGCAAGGTGCTCCTCCAAGATCTCGAGGTCAGCACGCATGGAAGCCATAGCTGACTCATCTACGCATGCAGCCGCGATTTGCTTCTCCGCACCCAAATGCTCTTGGAGATCCTCGCTATATTGCGTGCACCATGGCTTTCGGCGGCGATTATTTGGAGGATGGGGCGGTGATTTGGGTGGAAGGTGTCGCATTGGCAGTTGGCCCATGTTGGATGGAGGAGGAGGGGTGAGGGGGTATAGGGGAGGTGTGGATTACCTGACTAGATGGACGAGGCTGAGCAGCAGGAAGGAGCGTCGCCAGCAAGGAGGCGGCGCTGCAAGCAAGCAATGAAGGTTTCAACTAGGAAAGGTACAGGAAAAGGGGGAAATGTGGATTTTGATTGGTACCGGGGGCGAGGGAGGTAGATATTTCTGTGGCATCCCAAAATTTTCATTCGGTGCAGCGAAAAACTGGCGTGGAAAGCGCCATTGGACACAGTCCCTTATTCGGAACCATGTGCGACATCAGAAAATCACAAATGAAGCCTGGTTTATAAATCGTATGTGATGGACTAGAACGTGCAAATTTTTTAGAATATTTCTCGATATCAACACATCACAAATGAAGCCTGTGATATACGCCGTGTGTGACAAACTTGGCAGAGCAAATGTTTGTCTCCTAGCTTTGGGCGTAAGATTGGGTACTACATTGCACACGGTCCATTCCAAAAAGTGTGTGTGATGAACTTCAAGTTCATTTTCAATTGGAAGATAGTGGGCTATGACGTCAAATTTTTGGTCTTAATTTCCCTGGTTATAGTGGTCATCCACGTTGTCGCATAATTTAACATCAATTGCTAATTTGGGTACTACACAAAAGAGCCTACACCACAGCCCACACTTACTTAATCGAGCAATTAAATATAGCTGGTTGACCTAAACATTACTCTAAAAGAAGACCAGCGCTCTAATCAATGACTAATGTTCTACCTGACGCTTAGCAATCTCCGCTGCATCCTCCATGACCAGCTCACGCTCGATGACCTCTAGGGCAAGGGGCTCCATGGCATCCATCACCACATACTTATGCAAGTATCTTGCCGCCCGTGTCTGCCATCCCTTGGGAAAAGGCCGCCACGAGTTTGGTGTGGGCAGCCGCGGTCTGGGCAGTGACGGCCTCCATCTTGGCAAGGGAGGCTGCCGAAGAACGGATGGTTGCCCGAGCGCTCTCGGTGATTGCCAACTCTTTGAACGTAGGTTGCCGACCGTTGTCGGAGAAGTCCGCTGCTATTTGTGTGGTAATCGACATGAGTTGGGCGTGGGTGACATCGGCATAGGCGTGGGCAGCCTCTCAGGGCTACAGCGGCTGTCGTGGAACGGACATTTGTTGTGCCATTCTCTACATTTGCTATCATGGTCGCGGATGTTGCTGTCGCCATCTTAGATGCAGCAGTTGTCCTTTCGGCGGCCTCGACCGCCTTGTCGGAGAGTGCGGCCGCTCTCAAGGATGTAGTGAGCGCGTTCATGGTGGATGCAGCCGTGCTCGGGCCGGAGTGGATCGCCTAAGTTGTCCTCACGACACGAATCCATGTCCCCATCTTTCATTGGCGACGCTTAAACAGTACAGTAGTCTTGGGGAACAAGTGTGACTGTGTGGTTGACGCGCCAGCGATGGATTGAAGCTTCTGGCCTAAGCCATATATGAGGATTGGCCCAGGATATTTTCATACCACATCACACACGTTTCATGATCAAGAACTATTTGCGATATATTTGATTTTCAAACTGCTTTGAGATGAAAAATGAAGTTACATTGGCAATTGAAGGTGTTTGGATGGCAATAACATTTATCTAAAGTGAAATTGCAACTATAGGATTGTGTGTTAAATATGGAATAATTCATAGATGTTTAGGCCCTTTAAAGCATTTAAAGAGTTTTTTAGACATTTCATGTGCATAGTTCGAATTTGAACTGCACTTTATTAAGCACATACTAGAGGGCACATGAATGGGTTGAAAATCAACTATTTGTCGTTGGATACATGTTTTGGTCCCATGCAAGAAATGGAAATTAAACGAATTCCAAATCTCACGGTATTTTGGCTCGGCCATAGACTTTGAGAAGCTTTGTTTTCAAATTCTAGTAAATCCAAATACCGTGAGAAATTCATGAAACTTGGCATGGTGTGATGTCATGGCGCATGTGTGTTGTAGTAAAACCACTCTTCAAAAAAATCTTCCGATTCAATGATTTATCGTCCGATTTATCACTACTCATGGGGTGACCGATAAGGTTATGTCTTATCTTCACCATTTATCTTTTGGACTGGTTTATCACTCTGCCAAGCAATTTACCGGGAATGTACCGATCAATTAGGCCTATTTCAAAAAAAAGTACCAATCAAGTCATGTGGTTCCAGTAGGGACAGTTCACATTTTATGTGCGAAACAACTTCCGATGTAGCTTCTCGCCTTGAATTTATTTCTAGATTCTCCATATAGTAACGTGAATGTGTCATTCGAAACAATGGAATCTTACAGAGTTCGTTTGGCATTTTAAGTACATTAATTGAGTTTTATAGGCATTAAATGTGCATAATTCAAATTTGAACTACAATCACTGCACGGTCCAGCTCATGAAAATATGTCGGAAAACCATATATGTTTCCCTAGCTGCATGTTTAGGTCCCACACAATAAATGGGGATAAATTTCGAACATATCATCGTCTTGGCTCGATCACAAACATTTGGAAACTTAATTTTTAAATTCATGTAAATGCAAACCTTGAAACAAATTCATGAAATTTGGGCATGGTGCCATCAATTGCCCTGTTGTGTGTGTTGTGGTAAAAAAATGGCCAAATTTTGGACAAGTTTTCGCATAAAGCCTCTTACAAACCGAAGGTTCTCACAAGAAAGTCGTGTGTTCCGATAGGTAAAGTTCACATTTTATGTGCCAAACAACATACATTGTCTCTTGTGGCCTACATTTATTTCTGGAGTCACCCATAGAGCAACTTTCTGGCAGTCATGCTAAAGTGTGGATTTTTTTCAGGGTTCGTGAGACCTGTTTAACACATTAATTGAGTTTTCTAGTCGTTTAATGTGCATAATTCAAATTTGAACTACAATCACAAGATCCAACACATGAAAAATAGGTTGGAAAAAATATGCCTTTCCATGGATGCATGTTTAATTAGGTCCCACGCAAGAAATGGGAAAGGATTTCTAACATCTCATTGACTATTGGCTCGGGCGCAAACATTGAGATGCTAGTTTTCAAATCCTCATAAATAAAAAACTCGTCAAAAATCATGAAACTTGGCATGGTGTCATGACAAGGGCACACATGTGCCGTGGTAAAAAAACTGTCCAGATTGGACATGCTCTTGCATAATCCCCTTACAAATCGGGGCTCCTCACAAGAAGCTTTATTGTTTCGATTGGGAATATTATATATGCATGCCGCATATGCGGGCGAAAAGACATATGATGCCTCTTCTCTCCTTTATTTTCTTTATATAAACAACATAGACATATGTACGTGCGAAGTGCAAAAATATGATTAAATTAATGGTTCATATGGCTATTAAATAAATTAATTAATTGAGTTTTGGGTACATTATTTAATGTGGATAATTCAAATTTGATCTACAATCACAAGGTCCGGTGCGTCAAAATGGGTTGAAAATCATATATGCATCCTTGGATGCATGTGTTACGTCACATGCAAGAAATGAGAATGAATTTCAAACATCTAAGCATGTTAGCTCGGCCACCAATATCAAGAAACTTGGTTTCCAAATTCTCGTAAATCCAAAACTCTATCAGAAATTCATGAAACTTGGAATAGTGTCATGTTAAGGCACACATATGTCAGGGTAAAAAAATACCAAGTTGGCCGTGTTTTGTAAGAAGCCTCCTACAAACATGAGGTTCTCATACAACAATAAGCTACGTCCAGTGGTTCCATTACGGAACATATATATGCATGCCACATCTGTGGGTGAAAAATGACATCTGATGCCTCTTCTCTCCTTGATTTTTTCCTAGAAACAACATAAAGTAATAAGTGTGTACTACAAACATATTAAATTATTAATGGTTTGTATGGATTTTTTATACATTAATTGATTTTTATGTGCATCTAATGTACATAATTGAAATATGAACAACAGACACAAGGTCTATGTTGGGCAGGGCCTCATCATATAAAGCATAAATACGTTGTGCTATTTTTAGTGTCCACTTTGGGAGAAAGAGCAAGCATGATTAATAGCCAACAAAGGCGTTTTGGAACAAAAATTTGTCACGTTACCATCGCAAACAGGCGTATTACTTATGATTCGTGGACGTTCTATAGACCTTACATGCAGGCCATGTGTCGCTATCTATATTGGCAAGGAGGTACCATGCGGACAGGTGTTTGAGTACATGGGTGGCATGCGAGTTGTGTCTTCCGCATGCTCATCGGGGTGGTGTGTCCTTCCCTACTAAGCCAAGCAAAAATCTGGCGCGAAGGAATTTTTGCATTGCATCATCGCAAACGTTTGTGAATGATGACCAGTGTGCCCTTCCCGATGCTACAACATCTATTGTTGCTAATTGCTGAGGTCGCCATGTATGCAAAAAAACTGATGTGGGAAGGTAATTAAGGAGAGATATGAGTTTGGTGACCACATGAAGAAACAATGCCATGCGCGTGAACCTTGGAAAAACACTTAAATGAAGGAAACTCACCAATGCATGCAAGAGTTTAGTTGCCAAATCATTAAATGAAGGGACCTTAATAGCAATGCATTGTGGACTTGAGATGCTAAGACATTTAATACACTAAGAACCCCATGTAAGCACCGATCGATGCATTAGCAGAAGGAGTCAGATAAGATTTGAATCTGTCATATTGGGTAAATTTTCATTTGTCAAATTGGAAACACTGAGATTTGTCCAATTTTGCAGGAACAAAAACACTATTATGGTGCAATTTTGCAACTGAAATTCAGTAAACATGGATTTCATTCGTAGATCAAGCATTGGTCTTTGTACAAAATAGTTCAACTCGATAGCTGAATCGAACAAACTTTTCCCCATTTGTTACCAACCACATAGTGAAATAGCTAGTTCAACTACATATATACTAGCTAATTTAAAGTATGTGGTATAGTTCAACCATATCTATAGTTAGATGAACTGAAAAAAATAGCCCATAAATACTATTTCGGAAGGGCTTCGTGCTATTGCCAGCAGCCTTCTCCTCTGTTGAGTGCGTTCAGTAAGAGGCAGAGGAGGAAAAGCCTACCAACGAGCTGGAGGAGTCGAATTCGTCGGTTGCCACTACTGCCCTCTGCCGCTCCTGACGCGCTTTCTCGAAGTGGTGGGACTCGGCGTAGATCTCCTCATTCCGCGCCATAGCTACTGCGTCTGCTACGACCACGGCGGCGGTGAGCCTCTAAGCATGCTCAACCTGGCACTCCTCCTCCTCATGTAGGAAGTTGATGTAGTGCTCTAGATACTGACGCAAAGCAGTTGTGCTTCGGTAGTGGCCTCCTCCTCCCGCCTTCAGGTCACGGTGGCAGAGCGGGTGATGGCCCCGGTGGCTAACCGTGATGGCCGCCAAGGCAGACGCTAGTGTCATGGAAGCCAAGGAGGCATCTGGTGGGGTGGCGACAACGGTGGCCGACGATGGGATGGGGGTGACGGCGGTCACCGGCGGCAGCTGCCTTCGGGCAAATGTGGAGGAGCGTGTGGTGGGTGCCGTGCGCACAACCAACAAGGATGCCACAAACACTACATGATTCTGGGTACTGCGCCACCTACGTGGTGTAGCCTCCCAACTGGAGCTGCCCTTTGGCGGGGTGACAGAGCGACGATGACGGAGAGGTGCCATTGGTGATTGGGGGAGAAGCAAACTTGGGAAGCTACGGGCAAGCAGGGGATGAATGCGATGTGGAGAGGCCCTCCACGAGGGTTTTCTAAACTAGGCGACCAAGGCGAGCCAGGCGGAAAGCTTGCGCGTATTCAAGCACGGGAATGGGGAGCTTGCACGCGTTCCTACGTTGTTGCGCGGGAATGGAAAGCCCAAAAGAAATGTTGTGCGCTCCTGAAGCATTGGGTGTTTGGGGCATTTCGGCGCGCCGGGCGGGAAACTTGCGTGCTCTCGAAGCATGCACTGGAATCCTCGTGCGGAACATGGTGACAAGACCAGACAGAGGTGGGAGAAATGACAAGTACGCAGACGGTTAATAATAAACAATCGTTTGCGTTTTGTTATTGAGCAAATGGTCGTTTTGTAGACATTGTCGTGAATGAATGTATGCATGAGGCAGTTGATGTGGCCTCGATGCACTGTGCTCATGTTCGTGCGCGCCCGGCCGCTCTGCTGGCGTCCACGCGCGAACGATCCGGCACATTCGGGGAGCCATATGCAAGCCGTTGCACCGCTCCCGGTGCCACCATGCAGCTAAGCGCTGCAAAAACTACGATGTGGTTGATGTGGCCATTTACCTTCGTCTCTTCCACATTTCGATCGTGCCACACAACCCAAGAAGCACACCCACAACGGAAAAATATAGAGAGAGGATGCACACCTCTTCATCGCTTCAACCTTCCCATGTGGATCCAATGGCGGCTTTCGGCGATGAGCGGTAGTTCGCCACTATTGTCAAATAGGACACACACATCAGGAAGACGCACCTCTCAGTGGTGTACACAAACGACCCGATCATGGTGGTGAACTCCATCAACACGTTGGAGGAGCTGCTTGCTGAGGATGATAAGTACAAAGTGGTCGGCTTTGACCTCAAGTACACTGGCGGTCGTGGCAGGCATGATCAGAAGGTTGCCATCGCCCAGTTGTGCGTGCGCCATCACGTGCTTGTCTACCACTACTGCCTGGCCACAAGGCCTTGCGAGCGTTTCACCAGGTTTGTCAACAACCCCAACTACATGTTCGCAACAGTGGACACCACCACTGATCTAAAGGTGCTCAAGACTTCGGGCTTGTCTTGCCAGAAGCTTGTCAACATCCAAGGTCATTACACGGTCTGGGGCGGCAAGAAGAAGAAGAAAGTAGAAGAACTCCTTGGTTGACCTCGCCGTGGCCATCATCGAGCCCTACTACAGAGACATGAAGGTTGAGTGCCACAAGGACAAGACTGCCTGGCACGCGGCCTGGGTGAACAAACTGGATGAAGAACACATCAAGTACGCGGTCAGGACGTGTACACACTAGCTATGAGATGTACATGAGGATCATTGACATGAGGAAGTGCCTCCTTCCTGCAAACGGCGAGGGATAGCCACGAGCAGAGTAGTGTCGGCAACCATCGTCAAAAGAACAATATGATTTGGTGATCGTCTACTTTTGTAAATTATATTGAGGAATTTACATGTGTTGTGTAGTCACTTATGGAACTTATGTTCAAGTTGGTTATACAACAATAATGTTGGTGTTCTGTAGACAAAGCATATAGATGTTATGCAAACAGAGCAAATCACATCTCATACAATTATTAGCAACAACCGTGTGCCCACAACACACACAGTATGTCAGGATGATTCGCTTGGGTCATTATTGGTCTTCCCACACATGCCTGATGAATGAACTATTTGCTGGGTACCCACAAGACACACAATTGTTAGGATGACTCATTTGGGCTATTATTGGTCTTCACACACAATCCTAATGAATGAACTATTTGTCGGGTATCACACACGCCTTCTTAGGCTAACTCATTTGTGCTCTGCTGGATCAACGCAAACAGTTCGTCCGAGTGAACTATATGCCACACTATGCACACGTATATAGTTTGTTAACCATTTCTGTTATCTTCCATAATCACAAACAGTTCATAAGAACAAACTTTATGCAACACATCACACACACAACTTTTTTTTGAACTGTATTTTCTCGGTCCTTCATCGTGAATGGTTTTCTTCATTGGCGGCAGAGATTGAACTATACCGTTTGCGATTGATGGACCGCACACAGTTTCGTCGAAGGGTCTCTGATTGATGTGTTGTGTTTGGACCATCCTGCAATAGTGAAGGGTTTGATGCCCTTTGAGACTTTTGTATATGTGTGTCACATACAATTCCTTCAACCCTGTAGTTTTGTTAGTAGATCTTGTGTTACCCCCAGATGAGGAATTTGTGACCACAGAAACAATTGAAGAATTTGTAGCAATAGAAGCATTTGAACTTTTAGGTGAAGAGTTAGTATTTTCACGTTCGATGCATTTCAAACAAGGTGGAACGAATTCTTCCTGAATGGTATTGATCTGTTGAGCAAGTAAGGAATCGATCTCCCTTCGAAGATCCTCATGAGACAGTCTTAGTTTCTCAAGATCTTGCTTTCTTTGAAGAAATTCATAAGAAATCTTCCCATGATCGACTAAGAGAGCATCATGATGACTTTGAAGGTTATCATACTTTGGCTGAAGACTTTTGAGATCATCAGTCAAAGTTTGAGTTTGATCCATTTCCCTCATTCAACAGACCATTGTTTTTGTCTAGCAGTTTCTAAATCTTTTCCAAAGCAGACTATTGTTTTGTGGCAATATTAGCAAGTCTAGAATAGCTAGGTTTTAGATTTTCATCAGATTCATCTTCACTTGAACCGAAGAAGGAAGGATTTTTGGATACCTTAGCACGTTTACCCATGAAGCAAAAGGTGGGAGCAAAGTCATCGCCGCTGACATAAGAGTCGTTGATTTCATCATTTTCTTCATCGTTGAAGATGGACCTTCTAACAAAAGCAGTGTCAAGAGCAAGGCTCGCCACACCAGAGATCGACTCCTCCTGTTCTTCATATTTTTCATATTATTCTTCAGAATCCATTTCCTTTCCAATGAAAGCCCGAGCCTTTCTAGAACGGTTCGTCTTGTTGTTAGTGCATCTAGTGCCCCATAGTGATTTTGGTGTATTAAAGACTTATAGATTAAGGAACTAATGTTTTTATGAGTATACACGGTTTCTACATGTTGCTAAGGATTTTTCTATATTCCGGGATTATCGTCCCCTAAAAATGAATGTCTTCAGCTTAAGACTTTGGTGAAGACTTTGGTATTCCCTGAAGACTTTGAAGCTGAAGAATTCGATGTGACCTTGAACATATAACGAGGACTATGAAGCGTGAAGACTTTTGTTTTTGTAGTCTCATTTCCTTTCTTTGAGTCATAGAAATACCATACTATTAAAGGGGGCCGAGGTAATACTAAGGAAAAATTTCCAACTGATGCTCAACTCAAAAGCCTCAACACAACCCAATCCTTCGAGTGAAGCCTTTGGAAATATCTTACGGTTCGGTCAAGTTCTTCAATGACAAAGACGATACTATTCTGGTCTCTGAGGAAATTGGTCTTACTGAGGAGTTAGGATTTCGCCAGTGCGAATTGCCTACCTTGAGGAACATGATAATCTCTGAGGACTTTCGTAGTTCGAAATTCCGACCGTTGCTCTGCTTAGCACCAGTTGTCCCCAATCATCTTTTCCACATAACGGTCATAACATTGGGGGCATTTATGTCTTATCATGTCAGGTTGCACCTTGGCTATAAATAGCCGCCCCCCACAACCACTAGCTGGTTGGCTGCTCCGAGAGAGAACTTGACACTTGTCATTTGCGAGCATCCCATCCTCCGAGGACTCTGAGAGAAAATCATAAGTGAGGAAAACCCGAAAACCAAACCACCAAACCCAAAGTGATTGAGCATCACTGAAGATATTGTTCATGTGTGGAACCAATGCTTCTTACCTTTGAAGATTGTGTATCTTCCAGACGGTTAGGCGTCATGGTCTAGAGCATCTAGCAGTCAATTGTGGATCATCGGGTGACCAATTTGTGAGGTTTTGTAAGTCTACCCTGAAGACTTACCACGGGTGTTGGGTGAGGGTTGTGTGTCCTTAGCTCAAGTACAATACGGTAAGGACTGTGTGTCTTGGGATTTTTTTTCTTTTGGTTTAAATACCAAGGCGCTCCAAACCAGACGTACGACTGTCACGACAGTTGGAAATGGGTCATCAAACCATTGTCTTCACCGAGCTACCTGGTTCCATTTCCTCAACCCTTCTATTTCTTTGAATACTTGTTGATGAAGTTGATCGTTACTGTTTGAAGAATTTGACTGAAGACTTTCTCAATTTCCTCATCTCAAATTCTTCAGTCACCTTGTTCTTCACCTACTTATACTATATCACGCTACTTGTAATCTGTGCATGATCTATTTCATCATGATGAGTATGCTCTTTCTCTGTTTCACGTGCACTTGAGTACTTATTCTGCAGGTATTAGTTCATCTCATTTCAAATTCCTCAAGTTGAAATTCTTCAGTGACGAATTTGTAAAAATCGCCTATTCACCCCCCCCCTCTAGTCGATATAATGCACGTTCACTTGTGCGATGAGGACTTTGAATATTTCTTCTTCTTCAAGTCATCAGAACCGTCGTCCTTGTACTTCTTATTCTTTGATTCTTTTTCCCATAGAGGATAATCAGCGATGTAGTGACTTGACTTCTTGCATTTATGACAAGTCCTCTTCTAGTAGTCGCTTGATGAAGATTCTGATTTATTCATGCCACTTCTTAATCATTTTCCAAACCGTCCTCTCCTTGAGAACTTCTGTAATTTCCTCACAAGCATTTCCAGCTCTTGAGTCAGTTCTTCAGGATCACCAAGACTATTGTCGGATTCTTCTTCTTCAGATGTGGAAATTGCCTTGGCCTTTAGCGCATGAGATCTTCCATAGCTTGGCCCATAGAGGTCTCTTTTGTCATATTGTTGGAATTCATGAGTATTGAGTCTCTCAAGAATATCAGCAGGATCAAGTGACTTGTAGTCTCCACGCTGTTGAATCATCAAAGCCAGTGTATCGAATAAGGAATCAAGAGATCTCAAGAGTTTCTTCACCACCTCATAGTCGGTGATGCCAGTCGCACTCATTGCTTAAACCTCGTTAGACATATCAGTGGGACAATTAAAAGTTTGTTGAACAATTTCATTGTCGAGTGTTTTGAAGTAGTTGAAGAGACTATGAAGAACATCAACTCGGGAGTCACGTTGAGTTGAAACACCTTCGTTGACTTTGGACAGCCTATCCTAGATAAGCTTAGGAGATTACAAAGCACTCACTTTGCCATACTGACCTTTGCTCAGATGGCCACATATGATATTCTTTGCTTGAGAGTCGAGTTGCTTGAATCTCTTCACATCGGCAGCAGTGACAATATGAGTGATGAAGGGAACACCATTTTCCACAACGTACTAGAGATCATTGTCAACTGCCTCAAGATGCATGCACATCGTTCTTCTAGTAAGGGTAGTCCGTCCCATCGAAGGTAGGACACCCTGCGGAAACCACGATCATACCCGCAGTCAACATAACTAGAACTCCAGGTGGTTAAACGAAAATCACACAGAACAAGGGAGTACCTAGCCATGATACCAGTTGAGTGTGTTATATTAACTAGACGGGGGTGAATAGGCGATTTTTACAAATTTGTCACTCAGGAATTACTCGTTGAGGAATTTGCTAAGTGACGAACAACTTGGAGCGGAATAAGTACTCAAGTGCATGGGAAATAGAGCAATAGCATAGCCATCATGATGAAATAGAACATCCACAGATTACAGGTAGCATGATATAGGATAAGCAAGTGAAGAACAAGGTGACTAAAGAATTTTAGATGAGGAAATTCAAAAAGTCTTCAGTCAAAGTCTTCAAACAGTAATGATCAATTTCATCAACAAGTATTCAAGTAAATGAGGGAGTTTAGGAAATGGAACCAGGAGCTCAATGAAGACAATGATTGGATGACCAAGTTCCAACTGCTGTGACAGTCGTACGTCTGGTTTGGAGCGGCTTGGTATTAAACCAAAGGACACACAGTCCCAGGACACACAGTGCTTACCGTATTCTCCTTGAGCTAAGGTCACACATACCTCGCCCAACACTCATGGTAAGTCTTCAGGGCAGACTTCCAAACCCCCACAAACTTAGTCACCCGATGATCCACAATTTCCTCTTAGATGCTCTAGACTATGACAACTAACTGTCTGGAAGATATACAGTCTTCAAAGGTAACAAGCGTAGGTTCTACACAAGGACAATCTCTTCAGTGATGCTCAATCACTCTGGGTTTGGTTGTTTTGGTTTTGGTGTTTTTCATCACTGATGATTTTCTCTCAAAGTCCTCGAGGAATGGGTTACTCTCAAATGATAAGTGTCAAGTTTTCTCTCGGAGCAGCCAACCAGCTTGTGGTTGTGGGGGCAGCTATTTTTAGTCAGGGTGCAACCCGACATGATAAGACATAAATTCTCCCCCAATGATATGATTGTAATGTGGATAAGATATCTAGACAGCTGGCGCAAAGCACAACAACGGTCACAATTTGAACTATCAAATTCCTCAGGGCTTATCATATTCCTCAAGGTAGGCAATTCGCACAGGCGAAATCCTTACTCCTCGGTCACATCAAGTTCCTTAGAGACCAGAAGAACATTTCCTCTATCACTGAAGAACTTGACTGAATTGCAAGAGATCTCCAAAGGCTTCACTCGAAGGATTGGGTATGTTGAGGCTTTTGATTTGAGCATCACTTGGAAATTTTTCCTTAGTTTTCCCTCGACCTCCTTTAACAGTACCATGTTTCCTATGAATCAAAGAAAGGAAATGAAACTACGAAAACAATAGTCTTCACGCTTCATAGTCCTCATATCAATATCTTCAAGGTCACACCGAATTCTTTAGCTTCAAAGTCTTAAGGAAAATGCCAAAGTCTTCAGCTAAAGACATTCATTTTTACGGGTCGACTTTCATCGAATATATCAAACTCATCATCGACTTATATAACATGTGTACACTCACTGACACATTAGTTCCTTAACCTGTAAGTCTCCAATACACCAACATAACTAAGGGGCACTAGATGTACATACTTTAAATTAGCTAGTATTTATAGTTGAACTAGCTATTTTAGTACGTGGTTGGCAACAAATGGGGAAAAGTATGTTCGATTCAGCTATCGAGTTGAACTATTTTGTACAAAGACCAATGCTTTATCGATGAACAAAATCTATGTTTAGTGAATTTCAGTTGCAAAATTGCACCGTAATAGTGATTTTGTTCCTACAAATTGGACAAATCTCAGTGTTTCCAATTTTACAAATGAAAATTTATCCAGTATGACAGATTCAACATCATACTTAACTCGTGCTGCCAATGCATCGATCGATGCTTACATGGGGTGCTTAGTGTATTAAATGTCTTAGCAACTCTATTCCACAATGCATTGTTGCTAAGGTCCCTTCATTTAATTATGTAGCAATTAAACACATGCATTCATTGGTGAGTTTCCTTCATTTAAGTGTTTCGCCAAGGTTCACGCGCTTGGCATTGTTTCTTCATTAGTCGCCAAACTCATATATCTCCTTAATTACCTTCCCACATCCGAATTTTTTTCAGACATGGCAACCTCGGTAGTTAGCACCAGTAAAAGTTGTAGCATCGGAAGGGCACACGGGTCATCATTCACAAACGTTTGCAATGACACAATGAAAAATCCTTCGCGTCAGATTTTTGCTTGGCTTAGTAGGGAAGGAACAATTGCCCTCGGTTTGCATACACGTATTCAGTCTGAAATGTCTTTGACGACTGCCAAAGAACACGCCACCCCAATGAGCATGCACGGGACACTGCTCGTACGCCATCCGTCTACTCAAACACTTGTTACCTTGCTACCTACTTGCCAATACAAATAGCGACATGTGGCCCGCACATAAATGGTACGCAGAACATCCACAAATTATAAATAATATGCTCGTTTGCGATTGTAACGTGACAACTTTTTGTTCCAAAATGCCTTTGTTGGCTATTAATAATGCTTGCTCTTTCTCTCAAAGTGGACACTAAAAATACCACAACATATTTGTGATTTATCTGAGGAGGCCCTTCCCAACATAAACCTTGTGACTATAGTTCATATTTGAATTATGTATATTAAATGCACATAAAAGTCAATTAATGTATAAAAATCCATACAAACCGTTAATAATTTCATATGTTTGCAGTACACACCTATTGCTTTATGTTATTTCTAGAAAAAAATCAAGGAGAGAAGAGGCATCGGATGTCGTTTTTCACGTGCAGATGTGGCACGCATATGTTCCCTAACGGGACCACTAGACGTAGCTTATTGTGTAAGAACCTAATGTTTGGCGGAGGTTTGTGACAAAACATGTCCAACTTGGTATTTTCTTACTACGACATATGTGTGCCTTGTCATGACACCATTCCAAGTTTCATGAATTTCTCATAGAGTTTTGGATTTACGAGAATTTGGAAGCCAAGTTTCTCGATGTTTGTGGTCAAGCCAACATGCTTATATGTTTGAAATTCATTATCATTTCTTGCATGTGACCTAGCACATGCATCCAAGGACGCATATAGGATTATTCAACCCATTTTGCCGCCTTGGCCCTTGTGATTTTAGATCAAATTTGAATTATGCACATTAAATAATGCACCAAAAACTCAATTAATGTATTTAAAAGCCAGATGATCCCTTAATTTATTCATATTTCTGCACTTCGCACCTACATGTCTATCTTGTTTCTATAAAGAAAATCAAGGAGAGAAGAGGCATGAGATGTCTTTTCGCCCGCATATGTGACATGCATATATAATGCTCCCTATCAAAACCAAAAAGCTTCTTGTGAGGAGCTACAATTTGTAAGGGAGTTGTGCAAGAACATGTCCAATTTGGACAATTTTTTTACCATGGCATATGTGTGCCCTTGTCACGACACCATGCCAAGTTTCATGAATTTTTGGTGAGTTTTTGATTTACGGGAATTTGAAAACCAAGTATCTCAATGTTTGCGGTCGAGCCAACAGTCAATGAGATGTTACAAGTCCATTCCCATTTCTTGTGTGGGACCTAAACATGCCTCTAGGCAAACGCATACTTTTTTGACCTGTTTTTCATTTGTTGGAGCTTGTGATTGTAGTTCAGATTTGAATTATGCACTGATATCTACTATGCAACTTTATTCTTGTAGACACGTGTTGGGCCTCCAAGCGTAGAGTTTTGTAGGACAGTAGCAAGTTTCCCTCAAGTGGATGACCTAAGGTTTATCAATCCGTGAGAGGTGTAGGATGAAGATGGTCTCTCTCGAACGACCCTGCAACCAAATACAAGAAATCTCTGTTGTCCCCAACACACCCAATACAATGGAAAATTGTATAGGTGCACTAGTTCGATGAAGAGATGGTGATAAAAGTGTAATATGGATGGCAGAAATATATTTTTATAATCTGAATAAATAAAAACAGCAAGGTAGAAAATAGTAAACGGGCACAAAACCGGTATTGCAATGCCTAAAACCAAGGCCTAGGGTCCGTACTTTCGCTAGTGCAATTTCTCAATAGTGCTAACATAGTTGGATCATATGATTATCCCTCAAAGTGCAATAAAGAATCACTCCCGAGTTCCTATTAGCGGAGAAACAAAGATAGAAATTTTTTGTAGGATACGAAACCACCTCAAAGCTATTCTTTCCATTTCATCTATCCTAGATTTCGTACTAGAATAATGCAAGCTATTCTTTCTGATCGATCTACTCGAGAGTTTGTAGTAGAATAACGCCAAAGCAAATTCATATTCATAATACTAAATCCACACAAAGAACTACAAGGGATCCCCAAAGTTTCTATCGGAGAAAAGATAATAAAAACGTGCATCAACCCCTATGCATAGATTACCCCAATATCACCGCGGGAATATGCAAGTTGAGTGCCATAACGTATATCAAGTGAACCAATAAGATAACCCAATGTCACCTCAAGTATTCATACCACAAGACATACATCATGTGTTCCCAAATCTTAACATTCAATCCGACATAACAAAACTTCAAAGGGTAAAGATTCAATTCATCACAATAAGAGTATAGAGGGGAGAAACATCATATGATCCATCTATATTAACAAAGTCCATGATATAGATCACGAGAGAGAGAGAGAGAGATTAAACACATAGCTACTAGTACAAACCCTCAGCCCCGAGGGTAGATGTGACAGCCCAAGTGTTGTCCCTTCCTTTTATGGCATGTAACCCCATTGTATGAACCTTGTGTCATGAGCTATGTATGAATTGCACCTTGTCATCCATGTGTGGTTTGCATTCATGCATCATTTCATCATGCATCATTTTCATTCATCTTGCCATGTTAGGTTTCATGTGCCTTTGTATGATGTGGTGGTTGTGAGTGGGTCTTGTGTGGTGTTGGTGCTTGAGTGTGGTTGGAGTCATGTGTGCACCTCTTCTTCTTCCCCTCTCTAATTCCTTCTCAACATCCCTTTCTAATACCCCTCTCTTCTTTTAATTTTATGATTAGAACTAAGTTGTTTCTAAAATTGTTTAAAAATGTTCAAGAGGTAGCCCTATTCATTTTAATAATTTAGGGAGTGCTCCTTTTGTTGTGTGGGGTTTGTTTGTATCTGTGTTTAAATAAAATAGGGGCTGATATTTTCAATAATAATAAAATTACTTGTCCAATAAATCAACCTGACATTTTTTTAAATCAGAGCATGTTTTTACCTCATCAAAAGTATTTTTGTTTTCTCTAAAACGTTTCAACATGCTCTAGGGATTTATTTAGTGTGGCTGGTTTTATAAAAAATGGAACCCCCCTTTCCTGTTTTGGCTGAGAGAGAGAGGCAGGTGGGCCTTGTCTCTCCTACGGCCCAGCCCGCAGTGGACAAACGTCCACCTGCTCCCGTCGCCTCTGCCGTCAGTCTTTAGAGAGGAGAGCGCGTCGCCGTCGCCTTTTCCGTCGCCGTCGCCATCTATCCCATCGCCTATATAGCCCCCTCGGCGTGCTTGCCATCCCCCTAGGGTTCCTCTCCCTCCTCGCACCGCCGCCCCCCTCCTCTCCTCCTCTCCTGTCCCCGGCAAGGTAAAGTTCAGTGGGTTCAGAGTGTGTGTGCGGTGAGGTTCAGAGGTGTGCTCGCCGCTGTGGGAGCTTCTCCGGCGAGCCTCTCGAGCCGGAGGTCGTCGGGATTGTGTTGTCGTCGCCGTCTTCCTCCTCGTCGTCCTCTACATCCACGAGGGACTCCAAGGCCGCGCCCTGCTTCTTCTTCCTCCCCTCCGGCCAAGCTCCTCCACCGCGTCAATTCCCCATCGTCGCGCGTCCTCGAGCTCGATTGGCTGCGTGATCAGCTTTCGGTGAGCTCCCCGTCCCTCCTTGCCAGTTCTCGAGCCTGCTAGCCCCGTGTAGGTGCGTGTGTTCGTTAGGTGCATTTCGCTGCCATCAGACCTCGTCTCCGACGAGTGCACCGTCGAGCTGATGCATCCGGGCGTGGCGTGCGGGTTCTTGCTCTCGCAGAGGTTCCCTTTTCACTCCGCCCCGTCCAATTTCGTGTCTGGGTCGCCGTCATGAGTGCCATGTGCAGTCATCGCCGTGTCGGTTTGTTGTCATCGCCGGTGGCATTCTCGCCGGTGTTGGGTGCCTGTGAGTGTGTGTGCGCATGTGCGCGCAATAGCAGTGAGTCCAGCCAGGGCCTCCGCCACTCATTTGGTCACCGAAGTCAGCCGTAGCTCGCCGCCGTTTGCTCTGTCGCGCAGCGTGCAGCTTTAGTTTCGTCGGAGTAGCAGATGAGCATGTGTGTGTATTAGATATGCAGAGGCCTCCCTCTGTTAACGTCCGCGGCCGTAGCAGAGTGGTGAGGGTGCGGGGGAGATGACCATCAGGTCCTGGGTTCGAGCCCAGACTCCCCCTTTTTTTGCTATTTGTTTTGTTTTCTTTATTTTGATTTATTTTGTTTATTTCTTGCTAGATATGTATATGTGGTGGAGGACCACCCACACACATGAGTTGGCTCATGAGTGAAGTGCCTTGTGCACTTGTGTGTGGTGTGTGTGTGTGTGTAGGGGACTAGTGGGTTTCCCACTTGTCATACCCCTTTGGTGATTATGCTTGTTATATAGGAATTGCTAGATCCTTTCCATTCTTAGCTAATTGTCAATATGATTATGTCCTTTATGTGCATTTCCTATCTAGAGTAAGTTATGCCATGAATAGTAGTAGGTAGTTTAGCTATTTGTTTGTGCCTTGTTGTTTCACATGAGCATATGAGAATGACCCATGGTTTTGGGGTAGAAAGAGCCAATGAATCCATTGGAACTCTCAGATTTAACTTTTGAGCAAGTCCATAAATCTGTCATTTTAGCTGAGCTGTCATTTTGTCATTTTTTCATGATTTAATCCATACTTGATTTGGGACATGTGCCAACTAGGAAGTGCTGGTATTTGGTATCTAGTATGCCTTGGTATTTTTGTTTAACCTGAGAATGACCCACATAAGTGGGAACCATGCTATTAAGTTGCCTACTTGATGTTTTTGTTTCAGCATGCTAAAAATTTCTCAGTCTGAGAATCTGCTGTTATGTAATTGCCATGTAGAGTGGATGGTATCTAGTGATGTGTTGTGAATTTGAGCATACTCAGTGCTAGTGTTTTGTAGTATATATTGCCTTCTACCATCCTGTTAATTTTCATGCCAATAGGATATCTCTAGAATATTTAACTACTGTTGTCAGCTTCCTACTTTATAATCGCACATTCCAGAAAACTGGAATTTTCACAAAGTCCCAGAAAACTGTTTCATCATGTCAACTTAATTGCTTCATGATTATTGATGTGTGCCTCCTTTGCTGATTGTGTAGTTGGACAAGTTGATGTGGGTGTTGAGTACGTTCTGTTCATATCTTGTTTGTGGCAGTAGGGTTCCTGTAGCTCAAGTTGTGCGCTGTAGAAGTTGCTATGTTGCTGTTTTGTGGCAGATTGTGGGTTTTATTGTTTTGTGACTTGTGGGAGCTATGCTCCATGGAATTGATTGATTTTTGAGGCTATCATGATTGGTTTTTCATCACCAATCCATTGGTTACCTTGGAATGCCAAGAATTATCCCATGGCTTGGTGGTCTTGTGATTTTGCCTCCGTACCTGGTCGTGAGCGTATCGTGAGAACCGTAACTCCGTTTCTTGCGTTCTGTATATGCATTTCTATCGATTTTGCATGATGCATCCATATTTGCCATGATCATGCATGTTTAAATAACTTAACATGAGGTTCTGTCCAGATTCATTAATGAACAAACTTTGCATGAAACATGACTAGTTTTGGATTGCCATGTTAATTCTTCATGAATGAATCACGCATCATCTTGGTTGTGCATTGCACCTTGGTTAAATGTTTATTGTTTTCTATTGGGTATACGCGAGTGTCGATACTGAGTACGAGGACCCAGGAGAGTACCACGACGAGGATCCCGCTACTTGTTCCGCTGAAGAACCAACAGGCAAGATGATCGTACCCGGATCCCGATACTATTTCTGCTTGCTAGTTTCTCGCTCCTATCATTACAATTGTGCTACCTACCACTTGATATCAGCCTCCTAATTACCATGACAGCCTATAACCTCCACATACTAGCAAACCTTTGATTGGCTAAGTTACCGCTGCTCAGCCCCTCTTATAGCATTCTTAGTTGCAGGTGCAGGTTGTTCCATGTGATAACATGGATTTGGATATCACAATATTATCTGTTGTTTAATTTAATGCACATATATATCTTGGTATTGGTGGAAGGCTTGGCCTTTTGCTGAGTGATTTGTTCCGCTGTTACCGCCATTAGTTCCTTGTTACCGGTGTTATGTTTTCCATATTTTGCGCTCCTAACATGCTCGGGGTTGTTATGGGGACCCCCTTGTTCATTCGGTTGAGATTAAAACTTGTCTGGCAAGACCCAACTTTGGTACTATATTTGCTAATAACTTAATAAAACTTGCATAGGGCTTTGCAACCCCGTGAATAATTAATCAACAACCCGGGCCAGTGCTCCTCATGAGTGTTGGTCCAAACTAGAGCACCGTGCGGGGCCAAACCGGGGCAACTCGGGAGATTTCTATCAGACCACCGTATGCTTCGCTTATCCATCGTGTCCTGAGAACGAGATATGCATCTCTTATCGGGTTCGTTGACATGTCGGGAGGTCTTACTGGATTTTTTTTACCTTTATCGAGTGTCTTGCGTGTGGAGTCTTACTTTCTTCGGGTTTTATCGAGGTGTTAGAATCCCTTTGGAATTACCTATGATGACCGCGAGATCCGTGGTCGAGGCTATTCCCGTGAAGTGTGGTTAATTTGTGATCGATTAGTTGGAGCACCCCTGCAGGTTAAATCTTTTGGAAAGCCGTGCCCGCGGTTATGTGGCAACTTGGATATTTAATTAACACCCGGTTATATTTAACTTGAAGTAAACTCTAATTAAAATGCACCAACTGTGTGAGTAACCATGATCGTCTCTACTCGTGAACATGATCCGAGAGAGAACACGGTGGGGTTATGATTGACGTAAGTAAGTGTTCAGGATCTCATAGGGATCATACTAGATTTGATCGTTCATCGTAGGCCACTCATATTCTTTTCATGTTGCGTAAGTTAGACACCATAAATGCTTAGTGCTGCTGCAAACTAAACACTTACCCCATCCCAACCTTTAAGCTAGAATAGTCTTGGTACCCGGGAACATGATAGCTGAGTCCTCTGTGGCTCACAGTTTACTACAACAACTCCAGGTGCAGGTTCAGATGAATTCGTGCAGGATGATCTTACCGAGCTCCAGTGGGAATATGATGAGGGAAGAGGCAGGATGTACGTGACGTATCCGGATGAGTAGAGGACCTGGTCGTGATCTTTGGGATGGCTTGATAGTATCTTTTGCATCTGTTTTATCGTTTGATTTCGTCTGTAGTCGGATCCTGTGTTCAACTTGATGATATGAATTTGAGTGACATTGTAAGTTAGCATGTGGCGAGTGTAAGCCAATCTTGTATACTCATCTCTTTCAGTATTGTATGATGTGATGATACTATCTTGCTAACGGCAAGATGCGCATCTATCCCTTGCGAGGACCTCGTGCCTTAAAATGGATAGGCGCGCATCTTGGGTGTGACAGTAGACTACTCCCCCCTCATCGTGGTGCCACCGTGATGATGAACATGGCCACCGAAGATGATTCCCCCCTCCTGCAGGGTGTCGGAACGGGGTCTAGATTGGTTTTCGGTGGCTATAGAGTCTTGCAGCGGCGGAACTTCTGATCTCGGGCTCCCCCGAAGGGTTTCGAAATATTTGGGAATTTATAGTGCAAAGAGGGGGTGCAGGAGGCCATCGAGGTGGGCACAACCCACTTGGGCGCGCCTGGGCCTCCTGGCACGCCCTGGTTGGTTGTGCCCCCCTCGGGGCACCGCCCACGTGCAGCTCTGGCCCATTGGTTTCCTTCTGGTCCAAATAAATCTCCAAAAAGTTTCGTGGTGTTTGGACTCCGTTTGATATTGATTTCAGGCGATGCAAAAAACAGCAACTGGCACTGGGCACTGGGTCAATAGGTTAGTCCCAAAAATGATATAAAGTTCCTATAAAATGATTGTAAAACATCCAAGAATGATAAAATAATAGCATGAATACTTCATAAATTATAGATACGTTGGAGACGTATCAGCATCCCCCAGCTTAATTCCTACTCGTCCTCGAGTAGGTAAATGATAAAAGAAATAATTTATGAAGTGTGAATGCTAGAAAAGTGCATTTCGGGACTGGGCATCCCTAATACCTTTGCCTTACTCTCGTGCAATGACAAGTGAATAATCACTCATCGTGAGAATAACACATCTAGCATGGAAAATATTAGCCACCCCTCACCACTCCGCGAGCGAAACAAACACACAAAAAAGAAGTTTATTTTGAAAATTAGAGATGGCACATACAAATTTGCTTAGAACGGCATGGAAATACCGCATATAGGTAGATATACTGGACTCATATGGCAAATAGTGGGTTTCAGGATTTGGATGCACAAGTAGAGCTCATACTTGGTGTGGAATTTTTGGCTAGCAAAGATGGGGTGCAAGCACCACATGTTGAAGGATCTATGACGATATAACTTCTATGTGAATATGAACAAACATAAAATCATTACATTGTCTTCCTTGTCCAACATCAACAATTTTGTCATATAATATTTTGATGGGGGCTCACAATCACAAAAGATTTCCAGGATAGTGTATTTGCATGTGAAAGTTCTCTTCCTTATACTAATTATTCGTGAATTGCTTGTATGACCAATATTGTGAATGTCAAGCCTCAAAAGATTTCAATTTCTAAACACAATGTGAAGCTACCACTAGGCATGATATGGTTTCAACTTCATGACATTCAATTTATTCAACAATTTACTCATAGTATATAAGTGAAGCACAAGAGTAAATTACATAGAAAAGAGCTTCATTGACGGGATGTGAATGCCGCTTAATTAGCCTCCTTGGAGAATATTTGAGGACTCTATTTTATTTAAAACTTTCAGATCTAAGTATTTTATTAAAACAGCAAGTAAAAAAAATTACATTTCAAGAATATCACACATCATGTGAAGAAGCAAAAACTTAGGATCAACCGATACTAACCGATAATTGTTGAAGAAGAAAGGTGGGATGCCTACCAGGGCATCCCCAAGCTTAGATGCTTGAGACTTATTGAATATTATCTTGGTATGCCTTGTGAATCCCCAAGCTTGAGCTTTTGTGTCTCCTTAATTCCTTTCATCTAACGGTTTACCTAATACTAAAAACTTCATCCACACAAAACTCAAAAAGAACTTGTGACATAGGTTAGTACACATAATAATAAATCAACTCTTTATGTTCCACCAAGACAAGTTTCATAATAAGTTTCAAACATTAGGTACTGTATAATATCATTTCCACAATTCGTATCTACCAATATATGCTATGGAAACTATAGGATAAGTAGATAACGAAACTATGACAGCAATCTGTCTAAACAGAACAATCTGTAGCAATTTATTAAAACAGTGTACTTCTATAGCTCAAACAATTATCAAAATTTAGGACATGCTATAACATTTATATGAACATACTGTGTAATAATTTAAGAAATTTTCCACGTTCCAGTAAAATATAAAATTCAAACACTACAGCCAAAGTTTCTATTTTTACACAGCACTCATCAAAACATGCAATGCAAGCATCCTAAGGCAATTCTTGGAACTTTTTATTGAAAAGAATAGAATATAAATAACACCAAACATAAAATAATAAAATATAATGAAGATCCAAGCGGGGTTGCCTTGGGCATGCCCAAGCTTAGGGACTTGTCACTCCTAATTATCCTCATATCGACATCTCACCCAAAACTTGAAAACTTCAAGCACACAAAAGTTAACGGAACTTCGTGAGATGGGTTAGTATGATAAAGAGCAAACCATTTCACTTTAGTACTGTCAAGACAAGATCCATAATTGTTATCACACAATTCCTACTGTATCATATCATTTCCAAAATTTATATTGAGCAATATAAGCCATAGAAACTAGAAGACAAGCAAACTATGCATTGAAAACAAAATTTGTCAAAAACAGAACAGTCTGTAGTAATCTGTACTCCAACCATACTTCTCCTACTCTAAAAATTATGAAAAATTAGGAACACATGAGAAATTTTGTATATTAATCTTATGCAAAAATAATCAACTCAAAATAACTCTTTTGTTAAATATTAGAATTATTTTCGTGAGCGCAAAAGCTTCCGTTTTTCAGCGAGATCAAATCAACTATCACCCAACATGTTCCCAAAAGGCTTTACTTGGCACTTTATTAAAACAAAAGCAATAAAACATGATTAATATAGTATCATAATCATGAGAACACAAAAAAGTAGGTAAAAGTGTTGGTTTGTCTCCCAACAAGCGCTTTTCTTTTATGCCTTTTAAGCTAGGCATGATGATTTCAATGATGCACGCATAAAAAAAGAATTGAAACATGAAGAGAGCATCATGAAACACATGTAAAGCACATTTAAGTTTAACCCACTTCCTATGCATAGGTATTTTTTGAGCAATCAACCCATGAAAACAATAACCAACTAGCATAGGAAGGCAAAACAAGTACAACTTCAAAACAATCAACACATAGAGAAGAAACTTGATATTATTGAGATATGTAAGAGCATAAGTTCCTTTCTCATAATAATTTTCAGAGGCATAATGAATGTATTCAACAATATAACTATCACAAACATCACTCTTTTCATGATGCACAAGCATAGAAAATTTATTACTCTTTATGGCATACATGTCATCATAATAATCATCATAGATAGCAACTTTATTGTCATAGTCAATTGAAACCTCTTCCAAAATAGTGGATGTATCACTAAATAAAGTCATGACCTCTCCAAATACACTTTCATCAATATTGTAATAGGATTCAGAAGAATCCAAAATAGTTGGATCACTACTACCTAGAGTTGACACTCTTCCAAACCCACTTTCATCAATGTAACCATCATAAATAGGAGGCATGCTATCATCATAATAAATTTCCTTATCGAAAGTAGAAGGAATCAAAGGATAATATTCATTAAGAAAATCATCCCCAAGCTTAGGACAAGCATTATTTCCAGCAAATAAATCTTCAAACATATCATACTGATTAAACATAGCATCCCCAAGCTTGTGATTTTGCATATCATCACAATCATTCTTATCAATAGCATGAATGGCACCAATAGTATAGCAATCATATTCTTCCAAGCAAGTGCTAAAAAGATTCTCAAGATCATAAGGGACATCATTGCCTTCCCAATCATAATCATTACAACAAGTAGTAGGTATCACAAAATCATACTCAATATCATCATCCTCCATCAACATATTTGATTCACTTTCATGAGGCACAATGGTGATAGGAGCAACATTATTTGGGAGAGATATCTTTTTACCTCTATACTTTCTTCTTTTATTATTCACCACATCATGTGTGGGTTTAATTAATTTTTTCAAGCTTCTTGTTGAAGAGATTGATTGGGTAGGAAGCTCCTCCTCGTTACCTGATTCATCATAATAAACACTAGGAGGGTATTGGGAAATATTTTCCCATTCATTAGTACTCTCTTCATATTCTATTTGTTTTCTTGTCTTTAGATAGTTGGCAATATAAGGTTTCTCAATGCAAGTTACCGCACAAAACATATAAATTTCCTCTAGATCAAAATTAAGAAATCTCTCGGGTTTGGAAAACCCTTAGTTATACATTTCATTTCTTCATACCCCAAAAGAATACTAAGCTCTTTATGATGCTCAAGGGTAATCAAGTTGTCACAATTTTTGGACACGATTTGATCATGAAATAATTTGCATTGGAGATTTAAATGACCACGTTCATTGCAAAGTTCACAAGGATGGTGAAAGAAATTACATCTTTCAGCACAATCATCTAGCCTCTCTTGCAATTTTTTTCGTTTCTAAATATTTATGCTTCTTACAAAATCTATCTTCCCTTTTTGGTGTGCATTTGCACTCCCAAATCACTCCGCAAAAATTGACATGCTTATAAGAAACATTTTTTTCATGACTTGTGCAATCATCGTTAAAATTTTGGATAATCAAAGAATTCATACTAACAACAATGCAATCATGCTCATCACTCAAAGATTTAGTGCCAAACATTTTAATAACTTATTCTTCTAACACTTGAGCACAATTTTCCTTTCCATCATTTTCAAGAAAGATATTATAAAGATGATCAATAATATGATGCAACCTCAATTCTTCAATAAACCAAACTAGTGATAAAATAAGAAACTAAAAGATTCGATTGCAAGATCTAAAGATATACCTTCATGCACTCACCTCCTCGGCAATGGCGCCAGAAAAGAGCTTGATGTCTACTATGCAACTTTATTCTTGAAGACACGTGTTGGGCCTCCAAGCGCAGAGTTTTGTAGGACAGTAAAAAATTTCCCTCAAGTGGATGACCTAAGGTTTACCAATCCATGAGAGGTTTAGTATGAAGATGGTCTCTCTCAAATGACCCTGCAACCAAATACAAGAAATCTCTTGTGTCCCCAACACACCCAATACAATGGCAAATTGTATAGGTGCACTAGTTCGGTGAAGAGATGGTGATAAAAGTGTAATATGGATGGTAGAAATATATTTTTATAATCTGAATAAATAAAAATAGCAAGGTAGCAAATAGTAAACGGGCACAAAGGCGGTATTGCAATGCTTGAAAACAAGGCCTAGGGTCCGTACTTTCGCTAGTGCAATCTCTCAACAGTGCTAACATAGTTGGATCATATGATTATCCCTCAAAGTGCAATAAAGAATCACTCCCGAGTTCCTGTTAGCGGAGAACAACAGATAGAAATTGTTTGTAGGGTACGAAACCACCTCAAAGCTATTCTTTCTGTTCGATCTATCCTAGAGTTTGTACTAGAATAACGCAAGCTATTCTTTCTGATCGATCTACTCAAGAGTTCGTACTAGAATAACACCAACGCAAATTCATATTCATAATACTCAATCCACACAAAGAACTACATGGGATCCCCAAAGTTTCTATCGGATAAAAGATAATAAAAACGTGCATCAACCCCTATGCATAGATTACCCCAATAGCACCGCGGGAATCCGCAAGAGTGCCATAACATATATCAAGTGAACTAATAAGATACCCCAATGTCACCTCAAGTATTCATACTGCAAGACATACATCATGTGTTACCAAATCTGAACATTCAATCTGACATACAAAACTTCAAAGGGTAAAAATTCAATTCATCACAATAAGAGTATAAAGGGGAGAAACATCATATGATCCATCTATATGAACAAAGCCCATGATATAGATCACGAGTGAGAGAGATTAAACACATAGCTACTGGTACAAACCCTTAGCCACGAGGGTGGACTACTCCCTCCTCATCGTGGTGGCCGCCAGGATGATGAAGATGGCCACCGGAGATGATTCACCCCCTCCGGCAGGGTGCCGGAACGGGGTCTAGATTGGTTTTCGGTGGCTATAGAGCCTTGCGGCAGCGGAACTTCTTATCTAGGGCTCCCCCGAAGGGTTTCGGAATATTTGGGAATTTATAGTTCAAAGAGGGGGTGTGGGAGACCACCAAGGTGGGCACAACCCACCTGGGCGCGCTTAGGCCTCCTGGCGCACCCTGGTGGGTTGTGTCCCCCTCGGGGCACCCCCCAGGTGCAGCTCGGGCCCATTGGTTTCCTTCTGGTCTAAAAAAATCTCCAAAAACTATCGTGGTGTTTGGACTCCGTTTGATATTGATTTCCTGTATGTAAAAAACAAGCAAAAGACAGCAACTGGCACTTGGCACTGGGTCAATAGGTTAGTCCCAAACAAGATATAAAGTTGCTAAAAAATGATTGAAAAACATCCAAGAATGATAAAATAACAACATGAATACTTCATAAATTATAGATACGTTGGAGACGCATCATGCACATTAAACGGCTAGAAAACCCAATTAATGTGTTAAATAGGTCTCATGAATCCTGGAAAAAATCCACAGTTTAGCATGATTGTCATGTGTTGCTCTATGGTGACTCCAGAAATAAATTCAAGGCGAGAAGAGTCAACGGATGTTGTTTCACATAAAATGTGAACTTTCCCTATTGGAACACAGGACTTTCTTATGAGAACCTTCGGTTTGTAAGAGGCTTTGTGCCAAAACTTGTCCAAAATTGGGTAATTAATTTACCATAGCACACACACAAGAGGGCAATTGATGGCACCGTGCCCAAATTTCACGAATTTCTATCAAGGTTTGCATTTACATGAATTTATAAACTAAGTTTCCCAATATTTGTAGTCGAGCCAAGACGATGATATGTTTGAAATTCATTCCCATTTATTGTGGGGGACCTAAACATGCAGCCAGCGAAACGTATATGTTTTTTTTGACATATTTTCATGAGCTGGACCGTGTAGTGTGATTGTAGTTCAAAATTGTATTATGCGCATTGAATGCCTAGAAAACTCAATTAATGTACTTAAAAGTCCAAACGAACTCTATAAAATTCCATTGTTTTGTACGACACATTCATCTTACTCTATGGAGACTCTAGAAATAAATTCAAGGCGAGAAGAGACATCGGATGTTGTTTCGCACATAAAATGTGAACTATCCCTATCGGAACCACATGACTTCTTATGAGAATCTTCATTTGTAAGAGGTTTGTGCCAACACTTGTCCCGAACTAGCATTGTTTTTAACACAACAAACATGCACCATGACATGACACCATGCCAAGTTTCATGAATTTCTTATGATATTTGGATTTACTGGAATTTGAAAACACGGCTTCTAAAGTGTACGGCCAAGCCAAAATACCGAGAGGTTTGGAATTCATTTAATTTCTATTTCTTGCATGGGACCAAAAAATGTATCCAGTGACAAATAGTTGATTTTCAACCCATTCAGGTGCACTCTAGTATGTGCTTAACTGCAGTTCAAATTTGAACTATGCACATGAAATGTCTAAAAAACTCTTTAAATGTTTAAAAGGGCCTAAAAAACCCTGAATTATTCCCTATTTAACACACAGTCCTGTAGTTGCAAGTTCACTGCAGATAAATGTTATTGCCATCCAAACACCTTCAATTCCCAATGTAACTTCATTTTTCGTTTCAAAGTAATTTGAAAATCAAATATATCGCAAACAGTTCTTGATCATGAAACATGTGTGATGTGGTAAAAAATTATCTTGGGCAAATCCTCATGTATGGCTTAGGTCGGAAGCTTTAGTCCACCGCTAGCGCATCAACCACACAATCACACTTGTTCCCTAAGACCATTGTACTGTTCAAGCATTGCCGATGAAAGATGGGGACGTGGATCCGCATTGTGTGGGCAAATTCGGTGATTCACTCCAGCTCGAGCGCGGCTGCATCACCCATGAACGCGCTCACAACATCCTTGAGCGCGGTCGCACACTCCGACAGGGCGGCTGCGACCGCTGCAAGGACAGCTGTTGTATCTGATATGGTGGCAGCAACATCCCCTACCGGGATAGCAAATGGCAAGAACGCCATAGCAGCTGTCCATTCTGTGTTGGCCATCGTATCCCTGGTGGCGGCTGCCCACTCCTATGTTGATGCCGCCCATGCCTAGCTCGTGTCAGTCATCACACAAATAGCATCGGCCTTCTCCGAAAACTGGCGGCAACCTACGTCCGAAGAGTTGGCAATTGTCGAGAGCGCTCGGGCAGCCATCCATTCATCGGCATCCTCCCTTCCAAGATGGAGGTTGTCAATGACCGGACCACGGCGGCCCACACCAAACTCGTGGTGGCCTTTTACTAAGAGATGGCGGACATGGACAGTGAGATTCTTGCAGAGTATTTGGCGACGGATGCCATGGTGCCCCTTCCCTTGGAGGTCGTCGAGCGCGAGCTGGTCATTGAGGATGCAACGGAGACAGACGAGCATCAGGCGGAACATTAGTCTTTGTTTAGAGCGTTGGTGTTTTGTTAAAGTAATGTTTAGTTCAACCAGCTCTGTTTAATTGATCGATTAAGTAAGTGCGGGTTGTGGTGTAGGCTCTTTTGTGCAGTACCCAAATTAGCAATTGATCTTAAATTATGCGATGATGTAGATGACCACTGTAACCAGGGAAATTCGGACCAAACATTTGTTGACATGTCCCCATTCCATCTTCCAATTGAAAATGAAATTGAAGTTCATCACACATACTTTTTTGGAATGAACCATGTGCAATGTAGTACCCAATCTTACGTATGAAGCTTGGAGACAAACATTTGCATGTCCAAGTTCATCACACATGGGGTATAGCACAAGCTTCATTTGTGATGTGTTGATATAGATAACTATTATGCACCAAACTTTTGGGCTGCCGCAGAAATATCTACCTCCCTCGCCCCCCGGTACCAATAAAAATCCACATTTCCTCCCTTTTCCTCTACCTTTCCTAGTTCATACCTCCACTGCTTGCTTGCAGCGCCGCCTCCTCATCGGCGACGCTCCTTCCTACTGCTCGGCCTCCTCCATCTAGTCAGGTAATGCACACCTCCCCAATACCCCCTCACCCCCTCCTCTTCCATCCCACATGGCCCGGCCGGCGCGACACCTTCCACCCAAATCACCACCCCATCCTCCCAATAATCGCCGCCAAAAGTCATGGTACACGTAGTACAACCAGGATCTCAAAGAGCATTTGGCTGCAGAGAAGCAAATCGCGGTTGCATGCGCAGATGAGGCAACTATGGCTTCCATGCATGCTGACTCCCAGATCTTGGAGGAGCACCTCGCCGTCAAGGCCACCGTCGAGGCCTTGCACGCTAACACCGCCACGCGGTTAGCTACTATAAATGATAGCTCGTGGTATTTTCTCGAGGGCACAGTCGGTGCGCTCGACGAAGACTTTGATGTGTTTTCTCGGTGTGCCCGTGGTTACCTCAACTCCAGAGCCGGCATGTTGGTGCCGGGGCAGGATCAGGCCACTCACCACTACGAGGGGTGCACCCACGGTGTGGAGGCCTTGCCTTCTTCCAAGTTGAAGGGGCCCATCATCATCAATATCTCCGATGATGAGGAATGTCTTGTTTTTCTTAGCTTTATCACTAAGGACCTATGTTCACCTAGCTACGCCAGTTAAGCATGTTTCATTTACCTATTGCGTGTGCCACTGCTGCCTTTCATTTAGAAATTCTAGTGAAATGTCTAATGTAATTCTACTGCAACCTGACCTTCTAGTATGTTCTATTGTGCAATGTGGTGCTTAGTTAACTGTTTCGTTCATTTGTTATGGGATCATTTAAGTATTTAATTCAATTCTGAAATGTGATGTACGATTGTTGTTCGTACAATTTTTTATTGTTATGCATGTGACAAATAAATCGAATTTTGATGTACTAAATACATGCAAAACATATAGGATTGCTCCATTTCCTAGTTCTTAGCACACTTGGTTTAGATAACCGAATTTTCCATGTGGATCGAACTAATCTTTTGGATATGCAATGTGTTTATTTTCCATTAACATATTACACCTATAGTATGCCAAATATCACTTGTAACCTAATCAATATTTGTCTTAAATATGTTGCAAGGGAAATAATGGGGGACACTGAAGTTTACCATTGAGGTTTTCACATAGATGGTCGTTTGGCTAATAGCACATTATTGTGCAATTGTAGAAACCATTGTAATATTAATGTTTTTAATAATTTGTTTTTGAACATGTAGGTCCTCCTGTAAGAGGTTTAGACCCACTGTTTGACCCTTTTGCATGTGGGGAAAATGAGGTGTCCTTGAATATCAGTCAAATAAACAAACTCAGAAAGATTGTTATGATAAAGAAACTAGCTACAAAAAACAACGATATGTTTGTCTGCACAATGAAGAAGAAATCAGTCAACTATAGATGGTACCATATCTTTCACCTTGTCCTTTTCCCTTTGCGCCATTTCAAATTTTAGAAAAGATACTTATGCGTATGTTTGTTTTTAGTCCTTCTCAAGGCAGTTCATCGATGATTACGTCTCAAACCACCTGTATGATCAAGAGGCAATGAAGGTATTCATACAACACCCACGGTATAATATTGAAGTCTTCCTTAAGAGGACGAATGATGGGCGGGCAATCATCCACAGGCACTAGCCTACAGTTGTGAGGACCTTCAACATCATTGAAGGCTCAATATTCGCCTTCCACTTTAACGGTTTTCTAGATGATATTCATCTGTCTATTTACCATCTACGATGATACTTAATTTCCAAAGGTTTTAGATGTTGCATTTGAAACTTTATCTTGTTGTACAATTGGGTAGCTAGGTAGTATATGCCTATATGATGTTGTACCCTCATGTAATTCAATTATGAAATCCTAGTTATCGTACTATGAATAAGAAATATATTTTGTGGTTGATATGAAATGTTAATTTGATTACTAAATGGATTATAAATAATTGATCAATCAAGCTGATTCTTGGGGTTCCCATTGCAGATGGTTTCTAAGACAACATCATGGGTTATGACCTGAACAAACCCACACGGTTTCTAGAAAGTTGGCGTGTTGGATCATTGAGAAATCTCACACAAATTCTGGTCAAAAATTGTGTGCATTAGGACACCCAATCAT
The DNA here is from genome assembly GCA_022496015.1 of Hordeum marinum. NCBI lineage: Eukaryota > Viridiplantae > Streptophyta > Magnoliopsida > Poales > Poaceae > Hordeum > Hordeum marinum. The sequence continues at coordinate 118,669,823 of CM039672.1, forward strand.
AAAAGTTTTCACATAGCTAGTGTATGTCATGGGTAGCCCAATGCCAAACAATTTATTCTAGACATCATGAGTGTTGTTTTGAGTAACGCAAACAACAGAATTATAACAATCGTGTGTGATGACCACCCCTATCACAAACGATGTTATGCAGAAAATTTTGTGTGATCTGCAATACGAACGGAAACGTACCCTTGGGATTCCCTATGTGGGATGCTAAGCTCATGTCACACGTCTTCCCCAATTTTTTTGTTTGTGATGGCCCTTCCAATCGCAAACGATATATTTTTGCCCATCATGTGTGACCAGCTGCAGGCATCGCCGACGGGTTTTTCTTGTCGTGTGGCAAAGCCCCCCCCCCCCTATCGCTGACGGATTTAAGACTACTTAATGGAAGGGGGTTAAAAACCGTCTGTATAGCACAAAGTGATACGTCCATTTTGCATCATGTTTTACTACTGCTATTTATAATGTTTTTATGCATAATAATGCCTCGAGGAGTAATTCTAACTCCTTTTCTCTCACAATTTGCAAGGTTTACATCAAGAGGAGAATGCCGGCAACTGGAATTCATCGCCCTGAAAAAGCACGCCAAAGATACCTATTCTGCACAACTCCAATGAAGCTGAAAATTTATGGAGATTTTTTTTGCATTAAAAAAATTACTTGATCTCAAAACTACCGGACGGAGCCCACCAGGTGGCCACCCTCGACCAGGGCGTGCTACCCCCCTAACCGTGCCCTAGTGGAGGGTGGGCACCCAGGCCCACCTCCAGAGCCCATCTTCCGGTATAAAATCCTGAAAAACCTAAAAAAATTAGGAGGACTTTCGGGACGAAGCGCCATCGCCTCGAGGCGAAACTTGGGCAGGAGCATGTTTGCCCTCTGGCGGAGCGATTCCACTAGGGGAACTTCCCTCCTGGAGGGGGAAATCTAAGTCATCGTCATCACCAACAACCCTGTTGAGTGGGCTTGGATCAAGACTGGGATTTGTTACTCCGTGTGACGGAGAGGTATCTCAGGCCCACTCAGCAATACAACATCACATAAAGCCTTGCAAGCAAAGTGGCTAATGTGTTAGCCACATGATCTTGTATTACGAAACGAGTAAAGAGACTTGTCGGCAACGAGATTGAACTAGGTATAGAGATACCGACGATTGAATCTCGGGTAGGTAACATACCAAAGAACAAAGGAAGAGAATACGGGATTCATTGAATCCTTGACATAGAGGTTGAACCGATAAAGATATTCATAGAATATGTAGGAGCCAATATGGGCATCCAGGTCCCGCTATTGGTTATTGACCGTAGAGGTGTCTCGGTCATGTCTGCATAGTTCTCTAACCCGCAAGGTCTACACACTTAACGTTTCCTAACAATATAAGTATAGTTGAGGCTTTATGTTGGTGACCAAAAGTTGTTCGGAGTCCCGGATGAGATCCCGGACATGACGAGGAGCTCCGGAATAGTCCGGAGGTAAAGATTGATATATGGGATAATAGTGTTTGGTCTTCAGAAGGGTTTTGCAATTCATCGGAAAGAGTTTCGGATGTTTCCTGAAATGTTCGGGGTACAAGAACACTTTATTTGGGCCAAGGTGTAAAGCCACGAGGATTTAGGAAGGTGCAAAAGGAGTTTTGCGGAGGCCAAGGGCCATACGCCAGGGACCCTGGCGTCTTGGGCCAAAGGCCGAGGACCTTGGCGTCTGGTCCTAGAGTCTGAGAAGGACTCTTGCCTGCATGCCAACCCGACCTTGAGGAGGATGTTTCTCCAAGTTTCGACCCCAGGGCTCAACATATAAATAAAGGGGCGGGGGTAGCACCTGGAACACATCAATTTTTCCCAAGCCGTGTGTCGGTAACCCCGTCCCTCTAGTTTATCCTTCGTCATAGTTTTTGTTGTGCTTGGCGAAGCCCTACGAAGATTGTTCTTCACCATCACCATCACCACGCCATTGTGCTGTCGGAACTCATCTACTACTTCACCATCTCTCTCTGGATCGAAGAGGTGAAGGTTTCATCAAGCTGCACGTGTGTTGAATGCGGAGGTGTCGTCCATTCGGCGCTAGATCGGAAGAAACGTGATGGGATCGTGGGACGGCTCATGATGAGATAGTGGGACGGCTCGTGATTGGATCGCGAAGATGTTCGACTACATCAACCACGTTTCTTAACGCTTCCGCTTAGCGATCTACAAGGGTATATATATCCACTCCCCCTCTCGTAGATGCTCATCACCATGGATAGATCCACTCTTCCGCTTAACGATTCCCATGCAGCGTTCCCCATCGTTAGCTACTCTTGGTTCTATTGTAGATGAGCTAGCATGTTGAATTCTTAGAATTCTAAGTACTTTGAATGCTTGATATGGCATCTATAAATCCCTATAAGTAGATGCTATCAATCTTATTTCATTTTGTTAAAAAAAATGTGTCACAATTTTTTCAGAAATTGTACGCAAATAAAATGCAATTTTTTAGAAACTCTTCAAGGAGGAGATCCTCAGGAGAATCATCAAGTGAAAGCTCTATACGACAATCTTATGTTGGTCCAAGTGCAAGCTCGATACCGGACTCTCAAACTAAATCATGCCTTTGGTCGTGTAACACTTTCATGGAAAGTTCAGGTATTAAGGCAATGCCGATCTGGTTCCCTTCATCAAATATAAGTGCACTCAACACCTCACTCTCACAGAGACATTTACTAAGAAATTCAAATATTTTCCTCGTGAGTCAAGATTTTCATTTAGTCTTTATGATAATGCTTTCACCATGCCTTTAGACGTATTTTGTGACGCGTGTAAAGTTCTGTATTGGGGTTGCCTAGACGAACCAACAAAACCTGAGTTTGAATCATTATTGAGAAACCTTTGTTGTGGTGAAATTAGAGGAGTGACACAAGGTAGGATAAAAGGCATCCATTTTCTGTCTATTCAATACCTAGCACTTTTCAATGGTAAATGCATTGTAGGCAAGCAGGATTGTAGCATGCTTTGTGCTCGTGATTTGAGTCTTATTTACACTGCTTTAACTGGAATTAAAGAATACAACTTAGGAGAAATTATCGCACGAAGATTGACTCTCAATGCTTATAATGGTAATTTCTATGGAGGGATTTATGATTCTCGCCTTGCTGCGAGGTTGGGAGTGTCCCCTTGGCCTAATGATCCTCTCTTACCTAACCAGTACTTAGACTTTGATTCCATGAAACTCCATAGATTTCTTACAGGCACAGTTAATAACTATACATACAACTCGAGGTTTGATAACGGTCCCGTTGTGCCTATTGTATTGCCTGCTCCTGCTCTCTTTGATTTTAACAGCAAGGTAAGATACTTCGTCTATGAGAGCAAGGCTCGTGCGTACAATGCAGAGGTTCAAGCTGCCAGGAGGGATGAGGTGGTTGCACCAAGAGCCTCGATAGGCTATCACTCAAGCCATTATCTTGGCCACATATGGTAATTACCAAGCTAGGTCAAAAGCCCGAGCTTGGGGGAGTACGTATTTCCACCGACATTACATTCATGTTCACACATTTAATTTCAGTTGTCTGTGTCCACACTCTTTCATCGTATTATCCATGCTAGATTTATTTTTCTCATTTTCTTCTTGTGTGTTTGAAAAACTTTGAGAAAATCCAAAAATACTTCTTGCTTCTTTCCAGGTTTTCTTTTCAATTTAGTTAGTTGTAGTATTAAAAGAAAGACCAAACAAATTTCTCATATTCTTTTGCTTGTTGGGAGTTCTCCCATGTAAATAGTTTTTCTCGTTTTTGTTTTCCTTCTCTTTCTTCATGAAAAACTAAAAACTCCAAAAATATTTTAGTGTGTTTCTCTGAAATTCACTCTCTTTTATCGAGTCAGACCAAGGAGAAGACCACAATGAAAAGGTTGAGTGGCTCTCATATGCATTATTGTTGATCTAACAAAGAGCCCATATTATATTGTCTTCTCCTCCTGAATAAAATGTTTGCATATTCCAGCTTAGTCCACGACACTCTTGCACTGTTATTATTTCCTTACCATTCGATTGTGCAAGTGAAAGGCAATAATGACGATATTTGATGAATTGAGTGTGGCAGAGAAAAGCGGGTATGAACTCAACTTGTTCTTGTTTTTGTAAATATGTTCAACCTGGTATCCATGATTCACTACATTATGATTGAACATGTTTGCAATGATAATTAGGGATTATGGTGATTCATTCTATGCTCAAGTAGCTAGGAGTGGATAATGATTTATCTTGGATGTCAACATGCATTAAATGGTTGTGATGTAGTATGATGATATGGTATCCACCTCTAAATGTTTCAAGCGGCTTGACTTGGTACATTTTCACGCATGTAGTTGAATCAAAACTAACATAGCCTTCATGATATTTATGTTCATGGTGTCCATATCCTACTCATGATACCATTCAATGGTTATTATTCGTAATGCATATTTATGAACATATTTTCTCTCTAGATGGCCCCTTCTCAACCTATTTGCTAACCTTCTCCTATACTAAGTGGGAATTCTGCTTGTGCATCAAAAACCCTTAAACCAAAGTTATTCCAGATTAGTCCACCATACCTACCTATATGCGGTATTACCCTGCCGTTCCAAGTAAATTTGCATGTGCCACCTCTAAAATTTCAAATGAACATCCATTTTGTGTACCTGAACCTCTCATGCAACAATAGGGGGTGTTCAGTATCTTCCATGTTAAGCGGGATTACTCTCATGATGAGTGTTTATTCACTCGTACTTGCATGAGGAGGGTGGTAATAGGGATTCCCAGTCCCGAAATCAAAATAAATGAAAATAACTAAAACAAAACTCCCCCAAGAATGTGTTGGTTTGGATGGTACCCGTGGATTTGGATCGCCATGGAGTGTGTTTGTTGGTGGAGGGGGAGTAAACATTTAATTTTACCGCTTGGGAACCGCCACTAATGTGTTTAACATGGAAGATATTGATAGCTCTTGGTCGTAACGTTAATAGGAAGGGTGTGCCTCTCAAAATTATACTTATCTTTTATTTAATCCTTGAGCTCTGGCACCACTGCAAATCCCTGCTTCCCTCCGCGAAGGTACTATCTATTTACTTTAATGTTGAGTCATCACCTTCTAAAATAAGCGCTCGATCTGAGAGCACTATTGTCATCCTCATGCATTGTGTTTAGTGAATGTTGGATGCATCATGACTGGATCTTTTCTACCATGAATTACAATGTTTAGTCTCTACTTGAACTTTGGAGGTGCTCTACATTTATGTTTTGCGGTCTTAGAAAGGGCTAGCAAGACACCACTATTGTCATATCATATCATGATTGTTTTGATAAATTGTTTGCACTTGAGATATCTTATTATTGCTCGCTAGTTGCTTGTGTCATTGATATGAGTTAATATAGTCTTTAAGAGTTATTGTTGACATGGTTAGTCGAGTTATTGTTGATATGAGTTAATATAGTCTTTAAGAGTTTGTAAAAGGTTTTCTTTCTCACTTTCAGTTTGTCAACTAAATTGCTTGAGGACAAGCAAGGGTTTAAGCTTGGGGGAGTTGCTACACCTCCAACGTATCTACTTTTCCTAACACTTTTTCTGTTGTTTTGGACTCTAATTTGCATGATTTGAATGAAACTAACCCGGACTAACGTTGTTTTCAGCAAAACTACCATGGTGTTGTTTTTGTGCAAAAATAAAAGTTCTCAAAATGGAGCCAAACTTTTTGGAGATTTATTTTGGAATATTTAAGGAATTATGGAACAAGAAGCCACCTGAGAGGAGGGCCCAGGGTGACCACGCTCCACCAGGGCGTGCCAGGCCCCCTAGCGTGGCCTGGTGGAGGGTGGACACCTCGTGGGTCCCCAGGCCATAATTCCAACGCTATAAATTCACATTTTTCTAGAAAAAATCATAGAGAAGGTTTTATATCGTTTCATGATACGGAGTCGCCGCCACCTCCTGTTCTTCATCGGGAGGCCGGATCTGGAGTCCGTTTGAGGCTCCGAAGAGGGGAATCTTCGATCTTCGTCATCATCAACCCTTCTCCATCACTAATTCCATGATGCTCCCCACATGGAGTGAGTAATTCCTTCATAGTCTTGCTATTCGGTGAGGAGTTGGATGAGATTCATCATGTAATTGAGTTGGTTTTGTTAGGGCTTGATCCCTAGTATCCACTATGTTCTAACATTGATGTTGCTATGACTTTGACATGCTTAATGCTTGTCACTAGGGCCCGAGTGCCATGATTTAAGATATGAACAGTTTATGTTATCATCATTATATCTATGTTCTTGATCCAATCTTGCCTAGTAATATGCACCTATTACGTGTTATGATCTGTCAACCCCATAGTGACAATATTTGGGATACTTCACGATGATTACCGTACTTTGAGGAGTTCATGTATTCATGAGGTGTTGATGCTTTGTTCCGATTCTCTATTAAAAGGGCGCATTAATATCCCTTAGTTTCCTTATGGACCCCGTTGCTACGGGAGGGTAGGACAAAAGATGCCATGCAAGTTCTTTCCCATAAGCACGTATAACTATATATGGAATACATGCCTACATCACATTGACGAACTGGAGCTAGTTCCATGTCACCCTAGGTTATGACTGTTATATGATGAATATCATCCAACAAATACTCCGATCCTTCCACTTATTACTCTTGCTAAGTTACTATTACTACTGTCACTGTTGGACTTACTACAAAACCACTATTGTTAATGTTACTACTGCTATCAACATATCATATTACTGTGCTACTGATCACTTTTCTGCAGATATTTATCTCTAGGTGTGGTTGAATTGACAACTCAACTGCTAATACTCTCAAATATTCTTTTGCTCCCCTTGTGTCGAATCTATAAATTTTGGTTGAATACTCTACCCTCGAAAACTGTTGCAATCCCCTATACTTGTGGGTTATCAATGGTTAATGGAGGTATTGTCTTGGGGCATAAGATCTTCAAACGAGGTATTGAGGTGGATCAAGCTAAAGTTGATGCAATTGACAAAATGCCGTGTCCTAAAGATATCAAAGGTATTCAAAGTTTCCTTGGTCACGCTAGTTTCTATAGGAGGTCTATTGAAGACTTCTCAAAGAATTGTAGGCCTCTTACTAATCTTTTGCAAAAGGATATTCCCTTTGTTTTTTATGATGATTGCATGGAAGCCTTTGAAACACTAAAGAAAGCATTAACCACTACACATATGGTTCAACCACCTGATTGGAACTTGCCTTTTAAAATTATGTGTGATGCTAGTGATTATGTTGTCGGCGTTGTTCTAGGACAAAGAGTTGATACGAAATTAAATGTTATCCATTATGCTAGCAAAACTCTAGACAGTGCCCAAAGAAATTATGCCACTACTGAAAAGGAGTTTTTAGCCATTGTGTTTGCTTGTGATAAATTCAGACCTTACATTGTTGATTCCAAAGTTATTGTTCACACTGATTATGCTACTATAAAATATCTTATGGAAAAGAAAGATCCTAAACCTAGACTCATTAGGTGGGTTCTCTTGCTTCAGGAATTTGATTTACATATCTTCGATAGGAACGGAGCTGAGAACCCCGTAACTGATAACTTGTCTAGGTTAGAAAATATTCTTGATGACCCACTACCTATTGATGATAGTTCTCCTGATGAATAACTTGCTGCAATAAATGTCTCTCAAAACACTGCATGGTATGCTTACTATGCTAATTACATTGTTGCTAAATACATTCCACCTAGTTTCACATACCAACAAAAGAAAAAATTCTTCTATTACTTAAGGCATTACTATTGGGATGACCCACATCTTTATAAAGAAGGAGTAGATGGTATTATTAGACATTGTGTACCTGAGCATGAATAGGAACAAATCTTACGGAAATGTCATTTCGAAGCTTATGGAGGACATCATGCTGGAGGTAGAAATGCTCATAAGGTATTACAATTTGGTTTTATTGGCCTACTCTCCTCAAGGATGCCCATAAGTTTGTCTTGCCTTGTGATGAATGTCAAAGAATTGGTAATATCGGTAAACGTCAGGAAATGCCTATGAACTATTCACTTGTTGTTGAACCATTTGATGTTTGGGGTTTTGATTATATGGGACCTTTTCCTTCCTCTAATGGGTACGCTCATATTTTGGTTGTTGTTGATTATATCACTAAGTGGGTAGAAGCTATTCCAACTAGTAGTGTTGATCATCATACTTCCATTAAAATGCTTAAAGAAATTATTTTCCCAAGGTTTGGAGTCCCTAGATATCTAATGACTGATGGTGGTTCACACTTTATTCATGATGCTTTTCGTAAGATGCTTTCTAAATATGATGTTAACCATAGAATTGCATCACCCTATCATCCTCAATCTAGTGGTCAAGTTGAACTTAGCAATAGAGAAATAAAATTGATATTACAAAAAAATGTTAATAGGTCCCGAAAGAATTGGTCTAAGAAACTACATGATGCACTTTCCGCCTATAGAACTCCTTATAAAAATCCTATGGGTATGTCTCCATACAAAATGGTCTATGGGAAAGCTTGTCATTTGCCCCTAGAATTAGAACATAAAGCATTTTGGGCAATCAAAGAACTAAACTATGACTTCAAACTTGCTGGCAAAAATAGGTTATTTGATATTACCTCATTAGATGAATGGAGAACCCAAGCTTATGAAAATGCCAAGTTATTTAAAGAAAAGGTTAAAAGATGGCATGACAAAAGAATCCAAAAGCGAGAATTCAAAGTTCGAGAATATGTTCTTTTGTACAATTCTCATTTCAGATTTTTTGCAGGAAAACTTCTCTCCAAATGGGAAGGACCCTATGTTATCGAAGAGGTTTATCGCTCTGGAGCTAATAAGATTTATAATGCCGAAGGTACCAACCCGGATGTGGTGAACGGATAAAGAATTAAACACTCTATCTCAGGTACGACTATTAATGTTAAAAAGCAATGTTATCCAAACCATGACACCGGAGGAGCACATAAAAGAAACCTTCAGAAACGCTCTAGAATCGTGAAAATAAAGAGGTACGTGATACGGTAAGTAAATAATCTCCAAAAATCCGCAAAAATATATTTTATCAATTTTGGAATATTTATAAATTTTCGGAAATAAAAAATAAACCAGAAGACAACCGAGGAGGGCACGTCCCACCAGGGCACGGTTGCCATCCCTGGCGTGCCCTGGTGGAGCATGCCCACCTCAGGAACCTTCCCAACTCCTTTTCCTCTTGTTTGCTTGGTTTCCAAGAATATAAATTCTCTATACATACAGCCGACTATTTTGACCACCGCATTGCGAGATTTTCCTTTGTTCTTGTTTCGTGCTGTTTTTTTAGTAGATCTGAAAATATGTTCTTCCAAGATTCTGAGGGAGAGCACTATGTGTCCAATTATGTTGCTGATCCAAAGATCTTTGGGAACATTTACCCCTACTTGTGGACTTCGAAGGAAGAAGAAGACACTGATCTAGAGGAAATAGAAGACGTTGGGCCAGACTATGGCTCGGATGAAGATGAACCTCCACTACCTCAGCTTAGAGATATGCACAATCCTCCCTAATGGTAAGGGCACATCCAATACTCCTTTTATCCCTTCTCGTTTTCTGCAAGAGAGCAAGGCAGCTCTATGCAAGAGGATATTAAAACTAAAGGAAGAGAATGATGATTTGAGGGAAGAGGATTTCATCCTCAAACATAAACTGGCAAAGAAGAATAACGCTTCATCACCACCACCTTCATCATCTTCGCCACCAAAGGAGACCTGAGTACACTGGTATGGGAACTCCCCTTGGCTTGAGACAAGCTTGGGGGAGGTGCCCCAGTATCGTATCACCATCACTTTTATATTTGCTTCTTATTTCGACCCTTAGCCTTTCCATGATTTAGTTGGATAAAAATTTAGTGTGATCTATTTTCGAGTGCTAGTTTCGTGATCTATCTATCTATGTAATCGAGTGAGAGTTATATAATAAAAGTTTAGTGTGAGCCTTTGCCCCTTTACTTTAGTGTTGCAGTCTTGATAAAAGAAAATAAATGAGAAAAGATCATATGCTAATCTTATGGTGAGTAATGACATCACAATAAAGAAAAGTATAAGTGGTAAAAATTTTTGGAGATTGGCAGACATAGCATTAGTCAAAGATGCAATTCATGAAAGAATAAATTAGGGAAGAGAAGATTCACATGCAAATATACTATCATGGACATCTTTTATGATTGTAAGCCCCCATTAAATATCATATGCCAAGATTGTTGACGTTGGACAAGGAAGACAACATAATGATTTATGCTTGTTCATATTCACATAGAAGTTATATTGTCATAGATCCTTTAACATGTGGTGCTTGCCCAATATCTTTGCTAGCCAAAACTTCTACACTAAGTAGAGATACTACTTGTGCATCCAAAAACCCAAAACCCAAACTCATGTTTGACAGTCCACCATACCTACCTATGGATTTAATAAGATCCTTCAAGTAAGTTGTCCTCGGTGCATCAAGGCAATAAAAATTGCTTCTAAAAGTGTTGGATCAATTAGTGTAGGAGAAAATTGAGCGTTGAACGAACTTGTGATGGCAAAGTAATAAAAGCGACGGACTGCATAATAAAGGTTGCTATCACAAGAGCCAATGCAACATGACATTCTGTTGCGCTAAGGGATTTGTCATACAAACAAAAAAGCGCATGAAAACCTATTCCTTTACTTTTATGTACTTACTTTTAAGCAAGAGTCAAATTATTCTCCCCTATTCCTTTTTGTTTTTCTCCTTTGGCAAGCATCATGTGGTGGGGAAAGATCTAGGCACATATGACCAGTTGGATATGAGTGAGCATGAGTTATTATTGTTGACATCACCCTTGAGGTGAATATGTTGGGAGGCAAACTATAAGCCCCTATCTTTCTATGTGTCTGGTTGAAACCTTTTGTCCATGGGTATGCTGTGAGTGTTAGAAATCATAGAAGACTAAATGATGGTTGTGTATGTGGACTTGTCAAAAGGCTCCTACATGAGAAACTTCCTTAAAATATGATGAATTGTAGTTGCAAAGTTGACTCGGAACATAGTTTGTTGGTTTCCAATAAGGTTTATGCTTTATACTTCCACATTGTGATGAATTGTTACTTGCTCATAAGAAGTTATATGCTGCTGCTATGAAATAAAAAATTTATGAGAAAATTTGATGTTAGTTTTTTTGTTGTTATAATAATAAGCATGATGCTACTATGTTTGTATTTTCTTTTTATCGACACCTCTCTCTCAAACCATGTGGACATGTTCTTCGATATCGGCTTTCGCTTGAGGACAAGCAAGGTCTAAGCTTGGGGGAGTTGATATGTCCATTTTGCATCATGTTTTATTACTGTTATTTATAATGTTTTTATGCATAATAATGCCTTGGGGAGTAATTCTAATGCCTTTTCTCTCACAATTTGCAAGGTTTACATCAAGAGGGAGAATGTCGGCAACTGGAATTCAGCACCCTGAAAAAGCACGTCGGAGATACCAATTCTACACAACTCCAATGAAGCTGAAAATTTACGGAGATTTTTTATGCATTGAATAAAAAAATACTGGAGCTGAAAACTACTGGAAGGGGGCCACCAGGTGGCCACCCTCCACCAGGGCGCGTGAGGCCCCCTAACCATGCCCTGGTGGAGGGTGGGCACCCAGGCCCACCTCCGGAGCCAATCTTCTGGTATAAAATCCTAAAAAACCTAAAAAAATAAGAGGAGAACTTTCGGGATGGAGCGCCACCGCCCCGAGGCGGAACTTGTGCAGGAGCACTTTTACCCTTCGTTGGAGCGATTCTGTCGGGGGAACTTCCCTCCCGGAGGGGGAAATTGAATCCATCGTCATCACCAACAACCCTCTCACCTTGGGGAGGCATTCTTCATCAACATATTCAACAGCACCATCTCCTCTCAAACCCTATTTCATCTCTTGTGTTCAATCTTTGTGCCAGAACCTCAGATTGGTACCTGTGGGTGACTAGTAGTGTTGATTAGCTTGTGTAGTTGATTACTATATGATTTATTTGGTGGAATATTATATGTTCAGATCTATTTGTCTATGCAATACACCTTTGATCTTGAGCATGCCTATTATTTGTGAGTAGTTACTTTTGTTCTTGAGGTCATGGGAGAACTCATGTTCAAGTAATCATGTGAATTTGATATGTGTTCGATATTTTGATGATATGTATGTTGTGATTCCCTTAATGGTGTCATGTGAACGTCGACCAGATGACACTTCACCATCCATGGGCCTAAGGGAATGCATTGTGGAGTAGTTATTAGATGATGGTTGCTAGAGTGACAGAAGCTTAAACCCTAGTTTATGAGCTACTTCGTAGGGGGTTGATTTGGGTTCACATGTTTAATGCTATGGTTAGACTTTGTCTTAATACTTTTCTCGTAGTTGCGGATGCTTGCGAGGGGGTTAATCATAAGTAGATTGTTAGTTCAAGTAAGAACAACATCTTAGCACCGGTCCACCCACATATCAAATTATCAAAGTAGCGAACATGAATCAAACCAACATGATGAAATTGACTAGATGAAATTCCCATGTACCCTCAAGAACACATTGCTCATCATAAGAGATACTTTTGGCCCACCCTTTGCCACAAAAGGATTGGGCTACCTTGCTGCATCTTACCTATTGTTACTGTTACTTGCTCGTTACAAATTACCTTGCTATCAAAACACTTGCTACTTACAATTTCAGTGCCTGCAGAAATTACCTTGCTGAAAACCGCTTATCATATCCTTCTGCTCATCGTTGGGTTCAACACTCTTACTTATCGAAAGGACTGTGATTGATCCCCTATACTTGTGGGTCATCACGCGGCTACCTTAGTGTATTCACCAAAGACACAATTTGAAACTAATGCATATAAAGCAATATTTGAGAATGTTTAACCGAGGACTCCATGGAGTGCCTTGGCTTTTGGTGGGTTCGGCTCTAGATGCCGACCCCCATTGATATTGCCGATGCCTTACACGCATTTGGCGTTGCACTTCGAGAGTTATGTTAGAGACACACAAATAGGTTAAAAGTGCCATAAGCTTTGAAAACACAAAAAACTTTAGTAAAAATTTTACGTCTACATTAAATCAAGTTTTCTAATGCCAATCCAAAATTGGTCTTAAAAACTTTTTGTGCTGGTGTCATGCTTTAACATGACACGTCTGATCTCTAAACTTCAAGTAGGTCAGGCCTCGGCTTCAACATCCTTATCCCGAAGGCGAAGTGCTTCTCCGAGGCCAGTTTAGAAACTAAACTCGAGTGACTTTAAAGAGAAACCAGGTTGTCTGGCTATTGACCATACACTCAAGTTGAAAAGAAGTGGCAGAAAAAGACATCACAATGACCAAGAAGAAATAACTTATTATAAAATGACTCATACAAATTTAAGAGCCCCAGTTAACATGGGAAATGAAGTGTTTTTAACAAACAACGCTTTTAACAAGCTAAGATCTTAAGAACCAACTTTTTTGTTTAACACAAATACAATGCTTGGTTGAACTACACAGAAATTAAAATTTGAAAAAATTAAGCATGGAAGCTACTTAACTGGTTAATGTGGTCGGTATTGATGACGAGGGCAGAGCTGGAAGTGGGTCGATGTCCGAGCTCCGAGTCGGTCCCAAAGTGACTGAGCAAAGATCTCGGCTTGATGAAGTGGTGACACAGCATGGTCGATGTGGCGAGGTGAAACCCCCGGTCTAGCTAACATGACGAAGTTGGTCGGCTGGTGATGCCGAAGTTTCTGATTAGGTTGACGAAGAGATGGTGAAGCCCCCCGTCTAGCCGAGGTGTTGGAGCTAGTCGGTATGGTGACATTGGAGCCGCCATGCCAGTCGAGGTGTCAAAGCAGGTCTGTGGTTATCGGCTTAAAGAAGCGACGACATGGCAATACTGTCATAGGATGGCTCGCTGAGGTGATGATGTCGTTTGCCCGATGTTGGAGGAACGACGATGTCGGTTCGCCGAGCTGGCGATGCAGACCAATTGACATCGATTTACCTGTGCATAAAAATAGTGCAAAATACTAATAATAATTGAAAAAAGATTTTCATAATTAATTCATGCGAATCAAGTAATTGAAGAAAGATGGCTTGGCATCGAGATCGTCTTGGCCGAGCGAATATGTCAACGCAGGTCGCTGTTCGTGGAACGATGGTGTCAATACAATGTGGTCTCCGTCAGACCGTGATTGTGGTGCTATACATCTCGTATCGCCTCAGAACGGCGGCAACAAGCAGAAAAGTTGCACACACACACACACACAAAGCAACGCGAACCAACCGAAAAATAGTTGGGAGGAAATATTAGTTATTCAGTAGAACCAGCTAATGAAACAGTTGCACTTGATGGTTTGCTCTGTAGTAGTCATAGTCATAGCAACCAAAGCAAAAAAACAATTTCTAGTAGTACCAGTGCTTAGTACTGATATGAAGTCAAAGCCGATCTGACCTTTGTATAGGTTCCTATATGAACACGTGGCTGGCCAAATGTGATTTACGTGGAGATGTGATGCTTGACCGAGGTTTGATCCCATCGGATGGAGCCTGAGGCATGTGAGGCCATCCCTTGCATGCACCCACGTGGAGCAGCGGCCGATCTGGTGCGCACACCGTGCCTAGCTGATCCGCACGAACCGTACGAGATGATTTCCAGATATGATGCGGCCGCCGCTGACGAACATCATGACAATTTGTCGATGATCTCAATTATGCCTGCAAATGAAAATTTGCACAGGCTCACAACAACAACTCTAAAAGAAGATATTTAAAGGCACGAATGTAATTTAAAATATAACACATGATCTGGCGTTCGTTGAAGATCCCATCACACCATGAAGATCACCTAGCAGGCTCTCAATGAAAGCACCAGCGTCGGTTCTGAATCCGGCATATCTCGTAGTAGGGATCCTAAGCTAGCCATCTTGGAATGATGGTAACATGGACATGTTATTTTACTCAGGTTCGGGATCTCTCAAGGAGATAATTCCCTATGTCCAACTTTTGATTGTATTGATATGGGGATAGTACATAGTACATGTATCTACCATGAGATTGTTGTAATGAATGTAAGATCGTCTATTGACTAGCCTGGCCTCGGCTTACATAATGTACCAGAGGCCTAGGGTTTAGAGGAGCCCTTGTCTTGTGCGCCAAATCTTGTGAAATCTTCCTTGTATGCATCATGGGTTGACTGAAGTGGCCCATTAGTAAACCCCCATGGGGTCCTCGTTCCGATCCACCTGGTCAGGAGACGACGTGGTGAGTACCACCTAGTCCAGGACACCGTCACCTTCCTCTTCGAGGAAAATCATAATGCACCACAAGTATCATAACCCTACGTAATGCACACGGACATATAAATAATCAGAGTGAAAATGATCAAGACAATGGAAAGTAGACAATTTTTGACCTGTGCGTGACATGGAAGACCACAAGAAAATCCTCTCCTTGTTGCCCGTGCCAAAGCTCTGTGTCGCACTTCCGCAAGGGTACGCCTGAGTACCCGAACCTTAGATTCAGCAAAGTGCCAACCTGCCTCGCTAGCAGGAAATGCCTTGGATGCTTCTATTTCACATCCACTCCTCGACGTCTGGCCATTAAATGCCAATCGTACGAGATATTATTTTGACCCGGGCGGAGTGCCATCCGACTGTCCTAGCCACACATGGTTTAGTCAAGCCTATTTCATCTCATGCCCTACCGATGGCAGGTCCCATCGTCCAGACAAACCTCACGAGCATGCATCGGTCAGGCGATTAAGTGAACCCTTTCAACCATTTTTGGCATGGCCCAACAACATCATCACCGAGTAGATGACCCCTCGCCTTGATGGTTTGGGACGATGCCACCCGTGGGCTAGAGCCCTTCTCTGTCCTTCCATCAGATATGCATCGACCAGGGGCCATGATGCATGTGTCAGGAAACTTGCAAGGACAACCTATCCTACTAGACCTTTCATAACCCTATGGGAGACACCCCATGTGTCGTGGTTTTGTCACGGCACATGTCCTTGTAGGATAATTTAGGCGTGAGGCCATCGCAACTAGGTCGTAGCTTGAATGGGGTTGGTCGGAATCGAGAGACACAAGTTTTACCCAAGTTCGGCCCCACTGATGGAGGTAAAAGCCTACGTCCTGCTTTATGTGTATTGATGATGATGATCTCGATTACAAGGGTGCACTTTCACTACCTCTAGCATCAAGGGTTTCTAATCTGTCTATCTCTAATGACTTAACTTCTCCCTCTTAGGGTGCCTTGCCCCTCCCTGTACAATTTGAAGGGGCGGGATTACATATAGAGTCCTAGTAGGATTAGGACTAGTCTCTCTTCTATTACAAGATGAATCCTAGTCCGGGTCTTGCTTCCCCTAATTGGAGTCCTACTCTGTGAGATGAGCCTCCAGGCCTCTCCGTGAGCCGCCTTCTGTCGGGTTGCACACTAGGCCTTTGGTCTTGCCCGTACGAGGCAGAATATTGGGCTTCTTGTAAAGCCAGCCTCTTGTCGGGTGTCGTCACTGAGCCATGGATTCCTCCTTGTCATCTTTATCTTAACCCAGAAAATGGGGCGACCCATAGAGCTATCAGCTGTAGGCCGGGTCAAACCTTTAGCCAGGTTATAACCGTGGGGAATATCCCTGACATTAGCCCCCAGGTTATCTTGAATTTATTCATGGTAAGCTCCTGAAATAAGGATAATAAATATGTTAAAGGACCAGCTTGCTCCACTAGCCGACTTATTTTAATGAAGTGGCTCCTTGAAAATCCGGGTCTCTCTTTGTCATATCATCGGGCTAGCTTCACAATCCACTTGTTGATGTGGCTTCCTTGTAGAAAAAAAATACTTGAAATAACAATGCCTCTAACATCAGGGTAGCACCTCGTGCTTTAGTTTTGACGAAGATATTGGGAGTAGAGATTCATTTGTTGTTGTGCCAACTTTCTGGGACGCGGTGTCTCTTTCCGGGTCATCGTACGTAGTGGATGTTGAATTATGACAAAAAATATCGTTGATTTATGGATGTAGAAATTGCCAACTTGTGAAGCCGGGTTGCACACACACACACAGAGAGAGACTCTGTCGGGTCATGAATATTGATTATGTCGGGTCGTGATCATTGGTGTTGACGGGTCAAACAACTTGACTCCAGTTGACTTGATAAAATTAGAATAAAGAAATCCGTGTGATGTTGAGTCGGTATTTCAATGCTTTGGCTCTATCAAGAAATGAGACCAATCTCTCTCAAAATTGACAACTTGAAAGTGTTTTCTATTTTTATGATATATCCATATTATCTGTAGCACCCAAGCTCCAAGTTTATCAGTTTGTGCTTTGCGTAGAACAATATTTTGATTGTGTAGCCCCCAAGTGTCGGGTTTGTCTTGCCTGCAGCAGTCTGAGACTTGTAACTGTCTTATACTTGAAACTTCAACTAGTGTAGCCCCCGAGGGTCTGATTGTTTTGCTTGCAACAACTTAGAACTTTGAACTTGGTTTTGAATAGCTTTGGAGAAATCCGGGTTGTCATCTGAGTCACCAGATATAGACTGGTTGTCTTGCATTTCACATGTGTAGCCCCCAAGAGTTGGCTCATCAGTATGTGATGGGCCGGGTCTTCAACTTGGATCTCATAATCCGTTTGAACAGCTGAATATTGTAGCCCCCAAGTGTCAGGTCGCATGCCTGCGGCGACTTGGGGCTTTAGAAAATTTGATTTGACTAATGTAGCCCCCAAGTATCGGGTCGGTTGCCTGCAGCGACTCGAGACTTATATGTAGTTATCCTTTTGAAAAGAAAAACATTGTATGATGTAGCCCCCAAGTGTCGGGTCATTTGCCTGCAGCGACATGGGACTATGTGAGAATAATATAACCCATCATAATGCACTTCAGAAGTTCTCTTGAACTGATATTGATCTGACTTCAATGAATCCTTACCCGTGGTTATAATGTAACTCCGTAATTTATCATTTATAGGAATATCTTGGAATAATTCCTTTGTGCTTGAAATGAAATCCTTGCCCGTAGTTGTGGTGCAACCCGACATATATATGTTTGAGAAATCTGTAGTTTACTACAGAGCACAAGTTGAAAAAATCCAAGAGTCGGTCAATTAGATGACCCAGCATTATATGTGATAAGCTGGCTCATCAATATGTAAGATACAAGCTCAGCAATACATATCGTCTCTTCAAGAGTAGTCATTTCTTCTGAGCTGGCTTGGAAAACCCCAATCATTTAATACTGATTATGATAGACCATGATGAAGATCCAGCCATTTTTGGCTATCAAAGATTTATTTGTTCCTGTAGAAATTATGATGTAACTCGGTTTGAAGACCGGCTTTCTGCAACATAAACAAATATAGATATGTATGTATAATGCATTGTGCAATGATGCAATGCAGGATGATGTATGCATATGATAACAGAGTATAAAATGCTGGCTTTCGAGGCTCGAAATAAAGACCGACTTTCGAGGCTCGAGTCTTGCTTCAATGAAGCGGATGTGATAACCCATGGTTTATCCTCGCTCTCGGTAAGCCGGCTCTCATGTGAATCAAGTCAGTGTTTTAACCGTGATAAGTTCAGGGTCCAGATGGATTGCCTTATCAAGAGTACACGGGGTCACCTGTTCGGAGTAGCATCTTGCAAACATGCAGGTTTAACCATTATTTGTAATAGCATTTAGCCGGGTTAAGAGGGATATTAATGGCTAACTCGTTGAGTCAGGAGCCCCCAAGTGACCTAAGATTATCGAAAAGCTCAGCATAGGATATACAGGAGACAATGCTACTACTACAAAACATTTGGGGTCTAGATATGCCGGCTTTATTGGAGTGATCATAATATGACGAGCCAATAAGGCAGGATACTTATTTTTGAACAACGCATCATGGCAGCTAGTCCTCTTTGGCAACCATTATTTTTTTGCCGATAAGGCAAGGCACCCACGTTTGAACTGCGCATCGTGGCAGCTAGTCCTCTTTGGTGACCTTTAATTTTTTGCCAATAAGGCAAGGCACCCATGTTTGAATTGCGCATCATGGAAACTAGTCCTCTTTGGTGACCTTCACTTTTCCGCCAATAAGGCAGCAGCCTCTGGGACTGGGTTGTCTTCCCTGCAATGACCCAGGGTTCTTGTATTTGTTGAATCCAACCAAATCTGTCAAGTCATGTCTGTGTACCCCCCCCCCCTAAGTCTTAAGTCGACTCTAGGAGGCAGCTTGACAGTCTTCATACTTGGATGTAGCATAAGCCGGTGTAGAGTTGACGTCTGAAAGATGAAATTTATTTAAGCCAGATGCGATGTGACGATTTAATGATCTTCATGATGCCCATCATATGTCCTTGGCAAATGTCCTAGCCAAATTGAGTTCATATGCCTCTTGAACCATTCTTTGCTATTCTCACTTGGTCCGAATCTTCTGGCTCCACCATGGCCATTTTTTTCTTTGTTGCTGGCTTTTGAATTGTCGGCTCAATGGTGTCCGGCTCAAATTGTAGCTTCTTCAGGGATGTTTCCTGCGTGTGTGACTCTTATTTATTCAATGTGTTGAAGCAAACCGGACCAGGGGATGGCAAGCCAGTGCGCCTATCCATTGGGTAACCCGGTGCGGGTGCGGCCTGGCATGGGTTTTGGCAACCTTGCATAAGACATGATTCCAAATGTCATGTTTTCCTTTGCTCCAATGTTGTTGGAGGAGACCTGGCCGCAGGGGCGACGGCTTGGGCGCGTCCGTTTGGCGGCGCGGCCCTGACATGTTGATATAGATGCGAGAGTCGACCGCGGCATTGGAAACCGGTGCGGATGCGAGTCGGACACAACACTATGAGTTGGTGTGGACGCACGAGTTGTCCATGACACTGTAAGCCCACAGTGAACGTGTGAGTCGGTCGCGGCGTTGAAAATCGATGTGGCCGCACGAGACGACCGCGACGTTGTAAGCCAGTGCGGACGTGCGAGGCAGCCACGGCGTTGTTGATGTAGATCAGACCGCGGGGGTGTTTTTGTGTGTTCGTAGGGCGGTGCGGGATGGGCGGATGCTGGCGCATGAAGATGTTGGCGCGGGCTCCGTGTATGCAATATAACACCACTTTTGTAATGAATAATTATCCTGCATAAAATATATTGCAGGGCAAAGTAATTGTCCTCAAATGAATAATATGTACTGAAAAAATAGATAGGATGAATATCACCTGGATTTTTATCGGATGAATGCGGACACCGGTGCTAGATAATACTGGGACATAGTCGGACGAAAAATATAGACTTCACATATATACATCTAGGTCGGCTGATTTGAGTCGCCGCAATGAATTTTTTTATATACTAGCACATATGCCCGTGCGTTGTAATGGATAGAAAAATGTCGCACTCCCCTAACCAAATAAGTATCAACTTTTCCTAACAAAAAGAATTTCGCCTTCAACCAAATTCTTTTTGCAAAACTGCTAAGGAATGTATGGATTGTTTGGTTTGCAACTTTTCTATTTTATTTTGACTTCTATTATGTCATGTGCCAACAATGATGTACTAATTGTTGGCGCTTAATGCGAGACATGTAGTGTGAGAGACAGAAGGGCCTTTGATATTGGGTTAACTGTTATGATTTGTTCATTAACTGAAAATCAAAAACCAGAAACACGAATAATTATATTTTGTTAACTAGGGACAATTTCTCACGGGAAATTTTCTCGGAAACCTCTACCAAATTGCATAATTAACTGTCATGTTGCATTATAAGTTATCACATGTGCATGCATGATATACTTATACATAAGAAAATAAAATCTTGGTACGAGACATGAACACCGAAAAAAATATGCATATAGAAACACTTATATATTGTGTGTTCAACGAATGAGAGTGCGTGCTTGCGTATGAATAATTCTTGTCTAAAGAGTAGGGAATGCCTAACCCTGGAAAAAAATAAGGAATGCCTTGTTAATGGTATAATTTTTTTGAATATACCGAGAAAAAAATAGAAGTCATATATACACAATAGGAACGTGATGCATATCTGCACTTGTAACATGAAGGAGGGCATTGGTAGCCTTGTCGTACACCAACATGTAGGTCTGCGTACGTACGTGCATGAGGCCTCCAATTCTAAAGGCAAGGCGAGTCTATTCCTTCTAGCCAAGGATGCATGCATCTTCCTCCAGCCAACAAGCGTGCATGCATTTTCTTCTTTTGGGGTCATTTTCTTGTCATATCTTCAGACTATTCGTGAGTGTATTTAAATTGGTAAGATTTGATCTAAAGCAGCAAGGCCAGACTAATTGGTACCATGATATATAGTAGAATCGACATGGTCTATTTAATTAGGAAAGTAACCCATTGTCTATACATATCTATAGTCTACCTCGACTGGTTTAGTGCTTTTGGTGGTAGGGTGTTGGTACTGAGTTTGAACCACCATTAGCACAATTTTTTTCTTGTTTTTTTGTGAGGCCCAACATCAGTTCAACCAATATAAAAAGTTCTTCCTTTATTTTCGTCATCAATAGGTTAACTGGGTGTGCTAGTTTGGGTGGTGCGCTCAAACACAAAGACGACGGACGAAGAAAAAGTTGACGTACAAAAATCATCTGATGGACTAAAAGAAATGGAGAAACAATCCCTCCTTTATTATTATTATTATTATTATTATTATTATTATTATTATTATAGAGAGAGAAAGAGAGATAGGCCTTGATGGAGTTTTTATTTTCTTGTAGAATCATTAACCTAACAAGTTTTCCAGTGCTAGTTGATCTGGTCTTGGATTGTCCGAGTGATTTTTCCTTTGTCCAATTGATCTCCATGTCATGTTGTACTATATTGCAGGAAAAAATTTCTTTTTTTTTCTTGGTAGCTTCCCCGTGTGCATGACGATCACCCTGACCGCAGGGACGACGGGCAGAGTATGCGATAATGACGACGAGATGCGCACGTGTGAGCGCATAGTAGGACGGCAGGAATAGACGGTGGTGTAGCTTTTGACGTGTTGACATTGCTAGGGTCAAATAGACGACGCATTGTGCACGTGTCCATCAGTCGTCAGGCAGCCCGTGCGAGCGGACGCGTCCCTAGTGTGTTGACGTAGAGACTACGGGCGTGCTTGGTTTGTGACTATCCATGTCACAGCTCGTCACAGGCCCACAGCTCCCTACGTCTAAACTTAGTCGCTGTTTGCTTTATGCCGATGTTGTGACGTACCGCACCGCTCGCCACAGCTTGGTAGTTCATTTTCAAGGTAATATGATCAGTGGTGTTTAAATATGTTATCGATGTTCAGTTTAGTGTCTAAATTTAAAAAATATTTTAAAATGGTTTTAAAACTTGGTACGAGCGTGTAAATACGATGTTAATCCCATTAATAGACGTATAATACGCTGACATGACACTATATTTTAATTAGCATACATACGTGGCACGGAACCCACTTCTAACAGATGGGTTGCTTTATATATGTCTCTATGACCATTGGGCCTCACATATCGGCAAAAAAGGAAAATCAAGAATAAAAATTGTCATCGCTTGGTCTCGAACTTGCTAAATCGCAGTAGTAAACAAATTGCGTTGCCACCACACCACTAATACTTGCAAGTGAAGTGGATAATAATTGCTTAATCTACCGTGCCAGTCACAGTAGCAAACAAACTACGTTGCCACCACACCATTAATAGCTTTTTTTCATTATTTTAGAATTGGTAAATATACGTAAATTGTAATGATCTTAATAAAAATAAAGTTCAAACTTCCGTGAGTTATAAAATATTATACATACAAAATTTTCAAGTAATTTTAAAAAATATTGTCGTATTATGTTTTAAGCAATTCATACAAATAAAACAGTATTTCTAATTATCAAAATATTTGTACAGTTTAAAATAACATATTTTTGCAAATTAATATGAAAATATATTATTTAGTTATAAAACTATTTGAATCATTATAATCAAATTTTATACTTTATAAGTTTGTTGTTTCAGAATTTTCGTATAATTTAAAATTATTCACAATGATGCAAAATTTAAAATCTTTTCATAAATGTTCACATCTCACTATATTTCAATTACAAAGAAATTAGGAATATGTGCCACGAGTTAAAGTTATCAAATTGAATATTAGTCAAAAATTGTATTCATAATTTATTCCACACAAATATTTGAAAATTATTTATGAAAATGTTTTAAATATAATCCACATTTAAATAAGTGAATATTTATAAAAATTACGTGAACAATTCAAAATATGTTATTTTATTTGTTAATATTTATTCCACACAAATATTTAAAAATTATTTCATTACTTTGATTAAATTTTATGATCTTTTACATCAAAAAATGAAGAAAAACTAACATGTACAAAATGGGTCGTACAGTCAACCTATTTAAAAGTTAAAATCCACAAACGTCTTTGTGCGCAAACCATTAAGTATAATTATCGTTTTTACACATCTGAACACTGATAGTTTGATGTATAGCGCAGCCGGTTCTCCATATCACGTTGCTAGTTCGAGTCCTAGCAGTACCATTTTTTGTTGATTTTCTCTTGAAGCTGATACATGGGGCTCATTGACGTGGAGCACGTCCATGCTAATCAAAATACAATGCCATGTCAGCGTATTATACATCTATGGATAAGATTATCACCGTATTTGAACGGTCATGTCAAGTTCTAGTACAGTTTAACGTATTTTTTAAGTTTAGACACTAAAGTGAACATCGATGACAAATTTAGACATCACCAGTGATATTACCTCTTCATTTTTCACGCCACAACTCTCCAAAAATGGGACGCTCGTTTCGTTCGCCGCACCTACGGCGCGGCCGCATCTTCGGCGCGTGATGTGTTCTGGTGATAAACCAAACACGCCCTACATCGTCGGCTGACTGCGTACGTCCACCGTCCAGCGTGAAGACAGATGTTTGGTTCTTTACTATGTTGGTGCCGCCTCCGGCGAGTTCCTGGCTCGAGTGTAATATATGTAAAAATTTCTAACGCATGTATTGTCCGTCATTGATCAGGTCTGCGCTGGTACAACTCTTCTTTAGAGTTCGGACATGTCCTAACCGGCCTCGCTTAAACAAAAAGTGAATCAAAATGGCTTCACCTGATGACATGATGTGCCCTTTTTCATTACCATCGAATCATTGATGGAGCGGCTGTAGTTGGGCACGGCAACGTACATGGGTTGCCCATAAATTAGGTCGAGTGTGTTGCTTCCGGTGACGCATGGAAAAATACTTAGGATTTATTTGGGTAGCCTCCATCTGTACGTCTTTTTACTGGATCACTTAGAACAAGTACAATAAAATGACATAAACAGGCTATAAGAAATAAAATATTATATCCTTGTTTAGTTGGAGGAAAGAGAATAGGAAAGAGAAGAGAAGCGAGCTCTTGGTGAGTAGCCAGCTGCAGCACGAGACCCAAGACGCTTTGTGAGGTTGTAAGGTGAACCAACTACTAATAAAATAGTATACATCTAAAACTTACTATTGTACATGTTGGCAATTAGGTTGGCTCTAAATGACATGGCAACTCCTTATAACCAGCACTTGGTTGTATTATTAACCTTGCTCTTAGGCTGGTTGCAATAGAAAGTGATACTAAATCCTTAATGCATGGTATCATATGTGTTACTATCACGGGATAGCTTATTTATTATCATACATGACACATAGTAGCACAACATTTAATGTGGTATGGTATCATGATATTATACTCAACACCTTCTTCCGTTATTTTTTTATGTCACCTCATCAAAATTACCTTGTTGGTGTGCATGATGTTGGGGAACGTCGCATAGAAAACAAAAATTTTCCTACGTTCACGCAAGACCTAACCATGGTGATGAGCATCTACGAGAGGGAGAGTGGATCTACATACCCTTGTAGATCGCTAAGCGGGAAGCGTTAAGAAACGCGGTTGGTGTAGTCGAACGTCTTCGCGATCCAAATCGCCGAGCGTCCCGCGATCCAATCACGATCCGTCCCAATCAAGCACCGAACGGACGACACCTCCGCGTTCAGCACACGTACAGCTTGATGACGATCTCCGTCTTCTTAATCCAGCAAGAGGGAGCGGAGAGGTAGACGAGTTCTCCGGCAGCATGACGGCGCCGCGGCGATGGTGGTGGAGCAATTCCGGCAGGGTTTCGCCTAAGCACTGCAGAAAACCGATCTAGAGGAGAAACTATGCACTATAGGAACGGGTAGCACGTGACTGAAAATCTAGTACAAAAACCCTAAAACCTCTAGTATATATAAGAGGAAGAGAGGAGGAGACTTGGCCCTCAAGGGACCAGCCCTTGGTTCGGCCGAATCAAGGAGGAGAGGAGGACTCCTCCTCCAATCCTAGTAGGACTAGGATTCCTTAATAATAAAAACTTTATTTATTGCCTCTAGGGCATATTTCCAACAGTCTCCTACTTGCACTAGAGTCAATAATCTAGTTCACATCACTATGTGATTTACATCGTAATAAATCGAACACCCATGCAATTCTGGTGTTGATCATGTTTAGCCCTTGGAAGAGGTTTAGTCAACGGGTCTGCAATATTCAGATCCGTGTGCACTTTCCAAATATTTATGTCCTTTTCCTCGATGTAATCGCGGATGGAGTTGAAGCATCACTTTATGTGTCTGATCCTCTTGTGAAACCTTGGTTTCTTGGCCAGAGCAATGGCACCAGTGTTGTCACAGAACAGGTTCATTGGATTCAGTGCACTGGGCACTACTCCAAGATCTATCATGAATTGCTTCATCCAGACACCTTCCTTCGCTACCTCCGAGGCTACAATGTACTCCGCTTCGCACATAGAATCGACTACCACACTTTGCTTGGAACTGCACCAGCTTACCGCTCCCCCGTTGAGAATAAATATGTATCCGGTTTGTGACTTAGAGTCATCCGGGTCAGTGTCAAAGCTTGCATCGACGTAACCCTTTACGACGAGCTCTTCATCACCTCCATAAACGAGAAACATTTCCTTAGTCCTTTTCAGGTACTTAAGAATATTCTTGACCGCTGCCCAGTGCTCCATTTCAGGATCACTTTGAAACCTTTCGGTCATACTTATGGCAAGGCTGACATCCGGTCTTGTGCACAGCATTGCATACATGATAGAGCCTATGGCTGAAGCATAGGGGATGACACTCATCTTTTCTCTATCTTCTGCAGTCACTGGGCATTGAGTCTTACTCAACTTCACACCTTGTAACACAGGAAAGAACCCCTTCTTGGACTGATCCATTTTGAACTTCTTCAAAACTTTATCAAGGTATGTGCTCTATGAAAGTGCTATTAAGCGTCTCGATCTATCTCTATAGATCTTAATGCCTAATATGAAAGCAGCTTCTCCTAGGTCCTTCATTGAAAAACTCTTGTTCAAATATTCCTTCATGCTTTCCAGCATTTTTATATTGTTTCCAATCAACAATATGTCATCTACATATAATATTAGAAACGCTATAGAGCTCCCACTCACTTTCTTGTAAATACAAGCTTCTCCATAAACTTGTATAAACTCAAACGCTTTGATCACCTCATCAAAGCACTTATTCCAACTCCGAGATGCTTGCATCAGCCCATAAATGGATTGTTGGAGTTTGCAAACTTTGTCAGCATTCTCTGGATCGACAAAACCTTCTAGTTGCATCATATACAACTCTTCCTTAAGGAAACCGTTGAGGAACACTATTTTGACATCCATCTGCCAAATTTCAAAGTCAAAATAAGCAGCTATTGCCAACATGATTCTGACAGACTTAAGCATCGCTACGGGTGAGAAGGTCTCATCGTAGTCAACTCCTTGAACTTGTGAAAAACCCTTTGCCACAAGTCGAGTTTTATAGACGGTGACATTACCGTCCGCGTCTGTCTTCTTCTTAAAGATCCATTTGTTCTGAATGGCCTTTCGCCCTTCAGGTAATACTTCCAAAGTCCATACTTTGTTTTCATACATGGATCCCATCTCGGATTTCATGGCCTCTAACCATTTCTCGGAATCCGGTCCCATCCCCGCTCCTCCATAGCTCGTAGGTTCATTGTTGTCCAACAACATGACCTCCAAGACAGGGTTGTCGTACCACTCAGGAGTAGTACGCGCCCTTGTCGACCTACGAGGTTCAATAGCAACTTGATCCGAAGCTTCATGATCATCATCATTAACTTCCTCTTCAACTATCATAGGTTCCACAGAAACATCTTTCCGCGCTGCGCTACTTTCTGGTTGAAGTAAAGATTCAATAACCTCATCAAGCTCTATTTTCCTCCCACTCAATTCTTTCGAGACAAACACTTTCTCAAGAAATGTTCCGTTCTTAGCGACAAACACTTTGCCTTTGGATCTGAGATAGAAGGTATACCCGACTGTCTCTTTTGGGTATCCTATGAAGACGCATTTCTTCGTTTTGGGTTCTAGCTTTTCAGGCTGAAGCTTTTTGACATAAGCATCACATCCCCAAACTTTAAGAAACGACAACTTTGGCCTTTTGCCAAACCATAGTTCATATGGCGTCGTCTCAACGGATTTCGATGGTACCCTATTTAAAGTGAATGCAGTTGTCTCTAATGCATAACCGCAAAACGATAGTGGCAAATCAGCAAGAGACATCATAGAACGCACCATATCTAATAAGATTCGATTATGACGTTCGGACACACCATTATGCTGTGGTGTTCCGGGCTGTGTCAACTGTGAAACAATTTCATATTGTCTTAAGTGACTGCCAAACTCATAACTCAGATATTCACCTCCTCGATCAGATCGCAGGAATTTAATCTTCTTGTTACGATGATTCTCAACTTCACTCTGAAATTGCTTAAACTTTTCAAACGTTTCAGACTTGTGTTTCATTAAGTAAATATAACCATATCTACTTAAGTCATCAGTGAAGGTGAGAAAATAACAATATCCACCACGCACTGTAATATTCATTGGACCGCACACATCAGTATGTATGATTTCCAATAAGTCACTTGCCCGTTCCATTGTTCCAGAGAACGGCGTTTTAGTCATCTTGCCCATGAGGCATGGTTCACATGTGTCAAGTGATTCAAAATCAAGTGACTCCAAAAGTTCATCAGCATGGAGCTTCCTCATGCGTTTTACACCAATATGACCTAAACGGCAGTGCCACAAGAAAGTGGTACTATCATTATCAACTCTACATATTTTTGCATCAATGTTATGAACATGTGTATCATCACTATCAAGATTCAATATGAATAAACCCCTCACATTGGGTGCATGACCATAAAAGATATTACTCATATAAATAGAACAACCTTTATTCTCTGATTTAAATGAGTAACTGTCTCGCAATAAACAAGATCCAGATATAATGTTCATGCTTAACGCGGGCACTAAATAACAATTATTCAGGTTCATCACTAATCCCGATGGTAATCGAAGAGAGAGCGTGCCGACGGCGATCACATCAACCTTGGAACCATTTCCCACGCGCATCGTCACTTCGTCCTTTGCCAGCCTTCGTCTATTCCGTAGTTCCTGTTTTGAGTTGCAAATGTGAGCAACCGAACCAGTATCAAATACCCAGGCACTACAACGAGATCTAGTAAGGTACACATCAATAACATGTATATCATATATACCTTGTTTGTCGTTGGCCGCCTTCTTGTCAGCCAGGTACTTGGGGCAGTTCCGCTTCCAGTGACCAGTTCCCTTGCAATGAAAGCACTCAGTTTCTGGCTTGGGTCCATGCTTGGGATTCTTTACAGGAGTAGCAACTGCTTTGTCATCCTTCTTGGTTTTACCCTTCTTGCCCTTGCCCTTGCCATTCTTCTTGAAACTAGTGGTTTTATTGACCATCAACACTTGATGTTCTTTCTGGATTTCAGACTCAGCAACTTTTAGCATCGCAAACAGCTCGGCGACTGACTTGTTCATCCCGTGCATGTTATAGTTTATCACAAAGCTCTTGTAACTAGGTGGAAGTGATTGAAGAACTCTGTCAGTGATCGCCTCTAGCGGAAGGGCAATTCCCAACTCCGCTAGACGAGTCGAATACCCAGACATTCTGAGTATATGCTCACTGATAGACCCGTTCTCCTCCATCTTGCAAGCATAGAACTTATCGGAGGTCTCATACCTCTCGATCCGGGCATTCTTTTGAAAGATAAACTTCAACTCCTGGAACATCTCATATGCTCCATGACGTTCAAAACGTCTATGAAGTCCCGGTTCTAAGCGATACAATATTGCACACTGAACTATTGAGTAATCTCCAGAACGTGCCTCCCAAGCGTTCTTAACGTCTTCGGAAGACATGTCTTCTGGTTGGTCACCAAGCGGTGCATCAAGGACATATAATTTCTGGCAAGCCGTGAGGATAATCCTCAGATTACGGGCCCAGTCAACAAAGTTACTTCCATCATCTTTTAACTTAGCTTTCTCTAGGAACTCATTAAAATTCAGGGGTGCTACTGAGCGAGCCATTGATCTACAAAATAAATATGCAAAGGTTACTTAGACTATTGTTCAAGATAATGAGTTTAATTAATCAAATTACTAAAGCTCCCACTCAAATTGACATCCCTCAGATCATCTGAGTGTCACGTGATCCAAATTCACCAACTTAAGTCCGATCATCACATGAGTTGAGGTGGTTTCAATGGTGAACATCATCATGTTGATCATATCTACTATATGACTCATGTTCGACCTTTCAGTCTCTTGTGTTCCGAGGCCATGTCTGTACATGCTAGGATCGTCAAGTTTAACCCGAGTGTTCTACATGTACAACACTGGCTTGCACCGTTGTATGTGAACGTAGAGTCTATCACACCCGATCATCACGTGGTGTCTCGACATGACGAACTTTCGCAACGGTGCACACTCGGGGAGAACACAATTCATCTTGAAATTTAAGTGAGGAATCACCTTATAATGCTATCTTCGTCCTAAGCAAAACAAGGTGCATAAAAGGATTAACATCACATGCAAATCATAAGTGACATGATATGGCCATGAATTGTGCTTTCGATCTCCATCTTGAAAGCACCGGCATGATCTCCATCGTCACCGGCATGACACCATGATCTCCATCATCTTGATCTCCATCAACGTGTCGCCATCGAGGTTGTCGCGCCCATCATGCTTGTACTACTATTGCTACCATTTAGCGATAAAGTAAAGCATTACATAGCGCTTAATGATTGACACGCATGTCATACAATAATTAAAGACAACCCTATGGCTCCTGCCGGTTGCCGTACTCATCGACATGCAAGTCGTGATATTCTATACAACACATGATCATCTCATACATCACATATATCACATCATGTAATTGGCCATATCACATCACAACATACCCTGTAAAAACAAGTTAGACGTCCTCTAATTGTTGTTGCATGTTTTACGTGGCTGCTACGGGTATCTAGCAAGAACAATTCTCACCTACACATAAACCACAACGGTGATACATAAGTTGCTTTTCAACCTTCTGAAGGACCGCCTTTATCGAATCCGATCCAACTAAAGTAGGAGAAACTGCCACCCGCCAGCCATCTTTTGCAACAAGTTGCAGTTGAGGGAACCAGTCTCTCGTAAGCGTACGAGTAATGTTGGTCCGGGCCGCTTCATCCCACAAGACCGCTAAACCAAAACACGACCAAGGAAGGAAGCAATCTAAGCATCAACGCCCACAAACTCTTTGTGTTCTACTCGAGATCTCATCTACACATAGACCTAGCTCTGATACCAATGTTGGGGAATGTCGCATGGGAAACAAACATTTTCCTACGTTCACGCAAGACCTATCCATGGTGATGAGCATCTACGAGAGGGAGAGTGGATCTATATACCCTTGTAGATCGCTAAGAAAGAAGCATTAAGAAACATGGTTGGTGTAGTCGAACGTCTTCGCGATCTAAATCGTCGAGCGTCCCACGATCCAATCACGATCCGTCTCGATCAAGCATCGAACGGACGACACCTCCACGTTCAGCACACGTACAACTTGATGACGATCTTCGCCTTCTTGATCCAGAAAGAGGGAGTGGAGAGGTAGACGAGTTCTCTAGCAGCGTGACGGTGCCACGGCGATGGTGGTGGAGCAATTTCGGCAGGGCTTCGCCTAAGCACTACAGAAAACCGATCTAGAGGAGAAACTATGCACTAGAGGAATGGGTAGCACGTGGCTGAAAATCTAATACAAAACCCCTAAAACCTCTAGTATATATAAGAGGAAGAGAGGAGGAGGCTTGGCCCTCAAGGGACCAGCCCTTGTTTTGGCCGAATCAAGGAGGAGAGGAGGACTCCTCCTCCAATCCTAGTAGGACTAGGATTCCTCCCTATTTTGCCTTTTTTTCCACCTTTTCCTCTTTGGGTTTTCTCTCCCAGTCATATGGGCCTTGTGTGGGACTTCCACGAGCCCACTAAGGGCTGGTATTCACTCTCCCACAGCCCATGTAGCCTCTTGGGTCGAAATACCCCTCCCGATGGTCTCTCGATACACTACCGGCACTCCCGATACACTACCGATGAGCCCGAAACTTTTCCGACGACCAAAATAGGACTTCCTATATATAAATCTTTACCTCCGGACCATTACGGAGCTCCTCGTGACGTCCATGATCTCATACGGGACTCCAAACAACCTTTGGTCACCACCATACATAACTCTGTACTATCGAAACGTCACCAAACCTTAAGTGTGCAGACCCTGCGGGTTCGAGAACTATGTAGACATGATCGAGACACCTCTACGGTCAATAGCCAATAGCGGGACCTGGATGTCCATATTGGTTCCTACATATTCTACGAAGATCTGTATCGGTCGAACCTCTATGTTAAGGATTCAGTTAATCCCGTATGATGTTCCCTTTGTTCTTCGGTATGTTACTTGCCCGAGAGATAGTCGGTATCTCCATACCT
The DNA here is from genome assembly GCA_022496015.1 of Hordeum marinum. Taxonomy (NCBI): domain Eukaryota; kingdom Viridiplantae; phylum Streptophyta; class Magnoliopsida; order Poales; family Poaceae; genus Hordeum; species Hordeum marinum. The sequence goes on from CM039672.1 coordinate 118,701,740, forward strand.
AGTTCAATCTCGTTACCGGCAAGTCTATTTACTCGTTCCGCAATACAAGATTCTATGACTAACACTTAGTCACATTGTTTGCAAGGCTTGTTGTGATGTTGTATTACCGAGTGAGCCCTAAGATACCTCTCCGTCACATAGAGTAACAAATCCCAGTCTTGATCCATGCCAACCCAACAGACACCCTCGGAGATACCTGTAGAGCACCTTTATAGTCACCCAGTTATGTTGCGACGTTTGATACACACAAGGCACTCTTCCGATGTCCGTAAGTTGCATGATCTCATGGTCATAGAAACATATACTTGACATGCAAAAAACAGTAGCAATAAACTGACACGATCATATGCTACGTTTGTAGTTTGGGTCTTGTCCATCACATCATTCTCCTAATGATGTGATCCCATTATCAAATGACATCACATGTCAATGGCTAGGAAACCTTGACCATGTTTGACCAACGAGCTAGTTCACTAGAGGCATAGTAGGGACAAAGTGTTGTCTATTTACCCACACATGTAATGTGTTTCCAATCAATACAATTATAGCATGGATAATAAACTATTATCATGAACAAGGAAATATAATAATAAACACTTTATTTATTGCCTCTAGGGCATATTTCCAACACATGATACTACCTATGATACTCCCATTACGACAGCCTTAGGCCTCCGGACCGAACCTTCCTTCACTCGCATCTCCACGTGAAAAGGTTTGACTGAATCTTATGTGCAAGCACTAGCCGATCTGGTTCTCATAAGGCTGGTCATAGTGGAGGAGTAACTTAGACTAGTGTCATGCATATGACATTAGTTTAAGTTTCTACCTTTATAGTGCAAAATAACTTAGTACTACTAGTGTCATATATGAGTGCATTTATTATCTTGTAAACTCATCATTTTTGGGAAGCTCCATGTTATAGTAATATATTATGTTACTCTAAACATCTCTTTCCTCATTTATTACATGACACATAAGTAAATTTGTCTTGAAATGCATTATGTTACCAGTTAAGTTACTCTCACTATGACCAGCCTAAAATGTAGTAATACTAGTTGTACAAGAAGCCTCCCAATGATTTGGCGTGGCCTCTTGGTCCAGTTTAACCTGATAACTTCCTTTTCTTGATTTTTATTCCTTCTCGTACTAATGGATGCATTGCTTTTGGCTTCCAAACGGAGGGTGCGCTAGCTGCGGATTGCCTTGCTTTTGCTGGTGCCTACAGATTTCTTCGGGAGTCATCTATAGGTGCTTTCTAGGCAAACGGATGTTCTGGCGACCGAACGTGTACGTGTTTCAATTAGTATGATAGCTATCCGTATTGCGGCCTCTTAGGGTTAACCGTCTTAAATAATGAATCGAATTGGTCCTCACGCATCTGTGCAATGGCTAGCTTGATTAACTCTCTTGCTCTCGGATAAGAAAAAGATCTACATTGATCGTCCTAGAAATTGGATCTGACCAACCCTTGAACGTTGTTCGTCGACGTTACCGTTAGAACTTCTTCTCGTCTCGGCCGATGAACTTGGAGCCAATGTAAATCCTTCCACGCCGAATTTTCTTCATCTATTTGATTGTGAGATATCTCGATCCTTGTCGAAGCTCCCTCCAAGAACACAACATCACCGTGCACTGGCCCCATGGTGGGCGTCAATTGTCATGGTTTTATCACGACAGATATCCTCATGCGAGAACTTAGGTGTGAGGCCATAGCAACTAGGTGGTAGCTTGAACGGGGTTGGTCGGAATTGAGAGGCGCGAGTTTTACCCAGGTTCGACCCTTCCGATGGAGGTAAAAGCCTACGTCTTGCTTTATGTGTATTGATGATGATGATGATCTCGATTACAAGGGTGCACTTTTGCTACCTCTAGTCTTAAGGGTTTCTAATCTATCTATCTCTAATGACTTAACTTCTCCCTCTTGGGGTGCCTTGCCCCTCCTTATATAAGTTGAAGGGGCAAGCTTACATATAGAGTCCTAGTAGGATTAGGACTAGTCTATCTTCTATTACAAGATGAATCCTAGTTTGGGTCTTGCTTCCCCTAATTGGAGTCCTACTTTGTGAGCCGGGCCTCCAGGCCTCTCCGTGAGCCGCCTTCCGCCGGGTTGCACACTGGGCCTTTGGGACTGCCCGTGCGAGCCGACATATTGGGCTCCTTGTCAAGCCAGCCTCCTATCGGGTGTCGTCACTAAGCCATGGATTCCTCCTTGTCATCTTTATATTAACCCGGAAATGGGGTGACCCATAGAGCTATCACCTGTAGGCCGGGTTATAACCGTGGGTAATATCCCGGACGCCATGTGTAGGTGGTCGAGGCTACTATTTGCTCCACTAGACAGGCACATCTGTCCGGCATCGCCGTAGACCATCGACGACGACTCAACTTGAATCAGACGATGAGAATCAGATAGTAGATATGCAGAGAACCCAAGTTCTCCATGGATTCCACGCATCTCTACTATTTGATCATCGACATGTATCCGAAAATAGCCTATGAGAACAACCAAGCCGGCGAAAAAAATCCGGGGATGACCATACGCGCTTGTCCCCGTGGTTCCAATTAGCAAAAAAGACAAATGTAAGAGAGCACAGACCTGACGAACAGAACGAAAGGGACAACCCACCCGAAACAAAAACGACATGTCGGATAACGCCAAAGAACACAAGGGAGGGACGGGCGACATGCTCGAGTCTTCCCGGCAGTTAAAAGGCCAAGAATTTCCCAAACAAAGACCACAAAGAGAAATGAGAGGAAGGAGAATGTGTGCTTTTAGACATGCCTATGAATCCAACAAACTTGTATGAAAACTTAACTGCCACAGGGAAAAGACTAAACAACCCAAGACAGACACCGACCCGGCGATACGATTAGAAGCCTCGACACACCACGTCGGGTAACAGAGCGCTAGCCACCCACACTCTTGCCATCGCAATCCCTGGCTAGACAACTGCCTGGCCTTCCCTGGCGAGCCTAGTCGGCTAGTCCAATTTGACGACCCGGCACGCACCACCACAATGTGATCACATGAATGTATGTGGATGTCGCCACCGAAGCAACACATGCCTGATACGTCTGAAACCTATCTTTATTTTTTTTATTGTTTCATGATATTATCATCCCACATACTAATGGCAAAAAAAATTATTTTTATTTGTATTAACCTATTAATTCAGTGCCAAAGGTCAATTCCTGTTCTCTGTTGTGTTTGGGTTTTAGGTCAAAATTTCACAAAGCCCGAATGGCTTGATTATTTTTGTGAGTTTTGATGGAGAATATCAGATTTTTTGGCGAAGGAATCATTATGAAGTGATGCACAAGGGCAACACATGTCCTTGGCATGCGATCCAGGGCCCACCCGCACGAGGGACCTGCATGCGGGCTTTGGATGTCGGTTGGAGCTCTTATTTCACCTCAAGAAAGCTAATTTTATGTGGGGGGATCCCCTTACAATTTTCGGTAAGAACTCCGGATATTTAAGAAACAGTGCTCGACTTGAGAGACAATACATGAACAGAGAAGAAAACAAGCGTTGCCAGGGCTATCATCATTGGATGATCGTTTGCATCCACTTCGTCATCGTTGTCAACATATTTCCCCCTCTCTATGCAGCATAGTACTCTCCCTCAACCCACTGTAATACGTACTTGAACATGGTGTTTGATGCTATATATTATTATCCAATGATGTGTTGCATCTCTATTATGTCTAAGTAGTTTATTTTTGTTCTATGGGTTAATTTGACTCAAAAAGCAAAACATCGTGGGATGAAATAGACATGTTACATTGGTATGCTAGAAATGTATGCTCTCTCTCTCTCTATATATATATATATGTGATTTTACTTGTTGTTCTAGAAAGGACACCAAACATTTTCCCTTACAATGTGAGTTTAATTATAACTAAATCTTAGCTTCTTATGCCAATGGTGTTTATGATTATTATGATGTATAAAAAATTGAAGAATACGTTGCTTTTAAGAGTTCTTATGAAATTTCATCGTTGCTTGAAAAGTATGATGATGCTCCTTACAAATCAGAATTTTTGCCATACTTAAATATTGCTATGAAAACTATGAATGCAATGATCGTATTGAAGATTATATTAAGAGAGTCTCCGCTGCAAGAAGAGAAATGGTTTGTAGGAACCTGTGGAAGAACAAATTGTTGAACTATGAACTCATTATACGAACAAGATGAGAAGCAGTGTGAAGAACAAAAAGAGGAAACATGGATTAGCTACCCGTGTGCACCTTCTAATGAGAGTAACTCTTTAACTCATACATTGTTCAATTTTTCCTCCATGTTAACGAAGGATGAATGCTATGTTGATGAATGGTATGATCCCTTCCATTCATTTGAAATATCCATTTTTGATGAAATTGATACTTGTTATGCTTATGGCCATGATGCCCCTTTGAATTATGCTTATGGAGATGAAATTTTGTTGTTGCACCTACACTTGATTGTCCTATTATCATTTGGAATTCTCCAAACTACACTATATCGGAAAAGTTGCGCTTATTAAGGATTGTATTGATGGGGTGTGTTTTACCTTCCATATGATGATTTTAATAAAAATAATATGCATGTTCTTGTTTCTCCGACTTGCAACTATTATGAGACGGGAATCTCATCTCCACCTGTTCATGGTTCAACTATAATAAAATTGCAAGAAACTATCTACACCATGCATTGGCCTTTACTATGTGTGTGTGAATTGCTCTCTTATGACATGCCAATGCATAGGAAGAGAGTTAGACTTTGCCGTCATAGGATCTATGTTACCTTGTGCTCATTACTAAGACCTAAATCTTTGTTAATTAAACTTGGCTTTGTTTTTCTTTGTGATCCTCATGGAATGATTACTTGAGCACTTCTTATGCCAAGCTTAATGACTTTAAAGAAAAATGCTGCCTAGGAGAATACCCGAAATTTTTAATCATTTTATTATTTTTTGTGCTAAGAAATTTTCAAAAAGTAAATAAAATAAAGTGGGGAATATGAAACGTTTTCAAAAAGACAAGTGAAAGTGACAAAAATTGAGCATCCTAGAAGTGGGGGAGGTACTTAAACTTTTGTTCATGTCCATGAAACTTTGTGAACCTTAGATCACACAAACATTTCAACAAAAATAATTATCCCTTTCTATAAATCCACGGTATTATATAAATAAAGTAACAAGATTTTCCTTTAGGATGTGCAATTACATGTTTGCTATGTTCTGTGAAGAAACATAAACTTTTTGTTTCATTATTTGAGTTAATTCTCTGTACTGAAACATGATCAATTTGTGAAATATTTACACAATAATGTAATATAGTTCTCTGGCACTTCATAATTTTTCAGTATTTTTAGAGTTACCTAAGTATGCATATTACTAAAAAGGGTTTTGTTTTTGACAGATTGTTGTTATAGTTTTGTTATCCGCATATTTTGGTGCACACAAATTATATTGGAGGAGATAAATTGTGAAAACGAAAGTATACAATAGCTAGTTTTTGGAATAATTATGCATATTGTCTTGGAAGTACATGATAGGTGATTTATATTTATGTGTACTAATCCTTCTAATAAAAGTTATGTTGAGTTTTGTACGGACGAAGGTTTTATTGAGAAGACACGATGATTAAATTCTCCCCATCTCTCTTAAGACCTTCCTAGTGCTCTATGGTCTACATGTGTTAAGCATGCCATATAGAAAAAAAAAGATGATGCGGCAAGGTAGTTAAGAAGAGAGGTATTTGTTGACTCAAGAAGAACCAACGCCGGCGCGGACCTATGCAAAAGACTTGAATGAAAAAGAATTGCCCTATGCATGAAAGAGTTTTACACAATAAACAATTAAGTGAGGGAATTTTAGCAAATAACAAACTAAGCAAACAATTAAGTGAGGGAATTTTAGCAAATAACAAACTAAACACCTATGCATTGTGAACTTTAGTTGCTAAGCTCTTTAATGCTACTAACATTATATCTAAGCACCTTGCATTGAAAGAGGTCTTAGGAGTGTCGGGTTGTGTTTTCTTCGTGTCCCTTATTAGGCTTTGACAATAAATATAGACCAATGCTTGTGGTGATTTAGCAAGAGTACATATATAATTATATATACACAATGCACGAGCGTTTCCGCTGGTGCTGTTCTCTCTCATGCCCATCAAAAACAAGGGCACGTTATCTGATGTATGTATGCAATCAGATGAACACAGGCACGTGCATTAGTTATGTACATGTATTGGAGGCAGTATGTTGGGACGCAGTGATCGTCCGCTCTACCTCCATCTGATTAAACCGGTTCAGGCCCAGACTGCAAGCGATGACATGGAGAGCGCACCTAGGAACAGCGCGACGTAGGCCATCACTTGCTGCCGTGGCGACCCTGTCATCTTCCCACCCAAGAAATCGGCTGCGATGAGATCCACCAGCGCCATGTATATGAGTATGCCGGCCGACACAGAGTCGAGGATGCCTTCCACCACTAGAGCCCTGGGGCTATTGGCGTTGTAAAATGAGGACAAACCGGCCCCAGCGGCGATACCAGTTGGCGTTGTAATGGCAAAAAAGGAGGCCATCATGACTGCCGAAAGGTTTTTAAATTGAGCCTGTTGGAAGAAATGTTGGAAGTGTGTCAAATTTGATAGTCCAGATGAGAAAAGCTTTATCACAGTAAAGATACCTAGGCAAAGCAATGGGCAAAGGGCAGAAGAAAATTATAGTCAGAAGATAAGTAACCAACATAATAACAATGATCAATTTTGTATGCTTATACGTCACATTAGCAACTTAAACGGAAATGGCAATATAATCTCAGCCAATAAGATGTGGTATGATCGTTTAATTTTAGTGAGGTCAACCATTCAAAATCAATAGCATTTTAGATTGGTTCAACAGCTATTAAAAAGAACAACAAGTACACGAAAATAATATTTTGGAAACACCGGGGAGCAATGTGGATGGGGCATATAAGGCCAGACTTTGCACATACTGGTATAAGAGCAAGTTATTTGGAAGATCACTAGATCAGGACATAAGCAGTGGAGCACATGAAAGAAACACAGTTTTGTCAAATATTGCATTAGGCATCGAGTATACATTGAATTTTCTCAGGAAGAATAAATCAATTAAAAATAGTTCAGTTGCAGACAGTTGTTCCTGGATAGTGAGAACCACCTGATCCTGGACCTAAAATTTTAAAAGGATACTCATACTAATATGTTTTAGTTGTACCACCTAGTTTTCTGGAAAAGTTTTTGGTTATGTGCCTCATCACAGATAGATACTGACGATAAGCAAGAAGGTTATATGCTTCAGAAAAACTCGATGTACTAGAAGCCAATTCATACACAATATAAGAATATTACTAACTTGAGAAAGGCAAGATACACAGAAGTTTATCTCCATACTATAAAAGTCTATGTTGATGGCATGTAACTGAATGCCTAATAGTTTAAATTTTCAAATGAAACCAGCTGGTCAAAGAGTAATTTTGGGGACAGAAATCTGATTGTAGCAGTAGAGTTTAACACTTTGACAAGTTGGTGACAGAATGTCCACCAATCACAGCTTCAAATTTAAAATAGGTAGACCTTGTATCTGTGAAGGTCAACCCTCCTCCATTCAATAAACAAAGGTGCATCCCTGACCACAAAAACTAGAGCTAAATGCAAGTTCGACTAGTAAAATTGCTGGATTTAATTCAGTTTAACATAATCAGGTGGTGGATTCACAGCTCGTGTTATGAGGGTGGCAGCTGACCCCAGATTAGCGCTCCCTTCATAGTGAGTATTATCTATATTTCTGTATTTTCTTACGAACTGATACTTCTGAAGTTCTAAATCGTGATATTTCCTTTTGTCAATGAAATTCCTGATATTTCCGACTTCCCGATTTCTGGGCTTGAGGTTTGTAAGTTGTCATCCTTTTCTGTTGCATGTGATCTTAGAATTCAAAACTCTAAATACTTAAATCAAGTGCAATTTAGTATAGTTACTTTATCCTTAAATCAAGGCCAGCAGAATATTGAATCATTGTGAAAAATGAATGTCCACATTAACATATTGTAAAAACAGACGCTACAAAGTGCAAACAGTAGCAGTTGTAGTCATTTGAACTATTTCATTTTCCTTGTAGTTATCACACAATCGTGCCACATAATTGTATCAATCCATACTGAATTCCTCACCTGCGCAATGCACCCACCGAGGGCAAACCCCTCGAAGAACTGGTGAAATGAGAGCGCTGCCACCAATGGCCTGATTGTGCAGGGGCTCCGAGACACCCCTAGGGACAGCCCAATGATCACGGAGTGTGACACAATCCCCATTTCCAGTATCTGCAGGAACCAAAATCAATATACTTTTTTGACGGGCAGTGCATCAAGCAAGTGAATCCAACGAAGAGATTACACCACCTGTGATACCACGACGGAGCGCACGTGCTCTGACACTTCGCCCTCGCGTCCTTGTGGTTGCACCGGCTCGTGACCATGCGACTGCGCGTGCGAATGGGAATGGGCTTGCAAGAGTGGGGCCTTGTGCTCACTCTCGACGACGGTGACCACAGTGATGTCTTCGTCGCTTGCGGAGGTGGACGCGGCGGCGAGTGCGGCAGCGGCGTCAGCCTTGACCCGAGCCACCTCCGCGCGGTGCTTGGTCTCGTAGAACCTGGTTACCAGGACGTCGAGCACCAGCGTGGCGAGAGCAGCGAGCATGGCGACGAACCCGGGGAATGGAAACCGGCGCCAGGGCGCAGCCGGGAGGCAGGGGTTGGAGAGCGCGTGCTCGGCGTCGTGCAGCATGTGGACGAACCCTGTGGCCAGGATCACGCCGGCCGCGAAAGCCTTGGCGGCCACGAAGACAGCACTGCCGGTCTGCACCGTCCGCCGCTTCCGCCCGGCGAGCGGCAGGCCCACGCCCATCACCCCGGACACCAGTATCGCCGCCATGGCAATCCACTTGAGCCTCAGCGCCGCCGCGTCGTCCCGGCACCCCGCCCCCTCGGCCTTCTCCACCTCGTCCGCGCAGGTTGCCGCGGACAGGGACGCCGCAATAAACCCTAAGGTACCATTGACATCGATCGGATCAACCACAAAAGTAAACACAGTGCTTCAAAGAAACCTCGAAAAGCAAACTAACTTACCGTTGCTTTTACTCAAGAGCTGGCCGGCGTGCCGGCGGAAGCCTGCGAGACCGATCATCATGCCTGAGAATCCCGAGCGAGCGGTGCAAAATTCCTCGAGGACAAAAACCTCGGTAAAGATCGATTCGTTAACCAATTCGCCTGGCCTTTCTTTTGATGCGGTGGATGCCTTGCTATCTTCGCACGTAAAAGCGCGCAGGGTACGAGTGAGAGAGAAAGAGGGGACGGGGTGTCGTCATGGTGGCACTGCACCGAACAGCCGGGGCACTGGAGCGGACGTGATCCGTCAACGCCAACGATCCAGAATGTGGACGGTGGCGATTTCACCTGGGCTAGAAGGTCGCATTTCGCTGAACTGCGGGCCAGGCGGCTCTGTCGGTGGGGTCGTGGCCCCCTGATGGGGGAAAAGCGCGAGGGCGAAGTGAGTACGTGGACTGGATGCACGAACCCCTGCTGCGCTAGACGTCGATTAGTGCTTTGGACGGTCGAGATCGTGCTCCGCGAGCGTGGAGTTAGTACGTTGTTCTCCAGGGGGTTATAATACTTCGGCAGGGATAGGCTGCTGCTTGCCACACGCGATCGTGATCAAGTCAAGAGACTTGCATGCGGGACATACTCCTTGTTTGGGCCCACTTGTCAATCTAAATGATTAGATGACGGAGGTTGGAGCTGGTCGTGGGTTGGTGCATTTGGACGGAGTCGTGGGGCAGTGGGAAACGATGTCGACATAGTGAGGTTAGGCGGTTCGGGGATCCATCCATGTCAGCATTTGTGTGTCGGCTGGGCTCATCGGCCTTCAGAACGATGGGCTGTTTTACCTTTACTAGCAAGCGTGTACGTGCATTATCCTGAGGAAAAAAAAGATCTCATGTGTAAGCATATTTTTTATATATGTATTCTCTTCATTTCTAAATATAAGACCTTTTAGAGATTTTACTAGGGACTATATACGAAGCAAAATGAGTGAACCTAAATTCTAAGATATGTCTATACATATTCGTATGTAGTCCACAGTGTAATCTTTAAAAGGTCTTATATTTAGAAACGGAGGGAGTAATATATACTATGTGGATTGCAAAGAGGACCGTACTTTTATAGAATGGAGAGAAAGTGATACGGGGACAACCTCGAGGATGGCCCTATCTTCACGAATTGGAGGTGGATTCGAGGAAGAACACGAAGGGGTAGGTGAAGGGCAAAATAGGTACACGGGCCGCGGCCCAAGTCTCTGCGGGCAGGCAGGGCCGGAAGTTCCAGGGATGGCCGGAAGTTCCGGGCTCCGGAGGTTCAGGGCAGGGTCCGGGCTATCTAGAGAGTTTGCACGTCAGGGAGCTGCTTTGGTCGCCGGAGGCCGGAAGGTCCGGGGTCCGGAGGTTCTGGGAAGGCTAGATGGCCCGGGACTTCCAGAGTCTCGTCCTCGCTTCTTCTTTCGTCTCTTCCAAACTTCCCTCGCGGATGGTTTAGTCGTACGTAGGTGCTGGCACTCATCCTCATAATCCGTGAAGCTCCAACAATACCTATGCATGCACACGAGAGGAGTGTCAAGTAGTATACCATCCACGAAGGGGCCAAGTGAACACGTGTAAACAAGATGATTCACCTTTATGTATGTGAAGTAGATGTCGCACGTTTCGCTTGCCAAAGGGACTCTTGCCATGGTTATGTCCGTAGGATGCTCCGGAGGTTCTGGGAAGGCCAGATGGTCCGGGACTTCAAGAGTCTCGTCCTCACTTCTTCTTCCGTCTCTTCCAAGCTTCCCCCGCGAATGGTTTAGTCGTATGTAGGTGCTGGCAATCCTCCTCATAATCCGCGAAGCTCCGAGAATACCTATGCATGCACACGAGAGGAGTGGCAAGTAGTATACCATCCACGAAGGGGCCAAGTGAACACGTGTAAAGAAGATGATTCATCTTTATGTATGTGAAGTAGATGTCGCACGTTTCACTTGCCAAAGGGACTCTTGCCATGGTGATGTCCGTAGGATGCTCTGCATCATCCCCTCCCCCTTGGGAAAGATCCGTCCTCGAATCAAACACCAAATCACCATGGAAAGGAGATGGTGTCACCATGTAGAAGTGGACGATCATCAAGCGCTCATCATGGAGAAGCTCGAAAAGGTCACTCTCCAATGTATCACTATCTTGTAATTCCTTCAAAAGGGGAAAGGACAACAAACACTTGGAAAAACAAATGCGGTTAGCGCTAGTGCAAAACCAAGCATTCAAGTGGTGAATCACCAAACAAGTGTTGTCATCATGCATAACATATGGTGTGACAAGGGATTGTGACATGGCATGTAAGCAACTAAGCATACAAATTCAGCACAATCTAAGGCATCATGGGACAAGCATTAAAATGTGAGGTAAAGATGCAATTATGTGTGGCAATAGAAAGAGCATCTACCTCAAGGTCATAGCACGCATGCACAAAGCAATCAACAAAAGGTCTATGGTAGGCATAGGAATCATTCACAACACCAAGTAAAATGAATTGTCTAAACACATGGGGCAAGCCAAGAGCAAGGCAATCCGAGCATAATGCGCATATGGTGTAGTGAAGATAGTGTGGCACTCAATACAATATAAAGAGCAGTTGGTCATCATGTGTGAGGCATGGCAATGGTTGTCATCAACCGCATAAAAGAAGCACATCGGTGATGCAACATAAATAAGTATAGTGATCATGTCGTGCAAGCTAGTAGTGTGAAGATGCAACATACTAGAATAAATCATGGCAAACATGTTATATGAGCAAATAGTGGACATCAATAATGCATATGACATATCGCGAGCACGAAGCAAGATCAAAATATCATCATAGACATGGGTCAACAAGCAAACATGACAATAGCAAGTAAATCCTCCACCAAGCTTGCAAATATACATACGAATATGAGAATAAAGTGACATGTGAGATGCAAGGCATGTGTCACAAATGCATGGTAAAGACATAGAAATGAGCATATCATGCAAAGTGAACATGGCAATATGGGCAAAATAAGTTTAATGAAAAAGAAGCCATAGCTATGTGAGAGACAAGTAGAAGAGGTGCACGTACTCCTTGCGCGAGGGGAATGGTTGGAGACACATTCCGGTGCATCCCAAAGCATCGGTGCTCTCAAGAGCTCTTTTCGTCAACTCATGGGATTGTGAGGTTGACGAATATTCGTGAGTACCTACACACAAGAAAGACAAAAGAAAATTGTGTGTGTGTGGTATGTACACATCATCTGTTAGGATGTGTATGTGCACATGAGAATTAGCACAAGATAAGCAATGCTCAAAGAAATTTGATGCATGGTATAGGAACATGTCATCTATCATGAAAGAATAGTTATTGTGTATAACACGACGGGGACACAAATTGAGCATGCAAATATATGGCACATTAATAGCATTCATATTCATGGGTTGCGTATTGTGCACACAAATATGGAAGTCATGCAAATGATGGGATGGAACAATCTCCTATAGAGTATGAGGAAACTATGGGGGTCTCCTCATGTGCAATAGCGGAAGCATAATTCGGATAATATGGACAACATCCAAAAACAATACATTTCCAAAGCATGGTGTTCATGGCATATGAGAACAATTGCACAAATGATGCAAAGGGAGCATGGCAATGTCATCACAAGAAAAGCAAATGCCAATAACCATGGGCTTGTCATCTATGCCATATGTGCAAATTGGATTTATTTTAATGGCATATGCATAGTTATTACGATGATATTGCAAAGATGCAATGTGGGTGATTGCATGCATAGCATATGACAAGTCAAGCGGATTGTCAAACATGATGTGACCTATAGAGTTCTCACAAGAAATCCTATGCAACATGGCATTACAAGTAATAGACTCCACATGAGAATCGTCAAACACATCATAAATGGGCAAATCATCACATGAGGAAGTCACATAATCATGAAGTATGGCAATAGGTGGATCGACATCATGCAAGCAATCAATGTCCGCTAGTGAGACAAGAGACTCACCTTCACCTATGTTACCTTTGTCATTCCACTCATGTGGTATAGGTGAGGTCGCATAGACCAACTCGTGGCATCTTCACTGTGATGGAACCATGTGGGGGTGCATCATTCCACCATGGCCATCGTATTGTCCAAAGGGAGGACAAAGTTGTCGAGGATCGACACGTCATCAAATATGGGACCTAGCACCAAATGAGAAGACACAATATAGGTAGAGGGTAAGTTGTTAGAAATTGAAATGGCCTCACATGCCCTATCAACTACCTCACTCGCTCTATGTGGTGGTGGTTCATACACTCACTCAAAGTAGGTGCACTCAAAGTCACATATGGTGGAGTCACTCATCTCACTCGAGTGGTGGGGGTTGTGGCTCTCCTCACATGGGAATTGGGGCAACTCATCAAATATGGGGCTAGTGGTGAACTCACTCTCACTCTCCGTATGGTGGTATAAGTCTCTCAACTCATATCCAAACGCCGCCATGGTCGAAGGGAAAATCCCATGCTCAACCATCTCGTCACCGTCACCATGGATGAAGACCAAAGATGGCACATCATCACTCTCGCCTCCAAAGATGGAAGCGTCATCCTTGCTCGACACCTTGTCTCTTGCCTCCAAAGCATGTTCCTTGAGTGGCTCCATAGTCATAGTCGTTGCCGCACCGTCTTTAAAAAGAGCCATGGTAGACTCGGCATCCGAAATTCCACAAAGAGGGATGGCGGTGAATTCGAACGTGGGAGCATCGTCTTGGAGCTCGTCGGGCTTGGACATCTTGGTGGTACCATCCTCATGCTCATCATCTCGGAGCTTGGTCATCATGAAGTGTGCGGGGGTCGAGTAGGCTTGGCCTTGAGTTCTTGTGCCGCCTTAAGAGCACCAATGTAGAGTTTGTCGAGAGACTCATAGTTGTTGTTGAAGATAGGCTTGGCGATGTTGTTGTTTAATCCCATCATGAAGTATAACTTCATCCATATGGGGCCGGTCACATTGGCTCATCGCAAGGTTTTCTTCATCTTCATGAAGTACTCGTCGATGGACTTGGATCCTTGTATGGTGTTCTCCAATTGGCATTGAAGATGTTCCGTGTAGGTAGAACGCACAAACTCTCGCCGCATTGCTTTCTTCGTCTTGGACCACTCATGTCGAAGATCTTCGAAGATGTGTGAAGCCACCATGTCGACGTGTCGCCGTGGAAGTTCCGTGTGGCGCACTTCACTTGATCTTCAGAAGGGACTTGAAGTAGCTTGAGGTAGTAGTCCATCTTGCGCTCCCAATCGAGACACTCCTCGGGGTCTTGACTCCCATAGAAAGGAATGTCATGGTCGATGTCGAGGTCGTAGTAGCTCATGGAAGTCGTGGACTTGAGCTTGGGGGATTCTCTTGAAGTGCTTGTTGGCGAAGATGCCTCATATCTAAAGGCGAAGATGCCTTGAAGTCGCTTGGGAAAGATGCCAAAGTAGGTGGTGAAGGCATTGAGCGGTGGTTGGTGTCAAGCTCATGACTTTCACACTTGTTCTTTGCTGGATGCCTTGATGTTGGCATCATTATTTCTTCATGTCGTTGGTGGTGTCGATGCCGGTGTGATCTTGCTAGAGATGGTAGCTCCGGAGCATGTGCACTTGAGCATCTTCTCGAAGATGATGAATATCTCTTGTGGTTCTTGATGAGTACCTTGAGCTCCTCCATTTGAGCGTGCATCTTGGCATCAATGATGTTCTTCATGGCATCGAACTCGTCGTTGTTGTTGTAGACCAAAGTAGATGTGTCGTCCCTATCCATGGAAGCACTCAAGAAGGTGTGAGAATGAGATGGAATGAACATAGCAAATTTACCTCTTTCCGAAGTTGTAGATTGATCTTAAATGACCACAATGTATGCAAGGAAAGAGTTCACTCGATGAAAAACCTTGTCCAATTCTCACAACCTACACAAATGGCTTATAGTGGAGCTCAGTGGGGTAAGTGGCACAAAAATCAAGCAACATGAAGTCCAAGATATTGTAAATGTTGAAATAAATCCAATGGAATCAAAATGCAAAGCAAGGGATCACAAATATAGAGGATGGCAATAGAGAAACACACGCGGTGGGATAATGGGGCTTGTGCAACTATAGGGATGAGCAAACCTCGTGTTGCACAAACACAAGGAGAGACGCTAGCTTATTTCACGTTTGGCCACGATTACCACTTGGCACCAATCCTATTTATGCAAGCAAAATGTTTTCTATTCCAAGTAGCCTCATGCGCAAGTATATCCTTTCATGCTCAACTCTCTTTGCTTATAAGCTTTTGATCTTTCTTTCTTGCTTAGAAGCTTTTTTTTCTCTTCTCTTCCTTCCACTATTCTTATTGAGCCTCAACCAAATATATAAGACAAGTATCACAATATATACACGGGAGCAAGCAATTGCACTATATGATATTTACAATGATTCAACAACATGATATCATATCACTATGGTGCACAAGTTTTCGCGAAGCCCGACAATACTCGGATAGCTAGTCTCAATATGTATGAAGGTAATCACAAAGATGGTGTGGCTATCAAGATGTAATGGAAATGAAGGAAAAGTGTATGACGGAATGTATACCTTCGTCACACTTAACCTTTCACGAAGTCGGGGTAAACCGGCCTTGCTTCCGGTTGAAGATGGTCTCAAAGGATGGATGGTCATCGTCGATGTCGAACGTCAGTGGTCGATGTAGATGATGGACTGATACAAGTCACCGATGGTTGATGAAGAAGTAACCGTCCCTAAGTATCCTAAACACCTTATGAGACTCAAATCACAACTCAAGCAACCACAAATACAATGATAATCAAAATGGGTTAGGTTGCGGAAGTCTATGGTGGTAAAACAAATGATATGGTGGAGGGCCTAGGCAAACTTGCCAAACTTTGAAACATATGATGGAGTAAAATGATTTTTGAAGTATTTTTGTGGGATGGGGGATGTCAATAGCTACAAAACGAGCTAAAGAACGTCGAAATCGGACTCCATATGAATTAGTTATTGCCAAAACGGTGGAATGGCTGATGGTGAAACCCATGCAATGATTTTGGTTAGGCCTGAAGTTCTGGGCTCCGGAAGTTCCGGGGAGTACTGGAAGTTCCGAGAGGGACGGGAAAATGTGGGGAAACTCTCTGTTTAGGACGGAAGTTCCGGGATAGGGCCGAAAGTTCCGGGTGATGCCGGAAGTTCCAGGGGTCGCGGAAACAACTCCGAGATGAACCCTAATTTCCGGATCTGAGAACGGGGGCGGAAAAACTCGATTTCTAGGGCGAAATTGAAGGGGTAAAAGGAGAATTGGGGCTAGGGAACGCCAAGGGAGGTAGATCCACTTGCCAAACACTAGATCCACAGATCAAAATCAACAAAAACTCACAAGAATAACAAAATGCAAGAAAATTTTGGGGGCTATTTTTTGGGGGAAATTTTCGAAATTGGGGAGAAAAACTCAAACTAATGGCTAGAACATGGGGGGTAGGGCCCCAAATTCATGATAAACGTGGCTCATGATACTGTATAACACGGGGCAAACCCGAGGGTGGCCCGATCTTCACGAATTGGAGGTGGATTCGAGGAAGAACACGAAGGGGTAAGTGAGGGGCAAAATAGGTACATGGGCCGCAGCCCAAGTCTCTGCGCGTAGGCAGGGCCGGAAGTTCTGGGGATGGCCGGAAGTTCCGGGGATGGCCGGAAGTTCCGGGCTCCGGAGGTTCTGGGCGAGGTTCAGGCAGGGTCCAGCCTATCGAGAGAGTTGGCACGTCAGGGAGCTGCTCTGGTCGCCGGAGGGCGGAAGGTCTGGGCAGGCTGGAAGGTCCGGGGTCTGGAGGTTCCGGGAAGGCCGGAAGGTCCAGGACTTCCAGAGTCTCGTCCTCGCTTCTTGTTCCGTCTCTTACAAGCTTCCCTCATGGATGGTGTAGTCGTACGTAGGTGCTGGCACTCCTCCTCATAATCCATGAAGCTCCGACAATACCTATGCATGCCACGAGAGGATTATCAAGTAGTATACCATCCACAAAGGGGCCAAGTGAACACGTGTAAAGGAGATGATTCACCTGTATGTATGTGAAGTAGATGTCGCACGTTTCACTTGCCAAAGGGACTATTGCCATGGTGATGTCCATAGAATGCTCCGCATCAGAAAGATTATGGCATGTAGTAGTGCTAATTAAAATGATGAAGAATTATATTCGTTTTCGGACGCTAGTCCTTCGTGGGCATAAGTCATGATGGGATAGGCAAACTCATTAACCAAAATTGAGGGTATGCTTAGGTTAATGAATATGTTTCATTCATATATAATGCATACACCTTGTGTATGTTCTATCCTCTCTTTTGAAGCATCTCGCGGGATATTTAAGCACGAAAGATTCGTTGGTTTTTTTACTTTTACTTTTTACTATTGTCATTTATTTTTTATTTTTACCTGATTGAAATTAAGTGGATACAATGAAAAAAGAAATTTAATTAGACTACTTAACTATTTCAATCTACTAATCTATTATATGTATATTCAAAGATAATATATCCGTGGACCCTTCATGGTTGTGAGCCCTTCCTGGACTCAATTCTTTCGTGGAATCTCACAACCAACATTTTCGTGATTTTAGATCCTTCGTGGATCAAAGACTCCATGAACATGGGTGTACAATAGCACCATCTATAGGCACCACGGGTCAAAAATATTCACCGTGTCAACATTTTGTTTGGGTATTTCGAAAGTCAACCTCCTACTATACTAGCACATTTATATCTTTACTCTCCGATACCTACACTTTAGACTTGCATGTGTAGGGTGCTATTTTATTGCTAGCTAAGTTCAAATTTGACAAGAATTAAAAATGACAAAAGAGTACTTCAATTTTTTCTAGATTCTATTCAACCCCCCTATAGACACTAGTATAATGTTCGTGTGTTGACACGGTCTTTTGAAACATATTGTTGGATGAGTGTCCGTGTGTTGCCATGAAATAATGAAAAAATATAATATTTTTAAATAATAGTTATAGTTTAGAAATGTATGTTTTAAGCATGATGGCGTGTCATTTTAATTCATGAAACGATAAATACCGATCCCCCTTCCACTTCTGCTCTCCTCGGCAGGCAATGTCTCCTTGACCACCGTCTTCTTGCTAGAGACAAAGCAACATCTTTATTTTCACCCCTCCTTTCCTCCAGTTCCATTCTATACTAGGTTGAGTACTTGGAAAGGGTTCATGGCGTATGACATTTATTCATTTGTTGTTTTGTTGAAATGCATGAGTATTATATATATCACACTCAAGCATCCCACAATGCAAAAATATATTCTGCACTCAGTTCATACTCAAGAGGTTCGCTCTTTTTCAAATGTGGCTATAGTACCACATCATCAGAGCATGAATGAAACCTAGATCGAAACCATCATCGACCTCACATATTTGCACGGGGGGTGGGGGATTGTTGGCTCTCTAACATGTATGCATTTGGATGAACAATAAAACTGAATACTCAAAATTAATTATTTTTTTACAACAAATATGTTCGTCTCTTTTGACTGCATGCACATTTTTATGAAGAAATAATGTGTGTTGTAGTCTGAAAGAAGATCGATGCTCTAAAAAACTTCCCAAAATATATAGCCCTTTTTAGAGCAAATGACTTTGTTTTTTCCCACGTCACCACACATCCTGTTTCTTCACCAAAATCTGTACGTTGTTAGAAAACATGAACATGTGTGTTGCAAAAAAAAATTATATTGTTTCCACTATTTCTTTTGATCTACAGTTCATCCAGGGGTATATGAGCGGTTCTGGATATCTGCATTTTTTATGCTGAACCACAAGAAAGACAAAGATGAAGCATAAATAAGCTACATGGTTGTGTCCACAGAAGATAAGAATAAATTTTGATGTATTCCCTTTTGTGCGAGAGGGCAAGTTTTGAACTTTTGATCAGATTTCATGAGGCATCTCAAAATTAGCCCTCCTCTTCTCAAGAGGTGGATCCGATATGGCCATGGTCAGGTCGTAGAGAAACATATAGTTTATAAATACAAGGTTGCCAATCTGTTTAATTTGAAATGACATGTCAAAAAGAATTTTTTTATAAACACAAGGACGTTTATGGTATGACTGAGGTTTGACAATATAAGAAGACAAAATAAAGATACTACTGCGCAATGCAAGAACATGATTGGGTATGAAGAACCACTCCAGATACTTTTGAAAATGATAAAAAACAAACTAATAGCCAAAATTCAAGGTGATTTGTCAAGGGATAAAACACAACTACTACAATAGGATGCAAACACACCAAAGTGTCATTCCAGTTCCATGCTCAAATGCAGATGATATGAACAGTAACATGTAGATATTACATCACAAACCTTCCCAGGCTTATCATTCATGAACAAACCAACATGAGAATTCTTTAGAAGGGGAAATATTTATAACATAAAACCAAATCATGAATAATAGAAAAAATAGCAAGAATCATTGTAGTTGCTTGCTGCTGTTGACTACTTAGAATAAGTCCATCTGGTCTGAAGAACTTAGCAAGACCAGTAATGATATGACTCCAATGTATCTATAAATTATGAACTAATCATGTCATGTTTACAATAATTCTATATGATTTTGGCATGATTTTATTAGAACTAACCCGGACGGACGCTGTTTTCAGCAGAACTACCATGGTGTCGTTTTTTGTGCAGAAATAAAAGTTCTCGGAATGGGCTGAAAATTTAGTATGATTTTTTGTGGACCAAAAGAGACCCCTAAAGCATTGGAGCTGGGCCAGAAGAGCCATGAGGAGGCGGCAAGCCTGCTACGCGTGGCCACCCCCTAGCCCGCGCCTAACAGGCTTGCCACCTCCTCATGGAACCCCTTGATGTGAGATCGACGCCAAAAATTCCTATAAATAGAACCTCCTAAAATAAACCTAGATCGGGAGTTCCGCCACCGCAAGCCTCCAGAGCGAAAAACCAACCGGGAGCCCGTTCCGGCACCTTGCCAGAACGGGAAACCATCACCGAAGGCCATCTTCATCATCCTGGCAGTCTCCATGACGAGGAGGGAGTAGTTCACCCTACGGGCTGAGGGTATGTACCAGTAGCTATGTGTTTGATCTCTCTCTCTTGTGTTCTTGAGATGACACGATCTTGATGTACCGCGAGATTTATTGATATAGATGAATCATATGGAGTTTTCCCCTCTCTATCTTCTTGTGATGAATTGAGTTTTCCCTTTGAATTTTTCTTATTGGATTGAGTCTTGAAGGATTTGAGAACACTTGATGTATGTCTGGTGATGGGATATCCGTGGTGACAATGGGATGTTCTATTGATCTACTTGATGTATGTTTTAATGATCAACTTGCGGGTTCCGTGACCTTGGGAATCTATGTATAGGGTTTGGCACATGTTTTCATCTTGAATCTCCGGTAGAAACATTGGGGCACTCTTTCAAGTTCTTTGTGTTGGATTGAACATGATGAATCTGAAATTATGTGATGCATATCGTATAATCAAGCCCATGGGTACTTGTGGTGACATTGGAGTATCTAGGTGGCATTAGGGTTTTGGTTGATGTGTGTCTTAAGGTGTTATTTTAGTACGAACTCTAGGGCTGTTCGTGACACTTATAGGGATAGCTCATAAGATTGATCGGAAAAGATAACTTTGAGGTGGTTTCGTACCCTACAATAATTTCTTCGTTAGTTCTCTGCTATTTGTGACTTTGGAGTGAACTATTTGTCGCACGAGAGGTATTTACATATGATTCAACTATTTTAGTATTGTTGAGAGAACTTGCACTAGTGAAAGTATGGATCCTAGGCCTTGTTTTCAAGCATTGCAATGCCGTTTTTGCTCACTTTTGTTACTTGATACCTTGATGTTTTTATATTTTTAGATTACAAATACCTATACCTACCATCCATATTGCACTTGTATCACCATCTCTTCGCCGAACTAGTGCACCTATACAATTTAACATTGTATTGGGTGTGTTGGGGACACAAGAGACTCTTTGTTATTTGGTTGCAGGGTTGTTTGAGAGAGACCATCTTCATCCTACGCATCCCACGAATTGATAAACCTTACGTCATCCACTTGAGGGAAAATTGATACTTTCCTACAAAACTCTGCGCTTGGAGGCCCAACACGAGTCTACAAGAAGAAGGTTGTGTAGTAGACATCAAGCTCTTTTCTGGCGCTGTTGCTGGGGAGTTGAGTGCATGAAGGTATATCTTTAGATCTTGCAATCAAATCTTTTTGTTTTTTGTTTTTCAGTAGTTTGGTTTTATAATAGAAAACTACAAAAAAATGTAATTGAGGTTGCCTCATATGCTTCATCTTTTTAATGTCTCTCGTGAAAATGATGGAAAGGAAAATTGTGCTCAAGTGTTAGAAAAAGAAGTTATTAAAATGTTTGACACTAAACCTTTGAGTGATCAGCATGATATAAATATTGTTAGTATGAATTATCTCAATATTCATGATTCTAATGATATGCAAAGCCACAAGCTTGGGGATGCTATGTTTGATGAAGATGATATTTTTAGTCCCCCAAGTTTTGATGAGCAAAACTATTATGATTATGACATGCCTCCTATCTATGATAATTATTGTGATGAAATGTATGCTATAAAGAGTAATGATAACCATGAAACTTGTCATCTTGTTTTTAATATTAAAAGTGGTCATGTCAATCAAGTGTCACATAATAGTTATTTTGTTGAGTTTGCTCCCACAATTATGAATGAGAAGAAGTCTGCTTATGAGGAGAGTGACAAATTTTCTATGCTTGTAGATCATGAAAAGAATGCTTCATGTGCTGGTTATATTGTGGAATTCCTTCATGATGCTACTGAAAATTATAACGAGGGAGGAACATATGCTTGTAGGAATTCCAATAATATCAAGTTTCCTCTTTATGTTGTCAAAGTTTTGAAGTTATGCTTGTTTTGCCTTCCTATGCTAGTTGATTCTTGCTCCCATAAATTGTTTGCTCACAAAATCCCTATGCATAGGAAGTGGGTTAGACTTAAATGTGCTTGTCATGAGATTCATGATGCTTTTTTGCATGTCTCAAATACTATTCCTATGTGAGCATCACTGAAATTATCATGCCTAGCTAAAAGGCATTAAAGAAAAGCGCTTGTTGGGAGACAACTCAACACTTTTACTTTCTGTTTTGATGTGTTCACATGATTAATATACTTTATTAATCATGTTTTGTGTCTTTTATTTCAATAAATTACCAAGTAAAGCCTTTGGGATAGTGTGGATGTTTGCTTGTTTGATTCTGTGCAGAAACAGGAAGTTTTGCGTTGAGTATATGAATTATCTGATTTTACTGGAGAGTCAAATTTTTTGAAATTTTTACACAATATTTCTATGCAAATTACTTGAGTTTTCCTAGTTAGTCAGGGAAGTATGGTGTCATTCAGATCTTTACAGACTATTCTGTTTTTGACAGATTCTATTTTGCATGCATAGTTTGCTTGTTTCAAGTGTCCCTTTAGCTTATATTGAGTAATATAAATTGTGGGAATGATGAAATACAGTAGGTATCATGTGGGAATAATTATGAATCTTTTCTTGATAGTACCTAAGTGAATGATCTATCTTTATTACACTAACCCTTCTCACAAAGTTCAGTTAAGTTTTGTGTGATTGAAGTTTTCAAGTTTTGGGTGAGACACCAATATGAGAAGAAAAAGGAGTGACAATAAACTAATCTTGGGGATTACCAAGGCACCCCAAGGTAATATTAAAGGAAGACTCAAGCGTCTAAGCTTGGGGATGCCCCGGAAGGCATCCCCTCTTTCGTCTTCAACACTATAGGTATATCTTACTTGGAGCTATATTTTATTCATCACATAATATGTGTTTTTCTTGGAGAGTCATTTTATTTTGTTGTTCTCTGTTAGGTGTTATTTATAATATTTTTTTCCAATGAAAATTTCCAAGAATTGCCTTCAGAATGCTTGAATTGCATGTTTTATGTGTGCTGTGTAAGAACAGAAACTTCTGCTCTAGTGTTTGAATTTTCATATTTTTTCAGGTACTTGGAAAGTTTCTGACATGTTTACACAGTATTATCATATACATTTTATAGCTTTTCCTAAATATTCATAATTTTTTTAGTTACATAAGTACACTGTTATCATAAATTTCTACAAACTGTTCTGTTAGGACAGATTGCTGTCATAGTTTTGTTATCTACTTATCCTATAGCTTCCATAGTCTATATTGGTAAATATAAATTGTGTAAATGATAGTATCCATTACCTAATGTTTTAAAATTATTGTGCAACTTGTCTTGGCAATACATAAAGAGTTGATTTATTATTATGTGTACTAACCTATCTCACGAGTTCTTTTCGAGTTTTGTGTGGATGAAGTTTTTGAGAATAGGTGAAACCATGATATGAGAGGATTGAAAGAGATAAAAAAGCTCAAGCTTGGGGATGCCCAAGGCACCTCAATTAAATATTCCAGGAAGGCTCAAGCATCTAAGCTTGGGGATGCTACGCATCCCACCTCTCTTCATCAACAATTATCGATTAGCCTATGTTGAGCCTAAATTTTTACTTGTCCACATGATACATGCTATTCTTGGAGTGCTATTTTTGTTCTGCCTGATGTTTAAATAGAATACTCAGATCTGAAAATCTTTATTGAGAGAGAGATAGAAAGTCCTCACATAGCTATTTAATTGTTTGACTACTCATTGATCTTACTTATATGTTTTGGAGTAGTTTGTTAATTTGCTCTAGTGCTTCACTTATATCTTTGTAGAGCACGACGATGGTTTCATTTTATGGAAATTTATGAACTCTCATGCTTCACTTATATTATTTTGAGAGTCTCTGAATTGCATGGTAATTTGCTTAGGTTTTGAATAGTCCTAATATAATGGGCATCCTAGAGGGATATAATAAAAACTTTCATATGAAGTGCATTGAATACTATGAGAAGTTTGATTCCTTGCATAAAGTTTTGAGATATAAAGATGGTGATATTAGAGTCATTCTATTGAGTAATTGTGAATTGGTAGAAATACTTGTGTTAAATGTTTGTGATTCCCATAGCATGCACGTATGGTGAACCGTTATGTAATGAAGTCGGAGCATGATTTGTTTATTGATTGTCATCCTTTGTGTGAGGGTCGGGAGCGCACGATGGTTAACTCCTAGCAACCTCTCCCCTAGGAGCATGAGTTTAATACTATGCTTAGATAACTAATACACTTTTGCAATAAGTATGTGAGTTCTTTATGACTAATGTGAGTCCATGGATTATACGCACTCTCACCCTTCCACCTTTGCTAGCCTCTCTAGTATGGCGCAACTTTCGCCGGTGCGATAAAACCACCATATATTCTTCCTCAAAACAGCCACCATACCTACCTATTATGGCATTTCCATAGCCATTCCGAAATATATTGCCATGCAACTTCCACTTTTCCGTTTATGACACGCATCACCATTGTCATATTGCTTTGCATGATCATGTAGTTGACATCGTATTTGTGGAAAATCCAGTGTTCATATTCTTTATACATGTCACTCTTGACTCATTGCACATCCCGGTACACCGCCGGAGTTATTCATATAGAGTCATATTTTGTTCTAAGTATCGAGTTGTAATTCTTGAGCTGTAAGTAAATAAAAGTGTGATGATCATCATTATTAGAGCATTGTCCCATGTGATGAAAGGATGATGGAAGCTATGATTCCCTCATAAGTTAGGATGAGTCTCCGGACTTTACAAAAAAATAAAAGAGGCCAGAGAAGCCCAAATAAAAAAAGAGAGCAAATACGCCCACCAAAAAATAGAAAAAATAGAAAAAAGAGAGAAAAGAGAGAAAAGAGACAAGGGACAATGCTCCTATCTTTTGCCACACTTATGCTTCAAAGTAGCACCATGATCATTATGATAGAGAGTCTCCTATTTTGTCACTTTTATATACTAGTGGGAATTTTTCATTATATAACTTGGCGTGTATATTCCAATGATGGGCTTCCTCAAATTGCCCTAGGTCTTCATGAGCAAGCAATTTGGATGCACACCCACTTAGTTTCTTTTTGAGATTTCATACACTTATAGCTCTAGTGCATCCATTGCATGACAATCCCTACTCACTCGCATTGATATCTATTAATGGGCATCTCCATAGCTCGTTGATATGCCTAGTTGATGTGAGACTATCTTCTCCTTTTTCTTCACAACCTCTACCATATTCTATTCCACCTATAGTGCTATATCCATGGCTCACACTCATGTATTGCGTGAGAGTTGAAAAGGTTTGAGAACATAAAAGGTGTGAAACAATTGCTTGACTTGTCATCGGGGTTGTGCATGCTATAAATACTTTGTGTGGGGAAGATGGAGCATAGCCAGACCATATGATTTTGTAGGGATAACTTTGTTTTGCCATGTTATTTTGAAGAGACACAATTTCTTTGCTAGTATGCTTGAAATATTACTATTTTTATTTCAACATTAAGCTTTTGTTTTGAGTCTTATGGATCTGAACATTCTTGCCACAATAAGAAGATTGCATTGATAAATATTTTAGGTAGCATTCACACTTCATAAATTATTTCTTTTATCATTTACCTACTCGAGGAAGAGAAGGAATTAAGCTTGGGGATGTTGATACGACTCCAACATGTCTATAATTTATGAAGTATTCATGCCATGTTTACAATAATTCTATATGATTTTGGTATGATTTTTTTAGAACTAACCCGGACTAACGATGTTTTCAGCAGAACTACCATGGTGTTGTTTTTTTTGTGCAGAAATAAAAGTTCTCGGAATGGGCTGGAAATTTAGTATGACTTTTCATGGACTAAAAGAAACACCCGAAGCATTGGAGTTGGGCCAGAAGAGCCACGAGGAGGTGGCAAGCCTGCTAGGCATGACCACCACCTAGCCCGCGCCTAGAAGGCTTGCCACCGCCTTGTGGCATCCCTTGACGTGAGATCGACGCCAAAAATTCCTATAAATATAGAAATCTCCAAAAGAAACCTAGATCAGGAGTTCCGCCGTCGCAAGCCTCCAGAGCCACGAAAAACCAATCGGGATCCCGTTCCGGCACCCTGCCAGAATGGGAAACCATCATCGAAGGCCATCTTCATCATCCTAGCGGTCTCCATGACGAGGAGGGAGTAGTTCACCCTTGCATGACACGATCTTGATGTACCGCGATCTTTATTGCTTTATTGATATAGATGAATCATATGGAGTTTCCCCTCTCTATATTGTGATCAATTGAGTTTTCCATTTGAAGTTTTCTTATCGGATTGAGTCTTTAAGGATTTGAGAACACTTGATGTATGTCTTGCGATGGGATATCCATGGTGACAATGGGATGTTCTATTGATCTACTTGATGTATGTTTTGGTGATCAACTTGCGGGTTCCATGACCATGGGAATATATGCATAAGGGTTGGCACATGTTTTCGTCTTGAATCTCTAGTAGAAACTTTGGGGCACTCTTTGAAGTTCTTTGTGTTGGATTGAACATGATGAATCTAAAATTACCTGTTGCATATCATATAATCAAGCCCATGGGTACTTGTGGTGACATTGGAGTAACTATGTGACATTAGGGTTTTGGTTGATGTGTGTCTTAAGGTGTTATTAAGTACAAACTCTAGGGATGCTCATGACACTTATAGGGATAGCTCATAACTATGAGGTGGTTTCGTACCCTACAATAATTTCTTCCTTAGTTCTCCGCTATTTGTGACTTTGGAGTGGACTATTTGTCACACGAGAGGTATTTACATATGATTCAACTATGTTAGTATTGTTGAGAGAACTTGTACTAGTGAAAGTATGGACCCTAGGCCTTGATTTCAAGCATTGCAATGTCGTTTTGCTCACTTTTGTTACTTGCTTCCTTGCTGTTTATATATTTTCAGATTACAAAAACTTATATCTACCATCCATATTGCACTTATATCACCATCTCTTCGCCGAACTAGTGCACCTATACAATTTACCATTGTATTGGGTGTGTTGGGGACACAAGAGACTCTTTGTTATTTGGTTGCAAGGTTGTTTGAGAGAGACCATCTTCATCCTACGCCTCCCATGGATTGATAAACCTTAGGTCATCCACTTGAGGAAAAAATGCTACTGTCCTGTCTGGAATGTGAGAAGACTGCATGGAAAAAATTGTCGGGTATAAATTTATTGTAGTCGCTAGCTGACAAGTGCTTCCATGCTTTGCAAATAACGTCAACCTGCATATTCTGGATTGCACTCGGTGTCCTTTTATGCACTTCTCCATAGTGATTTATCTGAAGTTGCCTCTGTTTTTTTGTCGGAGGTCATTTCTTGCACTTCATGTTTATCCCCAGAAGGCATGTTGTTTTTGGCAGAAGTAGTATTTGCCTTATCCAAGTGAACCTTATCATGACAAGAGTCAAAAGTGTACTCTTGCTTACATTTGTGTCGGATAAATCGTACGCCAAAGGTAATATAGTTCTCTTTCTTACCATGACAATAGCGCCTGAACCAAATGTATTTATTTTGATTAGGATCCTATTCTACAGTACCTACAATATTAATGGGCCATTTCTTGGTTATCGAGATCAACATTGAATACTTCAAGCTTTTATCCAGATTGTACAACTCATTCAGGTCCACTAATAATCTGCAAGGCTTATACTGGAAATACTTCCTTTAGGATATCTTTGGTTATCTTTTAAAATCTAAAACTGAGTCGTCAAGAGAAAAACAAATATAAGTATGTACCATTGCATTAAAATGGGACACCGAGCACATATTTACAACAATACTGTCTGACTTGCAGGATATCACTGATAATATTCTGGCCATGTACACTTTTAGGTACTCAAGTTTGACACTCGTGTGTAGTGACCCGACCCACTACGGTCAAGTCTCTGTGCTTTCCGTGCCATCCCTAGAATAGTATGCTGGCACACACAATACTTCAATGAAATACCATAACATCACATGTAAAATAAATACCGTAGGTCCAGAGTATACCTTATTTATCACAGCGGAAACAAATCAATAAGGGTGTGGAGTCCCATCAACGCCGATGACAAGTTGAGTGTAGACCGTAACCCTACAACGTAACTCTTATTCGTCGTAGAAATCCTGCAACATGATAAGTTGCAACCGTGTAGGTTAGTACATTGAATGTACTGGCAAGATCACATATGAAGAGAGATTAAAATAAGTCTATCACTATATGAAATATGGCAGTGGAGGCTCTATGTCTGAGTTTTTGCATAAAACTGATTTCCCCCTAATTAGAAATTAATCAAATCATACTACAAAGTCGATGTCATTAATGAGATGGTTCCCCAACCAAATTCTCATATCCCAAAGTTTTCATTAATCCCAAATTCATTTAATCGGCAACGGTGTTGAGAATATCCAGACAATTCAATTCCAGTCGCTGAAATTGTCCGTAACCGGGGACACGACTAATCGATTAGTTCAACACTCTGCAGAGGTTTGCGCACTTTTCCCGCAAGACTCGATCGCCTCCCTTGAAGTCCTCGCACTGCCTGGTGTTTGAGAACAGGATGATCGAGACATAGTCTTTCCGGAGTACTCAACTATGCTAGAGCCAATAATAGCTTGCGGCTGCACATGGAAGGTTCTGGTCTCGGATGATCCATCAATCTCTTTGAGCCTGGGTGGCCCTCCATAAAACTGGGTGATCACTGGTCAATCCCCTAGTAAAACTGGGTGGTCCTTGGTCAAGCCCCAGGATCCCCTCTTGAGTCTGTAGCACCGGGTGATCGCTACTCAATCCCTAGGACCCCCCTTAAGTCTCTAAAGTTGGGTGATCACTAGTCAATCCCTAGTATCCCCTCTTGAGTTGATAGAACCGGGTGATCACTAGTCAGTCCATAGGATCCTCTCTTCTTATAGGCAGTCCACCCAAAGGTGTATTGAAATCTTGAAATCTTTTAGTCTTGAGGTTTATCAATATATTATTATCACACTCACATCTCACATGTAACACTCATACAAATCCCCGCCTATGGAAGCATAGCTGCAACAAACTTAACAACAATTCCGGGGGCTTGGTGACAAGGGTGTAGGTTCCTACCTATGATTCTACTCAAGCTACAAGTTTCAATATTCCTATTGAATGCAAAATTAAAAGGTGGCACTAATGCAATAGAATCATAGGTATTCCAAATATGATCAAAGTGAACTTGCCTCGTGTAGTTGGTGAAGATTATCTCGCCCCCAGAAATTACTCATAATACTATTCGTCACTCTCCGAGAGAAATCTATATAATCAAACATCTCATTCACATAAGAAATCATGTCTAGCAAGCATTCTAACACCAAACTAACAATCAAAAAAATAAATACACTAAGAAAATAAAGTTGAAAACAAAACAGAACCGAATAAAATCCAAAGAAAACTTGAGAGGAAAACTATAAAGACTGACAACATACAACAAAAATAGTTTTGCCCTAAATAAAACTTAACCGCTAGTTACAACACTAAACTAATAAATTAGCAAAAAATAAAAATGCTAAACTAATAACTTAACAGAAAGTATCTTTCTCAAAGTTTAAATTGTAAAAAGAATCTATCTAATTGCTATTATACAACTCTAGTTATGATCTATACAAATTTTAATACAAAACAATTTTAGCAAAAATAATTTTATTTAATTATAAAAATTGTATAGTGATGAAACATATTATAATGTTTTCAATAGTGACAAAAATAAATACTTAAACATAATTAAAAACAAAAATTTTATGAATAAAACAAATCTATAGTAAAAACAGTACTATTTTTACTGCAATTCAATTTTAAATTAATCCAAAAATAATTTCAGAACCCCTGCTGGATAGGAAAAACACCTAGTGACAATTTGCAGAAAGAATCATCCGAAAATAATTTATAAAACTCAAGTTAAGTCAAAATTAAGGATTTAAGAGAATTTGATCAAACTCAGATTTAATTATTCAAACATAATTTTTTTACCTGTTCAGAAACTCTACAAAATTTGTGCTATAATTCAACTGGAATCACTCAATTTGGAAATGTATACTAGGAGATATGTTTTTTTAAGATTGCTATTTTTTGAAAAACAAAATTACGGGAATTTCCTGAAGCTCATCGGAGTTGGTCGCCGGAGTTGGGGAAGATGAGCTCGGATCTGATGTTGCAGTAGCTCCTGGAGGAAGGAGAGTAGGGGCACATCAACGTCTTGGGAGGCCGGGTAAGGGCCAATCGATCCTTAGGCGGCGGTGGAGAAGTCGCCGAAGTTGATGAACTCCAGTGAGTTCGTGCGGTTGATGGAGTAGGGGAGGCGAGCTCTCGAGGGACGAAATCGGTCGAGGGGAGAGGGGGCTTCGCAGGGGCGGTATTTATAGGCCTCGAAGATGCGTCTAGGTGCAGCAGCAAGGGTGAGCAAATTCGGCATGCTCTAATTCTTCGATGGCGTCAATCTCGGACATTAAGGCCTCTTAATGACGGGGAGGAGCGGGAAAGGAAGGATCTGGAGGAGAGGAATCTTCTGGGAAGATAGGGAGAAGAAAAGGGGCAGGAGGGCACGCTAATCATGGCGGCCATGGCGATCTTGAGCTCCCGTTCTGGAGCTCTCGTGAGGTTAGGGACTATCACCTTTGGTTGGCCCAATTTCATGTGGGCTTTGTTTTTTTACAACGAGGTAAACAGAAACAAATAGAAAATAATAGTATATTTTATATAGGCATATTATATATCAAAATTTTCAGAAGAAAATATCCTAAATCATGCATGTATTTTTATGTCCAAAACAAAGTATTTTTGAAAATATATTTCTGAAAAGTCCAATAAATAAATAAATTGAATTTGATTTAAAATATTTTTCAAATAAGTTTTTGTTGGTTTCGTAATTCATTTTCCATATTTTATTTATGATATTTTAAGTATTCATATTTCCTTCTCTCTTCATTTTATTTGAATAAAGAGGAATGAATTTGAAACTCAAAATGGAAACTTTCCAAAAGTGAATTCAAATTGGAAAGTTAGAAATGATTTTACACAACTCCCCACTATATTTCATACTTTTGAGAAGTCATATTATCTTCTCTCATGAAAATCCTTGAGTGTCATAAAGTTTTCTTTGAATTATTTCAAATGAGATTCAAATGATCATCAATGAAATAATTGGGAAAGTCCTTTTATTCCCTCTCATTAAGTTTTTTTCAAGAGTTTCATATTCCACTCAATTTCACACAATCAATCACACAACATTCAAGCAAACAAATCCTAATTATTTATTTAATATAACATTCCAAAATTTAGAATTTTGGGATGTTACAAACTACCACACTTAAAATGAATCTCGTCCTCGAGATTCAGATAGTCTAGAAAGAAGGTTAGGTTTTTTTGGGGGGTGTCTTCTTGAAAATCATTCATTGTCAAAATGGCTGGGGTGCTACAACCCTTAGAATCAAAGTCATGGTTCCGTACAAAACTCATCACTTCCTCCTTCGAGTAGACACCATCGGTCTTTTCACAACTTTGAAATAACGCCTTCATTGATGCTCTTCCATTATAGGCATATCATTGCCCTTGAGTCCTTTCATAAGTTCTTCTAGGGCTTTGACATGTCTGACGCCAATGCTAAACAATGGTCGTTAATCTCATGGTGGTCAACAAAAATGGTTCCTGCAGGAAAATGGTCTGGCTTGAATCTCACCATATAACCTATGTTTGGCAACACTACCTGGTACTACGGTTTTCTTAATATACCATTATAAGGTTTAAACAAGGCTCCAATGATCGTCGTCACTTTACTATGGCTAAGTCACTCGGATTTACCATTCCAAATAGCAAGAGCGAATGATAGGGTAAAGTAGTATGGTGATCAATGCATTCCGCACCTGAATCATTTCCCTGTATAAGGTTTAGTAAATCTCGTATTTATAACACTCGGGCATTCTCACAAGCATTGCAGAAAATCTCTTTGCGAAATAAGTTCAGGTAAATCCATTGGTTCTGCAAGCCAAACATAACATCTATCATCTCCTCACAACTCTCGGGTTTTTCGTATCCTTCTATGTATCATCTGCTGATTAAATCATAGATTCTTACAAATTTTCTACTTTCATCAAGGTATAGCTTGATCCTTATTAATCCCGAGGTATTTGGGTTGTTGGCCCATTTCAACTTGTATAGCTTTAAGTCATCCTTGTAGTTGCTATTGTTCCATATTCCAACACTACACCTTTTTAAAATCCAATAGTACTTCATTCCTTCATACCCTTGGGGTAGCCATCATATTAAAATAATTCTCAGACTTATTTTATCCAGACTCCTCAAAACTTAGATTTCAGCAGTACTATATTACAAGCGTTGTCATCCACATAGTTTGATAAGGTCCAACATTACCTTCAGACTGGCATGACTGGTACATTTTTTTCTCTTGGTTCATGTGGTTTTCCTGGTTACTACCACACTTAAAAAGAAATGTAAAAATGCATGCATAGACCATATTTCTCATATCCTCAAAAATGGTCAAAATCTTTGTTTATAGAGCAACAACTCATACAGTTTATCATAGGAAATCATGACACATTAATTTTTATTAACTCATCACAATCTCCGAGACTTCCATTCCATAATTCAACTCCATATCCTCTCGAAAATAAGAGTGCTTCCTACCACACTTATTACCAATATTAAGACCTCAACTACTCAGCTCTAGCTTTCTTTGGGTTTGGACAGTCAATGGCATAATGTCCTACAACATCGCAACGAAAACAATTAACTTCCCACAATTCTCTGGGCTTCTGCTTCTTTTATGGACAATCATTGGCCTAATGTCCCGTGTTCTTGCAGTGAAAACACGTAATATGACTCTAATTCTTCTTTGTTGGAGCAACTCAGTTGGGATGATGTTGGTTTCCAATTCCTCCAATTCCTTTATCATGACTGTGGGCACTGGGGTGGTGTCCAATCCTTCTGTGCTGAGAATGACCTCCATGGTTCTGATGGTTGTGTCCTCCAAACTTCTTGGGTCCTGATCCATAATTTCCTGGGTATGGGGTGTAGCGGGGTTTATGTTGAACTCTAGAGTTATACCTTCCCTGTTCATACTTCCTCTTGCGGTTCTCCATCTGCATTTGCTTGCCTTCTAGAATGATAGACTTTTCAACCAATTATTGATAGTTATTAAAGGTGGTCACGGTCAACTGCATTCCCAGCTCATAATTCAGTCCCTCCAGAAACTAATCCTGTTTAGCCGCATATATGGTTATGTCTTGGAGAATAACGGGCTAGCTGGCAGAACTCATTCACATACTCTGCTACTGTACGACTTCCTTGCCGTAGGTTGCGGAATTCCCTCTTCTTCATACTCATGGATACAGCTGAAACTGTAGGGGAATGCAGCAGAAAACAAAAAATTTCCGACCTACACCCCAGCCGAGGACCACTATGGAGACTGCATACAAGGTTTGATCTTTTCGTTATCGATTCGTAGCACAGTGTAAGTAGAGTCGATGATGATCGGCGGTGCAGATCCCCGCAACTAGGATTTACAACCTCCCAACCACGAGGATGTATACCATCATCTGCCCCTCGGACAGCCCTCTGGGAGGCGGTCGAACAGTCCCCCGGACGGTGTCGCGGACAACCCTTTGGGAGGACCTTTGAAACTCGGACAGTCCTTCGGGAGGCACTCTTGACCTTAGACCGAAACTACCATCTCTCTATAGAGTTGCACACATACGATGTCATCTATCCGGCAGGGCTTCGCCGTCCAGAACTAGTTCCCACTGGAAACTAGACAGCCTTTCGGCTCTACAAAACTATTTCATTGGGAGGGAGAGAGAAAGCCAGATCATGCATGGCACTTGTATGTGAGAGGGATTAGTCTTTAGGCAGCCCACTCCACCCCTATTTATAGGCCAAGCCAAAGGTTGGATTCTCCAATAAGCCAAGTGGGAAAATACCAAAGGGCCCTCAAGGTGGCTTCTCCAAGAAGCCACCCAAAAAGCACTTTCACTATTCATGACGACATATTTTAGCGTCCGTTCGAACCGAAAATATTTATGTGGGATTAGAACATTTCTAGTACCCACTAAAATAATTTTTGACGCGTTCTGAAACAATTCCCGATTAGTGATTTTCATCCGCAAAAAGCAAACAAAGCGGTTTCGGCAGCTCCAGAACATTTCCGATTTTTCTTCTGGAAAATTCCCAGAAGTTTCCAGAATGATTCTGGCCCCCTCCAAGAATTATCAGGCGTGTGCTGAAACCAATTTGACTTAATGGTGTACTCCGAAACAACTTTTCGGTTTAGTGTTTTTCATCTATGAAAAGCAACTAAAGCGGTTCCGGCAGTCCGGAACATTTCCGGTTTTTGTCTCTGAAAAATCTCAGAAGTTACTGGAACAATTCTGGTACCCTCCAATAATTTCCCAGCATGTGCTGAAACCAATTTGACTTAATGGTACACTCTGAAACAACTTTTCGGTTTTACTGAAACTATTCCGATGTTCTCTCTGCGGATCTTTTCCGCTGTTCAAAACTTTTCCGGTGATTTTCTCTCAAACTCCCTGTCTAGTATTCCGTAGATAGATGACCCTTAAGTGTGTGACCCTATAGGTTCAGTGAAGTATAGACGTTACCCGGAACCACTTCTGATCAATGATAAACATCAGAGCCGTGGACACCCATATTGACCCGTATACCCATACAAATGAATATTCGAGTGAACCTCTAGTTGCCGTGAGCTATTCCTGTTGCTTCGTGATATGTTACAAATACCCGAGGTGAGACATGTTAGCATCCCCGTGGATCAACAACTTGTACACTATGCCAGTTACCTTGTTACGGGTATTGATCTCTTTTCTTGTTCCGTGTTCTAGCATCCCCGTGATCAAATCACAAAGTGTCTGGCCAGATGATGATGGATATCGTAACACCGAGAGGGCCCAAAGATATCTCTCCATCTTCGGAGGAGCAAATCCCAATCTTGAGCTATCAAGTTACTTGGCACGCTTTTCCATGAGCCTCTAACCCACCGTAATAGCCATCCATTTACGGATGACGTTTAACAAACGCCAAAGTTCATGAAGCAAGCATGAAGAAACTCGATACTCTCATGGTCTAAGGAATCATGCAAACGTTAACCATCTCTGTGTTATTAACCATTAACTCATGACGAATGTATCTCATAGCATAACATCAATTCGGGTCGATTCAACACAAATGTTCTTCTAACATTGTGCCCTCAAAGTTGCTGGCATAGACATGCCCATGATCAGGAAAATAGAACCATCATGCAACACTTGAGCTAGTCTTAGAGGCCAGAATAAGAATACATTTTACCGTTTATTTTTCCACACGTGCATATGAGTCTTCCTCCGAGCCTCGTGGTTATTGTAGACTCAAGAACCATAGCAGTTATAGCATGGAACATAAACCTAATTATGAACAGGGAGATAATGAATAACATTTATTATTGCCTCTAGGGCATATCTTCTACAGACTCCCACTTGCACTAGAGTCAATAATCTAGTCAATGGTAATGCACTTTACACCTATGGCACACTGGTGTAAAATATGCTTAGCTTGTGGTATAGCCTAATGTCCAATGGATCTGATGACTTCAGCTCCGTGTGTAACTTTGCATATCCTTGCGTTTTCATGCTTTCACAAAATTCATGTTTTGTGTGGACTTAGCTTTGCATATGTGTGAATCATTGGTCGAAACCTGATTCCTCAGACTGAGCTATGGAGCAACTATCTGCAATAGTGTCCCATAGACCAAAGCCATCTTGGAACTATACTAATTTCATGAATGAACTATATGATTCAACAACTTCTTTGTCGCTTCTAAAGCATCAACATACTTATCCTTTGTTATAGAATTCGCCATAGTATCTTGTTTGGAACAATTTCCAACTACCGTGCCATCATATTGTGTATTACACAAAACCCTTAACTTAAATCGAAATTCGCATGGAGCATTGATGAAGACTGTATCGATGTAATTACTTACAACGAGCACTTCATAATCTCAGCTTGCGAGAAAACATGTCATCAGTACTGCTCTAGTACTCAATGACATCTTTCACTGTTGTCCCATGATTAGTACTTTGATCACATTGGTGTCTATACTCGCAACAACTTTGGAGTATTGGACATATCTAGTTGTTTTTACATATCATGGAATACATGATTAATCTAAACACAAGAGTGGTTGGAATCACCATCATGTATTTTGCTCATCAGTGTTTTGGGACACTGAGTCTTGCAAAACCCTTTACATGTGACTTCGGCAATAATCACTTCTTACGGTTTTAGTGCAAAATGGATTTAGCATCTTGTCAATATGTAATTTTTCTTAGCCTCATTAGGCAAATCTATCTCCATAGATCATTATGCCTAATAGCAAGGATATTTAGCCCAAACACTTCATTGAAAAACTATTTTCAAATGAAGTCCTAATTCGTGTTAAGAAGTTTATTTCCAATTAACAATATGTCAAGCACAAAACAATTTAGAAATATTATTATGCTCCCACTTACTTTCTTGAATTACAAGCATCTTCGTTACCCATTGATGAAGTCAAACCCCTTTGACCATTTCATCAAAACGCAAAGATTCCAATTCCATTTTGCTCCCTTCTGTTTGTCGCCGGAACTCCGAAGTTCGCAAACTTACTAGCATCCTCTAGACTGACAAAATACCTTGGACTGTAACACATGCAAGTCCTAGGTTACATTTCCATCAGATGGAAATCCTTTCATCATCCATGTTTCATATCTCATGATTGAAATATGTATTAATTGCTAGTTCAACCCGAACCGACTTTAAGCTTCGCTATGGTGAAACAACCTCATCGTAGTCAACTCCTTAAACTTGTTATTTCAACAAGTTGAGATTTATGGATAAAACATTTTTATCCATATTAGTTTTTAGTTCCATAAATATTCGTTTGAATCTAAGCCTTCCGAAAGGTGTATCAAGATTTTAATCTTGAAACATTTATATGGAAACTATCTCGGATTGTATTGGCATTTAGCCAATTCTGGAGTCAGGGCCCATCACTGCTTCCTTGTGCATCGTAGGTATACTATTGTCCAACAACAATATCTCGTTTGTGCACCTGAGAGGTTTGCATGAGCCTTGCCTACGTGGTTCAGCTGCAAGTTCGACCGAAGTCCATACATTTTATTGTAGAGACTTCCGTATCAGTCGCAGTAGGAAACTCTGGAATCACTTCGAAGGTTCCTTTCCTTTGACCTGATGATGAAGATACTAGTTATCTCGTCGAGTTGCACTGTCCTCCCACTCATCTTTTGTAAGAACTATTCTCTTTAAAAGCATATCGTTTTCTAGAAAAATCCTTTGCCTCGGTATAGTGGTGGGGGAATACCCAATGACTTGGGATAACCAAGAAAGCAACACTTTCCTAATTTGGAATAGGTTTGTAACCTTTTAGACAAGCCCCATATTTCAAATGTTAAGAAAAGATATAACATGGTTGGGTGTACCATACCATGACGTCATTTCAACAAACCCGATGGAGCTCTTTTTCAGTGTAAAAGCCGCAGTCTCTAAAGCATCACTCTTTAAAAGGGATAATGTCAAATCTATTTATGTCATCTTTGATCTTACCATCTCATAAATGGTTCGATTACATCTTCATGGACTTTACACTTGCAGTGGTGTTCCGGGAGGTGCAAGTTATGAAACCCCTTTCACAACTCATCAGACATTCGCTAAACTTGTAACACAAATATTCCTTTCTGCAATCGAATTGTAGAAACATAATTTTCTTGTTAGAATAACTTCTACTTCATTTTTAAAAACCTTTTGAATGATTTCAAAAGATCCAGACTTACGTCTCATCAAGTAAATATCCATATATCTACTTGAGTCATTTCTGAAGATAGACAAATCCACTACTAACAAAATTTATCGGACTACACAAATCAAAATGTATGATAAAAAATAAGTCTGTTGTTCGTTCCTTATGGCCTATGAATAGTATTTTAGTCACTTCACTTTTCAGAGGAAATTTGCAAGTGTTAGATGATTCAAAATCAAACGACTTCAAAATCCATCATAATGGAATTTTCCATGCCGGTTTCTCCAATGTGACCAAATGCAGTGCCACACTTGTGTGGTATTCTTTTAGTCTTATGACATTTAGCATGAGTGTTATGGATATATCATATTACCATCAATATTCATAACATATGTCCCATCGATGATGGAAGTATGGTCCTTATGTTATTCATAATTCTGAACAACAATTTTTCTTTTCTGAACAACCCTCTTGCATCAATCATTATGCAATGGGCTAGAGTGTATGAAACTCGAAAATGAATTATGAAAGGAAACCCAGAGGTAATGTATTATTATAAATATTCATAACATACGTCTCATTCATAATGAAAGTATGGCCCTTATGTTATTCATAACACCAAACATCAAAAGTTCTCTTATGAACAACCTTCTTGCAAGATACCTTATGCAAAGGGCTAGAGTGTGAAAATCTACAATGAATTATGAAAGTAAATACATAGGTAATACACCGATGGAAGGTATAGTAGCATTTACTATGTTCCATGTGTGTATCTTAACCTCATCCTGGCTAGTCTTTCAGGCCATAGTAGTTCTTACATCGAGTTGCAACAGAATGCTATCGAGCGGGTATCTTTGTGATTAACTCACAATACCCATGAATCAGTGATTAACAATTTAATCATAATTCGCAAGAACTATATCTTTGACCAACGTCCTATACATCAAAAACTTGTATGACATTCATACATGAGTTGGATATTCCAGTCTTCTTTCTTTCTGCCTTTATACTTCTAATAGTTTAACTTTTAGTATTTCTCCTACTCTCAGAAGAAGCACCGAACTTAAGAGTGGCGTTAGCGTTGGACTTCCTAGGCGTGAAAATTTCACTAACACCCTTCAGGCACTTCTTTCTCTTTAAGTTGTTGTTTTATTCACCTTCATCATATGACATGCGTTCTTCTAGATCCCTCTCTTATCAGTCTAATGCATAGTAAACTCCTTTACTAATAGTTTGCAAACAAACATTGCTTCGGATATCTCATATCTCTTAGCCTTTGTCTGTCTCTGAAAATGATTTTCAAATTCCATGAAAAGCACATAACTATCCAAACTTTTCAAGTTCGGGTCTCACGGAAGGAAACATATTGCACTTGACTGAAAACGGAATTCTAGCTTTTGGATCAAAGGACGAGAGTCACATGATCCATAGCATAAGCGGGAGAATACTGAAAGCATGCGATAGGACAAGTCCTTCTTGTCACTCTTGATGACAATCCTCACATTACGTTACCAACCGTAAAGTTCTAACCAAATATGTAACAACTATTCAGTTTTACTAGGGAAGGTGGAAATGCGAGCCATTATTCTACAACTATTATGCAATTTACACTTAGAAAAATTTCACAATTAATTGCACTGAGAATTAAAATAATTATTTTTACAGTGCACTCCCGCTCAAATAAATATCTCTCATAATTGATTGTGAGTGATACAAGACCTGCATTTAAATTGTTCGCCATTGGTGTAACACTACTGATGACGAAAATCTCAACTGGTAGGCAAACTTGCCAATCACATCTCTATGTGACTCTTGTTCATCTTTCGATGCGTGTGTTCCGAGCTCATGACAGTCATGCCTGAACGTCAAGACAACCAAGTGATCTCGCCGTGAGGTCTCAACTCACCACCTCATACTTCTCCAATCGTTCGTACCCGTGTGACATGACGCACCCCGAAAGGATAGGTGCCATGACGGTGCTACACTTGGGAGAACACTAACTACTTGATATTTTTGTGAGAAATCACCCTAATAAAAGGCGACTACCACACAATCAAGAAGGGTACATCATAAGGGATAAACATCTCAGGCAATTCATAATAGCATGATATGGTATATCCCTTTCTGATGGAGAAGTCTTTCATTTCTTCGTCTTTGGCATTCGCGTTGGTGTTCACCTTCACGAAGATTGCCACCACCTTGTCAACGCACCAAATAATATTGCGATCTATATAGCTAATAAAATAAGTGCATTACTTAAGGTTGACATGCAGGTCATTAAAGTGACAATCATATGGCTCCAGCCATCATGCCGAATCTTGACACACACATCATGTTAATATTACACCATATAGTCATCTCATACATAATCAAATTAATATGAGCATTTCTATACCACATCATATGCACATGCAAACCATCCTGCAAAATCAAGTTAGACGCCTCTAATTGTATCATGCAAAAGCTTGTTTTACGTGGCTTCTAAGGTTTCGAAACAAACCAAAGCTACCAGCGTCCATCATCAAGCATGATAATCCAAGTCGCTAGATTAACATTACAGGGTGTATGAAACACGAGATAATAAAATCTCGAGCCCCATACTAAAGTTCGTCATACGCATGACCCCCATACAGATCAGATCTTCATTGCCCTTTTGTCTGCAAAACTTCATATTTCTTTTTAACTACGATGGAATTCAATGAACTGTTAGCACTTTGTTGATCAATCAGGATCGCGGATTGCCAGAACATTGAAACGCCACCATACAGTTATCAAGATCAAAAATATGCAAATTCCAGGGAAGCAACAAGAACATCGGGTAACAAATTTCATCTGCTACCCGCACAAATAATTTTCAGTAATAGAACTCATCTACTACCTAATTACATTGTGCAACACCCATACATCTCTATGTATTCTAGATCGCAACTTGCATCTATGCATAGCACGGCTCATGATGCCAATATAGGGGATCGCAGCAGAAAACAAAAAATTTCCGACCTACGCACCAGCCCAGGACCACTATGGAGATTGCATACAAGGTTTGATCTTTTCGTTATCGACTCGTAGAGTAACGGAAGTAGAGTCGACGACGATCGGTGGTGCAGCTCCCCACAGCTAGGATTTACCACCTCCCAACCACGAGGATGTATACCATCATCTGCCCCTCGGACAGACCTCCGGGAGGTGGTCGGACAGTCCCCCAGACGGTGTCGCGGACAGCCCTTCGGGAGGACCTTCGAAACTCGGACAACCACTTCGACAGCCCTTCGGGAGGCACTCTCGACCTAAGACCTAAACTAAGATATCTATACAGAGTTGCACACATATGCGTCATCTATCCGGCAGGGCTTCGTCCTCCAGAACTAGTTCCCATCGGAAACTAGACAACCTTTCGGCTCTACAAAACTATTTCGTTGGGAGGGAGAGAGAAACCCAGATCATGCATGGCACTTGTATGTGAGGGGGATTAGTCTTTAGGCATCCCACTCCACGCTTATTTATAGGCCAAGCCAAGGGTGGCTTCTCCAAGAAGCCGAGCGGGAAAATACCAAAGGGCCCTCAAGGTGGCTTCAACAAGAAGCCACCCCAAAAGCACTTTCACTATTCACAACGACATATTTCAGAGTCCGTTCGAACCTAAAATATTTATGTGAGGTTAGAACATTTCCATTACCTACTAAAATAATTTTCGATGCGTTCCGAAACAATTTCAGATTAGTGATTTTCATTCGCAAAAAGCAAACAAAGCGGTTCCGGTAGCTCCGAAACATTTCCGGTTTTTCTTCCGGAAAATTCCCAGAAGTTTCCAGAATGATTCTGGCACCCTCCAAGAATTATCAGGCGTGTGCCGAAACCAATTTGACTTAATGGTGTGCTCCGAAACAACTTTTTGGTCTAGTGATTTTCATGTGTGAAAAGCAACTAAAGCGGTTCCGGCAGTCCAAAACATTTCTGGTTTTTGTCTCTGAAAAATCTCAGAAGTTATCGAAACAATTCTGGTACCCTCCAATAATTTCCAGGCATGTGCCAAAACCAATTTGACTTAATGGTACACTCCGAAACAACTTTTTGGTTTTACCAAAACTATTCCGATGTTCTCTCTGCGGAACTTTTCCGCTGTCCGAAACTTTTCCGGTGATTTTCTCTCAGACTCCCTGTCTAGTATTCACCAGATAGATAACCCTTAAGCATGTGACCCTAAAGGTTTAGTGAAGTATAGACATGACCCGGAACCCCTTTCGATCAATGATCAACATCGGAGCCGTGGACACCCATATTGACCCCTATACCCACACGAATGAATATTTGAGTGAACCTCCAGTTGCCGTGAGCTATT
The DNA here is from genome assembly GCA_022496015.1 of Hordeum marinum. Lineage (NCBI taxonomy): Eukaryota > Viridiplantae > Streptophyta > Magnoliopsida > Poales > Poaceae > Hordeum > Hordeum marinum. Next base: position 118,744,046 of record CM039672.1, read on the forward strand.
CCTGTTGCTTCGCAATATGTTACAAATACCCAAGGTGAGATATGTTGGCATCCCCATAGATCAACAACTTGTCCACTATGCCAGTTACCTCGTTACCGGTATTGATTTCTTTTCTCGTTTCATGTTTCGGCATCCCCGTGATCAAATCACAAAGTGTCTGGCCAGACGATGATGGATACCGTGACACCGAGAGGGCCCAGAGATATCTCTCCATCGTCGGAGGAGCAAATCCAAATCTTGAGCTATCAAGTTACTTGGCACACTTTTCCTTGAACCGTAAGCGGCCGTAATAGCCACCCATTTACGGATGACGTTTAACAAACCCCAAAGTTCATGAAGCAAGCATGAAGAAACTCGATACTATCATGGTCTAAGGAATCATGCAGACATTAACCATCTCTGTGTTACTAACCATTAACTTGTGACGAATGTATCTCATAGCATAACATCAATTCGGGTCAATTCAACACAAATGTTCTTCTAACATTGTGCCCTCAAAGTTGGTGGCATAGACATGCCCATGATCAGGAAAACAGAACCATCATGCAACACTTGAGATAATCTTAGAGGCCAGACTAGGAATACATTTTACCGTTTATTATTCCACACGTGCATATGAGTCTTCCTCCGAGCCTCGTGGTTATTGTAGACTCAAGAACCATAGCAGCTATAGCATGGAACATAAACCTAATTATGAACAGGGAGATAATCAATAAAATTTATTATTGCCTCTAGGGCATTTCTCCTACAGAAACATGTGCAGTGCGAAAAGCTTGCTGGAACTGATTCCATGTTACGTTCGTCATGGCGTATGTGGCAATGTAATTCTCCCACATGAAGCTGCTGGTCCATCCAGCTGGTGAGCGACAAGCCTCACCTTCTTTGTGTCAGTGCATCCTGCAGTGTTCAACTCTCTTCCTATCTTTCGGAGCCAGTCCTCTGTGAAAAGCGACTCTGTGCTGCTTGAGAACACCGGTGGGTTCAACTTCAGGAAATGGGGAAGGTTATCAACTTGGGGTGGCCGGTTATTGTTATTGTTCTGGCTTTGGTTCTACATCAGGAGCTGCAACCTCTCGTTCTGGGTCTGGAGCAACTGTTCTATGTTGGGTCCATTGTTCCCTGAGCCACTCCTGGTATTGTCACGTATTGGCGGCATCTGACGAGTTTAGTAGGATGAGGTAATTAAGGTTGGAGAGAGGGAGAAACATATCCATGCAAAAAATATAGTTTTGAAAATATGTTTTATTTGTTTGCTGTCAGAAAACACACATACAAAGGACAACTCACAAATCATCGCATCTAACGTGAGTATTCATCAGGGGTTTGGTCTTGTAAAGGTCATCTAACTATTGGGATCTTTAGGGTCTTCGGAGTCTTCAGTTGTTGTAGCTTTGATCCTTGTACTCTGAGGCAGTCCTCATTTGATTCATCATGTGGTTAGAAGGGAAAGGGTGTATTCTAACTATTTGGGGTAAGAGGGACTATTTGATAAAATCAGAAAAAATGAAACATAAAAGATCTTTTCAAAAATAAAGTTATAGAGATATCCTTTACTAGGGCTTTCCAATTTCTAGGGTCATGTCCTACAGTCAACATGTGCTCTGATACCATGTCTGTAGCGACCTGACCCACTACGGTCAAGTATCTCTGTTTTCGTGCCATCCCTGGATCAATATGCTGGCACACACAGTACTTCGATGAAATACCATAACATCACATGTAAAATAAATACCGTAGATCCGGAGTATACCTTATTTATCACAGCAGAAACAAATCAATAAGGGTGTGGAGTCCCATCAACGAAATAATTGGGAAAGTCCTTTTATTCCCTCTCATTAAGTGTTTTTCAAAAGTTTCATATTCCACTCAATTTCACACAATCAATCACACAAGATTCAAGCAAACAAATCCTAATTATTTATTTAATATAACATTCCTAAATTTAGAATTTTGGGATGTTACATCGTGTATCTGCCACTTTCTTAGCCGTGTAATAAAAAAAAGGTAAGCCTAGCTTCCCACTATATTGAATTTGCATTTTTTTCTCAAATTAAAACTTTGTCAATACAAATAAACTAAAGAGTCCACGGTAGGCAGTAACATAGCATTATAGGCATATAAAAGGGTCTATCTAACCAAAATAATGCTTCAACAAAGAATAAACTTCATACGTCCCACATGTAGTCATTTTAGCACGAGAATGGTAGGTCTGATATATAAAAATAGGAGTTTTATCTAGAAAAATAATTAACTTAATGACTCAAACATATACTCGTCAATTCCCAAGGTCCATCTTCCATAAGTAGAAAATGATATTTGTTAAATAGACATAATTTAAATGGATGATGATAGCATGGGTAGCTATTAAAGAAAGGCCTAAACCATTGTCTGCAATTTTAAACCAATTGTAGCGTTAAAACTTAGAAGTAATTGAGAGCACTATTTTAATCATAAAGGTGGTGTTGGTAGACATCTTACATTAAGGCCATAGAAATAGTAAAGGTAATTTTTTGGATAATTAGATATAGCAAATGAACATTCAATGAACTTGTGGTAAAAAATAAGCCACTGCAGTTTGTGCACTCTATGAAACTTAGATCAGGTACCGTATAGACATCATAGGGCTTGTGAAATCACAAACTACAAGAAAGTAAATTATAACGAACCCTATGACTAACACAACAAAAGGACCAGCCACCTATTGGACTCATACTATCAGTGAGTTGATAGCACCCCATTTTTCTTCAGATCAAGTCTTGCCTAAATCATCTTATATGGAAATGAATCATGCCTCATTCATAATAATTTTTCAACAACTGATAAAACAAGAATGTATAGAAAATATTTTGTATTTGTGTGAGCATTCCAACAAACACATAACAGCGGAGTGAAGAATTATATATCCAAGGTGCAGGTGTCAGCACAAAAGTAAGTGTTGGCGGCTTCCTCCCAACCAATTGCAGCTTCTCCATTGGTCCATCATTTCAGCCATTGGGACCTCAGCCTTCATTGGGCTCCCTGCTTGGATTTTGAGGCTGCCCTAGAGCTTGAGCAACGGAAAAATAAGATCAGCAGGTTAAAGAGGCTATGAGGACACAATTTGCATTGAGGGATTGCAAGAAGGTAGAGCAATTTGCGTGGAATATGCACACGTTATTCCATGGAACGGGGATAGGCAGCACGCAGGAAGATCAGCATGCGTGGTGGGGGTTGGTGCTGACGCTTCCTGAATAGTGCACTCACCCCTTGCAGATCGTTAGCGTAAGAGGCCCTTATTCCAACTTTGGAAGGCCATCCACTTGCAATCGCCAAAACACGGTGAAGTGGCGCTCCAGTGCAGACTGAGGTATCTGCGTGCGCAGAGATCTGGAGATAATGAGTGATGAATGCCAGTGGGAAACACCAACGATTAGTGGGGGAGGTAGGGAGGAGCACTTGTAAGAGAAGGACAAAAGGATCTTACCATGTCGGCGGCCCGCCGAAGGAGCTGACCACAACGTGGCGGTGGATCGGGAGTGGGCTCACCGATGGATCGGGGAGGCGGAGCACCGGTGGATCAGGGAGGTGGCAAGGTGGGGAACAAGGGAAGCGAGGCAGAGTGGATTAGCGAGGCGGCAAGGCAGGGACCAAGGGAAGCAATGAGTGAAGTATGGATCAGTGGGGGATTGGGGTTGGACGCAGGTGGGAATCGTGGGTGCAGTGGTGGGTACGTGGATGGTGGTTTCTGATTTCTATTTGCTTTTTTTCTGATTTTACGGTCGTGCGGGAGCGGGAGCGAGAAGAGGTGGGACGAGGAAGTCGAACCATCACCACGACCGTAGACCCCCATTTAATAGTAGAGATACTTTTGATCCTACAAGTGGTATCAGACCTTTGTTCTTTGTTTTTTTGGTCTTAACCGCCTGAAATAGTATGGCATGTAGGGTAGTTATCACAATAGAGGTCACTATTTTGATGGCACAAATTTTGCTACTTGGAAACATAAAATGAAAATGCATATCCTTGGGCATAATCATGTGAAAGCACATTTGCTCCCTTGGTGGTTTTGATAATTAATAACAACACACACACACACACATATATATGTATATATCATTCGGCTCATGTTTTCACTAAACATATTTTAGGAAAAGTCCAACGATGGGATGGCTATAAATTGTGAGGAGATACCCCAAGAAACAAGGAATGGATTGGCAAAGCTTCAAGCTAGAAGAATCTCTTTTTACTGTGTGAGAAGTCACTTTGAGTTTATAGGAAAGCCAATACTATTAACAGGGGGTAAGGTATTGTTGGTGAACAAGTTGCTCCACGTGCACAGGTGCTAGCCACCAAAAACACCTACAAGCTCTCCCACAAAATACTCTATAAAAACCCAACAACACAAAATTGGTGCCACCAAGTTTCCATCCGGCTCTACTAATTTTTCACCCAAGACTGAACCCTATCCAAACCCTAGCATTTCGGTACCATCGAGACTGCATCGGTGCAACCGAGATTTGGTGACAATGATTCGGTTGACTATTTTCATAGAATCGGAAATTCTGTGTTTATGCTTCGGTCTCACCGAGTTTTGGAAACTACCTCGGCAACTGGTTTCAGTACCACCAAGATTCCTATATCGGTACCACCGAGATTCCGAAAGTTGCCACATTTTGAACAGATTGGTACAACCGAGTTTTGCATTGGTTTCACCGAGTTGGTCAATAATGTTGTAACGGTTGGATTTTTGGAGATGCCTATATATACCCCTCCACCACATCCCACTCGAAAGAGAAGCACTCAGAATAGTTCCCCACTTCCCATATCCAAATTTCTGAGAGAGAACTACCTACCCTTGTGTTGAGATCAACATCATCCACTCCAACCATATGGATCTTGATTTCTAGCCTCCCCAAGTTGCTTTCCACCCAATTAGTCTCTTGTACCAAGCCAAATCTGTGAGAGAGTGATTGAGTTTTGAGGAGTCTATCATCTTGAAGCACAAGAGCAATGAGTTCATCACCACTATCAAGCCCACTGTTCAAAAAATCTTCTGATTCAATGATTTATCGTCCGATTTATCGCTACTCGTGGGGTGACCGATAAGATTATGCCTTATCTTCACCGTTTATCTTTTGGGCCGATTTATCGCTCTCACAAGCGATTTATGGGGAATCTTCCAATAAATCAGGCATATTCCTAGCACTATGTTTGCAAAAATTAAGTTTATTTGTGTTTTTGTGGACTTTGTTATGCAATATGTACTACTTCACAATTTTGTTTGTCATCATATGAGGATTCAGAGGCTAGGAAACAAGGCAACACTTTCGTTGAATATATTTTTGGTGTTAAATATAGCACATTTCAGTGTTGTGAACCTCGGATTTTGCAAAAATGGCCGATTAATAGTCGACCGATAAAATAGATTAATCGGCCGATTTCCGATTAATCTCTAATCCCCAGCCGACCGAGACGATTTCCTCAACATTGATCAAGCCTATTACCTTTTGGAGGGTGGTGCCTCCTAGATTGGTTAGGTGTTGCTTGGGAGCCTCTTAATTCATGTTGTGGAGTTGAACCAAGAAGTTTGTATGGGCAAGGAGATTGCCTACTTCGTGAAGATCTACCCATAGTGAGGCTAGTCCATCATGGACGGAAGCCGTTATGGAATAGTCAAGGTTGCTACTTCATGGACCCTTATGGGTGGAGCCCTCCATGGAATCTTGCGACCGTTACCCTCCGTGGGTTGAAGACTCCATGAACGTGGATGTACGATAGCGCCACCTACCATAACCACGGGAAAAATCTTCGTGTCTACAATTGTGTTTGATCTTCTAACCCTTACCTCTACTACATGTTCTTTTCTTTAGTTTCCGCTTCTATACTCGTAGAAATGCATGTGTAGGGTGTGACTTGCTATATTGCTAAAATCCACCCACAACTAAAATCGGGAAAATGTAGAACTTTTATTTGGTCAAGTAGTCTAATCACCCCCCGTCTAGACCTACTTTTGATCCTACAAGTGGTATTAGAGCATTGGTCTCCATTGCATTGGTTTCACAACCTAGGAGAGTATGGGCGTCTAGTGAGGGAAATTATCACCGTAGAGGTCCTTACTTTGATGGTACTAATTTTCCTAGTTGGAAGCATAAGATGAAAATGCATATTCTTGGTCATAACCCTGCCATTTGGGCTATTGTTTGTGTTGGCTTGCAAGGTGAATTCTTTGGTTATGGAAAGGAACCGGATCGTGAAGCGACAGCAGAAGAATTGAAGATGTTGCAATACAAAGCTCAAGCATGTGACATTCTTTTCAACTGCCTATGCCCCAATGAATTCAACAAAATCAGCCGTCTTGAGAATGCAAAGGAAATTTGGGATACTTTGGTTGATATGCATGAAGGTACTGATTCCATTAGAGAATATAAGTTGGATGTGCTTCAAAGTCATCTTGACAAGTTCAAGATGAAGGATGGTGAAGGAGTCGGAGAAATGTACTCTAGGCTAGCTCTCATTACCAATGAGATTGCCGGCTTAGGAAGCGAAGAAATGACCGACAAATTCATCATCAAGAACATACTTAGAGTTTTGGATGGAAAGTATGACAACATGTGCACCTTAATCCAAATGAGGCCAAAGTACAAAGATCTCAAGCCTACGGAAGTGATTGTAAGGATTGTTGCTCATAAGATGTCACTTAAAGACAAGGAAGACATTCACAACAAGTCTAGCGGTGCTTACAAAGCCACGAGTGATGATCCCACTACTTCAAGCGACAACCTTGTTAGCAATGAAGAGATAAGTCTCATGGTTCAGAAATTCAACAAGTTCTCCAAGAATAGAGGCAAGGAAAGGAACCCCAACTCAAGATAAGAAGAAAAGCATTCATCTAGTCATGGCCAGAATTGTTACAATTGTGGAAGTCCCGAACACAACTCAAATGAGTGCACCCCCCACGAAATAAGGGAAGAGTCACCTAGAAGGGAGAGCTCAAGAGATGACTCACCTCAAAGAGAGATAAGGCGTAGAGATGATCGTTATGAACGAAGACCCACAAGGAGAAGTAGGTATGCGGAGAAGAAGGACAAGTACACCAAGAGCTACTCAACAAGAAGACATCAAGATTATGTTGTTGAATGGGTTTCCGGCTCCGAATCCGATCATCACTCCGAGAGAAGCTATCACTCTGACTGTCACACCCTGTGTTTGTATCACCTTGTTATGCTTGGATTTATGAAACTTGGAGCCAATTAAAACTTTTTTAGTGCTTGTTGCTTGTTTGAATTGTTGCTTGCTTGCTTGATGATTGTTGTGTATGGCACTCTTAGATTCTATCCCTCTCAATATTCATCTTCCTTGACCCAAACTTCTTGCCCAATGATCATGCCATGTGAGTAGTGCCCAAAACTATTTTTATCAAATTTTATTTTGACCAAAAAGGATTTATTCAAATTAGGTTTTCAAACCCCCCTGAGTTGAGGTTTGCCCTGCCAGTCCTCAAATTGGGTGGATCCTTTTCCCCCAAAGGCTTTACTTCAAACCTACTATATATAAGACTTCCCAAAACCACTAAATATTAATTTTAAGGATTATTTTAATATTTTATTTAAAGTCTTTTTCTTAAGACCAGAAATGGTTTTTCATAAGGAAAAATTATTTAAATGCTTTCAAAATATCTGAGAAAATTTAGGGAAACTCAGTGGACATATATTTTCCATATATATGAGTTTCAACACATGGTCATGTTCAAAATATGGGCAAAACCCCTCAAAACCCTTTCTATCCAAATCAAGCTTTTGGAATATTTTTGTAAGAAATATTCTCAATAAGTTCCAAGAAAATTCCAGCAAGTTGGAACTGTCATAGGTGATGATCTTGCAAAGTTTAATCTCAATCCAAGTTGATTTGATTCATCAAACCATTCCAAAACCTTCCATGTCCAGATTCAAATGTGAGCAACTTTACATTGTGAAGTTTCTTCCCTTGACCTCAAACTTTGTGGACATGTTCTAATCACCAAATAATGATGCTACACTAAGTAGTACAACAAGGGTATTAGCTTAGCATAACTGGATCTATAGAAACCTGATTCTGTTAGTTTCTAGGGTTCAAAAGTTTCTATTGTCAACTTTGCTCATTTGAGCTCAAACCTGGTGATCCATCTCATTTTTACCCACCATTTGATCCTGTTAAATATCACAGTAAGTGGGTAAATTTATCTTTCCCAAGCATCCATGAAACACCTTCTGGTGAAATGGTAAAGTTATTGTTTTCACCATTTTTACTATTTCTCTTGCCTCCAAATTATTACCACATCCTTTTCCAGTGCTCAATCACCTCCAGTAAAAACCTCAGGTCCATAAGCCCCTGGAAGATAGGGTAAAGCCCCCATTTTCACCTCTGGACAACCATGGCAAGAGAATTTCTACCTCTCCCCTACTCCATTTTCTTCACCCTTGCCTATCCCCTAGATCCTCCTAGCCCATAAGCATCTCTAGAACCCCCAAGACACTATAGGACACGCTGGTTGGCATTGTTTATGCCATGGCACACCAAATGGGCGCTCTGGAGTGTGCTACAGTGCACCAGAGGACTGTAGCCGCCCCGACCCAATGCCTCCCGACCACCTCGGGCCTCCCCAGCACGCCTTCCCAGGGGGGGTCCTCGGCGTCCGCAACACGCCGCCCCTTGCCCCCTACTCTCTCTCCCTCCTTTGGCCCCCCTCGCACGCGTCGTAGCCGCCCGAGTCAGCCAACCATGGGGCTTTCACGCGCACGCTCCCCCGCCTCTCTCCTCTCTCCCCATGGCCTAGACCAACTCCACAAGCGCCCCAGACACGCTCCCTCCCTCTCCCATGGCCTCTGACCTCGGCCACGAGCTCGTGGGTGCACCCAAGCTCGGTGGACCGAGGGCCGCCTACTTAAGGCCCTCCACGAGCTTCCTATCCCCTCTAGCCTCTCTCTCCTTGCCCCAGCAGACCCCCTGTGCCCCCCGGTGAGCTCCTGAAGACTCTGTGCTCGGGATCAAGCCGAGGACCGCCATGGAAACCTCATCGTTGATCTCCTGGTAGAGATCGCCTCCGGCCCTCTCTCCTCTCCAGCGACTCCTCTCTCACTCCACTGATACCATCCCCCTCTCCCCTGCTCCTTTTGCAGCCTAGGATAGCCCCAGTGATTGCTCCTGAAGCTCCCTCTGCCGCGGGTGCTTGCCGTCGGCGACTCAGCCCCGAGCTCGTTCCCGCATCCGCCTGTCGTCGCCGTGCCATGCTTCGCCACCGGTGAGGCTCCCCTCCTTTCTGTCCCAAGGTGAGAGAAGGACCCGACACGGGGGTCCCGCCTGTCGGCCTCTCACCTCCCCCTCCCTCTCTTTGTCTCTCCCCTCATGGTCACCGATAGCTGGTCCCCGCGCATCAAGTTTGAACCTGGCTGCATGCGTGGCTGGCTGGCTGGCCAGCTGGGCCAACCCAGCTGATGGCCGCCTCTGGCCCAAGCACAGAGGCCTCCTCCTCTCTTTTTCTTTTGATTTTCTGTGGGGTTTTTCTAAAAATCCCATAGAATTTAATAAAAATCCAACTCCAATAATTTTTCCACCTAAAATATTAGAATATTCCATAGAATTTAATAGTGCCATTAGTGAAAAATATAGAGAACTTTTTATGCACTAGTTTAATTTAAAACCTATTTTGGCACATTTTTGCCTCTGTTAAATAGTTTCAAAAATGATTTTCATAGCAAAACCTTAAACAAATATTTTTAGTATAGTTTTTAGTATTTATCAGAGTAGGGCAGCATTTTAATATTAGCTTTGTGTGCTCTGTTTTTGTGTGATGCTTATTTTTATCGCTATTTATTTTGCGATAGATTGCGCTATTGACGAAAAAGCTAGACCCGAAAACCTTGAAGACCCCGAGGACTTTGTTGAGCCAGGCAAGCAGCCCTTTGACCATGTTGAGAAACCATTTTCATTGCATTTCATATAGCACCTTACTTTCATTATGCTTGAGCATGTGGAGTAGTGACCACTTCGGTGGGTTGCTTCCGATACTTTTACCGTTGACACTTGCATCGTGCATGACCCTACCACCTTATGAGGGTTATGCAGGTGGGTGTAGATAGGATGCTAGTAGTTGCTATGCCAGTGGGTTGGGATTATGCATGGTGATGGAAATAAAGAGATGATTTCAAAGACTTTTCGAAAACCCCGTCGGGTGCCACTAGTGCCCGAGGGAGATGATGATGAGATGGGTAACCACTTGAGGAAGAAGTGGTGTACCGGAGCAAGTGAGTGTGTGTGCTTTCGAAAATGGATTAGATTTAAGGTCTGCTGACTGTCCCAGCCTTATATGCACAACCACAGTACCCCTTATGGGATGGGGCTCTGTTAATTACCTTGGTGGGTACTAGCAAGGAGCCAGCATTACTAGTGGCAGGAGTGGCATGGTCACTCTCGATACGGGGTTGTGCCGGTATGGACGATCATGCGCTGTCTTCACAGGCATCGGGCACACCGTTAGTCCCTGCATGGATGCTACGAGTGATGTACATCATGTGGGCTGGGCACCAATCGAGTGGACTCTTTGTTTAGTATCGCCAGGCGAAAGGCATTGTTCGGGTGGTTACCTCGGGTATGTTGTATACCGCGAGTCGTGGATGACACGGAAGTTCCCCGAGTCTTATGGGTAAAGTGTGCAAACCTCTGCAGAGTGTAAAACTATTCGAATAGCCGTGTCCGTGGTCATGGACAGTTGGAGGTCCTTCTTAAACTACGTCTGGATGTTTTCGCAAACTTGGTGTGTGTGGGTGTGTGGATATCACAGAGATGATACTTGAGACAAGTCTAAAGACTTGATGTGATGATTGAACATGAGATGTTCAACCCCTGCTTATGATGATATCTGTAACTTGCTCGTATGGATATCAACCAACTGTTGATGCATGCTTATACATAGTTACTTGATCATGACTTTACATTTAAAACTAGCTTTCTACAAAATACCTAGTCAGTGCTATATCATGCATCATTATTACTTGTTCCACAACTTGGGTTGCTTGCGAGTACATTCAAAGTACTCATTGGCTTGCCACTGGCTATTTAATTGGCCAGGCATGGAAGAACAGGAGTACGTTGAAGAGTTCGATGGTGACGAACATGCGAACTAGGATGCTTCACAGTCAGAATGCCTCTAGGTTTAAGGCAGATGGCAATGGGTTCACGCTTTCGATCAAGATTTCCGTGTTTGTTGAGTTTATGTATTTGGTCCTTGTGGCCCTACCTTTGCAAGAACAGACCTTCATGGTCTTTATTCGTGTAAGATTCTAAATGTGGATGTAAGACTCTTGTTATCCAACTCCTACAACATATTTGATTCACCAAATGAAGGGAGTGGAAATTGCTTCATGGCAAAATGCCCCAAGGTATCACACCCCAAGTATCTTGATTTCAACAGTGATGAGGATGACCTACTAGGAGATGATGACTTGTTATTTGACAAATCTAGTTATACTAGTCAAAATGAACTTGTTAGTAATCACTCTAGTCAAGATAAGTCATGTGATGATAAGTTCGAAATAGAGAGACTAACTCAAGAACTAAAGACTCTTAAGTTAGCCCACGAGTCTACACTACAAGATCATAGAGGGCTTGTAAGGACACATGAGAAGCCCCACTTTGAGAAGCTCAATTTGGAGCAAGAGCATGAATTCCTTAAAGCTATCAATGACGATCTTCAAAAGAAGACTTCCTCTTATCTGGACAAACGACTTCTCTTGTCTACATTCATTCCACTAGTTAAGGCCAAGCAAACTAGTAACAATGGCAAGAAAGGTTCTTCAACTAGTAGCAATAAAATGATAAATCCAATGATATTGCTTCTAGTAGTTCTATTGATCCCACTAACGACTCTCTGATCCAAGTTACACCTGGGCAAGAAAATGAACTATTGAAAGGGATTATAGAGAAAGGTATCTACAAAAGTCTTGCCAGATGTAAGCAATTTGAGGAAATTGTACGCAAGCATGGAGGATACCGAAAAAACCATGGCATTGGATACTTCAATGCAAATGGAGTTGAATGGGAAGAAGGTCCATATCCCAAGCCCAAGTTTGTTCCATGAAGGGAAAAGTATGAACATACTCTTCCCAAGCAAAAAAAAGCTCAAGATGACCTTCCACCACCAGATCACAAGCTCAAGGGTAAGGACAAGCTTCAAGAGGAGATTGACTCGTATGATGATGAATCCCAAGCTTTGGTCAAGTGGGTTCTTAAGGCTTCTACAAGATCAACTTTTACAAGTGTCACTTAAATAGCAAGGATTCCCATCAACTTGATGTGGGTCACCAAGAAGAAGAACTAGAGTAATTCTTGAGGGGTGACCCCGCCAATGAAATTCACTCATATTCACTATTGGCAAGAACTAGTTGCAATCAACATCAACATTATGCAATAGTTCAAGGAGTCACACATTACCTCAAAGGTAAGCAATGGACAAGGTAATTTAATGAATCCATGGACATCATCATGTATGCTTTGCACTCCATGTACATAGATATCCTTGTGTTTGTCTCTTGTGTTCGGAACTAACCCATGTAGATGAGGAGAGTAAGAAACAATAAGGATTGCTCTGAACTCAAGATGATCTTCGTCAACTATGAGCATCCACTACTATATCACCCACATGAAGTCTTCTATGACAAAACCCAAGGTTAGTTTATCCCTCTTAGAGGGGATGTCACATCAAGGGGAGCTTTACCCTCAGATTAGAGTAAGAGTATCTCTTAGAATGTGACAACATCAACAAGCTTTATGTAAAAGTTGTAACCCCCCTTGTTCTTAAACGATGAGTATGACCTATGATCTAGTATTCTTACTCGGCTCCTAAGTCAATATACTCATATATAGATGACTACGTCATCGCCAAAGTGCTTGATAGATGCTAGAATGTTTGTGCATGTTTGCCATGATTACATTTGATATCTTATTGTGTGAGCATGTTGGTCTCCATATCTTTACTCATTCGAGGATATCCAATTGTAGCTATTTGGCTTTTGTTTTCCTTTTGCCAATTGGATATACAAGAATGCCTAGGACCCGTTCTAGCTATCTATGCTTTCTTACCTCAAGTTCTATTCATGCTATATCAAAAAAAACTTGAACAAGCACTTGATGAACCCTTTGTGTGAGGAGCACTTGGAGTACCGTTTCGTCAAGGATGACCTAGAAAACTTCCCCAAAGTGCAACTGGGTGTGACGAACTAGAAAATCTCGGTTCCACATAATACCATAATTTCGGTTGATCTGATTTTGCACCTCGGTACCACCGATACCATAATTTCGGTTGCATCGAGTTTCCCTGTTAACTGACAGTAGAGGAACAAGGTGACACCAAAATTTTAGTATCGGTAACTGATACGTCTCCAATGTATCTATAATTTATGAAGTATTCATGCCATGTTTACAATAATTCTGTATGATTTTGGTATGATTTTATTAGAACTAACTCGGACTGACGCTGTTTTCAGCACAACTACCATGGTGTCATTATTTCTGCAGAAATAAAAGTTCTCGGAATGGGCTGAAAATTTATGAAGAATATTTTTTGGAAAATATAAAAAATACTGGAGCAAAAAGATACCGGAGAAGAGTCTCGAGGAGGCCACAAGCCACTAGGGCATGGCCCCCCTAGCTCGTGCCCCTGGCTTGTGGGCCCCTCGGGAGTCCCCTTGACGTGATTCCAATGCCAAATGATCCTAAAAATCAAAAAACCCCAGAAAGAAACGTAGATCGGGAGTTACGCCTCCACAAGCCTCCGTAGACATGAAAAACCAATCGGGAGCCCGTTCTGGCACCCCGTCGGAGGGGGAAACCATCACCAGAGGCCATCTTCATCATCCCGGCGGTCTCCATGATGAGGAGGGAGTAGTTCACCCTCGAGGCTGAGGGTATGTACCAGTAGCTATGTGTTTGATCTCTCTCTCTCTCTAGTCTTCTCGAGATGACACGATCTTGATTTACCGCGAGATTTATTAATATAGATGAATCATATGGAGTTTTCCCCTCTCTATATTCTTGTGATGAATGGAGTTTTCCCTTTGAAGTTTTATTATGAAATTGAGTCTTTAAAGCATTTGAGAACACTTGATGTATGTCTTGCGATGGAATATCCGTGGTGACACTGGGATGTTCTATTGATCCACTTGATGTATGTTTTGGTGATCAACATGCGGGTTCCGTGACCTTGGGAATCTATGCATAGGGGTTAGCACACATTTTCGTCTTGACTCTCTGGTAGAAACTTTGGGGCACTCTTTGAAGTTCTTTGTGTCGGATTGAATATGATGAATCTAAAATTGTGTGATGCATATCGTATAATCAAGCCCATGGGTAATTGTGGTGACATTGGAGTTTCTATGTGATATTAGGGTTTTGGTTGATGTGTATCTTAAGGTGTTATTTTAGTACGAACTCTAGGGCTGTTCATGACACTTATAGGGATAGATCATAAGATTGATCAAAAAAGATAACTTTGAGGTGGTTTCGTACCCTACAATAATTTCTTAATTTGTTCTCCTCTATTTGTGGCTTTGGAGTGAACTCTTTGTCGCGCATGAGAGATTTACATATGATTCAACTATGTTAGTATTGTTGAGAGAAATTGCAGTAGTGAAAGTATGAACCCTAGAACTTGTTTCTAAGCATTGAAGTACCGTTTGTGCTCACTTTTATCACGAGTTAACTTGCTGTTTTTATATTTTCAGATTACAAAAACCTATATCTACCATCCATATTACACTTGTATCACCATCTCTTCATCAAACTAGTGCACCTATACAATTTACCATTGTATTGGGTGTGTTGGGGACACAAGAGGCTCTTTGTTATTTGGTTGCAGGGTTGTTCGAGAGAGACCATCTTCATCCTATTCCTCCCACGGTTTGATAAACCTTAGGTCATCCACTTGAGGGAAATTTGCTACTGTCCTACAAAACTCTGCGCTTGGAGGCCCAACACGAGTCTACAAGAAGAAGGTTGCATAGTAGACATCAAGCTCTTTTCTGGTGCCTTAGCCGGGGAGTTGAGTGCTTGAAGGTATATCTTTAGATATTTCAATTGAATATTTTAGTTTCTTTGATTTTTCACTAGTTTGGTTTTATAAAAGAAAACTACAAAAAATGGAATTGAGGTTGCCTCATATACTTCATCTTTTTAATGTCTTTCGTGAAATCGATGGAAAGGAAAATTGTGCTCAATTTTAGATTAAAATGTTTGGCACTAAATCTTTGAATGATAAGCATGGTTGCAATGTTGATAGTATGAATTCTTTGAATATCCGTGATGCTAACGATATGCAAATCCACAAGCTTGGGGATGCTATGTTTGATAAAGATGAAAATTTTAGTCTGCCAAGTTTTGATGAGCAAAAATATTATGATGATAGCATGCCTCCCATGTATGATGATTATTGTGATGAAATTTATGCTATAAAGAGTAATGACAACCATGAAACTTGTTATCATGATTTTAATATTCAATATGGTTATGTCAATCAAGTGTCTCATGATAGTTATTTTGTTGAGTTTGCTCCCACTGTTATGAATGAGCAGAAAATTGCTTATGTGGAGAGTGACCAATTTTCTATGCTTGTGGATCATTAAGATAATGCTTTATGTGATAGTTATGTTATGAAATTAATTCATGATGCTACTGAAAATTATTATGAGGGAGAAACATATTCTTGTAGGAATTGCAATAATATCGAGGAACCCTCTCTATGTGTTCAAAGTTTTGAAGCTATGCTTGTTTTGCCATCCTATGCTAGTTGATTCTTGCTCCCATAAATTGTTTGCTCAAAAAATCCCTATGCATAGGATGTGGTTTAGACTTAAATATGCTTGTCAAGAGATTCATGATGCTCTCTTACATGTTTCAAATACTATTCCTATACGAGCATCATTGAAATCATCATGCCTAGCTAAAAGGCATTAAAGAAAAGCGCTTGTTGGGAGAGAACCCAACACTTTTACCTTCTATTTTTATGTTTTCACATGATTAATATACTGTAGTAATCATGTTTTGTGTCTTTTATTTCAATGAAGTTCCAAGTAAAGCCTTTGGGATAGTGTGGATACTTGATCGTTTGATTCGGTGCAAAAACAGAAAGTCCTGCAGCCAGTATATGAATTATATGATTTCACTGGAGCATCAAAAAATTATGAAATTTTTACACAACATTTATATGAAAATTACTTGAGGGTTCCTAACTTTTCTAAAATATTAGAGTCAGGGAAGTATGGTGATCATTCAGATCTTTTAAGACTGTTCTGTTTTTGACATATTCTGTTTTGCATGCATAGTTTGCTTGTTTTAGTGTTCCCATAGCTTATGTTCGGTGATATAAATTGTGGGAATGATGTAATACAGTAGGTATTATTTGAGAACAATTATGAATGATCTATCTTTATTACACTAACCTTTCTCACAAAGTTCCATTAAGTTTTGTGTGATTGAAGTTTTCAAGTTTCGGGTGAGACACCGATATGAGGAGAATAAGGAGTGACAAGGACCTATGCTTGGGGATGACCAAGGCACCCCCAAGGTAATATCCAAGTAATACTCAATATCCTAATCTTGGGGATGCCCTGGAAGGCATCCCCTCTTTTGTCTTCAACACTATCAGTATATCTTACTTGGAGCTATATTTTTATTCGTAACATAATATGAGTTTTGCTTGGAGTGTCATTTTATTTTGGTTGTTCTCTGTTAGGTGTTATTTATAATCTTGTTTTTCAATAAAAGTTCCAAGAATTGCCTTAATGTGCTTGCATTGCATGTTTTGGTATGTGCTGGGTAAAAACATAAACTTCTGGTGTAGTGTTTCAATTTTCATATTTTACTAGAATGTGCAAAGTTTATGAAATTTTTACATAGTGTTTTCATATAAATTTTATAGCATCTCGTGAATGTTCATAATTTATTGAGTTACAGAAGTACACTGGTTTAATAGATTGCTACAGACTGCTTTGTTTGGACAGATTGCTGTCATAGTTTTGTTATCAACTTATCCTATAGTTTCCATAGCCTATATTGGTAGATATAAATTGTGGAAAGGATAGTATACAGTACCTAATGTTTGAAAATTATTGTGCAACTTGTCTTGGCAGTACACGAAGTGTTGATTTGTTCTTATGTGTACTAACCTATCGCACGAGTTCTTTTTGAGTTTTGTGTGGATGAAGTTTTTGAGAATAGGTGAAACCGGGATATGAGAGATTTGAAAAAGATACAAAAGCTCAAGCTTGGGGATTCCCAAGGCACCCAATGTAAATATTTCAAGAACTATCAAGCATCTAAGCTTGGGGATGCTACGCATCCCACCTCTCTTCGCCAACTATCAGTTAGCCTATGTTGAGCCTAAATTTTTATTCGTTCACATGATGCGTCCTATTCTTGGAGTGCTATTTTTTGTTTTGCTTGACGTTAACCGAAAATACTCAGATCTGAAAATCTTTATTGAGAGAGGGAGAGATAAATTCCTCACATAGCTACTTAATTGTTTGACTACTCATTGATCTTCAGTCATATGTTTTGGAGTAGTTTTGTCATTTACTCTCATGCTTCACTTATATCCTTTGACTAAATGGTTGAATGAATATCATGAATCTGAAATTATATATGTTTTATATGCTTATCCCATGGGGAGTAATGACTTCACATATAATAAGTATAGGTGGTAAAATTTATTGAAAGTTAGCAAACAACGCATTGGTCACTTGAACAATTCATGAAAGAATATTGAAGGAAGAGAGATTTCACATATAAATATACTATCTTGGACATCTTCTATGATTTTGAATACCCATTAATTATTTTCAAACTTGAGCAAATTAGTTGAAGTTGGACGAGGAAGACAATGTAATGAGTTATTCTTGGGTATATTTGTATAGAAGTTATATTGTTATGGATCCTCCAACATGTGGTGCTTGCTTCCACCTCATACTAGATAAAACTTTTGCACCAAGTAGAAATACTACTTGTGCATCCAAATCCTTGAGCCAAGTTTCTTCCATGAGAGTCCACCATACCTACCTATATGCGGTATTACCCTACCGTACCAAGTAAATTTGCATGTGCCACCTCTAAAATTTCAAATAAGCATCTGTTTTGTGTGCTTGGACTGCTCATGGAGCGACAGGGGGCGGTTAGTATCTTCCATGTTAAGCAGGTTATTCTCATAATGAGTGTTTATTCACTCGTCATTGCATGAGAGGGGCGATAATAGGGATTCCCAGTCCCGTAAAAATGCAAATAATTAAACAAAACTCCCGCAGGAATGTTGTTGGTGTGGACGGTGCCCGTGGATTCGGCTATCTGTGGAGTGTGTTTGTTGGTGGAGGGGGAGTAAACCTTCACTTTTACCGCTTGGGAACCGCCGCTAATGTGTTTAACATGGAAGATATTGATAACTCTTGGTCGTAACGTTGACAGGAAGGGTGCACCTCCCAAAATTATATTTATCTTTGTTTTAAACAATGAGCTCTAGGACATATGCAAATCCCCACTTCCCTCTATGAAGGGCCTATCTTTTACTTTCCTGTATTTACTTTTATGCAAGAGTCAATAGTATTCCTTCTTAGTTCAACCTCAATTATTCTTTAGTTGGCAAGCATCATGTCGTGGGGAAATACCCTAGCATATATGGCCATTCAAATATATTTGATCATGCATTATTATTGTTGACAATTATCTATATTATAAATAAGTTGGGAGGTGAAACATTAAGCCCTTATCGTTCTCTGTGTTCGATGGATGTTATTTGGTCTGAAAATATGCTCTGAGTGTTAGCAATCATGGAAGACTATATGATAGTTGAGTATGTGGAATTTGCTAAATCAAAGCTCTTACATAGACCCTTCCTAAAAATAAGATGAATTGCAATTGTTTGGTGACTGAAAGCATAGTTTGTTAGTTCTCAAGAAACTTTATGGTTTATACTTCAACATGTGAGTAGCTTGTTACTTCATCACGAGAGGTTTTATGAGATGAGCTACTATTTATGATATATAATGATGCTACAAAAAGTGTTTCAAACTATCATTGATCAGATTTATGCAATATGCTAGCATTCACACTTCATAAATTATTTCTTTTATCATTTACCTACTCGAGGATGAGAAGGAATTAAGCTTGGGGATGCTGATACATCTCCAACGTATCTGTAATTTATGAAGTATTCATGCCATGTTTACAATAATTCTGTATAATTTTGGTATGATTTTATTAGAACTAACCCGGACTGACGCTGTTTTCAGCAGAACTACCATGGTGTCGTTTTTGTGCAGAAATAAAAGTTCTTGGAATGGGCTAAAAATTTACGGAGAATATTTTTGGAAAATATAAAAAATACTGGAGCAAAAATATACCGAAGAGGAGTCCCGAGGTGGCCACAAGCTACCAGGGCACGCCCCCTAGGTCACGCCCCTAGCTTGTGGGCCCCTCGGGAGTCCCCTTGACGTGATTCCAATGCCAAGTGCTCCTATAAATGAAGAAACTCGCAAAAAGAAACCTGGGTCAGGAGTTCCACCACCGCAAGCCTCTGTAAACACGAAAAACCAATCGGGAGCCTGTCCCGGCACCCTGCCGGAGGGGGAAACCATCACCGAAGGCCATCTTAATCATCGCAGCGGTCTCCATGACAAGGAGGGAGTAGTTCACCCTCGAGGCCGAGGGTATGTACCAGTAGCTATGTGTTTGATCTCTCTCCCTAGTCTTCTCGAGATGACACGATCTTGATTTACCGCAAGATTTATTAATATAGATGAATCATATGGAGTTTTCCCCTCTCTATCTTCTTCTGATGAATTGAGTATTCCCTTTGAAATTTTGTTATCGCATTGAGTCTTTAAAGCATTTGAGAACACTTGATGTATGTCTTGCGATGGAACATCCATGGTGACAATGGGATGTTCTATTGATCCACTTGATGTATGTTTTGGTGATCAACTTGCGGGTTCCGTGACCTTGGGAATCTATGCATAGGGGTTGGCATACGTTTTCGTCTTGACTCTCTGGTAGAAACTTTGGGGCACTCTTTGAAGTTCTTTGTGTTGGATTGAATATGATGAATCTGAAATTATGTGATGCATATCGTATAATCATGCCCATGGGTACTTGTGGTGACATTGGAGTATCTAGGTGACATTAGGGTTTTTGTTGATGTGTATCGTAAGGTGTTATTTTAGTACGAACTCTAGGGCTGTTCGTGACACTTATAAGGATAGCTCATAAGATTGATCAGAAAAGATAACTTTGAGGTTGTTTCATACCCTACAATAATTTCTTCGTTTGTTTTCCACTATTTGTGACTATGGAGTGAACTCTTTGTTGCGCGTGAGAGATTTACATATGATTCAACTATGTTAGTATTGTTGAGAGAAATTGCAGTAGTGAAAGTATGAAACCTAGGCCTTGTTTCTAAACATTGCAATACCGCTTGTGCTCACTTTTATCATTAGTTACCTTGATATTTTTATATTTTCATATTAAAGAAACCTATATCTACCATCCATATTACACTTGTATCACCATCTCTTCGACGAACTAGTGCACCTATACAATTTACCATTGTATTGGGTGTGTTGGGGACACAAGAGACTCATTGTTATTTGTTTGCAGGGTTGTTCAAGAGAGACCATCTTCATCCTATGCCTCCCGCGGATTGATAAACCTTAGGTCATCCACCTATGGGAAATTTGCTACTGTCCTACAAAACTCTGCACTTGGAG
Source organism: Hordeum marinum (assembly GCA_022496015.1). NCBI lineage: Eukaryota > Viridiplantae > Streptophyta > Magnoliopsida > Poales > Poaceae > Hordeum > Hordeum marinum. Next base: position 118,764,802 of record CM039672.1, read on the forward strand.
GTGTTACGTCCATTCTGCATCATGCTTTTATATTGGTATTTATTGCATTATGGGCTGTTATTACACGTTATGGTACAATACTTATGCCTTCTCTCTCTTATTTTACAAGATTTACATGAAGAGGGAGAATGCCGACAGCTGGAATTCTGGACCGAAAAAGGAGCAAATCTGAGATACCTATTCTGCACAACTCCAAAAGTCCTGAAAATTTACGTAGAATTATTTTGGAATATATAAAAAATACTGGGTAAAACAGATACTAGAGGGCCCCACCAGGATGTGTAAAGCCTGCCAGGCGCGACCACCCCCTCGCCGTGCCTAGCAGGCTTGTGACCCACCTGGTAAGTCCCTGATGCCCATCTTCTTCTATATGGAGGGTTGATATGTCTCCAACGTATCTATAATTTATGAAGTATTCATGCTATTATTGTATCATTCTTGGATGTTTTACGATCATTTTAGAGCAACTTTATATCATTTTTTGGGACTAACCTATTGACCTAGTGCCCCATTGCCAGATGCTGTTTTTTTTTGCTTGTTTTTTACATCGTAGGAAAATAGTATCAAACGGAGTCCAAACACCACGAAATTTTTTGGAGATTTTTTTGTACCATAAGGAAACTAATGGGCCAGAGCTGGACCTGGGGGGTGCCCCGAGGGGGCACAACCCACCAGGGCGCGCCACGAGGCCCAGGTGCGCCCAGGTGGGTTGCGCCCACCTCTATGGCCTCCCGCACCCCATCTTTGCACTATAAATTCCCAAATATTCCTAAACCCTTTTGGGGATCCCTAGATCAGAAGTTCCGCCGCTGCAACGCTCTGTAGCCACCGAAAACCAATCTAGACCCTGTTCTGAAACCCTGCCGAAGGGGGGAATCATCTTAAGTGGCCATCTTTATCATCCCGGCGGCCACCATGATGAGGGGGAGTACTCCACCCTCGGGGCTGAGGGTTTGTACCAGTAGCTATGTGTTTAACCTCTCTTTCTCTCTCATGATCTATATCACGCGCTTTGTTAATATAGATGGATCATATGACGTTTCTCCCCTCTATACTCTTATTGTGATGAATTGAATCTTTACCCTTTGAAGTTTTGTTATGTCGGATTGAATGTTCAGATTTGGGAACACATGATGTATGTCTTGTGGTATGAATACTTGAGGTGACATTGTGGTATCTTATTGGTTCACTTGATATATGTTATGGCACTCAACTTGCGGATTCCTACGGTGATATTGGGGTAATCTATGCATAGGGGTTGATGCACGTTTTTATTATCTTTTCTTCGATATAAACTTTGGGGATCCCTTGTAGTTCTTTGTGTGGATTGAGTATTATGAATATAAATTTGCTTTGGTGTTATTCTAGTACGAACTCTTGAGTAGATCGATCGGAAAGAATAGCTTGCATTATTCTAGTACCAATTCTAGGATAGATCGAACGGAAAGAATAGCTTTGAGGTGGTTTCGTACGCTACAAACAATTTCTATCTTTTGTTCTCCGCTAATAGGAACTAGGGAGTGATTATTTATTGCACTTTGAGGGATAATCATATGATCCAACTATGTTAGCACTGTTGAGAAATTGCACTAGCAAAATTATGGACCCTAGGCCTTGTTTTCAAGCATTGCAATACCGTTTTTGTGCCCGTTTACTATTTGCTACCTTGCTGTTTTTATTTAGTCAGATTATAAAAATATATTTCTACCATCCATGTTACACTTTTATCACCATATCTTCGCCGAACTAGTGCACCTATACAATTTGCCATTGTATTGGGTGTGTTGGGGACACAAGAGATTTCTTGTATTTGGTTGCAGGGTCGTTTGAGAGAGACCATCTTCATCCTACACCTCTCACGGATTGATAAACCTTAGGTCATCCACTTGAGGGAAAAATGCTACTGTCCTACAAAACTCTACGCTTGGAGGCCCAACACGTTTCTACAAGAATAAAGTTGCATAGTAGACATGAAGCTCTTTTCTGGCGCCATTGCTGGGGAGGTGAGTGCATGAAGGTATATCTTTAGATCTTGCAATCGAATATTTTACGTTTCTTGTTTTATCACTAGTTTGGTTTATTAAAGAAAACTAAAAAAATGGAATTGAGGTTGCATCATATTATTGATCATCTTTGTAATATATTTCTTGAAAATGATGGATCGAAAAAGTGTGCTCAATTGATAGAAGAAGAATTTAATAAAATGATTGGAATGAATGATGAGCATGATTGCAATGTTGTTAGTATGAATTCTTTGAATATCCATGGTGCTAATGATATGCAAAGCCATAAGCTTGGGGATGCTATGTTTGATGAAGATGATATTTTTTGTCCCCCAAGTTTTGATGTGGAATCTGTTATAATGAAAGCATGCCTCCTATTTATGATGATTATATTGATGAGAGTTGATTTGGAGAGGTCATGACTTTGTTTAATGATGAATCCACTATTTTGGAAGAGGTTGCTATTGATTATGACAACAAAGTTCCTATATATGATGATTATGGTGACGACATGTATGCTATAAATAATAATGATAACCATGAAACTTGTCATCATGATTTTAATTTTCAATCACATGATAGTTATTTTGTTAAGTTTTCTCCCACTACTATTGATGAGAATAAATTTGTTTATGTGGAGAGTAACAAAATCTCTACGCTTATGCATCATGAAAAGAATTCTTTATGTGATATCTATATTGTTGAATTCATTCATGATGCTACTAAAAATTATTATGAGAGAGTAACATATGCTTGTAGGTATTGCAATAATATCAAGCTTCCTCTCTATGTGTTGAAAATCTTGAAGCTATGCTTGTTTTGCCCTCCTATGCTAGTGGATTCTTGCTCCCATAAATTGTTTGATCAAAAAATACCTATGCATAGGAAGTGGGTTAGGCTTAAATGTTCTAGTAATATGCCTCAATATGCTCTCTTTATGTTTCAATTCTTTACTTTTATGCGAGCATCATTGAAATCATCATGCCTAGCTTAAAAGGCATAAAAGAAAAGCGCTTGTTGGGAGACAACCCAACACTTTTACCTACTGTTTTTGTGTGTTAACATGATTATTCTACTGTAGTAATCATGTATTATTGTTTTTTTTAATAAAGTGCCAAGTAAAGCCTTTTGGGATCATGTTGGGTGATAGTTGATTTGATCTTGCTGAAAAACAGAAACTTTTACGCTCACGAAAATAATTCTCGTTTTTAACACAAGAGAGATTTTGAGTTGATTATTTTTGAATAAGATTAATATACAAATTTCTCACGTGGTCCTAATTTTTAAGAATTTTTAGAGTAGCAGAAGTATGGTTGGAATATAGATTACTATAGACTGTTCTGTTTTTGACAGATTCTGTTTTCAATGCATAGTTTGCTTGTTTTCTAGTTTCTATGGCTTATATTGCTCAATATAAATTGTGGAAATGATATGATATAGTAGGAATTGTGTGATAACAATTACGGATCTTGTCTTGATAGTACCAAAGTGAAATGGTTTGCTCTTTATCATACTAACCCATCTCGTGAAGGTCTGTTTAGTTTTGTGTGATTGAAGTTTTCAAGTTTTGGGTGAGATGTCGATATGAGGAGAATTAGGAGTTACAAGTCCATAAGGTTGGTGATTCCCAAGGCAACCACAAGGTAACATTCAAGGAATATCCAAGCAACTAAGCTTGGGGATGCCCCGGAAGGCATCCCCTCTTTCGTCTTCAACACTATCGGTATATCTTACTTGGAGCTATATTTTTATTTGTCACACAATATGTACTTTGCTTGGATCGTCATTATATATTTTTATTTTCTCTTAGGTGTTATTTATATTCTATTTTTTCAATAAAAAGTTCCAAGAATTGCCTTAGGATGCTTGCATTGCATGTTTTGATCAGTGCTATGTAAAAACAGAAACTTTAGCTGTAGTGTTTGAATTTTAGTATTTTACTGGAATGTGGAAAGTTTCTGAAATTTTTACACAGTATGTTCATATAAATTTATAGCATGTCCAAAATTTCAATTTTGTTTAAGCTACATAAGTACACTGTTTTCATAAATTGCTACATACTGTTCTGTTTAGACAGATTGCTGTCATAGTTTCGTTATCTACTTATCCTATAGTTTCCATAGCCTATATTGGTAGATATGAATTGTGGAAATGATATTATACAGTATCTAATGTTTGAAACTTATTATTAAACTTGTATTGGCAATGCATAAAGAGTTTCTTTATTATTATGTGTACTAACCTATCTCACGAGTTCTTTTTGAGTTTTGTGTGGATGAAGTTTTCAGTATTAGGTAAACCATGATATGAAAGGAATTAAGGAGACACAAAATCTCAATCTTGGGGATTATCAAGGCATCCTAAGATAATATTCAAGAAGTCTCAAGCATCTAAGCTTGGGGATGCCCCCGTAGGTATCCCACCTTTCTTCTTCAACAATTATCGGTTAGTATTGGTTGATCCTAAGTTTTTGCTTCTTCACATGATGTGTGATATTCTTGAAATGTCATTTTATTGTTGTTTTACTTGATGTTTTAATAAAATACTTAGATCTTTAAGTTTTAAATAAAATAGATTCCTCAAATAATTTCCAGGGAGGCTAAGTAAGCGACATTCACACCCCGTCAATGAAGCTCTTTTCTATGTCATTTACTCTAGTGCTTCACTTATATCCTATGAGTAAATTGTTGAATAAAATGAATGTCATGAAGTTGAAACCATATCATGCCTAGTGGTATCTTCACATTGGGTTTAGAATGTGAAATATTTTGAGGCTTGACAATCACAATATTGGTCATACAAGCAATTCACGAATAATTAGTATAAGGAAGAGAACTTTCACATGCAAATACACTATCCTGGAAATCATTTGTTATTGTGAGCCCCCATCAAAATATTATATGCCAAAATTGTTGACGTTCGACAAGGAAGAAAACGTAATGATTTTTGTTTGTTCATATTCACACAGAAGTTATATTGTCATAGATCCTTCAACATGTGGTGCTTGCCCCCCATCTTTGCTAGCCAAAAATTCCGCACCAAGTAGAGATACTACTTGTGCATCCAAAAAGCCTTAAACCCAAATCTTATTTTCAAGAGTCCACCATACCTACCGAAGGATTGAACAAGATCCTTCAAGTAAGTTGTCATCGGTGCAATAATGCAATAAAAATTGCTTCTAAAAGTATTAGATCATTTAGTGTAAGAGAAAATTGAGCATTGTACGAACTTGTGATGGCAAAGTAATAAAAGTGACGGACTGCATAATAAAGGTTGCTATCATAAGGGGCAATATAACATGACGTTCTTTTGCACTAAGGGGTTGACCATACAAACAAATAAGCGCATGGCAACCTCTGCTTCCCTCTGCAAAGGGCCTATCTTTTAATTTATGTATTTACTTTTATGCAAGAGTCAAAGTTTTTCTCTCTATTCCTTTTTATTTTTCTCCTTTGGCAAGCATCATGTGGTGAGGAAAGATCTAGGCACATATGTACAGTTGAATATGGGTAGCATGAGTTATTATTGTTGACATCATCGTTGAGGTGAATATGTTGGGAGGCAAAGCAATAAGCCCCTATATTTGTATGTGCCCGGTTGAAACGTTTGGCCAATGTGTATGCGATGGGTGTTAGCAATCATAGAAGACTATGATGGTTGAGTATGTGGATCTCTTTCTTAAACTCTGTTGAATAAGTTGAATTGCAATTGCTTGGTGACTGAGAACATAGGTTGTTGGGTTTCAAGAGAATTCGTTGTTTGAACCTTAACATGTGAATTGGTTGCTACTTTAACATGAGAAAACTTCATGAGAAAAGAATTGTTGTAATGATGCTAGGAAAAGTGATTGAAATTATCATTGGTCAAACTTATGCACTTTGCTAGCATTTCACACTTCATAAATTATTTCTTTTATCATTTACCTACTCGAGGACGAGTAGGAATTAAGCTTGGGGATGCTGATACGTCTCCAACGTATCTATAATTTATGAAGTATTCATGCTGTTATTCTATCATTCTTGGATGTTTTACGATCATTTTATAGCAACTTTATATCATTTTTTGGGACTAACCTATTGACCCAGTGCCTAGTACCAGTTGCTGTTTTTTGCTTGTTTTTTACATCGCAGGAAATCAATATCAAAAGGAGCCCAAACACCACGAAACGTTTTGGAGATTTTTTTTGGACCAGAAGGAAACCAATGGGCTAGAGCTGCACCTGGGGGGTGCCGGGGGCACAACCCACCAGGGCGCGCCAGGAGGCCCAGGAGCGCCCAGGTGGGTTGTGCCCACCTCGATGGCCTCCCGCACCCCCTCTTTGCACTATAAATTCCCAAATATTCTGAAACCCTTTGGGGGAGCCCTAGATCAGAAGTTCCGCTGTCGCAAGGCTCTGTAGCCACCGAAAACTAATCTAGACCCTGTTCTGGCACCCTGCCGGAGGGGGGAATCATCTTCGGTGGCCATCTTCATCATCTCGGCGGCCACCACGATGATGAGGGAGTAGTCCACCCTCGGGGATGAGGGTTTGTACAAGTAGCTATGTGTTTAATCTCTCTCTCATGATCTATATCATGGGCTTTGTTAATATAGATGGATCATATGATGTTTCTCACCTCTATACTCTTATTGTGATGAACTGAATCTTTACCCCTTGAAGTTTTGTTATGTCGGATTGAATGTTCAGCTTTGGGAATGCTGATGTATGTCTTTCGGTATGAATACTTGAGGTGACATTGGGGTATCTTATTGGTTCACTTGATATACGTTATGGCACTCAACTTGCGGATTCCCGCTGTGATATTGGGGTAATCTATGCATAAGGGTTGATGCACATTTTTTATTATCTTCTTTCCGATAGAAACTTTGGGGATACCTTGTAGTTCTTTGTGTGGATTGAGTATTATGAATATGAATTTGCTTTGGTGTTATTCTAGTACGAACTCTTGAGTAGATCGATCAGAAAGAATAGCTTGCGTTATTCTAGTACGAACTCTAGGATATATCAAACGGAAAGAATAGCTTTGAGGTGGTTTCGTACCCTACAAACAATTTCTATCTTTTGTTCTCCGCTAATAGGAACTCGAGAGTGATTCTTTATTGCACTTCGAGGGATAATCATATGATCCAACTATGTTAGCACTGTTGAGAGATTGCACTAGCAAAATTACGGACCCTAGGCCTTGTTTTGAAGCATTGCAATACCATTTTTGTGCCCGTTTACTATTTGCTACCTTCATGTTTTTATTTATTCATATTATAAAAATATATTTCTACCATCCATGTTACACTTTTATCACCATTACAATTTGCCATTGTATTGGGTGTGTTCGGGACACAAGATACTTCTTGTATTTGGTTGCAGGGTCCTTTGAGAGAGACCATCTTCATCCTACACCTCTCATGGATTGATAAACCTTAGGTCATCCACTTGAGGGAAAATTGCTACTGTCCTAAAAAACTTTGCGCTTGGAGGCCCAACACATGTCTACAAGAATAAAATTGCGTAGTAGACATCAAGGGTCTTGACCTGGAAATGATCATAAGGAAGCTTTCGGGACGAATCGCCGCCGTCTCGAGGCGAGACTTGGACAGAACCAATCTAGAGCTCCGACATGGCTGTTTTGCCGGGAAAATTCCCTCCCAAAGGGGGAAATCGAAGCCTTCGTCATCACCAATGATCCTCCCATTGAGAGGGGGTCAATCACCATCAACATCTTCACCAACACCATCTCCTCTACAAACCCTAGTTCATCTCTTTGTATCTGATCTTTGTCTCAAACCTCAGATAGATACTTGTGGGTTGCTAGTAGTGTTGATTGCTCCTTGTAGTTGATGCTAGTTGGTTTACTTGGTGGAAGATCATATGATCAGATCCTTTATGATAGTTAATACTCCTCTGATTATGAACATGAACCTGTTTTGTGAGTAGTTACGTTTGTTCCTGAGGACATGGGATAAGTCTTGTTATATGTAATCATGTGAATTTGGTACTCGTTCGCCATTTTTATGAGATTTATGTTGTCTCTCCTCTAGTGGTGTTATGTGAATGTCGACTACATAACACTTCACCATTATTTGGGCCTAGGGGAAGGCATTGGGAAGTAATAATTAGATGATGGGTTGCTAGAGTTACAGAAGCTTAAACCCTAGTTTATGCGTTGCTTCGTAAGGGGCTGATTTGGATCCATATGTTTCATGCTATGGTTAGATTTATCTTAATTCTTCTTTCATAGTTGCGGATGCTTGCGAGAGGGGTTAATCATAAGTGAGAGGTTTGTCCAAGTAAGGGCAGCACCCAAGCACCTGTCCACCCACATATCAAATTGTCAAAGTAAAGAACGCGAATAAAATGAGCATGATGAAAACTAGCTTGACAGAAATTTCAATGTGTCCTCTGGAGCGCTTTGCTTTATATAAGAGTTTGTCCAGGCTTGTCCTTTGGTACAAAAAGGATTGGGCTACCTTTCTGCACCTTTGATACAATTGTTACTTGTTACTCATTACAAATTATCTTATCACAAAACTATTTGTCACCGATAATTTCAGTGCTTGCACAAAATACCTTACTGGAAACCGCTTGTCATTTCCTTCTACTCCTCGTTGGGTTCGACACTCTTACTTATCGAAAGGACTACGCTAGATACCCTATACCAGTGGGTCATCAAGACTCTTTTCTGGCGCCATTGCCTGGGAGTGAAGCGCCTTTGGTAGGTGGAATCTGGTAAGGAAAAATTTATATAGTGTGTTGAAATTTACTGTCACTTGTTACTATGGAAAGTAATCCTTTGAGGGGCTTGTTCGGGTATCTTCACCTCGACCGGAAACATAAAGAGTGGTCCCTCAACATACTGAACCTACTAAAAATATTTATTATGAAATTCCTCCGGGTATTATAGAGAAACTACTAGCTAATCCTTATGCAGGAGATGGAACAGTACATCCTGATTTGCATCTAATCTATGTGGATGAAGTTTGTGGATTATTTAAGCTTGCAGGTCTGCCCGAGGATCACATCAAGAAGAAGGTATTTCCTTTATCTTTGAGTGAGAAGGCATTGACATGGTATAGGCTATGTGATGATACTGGATCATGGAGCTACAACCGATTGAAAATGGAATTTCATCAAAAGTTTTATCCTATGCATCTAGTTCATCGTGATCGGAATTATATTTATAATTTTTGGCCTCGTGAAGGAGAAAGAATCAATCAAGCTTGGGGGAGTCTTAAGTCAATGTTATATTCATGCCACAATTATGATCTCTCGAGAGAAATTATTATTCCGAATTTTTATGGTCGGCTTTCTCATAATGATTAATCCATGCTCGATACTTCTTGTGTTGGTTCCTATATGAAGAAAGATATTGACTTCAAATGGCATTTATTGGAAAGAATTAAACGCAACTCTGAAGATTAGGAACTCAACGAAGGTAAGGAGTCAGGTATGAACCTTAAGTTTGATTGTGTTAAATCCTTCATAGACACCGATGCTTTTCATTAATTTAGGACTAAATATGGACTTCGCTCTGAGATAGTAGCTTCTTTTTGTGAATCTTTTGCTACCCATGTTGATCTGCCTAAGGAGAAGTGATTTAAATATCATCCTCCCATTGTGGTGAAAGTAGTTGAACCTATTAAGGTTGAAGAGGAAACTATTACTTATAATGTTGATCCTGTTATTACCACTTCTTATATTGAGAAATCACCTTTCCCTATTAGAATAAAGGAACATTGTAAAGCTTCAACTATGGTTCGTAAGAGCTGTGCTAGAACACCAACACCCCCTAAGCTAAGTAAATTTGAGCCTAGTATTGCTATGGTTAAAGATCTCTTGGTTGATAATATTGATGGGCATGTTATTCATTTTTGTGATGAAGCCGTGTCCTACGGATATCAGAGGTATAAGACGATTCCTTGGTCATGCTGGTTTCTATAGGAGATTTATTAAAGACTTCTCTAAGATTTCTAGGCCACTCACTAATCTCTTGCAAAAAGATGTTCCATTCATTTTTGATGATGATTGTGTAGAAGCTTTTGAAATTCTTAAGAATGCCTTGATTTCTGCACCTGTTGTTCGACCACCTGATTAGAACCTACCCTTTGAAATTATGTGTGATGCTTGTGATTATGCTGTTGGTGCTGTTCTAGGACAAAGAGTTGATAAAAAATTAAATGTTATTCATTATGCTAGGAAAACTCTAGACAGTGATCAAAGAAACTATGCTACCATTGAAAAAGAATTTTTTGTAGATGTGTTCGCTTGTGATAAGTTTAGACCCTATACTGTTGATTCTAAAGTAACTGTTCACACTGATCATGCTGCTATTAAATATCTTATGGAACATAAAGATGCTAAACCTAGACTTATCAGGTCGGTTCTTCTGCTGCAAGAATTTGATTTGCATATTGTTGATAGAAAGGGTGCTGATAACCCCGTAGCAGATAACTTGTCTAGGTTAGAGAATGTTCTTGATGACCCACTACCTATTAATGATAGATTTCCTGATGAACAATTAGCTATCATAAATGCTCCTTGTAATGATCCTTGGTATGCTGATTATGCTAATTACATTGTCGCTAAATTTGTACCGCCTAGTTTCACATACCAACAAAAGAAAAAGTTCTTATATGATTGAAGACATTACTTCTGGGATGACCCAAACCTCTATAAAGAAGGACTAGATGGTGTTATTAGACGTTATGTATCTGAGCATGAACATGAACATATCCTACACAAGTGTCATTCCGAGTCCTACGGAGTACACCACGCTTGATATAGAACTACATAGAAGGTATTACAATCTGGTTTTTATTGGCCTACTCTCTTCAAGGATGCTCGTAAGTTTGTCTTGTCATGTGATGAATGACAAAGAATCGACAATATTAGTAGACGTCACGAAATGCCTATGAATTAATCTCTTGTTATTGAACCATTTGATGTTTGGGGTTTTGATTATATGGGACCTTTTCCAGCATCTAGTGGGTATACTCGTATTTTAATTGCTGTTCATTATGTTACTAAGTGGGTAGAAGCTATTCCAACTAGTAGTGCTGATCATAACACCTCTATTAAGATGCTTAAAGAAGTTATTTCCCTAGATTTGGAGTCCCCAGATATTTATTAACCGATGGTCGTTCACATTTTACTCATGGTGCATTTCGTAAGTTTCTTGCTAAGTATGATGCTAATCATAGAATTGCATCTCCTTATCATCCTGAGTCTAGTGGTCAAGTAGAATTAAGCAATAGGGAAATTAAATTGGTCTTTCAAAAGACGGTTAATAAATCTAGGAAGAATTGGTCTAAGAAACTTGACGATGCATTATGGGCTTACAGAACTGCTTACAAGAACCCTATGGGTATGTCTCCGTATAAAATGGTTTATGGTAAAGCATATCACTTACCTCTAGAGCTAGAGCACAAAGCTTATTGGGCAATCAAAGAGCTCAACTATAATTTCAAACTTTCCGATGAGAAGAGGTTATTTAACACTATCTCACTTGATGAATGGAGAACCCAGGCCTATGAGAATGCCAAGTTGTTTAAAGAGAAAGTTAAGAGGTGGCATGATAAAAGGATACAAAAGCGTGAATTCAATGTAGGTGATCATGTCTTCCTATACAATTCTCGATTAAGATTTTTTGCAGGAAAATTTCTCTCTAAATGGGAAGGGCCTTACATTGTCGATGAAGTATATCATTCTGGTGCCATCAAGATCAACAAAGCCGAAGGCACAAATCCGAAGGTGGTAAACATGCAAAGAATAAAAAATTATATCTCGGGTACTCCCATAAATGTTGAAACCAATGTTATCAATACCATAACTCTAGAAGAGTATATTAGGGAGACCTATCGGAACGTTTCAGACTCTGAAAAGAGATAGGTATGTGGTACGGTAAGTAAACCGACTCCAAAACTTTCCCAATAGCAATTTTACTCAGTTTTGGAATATTTAAAAATTTAGGAAAATCAAAAGTATTCCGAGAGATGCACGAGGAGCTTGCTAGGCGCGACCACCCCCTGGCCGCGCCTAGGGGGCTTGCCACCACCCCATGCACCCTCCAGACTCCATTTTCTTGTGTAACACTCTTTTGGGTCGGAAAAAAATCATTATATAATCTCCCGAAGGTTTGCACTTTCGTATCATGACAATACATCTCGTTTTCATTTTGAGCTGTTTCTGTTACAGATTTATATCGTCATGGCATCCCCAAGTGCTCCGAAGAACAAGTTTTCCGAGAAGGTCATCATCCCTTATCTTGCGGAGGTGCGGCAACACCCTCAAACCATTGAGATGCGTGAGGGGGTGCTGCACATCCATGACATTGAGGGGCCAATGAAGACTGGGAGCGTGGAAACAAGGCTCGAAGCTATGGAGCAGCAAGTCTTCAAGTGCCAAGGGATGGTAGAATGCGGACTCAATGCCAATCATATGATGATCTCAGAGTTTACCCATAAACACAAGCTGGACACCAAGGACATCGGGGAACACATCTTCAAGCTTTACGAGAAAATTAAGCATCTCCAAGCTCATATCTATGATCTGCAAAACCAAAACTGTGAGTATGAATACTGATTTAAGAGAATGAGTTGGGCTACAGATTTGAGGATTCCGGAGACTCGCTTATCTTTTTGCGATGGTGAGCCTATGACTTGGAAGACGGAGGACAAGCTTCCAACCTCATCAATAACTCCACCACCATAACCTCTGAAGAAGGACATCTAACCACATGGGTATGGGCACTCCCCTTGGCTTGTGCCAAGCTTGGGGGAGGTGCCCCGATATTGTATCACCATCACACCTTTTTATTTTTTCCTTTCTCTTGTTTTTATTAGTTTGATCTTTTTTTATTTTGTTTTGATCTAGTAGAATAAAATTTTAGTATGATCTAGCTTTCAGTTTTGCTTTTTGCTCCCTGTATGTAAGCAAGTCCGAGAGTTATATAATAAAAAGTAGTTTTGATGTGAGGGCTCTACTAGCTTACTATGCTCTTGAGAGTAATAAATAAAAGAAGAATAGAATAAAATCAAGGAGAATACATAATGATCTTATGGGGAGTGATGACTTCACATATAAGAGGTATGTTGATTGAAATTTGTTGCGAGTTAACAAACATAGTGATTGGTCATTGGTGCATTTGAAAAGGAAGTGATAAAGAAAGAGAGATTCACATATAAATATATTATCTTGGACATCTTTTATGATTGTCACCACTCATTAAAATATTACATGCTAAGAAGTTGATGTTGGACAAGGAAGACAACATAATGGGTTATGTTTGCTTGCCTCCGAATAGAAGTTATATGGTTTTAGATCCTCGAACATGTAGTGCTTGCTTCCATCCCATATTATCCAAAAATTCAGCACCAAGTAGAGATACTACTTGTGCATCCAAACACCTTATCCTTTCCATGAGAGTCCACCATACCTACCTATGGATTGAGTAAGATCCTTCAAGTAAGTTGTCATCGGTGCAAAAAGCAATAAGTATTGCTCCTAAATATGTCTGATCTTTTATTGTAAGGGAAATAAGCGTTGTATGAACTTGGGATAGTAAAGGAGTAAAAGCGACATACTTCATAATAAAGGTTGCTATCACAAAGGGCAATACAACGCGGAGTTCCTTTGCACTGATGGTTTGTGCATCCCGAAACAAAAGGCGCTTGACAACCTTTGCTTCCCTCTACAAAGGGCCTATCTGTTACTTTTACTTTTAAGTACTTACCTTTATGCAAGAGTCACGGTGATCCTCACCACTTCCTACATTTCGCCTCTCTCTTGGCAAGCATTATGTGTTGAGAAATGATCTAGACGCATATATCCACTCGGATGTGGGTGATCATGAGTTATTATTGTTGACATCACCTTTGAGGTGAATAATTGGGAGGCAAACCTATAAGCCCCTATCTTTCTCTGTGTCCGATTGAAGCTTTGATCTCATGAGTACCACGTGAGAGTTAGCAATTATGAAAGACTAAAAGATGATTGAGTATGTGCGTTTGCTTTACAAGCTCTTATATTGACTCTTTCCGGTGTTATAATAAATTGCCAATTGCTTCAATGACTAAGATCATAGTTTGTTGGTTGTCAATAGAGTTCTTGGTTCATACTTTATCTTGTGAATGAATTGTTACTCTAGAATAAGAAATCTTATACAATTAGTATTGTTGTTCTAAGTATGTTCATGATGCCCTCATGTCCTTATTGTGTTTTGACCTAGAAAAATCATAAGGAAGCTTTCAGGATGAAGCGCCGCCATCTCGAGGCGGAACTTAGGCAGAACCAATCTAGATTTCTGGCAGGGCTGTTCTACCGGGGAAACTTCCCTCCCTGAGGGGAAAATCGAGGCCCTCATCATCACCAATGACCCTCTCATCGAGAGGGGGTCAACCTCCATCAACATCTTCACCAGCACCATCTCCTCTCAAAACCATAGTTCATCTTTTGTATCCGATCTTTGTCGCAACCTTAGATTGGTACCTGTGGGTTGCTATTAGTGTTGATTACTCCTTGTAGTTGATGCTAGTTGGTTTACTTGGTGGAAGATCATATGTTCATATCCTTTATGATAATTGATACTCCTATGATTATGAACATGAACATGTTTTCCGAGTAGTTACGTTTGTTCCTGAGGACATGGGATAAGTCTTGTTACAAGTAATAGTGTGAATTTGGTATTAGTTCGATATTTTGATGAGATGTATGTTGTCTCTCCTCTAGTGGCGTTATGTGAACATTGAATACATAACACTTCACCATTATTTGGGCCTAGGGGAAGGCATTGGGAAGTAATAAGTAGACGATGGGTTGCTAGAGTGACAAAAGCTTAAACCCTAGTTTATGTGTTGCTTCGTAAGGGGATGATTTGGATCCATATGTTTCATGCTATGGTTAGATTTATCTTAATTCTTCTTTCGTAGTTGCGGATGCTTGCGAGATTGGTTAATAATAAGTGGGAGGTTTTTCCAAGTAAGGGAAGCACCCAAGTACCGGTCCACCCACATATCAAATTATCAAAGTAACGAACGTGAATCAAATGAGCATGATGAAAACTAGCTTGATAGAAATTCCCATGTGTCCTCGGGAGCGCTTTGCTTTATATAAGATTTTTTCCAGGCCTGTCCTTTGCTACAAAAAGGATTGGGATACCTTGTTGCACCTTTGCTACACTTGTTACTTCTTACTCGTTACAAATTATCTTATCACAAAATTATTTGTCATCGATAATTTCAGTGCTTGTATAGAATACCTTACTAGAAACCGCTTGTCATTTCCTTTTGCTCATCATTGGTTTGACACTCTTACTTATCGAAAGGACTACGATAGAACCCCTATACTTGTGGGTCATGAGGAGGCGCAACACGAGTCTACAAGAAGAAGGTTGCGTAATAGACATCAGTGACACCGATAGTGAAGTAAGCCGACGGACCCGATGTTTTGAAGTTGAATCTTCAAACGCCAAGTCCCCAAACCTAAGTTGCCAATATAGGACCCCTTGGTCATTGCCTTTGTCTCCCCGAATGCCTTCGCCACTGGGATTCACGCTGTAGATGGAAATTTTCACCGCCATCACCGCCGTAGTCGAACAACCGCCAAGTTAGGGTGTGGCTCTTATTTCCTCGTTCGTTCCATGTACGATTCTAACACATTAGGATGATTTCATCTATGTTCCACCATGTGCAATATTCCTATCCCACAAAACAATCCATAGAATAGAAAATTATGAAATTTTGGATCTGAACTCCCGCAATATACATCTTGGTGACACCGAGTTGGAAGAATCGGTTCCACCGATTCAATGTTTAGGGTTATTGAGAACCACTTCAGTGAGAACGAGTAGTACTTTTTGGTTACATTGAAAATGGCTGCCAAGTTTTTGTTAAGGCAGTGGTCAGTCTCGGTGACTCCAAAAACATCAACCTGGTGCTATAGAAATTTATCTTGCAGTAGTTCATACCCATAGTTTATGAGTTTGTTTTTGAAAAATGTCTGTGTTTTGTGATACTCAACTTTTCTCCTCTTCTATACTCCATTCACAAGGATAGTATGTCAGCTTTAGGTTATAGTCAGAATGACTCTAGAGAGCCTAGCATTGATGCAGATATAGGCACTAGTGCCGAGGCTAGATCATCTTCCTCAGAAGATCCAGACACACCTAGCTCTCATGGTTTGCCCAAGGCTGCAACTAGAACAAGGAGGAAGTTGAACTCAAATGAAGAGGACTATGATTTTGTGCCAGATGAGGTCCTTGCCAAGCAAAGGCAGGACAAAGCAGACAAAGCTGCCAAGAAGTCTACATCTGAGGCAACCTCATCTAGAAGACCCGCCAAGAAGGAGTATGCCAGCTCAGAGGCTATGGAAGCACTAGAGAGTGCTAGGTCTTCCATGTCAATAGAGCCATCCAGAAGCTCTATGGCCAAGAAGCCTGCTGACAAGAAGAGAAGTAGGAAGAGGATAGTACATGTTGTTGGAAGACCAACTTCCATGTATGAAGATCCAACACATGCTGAGGGAGAGGAAGAGCCAGCTACTCAAGCTCCTCCTAAGAAGAAGAAGCTGCTTGCTGATGGCATGACTTCTCAGGCCCCTCCCAAATGCAAGGTAGCTCCTCCTCCCCAGAAGACCACAACTCCTAAGTCTAATAGGACTACTGAGGATGTTCCAACAGCAGCCAAGAACAAGGGATCCTCCTCCAGATATGAAAGTTTTGAGGAAGCTTAGACCTCATCTCCCACAACACAATGACAACTATCCACTTGCTGAAGATATGAAGAAGAGGAAAGATTCAAGGCTGAGAGATTGGAGAGCCATAGATCCTTATTATCAGAGGAGAAGGACTACTGTAGGCTACAAATTCTACACCAAGGAGCAACAGGATTTCTATGAGACTGTTCTGCTTGAAAAAAAAGCCAGCTGTCAATAACATGAGATATGTAGACTAGGGCTACATTAAGGAAGATGTGGACTACTTTCCCCATGTGCTAGAGAACTTCAAAGCTGTTGATATTGATGCTTTTGTTGGTAAGCAGATGACCCCCTGGAATGATGAGATGATCACGCAGTTCTATTCCATTGCACACTTCTCCAGATGGTAGTATAGTGTGGATGACTGAGGGCACCAGATATGGGTCTTCAGTGGAAGAGTGGGCTACCATCTTAGGAGCTCCACAAGTATAGGATGGTGACTTCAATGTGTACTCAAAGGCCAAGATGGATCACAACTCCATGGCTAAGATGTACAAGGAGATTCTAGCTGACTATGTGCATTCACATAAGTTTGGCTCAGTGTACTATCTGCAAGCAGGCTTGCCAACCACCAACACCATCTTGAGGTACACATTGATGCCTAAGTCAGGAGATGAAAAGATGGTCAAAGGATTCTCCATAAACATGCTACATCTCATTGACCTTCACACGAGATTCATGGTCATGGACTTGATAGTAGAGACTGTGAAGAGGATAGCTGCTGACCAAAAGAAGTCATGTGGATATGCTCCATACATTCAGATCCTTATAAACTCCAAGCTTGAAAAGAATGTATATGCTCTTGATATACCCCACATGCCTCTCCAGCCTGAGTATGAGGACAATGTTGTGGTGATGGACCCAGATCATCCCACTTCATCTACTCCAGAGGTAGCAGCTGAGGCAGCCTGAGCCACTAGTGCTCCAGTGCCAAAGACAAGAAATGAGAAGGTGGATCTCATTCTGTCAGATTTCGGGCTCCGCAAAACCCTTAAGATTCGAACACAGGGGCATGTGCAAAGATCCCTTGCAGCCTCGCCTGACCTAGCTCTCTACTCGATGAACACAACAAAGAACTTGTACGATGACGAGGAACAAGATGAACACGACAGTTTACCCAGGTTCGGGCCGCTGCGAAGCGCAATACCCTACTCCTGCTTTGGTGGATTGCCTCTCGAGGAGGTGAGGTGGATGAATAAGTACAGTGTTTTGGGACCTCTTGAGGGCTCTTAGTGGTGTTCGAGGCTCCTTGTGGTTTGGTGAGTGGTGGAGTTGGTCGATTGGGTTGGGATCGGTGGTTCTCCCCTTCTACGAAGCAGCCTACCCACTATATATAGCGGTGGCCTGAGTCCTCTTCCCTTATCGCAATGGCAGGAAGGGATCCCATAACTGGCAATTTTGAAGGGGGACAGGGGCTCGTGCTTGCCCTGCCCAAAGGCGGTCTTCGTCTTCAAAGTGGCTGTTGACAGTGTAGGGACGGGCTTAGTGATGACATCTGCCCTGCGGAACGGATGGTTGTGGTCTTCTTGCATAGGAATGGAAACCTCGGGGGTGCTTTGGGAACCCGTGTACGTCCTTGCTCCCTTTGCACCAAAGGGGAAACTGCACCGCCTAGCGCACTGGCGCCCACGTGTCCTTCCTTGCATCATCCTTGACTCCCGAGGCCGGGCCTTGCATAGAGATCTCCGCCCCTCCGGATGGGCCCTAGAGAGGCCCGCCCCCTGCCGGTCTTGATGCTACTCCTCCTCGTGAGGCTTGGGCCCTCGCGAGGGCCTCGTACTGAGTGGCGCCACACCTTGCTGCGTTTGGTCGTTGAGGTGGGCCATGCCCTGGGCAGCAGGCAGGTAGGTCTGGGTACCCCTGTTCCCAGAACGCCACAGTAGCCCCCGGGGCCAAAATGTGCTCGGACCATCCTCGGGGTGGAGCCCTAAGGGCGGCCAGGAGTGCTACGAGCCCCATATGCCTACGGGCTAGGCCTGGCGTGTGTTGTGCAGCTGATGCAGGTGCCCTTCGCCCTTTCTACCTCTGCTCAAATCGCCAAGAGCCTGACTTCTAGCATTGGGCGATTATTGCCTTCCCTTCGTGCGCACCTGCTCTTGCTTCCCAGGTCTCCCGCTCTAGAAGGCGCCTCCCCAGATCCAGTGCCACTCCGTCCTCTTCCTTACTGCTTCGGCCTTGCTAGCTCTGTGATGGCTCCTGCCGGCAAGCAATAGCCAGAGGCGCAGAGCTCTGCCTCCGCACCCGCCTCGCCGACGCTCTTGGGGTCTACCATCGCCAAGGACGAGGACCTCCTCCTCGTGATCCCATGGATGGCAAATGGATCCAACGAGAAAGGGCGGACCCTAATTTGGGGTGGCTCCTCGCCGAAGCGGCCCCCGTCCAAGGCGGTCTACCGCTTCTTCCTCCATAGCGTCTTCGTCGGGCTCATTCTGCCCTTCTCCGCATTCTTCACCGCCATCCTTGACCACAACGGGATCCATGCCCTTCACCGCCAGCCCAACTCCATCTTGCTCTTGTCCGTCTTCGCCTTCTACTACGAGGCCTTTGTGG
Source organism: Hordeum marinum (assembly GCA_022496015.1). NCBI lineage: Eukaryota > Viridiplantae > Streptophyta > Magnoliopsida > Poales > Poaceae > Hordeum > Hordeum marinum. The sequence continues at coordinate 118,784,101 of CM039672.1, forward strand.
GCGTGCGGCCTTTGGTAGCCCTCTTCCATCATTTCTTCAGCTTGCGCTTGCATGACGGCGCCCAACGGTCGGCGTGTGTCTCTTTTGTTGGTCCAGAGCGGCAACATGCTCCTGAAGGCCGAGAAGAAGGTGGATAACTTCAGGCACCGCTGGGTCCTCATGGATCTCAAGCACACCAACCCTCGGTTGGATCTGCCGAAGGGGTTGCCGAAGAAGACTTCTGTGTGGAGCTCTGCAAAGCTTTCTGACCCCCGAGCCGAGCCTGTCCTGGAGCGCTTCACCCGCGATATCAGTGCCAAGAAGCTGACTAGTGGAATGATAGTGAAGGAGTTCTTGGTGCAATGCCTGGCGCACCTTCAGGCACATTCTAGGCCCTTGTGGGACTATCACGGCAGCGGTGACAACTTCAGGCTTCGGTCCACGTGCATATCTCCCAGGGAACTGAGTAGGGCTGTGGCAACCTTGCTTGGCAGTGACCCTGGTGACCTTCCCGAGGCTCACGATCCGCAGTACTGCCTCGAGAACGAGGCCGGCCTCGTTGCCGTGATGCCTATCTTCAACGAGCTAGGGCTTTTCCCAGTTGAGGGCCCTGGTCCGGTGGTGGTGTCTGCCGGTGATACCTCGTGCGGGGAGTAAACGGAGAGGACCACCGCCGACGGCCCTACGCCCCCCCGTCGCAGGGTTCCCTTCTGCGCGAGCTTGAAGATGACGACGACATTGGTGAAGTTTCTGTTGCGGGCTCCTCATGTGCCGCTAAGGCCTGCAGGGGGCTAGGGCCAGCCCCTCGTGCCATGCGGTCCGCGTGCGTGTTGGCTCCCCGGAAACGCAACACTGAGTCTCCTCTGGCGCGCCCTGCCTCCGCTGGAAGGACGATCGAGGCGTCGACGTCGCCTCCGCTCAAATCGCAACTTGCAGGCAAGGTGGGTGACGACGGGGCCATGGCGATCTCTTCCACAGCTGCCTTGGCTGTCAGCGATTCTGCTCCTCCGTGTGGTGACCCCCTCTCCATGGGGAGCTCGGGCATCCCCGTCGTTACCGGGACGCAAAGGAAGAGGAAGTGGGTCGACGTCGAGAAGTAAGCGACCCGACTTGGCTTGGATCACATGTCTATGGCTTGTGCATTGCTGACCTCCCCTTGCTTGGCGACCAGGGGTGTCGCTATGTTGAAGATGAGGAAGAAGAAGGCGGGCGTTAAGCCGAACGTGACTCCCAACGCGCAGCCTGCCCTTGCCAACACGCTGCCGCCTGCTGCTGAAGAAGAGAGGGCTCGCGAGGCGACCCCTCAGGCCACCATCGCCAAGCCCCCTGAGCCCCCGATGCTTGTTGACGTGATCACTCCTGCCCTTGGGGGCATGGTGACGCCAACGTCTGGAGGACCAACCCCCGAGGGTTTGTTGCCTGCCAGATCGTCCGTGTCTGCAGTCGCCGAGCGGCCTTCGGAGCCTCCTGTCCTTCATGGCGCCGTTTCCCCGAGGGTGCCTCCCCATGACCTCGCTGGGGACTCCTCAAGGGGAGACCTTGATGCCTCTAGTGCATGTCCACAATGTCCTGGATGGGGCCTTTGCCGCTGTGGGTCAGGTTCGTGACGCCTCCGAGAGTGCCAGTGATCGCCTCGTGGGTGGACGCCTAGAGCTCCTCTCAGGGTGGATCCAGGCCGCCGCCGCCGCTGTGGCGATGTGGGGTCAGGCCGCGGCTGCCATGGCGAAGAGCGAGGAGGAAGCCGTGGCCGCTCGCACCACGCGTGAAGAGGTGGAGGCCCGTCTGAAGGCCTTCCATGAGGAACAAGCCAAGCTTGCGGTGCAACTTTGTCAGCAGACGGAAGACCTCGAGGCCCGCAAGGACAAGCTTGCTGCTTAGGAAACCGAGCTGTCTCAAGTGGCGGCCTGCCAAGACGCGGAGCGGGCGTGCCTAGACGCACAGGAGAAGGAAATTGCTTCGAGGAAGATCCTTCTGGAAACCAAGGGGGAAGCTATCGTCGCGGTCGAGGAGAACAAGGCCACAGAGCTGAGCGCCTTCCCTGCTGTTGAGCTCAAGCTTCGCAAGGCGCTGCACGCCCTCTGCCGAGATGGATTCATAGAGCCTCTGGCTGCTCCGAAGAGAGGCTTCGCAGTGCTCACTTCGAAGCTCATCGAGGCACTAGAGGGCACCATCGTCAAGGTGGATAGGGTCTGGGACAGTGAGTGCCGCGACCTCTTTTCTGAAGCCACAACGTGCGTCTTCAGCCATCTTCATCTTCGTGAGCCAGGGTTCGACTTTGACTCCGTGATCCTCCTGGTCGCTCCTGAGGTACGCGCTGGCGTCGCGGTAGCGGTGAGGGGCGACGTGGAGGCGCTTGTGAAGAGGTTCACCCGCGTCATGGTTCCTCCGCCTCTGGATGCTGCTGAGCCTGGCGACGGGGAAGACGACGCCAGCGATGTCGATGATGAGTCCCTTGAGGGTGGGACGAATGGTGGTGGAGGTTATGTAGGATCGGAAGTAGGTCTAGAGGGGGGAGGTGATTAGACTACTTGACCAAATAAAAGTTTTGCCTTTGTCCCAATTTTAATTCTTGTCAAGTTTTAGCATTCATAGCATATCAAGTGACACCCTACACATGCATGTCTAAGAGTGTAGAAGTGGAAAATAAAGACATTGCACATGTAAGTAACGAGAGGGTTAGGAAAGCAAACACAAGTGATGACACGATGACTTTTCCCGCGGTTCCGATAGGTGGTGCTATCGTACGTCCACGTTCATCGAGTCTTCAACCCACGAAGGGTAACGGTCGCAAGAGTACATGGATGGCTCTACCCACGGAGGGTTCCACGAAGAAGCAACCTTGACTATTCCATGCGGCTTCCGTCCATGAAGGACTAGCCTTACTATGGGTAGATCTTCATGAACTAGGCGATCTCCTAGCCCTTAAAACCTTCTTGGTTCACTCCACAACATGAAGTAGGAGGCTGCCAAGCGACACCTAACCAATCTAGGAGGCACCACCCTCCAAAAGGTAATAGGATTGGTAATGATGATGAACTCCTTGCTCTTGTGCTTCAAGATGATAAACTCCTCAACACAGAATCACTCTCTCACAGATTTGGCTTGGTAGAAGAGATGGGATTGGTGGAAAGCAACTTGGGGAGGCTAGAAATCAAGATCCATATGGTTGGAGTGGAAGATCTTGACCTCAACACAAGGGTAGGTGGTTCTCTCTCAGAAAACTGAGTAGGATAGGTATGGAATAGTTCTGAGTGCTTCTCTTTCGAGTGGGTGGTGGTGAAGGGGTATATATAGGCATCCCCAAAAATCCAACCGTTACACACAATAAGTCAGACTCGGTGACACTGATGTGTAAATCTCGGTGGTACCGAAGTGACCAAAAGTGGCAGCTTTTGAATCTCGGAGGGACCGATATAAAATTCTCGGTTGCACCGACAAGGTGACCAACGGTCAGATTTACCAATCTTGGTGACGCTGATTCACCATTTTGGTTGCACCGAGTTTGCATATTTGGCTTAGGATAGACTTTGGAGGGAGAGTTTGTGGATGTTTCTGGTTACTGTCACTTGTGCACGTTTGAGCATATTGTTCACCATCAAAAATTTACCCCCTTTTAATAGTATTGGCTTTCCTATCGACTCAAAGTGATTTCTCACAAATGTAGATTCCTCTTTCTTGAAGCTTGGCCAACCTATTTCCTTGCATCTTGGGGTAATTCCACAATCCTTTGGCAATCCCTATCATTGAACTTGTCCCAAAAATATACTTGACGGTAACATCCGTTCAATGACTTATATGTTGTTATTAATTAACAAAACCACCAAGATAGCAAATTTTCTTTCAATATCCCCCTTTTTGGTAATTGATGACAACATATAGATCAAAGCTTCGACAAAGATATAATCATGGAATATAATCGTCGCTTTGAGAAGTATGTGATAAGCAAGAGCTCCCCCTAAATTTGTGCATTATTTTTAAATTTGGGTTTGAATGCAAATGCACAATCAATTAGGTACATGGGTTACTTCTTACATGTCACATACCACTTTGTGGTGTGCGAGAGTAATTGGAATGAATATCATAGCACAACCCAATCAACCAAAGATGAATGTGTTGGGGAATGTTGCATGGGAAACAAAAATTTTCCTACGCACATGCAAGATCTATCCATGGTGATGAGCATCTATGAGAGGGAGAGTGGATCTACATACCCTTGTAGATCACTAAGAGGGAAGCGTTAAGAAACGCGGTTGGTGTAGTCGAACGTCTTCGCGATCCAAATCGCCGAGCGTCCCACGATCTCATAACGATCCGTCCCGCGATCCAATCACGATCCGTCCCGCGAACTCATCATGATCCGTCCCGTGATCTCATCATGAACCGTCCCGTGAACTCATCACGATCCGTCCCGTGAACTCATCATGATCCGTCTTGCGATCTTGATCACGGTCCTTCCGATCTAGCGCCGAACGGACGACACCTGCGCGTTTAGCACACGTACAACTTGATGACGATCTCTGCCTTCTTGATCTAGAAAGAGAGAGCGGAGAGGTAGAAGAGTTCTCCGGCAGCATGACGGCACTGCGGCGATGGTGGTGGAGCTATTCCGGTAGGGCTTTGCCTAAGCACTGCAGAAAACCGATCTAGAGGATAAGCTATGCACTAGAGGAACGGGTGGCACGTGGCTGAAAATCCTGTCCAAAACCCTAAAATCCTCTAGTATATATAGGAGGATAGGAGGAGGAGGCTTGGCTGCCAAAAAGGCAGCCCTTGGGTCGGCCAAACCAAGGAGGGAGGAGTCCTCCTCCTCCACTCCTAGTAGGATTAGGACTCCTTCCTTATTTGGCCCTTTTTTACCTTTTCCACCTTTTTCCTTTTGGGCTTTTCTTCCCAGCCGCATGGGCCTTGTGTGGGACTTACACCAGCCCACAAAGGGCTGGTATTTACTCTCCCACAGCCCATATAGCCTCTTGGGTCGAAATACCCCTCCCGATGGTCCCCCGGTACACTACTGGCACTCCCGGTACACTACCGATGAGCCCAAAACTTTTCCTGCAACCAAAACAGGACTGCCTATATATCAATCTTTACCTCCAGACCATTCCGGAGCTCCTCATGACGTCCGGGATCTCATCCGGGACTCCGAACAACCTTCGGTCACCACCATGCATAACTCTATACTACCGAAACGTCACCAAACCTTAAGTGTGCAGACCCTACGGGTTCGAGAACTATGTAGACATGACCGAGACACCTCTACGGTCAATAACCAATAGTGGGAACTGGATGCCCATATTGGTTCCTACATATTCTACGAAGATCTTTATCGGTCGAACCTCTATGTCAAGGATTTAGTTAATCCCGTATGATGTTTCCCTTTGTTCTTCGGTATGTTACTTGCCCGAGATTCGATCGTCGGTATCTGTATACCTAGTTCAACCTCGTTACCGGCAAGTCTCTTTACTCATTCCATAATACAAGATCCCATGGCTAACACTTAGTCACATTGCTTGCAAGGCTTATTGTGATGTTGTATTACCGAGTGGACCCTGAGATACCTCTCCGTCACACGGAGTAACAAATCCCAGTCTTGATCCATGCCAATCCAACAGACACCTTCGGAGATACCTTTAATGCACCTTTATAGTCACCCAGTTACATTGCGACGTTTGATACACACAAGGCACTCCTCCGGTGTCCGTGAGTTGCATGATCTCATGGTCAAACGAACATATACTTGACATGCAGAAAACTGTAGCAATAAACTGACACGATCATATGCTACATTTGTAGTCTGGGTCTTGTCCATCACACCATTCTCTTCATGATGTGATCCCGTTATCAAATGACATCTCATGTCCATGGCTAGGAAACTTTAACCATCTTTGATCAACGAGCTAGTCTATTAGAGGCATACTAGGGACATGGTTTTGTCTATGTATGCACACATGCATCTAAGTCTCCAATCAATACAATTATAGCATGGATAATAAACGATTATCATGAACAAGGAAAATAGATAATAACTAATTTATTATTGCCTCTAGGTCATATTTCCAACAGAATGATCATCACATAAGCATTAAGATGATAGGAAATAGTAGCATCACACATCAAAGCGTATGATCAAACATCATCAAGCGTATATCCCAATCAAAACAAAAGAGTATCACAGCAACAAAAAGCAATTGTTTTGTGAAAAAGCAACAAACACAAAATACTCTCTCACTCGAAGCCTAATGATCTATATACACTTCTCCCCCTTTGGCAACAAGTTACCAAAAAGTTCAAGGGCATATATCTAATCGCTCTTGGGATGATCTCCTCTGATTGTCGATGAAGTTGTCGAGATAATAATGTCGGCAAAGATCTCTGCAAATGTCGTGGATGGAGCTGGAGTGGTCACGGGAGGAACAGGTGCTGATGGTGCAGGAGCTATGCTGACAGTAGCAGGAGCTGATGAAGAGGGCCTCAAGTATGGTGCAGGCACTGTGATTGATCTAGCCTGAGTAGTGAACTGGGTGCTTGGCCTAAGAGGTGATTCATATTCATCATCATCTGAAGTAGAAGATACCCGAGTGATGTGCACGAAGTCAACTTCCTTCTGAAGCTCTATAACTGTCTTGGACAACTTGTCCACCTTATCACAAAGAACCTTGATCCTTGTCTCAAAGATCCACACTAGACTGTTCTGGTTGTCCAGAATCCCTTGATATCCTTCTACAAGCCTTGGATGCCTGAGATCAAAAGATCCATTTGCTCGTTCCTGGATCTGGGGGCTTGAGCACTAGTGACTTGAGCTGCTTTTGCTTCTGCCTGTGCTGTAGAAGATGTGGGATAATATGGGTCCATCACCACAACATTATCCTCGAGAGCTGGCTATAGGGGGAGATGTGGATGATCTAGAGCAAAAATGTGCTTCTCCCACTGAGAGTTGATAAGAAACTTGATGTAGGGTGCATAACAGCAAGAGCGCTTTTGATCAGCAGCAACCCTCTTGATTGTCTCAACAATCAAATCCACATCTCTAATCCTGGTGCTCCTATCAAGGTGGATCAGCATGTTGATGGAGCAGCCTCGGATCATCTTGTCATCTCCTGACTTGGGCATAAATGTGTGCCTAAGAATAGTGTTCATTGTATGGAGTCCTGCTTGCAGATAGTAGATGGATCCTAGCTTGTGAGATTGCACCTTGTCTACAGGGATAGGAGTATACATATCCTTCATGGCATTGTGACTTGCCTTGGGTTCTGAGTATACATCCAAATTGTTGGAAATATTCCCTAGAGGCAATAAATAAAGTGTTTATTATTATGTTTCCTTGTTCATGATAATTGTTTATTATCCATGCTAGAATTGTATTAATTGGAAACATGGATACATGTGTGGATACATAGACAAACACAATGTCCCTAGTATGCCTTTAGTGAACTAGCTCGTTGATCGAAACATGGTGAAGGTTTCCTAGACATGGACATGAGATGTCATTTGATAACGGGATCACATCATTAGGAGAATGATGTGATGGACAAGACCCAAACTACAAATGTAGCTTATGATCGTGTTAGGTTACTGCTACTCTTTTCTGCATGTCAAGTATATGTTCCTATGACCATGAGATCATACAACTCATGGACATAGGAGGAGTGCCTTGTGTGTATCAAACGTCGCAACATAACTGGGTGACTATAAAGGTGTTCTACAGGTGTCTCCCAGGGTGTCTGTTGAGTTGGCATGGATTAATACTGGGATTTGTTACTCCGTGTGACGGAGAGGTATCTCAGGGCCCACTCGGTAATGCAACGTCACAATGAGCCTTGCAAGCAATGTGACTAAGTGTTAGTTACGGGATCTTGTATTATGGAACGAGTAAAGGGACTTGCCGGTAACGAGGTTGAACTAGGTATGGAGATACCGACGATCGAACCTCGGGCAAGTAACATACCGAAGAACAAAGGGAACATCATACGGGATTAACTTAATCCTTTACATAGAGGTTCGACCGATAAAGTTCTTCGTAGAATATGTGGGAACCAATATGGACATCCAGGTCCCGCTATTGGTTATTGACCATAGAGGTGTCTCGGTCATGTCTACAGAGTTCTCGAACCCGCAGGGTCTGCACACTTAAGGTTTGATGACGTTTCGGTAGTATAGAGTTATGTATGATGTTGACCGAAGGTTGTTCGGAGTCCTGGATGAGATCCCGAACGTCACGAGGAGCTCCGGAATGGTCCGGAGGTAAAGATTCATATATAGGAAGTCCTGTTTTGGTCGCCGGAAAAGTTTCGGGCACATTGGTAGTGTATCGGGAGTGCCAATAGTGTACCGGAAGGCCTCCGGAAGGAGTATTTCGACCCAAGAGGCTTCATGGGCTGTGGGAGAGTGAATATCATCCCTTAGTGGGCTGGTGGAAACCCACACAAGGCCCTTGTGGCTGGAGGAAAAAAACACAAAGACAAAAAGTGGAAAAAGGCAAAATAGGGTGAATCCTAGTCCTACTAGGATTGGAGGTGGACTCTACCTCCACCACCTTGGTTTGGACGAAGCTCTTGGCTTGGAAGCCAAGGCTGCCTCCTCTTCTCCTCTACTCCTATATATACTAGAGGGTTTTGGGTTTTTGCACTAGTTTTTACAGCCACGTGCTACCCGTTCCTCTAGTGCATAGTTTCTCCTCTAGATCGGATTTCTGTAGTGCTTAAGCGAAGCCTTGCCGGAATTGATCCACCACCATCGCCGGAGCGCCATCAAGCTGCCGGCGAACTCTTCTACCTCTCCCTCTCTCTTGCTGGATCAAGACGGCAGAGATCGTCATCAAGCAGTACGTGTGCTGAACGCGGAGGTGCCGTCCGTTCGGCGCTAGATCGGACGGATCGTGATCAAGTTTGTGGGACGGATCGTGATCAAGTTTGTGGGACGGTTCGTGATTAGATATCGGGATGGATCGTGATTGGATCGCGGGACGCACTGCAATTTGGATCGCGAAGACGTTCGACTACACCAACCGTGTTTCTTAACGCTTCCCGCTTAGCGATCTACAAGGGTATGTAGATCCACTCTCCCTCTCGTAGATGCCCATCACCATGGATAGATCTGCGTGTGCGAAGAATTTTTTTCCCATGCAACATTACCCAACAGTGGTATCAGAGCTAGGTCTATGTGTTGATGAGATCTCGAGTAGAACACAAAAGGTTTGTGGGCGTTGATGCTTAGATTGTTTCCTCCCTTGGTCGGATTTTGGTTCAACGGTATTGTGAGATGAAGCGGCCTGGACCAAGTTTACTCGTATGCTTATGAGAGACCGGTTCCCTCGACCGCAACTTGTTGTATAGATGGCTTGCGGGTGCCAGTTTCTCTCACTTTAGTTGGATTGGATTCGACAAAGGCGGTCCTTGAGAAGGTTCAAAAGCAAATTATGTATCACTGTTGTGGTTTATGCGTAGGTGAAATTTTTTCTTGCTAGAAACCCATAGCAGCCACGTAAAACATGCAAGAACAATTAGAGGACGTCTAACTTGTTTTTGCAGGGTGTGTTGTGATGTGATATGGCCAATTACATGATGTGATATATGTGATGTATGAGATGATCATGTGATGCATAGAATTTCACGACTTGCATGTCGATGAGTACGGCAACCGGTAGGAGCCATAGGGTTGTCTTTAATTGTTGTATGACATGCATGTCAATCATTAAGCGCTATGTAATGCTTTACTTTATCGCTAAACGGTAGCTATAGTAGTAGAAGCATGCAGGGCGTGACAACCCCGATGGCGACACGTTGATGGAGATCAAGATGATGGAAATCATGGTGTCATGCCGGTGACGATGGAGATCATGCCGGTGCTTTCAAGATGGAGATCTAAAGCACAAGTTCATGGCCATATCATGTCATTTATGAATTGCATGTGATGTTAATCCTTTTTATGGACCTTGTTTTGCTTAGTACGACGGTAGCATTATAAGGTGATCCCTCACTTAAATTTCAAGATAAATTGTGTTCTCCCCGAGTATGCACCATTGAGAAAGTTCGTCGTGTTGAGACACCACGTGATGATCGGGTGTTATAGACTCTACATTCACATACAATGGGTCCAAGCCAGTGTTGCACGCGCAGAACACTCGGGTTAAACTTGACGAGCCTAGCATGCACAAACATGGCCTCGGAACACAAGAGACCGAAAGGTCGAACATGAGTCATATAGTAGATATGATCAACATAATGATGTTCACCATTGAAGCCACCTCAACTCACGTGATGATCGGACTTGAGTTGGTGGATTTGGATCATGTGACACTCAGATGACCTGAGGGATGTCTATTTGAGTGGGAGCTTTAGTAATTTGATTAACTAAACTCATTATCTTGAACAATAGTCTATGTGAATTTTGCATATTTATGTTGTAGATCAATGGCTCGCGCAGCAACACCCCTGAATTTTAACGCGTTCCTAGAGAAAGCTAAGTTGAAAGATGATGGAAGTAACTTTATTGACTGGACCCGTAATCTGAGGATTATCCTCATGGCTTCCCAGAAATCATATGTCCTTGATGCACCGCTTGGTGACCAACCAGAAGACATGACCTCCGAAGACGTTAAAACGCTTGGGAGGCACGTACTGGAGATTACTCAATAGTTCAGTGTGCGATATTTTATGGCTTAGAACCGGGACTTCAAAGACGTTTTGAACGTCATGGAGCATATGAGATGTTCCAGGAGTTGAAGTTTATCTTTTAGAAGAACGCCCAAATCGAGAGGTATGAAACCTCCGATAAGTTCTATGCTTGCAAGATGGAGGAGAATGGGTCTATCAGTGAACATATACTCAGAATGTCTGGGTATTCAACTCGTCTAGCAGAGTTGGGAATTGCCCTTCCGCCAGAGGCGATCACTAACAGAGTTCTTTAATCACTGCCACCTAGTTACAGGAGCTTTGTGATGAACTATAACATGCACGGGATGAACAAGTCAGTCGTCAAGCTGTTTGCGATTCTAAAAGTCGCTGAGTCTGAAATCCAAAAAGAACATCAAGTGTTGATGGTCAATAAAACCACTAGTTTCAAGAAAAATGGCAAGGTCAAGGGCAAGGGCAAGAAGGGTAAAACCAAGAAGGATGGCAAAGCAGTTGCTACTCCTGTAAAGAAGCCCAAGCATGGACCCAAGCCATAAACTAAGTGCTTTCATTGCAAGGGAACTGGTCACTGGAAGTGGAACTGCCCCAAGTACCTGGCTAACAAGAAGGCGGCCAACGACAAACAAGGTATATATGATATACATGTTATTGATGTGTACCTTACTAGCTCTCGTAGTAGTGCCTGGGTATTTGATACCGGTTTGGTTGCTCATATTTGCAACTCAAAGCAGGAACTACGGAATAAACGAAGGCTGGCAAAGGACGAAGTGACTGTGCGCGTGGGAAATGGTTCCAAGGTTGATGTGATCGCCGTCGGCATGCTCTCTCTTTGATTACCATCGGGATTAGTCATGAACCTGAATAATTGTTATTTAGTGCCTGCGTTAAGCATGAGCATTATATCTGGATCTTGTTTATTGCGAGATGGTTACTCATTTAAATCAGAGAATAAAGCTTGTTCTATTTATATGAGTATTATATTTTATGGTCATGCACCCAATGTTAGGGGTTTATTCATATTGAATCTTGATAGTGATGACACACATGTTCATAACATTGATGCCAAAAGATGTAGAGTTGATAATGATAGTACCACTTTCTTGTGGCACTGCCGTTTAGGTCATATTGGTGTAAAATGCATGAGGAAGCTCCATGCTGATGGACTTTTGGAGTCACTTGATTTTGAATCACTTGACACATGTGAACCATGCCTCATGGGCAAGATGACTAAAACGCCGTTCTCTGGAACAATGGAACGGGCGAGTGACTTATTGGAAATCATACATACTGATGTGTGCGGTCCAATGAATGTTACAGCGCGTGGTGGATATCGTTATTTTCTCACCTTCACTGATGACTTGAGTAGATATGGGTATATTTACTTAATGAAACACAAGTCTGAAACGTTTGAAAAGTTCAAGCAATTCAAGAGTGAAGTTGAGAATCATCGTAACAAGAAGATTAAGTTCCTGCGATCTGATCGAGGAGGTGAATATCTGAGTTATGAGTTTGACAGTCACTTAAGATAGTGTGGAATTGTTTCATAGTTGACACCGCACGGAACACCACAGCGTAATGGTGTGTCCGAACGTCATAATCGAACCTTATTAGATATGGTGCGTTCTATGATGTCTCTTGCTGATTTGCCACTATTGTTTTGGGGTTATGCATTAGAGATAACTGCATTCACTTTAAATAGGGCACCATCAAAATCCGTTGAGATGACGCCATATGAACTGTGGTTTGGCAAGAAGCCAAAGTTGTCGTTTCTTAAAGTTTGGGGATGTGATGCTTATGTCAAAAAGCTTCAGCCTGAAAAGCTGAAACCCAAAGCTGAGAAATGTGTCTTCATAGGATACCCGAAAGAGACAGTCGGGTATACCTTCTATCTCAGATCCGAAGGCAAAGTGTTTGTCGCTAAGAACGGAACATTTCTTGAGAAAGAGTTTCTCTCGAAAGAATTGAGTGGGAGGAAAATAGAGCTTGATGAGGTTATTGAACCTTTACTTCAACCAGAAAGTAGCGTAGCGCAGAAAGATGTTTCTGTGGAACCTACGACGATAGAAGAGGAAGTTAATGATGATGATCATGAAGCTTCGGATCAAGATGCTATTGAACCTCGTAGGTCGACAAGGCCGCGTACTACCCCTGAGTGGTACGACAACCCTGTCTTGGAGGTCATGTTGTTGGACAATAATGAACCTACGAGCTATGGAGGAGCAGTGATGGGCCCAGATTCTGAGAAATGGTTAGAGGCCATGAAATCCGAGATGGGATCCATGTATGAAAACAAAGTATGGACTTTGGAAGTATTACCTGAAGGGCAAAAGGCCATTCAGAACAAATGGATCTTTCAGAAGAAGACATACGCGGACGGTAATGTCACCGTCTATAAAGCTCGACTTGTGGCAAAGGGTTTTTCACAAGTTCAAGGAGTTGACTACGATGAGACTTTCTCACCCGTAGCGTTGCTTAAGTCTATCAAAATCATGTTAGCAATAGCTGCTTATTTCGACTATGAAATTTGGCAGATGGATGTCAAAACAACGTTCCTCAACGGTTTCCTTGAGGAAGAGTTGTATATGATGCAACCCGAAGGTTTTGTCGATCCAGAGAATGCTGACAAAGTTTGCAAACTCCAGCGATCCATTTATGGACTGGTGCAAGCATCTCGGAGTTGGAATAAGCGCTTTGATGAGGTGATCAAAGAGTTTGAGTTTATACAAGTTTACGGAGAAGCTTGTATTTACAAGAAAGTGAGTGGGAGCTCTATAGCGTTTCTATTATTATATGTGGATGACATATTGCTGATTGGAAACAATATAGAAATGCTGGAAAGCGTGAAGGAATATTTGAACAAGAGTTTTTCAATGAAGGACCTAGGAGAAGCTGCTTCATATTAGGCATTAAGAACTATAGAGATAGATCAAGACACTTAATAGCACTTTCACAGAGCACATACCTTGATAAAGTTTTGAAGAAGTTCAAAATGGATCAGTCCAAGAAGGGGTTCTTGCCTGTGTTACAAGGTGTGAAGTTGAGTAAGACTCAATGCCCAGTAACTGCAGAAGATAGAGAAAAGATGAGTGTCATCCCCTATGCTTCAGCCATAGGCTCTATCATGTATGCACTGCTGTGCACAAGACCCGATGTCAGCCTTGCCATAAGTATGGCCGGAAGGTTTCAAAGTGATCCTGGAATGGAGCACTGGCAAGCGGTCAAGAATATCCTTAAGTACCTGAAAAGGACTAAGGAAATGTTTATCGTCTATGGAGCTGATGAAGAGCTCGTCGTAAAGGGTTACGTCGATGCAAGCTTTGACACTGATCCGGACGACTCTAAGTCACAAACCCCATACGTATTTATTCTTAACGGGGGAGCGGTAAGCTGGTGCAGTTCCAAGCAAAGCGTGGTAGCTAGTTCTATGTATAAAGCGGAATACATCGCAGCCTCAGAGGCGGCGAAGGAAGGTGTCTGGATGAAGCAGTTCATGACAGATCTTGGAGTAGTGCCCAATGAACTGAATCCAATGAGCCTGTTCTGTGACAACACTGGTGCCATTGCTCTAGCCAAGGAACCAAGGTTTCACAAGAGGACCAGACATATAAAGCGACGCTTCAACTCCATCCGATATTACATCGAGGAGAAGGACATAAATATTTGCAAAGTGCACACGGATCTGAATGTTGCAGATCTGTTGACTAAACATCTTCCAAGAGCTAAACATGATCAACACCAGAACTGCATGGGTGTTCGATTCATTATAATGTAAATCACATAGTGATGTGAGCTAGATTATTCACTCTAGTGCAAGTGGGAGACTATTGGAAATATTCCCTAGAGGCAATAAATAAAGTGTTTATTATTATATTTCCTTGTTCATGATAACTTTTTATTATCCATGCTAGGATTGTATTAATTGGAAACATGGATACATGTGTGGATACATAGACAAACACAATGTCCCTAGTATGCCTCTAGTGAACTAGCTCGTTGATCGAAAGATGGTTAAGGTTTCCAAGACATGGACATGAGATGTCATTTGATAACGGGATCACATCATTAGGAGAATGATGTGATGGACAAGACCCAAACTACAAATGTAGCTTATGATCGTGTCAGTTTATTGCTACTGTTTTCTGCACGTCAAGTATATGTTCCTATGACCATGAGATCATACAAATCATGGACATCGGAGGAGTGCCTTGTGTGTATCAAACGTCGCAACGTAACTGGGTGACTATAAAGGTGCTCTGCAGGTGTCTCCGAGGGTGTTTGTTGAGTTGGCATGGATCAGTATTGGGATTTGTTACTCCGTGTGACGAAGAGGTATCTCAGGGCCCACTCGATAATGCAACATCACAATGAGCCTTGCAAGAAATGTGACTAAGTGTTAGTTACGGGATCTTGTATTACAGAACGAGTAAAGAGATTTTCCGGTAATGAGGTTGAACTAGGTATGGAGATACCGATGATCGAACCTCGGGCAAGTAACATACCGAAGAACAAAGGGAACGTCATACGGGATTAACTGAATCCTTGATATAGAGGTTCGACCGATAAAAATCTTCGTCAAATATGTAGGAACCAATATGGACATCCAGGTCCCGCTATTGGTTATTTACCGTAGAGGTGTCTCGGTCATGTCTACATAGTTCTCGAACCCACAGGGTCTGCACACTTAAGGTTTGATGACGTTTCGGTAGTATAGAGTTATGTATGGTGGTGACTGAAGGTTGTTCGGAGTCCCGTATGAGATCCAGGACGTCACGAGGAGCTCCGGAATGGTCTGGAGGTAAATATTCATATATAGGAAGTCCTGTTTTGGTCGCCGGAAAAGTTTCGGGCTCATCGGTAGTGTACCGGTAATGCCGGTAGTGTACCGGGAGGCCTCCGGGAGGGGTATTTCGACCAAAGAGGCTTCATGGGCTGTGGGAGAGTTAATATCAGCCCTTAGTGGGCTGGTGGAAACTCCCACACAAGGCCCATTTGGCTGGAGGAAAAAAAACACAGAGAAAAAGTGGAAAAAGGCAAAATAGGGTGGATCCTAGTCCTACTAGGATTAGAGGTGGACTCCACCTCCACCACCTTGGTTCGGCCAAAGATCTTGGCTTGGAAGCCAAGGCTGCCTCCTCTCCTCCTCTCCTCCTATATATACTAGATGGTTTTGGGTTTTTGCACTAGTTTTTACAGCCACGTGCTACCCGTTCCTCCAGTGCATAGTTTCTCCTCTAGATCGGCTTTCTGCAGTGCTTAAGCGAAGCCCTGCCGGAATTGCTCCACCACCATCGCTGGAGCGCCGTCACGCTGCCGGCGAACTATTCTACCTCTCCGCTCTCTCTTGCTGAATCAAGACGGCGGAGATCGTCGTCAAGTTGTACGTGTGCTGAACGCGGAGGTGCCTTCTGTTCGGCGCTAGATCGGACGGATCGTGATCAAGTTCGTGGGACGGATCGTGATCAAGTTAATGGACGGATTGTGATTAGATCGCGGGATGGATTGTGGTTGTATTGCGGGACGCACATCGATTTGGATCGTGAAGACGTTCGACTACACCAACCGCGTTTCTTAACGCTTCCCGCTTATCGATCTACAAGGGTATGTAGATCCACTCTCCCTCTCGTAGATGCCCATCACCATGGATAGATCTGTGTGTGCGTAGGAATTTTTTTGTTTCCCATGCAACGTTACCGAACACAAATCACCTTCCTGAGCTTCAGGAACTCCTAGAAGTGCAGCCCACTCCTCAATAGTGGATTCATACCTTGCACCTTTAGTCATCCATAAAATTATACCATCTCCGTAGAAATGAGCAGTGGAGTAGAATTGCATCTCCGTAGAAATGAGCAGTTGAGTAGAATTGCATGATCATTTCGTCGTTCCATGTAGTAAGCTCTCTGCCAATGTACTTATCCAGACCAATGCAATGGAAATTATCTTGGACACTTGGAAAGTAGTCCACATTATCCTTAATGAATTTCCAATTGACATATCTCATATCGCTAACAGTTGGGATCTTGTCAAGCAACATTGTCTCATAAAAGTCCTGTTTCTCTCTTGTGTAGAACTTGTAGTCAACATCAGTTTTCTTCCTCTGAGCATAAGGATCTATGGCTCTCTAGGCTCTCAATCCTGAGTCTTTCCTCTTATTCATGTCTTCAGCAACTAAGTGACAGGCATCATGTACTGGAAGATGTGGTCTGAGCTTCATCAAAGTAGTCAAGTCATCATCATCGTCAAGTCTGGAGGTAGTCCCCTTGTTCTTGTCAGAAGCTGGAATGTCTTTGGTAGTCCTCTTGACTTCTGTGCAACATCTTTCTTGGAAGTAGGGTTGGTACTCTTGGAGGTGCCAGTCTTTGGCATAGCATCAGCCATAAGCTTCTTCGCTTTCTTCTTGGGAGGGGCTTTCTCAACATGTTCTTCCTCCTCTTCCTTAGCAGCAGCACCAGCAGCCTCCTCTAGATCTTCATACATAGAGGTTGGCCTTCCAATCACATGGATAATCCTCTTCCTGGACTTTTTCTCCCCTGCCTTCTTAGGTATTGCCTTCCTTGGGGGATCAACAGATATGGTGGCTCTAGCACTCTCATGTGCCTTGATAGTCTCTGAGCTAGCATAGATCTTGGTGACAACTCTTCTGGCAGAAGTAGCTTCAGTTGCTGACTTCTTAGCAGCCTTTTCTTAGTTCTTGGCAAGAATCTCCTCGGGAATCAAGTCAGACTCTTCCTCATCAGAATTTAGCTTCTTCCTGGTCCTGGTGGAAGCCTTGGCCAACCCACGAGAGCTGGGGGTGCCTGGATCTGAAAAAGAACTGGCCTCTGGGCTTGTGCCAGAACTCATGTCAACTCCCTGCTTTGCAAAATTTTGACTGTTCTCTGTATCTAACATACTAACCCCATGAATAGAGTAAGGAGAGTAGAAGTAGATGAGTCATCACAAAATGAGGCTGGTTTTTGAAATTTGAACAACAAATCTTCAAGATTTTTGCATTCTGTCAAATAAATATCGGTATAGCCGCAACCAATTTTTCGGTGAGCCGAGACTAACTGACTCACTTAACTGAACCTTGACACCCTTTTCGATCGGACCGGAAAGAGTAACTCGGTTCCACCGAGTCAGTTCTCAGCAACACATAATTTCACATCGGTGAGACCGATATGTCTGTTTCGGTTCCACCGAGATTTATTTGGCGGAGGACAAAACCCTGGAAAATTCATTATTCGCTAGAATTTGGAGATTTCGAGTGGATAGGAATACGCGCAAAGGGTGTATTATAGATAATCTTTAATATAATGCGCAAGAATCGGACCAGGAGCGCAAAAGAGATTGAGTCCATACCCTAGCTTGGCACAGATCCTCTACGGCGGTGACGAGGGAGAGGATTTCGTCAACGACGATGATTCCCAGCGGCGGAGGAGCGCAGGGAGACAAGGACGACGACCAGGGGTTTCATGGGAGACAAGTTAGGGTTCTGAGGCGCGACGAATGAGATTGAATTTCAAAGAATCGGGGTCCACAACTTATATACCCACCAATGTCGGTGACACCGATTCTAACTTTTCGGTGTCACCGAGTTCCTCAACTGTCAGCTGATAATGAAACTCGGTGTAACCGAGAAAATGGAATCGGTGGTACCGAGATTGAAAACCAGATCAACCCTAGGCATTTGGTGAGACCAAGATTTTGTGGTTGGTTCCACCGAGATGCACTTGGGAGGTTTTAATGGTCAGTCCTTGTCGCTACGGAACTCCGAGTGCTCCACACACACACATGGATCAAAACGAACTTGTTCAAATTTTGTGATGCAACATGAATAGAGTATGAGGTGAGAAAACGTAGATGGTTAAAGAAGTGGTCCTAGGCATTCTTGTATATCCAATTCGCAAGATAAATCAATCCAAATAGAAACAATTGGACATCCTCATCGAATGAGAAAATAAATGCAGACCAACATGCTCACACAATAAGATGTCAAATGAAATCATGGCAAACATGCACACACACTCTAGCATCTAACAAGCACTTGGGCGACGACGAAGTCATCTATATATGTCACAGCCTGTGTTTGTGTCACATTGTTATGTTTGGGTTTATAAAATATGGAGCCAACTAAAACTTTTTCTATGTGCTTGTGCTTGCTTGCTATGTTGTCTGTTTGCTTGATGATTGTGGAGAAACTCAGTGGACATATATTTTCCATATATATGAGTTTCAACACAAGGGCTTGATCAGATCATAGGCAAAACCCCTCAAAACCCTTTCTGTTCAAATCAAACTTTTGGAATATTTCTATAATAAATATTCTCAATAAATTCCAGGAAAATTACAGCAAGTCAACACTATCATAGGTGATGATCTTGCAAAGTTTCATATCAATCCAAGTTGGTTTGATTCATCAAACCATCCCAAAACCATTCCTGTCTAGAATCAAATTCGAGCAACTTTACATTTTGAAATGTTCCTCCTTGGCCTCAAACTTTGTGGGCATGCTCTAATGACCAAATGGTGATGATACACTAAGCGGTGCATCAAGGGTAAAAGCCTAGAATCAATGGATGTACAGAAATCTGATTTAGCTAATTTCTAGGGTTTATCAAATCTCCATTGTCAACTTCTTTTCTTAAGCTCAAACTTGGTGGATTCCCTCATTTCTACCTAGCCTTTGACCCTGGTAAGTATCTCAGTAAGATGGTAACATCTTCTTGCCCAAAACTCCATCAAACACCTTCTGGTGATTTTATAAAATCAGCTTTTTCACCCCTTTCTCTTTTACCCTTGGGGCCAACTTTTACCAAAGCCTCTGGTAAGTGCCTTGCACCTCCAGTAACTCTCCCTGGCCAGGTCTCTACAGGGAAGTTGGGTAAAACCCCTATTTCTACCCCTATTCCACCTTGGCAGAGGCTTCTCCCTCCCCTTTTTCTTTTCTCCCTAGCTCTCCCTAGCTCCTCAGCATCGAAAAAGCATCTCCAGGCCCTCCAACAGCTAGTGGACAAAGAAGGGCACCCCAGAGCACGCATGCCATGTCAATGCCGGCCATACGCACGCTGTGGAGCGCGCTACAGTGCGCTCCCGGATTGTAGCTGCCACCCAATGGCCGGCCCCGACAGCCTTGGGCCTCCCCCCGCATGTCCCCCGAGACGCCCTCGGCGTCCGTGACATGCCACTCTGTCGGCCCCCTCCTCTCTCCTCCTCCTCCGGCCTCCTCTCGCATGTGCTCGACGCCGCCCAAGTTGGCCAATGTGTGAGCTTGCATGCGCGCCCTCCCCTCCTCTCCCTTGCTCCCGCTCGTCATGGACCACCCCCAGGAGCGCCCAGATTCACCCCCATCTCCTCCCGTGCCCTCTAGCCTCGGCCACGAGCTCGCCGGCGCACCTGCGTTCGGTGGACTCCTCCCCGTCTATCAAAGAGCGCCCCAGACCCCTCTCTCCCTTTGGCCTCTCTCTCCTCTCCCCAATAGCCCCCCTGCGCGCTCGGAAGACCGCCCGAGGGCCCTATGCTCGGAATTGACCCGGGGATCGCCACGACCATCTCCCCGTCGATCTCTGGGTACGCAACCTCTCCAGCCCTCATTTCTCTCCCGTTGGTCCTCCCTTCCCCTTCTGATGCGATCACCCTCGTTCTCATCCACTTTGCAGTATGAATCGGCCCTGGCAACCACCTCCCAAAACCACCTCTGCCGTGTGTGCTCGCCGCCGGCGACACCGGCCACCTCCGCCCTCAATGCCACCTCCAGGAGACCATCGACTCTTCCCCGAGCCCGTTCCCACCATCGCCCGCCGTCACCGTGCCCCATGCCGCCACTAGTGAGCAGCTCCCCTCCCTATCCCGAGGTGGGAGAAGGACCCGACAGGTGGGGCCCACCTGTCAGCCTCTCTTTCCCTCTCCCACGCCCTCTCTCCCCCGCGCTCGCTGACGGCCGGGCCCCGCGCGTCAGGTTTAAACCTGGGCGCGTGTGAGGCCGGTTGGCTGGCCAGCTGGGCCGGCCCAGCCTCTGGCCGCCTCTGGCCTAGGTCCCAGTGGCTTTTCCCTTTTCTTTTTCTTTTTCTTTTTTGTGGGATTTTGCCAAAATCCCACAAAGCCCAAATAAAATCCTATGACAAAACTTTTTGCACCTAAATCTCAGAATATTCCATAGAATATATTAGTGCCATTTGTAAAAATATTTGAAAAAAGCTTTTCAGTACTGTTTTTAATTAAAAATCCCTATTTAGCATTTCCTGCCTCTGTTTAATAGTTTTTTTAAAATATTTTTATAGTAAAATATTAAAGAAACATTTTTAATATAGTCCTTAGTATTTATGAGAAGATATTAGCATTTTATTTGTATCTTGAGTGCTCTTTTTTTGTGTGTTGATTATTTTTATCGTTATTTTATCGCGACGATAGATTGCGCTGTTGACGAAGAAGTTGGACCCAAAGACTTCGAAGACCCTAGAGACTTTGTTGAGCCAGGCAAGCAACCCTTTCACCATGTTAAAGAAACTTTTTCATGCATGTCATATAGCACTTGTTGATTCGATGAAATGATCATGATGAGGTGTTCCCCCTTCGGTGGGATACCTCTGTTACTGTTACCATTGAGACTTGCATCGTGCATGACCCTACCACCTTATGAGGGTTGTACGGGTGGGAGTAGTTTGTTGCTAATAGATGCTACGCAAATGGGATGTGACTTATGCATAGTGATGGCAATAAAGAAATGATTTCAAAGATTTTTCAAAAAAACCCGTCGGGTGCCACTAATGCCCGAGGGAGATGATGATGAGATGGGTGACCACTTGAGAAAGAAGTGGTGTACCGGAACAAGTGAGTGTTGTGGTTTTCAAAAATGGATTGGTGTAAGTTACGACCGTTATTCCAACCATATATGTACGACTACGATACCCATTATGGGACGGGGCTTTGTTGATTACTATGGTTGTTGCTAGCAAGGAGCTTGAATTACTAGTGGCAAGAGTGAAATGGTAACTCTTGAGATCGGGTCGTCCCTGAGTGGAAGGTCATGCGCTATCTTTACAGGCACCGGGCACACCGTTGCGTGCCCTCATGGATGATACGAGTGATGTATATCATGAGGGATGACACCAATGAGTGGACTCTTTGTTTAGTATCACCATGGGAAAGGCATTGTTCAGGTGCTTACCTCGGGTATGTTAAATACCGCGAGTCATGGATGACACGGAAGTTCCCCGGGTCTTGTGGGTAAAGTGTGCAACCTCTGCAGAGTGTAAAACTATTCGAATAGCCGTGTCCACAGTCAAGGATAGTTGGATGACAGCTCTTATGCTAAGTCCAAAGGTTTTCACAAACTGGTGTGTATGTGTTGGTGACAAGAAGGTCACATGAGCTAAGTCCGTTAACTTAGCATGAGAATTAAACTAAGTTCGATGACTTAACGTGATGAACGAACATGAGATGTTCAACCCCTACTTATGTTGATATCCGTAACTTGTTCATATGGATATCTTCTAATTGTTGATGCATGCTCACTAGTTACTTGATCATGACATTTGCATTCAAATTAGCTTTCCGCAAAATCACCTACTTAGTGCTATATCATGCATCATTGTTACCTAGTTCCACAACTTGGGTTGCTTGCGAGTACATTCAAAGTACTCATTGGCTTGCCACTGATATTTAATTGGCCAGGCATGGAAGAAAAAGAGTATGTTGAAGAGTTTGTTGGAGACGAACATGCGAACTAGGACGCTTCCTAGTCAGAATGCCTGTAGGTTAAGGTAGATGGCATGGGTTCACGCTTTCGATCAAGATTTCCGCTGCTTGTTCTATTTTAAGTGTTTGGCCCGTGTGGCCCTATCTATGTAAGACTTGACCTTCATGGTCTTTATTTGTGTAAGATGTTAAGTGTGGATGTAAGACTCTTGTTATTCAGCTTTTGTGTGTTTAGTGAGCATTGATCTCTAGGATCACTATACACGTGCATTCAGTGATCAGGACTTATGAGTCGGGGTCCCCACAATTATGAGTATTTGACTTAGGAGCGAAGTAAGAATACTTGATCATAGGTCATACTCATCGTTTAAGCAAAAGTGGGGTTTCCACTTTTACATAAAGCATTTAATGTTGTCACATACTAAGAGATGCTTTGAATCAAGTCTTAGAGTAAAGATCCCCCTTGATGTGACATCACCCGATAAGAGGGATAAACTAACCTTGGGTTTTGTTGATGAAGACTTGATGTTGGTGAGGTAGTGGTGGATGCTCAAGGTTGATGAAGATCACCAATAGTTGGGAGCATCCTTGTTGTTTCCTTACTCTTATCACCTACGTGGGTTAGTCCCAACACACAAGATACAAATACAAGGATATCTATGGACATGGAGTGCAAAACATGTGTAATGATGTCCATTGATTTGTTGATTACCTTGTCCCTTGCTTACCTTTGAGGGAATGTGTGACTCCTTGATCTATTGCATAGGGTTGATGTTGATTGAAAATAGATCTATGTCAATAATGAATATGAGTGAATTTCATTGGTGGAGTCACCCCTCAAGAACTCTCTAGTTCTTCTTCTTGGGAATCCACATCAGGTTGATGGGGATCCTTGGTGTTGAAGTAGCATTTTTAGAAGTTGATCTCGTAGTAGCCTTGGGAACCCACTTCACCAAAGCTTGGGGTTCATCTTCATAAGAGTCAAAGTCCTCTTGGAGATTGTTCTTGCCCTTGAGCTTGGTGTCTTGTGGTGGACGGTCATCTTGGGTGTTTGTCCCCTTGGGAAGATTATTTTCATACTTCTCCTTTTGGGGAACAAACTTGGGCTCGGGATATTGAACTTCTTCCCATTCAACTCCATTGGCGTTGAAGTAGCCAACACCACGATTCTTCCGGTATCCTCCATGCTTGCGTACAATCTCATCAAATTGTTTGTACCCTTCAAGACTCTTGTAGATACCTTTCTCTATAATTCCTTTCAATAAAGAATTTTCTTGCTCAAGTGTAACTTGGCTAAGAGAATCATCATTAGTGGAATCAATAGAACTACTAGGAGCAACATCATTTGGTTTAGTATTTTTATTGTTGCTACTAGATGAAGAACCTTTCTTTCCTTTGTTACTAGTTTAATTAGATTTTACTTGTGGCATGAATGTAGACAAGAGTAGTCGTTTGGCAATATAAGATGATGTATTCTTTTGGAGATCCTCATTGATAGCTTTACGAAATTCTTGTTCTTTCTACATATTGAGCTTCTCAAAGCGTAGCTTCTCATGAGTTCTTACAAGTTTTCTATGATCTTCAAGAGTAGTTTCATGAGCTAACTTAAGAGTGTTGAGTTCTTTAGTTAGTTCTTATATTTTCATCTTATCATCGCCAATTGACTTATCTTGACTAGTATGAGAAATATCAAGTTCATTATGATTAACATCACTAGTTTTATCACGTAGGAAGTCATCATCATAAAGCAAATCATCTTCATCACTATCGAAATCAAGATATTCGGGGTGTCATAACTTGGGGCCTTTAGCCATGAAGCAATTTCCACCTCCTTCATTTGGTGAATCAAATAGATCATAGGAGTTGGTTGTCACTAGTGAAATTCCGGCAACACCATCATATTGACTATAGTCGGAGTTGGAGTGATAGCTTCTCTCGGAGTGGTAGTCGGAGTCGGAGACAGAAACCCATTAACCAACATGAGCTTGATGCTTTCTTCTTGAGTAGCTCTTGGTGTGCTTGTCCTTCTTCTGTGAGACCCTACTTTTCCTTGAGGGTCTTCGTTCATTATGATCATCTCTACTCCTTCTCTCTCTTCGTGGTGATTCATCTCTTGAGCTTAGTCTTCTTGGTGACTCTTCCCTTTGTTTGTAGGGAGCCGAGCACTCATTGGAGTAGTGTCCGGGCTTCCCACAATTGTAGCAGTTTCGGTCACGACTTGACGAACGCTTCTCTTCATATCTTGAGTTGGAGCTGCGATATTTGCTAATATTCTTGTAGAACTTGCTGAATTTCTTGACCATGAGGCTTATCTCTTCATTGGTGACAAGGTTGTCGCTTGAGGTAGCAGGAGCATCACTTGTGGCTTTGTAAGCACCGCTAGACTTGTGATGAAGGTCTTCCTTGTCTTTGAGTGTCATCTCATGAGAAACAATTCTACCAATCACTTTTGTTGGTTTGAGATCTTTGTAGTAGGGCATCATTTGGATCAATGTGCACACGGTGTCATATCTCTCATCCAAGGCTCGAAGTATCTTCTTGATGATGAACTTGTCAGTCATTTCTTCTCTTCGTAAGCCAGCAATCTCATTTGTGATAGAGTACATGTCACGCCCAAGATGCGGTCCTATCCTTATTTGGCACGAGGGCCTCAAAGGGGATAGAAGCGCATCTCGATGCGTTCGCAAGAATGGATATCATTACAGGTACATGTACAGAAGAGATGAGTATATGGAATTGGCTTACACTCGCTACAAGCTACATCAGAGTCACATCAATACAACATCTCAAACATCATACATAAGAGCAGGGTCCGACTACGGACGAAATCGAACAGTAAAATGACATCTACCCTAGCTATCCCAGGCTGCCGCCTGAAACCCATCCAAGATTGAAGAAGAAGAAGAAGAACTCCAAATCAAATCAATCAACGCGCTCACGTCAAATCATCACATTACCTGTACCTGCAACTGTTGTTGTAGTAATCTGTGAGCCACAAGGACTCAGCAATCTCATTTCCAAGGGTATCAAGACTATTAGAGCTTAATAGGTGAGGAATCATTTCCAAGGGTATCAAGACTATTAAATCTTAATAGGTGAGGAATGGTTAAGTGGTGAGGCTGCAGCAAGCGACTAAGCATTTATCTGAGTGGCTAACTTACGAGTACAGAAAATAAAGTTTGGCGGTCTACGCATAACGGATGTGAACTAGTAGTGATCACTATCTGATCCTGTACACCTATTTACGTCAAACATAACCCCACCGTGTTCTCTTTCGGATAAGGACTCACGAGAAGAGACAGTCACGGTTACGCACCCAGTTGGTGTATTTTATTAAAGTTTACTTCAAGTTTGCTATGACCTGGTGTTAAACAAATTATCCAAGTTTGCCACATAACCGCGGGCACGGCTTCTCGAAAAGATTTAACCCTGCAGGGGCGCTCCAACTCATCCATCACAAATTAACCATACTCAGCGGGAATAACCTCAACCATGGATCTCGTGATCATCCTAGGCAATTCCAAAGGAAATCCAACACCTCGATATAGCCCGAAGAAAATCAGAGTTCCTCACTCAAGACGTTCGAGAAAGGTAAAACAAATCCAGCAAGGCTTCTCGACGTGTCGACAATCCCGATAGGAGCCGCGTATCTTGTTCCCAGGACACGGCGGATAAGCTACGCGTACGGAGGCCTGATAGAAATCTCCCAAGTTGCCCTGGGTTGGCCCCGCACAGTGCTCTAGTTTGGACCAACACTCATGACGAGCATTGGCCCGGGGGTTGATTAAATTATCCACGGGGTGATCATGCCCTATGCAAATTCATTAGTTATTAGGCAAATGTAGTACCAATGTTGAGCCTCGCCAGACAAGTTTTATCCCCAAACGAAAATCAAGGAGGTCCCCATAACAACCCCGAGCATGTTAGGAGCGCTCATTTATGGAACATAACACCGGATCACAAGTAACTAGGGGCGGCAAGAGTGGAACAAAACACCAAGCAAAAGGCCGAGCCTTCCACCTTTACCAAGTATATATGTGCATTAAATTAAATAGCAGCAATATTGTGATATACCAAAGAAGGTCCATGTTGGCACATGGAAGCAATGCACCTGCAACTAGCAACGCTATAAGAAGGGCTGAGCAAGCGGTAACATAGCCAAACAAAGCATTGCTGGGACGTGGAAGGGTTAGAGGCTTTTCATGGCAATGTTGGGAGGTTTGTCAAACATGTGGTAGGTAGCGAGACATATCGATAAAAGACGAGACAACTAGCATGGCAATGATAGTAATGGTATCTAGGAAAATGTGTCATCTTGCCTGAGATCCTGCTCCGAAGAAGACCGAGTCCATGAAGAAGACGAACCAACGTAGTCGAACGAATCCTCACACTCCGAACGCTTTCGGAACTCTATCGAGAAGAAGCAATCCAAAACAAACAATCAACAAAAGATACACCACAACATATGCAAAACACGATGGACAACAATATGATGCATGTGCGGTTTAATATGCAATGCATGACAATCACAACAATCAAATACTACACATTAAAGTGAAGCTCAATATGCAACAAGTTGCGTATTGACGGAACTTCACATTCGAATATTTAGTTCAATCTCGTTTAGGTACACGACAATATTAAATGTTGTTAAACATGGCAAGAGGTGAAGCATAAGTAAACTATCTATCTAGTCATGTTAAATGAGGCCGGAAACAACTTATAGCATTTCCGAAATGAACCCATATGTTAATTAGGAAATTGGTCCAGATCTGAACTAATCTCATTTTATATTTGTTAAACAGAAAAATAAATATCACCATTTTATTCTACACGCAATTCTAGTCGATTTACATATCTAGAACATCTCGATCGAAGCTACGGTCTAAAAGATATGAGCAACACAAGATGCACATGTCATGAATGCAAATGCATGGAAAATGCAGTCACAAACATTTGAAATTATGAATGCAGCAATTTATTATGACACTACAAGAGATTCTAAGCAAGTTTCATATATGGAATGACCAAAACGGAGCTACGGTTCAACCACAATCATCAAAACAAGTTTTAGTTGAAATCTGCCAGAAACAGCAAGATAGCATTTTGAACATATGAAAACAACAAGCTACAAGATTCCAAAATGCACAAACTAAGCATGGGGCAATATCATACAACATCCACTTCATTTCATCTTCACATATCTTAAGCAAAACATGCATGGAACACATGGTAGGAAGCTCACAAGAAGGCTACTTGAAAACAGTTTCAGACTTAGTGAAAATAGCAGTTTTAGACAGTGCAATTTTATCACGAAGGCATATTGACCGTAGTAAAACTGTATTCTACTGGTCATGGAATGGCATGAAACTTAACAGCATACTAAAGGACAATATCAACAACAAATAACTCCATTACACCAACCACAAAAGAGGCCTAGATCACTAGCAAATCACCTGGCAAGACAACAACAAAATATAACAGATTTCAGACTTAGAAATATTTAGGACCCTCAAAATAGCAGATTTGTATAGCAAGTTAACAACAGCAAAACCACACCTAAACATGCATTTCTAAGACAAGCAAAATGTCCATGGGCTAGGACACATATCAACGAGCGATTTTCATTTTGAAAATAATTTCACATCATGCACGGATTAATTCCCACGAAAATGACAAAAGAGCCTCCAGCATAATTACATGCACGCAAAACATGCTCAAATGACAAAACTAAGTGCACAGATAAATCCTATGGATTTTTCTACACCGAAAACATATATAATATGATTAGGTCATGTGGAAAATTAGTCACAATTAAATATGCGGGGATTAGGCCTATTCACGTAAAGCAATTCGTTGATGCAAATGAAAATGCAAACATGATGCCGACATTTTATCATGCATGAAAATGAGATGCCAATGAGATGAACATTTTTATCATGTGATTTTATTAATTTAGATGCATAGATACTTAATTATGAAAATGTAATCAAATGCAAATATGCAATATGACATGTTAAATAATTTTATGCATGGGTGCCAATGGCATATTAATATGCTACGTGGTATTCTAAGCATATAACATGTAAAAATTATTTTAATTCGGCTAACGGTTAATTAGCTATTAACATTATTAAATTATGCAAAAACCTGAATTAATTTAAAAAAAACACAAAACACAAAAAAAGAAAAAGGGGCTGCTCACCAGGCCAGATGGGCCGGCTCGGAGGGAGGCCGAGCTGGGCCTGCTGGCTGGCGCTGGGGGTCAACGCGGGGAGCTCGAGCGGCTCACTCGTCCCGTTGCTCCTCCCGAGCGCAGGGAGTGGCGGCGGCCACGCACGGCGACGGGGCGGCGAGGCGAGAGCTCGGGGCGGCAGAGGAAGAGGCTTGGGCGGCGGATCCGACCGGCGGCGAGGGGATGTGGCCGGAGGCGGCGACGGCTGGGGTTGGAGCAGCCATGGCGGCGGGTTCCTGCGGGACAGAGAGCTCGGGGGTTAGAGAAGAAGCAGGGAAGGAGAAGGGAGGAAGGAAGAGGAGAGGAGGAGAGGCCGGCGGCGAGGGCTGGCGAGGAGCGGGTCCGGCGGCGCTCCGGCGACGCACGGGGCCTGCGGTGGCCGAATGCCATGGGGCTGCAGGCACGAGGAGCTCGAGAGCCTCCATGGATGAGCTCAGGAGAGCTCGGGACGACAATTGGGGCCCGAAACGAGGGTCTATTTATAGGGATTCGGGGCTGGGGTTACGGCACTGTCCATTTTCGGACTATCGGGTGTCGGTCCGACGTCCGGAAGCGGAGGGACGGGGCTACGGGGCTGTGCAGAGGGGCAACGAGGGGAAGAGAGAGAGAATTCTGCGACCCGGACACGAAGGTTTTAAAACACCGAGAAACGACCGACGAATACCGATAACCTCACTACTACGACTGACCGACGGGATATCAAACAAACTCCGATCGCGACGAAATTTGACGGGCGGTCTACCTACAATATAACAAGACCACACGTCAAGTTTCAACTCGATCTGAGAATATTTTGCGCGCACTTAAAAATGGTTTTATTTGAATGGTGCCGCGGGCGCGTGCGTGTGTGGGAGGTCTTCACGGGCAACGACAAGTACGGAGAGAACCGGCAACTACGAACAAATGCAAGTTTTGAAAATGGGTGACGATGGATGCAGATGATGCGAATGATGCGATGACGAATGCAACAACCAAAACGAAACACAGACGAAAATGGAAATAAAAGGGGAATCTTCTGGAATCTTCTGGAGCGTCGGTCCCAGACTGTCACAACTCTCCTCCACTACACGAGGATCTCGTCCTGAGATCTAGAATGAAAAGGAAGAGAGAAAGCGCAAAAGGTAAAACTTAGTTGCTTCTTGACAAACGAGCGAAACCAAAGAATCTTGAAGGATGCAAAGAGGTGAAGAATTCATAGAAAATTTCGGCAGCACTTCGGCAGGAAAGAGAGGAAAAATTGATATGAAGGAAACAAATTGCAAGAGAGGCACCAAACTTCGGTTGGAATAGAATCAAAACTTCATAAGACGGAAGAATCATGAAAATATATCACAACACTCCGGTTAATGGACAAGCAAGGGAAGAGCAAGATCTAGATAAAACCAGATGACAAATTGAAGAGAGCAACATCACAAGGCCTCCAGAAGAAAATAATAGAAACTATATTATAGGAAGGAGAGAACTGAGAAGAAATGACAATTACTAGCACCAATGAATTCGAAAAGCATATTTAGGAAGAACAGATTGAACGGAGTTGTTGGAACACCAACAACGAAAAGATTTAGCTTGCTATGGGCTTGTGGAAAACATCTAAGAATTAGAGGTGATAACCTGCCACAACAAACAATTGATTGCTTGAGAGCAACAAGATATTCAATTCGTCTTTCACCAGGAGGAGGAGGAGAAAACTTGGATGATTTATAACACCATGATAGCAACAATCCTTAGGAATGCTTTAGGTGACATCCAACCCAAGATAACTCCAAGAAAGACATGATGGTTTAACTTATCTTATTCTTGACAATCTTCCTTCGAGACTCCTCATAATCAAGAATTTAATAACACCATCTCAAAAGACAAGGAGAAGGAATTAACTTAGAAATCCAAGAAAGAACACTTGAGCACCTCCAACAAGAATCTTGATGAAAACTTGGAAATGAAAGAAATCTTGATGAACCACCATGAAGAACCTCCGGAAGAACTTTGAAACAAAAGACGATAGAAAAGAATTGAAGGATGCAAAAGAACAAGATTTGGCCTTCCAATGATTTAGATGATGCTTCGAAAAGAGATATTTGAGAAAACTTGAAACTCCGGAAAATAAAGAAGAACCACTTAGGATAAGGAATTGATATTATGAACACACCGGAAGTGTTAGTGCATCTAGTGCCCCTTAGTGATTTTGGCGTATTGAAGACTTATAGGTTAAGGCACTAATGAGTTGTGAGTGTACACAGGCTCTATAAGTCGATGAGGAGTTTGATATATTCGGAGATTATCGACCCCTAAATATGTATTTGAAGACTTTGCTAAAGACTTTATGAAGACTTTGGGGAAGACTTTGTGAAGACTTTGAAAATGAAGAAGTTGGTGTGACCTTGAAAATATGAATGAGGAATAGGAAGCGTGAAGACTTTGTTTTTGTAGTTTCATTTCCTTTATTTGAGTCATAGGAAACACCGTACTGTTAAAGGGGTTGAGGTAATACTAAGGAAAATTTCCAATTGATGCTCAACTCCAAAATCCTCAACCCATACAATTCTTCGAGTGAAGCCTTTGGAAATCTCTTACGGTTCAGACAAGTTTTTCAGTGACAGAGACGAAGGTCTTCTGGTCTCTGAGGAAATTTATCTGACCGAGGAGTTAGGATTTCGCCAATGCGAATTGCCTACAAGTGAGGATCATGATAAGTTGAGGACTTTCATAGTTCGAAATTCCGACCGTTGCTGTGCTTAGCGCCAGCTGTCCCCAATCGTTCTTATCCACATAACGGTCATATCATTGGGGGCATTCATGTCTTATCATGTCAAGTTGCACCCTGGCTATAAATAGCCAACCCCCACAACCACTAGCTGGTTGGCTGCTCTGAGAGAGAACTGACACTTGTCATTTGAGAGCAACCCATCCTCTAAGGACTTTGAGAGAAAATCATCAGTGAGGAAAAACCCACAACCAAACCACAAAACTAATAGTGATTGAGCATCACTGAAGATATTCCTGTGTGGAACCAATGCTTGTTACCTTTGAGGACTGTGTATCCTCCAGACGGTTAGGCATCATGGTCTAGTGCTCCTGCAATCAATTGGGGACCACGAAGTGACCTTGGGCTAGAGCATCCAGCAGTAAATTGTGGAACGCCGGGTGACCAGCTTGTGAGGGTTTTGGAAGTCTACCCTGAAGAATTACCACGAGTGTTGGGCGAGGACTGTGTGACCTTAGCTCAAGGAGAATACGGTAAGGATTGTGTGTCCTCTGGTTTAAATACCAGGCCGCTCCAAACCAGACGTACGACTGTCACAACAGTTGGAACTGGGTCATCAAACCATTGTCTTCATCAAGCTATCTGGTTCTATTTCCTCCACCCCTCTATTCCTCATATATCTGTTGATGAAATTGATTGTTACAGTTTGAAGAATTTGACTAAAGACTTTCACAAATTCCTCACCTCAAATTCTTCAAGTTACCTTGTTCATCACTGCTTATCCTGTATCACGCTACTCTCTATTTGTGCATGTTTCATTTCATCATGAAGACTATGCTGTCATTATGTTCCTCATGCACTTGAGTACTTATTCCACTACTAGTTATTCATCACATTTCAAATTCCTCAAAATTGAAATTCCTCAAATGATGAATTTGTAAAAATCGCCTATTCACCCCCCTCTAGCCGATATAACGCACTTTCAATTGGTATCAGAGCGGGTACTCCCTTGGTCTGTGAGATTTTTGTTTAACTACCTGGAGTTTTAGTTATGTCAACTACAGGTATGATCAAGGTTTCCGCGGGCTGTCCTACCTTCGATGGGCAGACTACCCCTACTGGAAGAACAAGATGCGTATGCACCTTCAAGCTATTGACAACGATCTCTGGTACGCTGTGGCAAATGGTGTGCCCTCTGTCGCTCCCACTGTTATAGCTGCTGATGTGAAGAGATTCAAGCAACTCGATTCTCATGTGAAGAATATCATCTGTGGTCATCTGAGCAAAGGACAATATGGCAGAGTGAGTGCTTTGAAATCTGCTAAGCTTATCTGGGATAGGCTATCCAAAGTAAATGAATTGAAGGTGTTTCCACTCAATGTGACTCTCGTGTTGATGGTCTTCGCAATCTCTTCAACCGCTTCAAGAGGCTTGACAATGAAAATGTTCAGGAAACATTTGATTGCCTCACTGATATATCAAATGAACTTCAAGCACTGGGTTCCACTGATATCACTGACCATGAAGTGGTGAAGAAACTGCTATGATCTCTCGATTTCTCATTTGATACTCTAGTTTTGATGATTCAAGAACGTGGAGACTACAAAGCTCTTGATCTTGCTGATATTCTTGAGAGACTCAATACTCATGAATTCCAACAAGCTGAGAAAAGAGACCTCTATGGGCCAAGCTATGGAAGATCTCGTGCTCTGAAGGCAAAAGCAATTTCCTCATCTGAAGAAGAAGATTCTGACAGCAGCCTTGGTGATCCTGAAGAACTAAGTCAGGAACTAGCTATGCTTGTGAGGAAATTCCAGAAGTTCTCAAGACGAGGTGGATTTGGAAAGTCATCAAAAAGTGGCTTGAGGAAATCAGATTCCTCAGAAGATTACAAAAGGATAACATGTCATCGTTGCAAGAAGCCTGGCCACTTTATCTCTGATTGTCCTCTCTGGGAAAAAGACTCAAAGAAGAAGAAGAAATACAAAGATGATAGTTCTGATGACTCAAAGAAAAAGAAGAAATCTTCAAAGTCCTCATCTTCAAAGTCCTCAAAGCACAAGAAGAATGGTTCCAGAAAGGCTCGAGCATTCATCTGCAAGGAAATGGATTCTGAGGAAGAATCTGAAGAAGAGGAAGAAGAGGAAGAATCTGAGGAGGAATTAAATCTGGTGTCGCTAGCCTTGCTCTCGCTACCGCATTCGTCAGCAAGTCCATCTTCAATGAAGAATATGACCACTCCAACGACTCTGACGTCAGCAATGATGATTATGCTCCCACTTATTGCTTTATGGCAAAAGGCTCAAAGGTACACAAACATCATTCCTCATCTGAATCAAGTGAAGGTGAATCTGATGAATATGTGAAACCTAGCTATGCTAAAATTGTTAAAATTGCCACTAAGCAACAAAGTGCACTTGAAAAGCTTCAGAAAATGCTAGACAAAAGCGATGATCTGTTAAACCGTGAAGTGGATCGGACTCAAACTCTGTCTGTTGATCTTAAAAGTCTTCAGACAAAGTATGGTAACCTTCAGAGTCATCATAACGACCTCTTAGCCGATCATGAGAAGCTTTCATATGAATTTCTTCAAAGAAAGCAAGATCTTGAAAAGCAGAGGGTGTCAAATGAGGATCTCCAAATGGAAAAGGATTCTTTGTTGGCTCAACAGATTAGTACTGCTCAGGAAGAATTTGTTCCACCTTGTTTGAAATGCATCAAACGTGAAACTGCTAATTCTTCACCTGAATGTTCAAATGCTTCTATTGCTGCAATTTCTTCAACTATTCCCGTGGTCTTAAATTCCTCATCTGAGGATACCACTAGTATCACTGATGACAATGCAGGGTTGAAGGAATTGTATGTGACAGGCATATACAAAAGTCTCAAAGGGCATCAAACCCTCTGTGATGTCCTCAAGAAGCAGATTTTGAACAGGAACCCTAGGAAAGAGGGTATTGCCTTTGTGAGGAAACTCAACGCTGATGGATCCTACTGGACACCTGAGCAGTACCCCAAAACCACATGGGTTGCTGCAAAAGGATCTCCTGTAGATTCATCCACTTTATCTGGCTTTACTAGTGAAACTTCATATTCCTCTGTTGAGTCACTTGACTCCAATTACAGATTCTTCAAAAATAAGTCAAGTGAAGTATTTGCTAGATATGTTGGAACTAACTGCAGGAACGGTTCTCCTATGAAGAAAATCTGGGTTCCCAAGAGCTACCTACAAAATCTTCAAGTGAATGTCCTCACGATACCACTCATGAAGAATCGGAACCCCAGATCAAATTCCTTATATGGACCAAGGTCCTCACTTGGACCAAATTCCTCAAATGGTCAAAATCATCATTCTCGTGCTAATGCCTCTGTTTCGTAGGGAAAACCTAAGAGTTATGAATATGTGCATTATTCTTCAAACCATTATGTTCATAAGTCCTCGAAGAATTTCTCTGCTTATTCATTTGAATACTCTAACCCTCGCCGTGTGAAACGAAGCGCCCTTGCTTCAATGCCACCCTTCTCACATGGTGCTCGCAGCTGATGAATTCCTTGCCACCCCTCCAGATGTGGGTGGTGAAGAAAATAAACTGACATCTTATGTTGGGTTAGGTCTCCAGATGAATTTGAACATCTGATGAATTTGCTGGAGACGTGAGGAAATGCTTGAAAGGACGCAAGCTAACCATAATGAAATGAATTCTTCATTTCTCACATCCTCTCTCTACTTGCTTACTATCTTATATGATGAAATTCTATCTGATGAAATTGATATCATATTGTTCACTCTAAAGCATATGAGTTCGTAAGTGTACTAATTCGTCTGCAGGATGATACTCTAAAAGCAACTGAGTGGGTTCTCGATAGTGGATGCACAAACCACATGACGGGTGACAAGAATCTACTAATGAATTTGCCACTCACTCCATCTCCTCCGAAGCATATCACCTACGCAGACAAAGGAAAAAGCAAGGTATTGGGACTTGGTAAGGTTGCTATCTCAAAGGACCGAACCATGGACAAGGTGATGCTTGTTGAATCCCTCGGGTTCAACCTCATGTCTGTCTCAATGCTTTGTGATCTTGATATGGTTGTCATATTTGGAAAATATCGTTGTGTTGTCATCATGGAATCTGACAATTCCAAAGTCTTCGAAGGTTTTAGGAGAGGAGACTTGTATATTGTTGATTTCTCTACAGGTCCTCAACCTGCCACTTGCTTACTTGCAAAGTCTTCAGAAGGCTGGCTGTGGCATCGACGACTTGGACATGCTGGTATGAGGAATCTGCACACACTCGTGAAGAAAAAGCACGTCATTGGCATCGAGGGTGTCAAATTCCTCAAGGACCACCTTTGTGGTGCATGTGAATCTGGGAAGATGACCAGATCCAAGCATCCCTCGAAGACAATCATGACCACTACGCGACCTTTTGAATTGCTTCATATGGATCTCTTTGGTCCCACTCACTACTCCATACTAACAAATTCTTCAAGTTTGTATGGATTTGTCATTGTTGATGATTACTCTCATTATACATGGGTGCACATCATTCTGTACAAAAATGAAGTGTAGGATGTCTTCAGACGGTTTGCTTCAAGGGCCTCCACCAACTTTGGCGTCAAGATCAAGCATATCAGGAGTGATAATGGGACTGAATTCAAGAACACTAACCTTGATGAATATCTTGATGAATTTGGTATTACTCATGAGTTATCTGCTCCTTACACTCCTCAGCAGAATGGCATCGTGGAGCGCAAGAACAGGACTCTTGTTGAGATGGCTCGAACCATGCTTAACGAATACAAAACCCCTCGTCGCTTTTGGCCTGAAGCAATTGATACTGCATGCCACATCATCAACAGGGTATATCCTCACAAATTCCTCAAGAAGACTTCATATGAACTCATGACAGGCAACAAACCCAATGTAAGTTATCTCAAAGTCTTCGGTGCAAAATGCTGGATCAGAGATCCTCACCATAGTTCTAAGTTTGCACCGAAAGCACATGAAGGTTCTATGCTTGGTTATGGAAAGGACTCGCACACCTACAAAGTTTTCAACACCTACCATCACAAGGTGGTTGAAACTGTATATGTGCGATTCGATGAAACTAATGGCTCGCAAAGAGAGCACCTGCCTTCTGTGTTAGATGAACAATCTCCTGAGGAATCCAACAAGCTGAAGGCAATTGAAGATGTCATACCCACTGAGGAAATCATTCCAACAAATGAAGACTCTCATGCTGATATACCTGAAGAAAATGGTGGTCATGAAACTCCTCAGCCTCGTCAACCTGCTCATCCAAGAGTAGCAAATGAAGTGCAGATTGAAAAAATCATCGATGACATCAATGTACCAGGTCCTGTCACACGCTCAAAAGCTTCACATCTAACTAACTTTTGTGGGCATTTTGCCTTTGTCTCTATCTTAGAGCCCACCAAAGTTGATGAAGCATTCAAGGAGCCCGAATGGATTCAAGCTATGCAAGAGGAATTGCATCAGTTCAAGCTAACAACGTGTGGGAACTTGTCAAGCGGCCAGATCCTCGCAAGCATAACATCATAGGTACCAAGTGGATCTACCACAACAAGCAAGATGAAAATGGTCTTCTGGTGAGGAATAAGGCTCGACTTGTAGCTCAAGGCTATACACAGGTTGAGGGAATTGGCTATGATGAAACTTTTGCACATGTTGCTATACTTGAAGCTATTCGCATATTAGTGGCTTACGCTAACCACCATAATATCATCTTATATCAAATGGATGTGAAAAGTGCATTCCTCAATGGTAAGCTTGAGGAAGAAGTATATGTTGCTCAACCCCTAGGTTTTGAAGATCCTAAGCATCCTGACAAAGTCTTCAGACTAAACAAGGCCCTCTATGGCCTCAAGCAGGCCCCTCGGGCGTGGTACGACACTTTGAAGGAATTCCTCATGAAGAAAGGCTTCAAACCTGGTTCACTCGACCCTATTCTTTTCACGAAATCCTATGACAATGAACTGTTCATATGCCAAATATATATTGATGATATTATCTTTGGATGTACTGACAAACGTTATAGTGATGAATTTGCCTATATGATGAGTGAAGAATATCAAATGTCTATGATGGGAGAGTTGAAATTCTTCTTAGGTCTTCAAATTCGTCAGCAAGACAATGGCATCTTCATCTCACAAAAGAAATACCTCAAAGATGTTCTGAGGAAATTCGACATGCAAGATTGCAAAGGCGTCAAAACTCCAATGCCTTCAAAAGGCCATCTCTGCACTGATGAAAATGGTAAAGATTTCAATCAGAAGGTATACCGCTCCATGATCGGCTCCTTATTGTACCTATGTGCATCTAGGCCTGATATAATCCTAGGTGTCTGCATGTGTTCTCGATTCCAAGCAACACCGAAGGAATCACACCATAAGGCTATGAAACACATTCTTCAATACTTAGCTCACACACCAACACTTGGATTGTGGTATCCCAAGGGCTCAAATCTTCACCTCGTCGAATACTCTGATGCTGACTATGTTGGAGATCGTGTGGATCGCAAGTCAACCTCAGGCACATGTCATTTCCTCGGATGATCCTTAGTCTGTTGGTCCTCGAAGAAGCAGAACTGCGTTTCACTCTCTACTGGATAAGGTGAGTACATTGCTGCTGGCTCGAGTTGTGCTCAGTTACTATGGATGAAGCAAACCCTCAAGGACTACGCCATCAAGCTGAAGAATGTGCCTCTATACTGTGACAACGAGAGTGCCATCAAGATTGCGTACAACCCTGTTCAGCACTCCAAGACCAAGCACATCCAGATTCGTCATCACTTTCTTCGAGATCATGTACTCAAGGGCGACATCTCCATCAATCACATTCCTACTGAAGAACAACTGGCCGATATCTTCAAAAAGCCCTTGGATGAAAAGAGATTTTGCAAGTTGCGGTGTGAGCTAAATATCTTAGAATCTTCGAATGTTCTTTGATGAAGAACACACATCCTAACACGTATGCAAAATTTATGACTTAGATGTGCAACACACGAAATAACGTTTTTCTTCAATCAATGAAGAATAACTCTCTAAGTGTGAAGAAATTAATGAAGAATTTTATTCTCAGAACTCTACGACGATTGAAATCATCATTCTTATACGGTGGGTTACGCCACCAACCAAAAGTTGAAGTTCTTGAAAATTGAGCATTGT
This sequence comes from Hordeum marinum, assembly GCA_022496015.1. Taxonomy (NCBI): domain Eukaryota; kingdom Viridiplantae; phylum Streptophyta; class Magnoliopsida; order Poales; family Poaceae; genus Hordeum; species Hordeum marinum. The sequence goes on from CM039672.1 coordinate 118,822,511, forward strand.
TGCAAATTCTTCAAATTATCAAATTCCTCAAATTTGCAAAATTTCTCAAGTTTTCAAATTCATCAACTTTTCAAATTCTTCAAAACTTTTGAGACTCATATTCTTCATTGACTATATATATATATATATATATATATATTTGAGTTTTTTTAGGTCCTCAACAACATTCACTTATTGCTAATTCTTCAAGTTGATTTTCATCTAAGTGAATGTGATCGGACCCTTTCCCCGTCTATGCTAAACTCAACCCAGTCTGTTCACAAATTCCCAATATGCGTTCTACTTTGAAACTTGTTCAAAGTCTTCACTGTGTCCTTGACATATGAAGAATTTGCGAACGAAAACTTTGAAATCTTCACTACCAAAATTTTTGGCGGTTCCCGCTCAAACTGTTCCTATTCCCACGCCTGGATATCCCACGATCCTCCACAATCTTCACTACCCAGATCGTGGGTGACACCTGTCGGGTGGAGAGCAAGGGTCAGGGACAAGCCTGTCCAAAATCATCGGAAGGATCAGTTTTCATTTCCTCTATAAATGCCCCCTTCCCATCTACTGTGCTCGGTTACTCCGCATCTCATCTCTCTCCCGAGCTCCAACCAAGCGCCACCGTTAAAGTCATCGTCGCCGGTGAGGAAGAGCTTCGCTGCCTCAACCTCGTCGTCGCCGTACTCGCCTCGGTTGAGGAAATCTTCATCCCGCCACCGCTGTAGCTGTCTCCTTCTGCCAAGCTAGGGCATGGGAGATCTGAACGAACGAACTTCCTCATTTCATCTCTGTGTTCGTCGTGTTCTTCACCAGGGTAGTTAAAATTTATTTTTATTGCCCCTGTTTGATCCTCCACTACAACTACTATTCCTCAATAGGTGTTTATACGTTATAAATCAAACACACAAGCACCTTACATCTCCTCATACTTGATATTTGATGATTTTCACTAAGTAATGACTTTCTTCAAGATTCCACAATTGTGCGAATTCTCAAATTTGCACAACTCTGGAACCTAAGGCTAAGTACACTTAGTAAAATTCCTTAAGACATCCATGGTCAAATTCCTCACACCTATCTCTCTTAATATTTTTGAGAACGCATATGACCTCTTCAAATTCTTCGCACCTATACTCTATTCACAGGTACAACATGTCACCTATACTCATTTGCAGCGCTACTTGAAAAAAAACTGTGTACCTCTTCACTAGGTCCGCTGATGGAAAGAAACCTCAGAAAGGAGGGAAAAAGCCAGATGTACACACTGCATTTGAGATCCTTGAGGATCTGTATGATGAATATTGCACACCTGACGAAGAAACTCATGGAAAGGATACAACCAAGCAGAGGAAGATCCGTTTGCAAAAGATTAAGAGGAGATGGGCCAAAGAATGGAGAGAATATCGTTATGTAACACCAAAATACATGATGAAATTCGCTGTGAAACCACCTTGCAGCAGGCCTCCTCTTGCTCCTAACCAAATTGCTAATCCTTCTAGCCTCAAAACTGGTGAGGACTTTCCTGCCATGTGGGAAAAGCAACAAGCCAAGTTGGCGAGGAAAGCCAAAGATGCAGTGAAGAAATTCAACGAGGATTCTGCTGCTGCTGCCTCTGCCGGAGCTTCTGCTAGTGCTCCGAAGAAGATGGTAAAGAAATCTGCTCTGAAAATTGGCTCTTCAAAATCTTCAGTGCAAATTCCTCAAGGTCAAAGGCCTCAGCCCAGAAAACCTTCAGCTCCTGGAACTATTGCTGCTCAGTCATCTGCAACAGCCAAAAAGTCCTCAACTCCAGTGCATCTGGCAACATGCAAAAGGACTGAGGGTTTCACGATAGTTCTGAAGCTCACTGCAAGCCCCTCCACTACTGCAAAGTCTTCAACCAGTCCCTCTGCACTTAAACTGAAGAAGACAGCTGGACGTGGTCAAAGACCAAGCTCTCACACCAGCAAGGCTCTGGTTACAGTCCCCTTAGATTCTTCAGATGATGACGATAATGATGATGCTGATGATGAGGAATTGGTAGAAATCATCAGACAGAGTCAGCACAGGGCTGCTAAAGCAAAAGGTAGCTCTGTTCCTCTCATGTTGGATCCCAAGTTGATCCTCAACTTCATTGATATATGGCATGAGGACCCAAGCACTCCACTTTCCTCACTAAATCTGCCTCCTGAAGTGGATCATGTCCTCACCCACTTCATCTCTGAAGAACAATGGAAAAGAGAGCAAGCTCAGAGAGCTAAGAGGAACAAGACTCGCAAAGAAAAGTTCCTGCGCAAAAATGTGATGAACTTGACCCCAAATCAACTGGTCATAGTTCAATCCGAGATTCGCACTCTCTCTTTGGATCAACAGAGATATGATGCTGAATGGAAAGGCACCAAGGTCAGACTCGTCAAGGCTGCTCATGCAGCTGTAAAGGATCACAACACCAGGGTTGCAGCTCGATCGCAACCACAAAAGACTCAGTCCAAAGAAAATGCTCAGACTGAGTATGAAATTCCTCAAGCTGCTGATGAAAATGCTCAGCCTGAAGAAAGTGCTGAAGAAAGTGCTTTTGCACCAAAAGCAACTGCCAATGCTGCTGAGGAAACTCAGACAACTAATGAACATGCCAGGACAACCCCCAATGTTGTGCCTGAAGAATCTGATAGGCCAGCTGAAGAATCCACTGTGCCTCAAGAAACTGAACCACCCAGGGCGGCTGCATCAGTCGTTCCTGAAGAAACTGCTCCTGCTGAGGAAAATCCCCTCAAAATAAAAACATCAACTTCTGAAGCCCCTGTGTTGAAGAAGTTGAAAACTTTGACAAGTTCCTCAGCTACACCACTTGATGCAACTCCAATTTCCTCGGCACCAGCCTATGCTATTATGCCAATTGGGGAAGCATATGACATTCCTCACGAAGAAGAGAATCATTCGGCCGCTTCCTTAGAGCCTCTTGATGAGGAAATTGTCATTGATGACACTGCATCAACTCCCAAGGTATCATCGCCCCAGATTCTGCTAATTGCTGGCACTGAAGAAATTGATGAAGAAGTTGACATTGGTCACACTACTCCAGTCATCAATGATGAATATTGGGAATCTGGACATCCCAACTCACCTGTGGAAACTCCTCTGATGCTGATTCCTCAGTCACCTGCACAAACTGAGGAAATACCTGAAGATTCTGAACACCTGTACCTTCCAGACCCTGAAGAAATTCCAGCTGCAACAGCTGAGGAAATTGATGCTTTGGCCACTACTGAAGAACCCTTTCTACAAATCACTCAGTCTGCTGTTCCTCCCATGCCAACTGAGATCAAAGGGCGCAATCGACCAAATCTTCAACCTAAGCAAAGAATGCCATTCAAAGGTTCGGTCCGCCCCAAATTCCTCAGGACAAATTTCTTCAATGAACGCATGTTCTTCACAGGGCCAAATCCATATGATTCTTCTCGGACTGGTCACACAAGGTTCTGGAATCCTACTCAAATGAACTACTATGCCGCTATTCTATGTGACAAGAAGAAAATCTTCGAGCACCACAATATTCCTCATGTGGACATGGAGTCAATTCCATCATTCACACCGGCGCTCCAAGTTCTTCATGATGCCGGGCTTCTTCCCTTCTTCAATTCTATACCACTCTATACATTAGTGGAAATTCCTCAGACATCAACTCCTGGGTCTTGGACTGGATGACCGGAACAACTCATTTCACTACAAGCTCTTCTGAATTGCTTCAGTCTGTCCCAGTTCCAATTCCTTCAGATGAAGCCCGCTGCCTGTTCAATGATCCACCACTACCAAATCAGATGATGAATGTGATGATGAAGAAATTAGCGCCTGGAAAGCCTCAAAGGACGACCTTTCTTGTGAAGGATTTGCTGTATGTACCAAGAACAGTCTATCGCATACTCACTCATACCCTATGTCCTCAGAAGGGCCACAACTTTGAAGAATAAGAAGTGGAAGGACTCATGAAGAATATGCTTTTCAACATCATTCATGGGATTCCCATCAATTTTCACGATTTCTTCATGAGGACTCTGGCCAATGCTGCTATGTCACCATTTGAGTTGAAGCCCTTTGCTCCCTGGATTATGCATTTCCTCAGAACGAAGTCTTCAATTCACTTTAAGGCTGACTTCTAGAATCATTTCAGTTTCCTGCCCCTGATTGAAGTCCTCAAAAGCACAATTGATGAAGGAAAAGGCAAGGATGTCATTGATCAAGGCACTCGTCCATTGGATGGTCAGTTTCGTCAAGCAGCATCCTACTCCACCAATGATGACTCTACCACGCAGGACTCCTCTACCAAAACCTCTGCACAAAAGCCTCATGCGACTGCTCCCCGTGTGATGACCGATCGTGAGCTGCTCTTAAGTCTTCATCAGAAGTCGATCGAAATCACAAGTGGGTCAAGCGTCAACTTGGGTATATTGTGCAGAATATGACTATGATGCAGAACACTGTCAAGAGGAACCACTACTATGCTCATGATAACCTCAAGCGCTCTTGGGCTGTGCTAAATCACATCACGTCTTCTGAAGAACTGGATGAGCTAAACTTTGAAGAATATCCTGACTTCGCTCGCTGTCCTTAGAAGAAGTTCAAGAAAGTCCAAGTTCCTCTGATGGTCACAAGTTCATATTCTTCCTCTCGCGAGCGCGATGAAGATGAAGACATTGACGATACTGCTGTTGTCCCTGCATCAAAAATCGACCCCGACAACTTTGGCGCTCCTTCTTCACCAACAAGATGAAATTTCCCATGGGGCGTTAGACATCACTTTTTCTTCCCTTTTGGTCCTTGATGAAAAAGGGGGAGAAGATTTGAGTTAGTCTTCAAGCGGGTCTACATATATATGGGCTAGTTTTGTTTAAGTTGCAACTCTCGCTCTTCTGAAGTTTTTGGTTATTGAGTTGTAAACTTAAGTCCAATGGTGGTCTGACACTTTTGAACTATTTCCTTGCATGTTTATTTCCTCAAATACCTTAATGCATGCATGCTGAATTTCGTCAGACACCATTTTCCTCACGCATTTCAAATTCTTCATTTCATATATTCAAATGCGTGTATGAATTACAAGATGTAGGGGGAGTTCTCCATGTTCTGAACCTGCCATGTGCATTTGTAGACAAAAGAAAATTCCTCAAATATGCACATCTTCAGGGGGAGTTCTTCTATATCTTGCAATCAAATTCCTCAAAATCTATACTTTCACTTCATATGTTTATCCCCGTTGAAAACTTAACCTATTTGTCATCAATCACCAAAAAGGGGGAGATTGTTAGTGCATCTAGTGCCCCTTAGTCATTTTGGTGTATTGAAGACTTATAGGTTAAGGCACTAATGAGTTTGTGAGTGTACAAAGGCTCTATAAGTCGATGAGGAGTTTGATATATTCGGAGATTATCAACCCCTAAAAATGTATGTCTTCAAGTGAAGACTTTGTTGAAGACTTTCTGAAGACTTTGGTGAAGACTTTGTGAAGACTTTGAAAATGAAGAAGTTGGTGTGACCTTGAAGATATGAATGAGGAATATGAAGCGTGAAGACTTTGTTTTCGTATTTTCATTTCCTTTATTTGAGTCATAGGAAACACCGTACTGTTAAAGGGGGTCAAGGTAATACTAAGGAAAATTTCCAACTGATGCTCAACTCCAAAATCCTCAACCCATACAACTCTTCGAGTGAAGCCTTTGGAAATCTCTTACGGTTCAGAAAAGTTTTTCAGTGACATAGAAGAAGGTCTTCTGGTCTCTAAGGAATTTGATCTGACGGAGGAGTTAGGATTTCGCCAGTGTGAATTGCCTACAAGTGAGGATCATGATAAGCTGAGGACTTTCATAGTTCGAAATTCTGACCGTTGCTGTGCTTAGCGCCAGCTGTCCCCAATCGTTCTTATCCACATGATGGTCATATTATTGGGGGCATTTATGTCTTATCATGTCAGGTTGCACCCTGGCTATAAATAGCCAACCCCCATAACCACTAGGTGGTTGGCTGCTCTGAGAGAGAACTGACACTTGTCATTTGAGAGCAACCCATCCTCTGAGGACTTTGAGAGAAAATCATCAGTGAGGAAAAACCCACAACCAAACCACAAAACCCATAGTGATTGAGCATCACTGAAGAAATTCCTGTGTGGAACTGACGCTTGTTACCTTTGAGGATTGTGTATCCTCCAGACGGTTAGGCGTCATGGTCTAGTGCTCCTGCAGTCAATTGGGGACCACGAAGTGACCTTGGTCTAGAGCATCCAGCAGTAAATTGTGGATCGCCGGGTGACCAGTTTGTGAGGGTTTTGGAAGTCTACCCTGAAGACTTACCATGAGTGTTGGGCGAGGACTGTGTGACCTTAGCTCAAGGAGAATACGGTAAGGACGGTGTGTCCTGGGACTGTGTGTCCTCAGGTTTAAATACCAGGCTGCTCCAAACCAGACGTACGACTGTCACAACAGTTGGAACTAGGTCATCAAACCATGGTCTTCATCAAGCTATCTGGTTCTATTTCCTCAACCCCTCTATTCCTCATATATCTATTGATGAAATTGATTGTTACAGTTTGAAGAATTTGACTAAAGACTTTCACAAATTCCTCACCTCAGATTCTTCAAGTTACCTTGTTCATCACTGCTTATCTTGTATCACGCTACTCTCTACTTGTGCATGTTTCATTTCATCATGAAGACTATTCTGTCACTATGTTCCTCATGCACTTGAGTACTTATTCCGCTGCTAGTTATTCATCACATTTCAAATTCCTCAAAGTTGAAATTCCTCAAATGATGAATTTGTAAAAATCGCCTATTCACCCCCCTCTAGCCGATATAACGCACTTTCAGGAAGAAGGATTGAAATCACTTAAATGAACAATAATAAGAATTATGATATGACTATCCTTCATCAAGTTAAATTGATGACAAGCAACGGATTTCACACATCACTTATTCTTCTTGAAAAAGAATGAAGAGAGAGATAGAGCACCATCTTGAAGATGACTTGCACGAGGACACCGGTAAGAATTCGAAACAAAAGAGAATAAAACAAATGGATGAAATAACATGAGAACGAAGAGAGCACGATCCACCTAATAGAAAACTTCACAAGGCACCGGAAAGAATTAGAAACTAAAGAGGACACATGAGAATGAAAGATCAAGATTTTCCTAATAGAAACTAAAAAAGGCACTAGAATAATTGGGATACGAACGAAGGAACAACAATTGAGAAGAATTTGAGAACGAAAGCTGAAAGCTGAGAACAAAGCAATCTTCTGAGAAGATGGCCTTCTAGAGGATCGAGAAATGAAAACAACTCTGAATGCATCGGATAGATATGGGAGAAATTACTCATGATCAAAACAATTTGAGATGATAGCAACAAGCTGAAACCATGAATCTTTGGAAGAACAAACAAAGATTTAAGAGAAACACTCCTTCAGACTTCAATGATGAGAATGATGACGAGAACAACACCATGAATTACTGAGACTCTCCGGAACAATGAATAAGAAAAAGTTGAGCCAACAAGAAAATGATTTAGAAGCGATCTGCAAGAAGGCATATGACTGATGAAATTCATTCTTACGTCGTATTGAAAAGAACTTGAGGACATCTCCGAAAAGAATAGAAGAGTCAGGTAGGATCCCTGGAAAAAGATCTGTGGGTTATGGGCCCACTCAAAAGAAACCCCCGTTGAAAAAATTGATAGAAAGAAAGATTGCACAGGTACAAATAATTTAAGAGGACAAGAATGAAAATGAATGTCTTCTGAGATATCTTCAACACTCCGGATAGAAAGAGAGATGACTAAACCAGAGATACTTGGAAAAGAAATTCCAACACGAGAAAGCAAATAGAGAATGACAATGATATGATGATCACCAAGAACTAGAATTGAATCCACTGGAAAAGAAAACAAAGATTAATACTAACAAATGATAACTTGAGCACTGAGCATCTTCATAAAGAATCACCAGAGAAGAATAACAACAAGAACAAGGACTATGATGATAGATCTTGAAATGAAACACTTGAGAACATTCACAAAGAATCATCAGAACAAGATAGAAGAAAAGATAACAGAAGCATTGCATGAACAGAAAATACACCTGGCTGAGAATTAATCATAGAAGAAAAAGGGCGAGAGGGCGGGAAAAACAAAGAAAACTTGGAACAGATGAGACAACTCCAGAACGAAACAAGAGGATTAATCTTGCATGATTGGAGATGATAGAATTCACTTGAAGAGAAGCACACCGGTTGGACAAGAATTGATATGACAACATGATTGAGCATGAGAATTAGTATTCCCACAGAAATATGAGAACACTGCTTCGGAAAGATATGAAATCACCACTTGACATCGAAGCAACTCGAATTACCGTATTCAAAACAAAACAAAGGACGAGGTTTATGAACAAGCCAGAACAAATACATACCCACTATGCACATGTTGGAAAGATAATCCTAGGTAACTACTTGAATTCCCACCTAAGAACTTCCGAAAACTTTCTGGTTATGCAATCCGATGTGGGGGATACAAGGAGGAAATATCTCACACAACTAACAATCCTACACCCCAACTGTATCCATCCTTCAACACATATCCAGAGGATTTCGCAAATCCAGCTAACTCGAATCCTCGAACTCACAACGATACTAAACCATGGTGGTACCCCGGACGCCTCCCAGTACTGGGTGACTCCATCCTTATCTCACCACGACAAGTACTGAAGTAATTTCGAACATTCTCCATCCTGAGATATCAAGGAAGCTGAATGATAACGATGTGCCAACATTCCCTGGAGCTCGACTCCCTGAAAAAATCAAGTCAGACAGGAGGCACCAAGACAGAACCCTGTCACATCGGCATCATATAGACTCCAAAATACCCGCGTGATCCTAATTTTTTTGAGCGAGAAGAGGAGTAGAATCAAAATTCCAAGTCGAATTCCTCACCAGAGCATAGAAGAGGAGTAAAAAGAATCCTACTCTCCGATATAACTAGACACAAAATAGTTTTTCACTAGACTCGACTCGGCCAAGTTCGATTAATCAAGGGGCCTCCTAGGTCGGTACAGGCTCTAATACCAACTTGTCATGCCCAAGATGCGGTCCTATCCTTATTTGGCACGAGGGCCTCAAAGGGGATAGAAGCGCATCTCGATGCGTTCGCAGGAATGGATATCATTACAAGTACATGTACAGAAGAGATGAGTATATGAAATTGGCTTACACTCGCCACAAGCTACATCAGAGTCACATCAATACAACAACATCTCAAACATCATACATAAGAGCAGGGTCCGACTACGGACAAAATCAAACGGTAAAATGACATCCACCCTTGCTATCCCAGGCTGCCGCCTTAAACCCATCCAAGATTGATGATGATGAAGAAGAAGAACTCCAAATCAAATAAATCAACGCGCTCACGTCAAATCATCACATTACCTGTACCTGCAACTATTGTTGTAGTAATCTGTGAGCCACAAGGACTCAGCAATCTCATTTCCAAGGGTATCAAGACTATTGCAGCTTAATAGGTGAGGAATGGTTAAGTGGTGAGGCTGTAGCAAGCGACTAAGCATTTATATGAGTGGCTAACTTACGAGTACAGAGAATAAATTTTGGTGGTCTATGCATAAGGGACGTGAACTAGTAGTGATCACTATCTGATCTTGTACACCTACTTACGTCAAACATAACCTCACCGTGTTCTCTTCCGGATAAGGAATCACGAGAAGAGACAGTCACGGTTACGCACCCAGTTGGTGTATTTTATTAGAGTTTACTTCAAGTTTGGTATGACCGGGTGTTAAACAAATTATCCAGGTTCGCCACATAACCGCGGGCATGGCTTCTCGATAAGATTTAACCCTGCAGGGGTACTCCAACTCATCCATCACAAATTAACCACACTCAGCGGGAATAACCTCAACCACGGATCTCGTGATCATCCTAGGCAATTCCAAAGGAAATCCAACACCTCGAGATAGCCCGAAGAAAATCAGAGTTCCTCACTCAAGACGTTTGAGAAAGGTAAAACAAATCCAGCAAGGCCTCCCGACGTGTCGACAATCCCGATAGGAATCGCATATCTCGTTCCCAGGACACAGCGGATAAGCTACGCGTACGGAGGCCTGATAGAAATCTCCCAAGTTGCCCTGGGTTGGCCCCGCACAGTGCTCTAGTTTGGACCAACACTCATGACGAGCATTGGCCCGAGGGTTGATTAAATTATCCACGGGGTGATCATGCCCTATGCAAATTCATTAGTTATTAGGCAAATGTAGTACCAATGTTGGGCCTTGCCAGACAAGTTTTATCCCCAAACGAAAATCAAGGGGGTCCCCATAACAACCCCAAGCATGTTAGGAGCGCTCATTTATGGAACATAACACCGGTTCACAAGTAACTAGGGGCGGCAAGAGTGGAACAAAACACCAAGCAAAAGGCCGAGCCTTCCACCTTTACCAAGTATATATGTGCATTAAATTAAATAGCAGCAATATTGTGATATAACAAAGAAGGTCCATGTTGGCACATGGAAGCAATGCACCTGCAACTAGCAACGCTATAAGAAGGGCTCAGCAAGCGATAACATAGCCAAACAAAGGTTTGCTGGGACGTGGAAGGGTTAGAGGCTTTTCATGGCAATGTTGGGAGGCTTGTCAAACATGTGGTAGGTAGCGAGACATAACGATAAAAGACGAGACAACTAGCATGGCAATGATAGTAATGGTATCCAGGGAAATGTGTCATCTTGCCTGAGATCCCGCTCGGAAGAAGACCGAGTCCATGAAGAAGACGAACCAACGTAGTCGAACGAATCCTCACACTCCGAACGCTTTCGGAACTCTATCGAGAAGAAGCAATCCAAAACAAACAATCAACACAAGATACACCACAACATATGCAAAACACGATGCACAACAATATGATGCATGTCCAGTTTAATATGCAATGCATGATAATCACAACAATCAAATACTACACATTAAAGTGAATGTCAATATGCAACGAGTTGCGTATTGACGGAACTTCACATTTGAATATTTAGTTCAATCTCGTTTAGGTACACGACAATATTAAATGTTGTTAAACATGGCAAGAGGTGAAGCATAAGTAAACTATCTATCTAGTCATGTTAAATGACGCCAGAAACAACTTATAGCATTTCCGAAACGACCCCATATGTTAATTAGGAAATCGGTCCAGATCTGAACTAATCTCATTTTATATTTTTTAAACAGAAAAATAAATATCACCATGTTATTCTACACGCAATTCTAGTCGATTTACATATATAGAACATCTCGATCGAAGCTACGGTCTAAAAGATATGAGCAACACAAGATGCACATGTCATGAATGCAAATGCATGGAAAATGCAATCACAAACATTTCAAATCATGAATGCATCAAGTTATTATGACACTACATGAGATTCTAAGCAAGTTTCATATATGGAATGACCAAAACGGAGCTACGGTTCAACCACAATCATAAAAACAAGTTTTAGTTGAAATCTGCCAAAAACAGCAAGATAGCATTTTGAACATATCAAAACAACAAGCTACAGGATTCCAAAATGCACAAACTAAGCATGGGGCAATAGAATACAACATCCACTTCATTTCATCTTCACATATCTTAAGCAAAACATGCATGGAACACATGGTAGGAAGCTCACAAGAAGGCTACTTGAAAACAGTTTCAGACTTAGTGAAAATAGCAGTTTTAGACAGTGCAGTTTTATCACGAAGGCATATTGAAAGCAGTAAAACTATATGCTACAGGTCATGGAATGGCATGAAACTTAAGAGCATACTAAAGGACAATATCAAAAACAAATAACTCCATTACACCAACCACAAAAGAGACCTAGATCACTAGCAAATCACATGGCAAGACAACAACAAAATATAACAGATTTCAGACTTAGAAATATTTAGGACCCTCAAAATAGCAGATTTGTATAGCAAGTTGACAACAACAAAACCACAACTAAATATGCATTTCTAAGACAAGCAAAATGTCCATGGGCTAGGACACATATCAATGAGCGATTTTCATGTTGAAAATAATTTCACATCATGCACGGATTAATTCCCACGAAAATGTCAAAAGAGCCTCCGGCATAATGACATGCATGCAAAACATGCTCAAATGAAAAAACTAAATGCACAGATAAATCCTATGGATTTTTCTACCCCGAAAACATATATAATATGATTAGGTTCATGTGGAAAATTAGTCACAATTAAATATGCGGGGATTAGGCCTATTCACGTAAAGCAATTCGTTGATGCAAATGAAAATGCAAACATGATGTCGACATTTTATCATGCATGAAAATGAGATGCCAATGAGCTGAACATTTTTATGATGTGATTTTATTAATTTCGATGCACGAATACTTAATTATCAAAATGCAATCAAATGCAAATATGCAATATGACATGTTAAATAATTTTATGCATGGGTGCCAATGGCATATTAATATGCTACGTAATATTCTAAGCATATAACATGTAAAAATTATTTTAATTCGGCTAACGGTTAATTAGCTATTAACATTACTAAATTATGCAAAAACCTGAATTAATTTAAAAAAACACAAAACACAAAAAAGAAAAAGGGGCTGCTCACCAGGCCAGATGGGCCGGCTCAGAGGGAGGCCGAGCTGGGCCTGCTGGCTGGCGCTGGGGGTCAACGCGGGGAGCTCTAGCGGCTCGCTCGTCCCGCTGCTCCTCCCGAGCGCAGGGAGCGGCGGCGGCCACGCACGACGACGGGGCGGCAAGGTCGGAGCTCGGGGCGGCGGAGGAAGAGGCTTGGGCGGCGGATCCGGCCGGCGGCGAGGGGATCTGGCCGGAGGCGGCGACGGTCGAGGCTAGAGCAGCCATGGCGGTGGGGCTCCTGCGGGATAGAGAGCTCGGGGGTTAGAGAAGAAGCAGGGAAGTAGAAGGGAGGAAGGAAGAGGAGAGGAGGAGAGGCCGGCGGCGAGGGCTGACGAGGAGCGGGTCCGGCGGCGCTCCGGCGACGCACGGGGCCTCGAGTGGCCGAATGCCATGGGGCTGCGGGCACGAGGAGCTCGGGAGCCTCCATGGAGGAGATCGGGTGAGCTCGGGACGGCGATTGGGGCCCAGAACGGACTCGAACAGCCCAGATAGGCTCGGGCAGGCTGGCTGGTGGAGGGAGAAGGTGGGGGCTGGCTAGGGTTTGGTTTGGCACGCGGAACGAGGGTCTATTTATAGGGGTTTGGCGCTGGGGTTACGACACTGTCCATTTTCGGATTGTCGGGTGTCGGTCTGACGTCCGAAAGCGGAGGGACGGGGCTACGGGGCTGTGCAGAGGGGCAACGAGGGGAAGAGAGAGAAGTCTGCGACCCGGACACGGAGGTTTTAAATCACGGAGAAACGACCGACGAATACCGATAACCTCACTGCTACGATTGACCGACGGGATATCAAACAAACTCCGATCGCGACGAAATTCGACGGGCGGTCTACCTACAATATAACAAGACCGCACCTCAAGTTTCAACTTGATCCGAGAATATTTTTGCGCGCACTTAAAAATGGTTTTATTTGAATGGTGTCGCGGGTGTGTGCGTGTGTGGGAGGTCTCCACGGGCAACGGCAAGAACAGAGAGAACCGGCAACTACGAACTAATGTAATTTTTGAAAACGGGTGACGATGCTATGCAGATGATGCGAATGATGCGATGACGAATGCAATAACCAAAACGAAACACAGAAGAAATCGGAAATAAAAGGGGAATCTTCTGGAGCGTCGGTCCCGGACTGTCACTGTATATTTCAGTGACTCCTTCACCATCCTTCGTCTTGAACTTGTAAGTTGACCTTGAAGAACATCTAACTTGGATTCTCTCACGGACTCAGTTCCTTCGTGCATATCAACCAAAGTGTCCCAAATCTCTTTTGCATGTTCAAGGCGGCTGATTTTGTTGAATTCTTTAAGACATAGGCAGTTGAATAGAATGTCACATGCTTGAGCATTGACTTGCAAAATTTTCAATTCATCTGCAGACGCTTCACGATCCGGTTCCTTTCCATCCGCAAAGAATTCACCTTGCAAGCCAACACGAACAACACCCAAACGGCAGGATTATGACCAAGCAAATGCATTTTCATTTTATGCTTCCAACTCGCAAAATTAGTGCCATCAAAGTAAAGACCTCTACGGTGATAATTTACCTCAATAGATGCCATACTTCTCCTAGGTTGTGAAACCAATGCAATGGAGACCAAAGCTCTGATACCACTCGTAGGATCGAAAGTAGGTCTAGAGGGGGGTGATAGACTACTTTACCAAATAAATGTTTTCCCCTTTTCCAAATTTTAATGCTTGGCAAGTTTTAGCATTCATAGCATATCAAGTAACACCCTAAACATGCATGTCTAAGAGTGTAGCAGCGGAAAATAAAGACATTGCACATTTAAGTAAAGAGAGGGTTAGGAAAGCAAACACAAGTGATGACACGCGGATTTTTCCCGTGGTTCTGATAGGTGGTGCTATCGTACATCCACGTTCATGGAGTCTTCAACCCACGGAGGTTAACGGTCATGAGAGTCCACAGAGGGCTCTACCCAAGGAAGGGTTCCACGAAGAAGCAACCTTGACTATTCCATGCGGCTTCCGTCCACGAAGGACTAGCCTCACTATGGGTAGATCTTCACGAAGTAGGCGATCTCCTTTCCCTTACAAACTTCTTGGTTCACTCCACAACACGAAGTAGGAGGCTCCCAGTGACACCTAACCAATCTAGGAGGCACCACCCTCCAAAAGGTAATAGGCTCGGTAATGACGATGAACTCCTTACTCTTGCGCTTCAAGATGATAGACTCCTCAACACACAATCACTCTCTCACATATTTGGCTTGGTAGAAGAAATGGGATTGGTGGAAAGCAACTTGGGGAGGCTAGAAATCAAGATCCATATGGTTGGAGTGGAAGATCTTGACCTCAACACAAGGGTATGTGGTTCTCTCTCAGAAAACTGCATAGGATAGGTATGGAATAGTTCTGAGTGCTTCTCTTTTGAGTGGGTGGTGGTGAAGGGGTATATCTAGTCATCCCCAAAAATCCAACCATTATACACAATAAGTCAGACTCGGTGACACTGATGTGTAAATCTTGGTGGTACCGAAGTGACCAAAAGTGGCAACTTTTGAATCTCCGAGGGACCGATATACAATTCTCGGTTGCACCGACAAGGTGACCAACGGACAGATTTACCAATCTTGGCGACGCTGATTCACCATTTCTGGCCAGACCGAAAATGTGAACTTGCGTAACAGAATCTTGGCAACCCAACTCGGTGTCACCGAGTGCAATGTCAGCTGCACCGAAGTGTTAGGGTTTAGCTGAGTCTATCTAGGGTTTGGAATCGATGGCACCGGGATAGGAATGTTGGTAGCACCAATTTTGCATATTTGGCTTAGGACAGACTTTGGTAGGAGAGTTTGTGGATGTTTTTTGTGACTGTCGCTTGTGCACGTTTGAGCATATTGTTCACCATCAAAACTTTACGCCCTTTTAATAGTACTGGATTTCCTATCGACTCAAAGTGATTTCTAATGTAAAATGTAGAGTCCTCTTGCTTGAAGATTGGCCAACCTATTTCCTTGCATCTTGGGGTAATTCCACAATCCTTTGGCCATCCCTATCAATGAACTTGTCCTGAAAATATACTTGGTGGAAACATCAGCTCAATGACTTATATGTTGTTATTAGTTACCAAAACCACCAAGGGAGCAAATGTGCTTTCAGGTTCCCCTGATTCCTTCCTCCTGATCGTTTCCTGCAATGCACATCATGCCTTGTGGAGGCGTTAAGCTCATTTGTGTTTGCGAAAACTTCTAATGCTTGTAATAACCATTAGACTACATGATTGCTTTCTTCGCTTAGTTTCCTTCTTGCTTGCTGTGATGCTTTGTGTCGGCAGGGCCTGGCCCGTGCATACCTCAAGCGCCGTTGGGCCGACCGGAAACCAGGGACGGTCCAAGGGGCGAGGGGCTGCAGGTCCAGTTAGGCTCCTGAGTCGCGATGCTCAGGAGTTCCCCTTGACGTGCGAGCAACCCTCGTGAAGGGAACATGGTGAGGATTGAGATAACTTGAAACTTCCAAACACCTTCTGCGTTCTGTGTCGACAGGGACCGGCCCGCGCATACCTCAACCACCGTTGGGCCAACCGTAAACCAAGGACGGTCAAAGGGGCGAGGGGCTACGGGTCAAGTTAGGCTCCTGAGTCGCGATTCTTAGGAGTCCCCCTTGACGTGCGAGCTCTAGCATCCTTCCTAGGTATTTTTGAGCTTTTGAGCGCTCTGCATCGGCAGGGCCCGACCCACGCATACCTCAATCGTCGTTGAGCCAACCAAAAACCAAGGACGGTCCAAGGGGTGAGGGGCTACGAGTCTAGTTAGGCTCCCGAGTCGCGATGCTTAGGAGTCCCCCTTGACGTATGAGCGGATCCCATACCTTTCCTCGCCAGCTTTTCCGGAGATGGGCGCGTGAAGACCAGGTTTGGCAGACCTGGGAAGGAGGCGTGTACCAGGCCTGGCCGGGTAGTAGCCCCATGCATGCCCCTCATGCATGCATCCCTAGGGAACGCAACGAGAAAGGGGCTGCCAGGGACCTTCCTGAAGTTTGATGCAGCCGCTGGGACACCCTCAGTTGTTTATCCCCATTCACCTAGCATGGGGCTTCCAACTTGCATGGGCATAGTCATTGGTGGACCGTGTTGACCGTCAGCACACAGCTGTGGCTTCCACATTGCGTGGCCATAGTCATTGGTGGACCATGTTGAATTCTCCGCCAGCGCTGGGCTGTGGCTGCCACATTGCGTGGGAAGGGACCCCTTCGCGTCCTCGGGGGCCCCCAAGCGTGCACAACCCATAAAGTTCGTGCGCGTGGATGGAACGGCAGTACTGGGAGGTGTATCTGGGAGGTCGCGAGGGAGCTTTTGGCCTCGCGATGTCCCTACCTCTAAGGCGGTTTGCGCCTGGGTCTTCTTGTAGATGGGGCCGTCCGAGGCCCTGCTGACTTCTTCTTCTTGAGTGAGGTAGTTTGGGAGCCCTCTTGGCACTCTACATCCTCAACTCCCAGTCCCGCACATTTCTCTACCACCATTTGGTATGACCGGAAAGCAAGGACGCCCTTCACGGGGCGAGGCCCCGGCGCTCATGACACCGACCGAAAACCAGGACGACATTAGGAGGCCGAGTGGCATTATGACCAGTAAGGCTCGTGAGGAGCCCCCATTGACGTTCAAGTGGGTCTACGTCTGCAGGTCCCGGTCCTACACATTTCTCAACCACCATTAGGCATGACGGGAAACCAAAGATGCACTTCACGGGGCGAGGCCCCGGCGCTCCTAACGCCGACCAAAAACCAGGACGACATCAGAAGGTCGAGTGGCATTATGACCAGTAAGGCTCCTAAGGCTCAATGCTCAGGATCCTGCTTTGACGGTCGAGCAGCCCCATTCCATCCTGTCGGCTGCTGCCTGGGGAGGCCACAGGGCCTCTCGAGACTACATGCAACGCACTGCGGCCAGAGCCCCCAAGCGGGGGGTTGACCGCCCAGCGATGCAAGCAAGGTAGAACGCCAAGACATAAAATAGATGCACAAGAAACTATTGAAATATGCATAAACAAAGCGACGGCAGGGGCGTGCCCTGATCACCTAAAGATCATGCGGCCCTGTGGGCGCCCTTGGACAGAGTGAACCAAAAAATTACCTGGCAACAGCCAACAAAAAGTCACCAGGCGGCCATGCCGTTGAAGAGCCGAGGCCACCGTCATTGTCCGATCTCCCGCTTCCACGAGCACGACCTTCACGCGTCCGTCGTCTCTCAAGGCTCAGAACCTTCGCTTGGTCCGAGAACCTCCTCTAGCTCCTCGCCGCGCCCCGCCAGGCAAGGCAAGAGCATGGCTCGGTGAAGCCGCTGGAAGGTGATGCCCGCGTTCGCTAACCCGAAGGGCATGCGGACATAGGTATTCAGGTAGACCCATCCATGATCGACACGCGCTGGCTAGAAGGGGCCTTGAGCCGCGGCCCAGTTGATCACGAGCGCGTTGACACAGAAACACGGCTGATCGACCGTGCCGAAGGCGGCGAATGCGATTGGTGGTGCAGGGCAGCGTCCGCCTTGCAAGGCCTGGGCTACCCGAAGCTCTTCGATCGCTCTAAGGACGGACTCTCGCGAACTGGGCCCCTCGCACCGTGATGCCAGCTCGAGATGGCATGCATTGGAGCGTGCCTTCAAGTTGTGCTCAAGCGCCTCTCTTGCCTCATAGACAAAGCTGAAAACTACCCCGGTGGGAGCCCCTAGGCCCGACACAAGAGGGGCGTCGAGCGAGCTTTCCTATGCGATAGGAGGTGGGGCCTCATCCCTAAGCGTAGAGCCTGAAGTCCCAGGATGCCCTGCAGGGAGGAGTTGCTTCTTCTTCTTGCGTGGGTCCTCAGGAGGTAGTGCGTCTTCCTCGTCGTCCGAGTGCTCAGCTGCCGCAGCGCGGTAAGCATGCTCGAGGGTACAGACGACATCCTTCTCATTGCAAGCAATGATGATGATGCCGCCACTCCCTGGCATCTTGAGGATGTTGTAGCCGTGGTGGGTTACTGCCATGAACTTGGAGAGAGCTGGGTATCCAAGGATCGCATTGTACGGGAGGTGGATGTGCACGGCGTCTAACACGATGATCTCGGTGTGGTAGTTCTTGCGCCACCGAAGGTGACAGGCAGACGCACCTGCCCGATGGGTATAGTGGACCCGTCTATGACCCTCGAGAAGGTCTTGCTTGGCACAAGCTGTTCGTATGGCACCTGGAGTGTCTCAAAGGTTTTGATGGAGAGGACATTGAGCCCCGCCCCACTGTCAATGAGGGTCTTGGTGACAAGGACGTTGCTGATGGTTGGGGTACACGTCATAGGGAGCTTGTCGGCCATAAACGAACACCTAAGCTGATCGCTTGAGTCAATCGTGATGGCGGTCTAGGACCAATTGAGGGGGCATCTCACTTCAGCCTTCGGGAGAGCAGCATTCACCTCCCGTGCGAATTGCTTGAAGGCATGGTTCGATGTTGGGACCTAGGCGCCGCCCAAGATATAGGCCACCGCCCTGATTTCCTGGAAGCCCCCAGCCTCATCATCCTGCATGTCTTCCTCTTTCCTTTTGGGTGGCGGAGGCAGCGGAGGTAGTCCAGCTTCGTGCGGGCGAGCCTCGCGAGGCTGACCGCGTCATGACCCCTCTAGAGGGTCAACGTGCCAGCGGTCCTAACAATGCGGATCGTTCCAGCGGTCGTCCCGAGTTTGATCGCGCTAGCGGTCCTCCTGAGGATGATCGCGCCACCCCGGATGTGGCTCCCGGTTGTCCCAGCGGCCTCCACCGCGTCCACAGCTGCGTCCGAAGCCTCGGTCACCTCGGCCGGGGCGCTTGCCGAAGTGCTCAGCACGGATCAGTCGGAGGTCCTGGCAGTCGGTGGTGTCGTGGTTGTTGGTGCCATGGAAGATGCAGGTCGGCCTTCCTCCTGGGGGGGGGGTTCTTCTCCTCGTATACGCTTTGCCTCGGGTTCGACTACCAGTACCATCGGGGCCTCGCGCTTTGCTTCCTTGGCCTTGGTGTTCTTCTCTTCTGGCTCCGCCGCCAGAGGCCCGCAGAGCAACAGGCGACCCTCCTTGGTGTTGGCGCACTTGTTCGCGAGGTTGAACATCTCCAAGGCAGAGCACAGTTCGTAGTTCATGGCGAGCTCTTCCTTCATCTTGAGGTCTGTGACTCCATCAGTGAAGGCCGAAATGATGGCTTCGTCCGACGCCTTGGGGATCATGAGGCGTGTTGTCATGAAACGTTGTATGAACTTGTGTAGGGTCTCCCCATCTACTCCGTGATACGCCGCAGGTATATCATGGTGGGTGCGCGGTCACGGGTGACTTGGAAATTGTCGAGGAAGCGTTTGCGCAGACCAACCTAGGAGGTGATGCATACCTCTGGGTGGTTGAAGAGCTAGGAGAGTGTGCCTTCCTTGAGCGCCGTGGGGAACCGACACGCCATGACCTTGTCATTTCCTCCTGCCGCCCGGATATTCAGCGAGTAGAGCTGTAGGAACTCGGCTGGGTCTGGGGTGCCGTCATAACGCGGGGGTAGGTCTGGCTTGAACTTGCAGGTCACGCAGTCGGGTAGAGCTCCAGGGCGATGGTGAGGCACCCCACCAGATGATCGATGCCGCATGCATGAGGGCGACCTGGTCTTGACGCTCCTGCGGGGCCGCCTCGAGCGGTGCCCGGCCGTGACGTTGAATCGGCAGCGCAGGGAATGCGCGCACATCGGCGCACGGCTGGGGAACCACTTGGCAGCTTACTTGATCTGCCGGCCTTGCCCTTGGTTAGTGAGGCCGGTCACGGGGCGCGCTTCTCGCCTGGGCTCGGGGTCAGCATCGCATCATGGAGGTGGAGGCTACGCGTCTTGCACCATGTCGGTTGTCAGGGACGGTTGGGGTCGAAGCAAGTAGGAGAGCACCGAGGCGTCGCCAGCAACGCCGACAGCTCTGCAACGTGCCGAAGCCGGTCGTCATAGTGGTCAGGAGTGAGGCGGTAGCAGAGCAATTCGTTAGCCATGGCGAGTGCGCCCTAGCCATGCACCGGCCCTAGCCGAACATGAGAGGATGAATCGGAGGCTAGGACGATCAATGGAGTGGCGGTGTGGCCGTCGCACTGCGCGATGACTGACTGGGAGGAGTTTTGTTGCTCGTGGGCGTCGGGACCCATGGCGGCGTTCTCCACAGGCAAGGGTGACCTACGTGCACCGACGCGGCCCACCGGTGCTGTCTGAGTGACACGAGTGGCAAGGCGCTCGGCGCGGGCTCGGCGAGCGTCAGACATCGGAGCGACGAGGTGGGTGGAGATCTTGGCTTGAGGGAGACTCTGACACGCCCCCTACCTGGCGTGCCAAATGTTGGATTGAGGGATCCACAAAACCCTTAAGATTCGAACACAGGGGCGTGTGCAAAGATCCCCTACAGCCTCGCCCGACTTAGCTCACTACTCGACGAACATAGCAAAGAACTCGTACGATGACGAGGAAGAAGATGAACACGACCGTTTACCCAGGTTTGGGCCGCTATGAACGGTAATACCCTACTCCTTATCTGGTGGATTGCCGCTCGAGGAGGTGTGGTGGATGAACAAGTACAATGTTTTGGGGCCTCCTGAGGGCTCTCAGTGGTGTTCGATGCTCCTTGTGGTTTGGTGAGTAGTGGAGTTGGTCGATTGGGTTGGGATCGGTGGTTCTCCCTTCAATGAAGCAGCCTACCCTCTATATATAGCGGTGGCCCGGGTCCTCTTCCCTTATCGCAATGGCAGGAAGGATCCCACAACGGCCAATTTTGAATGGGGATAGGGGTTCGTGCTTGCCCTGCCCGAAGGCGGTCTTCGTCTGCAAAGTGGTTGTGGACAGCGCAGGGACGGGCTCAGGGATGACATCTGCCCTACAAAATGGGTGGTTGTGGTCTTCTTGCTCCGGAATGGAAACCTTTGGGGGTGCTTTGGGAACCCACATATGCCCTTGCTCCCTTTGCACCAAAGGGGAAACTTTTCCTCTTGGCGCACTAGCGCCCGCCTGTCCTTCCTTGCATCACCCTTGACTCCCGAGTCCGGGCCTTGCATAGAGACCTCCACCCCTCCGAAGGGGGCCTGGGGAGGCCCGTCGCCTGCCGGTCTTGATGCTGCTCCTCCTTGCGAGGCTTGGTCCCTCGTGAGGGCCTCGTCTTGAGTGGGGCCACACCTTGCTGCGTTTGGTCGTTGAGGTGGGCCATGCCCTGGGCCGCAGGCAGGCAGGTCTGGGTACCCCCGTTCCCAGAATGCCGACACATTCTTAGATCTATCCAAGGCATGCAAAATGAGATTACAGAGATTCTCAATAACCAAAAGATCCTCGAAAGGATTGTTGAAGACAAGTTTCATACTTTGAACAACAAGGTGGATGGGCTGACTAAGATAGTTGATGATCTCAAGAAGGAGGTGGACTCAGTACCCCTTCCTCACACATCAGAGGATGATGATGATGATGAAGGTCACCCTCTCCAGCCTAGCACACAGTTCAAGACAGAAGCCACATCCTTGTCAGTGCCAGCTTCTGAGAAGAGACCATCTACATCAGCTCCTGATGTAGCTCCTTGAGTCTCACTAGCTCCATCAGCACCTCCAGTGTCTACACCAACCCCTTCCATGACATTAGCAGAAGTCTTCGCGGATGCGGTTCTCTCAACTCCTACATCCACTACTGGAGTAGATCAGCCCCAGAGAGATGATTAGTCCTATACCTTTAAACTTTTTGGTAACTTGTTGCCAAAGGGGGACAAGTTGTATAGATCAATAGGGCTTGGAGAGAGAGAGTGTGTGTGTTCCCTTTTATCGCTATCCAAAACTTTAAAATCTTTTGGTTGTTCGTTTGTGTTAAACTTGTTGGTGTTTTGATCATGCCTTTCTTATGTGTTGCTATTATGAGCTATCTTTTGAGATGCTTATGAGACACTCATTCACTTCTTGCTTGATGTGTTGTGCTATGTTGTTCATTCATTCTCGCACACCACCAAGTTGTATGTGACATGGAAGAGTGCCCCATGAACCTAATTGATTGTGCATTTGCATTCAAACGCAAATTCAAAATAATGCACAAATTTAGGGGGATCTCTTGCTTGTCACATAGTTCTCAAAGTGTTGACTCTATTCATTGATTATATAATATGTCCAAGCTTTGATCTATATGTGGTCATCAATTACCAAAAAGGGGGAGATTGAAAGCACATTTGCTCCCTTAGTGGTTTTGGTAATTAATAATAACATATATATCATTGGACTCATGTTTTCACTAAGCATATTTCAGGAAAAGTCCAATGAGCAACTCATGGCTATAAATTGTGAGGAGATACCCCAAGAAGCAAGGAATGGATTGGCAAAGCTTCAAGCTATAAGTCTCTCCTTTTACATTGTGAGAAATCAATTTGTGTCCATAGGAAAGCCAACACTATTAAAATGGGGGAAGGTATTGATGGTGAACAAGTTGATCCATGTGCACAAGTGCTAGCCACCAAAAACACCAACAAACTCTACCACAAAATACTCTATCAAAACCAAACCACACAAAATTGGTGCCACCAAGTTTCCATCCGGCTCTATCGTTTTTTCACCCAAGACAAAACCCTAGCAAAACTCTAGCATTTTGATACAACCGAGACTGGATCACTGCAACCGAGATTTGGTGACCACGATTCGCTTGACTGTTTTCATAGAAACGGAAATTCCGATTTATTCTTCGGTCTCATCGAGTTTTGGAAACTACCTCGGTCACTGGTTTTGGTAGCACCAAGATTCCTATATCAGTACCATGGAGATTCCGAAAGTTGCCACATTTGAAACAAATTGGTTCAACCGAGTTTTGCATTGGTTTTACCGAGTTGGTTAATAATGTTGTAGCGGTTCGATTTTTGGAGATGCCTATATATACCGCTCCACCACATGCCACTCGGAAGAGAAGCACTAAGAACAGTTCCCACTGCCCATATCCAAATTTCTGAGAGAGAACTACCTACCCTTGTGTTGAGATCAATATCATCCACTGCTACCATATGGATCTTGATTTCTACCCTCCCCAAGTTTCTTTCGACCCAATCAATCTCTTCTACCAAGCCAAATCTGTGAGAGAGTGATTGAGCATTGAGGAGTCTATCATCTTGAAGCACCAGAGTAAGGAGTTCATCACCACTATCAAGCCTATTACCTTTTGGAGGGTGGTGCCTCCTAGAGTGGTTGGGTGTTTCTTGGGAACCTCCTACTTCGTGTTTTGGAGTTGAAACATGAAGTTTGTACGGGCAAGAGATCGCCTACTTTCGGAAGATCTACCCATAGTGAGGCTAGTCCTTCATGAACGGAAGCTGTTATGGAATAGTCAAGGTTGCTACTTTGTGGACCCGTATGGGTGGAGCCCTCCATGGGCTCTCATGACCGTTACCCTTTGTGGGTTGATGACTCCATAAACTTGGGTGTACGATAGCGCCACATATCAGAACCATGGGAAAAATCTTCGTGTCTACAATTGCGTTTGATCTTCTAGCCCTTACCTCTACTACATGTGCTTGTCTTTAATTTCCGTTGATATACTCGTACACATACATGTATAGGGTGTGCTTGACTTGCTATCATTGCTAAAATCTGCCCGCAATTAAAATTGGGAAATGGTAGAACTTTTATTTGGTCAAGTATTCTAATCACCCCCCTCTAGACCTATTTTCGATCCCATGTCATGTTGTTTGGCTATTGTTCATGTTGGAATGCAAGGTGAATTATTCAAATACGAAAAGGAATTGAATCTTGAAGCAACCGCTGAAGAATTGAAGAGGTAACACTACAATTCTCAAGATTGTGAAATTCTCATCAATTATTTGTGCCTTGAAGAGTTCAAAAAGATAACTTGCCTTGAGAATGACAAGGAAAAATGGAACACTATGGTGGATATGCATGAAGCCATCGAGTCTTTGAAGGGATCAAAGCTTGATGTACTACAAGGTTAACTAGACAAGTTCAAGATGAATGATGGTGAAGGTGTTGCCGAAATGTACACTAGTATAGCACTCATCAGCAATGAGATTGTCGGCTTAGGAGGTGAAGAGATGACATGCAAGTTTAAGAAGATCCTAAGAGTTGTGGATAGCAAGTATGACCCCATATGCACATTGATTCAAATGATGCGAGACTACAAACATCTCAAACCAAGGAATGTCACTTGAAGGATTGTAGCTCATGAGATGTCACTTAAAGACAAAGAAGAGCTCCATAGCTAATCTAGTGGTGGTGCTTAGAAAGCTTCAAGTGATGCTTGATACGTCTCCAATGTATCTATAATTTTTTATTGTTCTGTGCTATTATATTATCATTATAGGATATTTTATAGCATTTTCTTTCTAATTTATATTATTTTGGAGCACCAACTATTAGCCTAGTGCCCAGTGATAGTTGTTGTTTTATGCTTGTTTTTGCCCTTACAAGAATACTGTTCCAAACGAAGTCCAATTATCCCAAAACTTTTTGATGATTTTCATGGAAAAAATAAGACTTGGAAGTTTTGTAGGGAGACCGGAGGCCACACAGAGTGGCGCCCAGAGGATGGTCGGACCCTGATGGATTGGGGCCATCTATCATGGCCTGTGGCCCCGATCTCTGTGCTATAAATTCACATATATTGCAAAAACCCTAGAGAGCCTCCCGGAACACTTTTTTGCCACCACAAGTCACTGTTCCTTCGTGCTCCTATCTAGGGTCATGTTCTGATGCCTTGCCGGAGGGTGCATCGATCACGAAGGGCCTCTACATCAACCTTAATGCTCGCATGGTGATGTGTGACTAGTTCACCACAGACCTACTCACACTTGTGATCTGCGTTGGGTTTTTCCTCAAAGAGGAGGGGATGATGCAGCACATTATATATAAGTATTTATCTCAGTAGGAACCAAGGTTATCAAACTAATAAGAGAACCACGCAATTTCCCATCTTTAGCGCCTACACACAAAGAGCACACACTTGCACCCAACGCATGCAAGAGGGTTGTCAATCCCCTTAAACTCGTTACTTGCAAGAAATGAGTAGTGTAGATGATAGATTGATAAATATAAAATAGAAAATAAATGAAAAGTAAATAATATGGCAGCAAGGAAATAAGAGTATTTGCAAATATATTTCTGAATAGACCTGGGGGCCATAGTTTTCGCTAGAGGCATCTCTCTTGTAGAAGGCATACAGTGGGTAAACAAATTATTGTTGGGAAATTGATAGAAAAGCGCATAGTTATGAAATATTTATTCATGGCAATGATCATTACATATAGGCATCACGTCCGTAAGCAAGTAGACTTACTCCTGCCTACATGTACTACTATTAGTCCTCCCGTCAAGCGCTATCCACCATGTATCTAGAGTACTAAGTGAAACAGAGTAATGCTTGGAGAACAATGACATGATATAAACAAAGTAAATCCAATTAATATGAATAGACCACATCGTTTTACCCTTAGTGGAAGCAATACCATATGTATCATGTCCCTTTTTGTCACTCGGATTGAGCACCGAAAGATTGAACCCACTAAAACGCACCTCTCCCACCGAAGATAAATCAATCTAGTTGGTCAAACTACATCAATAGTTCGAAGAGAATTTGCAAAGCTATCATATAATCATATATATATACACACACACATATATATATATATGTGTGTGTGTATGTATAGAAAGTCTATTCATCACCAAGGGTGCATAATAAGTTATTCTTCACTCGAGGCAATCTTACGAGCATTAAATAAATAAATTACATCTTGAATACAAACATTTACATTTATATTGATTCACTACATAAAATTTGGCATAAGAAAAAAATATAGGTCATAAGACCAGAAAATTTGCACTTTATGTATATTTTACACTATGTTTTCATGTTTGTAAATTTACGCGACATAAAATATTTTTACGGTAATACTATATTTTCTTACGGTCCCTTTTTACGTGTGAAATAAGAAAAAATTATGGAATGTAAAATTACGGTGCATTAATGCTAAAATAGAGGGGTGAAGAATAACTATTCCTCACCCAGGGTGACGAATAGCGTGACCCTATATATATGTGTGTGTGTGTGTGTGTGTGTGTGTGTGTGTGAAAAGACCAGCAAGGAACTCAATGTAATCTCATGAATAATTTGAACACAGACCCACAATTCATCAGATCCCAACAAACGGTCCACACAAAGTGATTACATCGAATAGATCATCGCGAAGATGTGATGGACTTTGTATTGAAGAACATAGAGAGAGATATCCATCTAGGTACTATCTATGGCCCCATAGGTCTGTGGTGAACTACTCACACATCACCATGGGAGCATCAAGGTTGATGTAGACGCCTGCCATGATCGATCCCCATTCTGACAAGGCATCGGGACAAAGACTTGCCATGGTGGAGAAATTGTTTCGGGAGGCTCCCTAGGGTTTTTGGGATTAAAGAGAATTTATAAGCCAGAGAACAATGCTAGAGGGACAGGGAGATGGCCCCAAGCCATCAGGGCACGTCCAACCCCCTGGACACGGCGTGTTGTCTAGGGGGCACCTCATGTGCCCTCCGGTCTTCCACCAAAGCTTCCATGTATTTATTTTGTCCAGGAAAAATCATCAAAAAGCTTTGGGCTATTCGGACTTCGTTTGGTACAGTATTCCTGAAAAGCGAAAAACATGGAGAAAGCAGCAACTGGTACTTGGCACAGGGTTAATAGGTTAGTGCTTAGAAATAACATAAATCAACAAATAAATGCCTAAAAAGCATCCTAACATGATAATATAATAGCATGGAACAATCAAACATTATAGATACGCTAGAGATTAAAAGTAAAATCATGGCCTTAGTCATATTTTGAAATTGTTGACAACATACATACAGGGAACTAATCATCTTTGTCAAGTGCATCTCAGGTTTAGTTCCGAAGAGATTACTGTTCGGATCATAACTGACATATTCAAGATGCTCAAAGTAGGGAGAAACGAGACAAAAAGCTCTAGCTCTTTCTAGTATACTCTTGAGTATACGGATCCCGCACTATTAAGAGGGTATCACTATATCTCACTAAATACTTTCTCAAAAACCTAGGAAAAACCTTTTGGTTGAGTTTTTCTATCTTGTCTTTGATGAAGGCCTCTGCCCTTGCTTAGATGTCCGACGGGTTCCAGACGACCGACGTCTCACAGGCCTTCGGATGACCGTTACTCAACAGTAATACAGTGCCCCATATCTGCAAGTTAACCTTGGATTTGTGGTCCCTTCGATCACATGGACTGCGAACGTCTATGAGTGTCCGAAAATCTGGTACCACCCCACCAAAACCAAAGCTACGGATGATCGGTCCTCTCCGGAGGACTATGTTCTAGATGACCGACACCCTATGGTCATTCCCGCCATGTGTTCCAAACTCATCTGTTGCGCTGACTCACTCTCTCTCCAGTTGTCGGACGATCGAGCTCCGTCGGACGTCTAGTGGCTCCCTTTGGTTCGGATGACCGAATCCTGTCAGAAGTCCATCGTCTGCGCAGCTTAAGTGGCTTCCAACGGCCACTTTCTTACCACCATTATATAAGTCTTCTTCCACGTCGGGTGAGGGTTGTCCAACATAGAAAAATGATTCCAAGAACATTTTTCTCTCTTACTCTCTCTTGTCCTCACTAAATCATAGATCCTAAGAGCATTTGTGAGGATTCTTGAGTGTTGTTCCAACCAAAAGATAGATAGTCCCTCTCCCCTACTCTCAACCAAAGGAATTCATGATTTGAGCAAGTTTTTAGCGATTCCCTTGATCTTGTCACGCTTGGAGGTTGGTGTAAAAGCCCAGGACCGACGCTCCAGAAGATTCCCCATTTGTTTCCATTCTCGTCACGTGGATCGGTCGGTTGTTGCATTCATCATTGCATCATTCTCATCATCTGCAAAACATGAACACTCGTTTTAGAAAACTTGCATCCGTTAGTAGCTGCCGGTTCTCTTTGTTTTGTCGTTGACCGTTTTGAGACCAACCACACACGCACGTGCCCGTGCCATCGTTTAACAAAACCGTTTTAAAGACGCGCTAAAAATATTCTTGGATTGGGTTGAAACTTGGTGTGCGGTCTTGTTATATTGTAGGTAGCCCGCCGGCCAAATTTTGTCGCATTCTAAGGTCGTTTGATACCCGAACGGTCAGTCGTAGTAGTGCGGTCATCGGTTTATTCGTCGAACGTTTTCGGTATTTTAAAACCTCGTGTCACGGGCCGCAAACCTCCCTCTCATCTCCTCATAGCACATCTACACGGCCACCGCAATCTAACCCTAGCCTACCCCGCGACCGGAGCCATCCGATCGTGATCGGAGGGTTCGAAAATGGGCAAGCCCCCCTAACCTAGCCCTAGACTGCTATTCATAGACCTCTAGGTGTCCATTTAGGGAAACCTTAGCCTTCCCTCAGGATCCGCGACACCCCAGCCAGCCAGCCTCCTCCCACCGCGCTTGTCTCCCACCTCCAGCGGCAAGGCCCGCAAAGCCCGGATTGGGGCCCTAGGAAGCCCATCTGGGCCTTACCCGAGCTCCAAGCGGGAGCTCCCCCCATGGCGCCTCCAGGAGCCGAGGTACTCTACCTGCCACCGCCCTTCAAGCCTTTGACTGCCGGCCAGGGAGTCGCCGTGTCGCCGGCAATCTCCAGGCCTGACCCCACGCCCTTCCTCTCGGCCTTCTGCTCCATCTCCCTCTCTAACCTCTCTGCTCCCTCTTTGTCTTCGCACAGGGCAATCATGGAGGTCGCTCAAGCCCTGACTCGTTGGCACGCCCGAATCCGGCAAGGAACTATGAGATCTAGAGGAGAGCCGCCGCCGCGACCCGTTCCCGCCTCTGTCGAGCGTCCCCGCTCACCACCGGAGTCAGCCCCACCGCTGCCATGCCTCGCTTCCTCTCATCGGGAGGGAGACGACGCGTTGCCCGCTCCCGTTGACTGCTCGCTCTAGCGCCTTGGGCCGCCATGCAAGCCAAGGCCCAGCCCGGCGCCAGATCTGGCCCCAGGCCTCTAGTGAGGACTCCAGCCCTATCCCTTGCCTAGGAGCAATTCGGTTATGTTGCTCTCACTCGGTTCAAGCCCTGTTCTAGCAATTCGGCCCATAGTGTTGTTTTTCCCTTCTGCGAATTAATTAATTAACTGATGAATTCCATAATTGCATAAAAATCCCTAAACTCATGCATTTAATAACTTCTCATCCGTGCATCATATGGAAAAACTTTATATATGAAACTTGACTAGAATTTCGTGTAGATTTGCAATTTCTAGCTCTCACATATGTTTAAAATGTTTAACCTTTCTGTTTGCATTGTTTTGCATAAATGCCATGTTAAAATGATTTATTTCATAACAAATAAACCGTAGCTCCAATAAAAATGTTCCACATATGTAACTTGACTAGAAAAATGTGTAGAATCTCATGCCACACTTTATTTCCTTGTTTAATAAATATAAAACATGGTTAGTACAGATCTGGACCAAATTCATATTATGCTTATGGGGATGTTTCGGAAATGCTATATGTTGCTTCCGACCCCATTTAAAATTCCTAGATGATATAGATGTGTATGCTTCAGCTCTTGCCATGTTAAAAAGATTTAATATTGATGAGTACCTAACAAGAGTGAACTAAGTAATTCAAATGTGGAGTTTCATCAATATGCAACTCGTTGCATATTGAACTTCACTTAATATGTAGTAGTTGTTTGTTGTTCTTGCCATGCCATGCCATGCATTGCATATTAAATCCAACATGCATCATATTTGTTTGTTCGTCATGTCATGCATATGTTGTGGTGTATCTTTTGTTGATTGTTTGTTTCAGATTGCTTCTTCTCAATAGAGTTCTGAAAGCATTCGGAGTGTGAGGATTCGTTCGACTACGTTGTCTCGTCTTCTTCATGGACTCATTCTTCTTGCAAGCGGGATCCCAGGCAAGATGACACATTTCCCTGGATACCACTACTATCATTGCTATGCTAGTTGTCCCGCCTTTATCATTATGTCACGCTACCTACCACTTGTTTGTCAAGCCTCCCAACATTGCCATGAACGCCTCTAACCTCCACCTTCCCAGCAAACCTTTGTTTGGCTATGTTACCGCTTGCTTAGCCCTGCTTATAGCATTTCTAGATGCAGGTGCAATTGCTTCCATGTGACAACATGGACATTATTTTTCATCACAATATTATTGCTATTTAATTTAATGCACTTATACACTTGGTAAAGGGTGGAAGGCTTGGCCTTTTACTTGGTGTTTTGTTCCACTCTTGCCGCCCTAGTTACTTGTGAACCGGTGTTATGTTCCATAATTGAGCGCTCCTAACATGCTCGGGGTTGTTATAGGGACCCCCTTGATTTTCGTTTTGGGATAAAGCTTATCTGGCAAGGCCCAACATTGGTACTACATTTGCCTAATAACTAATAAAATTGCATAGGGACCTGCCGGCACCCGCGGATAATTTAATCAACCCCGGGCCAGTGCTCCTCATGATTGTTGGTCAAACTAAAGTCATGTGCGGGGCCAACCCGAGGCAACTCGAGAGATTTCTATCAGGCCACCGTACGCTGCGCTCATCCGGTTGTGCCCTGGGAATGCGATATGCGGATCCTATCGGGATTGTCGGCACGTCGGGCGGCCTTGCTGGATTTGTTTTACCTTTCTCGAACATGTTGAGTGAGGAATTCCGAAAATACTTCGGGCTATCTCGGGGTGGTGGATTTCCTGTGGAATTATCTAGGAAGACCACGAGATCCATGGTCGAGGTTATTCTCGCTACGTGTGGTTAATTTGTGATGGATGAGTTGGAGCACCCCTGTAGGGTTAAATCTTTTTGGAAAGCCGTGCCCGCGATTATGTTGCAAACTTGGATACTTTGTTTAACACCCGGTCATAGAAAACTTGAAGTATACTCAAATAAAATATACCAACTGTCTGCGTAACCATGAGTGTCTCTTCTCGTGAGTCCTTATCCGAGAGAGAACACGGTGGGGTTATGTTTGACGTAAGTAGGTGTTCAGGATCAGTTAGTGATCATTACTAGTCCAAGTCCGTTGTGCGTAGACCACCATATTTTAATTTCCGTATTTGTAAGTTAGCCACTCAAATAAATGCTTAGTCGCTTGCTTCATCCTCACTACTTAACCATACCTCACCCATTAAGCTTTAATAGTCTTGATACCCTTGGAAATGAGATTGCTGAGTCCCTGTGCCTCACAGATTACTAGAACAACAGTTGTAGGTATAGGTATTGCGATGATTTGACGTGAGAGCGATGTTTGATTTGATTTGGAGTTATTCTTCTTCTTCTTCATCAATCTTGGATGGGTTCCAGGCGGCGGCCTGGGATAGCAAGGATGGCTGTCATTTTGTTGTTTGGTTTCGTCCGTAGTCGGACCCTGCTCTTTTGTATGATGTTTGAATATGTTGTTGTATTGATGTGATATTGATGTAGCTTGTGGTGAGTGTAAGATAATTACATATACTCATCTCTTCTGTACATGTACTTGTAATGATATCCATTCTTGCAACACGGCGAGATGCGCTTCTATCCCTGTCGAGGCCATCGTGCCGAAATAAGGATAGGATCGCACCTTGGGCGTGATAGTTGGAAACGCCTAGGCGGTAGGAGTTCTTCAGAGAGGAATCAAACCATTGTGATTTCCCCTGGAAAGTTTGTGAGGGTTTGGAGGCCACCTCAAGGCCTACCACTAGTGGTTGAGAAACGCCTTCGTGGTGTTGTCTCAAGGAGAGAATAGGGAGAGCCTTAGTGGCATTGGTGTGCCTGTGTGGTAATATCCACCTCTCTAAACGGTGACGTACCTTCCCTCCAAGGAAGTCAACACCGGGATACACCCTCGTCTCTCGGAGTTGTGATTATCTCTAACCCTACCTCCTTACTTGTGGTCACTTGTCTCCTTACATATTTCACTTGTTTCATATTGTGGTTTGTTTATCCATCTAGTTGCTTAACTTGCAAATCTTACTTTTCACCATATCACCCTTGTAATTGTCAGGCTACCTTTCATATTCCGCATTAATTCCTAAAATTGCTAATTAACGAATAAAATTTGTAATTGTACCTATTCACCCCCTCTAGGTCCATCTCGATCCTTTCAATTGGTATTAGAGCCTCGTGCTCTAATCTTGTGGCTTAACCACCCTAGAGAGAGATGGATAAGGATGGGAATCCTTTTGTTGCACTCCCTATAGAGAAAGGACATCCTCTTTAGATGAGCGCAGATCTTTCACCTATGAGGATCTTGAAAGATCCCTCGCCAAGCAAAAAGAGGAGCATGATGCTTCTATTAAGACCTTGGTCAAAGTGAGGTTGGATGCATTAGTTGGAAGAACTCCACCACTGGAAAACCCAAGGGGTGTGATAAAACAACCAAATGCATCCCTTCCTAATTTGGACCAAAAACCTCAAGTTGGTGGCCACTCCGGTGTCCCATGGTTGTTTGCAAAATCTAGAGTTGAGAAACCTAAGTATAATGCAACCCTCTTTTACTTGACAACACTGCCGATTTTCTTTGTGGAGAGTTGGTATGCAGGATCATCGTAGGTTTGCCAATGACGAGATGCTAGAGATCTTGGAGAAAGGTTACAACCCCGTGAACCCCAAGGATCTCACACCGTGTGAAGTATATGACAAGCACCTCAATGACACCGTGATCATGCTTTTAAGAAAGGGCATGTCTGGTAAGTAGAAGAGGCCCTACATTCACCTCTCAAATGCAAAGGAATTATGGGATAACATTGTGATGACCAAGACGGGAACATCTTCTTTTCGTCTTGCATGATATGAAATTGCAAAAGTGGCATTACAATATTCTTGCATGGAGAAAGGTGAGAACCCCAATCATCTCCTTGAGTGACTGATACATCTCCAATGTATCTGTAATTATTTATTGTTCCATGCTAATATATTATCATTCTAGGATACTTTTGGGGTATTTATTTACCAATTTATAATATTTTGAGCCCTAACCTATTGACCCAGTGTCTAGTGTCAGTTCCTGTTTTCTGCGTGTTTTTTCCTTTTCAAAGTTACAGTACCAAACGAAGTCCAATTTCCACAAAACTTTTTGAATTTTTTTGGACAAATACAAGACCTAGAAGCTTTGGAAGGAGGCCATGAGGTGCATGATGGACCCACCATGCAACAGGGCGCACCACCAAGGGGATGCGCCCTAATATGTGCTGGCCCCCTCGGCTACCTCCTGATCTCCCTCTATGGCCCATAAATTCATAAATAGCCTATATCATTTGAGAGCGTTCTCGTAACACTTTTTTTTCCACCGCAAGTCTCTATTCCGAGGGGAGGCCATCTACACCTTTGTACCGTCACCCTGCCGAAGGGGAGATCGATCATGGAGGGCTTCTTCATCAACCTTGCTGCCCTCACCATGATATGTGCGTAGTTCACCATAGACCTACGGGTTCATAGGTAGTACCTATATGGCAATCTCTCTCGATATATATTCAATACAATGTTCATCGCATCTTTTCCTTGATCTATCCAATGTAATCCCTTTGTATGGTGTGTTTGTTAGGATCCTATGAATTGTGAGTTTATGTTCAAATTATTCATGAAAAGTATTTGAGTCAAATATGAATACTATGATTCTTATTTGCATGATAATCATAGCTTCCTAATGTTCTTCGATCTATTGAGATAGTTTGGCCAACTAGATTTCTATTTATTCGGTGGGAGTGGTGCGTTGTAGTAGGTTCAACCTGGCGAGTTTCTATATTCCTATGACAGAAGGGGACTAGTTGCATCTTTGTATTGTTGCTACTAAGGATAAAACAATGGGCTTTATTCATATTGATTGAGTCTACTTTATCTACATCATGACAATATTCTCCAAGCATTACTTTGTTTTACTTAATACTCTTGATGCATGATGGATAGCGGTCGATGGGTGGATTAATAGTAATAGGAGCAGGTAGGAGTCAACCTATTTGCTTATGGATGTTATGCCCATATGCAAATGATCATTGCCGTGAAAATTGCTTTCACTTATCCACCGTATGCCTTGCTTATGAGAAATGCCACTAGAGAACTCTATGGCCCCCGGGTCTATTCCCCTACATATTCACAAAATCTTTCATTACCTTGCTGTTATTTATTTGTTTTTATTTTATTTTGCAATTTACAATTATCCACAATTTTCTACAGAACTCACTTGCTTGCAAATAACGAGATCAAGGGGATTGACAACCCTCTTGCCGACATTGGGTGCAAGTGGTTGTTCTTTTGTGTCCAGCTACTAAACAAGGTTGAGGATTGTTATTCCTATTGGTTTGATAAACTTTTGTTTCATAACTAAGGGAAATACTTACCCACTTTGTGCTGCGATAAGCCGTTCCTCTTCACGGAAAACCCAACGCAGATCACGAGTATCAGGAAGGATATCTGGCGCCGTTGCCGGGGAATACCATCACCAACTATCAAGTAACTTCGCACAAAATTTCATTAACTTTTTACTCTTTTTATTTTCTATTATATTTTGTGTGCCTCACAAAAAATAAAAATACAAAAATATTTAGGTTTGCTAGTTACTAGTTTACTTCAAGTTTGCTTCGCTTGCTTGCTAGTTTACTTGTGTTGCTTATTGCTTTGCTTGTGTGGTCACCATGTCTGAAGGTATTACTAAGTTGTTTGATTTCTCAAGTACTACTAATGATAATTTTATTAGTACTCCTATACCACCTGCCACTAGTGCAGAGGCATTTGATATTAATGCTGCATTACTGAATCTTGTCATGAAAGATCTATTTTAGGGAAGTCCTAATGAGGATCCTGCGTAAAGTCTTAATACCTTTGTTGAATTATGTGATATGCAAAAAAAAGGATATGGATAATGATATTGTGAAATTAAAATTATTTCCTTTTTCACTAAGAGATAAAGCTAAATCTTGGTTTTCATCTTTACCTTGTAATAGTATTAGAACATGGGATAAGTGTAAAGATACTTTTATTGCCAAGTATTTTCCTCCTGCTAAGATCATCTCCCTATGAAATCAAATAATGAATTCCAAACATCAAGGTCAAGAGCATGTTGCATAAGCTTGGGAGAGAATGAAATTAATGATAAGAAATTGTCAAACTCATGGCTTAAGATTGTGGATGATTATCCAAAATTTCTATGCTAGACTAAACTTTGTGTCTAGAAATCTTCTAGATTCTGCTGCAGGTGGTACGTTCATGGATGTGACCTGAGGAGAGGCCACAAAACTTCTTGAAAACATTATAAAAAATTATTCTCAATGACATACCAAAAGATCTCCAAGTGGTAAGGTAAATTCTGTCAAAGAAATCGCTACTTTGAGTGAAAAAGTGGACGCTCTTCTGAATATGTGATACGTCTGCATCATATCTATAATTTTTGATTGTTTCATGAAAATATTCTACAACTTTCATATACTTTTGGCAACTTTTTATACTACTTTTTGGGACTAACATATTGATCGAGTGCCCAGTGCTAGTTCCTGTTTGTTGCATGTTTTTTGTTTTGCAGAAAATCCATATCAAACGAAGTCCAAACGCAATAAAAACTTACGTAGATTTTGTTTTGAATATATGTGATTTTTGGGAAAAGAATCAACACGAGATGATGCCCGAGGAGGTCACAAGCCTGCTAGGCGTGGCCCACCCCCTAGCCGCGCCTTGAGGGCTTGTGACCAGCCCTTAGGTCGGTTGGGGCTGTCCTTTAGCCGCAAGAAATATATTTTTATAAGGAAAACCCCCTAAAAATTTCAGACCGATTGCAGTTACGGATCTCCGGATATTTGAGAAATGATGAAAGGCCAGCATCTGCGAGCACAGAAACAGAAGGAAATAGAGAGAGAGATCCAATCTTGGAGGGGCCTCCATGGAGGCCATGGACCAGAGGGGAAACCCTCCTCCCATCTAGGGAGGAGGTCAAGGAAGAATAAGGGGGAGGGGGCTCTCTCCCCCTCTCTCGCGGTGGCACCGGAACGCCGCCAGGGCCATCATCGTGACGGCAATCTACTCCAACAACTTTGTCATCTTCACCAACAGATCCATCACCTTCCCCTATCTATCTACAACGGTACACTCTCCCGCAACCCGCTGTACCCTCTACTTGAACATGGTGCTTTATGCTTCATATTATTATCCAATGATGTGTTGCCATCCTATGATGTCTGAGTAGATTTTTGTTGTCCTATTGGTTGATTGATGATCATGATTTGTTTGAGTTGCATGTTTTATTATTGGTGCTGTCCTATGGTGCCCTCCATGTCGCGCAAGTGTGAGGGATCCTCACCGTAGGGTGTTGCAATGTGTTCATGATTTTCCTATGGTGGGTTGCTTGAGTGATAGAAGCATAAACCCGAGTAGGTGGGTTGTTTCATATGGGAGTAAAGAGGACTTGATACCTTATAATGCTATGGTTGGGTTTTACCTTAATGATCTTTAGTAGTTGTGGATGCTTGCTACAGTTCCAATCATAAGTGCATATGATCCAAGTAAAGAAACTATGTTAGCTT
This sequence comes from Hordeum marinum, assembly GCA_022496015.1. Classification (NCBI taxonomy): domain Eukaryota; kingdom Viridiplantae; phylum Streptophyta; class Magnoliopsida; order Poales; family Poaceae; genus Hordeum; species Hordeum marinum. The sequence goes on from CM039672.1 coordinate 118,859,639, forward strand.
ATGCCTCTCCCTCATATAAATTGCAATAATGATTACCAGTCTAGTTATCAATTGCCTAGGGACAATTCCGCAACTCCTACCACCACTTTTCCACAATCGTTAAACTAACTTAGTTGTTTCTTTATCTTAGCAGCCCCTAGTTTTTATTTCTGTGCTCTTTATTATCTTGCAAACCTATCCTATCACACCTACAAAGTACTTCTAGTTTCATACTTGTTCTAGGTAAAGCGAACGTTAAGCGTGCATAGAGTTGTATCGGTGGTCGATAGAACTTGAGGGAATATTTGTTCTACCTTTAGCTCCTCGTTGAGTTCAACACTCTTACTTATTGAAAGAGGCTACAACTGATCCCCTACACTTGTGGGTTATCAAGACCTTTTTTCTGGCGTCGTTGCCTAGGAGCAATAGCGTGGGGTGAATATTCTCGTGTGTGCTTGTTTGCTTTATCACTAAGTAGATTTTATTTGCTGTTCTAAGTTGTTCTCTATCTTTAGTTCTGGATATGGAACATGAAATACCAAAAAAGTTAGGTGTACTTGCTACTCATGGAGATGGGAAACCTCCTAAAACCCTTGATGCTCGTTATGTTAAAGATATTATGCACTACTTTGATAATCCTCAGAAAACCCCATTCAACTTGATAATGGGATACACGTTGGATCAACGTGAATAATTTAGGGATTATCTCTTGACTCAAAAAGGGAAACTGTTATGGGATCAAATTTATATGTTGAAATGGTATGCTTGGAATCTATGCCAGAGATATGATTATAGTTGTTGCTCTAGGATGAAGGCTCCACACCTTCATTTTTCATGTGAATTTAATGATAATGAGACCTTGGCTTCTTATGCTAATGGTATTTATGATTACTATGATCTGGAACGAATAGAAGAATTCGTTGCTTTTAAGGGTGCTTATGAAATTGAATCTTTGTTTGAGAAGTGTGAAAATTATGATGATGTTGTTTATAGAACTGAAAATTTTGCTATACTTAAATATTGCTATGAGAATTATGAATATAATTCTGATATTTATGCATTTATTGATAGAATGTCTGCTACCTTGGAGGAGACTAATATTTTGAAGGAATCTATGGAAGAAGAAATTGTTGAAACTGTGAGCTCATGAGATGAAAAAGATGACGAGGAGAGCGAAGAACAAAAGGAGGAAGATCGGACTAGCTACCCGTGCCCACCTTCTAATGAGAGTAACTCTTCTACTCATACATTATTTAATTTCCCTTCGTGCTTACCGAAGGATGAATGCTATGTTGATTGCTATGATCCCTTGGATTCATTTGAAATATCCCTTTTTGATGAACTTGATTCTTGCTATGCTTGTTGCCATGATGCCAATATGAAAGATGCTTATGGATATGAACTTGCTATAGTTCCTTATGTTAAGAATGAATTGTTGCTATTGCACCCACACATGATAGTCCTATTATGTTTTTGAATTCTCCTAACTACACTATAGTGGAGAAGTTTGCACTTATAAAGCATTATATAGATGGGTTGCATTTTACTATTACACATGATGATTTTGATAGATGTAATATGCATGTGCTTGCTTCTCCTACTTGCAATTATTATGAGAGAGGAACTACATCTCCACCTCTCTATGTTTCCAATATGATAAAATTGCAAGAAACTGCTTATGCTATGTATTGGCCTTTACTTTGTGTGCATGAATTGTTGTTTTATGACATGCCGATGCATAGGAAGAGAGTTAGAATTTGTTGTTGCATGATATATGTTACATTGTGATCACTACTAAACTACAAATCATTGTTAATTAAAATTGGCTTTGATATACCTTGGGATCTGGGTGGATCCATTACTTGAGCACTTTATGCCTAGCTTAATGGATTTAAAGAAAGCGCTGCCAGGGAGACAACCCGGAAGTTTTATAGAGTCATTTAATTCTGTTGTGTGCTTTTTTATAGTTTTAAAACAAAAAATAAAGAGGGGAACCTAAAAAAATTTCAAAAAGAAAAGTGAAAGTGAGAGAGACGAGCATTGTGAAAGTGGGAGCTAGCCTTGAACTTTGTTCATAACCATGGAAACTTTGCAAATCTTGATTACATAAACTTTTCAACAAAAATAATTACCCCCTTGTATAAATCCATTGTATCATAAAAATAATGTGCCAATATTTTCCTTTAGGATGATTAGATTGCTTGTTTGGTGTGTGCAGTGCAAAAACACAAACTCTGGCTATAGTGCGTGAATTTACATTTTTTACTGGAATGTCAAAAGTTTCTGAAATTTTTACACAGTAATGCTATGCAATTTTTTTTGGTTCCTAATATTTGACAATTTTTAGAGCTACATAAGTATGGTGAATGTTCATATTGCTACAGACTGTCGTGTTTAAGACATATTCTGGTTTTGATGCATTGTTTTGCTCGTTTTGATGAAACTATCGATTGTATCAGTGGTACAAGCCATGGAGAAGTTATATTACAGTAGCTACAATGCAAAAACAAAATATGAATTGGTTTGCAACAGTACTTAAAGTTGTGATTTGCTTTATTATACTAACGGATCTCACGAGGTTTTTTTATGTTTTGTATGATTGAATTTTTCAAGTTTTGGGTGAGATCACGATGGATGAAGGAATAAGGAGTGGAAAGAGACTAAGCTTGGGGATGCCCGAGGAAACCCAAGGTAATATTCAAGGACTCCCAAGAAACTAGTCTTGGGGATGCCCAGAAGGCATACCCTCTTTCTTCTAACAACCATCGGTAATTTTACTTGGAGCTATATTTTTATTCGTCACATGATATGCGTAAATCTTGAAGCGTCGTGTGCTTTTTATTTTTATTTTAATAGTGTACCATGCTCGTATGATATATTCCTTGGTCGATTTATAGAATTCTTCATGCACTTCACTTATATATTTTGAGTATGGCTTTATACAATGCTTCATGTGCTTCACTTATATCATTCGATGTTTGGATTGCATGTTTCTCACACATAGAAAACCGCCATTTGTAGAATGCTATTTTGCTTCACTTATATTTTTTAGAGCGTGGGCATATCTTTTGTAGAAAGAATTAAACTCTCATGGTTCACTTATATCTATTTAGAGAGTTAACAGGAGTTGGTCATTCACATGGTTAGTCATAAAATCCTACATAAAACTTGTAGATCACTGAATATGATATGTTTGATTCCTTGCAATAGTTTTTCTATATGAAGATGGGAATATGATAGTCATGCTAGTGAGTTGTTGTGAATTGGAGAAATACATGTGTTGAAGTTTGTGATTCCTGTAGCATGCACGTATGGTGAACCGTTATGTAACAAAGTCGGACATGATTTGTTTAATGATTGACAACCTTTGTGTGAGGGTCGAGAGCACATGATGGTTAACTCCTACCAACCTCTCCCCTAGTAGCATGCGTCTAATGCTTTGTTTGATAACTAATAGACTTTTGCAATAAATATGTGAGTTCTTTATGACTAATGTTGAGTCCATGGATTATACGCACTCTCACCCTTCCACCTTTGCTAGCCTCTATAGTACCGCACAACTTTCGCCGGTGCATGAAACCCACCTTCCTCAAAACAGCCACCATACACCTTCCTCAAAACAGCCACCATACCTACCTTTCATGGAATTTCCATAGCCATTTCGAGATATATGGCCATGCAACTTCCACTGTTCTGTTTAGTTTGACATGCACCATCATTTTCATATTGCTTTGCATGATCGTAAGACAGCTTGCATGATGTTTTCATGGCTTGTCCATTTTTTGATGTCGTTTGCTAGGCTAAATTGTTGCACATCCCGGTATTCTATCGGAAGCATTCATATAGAGTCATATTTTTGTTCTAGGTATCGAGTTGTAAGTAAATAAAAGTGTGATGATTTTCATTATTAGAGCATTGTCCCATGTGAGAAAAGGATGATGGAAGCTATGATTCCCTCACAAATTGGGAGGAGTCTCCGGACTTTACAAAAAAATAAAAGAGGCTAGCGAAGCCCAAATAAAAAAAGAGGCCAAAGATGCCCACCAAAAAAATGAAAATAAAAAAAGAAAAAAGAAAAAAAATGAGAGAAAGAGAGAAGGGACAATGCTACTACCTTTTTCCACACTTGTGCTTCAAAGTAGGACCATGATCTTCATGATAGAGAGCCTCCTATTTTGTTACTTTCATATAGCTAGTGGAATTTTCATAATTTGCACGACCACTTAGTTTTATTTTTGAGCTTTCAGACACTTAAAACTCTAGTGCACCCATTGCATGGCAATCCCTACTCACTGACATTGATATCTATTGATGGGCATCTCCATAACCCGTTGATACGCCTAGTTGATGTGAGACTATCTTCTCCTTTTTCCTCATCACCTCCACCATATTCTATTCCACCTATAGTGCTATATCCATTGCTCATGCTCATGTATTGCATAAGAGTTGAAAAGGTTTGAGAACATAAAAGTGCGAAACAATTGCTTGACTTGTTCATCGGGGTTGTGCATGATTTAGATACTTTGTGTGGGGAAGATGGAGCATAGCCAGACCATATGATTTTGTAGGGATTAGTTTCTAAGGCCATGTTAACTTGAAAGGACACGATTGCATTGTTGGTGTGCTCGAAGTATTACTGTTTTTATGTCAATATAGACTATTGCTTTGAATCACTCGTATCTTAATATTCATGACATGATTATATTATATGATCAAGATTATGCTAGGTAGCATTCCACATCAAAAATTATCTTTTTTATCATTTACCTACTCGAGGACGAGCAGGAATTAAGCTTGGGGATGCTGATACGCTCTGTCATACCTATAATTTTTGATTGTTTCATGCCAATATTCTACAACTTTCATATATTTTTGGCAACTTTTTATACAACTTTTTGGGACTAACATATTGATCCACTGCCCAGTGTCAGTTCCTGTTTGTTGCATGTTTTTTGTTTCGCAGAAAATCCATATCAAACGAAGTCCAAATGCGATAAAAACTTACGGAGATTTTTTTTGGCAGATATGTGATTTTTGGGAAAAAGAATCAACACGAGACGATGCTCGAGGAGGTCACAAGACTGCTAGGCATGACCCACCCCCCTGGACGCGCCCTCAGAGCTTGTGGCCACTCTTTAGGTCTGTTGGATCTGTCCTCCGGCCGCAAAAAAGATATTTTTATAAGGAAAATCCCCTCAAAATTTCAGACCGATCGGAGTTACGGATCTCCGGATATTTAAGAAACGTTGAAGGCCATAATCTGGGAGCGCAGAAACAGAAGGAAACAGAGAGAGATCCAATCGCGGAGGGGCTCTCACCCCTCCACCGCAATAGCGGCCAAGGACCAGAGGGGAAACCCTCCTCCCATCTAGGGAGGATGTCAAGGAAGAAGAAGAAGGAGGGGGGCTCTCTCCCCCTCTCTCCCGATGGCATCGGAACGCCACCGGGGCCATCATCGTGATGACGATCTACTCCAACAACTCCGTCATCTTCACCAACACCTCCATCACCTTCTCCCATCTATCTTCAACGGTCCACTATACCGCAACCCGCTGTACCCTCTACTTGAACATGGTGCTTTATGCTTCATATTATTATCCAATGATGTGTTTCCATCCTATGATGTCTGAGTAGATTTTTGTTGTCCTATTAGTTGATTGATGATCATGATTGGTTTGAGATGTGTGTTTTATTATTGGTGCTATCCTATGGTGCCCTGCGTGTCGCGCAAGCGTGAGGGATCCTCACTATAGGGTGTTGCAATATTTTCATGATTTGCCTATGGTGGGTTGCTTGAGTGACAGAAGCATAAACCCGAGTAGGTGGGTTGTTGCATATGGGAGTAAAGAGGACTTGATACCTTATAATGCTATGGTTGGGTTTTACCTTAATGATCTTTAGTAGTTGCGGATGCTTGCTAGAGTTCCAATCATAGGTGCATATGATCCAAGTAGAGAAAGTATGTTAGCTTATGCCTCTCCCTCATATAAAATTGCAATAATGATTACCGGTCTAGTTATCAATTACCTAGGGACAATTCCACAACTCCTACCACCACTTTTACACACCCATTAAACTAACTTAGTTGTTTCTTTATCTTAGAAGCCCCTAGTTTTTATTTCCGTGCTCTTTATTATCTTGGAAACCTATCCTATCGCACCTAGAAAGTACTTCTAGTTTCATACTTGTTCTAGGTAAAGCGAACGTTAAGCGTGCGTAGAGTTGTATCAGTGGTCTATAGAACTTGAGGGAATATTTGTTCTACCTTTAGCTCCTCGTCGGGTTCGACACTTTTACTTATCAAAATAGGGTACAACTGATCCCCTACACTTGTGGGTTATCAATATGGTAGCTTACAAAAATTGTAATGTTGATCCCAATGATGTTCCTTTGTCTACTTTGATTGGGAAATTTAATGATGCTATTGACATGAACTTCATCTCGCAAAATAATTTCAACAATAATGCTTATAGAGGAAATTTCACTGCTAAACCGTATCCCGGTAATTCCTCTAATAGCTATGGAAATTCTTATGGAAATTCTTCTACAAAACCTAATAGGAGACCTTATGATTTTGCAAACAAAATTAAAGAATTTATTAATTCTCAAAAGGTTTTCAACACTACGGTAGAAGAAAAGTTGCATGTGATTGATACTTTGGCTAAAAACATGGATATAATTGCTCTTGATGTTGAAACTCTTAAGAATAAGTCTTTGTCACCCAAGCAATTTTAATGTGACAACTAAATCTATCCAATTATCTATTAATTAAAGTAAGGAGAGGACTGCTAAGTTGAGAGCTTGCGGGAATTCTTAGAAAAAGCTCTTCCACGTGTTTTTTACCGGAATCATGATGAAGATATTAAAATGATTGCTGTTTCTCCTATTGAATCTTTGTTTACTTATATTCATATTAATTATAAAGGGACTGGATATGAGTCAACTTTAGTTGACAAGTGTCCCGTTTGCTTGGAGGGTGATGATTCTAAAGCTAAAACTATAAAAGGTGTGTTTGGAGAGGTCAAAACTTTAACTAGTGATGTGACCACTATCTTGAATTATAAGGAATTTAATTATGATAAAGTATCTTTAGTAGAATGTATTTCCTTGATGCAATCCCTTATTATCTCACCCAATTCTTATGAACAAAACAAAGATTTTACCGAACATATAGTAGAAGCTATGATAAAAGCTTATGATGAGAAACTTGAGCATGAAATTTCTATTCCTAGAAAATTTCATGATGAGTGGGAACCTACTATCAAAATAAAGATAAATAAATATGAATGCAATGCTTTTTGTGACCTTTGTGCTAGAGTTTCAGCTATACCTAAGACTTTATGTGATGTGCTTGGTCTCACTAATATTGAAGAGTGTTTCCTAAATTTGCATCTTGCAGATTCTACCATCAAGAAACCTTTAGGTAGAATTAATTATGTTCTTATTATTTCAAATAAAAATTATGTGCATGTATATTTAATTGTGCTTGATATTGATTGCAATCCTTCTTCTCCCATAATTGTTGGAAGGCCATTTTTTATGAACTATAGGTGCAATTATTGATATGAAAGAGGTAACATAAGATTCAAATTCCCATTGAAGAAAGGGATGGAACACTTACCTAGGAAAATAATTAAACCACCTTATTAATCAATCATTATGTTTACATATGGGTTGAGTGTCAAATATGACAACACTTGAAACTATGTATTATGCCAAGCTAGGGGCATAAAACAATAGCGCTTGTTGGGAGACAACCCAATATGTATCTTTAGTTTGTTTTTCCTTTATTTTATTTTGTGATAACATGATTTTTACTCTGTAATAATTATGTTTTTATTTTTAATTAGTTTCTGTGGCAAGTAAAGCCTTTGGGATGACTTTAAGATGCATAGAAACGATGCTGAAACATAACAAAATCTTTTACTCGAGTGCAGGAATTTGCATTATTTACTAGAGCATGATAATGATCTGAAATTTTAACACAGTGTATATATAAAAATTAGTTACATTTCAATAATTATTTAGAATTTTTATAGGTATAAAAGTATGGGCCCTTTACATATTTCTACAGACTATTCTGTTTTAAACAGATTCTATTTTGCTTGCATAATTTGCTTGTTTTGATTATGGCATGGACTATATCGGGGGGTGTAAGCCATGGGAAGTTAGAATACAGTAACTATTATGAAAAAACGAATTAATAATAAATTTATCATAGTACCTCAAGTATGAAATATGTTTCTTATACTCACGAATGTTATGAAGTCTTGTTGAGTTTTGTGTGATTGAAGTTTTCAAGTTTTGGGCGTGATCACGATGGTCTACGGAATAAAGAGTAGAAAGAGCCTAAGCCTGGGGATTAACAAGGCACCCCAATTATAATTATAAGTATACTCAAGCGTCCAATATTGGGGGTGCCCCAGAAGGCATCCCCTCTTTCATCTCAATCCATCGGTATGTCACTTGGAGCTACATTTGCATTCACCGCGTGATATGTGTTTTGCTTGGAGTTTCGTTTCTTTTACTTTCAGTTTTTCATCATAATTTTTTGGACACACCTATTAGATATATACACACCTTCATGATAATTTGCAAGAATACTCTATGTGCTTCACTTATATCTTTTGAGCTTGGCAGTTTCTCTAGTACCTCACTTATATCTTTTTGAGCATGGTGGAGTGTAGATTTTATTGAAATAATATGGTCTCATTCTCCACTTATAATTGTTTGAGATCTGAATAAATAGTGATGGTAATTTGCGTGGGTCATAAGACTAGTCCAAAAATATTAGGTATTCAATGAATGATAATCAAAACCATCTTGTAGCACATATAGAGACTAGGTTAATGACATTGATGTAGTGATATGAAAAAGGTGCGAGTCCAAAATTGTTGATTCGTAGAAGTGGCGTGATTAATAGGTGTTAACTTGTTATTCATCTAAAAATTAAAGAGGCATGGTGATGATGTGTGAGCATTTATATTCCTCGTTGAAATCCTAGAGTTGTTTCAAGTCGGGGGCGCGCGATGGTTAACTCCTACCAACCTCCTCCCTCGGGGCATGCAAGGAGTACTTTGATTTGTGATAAAACTAATAAAAATCTGCAATAAGTATGTGAGTTCTTTGTGACTAATGTGATATCGAGGACATACGCATCTTCACCTTTCTCATATTTGCTAGCCTCTTCGGTACTGGGCATAGCCCATTCTCACCTCGAGGATCGATGCAAATTTTGCCGGTGCATCCAAACCCTGTGACATGATACGCTCTGTTGCACATCAGGCTCATTATATCTTACTCAAAATAGACACCATCCCTACCTATTATGGCATTTCCGTAGCCATTCCGAGATATATTGCCATGCAAATTCCATCACCACTTCACTTTACTAGTTCGTTCATCATCATAATGCTTTGCATGATATCATATAGAGCTGGCAATAGTATTTGTGGCAAAGCCACCATTCTTCATATTTTTGGTTCATGTTATGCTAGATCATTGCACATCCTGGTACACTACTAGAGGCATTCATATAGAGTCATATCTTCCTATCAGTTGTTCATGTTGACTTGTATGTAAATAAAAGTGTGATGATCATCATTATTAGTGCATTGTCCCAGTGAGGAAAGGATGACGGATACTATGATTCCCCACAAGTCGGGATGAGACTCCCGACGAAAAATGAAATAAAAATGGGGGAGGCCAAATGAGACCACGATATATCAAAAATGAACGGGGGAGGCAAAAAAAAGAGAAAAGCCTACCATAAAAAATGAGAGAAAAGAGAGAAGGGACTTTGCTACTATCATTTACCACACTTTTGCCTCAAAGTGGCACCATGTTCTTCATATAGATAGTCTCCTATTTCATCACTTCCATGTGCTAGCGGAAATTTCCTTTTCATATAATAAACTTGGCTTGTATATTCCGATGACGGGCTTCCTCAAATGCCTGAGGTCTTCATGAGCAAGCAAGTTGGATGCACACCCCACTTAGCTCTAGTGCATCATTTGCATGGCAATCCCTACTCCTTGTTTTGACATCTATCAATGATCATCTCCATAGCTCATTGGTATGCCTACTTGATGTGACACTATCTTCTCCACTTTTTACCCCTTTGATATCTACCATCATATTCTATACCACCTATATGCTATGTACAGTTCACACTCATGTAGTACGTGAAGAATAAAAAGTTGATGCATATTGAAAAAGTATGATCCAATTGCCTAACTTGGACACCATGGTGCTTAACGTTTGTATCTATGTGGTGAAGAGGAGTCATGCCTTGCTAATATAATAAGATGAGTACGGGTAAACATTCCTTTAGGATCGTATACTTTGAAAAATCTATGATTTTGTTTCCTATAATTATGAATATTACTATGTTGTTGTTTGTCAATTCATCATTCTCAATTATCATACATACCAAAGATTACCTAATGGGTAGCATGTCAAAACAAAAATCTGTTTTTATCATTTACCTACTCGAGGACGAGCAGGAATTAAGCCTGGGGATGCAGATACGTCTCCAACGTATCTATAATTTTTGATTGTTCCATGCTAATATATTATCATTTGAGGATACTTTTGGGATATTTATTTACCAATTTATAATATTTTTAGCACTATACCTATTGTCCCAGTGCCCAGTGTCCGTTCCTGTTTTCTATGTGTTTTTGCCTTTTCATAGTTACAGTACCAAACAAAGTCCAATTGCCATGAAACTTTTTGTCGATTTTTTCGAGACAAATATAAGACCTAGAAGCTTTAGAAGGAGGATAGGAGGTGCACGAGGGACCCACCATGCAACAGGAAGCACCACTAGGGGGGCCCTGATATGTGGTGGCCCCCTCGACTGCATCCCGATGTCCCTCCCTGGCCTATAAATTCACAAATACCCTAAATCCTTTGAGAGCACTCCCGAAAAACTTTTTCCGCCACCGCAAGTATCTGTTCCGAGGGGAGGCCATCTACACCTCCGTTCCGGCACCCTGCCGGAGGGGATATATATCACGGAGGGCTTCTTCATCAACCTTGCTCCCCTGACCTGTAGCGACCCGACCTGAAAGGCCAAGTCTCCGGTGTTTCCGTACCATCCCAAGATCATGCTAGTACACACACGGTACATCAATGTATATATCAAAGGGAAATCACACAGCATTATATTAGCCGAAATCTCATATCGATTCCTTTATTACAATAAAGATTACAATAAAGTGGCCAAAGGCCAACTCATGAGAATATCTAAATCTTGCGGAAGCGTCGACGGTAGATGAGTCCATCCGACTCCAAGGGCATCTCATTGAGCATAGAACGCGTCCTCACTCCTGGTCGGAAAAATACTCTGCAACATGATACGTTGCAGCCGTGTAGGTCAGCATATGGAATATGCCGGCTAAGTCACAAGAGAGGGGTGAAAATAATCAGCTAGTCTATATGCTTATATGGCAGGTGGTGGTGTAAGTTTTTGCGTAAAGCCAAGTTTTTCCTACATCAAGAAAGGGGCTAAGAAAAATATTACTAAGTTGGTTGATTAATGAGATGGTTCCACCAACCAATTCTCATACCCAAAATTGTTAATACCCACATCATCATATTAATTGTGTTGAGAGTTCCGGAAGTTTCAATTCCTTTGGCTCAAGTCGTCCATGACCGTGGACACGGCTAATCGATTAGGTTTGGAATACTCTGCAGAGTTTTGCACACGTTCCCCACAAGATTTGGTCGCCTCCGTTTGATTTCTCACACTTCAGGATGTTTGAGAAACGGATGACCAAAACATGGTCTTCCAAAGGGTTTCCCTGCGACTCTGTCGGTGCCCATCCTTTCCTACCGTTCTTCTACCTCTCGTAGCACCGCCTGTCCAGGGTCACCACGATATCCAACCAAGCCAGAGCCCATAATGACTTGTGGTTGTGCAGGTAAGCCTTGGGTTTTGAAGCACCCATCCATCTCTTTGTGCCTGGGTGGACCTTTCCGCGTGAATACTGGCCATCTCCAGCATCACCTAGGCTAACCACTGGTTTCTCCAGGGCGCCGTTCAACCATCATCCACCCAGAGGTATGTTGAAAACTCGGAGTCTTGAATCTTGTTCATTATGTAGGTCTTTAAATTATTAACTCTCTCAACTCCCATGAATCACACAACCAACCCCGTCTACTAATAGCATAGCAAAAGTAAAAAACAACGTTTCTCGGGGCCAAAATTGTCAAAGAGGGTTGAGAGGGGTACCTATCACATGATACTACTACAATGTAACCAAGTTTCCAACTAACCTATCTTGCATGCAATTGGGGAGATGGTAGAACTAATGCATATAAAACATGGGTAAAAGTATGATCAAGGTGACTTGCCTGATTGATGATCTTCGTACGTGAGTGACTCTAAGTAACAAGCTTCGCACTCCGGATAATCTAACGAAGCAAACAAGCACTCAATAAGCATACAACAGAATATTGTAACTCACAAACATCAACCAAGAACTAGTAAACAATCAAGACAAAACAATGCACAAATCTCAAGTAGGAAAACACACAAAGTTTTGTTTTCAAAAGGTGAGGAATGAAAACACTACTGACATGATGAAACCATTTGTAGTAACAAAACAATTGTTGTCAGCAAGAAAACAATAGAATATTTTATTAATAAACAGAATATAATCAATTTAAGTTTGTTGGGAAAAATTTAGTAAAGTTTATACAAGTTTGTGATAAACACTATATGAATCAACTATAGTTATATTAACAAAAGAATGAAGAACTAAACTTATTATTTATTTGTAAAACATGTTCTTAACAGGAAATAATTTACAATTAAATCTGTCCTAGAAAACAGAATTAAAATATACAAAACTTTGTTTGAAAACAAAACTATTACTAGTTAGTTGTTTTAATCAAAGTAAACCTATTTGACAATAAGTTGTGATTCCTATGTTAAATAAAATTAAACTAAGCAAATTTATATTTTTATTAACAGTGAGTGAAAACACTAAATGTTTACTAACAGAACCTAATAAACAAATAAAACCAAATTCTAAATCAAACTAATTAAAATTAAGTATATAAAACTATATTGTAATACTAGGCAGATTCTGTTTTTGGTAAAAATATTAATCAAATATATCCTAAATATCTTCAAACTAAGCATGAAGGTAGTCCTAACTAATACCAAACAGTAGCAAAAAGATTCATGTCAAAATCTATTTTCAAACTCTAGTTATACAGATTTGAAGATTTTAAGAAAATTTGATTCAATTCAAATTTTATAGTTCAAATTTGAAATTTAACAGTACAGGGTGAAACTACATGAATAATTTGAGGTATTGCAAAAAGAATCAACTCAAAACACTAAATATATTAAAAGATATAAGCAAAACAATTTTTAAAAACATTCTGTTAATTAAAACTAAAACTGAAAAAGGAAATAATTTGCGACGGTCAGGGGGCTACGTGGCGCTGTCTGATTGGCTAAGGGGTGTGTGCGCTCGAGGATTACGGGCGGGCGACCGATCGGAAGAAGAAAACGGTTCGGAATAAATCCGATCTAATCACGGTCGTTGATTCGGGATCCGATGGTCGAGGGAGCTTACGGGGGAGAGGTTGCCGGCGTCGGGGTTTCTCTGGTGATCCGAAGACGGCGAGGACGACGGCGAGGCATTCCGGTGGTCGGGGAAGACGGGGAAGTGGTCCGGGCGACGGCGACGGTTCTCCGGAGTCGATTGGTGGCAACGGTGGGGCGAACGGTGGACGGAGTCGGTGGCTACGCTCGACGGGAGGTCCGGTGGTGGCGCTACTCCGGCGAGCAATTGACAGCGTCTCGGCGAGAGAGAAAGGGGGCTCGGGGGGAAATGGATGCGGGGAGTGTCCGGTTTATATAGGGGCGTTGGGAGTGCGGGGAGTTAAGAGGGGAGAGAGATCCGGTGAGGGGAGAAACGGCCGGCGAGTCGGGTCTGGCGCTCGCGGGTGCGGGGAAGATGACCGTTTCGGGGCAACGGTCGGTCGGGTGGGGTCCGGTTGCAGTGAGAGAGAGGGAAGTGAATGCGCTCGGTCGGCCGACCGGTAACGGTCTCGGCTTTTAAAGCCGGTGGGCCGGCCCGTTAAATACCGGAAACGGTTACCGTTTCTTTTTAATAATATACCAGAGATATTCAAAACCTTTTAAAGCATTCAAATCATCTCTAAATATAGGGGTATTATATATCAAAATTAACAGAATAATAAATTTTATTTAATGAACATTTCTATTCTGTCATTTGAACACTTTGAGAAAAATATTTTTTTCAGAAATTGCCTAATTGTTTTTAAACCCTTTTTACAAATATTTTCAAAATAACTCCTGGTTATTTTTGTTCAAATACATCACCAATTAGTCCCTGGTGTGGAGTGTCATGTTCCTCCTCTCTTATTTGAACTTTTAACCAAAATTTCAAATAGGTGAAAGCAACTTAGGGAAAAGTAGAAAGAACTTTCTGGAATTCAGAAGAGACATTTCAACTAACACATCAAATCAAGCAATGATGCTGCTAGATGCATAGCTATAATCATAACATTCCAAAATGGAATTTTGGGATGTTACAAACCTACCCACCTTAAGATGAATCTCGCCCTCGAGATTCGGGTTGGCTAGAAAATAGGTGCGGATGGTCTCTACGAAGATCTTCTTCGCGTTCCCAGGTGGCTTCTTCCTCGGTATGGTGACTCCACAAAACTTTACAGAACTTGATAATCTTGCTGCGGGTAACTCAGTTGGATGTCTCGAGGATCTTGACAGGCTTCTCCTTGTAAGTCAGATCACTTTCAAGCTGTATGGCCTCTAGGGGCATGGTGTCTCGCAAAGGGATGTCAGCCATCTCAGCATGACATTTCTTTAGCTGGGAAACATGGAACACATCATGAACTTCGGATAATCCTTCCGGCAATTCCAGTTTGTATGCAACTTCGCCTCTACGTTCAAGAATTTTGTAGGGGCCTATGAATCTGGGTGCTAATTTTCCTTTAACACCAAATCTCTTGATTCCTCGAAGCGGGGATACACGAACATATGCTCGGTCTCCCACTTCATATGTCACTTCTTTACGTTTGCTGTCAGCATAACTCTTTTGTCGAGATTGAGCTATCTTGAGTCTGTCACGAATCAACCTAACTTTCTCTTCAGAATCTCTGATAAGGTCGGGACCAAAAAGTTTTCGGTCTCCAACACCATCCCATGTCAGTGGTGTTCTGCACCTCCTTCCGTATAAAGCTTCGAAAGGGGCCATCTTTAGACTGGTCTGATAACTGTTGTTGTATGAGAATTCTGCGTAAGGCAAGTTATCGTCCCAACTAGAACCATAGTCTAGTGCACAAGCTCTCAACATGTCCTCCAAAATCTGATTGACTCTCTCAGTCTGTCCATCTGTCTGCGGATGAAAGCCTGTACTGAACTCTAGCCTTGTACCCAAAGTTTCATGTAACTGATGCCAAAACTTTGAAGTAAATTGTGTTCCTCTATCTGACACGATACTCCTTGGAAATCCATGCAGACATACGATCCTGGTCATATATATCTTGGCTAGCTTAGCACTGGTATAGGTGGTCTTTACCGGGATGAAGTGAGCCACCTTGGTCAAGCGATCAACCACTACCCAGATGGAATCATAACCTGAACGGGTCCTGGGCAATCCTGTGATGAAATCCATACCAAGCTTTTCCCATTTCCACTCGGGTATCTGCAAAGGTTGGAGTAACCCTGCTGGTTTCTGATGTTCTGCCTTTACTCTCTGACAAACATCACATATTGCAACATGTTCCGCAATATCTTTCTTCATACCTGTCCACCAATAACTTTCCTTTAAATCCAGATACATCTTGGTATTGCCTGGGTGTATTGAGTAAGGTGAATCGTGGGCTTCCTGAAGTATCAACTTCCTGAGCTCTGGTTCATTGGGCACATAGATTCGGTTCTCAAACCACAAAGTTCCGTGTTCATCCTCACGAAAACCTTTAGCTTTACCATCTTCCATTCTCTGTTAAATCTCAGCTATCTCCTTGTCCGATTTCTGGGCTTCACGAATTCTTTCGGTCAAGGTGGACTGAATTTCCAGTGTAGCAACATATCCTCTTGGAACTATCTCTAGCTTGAGCTCTCTAAGATCATCGGCTAACTCTTGAGGTAATCCTCCCGCTGTGAGTGTGTTCACATAAGTTTTCCGACTCAAGGCATCGGCTACAACATTAGCCTTACCTGGATGGTAATGTAATCTCATGTCATAGTCCTTGATTAACTCTAACCATCTCCTCTGTCTGAGGTTCAACTCTTTCTGCGTGAAGATATACTTCAGGCTCTTATGGTCGGTGTAAACATCACAACTATTTCCGATAAGGAAATGTCTCCAAGTCTTGAGTACGTGCACTACGGCTGCTAGTTCCAAATCATGCGTGGCATAATTCAACTCATGAGGTCGTAGTTGTCTGGATGCATAGGCTACAACTTTTCCATCCTGCATAAGTACTCCTCCAAGTCCTTGACGTGAGGCATCACAGTAAACTTGGAAATCCTTCCGAATATCGGGCAAGATCAATACTGGGGCTGTGACCAAACGTTCCTTTAACTCCTGGAAACTGGCTTCACATTCCACAGTCCAAACATACTTGGATTCTTTTTTCAACAACTCTGTCATGGGCTTGGCAATCTTTGAGAAATTCTCAATGAATCTCCGGTAATATCCTGCAAGTCCGAGGAAACTGCGGATCTCCTTAACTGAGGCAGGGGACTTCCACTCGGTGACGGCTTCAACCTTAGCAGGGTCCACTGCTATTCCATCTCCGGAAATAACATGTCCAAGGAATCCGACTTCCGTCAGCCAAAATTCACATTTGCTGAACTTGGCATATAACTGATGCTCTCTTAGCTTCTCCAGAACTAAACGCAAATGTTCCTTATGCTCTTCCTCGTTCTTGGAGAATATTAGAATGTCATCGATGAACACCACAACAAACTTGTCTAGGTATTCCATGAATACTTTGTTCATCAAATTCATGAAGTAGGCAGGAGCATTAGTCAATCCAAAAGACATGACCGTATACTCATACAAGCCATACCTCATGGTGAAAGCTGTTTTGGGTATGTCCTGTTCACGAATTTTCAACTGGTGATACCCTGATCGAAGATCGATCTTGGAGAATACTTTGGCTCCTACGAGTTGATCAAACAAATCATTAATCATTGGCAGAGGATACTTGTTCTTGATAGTCACCTCGTTCAAGCCACGATAGTCAACTACCATTCTCAAAGATTTATCCTTACCAGAAGTACTGGGGCTCCCCAAGGTGAAGAACTTGGGCGAATATACCCCTTGTCCAATAACTCCTTGATTTGCTTCTTGATTTCCAACAGATCATTTACGGGCATCCGATAGGGTCTCTTGAAAATTGGGGCTGTTCCTGGTAGTAACTCTATTAGGAACTCAATTTCCCTATCTGGTGGCATTCCTGGTAATTCTTCCGGAAATACATCCAGATAATCTTTTACCACAGGTACTTCCTCCTGAACAACTCCTGTGAGGGAATTTAACCGAGCACTCATACGTGTGCGTCGGGATACATACTTAATCCTCTTGTTCTCCGGGGTGGTGAGTGAAACAGACTTGCTAGGGCAATCAAGATTTCGTTCATACTTGGTCATCCAATCCATGCCTAGGATTACATCCAATCCTTGTGACTCTAAGACGATGAGGTCGGTGGGAAAAACATGGTTTCCTATATTGAGTTTCAAGGCATGGCATCCTATCCCTGCCATCATTATAGCTCCTGGGGAACTGACCTTAATGGGCTGACTAAGGGTTTTGGTGGGCAAGCCATACTTATCCACAACTACCCTTGATATGAATGAATGAGTTGCACCGGAATCAAAAAGTACTGTAACAGGATGTGAATGCAATAAAAACTTACCAACCACAGTCTCGGGTTGATCATAGACTTCTTCCACGTCAAGGTGGTTCACCTGGGCACGAGGAAAAGGGTTTGGCTTCTTGGCTCCGGAGTTGCCGTTGTTGTTGCCATTTCCATTGCCTTGCTTGCTATGGGGACACTCAGTAGCATAGTGCCCTGTCTTCTGGCACTTGAAACAGGTAATGTGACTCAGATCCTTCTGAGCAGGAACTTGACGGTGCTGGTTGTTGTTCCCATTCCCATTGTCACTCTTGAAGTTACCATGGTTGGGACGGTTGTTCCCATTTCCTCCATGATGGTGGCCTCCATGGTTGTGCACAGCATGAGTGTGTTTTCCAAACTTACTGTTTCCTGATCCGGTATTCCCGGAGTACGGGGAGTAGCGAAGCTTCTGATGAGCTCCAGAGCTGAACTTCCCCTGAGTGTACTTCCACTTGCGGTTCTCAATCTGCTGTTGTTTACCCTCCAGAATAAGGGCCTTGTCCACCAGCTCTTGGTAGTTGTTGAAAGTAGCCACTACCAGCTGCATGCTCAACTCATCGTTGAGTCCTTCCAGAAACTTTTCTTGCTTGGCCGCATCATCAGCCACATCTCCTGGGGCATAACGGGCCAACATGCTGAACTCTTCCACATATTGGGCCACAGAGCGATTACCCTGGCGCAAGTTGCGAAACTCGCGCTTCTTCAGACTCATGGCTCCAGCTGAAACATGAGCGGTGCGGAAAGCAAGCTTGAACTGCTCCCAAGACACATCTGCAATAGGATAAGTGGTGGTGTAGTTCTCCCACCATGATGCTGCTGGTCCTTCCAGTTGATGTGCGGCAAATCGCACTTTCTCAGCGTCAGTGCATCCAGCGGTGATGAGCTCTCTCTCCATCTTATGGAGCCAATCATCTGCCACAATGGGCTCAGTGCTGCTGGAGAAAGTTGGAGGGTTCAACCTCAGAAAACGGGTGAGATTGTCAGTCTGGGGTGGATGGTGGTTGTGGTTATTGTTGTTCTGATTCTGAATCAATAACTGCATCAGTGCATTCTGTTGCTGAAGGAGTTGAGTGAGTTCCGGCGGGAAAGTGAAGTCGGTCTCACGTCGTGGAGGCATCTTGCTGTTTTCAGAGGGATGAGAATTATAATAGAACAAGGGTCTAGAAGAAATTCACTACCCATATGCAATGCAACAAACATATCACACCAAACACTCATTCATTTATTCAATCAACGTCAAACATCGGGAATACAAACCTCAAACAACTAAGCATCGACCTACGCTTTAACGACTAAAATAAAAGATACATTGGAGGGCATAACTAAGGTTCTCCTCAAAAGTGCATAGTCGTAGGTCCTCCGGTGGTGCTTTCCTCATAGTCTTCATCGTCGCTGATGAAGGGTGCATGTCTCCTTCGGGATGAAGGTTTTCTCCCATGTCTAGCTGCTCCTCCAGAGTTGCGATGCGTGCATTCTGCTCATCAATCCTCTCTAGGAAGTCCTTCACTTCATGCTCGTGTTCATAGTTGGCTTCTCGCAGATCAGCTTCAAGGTCCAGCTCGCGGTTCATCAGATTCTTGATTGTCTTTGTATCAGCACGAACTCGAAGCTCCAGAGTCCTGATGTGAGTCTCCAAGGTCTGGATATAGGAAATAGTGGTGTCTACAGTGGGAGGAGTTATGATGTTTCCATTGGCATCTCTGCGACAAACCACGCTGAGTCCTGGTGAAATGGTTCCACCTCTGTATTCCTCCTGAATACGTCCAAGGGCACGATGAATGGCCATGTCTCTTCCAAGTATCCAACTGGGTGCCATGAACTTGAGATCTATGGGTTCCTTCCGATTCCCAAAAGTCTTCCCTGGGATATGCACCTCGATCCTGTAGCGTCCATCTTGGGGAAATGACATGATAGGAGTCCCGGTGATGCTCGGCAAAGCAATCCTTACGTCCTTGACGATCCTCATCAGCTCCTTACCAAAGGGCATCGTTGCGTCAGGCTGGCAAAACTCCATGATCAACACCGGGATGAAGGTGGCCATCTATAAATTTTGAAATAATCGGAGAGGAGTTAGAAACGAATAGATGACAGTATAAGATATTTAAAGACAAAGAGAAACAATCCTAAGGCTTTCCAATCCTAGAGGTTACGTCCTACGGTCAGCGTGTGCTCTGATACCATTTCTATAGCGACCCGACCTGAAAGGCCAAGTCTCCGGTGTTTCCGTACCATCCCAAGATCATGCTGGTACACACACGGTACATCAATGTATATATCAAAGGGAAATCACACAGCATTATATTAGTCGAAATCTCATATCGAGTCCTTTATTACAATAAAGATTACAATAAAGTGGCCAAAGGCCAACTCATGAGAATATCTAAATCTTGCGGAAGCGTCGACGGTAGATGAGTCCATCCGACTCCAAGGGCATCTCACTGAGCATAGAACGTGTCCTCACTCCGGGTTGGAAAAATACTCTGCAACATGATACGTTGCAGCCGTGTAGGTCAGCATATGGAATATGCCGGCTAAGTCACAAGAGAGGGGTGAAAATAATCAGCTAGTCTATATGCTTATATGGCAGGTGGTGGTGTAAGTTTTTGCGTAAAGCCAAGTTTTTCCTACATCAAGAGAGGGGCTAAGCAAAACATTACTAAGTTGGTTGATTAATGAGATGGTTCCACCAACCAATTCTCATACCCAAAATTGTTAATACCCACATCATCATATTAATTGTGTTGAGAGTTCCGGAAGTTTCAATTCCTTTGGCTCAAGTCGTCCATGACCGTGGACACGGCTAATCGATTAGGTTTGGAATACTCTGCAGAGTTGTGCACACGTTCCCCACAAGATTTGGTCGCCTCCGTTTGATTTCTCGCACTTCAGGGTGTTTGAGAAACGGATGACCAAAACATGGTCTTCCAAAGGGTTTCCCTGCGACTCTGTCGGTGCCCATCCTTACCTACCATTCTTCTACCTCTCGTAGCACCGCCTGTCCAGGGTCACCATGATATCCAACCAAGCCAGAGCCCATAATGACTTGTGGCTGTGCAGGTAAGCCTTGGGTTTTGAAGCACCCATCCATCTCTTTGTGCCTGGGTGGACCTTTTCGCGTGAATACTGGCCATCTCCAGCATCACCTAGGCTAACCACTGGTTTCTCCAGGGCGCCGTTCAACCATCATCCACCCAGAGGTATGTTGAAAACTCGGATTCTTGAATCTTGTTCATTATGTAGGTCTTGAAATTATTAACTCTCTCAACTCCCATGAATCACACAACCAACCCCGTCTACTAATAGCATAGCAAAAGTAAATAACAACGTTTCCCGGGGCCAAAATTGTCAAAGAGGGTTGAGAGGGGTACCTATCACATGATACTACTACAATGTTACCAAGTTTCCAACTAACCTATCTTGCATGCAATTGGGGAGATGGTAGAACTAATGCATATAAAACATGGGTAAAAGTATGATCAAGGTGACTTGCCTGATTGATGATCTTCGTATGTGAGTGACTCTAAGTAACAAGCTTCGCACTCCGGATAATCTAACGAAGCAAACAAGCACTCAATAAGCATACAACAGAATATTGTAACTCACAAACATCAACCAAGAACTAGTAAACAATCAAGACAAAACAATGCACAAATCTCAAGTAGGAAAACACACAAAGTTTTGTTTTCAAAAGGTGAGGAATGAAAACACTACTGACATAATGAAACCATTTGTAATAACAAAACAATTGTTGTCAGCAAGAAAACAATAGAATATTTTATTAATAAACAGAATATAATCAATTTAAGTTTGTTGGGAAAAGTTTAGTAAAGTTTATACAAGTTTGTGATAAACACTATATGAATCAACTATAGTTATATTAACAAAAGAATGAAGAACTAAACTTATTATTTATTTGTAAAACATGTTCTTAACAGGAAATAATTTACAATTAAATCTGTCTTAGAAAACAGAATTAAAATATACAAAACTTTGTTTGAAAACAAAACTATTACTAGTTATTTGTTTTAATCAAAGTAAACCTATTTGAAAATAAGTTGTGATTCCTATGTTAAATAAAATTAAACTAAGCAAATTTATATTTTTATTAAGAGTGAGTGAAAACACTAAATGTTTACTAACAGAACCTAATAAACAAATAAAACCAAATTCTAAATCAAACTAATTAAAATTAAGTATATAAAACTATATTGTAATACTAGGCAGATTCTGTATTTGGTTAAAACATTAATCAAATATATCCTAAATATCTTCAAACTAAGCATTAAGGTAGTCCTAACTAATACCAAACAATAGCAAAAAGATTCATGTCAAAATCTATTTTCAAACTCTAGTTATACAGATTTGAAGATTTTAAGCAAATTTGATTCAATTCAAATTTTATAGTTCAAATTTGAAATTTAAAAGTACAGGGTCAAACTACATGAACAATGTGAGCTATTGCAAAAATAATCAACTCAAAACACTAAATAGATTAAAAGATATAAGCAAAACAATTTTTAAAAACATTCTGTTAATTAAAACAAAAACTGAAAAAGGAAATAATTTGCGACGGTCAGGGGGCTACGTGGCGCTGTCCGATTGGCTAAGGGGGGTGTGCGCTCGAGGATTATGGGCGGGCGACCGATCGGAAGAAGAAAACGGTTCGGAATAAATCCGATCTAATCACGGTCGTTGATTCGGGATCCGATGGTCGAGGGAGCTTACGGGGGAGAGGTTGCCGGCGTCGGGGTTTCTCCGGTGATCCGAAGGCGGCGAGGACGACGGCGAGGCATTCCGGTGGTCGGGGAAGACGGGGAAGTGGTCCGGGCGACGGCGACGGTTCTCCGGAGTCGATTGGTGGCAACGGTGGGGCGAACGGTGGACGGAGTCGGTGGCTACGCTCGACGGGAGGTCCGGTGGTGGCGCTACTCCGGCGAGCGATTGACAGCGTCTCGGCGAGAGAGAAAGGGGGCTCGGGGGGGGGGAATGGATGCGGGGAGTGTCCGGTTTATATAGGGGCGTTGGGAGTGCGGGGAGTTAAGAGGGGAGAGAGATCCGGTGAGGGGAGAAACGGCCGGCGAGTCGGGTCCGGCGCTCGCGGGTGCGGGGAAGACGACCGTTTCGGGGCAATAGTCGGTCGGGTGGGGTCCGCTTGCAGTGAGAGAGAGGGAAGTGAATGCGCTCGATCGGCCGACCGGTAACGGTCTCGGCTTTTAAAGCCGGTGGGCCGGCCCGTTAAATACCGGAAACGGTTACCGTTTCTTTTTAATAATATACCAGAGACATTCAAAAGCTTTTAAAGCATTCAAATCATCTCTAAATATACGGGTATTATATATCAAAATTAACAGAATAATAAATTCTATTTAATGAACATTTCTATTCTGTCATTTGAACACTTTGAGAAAAATAATTTTTTCAGAAATTGCCTAATTGTTTTTAAACCCTTTTTACAAATATTTTCAAAATAACTCCTGGTTATTTTTGTTCAAATACATCACCAATTAGTCCCTGGTGTGGAGTGTCATGTTCCTCCTCTCTTATTTGAACTTTTAACCAAAATTTCAAATAGGTGAAAGCAACTTAGGGAAAAGTAGAAAGAACTTTCTGGAATTCAGAAGAGACATTTCAACTAACACATAAAATCAAGCAATGATGCTGCTAGATGCATAGCTATAATCATAACATTCCAAAATGGAATTTTGGGATGTTACATGACCATAATGTGCGAGTGGTTCACCACAGACCTATGGGTCCGTAGGTAGTACCTAGATGGCAATCTCTATCTCAATCTTGAATACAATATTCATCGCATCTTTGCCTTGATCTATCCGATGTTATCCCTTTGTATAGTGTGTTTGTTGGGATCCGATGAATTGTGAGTTTATGTTCAAATTGTTCATGAGAAGTATTTGCGTCAAGTCTGAATACTATGATTATTATTTGCATGATGATCATAGCTTCGTAATGCTCTCCGATCTATTGAGATAGTTTGGCCAACTAGATTGACATTTCTTCGATGGGAGTGGTGCGTTGTAGTAGGTTCAACCTGGCGAGTTTCTATATCCCAGTGACGGAAAGGCACAAGTTGCGTCTTTGTGTTGCTGCTACTAAGGATAAAACGACGGGGTTTATTAATATTCATTGAGTCTATTTTTCTACATCATGCCAATGTTCTCCAAGCACTACTCTGTTTTACTTAATACTCTAGATGCATGATGGGTAGGGGTCGATGGGTGGAGTAATAGTAATAGGTGCAAGTAGGAGTCGGCCTATTTGGTTATGGACGTGATTCCTACATACACTTGATCATTGCCGTGAAAATCTCATAACTATTCGCTTTTCTATCAATTTCCCAACGGTAATTTGTTTACCCACCGTATGCTTTGCTTACGAGAGATGCCACTAGAGAACTCTCTATGCCCCCGGGTCTATTCACTTGTATATATATTCACAAACGCTTTCATTACCTTGCTGTTATTTTATTTTACAATTTAAAATTATCCACAATTATCTACACAACTCACTTACTTGCAAATAACGAAATCAAGGGGATTGACAACCCTCTTGCTGGTGTTGGGTGCAAGTTGTTTGTTCTATTCTATGCAGCCGCTGAAGATGACTGAGGATTTTTATTCCTATTGGTTATATTAACCTTGGTTTCATAATAATGGAAATACTTACCCACTTTGTGCTGCAATAACCCGTTCCTCTTCATGGAAAACCCAACACAGATCAGGAGTATCAGCGACTGATGACATGTGGCACCAACATTGAATTGTATGATTGTGACAAGGTCCTGGACGGATTCAACTTGACCAAACAGTTTCTTGTGGACAAATTGCTACATGGTCTTGCTCCGTATTACCATCTAATGGTATGAGACATAAGAAGAGAACATGGATTCAAGTACATGTCTCCCGATGATGTCATTTCAACCTTCGAACTATTTGAAGAATACAAATCCAATGCTACAAGACACCTTGCCATGCATGGTTCCTCTGCACCCAAGACAAATCTTGCCCTAAAAGCCAAGCTTGTAAAGGATGATGTTGTTTGTGAAGAAGAAGAAGATGATGATGATGATGATGAAGGTTATGATGTTGACTGAGATGAGGGGCTCTCATAGGAAGACATGGCTCTCTTTGTGAAGAAGTTCAGCGTGGGAAAATTCAAGGGAAGATTCCAAAAGAAGAAAGTAAGAACTTGCTACATTTGTGAAGAAACCAATCACTCCTCAAACAAGTGACCCTATGAAAAGAGAGAAGATAAACCAAGATTTCCGAAGACGTTTGTGAAGAAGTTGCCTAACCCATTGAACTCCAAGTTCAAGAAGAGAGATGGGAAGCCACTGGTTGCCCAAGGTGAGTCCAACCCCGATGATGTTGGAGGTGTTGCAAGTGTATATCAAGACACTCAAACCACATTGATACTTGTCAGCAATAGCGGTGATGTTGTCACATACAACTACATGAAAGACTACACGGACAACACACACAAATGCCTCATGGCAAAGGTCATGCTATATGATAATGCGGGTCAAGCGTCTTCGGACAAGGTGAAGGTAACTCCACGTCCAAACCCTCCTCTATTTATCCCTACCACATCTAGTGATGAATATCTTGATGCGGAGGATCATGAGGATGAATGTGAAATGAGTGATGTGATGTTTGCTAAGATAAAGAAAGTCATGTAATCACTTAAAGGAAAGAAGCTCATCATGTTCCGTATGATTATGGAGATGGTGAGTAAGCACACCATATACATTAAGGAACTCGAACCCCTCGTTATCTACAAAAAGGAAAAATGTGAAATCCTTGAGATGAAAGTCATATATGAGGAAGCAGACAATGATGATTTGTGCTTAAAAATTGGTGCAAACATTGATATGCACACTAAAGAACATGCCTCCTTGAAAAAGGCTAAAAGTGCTTATAATGTGTTAATAAATGACAAGAGCAAGCTTGAAGAGTCTCACACTACTCTTTCTAAGGATTTTGAGCTACTACGTTTGTCTCTTAAGACAAAGGAAGAAGATCTCACCATCCTTACAAAGAAGTCTGACGAACTTAGGCCTACTTATCTTAACACACTTGGCAAAGCTTATTCCTCTCCTATTATAAATGTTGATGGTTATGTTGCTAATCCCAGTTGTGACCTTGCTAGCTTACTTGAGGAGAACCGGTTGCTAAAGTCTCAAACTGAAAAAGGGCTCATGTCGTGTGCCCGAGGACAAAAGAACCTCAATGAAGTGTTGAGTCAACACGAGGAGGTAGTGTCTGAGGAAGGGCTAGGATTTGATCCAAGCACAGGCAAGAATAAAGTGTCGACCAATAAGTCTACAACTCCCCTCAAGGAGACATTTGTGCGAGAAGGGCACAAGGAGAAAGGAAAGGGTAAAATTGACAAGGTTGTGAGTAGGAAGGCCACTAGGGGCAATCCTACTCTCAACAAGCCAAAAGAATTTATGCCTCCATCATATGTGCTTCATATGGCAAAAGATGGAGATGTTTATGCTCAATTTTTTGGCCCAAGAGATGCTTTTTGTTTCTATGCAATTTGGGTTCCTAAGACCCTTGTTACTAACTTGAGAGGTCCCACTGTAAAATGGGTGCTTCTAACCAAGACATGAAATGTGTGCGGGTTGCTTTCTCCGATGGAGTCAAATGGGTTATTGATAGCGGATGCACCAATCATATGACTGGGATGGCACATTTCTCATGGACTTCATGGACGCTATTCGGCCATTTATGAGCATTGTCTTTGGTGGAGGGTCAAAAGGACATGTACGTGGGTTGGACAAGGTGGCTATTCACCAATGACATATCTCTTGCAAATGTCATGCTAGTCCAATCCCTTAAATATCATTTGTTTTCCGTTCGTCAATTGGGTTCTGTTGGTTATGATACACTATTTGGACTAACGGATGTGAAAGTCTTTAAGATAGATACTCTTGAAGTTGCCTTTGTGGGGGAGTTGGATGGCAACCTTTACATGGTTGATTTCTCGAAAGAGAGCACATTCCACGCAACTTGCCTCATGGCCAAGGCCGACAAGGGATGGCTATGGCATTGCCAGCTAGCCCATGTCGGCATGGGAAATCTTCAAGATCTCTTAAAGGGTGAACACATCCTTAGACTAAACAATGTATCTTTTGACAAAGATCGTGTGTGTAGTGGATGCATAGACAGAAAGCAACATCAATCAAAGCACATATTATCAACTTCAAGACCCTTGGAGCTCCTTCACATGGATCTCTTTGGGCCTCCTTCATGGGATAGTCTTGGTGGGAAGAAGTATGGGTTTGTTAGTGTTGATGATTATTCAAGATACACATGGGTGTTCTTTCTCAAGTCCAAATACGAGACAAAGATCACCTTCGTTGATTTTTCCAAGCGAGCTCAACACAAGTTTGACAAATAAATCTCGGCAATAAGAAGTGACAATGGTTTCGAATTCAAGAACTACACCTTGGAAGAGTTTCTTAGTGATGAAGGAATTGAGCATCAATACTCCGCACCATATACCCCACAACAAAATGGGGTCTCCGAGAGGAAGAACTGCACTCTTGTGGAGATGGATGGTAATATCTTTGTTGGATGATTACATCATAGATTTTGGGCAAAATACGTCAACACCGCATGTCATGCATCAAATGATCTCTTCCTTCGAAAGATCTTGGAGAAAGCCCCATATGAGCTCATAACTGGAAACATGCGAAATGTCAAGTATTTTTGGGTATTTGCTTGCAAATGCTTCATCATCAAAAATAGAGAATGGTTAGGAAAATTTCAATCTAAAACAACCGAAGGAATATTTGTTGGTTATGGATCAAACTCCCATGTCTATAGGGTCTACAACAAATCCACTGGATGCGTTGTAGAAACTTGTGACGTGGTGTTTGATGAATTTAATAGCTCCCATGGGGAGCAAGTTGATCTTAGTTATGCAGGTGATGAAGATTCCTCGCAAGATATTTTAACCATGGGTATAGGTTCTCTCCTTCCAATGGAAAATGTTCCTTGTGAAGGTAAAAATGAGGACACAACTACCACCCATGATCAACCTTCATCACCACAAGATCCCATTCCTCAAGAGGAGGCCATAATCCAAAAACATGACACTACACAAGAACAAGATCACCATCAAGTACAAGAACAAGAACAAGTTCATCATCAAGTCCAAGAATAAGAGCATGGACATGTCGATGATGAGGATTGTTTTGGTGATGGTGAACCTCAACAAATGATGCATGAAGAAGAAGATCTTCCACCACACATTATAGATCCATAGGTTGAAGATGTTGATAATGGGTAGAGTCACTTGTAAACAATTGACAAACTTTTGTGCTCACTTTTCGTTTGTCTCTAGTGTTGTGCGTCTCAAGGGATAAGATGCGTTGATGGACAACGGCTGCCTTGTTGCAATGCAAGAAGAGTTGAATAGATTCTAGCACAACAAAGTGTGGTCTTTAGTCAAAATACCAACCAAGGAACACGATGTCATTGGAAGAAAATGGATCTTCAAGAACAAACAAGATAAGAATGGCGTAATCATCAGAAACAAGGCAAGGTTAGTGGCACAAGGGTACTCACAAGTTGAAGGTTTGGACTTTGATGAGACCTTTCCCCCCTTACCCGTCTTGGAGCAATTCGCATCTTACTTGCTTATGATGCTTTCATTGGTTTTACTTTACATCAAATGGATGTGAAGTGTGCTTTTCTTAATGGTCCTTTACAAGAAGAAGTATTTGTATCACAACCACCCGGTTTTGTTAACCCGATAACAAAGACTATGTGTAAAAACTTCAGAAGGCTTTGTACGGCCTCAAACAAGCACCTCGTGCTTGGTATGATCATCTTAAGAATTTTCTACTCGATGATGGTATTGTGAGAGGGGTGATCGACCCTACTCTTTTAACAAAGAGGGAAAAGGTTGATTTGATCTTGTGCCAAATTTATGTAAATGATACCATTTTTGGTTCTCCTAAAATCCATTTATGCAAGAAGTTTGCGAAATACATGACCAAGACCTTTGAGATGTATCTCAATGCAGACTTGAAGTTCTTTCTCGGTTTTCAAATTCAACAATTTCACGAAGGAATTTTCCTGTCTCAAACGAAGTATCTCAAGGATATTCTTGCAAAGTTCGAAATGATAGATGCCAGTCCATGCAAGACGCCCATGCCAACCAAACTTGTTCTCACCGAAGACACAAACGGTATCCTAGTTGACCCATCTCTTTACCGCTCTATAATTGGTTCATTGCTTTATCTTTGTGCATCTAGACCAGACATCATGTTAAGTGTAGGCATTTGTGCAAGATTTCAAGCTTCCCCTTGGGAAAGTCATCATAAGGCGGTTAAGCATATTCTTAGAGACATTGTTCACACCCAAAGTTGGGTCTATGGTACCCCAAGGATGCCAAGTTTGATCTTGTGGGGTACACGGATGAGGACTGGGCAGGAGTCAAGGTAGGAAGGAAGTCTACCACTAGGGCATGTCAATTTCTTGGATGCTCCTTGGTAAGTTGATCCTCCAATAAGCAAAATTGTGTCTCTCTATCCACCGCCGATGTTGGGTATATTGCCACCGCAAGTTGTGCAACTCAATTGCTATGGATGAGGAAAATTTTGAAGGATTATGGTATAACTTACAGATATTCCTCTTGTATGCGACAATGAAAGTGACATCAATATTGCTGAAAACCCTATTGATCACCCTCACACCAAGCACATTGACATTCGGTATCACTTCTTAAGAGACTATGTGCAAAAGGGTGGCATTGATATTGATCATGTTGGTATGGATATGCAACTTACTGACATCTTCACCAAACCATTGGATGAAGCTAGGGTTCTGTCAACTTCGGCTGAACTTGGTATCTTGGAGCTTGATAGCATTCTGTGAAAGCTTGCACACATGCATATATTTATTTCATGTCTTGTCTAGGTGTAGGCATGTATTTAGGGGGCGACATTCAACTCATGAGGTCTCTCACCCTATATGATGCACAAATAAACCAAACACTCTCAAAGTTTCCTTGCTCGCTCTTGTGACTGGGTACTTTAAATGATTGAGTTGTGGTGATGGGATCAAGGTTCATACCATCATAGTGCCGTGCCACCTTTACTCAAACTTGGCGGCCTAAGCCACCACTCCCTCTATGAACAATGTTAGAGAGACTTATTTTTCTTATCTAAGGGTCATCATTGTTTGGTTTGGTCATGATTGTTATGTTCTATATGCTGCCTTTCATCATCTCTCTGCCATGTGTGTCACCGCAATTGCCTATATCCTAACTCTGCCTTGAACCAGTTTTTAGATGTGTTTACAGACGTCTGGCATCCTCTGGTCGTCCATATACTTACGGTCGTCCATGCCCTGGTATTATATTTCCTCCGGCGTCTGCACTCCCAGGCTTCAGGCGTCCATGTGTGTTGGTCATCCGTGGCCTGGCTCCTGTCTGGCTAACCCCCCAGCCCCCAGACGTCCGACACCTCTCGGTCGTCCGGCCCTTCGACCGCACATATATAAAAATTGGGGGCTCACGTGGATGGGAAGTTACCCTATGCACCGCCACGCCCCCATCCCATCCCCTTCTGCCCCTGCGCCATCGGGCCGCCGACGGCCGCTTCTCTGATCGTCTCCCTCTGATTCTCTATCCCGAGGTAGATCCCCCATCCCTCTTCCTTCTCCACCGATTCGTTTTTCTGAAATCTCTGTGTGGCTTATGGATTTGAGTGCCTACTCTCCCGTAGGCCATTCACGAGAGTGGTCGGCATGTCGCAATGCCAAAGATCAAGCACACTAGGCACACGCCCCCATGGGATCGTCTGCTCGTGCCTCCTGTCATGATGGTTCGATTACTCCCAAGAATGGGCTCGTCCCCGTAAACGCCTTTCCAAGCATCCCATTCTTGAAGCTTCTTCTTCTTTGGAGGGCTTAGACTTTGAAAAGGAAATGGAGTATGAAGAAGGGCTGAATTTATCGGTGTTCGTGCCAATGTCCCAAAGCCTGGTACTCAAAGGCCCTTGTACATGCCTCCTCTGCCTCCTGATCAGCCTCAAGGTGATGCTCGCCCCATCTCTATTGACCCTCCTCCCTCTCTTGGTCGCGACATAAAGTACTTCACCAAAGTCTCCAAACCTGCTTATCTTAAGTTTCGCATGGCATTGGTCAGTTCTCTGTTGAGCATGACTCTATGGATTCTCATTTTCGCCCAAATGTTGAGGCAAACATTTTCACCACTATCATTTTTCCAAAGGGTTTGTCTGTTCATAACTATATTGACTTACAGCACATTCGAGCTCACCCGGCGAAATATCCGGGTGTCATTGATCTCATTGAGTCTTTTGGTGTACCTGCTGAGGGAGTCCTATATTAAGGGGTCCTCGGGAGGCTGATCTATGTCTATGGGTCAGACTATATGGGCCGCTTACCTAAGACAAGATTCATTGAAGACCAAGATGGAAGCTTCGGGGAGTATGGCTTGTGCTCCACGTTTGATATAGCGAATAGGCATGTTTATCTCTTCAGCATGTAACCGACCATGTCTAAACCCTACTACCCTAGGCGTCTATATAAGCCAGAGAGTTCTAGGATGTAAGGAGAGGACAACTCATCTAGGGTTAGCTATTCGATATTGAGGTAGATCAACTCTGTAACCTTCAATATGATCAATTCATCCAAGCAAGACGTAGGGTATTACCTCCCTAGGAGGGCCCTAACCTGGGTAAATCCGTGTCCCCTTTGTCTCTTGTTACCATCGATTCTAGTCTCATAGTTCAGGACCCCCTACCCGAGATCTGCCGGTTTTGACACCGACATTGGTGCTTTCATTTTGAGTTCCTATATGATCAAGGAGGAATCGATGTCTCGCCTTGTCATCCACGAAGAGGTCCGCAACATGGACACTTTCTTCCCCGAACAGATCTTCGCCTTCGGCAGCATTGTGCTGCACGCTGATCCCACCGGCCATCTAGGCCATGTTGAGAGCTTCGCCCCTGATCGAGAGGTCAGATTCAGAAACCTAGAGTTCTCTATTGATTCTCTGGGTGACTTGTCGCTAACTAGGCTCGCAACCTCGCCTATAGCACCCAAAGTCTCTGAGGCTTTAACCTCGAGTTCCTTCTTTGGACATGCCGATGGGGTTTTCGACGATGATGGGCCGATTTCTTGTCTTGGTCAAGCCATTGTGTCAAAAGACCGGACATGTGTTCTTGCCGAACACTCCCCATGTTCGGGCACTTTGGAGGTAAACTCCTCAAGTTCCGAGTAGTTTGATCCGATCGGGCTCTTAGCGGTTGATGAGGACCTAGATCGGATCTCATCAATGAAGATCACCGATGACCCAACCCCAATCTATGCTCAGAACGGTTCTGGTGTGGATCCGGACGAATTTTTCGACCCACCCACCACCCAAATCATAGCCTCTGTCGAAGATTTAACCAACATGTTGGACTATGCCTCCGAGGGGGCAGAATACGTGGATGACGAGGACTATGCTCCCACCCTCGTTAACATTGGGCGATGGGCCGCCACCTCCACATACGACGTCTACATGGTGGACACTCCCAGTGGCGACAAAACGCCTAATAATGATGGCGATAAGCCGGGCGACGCACCGTCAGGGTGCCAAAAACCGCATAAGGGGTCCAAAGGCAAAAAGGGAAGGAAAGCTATTGTCGACACCAGGGATGGAGTTACCCCTGAGGACCATGGCGACCCTGCTGACCCCGAACACCCGTTAGAGGGCCAGGAAAGGCCCGATGACCAAAACAACCCCGACGACTTTAACAGTTCCGAGGATGACAATTACCTCCCCCCTGTCGAGGAGGAGGATATCCCGAAAGCCGATGACATGGACATCCCTGATAACCATGAAGATCAGGAACAGTTCAAACAGTAGCTCATAGCAACAACTCGCAGTCTGAAGGCCAAGGAACGGCAGCTCAAAGCCTAATAGGATAACCTAAATGATCGACGGACAAGAGTCCTCTTAGCTGAGGAAGGTCATGGTAGCAGTCTGTCGGACCAAACCAAGAGTTATCCACAAAGACGGCTCCTGCCATAATTCAACGATGAGCTCACTGACACTCCGTCTCTAAAGCATACTCCATACAATAGGACAGACCCCCCTCCTCATGAGCGTGATCGGATGGCTGACGACGCCGATCATAGACCAGCAATACCCCGAATATGGGGAAAGGAGCCACTAGAACCCAATGACATATTCGACCTGCGAGCTGACTTAGATCATAGAGCAAGCCGTACAAGATCCATCTATGGATCAAGTGGGTATTCACCCGATAGACGGGATGGTTATAGACCATGGCTCGACCAAAGAAATAACAGAGACCGGGAGTGCAACCAATCTAAAGCAAACACCAATTACACGCGCGACATAGGTCGGGTTCAAGGCGCCGCTCACCCGCTATGTTTCACAGATGAGGTAATGCGACATCAGTTTTTGAAGGGGTTTAAACCCGTGAATATCAAACAGTACAATGGGATTACCGACGCAACCGTATGGATCGAGGAATTCCTCCTCCACATCCACATGGCTCGAGGAGATGATCTCCACGCCATCAAATACCTTCCCCTTAAACTTAAGGGGCCATCTCGGCACTGGCTAAACAGCCTCCCCAAAAACTCGATCGGATTCTGGGAGGACATGGAGGACGCATTCCGCTCCAACTTTCACGGAACCTATGTTCGGCCGCCGGATTCGTCCGACCTAAGTAACATCGTCCAGAAGCCCGGCATGTCTGCTCGGAAATTTTGGAATCGGTTCTTGACTAAGAAGAACCAAATTATTGACTATCTGGATGCTAAGGCAATAGCCTCTCTCTAGCACAATATTCAGGACGAATGGCTACCCCGCTAGCTTGGCTAGGATAAGCCTCGGACCATGTCCACCCTTACTTCCCTGATGACCCGCTTTTGCACGAGGGAAGATAATTGGCTGGCAAGACGCAACCACAACTCCGAAGAGCCCGAAACTTCCAAAGTTCGGGATGGCAACGGGAAACCCAAACGCGACAAGAACAAGCGCCAGCATAATAACGTCGATGCTGATGATACAGCCGTTAACGCTGGCTTCCGCAACTCCCGTCCTGAGCAGCAGAAGAAGCCTCCTAAAGGCAATTGTGACGGACCCACTCCGCTGGAGAAAATAATGGAGCGGACTTGCCAAATCCATGGGACTCAGGAGAAGCCCACCAACACACACACCGCAATTGTTGGGTGTTCAAGTAGGTCGGCAAGCTCCCACCCGAGGACCAAAGCAAGAGCCCTCACAACGAGGATGAGGATGAGCCTCGGGGTCCGATTGGTGGCAACCAAAATAAATTTCCTCTGGAAGTCAATACAGTAAACATGACATACACCACCCGCATACCCAAGAAGGAGAGGAAGCGCGCCCTTCGGGAGGTCTACGCTGTAGAGCCCGTGGCCCCGAAGTATAACCCATGGTCGGCATATCCGATCACTTTTGATCGGCACGATCACCCGACCAGTATCTGCCAAGGGGGTTTGGCCGTGCTCGTCCTCGAACCCATTATCGATGGGTATCATCTCACAAAAGTCCTAATGGATGGAGAAAGTAGCCTTAATCTGATTTACTCAGACACGGTGAAAAAGATGGGCATAGACCCATCACGGATTAAACCCAGTAACACCACCTTTAAAGGGTTGATTCCAGGTGTCAAAGCCTGGTGCACGAGCTCCATAACCCTGGAAGTTGTGTTCGGCTCGCCCGATAACTTTCACAGCAAAGACTTGATCTTCGACATCGTACCCTTTCGCAGCGGCTATCACGCCCTGCTCGGCTGGACATCGTTTGCTCGTTTCAACGCTGTCCCGCATTATGCCTACCTCAAGCTCAAGATGCCTGGCCCCAAAGGGGTCATCACTGTCAACGGCAATACGGAGCGATCTCTACAAACTGAGGAGCATGCTCTAGCCCTGGCGGCCGAATTTAGTTACAAAGATGACTGACAGGTTCCGGCATCTGCCGTAAAGGCACACAAGGTTGGGAAGCAAGCTCGGCTGCAATCCAAACTCTTAGAGCCCTCCTCTACTCCCAAATAGGGAATCTCACCCCATCGCACGCCCCTAGGACCAGCGAAGCATGTGGCAAGAAGGCACAACTTCGCACTTAAAATTCCATGGGCAGCGGTGGGGAAACAAAGGTGGGAGTCCGGCTAGACCAGACTACTACCACTAAATCTATCTTCGGACACAATGTAGGGACCATTGAAGGGCCCACCAAGGGAGTAAAGCTCATTGATAGTTCGGCGACTTCTCAAGACCTTATTTGCAAGATCCGCTCGCCGAACAATGACACCCATTGAGGTACACCAAAGAGCAGGAGTAAATAAGCAACAGGGCATACCGAGGATGTAAGGCCATCAATCGAAGACCCCTGGTACAACCACTCCTGTAATCTCTTTTCTTCACATACCTATAAGCAGTCACTTTGGTACTACGAGTAATAATAGTTGTTGAGAAAAAATACAACATCATTTTACGTGTTTTTCTTGTCGTCCTTATTGACACATAACTTCCTTTTCTCCCTCTTCTCACGAGATAATTTGATATGTTACGATGCAACCGGATAATATACCAAGGGGTCGAACTTACAAACAAATCACCCTACTTATTGTTCATTATGTGCTCAGCATCTTGGAGTTCACTTTATATCCATTGGTTCCAAGCTATATCTTGGGTCAATACTTGGGTTGCCCGGCTCCTATCCTTGTGTAACAGCTCGGGACCGACGCTCCAAAAGATTCCCCTTTTATTCCATTGTCATATTGTGTTTTTTTTGGTCGTTGCATTCATCATCGCATCATTCGCATCATCTGCATAGCATCGGCATGTTGCTGTTTTGGGCAGATTTCATATAAAACTTGTGTTGGTTGTTGTGGTTGAACCGTAGCTCCATTTTGGGCATGCCATATATGAAACTTGCTTAGAATTTCATGTAGAATCATATTATCTTGTTGCATCCATGTTTTAAGTGCTTGTGGTTGTCATTTTCATGCATTTTGCATTCATATCATGTTCATCTCTTGCATGTCATAGCTTTTAGATCGTAGCTCCGTTTGAGATGTTCTATATATGTAAATCGACTAGAATGATGTGTAGAATTGCATGGAATACTTTATTGTGTTGTTTCACAATTAGAAAATATGGTTAGTTAAGATCTGGACCAATTTAGAAATTAAGATATGGGGTCGTTTTGGAAATGCTATATGTTGTTTCCAGCCTCATTTAAACTTGCATAGATATGTAGCTTACTTATGCTTCACCTCTTGCTATGTT
The DNA here is from genome assembly GCA_022496015.1 of Hordeum marinum. Taxonomy (NCBI): domain Eukaryota; kingdom Viridiplantae; phylum Streptophyta; class Magnoliopsida; order Poales; family Poaceae; genus Hordeum; species Hordeum marinum. The sequence continues at coordinate 118,895,863 of CM039672.1, forward strand.
TAACAACATTCAATATTTTCGTGTATCTAAACAAGAGTGAACTAAATAATCGATCATGGGGTTTCGTCAATATCCAACGAGTTGCATATTGAGCTGCATTTTAATTTGAAGTAGTTGTTTGATGTGATTTGCCATGCCTTGCATATTTAAACTGGACATGCATCATATTTGTTTGTGCATCATGTCATGCATATTTTGTGGTGTTATCGTGTGTTGACTGTTGTTTCAGATTGTTCCTTCTCGATAGAGTTCCGAAAGCGTTCGGGGTGTAAGGATTCGTTCGACTATGTTGGCTCGTCTTCTTCATGGACTTGTTCTTCTTCCAAGCGGGATCTCACGCAAGATGACACATTTCCCTGGATACCACTACTATCATTGCTATGCTAGTTGTCTTGCTTCCATCGTTATGTCCCGCTACCTGTCACTTGTTTGTCAAGCCTCCCAACATTGCCATGATAAGCCTCTAACCCCTTCATATCCCAGCAAACCTTTGATTGGCTATGTTACCGCTTGCTCAGCCCTTCTTATAGCGTTTCTAGCTGTAGGTGCAATTGCTGCCATGTGTCAACATGGAAATTCTTTTTGATATCACAATATTATTTCTATTTAATTTAATGCACATATATACTTGGTAAAAGGTGAAGGCTTGGCCTTTTGCTTGGTGTTTTGTTCCTTTTTTGCCGCCCCTAGTTACTTGTGAACCGGTGTTATGTTCCATATTGAGCGCTCCTAACATGCTTGGGGTTGTTATGGGGACCCCCTTGATTTTTGTTTTAGGATAAAGCTTGTCTGGCAAGGTCCAACATTGGTACTACATTTGCCTAATAACTAATAAACCAACATAGGGAGTAATTAACCCGAGGATCTTAATCAACAACCCAGGCCAGTGCTCCTCATGAGTGTTGGTCAAACTAGAGAACTCTGCTAGGCCACCCTAGGGCAACTCGGGGGATTTCTATAAGGCCTCCGTATGCGTCTCTTATCCTCCGTGGCTTGAGAACGAGATATGCGGCTTGTATTAGGATTGTCGGCACGTCGGGCGACCTTGCTGGACTTTGTTTTTACCTTTCTTGAACATCTTGAATATGGGATTTTGACGTCACTTCGGGCTATCTCGAAGTTGAGATTTTCCATTGGGATTCCGAAAATACTACAAGTGATTCCGCGGTTGAGGAATTCCAACGCAGCGTGTGGTTAATTTGTGATGGATGAGTTGGACCACCCCTGCAGGGTTAAATCTTTCGGAAAGTCTTGCCCGTGGTTATGTGGCAACTTGGAAACTTTATTTAGCACCCGATCATAGCAAACTTGAAGTAAACTCAAATAAAATACACCAACCATGTGCGTAACCGTGACTGTCTCTACTCGTGAGTCCTTATCCGAGAGAGAACACGGGGGGGGGGGTTATGTATGAGGTAAGTAGGTGTTCAGGATCAGTTAGTGATCATTACTAGCTCACGTCCGCTATTCAAAGACCACCATACTTTACTTTCTGTATTCGTAAGTTAGCCACTTAAATAAATGCTTAGTCGTTTGCTGCAGTCTCACCACTTAACCATACCTCACCCATTAAGCTTTAATAGTCTTGATACCATAAGAACTGAGATTGTCGAGTCCATGTGGCTCACAGATTACTACAACAACAGTTTCAGGTATAGGTAATGCGATGATTTGACGTGAGTGTGATGCTTCTTTTGATTTGGAGTTCTTCTTCTTCTTTATCACCAATATAGGATGGGTTCTAGGCAATAGCCTAGGATAGCAAGGATGGATGTCATTTATTGTTTGATTTCATCCGTAGTCGGACCCTACTATTTTGTATGATGTTTGAATATGTTGTTGTATTGATGTGATCTTGATGTAGCTTGTGGCGAGTGTAAAAGAATTCTGTATACTCAGCTCTTTTGTACATGGACTAGTAATGACATCCATTCTTGCGAAACGACGAGATGCGCTTCTATCCCTGTCGAGGCCCTCGTGCCAAAATAAGGACAAGATCGCATCTTGGGTGTTACAAGTTGGTATCAGAGCCAGGTTCCGACCTAGGAGCCCCCTTGATTGCTGCCGATAAGAGAGTAGGTTTATTTTGAGTCTAGTTATATTGGAGAGTAGGTTTATTTTTACTTCTCTTCTATACTCTGGTGAGGAATGACAACTTAGGAATTTTTATTCTACTCCTCTTCTCGCTCAAAAAAATTAGGATCACACGCATATTTTGGAATCTATATGATGCCGATATGACAGAGTTCTGTACTTGGTGCCTCCTATTATTGAGGAGTAGAGCTCCAAGGGATTTTTGCACACCGTTATCATTCAATTTCCTTAGTATCTCAGGACGAAGGATGTTCAAAATTACTTCAATACTTTTCGTGGCGAGATAAGGCTGGAGTCACCTTGTACTGGGGAGTTGTCCAGGGTACCGCCATGTTTGGTATCGTTGTGTTTTCGAGGGTCCGACATAGATGGAGTTCCGAAGCCTCTCGTTATGTGTTGACGGATGGATACAGTTGGAGTGTAGGGCTTGTTAGTTGTGTGATATATTTTGCCTCCCTGTATCCCCAACACCCGATTGCATAAACGGAAGACTTCGGAAGTTCTTAGGTGGGAATTCAAGTAGGTACCTTGGATTATCTTTCCAACAAGTGCATAGTGGGTATGTATTTGTCCGTCTTGTTTAGTCAGCCTCATCCCTTGTTTGTTTTTGAATATGGTAATTTGAGTTGCTTCGGTGTCAAGTGGTGACTTCATATCTTTCCTAAATGGTGTTCGCATATTTCCATGTGATTTCTAATCCTTTGGATCAACCGCAGTTGTCATGAAATTCTTTTCAACCGGTGTGCTTCTCTTCAACATAATTCTATCCTCATCAATATTTGCAAGATCAATCCCCATATTTCTTTTCGGAGTTCATCTCATCTGCTCCAAGTTGGCTTTGTTTTTCCCCACCCTCCCGCCCTTTTTCTTCAATGATTAAATTCTTATCCAAATGCCTTTCTTTTCATCAATGCTTTTGCTATCTTTTCCTTTGTATCGTATCCGGTGATTCATTGTGAAGATCCTCAAGTAATTCCAATTCATAATTTCTTCATTCTTGTTTTCCTTCCCGGCGCATTCAATTCAAGATCTCGGTGTTCTTCGTATCCTTTTAAATCTCTAAATGCTTCCCCATGTCGGGAATTCCGTCCATGTATCTCTTGTTTTTCGTCTCTCTCTATTCTATCCAGAGTGTTGAAGATATCTCACAAGTTTCATGTTTTCATTCAACATCCTTTCAACTATTTCGAGGCTCTCACCTCATCAAGTTTTAATTTTACCAGTGCCATCCCTTTCTATGAAATTATCTTCTGAGTAGGCCCATAACCCACATGATTTTTTTCCCAAGATCTTACTTGGCTCTTCTAATCTTGTCCGGAGATGTTCTCAAGTTCTCTTCAAATATGACGTATGAATGAATTTCATCAGTCATATTCCTTCTCAAAGATCGCTTGTAAACCATTTTCATCGTTGGCTCAACCTTATTTATTCATTGTTCTGGAGTGCCTCGGTAATTATTGGTGGCATTTCTCGCCATCATTCTCAGCGTTGAAGACCAAAGTAGAGTTAATCCTGCTCCATTCTCTTGAAGGTTCATCATATCATCTTATTGCTATCCTCTTGAATTCTTTCCAATCACGAGAAATTCCTCCCATATCTATCCAGTCCATCCAGAGTTGTTTTCATTTCCCAATCATTAGAAGGCCATCATTTGAGAAGATTCCTCATTCTCACCTTTCAGCTTTCGTTCTCAAATTCTTCTTAATTGTTGTCCCTTCGTTCGTATGTCTATTATTTTGGTGCCTCATTCAAGTCTTCTACATGGTGGATCATGATCTCTTCGTTCCCATGTATCTTCTTTCAGTTGTAGTGTTCTCGTTCAAGACTTCTTCAAATTTGTGATATATCTCTCTCTTCAATTCTTTGCAAGAAGAATTAGTGGTGTGCGAAGTCCATGGCTTGTCATCAATTTAACTTGATGAAGGATAAGAATAACATAATGCTTATCCTTGTTGGTCAAGGTGATCCCAATCCTTTTTCGGGAGTTGTTCATGATATCAAATTCTCGATTCTAAGTTGTTCAACTTTTGTTTTCTGGAGTTCCAAGTTTTCTCAAATATCTCTCCGCGAAGCTTCATCTAAATCGTAGCAGGCCTCAATCTTGTCTTTTTGCAACCTACAATTATTTTCTATCATCCTTTCATTTTGGAGTTCATATCGATGGTTTTTATGGTGGTTTGTTAAGGATGTAATTCTTCTCGAAGTGTTTTTCAAGATTCTTGTTAGAGGTGCTCAAGTGTTCTTTATCTTAGATTTCTAAATTCAATTCCTTCTCCATTGTATTTTGAGATGTTGTTATTAAGATCTTGATCATGAGGAGTCTTGAAGGAAAATTGTCAAGAATAAGATAAGTAAAACCATCTTGTTTTCTCGGAGTTATCTTGGGTTGGATTTCACCCAAAGCATTTCCTAAGGTTAGTTGCTATCATGGTGTCATAAATGATCCAAGTTTTCTCCTCCTCTTCTTGGTTAAAGAAGTTTTTCATGTCTTGTTGCTCTCAAGCAATCAATTGTTTCTATTGTGGCAGGTTGTCACCTCAAAATTTTGAGATGTTTTCCACAAGCCCATAACAAGCTATTCTTTTCGTTGTTGATTTTCCATCAAGTCCATTCACCTTGTCCTTCTCAAGTTCAATGGTGGTATAAGTTGTTATTTTCTTCTTCGTTCTTTTCCTTCCATCAATCTAGTTTCTATTCTCTTGTTATAGAGGCATTGTGATGTTGCTCTCTTCAATCTATCATCTTGCTTTGTTAAGATCATGCTCCTCCCTTGTTTGTCCATTAACCGGAGTGCTATGAAATATTTTCATGATCCTTCCATCTCATGAAGTTTTGATTCTAATCCAACCGAAGTTTGGTGTCTCTCTTTCAATTTCTTCCATCATATAAAATTTTGCCTCTCTTTCCTAGTGAAGTGTCTCACAAATTTCTTGTGACTTCTTGCTTGTTCCCCATGTCATTCTTCATCTATTTCCAACCTTCATGTTTCATTGGTTTCACTCGTTTGTCAAAGAAGCAACTAAGTATTACCTCTTTCTCTTTCTCTTCCCCTTCTCATTCTAGATCTCGGGACAAGATCCTTGTGTAATGGAGGGGAGTTGTAACAGCCCGGGACCAATGATCCAGAAAATTCCCCTTTTATTCCATTGTCATCTTGTGTTTTGTTTGGTTGTTGCATTTATCATCGCATCATTCGCATCATATGCATAGCATCGGCATTTTGTCCACATGGGTTTTCAAACTTGCATCCGTTCGTAGTCACCGGTTCTCTCCGTTCTTGTTGTTGCCCGTTTCGAGACCAACCACACACGCGTGCGCCAGCGGCATTGTTAAAATATTGTTTTTAAAGTGCATATAAAACTTTCTCGGATTGGGTCGAAAGTTGGCGTGCGGTCCGGTTTTATTGTCGGTAGACTGCCTGCCAAATTCCGTTGCAATGAGAGGTCGTTTGATACCCCAACGGTTAGTCGCAATGCGGTCATCGGTTTATTCGTCGGACATTTTGGTGTTTAAAAACCACTATCACGGGCCGCCATCCATTCCCTCTCATCCTCACCAAGCCCTTGTACACAACCCATTGTGGCCCACCTAGCCTCTCCCACGACCGGAGCCGCCCGATCGAGATCCTACGGTTGAAATCGGTGCAAAGCCCCTAACCTAGCCCCCATTTCCTATATAAACACCCCTAGCCTACCCTGCCTCGAAATCTGCGCCACCCTAACCCAAGCCTCCTCTCTGTCTCCCTCCCATAGCCTCCATCGTGTTGGTCCCGCGAAGCCCATCTAGGGCCTCCTTGGGTCCGATGCGCAGCCGCCGCTCCCCGCGCATAGCACCTGAGCACACCCGAGCGCTGCTCCGCTTGCCCTACCCGAGCGCTGCTCCACTTGCCCTTCCTCCGAGCCTCTCGCGCAAGTCGGCGCCGCCTTGCGTCTCGCCGTTGGTGAGTCCCGCCATCGTCGTCCCGCCCCCTCGCGCATCGCAGCCTGTCGCCGCTCGCCCTCGTGCTGCCGCAAGACCCCTCGTGGAACCGAGCCTCTGCCCCGCTGCCACCTGGCCTCGCCGTCGCCGGGAACGGGCCGGCCACCACCAAATCCAGCGACCCAGGCCTGGATCCGCCCCGATCCGCCCTCGGTAGCCGGCGTACCTCGCCGCCTTGACCATGCTGTCGCCGGTCCTGCATCTCTCGATCCAGGCGGGATCGGCATAGGGAAGACGATGCCAACCGAGCTGACCCGGCCTTCCCTCTCCCTGCCGTCGTGATGGGCCACGCCCACAAGGTGAGCCTCGTCCAGCCCACCTCACTACTGCTATCCATTGCCCTAGGCGTAGTTTTGCTATGCTGTACCCATGTGTTGTTGGCCCATTATGCTTAGATTAAGCCCATGTAATATTGTTTTCCCTGTCATGCAAATTTTGCAAATTATTTAGGATTTCTCAGATTTCAAAAGAAAAAAAGCCATATTTTGCATTGCTCATTGATAAATAACCGTGCATCGCATGTGATAACTTTGTATGTGTAAAATATTGTGTAGATCAATTATAACCCACTTTGACGCATGATAAAAATAATTAACTTGCTGTTTGTATTTATTTTGCATACATAATTTGCTAATAGGTTTATGTCATAACTTGCATAATTAATTGTGACATGTTTTCCTACATGAACCTATGCATATTACACATGTTTTCGAGGTAGAATCATAGAATTTATCTGCGTATTTAGTTTTGTCCTTTGAGCAATTTGTGTGCATGTCATTTTTGCAAGATGCCCATTTGTCTTTTTCATGTGATTAAATCCATGCATGATATGAAATAATTTTGAACATGAGATATGCCCTTTGACATGTGCACTAGCACCTGGTCATTTTTTCTTGCAATAGAAATGCATGTTTAGGTCTTGTTTTCTTGTTGCAAACATGCTCTAAAAATAATGCAGTTTTGAGATGCTAAATTATTTCTAGGTGTAGAATCTGTAATATTTTGTAACTGTCTTGCCATGTGTTTTGCTAATGATCTAGAAACCTTTTGTGGTTGGTGTTGTGGAGTTATTTGTAGCTTATAATGTCTACCACCATGCTGTTAATTTTCATGCCATAATATGCATTGTAGCTTATAGTTTTACTGAAGTCAATATGCCTTCGTGATAAAAACTGCAATGTCAAAAACTGTTATTTTCACTAAGTCTGAAACTGTTTCCTATTAGCCATGTTGTGAGCTTCCTACCATGTGATCCATGCCTCTTTTGAGTATATTATGTGAAGATGAAATGAAGTGTGTGTTATATTCTACTTCCCCATGCTTAGTTTGTGCATTTTAGGATCTTGTTGCTTGTTGTTTTCATGTGTGCGAAATGTTATGTTGCTGTTTTGGGCAGATTTCATATAAAACTTGTGTTGGTTGTTGTGGTTGAACCGTAGCTCTGTATTGGGCATGCCGTATATGAAACTTCCTTAGAGTTTCATGTAGAATCATATTATCTTGTTGCATACATGTTTTGAAGTGCTTGTGGTTGTCATTTTCATGCATTTTGCATTCATGTCATGTTCATCTTGTGCGTGTCACAGCTTTTAGACCGTAGCTCCGTTTGAGATGTTCTATATACTTAAATCGACTGGAATGATGTGTAGAATTGCATGGAATAATTTATTCTGTTGTTTAAAAATTATAAAATATGGTTAGATCATATCTGGAATAATTTGGAAATTAACATATAGGGTCATTTCGGAAATGCTATATGTTGTTTCAGGCCTCATTTAAACTTGCCTAGATATGTAGCTTACTTATGCTTCACCTCTTGCTATTTTTAACAACATTTAATATTGTTGTGTACCTACACGACAGTGAACTAAATAATCGATCGTGGCGTTTCGTCAATATGCAACTCGTTGCATATTGAGCTTCACTTTAATGGGTAGTAGTTGTTTGATGTTATTTGCCATGCCTTGCATATTTAAACTGGACATGCATCATTTTTGTTTGTGCATCATGTCATGCATTTGTTGTGGTGTTATCGTGTGTTAATTGTTGTTTCAGATTGTTCCTTCTCGATAGAGTTCTGAAAGAGTTCGGGGTGTGAGGATTCGTTCGACTACGTTGGCTCGCCTTCTTCATGGACTCGTTCTTCTTCCAAGTGGGATCTCAGGCAAGATAACACATTTCCTTGGATACCACTACTATCATGTAACATCCCAAAATTTCATTTTGGAATGTTATGATATATATAGCTATGCATCATCATCACTTGTTTGAATGTAATGAATTTGTTGAAGTGCTTCTTTTGAAAATTTTGAAAGGCCATTTCTATTTTTCCATGTATCTGTTTCATCTATTTGAAAACCTTTGGAAATGTTCAAAGATAGAGAGGAGTAACATGACACAACACACCAGGGGCATCTTGGTGAAATATTTGAGCAATTAAACCAGGGGATATTTGAAAATTTATCTCAAAAGGACTTAAAATCAATTAGGCATTAAAAATAAAATTTTAAAAGGTATTCAATATGACAGAGGAAAAATGTTCATTAAATAGCATTAATTCTCCCGATCATTTTGATATATATAATTCCTATGTTTGGAATTGTTTTAAATGCATTAAAAGAGTTTTACTCCACTAGATATTAGAAAAGGAAAGTTTTTAAAACGAATCGGGCCGGCCCACAACAGTTAACTCCCGAATTCAATTCATACAACCGACGCACTAACCTCGCCTTTTCTCTCACTGGCACGCGGGACCCACTGACCGGCGGCGTCATTCGCACGCTTGTCTCCTTCCTCGTGCGCGCCACCGTCGCCGGAGATCCCTCTCTCCGGATCTCCCTCCTCTCTCCGTCCCCCGACCCCGCAACTGGTCTATAAAGCCACAGCCCTCGCCGCGCTCCATTCTACCCGAGCCCCCACTCTACCTTGCCAGAACACCGCCGTCCACCTCGCCGGAGTTCGGACTCCAACCGAACTCTCCCGAGCTCGAGGCCGTCGCCTCCATCTTCCCCTGCCCCGTCCGACGTCGCCAATCGACGCCGGAGCTTCGCCGCCGTCGCCTGAGCACTTCGGACACCGCCCCCGACCACCGCCCCGTCGCCCCGACCACCTTCGACCTCCGGCCGCCGTCGACCTTGCCGGACCCTGCTTCTCCCCCTCCGTAAGCCACCGGAGCCCCCTGGAGCATTAGATGTAGATCCAACGCTCCCGATTATAAGATTTAAACAACGAAACGTTTTCCTCTATGCTTTGGTCGTCCGCTCGTTAGCTCTCACTCGCACGCCCTCGCGGCCAATCATCACCTGACACGTAGACCCTATCCGATAGATAGGAAGTTTTTCTTTTTCTTTTCTGTTTTAGAAAACAGAATGTATTCTGTTTTTGTTTTTATCATATCTTTTAAAATATTTGGTGTTTTGATTTGATTCTTTTTGCATTAGTTCACAAATTTGATGTAGAGTACGTCTCTATGCTTAGATTTCAAATTTGACCTTTAAATTTTGAATCTAATCAAATTTGTTTAAATTACTAAAATCCGTATAACTAGAGTTTAAAAATATATTTTTGACTGAATCTTTATGCCACTGTTTGGTATTAGTTAAACCTATCATTCTACATAATTTGAATTTTTTTAGAATGAATTTGGTTACTGTTTTTAACAAAAACAGAATCTGTTTAGTTCTAAATAGATTTTCGTTAAATTGACTTTTAATTAATATAAACCTGAATTAGTTTAACTTTTTTTAGATTTCATTAGGTTCTGTTGTTTCAACTTTAGGTGTATTTTTTTCTGTTAATAAAATAGGTTTTTCAAATTGTTTTTTGCTCTAGTTTGAATAGGTTCATCTTGTGTTCACCATGTATATTGTTTAGAAGAAGTTTTGTAGTACTTCTTTTAGCACAATACTTTTATAATGAAATACTTTCTGTTTTCAAATAAAATTTTATATTTACTTTTCTGTTATCTAAATGTCTACTTGTTCAAAACCAATTTTTTTACTTGTATGTCTTAGTAGGGATTTTGACCCCAATATTTTTTATAGTCTTATACTTTAAGTGATTCTTCTTTTGATTGTGATTTTGTTTGTTGAAGAATTTGTTTACCTTGCTGTTGAATGAATTGTATTGTGTTTATGCCTATGGTGTGCTCTTGTTTGATTCGTTAGATCATCCGGAGTGCGAAGCTAGTTATCTAGAGTCACTTGATTACGAGGATCGTCAGCAAGGCAAGTCACTTTGACCATGTATACCTATGTTTTATTGCATTAGTTCTTTCATCTCCCCAATTGCATGCAAAGTAGGTAATCTAGAAACTTGGTTACTTGTTGTAGTATCATGTGGTAGGTACCCCTCAACCCTTTGACACATTGGCCCTAGGAAATGTTGATTTACATTTTTCTATGCTATTAGTAGACGGGGTTGGTTGTGTGATTCATGAGAGTTGTGAGTTAATAATTTCAAGACCTACATGATGATCAAGACTTCAAGACTTCGAGTTTTCAACATACCCCTTGGTGGATGATGGTTGAACGGCGCCCTGGAGAAACCAGTGGTTAGCCTAGATGATGCTGGAGAACTGCCAGTATTCATGCGGAAAGGTCCACCCAGGCACAAAGAGATGGATGGATGCTTCAAGACCCAAGGCTTACCTGCACAGCCACAAGCCATTATGGGATATGGCTTGGTTGGATATCGTGGTGACCCTGGACAGGCGGACCTACGAGATGTAGAAGAACGGTAGGAAAGGATGGGCACCGACAGAGTCTCGGGGAAACACTTTAGAAGAGCATGTTTTCGTCATTTGTTTCTCAAACACCATGAAGTGCTAGAAATCCAACGGAGGCGATCAAATCTTGTGGGGAACGTGTGCAAAACTCTGCAGAGTACCCAAACCTAATCGATTAGCCGTGTCCACGGTCATGGACAGTTTGAGCCAAAGGAACTGAAATTATCTGGAACTCTCAACAGAATTAATTATATTGAAGTGGTTTATTAATGTCAACTTGGGTATGAGAACTGGTTGGTGGAACCATATCATTAATCAACCAACATTTTAGTAATTATGGTTTTGCCCTCTCTTGTTGTAGGAAAAATTTGGCTTTATGCAAAAACTTACTACCCCACCTGCCATATTTGCATATAGACTAGATGATTACTTTACCCCTCTCTTGTGACTTTGCCGGCATATTCAATATGCTGACCTATACGGTTGTAACACATCATGTTGCAGAGTACTTTTCCGACCAGGAGTGAGGATACGCTCTATGATCTGTGAGATGCCCTTGGAGTCAGATGGACTCAACTACCTTTGACGCTTCCGCAAGATTAGTTATTCTCATGAGTTGGACTTCAGCCACTTTATTGTAATTCTTATTGTAATAAAGAACTCGATATGAGATTTCGATTAATTAATGCTGTGTGATTTCCATTTGATATATACATTGATGTACCGTGTGTGTACCAGCATGATCTTGGGATGGTATAGAAACACCGGAGATTCGACCTTTCAGGTCGGGTCGCTACATATCATTGCTATGCTAGTTGTCTCGCTTCCATCGTTATGTCTCGCTACCTACCACTTGTTTGTCAAGCCTCCGATCATTGCCATGATAAGCCTCTAACCCCTCCATACCCTAGCAAACCTTTGATTGGCTATGTTACCGCTTGCTCAGCCCTTCTTATAGAGTTTCTAGCTGCATGTGCAATTGATGCCATGTGTCAACATGGAAATTCTTTTTGATATCACAATATTATTGCTATTTAATTTAATTCACATATATACTTGGTAAAAGGTGGACGTCTTGGCCTTTTGCTCGGTGTTTTGTCCCACTTTTGCCGCCCCTAGTTACTTGTGAACTGGTGTTATGTTCCACATTGAGCGCTCCTAACATGCTCGGGGTTGTTATGGGGACCCCCTTGATTTTCGTTTTAGGATAAAGCTTGTTTGGCAAGGCCCAACATTGGTACTGCATTTGCAAAAAAACTAATAAACCTGCATAGGGAGTAATTAACCCGAGGATGTTAATCAACAACCCGGCTAGTGCTCCTCATGAGTGTTGGTCCAAAGTAGACCACTGTGTGGGGCCACCTCGGGGCAACTCGGGGGATTTCTATCAGGCCTCCATACGCGTCTCTTATCCGCCGTGGCCTGAGAACGAGATACTTGGCTCCTATCGGGATTGTTGGCACATCGGGCGGCCTTGTTGGACTTGTTTTTACCTTTCTCGAATGTCTTGCGCGTGGGATTTTGACGACACTTAGGGCTATCTCGAAGTTGAGATGTTCCGTGGGGATTCCGCAAATACTATGGGTGATTCCACGGTTGAGGAATTCCAATGCGACGTGTGGTTAATTTGTGATGGATGAGTTGGAGCACCCCTGCAGGGTTAAATCATTCATAAAGACGTGCCCACGGTTATGTGGCAACTTGGAAACTTTGTTTAACACCCGGTCATAGGAAACTTGAAGTAAACTCAAATAAAATAAACCAACTCTGTGCATAACCGTGACTGTCTCTACTCGTGAGTCCTTATCTAAGAGAGAACACGGGGGGTGGGAGTTATGTTTGACGTAAGTAGGTGTTTAGGATCAGTTAGTGATCATTACTAGCTCATGTCCGTTATTCGTAGACCACCATACTTTACTTTCTCTATTCGCAAGTTAGCCACTCAAATAAATGCTTAGTTGCTTGCGGCAGCCTCACCACTAAACCATACCTCACCCATTAAGCTTTAACAGTCTTGATATCCTTGGAAATGAGATTGCTGAGTCCCTGTGGCTCACAGGTTACTACAACAACAGTTGCAGGTACACGTAATGCGATGATTTGACGTGAGTGCGATGCTTGTTTTGATTTGGATTTCTTCTTTTACTGCATCATCAATCTAGGATGGGTTCTAGGCGGCAGGCTGGGATAGCAAGGATGGATGTCATTTTATCGTTTGATTTCATCGGTAGTCGGACCCTGCTCTTTTGTATGGTGTTTGAATATGTTGTTGTATTGATGTAATCTTGATGTAGCTTGTGGCGAGTGTAAGCCAATTATGTATACTCATCTCTTCTGTACGTGTACTTGTAATGTTATTCGTTCTTGCAAAATGACGAGATGCGCTTCTATCCCTGTCGAGGCTCTCGTGCCAAAATAAGGGTAGGATCACATCTTGGGCGTTCCAACTTGCCCCTTTACGTTCTGCTCGTTTGGCTAAAAGGGAAAAGGGAGAACCCCTGCGATTGTGTTTTCGGATAGTCTAGTCAAGCACCTCAGGGGAGAAAGCTGAAAACTGGCCGTCATGGTATGCTAGAGCCGGTCTGTGAATCTGAGCTTGAAGTATTATATTTCCATCCTCGTCAGAGGATATTACGTGTTGTGCGAAGGGTTTTGCTCTCCATGCAAACCACGTGATGCTGGCCTTAGCCACGGTTCATCTGAACATCACAACACTCCGGGGGCTAGTCCTTAGTCCCCCATAGTCCTTTTCGTGCCCCTACGGCTAAGTGAAAGAAATAAGGCACTATAGTCTGATTGCCTAATCCGCCGCACTATACCGCCTTCGGGTTCCGATATTTTGTCTAAGGAATATATTGCATTGGCAGAGACACCCAGTGTAGTATCTACATGGGGGCTCAAGCCGATGACTCGCATCCTTTAGTTTTAAATGGCCACACATGAGTTATAGAAGAATGCAAAAACATCAAAGATGAATAAATAAATTTTAACATTAAAAACTTTGACAAGTCTTCGGATGCATTACAATTCATTCGAAAATAGTATCGCCCGCAGACCGAGAAGCTATAGCCCGAGCACCTTCCATCACTCCGACGAAGTATAGCTCGGGCGTCTATGCTCCTTCTCGGGAGGTGGCGGGGCAGTGGCTACCTTCATTGGATCTAGCCCTGGCCAGTGCACCTTGGCCTTGGCAAAGGCCATCCGGATTCCCTCGATGCAGGAAGAGACCTTCAAGGTGTCGAAGCGGGGCGATGCGGCAATCAACTTCTGCACCACACCAAAGTAGCTGCCTGGCAGCAGCTTGCCGGTCCATAGGCGGATGCAGAGGTCCTTCATGACCGGCTCCTCCATCTGGTGCAGCTCCATCAGCTATTTCAGCTGCTCCACGAGAAGAGGCGAGCGCTCGGGACCTCCGAACTATGCCTAGAACAGCTGAGCTTCATCTCCTTCTTCCCTCAAGGCGAAAAACCTATTGACGTCTGCCACACTGTTTTGGAGATCAAAGGAGGCGCTTGAAGAACGCCACACCTGGGTAAGCAATTTGAATTTGCTATCCCCGAAGACGCACTGTAGTAAGTATGGCTTACCATCCATGATGTCCTTCGCTTGGCAGACCTGTTCCTCATAGAACCGCCTGTCCAGCCGCTCCTTCTGAAGATTGTTCTTCAGGGTGGAAAGTTCGGTCACGCTAGCCTTGCCCTTCTGCTCAATGGCCTCGCACTTCTGGCTGGCGTCCTTGATCTGCTGCTGAACCTCCACCACATGAGCCTCGTGCTTCTGGCTGGTGGGTCACACGGCGGACAGGGCGGTAGCTGCCTCTTTGGTCGCCGCCCTCTCGACAGCCGCATGGTCCTCTGCTTGTTGGAGATCGGCCTTGAGCCGCTCCACCTCTTTCGCTGAAGTTGTTTAGAAATTAAGACATTATGACAAATTGCATGGACAGTGTTCGGGTAAAGGTGTTCGGACAAAGGAGTTCAGGAAAAGGTATACGGATTTTGTTTTGCCTTACCTTGTACCTCATCGAATCTTTGGTTGAGGTCCTCAAGCTCATCCTCGTAGCGTTCAAGCTTCTGGTTCAGTTTGTCCAGCTCGGCGCCATTTATTGCCGCCATCGATGACGAAGCCTGCATTACACATATAGTTGACATACTACATGGGTTCTCAACTCCAGAATTATAGTCAATCTAAGCATTCGTTCGACCGTCTTAGAGAGTATCCTGACATGTCGGACACATGTATCGATTCCGGTATAAGTTACATGATTGACCCCTAGGTATTCTTTTTTAGACTCACCTAGGGCTCGAGGGCTTCCATGTATATAGTAGAAATAAATAAACTTGGCAAATAAGACTTTCATGTGACTTACTTGAATACCCGTTAGGAGACCTTTGAAGGACTCCTTCAGTCCGTTATCGATGGACCGAATGCTCTGCAATACCGCACCCATAAGGGTGCGGTGCTCCTCGGAGATGCAGGCACTTGATAGAGCCTCCTCGATGACCGGCCACCCATTGGTCGGTGGCGCAAGAGGTGATCGGAGAACCTGATCACCGATCGGGGTTTGGACCAGTACCTTCGGAGGTGTGGCACGCTCCGGAGATGCCCTTGGAGGGGACTGAGTGGCTGCTCGTCCAGCCTCCTCTGTGTCCGGGTCGGGTACCTCCCCCAGTTTTCTGTGATCGAGGCATTAGCCTCGGCCATTATGTCGTCTCCCCCGCCATTAGTGCCCGGCTCCATAGGAGCATGGTGGGATGACACCTCCGCAGTGCCCTTCACGGCGCCAGGGGTTGCGAGATGTGAGGCATTCCTGCTCTTCGCTAGCTCAGCGAGCGGGATCTCCCCATCCGATATTTGATCGGTGGGAAGGACGCGTGAAGGGATGGGCAATTGATAAGCACCTGCGTGTTAATAAACTTTAAACCCGTTGAAGGATGAATAAGGGGTCTTTGGATCCTAACCTTCGGGTGGTGGCTTGACCCTAAGGATCCTTTGCGGAGCCGCCTCAAGGCCGTCGGACTCAGTGTCTGAGTCCGATCTGTTGTCGGACACGATCACATGTGCCCAACGCACCCTCTTCTAGGTGGGAGGAGGTACCTCCTTTGGGGCGTCCGATGATGCCGCAATCTTTCTTGCGAGGGGTAACTTCCTTCCCCCTCGACTTCGTCCTTCTCCTCTTCCTCTTCCTCCTCCTCCTCGTGCTCCTCTTGAATTGAGGATGCGTTCGTCTCCCCGGACATAGTCTCTGACTAGTCCCTGATGCGAAGGCAGCCCCGGCCTGGCTTCTTCTTCTCCTCCTTCTTCACGGGGGCCTTGTACGGCTTCACCACGAGCATCGCCGCTAATAGCCCGGACCTGGCGTCTTTGGGTTGGGGTGCCGGACTATGATAGTCACGGCCTTCTTCACCCATGACTGTAGAGGGTGATCGGAAGGAGTGTTAGAAATCTTCTCTATGGAAAATGAAGCCGAACAAGCGACATTAGTACCGTACCTCGGAGGCGGGTTTGTCGGCGTGCAAACCTTTGTCTTCTTCTTAGGATGTCCAGCTTTTCTATGATTTCAAGAGCGCCTTCCACGGCTTCTCCTGCGTAGTGCGGAAGAGATTCTAGATTGTGGGCGTGTCGTCAAGCTGATGAGCCCACATGGGAATATCCCGACATTGGCAGGGGTGGATGCCTCTTCAGAGCATGACTTGGACCACATTGGTTAGTGTGATGCCCTTCTCAACCTTGGAGCTGATGCGCTTCTGCAGGTCGCTCACCTCCTTGCTCGGTCCCCAGCTAAGGCCTTTTTCGAGCCATGAAGCTAGTCTGGTGGGGTGACCAGATCTGAATTTGGTAGGGGGAATCTGACCTTCTTCCCATGGTTCGGTGATGTAGAACCACACCTTCTGCCACACCTTGATGGTATCGATGAAGGTGCCCGATGGCCACACGACACAGGTGAGCTTGCCGATGACTGCTCCGCCACAGTCTGCGTGCTTCCCACCGACGCACTTCGGCTTGGCATTGAACACTTTGAGAAAGAGCCCGATGTGTGGCTTTACCCAAAGAAACGCCTCGTAGATAGGGATGAAAGCTGATATATGCATAAAGGAATTCGGCGGGAGGTCGTGGAAGTCGAGGCCGTAGAAGACCATCAACCCCCTGACGAAGGGGTGGAGCGGAAAGCTCAACCCCAGTATGAAGTGGGGGATGAAGACTACCCTTTCGCCTGGCTTGAGGGTGGGGATCACTTGGCCCTCCTCCGATGCGCAGTGAGGAATATCAGCAGGGAGGTATCCGGCCTTCTTGAGGTCCTGGATGTCCTCGTCGTTCACCGTGGAGGCCTCCCACTTACCGTTGGAGCCGGAACCCGCCATGGGTGAGCTTGGAGGTGGGTGGTGGAAGATTTAGATCTGGGCATCGGAAGCTCAGAGATTGGAAGGAGAGGAAGTGAATGAGCAGCGTGATTAGCTTTGGGGGTTTCGTACCCTTTTTACGAGGCTTCTCATTTTTGCTCCCTCCGCTATGCCGTGAATCCCTCCGCTTCCTGAGACGTGCGTGCCGTTGCATGCGCATGAGTAAACATATCCCGTGTGAAATGGGGCATGATCTGCACATTGATAGATCGTGTTGATGGAATGGCCTCAAATCGCGCATCAAGTTTTTGTAACTTGTTTAGCGGTCGTGGTGGGCCGTGGCCTTTCATCAGAGAGGTCGTCAAGGAACTCTATGTGTTAGTGCATCTAGTGCCCCTTAGTGATTTTGGTGTATTGAAGACTTATATGTTAAGGAACTAATGAGTTTGTGAGGGTACACAGGCTCTATAAGTCGATGAGGAGTTTGATATGTTCAGAGATTATCGACCCCTAAAAATGTATGTCTTCAAGTGAAGACTTTGCTGCAGACTTTCTGAAGACTTTGGTGAAGACTTTGAAAATGAAGAAGTTTGTGTGACCTTGAAGATATGAATGAGGAATATGAAGCGTGAAGACTTTGCTTTCGTAGTTTCATTTCCTTTATTTGAGTCATAGGAAACACCGTACTATTAAAGGGGGTCAAGGTAATACAAAGGAAAATTTCCAACTGATGCTCAACTCCAAAATCCTCAACCCATACAATTCTTCGAGTGAATCCTTTGGAAATCTCTTACGGTTCAGACAAGTTTTTCAGTGACAGAGACGAAGGTCTTCTGGTCTCTGAGGAAATTGATCTGACTAAGGAGTTAGGATTTCGCCAGTGCAAATTGCCTACAAGTGAGGATCATGATAAGCTGAGGACTTCAATAGTTCGAAATTCCGACCGTTGCTGTGCTTAGCACCAGCTGTCCCCAATCGTTCTTATCCACATAACGGTCATATCATTGGGGGCATTTATGTCTTATCATGTCAGATTGCACCTTGGCTATAAATAGCCAACCCCCACAACCACTAGTTGGTTGGCTGCTCTGAGAGAGAACTGACACTTGTCATTTGAGACCAACCCATCCTCTGAGGACTTTGAGAGAAAATCATCAGTGAGGAAAAACCCACAACCAAACCACAAAACCCATAGTGATTGAGCATCACTGAAGAAATTCCTGTGTGGAACCGACGCTTGTTACCTTTGAGGACTGTGTATCCTCCAGACGGTTAGGCGTCATGGTCTAGTGCTCCTACAGTCAATTGGGGACCACGAAGTGACCTTGGTCTAGAGCATCCAACAGTAAATTGTGGATCGCCGGGTGACCAGTTTGTGAGGGTTTTGGAAGTCTACGCTAAAGACTTACCACGAGTGTTGGGCGAGGACTGTGTGACGTTAGCTCAAGGAGAATACGGTAAGGACTGTGTGTCCTGGGACTGTGTGTCCTCTGGTTTAAATACCAGGCTGCTCCAAACCAGACATACGACTGTCACAACAGTTGGAACTGGGTCATCAAACCATTGTCTTCATCAAGCCATCTGGTTCTATTTCCTCAACCCTTCTATTCCTCATATATCTGTTGTTACAGTTCGAAGAATTTGTTTGAAGACTTTCACAAATTCCTCACCTCAAATTCTTCAAGTTACCTTGTTCATCACTGCTTATCCTGTATCACGCTACTCTCTATTTGTGCAAGTTTCATTTCATCATGAAGACTATGCTATAACTATGTTCCTCATGCACTTGAGTACTTATTCCATTGCTAGTTATTCATCACATTTCAAATTCCTCAAAGTTGAAATTCCTCAAATGATGAATTTGTAAAAATCGCCTATTCACCCCCCCTCTAGCCGATATAACGCACTTTCAATTGGTATTAGAGCGGGTACTCCCTCGCTCTGTGTGATTTTGGTTTAACCACCTGGAGTTTTAGTTATGTCGACTACAGGTATGATCAAGATTTCCGCGGGCTGTCCTACCTTCGATAGGACAGACTACCCCTACTGGAAGAACAAGATGCATATGCACCTTGAAGCTATTGACAACGATCTCTGGTACGTTGTGGAAAATGGTGTGCCCTCTGTCGCTCCCACTGTTACAGCTGCTGATGTGAAGAGATTCAAGTAACTCGATTCTCAAGCGAAGAATATCATCTGTGGTCATCTGAGCAAAGGACAGTATGGCAGAGTGAGTGCTTTGGAATCTGCTAAGCTTATCTGGGATAGGTTGTACAAACTCAACAAAGGTGTTTCCACTCAACGTGACTCTCGTGCTGATGTTCTTCACAATCTCTTCAACCGCTTCAACAGGCTTGACAATGAAAATGTTCAGCAAACATTTGATCACCTCACTGATATATCAAATGAACTTCAAGCACTGGGTGCCACTTATATCACTGACCATGAAGTGGCGAAGAAACTGCTACGATCTCTCGATTCCTCATTTGATACTCTAGTTTTGATCATTCAAGAACGTGGAGACTACAAAGCTCTTGATCCTGCTGATATTCTTGAGAGACTCAATACTCATGAATTCCAACAAGCTAAGAAAATAGACCTCTACGGGCCGAGCTATGGAAGATCTCGTGCTCTAAAGGCAAAAGCAATTTCCTCATCTAAAGAAGAAGATTCTGACAGTAGCCTTGGTGATCCTGAAGAATGAAGTCAGGAACTAGCTATGCTTGTGAGGAAATTCCAGAAGTTCTCAAGACGAGGTGGATTTGGAAAGTCATCAAAAGGTGGCTTGAGGAAATTAGATTCCTCAGAAGATTACAAAAGGAGAACATGTCATTGTTGCAAGAAGCCTGGCCACTTTATCTCTGATTGTCCTCTCTAGGAAAAAGACTCAAAGAAGAAGAAGAAATACAAAGATGATAGTTCTGATGACTCAAAGAAAAGGAAGAAATCTTCAAAGTCCTCATCTGCAAAGTCCTCATCTTCAAAGTCCTCAAAGCACAAGAAGAATGGTTCCAAAAAGGCTCGGGCATTCATCGGCAAGGAAATGGATTCTAAGGAAGAATCTGAAGAATATGAAGAAGAGGAAGAATCTGAGGAGGAATCAGAATCCAGTGTCACTAGCCTTGCTCTCGCTACTGCGTTCGTCAGCAAGTCCATCTTCAATGAAGAATATGACCACTCCAACGACTCTGACGTCAGCAATGATGATTATGCTCCCACTTATTGCTTTATGGCAAAAGGCTCAAAGGTACACAAACATCATTTCTCATCTGAATCAAGTGAAGGTGAATCTGATGAATATGTGAAACCTAGATATGCTAAAATTGTTAAAATTGCCACTAAGCAACAAAGTGCACTTGAAAAGCTTCAGAAAATGCTAGACAAAAGCGATGATCTGTTAAACCGTGAAGTGGATCGGACTCAAACTCTGTCTATTGATCTTAAAAGTCTTCAGACAAAGTATGATAACCTTCAGAGTCATCATAACGACCTCTTAGCCGATCATGAGAAGCTTTCATATGAATTTCTTCAAAGAAAGCAAGATCTTGAAAAGCTGAGGTTGTCAAATGAGGATCACCAAAGGGAAAACGATTCCTTGCTGGCTCAACAGATCAGTATTACTCAGGAAGAATTTGTTCCACCTTGTTTGAAATGCATCGAACGTGAAACTGCTAATTCTTCACCTGAATGTTCAAATGCTTCTATTGCTGCAATTTCTTCAACTATTCCCGTGGTCTTAAATTCCTCATCTGAGGATACCACTAGTATCACTGATGACAATGCAGGGTTGAAGGAATTGTATGTGACAGGCATATACAAAAGTCTCAAAGGGCATCAAACCCTTTGTGATGTCCTCAAGAAGCAGATTCTGAACAGGAACCCTAGGAAAGAGGGTATTGCCTTTGTGAGGAAACTCAACACTGATGGATCCTACTGGACACCTGAGCAGTACCCCAAAACCACATGGGTTGCTGCAATAGGATCTCCTGTTGATCCATCCACTTTATCTGGCTTTACTTGTGAAACTTCATATTCCTCTGTTGAGTCACTTGACTCCAATTACAGATTCTTCAAAAAGAAGTCAAGTGAAGTATTTGCTAGATATGTTGGAATTAACTGCAGGAACGGTCCTCCTATGAAGAAAATCTAGGTTCCCAAGAGCTACCTGCAAAATCTTCAAGTGAATGTCCTCACGATACCACTCATGAAGAATCGGAACCCCGGATCAAATTCCTTATATGGACCAAGGTCCTCACTTGGACCAAATTCCTCAAATGGTCAAAATCATCATTCTCGTGCTAATGCCTCTGTTTCGCAGGGAAAACCTAAGAGTTATGAATATGTGCATTATTCTTCAAACCATTATGTTCATAAGTCCTCGAAGAATTTCTCTGCTTATTCATTTGAATACTCTAACCCTTGCCCTGTGAAACGGAGCGCCCTTGCTTTAATGCCACCCTTCTCACATGGTGCTCGCAGCTGATGAATTCCTTGCCACCCCTCCAGATGTGGGTGGTGAAGAAAATAAACTGACATCTTATGCAGGGTTAGGTCTCTAGATGAATTTAAACATCTAATGAATTTGCTGGAGACCTGAGGAAATGCTTGAAAGGACGCAAGCTAACCATAATGAAATGAATTCTTCATTTCTCACATCCTCTCTCTACATGCTTACTATCTTATATGATGAAATTCTATCTGATGAAATTGATATCATATTCTTCACTCTGAAGCATAATAGTTCGTAAATGTACTAATTCGTCTACAGGATGATACTCTAAAAGCAACTGAGTGGGTTCTCGATAGTGGATGCACAAACCACATGACGGGTGACAAGAATCTACTGATGAATTTGCCACTCACTCCATCTCCTCTGAAGCATATCACCTACGCAGACAAAGGAAAAAGCAAGGTATTGGGACTTGGTAAGGTTGCTATCTCAAAGGACCGAACCATGGACAAGGTGATGCTTGTTGAATCCCTCGGGTTCAACCTCATGTCTGTCTCAATGCTTTGTGATCTTGATATGGTTGTCATATTTGGAAAATATCATTGTGTTGTCATCATGGAATCTGACAATTCCAAAGTCTTCGAAGGCTTTAGGAGATGAGACTTGTATATTGTTGATTTCTCTACAGGTCCTCAACCTGCCACTTGCTTACTTGCAAAGTCTTCAGAAGGCTGGCTGTGGCATCGACGACTTGGACATGCTGGTATGAGGAATCTGCACACACTCGTGAAGAAAAAGCACGTCATTGGCATCGAGGGTGTCAAATTCCTCAAGGACCGCCTTTGTGGTGCATGTGAATCTGGGAAGATGATCAGATCCAAGCATCCCTCGAAGACAATCATGACCACTACGCGACCTTTTGAATTGCTTCATATGGATCTCTTTGGTCCCACTCACTACTCCGTACTAACAAATTCTTCAAGTTTGTATGGATTTGTCATTGTTGATGATTACTATCGTTATACATGGGTGCACATCATTCTGTACAAAAATGAAGTGCAGGATGTCTTCAGGCGGTTTGCTTCAAGGGCCTCCACCAACTTTGGCGTCAAGATCAAGCATATCAGGAGTGATAATGGGACGGAATTCAAGAACACTAACCTTGATGAATATCTTGATGAACTTGGTATTACTCATGAGTTATCTGCTCCTTACACTCCTCAGCAGAATGGCATCATGGAGCGCAAGAATAGGACTCTTGTTGAAATGGCTCGAACCATGCTTAACGAATACAAAATCCCTCATCGCTTCTGGCCTGAAGCAATTGATACTGCATGCCACATCATCAACATGGTATATCTTCACAAATATCTCAAGAAGACTTCATATGAACTCATGACACGCAAGAAACCCAATGTAAGTTATCTCAAAGTCTTCGGTGCAAAATGTTGGATCGGAGATCCTCACCATAGTTCTAAGTTTGCACCGAAAGCACATGAAGGTTTTATGCTTGGTTATGGAAAGGACTCGCACACCTACAAAGCCTTCAACACCTACCATTACAAGGTGGTTGAAACTATAGATGTGCGGTTTGATGAAACTAATGGCTCATAAAGAGAGTACCTGCCTTCTGTGTTAGATGAACAATCTCCTGAGGAATCCATCAAGCTGAAGGCAACTGAAGATGTCATACCCACTGAGGAAATCATTCCAACAAATGAAGACTCTCATGCTGATATACCTGAAGAAAATGGTGCTGATGAAACTCCTCTGCCTCGTCAACCTACTCATCCAAGAGTAGCAAATGAAGTGCAGACTGACAAAATCATCGATGACATCAATGCACCAGGTCCTCTCACACGCTCAAAAGCTTCACATCTAACTAACTTTTGTGGGCACTTTGCCTTTGTCTCTATCTTAGAGCCCACCAAAGTTGATGAAGCATTCAAGGAGCCCGAATGGATTCAAGCTATGCAAGAGGAATTGCATTAGTTCAAGCTCAACAACGTGTGGGAACTTGTCAAGCGGCCAGATCCTCGCAAGCATAACATCATAGGTACCAAGTGGATCTACCGCAACAAGCAAGATGAAAATGGTCTTGTGGTGAGGAATAAGGATCGACTTGTAGCTCAGGGCTATACATAGGTTGAGGGAATTGACTTTGATGAAACTTTTGCACCTGTTGCTAGACTTGAAGCTATTCGCATATTACTGGCTTACGCTAACCACCATAATATCATCTTATATCAAATGGATGTGAAAAGTGCATTCCTCAATGGTAAGCTTGAGGAAGAAGTATATGTTGCTCAACCCCCAGGTTTTGAAGATCCTAAGCATCCTGACAAAGTCTTCAGACTAAACAAGGCCCTCTATGGCCTCAAGCAGGCCCCTCAGGCGTGGTACGACACTCTGAAGGAATTCCTCATGAAGAAAGGATTCAAACCCGGTTCACTCGACCCTACTCTTTTCACGAAATCCTATGACAATGAACTGTTCATATGCCAAATATATGGTGATGATATTATCATTGGATGTACTGACAAACGTTACAGTGATGAATTTTCCTATATGATGAGTCAAGAATATCAAATGTCTATGATGGGACAGTTGAAATTCTTCTTAGGTCTTCAAATTCGTCAGCAAGACAATGGCATCTTCATCTCACAAGAGAAATACCTCAAAGATGTTCTGAGGAAATTCGACATGCAAGATTGCAAAGGCGTCAAAACTCCAATGCCTTCAAAAGGCCATCTCTGCACTGATGAAAATGGTAAAGATTTTGATCAGAAGGTATACCGCTCCATGATTGGCTCCTTATTGTACCTATGTGCATCTAGGCCTGATATAATGCTAAGTGTCTGCATGTGTGCTCGATTCCAAGCAACACCGAAGGAATCACACCATAAGGCAGTGAAACACATTCTTCGATACTTAGCTCACACACCAACACTTGGATTGTGGTATCCCAAGGGCTCAAATCTTCACCTCGTCGGATACTTTGATGCTGACTATGCTAGAGATCGCGTGGATCGCAAGTCAACCTCATGCACATGTCATTTCCTCGGACGATCCTTAGTCTGTTGGTCCTCGAAGAAGCAGAACTACATTTCACTCTCTACTACAGAAGCTGAGTACATTGCTGCTGGCTCGTGTTGTGCTGAGTTACTATGGATGAAGCAAACCCTCATGGACTACGACATCAAGCTGACGAATGTGCCTCTATACTGCGACAACGAGAGTGCCATCAAGATTGCGTACAACCCTGTTCAGCACTCCAAGACCAAGCACATCCAGATTCGTCATCACTTTCTTCGAGATCATGTACTCAAGGGCGACATCTCCATCAATCACATTCCTACTGAAGAACAACTGGCCGATATCTTCACAAAGCCCTTGGATGAAAAGAGATTTTCCAAGTTGCGGTGTGAGCTAAATATCTTAGAATCTTCGAATGTTCTTTGATGAAGAACACACATCCTAACACGTATGCAAAATTGATGACTTAGATGTGCAACACACGAAGTAACGTTTTTCTTCAATCAATGAACAATAACTCTCTAAGTGTGATGAAATTAATGAAGAATTTGATTCTCAGAACTCTACGACAATTGTAAGCGGTGTCTGAAATCATCATTCTTGTACGGTGGGTTACGCCACCAACCAAAAGTTGAAGTTCTTCCAAATTGAGCATTGTTGCAAATTCTTCAAATTATCAAATTCCTCAAATTTGCAAAATTTCTCAAGTTTTCAAATTCATCAACTTTTGAAATTCTTTAAAACTTTTGAGACTCATATTCTTCATTGACTATATATATATGTATGTATGTATATATATATATATTTGAGTTTTTTTTAAGTCCTCAATAGCATTCACTTATTGCTAATTCTTCAAGTTGATTTTCATCTAAGTGAATGTGATTGGACCCTTTCCCCGTCTATGCTAAACTCAACCCAGTCTGTTCACAAATTCCTCATATGCGTTCTACTTTGAAACTTGTTCAAAGTTTTCACTATGTCCTTGACATATGAAGAATTTGCGAACGAAAACTTTGAAATCTTCACTACAAAATTTTTGGTGGTTCCTGCTCAAACTGTTCCGATTCCCGCGCCTGCATAACCCACGATCCTCCACAATCTTCACTACCCAGATCGTGGGTGACACCTGTCGCGTGTAGAGCAAGGGTCAGGGATAAGCCTGTCCAAAATCTTCGGAAGGATCAGTTTTCATTTCCTCTATAAATGCCCCCTTCCCATCTACTGTGCTCTGTTACTCCGCATCTCATCTCTCTCCCGAGCTCCAACCAAGCGCCGCCGCTAAAGTCATCGTCGCCGGTGAGGAAGAGCTTCGCTGCCTCAACCTCATCGTCGCCGTACTCGCCTCGGCTGTGGAAATCTTCATCCCGCCACCGTTGTAGCTGTCTCCTTCTTCCAAGCTAGGGCATGGGAGATCTGAATGAATGAACTTCCTCATTTCATCTCTGTGTTCGTCGTGTTCTTCACCAGGGTAATTAAAATTTATTTTTACTGCCCCTGTTTGATCCTCCACTACAACTACTATTCCTCAATAGGTGTTTATACGTTATAAATCAAACACACAAGCACCTTACATCTCCTCATACTTGATATTTGATGATTTTCACTAAGTAATGACTTTCTTCAAGATTCCACAATTGTGCGAATTCTCAAATTTGCACAACTCTGGAACCTAAGGCTAAGTACACTTAGTAAAATTCCTTAAGACATCCATGGTCAAATTCCTCACACCTATCTCTCTTAATATTTCTGAGAACGCATATGACCTCTTCAAATTCTTCGCACCTATACTCTATTCACAGGTACAACATGTTCGCTGATGAATCACTAGGTTCTCATCAACTTAACTCATTTGCAGCGCTACTTGAAGAAAAACTGTGTACCTCTTCACTAGGTCCACTGATGGAAAGAAACCTCAGAAAGGAGGGAAAAAGCTAGATGTACACACTGCATTTGAGATCCCTGAGGATCTGTATGATGAATATTGCACACCTGACGAAGAAACTCATGGAAAGGATACAACCAAGCAAAGGAAGATCCGTTTGCAAAAGATTGAGAGGAGATGGACCAAAGAATGGAGAGAATATCATTATGTAACACCAAAATACATGATGAAATTCGCTGTGAAACCACCTTGCAGCAGGCCTCCTCTTGCTCCTAACCAAATTGCTAATCCTTCTAGCCTCAAAACTAGTGAGGACTTTCCTGCCATGTGGGAAAAGCAACAAGCCAAGTTGGCGAGGAAAGCCAAAGAGGCAGTGAAGAAATTCAACGAGGATTCTGCTGCTGCTGCCTCTGCCGGAGCTTCTGCTAGTGCTCCGAAGAAGATGGTAAAGAAATCTGCTCTAAAAATTGGCTCTTCAAAATCTTCAGTGCAAATTCCTCAAGGTCAAAGGCCTCAGCCCAGAAAACCTTCAGCTCCTGGAACTATTGCTGCTCAGTCATCTGCAACAGCCAAAAAGTCCTCAACTCCAGTGCATCTGGCAACATGCAAAAGGACTGAGGGTTTCAAGATAGTTCTGAAGCTCACTGCAAGCCCCTCCACTACTGCAAAGTCTTCAACCAGTCCCTCTGCACTTAAACTGAAGAAGACAGCTGGACGTGGTCAAAGACCAAGCTCTCACACCAGCAAGGCTCTGGTTACAGTCCCCTTAGATTCTTCAGATGATGATGATAATGATGATGCTGATGATGAGGAATTGGTAGAAATCATCAGACAGAGTCAGCACAGGGCTGCTAAAGCAAAAGGTAGCTCTGTTCCTCTCATGTTGGATCCCAAGTTGATCCTCAACTTCATTGATATATGGCATGAGGACCCAAGCACTCCACTTTCCTCACTAAATCTGCCTCCTGAAGTGGATCATGTCCTCACCCACTTCATCTCTGAAGAACAATGGAAAAGAGAGCAAGCTCAGAGAGCTAAGAGGAACAAGACTCGCAAAGAAAAGTTTTTGCCCGAAAATGTGATGAACTTGACCCCAAATCAGCTGGTCACAGTTCAGTCCGAGAGTCGCACACTCTCTTTGGATCAACAGAGATATGATGCTAAATGGAAGGGCACCAAGGTCAGACTCGTCAAGGCTGCTCATGCAGCTGTAAAGGATCACAACACCAGGGTTGCAGCTCGATCGCAACCACAAAAGACTCGGTCTGAAGAAAATGCTCAGACTGAATATGAAATTCCTCAGGCTGCTGATGAAAATGCTCAGCCTAAAGAAATTGCTTAAGAAAGTGCTTTTGCACCAAAAGCAACTACCAGTGCTGCTGAGGAAACTCAGACCACTAATGAATATGCCAGGACAACCCCCAATGTTGTGCCTGAAGAATTTGATAGGCCAGCTGAAGAATCCACTGTGCCTCAAGAAACTGAACCACCCAAGGCAGTTGCATCAGTCGTTCCTGAAGAAACTGCTCCTGCTGAGGAAAATCCCCTCAAAAGAAAAGCATCAACTTCTGAAACCCCTGTGTTGAAGAAGTTGAAAAATTGGCAAGTTCCTCAGCTACACCACTTGATGCAACTCCAATTTCCTCAGCACCAGCCTATGCTATTGTGCCAATTGGGGAAGCATATGACATTCCTCACGAAGAAGAGAATCATTCGGCTGCTTCCTTAGAGCCTCTTGATGAGGAAATTGTCAATGATGACACTGCATAACTCCAAAGGCATCATCGCCCCAGCTTTTGCTAATTGCTGGCGCTCAAGAAATTGATGAAAAAGTTGACATCGGTGACACTACTCCAGTCATCAATGATAAATATTGGGAATCTAGACATCCCAACTCACCTGTGGCAACTCCTCTTATGGTGATTCCTCAGTCACCTGCACAAACTGAGGAAATACCTGAAGATTCTGAACACCTGTACCTTCCAGACCCTGAAGAAATTCCAGCTGCAACAGCTGAGGAAATTGACGCTCCGACCACTACTGAGGAACCTGCTCTACAAATCACTTAGTCTGTTGTTCCTCCCATGCCAACTGAGATCAAGGGGTGCAATCAACCAAATCTTCAACCTAAGCAAAGAATGTCATTCAAAGGTTCGGTCCGCCCCAAATTCCTCAGGACAAATTTCTTCAATGAACACATGTTCTTCACAAGGCCAAATCCATATGATTCTACTCGGACTAGTCGCACAAGGTTCTGGACTCCTACTCAAATGAACTACTATGCCGTTGTTCTATGTGACAAGAAGAAAATCTTCGAGCACCACAATATTCCTCATATGGACATGGAGTCAATTCCATCATTCACGCCGGTGCTCCAAGTTCTTCATGATGCTGGGCTTCTTCCCTTCTGTGTAGATGTCTGTGACTGGAACAAGGAGTTGATTCTTCAATTCTATATCACTCTATACATTAGTGGAAATTCCTCAGACATCAACTCATTGTCTTGGACTGGATGACCGAAACAACTCATTTCACTGCAAGCTCTTCTGAATTGCTTCAGTCTGTCCCAGTTCCAATTCCTTCAGATGAAACCCGATGCCTATTCAATGATCCACCACTACCAAATCAGATGATGAATGTGATGATGAAGAAATTAGCGCATGGAAAGCCTCAAAGGAAAACCTTTGTTGTGAAGGATTTGCTGTATGTACCAAGAACAGTCTATCGCATACTCACTCATACACTATGTCCTCAGAAGGGCCAGAACTCTAAAGAAGAAGAAGTGGAAGGACTCATGAAGAATATGCTTTTCAACATCATTCATGGGATTCCCATCAATTTTCACGATTTCTTCATGAGGACTCTGGCCGATGCTGCTATGTCACCATTTGAGTTGAAGCCATTTGCTCCCTGGATTATGCATTTCCTCATAACAAAGTCTTCAATTCACTTTAAGGCTGACTTCTAGAATCATTTCAGTTTTCTGCCCCCGATTGAAGTCCTCAAAAGCACAATTGATGAACGAAAAGGCAAGGATGTCATTGATCAAGGCACTCGTCCATTGGATGGTCAGTTTCGTAAAGCAGCATCCTACTCCACCAATGATGACTGTGCCACACAGGACTCCTCTACCAAAACCTCTGCACAAAAGCCTCATGCAAATGCTCCTCATGTGATGACTGATCGTGAGCTTCTCTTAAGTCGTCATCAGAAGGTCGATCGAAATCACAAGTGGGTCAAGCATCAACTTGGGTATATTGTGCAGAATATGACTATGACGCAGAACACTGTCAAGAGGAACCACTACTATGCTCATGAAAACCTCAAGCGCTCTTGGGCTGTGCTAAATCACATCATGTCTTCTGAAGAACTGGATGAGCTAAACTTTGAAGAATATCCTGACTTCGCTCGCTGTCCTCAGAAGAAGTTCAAGAAAGTCCAAGTTCCTCTGATGGTCACCAGTTCATATTCTTCCTCTTGCGAGCGCGATGAATATGAAGACATTGAAGATAATGCTGCTGGCCCAGCATCAACAATCGACCCCGACAACGCTAGCGCTCCTTCTTCACCAACAAGATGAAATTTCTCATGGGGCGTTAGACATCACTTTTTCTTCCCTTTTGGTACTCGATGACAAAGGGGGAGAAAATTTGAGTTAGTCTTCAAGCGGGTCTACATATATATGGGCTATTCTTGTCTAAGTTGCAACTCTCGCTCTTCTGAAGTTTTTGGTTATTGAGTTGTAAACTTAAGTCTGATGGTGGTCTGACACTTTTGAACTATTTCCTCGCATGTTTATTTCCTCAAATACCTTAATGCATGCATGCTGAATTTCATCAGACACCATCTTTCTCACGCATTTCAAATTCTTCATTTCATATATTCAAATGCGTGTCTGAATTACAAGATATAGGGGGAGTTCTCCATGTTCTGAACCTGCCATGTGCATTTGCAGCCCAAAGCAAATTCCTCAAATATGCACATCTTCAGGGGGAGTTCTTATATATCTTGCAATCAAATTCCTCAAAATATGTACTTTCACTTCATATGTTTATCCCCGTTGAAAACTTAACCTATTTGTCATCAATCACCAAAAAGGGGGAGATTGTTAGTGCATCTAGTGCCCCTTAGTGATTTTGGTGTATTGAAGACTTATAGGTTAAGGCACTAATAAGTTTGTGAGTGTACATAGGCTCTATAAGTCGATGAGGAGTTTGATATATTCGGAGATTATCAACCCCTAAAAATGTATGTCAAATGAACACTTTGGTGAAGACTTTTTGAAGACTTTGGTGAAGACTTTGTGAAGACTTTGAAAATGAAGAAGTTGGTGTCACCTTGAAGATATGAATGAGGAATACGAAGCGTGAAGACTTTGTTTTCATAGTTTCATTTCCTTTATTTGAGTCATTGGAAACACCGTACTGTTAAAGGGGGTCAAGGTAATACTAAGGAAAATTTCCAACTGATGCTCAACTCCAAAATCCTCAACCCATACAATTCATCGAGTGAAGCCTTTGGAAATCTCTTACGGTTCAGACAAGTTTTTCAGTGATAGAGACGACCGTCTTCTGGTCTCTGAGGAAATTGATCTAACTGAGGAGTTAGGATTTCGCCGGTGTGAATTACCTACAAGTGAGGATCATGATAAGCTGAGGACTTTCATAGTTTGAAATTCCGACCGTCGCTGTGCTTAGCGCCAGCTGTCCCCAATCGTTCTTATCCACATAATGGTCATATCATTTTGGGCATTTATGTCTTATCACGTTAGGTTGCACCCTGGCTATAAATAGCCAACCCCCACAACCACTAGCTGGTTGGCTGCTCTGAGAGAGAACTGACACTTGCCATTTGAGAGCAACCCATCCTCTGAGGACTTTGAAGGAAAATCATCAGTGAGGAAAAACCCACAACCAAACCACAGAACCCATAGTGATTGAGCATCACTGAAGAAATTCCTATGGGGAACCGATGCTTGTTACGTTTGAGGACTGTGTATCCTCCAAACGGTTAGGCATCATGGTCTAGTGCTCCTGCAGTCAATTGGGGACCACGAAGTGACCTTGGTCTAGAGCATCCAGCAGTAAATTGTGGATCGCCGGGTGACCAGTTTGTGAGAGTTTTGGAAGTCTACCCTGAAGACTTACCACGAGTGTTGGGCAAGGACTGTGTGACTTAGCTCAAGGAGAATACGGTAAGGACTGTGTGTCCTGGGACTGTGTGTCCTCTGGTTTAAATACCAGGCCACTCCAAACCAGACGGACGACTGTCGCAGCAGTTGGAACTAGGTCATCAAACCATTGTCTTCATCAAGCTATTGGGTTCTATTTCCTCAACCTCTCCATTCCTCATATATCTGTTGATGAAATTGATTGTTACAGTTTGAAGAATTTGACTGAAGACTTTCACAAATTCCTCACCTCAAATTCTTCAAGTTACCTTGTTCATCACTGCTTATCCTGTATCATGCTACTCTCTATTTGTGCATGTTTCATTTCATCATGAAGACTATGCTGTCACTATGTTCCTCATGCACTTGAGTACTTATTCTGCTGCTAGTTATTCATCACATTTCAAATTCCTCAAAGTTGAAATTCCTCAAATGATGAATTTGTAAAAATCGCCTATTCACCCCGCACTTTCACTATGTTACCCCCTGACATTTGGCCTTTGAGGCCAACCAATTCGTAGTGTTCGGATACGCCCCCATTCGGTAGCGGCTTGACATTGGAGACCAAATTCTATTTGGCGAAAGGAACTCACCTCGCAAGCCGAAAAGTTTGATCGTGTGAAGCAATTGAAGTTAAGACCCTTGGCGTTGGAGGCATGTTTGGGGGCTACTAAGGGATCCCTGGATTAAGGAGTCCTCGGGAGGTTGATCTATCTCTATGGTTCAGACTATATGGGACGCTTACCGAACACAAGATTCATTGAAGACCAAGATGGAAGCTTCGGGGAGTATGGCTTGTGCTCCACGTTTCATATAGCGAATAGGCATGTTTATCTCTTCGGCGTGTAACCGACCATGTGTAAACCCTACTACCCTTAGCGTCTATATAAGTCGGAGGGTTCTAGGGTGTAAGTAGAGGACAACTCATCTAGGGTTAGCTATCCGATCTGGAGGTAGATCAACTCTATAACCTTCCATATCATCAATTCATCCAAGCAGGACGTACGGTATTACCTACCTAGGAGGGCCCGAACCTGGGTAAATCTGTGTCCCCTTTGCCTCCTGTTACCAACGATTCTAGTCTCACAGCTCGGGACCCCCTACCCGAGATCCACCGGTTTTTACACCGACAACTGCCCCATTTTCTTTCAACCATGCTACCATCTGAAAGCACAATATGTTCCCTTGGTGGTTTTGGTAATTCAAGACAAAATAAATGGTCCCTTGGACTAATACTTTTATCTAGTGTATTTCAGATAAAGTCCACAAAGAGTGTTGGCTAAAGATTGTGAGGAGCATCTCCAAGAAGAAAAAGGAGAAGGAATAGGATTGGCAAAGCATCAAGCAAGAAGACTCTACATTTTACTTCCTGAGAAATCACCTTGAGCCTATAGGAAAGCCGATACTATTAAAAGGGGGTGAGGTATTGTTGGTGAACAAAATGCTCCACGTGCACAAGTGATAGTCACCAAAAACGCCCACAAGCTCTTCCACAAAAGTCCGAAGCCTATCATGCAAATCGGTGCCACCAATTCTTCCCACTCGGCCCTACCGATTTACACCTCAGATAGATCCCAACCAAAACCTAAGTCTTCGAGACAAACGATTCTGCATTGGTGCCACCGAGTTTAGGTCGCCAACATTTTGTTGCCTCTTTCCTTAAACTCGGAATTTCCGAGATTTTGGATCGCCACCACAGAGTTTGTCAATCTAACCATTGGTCACCTTTTCGGTACTATCGAGACTTATATATCGGTCTCACCGAGATGCAAAAGTTTCTACCTTTGGAAAAACTCGATATCACCGAGTTTTATACTTCGGTGTCACCGAGTTGGTAACTTAAGGTGTAACGGTTGGATTGTTGGAGATGCCTATATATACCCCTCCACCACCACTCACTCACAAGAGAAGCACTCAGAAAAATTCCCCACTTATGCCATCTGATTTTCTGAGACAGAGCCACCTACTCATGTGTTGATATCAAGCCATTCCACTCCAACGATATGAATATTGATCTGTAGCCTCCCCAAGTTGCTTTCCACCCAATTAATCTCTTCGACCAAAGCCAAATCTGTGAGAGAGTGATTGAGTGATGAGGATCTATCATCTTGCAGCACAAGAGAAAGGAGTTCATAAGCATTATCGAGCCTATTACCTTTTGGAGGGTGGTGCCTCCTAGATTTTTAGGTGTCGCTTGGGAGACTCCTACTTCGTGTTGTGGAGTTGAACCAAGAAGTTTGTAGAGGCAAGGAGATCGCCTAATTCGTGAAGATCTACCCTGAGTAAGGCTAGTCCTCCGTGGACGTAGGCAATCATGGAATAGACAAGGTTGCTTCTTCGTGAAACCCTCCGTGGACTCTCGCGACCATTACCCTCTGTGGGTTGAAGTCTCCATAAACGTGGACGTATGATAGCACCACCTACCAGAACCATGTGAAAAATCTTCATGTCCCTCATGAATTTTATCTCCCTATCTCAACTCCTTACTTTCGTGTGCAATGTCTTTACTTTCCGCTGCCATACTTGTTGAGTTGCATGTGTAGGGTGTGCTAGACTTTCTATAATTGCTAAAATCTGCCAACCATTAACTTTGTAAATAGGGTAGGTTTTAATTTGTGCTATTAGTATATTCACCACCTCTAGACACACACTTCTACTGATCCCTCAATTGGTATCAGAGCAAGGTCTCCATAACATTGGTTTAATCACCTTTGGAGGAATATGGATGTGTCCAGTTTGGCTAGTTTGAGTTATAGAGTGCCTATTCTTGATGGGGAGTACTATAGTAAATGGAAAGATTCTATGGTTGATCTATTTGAAAAATTCCATATGAGCAGGTATATTTAAAATCCCTATGTGTTCCCCATTGATCCCTTACATCCCACACACAAAGAGGAAATTGACATGCTTGGTAACCGTAGAACTGTAAATCTTATTATCAGAGGTTTGTCAAGATTTGTGCATAATCAATTGAGGAATTTTGAGTGTGCTTATACTTTTTGGAATGATTTGGAGAAACGATATCCAAATCATTCATTAAGTAATCTTGATGAAATTCTTCATAAGACCATTGCTTTTCATGCAATGAAGCCTAGTGATCCAATCTTTGATAAATGCCTATTTGTGCTTCGTGATCTTATGCGTGCTAAAGAATATGTCACTACTATTATCAACATTATTGTCGATGCCATTCACATACATAAGTTTGAACATTGTGTTGGTGGAAATTTTAACGAATCTCTTGGTTTCTATGACGAGGAGATTCTACCTAATGATGACAATAAAGAACATGTCTACTATGATGATGATGAGATGTATGACATCTAATGTGCCAAGATGATGAAGTGCCTAAGTCTCATGGAAAACTTGAAGGATTACATGTCCGGTGGAAAAGAGTGGATTCTCGATAGTGGATGCACCGATCAGATGACTGGAGATAAAGACATGTTCCAAGACATCACACCTAATCTAGGACCTCGGAGGTATGTGACCTTTGGATACAACTCTAAGGGTAAGGTATTTGGTCTTGGTAAGGTGGCCATTTCTCATGATAGCTCTAAAATGTCATGCCTGTTGAATCCCTTGGCTACAATCTTATTTCCATATCTAGACTAGAAGACTTCAGTTTCAATTTGCTATTTACTAAATAAGATTGCCAAGTGTTTTGTCATGACAATCATAACACCGTCAATACCGGTATTACTAGAGGTGATCTATACATAGTCAATTTCACTAAAAAGGCCCAACCTCACACTTGTCTTATTGAAAAATCATCTAAAGGTTGGCTATGGCGTACAAGGCTAGGACACGTAGGCATGCGGAATTTAGATAAGCTTATCAAGGGCGATCACATTCTTGGTGTTAAAGAGGTTATCTTTGACTAAGATAGGCTTTGTAGAGCTTGTCAAGCTGGAAAGAAAGTAGGTGGAAGTCATCCGGTCAAGAACATCATGACTACTAGGAGAGCACTCGAGTTACTTCATATGGATCTTTCTTGTCCCAATGCTTACAAGAGCCTCGGTGGAAACTCTTATGTTCTAGGTATAGTTGATGATTTTTCTAGATTTACGTGGGTATTCTTTCTTGATGACAAGTTGCAGGTACAAAAGATCTTCAAGTACTTTGTTTGCAAAGTGCAAAATCAATTTGAAGTGAATATCAAGAAGTTTTGGAGCGATAACGGACCGGAGTTCAAGAACACTCATGTGGATACCTTTCTTGATGAAGAAGGTATTTCACATTAGTTCTCAGCTACGTACACGCCTCAACAAAATGGAGTTGTTTAGAGAAAGAACCGAAATCTCATTGAGATGGCAAGAACGATTCGTGACGAATACAAGACGCCAAGACACTTTTGGGCAGAAGCCATGGAAACAGTGTGTCGTGCGAGCTTCTTGGCAAAATGACATACGAGCTACTCACCAGTAAGAAACCACAAGTTGGATACTTTCGGGTATTCGTCTCTAAGTGCTACATTCTTGATAAGCATTTTCGTACTAAATTTGCTCCCAAATCTCATGAAGGTTTCCTACTTGGTTATGGATCGAACTCTCACACTTATTGTGTCTACAACAACTTCACTTGAAAATTTGAAGATGCGGTAGATGTGAAGTTTGATGAATCTAATGCTTCGCAAGTCAAACAATTTCCAAATGATGTAGGAGACAAGGATCCTTCGGAAGCTATCCAAGACTCGTCCATCGGCAAGATCCGTCCCAAGGAGGTGAAGTAAAGTACTTCATCAACCCAAGTGGAAGCTCCTACTTTGCATCAAGGCTACCGACAAAATGACATGGAAGCATCCACAAATGGT
Source organism: Hordeum marinum (assembly GCA_022496015.1). NCBI lineage: Eukaryota > Viridiplantae > Streptophyta > Magnoliopsida > Poales > Poaceae > Hordeum > Hordeum marinum. The sequence continues at coordinate 118,932,350 of CM039672.1, forward strand.
ACATGACAAGATGAAGAGGAGGAGGAAGTACATCATGAAGATCCACCACAACCTCCTTCAGTACCACCTCAAGGAGACGACACCTTTGACAACAATGAATATGAAGGAGATGATGATGAAGAAGCTCCACCATCCAACAAGCCAAACATACCCCAAGTTCAAGCAAGAGTGACCAAGAACCATCCTCTAAACCAAATCTTCAGTGACATACAAACCGGGAGAATCACTCGCTCTAAAACTCCCTTAGCTAATTTTTGTGAGAATTATTATTTCATCTCTAGCATTGAACCCTTGAAGGTTGAACAAGGTCTTGAAGACCTATGTTGGATAAATGCTATGCAGGAAGAGCTTCACAACTTCAAGAAGCCGAAGGACGAGCACAACATCATCGGTACAAAATGGTTGTTTCAGAACAAGCAAGATGAAGACGGTCAAGTTGTATGCAACAAGGCATGTCTCGTAGCCCAAGGATATACGCAAGTTGAAAGTATGGACTATGATGAGACCTATGCCCCCGTTGCTAGACTTGAAGCTATTCGAATTGTTCTTGCTTATGCCAATCACCATGATATCACCCTTTACCAAATGGATATCAAAAGTGCATTTTTATATGGAGAAATAGAGGAGGAAGTCTATGTTAAACAACCTCCCGGATTTGTGAATCCTAAGAAACCTGACCACGTCTACAAACTTCGCAAAGCTTTTTATGGTCTTAAGCAAGCTCCTTGTGCTTGGTATAATTGCCTAACAAAGTTTCTTATTGAAAAGGTTTTGAAATTGCTAAAATTGATGTAACCTTATTCACAAAGAGAGTTAATGGTGAATTACTTGTGTTCCAAATTTACGTGGATGATATCATCTTTGGATCTACTAACCCAAAGTTTAGTGAGAGATGTCTATGATGTGTGAGCTGAAATTCTTCCTTGGTCTACAAATCAAGCAAATGAGATAAGGTATGTTTATCTCTCAAACCAAGTACACCAAGGACTTGATAAAGAAGTTCAACATGCAAGAGTTCAAAGGTATGTAAACTCCCATGCCTACTAGTGGACATGTTGATCTCACTAAGGAGGACAGATCGGTTGATCAAAAGGTTTATCGATCAATGATTGGTTCATTGTTATATCTATGTGCATCTCGTCCCGACATTATGCAAAGTGTGTGTATGTGTGCCCGATATCAAGCTGCACCTAAAGAGTGTCATCTTTTGGCCGTGAAACATATTGTGAGATATTTGATACATACACCAAACATTGGCATTTGGTAGCCCAAGGGATATTCTTTTAATCTTGTTGGCTACTCTAATTATGATTATGCCTGTGACAAGGATGATAGAAACTCCACCTCGGGTACATGTCAATTTCTTGGTAGATCTCTTGTGTCTTGGTCCTCCAAGAAACAAAACTCGGTATCTCTATCGACCGCCGAAGTTGAGTATATTGCCACCGGATCGTGTTGTGCGCAACTGCTATGGATGAGCCAAACATTTATGGATTATGGAATCCATGTGAAAAATATTCCATTACTTTGTGACGATGAAAGTGCTATTAAGATTGGTCATAATCCCGTGCAACATTCTCGAACTAAGCATATTCAAGTTCGACATCATTTCATTCGTGATGTTGTTGCCAACGGAGACAATAATCTGAAGCATGTTCGTACTAACAAGCAATTGGTCGATATCTTTACTAAGCCACTTGATGAAAAAGTGTTATTTCACTTGAGAGTGAGTTGAACATCATTGATGCTTCAAACTTGAGCTAAGCTCACTTGGATGCATGCAAGGGGATGAGCTTACTTGACCATTCCATGCTATCATTACCATCAAAATCATGTAACATGGAATTCTATGCTCCTTTGTATTACTTATAACCCTTTTGTAGGTACTTGTAAGAACAACACTCCACAAGATTTCCATCAACTCATATCTTAATAAATCTTGTCATGATGAAGTATCCACAGTCCTTCTTGGTGATCGAAGGAAGAAGTCAACAAAACATATCCTTGACATGTATTTAAAATTCTCAATTGGAATCAACTCACAGTTATATCATGTCATTTGAATATATCATGTTCTAGTTGGAAATATGCCCTAGAGGCAATAATAAATAGTGATTATTATATTTCCTTGTTCATGATAATTGTTTATTATCCATGCTATAATTGTATCGATTGGAAACACATTGCATGTGTGGATGCATAGACAACACTGTGTCCCTAGTATGCCTCTAGTAGAGTAGCTCGTTGATCAAAGGTGGTCAAGGTTTCCTAGCCATAGACATAAGATGTCATTTGATAATGGGATCACATCATTGGGAGAGTGATGTGATGGAAAAGACCCAAACTATAAACATAGCATATGATCGTGTCAGTTTATTGCTATAGTTTTCTACATGTCAACTATTTGTACCTATGACCATGAGATCATGCAACTCACCAACACCGGAGGAGTACTACATGTGTATCAAACATTGCAATGAAACTGGGTGACTATAAAGATAATCTACAGGTATGTCTAAGGGTGCCTATTGAGTGGGCATGGATCAAGACTGGGATTTGTTACTCCGTGTGACAGAGAGGTATCTCAAGGCCCACTCGGTAATAAAACATCACAAAAAGCCTTGTAAGCAATGCGACTAAATTTTTAGCCATAGAATCTTGTGTTATGGAACAAGTACAGAGACTTGCCGGTAATGAGATTGAACTAGGTATAAAGATATGGCGATCGAATCTCGGGCAAGTAACATACGGAAGAACAAAGGGAACATCATACGGGATTAACTAAATCCTTGACATAGAGGTTCAACCGGTAAAGATCTTCGTAGCATATGTAGAAACCAATGTGGTCATCCAAGTCCCTCTATTGGTTATTGACCGTAGAGGTGTCTCGGTCATGTCTACATAGTTCTCGAACCCGCAGGGTCTGCACACTTAATGTTCGGTGACGATTTTCGGTAGTATAAAGTTATGTATGGTGGTGACTGAAGGTTGTTTGGAGTCCCGAATGATATATCGGATGTCACGAGGAGCTCCAGAATGATCTAGAGGTAAATATTGATATATAGTAAGTCCCATTTTTGTCACCGGAAAAGTTTTGAGCACTTCAGTAGTGTACCGGGAGTGCCGGGATGGTACCGGGGGACCATCGGGAGGGGTCTTATGCCCCAAAGGGCCTCATGGCCTATGGGAGGAGACAAATCAGCCCCTAGTGGGCTGGCCAAAGCCCCCACTCAGGCCCATGCAGCTGGGGAAGGGAAAATCCAAAGGTGGAAAGAGTTTCCAAGTGGAGAGGAGGAATCCTAATCCTAGTAGGATTGGAGTAGGACTCCTTCACCTCCCACTTCGGCCGCAGCAAAGGGGCAGCCCTTGGGGCGCCGGCCTCCCTCCCCTCCCTCCTATATATACTGGATGATTTGAGGGCATCACTAACCCTAATTGCCATGTCCTTCCCTCTTCTTCTTCTAGATCATTTTCTCCTGTAGTCTAGTTTCGGAGGTGCTTACGTGAAGCCCTGTCGGAATAGTTCCACTACCACTGCCACCGCTTCGTCATGCTAGCGAAGAACTCATATAATTTTCTGCTCCCTCTTTTTGGATCAAGAAGGCGGAGATCTTCATCGATCTGTATGTGTGCTGAATGCGGAGGTGCCGTTAGTTCGGCGCTAGATCGGTACGAATCGTGATTGGATCGCGGGATGCTCGGCGTTTTGGATGGCAAAGACATTCGACTACATCAACCGGGTTTCTTAATGCTTCTGGCTTAGCGATCTACAAGGGTATGTAGATCCATTCTCCCTCTCATAGATGCTCATCACCATGGATAGATCTTGCATGTGCGTAGGAAATATTTTGTTTCCCATGCAACGTTCCCCAACAGTGGCATCATGAGCTAGGTCTATGTGTAGATGATATCATGAGTAGAACACAAAGGAGTTTGTGGGAATTCATGCTCAAATTGCTTCCTCCCTTGGTCGTGTTTTGATTCAGCGGAATTGTGGGATGAAGCGGCCCGGACCAACCTTACTCGTACGCTTATCAAAGACCGGTTCCATTTACTGACATGTGACTTTGTTGCATAAAGAAGGATGGCGGGTGTCTATTTCTCCTACTCTAGTTGGATCGGATTCGAAAAAGTCGGTCCTTGACAAGGTTGAGTAGCAATTTGTGTATCACCATTGTGGTTTTTGCGTAGGTGAGAATTGTTCTTGCTATATACCTAGAGCAGCCACATAAAACATGCAACAACAATTAGAGGACGTCTAACTTGTTTTTGCAGGGTATGATGTGATGTGATATGGCCAATTACATGCTTAGATATATGTGATGTATGATATGATCATGTTTTGTACAGAATATAACAACTTGCATGTTGATGAGTATGCAACCGACAGGAGCCATAGGGTTGCCTTTAATTATTTTCGCCGTTTTTGCTTTACTTTATCTCTATGAGTTAGCAATAGTCATCGAAGCAACAGTCGGCACGGCAACCCTGATGGCGACACGTTGATGGATATAAGGATGATGGAGATCATGGTATCATGCCGGTGACAATGGAGATCATGCCGGTGCTTTGGAGATGAAGATCAAAAGCACAAGTTCATGGCCATATCATGTCACTTATGATTTGCATGTGATGTTAATCCTTTTATGCACCTTGGTTTTCTTAGGATGACAGTAGCATTATAAGGTGACCCCTCACTAAACTTTCAAGATAAATTGTGCTCTCCTCGAGTGTGCATAGTTGCGGAAGTTCTTCGTGTCGAGACACCACGTGATGATCGTGTGTGATAGACTCTACGTTCATATACAACGGGTGCAAGCCAGTGTTGCATGTCCAGAACACTCGGGTTAAACTTGACGAGCCTAGCATGTACAGACATGGCCTCAGAACACAAGAGACCGAAAGCTCAAACATGAGTCATATAGTAGATACGATCAACATGATGATGTTCACCATTGAAACCACCTCAACTCACGTGATGATCGGACTTGAGTTGGTGAATTTGGATCATGTATCACTCAGATGACTAGAGGGATGTCAATTTGAGTGGGAGCTTTAGTAATTTGATTAAATAAACTCATTATCTTGAACGATAGTCTAAGTAACCTTTGCATATTTATGTTGTAGATAATTGGCTCGCGCATTAGTTCCCCTGAATTTTAATGCGTTCCTAGAGAAAGCCGAGTTGAAAGATGATGGAAGTAACTTTGTGGACTGGGCCCATATTCTGAGGATTATCTTCATGTCTTCCCAGAAGGATTATGTCCTTGATGCACCACTTGGTGACTCATCCGCTCCCATGTTGTCCGAAGACGTTAAGAATGCTTGGGAGACACATTTTGGAGATGACTGAATAGTTCAATGTGCAATATTGTATGGCTTAGAACCGGGACTTGAAAGACATTTTGAACTTGATAGAGCATATGAGATGTTCCAGGTGTTGAAGTTTCTCTTTGAGAAGAATGCCCGGATCGAGAGGTATGAGACCTCCGATAAGTTCTATGCTTGCAAGATGGAGGAGAACGGGTGTGTCAGTGAACATATACTCAGAATGTCTGGGTATTCAAACCGTTTGGCTGAGTTAGAGATGCCCCTTTTCGCCGGAGGCGATCACTAACAGAGTTCTTCAATCATTGCCACCTAGCTACAAGAGCTTCGCGATGAACTATAACATGCACGGGATGAACAAGTCAGTCGACGAGCTGTTTGTGATGTTGAAAATCATTGAGTCTGAAATCCTGAAAGAGCAGCAAGTGTTGATGGTCAATAAACCACTAGTTTCAATAAGAATGGAAAGGGCAAGAAGGGTATCTCCAAGAAGAGTGGCAAAGCAGTTGCCTCTCCCATGAAGAAACCCAAGACTAGACCTAAGCCAGAAACTGAGTACTTTCATTGCAAGGGAACTGGTCACTGGAAGCAGAACTGCCCCAAGTATCTGGCCGACAAGAAGGCGGACAACACCAAACAAGGTATATATGATATACATGTTATTGATGTGTACCTTACCGACTCTTGTTGCAGTGCCTGGGTATTTGATACTGGTTCGGTTGCTCACATTTGCAACTCAAACAAGAGCTACAGAACAAACGAAGGCTGGCTAAGGACGAAGTGACGATGCGTGTGGGAAATGGTTCCAAGGTTGTTGTGATCGCCATGGGCACGCTCTCTCTTTGATTACCATCGGGATTAGTTATGAACCTAAATAATTGTTATTTGGTGCATGCGTTAAGCATGAACATTATATCTGGATCTTATTTATTGCGAGATGATTACTCATTTAAATCAGAGAATAATGGTTGTTCTATTTATATGAGTAATATCTTTTATAGTCATGCACCCAATGTGAGGGATATATTCCGATTGAATCTCGATAGTGACGATACACATGTTCATAACATTGATGCCAAAAGATGTAGAGTTGATAATGACAGTACCACTTTCTTGTGGCACTGTCGTTTAGGTCATGTTGGTGTAAAACGCGTGAAGAAGCTCCATCCTGATGGGCTTTTGGAGTCACCTGATTTTGAATCACTTGACACACGTGAACCATGCCTCATGGGCAAGATGACTAAAACCACGTTCACTAGAACAATGGAACGAGCAAGTGACTTGGTGGAAATCTTACATACTGATGTGTGCGGTCCAATGAGCATTGAGGCATGCAGTGGATGTCGTTATTTTCCCAGCTTCACTCATGACTTAAGTAGATATGCGTATATTTACTTGATGAATCACAAGTCTGAAACGTTTGAAAAGTTCAAGCAATTTCACAGTGAAGTTGAGAATCAGCATAACAAGAAGATTAAATTCCTACGATCTGATCGAGGAGAAGAATATCTGAGTTATGAATTTGGCAGTCACTTAAGACAGTGTGGAATTGTTTCACAATTGACACCGCCTAGAACACCACAGCGTAATGGTGTGTCCGGACGTCGTAATCGAACATATTAGATATGGTGTGTTCTATGATGTCTCTTTCCAATTTGCCACTATTGTTTTGGGGTTATGCATTAAATATAGCTGCATTCACTTTACATAGGGCACCATCGAAATCCGTTGAGATGATGCCATATGAACTGTGGTTTGGCAAGAAGCCAAAGTTGTCGTTTCTTAAAGTTTGGGGATGTGATGCTTATGTCAAAAAGCTTCAGCCTGAAAAGATGGAACCCAAAGCGGAGAAATGCGTCTTCATAGGACACCCAAAAGAGATAGTTGGGTATGCCTTCTATCTCTGATTCGAAAGCAAAGTGTTTGTCGCTACTAAAAACGGATCATTTCTTGAGAAAGAGTTTCTCTTGAAAGAATTGAGTGGGAGGAAAATAGAAGTTGATGAGGTTATTGAACCTTTACTTCAACCAGAGAGTAGCAGAGCACACAAAGATGTTTCTGTAGAGCTTGCATCGGTTGAAGAGGAAGTTAATGATGATGATGATAATGAAGCTTCGTGTCAAGTTGCTATTGAACCTCGTAGTTCGACAAGGGCGAGTGCTTCTCCTAAGTGGTACGACAACCCTATCTTAGAGGTCATGTTGTTGGACAACGATGAACGTACGAGCTATGGAGAAGCGATGATGGGCCCGAATTCTGAGAATTGGTTAGAGGCCATGAAATCTGACATGGGATCCATGTATGAAAAGAAAGTATGGACTTTGGAAGTATTACCTAAAGTGTTCCTTAACAGTTTCCTTAAGGAAGAGTTGTATATGATACAACTAGAAGGTTTTTTCTATCCATGGAATGCTAACAAAGTTTGCAAACTCCAGCTATCCATTTATGGACTGGTGCAAGCATCTCAGAGTTGGAATCTGCGTTTTGATGAGGTGATCAAAGTGTTCGGGTTTATACAAGTTTACGGAGAAGCTTGTATTTACAAGAAAATGATTGGGAGCACTATAGCATTTCTAATATTATATGTGGATGACATATTGCTGACTGGAAACAATATAGAAATGCTGGAAAGCGTGAAGGAATATTTGAACACGAGTTTTTCAACCAAGGACATAGGAGAAGCTGCTTTCATATAAGGCATTAAGATCTATAGAGATAGATCGAGACACTTAATAGGACTTTCATAGACCAGATACCTTGACAAAGTTTTAAAAAAGTTCAAAATGGATCAGTCCACGAAGGGGTTCTTGCTTATATTACAAGGTGTGAAGTTGAGTTAGACTCAATGCCCAGTGACTACAGAAGATAGATAAAAGATGAGTGTCATCCCCTATGCTTCAGCCATAGGATCTATCATGTATGCAATGTTGTGCACAAGACCCAATGTCAGCCTTGCCATAAGTATGGCCGGAAGGTTTCAAAGTGATCTACGAATGGAGCACTAGAGAGCGGTCAAGAATATCCTTAAGTACCTGAAAAGGACTAAGGAAATATTTCTCATTTATGGAGGTGATCAAGAGCTCGTCGTAAAGGGTTACGTCGATGAAAGCTTTGACACTGATCCGGATGACTCTAAGTCGCAAACCAGATACCTATTTATTCTTAATGGGGGAGCGATAAGCTAGTGTAGTTCCAAACGGAGCGTGGTAGCCGATTCTACGTGTGAAGCGGAGTACATCGCAGCCTCGGAGGCGGCGAAGGAAGATGTCTAGATGAAGAATTCATGACATATCTTGGAGTAGTGTCCAGTGCACTGAATCCAATGGATATGTTCTGTGACAACACTGGTGACATTACTCTGGCCAAGGAACCAAGGTTTCACAAAAGGCCACACACATAAAGCGACGCTTCAATTCCATCTACGAGTACATCCAGGAGGAGGACATAAATATTTACAAAGTGCACAAGGATATGAATGTCTCAGACCCGTTGAGTAAACCTCTTCCAAGGGCTAAACATGATCAACACCAAAACTATATGGGTGTTAGATTCATTACAATGTAAATCACATAGTGATGTGAGCTAGATTATTGACTTTAGTGCAAGTGGGAGACTGTTCGAAATATGCCCTAGACGCAATAATAAATAGTGATTATTATATTACCTTTTTCATGATAATCATTTATTATCCATTCTATAATTGTATTGATTGGAAACACATTGCATGTGTGGATACATAGACAACACTATGTCCCTAGTATGCCTCTAGTAGACTAGCTTGTTGATCAAATATGGTCAAGGTTTCCTAGCCGTAGACATAAGATGTCATTTGATAACGAGATCACATCATTGGGAGAATGATGTGATGGACAAGACCCAAACTATAAACATAGCATATGATCGTGTCAGTTTATTGTTATAGTTTTCTACATGTCAAGTATTTGTTCCAATGACCATGAGATCATGCAACTCACTGACATCAGAGGAGTACCTTGTGTGTATCAAACGTTGCAACGTAACTGGGTGACTATAAAGATGATCTATAGGTATCTCTGATGGAGTTTGTTGAGTGGGCATGGATCAAGACTCGGATTTGTTACTCCGTGTGACGGAAAGGTATCTCAGGGCCCACTCAGTAATACAACATGACAACAAGCCTTGCAAGCAATGTGACTAAATCGTTAGACACGGGATCTTGTGTTACGGAATGATTAAAGATACTTGCCAGTAACGAGATTGAACTAGGTATAAATATACCGACAATCGAATCTCGGGCAAGTAACAAAGCAAAGAACAAAGGGAACATCATACGGGATTAACTAAATCCTTGACATAGAGGTTCGACCTACAAAGAACTTTGTAGAATATGTAGGAACAAATATGTGCATGCATGTCCCCCTATTTTTTATTGACCATAGAGGTGTCTCGGTCATGTCTACATAGTTCTCGAACCCGCAGGGTCTGCACACTTAACGTTCGATGATGTTTCAGTACTATAGAGTTATGTATGGTGGTGACTAAAGGTTGTTCGCAGTCCCTGATGAGATCCTAGATGTCACGAGGAGCTCCGGGATGGTCCGGAGGTAAATATTGATATATAGGAAGTCCCGTTTTGGTAACCGGAAAAGTTTCGGCCACTTCGGTAGTGTATCGGGAGTGTCGGGAGGGTACCGAGGGACCATCAGGAGGGGCATCACGCCCCAAAGGCCCACATGGGCTGTGGGAGGAGACAAAGAAGCCCCTTGTGGGCTGGAAGAATCCCCCACTAAGGCCCATGCAGCTGGGGAAGTAAAAACCCAAAGGTGGAAAGAGTTTCCAAGTGTAGAGGAGGAATCATTCTCCTAGTAGGATTGGAGTAGGACTCCTCCACCTCCCACTTAGGCCGGACCAAAGGGGCAGCCCTTGGGGCGCTGGCCTCCCTCCCCTCCCTCCTATATATACTGTAGGATTTGAGGGCATCCCTAACCCTAATTTCCACGTGCTGCCCAATCTTATTCTAGATTGTTTTCTCCTTTAGTCTAGTTTCGGAGGTGCTTAGGCGAAGCCCTGCCGGAATAGTTCCACCACCACTGCCGCTGCGTCGTAGCGCTGCCGGATAACTCATCTACCTCTCCGCTCCCTTTTGCTGGATCAAGAAGGTGGAGATCGTCATCAAGCTGTACATGTGCTGAACACACAGGTGATGTCCATTCGACGCTAGATCGGGACGGATCGTGATTGGATCGCGGGACGCTTGACGATTCGGATCACGAAGACGTTCGACTACATAAACCACACTTCTTAACGCTTCACTCTTAGCATTCTATAAGGGTATGTAGATCCACTCTCCCTATCATGGATGCTCATCACCATGGATAGATCTTGCGTGTGCGTAGGAATTTTTTTGATTCCCATGCAATGTTCCCCAACAGTTCTGCCTTGTGTGACTAACCTATGTAGGTGATAAGTGAACCAAAACAAGAAGGATTGCTCCCAACTCAAGATGAACTTCATCAACCTCGAGTATCCTCAACAAGTTCACCTACAAGCCACATCAACAACATCACTCAAAGGTATGTACTCATATCCTTGATATAACTTTACTCCAAGTCATGATATAAAGCAACTCAAGCGATATGAAGACATTAAAATGCTAAAACAAAAAAAGGTAACCCCTTTCCAAGCTTAATGATGAGTATGACCTATGATCAAGTGTTCTTGCTTGACTCCTTAAGTCAATATACTCTAATATAGGTCACCTAGTCACCACCCATCATCTAGTTACAAGAATTGAATGGAGATTTTCTGTTTTGCTGCTCATTAACATTTCCATTCAACTCTAACCTAAACAAAAATTCATTGCAAATCATTGTGACTCTTTTGAAAACTGCATTTGAAAAAATAGCCAACATTCATTTTGACAAGTTTCTATTTTTCATCTCGGAGTCTCCAATCCCAAAAACACGGTATCACAGATATTGCAGTCAAACTGCAAGATCACATATCGGTGATGCCGACACATTTTGGCGCGGAGCCACCGACCCTTTGCATTTTGTCTATTTTGGTCGTATAGTCAGTTCAGTGATCCCAATGATGTAGGGAGGAAACATCATGAGGTATAATAGAAAATAATCAAGGATCTCTACATCAAAGGAGGATAAAAACGAAAGGTTTTAGATCTTAAGGGGGAGAAAATTGTTTTCAAGGAACCCTTGTCTCAACTGCTCTCAATGACCCTTTATCTCCAGGATGCCTTCCCACTCAATGATTCCTTTTATCTGACCCTTGTGACCCTTTTTGGAAATTAATGCCAAAGGGGGAGAAATACTAAAGCTTCAAAGCTTATACTAAAGGGCCAGATAATACCAAAGGAGGAGCTGTAATACTAGAAAGAAAAGGCTTGAGGGGGAGAAATAATCATTTAAAGAAGAATTGTACACTTAACTAGATAAAGGGGAAGAGATACCAAGGATCCCTTCTCTTAGAAATACTTCTTAAGGAGAAGGGAGAAGAATGAATCCGATTAAATTTGATTCTCATATGTTTTAGACTTTTCTCAGCCCCCTACCTACTCTCCATATCTACATGTTATGATTTAGGGGGAGAGGAAAACTTACAGATCAATATCTAGGGGAGAAAGTTGTAAACTTGTTTGGACAAATATCATTCTTAAGAAACTATTTCTCGTATATGTATTCCATATCTTGGTATTCTTGGTTTCATTTGCATTTGCACTATTAGAATACACTTGTGTTTCCTAACATTGTTTTTTCAAGTGTGTTCCTACTAATAAATGCTCAAGGACCTCAAGGTAAGTATATGCATCATATTCCTTCTCAAGATGACCTCTTGCTTCTTGCACATATTGTTTGCAAGAGTGAATTTCGAACATGGAATCATTTCATTCATATATATTTGATGCATATGGCCGAGATATACATTGCTTCTCATGTCCTTCCTACTCTGTGTGTGTTCATGCATTCCAAAGCAACTATCATTAAAATGGATTGCACACATCTAAGGGGAGCTTGTATTAGTCATTTATCCTTCAAAGTATTCACATATTTCTGCATATCCTAAATTGAAGCTTTGATTGTATGTTGACATCAGTTACTAAAAATGTGGAATTTGAAAGCACAATATGCTCCGTTGGTGGTTTTGATAATTCATGACAACATACATTGTCACTTGGACTAATACTTTTATCTAGTGTATTTTAGATAAAGTCCATAGAGAGTGTTGGCTAAAGATTATGCGGAGCATCCCCCAGAAAAAGAAGGAGAAGGAATAGGATTGGCAAAGCTTAAAGTAATAAGACTCTATATTTTACTTTGTGGGAAATCACCTTGACTCTATAGGAAAGCCAATACTATTAAAAGGGGGTGATGTATTGTTGGCGAACAAAATGCTCCACGTGCACAAGTGATAGTCACCAAAAATACCCACAAGCTCTTCCACAAAAGTCTATCCAAGCCTATCATGCAAATCGGTGCCACCAATTCTTCCCACTCGGCCCTACCAATTTTCACCTCAAACACATCCCATCCAAACCCTAATTCTTCGGTACAACCGATTCTGCATCAGGTCCACCGAGTTTAGGTTGCAAACATTCTGTTGTCTCTTTCCTTAAACTCGGAATTTCCGAGATTTTGGATCAGCGCCACCAAGTATTGCAATCTGACCGCTGGTCACCTTTTCGGTACTGCCGAGACTTATATATCAGTCTCACCGAGATTCAAAAGTTGCTACCTTTGGAGCAACTCGGTACCATTGAGTTTTGTACTTCGATGTCACCGAGTTGGTAACTTAAGTGTAACGGTTGGATTTTTGGAGATGCCTATATATACCCCTGCACCACCACTCACTCGCAAGAGAAGCACTCAGAACAATTCCCTAGTTATCCCATCTGATTTTCTTTGAGAGGGCCACCTACTCATGTGTTGAGATCAAGCCATTCCACTCCAACCATATGAATCTTGATCTCTAGCCTCCCCAAGTTTCTTTCCACCCAATCAATCTCTTCCACCGATGCCAAATCTGTGAGAGAGTGATTGAGTGTTGAGGAGTCTATCATCTTGAAGCACAAGAGCAAGGTTTTCATCGTCATTATCGAGCCTATTGCCTTTTGGAGGGTGGTGCCTCCTAGATTGGTTAGGTGTCGCTTGGGAGCCTCCTAGTTTGTGTTGTGGAGTTGAACCAAGAAGTTTGTAAAGTCAAGGAGATCTCCTACTTCGTGAAGATCGACCCCGAGTAAGGCTAGTCCTTCATAGACGTAGGCCATCATGGAATAGACAAGGTTGCTTCTTTGTGGATCCCTCCGTGGGTAGAGCCCTCTGTGGACTCTCGCAACCATTACCCTCCATGGGTTGAAGTCTACATAAATTTGGAAGTATGATAGCACCACCTATCGGAACCACGGGAAAAATCTTCGTGTCCCTCGTTCGTTTGATCTCCTATCTCAAGTCATTACTTCCATGTGCAATGTCTTTACTTTATACTGCCATACGTGTTGCCTTGCATGTGTAGGGTGTGCTAGACTTGCTATAATTGCTAAAATCTACCAACCATTAACTTTGGAAAGAGGGTAGGTTTTAATTTGTGCTAGTAGTCTATTCACACACTCCCTCTAGACACACACTTCTAGTGATCCCTCATCATCCATCAGTTCTATGCCGCATGTTTCTTTGGTCCTGACAAGACCGTCACTTGGATGACTTCTGACACCGAGCTCTCTGCTACTTATTATCAGTTTGTTGTTGCTCCCAATTTTCCCCACACTAGGTTCAGAATCCATAAGGATGATCCCAATGATGCGCCCAAATCAATTGAGGCTTGTGGCTATCTTCTTAAATATATTGATGAACTTGAGGAAGACGATAAGAGCAAATATCTAAATCAAGTTTCTATTTGGAGGTCTCCATTGTTGATCATTTTTAGGTGTGTCATTCACTCCATCGATCCCAAGATGGGTGACAAGGGGACTTGTAGATGGTATTGTATTGATCTCGTGACTCGCCTTAATGAACATCCTAAAGGTAATATCAATGTCCCTCACTTTATATGGCATGAGATTCGGCTAGCTAGTTTTCAATACAAGCGAGCCTTTCCTCATGTTGCCTTTATTCAGGCTCTCATTGAACATGTAGCCTCTTTCCCATTGCTCAAAATCATGTGCATATCAAATGGGTCATCCCACCTCATATGGAAGATGAATGGGCTCCCAAGAAATCCTCCTCTACTCCTGCTCGACGGGCTGCTTCTCGATCTCGTCCTGCTCCCTCTAGCTATGCCTCCTTCGGTCGCATTGCTTGTTTTCTTAGGAAGGCCCAGTCTTCCATAATGAAGGTTTTCTCCTTTATATGATCTCAGAACCACGATGTGGGCACTCGCATGATCTCCACTAAGAATGCTTTGAAGGCTCATATTAGAGACTCTAGAGCAACTGATGTGAGTGAGGATGAGCATCTTCCTAAAGGCTCCTCCTTCTGACTTTGGCTTCCCTTATGGCCCTGAATGGGCTGATTTCCTTTACGAGGCAGGAGGTAGTGGCACCCATGATGATGACGATAATGACGATGATCTCTGATTGCATGGCTTTTTGCTCTGGTCCTTCCCCTTTTGGGTACTTAATGCCAAGGGGGGGATTTTATCTTAGTTTTTGATTTATTAGTGTCCATGGCACTATGTAATGCTATTTATGTATGGTGAACAATTATGCTATCTTCATGTAATGCTATTTATGTATGGTGAACCATTATGCTATCAATGAATGTTGAACACTTGGTAAACCATTAGGGTGTGTGTGTTGACTTATCATGAGATATCCTTTTTATGTCAACATATTGATCTATGTGATATGTTTGGTGTGCTCATTATCAAGTAAGGGGAGATCCTGCCCGTAATTACTTTCACTATGCATACGGTAAGGCGGAGCTATGTAACAAATTTCTCCCAAACTTGCTAAGTCTACTTTATTTTTTAGAGGTGTATGTATGTTGTAACATCCCAAAATTTCATTTTGGAATGTTATGAAATATAGCTATGCACCATCATCACTTTGGTGGAATGAAATGAATTGTTGAAGTTCTTCTTTTGGATTTCTAAAAGGCCCTTCCTTTTCTCCATTTACTTGTTTCATTTATTTGAAAATCCCTGGAAATATTCATAAAAAGAGAGGAGTAACATGACACTCCACACTAGGAGCATATTGGTGAAATATTTGAGCAATAAAACCAGGGGTTATTTGATAGTTTATCTCAAAAGAATTTAAAATCAATTAGGTATTTTCTGAAAAATATTTTTTTAAAGTATTCATTTTGACAGAGGAAAAATGTTCATTAAATAGAATTTATTCCCCTGATCATTCCGATATATATATTCCCTATGTTTGGAAAAGATTTGAATGCATTAAAGGATTTTAAATATTCTGGAAAATAGAAAAGGAAACGTATTTAAACGTTTTAATTAGCAAACAGGCCGGCCCACAGCCATTTAAACCCCGAATTCATTTCGGATCGGCCATCGATGCGCAAACACCGCCCCCTCTCTCACTGACGTGCGGGACCCACTGTCCGACAGCGCCATCCTCACGCTCATCCCCTTCCCCTCGCCCCCGACGTCGCCGGCGATCCCGACCCCGCTGATCTCTCTCCTCTCTCCCTCCCCCGACCCCGCACCTAGCCTATAAAGAGCCCCTGCCTCTCCGCTCTCCGTTCCACCCCGAGCCCCCCTCTACCTCGCGAGAACGCCACCGCACCACCTCGCTGGAGTTTGGTCGACGATCGAAGCTCTTCGAGCACGAGGTCGTCGCCTCCGTCGTCCCTAGCCCCGTCCAACACCACCAATCGATGCCGGAGCTTCGCCGCCGTCACCTGAGCACTTCGGACGCCACCCTCGACCAACGCACCGTTGCCTCCGACCAGCTCCGACGTCCAGCCGCCGTCGACCTCGCCGGAACCCCGACCCCCACCGCTGTAAGCCACCGCACCCCCCTAGGCCTTTCGATCTAGATCCAACGCGCCGGATTAGAAGTTTTATAAAAGGAATCGGTACGTGTTAAGTTTCGGTCGTCCGCCGCAAACACCACGCATGCACACGGACTCGTCCAATCAAAGCATGCCACGTAGCCCCTAACCGATCGATTATCTTTTTTCTTTTTCTTTTTCTATTTTAGAAAACAAAATGTGTACTCATTTTATTTTTGTTATATATTTTACACTAATTAGTTCTTTCAATTGATTCTTTTTGCATTAGGTCACAAATTTCATCTAATTCCATCCTATAGTATTAGATTTCAAATTTGAACTTTAAAATTTGAATCTAACCAAATTTTCTTAAATTACTAAAATCTGTATAACTAGAGTTTAAAAATATATTTTTGAGTGAATCTTTTTGCCAATGTTTTGTATTAGTTAGACCTATAATCCTACATAGTTTGAGAATTTTTTGGATGAATTTGGTTAGGATTTTTAACAAAAACAGAATCTGTTTAGTTCTTAATAGAGTTTAGTTAGTTTGATTCTAGTTTAGTTTGAACCTGATTTAGTTTAACTTTTGTTTTTAGATTTCATTAGGTTCTGTTGTTTCAACATTAGGTGTATTATTTTCTGTTAATAAAAATATATATTTTTAATTTGTTTTGTGCTCTAGTTTGAATAGGTACATCTTATTTTCACCTTTAGTATTGTTTAGAAAAAAGTTTTGTAGTAACTCTTTTGCACAAAATTTTTATAATGAAATACTTTCTATTTTCTAATAAATTTTGTATTTACTTTTCTGTTATCTAAATTCCTAGTTGTTCAAAACAATTTTTTGACTTGTTATGTCTTAGTAGAGATTTGACACCAAAAATTTTTTTAGAGTCTTATACTTTGAGTGATTCTTCCTTTTAATTGTGCTATTGCTTGTTGAAGTGTTTGTTTACCTTGCTGTTGTAGGAGTTGTATTGTGGTTATGCTTATCGTGTGTTTGGTTTGATTCGTTAGATCATCCGGAGTGCGAAGCTTGTTATCTAGAGTCACTTGAATACGAGGATCGTCAGCAAGGCAAGTCACTTTGACCATGTATACCTATGTTTTTATTGCATTGGTTCTACCATCTCCCCAATTGCATGCAAAGTAGGTAATTTGGAAACTTGGTTACTTGATGTAGTATCATGTGGTAGGCACCCCTCAACCCTTTGACACATTGGCCTCGGGAAACGTTGATTTAATTTTGCAATGATATTAGTAGACGGGGTTGGTTGTGTGATTCACGAGAGTTGTGAGTTAATAATTTGAAGACCTACAAGATGATCAACACTTCGAGACTCCGAGTTTTCAACATACCTCCAGGTGGATGATGGTTGAACGGCGCCCTGGAGAAACGAGTGGTTAGCCTAGATGTTGCTAGAGAAGTGCCAGTATTCATGCGGAAAGGTCCACCCAAGCACCAAGAGATGGATGGATGCTTCAAGACCCAAGGCTTACCTGCACAGCCACAAGCCATTATGGGCTCAGTCTTGGTTGGATATCGTGGTGACCCTGGACAGGCGGTGCTACGGGATGTAGAAGAACAGTAGGAAAGGATGGGCACCGACAGAGTCTTGGGGAAACCCTTTAGAAGAACATGTTTTGGTGATCCGTTTCTCAAACACCCTGAAGTGCGAGAAATCCAACGGAGGCGATCAAATCTTGTGGGGAACGTGTGCAAAACTCTGCAGAGTACTGAAACCTAATCGATTAGTCGTGTCCACGGTCATGGAGAGTTTGAGCCAAAGGAACTCAAACTATCCCGAACTCTCAACACAATTAATTGTATTGATGTGGGTTTATTAATGTCAACTTGGGTATGAGAATTGGTTGATGGAACCATCTCATTAATCAACCAACATTCTAATAATAATTTTCTGCCCTCTCTTGTTGTAGGAAAAAATTGGCTTTATGCAAAACTTACTACCCCACGTGCCATATTTGCATATAGACTAGATGATTACTTTACCCCCTCTTTTGTGACATTGCCGGCATATTCAATATGCTGACCTACACGGCTGCAACGTATCATGTTGCAGAGTACTTTTCCGACCAGGAGTGAGGATACGCTCTATGCTCGGTGAGATGCCCTTGGAGTCAGATGGACTCAACTACCTTTGAAGCTTCCGCAAGATTAGTTATTCTCATGAGTTGGCCTTCAGCCACTTTATTGTAATTCTTATTGTAATAAAGGACTCGATATGAGATTTTTCGATTGTTAAAGCTGTGTGATTTCACTTTGATATATACATTGATGTACCGTGTGTGTACCAGCATGATCTTGGGATGGTAAAGAAACACCAGAGATTCGACCTTTTAGGTCGGGTCATTACAAAAATGGTATCAGAGCACACGCTGACCGTAGGACGTAACCTCTAGGATTGGAAAAGCCTTAGGATTTATTTCTCTTTTGTCTTTAAAATTCTTATACTCTCATATACTCGTTTCTGACTTCCCTCCGATTTATTTTAAAATTTATAAATGGCCACCTTCATACCAGTTTTGATCACGGAGTTTTGTCAGCCTAACACGACGATGCCCTTTGGCAAGGAGCTGGTGAAGATCACCTGGGACGTAAGGATTGCCTTGCCAAGCATCACCAGGACTCCTATCATGTCTTTTCCACAAGACGGTCGCTACAGGATCGAGTTGCACATCCCTGGAAATACCTTTGGAAATCGTAAGGAACCCATCGACTTCAAGTTTGTGGCACCCATCTGGATTCTTGGGAGAGACATGGCAATTCACCCTGCCCTTGGACATATTCAGGAGGAATACCGGGGTGGACCCATTTCACCAGGACTCGGCGTGGTTTGTCGCAGGGATGCCGATGGAAATATCATAACCACTCCCACTAGAGACACCACCATTTCCTATATCTAGACTTTGGAGACGCACATCAGGACCTTAGAGCTTCGGGTACGTGCCGACACGAAGACGATCAAGAGGCGGATGAACCACGAGATTGACCTCAAAGCTGACCTACGGGAAGCCAAGTACGAGCATGAGTATGAAGTGAAGGATCTCTTAGAGAGGATCGATAAGATGAACACTCGCATTGCAACTCTGGAGGAACAGTTGGACATGGGGGAAAATCTTCATCCAGAAGGAGACATGGCTCCCTTGATCAGCAACTATGACGACTATGAGGAGAGCGTCACCGGAGGAGGCCACTTCACCATGTACTTTTGAGGAGAACTTTAGTTATGCCCCCATGTATCTTTATTTTCGTCGTTAAAGTGTAGGTCGATGCTTAGTTTGATTTGGAGATTTGTATCTCAATGTTTGAACCTTGAGTTGAATAAATGAATGAGTGTTTGGTGTGATATGTTTGTTGCATTGCATATGGGTAGTGAAATTTCCTTTTAGGTCCTTGTTCTATTCTAATTCTCACCCCTCTGAAAACCGCAAGATGGAGAGGGAACTCACCACCGCTGGATGCACTGAGGCTGAAAAGGTGCGCTTTGTCGCCCGTCAACTGGAGGGACCAGCAGCTTCATGGTGGGAGAACTACACCACCACGTACCCCATTGCTGGTGTGACTTGGGAGCAGTTCAAGCAAGCTTTCCACACTGCTCATGTCTCAGCTGGGGCCATGAGTCTGAAGAAGCGTGAGTTTTGCAACTTACGCCAGGGGAACCGTTCCGTGGCCCAGTATGTGGACTCGTTATGCACCAGGAGATGTTGGCTCGTTATGCACCAGGAGATGTGGCCGATGATGCAGCCAAACATGAGAAGTTCTTGGAAGGACTCAACAATGAGTTGAGCGTGCAGTTGATGGTGGCTACTTTCAGCAACTACCAGGAGCTGGTAGATAAGGCCCTCATCTTGGCGGGGAAGTAGCAGCAAATCGAAAACCTCAAGAGGAAGCATGGACAGGGGAAGTCTCAGTCTGGAGCTCAACAGAAGCCCCTCTCCTCCCCGTACTCAGGAAAGACCAGATCAGGGACCGGTAAGTATGGAGGACACACTCATCATGTGCACAACCATGGAGGCCACAACCATGGAGCAAATGGGAATAATCGTCCCAACAATGGCAACTTCAAGAATGGTAATGGAAGTGGGAATGGCAACCAGCACCGTCCTGCTCCAGCTCAGAAGGATCTGAACCATATCACCTGTTTCAAGTGCCAGAAGACAGGGCACTATGCCACTGAATGTCCTCAGAACAAGCAAGTAAATGGAAACGGCAACAACAAAGGCAACTCCACAACTAAGAAGCCAAATCCTTTTCCTCGTGCTCAGGTGAACCACATTGATGTGGAAGAAGTCTATGATCAGCCCGAGACTGTGGTTGGTTAGTTTTTATTGCATTCACGTTCAGTTATGGTACTTTTTGATTCTGGTGCAACTCATTCATTCATATCAAGGGTAGTTGTGGAAAAGTATGGTTTACCCACCCGAACCCTTAGTCAGCCCATTAAGGTCAATTCCCCAGGAGGTATGATGATGGCAGGGATAGGATGCCACGCCTTGAAACTCCACATAGGAAATCATGTTTTTCCCACCGACCTCATCATACTAGAATCCCAGGGATTGGATGTAATCCTAGGCATGGATTGGATGACCAAGTATGAAGGAAATCTTGATTGCCCAGCAAGTCTATTTTGCTCACCACCCCGGAGAATAAGAGGATTAAGTATGTATCTCGACGCACACAGATGAGTGCTCGGTTAAATTCCCTCACGGGAGTTGTTCAGGAGGAAGTGCCGGTTGTACAAGACTTTCCAGATGTATTCCCGGAGGAATTACCAGGCATGCCACCAGATAGAGAGATTGAGTTTCTGATAGAGCTACTACCAGGAACCGCCCCAATTTCCAAGAGACCCTATTGGATGCCCGCAAATGATTTATTAGGAATCAGGAAGCAGATTAAGGAGCTATTGGATAAGGGATATATTCGCCCAAGTTCTTCACCTTGGGGAGCCCCGGTACTTTTGGTGGAGAAGAAAGATAAAACCTTGAGGATGGTGGTCGATTATCGTGCATTGAATGAGGTAACTATCAAGAATAAGTACCCTCTGCCGATGATTAATGACCTGTTTGATCAGCTAGTAGGCGCCAAAGTATTCTCCAAGATGAAGGAGTTGAACCTTAGACAGAGGAGATGGTTAGAGTTAATCAAGGACTATGACATGAGATTGCATTACCATCTAGGAAAGGCAAATGTTGTGGCAGATGCTTTGAGTCGGAAGAGTTATGTGAACACACTCATAGCCAGAGGATTACCCTAGGAGTTAACCGATGATCTCAGAGAGCTTCGGTTAGAGATAGTTCCAAAAGGATATGTTGCCACACTAGAGATTCAGTCCACCTTGACCGAAAGAATTCGTGAAGCCCAGAAATCGGACAAGGAGATAGCTGAGATAAAGCAGAGAATGAAGGATGGAAAAGCTAAAGACTTTCGTGAAGATGAACAGGGTACTCTATGGTTTGAAAACCGAATCTATGTGCCCAATGACCTAGAGCTCAGGAAGTTGATACTTCGAGAAGCCCATGATTCACCATACTCGATACACCCAGGCAACACAAAGATGTACCTAGATTTGAAGGAAAGTTACTGGTGGACAGGAATGAAGAAGGATATTGCTGAACATGTTGCGGTATGTGATGTTTGCCAACGAGTAAAGGCGGAACATCAGAAACCAGCAGGGTTACTCAAACCTTTGCCGATACCCGAGTGGAAATGGGATAAGCTTGGTATGGACTTCATCACAGGATTACCTCGGACCCGTTTAGGTTATGATTCCATCTGGGTAGTGGTCGATCGCTTGACCAAGGTTGCTCATTTCATTCTAGTGAAGACCACCTATACCAGTGCTAAGTTAGCCAAGATATATATGACCAGGATCGTATGTCTGCATGGAGATCCGGGGAGTATCGTGTCAGATAGAGGAACACAATTTACCTCAAAGTTTTGGCATCAGTTACATGAAACTTTGGGTACAAGGCTGGAATTCAGTACAGCTTTTCATCCGCAGACCGATGGACATACTGAGAGAATCAACCAGATCTTGGAGGACATGTTGAGAGCTTGTGCGCTAGACTATGGGTCCAATTGGGATGACAACTTACCTTACGCAGAGTTCTTGTACAATAACAGTTATCAGACTAGTCTGAAGATGGCCCCTTTTGAAGCTTTATACGGAAGGAGGTGCAGAACACCATTGATGTGGGATGGTGTTGGAGACCGAAAACTCTTTGGTCCCGAACTTATCTGAGATTCTGAAGAAAAGGTCAAACTGATTCGAGACCGACTCAAGATAGCTCAATCTAGGCAGAAGAGCTATGCTGATAACAAACGCAAGGAGGTGACATATTAAGTGGGAGATCGAGCATATCTTCGTGTGTCTCCACTTCGAGGAATCAAGAGGTTTGGTGTTAAAGGAAAGTTACACCCAGATTCATAGGCCCCTAATAAATTCTTGAACGTAGAGGCGAAGTTGCATACAAGCTGGAATTGCCGGAAGGACTATCCGGAGTTCATGATGTTTTCCATGTTTCCCAGCTAAAGAAATGTCACTCTGAGATGGCTGATATTCCTTTGAAGGACACAGTGCCCCTAGAGGCCATACAACTAGACAGTGACCTGACCTATGAGGAGAAGCCTGTCAGAATCCTTGAGACTACCAACAGAGTTACCCGAAGCAAGACCATCAAGTTCTGTAAGGTTCTATGGAGTCACCACACCGAGGAAGAAGCCACCTGGGAACGCGAAGAAGATCTTCGTAGAGACCACCTGCACCTATTTTCTAGCCAACCCAAATCTCGAGGGCAAGATTCATCTTAAGGTGGGTAGGTTTGTAACATCCCAAAATTTCATTTTGGAATGTTATGAAATATAGATATGCATCATCATCACTTTGTTTGAATGAAATGAATTGTTGAAGTTCTTCTTTTGGGTTTCTAAAAGGCCCTCCCTTTTCTCCATTTACTTGTTTCATTTATTTGAAAATCCCTAGAAATATTCATAAAAAGAGAGGAGTAACATGACACTCCACACCAGGAGCATCTTGGTGAAATATTTGAGCAATAAAACCAGGGGGTTATTTGAAAGTTTATCTCAAAACAATTTAAAATCAATTATGTATTTTCTAAAAAATATTTTTTAAAGTATTCATTTTGATAGAGGAAAAATGTTCATTAAATAGCATTTATTCCCCTGATCATTTTGATATATATATATATTCCCTATGTTTGGAAATGATTTGAATGCAATAAAGGATTTTAAACGTTCTAGAAAATAGAAAAGGAAACGTATTTAGATGTTTTAATTAGTAAACAGGTCGGCCCACAGCCATTTAAACCCCGAATTCATTTCGGATCGGCCACCGATGCGCAAACACTACCCCCTCTCTCAATGACGCGCGGGACCCACCGTCCGACAGTGCCATCCTCGCGCTCATCCCCTTCCCCTTGCCCCCGACGTCGCCGGCGATCCCGACCCCGCTGATCTCTCTCCTCTCTCCCTCCCCCCACCCCGCACCTGGCCTATAAAGAGCCCCTGCCTCTCCGCTCTCCGTTCCACCCCGAGCCCCCCTCTACCTCGCCAGAATGCTACTGCACCACCTCACCGGAGTTCGGTCGACGACCGAAGCTCTTCGAGCATGAGCCCGCCGCCTCCATCGTCCCCAGCCCTGTCCGACGCCACCAATCGACGCCGGAGCTTCACCGTAGTCGCCTGAGCACTTCGGACGCCGCCCTCGACCACCGCACCGTCGCCTCCGACCACCTCCGACGATCGGCCACCGTCGACCTCGCCGGAACCCCGACCCCCACCGCTGTAAGCCACCGCACACCCCTGGGCCGTTCGATCTAGATCCAACGCGCCATATTAGAAATTTTATAAAACGAATTGGTACACGTTAAGTTTCGTTCATCCGCCACAAACACCTCGCACGCACACGGCCTCGGCCAATCACAGCATGCCACGTAGCCCCTAACCGATAGATTATCTTTTTTCTTTTTCTTTTTCTGTTTTACAAAACAGAATGTGTTCTGATTTTATTTTTGTTATATCTTTTAAACTAATTAGTGCATTCAATTAATTCTTTTTGCATTAGGTCACAAATTTCATGTAATTCCATTCGGTAGTCTTACATTTCAAATTTGGACTTTAAAATTTGAATCTAACCAATTTTTCTTAAATTACTAAAATCTGTATAACTAGAGTTTAAAAATATATTTTTGGGTGAATCTTTTTGCCACTATTTTGTATTAGTTAGACCTATCATCCTACATAGTTTGAGAATTTTTAGGATGAATTTGGTTCGGGTTTTTAACAAAAACAGAATCTGTTTAGTTCTTAATAGAGTTTAGTTAGTTTGATTTTAGTTTAGTTTGAACCTGATTTAGTTTAACTTTTGTTTTTAGATTTCAGTAGGTTCTGTTGTTTCAACATTAGGTGTATTATTTTCTGTTAATAAAATTATATATTTTTTTAATTTTTTTGTGCTCTAGTTTGAATAGTTACATCTTATTTTCACCTTTAGTATTGTTTAGAAAAAAGTTTTGTAGCAACTCTTTTGCACAAATTTTTTATAATGAAATACTTTCTGTTTTCTAATAAAAATTTGTATTTACTTTTCTGTTATCTAAATGCCTAGTTGTTTAAAACAATTTTTTGACTTGTTATGTCTTAGTAGAGATTTGACACCAAAAAAAAATTAGAGTCTTATACTTTGAGTGATTCTTCCTTTTGATTGTGCTATTGCTTGTTGAAGTATTTGTTTACCTTGCTGTTATAGGAGTTGTATTGTGGTTATGCTTATCGTGTGTTTGGTTTGATTCGTTAGATCATCCGGAGTGCGAAGCTTGTTATCTGGAGTCACTTGAATACGAGGATCGTCAGCAAGGCAAGTCACTTTGACCATATATACCTTTGTTTTTATTGCATTAGTTATACCATCTCCACAATTGCATGCAAAGTAGGTAATTTGGAAACTTGGTTACTTGATGTAGTATCATGTGGTAGGCACCCCTCAACCCTTTGACACATTGGCCCCGGGAAACGTTGCTTTAATTTTGCTATGCTATTAGTAGACGGGGTTGGTTGTGTGATTCATGAGAGTTGTGAGTTAATAATTTCAAGACCTACAAGATGATAAAGACTTCGAGACTCCGAGTTGTCAACATACCTCTGGGTGGATGATGGTTGAACGGCACCCTGGAGAAACCAGTGGTTAGCCTAGATGTTGCTGGAGAAGTGCCAGTATTCATGTGGAAAGGTCCACCCAGGCACTAAGAGATGGATGGATGCTTCAAGACCCAAGGCTTACCTGCACAGCCACAAGCCATTATGGGCTCTGGCTTGGTTGCATATTGTGGTGACCCTGGACAAGCGGTGCTACGCGATGTAGAAGAACGGTAGGAAAGGATGGGCACCGACAGAGTCTCGGGGAAACCCTTTAGAAGACCATGTTTTGGTCATCCGTTTCTCAAACACCCTGAAGTGCGAGAAATCCAACGGAGGCGATCAAACATTGTGGGGAATGTGTGCAAAACTCTGTAGAGTACCCAAACCTAATCGATTAGCCATGTCCACGGTCATGGACAGTTTGAGCGAAAGGAACTAAAACTATCCGGAACTCTCAACACAATTAATTACATTGATGTGGGTATTTAATGTCAACTTGGGTATGAGAATTTGTTGGTGGAACCAGCTCATTAATCAACCAACATTGTAGTAATAACTTTCTGCCCTCTCTTGTTGTAGGAAAAAATTGGCTTTATGCAAAACTTACTACCCAACCTGCCATATATGCATATAGACTAGATGATTACTTTACCCCCTCTTTTGTGACATTGCCAGCATATTCAATATGCTGACCTACACGGCTGCAACGTATCATGTTGCAAAGTACTTTTCCGACCAGGAGTGAGGATACCTCTATGCTCGATGAGATGCCCTTGGAGTCAGATGTACTCAACTACCTTTGAAGCTTGCGCAAGATTAGTTATTCTCATGAGTTGGCCTTCAGCCACTTTATTGTAATTCTTATTGTAATAAAGGACTCGATATGAGATTTTTTGATTATTAAAGCTGTGTGATTTCACTTTGATATATACATTGATGTACCGTGTGTGTACCAGCATGATCTTGGGATGGTATAGAAACACCGGTGATTCGACCTTTCAGGTCGGGTTGTTACATATGTTGTCATCAACTACAAAAAAGTGGGAGACTCAAAGTGCAATAATGCCCTCAAACATAGTTTGTTATTGTTGACAACATACATATAGGGAACTAATCATCTCTGTCAAGTGCATCTCAGGTTTAGTTCCCAAGAGATTACTGTGTGGATCATAACTTACATATTCAAGATGCTCAAAGTATGGAGAAACAAGAAAAAAAGCTCTAGCTCTTTTTGGTTTACTCTTGAGTATAGGGTTCCCGTACTATTAAGAGGGGATCACTGGTTCTCACTAAGGACTTGCTCAAAAACCTAGGAAAAACCTTTTGGTTGACTTTTTCAATCTTTTCCATGATGTTCGCCTCTGCCCTTGCTCGGACATCCGATGGGTTCCGGTCATCCAGCCTCTCACAACCCTTCGAATGATCATTGCTCAAAGGTAATCCGGTACCACATATCTAGAAGTTATCCTCAGAATTTTAGTCCCTTCGGTCGAACGAACTCCGGGGTTCCGTGAGTGTTCGGAAATCATGTACCACCCCACCAGAACCAAAGCTATGGATGACTGGTCCTCTCCGTGTTGGAAACATTCCCTAGAGGCAATAATAAAACGGTTATTATTATATTTCGTTGTTCATGATAATCATCTATTATCCTTGCTATAATTGTATTGATTGGAACATCAAATACATGTGTGGGTACATAGACAACACTGTGTCCCTAGTAACCCCTAATAGACTAGCTCGTTGATCAGAGATGGTTAATGTTTACTAGACATAGACATGAGATGTCATTTGATAACAGGATCACATCATTAGGAGAATGATTTGATGGACAAGACCCAAGCTATGTACATAGCAAATGATCTTGTCAGTTTATTGCTATAGTTTTCTGCATGTCAAGTATCTGTTCCTATGACCATGAGATCATGCAACTCACTGACACCGTAGGAGTACCTTGTGTGTATCAAACGTTGCAAGATAACTGGGTGACTATAAAGGTTCTCTACGGATATCTCCGAGGGTGTCGATTGAGTTCGCATGGATCAAGACTAGGACTTGTTACTCCATGTGACGGGGGGTATCTCAGGGCCCACTTGGTAATACAACATCACAATGAGCCTTGCAAGCAAAGTTACTAAAGAGTTAGCCACGGGATCTTGTATTACAGAACGAGTAAAGAGACTTGCCGGTTAATGAGATTTAACTAGGTATAGAGATACCGGTGATCGAATCTCGCGCAAGTAACATACCGAAGAACAAAGGGAACTACGTATTGGATTAACTGAATCCTTGACATAGAGGTTCAACCGATAAAGATCTTCGTTGAATATGTAGGAACCAATATGGGCATCTCGGTCCCGCTATTGGTTATTGACCGTATAGGTGTCTCGGTCATGTCTACATAGTTCTCGAACCAACAGGGTCTGCACACTTAATGTTCAATGACGTTTCGGTATTATTGAGTTATGTATGTTGGTGACCGAAGGTTGTTCGGAGTCTCGGATGAGATCCCGAATGTCACGAGGAGTTTCAGAATGGTTTGGATGTAAGGATTGTATATAGTAAAGTGCTATTTGGGTTTCGAGAAAGTTTCAGGTACTTCCTGTAGTGTACCGGGAGTGACGAATGGGTTCCGAGGGTCCATCGGGGGGGCACCCATCCCGGGGGTCCACATGGGCCCAATAGGTGGCGCACCAGCCCCAGGAGGGCTGGGCAGCCGACCCCATGACGGGACCATGCGCCCAAGAGGAAAAGGTGGAGGGTGGGAGGTTTCCTTGTTGGAGCAGGACTGCTCCCCCGCGCCCCACCTCCTTGTTGTAGGTGGACTCTACCTCCTGGTCGGCAGCCAAGGCCCTAGGGTAAACCTCAGGGTACCTATTCCCACCCCTTCCTCCTATATATAGTGGAGGTTTCAGGGCAGCACAACACCTGAAAAGCCACATGATGTCCTATTCCCTCTATATCATCTCTCTCCTCTAGTTAGTTCGGTAGAGCTCGGTGAAGCCCTGTTGGATTAGTTCACCACCACCGCCACCATGTCGTCATGCTACCGGAGAACTCATCTACCTATCCGACCTCGCTTTCCGGATCAAGGAGGAGGATATTGTCATCGAGCTCTACGTGTGCTGAATGCAGAGGTGTCGTCCGTTCGACACTAGATCATGATTGGATCGCTGGACGGCTTGCAATTTGGATCGCGAAGACGTTTGACTATGTCAACTGCATTTCTTAACGCTTCCCGCTTAGAGATATACAAGGGTATGTGGATCTGATCTCTCCTCTCGTAGATGCTCATCTCCTAGATTGATCTTGGTGAAGCATAGGAATTTTTTTGTTTCCCATGCCATGTTCCCCGACACTCTGATCGACCGTGCTCTGGCCGACCGACACCCTACGGTCGTCCCTGCCCTGTGTTACAAATTCATTTGCTGCGTTGACTCACTCTCACTCCAGTTGTTGGACAACTGAGACCTGTCGGACGTCCGGTGGCTCCCTTTGGTCCGGACGACCAACTCCTGTCAAAAGTCTAGTGTCTGCGCAGATTAAGTGGCTTCCAACGGCCACTTTCGTGCCACCACTATATATAGTCTTCTTTCACCATGGGTGAGGGTTGTCCAACACAGCAAAAAGATTCCAAGAACACTTTTCTCTCTTACTCTTGTCCTCACCAAATCTTAGATCCCAAGAGCATTTTTGAGGATTCTTGACTGTTGTTCCAACCAAAAGACATATTGTCCCTCTCCCCTCCTCTTAACCAAAGCAATTCATGATTTGACCAAGTTTTTAGCGGTTCCCTTGATCTTTTTACTCTTGGAGATTGGAGACTCCTAGGCGGTAGGAGTTCTTTGGAGAGGAGTCAAGCCATTGTGATTTACCATGGAAAGTTTGTGAGGCTTTGGAGGCCACCTCAAGGCCTACCACTAGTGGTTGAGAAACTCCTTCGTGATGTTATCTCAAGGAGATAATAGGCTAAGGCTTCGTGGCATTGGTGTGCCTTCGTGGTAACATCCACCTCTCTAAACGGTGACATAGCTTCCCTCCAAGGAAGTGAACACCGGGATACATCCTTGTCTCTCGGAGTTGCAGTTATCCCTAACCCTAGCTCCTTACTTGTGGTCACTTGTCTCCTTACGTATTTCAGTTGTTTCATATTGTGGTATGTTTACCCATCTAGTTGCTTAACTTGTATATCTTACTTGTCACAGCATCACCCTTGCAATTGTTAGGCTACATTTCATATTCCACATTATTGCCTAAAATTGGTACTTAACAATTAAAAATTCTAATTGTACCTATTCACCCCCGCCCTCTAGATCCATCTCGATCCTTTTAGAGATGTATCGGCATCCCCAAGCTTAATTCCTACTCGTCCTCGAGTAGGTACATGATAAAAAGAATTTTTTTGATGTGACATGCTACCGAACATGTAATATTTTGCAGGTATGATCATTGAGAAATAATGAATTAATAAACATCAACATAGTAATATCCATAAATATAAGTAAAATAATCATCGATTTTCAAAATCTACGATCCTTATAGAATGTTTACCCCCCCCATTCATTTTATCATATTAGCATGGCATGGCTTCGTCTTCGTCACATAAATAAATATGTCAAGCACCATGGTGTTAAGCTAGGAAATAGAATCAGACTATTTAATGCGCTTAAGCTTTTTATTAATCACGCAATACATGAGCGCGAACCATGGATATAGACTATAGGTGGAATAGAATATGGTGGTAGGATGCAAAGGGGTAAACGTGGAGAAGAAAGTCTCGCATCTATTAGGCGGATCAATGGGGTATGGAGTAGGGATTGCCATGCAACAGATGCATTAGACCTATAAGTCTGTGAAAGCTCAACTGAATCTTAGTGGGTGTAGCGATCCGACTCAAAACGAGTCAAGCCTCTATGTGTTCTGTGCCATCCCTGGATCAGTATGCTGGCACACACAGTACATCAATGTATATATCAAAGTGCAATCACATGTAATTAACATAAAACTGATATACACCTTAAAATCTCAGCGGAAACAGTCAGCGGGAGTGGAGTCCCAATAACACCAATGGCAGGTTGAGTGTAGGCCGTAACCCTGAATCGTACTCTTACCCGCCGTAGAGCTTATCTGCAACATAAGATGTTGCAGCCGTGTAGGTCAGCATTTTGAATATGCCGGCAAGTCACAAAAGATGGGGTGTAAAGTAATCATCTATTCTACATGCATATATGGCAAGTGGGGTAGTGGGTTTTGCATAAAGCCAAATTTTTCCTACAACAAGAGAGGGAAAAAAGCATAATTACTACAATGTTGGTTGATTAATGAGATGGTTCCACCAACCAATTCTCATACCCAAGTTGTCATTAATAAACCCACATCAATACAATTAATTGTGTTGAGAGTTCCAGATAGTTTCAGTTCCTTTGGCTCAAGTTGTCCATGACCGTGGACACGGCTAATCGATTAGGTTTGAGTACTTTGCAGAGTTTTGCACACGTTCCCCACAAGATTTGATCGCCTCCATTGGATTTCTCGCACTTCAGGGTGTTTGAGAAACGGATGACCAAAACATGGTCTTCTAAAGGGTTTCCCCAAGACTCTGTCGGTGCCCATCCTTTCCTACCGTTCTTCTACATCTCGTAGCACCGCCTGTCCAGGGCCACCACGATATCCAACCAAGCCAGAGCCCATAATGGCTTGTAGCTGTGCAGGTAAGCCTTGGGCCTTGAAGCATCCATCCATCTCTTTGTGCCTGGGTGGACCTTTCCGCGTGAATACTGGCACTTCCCCAGCAACACGTAGGCTAACCACTGGTTTCTCCAGGGCACCGTTCAACCATCATCCACCCAGAGGTAAGTTGAAAACTCAAAGTCTTGAAGTCTTGATCATAATGCAGGTCCTGAAAATTATTAACTCACAACTCTCATGAATCACACAACCAACCCCGTCTACTAATAGCATAGCAAAATTAAATCAATGTTTCCCGGGGCCAATGTGTCAAAGGGTTGAGGGGTGCCTACCACATGATACTACATCAGGTAACCAAGTTTCCAATTTACCTATTTTGCATGCAATTGGGGAGATGGTAGAACTAATGCAATAAAAACATAGGTATACATGGTCAAAGTGACTTGCATGTACTATTGATGAAGAAATAATATCGCTCTTAGAGATAACTGATAGATTATTCGTCACTCTCCGATGAAAATCTATACAATCGAACATTGCCTTCTTATAAGCAATCATACTAGCAGTCAATACTAATCAATCAAAAAGGCAACACACAACCAAAAGTAACATGGTGGTGATGAAGGAAATACTTAAGACAAAACTCAAATGACAAAACTACATCAACACAACTAATGTGCTGATGAAGGAAATACTTAAAACAAAAGTTAAAATCAACACAACTTCATCAACACCACCAAAGTTGGTTTTCTCTACAAGTTCATCCTATTTTCAAAAGTAAAAACTCAAAACAAAGTAAAATATAATCAAAAGTAGTTTAGTAAATATTTTACTTAGAAAAAAAAGAATTACTTTTGAAGAACAACTAGGGACTAAGAAAACAATACTCTAGCAACTTAAGTTTTTAACTACTTGAACATATCGTCAAGAAAAACACTAAGTGAAGAAAATAAAATAAAATAAAATGCAAATAATTAACAGAAAGTATTTTCTCATAAGTCTACATTTTGCAAAGAGAACTAATTGAAAAGCTTTTATAAAGATTCTTCTTTTGATAAGGTCATCCTTGGCTTAAACCACAAACAATCTCAACTATAATACAAATTGTTTCTGGTCTAAACTTAGATTAACAGAAAATCAAACTGATAAAACAATTTGTGGAACTATTTTCAAATAGAAGATCAACATAGCAATGAAAATCCAATTGCAAGTTATAGTTGAACAAGAATTGATTTTCATGCAACCAACTAATAAAATATTATTTGTTTTGAAGGGCTACTATTATCTGACAGAAAACTTTATAAAAGTCTATCACTAATATAAAATAAAATAACTTAAAATAATTTAAAACAAAAGGGAATATAAATAGACCTAATAGAACTAAACAGAATCTGTTTTGCGTTAAAATACTACTATAAAATATCCTAAAAATTTCCAAACTCTACCTACATAAAAATTTCCAAGAACTAAATATATAATTAAGGTCACTAGTGACAAGTAGCAAAAAGAATCAACTCAAAATATATTTTTAAACTCAAGATATCCAGAAAATAAGATTTGAATAAAATCTGTTCTAAATCAATTTTAAGTTATTCAAATTTGGCCAAACTTGATATGTTCAGAAACAAGAACAAATTTTTGAACTAATTCAAAAAGAATCAAATTAAAACACTTAAAAACATAAAAGATATAACAAAAATAAAAACAGAACCTATTCTGTTTTCTAAAACAAAAACAAAAAAAAGAAAAAAACTAAACTAACGGACAGGGTGACGTGGCAGGTTGTGATAGGCTATGGAGGGAGCGTGTTCTAATGATTCGAGCGGACGATCGACACTTAACGGAAAACATTTCGGCTAAAATTAACTAAAAGAAAACCGGCCGGTTCATTTTAAATAAACCGAAAGGGTATGGGGGTTCTAATCGTGGCCGTTCAAATGAGATCGGACGGAGGGGGAAGCTCACCGTGGCGGGAGGTCAACTCTGGTGAGGTTCCTGAAGGCCGAAGCGGCGAGGTCGACGGGGAGGCGTCTCCCGTGGTCCTCTGGCGATGGCGAGGGGTCCAGGCGATGCGGACGAGGACGGTGAGTCGAGTGGTGGTCCTGGCGTCGTCGCGGTTGGTCGAGGGCATCGGCGACGAGCTCCGAGGCGGCGGTGACGTTTGGGTGTCAACGGGGACGGTGCACTAGTGGGTGTGGGGCTCGGGCGAGGGCACAAGGAGTTGCGCAAGGCCGTGGGGAGGTGGATGGTGGGCTCGGAAAGGCTCGCGGTGGTCGAGGTGGAGCGACACGATGGAAATGGCGCGGCGCGGCGCTCGGGCTGCGGCGAGCTAATACGGCGGCGAGAGGCTTCGGGCAGAGGGGGAAAGTGGGGTAATGGGTAGAGTAGAGGACCGGGGCTTTTATAGGGCCTCGGGGTGGTCGGGGAATGGAAGGGGAGGGGGATCCGGCGCGGTGATCTCGCCAGCGTGGTTTGGGGAGTGAGAGGAGGGAGGTGACCGCGAGGTTTGGGGATCGGTCGGTGGGGTCACGCGGTCAGAGAGAGAGAGATAGAGAGATCAGCGCGGCGGTGACCGTTGCGGAGGAATTTCTGGAGAGAGATTAGAGGCAGGTGGGCCGTGGGCTTTAATATGCGTTAACTATTTCCTTTATTAATTACCAGAGCAATAAACACAACATTAAGACATTCAAGACCAGTCCAAAAAATACAGTTTTATATATCATAATGATCAGGGAAATAAATTCCATTTAATGGACATTTTCCCATAGCCAAATTAAATACTTTAAAAAAATTATTTTTAGAAAATGCCTAAATGGCTTTATTTATTTTTGCAAATATTTTTCAAATAACCCCTTGGGTTTTATGGTTCAAAAGCTTCACAAAAACTCCCATAGTTTGGAGTGTCATATTACTCCTCTCAAAAACTTGTCAAGGGGTTTGAATGCTTACAAATTCAAATAGGGAATTCAAATATGGAAGGTAAAACTCCATATGAGAAATTTTGAAATGGTTTTCAAATTCCCTTTCCAAATCTTTTCATGTTGAAGAAGTCATGTCATCTTCCCTCACTGATTTAAAAGTAAGAAGTTGAATTCAAAAGAAAATGGGAAAGTCATTTTATTCCCTCTCATTCAAAAGTTTTCAAAAGTTTCAAATTTTCACTCAATTTCAATCACTCAAGCAAACAAGCATTCATTCTAATATTAATTAAACATTCCAAAATTTGGGATGTTACAAACCTACCACACTTAAAATGACTCTCGTCCTCGAGATTCTTAGAGGCTAGAAAGAAAAGGTTAGGGTTTGGGGGTCTTCTAGCAAATCCATTGTCCTGGAAGGTGGGGGGTCTACCACACTTAAAATGAGAGTTACTGGTTCCTCAAAATCATGGAAGTCCTCTAGGTGCATCTGTCTCTTCACATACTTCACGATGGCTCCTTCGATGAGGCTCTTCAATTAAATCAAAAAATCTTGTGATCTCATAACAAAATGTATTTCCACCGATACTGGGTCTTCTTAACTGATAAGTCTTGCGTTCATTCTATCTTATCGAAGATCTCGTGGTGGTCTACCATTTGTGATTATCCTACAATGAAATGGGTCTTGGCTTCATTCCTCACCGTAAAATTCGTACGTATGACAACGACTGCCATGTACAAGGGTTTTACATCATACCATTCTAAGGCTTAAACAAAAGCTTCAAAGAACGTCGTCTCTTTACTATGGGTAAGTCACTCAGATTTACCAATCCGAATAGCAAGAGAATGATAAGAGTAAGTCGTCATAGTGGCCAAGCCATGTCACACTGAAATCATTACCTTGTATAAGGTTTAGTGAATCTCGTATTCTAACACTTGGGCTTCCTCACAAGCGTTGCAGAAAATTTCTCTTATCAACGAACGAAGTTCGGATAAATCCATTGATTCTGCAATCTGAGAAAAAACATCTATCGTTTCTTCACAACTCTCAGGTTATCGTATACTCCTGAAAAAACGTTTACTGATCTTTCGTAGCTTCTTCCAAGTTTCTTCCTTCACCAAGGTGGGGCTTGATCCTTATCAATCCTGGGGTTAGTGACTTGTGGGTTCACTTGAATACTTGGATAGCTTTAACTCACTCTTCGGGTTACTATCGTTCCATATTCCAACATTACCTTCAGTTTACTACAGCATACCCTTGAGGTAACAAATCACAGACTCGTTCTTGTCTAGATTCCACTCCACGGAATTCATTTTCCTTTCCATTGGTCTGTTGATCCTTGGGTATGGTTTCATCAAAATCATTCCTTTTCTCAATATTCCAACTTCAAAAAATCGCTGTGTCACAAAGGTTATCATCCTGATTAGTTTGAGGTGGTTCCACATTCTCTTCACGTGTATTTCAGTTATCCAAACTCCTTAATATGAATGGTATTCTGTTCATTCTTTTGTCCCTGTGGTTGCTACCACACTGAAAATGAAATGCACTCATGCTTGCATAGACCATATTTTCTCATATCCTCGAAATTGGTCAGAGATCTTTGTTCATAGAGTACAACTCGTATAATTCAACATAGATGAATTATGACACCATAAATTCCATTGACTCCTGAATTTATTACAAACTCTAAGACTTTCATTACATAACTTCAAAATGATAAGAGTGCTACCTATTACATTTATTACTTCCAAAAAATCAAAACTCAAACTACTCATGTTTAGCCTTCTTCTCTGGGCAGGTATAGGAGTAATGTCCTCTCTTCTTGCACCGGAAACACATGATCTGACACAGATCCTTCTTTGCAGAAAATGGGTTGTTCTGAGAACGTCTTCGGTTTCTCTTCTTGGACTCCTTTGTTCCGATCAAACTTTCAATTTCCTGTGGATCAAACTCCACTTCTCCTGTCGGGAAGTTTCGTAGATACTCTTTTCTTTCCTTCATACAGTCCTGTGAGAAATGTCCTTCTTCTCCACATGAATAGCAGGCATTGGAGTAAAATTTGGTTAGGCCTTCTCCATTAGGGTCTTCAACATCTTCCTTCATCACAAGTTCTCCTCAATTTTCTCTGAAAGCCTCCTTCATGGCTTCCTTCTGCTACTTGATGACTTCTTGTACCTTGGGGTACATTTGGCATTGAGCTGGGTAATGCATAGTTCCTTCGCACAAGAAACATGTCACCTGTCTAGTTGGGAATTCCTCAGCTCGGTGATTTTCTTCACAATGAGGGCATCCTTCCTTGTGTTCTTCCTGGGTGTGTCCTATCTCTCCACATATCCTGGATGCACAAATCTTCTTCACATCTTTGCCACAGAGCTTCTGGGTGTTGGTAACAACATGAGATCCTTGCAGAGTTATCTTGAATTCTTCCCAATTGTTTGATGCTTGCCTATCATGGATATCTTCATGCATCTTCCACCATTTTGCAGCACCTTCTACAAAGTACCGAAAAGCATACTGGACCATCTCTTTTCTGGCAACATGGTTACTCCTTAGATGATCCTCCATGTTCTGAATCCATTCTTCTGTCTCTAACCGAGTCATCGATCCAGAATACACGAGTCCAGCTTCACTAATCATCTATTGGGTTCAAGGTTTTGGGGATGAGATGGGTAAGAGAGAGAAAAGAGGGGATACACACAATACAAACAATGATTTTCAAAATAGATTTTTTTTGTTGTGGCTGTCGAAAATTACACACAATCGACAGCTCACAAATCATCGTATCTAACGTAAGTATACAAGAGGGGTTTGGTCTTCTAGGGCATAATATCTTGGAAATTCTTCATGGTCTTCAATTTTTTCGGGTCTTCACAGTCTTCAACTCATGTAGCTTCAACTCTTCTAACGCAGGGTGAAATCTTCTTTACTTTGAAGTGACCATTAGTTGTTTCGATATCTTGTCCTTCTCGAAGTGGTCTCAGTTGATCCTTAGTGTGGTCAAGGGGAAAAGGGTATTTTCTAACTTTTTGAGGTAAGAGAGATCATTTGATAAGGCTCAAATAAGATGAGAAGTAAAGGGTCTTTTGAAAACAAAGGTTTTTCGAGAAACCATTTCCTAAGGGCTTTCCAGTTTCTAGGGTCACGTCCTACAGTCAACATGTGCTCTGATACCATTTCTGTAGCGACCCGACTCAAAACGAGTCAAGCCTCTGTGTGTTCTGTGCCATCCCTGGATCAGTATGCTGGCACACACAGTACATCAATGTATATATCAAAGTGCAATCACATGTAATTAACATAAAACTAATATATACCTTAAAATATCAGAGGAAACAGTCAACGGGAGTGGAGTCCCAATAACACCAACGGCAGGTTGAGTGTAGAGCGTCACCCTGAATCGTACTCTTACCCGTCGTAGAGCTTATCTGCAACATAAGACGTTGCAGCCGTGTAGGTCAGCATTTTGAATGTGCCGACAAGTCACAAAAGAGGGGGTGTAAACTAATCATCTATTCTACATGCATATATGGCAAGTGGGGTAGTGGGTTTTGTATAAAGCCAAATTTTTCCTACAACAAGAGAGGGCAAAAAGCATAATTACTACAATGTTGGTTGATTAATGAGATGGTTCCACCAACCAATTCTCATACCCAAGTTGTCATTAATAAACCCACATCAATACAATTAATTGTGTTGAGAGTTCCAGGTAGTTTCGGTCCCTTTGGCTCAAGTTGTCCATGACCGTGGACACGGCTAATCGATTAGGTTTGAGTACTTTGCAGAGTTTTGCACACGTTACCCACAAGATTTGATCGCCTCCGTTGGATTTCTCGCACTTCAGGGTGTTTGAGAAACGGATGACCAAAACAGGGTCTTCTAAAGGGTTTCCCCGAGACTCTGTCGGTGCCCATCCTTTCCTACCGTTCTTCTACATCTCGTAGCACCGCCTGTCCAGGGTCACCATGGTATCCAACCAAGCTATAGCCCGTAATGGCTTGTGGCTGTGCAAGTAAGCTTTGGGTCTTGAAGCATCCATCCATCTCTTTGTGCCTGGGTGGACATTTCCGCGTGAATACTGGCACTTCCCCAGCAACACCTAGGCTAACCACTGGTTTCTCTAGGGCACCATTCAACCATCATCAACCCAGAGGTAAGTTGAAACCTCAGAGTCTTGAAGTCTTGATCATAATGCAGGTCTTGAAAATTATTAACTCACAACTCTCATGAATCACACAACCAACCCCGTCTACTAATAGCATAGGAAAATTAAATCAACGTTTCCTGGGGCCAATGTGTCAAAGGGTTGAGGGGTGCCTACCACATGATACTACATCAGGTAACCAAGTTTCCAATTTACCTACTTTGCATGCAATTGGGGAGATGGTAGAACTAATGTAACAAAAACATAGGTATACATGGTCAAAGTGACTTGCCTGTACTGTTGATGAAGAAATAATATCGCTCTCAGAGATAACTGATAGACTATTCGTCACTCTCCGATGAAAATATATACAATCAAACATTGCATTCTTATAAGCAATCATACTAGCAGTCAATACTAATCAATCAAAAAGGCAACACACAACCAAAAGCAACATGGTGGTGATGAAGGAAATACTTAAGACAAAACTCAAATGACAAAACTACATCAACACAACTAATGTGGTGATGAAGGAAATACTTAAGACAAAAGTTAAAATCTACAAAACTTCATCAACACCACCAAAGTTGGTCTTCTCTACAAGTACATCCTATTTTCAAAAGTAAAAACTCAAAACAAAGTCAAATATAATCAAAAGTAGTTTAGTAAATATTTTACTTAGCAAAAAAAAAGAATTACTTTTGAAGAACAACTTGGGACTAAGAAAACAATACTCTAGCAACTTAAGTTTTTAACAGAAATTATTTTCTCATAAGTCTTCATTTTGCAAAGAGAACTAATTGAAAAGCTTTTATAAAGATTCTTCTTTTGATAAGGTCATCCCTGGCTTAAACCACAAACAATCTCAACTATAATACAAATTATTTCTGGTCTATACTTAGATTAACAGAAAATCAAACTTATAAAACAATTTGTGGAACTATTTTCAAATAGAAGATCAACATAGCAATGAAAATCCAATTGCAAGTTATAGTTGAAAGACTACTCTAAAATATTCTAAAAATTCCCAAACTCTACCTACTGATAACTAAAGTCACTAGTGACAAGTAGCAAAAAGAATCGACTCAAAATATATTTGTAAACTCAAGATATCCAGAAAATAAGATTTGAATCAAATCTGTTTTAAATCAATTTTAAATTATTCAAATTTGGTCAAACTTGATATCTGCAGAAACTAGAACCAATTTTTGAACTAATGCAAAAAGAATCAAATTAAAATACTTAAAACCATAAAAGATATAACAAAAATTAAAACAGAACCTATTCTGTTTTCTAAAAGAAAAACAGAAAAAGAAAAAAAACTAAACTAACGGATAGGGTGACGTGGCAGGTTCTGATGGGCTATGGAGGGAGCGTGTTCTAACGATTCGACCGGATGACAAACACTTAACGGAAAACGTTTCGGCTAAAATTAACTAAAAGAAAACCGGCTGGTTCATTTTAAATAAACCGAAAGGGTTTAGGAGTTCTAATCGTGGCCGTTCAAATGAGATCGGACGGAGGGGGAAGCACACTGTGGCAGGAGGTCAACTCCAGCGAGGTTCCGGCAAGGTCGAAGCGGCGAGGTCGACCGGGAGGCGTCTCCGGTGGTCCTCTGACGATGGCGAGGGCTCCAGGCGATGCGGACGAGGACGACGAGTCGGGTGGTGGTCCTAGCGTCGTCGCGGTTGGTCGGGGGCGTCGGCGACGAGCTCCGAGGCGGCGGTGACGTTCGGGTGTCAACGGGGATGGTGCACCGGTGGGTGTGGGGCTCGGGCGAGGGCACAGGGAGGTGCGCAAGGCCGTGAGGAGGTGGATGGTGGGCTCGGAAAGGCTCGGGGAAGTCAAGGTGGAGCGACACGATGGAAATGGCGCAGCGGCGGCGCTTGGGCTCCGACGAGCTAATGCGGCAGCGAGAGGCTTCAGGCAGAGGGGGAAAGTGGAGGAATGGGTAGAGGAGAGGACCGGGGCTTTTATAGGGCCTCGGGGTGGTCGGGGAATGGAAGGGGAGGTAGATCCGGCGCGGTGATCTCGTCGGCGTGGTTTGGGGAGTGAGAGGAGGGACGTGACCGCGAGGTTTGGGGATCGGTCGGTGGGGTCGTGCGGTCAGAGAGAGAGAGAGAGAACAGCGCCGCGGTGACCGTTGCGAAGGAATTTCAGGAGAGAGATTAGAGGTAGGTGGGCCATGGGCTTTAATATGCGTTAACTATTTCCTTTATTAATTACTAGAGCAATAAAAACAACATTAAGACATTCAAAATCAGTCCAAAAAAATGTTTTACATATCAGAATGATCAGGGAAATAAATGCCATTTAATGGACATTTTTGCATAGCCAAATTAAATACTTTAAAATAATTTATTTTTAGAAAATGCCTAAATGGCTTTATTTATTTTTGCAAATATTTTTCAAATAACCCCTTGGGTTTTATGGTTCAAAAGGTTCACAAAATACCCCTCGTTTGGAGTGTCATATTACTCCTATGAAAAACTTGTCAAGGGGTTTGAATGCTTACAAATTCAAATAGGGAATTCAAATATGGGAGGTAAAACTCCATATGAGAAATTTTCAAATGGTTTTCAAATTCCCTTTCCAAATCTTTTCATGTTGAAGAAGTCATGTCATCTTTCGTCACTGATTTGAAAAGTAAGAAGTTGAATTCAAAAGAAAATGGGAAAGTCATTTTATTCCCTCTCATTCAAAAGTTTTCAAAAGTTTCAAATTTTCACTCAAGCAAACGAGCATTCATTCTAATATTAATTATAACATTCCAAAATTTGGGATGTTACAATGGGTGTGCATGCAACTTGCTTTCTCATGAAGACCTCGGGCATTTGAGGAACCCCGTCATTGGAATATGCAAGCCAAGTTCTTTGATGAAAGATTCCGACGAACATATGAAAGTGACAAAACATGAGACTCTCTATATGAAAAACATGTTGCTACGTTGAAGTGCAAGTGTGGAAAATGAGGTAGTAGAACTATCCCTTCTCTCTTTTCTCACATTTATTTAGTTTCTATTTTTTCTTTCTCTTTTTTTCTTTCTTTATCTTTCTTTTTATCTTTTATTTTTGGTCCGGAGTCTCCATCGTCTTTCCTCACTTAGACAATGCCCTAATAATGATGATCATCACACTTTTACTTACTTACAACTCAATATGGAAAACTACTACACAATATGACTCTGTATGAATGCCTCTAGCAGTCTACCAGAATGTGCAATGATCTACGTAACATCTATAACGATGATGAATGGTGACTTTGCCACAAATACTATGTCATCTACATGATCATGCAAAGCTATGATGTAACAGTGGAAGTTGGATGGCAATGTATCTCAGAGTGGCTATGGAAATGTCATGATAGGTAGGTATGGTGTCTATTTTGAGGAAGATATAAGGTTGCTTACATGCAGCAAAGTGTCTCATGTCATGAGGTTTGGATGCACCGGCAAAGTTTGCACCAATCCTCGAGATGAGAATGGGCCATGCAAGGTACCGAAGAGGCTAGCAAATATGAGGTGGTGCGAGTGCGTACATCCATGAATTCACATTAGTCATAAAGAACTCACATACTTATTGGAAGGTTTTATTAGCTCTCTCGAAGCAAAGTACTACTCGCATGCCCTAGGGAGGAGGTTGGTAGGACTTAACCATCGCATGCCCCCTACCTAAACAACACTAGGATTTCAACGAGGAATAAGAATGCTCACTCATCATCACCATGCCTTAACCAATATTTAGATTAACATCAAATTAACACCCCTTAACGATCATTATTTTTACTAACCAACAACCATGCACTCACGCCCTTTCATATTACCACATCAATATCATTAAGTCACAGTTTCTCTCTTATGTGCTACATGAAGAATTTAATTATGCACTCCTTGAATACCTATTATTTTTGGACTAGTCTTATAACACATGCAAATTACCATCACTATTTATTAACTCTCAAACAAAATTAAGTGAAGAATGAGATTTCAATTATTTCTATAGAATATATACGCCACTGTGCTCTAAAAGATAGAAGTGGAGTACTAGAGCAATAGCTTAGCTCAAAAGATATAAGTGAAGCACAAAGAGTACTCTAATAAATCGTGATGAACATGTGTCTCTCTCAGGTGGGTGTGTCCAACAAAAAATTATTGTGAAACGATAACACAAAAACCAACTAAATCAAACGAAGCTCCAAGCAAAACTCATATCATGTGATGATGAAAATGTAGCGCCAAGTGACATACCGATGAATTGAGACGAAAGAGGGGATGCCTTCCGGGGCATCCGAAGCATGGACGCTTGATTCTTCCTATAATTTTACTTGTGGTGCCTTGGGCATACCCAATCTTAGGATATTTCCGCTCCTTATTCCTTGATCCATCGTGATAACACCCAAAACTTGAAAACTTTAGCACACAAAACTCAACAGAAAACATGTTAGATCCGTTCGTAGGGTAGGCGAACCATAAACATTAGGTAATGTTGTAAATTAATTAATATTTTATTATTGCATAAGGTACTATATTCTAACTTCTCAATGGATTATACCCTCGATACAATCCATAGCATCATCAAAAAAAGGAAACGACGCAAACAAAAACATAATCTGTCTAAACCAGAACAGTCTGTAGTGATCAACAAAGACACCATACTTATGTAACTCTAAAAATTATGAAAACTTAGGGCAGTGTAAGGAATTTGTATATCAATATTGTGTAAGAACATTCAGATCAAACATGTGTTCCACTAAAATAACAGAAATTTTGCACTGGACGCAAAAGTTTCTATTCTTGCACTATATCAATTCTAATTATCATTCAAGTCATCCCAAAGGCTTTACTTGGCAGAAACACTAATTTAAACATAAATACACAACCATTACAGTAGGAATAATCGTGTTAACTCACTATAACATAAATCATTTGGTTGTCTCCCAACAAGCTCTTTCTTTATAGCCATTGAGATAGGCTTGGGATAATAGTGATGCTCATATAAAAGACAAGAATTGAAGCACAAAGAGAGCATCATATAGTATGTAAAAAACACATCTAAGTCTAAAATACTTCCTATGCATAGAAATTTTATAGGTAAAAAAGTTATGAAGACAAGTAATATCTAGCATAAGTAAATAGGAGGGTGAAGCATTAATAATTTCAACACAAAGAGAGGTAATTGAGTAACATGCAAATTCATATAGCCATATTTGCCTCTCTCATAATAATTACATGTAGGATCATAATCAAACTTAACAATATAAATAATGTAAAGCATTCTCTTTACGATCCATACACATACAAGTCTTATAATCTTCCAAGGTAGTGGGATGAA
Source organism: Hordeum marinum (assembly GCA_022496015.1). Lineage (NCBI taxonomy): Eukaryota > Viridiplantae > Streptophyta > Magnoliopsida > Poales > Poaceae > Hordeum > Hordeum marinum. The sequence continues at coordinate 118,975,880 of CM039672.1, forward strand.
CATCGACTAAAGTCATGACCTCCCCAAACCCACTTTTATAAAAAATGTCATAAGATTGAACATTCTCCGAATATGCGGGGTTATTGTTACCTAAAGTTGACACTCTTCCAAACCCAATTTCAATATTATTGCAAACGTTATCATGAATTACATACACATCATGAGGCTTAAATAAATTTTCAAGATCAAAAGAAACATCATCCACCCAGTCATGATCATTGCAATAAGTAGTGCACATAACAAAATTATCATACCCAAGCTTGTAGCTTTGCATATCATTAGCAAAATAGAAATTAATAGAATTTATAGTAACATAATTCCAATCATGTTAGTGGGTGCAATAGAAATAATTTAATGTTCAACATAAGGAACTATATCAAGTTCATATTCATAAGCATAATAAATATTGGCATCGTGGCCATAACAATAGCAAGCATCACGCTCCTCGAGGGGTGATATTTCAATCAAATCAATGCAATAATAATTTTCTTCCAAAGCTGCAGACATTCTCTCAATAAATTCTTTAACATAGGCACTAGGAGCATAGTTTTCATAGCTATATTCAAGTATGGGAAAAAGTTTCATATTTGTAGAGAGTAGCATCATACTTTTCAATCAAACAAGCAACCTCATAAGAACACTTAATAGCAACAAATTATTCAATTTTTTTGATATCATAGCAACTATACACATCCTTGGCATAAGAAGATAAGATTTCATTATCACTAAACTCAAATAGGTAGGGAAGGTCTTTTTTAGGGTTCTTAGAGCATAAAGTAAAATCATAAATTTCACATAGATTCCAAGAATAGCATAGACAATTTATTTGATTCCATAAGAGTTTCCCCTTTTGAGACAACCAGTGACGCACAAAACAAGCATGCTCATCTAATGATTTTCCCTTAACTAAGCTAGTTGGGGTTTCTGCACGAGCACGAATGGATCGAATATGATACCAGTAGAAAACTTTATGTGTATCCATAAGTCTTTATTTTATATTTTGATGAGATGACGTGATTATTGCAAGCAAACAATCAAACTAGCAAAGATAAATATTTTTGTATTTTTGAGTATTTTTAGCACGCAAAATATAATAGCAAATAAAAAGTAGAATAAGTGAATGATAATTTTTGAGAAGGTACTTGATAGGAAATTAACGATACTCCCCGGCAACGATGCCAGAAGTCCTTCCTGATACTTGTGATCTATGTTGGGATTTTGCTCGAAGGGGATGGGATGATGCAGCACAGTCCAGATAAGTATTTCCCTCAGTGAGAACCAAGGTTATCGAACCAATAGGAGAACCACGCAATTTCATGTCTTCAGCGCCTACACATAAAAGAGCACACACTTGCACCCAATGCTAGCAAGAGGGTTGTCAATCCACTTGACCTCGTTACTTGCAAGGAATGAGTAGGGTACATGATAGTTTGATAAATAGAAAATAGAAAATAAATTAAAATTAAATAATGGCAGCAAGGAAATAAGAGCATTTGTGAATATATTTTTGAATAGACCCGGGGGCCATAGTTTTCCCTAGAGGCATCTCTCTTCTAGAAGGCATAAAGTTTGGGCAATTGATAGAAAAGTGCATAGTTATGCAATATTTATTCATGGAAATGATCATTACATATAGGTATTATGTCCATAAACAAGTAGACCGACTCCTACCTCCATCTACTACTACTAATCCACCCATCGACCGCTATCTAGCATGCATCTAGAGTATTAAGTGAAACAGAGTAATGCTCTAAGAACAATGGCATGATGTAGACAAAGTAATTCCGATTAATATGAATAGAACCCATCGTTTTACCCTTAGTGGAAGGAACACAATACATGTCATGTCCCTTTCTAACACTGGGATTGAGCACCGCAAGATTGAAGGGAAAACTTTGTTTTTACCACTCTAGTTTTTGCCCACTTTACTTATGCCACTCTAGAATTTGACATACCACTTTTTCCACTCTTTGTTTTTGACAATACACCACAATTTCCACACTTGTTCTTAGTGAAAGCACCTTGTTTTTCATATAGATAGTCTCATGTTTTGTCATTTTCATATGCTAGTGAGAATTTTTCGTTATAGAACTTGACTTGTATACTCTGATGACGAGCTTCCTAAAATGCCCGAGGTCTTCATGAGAAAGCAAGTTGGATGCACACCCACTTAGCTTCCATTTATATTTCATACACTTATAGCTATATTGCATTTGTTTGGGAACGAGAAGGGATGTCTAGAGGGGGTGAATAGCCTACATGGCAAAATAAAAACCTAACCTTTTCCCAATTTTAATTGGTGGCAAGTTTTAGCAATTATAGAAAGTTTGTACACCCTACACATGCAAGTTAACAAGTATGATAGCGGAAAGTAAAGACAAGCACATTTAACTAAGGAGTAGAGATACGAATATCAAACACAATTGAAGACAAGAAGATTTTTCTCATGGTTTATAGGTGGTGCTATCGTACGTTCACATTGATGGAGACTTCAACCCACGAAGGGTAGTGGTCGCGAGAGTCCATGGAGGGCTCCACCTATAAGAGTCCACAAAGTAGCAACCTTTTCTATTCCATCACGGCTTACATCCACGAAGGACTAGCCTCACTCAGGGTAGATCTTCATGAAGTAGGCGATCTCCTTGGTTGTACAAACTTCTTAGTTCAACTCCACACAAAGTCAGAGGCTCCCAAGAGACACCTATATAATCTAGGATACACCACGCTCCAAAAGGTAATATATGTGGTAAGAATGATAAACTTCTTGCTCTTGTGCTTCAAAAGATAGTCTCCTCAACACTCAATCACTCTCTCACACATTTGGATTGGTAGAAGAGGTTGATTTGGTGCAAAGCAACTTGGGGAGGCTATAAATCAAGATTCATAAGGTTGGATTGGAAGATCTTGATCTCAACACATGACTAGGTGGTTCTCTGTCAGAAAATGGATGGGGCAAGTGTTGGTCTGTTCTGAATGTTTCCTCTATGAGTGAGAGGGAGGTGGAGGGATATAAGAATTGTGATCTGCATTGGGTTTTCCATGAAGACGAACAGCTGATGGAACACAATATAGGTTAGTATCTCCCTCAATAGAGAACCAAGGTTTATCGAACCAATAGGAGTAACAACCAACCCCTGTGTGCTACGGCTACACACAAAAGATCAAACACTTGCACCCAACGCGGGTAGGAGGGTTGTCAATCCCCTTGGACTTGTTATTTGCAAGCTTGTAAGTAGTGTAGTTGGTAGTAGATAATTTTAAATTGCAAAATAAAAAGGAAAGTAAATAATTGCAGCAAGATATCATAGCATTTGTCAACTTATAAGTGGACAGACTCGGGGGGTGCTTAGGTTTCCCTAGTGGCATCTCACATGTAAGTAAGCATACAATGGTTAACAAACTACTGTTGGGCAATTGATGCAAAAGTGCATAGTTATGTGATATTCACGGCAATGATCATGTGTATATAGGTGTCACGTCCATAAGCAAATAGGCCGACTCCTGCCTGCACCTATTACTATTACTCCACCCATCGACCGATATCCAGCATGCATCTAGAGTATTAAGTAAAACAGAGTAATGCTTGGAGAATGATGACATGATGTAGACAAAGAGAATTCAATTAATATGAACTAACCCCATTGTTTTATCCTTAGTGGAAACTATACAAAGATGTATCTTATCCCCTTCTGTCACTAGGATATAGAAACCCGTCAGATTTACGAAGCTATGATGATCATGCACATAAGAATCATAATATATTTTAGAGAAGACTCAAATATTCATGAGTAATCTGAACATAAAACCACAATTCATCGGATCCCAACAAACGTACCGAACAAAAGGATTACATCGGATGGATCAAGTGAAGATTCAATGATCATTGTATTGAAGATCAAGTGCCGGTATACTAAAGTTTTGGGTGTTTTTAGTACCCCTTACTTGTGCACGAGCAGTAGTAACCACACCAGGGGGCTGCTGGACGCAGATATAAGGGATCCAAGAGAGCACTCAAACAAACAATCGAGACCAATACTGAAGGCTGGGTCCCCGGCAAGGTCTTGCTGGGATGGCCTACAGAACCCCAGCAAGGTGAAGCCCCGGCAAGACCCCGCCAGCATAGAGGCCAGGTGTCGCCCCACCTGGGTACGTGTCGAGGCGCCGGTGATAGAGGAGGCTAAGAGGTGCCGATGGGACGGGATCCTATCCTGTCCCGTAGACGCTCAGAGATGCCTGACGGAGCATTAAATGTGCTTTTCTTACACCGTCAGTGTTAGGTATGATAACACTGTAGAACTATACACCTCGTGTACGTACTATATGCCACTGTTGGGATCCCCTTAGTCATATAAAAGGAGGCCCAAGGCGTCACAGTGAGAGATCTTTTGACCAATCTTCTAGCTCGCACGCGTAGCAGCTGCGCACCACTGGCCATACAGCGCTCCTATAGCTAGAACCCAAGAAGATACATAATACACAAAGTAGGAGTAGGGTTTTACGCTTCTCAGCGGCCTGAACCTGGGTAAAATCCCCCGCGTTGCTCGTTCGATCAGCTCGTTGCGCATATCCATCTTCCTGCCAAACCGAAAGGGGTCCTCTCGATCCCATAGGTGTTCGTCCCCCACGACATCCCTGGCGTGCCAGGTAGGGGGATTGATTGCGTAAACCTGGTGCAACGATCAACGCGTCAGTTCCTTCAACATCTCCATCGCCATGGCTTCCAAGAAGAAGGGTTTCACGGTAGTGGAACCCTCTGCATCTACCACGCTCGTAGTCGCCCAAGTGGTCGGCAGAGTAGACGCAGGCGGAGAGAGCGAAGACCCTACGCCTCCGCAGCACTCCAGTGATCAAGGCCAAGGAAGCGGAAACATCCGCAGCGGAGGCACCCATGGTGGTGGTGGTAATCCATGCGTCGATGGGTTTGAAGACGAAGCTATACTGCCTGTGGGCGGCGTAGTGAACTCCAGGGACAAAACGGCGCCTTCCAAGATGCCCACACCGGCGCGTGCGCCGCGACCTTCTCAGGATGCGCGCGAAGAGCGGCACTATGGCATCGGTGCTTCCCAACATCCCCATGGAAAAGCTCCTGCGCATTGCTCCCAAGATGCGCGGACCAGCATGCACGCCAAAATGCTAGTGGGAATGGCGAGCGATCGCAGGACCGTGGAGGAGCTCCTTCTAACACGGTTATGATTCAGAGCACCTCACGTTCTTCACGCCGTTTGCTGTCGACAACTGCTCCAGAACTTCCCACCTGTTGTGGAGAAGTTCAATGAGTGGAGAGCCACTATTCAGAGCTTCCTCATCCTCACCGATAAGTTTCGGTCCACAAGCCGGCTCGCGCTAGTGGCGAGAAGGCCTGAGGCGATGCGACCACAGTGCACTCCCCTCCACAGCAGCAACGCCGATCGCCAACTTTTCGGACCGACGCCTATGACGGCTACTCGACAGCGTCGTTTGATCCACGAACTCGCCGCAATCAGCATCAAGTTCTTCGGGAGTGAAGCAAAGAAGACGATCGGACTACAATTGAGCGGCGGCGGGAAGCACGCCATCCATTTGATAAGAACGTGGGGCCCACTATATACAAATTCGCGCCAGGGTATCCTATCGGCCTACCTTGTGAGGTGGGTTGTCCAGCGTTTACCCGTGAGCTGTGGCGAGTCAAGTGGCCCAACTCCCGAACATTCAAGCCAGAGGTCCCGGAGAAATATGACGGCAAGACTTACCCGTCAGAGTTCTTGAGCATCTACACCATTGCGGTGCAGGCTGCCGGGTGCCGCGACGACAAGATACTCGCCAACTATTTCCCATTGGTACTCAAGCTCAACGTCAGGTCATGGTTGATGCACCTGCTGGAGAATTCCATTACCTCCTGGGCAGACCTGTGCCATGAGTTTTTAACTCTTTGTTTAAATTTTAGATATTGCACACGAGTCCACAATACACCACCATGGATTCACTTCCATCTCCTGGGAGAGTTCCATCCACGGTACTCACACTTGTCTTGATATTTTTATGAGTATCCATTTGATTATCTATGAACAGCATATGTTTTCCAAGTAGTCCATATCCCAGGACGCGGCTATTCGAATAGTTTCATACCCTGCAGGGGTGTACTTCTTCACACACGCTCTCGCCACTTATCGTTGTGTGCCATAAAACTATGCACCTCGGCAACCTTCAAGCGGAAGCCCAGCGAGGGAGTCGGCCACAACCATCAATCACATAAGACCTTTAGTCCAGGCTATCGCCTATTTGAGACTGAACACGCACGGAAATCCGGCCAAAGTTTCCACTACATCCCCAAACGATGTGCGTAGGGTTCCCAAGGCCACCATTCGGGTGACCCTTGGTAGACCATGCCACTGCCTCCCGCATCATAACCCACCCCTAGGGTCAGCACTACGCACGGCCTCCAGCATGCTATAAACACCAGAAACTACTTGCAGCTCTAGGACTAAGGACTAAGCGACTAATAAGTTGGGAGGGGTCGAGTTACCGGAACCCAATGTGTGGTAGTAACTAGTCTTGGATCACAAACACGGAATTCATTTCCTATGAATGGTCCCAATGAGACAACTCGATGTGTACTCCTACATAGCCTCTCATCGCAACCTTTACCAACTCAGTTTCATCTTAATCTTATCTCATCAGAACATCATTATTTAACTCCAGTTCATCACCCAGATGAATCTGACCTGACACAACTCTAAGCATAGCAAGCATAGCAGGCAAAGTAAGCTAAGCACATCATGGCACAAGCATCTACCAGGTATGCTAGGTTGCAAGGTTTAGCTATTTACTGTGACAATGACAGGTCATGCAAAAGAATAGGTTCATCTACCGTGTATGACAGACAAGTGAACGTTTGTCCTAATGCAATAAACAAGTGCAGGAGCAAGAGAGTGGGATGTTATCAGAATGATCAAAGGGGGTTGCTTGCCTTGCTGGGTAGCGGGAAGGTCCTCTCCTTCGTTGGAATACTTGGGGGTATCCTTAGAAGCAGGGCCTACCGTAATGCAGATAAATAACAATCAGCACACGCAAATGCAACAATATGATGCAACATCATGACATGGTAGCATGTAAGGATGGGCTAATGCAACTATTGTCCAAGTTAATTTGAGATGAGTATGAATATAGGTTCAAAATCAATCTCCATTTCATATTCCATATATTAACCTATTAGTAAATGTCGATGTTCATCTACATAGGTTGCTCCAACATGCATGATAATAATACCATTAGATTCATTGGATTTTTGTGATAAATTTTCATATATAAATTATTTTCATCTGAGTTACAGATTAATTTATATGAATTTTTGAAGTTTTAAATATTTTCTGGAATTATTTTAAAACTAGATATTCCTTTTATTACATCCGCGTGGCGTCATCATGGCGTCAACAGGTCAGCTGACCAGGCCAGGTCAAACCTGACTAGTGGGGCCCACTGGTTAGTGACCCAGTCACTAACAAAATGAACTAATTAACTACTTACTAATTAGATTAGGTTAGGTCCCACTGGTTAGTGGTCCATTAGCATAATTAGATTAGTTTAATTATTTTCTTAATCTAATCCTAATTAGAGGTGGGGCGGGGCCCACTTGCCCCCCGTGGTCAACGCCGGTTGACTCGTCGGCGTTGAGCCGCTAGCGACGTCAGGGACGGAGGAGGGGGTCGGATCTCCTCCGCCCGTGACCAAAAGGACGGCGGAGAGCACTGGGCAGGCCTGCGCTCGAGCGTGCATCGATCTAGCCCCAAGCCAGAGGCTAGGGTGGTCGGGATCGACGCCGGAGAGGAGCTCAAAGGCGGCGGCGGCTCGCGCAGGATCGGCTACGGCTGTAAAGGGCACAGCAGGAGGAGCTAGAGGCGGCTATGGGCCCCTGGACGCACCCCGAGCACGAGCCCATGATCAGGTGCGAGCTATGGTCGCTGTGGCCATGGCTACGCCATGACCGGCGGCGAGCTCCTCTCGGCTTCAGCTACAGGTACAAATGCTATTATAAAATATCCCAAATATTTAATAACATCAAGTTTGAATATTTCAAACTCCAATAAAAAGTTTCAGGATATTTTGAAATATAAAGTATTGATAATGCTTTCTTTGGCATTTTGAGAGCCTTTTTTATTTATTTTAAAATTCCTATAACTGTTCAAATATTTAAAATGGCCCCTGAGATATTCATGTTTGTATTTATCAGACATAGGGAACATTTCGTGTGGGCATTTTGAGTTTATTGATATTTCACCAACTTTAAATTAATTTGATTCAAAAGTGATCTCGGGGTTTCTTTTAATCCCCATTTCATGTTGATGCAAAATTGAAACATGATGCACACACATGTTGTCCTATGACATCTAGCTAGGGATGTGACAACTCACTCCCACTCAAAAGTATCTCGTCCCGAGATTTTGAAGTCGTCGGGAAGAGCATGGGGTACTCTAGTTGAAGACGATCTTCTCTTTCCCATGTGGCCTCCTTTTCAGAATGGTGTGACCACTGAACCTTGAGAAACTTGATGTTCCGACGCCGAGTGGTACGCTCAGCTTGATCAAGAATACGAACAGGGTATTCTCGACATGTAAGGTTATCTTGGAGATCAAGCGCTTCGTGGTGTACTTCACGGAGAGGGTCCGAGAAGCAACGCCTGAGTTGCGAGACATGGAAGACATCATGAACCTTGGAAAGATGCGGCGGAAGTTCCAATTGGTAGGCAACCTCTCCTCGTTTAGCAAGAATGTGAAAAGGTCCAATGTAACGAGGATCCAACTTGCCCTTGATACCGAATCGATGGGTACCCTTCAGAGGTGTAACCCGAAGGGAAGTCTTCTCGTCAACTTCATAGGTCACAACCTTATGATGGCGATCATATTCGCTCTTTTGATGAGATTGGGTTGTTTTCAACTTTTCACAAATAATGCGAACTTGCTCCTCTGCATCCTGGATCATATCCGAACCAAAGAGTTGCCTCTCTCCGGTTTCTGACCAGTTAAGAGGTGTTCGACACCTTCGTCCATAGAGAACTTCAAAAGGGGCTTTGCCCAAGCTTGATTGATAACTATTGTTATAAGAAAATTCCGCAAATGGAAGACATTTCTCCCAGTTCGTACCGAAGGATATAACACAAGCTTGGAGCATGTCTTCGAGGATTTGATTGACTCACTCAACATGACCACTTGATTGCGGGTGGAAAGCAGTGCTAAAGGATAGATGAGTCCCCATAGCGGTTTGAAAACTTTCCCAGAATCGGGAAGTAAAGATACTTCCACGGTATGAGTTAATCTCCACTGGAACACCATGAAGAGAAACTATTCGAGAAACATATAACTCTGCTAGCTGGTAAGCAGATATACTCTCCCGAACAGGAAGAAAATGAGCCACTCTGGAAAGGCGGTTAATGGCCACAAAGATAGCATTATTCCCTCTCTTGGTCCTGGGAAATCCAGTAATGAAATCCATACCGACCTTATCCCATTTCCATTCGGGAATAGTTAAAGGTTGAAGGGTGCCAACAGGCCTTTGATGTTCTGCTTTCATGCGATGACAAACGTCGCAATTAGCAACGAACTGGGCAATTTCTCTCTTCATCCTAGTCCACCAGAACCTCTGGCGTAGGTCTTGATACATCTTGGTACTACCCGGATGAATTGTGAGAGGAGAATCATGAGCCTCATTAAGGATCAATTGTCGTAGATGTTGCTTCTTCGGGATCACCAAGCGGTTCTCAAAGAAGAAAACACCTCGATCATCTTCCAAGAAGCACCTAACATTACCCTTCTTAATGTTTTTCTTGATCCTAGATATCCCGACATCATGCTTCTGGGCTTCTATAATTTGATCCGAAAGAGTAGGTTTCGCCACCAGGTTGGAAAGGAATCCTTGAGGCGCAATGTGGAGGCTTAACTTCCAAAATTCCTCATGGAGAAGTGGTTGACCTTGTTGTAACATCAGGTTGTTACAATAAGACTTACGACTTAGTGCGTCAGCCATAACATTGGCTTTCCCCGGGGTGTAAGTTATCCCTAAGTTGTAACCTGTAATCAACTCAACCCATCGTCTTTGCCTGAGATTCAAATCCGGCTGGGTGAAAATATATTTCAGACTTTGGTGATCAGTGTAAATTTTGCAACGATTACCCAGAAGGTAATGTCGCCAGGTTTCCAGTGCATGGACCACATCTGCAAGCTCAAGATCATGTGTTGGATAAGTATCCTCATGTGGACGCAACTGTCGAGATGCGTATGCAATCACATGGCGATCTTGCATGAGAATGCAACCTAATCCTAGTTGCGAGGCGACGCAATAGATAACAAAGTCCTGAGAGAAGTCTGGTGGCACCAGAACGGGAGCAGAGGTCAGTCGTCTTTTCAACTCCTGAAAATTGTTCTCGCATTGTGGAGTCCACTTGAACTTTTTATCTTTCTTGAGGAGTTCAGTCATATGTTTCGCAACCTTGGAGAAATTCTCGACAAAGCGGCAATAATAGCTTGCTAAGCCAAGGAAACTCCGAACTTGCTTAACCGATTTAGGTTGAGTCCAATCAAGGACGGCCTGAACTCTCTCAGGATTGACAGCAATACCTTTACCAGAGATCACGTGGCCTAGATAGGTCACTTCGGGCAACCAAAATTCACACTTGGAGAATTTTTCATACAGACGGTGCTCTCGAAGTTTCATCAATACCAGCCTTAGATGCTCGGAATGTTCCTGTTCATTCCTCGAGTAGATGAGTATGTCGTCGAGGTGAACCACGACGAATTTGTCCAAATACTCCATGAAGATCGAATTCATCAAGCGAGAGAAGGTGGTTGGGGCATTGTTTAAAACGAAGGACATAACGGTGTACTGATATTGGCCATAACGAGTAACAAAAGCCGTTTTTGGAATGTCCCCATTTCTAATTCTGATTTGATGGTATCCCAACCTCAAATCCATTTTGGAAAAGATAGAGGAACCAGCGAGGTGATCATACAAATTGTTGATCCTAGGGAGCAGATACTTGTTCTTTACGGTGACCAGATTCACTGGCCGATAATCCATAACCATCCAATCCGATCAATCCTTCTTCTTGACGAAGAGGATGGGACAAGCCCAAGGAGAAGAGCTAGGACGGATGAAACCTTTCTTCAAGGCCTCATCGAGTTGGCTCTTTAGTTTGGCTAGTTCTAAGGGTGCCATCTTATAGGGTCTTCTGGCTATTGGGACAGTCCCTGGAATGAGCTCTATCACAAACTCAACATCTCTGATAGGAGGAATTCCTGGCAGTTCTTCTGTAAAGACATCCAGAAAGTCACGGACTACCAGAATATCTTCTAATTCTGGAAGAGGGCTAGCATTGAGGGAATAGAGTTGGTGCTTGTCTGTTCGAGTGGAGACATTAACTATCTCACCCGATGGATGTGTAAGTTGAACATTCCTAGTATGAGTATCAATCTTAGCATAGTGGGCTTTCATCCAGTCCATGCTTAAGATGATATTGATGTCCGAAGACTTGAGGGCTATCATAGATGCTAGGAAGACTAGCCTATCCACCAGAATCTCATTATCATGGCTCACTCTAGAAGTTTGCCACTTTGAACCAGGAGTCTGAACTACTAAAGGAGTAGGCATATCACAAAAATACATGTTATGCAAATGTGCATAACTTTCTGAGATGAAAGAATGAGATGCCCCAGTATCAAATACAACAGATGCTGGATGGCTATTGACAAGAAGCTTACCTAGGATAACATCAGGATCCTCAAGGGCTTCCTCAGCAGAAACATAATTCACTCGTCCACGAGCAGGAGCTGGCTTCACATATAAAGCTTTTCCCGATTTCCCACCTCTAGCCGGCTTAGCATTGTTCTGAGGACACTCGCGGGAGTAGTGTGCTGGTTCCCCACATTTGTAACAAACCACAGTGGCACGGGGAGCAACATTGGCAGGCGGACCTCCAAATGGCCTGGCTGGAGGGTTGGGCTGAGCTGGGCGAGGCACCTAGAAGGATGGCCTCGCGGTGTATCTTGGCGGCAGAGCTGCGTTGGGCACCCACACCTCGCGTTTGTTCGAGCCCGGGCAAGATGCGGGGCTGAAGTCACGGTTGTGCTTCCTCGTGGCCTCATAGTTAGTCTATCCAGACTCGGCATTGATAGCCTTGTTGACGAGAGCCTGGAAGGTTGTGCACTCATGCAGGCACATATCTCGACGGAGCTCAGGATTAAGTCCCTTACGAAACCTAGTCTATTTATTGGCATCGGTTGAAACTTCCTCCGGAGCATAACGAGCAAGATTGCCGAACTCACGGCTATAGGCATCCACTTACAGTTTGCCCTGGGTGAAAGCACAAAATTCCTCTCTCTTGCCATCCATCATCCCTTCCGAGATGTGATGGGTATGAAATGCCGTGTTGAATTCTGCCCAAGATGGTGCCGGGCCTGCGGGATGCATGGCTTCATAATTTTCCCACCACAGATTCATGGGTCCTTCTAGAAAGTAGGTAGCAAAGGCCACCTTGTTGGCCTCGGATACATTGGCAGCTCGGATCTTACGGAACATGTTGGTCAGCCAATCATCTGCATCGAGTGGGTCGATCGAATGATGATACTTGGGTGGGCACAGCTTGACGAAGTCACCGAGGGACACACCATCATTGTGATCATTGCGGGGAGCACACGCTGTGTTCTGCTCAATTCGTTCCAGCAGCCTGTTGGTCTCCCTTTTGTTCCGCTCAGCTTCAAGCATCACTTCTGCCAAAGAGGGCGTGTGTGGCAGGTTCTCTTGCCTTGGCTGGCTTCCCTCACCATGCTCAGGGGCAGGCACGGGGTTATTCCTAGTTGCCACCATCCTAGGAAAACAAACCCACAACTTAGCCATAGAGGACATCAACTCTAAGACATGAGATAAGGAATGTACTGGACAACATGGCATGCAGGGTAAACACCCAAACAACATGGTAATAACAACTTCCCTATGAACACCATGATTCATACACACCATGACATAGTTTAGTACAAGCCCAAGCTGAAATACAAACTACGGAGAGATGACACAACTCATCAGAGGCATTACAAGCATCCTATACATTATCTATATACACCTCCGGAGGTCAACTCTCAACCTGAGTCACATCCCACAAGACACGTAGGACTGTGGCGATATGACTCCTACCATACTAGAACTAACATCCACGTACTCAAGCATCACCATAGAATGCCTCATACAGGTTACCCCCGTGACCCGGGAGCTGAACCTGAGGATCCGGAAACACTCTAGCATGTGATCCCTAGAAACCATAAGGACACGGATGTGGCCTTGGTCCCCTTGTTGGCGGCAACAGCGGTTCTCGAAGAGGGGTGATGCCTCGAACATCAGGCCAGTCTATGCGTGCTGGCAGATGAGTCCGCGATGGGTTCAGCATCTCCAAATCTCCATAGCCTATCTACAGGACAAGTGCCAACTGCATCAGGGCTGTCCAAAGACGTGCACGGGTAGCATAAAGCTCCATGCGAAGGGCACGTGCATCATGATCTCTGTTCTCCAACATCTGAGCGGTCACCTGCAGCCTGGGATCCTCATGGGAATGATCACAGTAGGCTGCGCTAAGATAACCATCCTCTCCTCCCATGGAAGCAGGAACATAACAGAACTCTGTGTTCTGAAGCAGACCATGGTGAAACCTCATGATAGTCAACATGGTGTAGGCGGCCTCCTGAACTGCCATGTCTATGGTGACACCTAGTCCATAAGTCCAGTGAAGCGGCTCTGCAGCTCCAGGATATGAGGGATATATCTTAACAGTACACAGATACTGGCTCTGGTTGAAATCTCGATACTGTTCCTCCACTGTGTACTCTGGGTACCAACGGTATCCAACCTCCATCATAACTCTAACCAACATGGCCGTGTGACCCGGTACATCGATGCACCTGGTCAGACGGACCACCTGACGGGAAGGACGAGGGGGCATCTGAAACAGAGAATGATGCAAAGACATTAGAGATCCTAGCAGAAATTGGATAGCATAACGGCTGTAATTGCTCAAAAAGGATTTTGAGACAACTGCAAAAGATTGGAGAAGCATAACCACTCGACTTTATAGACTCAAATCTCTTCTCCATCTGTTTGTCACACCAACAACACTCAAATACCAACATTCACTTGCAAACAAGCTAGCTAGTAGTCCATGGTTAGTAACTCGTCATCCTAAGCAATAGATGAGAAGCCTAGTTCTTATCCCCGTAGAAAAGAGGAGAAAGACTCAGCATAGAATAACTTGGGAAGAGGAGTAAAAGAGCCTTACGTTCCCTTCCACAATCAATTCCCCTACTTTTCTATAGTGTTTCTAGACTCAACTTTGACCGGTTTGGCTTGGTAGTCCTACAGTCAGTCAGGCTCTAATACCAACGCTGTCGGGACCCCGATCCTATGTCATATGAATCCAGACTGTAACATATCACATCACTTTGCGGCCTCACACACGGTAAGCTCCACGGCTGCAGCCTTACCTTAGTCGGGACCATTTGCGTCTTTTGGCTCACGTATGTGAACATGTCGCTGGCAATCAAACGACAGAGAACCCGGGCCGACATGACTAGTCATAGGACCCAAGTGGCACATCCGTACGGAAGCAGGCATACGTAACCGAACAATGCAGGTGTCAGCCTCAAGCGTGTGTAGACGAGTCATAGCAAGCTACAAGGACTCCATTACGTCGTGAGACATAAAAACCATCACCGCACGTAGGCGAGTCATAGTAGGATACAGGGACTCCATTACACTGTGAGACATTTCCCCGAAGGTATAGACACAGCAACAAAGAAGGATACATGCCGCTCAATCAATCTGTCCGGAGCAGTAGCAAGCTACCATGGCTCGGTGGAAGCACAAAGAGGAAGTTTGCCGTAAAGAGTGCTACTAAAGGAACATGACTAGGTGTCGGATCCCATACATACCTTTGCACATCACACGTACGCACGACATGCCCGATATGCATAGATACAACCATGGCATCACAACGTAACCATACAATAACTTCTATTTAAGGGGCTCAGACGAGCCTTGCATAACATGTTCTTACAGATAGGGGTCACATGACCCGACACTCAAGTCAAAACAACAAGTTCATGAAAACCAAGCAGAAGCATAAGTTGTCTAAGTACAGACAGATGAGAGGGTAAAAAGGCACATGGCTTGACTATCTACAGCCCGCCACAGGGCATAAGGTCATAGCTTGGACATCAGGTATTCGACATCGTCGACACCTAGAAAGAACCCACCTGATGGGTCCTGGGTCTCATCTGCAACATTTCTTAAGCAAACGTGAGTACAATCGTACTTAACAAGTCTTTAAAGCAAACCTAGTCTATTCATGCTCATGTATCAACAAGGGGGGTGGTGGAGTTTATGCAGCAATGCCAACTTTGACTCATGGCTAACCTACACTACACAATTTTAACTCTTTGTTCAAATTTTAGATATTGCACATGAGTCCACTAACTCCATGACAATACACCACCATGGATTCACTTCCCTCTCCTGGGAGAGTGCCATCCACGGTACTCACACTTGTCTTGATATTTTTATGAGTATCCATTTGATTATCTATGAAGAGCATAAGTTTTCCAAGTAGTCCATTTCCAAGGACACGGCTATTCGAATAGTTTCATACCCTGCAGGGGTGTACTTCTTCACACATGCTCTCGCCACTTATCGTTGTGTGCCATAAAACCATGCACATCAACAACCTTCAAGCGGAAGCCTAGCGAGGGAGTTGACCACGACCGTCAATCACATAAGACCTCTAGTCCAGGCTATCGCCTATTTGAGACTGAACCCGCACGGAAGTCTAGCCAAAGTTTCCGCTATGGCCCCAAATGATATGCACAGGATTCCCAAGCCCACCATTCGGGTGACCCTTTGTATACCGTGCCACTGCCTACCGCGTCATAACCCACCCCTAGAGTCAGCGCTAGGCACGGCCTCCAGCATGCTATAAACACCAGAAACTACTTGCAACTCCTGGACTAAGGACTAAGCGACTGATAAGTCGAGAGGGGTTGAGTTACCGGAACCCAATGTGTGGTAGTAACTAGTATTGGATTACAAACATGGAACTTAGTTCCTATGAATGGTCCCAATGAGAAAACCCGCTATGTACTCCTACATAGCCTCTCATCACAACCTTTACCAACTCGATTTCATCTTAAGCTTATCTCATCAGAACGTCATTATTTAACTCTAGTTCATCACCTAGATGAATCGGACCTGACACAAATCTAAGCATAGCAGGCAAAGTAAGCTAAGAACATCATGGCACAAGCATGTACCAGGTATGCTAGGTTGCAAGGTTTGGCTATTTACTGTGACAATGACAAGTCATGCAAAAGAATAGGTTCATCTACCATGTATGACACACAAGTGAACGTTTGTCCTAATGCAGTAAACAAGAGCAGGAGCGAGAGAGTGGGATGTTATCGGAATGATAAAGGGGGTTGCTTGCCTTGCTGGGTAGCGGGAAGGTCCTCTCCTTCGTTGGAATACTCGGGGGGTATCCTCAGAAGTAGGTCCTACCGTAATGTAGATAAATAACAATCAATACATGCAAATGCAACAATATGATGCAAGATCATGACATGGTAGCATGTAAGGATGGGCTAGTGCAACTATTGTCCAAGTTAATTGGAGATGAGTTTGAATATAGGTTCAAAATCAATATCCATTTCATATTCCATATATAACCTATTAGTAAATGTCAATGTTCATCTACATAGGTTGCTCCAACATGCATGATAACAACACCATTAGATTCATTGGATTTTTTTGATAAATTTATATATATAAATTATTTTCATCCGAGTTACAGATTAATTTATATGAATTTTTGAAGTTTTAAACATTTTCTGGAATTATTTTAAAACTAGAAGTTCCTTTTATTACATCAGCCTCGCGTCATCATGGCGTCAGCAAGTCAGCTGACCAGGCCAGCTCAAACCTGACCAGTGGGGCCTACTGGTCAGTGACCCAGTCACTAACAAAATTAACTAATTAACGAATTACTAATTAGATTAGGTTAGGGCCCACTGGTCAGTGGGCCATTAGCATAATTAGATTAGTTTAATTATTTTCTTAATCTAATCCTAATTAGAGGTGGGGCGGGCCCCACTTGCCAGTTGACCTGGGGTCAAACCCCGTGGACAGCGTCGGTTGACTCGCCGGCGTTGAGCTGCCGGCGACGTCAGGGACGGCGGAGAGCATTGGGAAGGCCTATGCTCGAGCGCGCATCGTTCTGGCCCCAAGCGAGAGGCTAGGGTGGTCGGGATCGACGCTGGCGATGAGCTCAGCGGCGGCGGCGGCTCGGGTAGGATGGGCTACAGCGCTAAAGGGCATGGTAGGAGGAGCTAGAGGCGGCTACGGGCCCCTGGACGCACCACGAGCACGAGCCCTCGGTCAGGTGCGAGCTGTAGCCGCTGTGGCCACGGCTACACCATGACCTACGGTGAGCTCCTCTCTGCTTCAGCGACAGGCGGGGCTAGCGGAGGGGAACGGCGTCGGGCTAGGGCGGAAACGATCCGGGGCCTCACCAGAGGGTCTTTTCGTGCCTTGGCATTGTCGGGGACTCACGGGAGACGGCGAATCGGCGGCGTCTTCAATCCGGCGAGGGGAAGAGCAGAGGAGAGGAGGGGGAAGAGAGAGCATGCGAGAGAGAGCACGCAGGGGGAGAGAGGGGAGGAGAAGAGGCCATGGCAAGGAGGCCTCGCGCTGGCGCTCTCCGAGCCCTCTAGGCCAGCAGCCACACACGGAGAAGCTGGCCGGCGCGTGCCTGCGTGCGGCGAGCGTGCGCCCCTGTCCTCCTGGCGAGAGGACAGGGATGACTAGCACGGGCCGGATGGACCGGTTCCCCCTGGCATCTGCCCTGTTTTCTTTTATTTCTCTCTGTTTTCTAATTCTAACATTTTCTTTATTTCTTTTACAGGTACAAATGCTTTTATAAAATATCCCAAATATTTTATAACATCAAGTTTGAATATTTGAAACTCCAATAAAAAGTTTTAGGATATTTTGAAATATAAAGTATTGATAATGCTTTATTTGGCATTTTCAGAGGCTTTGTTATTTATTTTTCAATTGCTATAACTGTTCAAATATTTAAAATGGCCCCTGATATATTCATGTCCATATTTATCAAACATAGGGAACATTTTGTATGGGCATTTTGAGTTTGTTGAGTTTTCACCAACTTTAAATTAATTCGATTCCAAAGTGAGCTTGGGGTTTCTTTTAATCCCCATTTCATGTTGATGCAAAATTGAAACATGATGCACACACGTGCTGTGACATCTAGCTAGGGAAGTGACATGGCGCCTTTACCGGAGGCCACCAAGCTCCTGGTCAAGAAAGTGACTTGCACATCATTCCCTAGAAAGAAAGGCAAGACCTTGCGCAAGTACATTCAAAGGTTCAGCCATGTGCCTCACAACATCCCGGACGTTCATCCTGTCGCTGTTATTAGCGCGTTCCACCAGAATGTGCACAACCGTAGGATGTGTGAAGAGCTGGCGATGAACAAGGTCACAGATGTTGCTAAGCTCTATGCGTTGGCTGATAGATGTGCTTAGGCCGAAGAAGGGAGGAGACTCTCTGGTGAGGAAGCTGGCGCTGGAGTCGGCTCTGATGACGAAGACGACACCGCCTCGGCAAAGAAAGGCCGACAGCGGAACAAGAAGCGCAAGAGTAAGACCGTGCTTGCCGTCGAGGGATCCGGTAATGTCGATGCCGCCAAGAAAACTAAGGTTGGCAGTCCCGGCAAGGAGGTTGCCAGGTACACCTCGTGTCAGGCCTTGGCTGCTGCCGACAAGATGGAAGGCTCCGACAAGCAGTATTGCAAGATCCATAGCACCAAGGGCCACGGCCTCCAAACCTGCCGACAGGTCGAGAAACTCGTCGAGAAGCAGAAGGCTGAGTACGTGAGATGAGATAAGGAGAAAGCCCAAAATGGTGCAGAAGGGTCCGGCAAGAAACGGTTGACTGGGGAGGTCGTCGCGGCAAGGCCAAGAAACAGAAGGAGAGGCCCGCTCAAGGCTGCGACAAGGAAGAAGGGGATGACGATTGCAATGAAAAGGACGACGAGTCCAGCGAGCATGAGTTCCAGAAGGCTACCGAGATGATGTCCATCGAGGGAGGTGTCTCGTCGCATTCCTCTCACTGCCAACTTAAACAGTGGGCGCGCGAGGTTAATGTGGCAGACCCGTCTGTCAGTGTCCAGAGGCCACTGAAGTGGTCCCGCACTCATATAATTTTCGATGTTGAGGATCACCCTGATCACCCAACCACGGTCGCGTTTCTACCATTGCTGGTTTAGCCAATGATCCACAACCTCAAGGTGACCAAAATGCTAGTTGACAGTGGGCCTAGCCTAAACTTAATATCACCTGACATCATCCAGAGGCTACAAATTCCTGATGAAGATCTCAAGCCGACAGGCACGTTCCAAGGGATCAATTCAGGGAGAACTTAGCCGAAGGGCAAGATCACACTACCGGTAACATTTGGTAGTGACATAAATTTCAGAATAGAGAAGATCATTTTTGACGTCGCCAAGATCTCATTGCCATACAATGGTATCCTTGGCCGCCTAGCGTTGTCCAAGTTCATGGCGGCCACCCACTTCGCTTACAATGTGTTGAAGATTCCCGGGCCAATGAGCATCATCATGATCAACACTGACAAGAAAGGTGCATTTATCTGCGCCGACCAACTCTATCGGGAGGCAGTTGCAGCACCTACCGCCAAGGCACTTGCTCCTGCCGCTGAAGCTCCCGAGGGGGATAAGATCGGCAAGGCCTGTGGTGCACATTCAGGCAAGCGCGCCTCCTCGGAGTGCTGCGCTCCCGTTGACGATGTGCCATAGAGCTCCACCGGCAAAAACAAGAAGTCCAAGGCAGCTCCACCAGAAACCAAAATGGTGCCCGTCAAGGAGGATGGCATGGGGGAGACTTTTACCATAAGTACCACACTCAATGACAAATAGGAAAGCACGCTCATTGCCTTCCTGCAGGCGAATGTCGATGGGTTTGCATCGCAACCGTCTGGCGTCCCTGGTATTCCCATGGAGGTAATTGAGCACCATCTTGCCGTCTGTCCTCATGCACAGCCTGTCAAGAAGAAAGTGAGGAAGCAAGCCTTGGAGAGACAACAATTCATTGTCGAAGAAATCAAAAAACTAGAAGCGGCAGGACTGGTTAGAGGGGCGCTCCATCCAACATAGTTGGCCAATCCAGTCGTAGTGCGCAAGGCGAATGGGAAATGGAGGCTGTGTATTGACTATACTGATGGATTTCGGGATCCACTAAACCCTTAAGATTCGAACACAGGGGCGCATGCGAAGATCCCCTGTGGCCTCGCCCGACCTAGCTCGCTACTTGATGAACATAGCAAAGAACTCGCACGATGACGAGGAAGAAGATGAACAAGTCATTTTACCAAGGTTCGGGCTGCAGCGAAGCGTAATACCCTACTCCTGCTTTGGTGGATTGCCTCTCGAGGAGGTGAGGTGGATGAACAAGTACAGTGTTTCTGGGCCTCCTGAGGGCTCTCATGTTGGGTTCTACCGTAGGTGCATCGCATACAAATTAAATTTTTCCTACACGCAGAACATCCAAGAACATGCTACAGAGATGGATCAGAGATTGTTAACACTAGACACATAGTGTTGTGCAGCGGAAGTAGAGTTGGGGCAGCACGTTTGTGTGGTTCGTATCCTCCTCGTCCGATCTCCCTCGAACAGCTGTTCTGATATCCCTCAAACAGGTTCGCCAGAGTGGCGCAAGTGCACCGCCTCTAACGGTATCCGCGCATGCGGGAGGAACACCCGTGCGGCGGATTGCTAGGTCCGATCACACGGTCGGCGGCGGCGAGTGGAGGTGGCTATTTGCAACACATGCAAACCCTAATTAGGGCACTGAAGCGATCAACCGGATGGGTGTGCCGCACCTCCACTATATATAGGCATCCGGCACGGGATCAACCCTTGGGCCTCGCACAGATCCTAAAGCCCACGTGTTCCATCCCTTAAGCGTGCGACCCTTTAGGTTCTCATTCACTTGGTCGCGAGTCAGATCACATATGACTCGACCAGTCGGTAGCGATCTCTAGCAAAATGTGTCGCCTCCAAGTGTCCGATGAAGTTGGTTAAGCGAACCTGTACTTCACACTTTTGTTACCTTTGCCACATGATATATGTTGTCGTGCACAACGCGACATGGTCATTCTTGTTGCAGCACGACCTCTTTCTCGTTTCCGACCAACACTTTGGATTATCTCATAATCCTCATCGCATGTCCATGCTTATCCAGGTCGGATCACCCGAGGGGGCCCAGAGTATATATCTCCTGGTAGCAGGGACAAATCCCATCTTGCTCGACCATGTCTCGCAGCATGGGTTTGGACAAGCCCGAAACCTACCTTTGTAACTACCCAGTCATGGAGTAGCATTTGGTCGGCCCAAAGAAAGTCTGTCACCATCCCGAGTACATGCGCCAGCTTAGGTCTTAGGACATAAAATGTATGTTGCAGTAGAGACTCACATATGACCTATCGCCATGTCTCATAGTTGGGTTGGGTTGGGTTAGCTCTAACGTGCCCCTCAGGCTTGGGTTGTGGAAGTGGCTTAGTCAACGGATCTGCAACATTTGCATCCATATGAATCTTGCATAAATTGGTATCACCTTTCTGTACGAGCTTTCGTATCAAGTGTTATTTTCGGTCTATGTGCCTAGTCTTGTGGTGTTGTCTCGTCTCCTTGGCCTGTGCGATGGCACCTGAATTATCACAATAAAGGTCCAACAGTTTTGACCAGCCCGGGAACAAACCAACATCTTCTAGGACATTCCAAATCCAAACACTTTCCTTTGCGGCTTCACAAGCCGCAATGTATTCGGCCTCTGTTGTGGAGTCGGCCATCGTATCTTGCTAGGAACTCGTCCAGCTCACTGCTCCTCCATTCATGACATACACGAATCCAGTTTGCGATCGACAATCATCCCTATCGGTTTGGAAACTAGCATCAACGTAACCCTTTACGCAGAGCTCCTCCTCACCTCCACAAACTAGGAACATCTCTTTAGTCCTTTTCAGGTACTTCAAGATAGTGTTCACTACTGCTCAGTGACTCTCACCTGGGTCAGCCTGGTATCTGCTTGTTAAGCTTATTGCATAGGCAACATCAGGCTGTGTACATAGCATGGCATACATGATGGATCCAATTGCCGAGGCACATGGAATCCTACTCATCCGTTTTTGCTCATCAGAAGTCATAGGACTCTGATTCTTGCTTAGCCTTATACCATGTGAGATGGGCAAGAACCCTTTCTTGGCCTCACTCATGTTGAACCTCTTCAACACTTTGTCTTTGTACGTGCCCTGGCTTAAGCCAAGCAGCCTCCTCGATCTATCTCGATAGATCTTGATGCCTAAAATGTACACTGCCTCTTCAAGGTCTTTCATCGAAAACTTGCCATTCAATGATTCCTTGACTCAACATCGAAACATCATTTCCGATCAGCAGTATGTCATCCACATACTAGATCAAAAATACTACCGAGCACCCACTAGACTTCTTGTATAAACAATAGTCCTCTTCAATCTTGATGAAACCAAGGTCAATGATGACTTCATCAAAACGAATGTTCCAACTCCGAGCTACTTGCCTCAATCTATAAATGGATCTCTTGAGCTTGCATATTTTACCAGTGTTAGTTGGATCGACAAAACCTTCAGGTTGTATCATGTATACATCCTGTTTTAAATTTCCATGAAGGAAAGCCGTTTCGACATCCATCTGCCATATCTCACAATCAAAATATGCAGCTATAGCTAGTATGATCCTCATCGACTTTAGCATCGCTACCGGCGAGTAGGTATCGTCGTAGTCAATTCCTTGAACTTGTCCATAACCTTCAGCGACAAGCCAAGCTTTGTGGATCTAAACGTTTCCATACACATCATTTTTCTTCTTAAAGACCCATTTGCAACCAATGGCAACTACGCCAGGTGGCGGATCAACCAAGTCCCAGACTTGATTCTCATCCATGGACTTTAAATCGGATATCATGGACTCTAGCCATGCCTCGGAATCTAGGCTCACCATCGCTTCCACATATGTGACCGGCTTGTCGCTTTCTAGCAACAATACATCGCACATTCTACACAATCTTTTCGACCTCCGTGGCTCCGGTGCCGATTCCACTACAGGTTCTCTGACCGACTCTGATGTGAGCTCATCACCAACCAAGTTGTCCCCGAGTGGCTCTCGAATTTCTTCGAGTCGCACCGTTCTCCCATTGGCCTCCCGACTGAGAAACTCTTTCTCTAGGAAAACCCTGTTCCGAGCAACAAACACTTTGTTCTCTTCTTGGTTGTAGAAGTTATACCCCAAGGTTTCCCTCGGATATCCCACAAATATGCATTTATCCGACTTGGGTGTAAGCTTGTCCGACATGAGTCGCTTGACAAATACTTCACAACCCCAAATCTTTAGAAAAGACAAACTAGGAGTCTTCCCAGTCCACATCTCATGTGGTGTCTTGTCAACGGATTTTGATGGTACCCTATTAAGTGTCAAAGCTGCAGTTTCTAGAGCGTATCCCCAGAATGACAAGGGAAAATCCGATTTGCTCATCATCGACCGGACCATGTACAACAAGGTTTGATTTCTCCGTTCTGACACACTTTTTCTCTACGGCGTACCCGGAGGTGTGAGCTGAGGTACTATACCTCGGCCTTTCAAATGATTATCCAACTCCTGGCTCATGTACTCACCTCCATGATCTGATCATAGAAATTTAATCGTCTTGCTGAGCTGATTTTCAACCTCGTTTTAAACTCTTTGAACTTTTCAAAAGTTTCCGACTTGTGCCTCATCAAATAAATATATCCACATCTACTCAAGTCGTGGGTAAAAGTCACGAAGTACTAATAGCCACCTCTGGCCGCTGTGCTCATTGGACCACACACATCACTGTGTATAAGCTCCAACAGCTCGGATGCCTTCTCGCAACTCTTTGCAAAAGGAGACTTAGTCATCTTGCCTAGCAAGCATGATTCGCATGTCTCAAACAACCCAAAGTCGAACGAGGTTAGGGGTCCATGATCATGGAGCTTCTTCATGCGTTTCAGACTAATGTGTCTAAGCCGTAATGTCACAAGTACGTCAGATTTATCTCATTAGGCTTATGCCTCTTGACATTCACGTTATAGACTGGTTCCATTTCTTGATTTAAAACAAATAACCCATCTACTATGGGTGTATAGCCATGGAACATTCCCTTCAAATAAAATGAACAACCATTGTCCTTTATATTGAATTCGTAACCTTGACTCATCAAACATGAGGCAGAAATAATGTTCCAACTAAGTGCGGGAATGTAATAACAATTATTGAATTCCAAAATAAATCCAGAAGGAAGCTTGAGTTGCATCATGCCGACCTCCAACAGAGCAACTCTTGCTTTGTTGCCGACCCTGATGTCAATCTCCCCTTGTGCCACACGCCTAGTTCTTACCAGTCCGTGCATCGAGTTGCAAATATGAACAATCGATCCGGTATCAAATACCCAAGAGCTACTAGGTATGCCAGCAAGGTAAATGTCTATAACATATGTAACAAGTGTACCTTTGCCTGAAGAAGCATCTCCGTCCTTCTTTATGTGCTCAGCAAGCCACTTGCTATAGTTCCTCTTCCAGTGACCAGCTTCCTTGCAGTGAAAGAAAATGGTCTTTAAGTTCGGTCCGAACTTTGGCTCAGCGGCGGAGACAACCTTCTCCGTGCCCTTTGCCTTACCCTTTTTCTTGGACCAACTCTTCTTGAACTTAGCCGAGTTCTGCACCATCAACACTTGATGCGTGCCTTTCTTAATATCTTGCTCTGCCACCTTGAGCATCCCATGCAATTCAGTGAGCTTCTTATCCATGTCATGCATATGATAGTTCGAGACGAACGTCCCATAGCTAGGTGGAAGAGAACCCAAAATTGCATCTGTGAACAGCTCGTCCCCATGTGGGAAGCCTAACCGATCCAAAGCTTGCACGTACCTGATCATCTTGATCACATGCGGGCTAAGTGGATCACCCTCCTTCAGCTTAAAATCCGTCAAGGACTACCAGACGTTGAACCATTCGGTCCTAGCCTGTACCTGAAACATGCTCTTCAAACTCTCGATCATATCGAAAGCCTGAATGTTTTCGAAATGTCGTTGCAAATTGGGCTCCATACAAGCCAGCATGAGGCAACTGATCTCATTTGATTCATCAACGTGTTTCTGGTGGGCATTCTTGGTTGTGGCGTTAGCATTCTCGGTAGGTTCCTCTAGAAGTGGATCCTCTAGAACATGTTCCTTTTTATCGTGTTTGAGAACAATTCTCGGAATTCTATACCAGGTGGTAAAGTTTGTTCCACTCAGTTTATCCTTTTCCAGAATTGATTTCAATGCAAAGTTGGGTTGAGCAGGTGGTGCCATTGATCTACAATAGAAAATATGCAATCACTAAGAAATGTGTTTATGTAGAGTAATTCAAGCCTTAAACAGAACTACTCCCACTGAAGTCAGCATCCCTCCGCAAACTCTCAGTGATTTAGGACCCGTCTAGCGCGAGCGACTAGTGAGCTTGAGCATCACTGCTAGCCAACTTGCCTATTCGATAAGAAACTCCTTGCTAATCGTATCTCTATATGACTCCTGTCGGTTGGGTAGGTATCTCATACCCCGGCTCCCAACCTTCTCTGCCACAAGGCCCAAAACTGTTTTGATAGCCTCGTCAAGTTAACCCGATGCAGTGCATGTCCGTGTTCGACACAAACCCTCTAGTTCAAGGACACCTAGTAGTAGCTCAATTTTATGAGCCCACCACTAGACGTACTTGACGTGCGAAGGTGCAACATCCGGAATGGCAATATACTTGATATTAATGAGGGATCTTTCTACCATTATAACATGTATAGAAACAACAAGCAATATCAATCACATATAAACATAAATATGTGAAATAGTATGGCTCCTTCATGGGCGTCCTTCCATGGCCGGCTCCTACTCCGATGACCAAGGCAGAACTCCATCTTGTTCGTCATGCCAGGACGCCAAACCCTCGAACTTGATCTCTGTCCTCCAACTACTACAACTAGTAATGAATTTATAGAGAATCACAGGTCGACACGCAGGTCGTTACAATATAATGACAGCACTTTGGCTCCTGCTGGCTGACAATCATAACACACAGATCATGTTAAAGTACACACATGTATCACATACATATGAGCCATACTATTCACATCAAACCTACAAAACAAACTTATGCATAGAATCGCATTCTACCGGTTTGTGTGATCGTGTACGAAATACAAGGCGCTACGCACATGCTGGTCCCGCTAGCCGGTTAGCGGGCGGGGTTCAAAGGGGCAGTGCCCCTCGCGGGTGCGGGTAGCGCCCAACATTTTTGGAAATCACAGATCGCATCTGCACTCCGATCACGTCGAATTTTCTGACCTGATCGATCTCTTCGATCATCGCGAAACTGATTCGGATTTTCGTTTCACGGGTAACCCTGATAGCGGATACCGACTGGTAGGGGTAGGTTGTGTCATGACCTCATCGATTCCGATTGACGGAAAACATAGCTTCAATCTATCCCGATATGCAGTTGATCTCATCAATCGTGCACATAGCCGATGTCATGAACGACGACGGATCTCATCCGCCGCCTCCGCATATCAAATATACATCTGATCTGAATCCAAATCCTATAACAGAGGCTCTCATACCACTATTGGGTTCTACCGTAGGTGCATCACTTGCAAATTAATTTTTTCCTACACGCAGAACATCCAAGAACATGCTACAGAGATGGATCACAGATTGTTATCACTAGACGCGTAGTGCCGTGCAGTGGCAGTAGAGTTGGGGCAGCGCGTTCGTGTGGTCTGTCTCCTCCTTGTCCGATCTCCCTCGAACAGTCGTTCCAATCTCCCTTGAACAGGTTCGCCAGAGTGGCGCAAGTGCACCGCCTCTGTGCGTGCAGGAGGAACACACGTGCAGCAGACTGCTAGGTCCGATCACATGGTCGACAGTGGCGAGTGGGGGTGGCTATTCGCAACACATGCAAACCCTAATGATGGCGCCGAAGCGATCAACCAGATGGGTGTGCTGCACCTCCACTATATATAGGCATCCTGCGTGGGCTCAACTCTTGGGCCTCGACGGATCCTAAAGCCCACGTGTTCCTTCCCTTAAGCGCGTGACCCTTTCGGTTCTTGTTCACTTGGTCGCGAGTCAGATCACATCCGACTCGACCAGTCGGTAGCGGCCTCTAGCAAAACGTGCCAACTC
The DNA here is from genome assembly GCA_022496015.1 of Hordeum marinum. NCBI lineage: Eukaryota > Viridiplantae > Streptophyta > Magnoliopsida > Poales > Poaceae > Hordeum > Hordeum marinum. The sequence continues at coordinate 119,003,242 of CM039672.1, forward strand.
CAAGTGTCCGATGAAGCTGGTTAAGCGAACCTATACTTCACACTTCTGTTCCCTTTGCCACACGATATATGTTGTTGTGCACAAGGCGACATGGTCATCCTTGTTGCAGCATGAACTCTTTCTCGTTCCGGTGAATCCGACGAACACTTTGGATTATGTCATAATCCTCATCGCATGGCCATGCTTATCTTGGTCGGATCACCCGAGGGGTCCCGGAGTATATCTCTCTTGGTAGGAGGGGCAAATCCCATCTTGCTCGACCATGTATCGCAGCATGGGTCTGTACAAGCCCGAAACCTACCTTTGTAAGTACCCAGTCATGGAGTAGCGTTTGGTCGGCCCAAAGCAAGTCTGTCACCATCCCGAGTACATGCGCCAGCTCAGGTCTTAGGACATAGAACATATGTAGTACTAGATACTCATAGATGACCTGTCGCTGCGTCTCATAGTTGGGTCTGTCCAACTCAGACCTTATCTCGACTCGGATGCGACTATGTCGAATCCGACGGGACCTTTCCGAGTCCATATTATTCGGATAGCATCCAATGCTACATGGTTAGTGAAACCGAACCATCCACCGTGTCATATGTTAGTCTGATTAGTTGTGCATCCACACAACCCTTTGGACTAGGGACCATTTAGGACAGTTATCCTACAATGCATAGTCTCACAAACAAGTCACGTACTTGTTAATACACATCGATGATAATGTCCAAGGACTATCTTTATACATAAACACACAGGAAATATCATCATACATGATTGCCTCTAGGGCATATCTCCAACATCTCAGTGTTGTTCGAGGCTCCTTGTGGTTTGATGGTCGGTGAGTGGTGGAGTTGGTCGATTGGGTTCGGATCGGTTCCCCTCTACAAAGCAGCCTACCCATTATATAGAGCGGCGTCCCAGGTCCTATTCCCTTATCGCAGTGGCGGGAAGGGATTCCACGACGGCCAATTTTGAAGGGGGACAGCGGTTCGTGCTCGCCACGTCCAAAGGCATTCTTCGCCTGCAAAGTAGCTGCCGATGCCACGGGGACAGGCTCAACGATGAGGTCTGTCCTGTGGGGCTGGTGATTGTGGTCTTGTTGCACCGGAATGGAAACCTTTGGGGGGTACTTTGGGAACCCGCGTATGTCCTTGCTCCCTTTGCACCAAGGGGGAAATTGCGCCACCTGGCGCACTAGTGCTTGCATCGTCCTTCCTTGCGTCATCTTTGACTCCTGAGGTCGAGCCTTGTATAGGAACCTCTGCCGCTCCGGACGGGTTCTGAGGAGGTTCATCCTCTTCACGGGTCTTGTCGCTGTTCTTGCTCGGGAGGCTAGGACCCTCGCGAGGGCCTTGTCTTGAGTGGGGCCTCACCTGGCCCCATTTGGTTGGTTAAGTGGGCCATGCCCTGGGCCGCAGGCAGGCAGTTCTGGGTACCCCCATTCCCAGAATGCCGACAGTAGCCCCTGGGCCCAAGGTGCATTCAGGTTGGCTTACGGGCAAAGCTTGGGGGACGGCCCGAAGTGTCGCGGGCCCCCAAACGCCTGCGGGTCAGGCTTGGCACGCGTCAAAAGCCTCGACGAGCGGCGCCTCCTCTTCCCAAGGGCATTCGGAACCATACTCAGTCAAACCGATGCGATGCCTGGGCGCAGCGCCGGTCACCATTGCTTCCCATTAAATGTGGCTGCTGCCCTCGGCCACGCGGATGTGCCCCTTCAACGGGTCGCGTGCCACGAAACCCGAAGGGGTGTCGGGCGGCCTCTGGCTATATATAAACCAGCGAGGGCGAGAAAACCCTCATTCATATTTGTCTGCTCTGTCTCCACACCTCTCGAACCGTCCCCTCCTAGCAATGTTGCCGATGAGGAAGTTTTCTGCTACAGAGAAGGGGAAGGTTCTCGGGGATGGACCTGCCGCCCCGCCACCTCGGAGGGGCCGCGGTCACCCCTGGAAATATGTCAGGGAGCCGAGGGCCGCTCCCGGCAAGCGTAGCCATGCTCCAGCATGCTGCAGTGGCCAAGGGGGAATGTCGTCCAGCTCCGGCGGCCACGGTGGTGAACGCGGTGGCGGCCGAGGTGGGAGGTCGGCGATGGCCACCTGGCCACCGCACCCGTGGCTCCATTCGGCTGACTCGGCTCTAGAATTCGTGACGTGGGCGGATATGCCAGAAGCCGCTTGGTTCTAGCTCCCAAACTTCTTCGCAAGGGCCCTGCCGACTGGAGGGCTTGCCGGCCTTCGGCTACAGGACAACGGCTGCTGAAATAGGGCATCCTGGGCGGAGCTTGAGGTCACCCCCAAAGGTTACGTGTACCTGAACCGTGGATGGCAAACGTTCGCCCGTGCCCATTGCCTGAAGGGGAGGCACAACTTCAACTGCAAGTATGATGGAGAGGCGACGCTCTTTGTCAAGATCTTTGGGGGTGAAGGCGAGCGCTTTGGGTGTTGCTAGGAGGACATTGGCCACGGCGATCCTGGGGACGAGCTTGCCCTTCATGCCGCCTCTAGCATCAGCGACACCCCCTCCGAGGGGAGCCCGAGTGACAGCAGCTATGGCGCACCGCCACACCGACGCGCCCGGGTCTCGGAGGGTGGTCCGCCGCCGCAGCGCTGTTCTCCCGCTCCAGGGATGTCCGCCCCAACGCGCTTCCGTGGGGCTGTAAAGGAGGAGGAGGACACCGACTAAACATCGATGCGCCGGCGTCGAGCTCCTAAGGCAGCAGCCCCCGTGTGGCTCCTCACTTTCTTTCTCCTCCTTTTCTTTTGCACCTACAACACAAGAACTAGGGGAGGCCCTATGGGCATGTAACGCATTCGGGTGCCTACCACTCTTTATTAGTATCTTTTGCATTTCATCAACTGGTGTTGCCTCCTGATCGCAATTAGGATACTTAGCTTGATTGGCCTGCGGTAGGCTTTCAGGTTGTGGGGTGCGGCTGTGGTGCCCGGGGGGTCCGTTTGCTCGGTCAGCTTCTTCTTCTTGCGAGTGAGGTGAGTTGGGGGCTCTGACGATGCCCTGTGTCTGCAGGTCCAAGTATCCCACATTTACCTACCATCATGGGGTGCAACCATCTTACCACGGATGTTCCTCATGAGGCGGGGCCCCGAAACTCCTGATGTCGACCGGAAACCAAGGAAGGCACCAGGGGGGTCGAGTGGCCATATGACCGGTAAAGCTCCTGAGGCACGATGCTTAGGAGCCCCCTTTGACACTCAAGCAACTCTACGTCAACATGTCCTAGTCCCGCGCATTTCCATACCATCGCAGGGTATGACCATCTTACCATTGTCGTTCCCCACGAGGTGGGGCCCCGGTACTCCTGATGCCGACCAACCAAGGATGACCCCAGGAAGTCGGGTGGAATTATAACCGATAAGGCTCCTGAGGTGTGATGCTTAGGGGGCCCCTTAGATGCTCAAGCGCCCCCTCCAAAATTTTTGCTTCCTGCTCCGAGTAGGTTAGGCTTTCTCAGGCTTCCTAAGGCTTCCAGTTGTAGTCCAAGTAGCCCTGCGTCGATAGGTCCCCGTCCCATGCATTTCCCCACCACGTTAGGTACGACCGGAAACCAAGGACGCACTTCACGGGGCAAGGCCACGACACTCCTGATGCACCAGGAGGGTCGAGTGGCATTGCGACCGGTAAGGCTCTTGAGGCTCGATGCTCTGGAGCCCCCTTAGATGCTCAAGCTGTGTGAAGAAAAATTTGTTTCCTTTCCAAGATGGTGCGTCGGGCTGAGAATGGAGCCTCTGGGAGAGTATGAGGCGGCATGCGCCTACTAACCCACGTGTGAGTCCCATGCGAGGATCCAGGCGCCAAGGCCTTGGCGAGGTGTATGTACCATGCCCCCTAGCCCCCGCTCGCGGGGTACGAGGGGGAGGGGAGAAGGCGAATGCTTAACTTGGAGGAAGAGAAAAATATTAGAGATGGCAAGAAAACAAATTTTGGCCTTTTTGAATAAAACGCAGTTGGAAAGACCCCGGATTTGATTTCATAAAAGCTGGGAAATCCAAACAAGAGAAACGCAAATAACGGCCGCGTCCCGCACTTAGATTAGCCTTCGTCTTCCCCTAGCGCTGAGCATAGGGCATCCACGTTGCATGGGCATAGCCATTGATGGGAAGTGTTGTCTTCTCCGCCAGCTCTGGGCTGTGGCTACCACATTGCGTGGGAGGAACCCCTCCGCGTCCTTAGGGGGGTGTACAGCCCGCTCATTATTACATGAGAGTGTCATGGGTAGAACTTCCGGAGGTGCTGGATGTCACAGGCGTTTTGGATGGGGACCCTGTCCCGAGTCTCCAGGCGCATGGTGCCAGGCCTGGAGACATGAACGACCTTGAACGAGACCTCCCACATGGACGAGAGCTTGTGGAAGCCCTCCCTGGAGAGAACCCACCTCGGGACGAGGTCACCGACTTCGAGGGTCCTGGAGCGGATGTTGCGGCAATGGTAGCGCCATAAGGCTTGCTGATACCACGTGGCTCAAAGCGAGGCCCGATGACGCACGTCCTCTCTGAGCACAAGGTTTGTTCCCCGCACAGTCTCCTGACACTCCTCGACAAATGCCAAGACCTGTGGGGATCGATGCTTGATCTCATGGGGAAGGACTGCTTCGGCTCCATAGACGAGGAAGAACGGGGTTTCGCCGGTGGGCTTAGTTGCGGTGGTGCGGATGGACCATAGCACCGACTGAAGCACATCGACCCAACCTCTGCCGCATGTTTCAAGCTGCTTCTTGAAGATCCTTGCCTTGAGGCCTCGCACGACCTCTGCGTTGGCCCGCTCCGCCTAGCTGTTACTCCGCGGGTGGGCTATCGAAGCATAACATATCTGCGTTCCAAGGTTGGCACAATAAGTCTTGAAGAGGTGGCTTGTGAATTGCGAACCGTTGTCGGTGATGATGCGGTTGGGGACGCCGAAGCGACTCACGAGGCCCTTGATGAACTTGATGGCCGACCCGACTGGGATGATGCGCACGGGTTCCACCTCCACCCACTTGGTGAACTTGTCGATGGCGATATAGAGGTAGCAGTACCCTCCCGTTGCTCGCGGGAAAGGCCCCAGTATGTCCAGCACCGAGATCGCAAAGGGCCAGGAGAGTGAAATGGTTTGGAGGCCCTACGCGGGCTGGTGAATTTGCTTGGCATGAAACTGGCAGGCCTCACAAGACCAAACCAGCTCGATGGCATCAATGAGCGCTGAAGGCCAATAGAAGCCTGATCGAAATGCCTTCCCTACAAGCGTGCGCGAGGAAGGGTGATGCCTGCAGTCTCCTACGTGGATGTAGGCCAGCAGTTCGCATCCTTGCTCCTTGGAAATGCACCGCAACGCGACGTCGTTCAGGTGCCAGCGGTACAAATCGCCATCTTGCAAGCAGTAGGCTATGGCTTGTCAGGTTACGTGCTCCGTGTTCTCCTCCTTCTCTGGTAGCATGCCGTGGAGCAGGTACACCATGAATTCTTGCATCCAGCTGTTGGCCTGGGTCTCCAAGGCTAGGAGTAGTCGAGCCCCCGAGGCATGGCCACAGTCCGGAGCCCCCAAGGGTGATGGTGGGGGAAGCTCCTTACTCTGAGGCGCCAAGCCTTCGGTAGGCGGTGTCGTGGAGGGCTTGAAGAGTCTCTCCTTGAAGACGCCTGACTCCTGAGGTTTGCGACGCGAAGCTCTCTTGGCGATGCCATCCGCCTCCTTGTTCGTGCCGCATGGGATGTGCTGCAGCTCCAAGCCCTGAAAATGTTTTTCAATCTTGCGTACCTCTTCTAGATATGCCTCCATGTGCTCGTCCTTTGGCGTATACTCTTTGTTAGAGAAGTTGACGAGGAGCTGGGAGTCACCCATGACGGTGAGGCACCAAACCCCCAAGGCCATAGCCGCCTTAAGGCCTGTGATGAGGCCTTCATACTCCGTGATGTTGTTGGAGACCTTCTCCCCATGCTGGAAGCCACATCATAGCTGAGTTTGTCTCCTATCGGGGAAGTGAGCATGACCCCAGCTCCCTCTCCCTTGCGTGTGAAGGCTTAGTCGAAATGCATGGTCCATCCTTCGGATGCTTCGTCGTCGGGAGCGAGGGACTGTCTCCCTTCCAGCCTCCGGTCCGAGGCGTCCGTCCATTCCGCCATGAAGTCTGCTAGGGCTGCTCCTGTGATGACCCTACTCATGTTGAACTCTATGTTGAAGGCTTGCGGTTCGATGTTCCATTCGGCAACCCTCCCTGCCGCATTGGGGTTGTGCATCATCTTCTCCAAGGGGTAAGCAGACATGACCTTGATTGGATGCCCCTGGAAGTAGTGGCGCAATTTTCTAGAAGCGACGAGGAGCACTAAGAGAAGCTTTTGTTGCATGGGATAACATGAACGCGCGTTCCGCGGCACCATGTTGATGTAATACACCGGGTGTTTGACGAGGGTGAAGCCTCCTGAGGCGTCCTGCCCCGCTGCGGGCTCAGGAGGCTTGGGCGCCTCGTGGTCTGTGGAAGAAGCCGGGGCCTCAGGAGAGTTGGGCACTTCTCGGTCCGTGGAAGAAACCAGGGCCTCAGGAGGGGTGGGCGCTTCTTGGACCGTGAGAGCGGCTTGGGCTTCGGGTTCCCCAGCTTGAGAAGGAGCTGGCTCTTGTTGATCATGCGAGCTCCCTAGCCCCGCACGCGGGGGCCTGCCAGAGCCCTTCGATATGGTACGTGCACCGACTTGCTCCTCCCTGACCGCCACCAATGCGGCGCTAGCAGAGTGGGAGGTGGCAGCCACGTATAGCAACAAGGGTTCTCGCGGGCGAGGCGCTACCATCACTGGTGGGCTCGTGAGGTATCGCTTGAGTTCCTCGAAGGTGCGTCGGCCTCTGGGGTCCATTCGAAAGGGCCCTTCCTTTTTCATGTTCTTGAAGAAAGGCAAGGCCCGCTCACTGAGCTTGGAGATCAAACGCCCCAAGGAGGTCACGCACCCGCCAACTTTTGCATTTCCTTGAGAGTTTGGGGTGCGCTCAGCTTGTTTATGGCATTGATCTTCTCTGGGTTCACCTCGATTCCTCGGTGCGACACCTGGAAACAGAGCAGCTTGCCCGAGGGAACACCGAAGACGCACTTTTCGGGGTTGAGCTTCAAATTTACCTCCTTCAGGTTGGCAAAAGTCTCCTCCAATTCCTCCACCAAGGTCTTGGCCGCCCTGGACTTGACTATGATGTCATCGACGTAGGCCTTTGTTCCTCCCAAGTTGCGGCCCCAGGGCGATGTGCATCAGTCGATAGAAGATTGCCCTAGCGTTCCGCAGCCCAAAAGGAATGCATGTTAAGCAGAATACCTCACACGTGGTGAGGAAGGCCGTCTTCTCAACATCCTCCACCGCCATTTTGATCTGGTGGTAACCTAAGAAGGCGTCCAGGAAGCACAGGAGATTTCACTCCATAGTGGAGTGCAAGATCTCGTCAATGCGTGGTAGTGGGAATGGGTCCTGAGGGTAAGCCTTGTTGAGGCTCGTGAAACAAATGCACGTATGCTCCTTCCCGCACTTCTTCGGGACGACCATCGGGTTGGCCACCCACTCTGGGTAATGCACCTCCCTGATGACCCCTGCCTCCTTCAGTTTGCCGACCTCCTGAGCAATGAATGTCTGCTTCTCTGGTGCCTGCCTCCTTGCCTTTTGCTTCATCGGGCGCGCATTCGGGCACACCATGAGGTGGTGCTCTATTACGTCCCTTGGGACGCCCACCAAGTCAGAGGCGCTCCATGGAAACGTGTCTTTGTTTGCCCTGAGGAAAGTCACCAACGCCTCCTCTTGGTCTTGAGGCAAGTCGGCGCGGATGGTGAAAGTTGGGCTTGGGCTTCCCTCATCCACCAGTACTTTCTTCGTTTCCACCTGGTTCTGGGAGAACAACCGCTTCTTCTTCACGGGCTCGACACCAGGGATGCCTCCGTGGTCCTCCGCGGCCCATGCCGCGCCCCCGACGCTGGTGCGTGCCGCGACCGCGGTCTTGTAGGAGCGCTTGAGTACATGGGAGGCGTCTTTGATATCTCCCACGATGGTGAGGACGCCGTCGCTCCTAGGCATCTTGACGAAGTTGTAGCCTGGGTATGTTGCCGCCATGAATTGAGCGAGGGCGGGGTAGCCGAGTATCGCATTGTACGGGAGGTGGATGTGAGCGACATCAAAGTCAACCTGCTCAGTGTGGAAGTTGGAGTGGGTGCCGAAGGTGACAGGAAGGTGAACCCGCCCCACGGGAATGACGGACCTGGCCGCCACCCCAGACAAGGACCTTGAAGGTGAGAGCTACTCGCGGGGTAACTGCAGCGCGTCGAAGGCCTCCACGGAGATGACATTGAGGTCGGCGCTGCCGTCGATGAGGGTCCTGGAGACGGCCACGCCGTGCATGGTTAGTGTGCACAACATGGGCAGCGTCACAGCGGCCGACGTGGTCTTGGGGTGGTCGTCGGAGCCGAAGGTGATCTCGATTTCCAGCCATGTGCGCCGCTCCGCAGGCTCGGGCTGTGGCTGAATTGTTCCCACGTGGCATAGAAAGCACTTGACACGACGGCCGAAGGGTGGCGCCTGCGACCCACAGAGGATGCAGGCAACCGCAGGGGCGGCCCTGCGCGCCCGAACACCATCTCGCGTCGGGGGCCGGCGGTCGTCGAGGATCACGCCCTCCATGGAGTTGTTGAGTCGGGGCTTGGCCTTCACCGCAAATGGGGATGCTCTGACACGCCTCTACCTGGCGCGCCAAATGTCGGATTTCGGGCTCCGTTAAACCCTTAAGATTTGAACATAGGGGCGTTTGTGAATATCCCCTGCAGCCTCGCCCGACCAAGCTTGCTACTCGATGAACACAACAAAGAACTCGCACGATGATGAGGAAGAAGATGAACATGACAGTTTACCCAGGTTCGGGCTGCTGCGAAGCGTAATACCCTAATCCTGCTTTGGTGGATTACCTCTCAAGGAGGTGAGGTGGATGAACAAGTACAGTGTTTCGAGGCCGCCTGGGGCTCTCAGTGGTGTTTGAGGCTCCTTGTGGTTTGGTGGTCGATGAGTGGTGGAGTTGGTCAATTGGGTTCGGATCGGATTCCCTCTACGAAGCAGCCTACCCTCTATATATAGCTATCGTCCGGGTCCTCTTCCCTTATCTCAATGGCGGGAAGGGATCCCACAACGGCCAATTTTGAGGGGGGACAGGGGTGCATGCTCGCCCTGCCCAAAGGCGGTCTTCGCCTACAAAGTAGCTGTCGATACCGCAGGGACAGGCTCAGCGATGACGTCCATCCTGCAGGGCTGGTGATTGCGGTCTTGTTGTGCCAGAATGGAAACCTTTGGGGTGCTTTGGGAACCCGTGTATGTCCTTGCTCCCTTTGAACCAAAGGGGAAACTGTGCTGCATGGCGCACTGGTGCTTGCCTGTCCTTCCTTGCATCATCTTTGACTCCTGAGGTCGGGCCTTGCATAGGAATCTCCGCCGCTCTGGAGGGGTCCTAAGGAGGCCCGTTCTTCACGGTTCTTGTCTCTATTCTTCCTCGTGAGGCTAGGGCCCTTGCGAGGGCCTTGTCTTGAGTGGGGCCTCGCCTGGTCCCATTTGGTTGATGAAGTGGGCCAGGCCCTGAGCCGCGAGCAGGCAGGTCTGGGTACCCCCATTCCCAGAACGCTCACATATACAGATCTTAATAACGCCTGTCCAAAAGATGCTTTCCCTTCCCGCGCATCGACCAGATTGTGGACTCCACTTCTGGCTGTGACTTGTTGTCATTCCTCGATGCATACTCAAGGTACCATCAGATCTTCATGTCGAAGGAAAACAAAGAGAAGACCGCATTTATCACCCCATGCAATACATAGTGCTTCGTGCGAATGTCTTTTCGGTTGAAAAGTGCTGGTTCAACATTTGCAAGAGCGGTCCAGATTGGTTTTGAACCCTAGCTACATTGGAATATGGAAGCTTATATGGATGACATAGTGGTTAAAACCAAGGACAAGGCAACACTCATACAAGACCTAGAAGAGACGTTTGCAAATCTGCGCAAGATCAATTTGAAGCTCAACCCTGAGAAGTGTGTGTTTGGTGTTCCATCCGGCAAGCTTCTTGGATTCTTTGTGTCTCAGCGTGGGATCAAAGCAAACCCTGACAAGATCAAGGCAATTAAGGAGATTGAAGCACCGAAGCACATCAAGGATGTGCGTCATCTTGCCGGCTGTGTTGCGGCTCTGAGCAGGTCCATCTCCAAGTCTGCTGAGTGTAGCCTGCCCTTTTTCAACATCTTGAAAAAGGCAGGTCCAGTGAAGTGGACTCCAAAAGCGGAGGCAGCGCTGCAGGATTTGAAGAATTACATCTCCTCTCCGCGAACACTGGGCGCACCTGGGCCACAAGAGCCGTTGCTGCTATACCTAGCAGCAATGAATCAAGTGGTTAGTGCTGCGCTAGTGGCACAGAGGGAAGCCGACGAAGAAACAGCGGCAGAGGCAATACTGCCAAGCGACAAACTGGGACCACCCCCGGCTTAGCCTGGTGCCAACAAGGCAGGATCTATGCAGATGAGTGCAGCAATATAGAAGAAGAAGATGGTGCAGCCCCTAATCTATTTTGTTAGCTCCCTTTTACAGGGAGCCAGGTGAAGATACTCTAGTGTGCAAAAACTGCTTTTTGGTCTCCTTATGGCCTCGAGGAAGCTGCGCCACTACTTCCAAGCACACGATATCACCATCGTCACTCGCTTTCTGTTACGACGGATTTTGCGGAATCCAGAAGCAACCGGCAGGATTGTGGAGTTGGCTTTGGAGTTGTCGAGCATTGGTCTCATGTTTGAAAGTACTTCAACTATCCAGAGCAGAGCCCTGGCAGAATTCATTGTAGAATGGACTCCAATGCCAGACGAAGAGATCCAAGAAACAGCTCTTCCCGGCAAGGAAACTAAGCAAGAATGGGTCATGTATTTTGATGGAGCTTTCTCCCTGCAAGCGGCCGGTGCCTGCGTGCTACTTGTCGCACCCACCAGAGAGCATCTCAAGCACGTAATTCAGATGCACTTTCCCTAGGAGAGATCAACAAACAAGACGACGGAGTATGAAAGGTTGCTTGCCGGTCTCAGGATCGCGGCAAACCTTGGAATCAAGAAGCTCATCGTCAGAGGTGATTCACGGCTTGTCGTCAATCAAGTCAACAAGGATTATCAAAGCCCGTTGATGGAAGCCTACGTCGATGAAGTGAGAATCCTGGAGGAGCGCTTCGACGGCCTGCAAACAAAGCACGTTCCTCGTGCGGAGAATGGCGTTGCTGACGAACTGTTGAAGCGCACTGCCATCAAGTTACCTGTGGAACCAGGGACTTTTGTGCTCAACTTGACTCAACCGTCCATAGCACCATCGTCAAGGCAAGATAATAGAAGGAAGTTGAATTTCGGCCAGTACTTTCCCGTAGAGCTCCCAGAAGCCGTCAGCGAGGAAGTTGCAGGGAACAACGCCAAGCTTGCCGGGGAGCAACAGGCTCCGGCAGGACCTCAAGTCCTCGTCTTAGAGACAAATGCTCCCACAGTAGAAGATGTGCCTTTAGTCCTTGCCATAGAGCCCCAAGCTCCAGCATGGGCGCAACACATTGTTCAGTTCCTCCAAACAGGAAAACTCCCTAAGGAACAGGAAGAACCGGAGAAAGTAGCCCGTCAGTCCAGTATGTACCAGTTTGTGGACGATGTCCTGTACAGAAAGAGACCAAATGGTGTGAAATTGAAGTGCATTTCTCGGGAGGATGGACTGGAACTATTGGCAGAGATACATAGAGGCATATGTGGCTCCCACATAGGGTCAAGAGCACTGGTCGACAAAGCATTCCAGCAAGGATTCTTTTGGCCCACCGCCCTCCAGTATGCAACTACGCTAGTAACCAAGTGTGAAGCATGTAAGTTCCATTCAAAGAAACTACATCAACCAGCTCAAGCTCTTCAAACAATCCCTCTCTCCTGGCCATTTTTCAGTTTGGGGGCTCGACATCTTGGGCCCCTTTCCCCGTGCTACCGGGGGCTTTGAGTACTTGTACGTTGCAATCGACAAGTTCACGAAGTGGCCGGGAGTGGAGGCAGTGAGAAAGGTGATAGCAAAGTTAGCCGTCAAGTTCTTCAAAGGACTAGTCTGCCGCTTTGGTGTTCCAAACAGGATCATCACTAACAACGACACATAGTTCACAAGCCGCACCTTCATGTAGTATGTCTAGGACCTTGGCAGCAAAATCTATTTTGCTTCTGTCGCTCATCCAAGGAGCAATGACCAAGTAGAAAGGGCGAATGCTTAAGTGCTGTGAGGGCTTAAGACAAGAACTGTTGACAAGATGCACCAGTGCGGAAGGCGCTGGATTGATGAGTTGCTGACGGTTATTTGGTCGATTAGAACGACACCAAATCGAGCCACCGGCCAGACACCTTTCTCCCTGGTGTACGGGGTAGAAGTAGTTCTCCCCATGGAACTCATATATGGGTCACCTCCAGTGCTCTCTTATGATGAGCTTGAGCAAGAGCAGTTGCGACAAGATGACATGACACTCCTTGAGGAAGACCGTCTTCGGGTTGCTGTGAGAGCTGCACGCTACCAGCAAGCTTTGTGCCGCTATCATAGCCGCAAAGTTCGTGCCCGAAGCCTTGAGGAAGGCGAACTTGTTTTTCAACGCGTTCAGTTGACAAAGAATTCCAACAAGTTGATGCTGAAGTGGGAAGGCCCTTATCGAGTAGTACGAGTCATCAGGCCTGGCACAGTCCGCCTGGAGACCGAAGATGGAGTTCCGGTGAGCAACTCCTGGAATATCAAGCGTCTTCGTAAGTTCTACCCATAAAGCGCAGTTGTCGGGCCCACCGGCAACTACCTTTTGTACAAGTCTTGCCGGCAAGGCAGGTGATCCTTTGTACAAAGCCAGGAGCAGGCCCTACACATAGTTGAATAAGACCGAGCGGCCTGCAACCCTCGTTGATTTCCATGTTTACTTGTTCTGCATGATTATGTGAGATGTTGCATTACGCTTATTCCCGGCAAGTACTAACGGACCGCCAAGGTTCCACGTCTCTATTTTATCTTCTTTCTTTTTCCTAAAGGATAGAAGGTTCTCTCGCGTGTAAGTTTGCAGGGGGGATGAGGTGACATGGACACCGAATGGGCGACGTTCGAAATTGGTATCTTGCGGGAAGGAACAGGAAGGAGTACCACAACAGAAAGATAAGTTGCGAAACCCTAAGTAAATTTTTTCTGTGAAGTTATTTTCCTTGGACCATTTCGACTTTTGTATGGAAAACTGCATGCTAAGGAACCTTGCCGTGATTGGTTGCGCCCATGCTCTATTTTGAGTCCACTCAATGTCTTAAGTGGTTGGGCTCACGCCCTTGCCCTATTTCGAGTCCGCTCAACGGCTTAAGTGGCTGCGCGCGCACCCTTACACTGTTTCGAGTACGCTCAACATCTTAAGTGGTCGCGCAAAGAACGTCAAGGTATCTTGCCGGCAGTCGCACTCCTAGCAGGCTGCTAAGGACCCGCTCCTCAAAGCGCTCGCGATAGGGCTACACATGCCGGTAAGCTTTTTCAGAAAAAGCATAGGGAAAGCACCATGCAAAGAGGAATCGAACAAGGAGAATAGTATACGGTTATTCAAAAAGGGTGAAATTTACATGAGATGTCGCTTCTTCCTAAGTACATCTTTATTTGACTTTCTCTCCTAGGGGAGATTACAAGAAGAAAAAGATGGAAGGAGGAGGCAAATTACAAGAAGAAAAGGATAGCAAAAGGCCCTTGGCGAGAGCCTGGCCCCTCCTAGGCCAGCATCGCGTAGAGGAGAAGACCAGCACTGCGTGGACGAGAGGGGGGCCAAAAGCTGAAGTCCATGGCCCTGCCGGAAGAACCAGATAGAAGAAGAGGCAGCACCCAGGAGAAGGACCCCCGGTAAGATCGCTCCATCGGGAGGGGGAGAGGCGTGAGGCTAACGATGATGGTGCGGCCACCGATCAGTCAGAGCCTAGGTCATTTTATTCTGACTTGATGGCCTAGAGCTTGGACTCATCATCACGTTCACCAACACCGTCCTCCTTGTTGTTGTCACTCGAGGAGGAGCTTTCGTCTTCGTTCGAGCCTCTTTGCAACAGCTGAGACGGATGCTTGAGCGCCCATAAATCTTGACGAAGAGCAGGTCCGCCTTTGTCATTTTGAAGCGAAGGACGTGCCCATCTTGGAGGTTCTGGGAGTGGGCGATGGTTTTGTTGCCGCGCTTGGAGAACATGACGCGGCTCTCCGGATACTCGATCTCCACCCGTGTGGCGCCATTACAGCAGGCATGCGCCCGCAACCATAGAACGGGCGGCTTGTCAGCCTCCACCGCCCTGACGAAAGGGTGAGGGAGGCGCAGATGGCCCCGAAGGGGACTGCGCAATTTGAGGATGAACTCTAGTGTTGTCCCGTCAGCATGGGTCTCTTCGTGGAAGAGGCCTGGCATCGAAGGGAGAGGTAGAACAACGCTCTGCCTCCCCTGGCCACGGCCTCCACAACAGCCACGGCCCCTCGTGCCCCTCCCGCCACGCGCACTTGGGTCGCCTTCTATCTTTGTGGCTGAAGCGGTGGTATGATCCCGATGAGAACTCCTCCTTGTTGCAGAGGACGGTTGCCGCCCTCGCCCCATGTTCATGGCTAAGGCCGGACACGACTCAAGGTTGGAAAGGGGTGGAAGGGCAGGCTCTGGAGGTTCATGCTCGAAGAGGAAGGAAGGATAGATGAGCATCGCCCTTGCAACCCCTCAATTTATAGGGGGGAAGCGCAGGGGATGGCTCTCCCCTGCTCCAAGAGTCGCCGTCCACTTCCTCCAATAGCGTCGCCCACGATCACAGGGTGAACGACAACCGCCCCATTACCCCAATCCATGGCGCTGAAGTTTCTGCCATGGCCAGGACTTTAAGTCACGAGCGCCCGCTGCCGGCTTCCTGCTATGTGTGTGGTGCACTTGGCGGAAGCGGCCTGACGCAGTAATTGAAGTAATTGCTCCTGTTCCGCACACGTATCCCACGTCGCAAACTTAATGCGCGTCATGGGGAAGCATGGAGAAGCGCAACAAGCGGAGTAATTACAACTGCAGACTCCTGCCACGCATGCCCGTGCACGGTTTGGGCCTAGCCCAACAACACCTCGTACCCATGTGTGGCCCTTGCACTGTTTGGGTGTTTTTAGTACCCCTTACTTGTGCATGGGCAGTAGTAGCCACACCAACGACAAGGCCCGGAAGGGGACTGCTGGACGCAGATACAAGGGAGCCAAGAGAGCACCCAAACAAACAATCGACACCAATACCGAAGGCTGCCCCCCGGAAAGATCTTGCCGGGATGGCCTACAGAACCCTGACAAGGCGAGCCCCGACACGTCCCTGCTAGCGTAGAAGCCAGGTGTCGCCCCACCTGGGTACATGTCGAGGCGCCGACGATGGAGGAGGCTAAGCGGTGCCGATGGGACGGGCTCCTGTCCCGTCCCGTAGATGGTCAGAGATGCCTGATGGAGCATTAAATGTGCTTGTATTACACCGTCAGTGTTAGGTATGACAACACTGTAGCACTATACACCTCGTGTACGTACTGTAGGCCACTCTTGGGATCCCCTTAGTCATATAAAAGGAGGCCCAAGGCGTTACAGTGAGAGATCTTTTGACCAATCTTCTAGTTCGCACGCGTAGCAGCTGTGCACCACCGGCCATACAACGCTCCTGTAGGTAGAAACCAAGAAGATCCATAATACACAAAGCAGGAGTAGGGTTTTACGCTTCTCAGCTGCCCGAACCTGGGTAAAATCCCCCGCGTTGCTCGTTCGGTCTGCTCTTTGCGCATATCCATCTCCCTGCCAAACCGAAAGGGGTCCTCTCAATCCCATAGGTGTTCGTCCCCCATGACATCAAGAGAAAGAGAGAGAGATAGCCATGTAGGTATTAACTATGGACCCGTAGCTCTTTGGGGGAACTACTCACACATTGACGTCGCTTGAGACTACGTCAGTATTTCCCCAAAGAGGAAGGGATGATGCAGCGCAGCGACAGTAAGTATTTCCCTCAGTTATCAAACCAAGGTTATCGAACCAGTAGGAGAACCACACAAGACTATGTAAACGGTACCTGCACACAAAGAACAAATACTTGCAACCCGATGCGCAAGAGAGGTTGTCAATCTCTCCACGATAAAAAGATAGATTGGTTTGTAGTAGATTGGATGGATTGATCGCACAAGAACACAAAATGAAAGAAGAAAATAAAAAGTGCAGCAAAGTATTTTTCGGTTTTTGGATTAAATAGATCTGAAAAGAAAAGCGGCAAAAAGATAGATATGAAAGCAATATGTTCGAAGATAGACCTGGGGGCCGTAAATTTCACTAGTGGCTTCACTCATGAGTATATCACACGGTGGGTAAACAAATTACTGTTGGGAAATTGATAGAAGATCAAATAATCATGACGCTATCCAAGGAAATGATCATTATATAGGCATCATGTACAAAATGAGCAGACTGAAATGATTCTACATCTACTACTATTACTCCACACATCGACCGCTATCCAGCATGCATCTAGTGTATTAAGTTCACGGGGAAAACAGAGTAGTGCAATAAGAACGATGACAAGATGTAGACAAGATCTATTCATGTAGGAATAGACACCATCTTGTTATCTTGAATAGTAATGATACATGCGTGCGTCTTTGCCCCTGCTGTCACTAGGAGAGCACACCGCAAGATCGAACCAATCACAAAGCACCTCTTCCCATGGCAAGAAAATTCGATCTAGTTGGCCTAACTAAACCAAAGATTTGAAGAATAAATACGAGCCTATAAGTAATCATGTATATAAGAGATCAAAGAAGACTCAAATAATATTCATGGATAGAAACTGATCATGAACTCAAAATTCATTGGATCCCAACAAACACACCACAAAAAGTCATTACATCAAATAGATCACTAAGAGACCATTGTATTGAGAATTAAAAGAGAGAGAGGAAGCCATCTAGCTACTGCCTATGGACACATAGGTCTATGGTGGACTACTCACGCATCATCTGAGAGGCACCAATGAAGACGATGCACCCCTCTGTGATGGTGTTAGATTGGATCTCGCGGTTATGGAACTTGTGGTGGCTGGAATTGTGTTTCGTCGACTCCCCTAGGTTTTTGGGAATATTTGGGTATTTATAGAGATGATAGGCGGTGGAGAGGCATCCCGAGGAGGGTCCCACCCATCAGGACGCACCATGGGCCTCTGCGCAACCTGGTAGGTTGTGGCCTCCTCGTCCCTCCTCTCTGGCACTTTGTTGGTCCTCCAGGTGTCTTCTGGCCCAAAACAAATCTCCTAAAAGTTTCACGGTGTTTGAGCTTCGTTTGGTACAGATATTCTATGAAGTAAAAAAGAAGCAAAAATAGTAACTTGCACTTGGCATTATGTCAATAGGTTAGTCCCAAAAATTGATATAAAGTTGCTATAAGATGATTATAAAACATCCAAGATTGATAATATAACAACATGGAACAATCAAAATTATTGATATGTTGGGGACGTATCAACATCCCCAAGCTTAATTCTTGCTCGCCCTCGAGTAGGTAAATGATAAAAACAGATTTTTAATGTGGAATGTTGTCTAACATGTTCATCACATATTCTTTTCTTTTTTAGCATGGACATTTGGACTTTTATATGGTTCAAAGCAATAGTCTAGTTTTGACATGAAGACTTTAATACTCAAGCATACCAACAAGCAACCATGTCTTTCAAAATATCCACATAAAGAAAGTTATCCCTAGACCATCATGCTTAATCATTGATCCATTCATGAAGCACACTCAAATATTAGCTACACATAATGCTCAAGTACGATCATAATGCCCCCTAGTTGGTGCTTTATAAGACAAGATGGATACTCAAGTAAAAGTAAAAATTTCATAAAGTAAATAGATAGGCCCTTCGCAGAGGGAAGTAGGGATTTGTAGAGGTGCTAGAGCTCAAAGTTTAAATTGAGAGAGAAAAATATTTTGGGTGGTATGCCTTTCCTGTCAACGGAAATGACCGAGAGATTTCCATACCTTTCCATGATAGATATATCATAAGCGGTTCTCAAACAGAAATAATGTTTATTCCTTTTTCCACCATTCTTTCACAATTCATGGCCAGCTAAATCCGCGGTTGCCTTCCATACCAACACTTTCCAAGGAATTTATTATTTCACAACATACAATAAATTTGTTTTTCATTTCGGGACTGGGCATCCCTATTACCGCCATACTCTCATGTAATGACAAGTGAAGAAACACTCATCTTGAAAATATCACATCTAGCATGGAAAAATATCAATCACCCCCTTCCGCTTCATGAGCGATACAAGCACACAAAAAGGAAATTCATTTTGAAGATTAGAGATGGCACATACAAATTTGCTTGGAATGGCATGGAAATACCGCATATACATAGGCATGGTGGACTCATATGGAAAAACTAGATTTAAAGATTTTGGATGCCCAAGTAGTATTTCTACTTAGTACAAGTGGAGGCTAGCAAATAGATTGATAATCAACCAACCAAGAAATGAAAATTCACAGATGAAAGCATTAATCATAACTTACACCAAATAATGCATCATAAGTAGGATGTAATTTCATTGCACAACTATTGAGTTTCGTGCTTGCATAGGGAATCACAATCCTTAACACCAATATTCTTACTAAAGTGTAATTACTCACCAACATAACTCACATATTACTATCATCATGTCTCAAAACTATTACAAGGAATCAAGTTTAATTTTTTCAATGATCTTCATGTAAGTTTTTGTTACATCCCTCTTGAATATATGGGACTAGTTTGATATATTCCCATTGCTTTTGACAAGCACAAATAAATTTAAGTGAAGAACATGACCATAAAAGTTTCATCTGTCAGAATAATATAAGTGAAGCATGAAAGAATTTCTTCAACATTTACTAACTCTCAAATTAATCTAAGTGAAGCATGAGAGCATTAATTCAAACATGTAAAGCATGTCGTGCTCAAAAATATATATGTGAATCATATAGAGCAATTCCATAGCTCAAAAGGTTTAAGTGAAGCATATAGAGCAATTCTAACAAATCATAGCATAATTTTGGCTCTCTCAAATAGATATGTCCAACAAGGATAATCGTGACAATATAAAAATCAAATCAAGAAAATACTCATATAATACAAGACGCTCCAAGCAAAACTCAAGATATGTGACAAATAAAAATATAGCTCCAAGTCAAATATCGATGGTCGTTAGAATAAAAAGGGGGTGCCACTCGGGGCATCCCCAAGCTTAGTTGCTTGCTTATATTTTGAGATTATCTTGGGGTACTGTAGCATCCCCAATCTTAGCCTCTTTCCACTCCTGATTCCTTCATCCATCGTGATCTCACCCAAAACTTGAAAACTTCAATCACACAAAACTCAACAAAATCTTCGTGAGATCCGTTAGTATCATAAAACATATCACCATGCCAAGTACTGTTATAAACCCGCTCATAGTTTATTATTACATTATATATACTATATTCTAACTTTACTATGGCTTATACCATTCAATACAACCATAGATTCATCAAAACAAGCACACAATGCAATGAATACAGAATCTGTCAAAAACAGAACAGTCTGTAGTAATATGTACTCTAACCATACTTGTGTAACTGAAACAATTCTAAAAAATAGGAAAACATCAGGAATTTGTATATCAATCTTGTGTAAAATATTCAGAATTTTTCGCCCCTTCTGTGATTTTTAAGGTTTGTTTTACTGGACATCAAAGTTTCTGTCTTTCAACGTGATCAAGTCAACTATCACCCAACATGATCATAAAGGCTTTACTTGGGACAAACACAAATTAAAACATAAAAATCACAATAATAACAGTAGCATAATTGTGTAAACACTCAAAAACAGAAAGGAAAAAGTAAAATAAATTTTATTCATTGGGTTGCCTCCCAATAAGCGCTATCATTATATGCCCCTAGCTAGGCATAATGCAAAGATTCATGTATTGTCATCTTTAGTTTTTGCTCCATAGAAGGCCCTCATGATTGATTCATATGGCGGCTTAATTATTGTTCTAGGGAAGTGTTTCATACCCTTTCTATGTGGAAATTGAAATTTAATGTTGCATTCTTTTATATCAATCATGACGCCTATAGTGCGTAAAAACGGTCTACCAAGTATTATGGGACAAGACGGATTGCAATCAATATCAAGAACACTAAAATCATGGGCACATAGTTCATATTTTCAAGAATAATAATATCATTAATTTTTCCCAAAATCTTCTTAATAGTAGAATTCGCCAAGTGCAAATTAGGAGAACATTCTTCAATATTTGTGAGACCAAGCACATCACAAAGAGATTTTGAGATTATGTAAACACTAGCACCCAAATCACATAAAGCAAATCATTCATAATTTTTAATCTTGACATTAATGGTAAGTTCCCACTCATCATGTAATTTTCTAGGAAACGAAATCTCTAATTCCAACTTTTCTTCTAAGGATTTCATCATGGCATCAACAATATGTTTAGTAAAAGCTTTATTTTGTTCATAAGCAACAAATAAAGACTTTCAACCAAAGAGCAACTACTATAACTAAAGTCTTTGCAATCCAAAATAGTGGGCACATCATAGTTAATGTTTTGACCTCTCCAAACCCACTTTCATCAATTTTTTGGTTAGGATTTTCACCCTACAAATTATTGGGACGACCTCTAGCTAAAGTTGACTCTTCCTTGGTCCCTTTAGCATCAATTTTAATATTACTAAACGAGGAATCAATAGAAGAAACACCTATCACTTTAAGATCTTCATCATTTTTATGAAAGTAATCGCTAGAAAACTTTTTTCTAAAAATTCTCTTTTAGCTCTAAGAATAGCGGTTCTTTTATTCCTTTCATCCATAGAAACATATAAAGCTTTAAATGATTCCTTAATCTTAGGTGGAAAAGGTTGCAACTTGAGATTTTCTACATCATGAGAAATTCTATCAATGCTTCTAGACATATCATCAATCTTATTCAACTTTTCTTCTATCTTTGTATTGAAAGCCTTATGAGCATTGATAAATTCTTTAAAATTACTCCCAAGATCAGATGGGTTCCTATTAGAATTACCATAGTTATTAGAGGAATTCCCAGGAAAAGGCCTAGGATTAAAATTACCTCTATAAGCATTGTTATTAAAATTGTTTCGCGAGATGAAATTCAAATCTAAGGAATCACTTATTTTCTCAATCAAGGTAGACAAAGGCACATCATGAAGATCAATAGGAGCATTTTTACTAGCAACCAACTTGACAAGAGCATCAACTTTTTCACTCAAAGTACTAATTTCTTCAATCGAACTAACATTTTTACTAGTAGGTGCTCTTTCTGTATGCCACCGTGAATAATTTGCCATAATATTATCTATTAACTTAGTAGCTTCACCCAAAGTAATTACCATAAAAGTACCACCCGAGATGGAATCTAAAATATTTCTAGAGACAAAATTCAATCCCGCATAAAAAAATTGCATTATCATCCAAAGATTTAAACCATCAGTAGACAATTTCTTAGCTTCAATTTCATTCTTTCCCAAGATTGTGCAACAAGTTCATGCTCAAGTTCCTTAAAATTCATGATTTGATTTCTAAGGGAAATAATTTTCGCACGCACAAAATACTTAGTAATAAAGGCATCATTGCACTTATCCAAAGAATTGATACTATTGCGAGGCAAAGAAGAAAACCAATTTTTTGCACGATCCCGCAAGGAAAAAGGAAATAATTTGAACTTCACTATATCATTGTCCACATATTTTATTATTTTACATATCACACAATTCTACGAACGTGTTTAGATGGGACGCATCATCCTCACTAGGAGTACCGGAAAATTGATCTTTCAAGACAAGATTCAGCAAGGCAACATCAATATCACAAGACTTCGCACTAGTGGCAGGAGGTTCAATCGGAGTGCTAATAAAATCACTATTATTGGTATTGTAAAAATCACACAATTTGGTATTTTCTTGATTCATCGTGGCTACTCAAACAAGATTCCAAGCAAGCAAGAGATCTAACGAGAAAAAGGCAAACGAAAAGGATGGAAAATAAAGCGGCAAATTTTATGAAATGGGGAGAGGAAAACAAGAGGCAAATGGAAAATAATGTTAATTGCTAGGAGATGAGACTTGTGAATAGGAACATGATATATGTTGATGATGTCTCCCTGGCAACAGTGCCAGAAATTGGCAAGTTGATGGGAGACTACTTTCGTACCTCCTCCATGGCAACGGCGCGAGAAATTCCTTTGACGTGGCTTGAAACTGCGTCGGTATTTCCCCACAGAGGAAGGGATGATGCAACATAGAGATGGTAAGTATTTCCCTCAGTTATGAACCAAGGTTATTGAACTAGTAGGAGAACCACACAACACTGTGTAAACGGTACCTACACACAAAGGACAAATACTTTCAACCCGACGTGTAAGAGAGGTTGTCAATCTCTCTATGGTAAAAAGATAGATTGGTTTGTAGTAGATTGGATGGATATATTGCACAAGAACACAAAATAAAATTAGCACATAAAAAAGTGCAGAAAAATATTTTTGGGTTTTTGGAATAATGGATCTGGAAACAAAAGCAGCAAAAAGATACATCAGAACGCAATATGTTAGAAGATAGACCCGAGGGCGTAGATTTCACTAGTGGCTTCTCTCATGAGTATAGAAAATAGTGGGTAAAAAAATTATAGTTGGGAAATTGATAGAAGATCAAATAATCATGACGATATCCAAGGCAATGATCATTATATAGACAACACGTCCAAGATAAGTAGACCGAAATGATTCTGCATCTACTAATATTACTCCACACATCGATCGCTATCCAGCATGCATCTAGTGTATTAAGTTCATGGAAAAATGGAATAAGGCAATAAGAACGATGACATGATATAGACAAGATCTATTCATGTAGTAACAGACGCCATCTTGTAATCTTAATAGCAACAATACATGGGTGTCTCGCTGCCCCTTCTGTCACTAGGACAGGACACCGCAAGATCGAATCCATCACAAAGCACATCTTCCCATGGCAAGAAAAATCAATCTAGTTGGCCTAACTACTCCAAAGATTTAAAGAACAAATATGAAGCCATAAGAAATCATGCATATAAGAGATCAAAGAAGACTCAAATAATCGTCATGGATAGAAACTGATCGAACTTAAAATTCATCGGATCCCAACAAACACACCGCAAAAAATCATTACATCAAATAGACCATTGTACTAAGAATAAAAAGAGAGAGAGGAATACATCTAGCTACTTCCTATGGACCCATAGGTATATGGTGGACTACTCACGCATCATCGGAGAGGTGCCCATAAAGACGATGCACCCATCCGTGATGGTGTTAGATTGGATCTCGTGGTTCTGGAACTTGCGGCGACTTGAATTGTATTTCGACGACTCCCCTGGGGTTTTGGGAATATTGGGGTATTTATAGAGCTGATAGGCGGTGGAGAGGCGTCCCATGGAGGGCACAACCCATCAAGCCGCGCTAGGGGCCTCTAGCGCGCCCTGCTAGTTTGTGGCCTCCTCGTTGCTCGTCCTTGCCACTTCTTCGGTCCTCCAGGTATCTTGTGTCCCCAAAATAATATCCAAAACATTTCACGGTGTTTGGGCTTCGATTGGTACTGATACTCTGCAATGTAAAAAAACAAGCAAAAAAGACCAGCTGGCACTTGGCACTATGTCAATAGGTTAGTCCCAAAAAATGATATAAAGTTGCTATAAAATGATTGTAAAACATCCAAGATTGATAATATAACAAGATGGAACAATAAAAAATTATAGATACGTTGGAGACATATCACACATCACCATGGGAGCAGCAAGTATGATGTAGAGGACCACCATGAGTGATCCCCCTCAGGCAGGGCACCTATAGTCCAGAGAGGGGCACCGGAGGGCAACCAAGGGGAGCACGACGCAATCAGGCATGCCCTACCCCCTGGAAAGGCCTGGTTGGCTTGTGCCTCCCTCGTGTGGCTTTTGGTCTTCTCCCGAATCTTCCAGGTCTTCTTTTGGTCCATAAAAATCATATTAAAGTTTCGTGGCAATTGAACTTCGTTTGGTACCGTAAACTTGAAAAGCCAAAAACCTGTAGAAAACAACAAGTGGCACTAGGAACTAGGTTAATAGGTTAGTGCTCAAAAATAATATTAATTGGTAACTAAACACCCAAAAAGCATCGTAGAATTATAATATAATAGCATGGCACAATCAAAAATTGTAGATACGTTGGAGACGCATCAGCGTCCCCAAGCTTAATTCTTTCTCGTCTTTGAGTAGGTAAATGATAAAAAGGGAATTTTTTATGTGACATGCTACCCAACATGTAATCTTTTGCAGGTTTGATCATTGAGAAACGATGAATTAATAAACATCAACATAGTAATACTTATAAGCATAGGCAACATAATCATCAAGTTTCAATGCATATGATCCATAAAGAATGTTCACCCCCTATTCATTTTATCATATAGAAATAGCATGGATCCGTCCCCACCACATAAATACAAATATTAAGCACCACGGTGTCAGGTCACGCAATTGGAACATACTTTTTAGCATGCGTCGGCTTTTTATTACTTGTGCAATATATGAGTGTGAACCATGGATATAGCATAAAGGTTGAATAGTATATGTGGTAGTTTTTAAAGGAGTGAAAATGGAGAATAAAGTATCACATGAACTAGGCATATCAACGGGCTATGGAGATTCTCATCAATAGATATCAATGTGAGGAGTAGGGATAGCCATGCAACGAATGCACTAGAGATATAAGTGTTTGAAAACTCAACTGAAGGTAAGTGGGTGTGCATCTAACTTTCTAGCTCATGAAGACCTCGGGCATTTGAGGAAGCCCGTCATAGGAATATACAAACCAAGTTCTATAATGAAAAATTCCCACTAGCATATGGAAGTGAAGACACAAGAGACTCTCTATATGAAGAACATGGTTTCACTTTGAGGCACAGGTGTGGAATAAGAGGTAGTAGCATTGTCCCTTCTCTCTTTTCTCTCAATTATTTTTTTCCTTTTTTCCTTTTCTTTTAATTTTCGTGTGGAGCCTCTTCCCGACTTGTTGGCGAATCATTGTCTACATCATCCTTTCCTCACTAAGATAGTGCCCTAAATAATGATGATCATGATACATTTATTTACTTATAACTCGATATTAAAAACGGATAGGATGATATGACTCTATATGAATGCCTATGGCAGTGTGCTAGGATGTGCAATGATCTAGCATAGAAAAACATATCAAAAAATGGACAAACCATGTAACTATCATGCTAGCTATCTTACAATCATGCAAAGCAATATGACAATGGAAGTATAAGTCATACGATGTGATAGTGGAAGTTGCATGGAAATATATCACATAATGGCTATGGAAATGCCATGATAGGTAGGTATGGTAGCTGTTTCGAGGAATATGTGATGAGGTTTATGTGCAACATAGGGTCTCATGTCATGGGGTTTGGATGCATCGGTGAAATTTGCATCAATCCTCAAGGTGAGAATGGGCAAAGCACGGTACCAAAGAGTCTAGCAAATATGTCGAGGTGAGAGTGCGCATATCCATGGATTCACATTAGTCATAAAGAACTCACATACTTATTGCAAGATTTTATTATCTCTCTTGGAGCAAATCACTACTCGCATGCCCCTAGGGAGGAGGTTGGTAGGAGTTAACCATCACGTGCCCCCTACTTAAACAACACTAGGATTTCAACAAGGAATAAGTACGCTCACACATCATCACCATGCCATAAAAATATTAGGATGAACAACAAGCTAACAACCTCTAATTCAAGATACTTTTATTAACCAATGATTATGCACTCATGCTCTTTCACATTACCACGTTAATATGATTAACCATGATTTCTCTTTTATGTGTTACACGTGGTTTTGATTATGCACTCATTGAATACCTATTATTTTTGGAATAGTCGTATAACCCATGCAAATTACCGTCGCTATTTATTCAATATCAAACAAATATAAGTGAATAACTAGAGTGAAATTATTTCTATAAATTCTACATGCCATCGTGCTCTAAAAGATATGAGTGGAGTACTAGAGCAACTGCTAATCTCAAAAGATATAAGTGAAGCACATAGATTATTCTAATAAATCATGCTGATAGTGCGTCTATATCAAATAGGTGTGTACAGAATAAAAATTATTGTGGGAACCTAAAAAATAAAAATAAACTAAAGCAAACGACGCTCCAAGTAAAACTCATAGCATGTGACGAATAAAAATATAGCTCCAAGTGACATACCGATGGATTGAGATGAAAGAGGGGATGCCTTTCGGGGCATCCCCGACCTTATAATCTTGTGTGTTACTAGAATATTGCATTGGGGTGCCTTGGGCATCCCCAAGCTTAGGCTCTTGCCGCTCCTTATTCCTTCGTCCATCGCGATAACACCCAAAACTTGAAAACTTCCACACACAAAACTCAACAGAATCTTCATGAGATCCGTTAGTGTAATAAACATATAAAATACATAATTTATATTTGAAATAATAAGCATATCATATTCTACCTAAGGGTTTCTTAACGGTAGAATCCGCAAGATGCAAGTTGATGGGACACTCTTGAATATTAGTGAGACCAAGCACATCACATAAATATTTAGGTATAGCTAAAACACTAGCACCAAGGTCACACAAGGCATTATATTCATATTATTTAAGGTTTGTTTTAATAGTAGGTTCACATTCATCATGGAATTTTCTAGGAATAGAAACTTCTAGCTCATGTTTCTCATCATAAGCTTTTACCATTGCTTCTACTATGTGTTGAGTAAAAGCTTTATTTCATTCATAAGCATTGGGTGAGCTAATAATGGATTGCATCAAGGAAATACATTCTACTAAAGAAAAGTTATCATATTTAAAATCCTTGTGATCCAACATAGTGGGCACAACACTAAATAAAGTTTTGACCTCTCCAAACCCACTTTTTCAGCTTTAGCATTAGAATCATCACCCTCCAACTAATTGGGACACTCTACCTAGAGTTGACTCTTCTCTAGTCCCTTTATCATTTATTTTTAGATTAGTAAACACATATTTAATATGATAAGTACCAAGCATTTACAGATCCTCATCAGCATCCCGGTAAAAGCCGGGTGGAAGAGCCTATTCCAGGAATTCCCGCTTAGCTTTGAACTAGGTGGTCCTCTCCCTACTTTAATTCATAGATATTTGGGATTTAATAGTATCATTGAAGTCATGCTTTGGTGGAAAATTTATATTTTGAAGAGTTTTCACATCAAGAGCAATCCTATCCACCTTTCTAGCCAAATCATCAATTTTATGCAACTTTTCCTCTACCATGGTATAGATTTTTTTTGAGAATTAATAAATTCATTGATGGTGTTATCAAGATCAGAGGATAACTTATTAATACTAGTAGAAGGATTTCCATAAGTATTGCCATAAGAGTTGCCATAACTATTAGAGGAGTTACCGGGATACAGTCAAGTATTGAAATTTCCTCTATATGCATTGTTGTTGAAATTGTTTTAAAACATAAAGTTCATATTAATAGCATCATTATTTTACTCAATCAAGGTAGACAAGGGCATATTGTTGGGATCAACATGAGCATTTTTATTAGCAAGCATCCACTTTTCACTCAATGTAACAATTTCCTCGACATAGTTTACCTTTTTACCAGTTGGAGCTCTTTCAATGTGCCATTGAGAGTAGTTTGTCATGATGTTGTGCAGAAGTTTGGTGGCTTCTCCTAAGGTCACCTCCATGAAGGTACCACCTGCATCAGAATCTAGAAGATTTCTAGACACAAAGTTTAGTCCAACATAGAAATTTTGGATAATGATCCATGAGTTTAAGCCATGAGTTGGGCAATTCATAATCATAAATTTCATCATCTCCCAAGTTTGTGAAACCTTTTCATGATCATGTCGTTTAAAATTCATTATTTTATTTCTAATGGAGATGATCTTAGCAGGAGGAACCTTTTCATGATCGGTTCGGCACGCGGCGAGCTGGCATGAAGAGCCAGTCTGGGGAGCAACGCACGAGGAATTTTTACCCAGGTTCGGGACGCACGGATGCGTAAAACCCTACTCCTGCTTGGTTGTATTGATCATCTTCTAGGGTTCCAGCTACAAGAGAGCCATGAACGGCTGCTACATGAGCTTGATAACCTCCAATTTTCTAACCGTTGGGTCGTTCGGTTGTCTAACTGCCCAACTGTCTGATGTCCGATTGTCTAACCTTCCAAAAAGTCCCCCTTTGTAACGCCCTGGGCCTCCTTTCATAATTAAGGGGATCCCAATAGTGGCGTACAGTGTGCACACGAGATGCACAGTGCTGCTACAATGCTATCGTACCTAACCCTGACGAAGTAGGACAAGAGCATTAAATGCACCGTCAGGGCCTTAGTCCATTAGTGCGACAAGTGGGGGGCCGTCCCATCAGCGCCGCTTAGCTCCCTCCAGCGTCGACGCCGCGACACGCGTCCAGGTGAATCGACACCTGGCCTGTACGTTGGTGGTCCATTTCGGGGCCTTGCCTTGTCGGGGCCCTGGAGGCTCTACAACCCTCCCGACAAGATCTTGCTAGTAGTCTTGAGTCTTATGTTCTGGTGTTTGACAAGTCTCTGCTAGGCCTTGCTGCTGGGGTGGCTACTACTGCCCATGCACGAGTAAAGGGGCACTAGATGGCCCAGAAACTCTAGTGCACTGATAGGAGCCCCAGGGCCTGGGCCAAACATGTCATGAGGCATTGTTGGGCTAGGCCCAACCAGTGCACGGCCACACATGGCAGGGCCTTGCAGTTGTGATCATTGCGCTCGCTATGCTTCCCCACGATACCCATTGGATACGGGTAGTGGGATACGTGCACGGCGCGGCCGTTACAGCAGTGCGTCTATGGAATGTTTTTGTATCATCTTGCTTTTGGTAAAAAGAGACCGCTCTGCGCCTTCACCATAAAGAGGATATTGTAGAGCCAATGCTCATTTATCTCTCGCCTTTCCCAATTTGAGAACCGCCGTCGTCTTCCTCCTCGAACCCAAGGAAACGCCTCTTGCATATGTTAGCAGCCCCCCACCCACTCCTCGTCATCGGTCTCCATCCCCGCCATCACCACGCCACCCAAAGCCAGAAAGGGCAAGGACACGGAGGTCATCTCGGAGAACAAGGCGGTGAAGATGCGGAGGGAGCATGTCGTTTTCCCGCTGAGGCTCAGACTGGGCATCCTGAAGTGGTAGTACCGGTGGATGTGGGCAACTGCGACGGTAGGGCACCCCGCTACTTGCGTGAGACCGGGTCCTTCTGGGGAAGGTCCAGGCAAATACCCATTCTTTACCGATTATTTTTACTGTGGTCTCTATCTCCCTTACTCGGACTTCTTCCTCGACCTTATGCTTACATACGGCTTCCAACTCCTGGATTTCATGTCGAACACCATGACATCCATGGCAGTTTTTGCACACCTCTGTGAAAACTTTGCTGGACTAACCCCTAGCACCGCTCTCTTCCGCCACTATTTCACCCGCCGCATCCAGCAATGCGGAGCTCTTTCTGGCGCCGTCACTTGGATTCCTCGATCACGAACCAAGGAGGTCTACCCTAAAGGGGCTTATTGCGATAGATGGGACGAGTAGCAGGGCAAGTGGTCTCGGGTCTGAGAGGATAAGCCCCAGTCCTTCTGTATGCCACGACAGGCCAAGATGGTGCATGGTGATGACTGGAATGCCCTCGACCCTTGGGATGAGAAGCTTACGATCGCGATCACTAGGATCCACCGCCTCAAGGACGTTGTCCTTTCCATGGAGATGATAGGCGCTGACTTCCTTCGCCGGCACATCGCCCCCTTGCAGAACAAGGGGAGGCCACCCTGGGATTTCAGGAATGCGGCGAACATCATGATGCTGCGCCCCGGGCTAAACCACAATCTGACCACCATGCAGCACGGGGCCGTCTGCTAGAAGTTGTTCACGACCATCTCGGCGATGGAGCTATCGGCAGGCGTAATCCCCTTGTCCAATAACTCGGCCTTGGGCAGAATCATTGCCATGATGCCGGTGCTCGATCCCCATAGCCTCGACGCAACTTGGATAGAGCCGTCCGTGGAGGCGGGGCAAGAGTTTTTTGACAACCTGTCGGAGACGTGCATCAGCAAGGAGGAGGGCTTCGTCCACGACACTATCAAAGAGGAGCTGGCGTACATCACCAGTGGGGCAGAAGAAGCGGCATTTGCCGAGGAGGCCGGCAACGTGGGCTTCTTGGAAGACGAGGTCGGGGAAGGGGAAGTACTACCGGGCGAAGATCTTGCCGGGCAGGGTGAGATCATCGAGGAACGAGGCGACACATCTGCCCCGGGCCACCTTGCCGGAGACGCATCCAAAGAAGAGCCGCTCGAGGAGGTTCCGCCCCGTGTCCAAAGGAAAAGGTGCGTCCTTTGGAACACTACCTCCGAACTCCCAGCTCGACAAGCTTCTTCGAGTAGCACGGCACCCGGCAAGGGGGCAACTGACAAGCCCTCGTGGAAACCCGAAGTCCACCAGCAGCCCGCGCGTGACCAAGTGATCTAGGAGCACCCCTCCACCTCCCCCCACAGGCTCCATGACAGAGGTCGCCTTCAACCTTTCTGCCCTTAGCTCGGGGGAGGAAGAAGAAGACTAAGGATCCTACCGTACTTTTCCAACCTTCAGGTCTCCTTCCCTACTTGTCTAATCCGTCTTGGTTTTTCTTCACAGGGATGCGGAAATGCTGGCGCAGTGGGCTACAAAGAGGGCGAAGACTTTGATGGTTGAGGGGCTCTCGGCAAGCTCCTCACGCGCGCCAAGGGTGACCCCCGCTAATCCGGAGACCAGCCCACATCGCAGTCCCCGACTCAGCCCCCGGCGGAGCCCCCAGCCTGAGTTCATTACTCATTTCACCCTGGCAGGCGCTGGAGTGTACATCTTCACCGCTGACATCACCGGACATGCAGAAGGAGGACGGCGATAAGGAGAGTCATCGGCGACCGCCCCGGATTCATCGCCCAGGGATTTTTCTCCGGCCAGGACTTCCTCCAGTGCAAGCTATCGCGAGGAGGGAGGGCTGGCAAGCCCAGGCACCGGTGGGTCTCCGCCAGTAATCGTTGTAGGAGAAGGTATTCCCCTTATTCCTTTTTTGTCTTCTTGAACTTCTTAAGATTTTCTTCATTCGCATCCCTGGTCTTCATGCATTCCCATGGCACAGGGAATGGACGTTGATTCTGTCATTGAGGAGACAGCGAGGGACGCTGCCGCCAAGGCTGATAAGATCACCGCCGAAGAAGCCGCTAAGAGTGTCGAGGCTGAGGCCGCCAAGAACGCTGCTGCCGAGGCTGCCAAGAATGTTGCTACCGAGGCCGCGAGCGCCGAGGCAGCCCAAGCCATGCAAAAGGAGGAGGCCGCCAAGAATGCTACCGCCGAGGCCGCTAGCGCTGAGGCAGCCAAAACCGTGCAAGGGGAGGCGGCCGTCAAGAAGTCCGCTGAGCGGGCCGGCGAGGAGGCCGGCGGGGGGATGGCCGGCATGGGCCAGCCATCTGAAGCCCCTTCATCGAGCAAGTACTTCAAGGTTGGCGACAACCTATTCGTCAGCATCCCCGGCGTAGCAAGCACTGGAGCGCCGCCTGAGGAGGGAGTCCTTGTTGAGGAGGCCGTCGTCCCTGCCGGGCTCGACATCGTCAATGAGCCAAACACCGGCAGCAGATCCCAGGAGGTGCGGCTCCTCCAGTCCATGTGAGATGGCTTCCGAAAGCTTCAGGCGCTTCACCGTCCCCGGAAGGAGAGACTCGACTCTAGGGCTGCTATCATCGAAGCTGCCAAGGCCAGTTTCCAGGAACGCATCACGGAGCCCCAAGCTTGGTACGCCCAAGCCACCAAGGACCTGCAGACTGGTCAGTCGCAACTGAGTGAAGGCTAGAGTCAACTCTACATGCAGCAGTCTGACGCCGAACAGGCGCACGAGGAGGCCAAACAATGGGCCGCTGTAGAGGATGCTCGTTTGACGGAGCGTCGCATCTTGTTTGACGCCTAAGAGGAAGACCTTGTCACTCGCAAGAAGGCACTCGCCGACAAGCTCCGTGGTAAGGAAGTGGAGCTCAGGATCTCATTGCACAGCGGACCCAGGCGTTGGAGCGGGGGCACAAGGAGGCACTCAGAGCCCTGGCGGCAGACCATGCCAACAAGCTGAAGGAGGCCGTCGACGCACCTGAGGCTGTGGAGATCGCCAAAAGCTTACTTGAGGAGACAGTGAAGGACCTCGAGGCGGCCCTTGAAGATCAAGGCACGAAGGTCTCGTCGCTCAAGGCCGAGCGGGACAAAGCCGTTGACAGCCTAATGGAGGCGCAAGTCGCCGCTTCCGACAAGGCTAAGCAGCTCTTCATGGCCAACGAGTCCATCAACGATCTGACCTTGAAGCTGACCATGCTGACTGGGACTCTCGAGACTGCCAAGACTCGGGAGAAGGCTCTGGCCAAGGATCTCCATGACGAGAAGCATCTTGTCGAGAGCGCCGCCATCTCCCACAATGACTATGTGCATGGAGTGGAAGTCTGGACCGATAAGCTCGTCGACGTCGTGGGGAAGCTTGCCGAACAACGGTTCGCCATGGACCTGGAGGGCCTGTCATATTCTCTTGACGACAGGGTCCCTACGAGCGCCAAGGTGACCATGTTCTTCGACAGCCTACTCGGGGCCCTGGAGCAGCTCCATTCCGATCGGGCGGCCCACCTGTCCGATGAATCATGCAAGCTCTGCCAGGCTGTCCTCCACAAGGTGCTCGTCAAGGTGGCATATAGGAATCCCGGCCTCAACCTCGCCAACACCCTTGACCGCTTGCCGAAGGGTGTAGACATCCAGGCGCTCGAGGAACTCGTCACGCCCATCGTCGAGCGGGTAAGCCAGGTCAAGCGGGTCGACGGTGACCGTCGAGATTAGTTGACCCACTCCTCGTTGCTTCACATGCCCAGAACAATTTATATCATGTTAAAGTCTCAGCAAGGCCGATGTAGTGTTATCTGCTCATGACTTGGATGATTGCTATGTTATCTTCCTTGTTAAACTGTTTCTGTGTATGGAGTTTTCCCTACGCCCTTTTTGGAAGGATCTTGCCGGCATGTGTAGCCCTACCGCGAGCGCTTTGAGGAACGGGTACTTAGCAGCCTGCTAGCGGTGCCACTGCTTGCAAGACACCTTGGCGTCCTTGGAGTGGCCGTTTAAGGCGTTGGCCTTACTCGAAAACGGGACAAGGGACAAGGGCGCGAGCGGTGTCACTTGAATCGTTGAGCGGAGTCGAAACGAAACAAGGAGCGCGTGCAAAGCTACTTAAGCCATTGAGCGGTCCCGAACAGAATGAGGGTGCATCCAATCACAGCAAGGTTCCCACCTGTGCAGGTTTTCCATACAGAAGTCGAAATGGCTCAAGGAAAATAACCTTATGGCAAGGATTCACACGGGGTTTTCGCAAATTATCTTTTTGTTGCCTTTCTCCATCAGGGAAGTTTTTTTGGGACGTCGTGCTCATAGGTATTCGTACCATCATTCCCCCCCGGCAAAGCTGCCCGCGAGGGATCCTTCTGTCCTTTGAGAAAAAAAGAAAGAATAGAAAATATGGATATGCAACCTTGGCGGTCCGTTACTCCTTGCTGGGATTAAGTGCAATGCCATACTTCAGATAAACATGCAAATAGGTAAACATGAGAATCGAACAGGATTGCAGGACACTTATCTTTACTTATGTACGCACAGGGTCTGAGCTTGGCTTTGTACCAAGTATTACATGCTTCAGCGGCAAGACTTGTACAAAAGGTGGTTGTCGGGGCTGGCCCAACAACCACGCCTCATGGGTAGAACTTTCGAAGATGTTCGATATTCCAGGAGTTGCTCACCGGAACGCCATCCTCGGTCTCTAGGCAGACTGCGCCGGGCCTAGTGAGTCGTACTACCCGATAAGGGCCTTCCCACTTTGGCTTCAACTTGTTTGGATTCTTGGCAGACTGACCTTGCCGAAGAACAAGGTCTCCTTCCTCAAGACTTCTGGCATTGACCTTGCGGCTGTGGTAGCGGCGCAAAGCTTGCTGGTAGCATGCAGCTCTCACAGCAGCCTGAAGACGGTCTTCCTCAAGGAGCATCATGTCATCTTGCCGCAACTACTCTTGCTCAACCTCATCATAAGCGATCACTCGAGGTGATCCATATATGAGTTCCATGGGAGAAATGCCTCCGCCCCATAGACAACGTAGAAGGGTGTCTGGCCAGTAGCTCGATTTGGTGTCATCCTGATTGACCAAAGAACCACCAACAACTCATCAGTCCAGTTCCTTCCGCACTTGTGCAGCCTATCAAAATTTCTTGTCTTGAGGCTTCGCAGCACTTCAGCATTAGCCCTCTCCGCTTGGCTGTTGCTCCACGGGTGGGCAAAGGAAGCAAAACAGATTTTGCTACCAAGGTCTTGGACATACTGCATGAAGGTGCGGCTTGTGAACAGTGTGCTATTGTCAGTGATGATCTTGTTGGGAATACCAAAGTAGCAAAACCATTCCTTTAAAGAAGTTGAGGGCAGACTGTGCTATCACCTTCCTCACTGCTTCCACTTCCGGCCACTTTGTTAACTTGTCGATCGCCACGTACAAGTACTCAAAGCCCCGGCAGCGCGAGGAAAGCGGCCCAAGATGTCGAGCCCCCAGACCCAAAATCGCTAGGAGAGAGGGATTTTTTGAAGGGCTTGAGCTGGTTGATGTAGTTTCTTCGAATGAAACTGGCATGCTTCACACTTGGTTACTAACGCAGTCGCATCCTGGAGGGCGGTGGGCCAAAATAAACCTTGCCGGAATGCCTTTCCGGCAAGTGCTCTTGATCCTATGTGGGAGCCACATATGCCTTTGTGTATCTCCGCCAACAGCTCCAATCCATCCTCCCGAGAAATGCACTTGAGTATCATGCCATTCGGTCTGTTTCTGTACAGGACGTTGTCTACGAACTGGTACATATGAGAACGACGGACTACTTTCTCTGCTTCCTCTTGTTCCTCGGGGAGTTCTCCTGTTTGAATGAATTGGACAAGGTGGTGTACCCATGCTGGAGCCTAGGGCTCAACAAGAAGGACTAAAGGCGTATCTTCTACCAGGGGAGCATTTGCCTCGACGGCAAGGACCTGAGGGCCTGCCGGAGTCTACTGCGCCCCGGCAAGCATAGCGGGAGCGTATGCTTCTACGGCAAGAGCCGATGGCCCCGCCGGAGCATAGTACTCACCGGCAAGCCTGTTGTTCCCTTTGGCAACCTTCTCGCCAGTGGTTTCGGGAGGCTCTACCGGGAAATACTTGCCGGGACCTAAATTCCTTCTCTTCTCCTGTCCAGCTCATGGTGTCACGGAGGGTTGAGTCAGTTGGAGCACGAATGTTCCTGGTTCCACAGGTAACTTAAGGGTAGCACACTTTGACATGCCATCGGCAATGTTGTTCTCTGCATGTGGAACGTGCTCAATTTGCAGGCCATCTAAACGTTCTTCCAACTTCCTCACTTATCTACATAAGCTTCCATCAACGAACTCTGGTAATATTTGTTCACTTGCCTGATGACAACTTGAGAATCACCCTTGACGATAAGTTACTTGATCTCGAGGTCCGCTGCGATCCTGAGACCGGCAAGCAGTCCTTCGTACTCAGCAGTGTTGTTCGTTCATCTCTCCCAGGGAAAATGCATCTGGACCACGTATCTGAGGTGCTCTCCGGTGGGTGTCACAAGTAGCACTCTAGCACCAACGCCTTGCTGCGAGAAAGCTCCATCAAAATACATGATCCATTCTCGATTAGTCTCCTTGCCGGGGAGGGTTGACCCTGGAATCTCTTCATTGGGCGATGTTGTCCATTCTGCAATGAACTCCACCAAGGGCCTGCTCTGAATGGTCGAAGTGATTTCAAACTTAAGACCAAAGCTTGATAGTTCCAGGACCCACTCCACAATCCTGCGGGTAGCTTCTAGGTTTCTCAATATCTGCTGTAGCAGGAAGCGGGTGACAACAGTGAGCTCATGTGCTTGGAAGTAATGGCACAGCTTCCTCGAGGCCAAAAGAAGGCCGAAGAGAAATTTTTGCACACCAAAATACCTTGATCTAGCCCCCTGTAACAAGGAGCTGACAAAATAGACTGGTCACTTCACCATTTTCTTCTTCTAGACTATCTCTTTCAACTGCGCAGATCCTTCTTCGCCGGCACCAGACCCTGCCGGAGACTGTCCTGGGTCATCGCTTGGCGGTCCCGCCATTGTCGCTGCTTCTTCTTCAACCTCTCTTTTAGCCACTAGTGTAGCACTCACCACTTGATTCGTTGCCGCCAGGTACAGCGGCAACAGCTCTTGTGGTCTTGGCGCGACTAGGACTGGCGAAGAGGAAAGGTACTTCTTCAAATCCTGCAGCGCTGCCTCCGCTTCCGGAGTCCATTTCATTGGACCTGCCTTTTTCGGGATTTTGAAAAGGGGTAGGGCGTTCTCAGCAGATTTTGAGATGAACCTACTCAGAGCGGCAACACAGTCGGCAAGGCGTCGCACATCCTTGACTCCCTTGGTGCCTCAATTTGCTCGATTGCTTTGATCTTGTCGGGATTCGCTTCGATTCCTCGTTGAGTCACAAAGAACCTGAGTAGCTTGCCGGATGGGACGCCGAACACACATTTCTCAGGGTTGAGCTTCATGTTGATCTTGTGCAGATTGACAAATGTTTGTTCTAGGTCTAATATGAGTGTATCCTTGTCCTTGGTTTTGACCACTATGTCATCCATATAAGCCTCCATATTTTTATGTAGCTGGGGATCAAAACCAATCTGGACTGCTCTTGCAAAGGTAGAACCAACACTTTTCAACCCGAAAGGCATACGCAAAAAGCAGTATGTACCACATGGGGTGATAAAAGCGGTCTTCTCTTCATCTTCCTTGGCCATAAAAATCTGATGATAGCCTGAGTAGGCGTCAAGGAAAGACAATAAGTCATAGCCGGTAGTGGAGTCCACGATGTGGTCGATGCATGACAAGGGAAAAGGATCCTTGGGGCAGGCCTTGTTGATGTCTCTAAAATCAATGCATAGCCTCCATTTCCCATTCGCCTTGTGCACTATGACTGGATTGGCCAACCACATAGGGTGGAGTACTCCCATAATCAGGACAGCTACCTCTAACTTCTTGATTTCTTCGGCAATAAATTGTTGCTGCTCCAAAGCTTGCTTCTGAACCTTCTGCTTGACGGGCCGCGCGTGTGGGCATACAGCAAGGTGGTGCTCAATTACGTTCCTGGGAACACCAGGGATATCAGATAGTTGCCATGCAAACACATCGACATTCGCCCACAAGAAGGCGACGAGCGCGCTTTCCTATTTGTCGTCAAGGGTGGAACTTATGGTGAAAGTTCCCCCCGTGCCATCCTCCTTGGCGGGCACCTTCTTGGTCTCTGGCAGGGCAGCCTTGGACTTTTTTCTCTTGCCGTGGAGCTCTCTGGCACATCGTCAATAATAGTGCAACACCCCGAAGAGATGTGCTTGCCGGATTGTGCGCCAAAGGCCTTGCCAGTCTTCTTCCCCCCGGGAGCTTCAGCAGGAGGAGCAGGTCCCTTAGTAGCAGGTGATGTGACTGGGCCCCAATAGAGTTGGTCAGCATAGATAAGCGCGCTCTTCTTGTCGGAGTGGATGGTAATGACGCTCATTGGCCCGGGCATCTTTAGCATGTTGTAAGAGAAGTGGGTGGCCGCCATTAACTTGGCCAGTGCCGGACGACCGAGAATGTCGTTGTATGGCAACGAGATCTCGACAATGTCAAAGATGATCTTCTCCATTCTAAAATTGATGTCGATGTCAAACGTCACTGGCAGCATGACATTGCCTTTTGGCTGAGTCCTTCCTGAATTGACCCCTTGGAAAGCGCATGTTGGCTCGAGATCTTCGTCAGGAATCTACAGCATCCGAATGACATCGGGTGAGATGAGGCTCAGGATGGCCCCACTGTTGACTAGCATCTTCGTCACCTTGAGGTTGCGAATTGTTGGCGAGACCAACAACGGCAAGAACCCGACTGCAATGATGCGATTAGGGTGATCCTCGACGTCGAAGATGATAGGAGTGTTGGACCATTTCAGAGGTTTCTGTGTGCCGATAGAGGGCGCTGCCGCATTAACCTCATGCGCCGACTATTTAAGCTGGTGGTGAGAGGAATGTGACTAGGCTCCTCCTTCTATGCACATCGCCTCTGCAGCCATCTGACACTCATGCTCACTGGACTCGTCCTCCTCTTCGACATCATCATCATCTCCTTCTTTCTTGTTGTTGCCACAGGCGGGCCGATCCTTCTGTTGCTTGGGCTTGCCGCCGCGGCCTTCTCGGCCAACACGCTTTTTACCGGACCCCTCTGCACCATCCTGACCCTTCTCCTTGTCGTGCCTTTCGTATTCGGCCCTCTGCTTCTCGGCAAGTTTCTCAACTTGCCGGCAGTCTTGGAGGTCATGGCCTTTGGTGCGATGGATGTTGCAATACTGCTTACCGAAGTCTTCTGTCATGCCGGCAGCCGCCAGAGCATGGCAAGAGGCGCACCCGGCAACATCGTTTCCGGGGTCATCGACCTTGCCTTTCTTGCTAGTGTTGGGGTTGCCGGATCCTTCTACGGTTAGCACGGTCTTGAACTTGCGCTTCTTGTTCCGTTGCCGGTTCTTCTTTGCTGGGACAGTACTATCCTCATCCTTAGAGTCGACCTCTACGCCAGCATCTTCTTCGCCGGGGAGTTTTCTCCATTCTTCAGCCTA
The DNA here is from genome assembly GCA_022496015.1 of Hordeum marinum. Lineage (NCBI taxonomy): Eukaryota > Viridiplantae > Streptophyta > Magnoliopsida > Poales > Poaceae > Hordeum > Hordeum marinum. The sequence continues at coordinate 119,042,075 of CM039672.1, forward strand.
AGCGCACTTGTCTGCCAAAGCACAAAGCTCGGTGACATCCATGACTCTGTTAATCGCCAGCTCTTCCCGCATCTTGTGGTTGTGCACGTTGTGATGGAATGCGCTGATAACATCGGCAGGGTGAACGTCTAGGATATTGTGGTGCACGCGGCTGAACCTCTTGATGTATTTGCACAGAGTTTCACCTTCCTTCTGGGCGATGATGTGCAGATCTCTCTCCCGGCCAGGAGCTTGATGACCTCCAGTGAAGGCGCCAACAAACTCGTGACACAGGTCCGCCCAAGAAGCAATGGATCCCTCCGGCAAGTGCATCAGCCATGACCTGACGTTGGGCTCAAGCACCAACGTGAAGTAGTTGGCCAATATCTTGTCATCACGGCCCCCGGCAGCCTACACCGCAATGGCATAGACGCTCAGGAACTCTAACGGATGGGTCTTGCCGTCATATTTCTCCAAGACTTCTGGTTTGAACGTGTGAGAGTTGGGCCACTAGACTTGCGGCAGTTCATGGGTATACGCTGGACAGCCCACAGCGAATGTGTCGACAGTGGGCCCCGCACGCTTGTCCGACTGGAGGCGCACTTCCCGTCGCCGCTCGATCATGGTACGAGCATCCACCTTGCCACATTCCCGAAGAACATGACGCTGATCATTGCGCGTTCGTGGGTTAGACGACGTTGTTGAGTATCCCTCGTAGGTGTCGGTCCATCGGGTCAGCGACTGACGTTGCTGTCGCGGAGGAGAGTGCGCCGAGGTCGTGCCGACTCTGGGCACTTCACCACTGGTCTGAGGCAACCATGTGGGCCGAAGCTTGTCTACGAGTCTGGGGACGCTGTGAATGGTGGCTCTCCATTCGTGGAGCTTCTCTCCAGCAGGAGGGAAGTTCAGGAGTAGTTGCGCTCGTGCCATCGCTTCCTCCGATGTCGGTGGCATCAACCGGCGCGAGGAACGCAAGGTGCTCTCACATCTAACCGTGTTAGAAGGAGCAGCGCCATGGTCCTGCGTCGGCATGCCACTCCATCTTGCATGTTGGTCCCGCGCATCTTGGGAATGATGCGCAGGAACTTTTCCGTGGGGACACTGAGAACTGTGGGCACCATGGAGCGGCTCTCCACGCGCGTCGTGAGAAGGTCGCGGCATAGGCGCCGGCGTGGATGCCCTAGAAGAAACTCTTCCGCCCCCGGAGTTCCTCGTACCACCTGCAGGCGGTACCGCTCCGTCCTGAGACCTAGGGGCCTGGGGGTTCCCACTGCCACCATGAGCGTCTCCGCGGCACGCGTCGCCACTTGCTTGGCCTTGGTCACCGGATCGTCGCAGAAGTTCGGAACCTCCGCCTCCTCCTCCTCCACCCGCATCTACGCCGTCTCCTGTCCACACAGATACAGGGATGGCGAACGTGGATGGGCCAACTGCTGTCAGGCCCTTCTTCTTGGGGGCCATGGTGATGATGAAGCTGGGGCATAGATCACCTGAACGGGTTTGCACCACTCACGCACCCCCTACCTGGTGTGCCAAAGATGTCGTGGGGAACAAACACCTATGGGACCGCGAGGGGGCCTTTCGGTTCAACAGGGGGCGAGATGACACGAAGAGCCGATCTAGGGAGCGGTGCACGGGGAATTTTTACCTAGCTTCGAGGCGCACGGATGCGTAACACACTACTCCTGTTTGGTTGTATTGATCGTGTTCTAGGGTTCCAGCTACAGGAGCACCATGAACGGCTGCTACGTGAGCTTGGTAACCTCCAGTTGTCTAACCGTTGGGCCGTCCGGTTGTCTAACTGCCCAACTGTCTGATCTCCGATTGTCTAACCTTCCAAAACGTCCCCCTCTGTAACGCCCTGGGCCTCCTTTTATACGTAAGGGGATCCCAACAATGGCGTATAGTGTGCACACAGGATGCACAGTGCTACTACAGTGCTATCATACCTAACCCTGATGGAGTAGGACAAGAGCATTAAATGCACCGTCAGGGGCCTCAGTCCGTCAGTGGGACGGGATGGGGGCCCATCCCATCGACGCAGCTTAGCTCCCTCCAACGTCGATGCCGCGACACGCATCCAGGTGAATCGACACCTAGCTTGTGCATTGCCGGTCCTTGCCGGGGCCTTGCCTTGTCGGGACCTTGCCTTGCCGGGGGCCTGGATGCTCTACAGCCCTTGCGGCAAGGTCTTGCCGGTAGTCTTGAGTCTTCTGTGATGGTGTTTGACAAGTCTTCACTAGGCCTTGCCGCCAGGGTGGGTACTACTGCCCGTGCACAAGTAAAGGGGCACTAGACGGCCCACAAACATAAGTGCACCGATAGTAGGTTGTTGATACTCCCCAGCAACGGCGCCAGAAATCCTTCCTGGTACTTGTGATCTGCATTGGGTTTTCTGTGAAGAGGAACGGGTGATGCAACACAATATAGGTAAGTATTTCCCTTAGTAGAGAACCATGGTTTATTGAACCAATAGTAATAACAACCAACCCTCGTCTTCAGTGGCTACACACAAAAGAGCAAACACTTGCACCCAACATAGGCAAGAGGGTTGTCAATCCCATTGGACTCTTTATTTGCAATCTTGTAAATAGTGTGGTTGGTAGTAGATAGTCGTAAATTGCAAAATAAATAGAAAAGTGAATAATTGCAGCAAGGTATTGTAGTGTTTGTAAGCTTATAAGTGAATAGACCTAGGGGCCATAGTTTTCCCTAGTGGCCTCTCTCATGAAAGTAAGCATACGGTTGGTAAACAAATTACTGATGGGAAATTTATAGAAAAAGACCATAGTTTTGTGATACTCACAGAAATAATCATATATATATAGGCATCACATCCATAAGCAAATAGGCCGACTCCTACCTGCACCTATAACTATTACTCTACCCATCGACCGCTATCTAGCATGCATCTAGAGTATTAAGTAAAATAGAGTAATGCTTGGAGAACAATGACATTATGTAGACAAAGAGAATTCGATTAATATGAACTAACACCATCATTTTATCCTTAGTGACAACAATACTAATATGTATCGTGTCCCCTTTTGTCACTGGGATATAGAAACCGTCAGATTGAATCCACTAGAACACACCCCTCTCACTGAAGATAGATCAATCTACTTGGCCAAAGGAAATCAATAGATCCGAGAGATTTATGAAGCTATAATGATCATGCACATAAGAATCATAATAGATTTCAGAGAAGACTCAAACATTTTTCATGAATAATCTGAACATAAACCCACGATTCATCGGTTCCCAACAAACGCACTGCACAAAAGGATTACACCGGATAGATCAAAGCAAAGATGTGATGATCATTGCATTGAAGATCAAGAGAGAGAGAGAGAGCCATCTAGGTACTAACTACGGACCCGTAGGTCTATGGGGAACTACTCACACATCACCATGGGAGAAACAATGATGATGTAGAGGCCCTCTATGATCGATCACCCCTCCGACAGGGCACCGGAACAGGGCTTCAGATGGGCACACAGCGGAACAAAGACTTGTGGCAGCGGAACAAGTGTTTTGGGAGGCTCTCTAGGGTTTTTGGAACATATGTGAATTTATAGGCCAAATAGGGGCACCGGAGGGCAACCGAGGGGAGCACGAGACAACTAGGCACGCCCTACCCCCCTGGTCGGGCCTAGTTGTCCCGTGCCTCCCTCGTGTGGCTTCTCGTCTCCTCCCCAAGCTTCTAGTTCTTCTTTTGGTTCAAAAAAATCATAGTAAAGTTTCATGGCAATTGGAATTCGTTTGGTACTCTAAACCTGAAAATCCAAAATATGTAGAAAATGGCAACTGGCACAGGGCACTGGGTTAATAGGTTAGTGCTCAAAATAGTATTAGTTGGTAAATAAACACCCAAAAAGAAGCCTAGAATAGTAATATAATAGCATGGAACAATAAAAAATTATAGATACATTGGAGACGTATCAGGTTATATATAGGCATCTCCAAAAATCCAACTGTTACAACATTATTACCTAACTCGGTGAAACTGAGGCAAAAAAAACTCGGTTGCACTGACTAGTGCAAAATGTGGCAACTTTTGGCATGTCGGTGAGACCCATATATAAATCTCTATTGGTCTGATTTCTGCTGGCCTAGGTAGTTAGCAGTTTTGGTGTCACCAATTCCTAAAACTTAAATTTTGATTTTTAGAAATGGATCAATAGAAAGTTGGTCATTGATGATTTCACCGAAATGGAACTTCGTGTCACCGAGACCTTAGGGTTTGGCAAAGGATCTGTCTAGGGTGAAACTCTGTAGGGCCAAAATAGAAAAGTTGGTGGCATCGAATTTGACTGTTAGAGTTATGACAGAGTATTTGTGAGAGAATTTCATGAGGGGTTTTGGTGGCTAATCACTAAGCACTTGAGAAATCAGATAATCATAGATACCTCATCCCCTTTTAATAGTATTTGCTTTCCTATGGACTCAAATGTGATTTCTCACAAAATGCAAAATGTAGAGTCCTCAAGCTTGTTGCCAATGGATGTTCCTTCTTCTTCTTTCCTAGGGGATTCTCCTCACGATCCTTAGACAACCCTCTATGTGCACTTTATCTGAAATAAACTAGGTAAACCTATTAGTACAAGAGACAGTGTATGTTGTCATGAATTATCAAACCCACCAAGGGAGCATATGTGCTTCGAATCTCCCCTTTTTAGTAATTGATGACAACATACAATCAAGTCTTAAAATTTAGATATGCAGAGGTATATGAAGGCTTTGAGATACACATGACTAAGACATGGTCCCCCTATATCTGTGCAATCCTCTTTAGAGGATAATTGCTTTGGAATGCATGAACACACACATAGTAGAGAGATCATGAAGAGTCATGTGTGTCTTGTCCATATGCATAAAATATATGTGAATGAAGTGTCCCCATGTTCAAGACTCACTCTTGCAAACAGTATGTGCATGAAACAAGATATCGTCTTGACCAAGGATATGGTGCATATACTTACCTTGAAGTTCTTGACCATTTTAACAGTAGGAACGCACTTGAGAAAACAATGTTAGGAAACAGAAGAGTGCTCTTCTCGTCCAAATGAAAAAGTCTTAAAATGTACCAAGATAAGGAAGACATGTGGAAAATAGTATTTGAAAAAAATTGTATGGCTCCAAGAACATTTAGAACTTCCTCCCCTAAGTATGGATTTGTAGGTATTCCTGTCCCCCTCAATCTTGGCATGTAGATATTGGGAGTAGGTAGGGTGAGACAAGTCTAACACAAATATTTAATCAAATCTAAATCACATTTTCTCTCTCCTTTAATGATAGAATGAATTTGGTCTTGTGTCTCCCCCTTCATGTAGTGTTACTCTTCCTTTAGATGAGCTTAATATTTCTTGCCATTGAATATTTCGCCCCCTTTTGGAAAGCATAAGTCTTGCTAAGCTTTGATATTTCTCCCCCTTTGTCATTATTTTACAAAAAGGGTCAGAGGGTAAGGGATCCTTGAGAGTAAGGTTCATTGCGGATATTGACTACAGATGTCAAGAAAATGGCAAAGAGTACAGGCAAAATATCGGTGATTCTCACGTAAGGTGAATTAGTGGAACCGATAAGAAATTTTAGGGCTCACAGAGAAATAGGTATAGCCGAAGAGGTTCATATCGGTGGTACCAAAGAAGATCTTGGTACTATATCTATTGTGTCGGTGAGACCGGTTTTCCCAGTGAGGAGGGATCGAGATGCAAACAGAAACTTGGCAAAAACATTCTTGGCCATATTGAGAAGGAAACTTTCAAAAAGATTTGACCAATGTTCTCATAAAATTTTCTAAAATGTTTGCAAGGAATTTTCTGAAAGATTTGCAAAGAATTTTTTACAAAGATTTGCAATGAATTTTCTCAACTAGATTGAGATTGAATGGTCCAAGTTGGCATGCAACTAAAATATGAACCACACAAGAAACTTGATCTAGATGATGGTCGGCGACTAGGTCACCTATATTAGAGTATATTGACTTAGGAGCCAAGTAAGAATACTTGATCATAGATCATACTCATCATTAAGCAAGAAATGGGGTTTCCATTTTTCGTTTAATCATTTTGATGTTTTCATATCACTTAGAATTGCTTTACCTCGTGTCTTGGAGTAGAGGTTTTAGAGGATATGATTACATAACTTTGAATGATGTAGATGATGTAGCATATAGGTGGACTTGTTGTGGATGCTCAAAGTTGATGAAGATCATTTTGAGTTGGGAGGAATCCTTGATTGTTTTGGTTTACTTCTCACCTACATGTGTTAGTCGTGCAATGAAGAACAAGGTATATCCAAATGATACAAGAGAAATTGTTCAACAAATAGTTGCCAGTGATACAGTTTGTGTTGTCTTATTCCTCCATCACAAAGAGAGGTTTGTTAATACTTGGTCATGACAAGATTGCTTCTGATGTGAGTTGATGGCAATCTTTTGAAGTGTAGTTCCTCCAAATACCTATAAAAGATTAGATGCAATACAAGGGATCATAGTTTTCCAAGATATGAAGAATAGTCATGTCAATGGTGTCAAGGAATAGTCAAGTAAGCTCATTCCCTTGCATGCATCTGAGTGATTCTAGCTCAAGTTTGAAGCATCAATGATGTTCAACTCACTCATCAAGTGGCAAGGCACTTTCTCATCAAGTGGCTTAGTAAAGATACCGGCCAGTTGTTTATTAGTACGAACATGCTTGATATTGATATCTCCTTTGGCAACATGATCACAAATCCAATGATGACAAACTTTAATATGTTTAGTTCAAGAGTGATGCATGGGATTACGATCTTAATCGCACTCTCATTGTCACATAATAATGGAACATGTTACACCTACATCCCATAACCCTTAAGGGTTTGATTCATCCATAGAAATTGCACACAACATGATCCATCTGCAATGTAGTCCGATTCGGTGGTAAATAGAGATACCGAGTTTTTTTTCTTGGATGAACAAAACACAAGAGATCTCCCAAGAAATTGATGATACTTGTGATTTGCGTTGGGTTTTGCATGAAGAGGAACGGGTGATGCGATACAATATAGGTAAGTATTTCCCTTACTAGAGAACCAAGGTTTATCGAACCAATAGGAGTAACAACCAATCTCGTGTTCAGCGGCTACACACAAAAGAGCAAACACTTGCACCCAATGCTGGCAAGTGGGTTGTCAATCCACTTTGACTCGTTATTTGCAAGTTGGTAAGTAGTGTGGTTAGTAGTATATAATTGTAAATTGTAAAATAAAATAAAACATAAATAATCGCAGCAAGGTATTGTAGTCTTTGTAAACATATAAGTGAATAGACCTGGGGACCATAGTTTTTCCTTGTGGCATCTCCATGAAAGTAAGCATACGGTGGGTAAACAAATTACTGTTGGGCAACTGATAGAAAAGTGCATAGTTACGTGATATTCACGGCAATGATCATGTGTATATAGGCATCACGTCCATAAGAAAATAGGCCGATTCCTGCCTACACCTATTACTATTACACCACCCACCCATCAACCGCTATCCAGCATGTATCTAGAGTATTAAGTAAAATAGACTAATGCTTGGGGAACAATGAAATGATGTAGACAATGAGAATTCAATTAATATGCACAAAACCCATCGTTTTATCCTTAGTGGCAACAATACAAAGATGTATCTTGTCCCCTTCTTGCACTAGGATATAGAAACCCATCAAATTGAAGCCACTACAATGCACCCCTCTCACTGAAGATAGATCAATCTACTTGGCCAAAGCAAATCAATATATTGGAGCGATTTACGATGCTATAATGATCATGCACATAAGAATCATAATCGATTACAAAGAAGACTAAAATATTTTGCATGAATAATCTGAACATAAACCCACAATTCATCGGATCCCAACAAATGCGCCGCACAAAAGGATTACCTCAGATAGATCAAAGTGAAGATGCGATCATCATTGTATTGAAAATCAAGAGAGAGAGAGAGATAAAGAGAGAGCGAGAAATCTAAGTACTAACTACAAACCTGTAGGTTTGTGGGGAACTACTCACACATCACCATGGGAGTAGCAAGGTTGATGTAGAGGCCCTCCATGGTTGATCCCCTCTCCGATAGAGAACTCGAATAGGGATCCAAATGGGAACACGACGGAACAGAGACCTGGGGAGGCAGAAAAAGTGTTTTGGGAGGCTCTCTAGGGATTTTGGAATATATGTGAATTTATAGGCCAGATAGGGGCATCGAGAGGCTATCGCGGTGGCACGGGCCAACAGGGTGTGGCCTACCCCCCTTATGTACACATGATCATTGTCATGAACATCAGATAACTGTCTGCTTTTCTGTCAATTGCCCAACAGTAATTTTTTTACCCACCGTATGCTTATTTTCATGAGAAATGTCGCTAAGGAAAACTGTGCCCCCCCGAGTCTATTCACTTCTATAGTTACTAACTTATCAATACCTTGTTGTTCTTATTTAATTTTTCAATTATCTACTATTATCGACACACTTCACTTGCTTACAAATAACAAGATCAAGGGGATTGACAACCCTCTTGCCCGCGCTGGGTGCAAGTTGTTTCCTCTTTTGTGTGCAACCCCTGAAGATGGTTGTGGATTGATATTCCTATTGGTTCAATAAACCTTGGATCCATAATTGAGGGAAATACTTACCGGTATTGTTCTGCAATTACCCCTTCCTCTTCACGAAAAACTCAACGCAGATCTCAAGTATCAGGAAGGATTTCTGGCGCTATTGCCATGGAATATCACCACCAACTATCAAGTAACTTCACACAAATTATCATTCACTTGTTCTTATTTTTATTTGTTTTTACATATAGTTTGTCTCATAAAAATAAAAAATACAAAAATATTTCTATTTTCTTGCTTGCCTAGCTATGTTATCTTTATCTTTGTCACACCAAAACAGAAAGTAAAAAAAAAGAAATGAAGATAAATGGATCCTCATCCACTTGATAATCTTTTCAAAAGACCCGATTATGTTGAAACAATTACTAGTGAGAGTTCACTAGATTATCTCTATGAGGTGTTGCTTGAAAATCATGAATCTAAAAATTGTGAAATTTATAAGTGTTTCATGATAGTTCCTTGAATGAAAAGCATGATTGCAATTTTGTTAGTATAAATTCTATGAATAGAAATTGTGCTAATGAACATGATTAGTGTGGTAATCATGATATTTTTATGAATTTGATAATTATGAGCATCATGTTGAATCAATTATTGATAACGATATTTTCAATACTATTAAAAGTGGTTTTGGAGAGGTCATGACTTTAGTTGATGTTAATCCCACTATCTTGGACGATTATAAAACTTTTTTGCATGTGGATCATGGAGAGAATATTTTACATGATAGTTATAATGTTGAGTTTGATTGTGATCCTATATGTAATTATTATTATGAGAAAAGAAAATATGGTTATAGGAATTTTGATGTTCAATTACCTCTCTTGATGTTCAAATTGTTAATGCTTCACTCTTCTTACTTGCATATGTTAGACACTTCTTGTCTTGATAATTTGTTTGATTAAACAATGCCTATGCATAGGAAGTATGTTAGACTTAAATGTGTTTTCACATGCTTTTTGATACTCTCATTGCGCTTTAAATTTTGTATTTTATGTGAGCATCATTATTATCATAAGCCTATCTTGATGGCTATAAAGAAAGAGCTTTTTGGGAGACAACCCAATAGTTATCATTTATTTCTGCCTTGGTGTGATAACATGATTATTTCCACTGTAATGATTATTTTTTATGTTTTATTTAGTGATTGTGCCAAGTAAAGCCTTTGGGACTACTCACGAGATGAGTAGAATTGATACGGTGCGAAAATAGAAACTTTAGTGTCCAGTGCAGAATTTCTATGATATTACTCAAATGACTTCTTGATCTAAATTTTTTACACAATATTTCTATACAAATTCCTCGGGGTTTCCTAATATTTCAGAATTTTTGGAGTTACATAAGTATAGGTTCTCTATAGATCATTACAGACTGTTTGGTTCTAGACATATTCTGTTTTTTGCTTGCATGGTTTGCTTGTTTCGATGATGCTATGGATTGTATCAGAGTTATAAGCCATGGAGAAGTTACAATACATTAAATATTATGAAATAATGAACTATGAATAAATTTATAATGGTACCTAAAGTATTTGATATGTTGCTTGTACTAACGGATCTCATGGGGTTTTGTTGAGTTTTGTGTGATTGGAGTTTTCAAGTTTTGGGTGTTATCACGATGGAGAATGGAATAAGGAGCGGCAAGAACTTAAGCTTAGGGATGGTACCATGAGGTAATATTCTAGGAATGCTCAAGTGTCTAAGCTTGGGGATGCCCCAGAAGGCATCCCCGCTTTCGTCTCAATCCGTCGGTTTGTCACTTGGAGCTATATTTTTATTCGTCAAATATTTGGTTTTATCATTTACCTACATGAGGACGAGTAGTAATTAAGCTTGGGGATGCTTGATTCGTCTCCAACATATCTACAATTTTTTATTTTCCCATTCTATTATATTATCTTTCTAGGATACTTTTTAGTAATTATTTACCAATTTATATTATTTTTGAGCACTAACCTATTGACCTAGTGCCTAGTGCGAGTTGTTGTTTTCTGCGTGTTTTTTGCTTTTCAGGTTTACAATACCAAACGAAGTCCAATTGCCTAGAAACTTTTTATATTTTTTTGTAGACCAAAGGAGGACCTCGAAGCTTTGGGAGAAGACCAGAGGCCACACGAGGGGGCTGGCAAGCCAACAGGGCGTGGACAGGGTGGGTGACTGCGCCCTGATGGCTTGTGCCTCCCTAGAGGCCCCACTAACCCCATTATCTAGCCTATAATATTTACATATATTCCAAAAACCCTAGAGGGCATCCCAAAACACTTTTTCCGCCGCTGCAAGTCTTTGGTCCATTGTGATCCCATCTGGAGCTCCGTTCCCACACCCTGCCAGAGGGGGATCGATCACGGAGGGCCTCTTCATCAACCTTGTTGCCCTCATGATGATGTGTGAGTAGTTCACCACATACCTATGGGTCTGTAGTTAGTACCTACATGGCTATCTCTCTCTCACTTTTGATCTTCAATACAATGATCATCGCATCTTCACTTTGATTCATCTGACGTAACTCTTTTCTATGGTGCGTTTGTTGGGATCCGATGAATTGTGGGTTTATGTTCAGATTATTCATGAAAAGTATTTGAGTATTGTATGAGATTATTATGATTCTTAATTGCATGTTCATTATAGGTTCGTAATTCTCTTTGATCTATTGATTTGCTTTGGCCAAGTAGATTGATCTTTTGTCAGTGAGAGAGGTGTGTTGTAGTGGGTTCAACAAGACGAGTTTCTATATCCCAGTGACAGAAGGGGACAAGTTGTGCCTTGTGTTGTGGCCACTAAGGATAAAACAATGGGGTTTATTCATATAGCTTGAGTTTACTTTGTCTACATCATGTCATCGTTCTCCATGTATTACTTTGTTTGTCACAAACTTAATATGTAGAGAGGCAAGCATATAAGTGCTCTTGAAGTGGACTAATAGGAATAGGTGCAGGTAGGAGTCAGCCTATTTGTCTTGGATGTGATGCCTATATGCACATGATCATTGCCGTGAACATCACATAACTATACGGTTTTCTATCAATTGCCAACAGTAATTTGTTTACCCATCGTAGGCTTATTTTCATGAGATATGCCGCTAAGGAAAACTACAGCCCTGGGGTCTATTTAGTTATATATATACAATCTTATCAATACCTTGCTGTTCTTATTTACTTTTTATTATTTTCCGCTATTATCTACACACTTCACTTTCTTGCAAATAACGAGATCAAGGGGATTGACAACCCTCTTGCACGCGTTGGGTGCAAGTTGTTTCTTTTTTGTGTGCAGTCGCTAAACATGGTTGTGGATTGATATTCCTATTGGTTCTATAAACCTTGGTTTCATAACTATGGGAAATACTTACCCGTATTGTGCTGAAGTTACTCGTTCCTCTTCATGGAAATCCCAACCCAATCACAAGTATCATGGCACCCAGATGCTAGGGTTTGTCTCTCGAATCTGTCTAAGGGATACTCGATATGGTCGTTATGGAAAAGTTGTTCGCACCAAATTTGACTGGTAGGGTTTTGACATAATATATCTTTGGAGAATTCTTTAGGGTTTTGGTGGCTAATCTATAAGCATTTGAGAAACTAGATCATCATAGATACATCATCCCCTTTTAATAGTATTGGCTTTCCTATGGACTTAAGTATGATTTCCCACATAAATGCAAAATGTATTCTTGAAGCTTTTGCCATTTGATATTCCAAGCATCTAGGGGATCCCCTACCAATCCTAGCCAATCCCTTCATTGAAATTTTCCTGAAATATAATTGATAAAATTATTAGTCCAATGAAATGTTTGTTTTTATTAATTACCAAAACCACCTAGGGAGAAGTTGCGCTTTCACTTCGACATCAGTCAAGATGAATGTGTTGTCGATCTTGCTCTAGTTTATTGCAAGTCTTGTGACTTATTTGAGTCACCAAATGAAGGAACTGGTAGATCCTCAAGTCGCTTCATGGCTAATGGCCCTAATGTAACACACCCTGAGTTCATTGACTTTATTAGTGATGAGTATGAATTGCTTGGTGAAAATGAATTGCTAAATGATGAAAATTGTGATGTTAGCTCTAATGAAATTTATATGTGTGGTAGTCAAGAAAAGTTTCTTGTTTATACGAAGAGGGAGAATGATATGGTAGTTAAAGAGCTAAAAACTCTTAAGTTGTCTAAAAATGCACCAAGAAGACCATATAGAGCTTTTGATATCTCATGAGAAGCTACGCTTCGAGATGCTTAATTTGAAGCACAAGCATGGGTTACCAAAAGCTATAAATGACAGTCTTTGAAAGAAGAGTTCCTCTCATATTTCCCAAAAGCTTCTATTGTCTACTTTTATTCCACCGGTTAAGCTGTAAGAACCCGAGACCGACGCTCCAGATTCCTTCCAAGTATTCTGAGCTTCGCCGTGTGATTTATTTGTTTTTCGCATTCACCATTTGCATCATCCACATTGCATCGGCACTCCATTGCCATTATTTTTGAAAACTTGCATCCGTTCGTAGCCGGTGATTCTCTCCATTCTTGTCGTTGACCATTTCGTGACCAACCACACACACGTGCGCCTACGACATCGTTAAAATATTGATTTTAAAACTGCATGAAAAATATTCCTAAAATGGGTCAAAAGTTGGTGTGCAGTCTTAATTTATTGTAGGTAGACCGCCTGCCAAATTTCATCGCATTCGGAGGTCATTTGATACCCCAACGAACGACTATAGCGGCACTGTCATCGGTTAAATCGTCGGACGTTTTCGGTGTTTGAAATTGTTGTCGGGCTGCTCATTTCTCTCCCTCTTCTTGTCCGAACTCCCTCTACACGGCCCACGAGACCCACCTATCCTAGCCAACTGCTTGAGATTGAACGATCCGAAAACAGACTAAAACTGCTAACCCTAGCCCCATTTGTTATAAATAGACTCCCAAACCGCTCAAATTGGGTAAACCCTAGTTCCACCTCGAACACCAAGCTAACCAACCACCTGTCCACCGCCGCCACCTGCCCTGGTCGCCTCACACCTCTTGCAGGCCCGCCAGGCCTAGATCCAGCCCGCCCCGGGCCCGATCCGGGTCGAGCCGTCGCCCGACCGCAGCCCCCGCATGCTCGATCCCGAGCCTCCCCCAAGCGCCTCGCACGCCCAGAGCCAGCGTCGACACGTAGCCGCCGGCATCTCCAACCGCCCGTGCCTCAAACTCGCCGCCACCTCCAGTTGCACGAGCGTCGCCATGCCCCCGCGCCAGCGCCCGTCGCGCCATAGCGGCAGCCAGCCCGCCGCCTCACTCCCCTGCTCGTCGCATTATGGTGGGATACGGTGGGGATTTACCGCCCGCACCCTTGGCCGTCCCCTGCCAGCCGACCATCTCCGCCCCTCGCCTCCGGCCGCCAACCACCCCACGGGCGAGCTAGTCCCGGACCGTGGGAGCCGGCCATCCAAACGTACCCAGATCAGGAGCTACACCTCCATGTCCCACTTCATCCCATGGGTAAAAAATAACCAAGTCTTTTCCTCCGTCTTATTTTAACATCATGTGCATGTTTTTGAGTGGCCGCAACTTCGTGCATGTATGTCTGACGGAGATGTGATATATATGAAAAAAATTCTACTCGTTGTGCTCTACAAGATAGTGGAATTTGCATGCATAATAGGATTAATTTACTTGCTCAAAAATCTATTGCAAAAGTGTATCTCGGTGTATTCTGCAAAACTAATATTTAATTCAAACTTGTGGTGATGATTGCATCTAATACGTAGGTCTTTTGCATGTGGTTTGTTCATGAGAATTGCCCTATGATATGAGTACTTTGATGCCATGCATCTAGTTGCTATGTAGAACATCATTAGAATGTTCATCGCTTGCTCTCAAGTGCCCTTCATGTTAAAACTACTAATCTTTTAACAATAAGTTCCATTTTGTAAACATCATATTAAGCAATCCATGCCTCTTTCGAACTTAGTCAGTGGAGTAATTTGTAGTGTGCCATGTCTACTTGCTGGTAGTATGTTTGCCATGCCATGAAATCAATGTTTAGATATAGTTTTTATCATGTGAACATGATCACTCAATGCTGCTGTTTTGAGATGCTAAAATAATTCCAAGTTTGAAACTTCTATATTTTGTTGCTATGTTGCCATGTGAATTGCCAATGATGTACAACTCTTTTGGTGTTGCACCATGGAGTGTTTTGTAAAACATGTTCTGTACTAGCATGCTATGCCATTTGATTCCATGAAATAGCCTTGCTACATACTTGTTTTTGCTACCAACATGCCTACCTGATAAAAACTGATGCTCATGTGTACTCTAATTTTCACTAAGTCTGAGAGTCTTCTTATTTCAGGTTATCATGTTATGTTGATGCTAGACATGTCCCTGTGCATATTTTGATGGGCTCCTATAGAGTTAATGTAGTGAATCATGTCCTCTACAGTGTTGTAAATTTTCATGCCATTATAAGTCATGTAGCATATAGTTTTCTTGTTGTTAATATGCCTTCAGATCAACATTGCTTTGCTAAAAAAATTTATTTTCACTAACTCATAATTGTTGTTCCAATAGCCATCTTGTGAGCTCATTCGCTATTGATTCATGCTTCTATTCAATTTGCTACTGTGAGATGAACTGTTGTGCATCATGTAAACTACTGCACCATGTCTTATTTGTGCATTTTAGGTTCATGTAGCTTGTTTGTTTTATGATTGCAAAATGCCATGTTGCTGATTTGGGCAGATTTTATCAAAACCTTGTGTCGGTTGTTATTATGACCATTGCTCCGTTTTGAACATATCATATATGTAACTTGCCTAGAATTTCATGTAGTTTCATAATATCTTGTGGCATCCTTGTTTTAAAATGGTTGTGGTTGTCTTTTGCATGCATTTTGCATTCATGACATATTTATCTTGTGTTGGTCATATCTTTTAGGTTGTAGCTCTGTTTTAAATGATCCATATATGTAAATCACCTAGAATGGCGAGTAGAATCACAAGGTGAATTTTCTTTTCCTTTTTAATAAATTAGAAACATGGTAAGTTCAGATCTGGACCAATTTTCAAATTAAAATATGAGGTCGTTTTGGAAAAATCTATATGTTGTTATCGGCCTCATTTAAACTTGCTTAAATGTCTAGTTTATTTTTGCTTCACCTCTTTCCATGTTTAACAACATTTAAACCTGCCATGTAAATAAAAGAGAGTGAACTAAGTAATTCAAATGTGGAGTTTCGTCAATATGCAACCCGTTGCATATTGTGCTTCACTTAATGTGTAGAAGTTGATTGTTGTGCTTTCCCAGGCCATGCATAATCAAATGGACATGAATCATAATTGTTAGGGCATCAAGTCATGAATATGTTGTGGTTTTTACCGTGTGTCATTTGTTTGTTTCCAGATTGTTTCTTCTCGATAGAGTTCTGAAACCGATTCGGAGTGTGAGGATTCGTTTGACTACGCCCGCTCGCCTCCTTCACATATTCTTTGTTCTTCCAAGCGGGATCTCAGGCAAGATGACCATTTACTTGGATACCACTACTATCATTGCTATGCTAGTTGTCTCATTTCTACCGATATGTTTTGTTACCTACCACTTGAATGTCAAGCCTCCCAAAATGCCATGATAAGCCTCTAACCCTTCCATATCCTAGCAACCATTGTTTAGCTAGGTTACCGCTTACTCAGCCCTTCTTATAGCATTGCTAATTGCAGGTGCAGGTGCCTGTTGTTCCATGTGACAACATGGATATCTTGGGATATCACAATATTATTGATATTTAATTCAATGCACCTCTATACTTGGTACACGGTGGAAGGCTTGGCCTTTTGCACGGTTATGTTTTCCACCTTTGCCGCCCTAGTTACTTGTGTACCGGCGTTATGTTCCATACTGAGCGCTCCTAACATGCTTGGGGTTGTTATGGGGACCCCATTGATTATTCGTTTTGCGATAAAACTCTTCTGGCAAGGCCCAACATTGGTACTACATTTGCCTAATAATTAATAAAATTGCATAGGGACCCGCCGGCACCCACGGATAATTAATCAACTGTCACACCCTGTGTTTGTATCACCTTGTTATACTTAGATTTATAAAATTTGGAGAAAATTAAAACTTTTGCAATGTTTGCACTTGATTAATTTCTTGCACTCTTGCTTGTTGAGTTGCTATGTATGGCACTCTTGGATTCTATCCCTCTTCATATTCATCTTCCTTGCCCCAAACTTCTTGCCCAATGATAATGCCATGTGAATAGTACCCAAAACTATTTATATCAAATTTTGTTTTAACCAAAAATGATTTATTCAAATTAGGTTTTAAAAAAACCCTGAAATGAGGGTTGCACTGCAAGTCCTCGAATTGGGTG
The DNA here is from genome assembly GCA_022496015.1 of Hordeum marinum. Lineage (NCBI taxonomy): Eukaryota > Viridiplantae > Streptophyta > Magnoliopsida > Poales > Poaceae > Hordeum > Hordeum marinum. The sequence continues at coordinate 119,059,043 of CM039672.1, forward strand.
GATCCTTCTTCCCCAAAGGCTTTATTTCAAACCTACTACATATATGACTTCCCAAAAACACCAAATATTAATTTTAAAGATTATTTTTATATTTTTAAAGGATTTTTCTTCAGAACAAAAATGGTTTTTCATAGGGAAAAATTATTTAAATGCTTTCAAAATATTTGAGAAAATTTAGGGAAACTCAGTGGACATATATTTTCCATATATGTGAGTTTCAACACATGGGCATATGCAAATCATGGGCAACACCCCCTTAAAACCCTTTCTGCTCAAATCAAGCTTTTGGAATATTTCTATAAGAAATATTCTCAATAAATTCCAGGAAAATTCCAGCAAGTCAACACTATCATAATTGATGATCTTCCAAGGTTTCACCTCAAACCAAATTGATTTGGTTCATCAAACCATCCCAAAACCCTTCCTATCCAGAGTCAAATTTGAATAATTTACATTGTGAACTTTCTCCCCTTGACCTCAAACTTTGTGGACATGCTATAATTACCAAATTATGATGCTACACTAAGTGGAGCATCAAGAGTAAAAACTTAGCATAACTAGATCAACACTTGATTCTGTTGGTTTCTAGGGTTTACCAAGTTTCCATTGTCAACTTTTCCCACTTGAGCTCAAACTTGGTGATCCAGCCTATATTTAACCACCTTTTGATCCTATCAAATCTCAGGGCAAGCAAGGGCCATTTGCTTCCCCTAAACCACATCAAACACCTTTTGGTGAAATAGTAAAGTCCCTACTTTCACCCCTTTCCCTATTCCCCATGCCATAAGATTTTTACCACAACCCCTCAGGGTTACCAGCTACCTCTAGTAAAAACCTCAGGACCATAAGCCACTAGAAGGTGGGGTAAAACTCCCATTTTTCACCCTGGCAGCATCTTTTTCTACCTTCCCCTCGCCATTTCTTTTCTTTCCTAGCATCCCCTAGCTTCTCCTAGTCCATGGGCACCTCCAGAAACCCCAAGACAGAAGAGGACATGCTGGTGGGCATATTATATGCCAGGGCATGCCATATGGGTGCTCTAGAGCGCTCTGGAGCGCTCCTGCACTATAGCCGCCCCTGCCCGGCGCCCCCCGACAGTCTCGGGCCTCCCCAGCATGTCCGCTAGCCGCCCTCGACGTCTGCAAGGTTCCAAGTGGTCGGGCCCCCTCCTCCCTCCTCCTTTGTTGCCCTCCTTCATGCGCGCATGGCACCGCCCGAGCCGGCTAATGGCCGAGCTCGCACGTGCGCACCTTCGCCCCCCTGGCCACCCTTCCCCTGTCCGTGGGCACGGACTAAGACCATGACCACCCAGGACACGGCCTGGAGCCCCCCATGGCCTATGGCGATGGCCCCGTCCTCGCTGGCGCACCACGCCCTTGGTGGACCGGAGCCCGCCTATATAAAGGCCTCCCGCTCCTCTCCCCTCGCAATCTCCTCCCCTCAACCTCTCCCCAGTGCCAAGCCCCCTCCCCCCCGTGCTCGGGATCTCGAGCCCAAGCCGAACCCTCACCGCCGTGACGGTTTCTCCCTCGTCGGTGATTCCCTCTACCCCGGCGGCCCCCTCCGGTCCCACACAACAGGCGGCGCTCCCCCGAGCACGCCCATACCCTTGGCTAGCCTTGCCGTCGACCATAGCCCCTCCGGTGAGCCTCCCCTACTCCCTGTCGCGAGGAGAGGGATGACAAGTGGGGCCCACCTGTCATCCCCTCTTCCCCCTCCTCTCTCGCTGCTAGGAAGGGCCCGCGGACAGGTTTAAAATTAAACATGCCGCACACGGCGCCTCGCCCTGGGCCGGTTCCCTCTTTGGGCCAACTCGGCTGGGTGTTTTCGGCCCGTGAGGGCACATGACCCCTTTTCTTTTTATTTTTTTCTGCAACTTTCCAAAAATTCCAGAGGGCACAAATTCAATCTAAATCCAATTATTTTTCCAGCTAAATTCTTAGAGTATTCCATAGAATTTATAGGTGCCACTTGTAAAAATATTTGAAAAACTTGTATATAGTGTTTTATTTTAAAACCCCTATTTGGCAATATCTGCCCCTATTTTAAATGTTTTTGAAAATATTTTTAAGTTCAAAACCCTGGACAAATATGTTTAGTATAGTTTCTGATATTTATCAGAGTAGGGTAGCATTTTTATTAGTGGCTTGAGTGCTCAATTTTGGTGTGATGCTTATTTTCATCGCTTTTATTCGCGACGATAGATTGCGCTGTTGACAAGGAAGTTAGACCCAAAGACTTTGAAGCCCCCGGAGACTTTGTTGAGCTAGGCAAGCAGCCCTTTGAGCATATTAAGAAAAAAATTCATGCATGTCATATAGCACTTGTTGTTTGGATGATTGATCATGATATGGTGCTCCCCCTTCGATGGGGTGCCTCCGATACTTTTACCGTTGACACTTGCATCATGCATGACCCTATCACCTTATGAAGGTTATGCGGGTGGGTGTAGATAGGATGCTAATAGATGCTACGCAAGTGGGATGGGACTTATGCATAGTGATGGAAAGGAAGAAAGGATTTCAAAGGCTTTTCGAAAACCCTGTCGGGTGCCACTAATGCCCGAGGGAGATGCTGATATGTTGGGTGACCACTTGAGAAAGAAGTGGTGTACCGGAGCAAGTTCGTGTGTGTTTTCGAAAACGGATAAGATTTAAGGTCTGCTGACTGTCCCAACCACACATGTGCAACCACGATACCCCTTGTGGGATGGGGCTTTGTTGATTACTATGGTGGGTACTGGAAAGGAGCCCGCATTACTAGTGGCTGGAGTGGCGTGGTCACTCTCGATACGGGGTCGTCCCGGAAGTGGAAGGCCATGTGTTGTCTTTATAGGCACCGGGCACACCGTTGCGTGCCCTCATGGATGATACGTGTGATGTATATCATGAGGGATGGCACCAACGAGTGGACTCTTTGTTTAGTATCGCCATGGGAAAGGCAATGTTCGGGTGCTTACCTCGGGTATGTTATATACCGCGAGTCATGGATGACACGGAAGTTCCCCGAGTCTTGTGTGTAAAGTGTGCAACCTCTGCAGAGTGTAAAACTATTCATATAGCCACGTCCGCGGTTATGGACAGTTGGAGGTCCTTCTTAAACTATGTCTGGATGTTTTTGCAAACTTGGTGTGAGTGTGTGTGTTGGTGACCAAGAGGTTACATGAGCTAAGTCCGAAGACTTAGCATGACGTTGAACTAAGTCCGATGACTTAGCATAATGATTGAACATGAGATGTTCAACCCCTGTTTCTGATGATATCTGCAACTTGTTCATATGGATATTTGCCTACTGTTGATGCATGCTTACTTAGTCACTTGATCATGTCATTGCATTCAAAATTGGCTTTCCACAAATTACCTACTTAGTGTTATATCATGCATCATTATTACCTTGTTCCACAACTTGGGTTGCTAGTGAGTACATTCAAAGTACTCATTGGCTTGCCACTGGTTATTTAATTGGCCAGGCATGGAAGAACAGGAGTTTGTTGAAGAGTTTGTTGGTGAAAAACATGCGAACTAGGATGCTTCCCAGTCAAAATGAATGTAGGTTTAAGGCAGATGGCATGGGTTCATGCTTTCGATCAAGATTTCCGTTGCTTGTTCTATTTAAGTATTTGGCCCTCGTGGCCCTATCTATGTAAGACTAGACAGTCATGGTCTTTATTTGTGTAAAACACTAAATGTGGATGTAAGACTCTTTTTATTCAGCTTCTGTGTGTTTAGTGAGCATTGACCTCTGGGATCATTATACACGTGCATTCGGTGATCACGACTTATGAGTCGGGGTCCCCACATCAACAACCCAGGCCAGTGCTCTTGATGAGTGTTAGTACAAAACAGATCATCGTGCAGGGCCACCTTGGGGCAACTCGGGTGATTTCTATCAAGACACTACACACTAGCTGATCTGATCGTGTCCTAAGAACGAGAGATGAGGCACCTACTGGGTTTGCCAACACGCCGCCCGGTCTTGCTAGATTTTTTTACCGTTCTCGAATGTCTTGTGCATCGGGATTCCGATGATACTTTGGGCCATCTCGAGGTTGAGTTTTTCCACCGTGATTCTATGGGCTATCCCGTGGTTGAGGTTTTCCATGCAGCTTGTAGCTAGTTTGTGACAGATGAGTTGGAGCACCCCTACAGGGTTAAATCTTTCTAAGAGTCGTGCCCACGGTTATGTGGCAACTTGGCAATTAGTTTAACATCCGGTCATAGCAAACTTGAAGTAAACTCAAATAAAATACACAAACTATATGTGTGACTGTGATCGTCTCTTCTTGTGAGGGTTGAACCATGAAGTGGACATGGTGGGGTTATTGTTTGACTCGTAAGTAGGTGTTCGGGATCACTTCTTGTACTTGTAAGTCAGCCACTCAAATAAATGCCTAGTGCTTGTTGCATCCTCACCACTTAACCATACCTCACCCATTATGCTTTGCTACTCTTGATATAATTGGAAATGAGATTGTTGAGTCCTTGTGGCTCACAAAGTACCACAACAATAATTGCAGGTACAAGTAATGTGATGATTTGACGTGAGCACGATGCTTGTTTGATTTGGAGTTCTTCTTCTTCTTCATCTATCATAGGGTGGGTTCCAGGCCAGTAGCCCGGGATAGCCAGGATGGATGCCACTTTTATCATCTGATTTCGTCCGTAGTCGGACCCTGTTTTTATGTATGATGATTGCACTGAATGTTTGTATTTGAGATGATCTTGATGTATCTTGTGGCGAGTGTAAGACAATTACATATACTCATCTCCTCTTACATGTACTTGTAACGATGTCCACTCTTGTGAAATGACGAGATGCGCTTCTATCCCTATCGACACCCTCGAGCCAAAATAAGGATAGGACCACATCTTGGGCGTGAAATAGGCCTAGGTAATCACATCAAAAGTCCAAAATTGGTTGAACTCTAGTAGTAATGCTCATAATGCTAAATCCAGATATGCTAATCCTAGTAGTTCTATTGATTCCACTAAAAATCCTCTTAGCCAAGTTACACTTGAGAAAAATGCTTTATCGAAATGAATTATAGAAAAATGTGTCTACCAAAGTCTTGCTGGAAAAGCAATTTTTTGAGATTGTGCGCAAGCAAGGAAGGCGTCGAAGGAACCAAGTTTGTTTTGAAAGCAAGATCAATGCCAATGGAGTAGAATGCGAAGAATATCTTCCCCAAAAGGAGAAGTATGATCCTACTTCATTCGAGGGAACACAAGCTAAAGATGATCTTGATCCATAAGACCTCAAGATGAAAGGGAAGGAAATGCTACAAGACGAGTTAGACTCATATGAAGAACCCTACCAATCAATGGTCAAATGGGTTCTCAAAGCTACTTCAAGGTCCGCTTCTTCAAGTAATACCTCAACAGCAAGGATCCCCATCAAGTTGTTGTGGATTTCCAAGAAGAATAACTAGAGAATTTTTGACCGTGAGTCTGCCAACAAACTTAAGTCTTACTCATTCATGGCAAGGAGTTAGTGCAAACCACTTCCACATCATGCACTAATTCATGGAGTCACGAACCCTCTTGTTGGTAAGGCAAATGAACAAGATTGAATGTGATTCAACTCCCATGGATTTATCCCAACTCTTGATGTCCATCATAAACATTGAGCATCCACAAAAAGTACAACTACAAAAAGTTGTCAATGACAAAGACGACGTAAGTAATCCCTCTTAGTAGGAATATCACATTTAGGGGGAGCACTACTCTAAGAATCAAGGTAAGCAACTCTAATAATGTCAACACATTGATCCTTAATCTAAAAGTGGTAACTCCATTTTGTACATAAATAATGAGTATGAACTTGATCAAATGTTCTAATTTGGCCCCTAAGTCAGTATACTCATATATAGGTGACCTAGTTACCGACCAATTCATGATAGATGTTATGCTGACTTTGCATGTTCTAGTTATTATTTATTTGCCTATTCTTTTATTTGGGTAAGCATGTTGGATTGCATGGTTTTATTTCAAGTTCATCCAAATTTAGGCTTGTTTGATTTGGTTCTTTTGAAAATTTGAATGTAATAAGAATGCTTAAGCACCCTTCCTAGTTGTATATCTCATGAACTTGTCTTAATTCACTCTATTGCCGATCACAAAATTTGAACAAGTTCATTCCTGTCACTCCGAACAAGGAGCGTTTGAAACCTTTGACCTATCTGGAACTGACCTTTAATACCTTTTGTTTATCTCTCGGTTTGAACGATTTAAATTATCTAGGTCCCACTAATGCATTCAGATTTTTCAGTTTTATTGCCCCTCAAAAAGCTTGACTGAATACACCGGTGCCACCGATCCACTCTTCACACGACAAATTTGTCTCTCGATGTCACTAAGTCGCTTTAGTCGGATAGACACACAGAGTCCAAGTATATATATATATATACATATATATATATACTCTACCCAAAAATGGGTTTTGGAAACCTCTACAAATTATTTTGTGCCATGCCTCACCTCCGTCGCCTCATCTTTGGATCGTCGTCCTTGGTCTGCCGTGACCTCCTTCCTATGAAATTCATTGTTGGGTCTGTCAAATATCACCCGACATCGCCGCCGTAGCCAGCCATCACTGAGTTAGGGTATGATTTGAACCCGTATGTGCATATATAGTCCAATTCTGCATGTAGGGCTTGCAATTATCTTGTTATAATGATTGGAACTCCATCCAGCACAAGATTCCATCAATTCTAGGGTTGGAGCAATTTGGTTAGAGGTTTTTTTAAGTGTTCGTTAAGACCGATTGGAAGTCATTCGGTGCCACCGAGATGGCTTAGCCACTTCAAATAGTTCACTATGGTTCACCAATGGGAACTCCCTCGGTGATTTCATACTGGTTGATTCTAATGTTTCGTATGCTCTTTAGAGAGATCGGGCACGCTCATTAGTGTGACCGAGTTGACGTGGCCAAGTCTCTTTGGTTTCTTCGGAATTTCTAAATCATTCCACTCAGTAATACCGACTACCTCACAAAGAAAACTTAAAGTTGGATTTTGAACTCAAATATTTTCAAATTGTTGTATTTTGTGATCCTTATCTTTTCCACTATTATTTATCTACTTCATATGGTTTTCTCAGTTGCCAGTATGTCAGGTTTAGATGCAGAGGACAGTCAGAACATATCAGGTCCAGAAAATGTCAATGTCGATGCTGATTCTAGTCCATAGAGTGCATCATCTAACCCAGGTATCCTAAGTGGTCATGGCTTGCCTCGAGCTGCTACCAGGTCAAGGAAGAGGAGAAATTCTGATGATCATGATGACTTTGTTCCTTGTGAGGTCGATTCCTCAAGAGAAGAGAGAGTGGTTGCTAACAGGATGTGTGCATCCACAACTACAAAGAGAGGTGTTGTTGTAACAATGAGGGTTGTAGCTCAGCCCAAGCTGAAGCCCATGAAGGAAAGTTCAAGGACTCTTTATGTCACATCTAGGAAGGCCACTGCGTTTGTAGAACACCGTATTGGAGAAGATGTAGCGACCCGACCTGAAAGGCCAAGTCTCCGGTGTTTCCGTACCATCCCAAGATCATGCTGGTACACACACGGTACATCAATGTATATATCAAAGGGAAATCACACAGCATTATATTAGTCGAAATCTCATATCGAGTCCTTTATTACAATAAAGATTACAATAAAGTGGCCAAAGGCCAACTCATGAGAATATCTAAATCTTGCGGAAGCGTCGACGGTAGATGAGTCCATCCGACTCCAAGGGCATCTCACTGAGCATAGAACGCGTCCTCACTCCTGGTCGGAAAAATACTCTGCAACATGATACGTTGCAGCCGTGTAGGTCAGCATATGGAATATGCCGGCTAAGTCACAAGAGAGGGGTGAAAATAATCAGCTAGTCTATATGCTTATATGGCAGGTGGTGGTGTAAGTTTTTGCGTAAAGCCAAGTTTTTCCTACATCAAGAGAGGGGCTAAGCAAAATATTACTAAGTTGGTTGATTAATGAGATGGTTCCACCAACCAATTCTCATACCCAAAATTATTAATACCCACATCATCATATTAATTGTGTTGAGAGTTCCGGTAGTTTCAATTCCTTTGGCTCAAGTCGTCCATGACCGTGGACACGGCTAATCGATTAGGTTTAAGTACTCTGCAGAGTTTTGCACACGTTCCCCACAATATTTGGTCGCCTCCGTTTGATTTCTCGCACTTCAGGGTGTTTGAGAAACGGATGACCAAAACATGGTCTTCCAAAGGGTTTCCCTGCGACTCTGTCGGTGCCCATCCTTTCCTACCGTTCTTCTACCTCTCATAGCACCGCCTGTCCAGGGTCACCACGATATCCAACCAAGCCAGAGCCCATAATGACTTGTGGCTGTGCAGGTAAGCCTTGGGTTTTAAAGCATCCATCCATCTCTTTGTGCCCGGGTGGACCTTTCCGCGTGAATACTGGCCATCTCCAGCATCACCTAGGCAAATCCACTGGTTTCTCCAGGGTGCCGTTCAACCATCATCCACCCAGAGGTATGTTGAAAACTCGGAGTCTTAAATCTTGATCATTATGTAGGTCTTGAAATTATTAACTCTCTCAACTCTCATGAATCACACAACCAACCCCGTCTACTAATAGCATAACAAAAGGTAAAACAACGTTTCCCGGGGCCAATGTGTCAAGAGGTTGAGGGGGGGTACCTATCACATGATACTACTACAATGTAACCAAGTTTCCAACTAACCTATCTTGCATGCAATTGGGGAGATGGTAGAACTAATGCATATAAAACATGGGTAAAAGTATGATCAAGGTGACTTGCCTGATTGATGATCTTCGTACGTGAGTGACTCTAAGTAACAAGCTTCGCACTCCGGATAATCTAACGAAGCAAACAAGCACTCAATAAGCATACAACAGAATATTGTAACTCACAAACATCAACCAAGAACTAGTAAACATTCAAGACAAAACAATGCACAAATCTCAAGTAGGAAAACACACAAAGTTTTGTTTTCAAAAGGTGAGGAATGAAAACACTACTGACATAATGAAACCATTTGTAATAACAAAACAATTGTTGTCAGCAAGAAAACAATAGAATATTTTATTAATAAACAGAATATAATCAATTTAAGTTTGTTGGGAAAAGTTTAATAAAGTTTATACAAGTTTGTGATAAACACTATATGAATCAACTATAGTTATATTAACAAAAGAATGAAGAACTAAACTTATTATTTATTTGTAAAACATGTTCTTAACAGGAAATAATTTACAATTAAATCTGTCTTAGAAAACAGAATTAAAATATACAAAACTTTGTTTGAAAACAAAACTATTACTAGTTAGTTGTTTTAATCAAAGTAAACCTATTTGAAAATAAGTTGTGATTCCTATGTTAAATAAAATTAAACTAAGCAAATTTATATTTTTATTAACAGTGAGTAAAACACTAAATGTTTATTAACAGAACCTAATAAACAAATAAGACCAAATCTAATTTAAACTAATTAAAATTAAGTATATAAAATTATATTATAATACTAGACAGATTCTGTTTTTGGTTAAAACATTAATCAAATATATCCTAAATATCTTCAAACTAAGCATGAAGGTAGTCCTAACTAATACCAAACAGTAGCAAAAAGATTCATGTCAAAATCTATTTTCAAACTCTAGTTATACAGATTTGAAGATTTTGAGCAAATTTGATTCAATTCAAATTTTATAGTTCAAATTTGAAATTTAAAAGTACAGTGTGAAACTACATGTAAATTGTGAGCTATTTCAAAAAGAATCAACTCAAAACACTAAATAGATTAAAAGTTATAAGCAAAACAAAATTTGAAAACATTCTGTTAATTAAAACAAAAACTGAAAAAGGAAAATGTTTTGCGACGGTCAGGGGGCTACGTGGCGCTGTCGGATTGGCTAAGGGTGGTGTGCGCTCGAGGGTTCCGGGCGGGCGACCGGTTCCTAAAGGAAAACGATTCGGATTTAATACGATCTAATCTCAGCCGTGGATCTTAGATCCAAGGGGTGGGAGTGCTCACAGGGTTAAGAGGTCGCCGGCGAGGGGGTCTCCGGCGAGCCCGGAAGCGGCGAATGCGACGGCGAGGCGTTCCGGTGGTCGGGGAAGACGGGGAAGTGGTCCGGGCGACGACGCCGGTTCTCCGGAGTCGATTGGTGGCAACGGTGGGGCGAACGGTGGACGGAGTCGGTGGCTACGCTCGACGGGAGGTCCGGTGGTGGCGCTACTCCGGCGAGCAATTGACAGCGTCTCGGCGAGAGAGAAAGGGGGCTCAGGGGGGAAATGGATGCGGGGAGTGTCCGGTTTATATAGGGGCGTTGGGAGTGCGGGGAGTTAAGAGGGGAGAGAGATCCGGTGAGGGGAGAAACGGCCGGCGAGTCGGGTCCAGCGCTCGCGGGTGCGGGGAAGACGACCGTTTCGGGGCAACGGTCGGTCGGGTGGGGTCCGGTTGCAGTGAGAGAGAGGGAAGTGAATGCGCTCGGTCGGCCGACCGGTAACGGTCTCGGCTTTTAAAGCCGGTGGGCCGGCCCGTTTAATACCGGAAACGGTTACCGTTTCTTTTTAATAATATTCCAGAGACATTCAAAAGCTTTTAAAGCATTCAAATCATCTCTAAATATAGGGGTATTATATATCAAAATTAACAGAATAATAAATTCTATTTAATGAACATTTCTATTCTGTCATTTGAACACTTTGAAAAAAATAATTTTTTTCAGAAATTGCCTAATTGTTTTTAAACCCTTTTTGCAAATATTTTCAAAATAACCCCCTGGTTATTTTTGTTCAAATAAACCACCAATTAGTCCCTGGTGTGGAGTGTCATGTTCCTCCTCTCTTATTTGAACTTTTAACCAAAATTTCAAATAGGTGAAAGCAACTTAGTGAAAAGTAGAAAGGACTTTCTGGAATTCAGAAGAGACATTTCAACTAACACATAAAATCAAGCAATGATGCTGCTAGATGCATAGCTATAATCATAACATTCCAAAATGGAATTTTGGGATGTTACAGAAGAAGTTGATGAAGAAGAAGAGGAAGCACCTTACTCTCCTCCACCCAAGAAGAGAACAAAGATGATGCAAGATGCTATGCCCAAAACCAGAGCTAAGAATCGGGATGCTCCTAAGGGAAAAGGCAAAGCTATTGTTGTTGGTACTAAGAAGAATAAGAAAGTTATTGTTGCTTAAGAGGAAGGGTATAATGAAATCACTCATCTCGAGAAGCTTTGACCATCTATGCCCCTACACAATGACGCATATCAAGTGGCAGAGAACATGAATGATATGAAGGACATGGGTCTAAGATGATGGAGGGCACATAATCCATATGCCCCAATGATGTGTACTACACAACTTTATTCTTGTAGACTATGTTGGGCCTCCTAGCGCAGAGTTTTGAAGGACAGAAGAAAATATTCCTCAAGTAGATGAATTAAAGTTTATCAACCCACAAGAGGTGTAGGATGAAGGTGGTCTCTCTCAAGCAACCCTGCAATCAAGTACAAGCAATCTCTTGTGTCCCCAACATAGCCAATACAATGGAAAATTGTATAGGTGCACTAGTTCGGCAAAGATATGGTGATACAAGTGTAGTAGGGACAGTAGATACAGGTTTTTGTAATATGAATACATAAAAACAGCAAGGTAGCAAGTGAAAAAAGTGAGCGCAAATAATATTGCAATTCTTAGAAACAAGGCCTAGGGTTCATAATTTCACTAGTGCAATATATCAATAGTGCTAACATAATTGAATCGTATAAAATCGCTCAACATGCAACAAAGAATCACTCCAAAGTTACTAGATACTCCAATGTCACCACAAGTATCCGTCAATCAGTTATTCGATATGCATCAAATAATTTCAGATTCATAATATTCAATCCAACAGAAAAAACTTCAAAGAGTACCCCCAAAGTTTCTATCAGAGAAAGTAGGATGAAAACGTGCATCAACGTATGTGCCTAGATTACCCCAATGTCACCACGGGAATCCACAAGTTTATTACCAAAACATACATCAAGTGACTCAATAGAATACCCCATTGTCACCACAGGTATCCAACATGCCAGACATACAACAACTGTTCTCAAATCCAAAATATTCAGTCTGATAACAATGATGCCTCAAAGGGAATGACTCAATTCATCAGAACAAGATAGAGAGGGAAGAATTCCATATGATCTAACTATATTAACAAAGCTCGTGGTACGTCAAGATCGTGCCAAATCAACAACATGAGAGAGAGAGGGAGAGAGATATCAAACACATAGCTACTGGGACATACCCTCAGCCACGAGGGTGAACTACTCCCTCCTCGTCATGGAGGTCGATGGTGAAGATGGCCTCCGGTGACGTTTTCCCCCTCCGGTACGGCACTAAAAAAGGGCTCCGAATGAGATCGCTTTGGAACAAGGCTTGCGGCGTTGGCACATAAGTTATAGGTTTCTTACTAGGGGTTTCTCGATTTATAAGAATTTCCAGTGTTGGTTTCACAACAATCAAAGTTACGTGGGACCCATGAGTGCAAAGCCCCATCCCTACCCCCAGGGCACAACGAGTGAGATAGTGGCTCCCTAATGGGACTTTTGATCCTTCCTCAAAGTTTTGGGGGTCTCTTACTTTCCAAAAAAACACCGAAATTTTTTGTGGCATTTGGACTTCGTTTGTTATGGATTTTCTGTGAAGCAAAAAAAGCCAAAAGATAGAAACTGGCACTCGGCACTAAGTCAATCGGTTAGTTCCCAAAAACATATAAGAGTGTACCAAAACCTTATAAAATTGTTGTAAACATGGCATGCACACTTCATAATTTAGCGATACATTGGAGACATATCAGCATCCCCAAGCTTAACTCCTACTCATCTTCGAGTAGGTAAATGAGAAATTAATAAGTTATGAAGTGTGAATGCTAGAATAGTGCATAAGTTCTATCAATAATAATTACAATCACTTTTCCTAGCATCATAAACATCAACTCTTTCTCATAAAAATCATCATGATAAAGTAGTAATCAATTCACACGCTATGGTTCAAGCAATGCATTCTTTTGAAACTTAACAACCTATGTTCTTAGTCATCAAACAATTATAATTCATCTTATTTTGGAAAAAGTCTAAGTAAGGGTTACACATACATATACTCAATTATCATATAGTCTTATGTGATTGTTGGTACTCAAAGAATATTTTTGGAACAAACATCATCCATCGAACACAGAGAAATATTGGGTCTTAATGTTTTGCCTCCCAACTAACTTATCATAAAGATAATTGTCAACAATAATAATTCATGATCAAATATATTCGACGGGATATGTGTGTCTGGATTCCCACCACATGATGCTTGCCAAGTATATATTGAGGTTGAAATAAGAAATTGACTCAACATGAAAAGTAAATAACATGAAGTAAATAGAGTGTCCCTTTGTAGAGGGAAGCAGGGATTTGCATATGTGACAAAGCTCATTGCTTAAATAGAGATGAATACATTTTGAGTGGTGTGATTTCCTTTGAATTTTATGATAAAGGATTAGAATATCTTCCATGCTAAACACATTATTTGTGGATCCCATGCGGAAATGAAAACTTTTACTCCCCCTCAATCATACAAACACAAGCCATGGCTAGCTGAATTCACTCGTGCCATCCAAACAACCAACTTTATATTGCACTAGTGAAAGTATGAACCCTAGGCCTTGTTTCTAAGCATTCTAATAACGTTTGTGCCCACTTTTGTTAGTATTTACCTTGCTTTTTTTATATTTTCAGATTACAAACACCTATATCTACCATCCATATTACCCTGGTATCACCATCTCTTCGCCGAACTAGTGCACCTATACAATTTACCATTGTATTGGGTGTGTTGGGGACACAAGAGACTCTTTGTTATTTGGTTGCAGGGTTGCTTGAGAGAGACCATCTTCATCCTACACCTCTCACAAATTGATAAACCTTATATCATCCACTTGAGGGGAAATTGCTACTGTCCTACAGAACTCTGCGCTTGGAAGCCCAACACAAGTGTACAAGACTAAAGTTGTGTAGTAGACATCAAGCTCTTTTCTGGCGCTGTTGCCGGGGAAGTGAGTGATTGAAGGTATATATTTAGATCTTGCAATCAAATATTTTAGTTTCTTGTTTTTAACTAGTTTGGTTTTATTAAAGAAAACTACAAAAAATGGAATGGAGGTTGCCTCATATGCTTCATCTTTTTAATGTCTTTCGTGAAAATGATTGAAAGGAAAATTGTGCTCGAGTGTTAGAAGAAGAAGTTATTAAAACGTTTGGCACTAAATATTTGAGTGATGAGCATGATAGTGATATTGTTTGTATGAATTCTCTGAATATTCATGATGCTAATGATATACAAAGCCACAAGCTTGGGGAAGCTATGTTTGACGAAGATGATATTTTTAGCCCCCCCAAGTTTTGATGAGCAAAACTATTATGATTATGACATGCCTCATATCTATGATTATTATTGTGATGACATGTATGCTATAAAGAGTAATGGTAACCATGAAACTTGTCATCATGATTTTAATATTCAAAGTGGTTATGTTAATCAAGTATGTCATGATAGTTATTTTGTTGAGTTTGCTCCCACTATTTTGAATGAGAAGGAAATTGCTTATGTGGAGAGTGACAAATTTTCTATACTTGTGCATCATAAAAATAATGATTTATGTGCTGGTTATATTGTAAAATTTCTTCATGATGCTACTAAAAATTATTATGAGGGAGGAACATATGCTTGTAGGAATTGCAATAATATCAAGTTTCCTCTCTATGTGTTCAAAGTTTTGAAGTTATGCTTGTTTTGCCTTCCTATGCTAGATGATTCTTGTTCCCATAAATTTTTTGATCACAAAATCCCTATGAATAGGAATTTGGTTAAACTTAAATGTGCTTGTCATGAGATTCATGATTCTATTTTGCATGTTTCAACTATTATTCCTATATGAGCATCATTGAAATCATCATGCCTAGCTAAAAGGCATTAAAGAAAAGCGCTTGTTGGCAGACAACCCAACACTTTTACCTTCTGATTTGATGTGTTCACATGATTAATCTTCTGTATTAATCATGTTTTGTGTCTTTTATTTCAATAAAGTGCCAAGTAAAGCCTTTGGGATTCTTTGGATACCTGCTTGTTTGATTCTGTGCAAAAACAGAAAGTTTTGCATCCAGTATATGAATTATCTGATTTTACTGGAGCGTCACAAAATCCTTAAACTTTTACACAAACTTGATATACAAATTTCCCAGGTTTTCCTATTTTTTCAGAATTTTTAGAGACAGGTAAGTATGGTTACAATACAGATCTTCACATACTGTTCTGTTTTTCAAAGATTCTGTTTTGCTTGCATAGTTTGCTTGTTTTAGTGTTCCGATAGCTTATATTCAGTGGTATAAATTAAAGGAATGGTATAATACAGTAAGTAATGTGGGAACAATTATGAATCTTCTCTTGACAGTACCAAAGTGAATGATCTTTGTTTATTTTACTAACCCATCTCGTGAAGTTCTGTTAAGTTTTGTGTGATTGAAGTTTTCAAGTTTTGGGTGAGACACCGATATGAGAAGAATAAGGAGTGACAAGAAACTAAGATTGGGGATGAACAAGGTACCCCCAAGTTAATATTCAATGAAGACTCAAGCATCTAAGATTGGGGATGCCCCGGAAGGCATCCCCTCTTTCGTCTTCAACACTATCGGAATATCTTACTTGGAGCTATATTTTTATTCGACACATAATATGAGTTTTGCTTGTAGCTATTGGAAATATGCCCTAGAGGCAATAATAAATTGGTTATTATCATATTTCCTTGTTCATGATAATCATTTATTATCCATGCTATAATTGTGTTGATTGGAAACTCAGATACATGTGTGGATACATAGACAACACCATGTCCCTAGTATGCCTCTAATAGACTAGCTCATTGATGAAAGATAGCATTTCCTAGTCATGGACATGAGATGCCATTTTATAACGGGATCACGTCATTAGGAGAATGATGTGATGGACAAGACCCAAATTACAAACGTAGCATATGATCATGTCAGTTTATTGCTATGTTTTCTTCATGTAAAGTATTTGTTCCTATGACCATGCGATCATGCAACTCATTGACACCGGAGGAGTACCTTGTGTGTATCAAATGTCGCAACGTAACTGGGTGACTATAAAGGTGCTCTAGAGGTATCTCCGAGGGTGTCTGTTGGGCTGGCATGGATCAAGACTGGGATTTGTTACTCCGTGTGACGGAGAGGTATCTCAGGGCCCACTCGGTAATACAACATCACAATAAGCCTTGCAAGCAATGTGACTAAGTGTTAGTCATGAGGTCTTGTATTATGGAATGATTAAAGAGACTTGCCGGTAACGAGGTTGAACTAGGTATGGAGATACCGACGATCGAATCTCAGGCAAGTAACATACCGAAGAACAAAGGGAACATCATACGGGATTAACTGAATCCTTGACAGAGAGGTTCGATCGATAAAGATCTTCGTAGAATATGTAGGAACCAAAATGGGCATCCAGGTCCCGCTATTGTTTATTGACCATAGAGGTGTCTCGGTCATGTCTACATAGTTCTCGAACCCGCAGGGTCTGCACACTTAAGGTTCGGTGACGTTTCGGTAGTATAGAGTTATGTATGGTGGTGACTGAAGGTTGTTCGTTGTCCCGGATGAGATCCCGGACGTCACGAGGAGCTACGGAATGGTCCGGAGGTAAAGATTGATATATAGGAAGTCGTGTTTTGGTCGCTGGAAAAGTTTTGGGCTCATCGGTAGTGTACCGGGAGTGCCGGTAGTGTACCGGGGGACCATCGGGAGAGGTATTTCGACCCAATAGGATACATGGGCTGTGGGAGGAGGTAAACCATCCCCTGGTGGGCTTGCGGAAGCCTCCTCTAAGGGCCCATGTGGTTGGAGTGGTTTGAGAAGGAAAAAATCCAAAGGTGGAGTGGTGGAAAGGAGAAATCCTGCTCCTAATAGGACTGGAGTAGGACTCCTCCATCTCCAATTTTGACCAAACCTTGAGGGTTTTAGGCTGCCTCCTCACCTCCCTCCCTCCTATATATACTATAGGATTTAGAGGAAAAAGCTAACCCTAATTGCCACGTGCTGCCCTCTTCTTCCTCTAGATCGTTTTCTCCTCTAGATCGGTTTTTAGCAATGCTTAGGCGAAGCCCTGCTGGAATTCCTCCACCACCATCATCGCAACACCATCGTGCTACTGGAGAACTCGTCTACCTCTCCGCTCCCTCTGGCTGGATCAAGAAAGCGGAGATCGTCATCGAGCTGTACGTGTGCTGAACGCGAAGGTGTCGTCCGTTCGGCGCTAGATCGGAAGGATCGTGATCAAGATCGTGAGACGGATCATGATGAGATCGCGGGACGGATTGTGATGAGTTCATGGGACGGGTCGTGATTGGATCGCGGGACGGGTCGTGATGAGATCGCGGGATGCTTGACGATTTGCATCGCAAAGACGTTCGACTACACAAACCGCGTTTCTTAACGCTTCCCGCTTAGCGATCTACAAGGGTATGTAGATCCGCTCTCCCTCTCATAGATGCTCATCACCATGGATAGATCTCACGTGTGCATAGGAAAAAAATTGTTTCCCATGCAATGTTCCTCAACAGTGGCACCATGAGCTAGGTCTATGTGTAGATGAGATCTCGAGTAGAACACAAAGAGTTTTTCGCCGTTGATGCTTAGATTGCTTCCTCCCTTGATCGTGTTTTGGTTCAGCGGTATTGTGGGATGAAGCGGCTCGGACCAACCTTACTCGCACGCTTACGAGAGATCGGTTCCATCGACTGACGTGTAACCTCGTTGCACAAAGATGGCTGGCGGGTGTCTGTTTCTCCTAATTTAGTTGGATCGGATTCGACAAAGGCGGTCCTTGAGAAGGTTGAAAAGCAACTTATGTATCACCATTGTGATTTTTGCGTAGGTGAGAATTGTTCTTGATAGATACCCATAGCAGCCACGTAAAACATGCAACAACAATTAGAAGACGTCTAACTTGATTTTGCAGGGTATGTTGTGATGTGATATGGCCAATTACATGATGAGATATATGTGATGTATGAGTTGATCATGTTTTGTATAGAATATCACGACTTGCATGTCGATGAGTACGGCAACCGGCAGGAGCCATAGGGTTGTCTTTAATTACTGTATTACCGACGTGTCAATCATTAAGGCTAGGTAATGCTTTACTTTATCGCTAAACGGTAGCAACAGTAGTAGAAGCATGGTGGGCGCGACAACCCCGATGGCGACACGTTTATTGAGATCAAGATGATGGAGATCATGGTGTCATGCCAGTGACGATGGAGGTCATGCTGGTGCTTTCAAGATGGATATCAAAAGCACAAGTTCACGGCCATATCATGTCACTTATGATTTGCATGTGATGTTAATCCTTTTATGCACCTTGTGATGATCCCTCACCTAAATTTCAAGATGAATTATGTTCTCCCCGAGTGTGCACCGTTGCGAAAGTTCGTCGTGTCGAGACACCATGTGATGATCGGGTGTGATAGACTCTACGTTCACATACAACGGGTGCAAGCCAATGTTGCACATGCAGAACACTCGGGTTAAACTTGACGAGCCTAGCATGTACAGACATGGCCTCGGAACACTAGACACCGAAAGGTCGAACATGAGTCATATAGTAGATATGATCAACATGATGATGTTCACCATTGAAACCACCTCAACTCACGTGATGATCGTACTTGAGTTGGTGAATTTGGATCATATATCACTTGAATGACCGGAGGGATGTCAATTTGAGTGAGAGTTCTTCAGTAATATGATTAATTGAACTTGTTATCATGAACATAGTCAGTAGTGTCTTTGCAAATTATGTTGTAGATTACTTGCTCGCGTTGTAGCTCCTTTGAGTTTTTATATGTTCCTAGAGAAATAGAGTTGAAACATGATGGTAGCAATATTGCGAACTTGGGTCCGTGATCTGAGGATTGTTCTCATTACTGCACAAAAGGCTTATGTCCTTATTGCACCGCTCGGTGCGCCACCCCCTCTAGCATCGTCTGTAGATGTTGTGAACATCTGACAGGTGTGTTTCGATGACTACTTGATAGTTTAGTGCGTCATGCATTACGTCTTAGAATTGTGGCTCCTAAACGTTTTGAATGTCACGGAACATATGAGATGTTCTAAGAGCTAAAAGTAGGATCTCAGGCTCGTGCCCGTGTTGTGAGATTTGAGATCTCCAACAAGATTGTTTGCCTTCAAGCTAAAAGAGAATAGCTCAATCGTTGAGCATGTGCTCAGATTGTATGGGTGCTACAATCGCTTGAATCGAGTGGGAGTTGATCTTCCAGATAAGATAGTGATTGATATAGTTCTCCAAGTCACTTTCACTAAGCTACTTGAACTTGGTGATGAACTATAAAATGTCAGGGATAGAAATAATGATCCCTGAGCTGTTCGCGATGTTTGACACCACGAAGGTAGAAATCAAGAAGGAGCATCAAGTATTGATGGTTAGTAAAACCACTAGTTTCGAGAAGGGCAAGGGCAAGGAGGGAAACTTCATGGATGGCAAGTCGGTTGCTGCTCCAATGAAGCAACCCAAATTTTAACCCAAACCTGAGACTAAGTGCTTTGATTATGAGGAGAGCGGTTGTTGAAGCGGAACAACCCTAGATACTTGGTAGATAAGCAGGCTAGCAACATCGACAGAAGTATATTTGATATACGTGTTATTGATGTGTACCTTGCGAGTACTCCTAGTAGCACCTGGGTATTGGATACCGGTTCGGTTGTTAAATGTTACTAACTCGAAATAAAAGCTACGGAATAAACGCAGAACTAGCTAAGGGTTAGGTGACGAGGTGTGTTGGAAATGTTTCCAAGGTTGATGTGATGAACATCGCACGCTCTCTCTATCTTCGGGATTAGTGACGAACCTAAATAAATGTTATTTGGTGTTTTGCGTTGAGCATGAACGTGATTAGATTGTGTTTATTGCAACACGGTTATTCATTTAAGTTAGAATATAATGGTTATTCTGTTTACATGAATAATACCTTCAATGGTCATGCACCCAGTGAGAATGGTTTGTTGAATCTTGATCGTAGTAATAAACATGTTCATAACATTGATGCCAAAAGATACAAATTTAATAATGATAGTACCACATACTTGTGGCATTGCCGCTAAATGTCATATTGGTATAAAGCGCATGAAGAAACTCCATGCTGATGGATCTTTGGACACATTCGATTTCGAATGGGTTGAGACGTGCGAACCATGCCTCTTGGGCAACATGACGAAGGACCCTATTTTCCGGATGGATGGAGCGGGCAAGTGATTTATTGGAAATGATACATGTTGATGTATGCAATCCAATGAGTCTTGTAGCATGCGGTGGATATCGTTATTTTCTTACCTTCACTGATGATTTGAGTAGATATAGTGTATATTTACTTAATCAAACACAAGTCTGAATCGTTTGAAAGGTTCAAGCAAATTCAGAGTGAAGTTTAAGATCATCGTGAGAAGAAGATAAAAATTTATGTGATATGATCATGGAGGTGAATATCTGAGTTATGAGTTTGGCATATAACTTTAGACAATGTGAAAGTTGTTTCACAACTCACGCCACCTGGAACACCATAGTGTGATGGTGTGTCTGAATGTCATAGTCATACTCTATTGGATATGGTGCATGCTATGATGTATCTTATCATTTTGCTACTATAATTCTGGGGTTATGCATTAGAGACAACTACATTCACTTTAAATAGGGCACCATCTAAATCCGTTGGGATGACACCGTGTGAATTAGGGTTTGATAGAAACCTAAGTTGTCATTTCTTAATGTTTGGGGCTGCAACGCTTGTGTGTAAAATGGTTTCACCTAATGAGCTCGAACCCAAAGCGGACAAATGCATATTCATAGAATACCCTAAGAACAGTTGGGTGAACCTTCTATCTCAGATCGAAGCACAAAATGTTTGTTGCTAAAACTGGGTCCTTTCTCGAGAAAGAGTTTCTCTCAAAATAATTGAGTGGGACGAAGATAGAACTTGATGAGGTTGTTGAACCTTTGTTCAACCAGAGAGTAGTGCAAAGCAGGAAGATGTTTTTGTGAAGGCTACGTTAGTTGAAGAGGAAGTTAATGATGATGATCATGAAGCTTCGGATCAAGTTACTATCAAAGCTCGTAGGTCGACAAGGATGTGTGCTACTCCTCAGCGGTATGACAACCCTGTCTTGGAGGTCATGTTGTTGGACAACGATGAACCTATGAGCTGTGGAGAAGCGATGATGGGCCCGGATTCTGACAAATGGTTACAGGCCATGAAATCCGAGAAAGGATCCATGTGTGAAAACCAAGTATAGAATTTGGTAGACTTGCTCGTTGGACGGCAGGTCGTCGAGTACAAATGGACCTTTGAGATGATGACAGACGCTGATGGTAAATGTCACCATTTATAGAGCTCGACTTGTCGCAAAGAAGTTTCTGACAAGTTCAAGGAGTTGACTGCGATGAGACTTTCTCACTCGTAGCAATGCTAAAGTCTGTTGGAATTATGTTAGCAGTTGCTGCATTTTTTAATTATGAAATCTGGTAGATGGATGTCAAAACATCGTTTCCTTCCTTAAGGAAAGGTTGTATGAGATACAACCAGAAGGTTTTGTCAGTCCTAAGGATGCTAAAAGGTGTGCAAACTTCAATGATCCTTCTATGAACTGAAGCAAGCATCTCGGAGTTGGAATATAAACTTGTTGGGAGACGTAGTAGTAAATCAAAATTTTCCTACGTGTCACCAAGATCTATCTATGGAGAAACCAGCAAACGAGTGGGGAGAGATTGGATCTTCATACCTTTGAAGATCGCTAAGCGGAAGCGTTACAAGAACGCGGTTGATGGAGTCGTACTCGCAGCGATTCAGATCGCGGTAGATCCGATCAAGTGCCGAACGGACGGCACCTCCGCGTTCAACACACGTGCAGCCCGGTGACGTCTCCTACGCCTTGATCCAGCAAGGAGGAAGGAGAGGTTGGGGAAGAGCTCCAGCAGCAGCACGACGGCGTGGTGGTGGTGGAGTAGCAAGGTATTCCGGCAGGGCTTCGCCTAAGCACTGCGGAGGAGGAAGAAGCAGAATAGGGCTGCAGCGAGAGAGAAAGAGTTCGTCGTCTCAAACCTGCCCAAACCCTTGCATCTATATAGGAGGAAGGAGAGGGAGGGCTGGCTTGGCCCCTCCTCCAAGGAGGAGGGATTCGGCCGAAGTGGGGGGAGAGTCCTCCTCCCACACGGGAGGTGGACCCCCCCCCTTTTAAATCCCTTTTGCCTCTATCTCCAGATCCCTGGCGCATGGGCCCTTTCTAGAAGGTATTTGGCTGGCCCAATATGGGCTGGCACACCTCCTCTAAGGGCCCATGAGGTCCTTTGGTCGTCACCCCCTCCCGGGGGTCCTCCGGCACCCTCCCGGCACTCCCGGTACAATACCGATGAGCCCGAAAACTTTCCGGTGACCAAAACTGGACTTCCTATATATCAATCTTTACCTCCGGACCATTCCGGAGCTCCTCGTGACGTCCGGGATCTCATCCGGGACTCCGAACAACCTTCGGTAATCATGTATACCTTTTCCCTATAACCCTAGCGTCATCGAACCTTAAGTGTGTAGACCCTACGGGTTCGGGAGACACGTAGACATGACCGAGACACCTCTCCGGCCAATAACCAACAGCGGGATCTGGATAGCCATGTTGGATCCCACGTACTCCACGATGATCTCATCGGATGAACCACGATGTCAGGGATTCAATCAATCCCGTATACAATTCCCTTTGTCTATCGGTATGGTACTTGCCCGAGATTCGATCGTCGGTATCCGCATACCTTGTTCAATCTCGTTACTGGCAAGTCTCTTTACTCATTCCGTAATACATCATCCCGTGACTAACTCCTTAGTCACATTGAGCTCATAATGATGATGTCTTACCGAGTGGGCCCAGAGATACCTCTCCGTCACACGGAGTGACAAATCCCAGTCTCGATTCGTGTCAACCCAACAGACACTTTCGGAGATACCCGCAGCGTACCTTTATAGCCACCCAGTTACGTTGTGACGTTTGGCACACTCAAAGCATTCCTACGGTATCCGGGAGTTACACAATCTCATGGTCTAAGGAAATGATACTTGACATTGAAAAGCTTTAGCAAACGAACTACACGATCTTGTGCTATGCTTAGGATTGAGTCTTGTCCATCACATCATTCTCCTAATGATGTGATCCCGTTATCAACGACATCCAATGTCCATGGTCATGAAACCGAGACCATCTATTGATCAACGAGCTAGCCAACTAGAGGCTCACTAGGGACACGTTGTGGTCTATGTATTCACACATGTATTACGGTTTCCGGTTAACACAATTATAGCATGAATAATAGACAATTATCATGAACTAGGAAATATAATAATAACCATTTTATTATTGCCTCTAGGGCATATTTCCAACAAAACTTTGATGAGGTGATCAAAGTTTTTGAGTCTATACAAAGCTTATGACAAACTTGTATTTACAATAAAGTGAGTGGGAGCACTATAGAGTTTCTGGTAAGCATATGTGGGTGACATATTGTTGATCGGAAATAATGTAGAATTTCTGGAAAGCATAAACGGTTGTTTGAAAAGAGTTTTTCAAAGGAAGAACTGGATAAAGGTACCTAATTGTTGAGCTTCAAGATCTATAGAGATAGATCAAGATTCTTGATGAGACTTTCAATGAGTACATACCTTGACAAGATTTTGAAAGAGTTCAAAATGGATCAGTGAGAGAAAGAGTTCTCGCCTGATTTGTAAGGTGTGAAGTTGAGTGAGACTCAAAGCTCGACAACGGCAGAAGAAACAGAAAGGACGAGCGTCGTCCCCTATGCCTTAGCCATAGGCTCTGTATAGTATGTCATGTTGTGTACCGCACCTGTGTGTGCCTTGCCATGAGTCCGTCAAGGGGTACAAGAGTGATCTAGGAGTGGATCACTGGACAGCGGTCAAGATCATCCTTAGTAACTAAAAGACTAAGGAAATGTTTCTCGATTATGGAGGTAAGAAAGAGTTCGTCGTAAAGAGTTACATCGATGCAAGCTTTGACACCAATCCGGATGACTCTTAGTAGCAATCTGGATACATATAGTAGAGCATCCATTTGGAATATCTCCAAGTGGAGTGTGGTAGCAGTGTTTACAGTTTGACATAGAGATTTGCAAAGTACACACAAATCTAAATGTCACAGACCCGTTGACTATAAGACCTCTCTCACTTGCAAAGCATGATCGAGCCCCAGAACTCATTGGGTGTTAGATTCATAACAATGCGAATCACATGGTGATGTGAACTAGATTATTGACCCTAGTGCAAGTGGGAGACTGTTGGAAATATGCCCTAAAGGCAATAATAAATTCGTTATTATCATATTTCCTTGTTCATGATAATCGTTTATTATCCATGCTATAATAGTGTTGATCGGAAACTCCGATACATGTGTGGACACATAGACAACACCATGTCCCTAGTATGCCTCTAATAGACTAGCTCGTTGATCAAAGATGGCTACAGTTTCCTAGTCATGGACATGAGATGTCATTTGATAACGGGATAACGTCATTCGGAGAATAATGTGATGGACAAGACCCAAACTACAAACATAGCATATGATCGTGTCAGTTTATTGCTACTGTTTTCTACATGTCAAGTATTTGTTCCTATGACCATGCGATCATGCAACTCACTACCACTGGAAGAGTACCTTTTGTGTATAAAATGTCACAACGTAACTGGGTGACTATAAACATGCTCTACAGTTATCTCCAAGGGTGTCTGTTGGGTTGGCATGGATCAAGACTGGGATTTGTTACTCCGTGTGACGGAGAGGTATCTTAGGGCCCACTCGGTAATACAACATTACAATAAGCCTTGAAAGCAATGTGACAAAGTATTAGTCATGGGATCTTTATTACATAACGATTAAAGAGACTTGCCGGTAAAGAGGTTTAACTAGGTATGGAGATACCGACGATCTAATCTCGGGCAAGTAACATACCGAAGAACAAAGGGAACATCATACGGGATTAACTGAATCCTTGACATAGAGGTTCGACCGATAAAGATCTTCGTAGAATATGTAGGAACCAATATGGGCATCCAGGTCCCGCTATTGGTTATTGACCGTAGAGGTGTCTCGGTCATGTCTACATAGTTCTCGAACCCGCACGGTGTGCACACTTAAGGTTCGGTGACGTTTCGGTAGTATAGAGTTATGTATGGTGGTGACCGAAGGTTGTTTCGAGTCTCAGATCAGATCCTGGATGTCACGAGGAGCTCCAGAATGGTCCATAGGTAAAGATTGATATATAGGAAGTCCTGTTTTGGTCGCCGGAAAAGTTTCGGGCTCATCGGTAGTGTACTGGGAGTGCCGGTAGTGTACCGAGGGAACATCGGGAGAGGTATTTCGACCCAAGAGGCTACGTGGGCTGTGTGAGGAGGTAAAACAGCCCTCAGTGGGCTTGCCGAAGCCTCCTTTAAGGGCCCATGCATCTGGAGTGGTTTGAGAAGGAAAAATCTAAAGGTGGAGAGGTCGAAAGAGTTTCCAAGTGGAAAGGAGGAATCCTACTCCTAATAGGATTGGAGTAGGACTCCTCCACCTCCAATTTCGGCCAAACCTTGAGGGTTTGAGGCTTCCTCCTCCCCTCCCTCCCTCCTATATATACTAGAGTATTTAGAGGAAAAAGCTAGCCCTAATTGCCATGTGCTGCCCTCTTCTTCCTCTAGATCGTTTTCTCCTATAGATCGGTTTTCAGCAATGCTTAGGCGAAGCCCTGCTGCAATTCCTCCACCACCATCGTTGCAACAATGTCACGCTGCTGGAGAACTCATCTACCTCTTTGCTCCCTCTTGCTGGATCAAGAAGGCGGAGATCGTCATCGAGCTATATGTGTGTTGAACGCAGAGGTGTCGTCCGTTCAGCGCTAGATCGGAAGGACCGTGATCAAGATCGCGAGACGAATCGTGATGAGATGGCGGGACGGATCGTGATGAGTTCGTGGGATGGATCGTGATTGAATCGCGGGATGGATCGTGATGAGATTGCGGGATGCTCGACGATTTGGATCACGAAGACGTTCGACTACACCAACCGCGTTTCTTAACGCTTCCCGCTTAGAGATCTACAAGGGTCTGTAGATCCACTCTCCCTCTCATAGATGCTCATTACCATGGATAGATCTTGCATGTGTGTAGGAAAAATTTTGTTTCCCATGCAACATTCCCCAATAGTAGCATCATTTATTTTGTTGTTCTCTGTTAGGTGTTATTTATAATCTTTTTTTTCAATAAAAAGTTCCAAGAATTTCCTTAGGATGCTTGCATTGCATGTTTTGATATGTGCTGGGTAAAAACAGAAACTTCTGCTCTAGTGTTTGAATTTACATATTTTACTCGAAAGTGCAAAGTTTCTGAAATTTTTACACATTATGGTCATATAAATTTTATAGCATGTTCTAAATTTTAATAATTGTTTGAGTTACATAACTACACTGTTTTCATAAATGGCTACAGGCTGTTCTGTTTGGGCAGATTGGTGTCATAGCTTTGTTATCTACTTATCCTATAGTTTCCATAGCCTTATTGGTAGATATAAATTGTGGAAATTATAGTATACAGTAACTAATGTTTGAAAATTATTATGCAACTTGTCTTGGCAGTACGTAAAGAGTTGATTTATTATTATTATGCAACAATGTGCCAAGAATTCCCTCGAGCTCAACTCCCCGGAAGAAATCAAGTCAGACATGAGGCACCAAGACAGAACTCACATCGGCATCATATACATTCCAAAACATCCGCGTGATCCTAAAATTGATGTTGTAGTAATCTGTGAGCCACAAGGACTCGGCAATCTCATTTCCAAGGGTATCAAGACTATTAAAGCTTTATGGGTGAGGTATGGTTAAGTGATGAGGCTGCAGCAAGCGATTAAGCATTTATTTGAGTGGCTAACTTACGAGTACAAACAGTAAAGTATGGTGGTCTATGCATAATGGACGTGAACTAGTAATGATCACTAACTGATCCTAAACACCTACTTACGTCAATCATAACCCCATTGTGTTCTCTCTCGGATAAGGACTCACGAGAAGAGACACTCACGCTTACGCACACGGTTGGTGTATTTTATTTGAGTTTACTTCAAGTTTGCTATGACCGGGTGTTGAACAAAGTTTCCAAGTTTGCCACATAACCACGGGCATGGCTTTCCAAAATATTTAACCCTGCAGGGGTGCTCCAACTCATCCATCATAAATTAACCACACGCAGCGGGAATAACCTCGACCACGGATCTCGTGATCATCCTAGGCAATTCCAAAGGAAATCTGACACCTCAAGATAGCCCAAAGAATAATCGGAATTCCTCAATCAAGACGTTCGAGAAAGGTAAAACAAATCCATCAAGGCCGCCCGGCGTGTCGACGAACCAGATGAGCACAGCGTATAGTGGCCTGATAAAATCTCCTGAGTTGCCCCGGGTTGGCCCCGCACACAACTCTAGTTTGGACCAACACTCATGAGGAGCACTGGTCCGAGGATTGATTAAATTATCCGCGGGTGCCGGAGGGTCCCTATGCAATTTTATTAGTTATTAGGCAAATGTAGTACCAATGTTGGGCCTTGCCAGACAAGCTTTATCCTTAAACGAAAATCAAGGGGGTCCCCATAACAACCCCGAGCATGTTAGGAGTGCTCAATTATGGAACATAACATCGGTTCATAAGTAACTAGGGTGGCAAGAGTGGAACAATACACCGAGCAAAAGGCCAAGCCTTCCACCCTTTACCAAGTGTGTAAGTGCATGAGATTAAATAGCAATAATATTGTGATAACAAGGAATGTCCATGTTGTCACATGGAAGCAATTGCTCCTGCAGCTAGACATGCTATTAGAAGGGTTGAGCTAGCGGTAACATAGCCAAACAAAGGTTTGTTGGGATGTGGAGGTGTTAGAGGCTTTTCATGGCAATGTTGGGAGGCTTGACGGACAAGTGGTAGGTAGCAAGACATAACGATGGAAGAGAGACAACTAGCATAGCAATGATAGTAGTGGTATCCAGGGAAATGTGTCATCTTTCCTGAGATCCAGATCGGAAGAAGATCGAATCCATGAAGAAGACGTGACGACGTAGTCGAACGATTCCTCACACTTCGAGCGCTTTCGGAACTCTATCGAGAAGGAACAATCTAAAACAACAATCAACACACGGAACACCATAACATATGCATGACATTATGCGCAAACAATTATGATGCATGTCCGGTTTAAATATGCAAGGCATGGGAAAGAACATTGAACAACTCCTACACATTAAGTGAAGCTCAATAAGCAATGAGTTGCATATTGACGAAACTCCACATTCGAATTATTTAGTTCATTACCATTTAGGTACACATCAATGTTAAATGTTGTTAGACATGGCAAGAGGTGAAGCATGAACAACTATATCATTTAGGCATTTTAAATGGGGCCGAAAACAACTTATAGCTTTTCCAAAATGACCCATATGTTAATTTCAAAATTGTTCCAGATCTGAACTAACCATATTTTATATTTGTTAAACAAGAGAATAAATCATACCATGCAATTCTACACATCATTCTAGACTATTCACATATATGGAACATCTCAAACGGAGCTACGGTCTAAAAGATATGACCTCCACAAGATGCATATGTCATGAATGCACAATGCATGAAAATGAAAACCACAAATATATCAAATCATGAATGCAGCAAGATATTATGATACTACATGAAATTCTAAGCAATTTTCATATATGGCATGCCCAAAACGGAGCTATGGTTCAACCATAACAACCAACGCAAGTTTTATTTCAAATCTGCCCCCAAACAGCAACATGGCATTTGCACACATCAAAACAACAAGTTACGCTATTCTAAAATGCACAAACTAAGCATGTGGCAGTAGCATACAACACACTCTTCATTTCATCTTCACATATCATACTCAAAAGAGGAATGGATCACATGGTAGGAAGCTCACAACATGGCATATTGAACTAAGCAGTTTTCAGACATAGTGAAATTAGCCCAGTTTTAACAGTGCAGTTTTTATCATGAAGGCATAGTGACAGTAGTGAAACTATATGCTACAGGGCATATTATGGCATGAAAATTAACATCATGGTAGTAGACATTATAACACATAAATAACTCCACTACACCAACCACAAAAGAGTTCTAGATCACTAGCAAAACACATGCCAAGGCAACAACAAAATATTACAGATTCTAGACATGGAAATATTTTGACCCCTCACAACAGAAATATTTTATAGCATGTTGACATGGCAATAACATTAACATTGCAATCAATTATAGGCGTGGTAAGGACTCTAACAGCAACTAGACATGACACATTTCAAATCACAACATTGGCAAAATCACATAGGATGCATGGTTTGCTTAATATGATGCTCACAAAACGGAACTCTTCGTTAACAGATTTTAGGTATTAACGTGATGGCTACTTGGGAGCAGGAAATAAACATGACAATGAAGTCCTACCTAGCAACCAGAGTCATGGCATGAAAATAGACATCACCTAGAGCAATACTCATGAAGGCAACACATGCAAAAGACCTACGGGTGAGATGCAACCATCCGCGGAAGTTCGAATAAAATAACAGATTTGCACATACCGACACGATGCACTTTTTCAACCAAGATTTGGGCATGAATATGATCTCTAATATGGATGCAAGTGACACCATGATGAAGAGCACAATGAGTAGGTAAACTTTCATATTCAACACTTCAACATACGATGCACGGTTTATGAGATATCATCAACACGAAATGCATACATGGATAAAACGTGCATAGGCTAGGGACTTAGAAAATTCTCACCCCGGAGAGCTGGATCTCGCGGTCCGGGACGGAGGGATCCACGCGTTGCTTGGATCGGGGCTTGGGGCTAGACGGGACGGAGCCGTTTGGGCCATCTGTTGCGAGGCTGTGGCCGGTGCCGGCGAGGAACGTTGACGCGACCGGCAACGGAGGTGCGGTGGGGCAGCGAGGCCGGTCGGCTGGAGGCCAGATCCTACCAGATCCGTGGCCGGAGCAGCGTCGCCGAGCTACAGGCGGCGGGGCGCGAGGCAGAGGGGCGGTTCGGGGCCGGTGGCAAGCTACACCGCTGCGGGGGACGCGGCGGTAGGGCTGCGGTGTCGGGCGACGCGCGAGGATGCAGGAGCAAGCGGTCAATGGCTGGGCGGCCAGGTGATGGCGGTTGGAGGCGACAGCGGCAGGGAGCGTGGGGGCTGCGGCTCCGGTGGCGCGCTAGGGTTCCGGCGAGCTCCTTGGCGGCGCTGGCCGCAGGGCTCGCAGGGGCGGTTGCTCGGCCCGGTCGGGGCCCGAGGCGGGCCGAGCCTGGGCCTGGCGGGCCGCGGCGATGGATGGGGCTGCGGAGCGATGTGGCTCGCCTCAGTTGGCTAGAGGGCAGCTCAGGGACGACATGGCAGCCTCTGATTGGCTGCGGGCGGTGGCTGTGGCGGCGCTGGGTGGTCGGCGGCACGACAAGTGGCAGCGGTGGGCAGGCTACGCACGGAATACAAGGTGGGAGGAGGGAGGAGACTAATTGTCTCGCGATCTTGATCACGGTCCTTCCAATATAGCGTCGAATGGACGGCACCTCCGCGTTCAGCACACATACAGCTTGATGATGATCTCCGCCTTGTTGATCCAGCAAGAGGGAGCGGAGAGGTAGATGAGTTCTACGGCAGCGCGACGGTGTGGCGGCGATGCTGGTGGAACTATTCCTGCGGGGTTTCGCCTAAGCACCGCAGAACTAATCCAGAGGAGAAACTGATCTAGGGAAGAACAGGGAAGCACTTGGCAATTAGGGTTCGCTCTTTCCTCTAAAACCTCCAGTATATATAGGAGGGAGGGAGGGTAGGAGGCAGCCTCAAACACTCAAGGTTTGGTCGAAATTGGAGGTGGAGGAGTCCTACTCCAATCCTATTAGGACTAGGATTCCTCCTTTCCACTTGAAAACTCTTTCCACCTCTCCACCTTTTGGGTTTTTCCTACCCCTAGCCACATGGGCCTTAGTGGGGGCTTAGTCCAGCCCACCAGGGGCTGGTTTGACTCCTCCCACCGCCCATGAGGTCCTTTGGGTCGATACACCCCTCCTGATGGTCCCCCGGCACCCTCCCGGCACTCTCGGTACACTATTGATGAGCCCGAAACTTTTCCGGTGACCAAAACAGGACTTCTTATATATCAATCTTTACCTCCGGACCATTCCTGATCTCCTCGTGATGTCCGGGATCTCATCCAGTACTCTGAACAACCTTCGGTCACCACCATACATAACTCTATACTACTGAAACATCATTGAATCTTAAATGTGCACACCCTGCGGGTTCGAGAATTATGTAGACATGACCGAGACGCCTCTACGGTCAATAACCAATAGTGGGACCTGGATACCCATATTGGTTCCTACATATTCTATGAATATCTTTATCGTTTGAACCTCTATGTCAAGGATTCAGTTAATCCCGTATGTTGTTCTCCTTGTTCTTCGGTATGTTACTTGCCCGAGATTCGATCGTCGGCATCTCCATACCTAGTTCAACCTCGTTACCGACAAGTCTCTTTACTCATTCTATAATACAAGATCCCATGGCTAACACTTAGTCACATTGCTTGCAAGGCTTATTGTGATGTTGTATTACCGAGTGGGCCCTGAGATACCTCTCCGTCACACGGAGTAACAAATCCCAGTCTTGATCCATCCCAACCCAACAGACACCCTCGGAGATACCTGTAGAGCACCTTTATAGTCACCTAGTTACGTTGCAACGTTTGATACACACAAGGCACTCCTCCGGTGTCAGTGAGTTGCATGATCTCATGGTCATAGGAAAATATACTTGACATGTAGAAAATAGTAGCAATAAATTGACACGATCATATGCTACGTTTATAGTTTGGGTCTTGTCCATCACATCATTCTCCTAATGATGTGATCCCATTATCAAATGACATCTCATGTCCATGGATAGGAAACCTTAACCATCGTTGATCAACGAGCTAGTCCATCAGAGGCATACTAGGGACATGGTGTTGTCTATATATCCACACATGTATTTGAGTTTCCGATCAATACAATTCTAGCATGGATGATAAACGATTATCATGAACAAGGAAATATGATAATAACTAATTTATTATTGCTTCTAGGGCATATTCCCAACATCGTTATCGCCCAAGTGATTGTTAGATGCTAGAGTGTTTGTGCATGTTTGCCATGATTTCATTTTGACATCTTATTGTGTGAGCATGTTGGTCTGCATTTATTTTCTCATTCGAGGATATCCAATTGTAGCTATTTGGCTTTTTATTTATCTTTTTCCAATTGGATATATAAGAATGCCTAGGACCACCTCTTTAGCTATCTATGCTTTCTAACCTCATACTCCATTCATGTTGCATCACAAAATTTGAACAAGTACTTCTCGATCCCTTTGTGTGTGGAGAACTCGGAGTTCCGTATCGACAAGCACTGACCATTAAAACCTCCCAAGTGCATCTTGGTGGAACCAACCACAAAATCTCGGTCTCACTGAATGCCTAGGGTTGATCTGGTTTTCAATCTCGATACCACCGATTCCATCTTCTCGGTTACACCATGTTTCCCTGTCAACTGACAGTTGAGGAACTTGGTGACACCGAAAAGTTAGAATCGGTGAAACCGACGGTAGTGGGTATATATACTGTGGACCCCGATGCTTTGAATTTCATCCTCAAACCGTCGCGCCTCAGAACCCTAAGTTGCATGTCTCCCTGTGCTCTCTGCGCTACCCCGCCGTTGGGAATCGCCGCTGTCGACGAAATCCTCTCCATCATCGCCGCCGTAGCGTATCCGCACCAAGTTAGGGTACAGATTCGACCTCTTTTGCGCTCCTCGTCCAATTCTTGCACATTAGATTCAAGTTTATCAATAAGACACTCTTTGCACGTATTCCTATCCACACAAAACCTATATAGTCTAGAGAATGGTAAATTTTCGAGGGTTTTGCCGTCCGCCTGATAAATCTCGGTGGAACCGAAACAAACATATCGGTCTCACTGATGTGTATTTCTGTGATGTTGAGAACTGTCTCCATGGAACTGAGTACCTCTTTTCGGTCTAACCAAAAAGAGTGCCAAGGTTCTGTTAAGAGAGACATCTGTCTCGACAGCACCGAAAATGTTGTTTCGGCTGTACCGATATTTATTTGACAGAATGCAAAAACTTTGAAAATCTATTGTTCAAACTTCCAAAATCCAGCCTCATTTTGTGATGACTCATCTACTTCTGCTCTTCTATACTCTATTCACAGGGTCAGTATGTCAGATGCTGAGGACAGTCAAAATTTGGCAGAGCATGGAGTTGATATGAGTTCAGGCACAAGCCCAAAGCCCAGTTCTTTTTCAGATCCAGGCACCCCCAGCTCCCATGGGTTGCCCAAGGCTGCCACCAGGACCAGGAAGAAGCTAAATTCTGATGAAGAACATTCAGATTTTATTCTTGAGGAGATTCTTGCAAAGAAGCAAGAAAAGGCTACTAAGAAGTCAGGAACTGAAGCTACTTCTTCCAGAAGAGTTGTCAGCAAGGTTTATGCTAGCTCTGAAGCTATGAGAGCACCTGAGAGTGCTAGAGCCACAATCTCTATTGATTCCCCAAGGAATTCTATGCCTAAGAAGGCAGGGGAGAAGAAATCCAGAAAGAGGATCATTCATGTGATTGGCTGGCCTACCTCCATGTATGAAGATCCAGAGGAGGTTGCTGGTGCTGTTGCTAAGGACAGGGAGGAAGAACATGTTGAGAAGGCCCCTCCCAAGAAGAAGGCCGAGAAAGTTTTGGCTGATGCTATGCCAATGTCTGGCACATCCAAGAGCACCAAGCCTACATCCAAGAAAGTTGCTACACAGAAGTCCAAGAGGACTACGAGAGACATTCCAGCTTCTAAAAAGAACAAGGGAACTGCCTCCAGACTTGAAGATGATGATCACTTGACTACATTGATGAAGCTCAGATCACATCTTCTAGTACATGATGTCAACCACTTAGTTGCTGAAGACATGAAGAAGAGGAAAGACTCGGGATTGAGAGCTTGGAGAGTTATAGATCCTTATGCCCAGAGGAAGAAAAGTGATGTTGACTACACGTTGTACACTAAAGAGCAACAGGACTTTTATGAGACAATGCTACTTGACAAGAGCCCAGCTATTAGCGATATGAGATATGTTGATTGGAAATTAATTAAGGAGAATGAGGACTACTTTCCAACTGTCCAAGATAATTTCCACTACATGGTCTGGTTGAGTTCGTTGGCAGAGAGCTTACTGCATGGAACGATGAGATGATCATGCAATTCTACTCCACTGCACATTTCTATGGAGATGATAGAATTGTATGGATGTATGAAGGAGCAACGTATGAATATACTGTTGAGGAGTGGGCTACACTTCTAGGATTTCCAGATGTTCAGGATGGTGATCTGGATGTATACTCAGAATCCAAGGCGAGTCACAATTCCATGAAGGATATGTATACTCCTATCCCCGTAGACAAAGTGCAATCTCACAAGCTAGGATCCATCTACTATCTGCAAGCAGGCCTCCATACCATGAACACTATTCTGAGGCATACCTTGATGCCCAAGTTAGGAGATGACAAGATGATCCGAGGCTACTCCATCAACATGTTAATCCACCTTTACGGACATTCTAGGATTAGAGTCATGGATTTGATTGTTGAGACAATCAAGAGGGTTGCTGCTGATCAAAAGCACTCTTACTGCTATGCACCCTACATCCAGATGCTTGTCAACTCTGAGTTGGAGAAGCACATATTTGCTCTAGATCGTCCACATCTACCCCTACAGCCAGATCTCGAGGATAATGTTGTGGTGACGGACCCAGATCATCCCACATCTGCTACAGCACAGGTAGAGGCAGAAGCAGTTCGAGCCGCTGGTGCTCAAGCCCCTAGATCCAGAAACGAGCAAATGGATCTTTTGATGTCAGTTGTTCAGGGCATGTAGAAGGATATCAAGGGGATTCTGGACAACCAGAACAGTCTCGTGAGGATCTTTGAGACAAGGATCAAGACTCTAAATGATAAGGTGGACAAGGTGACAAAGACAGTTATAGAGCTTTAGAAGGAAGTTGACTCAGTGCACATCCCTCGGGTCTCTTCTACTTCTTCTTCAGATGATGATGATGATGATGAGGACGAATCACCTCTCAGGCCAAGCACTCAGTTTACTACTCAGGCTAGATCATCCATAGTGCCTGAACTAGACTTGAGGCTCTCTTCATCAGCTCCTGCTACTGTCAGCACAGCTCCTGCTCCATCAGCTCTAGTTCCTCCAGTGTCCACTCTAGCTCCATCCACGACATTTGATGAGATCTTTGCCGACGTTGTTCTCTCGACTCCTTCATCAACAACCGGAGGAGATCATCCCAAGAACGCTTAGATATATGCCTTTGAACTTTTTGGTAACTTCTTGGCAAAGGGGGACAAGCGTATATAGATCTTTAGACTTTGAGTGAGAGAGTGTTTTGGTGTTTATCGCTTTTTCAAAAACAATGTCTTTTGGCTGCTTGTGATACACTCTTGATGATGTTTGATCATACACTTTAATGTGTGATGCTACTATTTCCTATCATCTTAATGCTTATGTGATGATCATTCATCTTTGGTTGATTGTGTTGTGCTATGATGTTCATTCCAATTACTCTCGCACACCACCAAGTGGTATGTGACATGTAAGAATTGACCCATGTACCTAATCGATTGTGCATTTGCATTCAACCGCAAATTTAAAATAACACAAAATTTTGGGGGAGCTCTTGCTTTTCACATACTTCTCAAAGCAACGACTATATTTCATTGATTATATCTCTGTCGAAGATTTGATCTATATGTTTTCATCAATTACCAAAAAGGGGGAGATTGAAAGCACATTTGCTCCCTTGGTGGTTTTGGTAATTAATAACAACATATAAGTCATTGAACTAATGTTTCCACCAAGTATATTTCAGGAAAAGTTCAATGGTAGGGATGGCCAAAGGATTGTGGAGATTGTGAATTACCGCAAGATGCAAGGAAAGAGGTTGGCCAAGCTTCATTCAAGAGGACTCTACATTTTACATTAGTGAGAAATCACTTTGAGTCCATAGGAAAGCCAATACTATTAAAAGGGGGTAAAGTTTTGATGATGAACAATATGCTCAAACGTGCACAAGTGATAGTCACAAAAACATCCACAAACTCTCCCACCAAAGTCTGTCCAAAGCCAAATATGCAAAATCGGTGCAACCAACATTCCTATCCCGGTGCCACCGATTCCGAACCCAGACAGACTTAGCCAAACCCTAACACTTCGATGCAGCCAACACTGCTCTCAGTGCCACCGAGTTGGGTTGCCAAGTTTCTGTTACGCAAGTTCACATTTTCGGTCCGTCCAAAAATGGTGAATTGGCGTCACCAAGTTTGGCAAATCTGACCGTTGGTCACCTTATCGGTACAACCGAGATTCATATATCTGTCCCTCCGAGATTCAAAAGTTCCCACTTTTGGTCACTTCGATACCATCGAGATTTACACATCTCTATCACCGAGTTGGTCATTTTGTGTGTAACGGTTGGATTTTTGGAGATGCCTATATATACCCCTCCACCACTACCTACTCGAAAGAGAAGCACTCAGAACTATTACGTACCTATCCTACTCAGTTTTCTGAGAGAGAACCACCTACCCTTGTGTTGAGGTCAAGATCTTCCACTCCAACCATATGGATCTTGATTTCTAGCCTCCCCAAGTTGCTTTCCACCAATCCAATCTCTTCTACCTAGCCAAATCTGTCAGAGAGTGATTGTGTGTTGAGGAGTCTATCATCTTGAAGCACAAGAGCAAGGAGTTCATCGTCATTACCGAGCCTATTACCTTTTGGAGGGTGGTGCCTCCTAGATTGGTTAGGTGTCGCTTGGGATCCTCGTACTTCGTTTTGTGGAGTGAACCAAGAAGTTTGTAAGGTCAAGGAGATCGCCTACTTCGTGAAGATCTACCCATAGTGAGGCTAGTCCTTCATGTACGGAAGCCGCATGGAATAGTCAAGGTTGCTTCTTCGTGGAACCCTCCATGGGTAGAGCCCTCTATGGACTCTCACGACCGTTACCCTCCATGGGTTGATGACTTCATGAACATGGACGTACGATAGCACCACCTGTTGGAACCACTGTAAAAATCAATGTGTCATCACTTGTTTTTTCTTTCCTAACCCTCTCTTTACTTACATGTGCAATGTCTTTATTTTCCGCTGCTACACTCTTAAACATGCATGTGTAGGGTGTTACTTGATATGCTATGAATGCTAAAACTTGCCAAGAATTTAAATTGGGAAAAAGGCAAAACTTTTATTTAGTCAAGTAGTCTAATCACCCCCTCCTCTAGACCTACTTTCGATCCTACAGATGCTACGCGTCCCACCTCTCTTCATCAATAATTATCGGTTAGCCTATGTTGAGCCTACATTTTTATTCGTTCAGATGATGCGTGCTATTCTTTCAGTGCTATTTTTCTTTTGCTAGCCGTTTGAATAACGTACACAAGATCTGAAAATATTTATTGAGGGAGAGAGAGTCCTCACATAGCTACTTAATTGTTTGACTACTCATTAATATTCACTTATATCTTTTGAGAGTAGCTTGTCATTTGCTCATGTGCTTCATTTAAATTTGTTTGAGCTTGCCAAAAATTAATGGAAATCTCTGAAACTAGTCCCAAAGTGATAGATATCCAAGGAGGATATAATAAAAACTTTCATGAAGATCATGGGACAAATTAAACTTGATTCTTTGTAATAGTTTTGAAACATGATGATAGTAATATGTGAGTCATGTTAGTGAGTAATTATGCTTAGTAGGAATATTGGTGTTAAGGTTTGTGATTCCCTATGCATGCACAAAAGTCAATAGCTATGCAATGAAGTTACATCCTACTTGTGGTGCATTATTCGGTGTTAGTTATGACTCAATGCTCACTTATGTGATTTTTCGTTCCTCGGTTGGTTGCTTCCCAATCTATTTGCTAGCCTTCATAGGTAATAAGTTGAAATACTACTTGTGCATCCAAAATCTTTAAACCAAGCATTGCCTTATGAGTCCACCATACCTACCTATCTATGATATTTCCATGCCGTTCCAAGAAAATTTGTATGTGCAATGTCTAAATCTTCAAAATAATTTTTCTCTTTTGTGTGCCCGTACAGCTCATGAAACGGTGGGGAGTATCCAATACTTTTCCATGCTAGGTGTGTTATTCTCACGATATGTGTTGATTCACTATCATTCATGAGAAAGTGACTGTTAATAGGGATTCCCAGTCCCAAAATAAAAGAAAGAAAAAATGCGAATAATTAAAAAAAACTCCCCCAGGAATGTTGTTGGTATGGACGATACCCATGGATTCAGCTCGCCGTGGAGTGTGATTGATTGGTGGAGGGGGAGTAAAAACTTTGCTATTCTATTTGGGAACCGCCTATACTGTATCTAGCATGGAAAGTATTGTGAGCTACTTCATCGTTTTCGTTGAGAGGAAAAGCATGCCACTCAAAATATTTTCTCTCTCAATATAAACCTTGAGCTCTGGCACCTCTACAAATCCCTACTTCCCTCTGCGAAGGGCCTATGTATTTACTTTATGCAATTTTTATTTTTGCTTTGAGTCTCCATCTTCTCTTATAAGCACCAAATAGGGGGCACTATGATCGTACTTGAGCATTGGGCATAGCTAATATTTGAGTGTGTTTGATGGGCTAGGGATAACTTTCTTTAGTGTTGATATTTTGAAAGACATGGTTAATTGTTGACATGCTTGACTATTGAAGTCATTATGTTACAACTAGACTATTGCTTTGAATCATTTACA
Source organism: Hordeum marinum (assembly GCA_022496015.1). NCBI lineage: Eukaryota > Viridiplantae > Streptophyta > Magnoliopsida > Poales > Poaceae > Hordeum > Hordeum marinum. The sequence goes on from CM039672.1 coordinate 119,098,119, forward strand.
AGTCCAAATGTCCATGATATACAAGAACAAAAGAATATGATGAACATGTTAGGTAGCATTCCACATCAAAAAATCTATTTTTATCATTTACCTACTCGAGGATGAGCAGGAACAAAAGAATATGATGAACATGCTGGTACGTCTCCAATGTATCTATAATTTTTCTTTGTTACATGATGTTATATTATCATTCTTGGATGTTTTACAATCATTTTACTACAACTTTATATTTTTTTGGGACTAACCCATTAACCTAGAGCCCAGTGCCAGTTCCTGTTTTTTTCGTGTTTTTGGGTTTTACAGAAAAGGGATATCAAACGGAGCCCAAATGGAATAAAAAACTACGGTGAATTTTTATGGACCGGAAGAAGCCCAGGGAGAGTTGGAGTTGGGCCAGAACACCCATGAGGCAGTCACAAGCCTCAGGGGGTGCCCACCTCCCTAGGGTGCGCCCCCCGGGCTTGTGACTCCCTTGTGGCCCATCGTGACTCGTTTCCACTGCCATAAATGCCTATAAATTTCAAAAAAACAACACAGAACCTAGATCGGGAGTTCCGCCGCCGCAAGCCTCTAGAGCCACGAAAAACCAATTGGGAGCCCGTTCCGGCACCCTGCCGGAGGGGGAAACCATCACCGGAGGCCATCTTCATCATCCCGGCGCACTCCATGACGAGGAGGGAGTAGTTCATCCTCGGGGCTGAGGGTATGTACCAGTAGCTATGTGTTTGATCTCTCCCTCTCTCTCATGTTCTTGAGATGGCACGATCTTGATGTACCATGAGCTTTATTTATATAGATGAATCATATGGAGTTTTCCCCTCTCTATCTTGTTGTGATGAATTGAGTTTTCCCTTTGATGTTTTCTTATCGGATTGAGTCTTTAAGGATTTGCGAACACTTGATGTATGTCTTGTGATGGGATATTCGTGGTGACAATGGGATGTTCTACTTATCCACTCGATGTATGTTTTGGTGATCAACTTGCGGGTTCCGTGACCTTGGGAATCTATGCATAGGGGTTGGCACACGTTTTTGCCTTGACTCTCCGGTAGAAACTTTGGGGCACTCTTTGAAGTTCTTTGTGTTGGATTGAACATGATGAATCTGAAATTATCTGATGCATATCGTATAATCAAGCCCATGGGTACTTGTGGTGACATTGGAGTATCTAGGTGACATTAGGTTTTTGGTTGATGTGTATCTTAAGGTGTTATATAAGTACGAACTCTAGGGCTGTTCATGACACTTATAGGGATAGCTCCTAAGATTGATCAGAAAAGATAACTTTGAGGTGGTTTCGTACCCTACAATAATTTCTTCATTTGTTCTCTGTTATTTGTGACTTTGGAGTGAACTCTTTGTTGCACGAGAGGTACTTACATATGATTCAACTATGCCAATATTGTTGAGAGAACTTGCACTAGTGAAAATATGAGCCCTAGGCCTTGTTTCTAAGCATTGCAATGACGTTTGTGCTCACTTTTATTCCTAGTGACCTTGCTGTTTTTATATTTTCAGATTACAAAAACCTATATCTAGCTTCCATATTACCCTTGTATCACCATCTCTTCGCCGAACTAGTGCACCTATACAATTTACCATTGTATTGGGTGTGATGGAGACACAAGAGACTCTTTGTTATTAGGTCATCCACTTGAGGGAAAATTTCTACTGTCCTACAAAACTCTGCGCTTTGAGGCCAACAGGAGCTTGCAAGAAGAAGGTTGTGTAGTAGACATCAATATCATGTGAACAAATGAAAATTCAGGCTCAACCAAGACTAACCGATAGTTGTTGATGGAGAGAGGTGGGATGCCTAACAAGCATCCCCAAGCTTAGATGCTTGAGACTTCTTTCAATATTAACTACCAAAGACTTGGTAATCCCCAATCTTGAGCTCTTGTGTCTATTAATCCCTCTCATATCATGGTTTCCGCTAAATCTTAAAAGCTTCATCTACATAAAACTTGAAAAGAACTAGTGAGATAGGTTAGTGCGCATAAGGATAAATCAACACTTCATGTACTACCAAGACAAGTTGCATAATAACTTAATAAAAATAGATAATGTATACTGTCATTTCCACAATTTATATCTACCAACATAATCCATGAAAACTTTAGGATAAGTAGATAACAAAACTATGATTCTAATCTGTCTAAACAGGACAGTTTGTAGCGATTAATTCCAAAAGTGTACCTTTGTAACTCAATAAATCTGAAACTTTAGAACATAATAAAAAATTGTATGACAGTACTGTATAAAATTTTCAGAGACTTTCCACGTTACAATAAAATATTAGAATTCAAACACTACAGGAAAAGTTTCTGTTTTTGCACAACATACATCAAACATGCAATTCAAATCTCCTAAAGGAAAATCTTGGGAGTTTTAATTGAATACATTATTATAAATAATAGAAAAAATACCAACAAAATAAAATGACGCTCCAAGAAAAACACATATTATGTGACCAATCAAAATATAGCTCCAAGTGAGGTATACCAATAGTTTTGAGGACGAAAGAGGGGATGCCTTCGAGGGAATTCCCAAGCTTAGTCGCTTGAATATTACTTGAATATTAACTTGTGGGAACTTGGGCATACCCAAGCTTAGGTTTTTTCCTCTCCTTATTCTCATATCGGTATCTCATCCACCACTTGAAAACTTCAATCACACAACACTTAATGGAACTCATGAGATGGGTTAGTATAATAAAAAATAGATCATTCACTTAGGTACTTTCAAGACAAGATTCATAATTGTTCTCACATAATGCCAACCATATTATATTATTCCCATAATTTACATCACTAAAAAATCTATGGAAACACTAAAACATGCAAACTATGCATGCAAACAAAATATGTAAAAAACAGAACAACTTGTAAAGATCTGAACCAAATCCATACTTACCTATCTCTAGAAATTTTAAAAAAATCGGACATGGTAGGAAATTTCATAGAAATACCATGTAAAAAATTCAGAACATTTCCATGCGCTTCTAAAATCATAGAATTCATATAATGGGTGCAAAAGTTTCTGTTTTTGCACATAATCAAATCAACAAGTATACACACTATTCCAAAGGCTTTACTCGACACATAATTGAAATAAAAGGCACAAAACATGATTAATAGAGTAGCTTAATAATGTGAACACACAAATATAAGAATTATAAGTATTGGGTTGCCTCCTACAAGCGCATTTATTTAAAGCCTTTTAGCTAGGCATTGACAATTTTTATGATTCTCACATAAAAGTGAAGAATTGAAACAAAAAGGGAGCATCATGAAACATATGGCAAGCACACTTAAGCCTAACCCACTTCCTATGCATAAGGATTTTTGTAAGCGAACACTTTATTGTAGAAAGAATCAACTAGTATAGGAAGGCAAAACAAGTGTAAATTAAAAACTTTCAACATAAAGAAAGGAAACTTGATGCTGTTGAAATACATATAAGCACATCTTCCCCTCTAATAATAATTTTCAGTAGCACCATGATGGAATTAAAAATATAGTTATAAATCATTCTTGTCGTGATACATAAGCATAGAGATTTTATTACTCTCCACATAAGCAAATTTCTTATCGTTCATAGTATTGGGAGCAAACTCAAAAAATAACTATCATGAGATACTAGATTGGCATAATAGAGTTGATAATTAAAATAATGATGATAAGTTTCATGATTATAATTATTCTTTATATCATAAGTGTCATTACAATAGTCATCATACACTGGTATAGTTAGGTGCTATACAAATGGTCTTTTACTCCATTCCGTGACGTAGTCCTGAACCGTCACCTTGCATGTGTGGGCGATAGGGGTGGGGTCATCCCACACGACACCGAAACATCGCCTGCGATGGTGCGAGCGTCTGCTGACGATTTGCCTAATGTAAATGTATGCGAAGTCATAGACTATCCCACACGACACACTTTGATGTTACATTTGTGGTCAAGCACACATCTAAGACGATGGCACGGATATATTCGTGTGCGATACTTATTCGGATAGCACGCATGAAACTTATATCAACCGTCTCTTCATGCCCTACATTACACACGCACGTAGGTTTATAACTATTTGTGCTCTTAACAACAAGCGCCACAGTTACCCAAATGTGTGTGTGATAGTGCATGCATCCCACACGCGCAAAATATGTGACTCTGTGTTGTAAAGCTAATAATCACACACACACTATTATTCAAACAATCGTGTGTGACATATGACACCATCGCGCACGATTTAATCGTTCTAGCTATGTGCGCTGTAATTTATTGCCTAATAGCTTATTTTCGTTAATTTATTATTAGAATTGGACATTTAAAAATTTTAATTATGAAATGTGGATTTCACATCAATCAATACATACCCTAATTACAATGGTTCAACAGCCAATGCATAAATCAAACGCTCAGTACATGTTACATGGTTACATAGTTCGATGGAAGATTAAATATGGTGAACCACAATGTAAGTACTAGAAGCGGTAAAGGTGAATAGAGAATTGTAAATACTTTTGGCTGTCAATGGTGTTGAAGAAGCGAAATACCCATATTGTGCCCTACTCCATGCCAAAGGTGCGCACAACTTTCGTCCAACCCCTTGTGATGATCGCCCGTCCATCCTTCACTGCTTTCAGGAAGACTTCTAGGCCATTATCATGGTAGCATGAATTATGTAATATAACCTTCCTTGCCTCCACATCGAACAGGTAGTTTGCTAGGTAATCTTGAGTAAATTCCTTTGGAAACCACTGAAAAGAGACAACTTTCAGGTATTAATGTCTAATAGAGTAACTTGTTCTAGGCTGGAAAAGAAGGCAACAGATTACTTACCATCCTAAAGTTCACAGATGTCTTGGATAAAGTATAAATAAAATTTTTAATTCCAATCAAATGTCTCTTCTGCCTAACAATTTTTCTTAGTTTCCTCACATGATGCTCGTTCAAGTTTATCTGATTGCCCCATATGCAAAGGGGGTTGAAGCATGAATTAGTACCGCTGACATATGTACCTACAAGCAACAAATAAATGTTAGAACATAAGCTGCAATTGCACAAATTCTATAAAATATTATAAGAAAATGGGATGTGACTAACCTCGATGGTAAACAATAGCACCGTGCTTCATAGCCCTACATAAGCACATACACACGCATGTTAAATACAACAGGGTTAATATCCACCAAAAATAACAAATGTTAACTAAATGACAGTATCTCCGGTGATATTTTTATTGCGAGGAGTAGCACAATAACAAAGGGACAAGTATTACTGAAATTAAACTGGATGTGTTAACTTCAGAGTTCAGACAACCTAACATAGTCATTTAAACTTGTACCAGTGAAACAGAAATTGACACAGATAAATATCACGACCCAATTCACACTTGGTAAATCCCGAGGGGTAGTTTCTTGGGTACTTCAACTCGTCCAGAGACCGCACAAAGTTGGTGGCCAGGTGTTCCTACTGGTCACAGCGTGGATCAGTGTCATCGTTTTCTCACAAAAGATGCCATAGGTAGGTTTATCGAAGGTGGTTGGGGCCGGAGGACGCCGACGGGCTCCAGGTGTGGGATTGAGAACAAGCGGTGTTGGACACACGATGTACCCAGGTTAAGGGCCCTCCGAGGTAGTTAATACCCCCAGTCCTGCTTGCTCTAGGTTGATAGATTCGTATGGTTACAATGGTGCTCCTTGAGCTATTGTCTAGAGGTGGAAGAAGGAGCAGCCGACTCCCCTTCCTTTGCTACGTGAGTGGATATGAGGGAAGTGTTCCCGGGGGTGTGCGTGTGTGAGTTTGTCGTCCCCTACATGGGGGGCTAATAGGCCAGCCCCCCAGCTTACAATATCTATAAAGTACTATTTGGGGGTGCTCGGCTGGCAGCCTCTTTGGCTGGCCAAGGGGTTCCCCCATTGAGCTGTCTCGTTGCCGGTAGGGCCCACCGGCTGCGTTGTCCCATCACTCGTTGGGGCCCGCTGGCTAGTTTCGCTATTGGCCCGAGCTCACCTGTCGCGGAACGGGCCGTCCCAAGTGGCGTCGCCTAGCGCCAGCCGGCCGAGGTCTCCGGTACGGCTAGCAGTGCTATAGCCACGCGGTGGCAGGTAATGGAGTAGGTCGAGGCGTGCCGACACTGTTGCCCTGCTCGGTCGCGGTCAGTCAAGGTCCACGGTACGACCAACTAGACTATAGCCATGCGCACCCGTGTGTCAGCGGTCACTATGGCCATGCCGGGGTCCGTCGTGCGGGTCTTGTCTTGTTGCTGTATATGCACGCAGAGGGATGGGACGGGAGATTGTCCATCCGAGGGTCAACGGAAAAGCCATCTTGGAGGTAGCTGGCCGTACTCCGGCCAGGGGTCGTACGGCCAGCTCCTGGACCAGCTGGTGACGAGCCAACCAGCAACAAGCATGTCGGTCGCGTGCCAGCCGGCCACGAGGCAGCCAGCAGCATGCCAGCCGGCCATGGCCTAGACGGCCAAGGGCGAGCCGATGGCGTGATTTTTCTTGAAGTGAGTGAAGAACCCCTTAGCTTTGGCCTACCTAGGGGTAATAACCCCGTGAGTAGTCCCCGAAGCTGGGGGCCACATATGCCCGATGAGGATGAGCCGGTAGCTTCCTTCTTGAGGCACCCACGTCTCGCGCGGAGCCAAACATCCGGTTGAGCCAGTGGTTGCCCCCGACACCTCGGGTTCCATCGCACCGCTCCGGGCCCTGTGCCTGCTCGTGGGGCGCCACATGGGGTGCAATGATGCCATGTGGCCCGCACCTACGCACAGACAAAACATCGCCTTAGGCCTAGGCCACGCCCGTAGCCCATAGGCCTCGGGCCGCAGGCCGAGATCCTTTGCGCCCAGATCGCAGCTGTTGCGGCTCGGGACACCCACGATCTCGAGGGTATCCCGAGGGAGTGGGCGCAGTTAATCCCCACCTCCCCCGGGAATCGCCCCCTTATTTAAAGGGAAGGGCGAGAGGCAGAGGTAGTCGCGCCCCTCTTTCTCCCTTCGTCTTCTTCTTCTTCGCCTTCTCCGCTCGCCTTGCATCGCCGCTCGACCGCCTGCCACCTCGTTCGCCTGCCACCCCATGCCGCACACCGCAGCGATGGTCGACGGCCCTTCCGTTAGCTGGGAAGGCTCCATCATCATGGAGAACGGCATCGCGGAGCTCCACCGCGCCCGCATGCTGCCGCCGGAGGAGCGAGTGGTCGCTCGCGCATCAAGCGACGACGTGATGCCCGAGCCGCAAGCGGGGGATCACGTCATCTTCGCCTGCCACTTCTCGCGTGACTTTTTCTTGCCGTTGAGCCTCTTCTTCCGTCTTCTGATGGACACTTTTGACCTCCAACCGCACCACCTCAGCCCCAATGCCATTCTCTACCTCGCAAGCTTCGTGACCCTATGTGAGGGTTATCTTGGGATGCTTCCCTTCGTGGAGCTCCTCAAGAAACTCTTTTTAACTCAAGGCCCTGAAGAACAATGAGGAGCCGTAAGGCTGCGGAGGCGCGGTGGTGTGGTGCCGCGGCCTGCAATTTCCCCACATCAGCCTCATCGACTCCGTCAAAGGGTGGAACCGGACGTTCTTCTACGTGCACAATGCCAACCCGCTTCAGGATTACATCCGGCTACCGGTGTTCGTCAATGTCCCGTCCTCCGGGGTTAACTGGTCGGGGACCGCCCCACGCGGGGACACGCTCGAGGAGCTGGGCTGGCTCCTGGTCATGAGGAGCGGGGAAGAGGTGGTCGCCTCTGACCTGGTGGTGGCCTTCACCGCGCGCCGGGTGCGGCCTCTCCAGCTGAGGCCGCACTGGATCTGCGACATGTCCGGCCGGCGGGACCCCTGCCGGCTGTCAACCGTCAAGTTGACGCTGGCTCGAGTGGCGGCGTGGATGAACGCCATTATGACCTTCAAGCTGAGGCCGGTGACTAGGTCCTTTGGCAAGGAGCCGTACATTCGGCATAGCCCGACACCCTTGGTACGCCCCGTTGAGGTGATTTTTTCCTTTGCCTTTGCATCCTTCCAGCCGGCCCCCGATCTCACTAGTTGTGTAGGGCACAGCTTTTCGTTTGATAGAACACGTCGGACGGCCCGCACCCTCAGATTTTCGAGGCAGAGCGTGCCGAGTCCGACTCCGAGGACTTCGAGCTGGCAGGCGGAGCCGAAGAGGGTGTCGACTCCTCGGGAGAGGCCGAGGCAGTCGGGGCAGTGGATGACCTGGGAGCCGGTTGGTCCAGAGCGGCTGGTGAGTTCCCCTCCGGCCCCATGATCAAAGATTGAACCGATGACGATGATGATGATGATGTCCGGATCCGGAACGTGCCTCCCCTCATAGCTCAATGGGGCTCATAGGGCGGAGCGAGGAGCGGTCGGCACGCACTCAGACGGCTGGGACCTCCAACCGGGGGAAGAGGCCGGTTGAGGTGGAACCGAAGGTCCAACCGCCGGCTCACAAGCGAGCGAAGGCGGTTGAGCCGAAGCCGTTGGCGCATGCCAAGCAGGCCCTGCCTGTTGTCACCGGATAAGTATTTTATTTCCTGCATTGGTTTCTCTCTATAAGTCGTGTGCCGGCAGGTGTTTGAGTATTTGCTTTTTCTAGGGATCCCATCGAGCTCCACAATGTGGAGACCACAGCAAGCCCAGTGGAGGCCACCAGTCGGCTGGTCCAAGAGCACACAGCCACACTGCGTGAGCAGAAGAGGAGGCTCGTGAAACTGCAGGCCTCGAAGTGAAGAGACCAGGGCGGACCTCACACTCTGGGGCCTTGAGCGGAAGGAGGCGGAGGAGGTCCACGGACCCCGCGCGGGCATCGGACTCAGCAGCGAAGTCAACTCGCATGTTGAGACCATCATCGAGTGAGCCGTGAGGGCCGGCTACGGAGACGGTCGTGTCTTCGTCCGGGGCAGAAGCAGCCCGGCCAAGAGGAACAGCCCCCGAGCCGGCCCCGAAGGGGCCCCGGCGGGTGGAGCCGGAGGCGACACCGTCCGTCGTCGAGCCAGCCGCGGTTGTCATGCCGGAGGCCCCGGTGGCGCCGGAGGTGGCACCAGAGGTGCCGGCCATGAAGGTGGAGGTGGAGGCTACACCAACCATTGTGCCGAGCCGGTGGGGAGAGGAGGTGGCGCCGGCACTGAAGTGGTTCTGCCGGGAGCCGATTCCCGGGCCCTTATGGTTGTCGGTCGCCCGCCGGCAGTCGGTGCCATGGAGGAGGCCAGGGCAAGTGAAGAGATGAGCCGGTCCTGGAGAACGATGCTGGATGTAATCCAGGATTGGAAGGCGCTAGCTTGCGTCCCAGCTATCCTACCTCCGCCTGTCGGCGGCCCGGCCCCGGTGCCCGTGGAGCTGGGCAACATCCTGGCGCAGTGCCGTGAAGGACTGGCCAAGTTTGCGGAAGCTGCCGACCTCGCCCTTCGGCGTGCGGAGGTGAGTTCTTTAACTTCTGTTGAATTTGTCAGTGGGGGCATGCAAGCACACCCACTAGGTGTATCCCCTGAGATGTGGGCCGGCTGACCGGCTGCGGGGCAGCCAGGCCGGATCTTCTTTTGCATTCTTTTAATCTTTGGTTTTCTAGAGCAGGCGGGGAGCGCTAGGCGGCAGGAGCTATTTGATGAGGCAGTCGCCATCCACAATCATGGAAAGCATGGCTTCTACTGGCACGTGGAGGAATTGAAGAGGACCCAAGGTACGTTTGATCTAATGGGGGGCGCTAGCGCACCCAGTGGGGTAGCCCCCAAGAGCTGGGCCGTCTGCTCGGCAGCCGGGCAGAGTCTTGTGAATTTTTGGTAATCTTTGCTGGTTTTTCTCTTGCAGAGGAGTTGAACGCCCTCCGGGGGGAGAAGGACGGGGTAGTTTTCGAGCGGGACCGACTGGTGCAGAGCATCCAGGCGATCACATCGGAGCGTGACCGGCTGGGTACCCTGCTGGTAGATGGCAGGCGGCCCAAGAGCGCTTGAGCATGGACGTGGCGCGGGAAGTGGCGGCCAAGGAAAGCGTTGTCAAGCAGGAGGCCCTCCAAGATGAAGTGACCCGCCTCGAGAGGGCCCTTGAGGAGCACAAAACTGCCCTCGCCGAGGCGGAGGCGGCACTAGCGAGGGACAAGAACGCGGCGCTGCACTTCACCATCGAATTGGATGACTCCTTCCAGCGTGAGTCTTGTTTTCCTTCTAAGCTGGTTGTGTTTTTCTTGCCCTCGATGCATTTTCCGATTCCCCTTCTTTCTTCAGAGCGGTTCTCGGAGACCTAGCGCTGTGCTGAGCGAGCCATGGAAGACCACTAAGAGTATCTTCGGCAGCGCGGGCGTGAGCTTGAGGTGGACGCCGGCTGGGACGTGGCGGAACTTGGGTTGGCCATGGAGAACCGGCCGATCCACCTTTAGCGTAGCGTGGAGCGGCTAAAGATAGCCAACAAGGAGGTGATCGCCACCTTGTGGTGGGGTAGTGGAGCCCCGGAGAGCTACGTGGAACTATGGCTGGAGAACACCGTGGCCTGGCTCGAGGTCTGGAAGGCGTTGGCAGCTCGAGTCGGCGCGCATATGGCGCTCTGGTTCATCATCTCATGGTATCGCGGTGTCGACATGGACCGGCTAGCCACCATGTGTGACGTGCCGAAGGTGGAGCAAGCAGCCTGTGAAGGTACCCTTGTCCGCCCGGCCAATGAGCTTGCCTCGTACGTCGACCCAGATGAACTGATGTCGGCTCTTGGTGCGGAGGGCGAGCCGGTCGCTGAGGACTCCTTCGGCAACCCCCAAGGCCCGAAAGATGAGGAGACCACCGACGAGAGCACCGCCTCCAGCACCGACGGCGGCGCCGAGGCTACGGGAACCACGGAGGCGGACCCGAAGGCCACAACTTCTTCTGGGCGAAGCGTCGAGACGGCTGGCGATCCGGGGCAGCCTGAGCCGCCCCGCGCATTTACCTGTTTCTTCCTTTTGTTGCGACATTGTTTTTAAGACACATTTCCACCCAGTGGGGGTGTATTGTAATGAACCTATGGCATGTGGCCTTTTATTGCCTTTGAAAATGTATGTGTGTTGGCTCTTCCTTGGCCTTTTGCCTTTTGACTTGTCTGTCACGTCGGGATTCCTTCCGGCTTCAGCCCCGCCTGCCAGCCAGCCGGGAGCCGGTGTGGGACAGGGACGGGGCACCTTCCTTGGGAAACAAGCGAGCTTTTAGAGTCATTCGGCTAGGGCAAGATCGAGCCGGTAGTGGTCGGTTTCTAGAAACAACATAGTCACGGAGGACTTGTGCGGCTGCTACCCGTTAGACGGACTTCATGTGAAAAGTCCCTTTCTACCCGCGGTCCCTTCAACTGGACAGTCGAGAGCCGGTTTGTGGCTGGTTAGGGAGGGTAGCAAAGGGTTGCTTGGTCTCACTACTTGTCCACCTCGGAGGAGAGCCGGCGAGCCCCCAGGCCCGGTAGCCGGACCCGGGTGTCGTGCTTAAGTAATCGAGAAACCTTTTGAAGGGATTGAAAAGGGGCGTGCCCTAGGTGCCGTCCTGGGAACCCATTGCATTCATAAGCCCGAAAAGGGGACGATTCATATATACACCGGTCTTTTTAGCAGTAAAATGGGCGAAGGAGCTCCGTGTTCCATGGGTGCTCCATCTCTTCGCCAGAGGCGTCGCTCTTGCGCTTCTGCGGCTTCTGGGCGTCTATCAGGTAGTACGTGTTGTTGTGTAATGTCTTGCTGACGATGAACGGGCCCTTCCATGGGGAGGACAGCTTGTGCTGGCCATCGGTTAGTTGGATCTACCTGAGCACCAAGTCTCCTTCGCAAAAAGAAAGTGGTCAGATCCGCTTGCTATGGTAGTGTAGGAGCTTCTGCTGGTAGATGGCCATCCGTCTCAGAGCCAGCTCGCGTGCTTCTTCGAGTAGGTTGATGACATCTTCCCTCGCCTCCTTCGTGTCCTTCTCTGTATACAAGGTGACCCGAGGCTAATCGAATTCAATGTCGGTGGGGATGATTGCCTCAGACCCTTATACGAGAAATAAAGGGGTGTAGCCGGTCGACCGGTTGGGTGTAGTCCTGAGGCTCTAGAGGACAGCCGGCAGCACTTCGATCCAGCAGCCGACTGACCTGACTAGCGGCACCACGAGCCGGGGCTTGATGCCGGCTAGGATCAAGCCGTTCGCCCTTTCGACATGGCCGTTTGAATGCGGATGAGCAAGGACGCCAGGTCAAGCCGGATACCTTGCTTGGTGCAAAAATGCGCTAGCGCGCCCTTGGCAAAGTTCGTACCGTTGTTGATGATGATACTATGGGGGACGCTGTAGCGGACCGTGATGTCCTCGATGAACCGGATGGCCATGGGGCCGTCTAGCTTCTTGATTGTCCTGGCTTCGATCCACTTAGTGAATTTGTCGACGGCTACCAGCAAATGTGTCATGCCGCCTCGTGCGGTCTTGAAGGGGCCCACCATGTCCAGCCCCTTAACGGCGAAGGGCCACGAGAGGGGGATGGTCTGGAGGGCCGTAGCTGGCAGGTGGCTCTGCGTGCTGAATTGCTGGCAGCCCTCGCATTTGTCGACTAGCCGCTTGGCCTCCTCCAAGGCAGTTGGCCAGTAGAAGCCGTGGTACAATGCCTTGGCCACCAGGGTTCTGGAGGCGGCGTGGTGCCCGCACTCGCCCTAGTGGATGTCGAGGAGAATCTCTTGCCCATTCTCCAGCTCGACACAGCATTGGAAGACGTCGGTGGTGCTGTAATGAACCAGCTCGTGGATGATGATGCTATAGGTCGGGGCTCGATGTTGGATCTGTCTTGCCGTGGCCTCGTCAGGTGAGACAAGGGGCGGCTCAGACTCAAGTGGGGCGTCGGAGGCAGCGGGAGCCCTTGGGCCTAGGAGACCAGTCCCCAAGACCGGCTAGTCAGTCCTCGGGACCGGCTCGCCAGCACCCAGGACCGAGGCGTTAGGAGGGCATCGATCACCATCATGAGGGTTGCGCGTTCGGAGCCGGCCGCTTCGGACGCGATCGGCTTGGCGGTTGGAGACGGTGTCGGCGGGGCGGCCGGCGCTGATGGTGTCGGCCGAGACGCCGGGTTTGGTGGAACCAATGGTGCAGCCGGTGCTGATGGTGCCGGTGGGGTAGCCAGCACGAAGATGGACTCCGACTCGGGGGGAGGGCTTTATCGACGGCTTGAGCAGACGCTCGAGGGAGACACCTGCCGTATGGAGCCGATCTTTGCCAGCGTATCGGCCCCCTCTTTGTTCGCCCGGGGGGACGTGGGGAAACTCACAGCCCTCAAAGGAGCCGGTGAGTTGTTGGACGAGGAAGCGATAGCTGGCCATGTTGGCATCTCTGGCGTCCAACTCGCTAGAGACCTACTACATCACGAGGTCGGAGTCGACGAACCATAGGATGTGCCTGAGGCCAATCTCCTTGGCGAGCCGGAAGCCGTGGACAATTGCCTCGCATTCGGCCACATTGTTGGAGGCGGCGAAGTGGATCTGAAGAGTGTACTTGAGTTGGTCTCCCATAGGGGAAGAGCGGACTATGTCGGCTCCCAAGCCAGTCCTCATCTTCGAGTCGTCGAAGTGCATGCACCAATGTGTGGAATCTGGGGGAGGCGGTATGAACTCGGTCTCCGCTCAGTCGACGAGGAAGTCAGCCATCGCCTGTGACTTTATGTCGGTGCATGGCTCGTACAGGATCTCGTGGTCAGCGAGGGCGATGACCCATTTGGCGATCCGGATGATTGAGTCCCGGCCGCTCATGATCTCTCCGAGTGGGGCCGTGCTCACGACGGTGATGGTGTTCTCTTGGAAGTACTGCTTTACCTTCTTGGCGGCAAAGTATATGACGTAGCACATCTTATGGTAGTGGGGGTAGTTCTGCTTGAAGACGGAGAGGACCTCGCTGAGGTAGTAGATGGGGTGCTGAACTCGTAGCGTCTTGCTCTCCTCCAGCCACTCGACCACCAGGACGACGCTGATGACGCGTGTGGTAGCCGCGATGTAGGAGAGCAAGGGTTCCTTCTCTGCCAGCATGGCCAGGATGGGTGCACTAGTGAGAGCTCGTTTGAGGCCACGGAAAGCCTTGTCCGCCTCGTTGGGCCAGTTGAACCTGGCTAGATTCTTCGAGGAGTCGTGGCCCGGCTCGGCCAGAGTCGTCTTCCGTGGGAGGCCCTAGAGGGGCAGGGCCTTCTCTCCCAGCCGGCTCTCCCAGAGTCGTCTTCCGTGGGAGGCCCTAGAGGGGCGAGGCAGCCGATGAACTTCTAAATGTCGCGGAGCCAGGTCAGCTTGGGCATGCGCTCGATCGCGCTAATCTTCTCCGGGTTACCTTCGATGTCGCAAGTGGACATGAAGAAGCCGAGGAGCTGTCCGGCTGGGACGTTGAAGACGCACTTCTACGGGTTGAGCTCGATCTTGTACTCGCGCAGGTTCGCAAACTTTTCCTAGAGATCGTCGAGGAGGCTAAAGTGCTTCTTGGTCTTGACGATGATGTCGTTAACGTACACGTGGATGTTCCTTCCTATTTGAGGCAGGAGGCACTTTTGCATGCAACGCTGAAAGGTAGAGCCGAAGGGGGTGATGAATGAGGTCTTGATCCGGTCATCCGGGTCTAGCTTGATCTGGTGGTAGCTCGAGTAGGCATCCAGGCAGGACAGCAAATCGTAGCCGGTCATGGAGTCAATGACTTGATTGATCTATGGCAAGGCGAAAGGGTCCTTGGGACATGCCTTGTTCAGGCTGGTGTAGTCGATGCACATGCGCCAGGTCTTGTTCTTCTTCAACACCAGGACCAGGTTGGCTAGCCAGTCTAGGTGGAAAACTTCCATGATGAAGCCGGCTGTGAGCAGCCGGGCGATCTCTTCTCCTATAGTGTGCCGCTTCTCCTCGGAGAAATGATGCGGGGGTTGCTTGACCGGTTTTGTGTCCAACCGTACGTGAAGCTTGTGCTCGGTGAACTTCCTCGAAACACTCGGCATGTCCTTGGGGGACCATGCAAAGATGTCTTGATTCTCACGGAGGAAGTTGACGATCTCGCTTTCCTATTTGCTGTTGAGGTGGGAGCCGATGGTGACGCACTGCTTGGGGTTGGCCGGGTCGAGCGGCACCTGCCTGGTGTCCTTGGACGGCTGGAACGAAGCTTGTCCGACCGACTGGGATGGAGGCACTGGCACGGCCGGCTCACTAGCGGCAAGGGCCACGAGCCGTTCGAGCTGGCGTTTCTCCTCCGCTATCTCTAGGGCTTCAGATAGCCAGTTGTCGTCTCGTGTGCACTCGACATAGATTTTGTAGTCGCCGGCGATGGTGATGATGCCCTTGAGGCCTGGCATGTTGAGCTTGAGGTAAGTGTAGTGGGGAACGACCATGAACTTTACGAGAGCCGGGCGACCCAACAGCGCATGGTAGGGACTGTCGAGGTCCACCACCTCGAACCATTGGTTCGCGGTGAAAGTGGTTGTGGTCGCCGAAGAGAACATGAAGCTTGATCTTCCTGATGGGGGAGAAGGACTTTCTCGGCACGATGCCGCCGAAAACAGTTTGGCTCACCTGCAGATCTTCTGCCCTGAACCCTAGCTTTAGCATCGTGTTGAGGTAGAGGATGTTGATGCTGTTGTTGCAATCGATTAGTACACGCGAGAAGTGGCAGGTGCGCCTCTCGGAGGCAATGGTGGGGTCGAGGACGAGGGCATAGCTGCTAGGAATTGGCATCACGGCCGGGTGGTCAGCCCGGCTCCAAGTAACCGGCTTCTCCGACCAATGCATGAACTAGGGAGTCGCGGGCATGGTGGCATTCACCTCGCGGTGGAGCCGGCGCTAAGCATGCTTATCCGTCTCTTCACTGGTGAAGACGACGTAGGAACTATCTCGGTTGGGGAACTGGTCGAGCAGGCGACCGTCGTTCTAGGCCGGAGCCGGATCTGGCACCGGAGTGGGAGCCGAAGGCTGCGCTGGTGCTTGGGCAGGTGGTGCGGGGGGAGCCGGGAGGCCGTCCCCCCGGGCCAGTCGTTGTGAGAAGTTGCACTACCTGAGCATGTGCTTGGAGGGCTTGGCTCCGGAATGATTCTTGCAGGAAAGGTCGAGCATTTGCTCGAACGTGAGCTTGGGCTGCCAAGCAACCTTGCCGGTGTGCTGAGCTGGCTAGAAGGTTGGGCAATCGGCTCTTCTTCCTCAATGGTGGCGACTAGCCGGCTCCCATAGCAGGGATCGGGCAAGTCGGCCTTGCGCTTGTTGTTCTGCAGATGCCGATTGTCGGCAGCCGGCCGTGACGTAGCCGGCGTTGGTGCCGCCTTGGCGGGCATGCTTTTCTTGACCCGGATTGCGGAGTCGGCCATAGCATACTTGTCCACCTTGGCCATGAGTTTTGCCAGCATAGCCGGCTTGAAGCACAGGAGCTTGTGCTTGAGGTAGGTGTCGTCGCGGCAGCCTTTGATGAAGTACTGGATGGCCTGTACCTCGTGCACTCCCTCGTAGGAGTTGTGGAGCTCGGACCATTGGGTGAGGTAGTCGCGGAGAGGCTCGTCAGGGCCCTGAACGCACATGGCAAGTTCGCGGGGACAGCCAGGCCGCTTGTAGGTGCTAGTGAAGTTGCAAACGAACGCTTCTTCGAAGTCAGTCCAGGTGTTGATGCTACCGGCAGCCAGGCTGTTAAGCCAGGTGCGGGCCGAGCCGATCAACATGATGGGAGCATAGAAGACGGCTACAAGCTTGTTCCCCCTGGCAATGCCGACTGCGGTGGTGTAGTTGATCAGCCAGTCCTCGGGCTTGGCAACCCCGTTGTACTTTGGGGTGTCCCGGGGAAGGGTAAAGTCGGTTGCAAACGGCTCGTTATGGATCCGGGGACCGAAGCATGCCGGACCGATCGAGCCCTCCTCCTCGAGGATGGCCGACTACGCCAGCCGGTCGAAGCAGAGGCGTGCGCCATTCTCGCTATGGGGGATGCGTGGTCCGAGCCGGGCCGCTAGCTTCGGGTGGACAGCTGGCGGGACAGACCGCGCCCGCTCCTGTCGTGGGGTGGGGTGTGCCTGCGGCTGCGTCGGCTGCCACCAGCCGGCACCTCACCATGGCGGTTGCTGCAAGCTGGGTCGTTGTTGTGCCGGTTGTTCACAGCTAGCTGCTCGTTCTCGGGCAGCTGGGAGCACTAGGGGTGGCTTGCCTCGGCCCATCGGCCGGAGACGCGAGGGGAGCAAGGGTGTTGAGCCGGCTGACGGCCTGCAGCCCCAATGCCTTCGCCCTCAGGGTGGGGACCCTCGGAGGAGGCTCCACCGGGGGTGAGCAGGAGTTGCTGCTCGTTGGCGGTGTCGATGAGATCTATTATGTGTCGCTCGTGCGAGGCGCAGTCTTTGCCTACCAAGGTAGCCAAGTCCTTGTAAGCTACCTTGGTGGCCTGCAGGTTGGCTGCGGGGGTGTCATAGACGGGCAGGTTGCCACCGAGGATTTCTGCGACCACACGTCCGCGGTCACGCATGGCCCCGCACCGGCTGGGCTTGCTGCCAGCCGGGGTGAGACCGTAAGCGGAGATGTACTCCCGTTGAGTGGCCTCCATCTGGCGATGCTCAGCCACGAGGGTGCTAGTGTCCTCGACTAGCAGGCCACAGGCTGCCTCCAGCTTAGCTGAGACGGCGTCTGGGTTCGCCGTTGGACCAATGGGAGTGCCTAGACCCCTGAGGGTAGCGCCGAATGGGTCCGAGGGACCGGCGCGGGCGGCGGGCGCATGGGCCTCGGCACACTCTCGGACAGAGGAAGTGGATGAGGCGGTGACCGTCTCTCCCACACGGACCCGGGAGCCACAGGCCTCGCCCATAGCGAGTGTACCCATGGATGTGGGCGGGTCGACGCAGTTGAGCACCTAGCTACGATACTCGTCGGCCGCTAGCTCGTCGGTGAGACTCAGCTTGCCGAAACGCTTGGTGAGTGCATCGATGTCAACCTTGGGGTCGACAAGGTTGCCCGTAGGGCCTGCCGGAGCAAGCCCCACGATCCTGCGGTTTCGTCCGGACGCAGAGCGTCCAGAGGACGTGGTGAAGGGTCCCGCCCGAAGCATGACTCCGGCTGGCGCCGCGTACGGCCCCACGGTGGGCGCCAACTGTCGTCGTTTTCTCTCAAATGATGCCATAAGTAGGCTTATCGAAGGTGGTTGGGGCAGGAGGACACCGACGGGCTCCGGGAGCGGGATTGAGCACAAGCGGTGTTGGACACACGATGTACCTAGGTTCAGGGTCCTCTGAGGGAGTTAATACCCCTAGTCCTAGTTGGTCTAGGTTTATAGATGGGTATGGTTACAATGGTGCTCCTTGAGCTGTTGTCTAGAGTGGAAGAGGGAGCAGCCGGCTCCCCTTCCTTTGGTACGTGAGTGGATATGGGGGAAGTGTTCCCAGTGGTGTGCGTGTGTGAGTTTGTCGTCCCCTGCATGGGGGCTCGGGGGGTTTATAGGCCACCCCCCCCCGACTTACAATATCTATAAAGTACTATTTGGGAGGACCCAGCTGGCAGCCTCTCTGGTTGGCCGGGGGGTCCCCCCGCTGAGCCCTCTCGTCCCTGGTAGGTCTCGCCGGCTGCGCTATCCCATCGCCCGCTGGGGCCCGCCGGCTAGCTTCGCTATTGGCCCGAGCTCACCTACCGTGGCACGGGCCAACCCAAGTGGCATCGCCTAGCGCTAGTCGGTCGAGGTCTCCGGTACAGCCGACAGCACTATAGCCACGCGGGGGCAGGTAATGGAGTAGGTCGAGGCGTGCCGACACTGTTTCCCTGCTCGGTTGCGGTCAGCTGAGGTCAGCGGTAAGACCGGCTGGATTGTAGCCATGCACACCCGTGTGTCAGTGGTCACTGTGGCCATGCCAGGGTACGTCATGGGGGTCTTGTCTTGTCGCCGTATATGCACGTAGAGGGATGGGATGGGAGCTTGTCTATCCGAGGGTCAACGGAAAAGCCGGCCTAGAGGCAGCCTGTCGTACTCCGACCGGGGGTCGGACGGCGGGCTCCTCGACCAGCCAGTCGTGAGCCAGCAGGCAACGAGCCTGCCGGCCACGCGCCATTCGGCCGCGGGGCAGCCGGCAGCACGCCAGCCGGCCAAGGGTGAGCCAGTGGCGTGATTTTTCTTGAAGTGGGGGGAGAACCCTTAGCTTTGGCCTACCTAGGGGTAATAACCCCATCAATCAGTACCGCTAACATATGTACCTACACGCAACAAATAAATGTTAGAAGCTGCTACTTCTTGAGCGTGCATTGGTTTCCGTGAAGAGGAATGGGTGATGCAGCAAAGTAGATAAGTATTTCCCTCACATGTTGAGAACCAAGGTATCAATCGAGTAGGAGATACAAGCAAGTCCCCAATAGGTGTACCTACACAAAGAATCAAACTCTTGAACCCAACACTATAAAGGGGTTGTCAATCCCTTTAAGGTTACTTGCAAGGATGAGATCTGATAGAGATAGATTGCTTGAACGGAAAGTAACATAAAAGGTAAAAATAATGCAGCAAAGTATTTTTGGTATTTTTGGTTTTAGATCTGAAAGTATAAGATGGAAAATAGACCCGGGGGCCATAGGTTTCACTGGAGGCTTCTCTCATGATAGCAAGTATTACGATGGGTGAACAAATTACTATCGAGCAATTGATAGAAAAGTGAATAATTATGAAGATATACAAGGCAATGATTATGCATATAGGCATCATGTCCGTTTCAAGTAGACCGAAACGATTCTGCACCTACTACTATTACTCCACACATCGACCGACTCCTGCCTGCATCTAGAGTATTAAGTTCATGAAGAACAGAGTAACGCATTAGGTAAGATGACATGATGTAGAGGGATAAACTCAAGAAATATGATGAAAACCCCATCTTGCTTTCCTTGATGGCAACAATACAATACGTGCCTCGCTACCCCTACTTTGTCACTGGGTGAGGACACCGCAAGATTGAACCCAAAACTAAGCACTTCTCCCATTGCAAGAATTACCAATCTAGTTGGCCAAACCAAACCAATAACTCGAAGAGACTTGCAAAGATATGAAATCATGCATATAAGAATTCAGGAAAGACTCAAATAATATTCATGGATAATCTGAACATAAACCCACAATTCATCGGATCTCGACAAACACATCGCAAAAGAGTATTACATCGGATAGATCTCCATGAAGATCATGAAGAACATGGTATTGAAGAGCAAAGAGAGAGAAGAAGTCATCTAGCTACTACCTATGGACCCGAAGGTCTGTGGTGAACTACTCACGCATCATCGGAGGGGCAATGGAGTTGATGTAGATGCCCTCCGTGATCGAATCCCCCTCCGGGAGATTACCGGAAAAGGCTCCAAGATTGGATCTCTCGGGAATGGAGGCATCTGGCGGCGGAAAAGTGTTTTCGTGGCTTGTTCTGATAATAATGGAATATTTGGGAATTTATAGGCCGAAGATTAGGGTTGGGAGAGCTGTTGTGGGCCCACAAACTTGTGGGGCGCGCCCTACCCCCTAGGGCTTGTGGCCCCATGATGGCTCTTCTGCCTTGGTTCTCAAGTCTCCTGGTTTCCTTCCGTTCCAGAAAAAATCATTCCGAAGGTTTTATTCCGTTTGGACTCCGTTTAATATTCCTTATCTGCAATTCTCAAAAACAAGGAAAAAACAGAAACTGGCACTAGGCTCTAGATTAATAGGTTAGTCCCAAAAATAATATAAAATAGCATATTAATGGATATAATACGTCCAAATCAGATAATATAATAGAATGGAACAATCAAAAATTATAAATACGTTGGAGACGTATCAGCATCCCCAAGCTTAATTCCTGCTCGTCCTCGAGTAGGTAAATGATAAAACAGAATTTTTGAAGTGGAATGCTACCTAACATATTTATTCATGCGATATCCTTTATTGGGGCATGAATATTCAGATCCATAAGATTCAAAACAATAGTCTGATATTGACATAAAAACAGTAATACTTCGAGCACACCAACAAGGCAGTCGTGTCCTTTCCAAATAACATGGCCTTAGAAAGTTATCCCTACAAAATCATATGGTCTGGCTATGCTCCATCTTCCCCACACAAAGTATCTAAAGCATGCACAACCCCTATGAACAAGTCAAGCAATTGTTTCACACTTTTGGTGTTCTGAAACCTTTTCAAATCTCACGCAATACATGAGCGTGAGCCATGGATATAGCATTATAGGTGGAATAGAATATGGAGGAGGTGCAAGGAGAAAAAGGAGAAGATAGTCTCACATCAACTAGGCGTATCAACGGGCTATGGAGATGCCCATAAATAGATATCAATGTGAGTGAGTAGGGGTTGCCATGCAACAAATGCACTTAGAGCTATAAGTGTATGAAAGCTCAAGAAGAAAACTAAGTGGTTGTGCAAGATGAATATCCACTAGTTATATGAAAGTGACAAAATAGGAGACTCTCTATCATGAAGATCATGGTGCTACTTTGAAGCACAAGTGTGGAAAAAGGTAGTAGCAATTGTCCGTTCTCTCTTTCTCTCATTTTTTCTTTTTTTCTTTTTTTATTTTGGTGGGCTTCTTTGGCCTCTTTTTTTTGGGCTTCGCTGGCCTCTTTTTTTTTGTAAAGTCCGGATACTCATCCCAACTTGTGAGGGAGTCATGGCTTCCATCAACCTTTTCTCTCACGGGACAATGCTCTATTAATGAAAAATCATCACACTTTTATTTACTTATAACTCAAAAAAGTAAATTACCACTCGATACCTATGACAAAATATGACTCTATATGCAATATGAAGTGATGGTGCAAGTCATGAAAAACTACATGGTGGAAGTTGCATGGCAATATATCTTGGAATGGCTATAGAAATGCCACAATAGGTAGGTATGGTGGCTATTTTGAGGAATATATGGTGGCTGTTTTGAGGAAGGAGGGTTTGATGTACCGGCGAAAGTTGTGGTGGTACTAGAGAGGCTAGCAAAGATGGAAGGGTGAGAGTGCGTATAATCCATGGACTCAACATTAGTCATAAAGAACTCACATACTTATTGCAAAAGTCTATTAGTTATCAAAAAAGCATTAGATGCATGCTCCTAGGGGAGAGGATGGTAGGAGTTAACCATCACGTGCTCCCGACCCTCACACAAAGGTTGACAATCATTAAACAAATCATGCTCCGACTTTGTTACATAACGGTTCACCATACGTGCATGCTACTAGAATCACAAACTTTAACACAAGTATCTCTTATGATTCACAACTACTCACTAGCATGACTCTCATATTACCATCTCTATTATCTTAACATTACATGCAAGGAATCAAACTTCGCATAGTATTCAAGGCACTTAATATGAAAGTTTTTATTATATCCCTCTTGGATGCTCATTATATTAGGACTAAATTCATAACCTAAACAAATTACCATGATGTTTTAAGAAACTCTCAAAATAATATAAGTGAGGAACGATATTTCAATAATTTCTATAAAATATAACACCACCATGGTCTATAAAGATATAAGTGAAGCACTAGAGCAACATTGCCTAGCTCAAAAGATATAAGTCAAGCACATAGAGTATTCTAATAAATTCAGATTCAGTATCTCTCTCTCAAAAGATGTGTGAAGCAAGGATTATTGTGGCAAAACTAAAAAGCAAAGACTCATATCATACAAGACACTCCAAGCAAAACACATATCATGTGGTGAATACAAATATAGCCTCGAGTGAATTTACCGATGGATTGAAGATGAAAGAGGGGATGCCTTCCAGGGCATCCCCAAGCTTAGGCTTTTTGGTATCCTTGAATATGACTTGGGGAGCCTTGGGAATCCCCAAGCTTAGGCTCTTGCTACTTTTTATTCCATAGTCCATCAAATCTTCACCCAAAACTTGAAAACTTCACAACACAAAACTCAACAAAAAACGCACTTTAGGTACTGTTGTGAAATCATTCTTTATTTGTATTTGTGTACTAAATACTGTATTCTAACTTCTCCATGGTTCATACCCCCTAATAGGACCCATGGATACATCAAAATAAGCAAACAACACAAAGAAAACAGAATCTATCAAAAATAGAACAGTTTGTAAAATTTTCTAAGCAAAACTTTTGCATCCCCCTTTAGATTGGAAACATGATAAGATTCCATTAGCCTATACCAAGCATCTTTCAAATTTTCCCCTTGCTTTTGTTGGAAGTAGAGAACTTCAATGTCTGGTGACAAGGGGGTGTGGTGATGTTAGACATAGTTCAAGTAGTCAAAAGGCAAGCGGAAGAAGAGCAAACAAAAAGGCAAATCTTTTTGTATTTTCTGAAAATCGTTTTAGAAGTGGGGGATAGGAAAACGACAGGCAAATGGCGAATAATGTAAATGCAAGAGATGAGTTTGTGATTAGTACTTGGTAGGCTTGATGTAGATCTCCTGAACAACAACGCCAGAAATCCTTCTTGCTACTTCTCAAGCATGCGTTGGTTTCCGTGAAGAGGAACGGGTGATGTAGCAAAGTAGATAAGTATTTCCATCAGTTGTTGAGAACCAAGGTATCAATCCAGTAGGAGATACAAGCAAGTCCCCAATAGGTGTACCTACACAAAGAATCAAACTCTTGCACCCAACGCTATAAACGGGTTGTCAATCCCTTTAAGGTTACTTGCAAGGATGAGATCTTATAGAGATAGATTGCTTGAACGGAAAGTAAAACAAAAGGTAAAAATAATGCAGCAAAGTATTTTTGGTATTTTTGGTTTTAGATCTGAAAGTATAAGATGGAAAATAGACCCGGGGGCCATAGGTTTTACTAGAGGCTTCGCTCATGATAGCAAGTATTACGGTGGGTGAACAAATTACTGTCGAGCAATTGATAGAAAAGCGAATAATTATGAAGATATCCAAGTACATGATTATGCATATAGGCCTCACGTCTGTGTCAAGTAGACCGAAACGATTCTGCGTCTACTACTATTACTCCACACATCGACCGACTCATGTCTGCATATAGAGTATTAAGTTCATGAAGAACAGAGTAACGCATTAGGTAAGATGACATGATGTAGAGGGATAAACTCAAGCAATATGATGAAAACCCCATCTTGTTATCCTTGATGGAAACAATACAATACGTGCCTCGCCACCCCTACTTTGTCACTGGCTAAGGACACCGAAGGATTGAACCCAAAACTAAGCACTTCTCCCATTGCAAGAATTACCAATCTAGTTTGCCAAACCAAACCAATAACTCGAAGAGACTTGCAAAGATATGAAATCATGCATATAAGAATTGAGGAAAGACTCAAATAATATCCATGGATAATCTGAACATAAACCCACAATTCATCGGATCTCGACAAACACAACGCAGAAGAGTATTACATCGGATAGATCTCCATGAAGATCATGAAGAACATGGTATTGAAGAGCAAAGAGAGAGAAGAAGCCATCTAGCTACTAGCTATGGACCCGAAGGTCTGTGGTGAACTACTCACGCATCATCGGAGGGGCAATGGAGTTGATGTAGATGCCCTCCGTAATCGAATCCCCCTCCGGCAGATTATCGGAATAGGCTCCGATATTGGATCTCTCGGGAACGGAGGCTTCTGGCGACGGTAAAGTGTTTTCATAGCTTGTTATGATAATAATGGAATATTTGGGAATTTATAGGTCGAAGATTAGGGTTGGTAGAGCTACCGTGGGCCCACAAGCCTATGGGGCGTGCCCTACCCCCCTAGGCACGCCCCTAGGGCTTGTGGCCCCACGATGGCTCTTCTGCCTTGGTTCTCAAGTCTCCTGGTTTCCTTCCGTTCCAGAAAAAATCATTCGGAAGGTTTTATTCCATTTGGACTCCGTTTAATATTCCTTATTTGCAATTCTCAAAAACAAGGAAAAAACAGAAACTGGCACTAGGCTCTAGATTAATAGGTTAGTCCCAAAAATAATATAAAATAGCATATTAATGCATATAAAAGATCCAAAATAGATAATATAATAGCATGGACCAATCAAAAATTATAGATAGTTTGGAGACGTATCAGAAGCTAAACTGCAACTGAACAAATGATGTAAAATACTATAAGATATTGGGATGTGACTAAACTCAACGGTAAACAACATTGTCGTGCATTATGAAACTGCGCAAGTACATGGAAAGGCATGTCAACTACAACAGGGTTAACATGCACCAAAAATATCTAATGGTAACTAAAGGACATCATCTCCAATGATATCTTCTTTGCAAAGAGTAGCACGGTACCGAATGGACAATGTAAATAATGGATATAACTGTTCACTGCAGCACGCTTAACAGCAACCTAGCATAGGCATTATAAGTTTGTAACTGGTATTGGTGAAATTGAACTGGACTATTCAGACTTGAACAACACACTGCGCATAACTGAAATGACCAACGGGCATGTTGACTACAAAGTACAGACAACCTAATGTGGCATTTTTAAGGTGTACTGCTGAAACTAAAATTGACACGGTTAAACATTACTATACTGGTATTCACAAAATGAACTGGCTAGTTCATACTTCGTAAGTCCCGCGGGGTAGTTTCTTAGGGATTTCATCAAGTCCGGAGCCTGCACCAAGTTCGCGGTGTCGGCAACGAGGTGTTCCTCCGGGTCGGCGGGCATAGCGTTCACTGTGCATCAACCGCCATGACCAGCTCCTTGAGCTCCGCATGATATGTGGATGGGCTTATGCGGGGATGCTCGACGATAGGGGGTGGGGATGTGGATGCATGAGGGTGGTTTGCATGCTCCATCTGAGCTATCGGGCCGGGGCGGTGATGGACATCGGAGGTTACCTCACTAGATCGACAAGCGAGACTGGTGCAGAATGAAGATTTGGTTGCGGCGGCGACGGTGGTTTGAGCTGCAGTTAGAGGAGGGAGAGGGGGGAAATCTGATGAGTGGGTATGGGTAGGAGGAATAACTACTAAAATCGCGTGCCTATTGAAAATTTGGCGGCGAAACTCGAACCTTACGGGAGAAACACGCAGCACAGACAAAGCGCATCAAATACCCGTGTGTGAGAAAAGAGAATATTGGTGATCTCGCGTCAGAAAAAATTCAAGTCTTCTCACTCTCATGCCATCAGACGCTTTGCAAATGGTTTGTTGTAAGAAAACATTTGCCATTAAAGCTATATTATGAGCACAAAAGGCCTAGAAAATACACAAAAATGACTAAATAGGGTAAACGAGCCTAAAAATGTCAAATTTTGGACAGGGTGCATTCTAGTGAGTGTGATGATCGTAGAAAATAAATCAAGTTTAAAGGTCCAACTAAATATGGGCTTCCCTTCAAAACATGGCAATTTTCGCTCCCCGATTCATGAAACTCTATAGGTGATGGTCCGGTATATAAAGAGTGAGTATTATGACATTATCTATACCTCCGCAAATGTTTACCGCATCATAATGAGGTCATGCCGAGCGCATCACACGAGGTAACATGTTCTTCAGACATGTTTCCCATTTTTCTAGAGTTATAAGACAAATGAATGACACGTCTCTCGTTGCCTCTTCCCACACATATCCTTTAAAATTGTATTAGTTCCGTCTAAATTACCCGAAAAGTTATTCAACAACACAAGTACGAATTTTTGAGTCCTTTGTGAACACCTTTTCACGTACAGAACGTTAGAACCTGAATTATAAGCAAAAAAGGCCTAGAAAGTACACAAAAGGAATAAATACAGTAAACGAACCTGGAAAAATGTCGAATTTTGCGCAGGTTGCATTCTAGTGGGTGTGATGATCGTAGAAAATAAATCAAGTTGAAAGGACCAAGGAAATATGGGTTCCCATTCAAAACATGGTGATTTTCGCTCTCTGAGCCATGAAACTCCATAGGTGATGGTCCGGTATATGAAGAGTCTATCACGACATTATCCATACCTCCTCAAATCTTTACCGAATCATATTGAGGACATGCCTAGGCACCACACGAGAAAACACGTTCTTCAGGCATGTTTTCCATTTTTTCTAGAGTTACAAAGCAAATAAACGACACATCTATGATTGCCTCTTCCCACACATATCCTTTAAATTGTATTACTTTCCTATAAAATACATGACAACTTATTCAATGACACAATTACGAATGTTTTGAGTCCTTTTGAAATGCCTTTTCATGTGCAGAACATTCTAACATGAATTATAAGCACAAAGGACCTAGAAAGTACACAAAAGGGACCAAATACGATAAACGAGATTGAAAATTGTGAAATTTGGACATGGTTGTCATTCTGGTGTATGTTGATTGTATAAAATAAATCGAGTTGAAAGGACCAAGGAAGTATGGGCTCCCCTTGAAAACATGGTGATTTCGCTCCACGAACCATGAAACTCCATAGGTGATGGTCCGGTTTATGAAGAGTGTCTACCACAATATTAACCATACCTCCTCAATTTTTTACCGAATCATATTGAGGTCATGCCTAGGCACCACACGTGATAACATGTTTTGAACACGTTTTCATGTATAAATGTTCGAACTTGAATTATAAGCAGTAAATGCCTAGAAATACACAAAAAAGACAAAATATGGTAAACGAGCCTGAAAGAATATGAATTTTGGACACGTTGCATTCTAGTGGGTATGTTGATAGTAGAAAAATAATAATGGAGAAACGACCAAGGAAATATGGATTTCCCTTGAAACTTGTGATTTGTTTGGGCAAACAGTTACTTTGCGAATGTCGTGTGCGTTCACCCCATTCTGCGATGTGTTCTAATTGGCCAGAACCCCAACCATGCGGATCGCGCATGCACACCGTAGGATGCACCATGATCGAACGGCAATCCACACTTCTCCCGTCACACCTGTATACTGTAGTTGGGATTTTAGTTCCCGCATGCACTAAATTAAGGTACCAACGAAAACTTTAATGGCAGTAATCACACACGGTTCATGTTTACGAACCGTTTCCTATGCGGACCCTCTAACCCGACCCTCACCCCTTCTTCCTCATTAGCATTGTTGTATACTTGGTCATTCTCGACCTCGGCCCAACTAAATCTTCGATCTCAACAACACCTGTCACAGCCGGCTGCCGCTGACAAACGCCGTCGTAGTGTCCATAGTGCAAGCACAAATCAGGCTTGAGCAATTCAATTGAGCATTTACATGCTCAAATTGGTACAGAGCATAGTTAGAGGAGTAATTTACAAAATGTTAGCTTGCTATTAATTTTACATCATTATAATACATATGAATTTCACGCGCACAAAAGTGCTACTGCCCCTAACGTCGTCCCAGCACGGACAACTGTCGTCGTCCATCGATATCGTGTCGCTCCTTGGCTCGGGAGGACAGGAGGTTGCCAAGTCGACAACCTACATCTTGATCGATCAAGGAAGGTTTAATCTCGACGATGGAAGCCGACGAGACCCTAACCATCGCCAATTCTATAGCAACGGCCGCAAGTCTCCCCCGGCGTCCGTAGCTACGTCCTTCTCCATCTGGAACATGAGCATGTGCCTCGTGCGGTGGCAACTGACATAGTTGTCCTTGCGGCGTCGCAGTTCCTACTCCACGCCCGCCTCATCTGGTGCATTCTGTGTCGAGCCCGCAATATCTCCCGCTGGCGATCGCTAGCTGCTTTCAAGACGACCCTGGCTAACTTCTTGGCTTGCTCATGTCGTGATTCCTGCCTCCTCTGTCTATCGTCAGGAGAGGTAGCGGCATAGCCATCGATCCTCAAGCCGAACATCGCGTTAGCAGCCTCGATTCCACTGTAGCCCAACTCCATCCTATCGCCGGCCATTGGGGGTTTGATGGTGTGTATGGCAACTAGCCAGGGGATCATTGACTCGCCGTCGCCGAGCATTGTTGTGGTTATTTGTCACTCCCAAGATGCGGTCCTATCCTTATTTCGGCATGAGGGCCTCGACAGGGATAGAAGCGCATCTCGTCGTGTTGCAAGAATGGATATCATTACAAGTATATGTACAGAAGAGATGAGTATATGGAATTGGTTTACACTCGCCACAAGCTACATCAAGATTACATCAATACAACAACATAGTCAAACATCATACAGAAGAGCAGGGTCTGACTACGGACGAAATCAAACGATAAAATGACATCCATCCTTGCTATCCCAGGCTGCCGCCAGGAACCCATCCTAGATTATTGAATAAGAAGAACTCCAAATCAAACAAACATCGCGCTCATGTAAAATCATCGCATTACCTGTACCTGCAACAGTTAGTGTAGTAATATATGAGCGACAGGGACTCAGCAATCTCATTTCCAAGGGTATCAAGACTATTAAAGCTTAATGGGTGAGGTATGGTTAAGTGGTGAGGCTGCAGCAAGCGACTAAGCATTTATTTGAGTGGCTAACTTACGAATACATAAAGTAAAGTATGGTGGTCTACACAAAACGGACGTGAACTAGTGATGATCACTAACTGATCCTGAACACCTACTTACGTCAAACATAACCCATCTGCATTCTCTCTCGGATAAGGACTCATGAGAAGAGACAGTCATGGTTACTCACATAGTTGGTGTATTTTATTTGAGTTTACTTCAAGTTTGTTATGACTGGGTGTGAAGCAAAGTATCCAAGTTTGCCACATAACCGTGGGCACGGTTTTCCGAAACATTTAACCCTACAGGGGTGCTCCAACTCATCTATCATAAATTAACCACACGCAGCAGGAATAACCTCGACCACAGATCTCGTGATCTTCCTAGGCAATTACATAGGAAATCCTCCACCTCGAGATAGCCCAAAGAATAATCGGAATTCCTCACTCAAGACGTTCGAGAAAGGTAAAACAAATCCAGCAAGGCCGCCCGGTGTGTCAACGAACCCAATAGGAGCCGCGTATCTCGTTCTCAGGACACAACCAGATGAGCGTAGTGTACAGTGTCCTGATAGAAATCTCCCGAGTTGCCCTGGGTTGGCCCCGCACAAAACTCTAGTTTGGACCAACACTCCTGAGGGGCACTGGCCCGGGGGTTTATTAAAATATCCGTGGGTGTCGGCGGGTCCCTATGCAATTTTATTAGTTATTAGGCAAATATAGTACCAATGTTGGGCCTTGCCAAACAAGCTTTATCCTAAAACGAAAATCAAGGGGGTCCCCATAACAACCCCGAGCATGTTAGGAGCGCTCAATTATGGAACATAACACCGGTGCACAAGTAACTAGGGCGACAAGAGTGGAACAAAACACCAAGCAAAAGGCCAAGCCTTCCACCCTTTACCAAGTGTGTAAGTGCATTAAATTAAATAGCAATTATATTGTGATCACAAAGAATGTCCATGTTGTCACATGGAAGCAATTGCACCTGCAGCTAGAAATGGTATAAGAAGGGTTGAGCAAGCGGTAACATAGCCAAACAAAGGTTTGCTGGGATGTGGAGGGGTTAGAGGCTTTCATGGCAATGTTGGGAGGCTTGACAAACAAGTGGTAGGTAGCATGACATAACGATAAAAGCGAGACAACTAGCATAGTAATGATAGTAGTGGTATCCAGGGAAATGTGTCATCTTGCCTGAGATCCTGCTCGGAATAAGATCGAATCCATGAAGAAGACGTGCCAACGCAGTCGAACGATTCCTCACACGCCGAATGCTTTCGGAACTCTATCGAGAAGGAACAATCCGAAACAACAATCAACACATGGAACACCACAACATATTCATGACATGATGTGCAAACAAATATGATGCATTTCCGGTTTAAATATGCAAGGCATGGCAAAGAACATCGAACAACTCCTAAGCATTAAGTGAAGCTCAATATGCAACGAGTTGCATATTGAAGAAACTCCGCGTTCGAATTATTTAGTTCACTCCTGTTTAGGTACTCATAAATGTTAAATGTTGTTAGACATGGCAAGAGGTGAAGCATAAGTAAACTACAGTATCCAGGCATCTTAAATGAGGTCGGAAACAACTTATAGTATTTCCGAAATGACCTCATATGTTAATTTCGAAATTGGTCCAGATATGAACTAACCATATTTTATATTTGTTTAACGATAGAATAAAGTATAACATGCCATTCTACACGTCATTCTAGTCGATTTACATATATGGAACATCTCAAACGGAGCTACGGTCTAAAAGATATGAGCAACACAAGATGGATGTGCCATCAATGCAAAATGCATGAAAATGACAACCACAAGCACTTCGAAACATGGATGCAACAAAATAATATGATTCTACATGAAATTCTAAGCAAGTTTCATGTGAGGCATGTCCAAAGCGGAGCTACGGTTCAACCACAACAATCAACACAAGGTTTATTCGAAATCTGCCCAAAACAGCAACATAGCATTTTGCACGCATGAAAACAACAAGTTACAAGATCCTAAAATGCACAAACTAAACATGGGGAAGTATCATATAACACACACTTCATTTCATTTTCACATATCATACTCAAAAGAGGCATGGATCACATGGTAGGGAGCTCACAACATGGCCTATTGAACTAAGCAGTTTTCAGACTTGGTGAAAATAACCCAGTTTTTGACAGTACCGTTTTATCACGAAGGCATATTGACAGTAGTAAAACTATATGTTACAAGTCATATTATGGCATGAAATTTGACCGCATACTAAAGGGCATTATTAACTACAAATAAATCCATTACACCTACCCCAAAGGGGTTCTAGATCACTAGCAAAACACATGGCAAGACAGCAACAAAACATTACAGATTCCAGACTTCGAAATATTTTAG
Organism: Hordeum marinum; assembly: GCA_022496015.1. Classification (NCBI taxonomy): domain Eukaryota; kingdom Viridiplantae; phylum Streptophyta; class Magnoliopsida; order Poales; family Poaceae; genus Hordeum; species Hordeum marinum. The sequence continues at coordinate 119,129,738 of CM039672.1, forward strand.
CATCTCAAAACAGCACAATTTTTATAGCATGTTGACAACAAGAAAACAACACTTAAACATGCATTTCTATGGCAAGCAAAATGACCAGATGGTAGTGCACATATCACAGGGCATATCTCATGTTCAAAATTATTTCAAATCATGCATGGATTAAATCACACGAAATAGACAAAAGGGCATCACAGCAAAAATGACATGCACACCAAAATTCTCAAATGACAAAACTAAATGCAAAGATAAATTCTATGGATTTTTCTACCCCGGAAACATATATATAATATGATAGGTTCAAGTAGGAAAATATGTCACATTTAATTATGCATGTTATGACATAAACCAATTAACAAGAAATTCATGCAATTAAATGCAACAATCACACCAATATTAGTAGCATGCATGAAAATGCAATAATAGTAATCCACGCATTTATTTCATATAGGGATTGGTTCATTTCGACGCACGATAAAACATATATGTGCAATGCAAAATGTGACATTTATGCGAATGATGCAAACAGCAAGTTTAAGTACTTTTGACATGGCTGAAAATGGCATATAATTAATCTACACATTTTTCTAAGCATTTTTCATATATAAAACACTTTAATCCAACGTACGGTTGAAAAGTTATTGACGATTTAAAAACATGGGTTATTCTGTAATTCTAAAATTCACAGGTTTATTAGAAAATCGCAGTAGGAAAAAACAACACGTTGGGCCGGAACTGGCTACGGGCCGAAATAGTGCATAGGTGCAGGATACTAAACGGTGCACGGGGCGGGGGATAGCTCACCCTGGGGCCTCATGGGCTGGTTGGAGCAGGGAACTGGGCCGGCGGGAGGCTGCTAGGCCAGCCCATGCGCTGGCAAGGCCTGGCGCTGGCGACGGCATCAGCCTCCTCCCGCTCATTCCCGAGCGGAGCGAGGCCATGGCGGCTGTCCACAACGCCGGCAGCAAGAGGGGCTCCGGCGAGGGGGGAAGCCGGGGAAGGCCGGGGACGGGCGTATCCGGGCCGGGGCTACCGGATCTGGCCGGAGGTTGTTGGCAGCGGCGGACCTGCGGGAGAGAGAGGTCGGGGGTGAGAGAGGGAAAGCAAGAGGGCAAGGCGGAGGATAAGGAAGAGGGGCGCGGGGCGAGGTCCGGTCGGGGCTACCGGCAAGGATGACTGCGGGGCCGGCGGAGGGAGCTACTCGTCCATGGCGGCTGCGGGCTACGGGAGCTCAGGGCTTTGTGGTCGGCCGGACATTGTCCAGGTTGGCCATCGGACATGTCCGGTAGGTGGGGAATTGGACGAATTTCAGCCTCTAGATCACGATCCGAGGGCCAAAAACGGGCAGATGGTTGGGGCTACGGGATCTGGAGGAGGAGGGCTAGCAGGTGGGGTTTTCTAGGGGTGTGGCTGCAATTTTACATGGGGAACCCTAGAGAGTGAGGGGGCTCTCTCCATGGGGGTTTATATAGGGAAGGCACTAGGGTTGGGGGTTGGACCTCGTTCGTCCGATCGCGATCCGATGACCATGAACGGAGGGGGGGCTAAGTGGGCTGCGGTGGCCGTGTAGATGGGCTAGGTGGGGATGAGAGGGAAGTGCGGCCCGTGACACGAGGGTTTTAGAACACTGAAAACGTCCAATAATAAACCGATGACCGCATTGCAACGACTGATCGATGGGGTATCAAATGAACTCGGAATGCGACGAAATTTGGCAGGCGGCCTACCTACACTATAATAAGACCGCACGCCAGGTTTCGACCCAATCCAAGAATATTATTGCGCACTTTAAAACGGGTTTTTTAAACGATGTCGCGGGCGCGTGCATGTGTGTGGTTGGTCTCGAAACAGGCAACGGCAAGAATGGAAATACCCGGCAGCTACTCACGGATGCAAGTTTTCAAAAACGAGTGATGATGCTATGCCGATGATGCGAATGATGCAATGATGAACGCGACAACCACACGAAACACAGACAAGAATGGAAATAAAAGGGGAATCTTCTGGAGCGTCGGTCCCGGGCTGTTACAACTCTCCTCCACTACACGAGGATCTCATCCCGAGATCTAGAATGGGAAGGGGAAGAGAAAGAGCAAGAGGTAAAACTTAGTTGCTACTCTGACAAACGAGTGAAATCCACAACCTTGAAGGTTACAAGGATATGAAGAGAGACATGAGGAATAGGCAAGAATTCAAAAGAAATTTTGGCAGCACTTCGGTAGGATAGAGAGGAAAATTAGATATGATGGAAAGAAATTGAAAGAGATACACCAAACTTCGGTTGGATTAGAATCAAAACTTCATAAGATGGAAGGATCATGAAAAGATTTCACAACACTCCGGTTAAATGAATAATCGAGAAAGAACATGATCTTGATAAACAAGACGATGGATTGAAGACAGCAACATCACAAGGCCTCCGTAACAAGAGAATACAAACTAGATTGATGGAAGGAAACGAACATATAAGAAAATGACAACTTCCAGCACAAATGAATTTGAAAAGCATAGGTTGAATGGAGTTGGTGAAGAATCAACAATGAAAAGAATAGCTCGTTATGGGCTTATGGAAAACATCTCAAAATTATGAGGTGACAACCTGCCACAATAGAAACACTTGATTGCTTGAGAGCAAAAAGATATGCAAAACTTATTTTGCCAAGAAGAGGAGGAGAAAACTTGGATCATTTATGACACCATGATAGCAACAATCCTTAGGAAATTCTTTAGGTGAAATCCAACCCAACAGAACTCCGAGAACACATGATGGGTTTACTTCTCTCATTCTTGATAATTTTCCTTCGGGACTCCACATAATCAAGAATTTAATAACACCATCTCAAAAGACAATGGAGAAGGAATTGAACTTACAAATCCAAGATAAAGAACACTTGAGCACCTCCAACAAGAATCTTGAAGAACACTTCGAGAAGAATTACATCCTTAACAAACCACCATGAAGGACCTCTTGTCGAACACCAGAATGAAAGGATGATCAAAAGAATGTGGTTGAAGGAATAGATCTTGAAATTGAAACTCTTGAGAATCTCCACAAAAAATCACCGGATACAATACGGAAGAAATGATAGCAGAAGCATCAATAAAGATAAAGGCACTTGGATGAGAATTAATCATTGAAGAAAAAGGGCGGGAGAGTGGGGAAAATCAAAGACAACTTGAGACAGATGAGACGAACATCGGAACGAATATGAGGATTGATCTTGCAAATATTGGATATGATAGAATTATATTGAAGAGAAGCACACCGAATAAAAACAATTTATATGATAACTTGATTGGGCAAAAGAATTAGCATTCCCACAGAAATATGAGAACACTACTTAGCAAGATATGAAATCACCACTTGACATCGAAGCAACTCGAGTTTGCATATTCAAAACAAAACGAAGGATGAGGCTTACGAAACAAGCCATAACAAATACATACCCACTATGTAATTGTTGAAAAGATAATCCTAGGTACCTACTTGACTTCCCACCTAAGAACTTCCAAAAACTTTCTGGTTATGCAATCCGGTGTGGGGGATACAAGCAGGAAATATCTCACAAAACTAGCAAACCTACACCCCAACTGTATCCATCCTTCAACACATAACCAGAGGCTTCTACAAGTCCATCTAACTTGGAACCTTGAAACCACAACGATACTAACCATGGTGGTACCCTGGACGCCTCCCTAGTACTAGGTGACTCCGACCTTATCTCACCACGACAAGTATTGAAGCAATTCTGAACATCCTCCGTCCTGAGATACTAAGGAAGCTAAATGATAATAATGTGCCAAGAATTCCCTAGAGCTCAAATCCCCAGAAGAAATCAAGTCATACAAGAGGCACCAAGAGAGAACTCCGTCACATCGATATCATATAGTTTCCAAAATACCCGTGTGATCCTAAAAAAATTTGAGCGCGAAGAGGAGTAGAATCAACATTCCTAAGTCATAATTCCTCACCAGAGCATAGAAGAGAAGTAAAAAGAATCCTACTCTTCGATATAACTAGACTCAAAATAGTTTTTCACTAGACTCAACTCGGCCAAGTTCGATCAATCAAGGGGGATCCTAGGTCGGTACAGGCTCTGATACCAACTTGTCACGCCCAAGATGCGGTCCTATCCTTATTTCGGCACGAGGGCCTCGACAAGGATAGAAGTGCATCTCGTCGTGTTGCAAGAATGGATATCATTACAAGTACATGTAGAGAAGAGATGAGTATATGGAATTGGCTTACACTCGCCACAAGCTACATCAAGATCACATCAATACAACAACATACTCAAACATCATACAGAAGAGCAGGGTCCGACTACGGACAAAATCAAACGATAAAATGACATCCATACTTGCTATCCCAAGCTGCCGCCTGGAACTCATCCTAGATTGATGAAGAAGAACTCCAAATCAAACAAACATCACGCTCACGTCAAATCATCGCATTACCTGTAGCTGTAACTGTTGGTGTAGTAATCTCTGAGCCATAGGGACTCAGCAATCTCATTTCCAATGGTATCAAGACTATTAAAGCTTAATGGGTGAGGTATGGTTAAGTGGTGAGGCTGCAGCAAGCGACTAAGCATTTATTTGAGTGGCTAACTTACGAATACAGAAAGTAAAGTATGGTGGTCTACGCAAAATGGATGTGAACTAGTGATGATCACTAACTGATCCTGGACACCTACTTACGTCAAACATAACCCCGCCGTGTTCTCTCTCGGATAAGGACTCGTGAGAAGAGACAGTCACAGTTATGCACACAGTTGGTGTATTTTATTTGAGTTTACTTCAAGTTTGCTATGAATGGGTGTTAAACAAAGTATCCAAGTTTGCCACATAACCGCGGGCACGGCTTTCCGAAAGATTTAACCCTGCAGGGGTGCTCCAACTCATCCATCATAAATTAACCACACGCAGCGGGAATAACCTCAACCACGGATCTCGTGATCTTCCTAGGCAATTCCATAGGAAATCCGCCACCTCGAGATAGCCCAAAGAATAATCGGAATTCCTCACTCAAGACGTTCGAGAAAGGTAAAAAAATCCAGCAAGGCCGCCCGGCGTGTGGACGAACCCGATAGGAGCCACGTATCTCGTTCTCAGGACACGACCAATTGAGCATAGCGTATAGTGGCCTGATAGAAATCTCCCGAGTTGACCCAGGTTGGCCCCGCACACGACTCTAGTTTGGACCAACACTCATGAGGAGCACTGGCCCGGGGGTTGATTAAATTATCCACTGGTGCCGGCGGGTCCCTATGCAATTTTACTAGTTATTAGGCAAATATAGTACCAATGTTGGGCCTTGCCAGACAAGCTTTATCCTAAAACAAAAATCAAGGGGGTCCCCATAACAACCCCGAGCATGTTAGGAGCGCTCAATTATGGAACATAACACTGATTCACAAGTAACTAGGGCGGCAAGAGTGGAACGGAACACCGAGCAAAAGGCCAAGTCTTCCACCCTTTACCAAGTGTATAAGTGCATTAAATTAAATAGCAATAATATTGTGATAACAAAGAATGTCCATGTTGTCACATGGAAGCAATTGCACCTGTAGCTAGAAATGCTATAAGAAGGGTTGAGCAAGCGGTAACATAGCCAAACAAAGGTTTGCTGGGATGTGGAGGGGTTAGAGGCTTTCATGACAATGTTGGGAGGCTTTACAAACAAGTGGTAGGTAGCATGACATAATGATAAAAGCGAGACAACTAGCATAGCAATGATAGTTTTGGTATCTAGGGAAATGTGTCATCCACATACAGGACATACATCAATTGACTCAATAGAATACCCCATTATCCCCATGGGTATCTACATACAGGAAATACATCAATTTTTCTCAAATCCAAAATATTCAATCCGATAACAGTGAAACCTCAAAGGGAAAGACTCAATTCATCACAACAAGAAAGAGAACACCATAGTATCCAACTATATTAACGAATCTCGTGGTTAATCAAGATCATGCCAAATCAAGAAGATGATAGAGAGAGAGAGAGACAAAACACATATATATTGATACGTACCAAGGGTTAACTACTCCATCCTCGTAACAGAGGTTGTCGGGGTGATGAAGATGGCTTCCGGTGATGATTTCCCACTCCGACGGGGCGTAGAAAAGGGCTCCGGGTGAGATTGCTTCGGAACATAGGCTCGCGAGGCAACACGGAAGTTCTAGGTTTCATTCTCGGGGTTCCTAATTTATAAGAACTTTCAGCGTTGGTTTCACGCCAATCAGAGTTACATGGGACCCATGAGCTTAGAGCCCCCTTCCTATCCCCAAGGCACGGCAGGTAAGCTCATGACTCCCTCGTGGGTCTTCTGATCATTCCTCCAAGCTTCGGAGGTCTCTTGTGTTCCAAAAAATCACAGTAAATTTTCGTGGCATTTGGACATCGTTTGGTATGGATTTTCTGCAAAACAAAAAATAGCCAAAAAAACATAAACTGGCACTAGGAACTAGATCAATAGGTTAGTTCCCAAATCATATAAAAGTGCACCAAAACCATATAAATTTGTTGTAAATTGTGCATAAATACTTTGTAAATTATCGATACGTTGGATATGTATCACCCAAGAGCAAACAAGACTTGTTGCTGACCCAAGTTCTTCACTAGAAAGCAACAAGATTTCTATGAGACTATTATGCTTGAGAGGAAGCCCAGAGTATCTGTGATGTAATGGGTTGATTGGTACTACATTGACAACCATTACAATAACTTTCCCAATATGCATGACAACTTCCAAACACTCAAGATAACTCATTTTGTGGGAATATCAAGTCTGGCTGGTGTGAAGAATCGATTATGCAATTCTATGCCACTTGTCACTTCTATCTAGGTGGCACAATCAAGTGGGTGATTTATGGAACTAGTTATGAGTCCACGGTGCAAGATTTGGCTGATTTGCTTGGACTGCCTTGATACGTCTCCAACGTATCTACAATTTTTTATTGTTCCAAGCAATTATATTATCAATCTAGGATACTTTATATGAAATTATATGCTATTTTATATCATTTTTGGCAACTAACCTATTAACCCAGTGCCAAGTGCCAGTTGCTATTTTTTGCTTGTTTTTGGTTTTCTAGGAAATCTGTAGCAAACGAAGTCCAAACACTATGAAACTTTTTGACTTTTTTTCTAGACAAAAGAGACCCGGGGAGCTTCAGGTGGAGTCTGGAAGCCAAACGAGGAGACGGCAAGGCAATAGGGTGCGCCCAGGGGGATAGGCGTGCTACGATGCCTTGTGGGCCCCTCATGGCTCCTTATGAGATAATTCCACCTCCATAAATTCTCTAGAATCGGGAGATCAATAGAGAGCCACCCGAAACACTTTTCCACCATCACAAGCCTCTATTTCGATGGGAGTCCATCTGGAGGCCTTTTCCAGTACTCTACCAGAGTGGGAATCAAACACGGAGGCCATCTACATCAACCATGCTACCTCCATGATGGTGTGTGAGTAGTCCACCACAGACCTACGGGTTCATAGCTAGTACCTAGATGGCTTCTTCCCTCTCTTTGATCTTCAATACAAAGTTCACCATGATTCCCGCGGTGATCTATCCGATGGAATCCTCTTTTGCGGTGTGTTTATAGGGATCTGATGAATTATGGGTTTATGATCAGGTTATTCATTGAAATAAATTAAGTCACTTCTAAATTCTATTATGCATGATTAGTATAACGTTGTATTTCTCTCCGATCTATCGATTTGGTTTGGCCAACTAGATTGATTTATCTCCACTCAGAGTGGTGTGTTGTAGTGGGTTCAATCTTGTGGTGCTCTACATCCTCGTGACAGAAAGGGATAAGACATGTATTTGTATTGTTGCCATTAAGGATAAAATTATGGGATCTGAACATATTGCTCGTCTTATTCTGCCTACATCATGTCACCTTGCTCCAAGCATTACTCTGTTTGTTATAAACTTAATACCTAGAGAGGCAAGCATAGAAGCTCTCTCAGAGTGGATTAATAGTAGTAGATGCAAAATTATTTCAATCTACTTGTTTATGGATGTGATGCCTATATACATGATCATTTCCGTGAATAACATGCCATAACTATGCACAATTCTGTCAGTTGCCCAACAGTAATTTGTCTAGCCATTGTATGCTATTTTCAAGAGAGAAACCTCTAGCGAACACTATGGCCCACGGGTCTATCTAAACATAAATACAAAACTCTTAAATTACCTCACTCACTTTTATTATTTGTTTTTTGCTTTTATTATTTGCAATATCTATTCTATCAAGATTTAATCCTTGCAAATAACGAGTTCAAGGGGCTTGACAACCTTCTTGCACACGTTGAGTGCAAGTGTTTGGTTTTGTTTGTGTAGGTGATGTCTAAGGGAATTTCCATGGTTCTCCTATTGGTTTGATAAACTTGGTTCTCATTGAGGTAAATACTTATCTCTACTATACTGCGGCTCCTCTCCTCTTCGGGGAAAATCCCAACGCAACTCACAAGTAGCATGCCTCCTAGTGGCGAGAACTTCACTGATGTGTACAAGAACCATCATCAAAATCATGACTATACGGTTAAAATGTACTAGACCATCCTTACTTACTACCAAGATAAGCGGGAGTTGGACTCCGAGTACTATCTCCTACTAGGGCTTACTACCATCAACAACATACTCACGGTTACTTTGATCCCCAAGTCTCAAGATGATATGATGATTCGATGTCATTCCATTGATATGATGCATATATTCACTACTAAAGAATGGTATAAACACGACACATCAATCAGAGTCCTTCGACGAAACTGTCTGCGATGACCAAATCGCAAACGGTATAGTTATATCTCTGTCGCTAATGACATGAACTCTATGTGATGGCGGATCCAGCAAATACAATCTAAAAATAGTTGTGTGTGCGATGTGTGGAAAGAGTTGGCCTAAATAAAATGTTTGTGATTGGATAATATAATGCAAAAAATTATAAAAATACAAGTGTGTGCAATGTACGACATACAGTTCACCCTGATAAATTGTTTGTGCTGATCAAGCAGTACACAAACGATTGTCCAAATGATTACGTGTGCGATAGATGGCATACAGGTCACTCGGATGAACTGTTTGTGATGAGATAAAGTAACATAAACGGTTACATAGATCAAGATGTCTATGATAGATAGCATACAGGCCACTCAGTTGAACTGTGTACGATATGCGAAAATAACACAAACGGTTTCTCAGATTAAGATGTGTGTAATGTACAACATACATAAGACACTCGGATGTGTTGTTGGCAAACGGTTCCGGATAAAGAACTGTCAGGGACTAATGACATCATGAATGACGGATTTGGTTGTTTATTCCATATGCGATGTGATTTGCTCAATCTGCCCACAAACATTTATGCTTTGTTTAGAAGAACATGATTGCATAACCAAATTAAACATCCAAATACACACACATAACATTGGCACACACCTCAATGAACTATTACATGCATAATAAACTTATCCCTCTAAAACTACGAATATTTTGTCATAGAGGGCGTATGAGAATTGAGAAACGATAATCAAATCATCTACTTCTTGTGATGCTTGCCGCCACTGCTCTGCTTGTGGCTCAATCCCTAGTTGTCTTTAGGTAGGAGGCACTTCCTCATGTCAATGATTTGCATGACCATCTCATAGCATGTATATGCTTCCTTGGTCGTGGTCTGGAGGTGATATTCATCCAGTTTCTTCACCCATGCCCTATGCCACATAGGCTTGTTCTTGTGGCACTCAGCCTTCATGTCAACATAGTAGGGGTCGATGATGGCCTCGGCCAGGTCAACATGGGATTCCATGTTCTTATTGCTATCCGAGACCTTGTAGTGGCCGCGGATGTCGACAAGAATCCGGCAGGCCAAGCCCAAAGTCTTGAGCACCTTTTGATCATTGGTGGTGTCCACCATAGCGAACCTATAGTTGGGGATGTTGACAAACCTGGTGAAACGCTCACAAGGCACTATGGCCAGGCATTAGTGGTAGAGGAGGATGTGATGGCCCACGCACAACTGGGTGACGGCAACCTTCTGATCATGCCCGACACGACCACTAGTGTAAGCAAGGCCAAAATCGACCACTTTGTACTTGTCATCCACATCAAGCAACCGCTCTGTGGCGTCGATGGAGTCCTCCACCATGCCCGAGTCGTTGGTGCACACCATCGTGAGGTCCGTCTTCCTCATGTGGGTCTCCGCATGATGCACGCCGAACTCCATTGGAGCATCGCTAGACATCCTCTCTGTATAGGTCGTCGAGGGTGTTCTTATTGTGTTGTGGGGGACGATCAAAAGCGTGAAGAGACTATAGTTAATGGCCATGGGTATAAATGGGGGTCGGATGTCCTGGCAAACGGGCTCCTCCAGATGGCCATTTTTGCAGTGTATGATTAGCCGTGGAGCACGTAACTTCATGGGGCAACGCGCGTGGCGCAACATCATGCATATGGAGCCACGAACGTGATCGTGGGACGGCCCCAATTGCTGGAAGAGCAAGCGCGGAGGGGCGCGATAGCAGAGCACGCGCAGGGACGTGAGAGCAGAGTGCGTGGTGCGACACGAGGTCGAACCAGACCACTTTGTACTTGTACTCATCAAGTAACAGGTCCATGACGTTGGAGTTCTCCACCCAGATCGGATGTTTGGTGTACATCACCGAGAGCCCCGCGAACCGACAGGGCATGTCCACAGCGGCATGCATGTTGAACTGGCGCTAGTCATCGGCGGTCGTTGGGAGCACCATTGGATCCATGCAGGATATCCTCAGTCGTAGTTTTGCTTCTTACGGTCCGGATAGTGATCGTCAATTGCATATTAATGTCTAGATATTAATCGTCTATTGCATACTATGGAAAAGATACTACTACCAAAATACGAGTCTCCCACATAACATGTCATTTGCATGGTTGTATAAAAATAATAGAAATAGTACAAAGGTTCAAATTCCAGCATTACAAGGCTCAAATTCAAAGATTAGAAGGTTCAAACCGATAATAGAAATGAAATAGTACAAAGCTTCATACTGATCGTACTACTAGTTTGGCAACTTCAATATTTCTGCAAAGGAATAAACCACTGACATGTCATTTATGGGCTTGACATTAGGACTTTTGAATAGCATGTCAACTGAAGTTACAAAACGAAATTGAGCTTCTGCAGAGACTTTTCCATTTTGTCCTAGTCGTCGGAGCTGATCAGCAAACCATTCTTTTTTGCACAATAAATGTAGGGAAAATCTCATTATCTTTAGCACACTTGCTCTCACAACAAAGAACCTGCCGAATATAATCTCCGGTAAGGTACCTCGGTCGGAGTTCAAAGTAATTTCTGAGAGATGGATATCAAGGCATTCGATGGGATTGTTATATTGTATCACATTATCCACTATCGGGCCTAACCGTATCTGCAAAAGAAGAGAATGTATTAGTGCTTGGACACACAAGGGACCTCTTATGATTTGCAGGGTTTCAAAAATTGAACTCCCTTGTGGTTAATACTTAACATGAGAGAGCATCACCTCAATATGTAGCTTCTCCAGGAATGGAAAGTATCTCAGCAATCTGACAACTTGGTCCAGGTCTAGGCCGATAGATTCTAGTGCAAAGACCTTCACTATGCGTAGATACGAGGTCAAGCTTGTCGATATAATTTTCTAGTTGATAGGCGAACATGCATCTTGAATAGAGAAAAATGTTAATTCAAGAATGATAAGAGGGCGATTGTTGTACCTGGCCGGTTATGAATCCAAAAACAACTTCAGATAAGTTAACGGGCGAGTAGCCAAACACTGTCAATTTCGGCGCATGAATGACCCTAATTCTTGTTGGATCTTCTTGATCAACAACAATTAATATCTCAACTAAAGGCACGTCCACAATGACCATTTGGTGATTCACCTTGTGCGTTCTCCTGTTGCAACATCAATAATACACACAAATTGCCCGGATACTCATGGAGGTGATATGGAGGCTACTCAAATGTACTCGAGTCATCATGCAGATACTAGAAAGAACATTTACATCCAACAAATTTTGGACAGAGGATGTTGTCGGGGAACTTAGCATTTATCATATGGTCAGGATCTTTTAGGTGCAGCGTAATTTTAGTGCCAGCTTTTAGTACATAAACCTTAGAAATTTCTGCCCAAAGGCTTTCTTCAAAATAGGAGTGACAATCTTCATCAAGTTTTACAGAAACAACAATTGTAAATCCATAGTTTGTGCTCAGATGACATCCCTGGAGTCTTCAGTTATGTAAAGGCCAAGATTTAGCGCTACAGTATTCGTTGCAACACAAGGGATGTACTGTAGGAATTGATAAGATTGTTAAAGAACAGGGTATCAGGATAGTATGTGAGTAGTAGTTAAAAGAATAGCACATAAATTGGTATGAAAGGACAAAAAATAACAAGTAGATAATGTAACCATGATGTCGTGCAAATATATATGAGAGTAAAAGAAAGAACAATACAACATTAATTAGCTTAATATAGAAGGATAAGAAGAAGAAGAAGAAGAAATCATATTTGACGCACATGCTGCATGTGGCACCTTTTATCCAAATGTAGAAATCTATAGTATAGGTTCAGAAAAAGTATAGGCCCTGCATATCAACCCAGGTAGTGTGAGATTGAACATACCATGCACTTCATGTAGTCATCTGGTACGGTGAGATGGAATGTCACGCCCAAGATGCGTGCCTATCCATTTTAAGGCACGAGGTCCTCGCAAGGGATAGATGCGCATCTTGCCGTTAGCAAGATAGTATCATCACATCATACAATACTGAAAGAGATGAGTATACAAGATTGGCTTACACTCGCCACATGCTAACTTACAATGTCACTCAAATTCATATCATCAAGTTGAACACAGGCTCTGACTACGGACGAAATCAAACGATAAAACAGATGCAAAAGATACTATCAAGCCATCCCAAAGATCACGACCAGGTCCTCTACTCATCTGGATACGTCACGTACATCCTACCTCTTTCCTCATCATATTCCCACTGGAGCTGGGTAAGATCATCCTGCACGAACTCATCTGAACCTGCACCTGGAGTTGTTGTAGTAAACTGTGAGCCACAGAGGACTCAGCTATCATGTGCCCGGGTACCGAGACTATTCTAGCTTAAAGGTTGGGATGGGTTAAGTGTTTAGTTTGCAGCAGCACTAAGCATTTATGGTGGCTAACTTACGCAACATGAAAATAATATGAGTGGCCTACGATGAACGATCGAATCTAGTATGATCCCTATGAGATCCTGAGCACTTACTTACGTCAATCATAACCCCACCGTGTTCTCTCTCGGATCATGTTCACAAGCAGAGACGATCACGGTTACTCACACACTTCAAGTTAACTATAACCGGGTGTTAAACAAATATCCAAGTTGCCACACAGCCGCGGGCACGGCTTTCCGAAAGATTTAACCTGTAGGGGTGCTCCAACTAATCCATCACAAATTAACCACACTCCACGGGAATAGCCTCGACCACGGATCTCACGGTCAACATAGGTAATTACAAAGGGATTCCAACACCTCGAGAAAACCTGAAGAAAGTCAGACTCCACACGCAAGACACTCGATAAAGGTAAAACAAATCCAGCAAGACCTCCCGACGTGTCGACGAACCCGATAAGAGCCGCGTATCTCGTTCTCAGGACATGACGGATAAGCAAAGCGTACGGTGGCCTGATAGAAATCTCCCGAGTTGCCTCGGGTTGGCCCCGCACGATGCTCTAGTTTGGACCAACACTCATGAGGAGCACTGGCCCGGGTTGTTGATTAATTATCCACGGGGTTGCAAAGCCCTATGGAAGTTTTATTAAGTTATTAGCAAATGTAGTACCAAATTTGGGTCTTGCCAGACAAGTTTTAATCTCAACCGAATGAACAAGGGGGTCCCCATAACAACCCCGAGCATGTTAGGAGCGCAAAATATGAAAAACATAACACCGGTAATAAGGAACTAATGGCAATAACAGCGGAACAAATCACTCAGCAAAAGGCCAAGCCTTCCACCAATACCAAGATATATATGTGCATTAAATTAAACAACATATAATATTTTGGTATCCAAATCCATGTTATCACATGGAACAACCTGCACCTGCAACTAAGAATGCTATAAGAGGGGCTGAGTAGCGGTAACTTAGCCAATCAAAGGTTTGCTAGGATGTGGAGGTTAGTGGTTGTCATGGTAATTAGGAGGCTGATATCAAGTGGTAGGTAGCGCAATTTTAATGATAAGAGCGAGAAACTAGCAAGCAGAAATAGTATCGGGATCCGGGTATGATCATATTGCCTGTTGGTTCTTCAGCGGAACAAGTAGCGGGATCCTCGTAGTGGTACTCTCCTGGGTCCTCGTACTCAGTATCGACACTCGCGTCTACCCAAGAGAAACAGCAACAATAAACATTCAACCAAGGTGCAATGCACAACCAAGATGATGCATGATTCATTCATGAAGAATTAACATGGCAATCCAAAACTAGTCATGTTTCACATACAAAGTTTGTTCATTAATGAATCTGGACAGAACCTCATGTTAAGTTATTTAAACATGCATGATCATTGAAAATATGGATGCATCATGCAAAATCGATAGAAATGCATATAAAGAACGCAAGAAACGGAGTTACGGTTCTCACGATACGCTCACGACAAGGTACGGAGGCAAAATCACAAGACCACCAAGCCATGGGCTAATTATTGTCATTCTAAGATAGCCACTGGATAGGTGATGAAAAACCAATCACAATAGCCTCAAGAATCAATCAATTCCATGGAGCATAGCTCCCACAAGTCACAAAACAATAAAATCCACAATCTGCCACAAAACAGCAACATAGCAACTTCTACAGCGCACAACTTGAGCTACAGGAACCCTACAGCCACAAACAAGATATGAACAGAATCTACTCAACATATAAATCCACTTATCCAACTACACAATCACCAAAGGAGGCACACATCAATAAGCATGAAGCAATCAAGTTGACATGATGAAACAGTTTTCTGGGACTTAGTGAAAATTCCAGTTTTCTGGAATCTGCGATTATAAACTAGCAAGTTAACAGCAGTATTTAAATATACTAGAGATCTCCTATTGTCATGAAAATTAACAGGATGGCATAAGGCAATATCTAACACAAAACACTAGCACTGAGTATGCTCAAATTCACAACACATCACTAGATACCATCCACTCTACATGGCAATTACATAACAGCAGATTCTCAGACTTAGAAATTTTTAGCATGCTGAAACAGAAACATCAAGTAGGCAACTTAACAGCATGGTTCCCACTTATGTGGGTGATTCTCAGGTTAAACAAAAATACCCAAGGCATACTAGATACCAAATACCAGCACATCCTAGTTGGCACATGTCCCAAATCAAGCATGGATTAAATCATGAAAAAATGACAAAATGGCAGCTCAGCTAAAATGACAGATTTATGAACTTGCTCAAAAGTGAAATATGAGAGTTCCAATGGATTCATTGGCTCTTTCTACCCAAAACCATGGGTCATACTCATATGCTCATGTGAAACAACAAGGCACAACAAATAGCTAAACTACCTACTACTATTCATGGCATAACTTACTCTAGATAGGAAATGCACATAAAGGACATAATCATATTGACAATTAGCTAAGAATGGAAAGGATCTAGCAGTTCCTACATAAAAAAGCATAATCACCAAAGGGGTATGACAAGTGGGAAACCCACTAGTCCCCTACACACACACACACCACACACAAGTGCACAAGGCACTTCACTCATGAGCCAACTCATGTGTGTGGGTGGTCATCCACCACATATACATACATATATGCCCAATGCATATATGCATGTGCATATGTAGATGATCACTCACACACACTCTCAACAACACACACATGTGCATGCACCAACACACACACACACAAGCATGTGTGCATAGGCACACACACACACCACATAACATACACACTAGCACAAGCATATGTGATCCTCATATGCACATACTCACACTCTCCTATACACAAAAACCTACACATGCACATACGCTCTCATGCATACACACATACAAGTGCACCACACACCACATATATGTGTATGCCCATATGCACATATACACACACACTAAACATACATACACACATGATAGGGAAGAAAAAAATAAAGGAAAAACCTCCTGGTATGCAACCACACACATATCAATGTCTAGCAAGAAATAAACAAAAGAAATCAAAAGAAAGAAAACAAAACAAATAGCAAAAAAGGGGGAGTCTGGGCTCGAACCCAGGAGCTGATGATCATCTCCCTCGCACCCTCACCACTCTGCTACGGCCGCGGACATTAACAGAGGGAGGCCTCTGCATATCTAATACACACACATGCTCATCTGCTACTCCAACGAAACTGAAGCTGCACGCTGCATGACACAGCAAACGGCGGCGAGCTACGGCTGACTTCGATGACCAAATGAGCGGCGGAGTCCCTGGCTGGACTCACTGCTACTGCGCGCACACGCGCACAGACACTCACAGGCACCCAACACCAGCAAGAACACCACCGGAGATGACGATAGGCCGACACGGTGGTGACTGCACACGGCACTCACGACGGCGACCCAGACACGAAATTGGACGGGGCGGAGCGAAAACGGAACCTCTGCGAGAGCAGGAACCCGCACGCCACGCCCGGATGCATCAGCTCGACGGTGCACTCGTCGGAGACGAGGTCTGACGGTGGCGGAACGCACCTAACGAACACACGCACCTACATGGGGCTAGCAGGCTCGGGAACTGGTGAGGAGGGACGGGGAGCTCATCGAAAGCTGATGACGCAGCCAATCGAGCGCGAGGACGCGTGACGAAGGGGACTTGACGCGGCGGAGGAGCTCGGCCGGAGGGGAGGAAGAAGAAGCAGGGCATGGCCATGGCGTCCCTTGGGGATGCAGAGGACGACGAGGAGGAAGACGGCGTTGGCGACACGATCTCGACGACCTCCGGCTCGAGAGGCTCGCCAGAGAAGCTCCCATAGCGGCGAGCACACCTCTGAACCTCACCACACGCACACTCTGAACTCTCTGAACTTTACCTTGCCGGGGACAGGAGAGGAGGAGAGGAGGGGGGCGGCGGTGCAAGGAGGGAGAGGAACCCTAGGGGGACGGCACGCACGCCGAGGGGGCTATATAGGCGATGGGATAGACGGCGACGGCGACGGAAAAGGCGACGGCGACGCGCTCTCCTCTGTGAAGACTGACGGCAGAGGCGACGGGAGCAGGTGGACGTATGCCACTACGGTCTGGGCCGTAGGAGAGACAAGGCCCACCTGCCTCTCTCTCTCTCTCAGCCAAAAGAGGAAAAGGGGGGTTTCCATTTTTTATAAAACCAGCCACACTAAATAAATCCCCAAAGCATGTTGAAAGGTTTTAGAGAAAACAAAAATACTTTTGAGGAGGTAAAAACATGCTCTGATTAAAAAAATGTCAGGTTGATTTATTGGACAAGTAATTTTATTATTATTGAAAATAGCAGCCCCTGTTTTATTTAAACACAGATACAAACAAACCCCAAACAACAAAAGGAGCACTCCCTAAATTATTAAAATGAATAGGGCTACCTCTTGAACATTTTTAAACAATTTTAGAAACAACTTAGTTCTGATCATAAAATTAAAAGAAGAGAGGGGTATTAGATAGGGGATGTTGAGAAGGAATTAGAGAGGGGAAGAAGAAGAGGTGCACACATGACTCCAACCACACTCAAGCACCAACACCACACAAGACCCACTCACAACCACCACATCATACAAAGGCACGTGAAACCCAACAAGGCAAGATGAATGAAAATGATGCATGATGAAATGATGCATGAATGCAAACCACACATGGATGACAAGGTGCAATTCATACATAGCTCATGACACAAGGTTCATACAATGGGGTTACATGCCATAAAAGGAAGGGACAGCACTTGGGCTGTCACAACTCTACCACACTACAAGAGGATCTCGACCTGAGATCTAGGAACGAAAGAAGTCCGGGAATTCAGAACGGAGAAGGTCCTCGCATTCCCAAGTAGCTTCTTTGTCGGAATGATGAGACCACTTCACCATGGGGAACTTGATAGACTTGTTGCGAGTCTTACGCTCAATTTCTTCAAGAATTGCAACTGGATGCTCACGATAAGAGAGATCTTCTTGGAGATCGATGTCTTGGAGGTCAATGGTTCACTTAGGAGTCTTGAAACATTTCCGGAGCTAAGAAACATGGCATACATCATGCACATTTGCGAAATTTGGAGGAAGCTCTAGCTGATATGCAAGACCACCTCTCCTGCCAACAACTTTGAAAGGACCAACAAAACAAGGAGCTAGCTTCCCTTTAATTCCAAACCGTTGAGTGCCTTTCATGGGGGAGACTCTGAGATAGACTAGATCATCCACTTGGAAGGAAACATCCCGATGTTTGTTATGAAAATAACTCTTCTGTCGGTACTGAGCTTCTTTGAGTTTCTCGCAAATGACATGGCACATTTCTTCTGCTTCAGTGATCATGTCATTACCCAATACCTGACGCTCACCGGTTTCAAACCAGTTAAGCGTGGTACGACATTTTCTGCCATAGAGAATCTCAAAAGGGGCCTTGCCTGAACTAGCCTCGAAGCTATTGTTGTATGAGAATTCAGCATATGGAAGGCAGTCTTCCCACTTCATGCCAAACGAAATCACACAGGCTCTGAGCATATCTTCAAGGATCTGATTGACTCTCTCAACTTGACCACTTGTCTGCGGATGGAATGGAGGGCTGAAACAGATCTTGGTACCCATAGCAGTCTGGAACGACTTCCAAAACTTGGAAGTAAAGAGGCTTCCACAGTCAAAATAGATGAGCTGAGGAATACCATGCAAAGACACTATCCTTGACGTATACAACTCTGCAAGCTGATATGCCGAGATAGATTCTTTGACTGGCAGGAAATGAGCAACTTTTGACGGCTTGTCGATAACCACAAAGATGGCATCATTGCCTCTCTTGGACTTTGGAAACCCAGTGACGAAATCCATCTCAACATGATCAAATTTTCACTCTGGGATAGGCAAAGGCTGCGAAGACCTGCTGGACGTTGATTCTTTGCCTTCACTCTGCGACAAACATCACACTCGTTCACGAACTGAGCAATTTCACGTTCCATGCGAGTCCACCAGAAGGTTTGCTATAGATCCTGATACACCTTTGAACTGCCTGGATGAATGGATAGAAGAGAATTATGTGCTTCGTCCATGATAACCTTTCTGAGATCACCTTTTGGAACCACAAGACAGTCCTCAAAGAATAAGGTATCTTTGTCATCAACACGAAAGCACTTATACTTCGGAATGCTCTTGGCTATACCTTTCTTCACTTTCTTCATCATAGCATCAATAAGCTGCGCTTGGTGAACCTGATCTTCCAGAGTTGTAGAAACTTGACGATTTGCAAGAAATCCTTGCGGAATCATCTGAAGGTTGAGCTTGCGGAAGGCTTCACAAAGCTCGGGTTGGAGAGGCTTCAAGATGAGACTATTGCAGTACGCCTTACGGCTGAGTGCGTCTGCAATGACATTTGCTTTCCCTGGAGTATACACAATGCTTGGATTGAAGTCCTCAAGCATTTCCACCCAACTATATTGCCGAAGACTGAGATTGGGTTGAGTGAAAATGTACTTCAAGCTCTTGTGATCGGTGTACACCTCAACTGGTCTACCCAACAACAAATGCCTCCAAGTCATTAGAGCATGCACAACTACCGCTAACTCAAGATCATGAGTGGGGTAGTTCTTCTCGGCAGGCTTCAACTGACGCGAGGTATAAGCAACAATCTTCTTGTCTTGCATGAGAACACCACCAAGACCTTGGAGAGAAGCATCACGGAAAAATTGGAAAGGCTTAGACTGCTCAGGAGGAACAAGAACTAGAGCTAAAGTCAGTCTTTGCTAGAGCGTATTGAATGCCACATCACACTCAGGATACCAAACATACTTGACACTCTTCTGGACGATATTAGACAGAGGCTTAGCAATTGGAGAGAAGTTCTCCACGAATCTCTGCAATAACTAGCAAGCCCGAGGAAACTCCAAAGCTGCTTCACATTCTGAGGAGGTTCCCATTTCAAGATTGCCTCAACTTTCTCAGGGTGCACTTTAATTCCCTCGGTAGAGATGACATGCCCAAGGTACACCACTTCATTGAGCCAAAACTCACACTTGGAAAACTTGGCATAAAACCGATGCTCTCTTAACTTTTCAAGCACAAGGCGGAGATGCTCTGCATGCTCTTCTTCTGTCTCCGAGAACACAAGGATATCATCCAGATAGACCAAGACGAATTCATTCTTGAAAGTAGAGAAAATGAAATTCATCATCCTTGAGAAGGTTGGAGGAGCATTAGCAAGACCAAATGACATGACAGTGTACTCATAAGAGCCAAAACTCGTCCTGAAAGTGGTCTTAGGAATGTCTTCTTCGCTAATGCGAATCTGATGATAACCCATGCGAAGCTCAAGCTTCGAGAAAACCTTGGCACCTTTCAGTTGCTCAAACAACTCATTGATGTTGGGAAGTGGGTATTTGTTTCTGTGTGTCTTCTTGTTCAATGGCCGGCAATCAACACAAAGACGATCCGTGTCATCTTTCTTCTTGACAAACAAAACACCACAACCCCATGGAGAAGAACTTGGTCTGATCAGACCCACACGTTCTTGCTCATCTAGCTGCTTCTTCAACTCTTTCAGCTCTTCGGGGCCAAGTTTATACGGGCGCTTCCAGACCGGTTCAGTTCCGGGCTCGAGATCAATCACGAACTCGACTGGCCGGTGTGGAGGCATTCCTGGCAATTCTTCTGGAAATACATCTTCATACTCACAAACCACCAGAATTTGAGAAATCGCCGAGATTTCACCCTTCTCATTAAGAGCAAAGAGACGGATTGTGTCATCGCAAGCCGCGAAAATAATCACATCTTCTGAAGGATGAGTCAGCTTGACTTCTATTGCTTGACAATCAATATGAGCCTTATTCATAGCCAGGAAGTCCATGCCCAGAAGGAGATCAATATCAGAATTCCCAAGAACATAAGGAGAAGCCAGAAAAGAATAATTGCCCATCTTGATAGAAACATCCGGAAAAATAGAACTGGTCCTCATGATAACACCCAGAGAAACAATACCCAATGGTCTACCCAATGATGCTGACGGGAAATCATGCTTAATGAAAAATGGCTTTGACATGAAACAATGCGATACACCAGAATCAAACAATACTTTTGCAAGGAAATCACTAACTGAGAGATTACCCATAATCACATCATTGGATTGATCTGCTTCAGCTGCATTCACCATATTCACTCTTGCGGTCTTGGGATTATGCTTTACCATTGCATTGCCTGGAGGCTTGACAGGAGGAGGAGGCGGAAGATGCCGCTGGTTGCACTTGTTTGCATAGTGGCCCTTCTGACCACACTTTTGACAAGTCACCTCAGAAAGCGGACGAACATTGCCTGGAGGAGGAACAAGAATAGCCTTGGAAGCCTGGGGTCTCTGCTGGAATCCTGGGTTGGGTGGGTGGGAAGAACCACGACCACCAAACTGCTTCTGTTGATGAGGAGGACGAAACGGAAGAGGATTTGGCGCCCAATACTTCTGCTGCTTGGAAACCATCTGAGAGCTGGAAGAAGATGAATATGAATCCCTGGAATGCTTCTTGGAGTTCTCCAACTTTAGCTGACCTGCTTCAACCTTCAAAGCCATGTTGTAGAACTGATCAAACTCCCGAGGTTCCTAAAGAACTAGGCCTGGCAAAAGCTCATCCTTGAGACCACCTCTGAACTGATAGATCATAGTCTTATCATCTGGAACATCTTGCTTGGCATAACGAGCTAGATTCTGGAACTCGACGTTGTAATGGTAGACAGACTTGGTTCCCTGCTTCAGGTGCCTGAACTTCTCACGCGTCTCCTCGTCAAAGCTTGTCGGAATGTAATGAGCCCTGAAGTCACAACGGAAATTGTCCCAAGTAACAACACAATCGCCCCTGGAATCCTTGTACTGTTGCCACCAATCAGCTGCTTGGCCCTTGAGCTGGAACGATGCAAATCTGATAAAGTCCTCTGGCCTGACATTGCTGCACTCGAAATGCTTACTCATATCACGAAGCCAATCATCAGCATCAAAAGGCTACTCACAACAGGTGAAAGACTTGGGCTGGTTGGCAAGGAACTGATTGAGCGTTGCAAACTGAGGTTGATTCTGAAAATTCCCTTGAAAACCTTGTTGACCCTGCTCCCTTTCTTGCAACAGCCTGAGCAACATCTGAGTGTTCGCATTGGTTGCGGCCATCACAGCTTGCCAAGCTTCTGGAAGAGGAGGCGGAGGAGGCGGTGGCGGGGGTGGTGGTGAAACATCAGTCTGCTCCTCACCATGACCCGGATTGTTGTGAGTTGGGGGAGCCATCCTAAAGATGGACAAAACGCATCAGCACCTCATTGATAAGATGAAATCAAAGCTGAATCAAAAGCTTGAAAGAAATGAACAAATAACAACACAGCCTTCCTACTGAAAAATTAGTAAGAATGCTTCTTCGGTTTATGATAACATCATTAGAAATAATAAGCCACTTGCAATAGCACACAAGTATTGAGCTAAGCGCTCGGAACAAATGTACATGCCCATATACATCTGAAGAAGATGATCCTAGATGACTACAAGATTTCCCACCTATGAACTTCCAAAAACTTTCTGGTTATGCAATCCGGTGTGGGGGATACAAGGAGGAAATATCTCACACAACTAACAAACCTACACCCCAACTATATCCATCCTTCAACACATAACTAGAGGCTTTCGCAAACTCATCTAATCTCAAATCCTCAAACTCACAACGATACTAAACCATGGTGGTACCCCGGACGCCTCCCCATTACTGGGTGACTCCGACCTTATCTCACCACGATAAGTATTGAAGTAGTTTTGAACACTCTCTGTCCTGAGATATCAAGGAAGCTGCATGATAACGATGTGCCAACATTCCTTGGAGCTCGACTCCTCGGAAGAAATCAAGTCAGACAAGAGGCACCAAGACAGAACCCTGTCACATTGGTATCATATAGACTCCAAAATATCTGCGTGAGCCTAAAAAAAATTTGAGCGAGAAGAGGAGTAGAATCAAAATTCCCAAGTCGGAAACCTCACCAGAGCAAAGAAGAGGAGTAAAAATAATCCGACTCTCCGATATAACTAGACTCAAAATAGTTTTACTAGACACGACTTGGCCAAGTTCGAACAAGCAAAGGCTCCTATGGTCGTATGGCTCTGAATACCACCTTGTCACGCCCAAGATGCGCGCCTATCCATTTTAAGGCACGAGCTCCTCGCAAGGGATAGATGCGCATCTTGCCGTTAGCAAGATAGTATCATCACATCATACAATACTGAAACAGATGAGTATACAAGATTGGCTTACACTCGCCACATGCTAACTTACATTTTCACTCAAATTCATATCATCAAGTTGAACACAGGGTCTGACTACGGACGAAATCAAACAATAAAATAGATGCAAAAGATACTATCAAGCCATCCCAAAGATCACGACCAGGTCCTCTACTCATCTGGATACGTCACGTACATCCTGCCTCTTTCCTCATCATATTCCCACTGGAGCTGGGTAAGATCATCCTGCACGAACTCATCTGAACCTGCACCAGGAGATGTTGTAGTAAACTGTGAGCCACAGAGGACTCAGCTATCATGTGCCCGGGTACCGAGACTATTCTAGTATGATCCCTATGAGATCCTGAACACTTACTTACGTCAATCATAACCCCACCGTGTTCTCTCTCGGATCATGTTCATGAGCAGAGACGATCACGGTTACTCACACAGTTGGTGTGTTTTAATTAGAGTTTACTTCAAGTTAACTATAACTGGGTGTTAAACAAATATCCAAGTTGCCACATAACCGCGGGCACGGCTTTCCGAAAGATTTAACCTGCAGGGGTGCTCCAACTAATGCATCACAAATTAACCGCACTCCACGGGAATAGCCTCGACCACGGATCTCGCGGTCATCATAGGTAATTCCAAAGGGAGTCCAACACCTTGAGAAAACCTGAAGGAAGTCAGACTCCACACGCAAGACACTCGATAAAGGTAAAACAAATCCAGCAAGACCTCCCGACGTGTCGACGAACCCGATAAGAGCCGCGTATCTCGTTCTCAGGACACGACGGATAAGCAAAGCATACGGTGGCCTGATAGAAATCTCTCGAGTTGCCCCGGGTTGGCCCCGCACGGTGCTCTAGTTTGGACCAACACTCATGAGGAGCACTGGCCCGGGTTGTTGATTAATTATCCACGGGGTTGCAAAGCCCTATGCAAGTTTTATTAAGTTATTAGCAGATGTAGTACCAAAGTTGGGTCTTGCCAGACAAGTTTTAATCTCAACCGAATGAACAAGGGGGTCCCCATAACAACTTCGAGCATGTTAGGAGCGCAAAATATGGAAAACATAACACTGGTAACAAGGAACTAATGGCGGTAACAGCGGAACAAATCACTCAGCAAAATTCCAAGCCTTCCACCAATACAAAGATATATATGTGCATTAAATTAAACAACAGATAATATTGTGATATCCAAATCCATGTTATCACATGGAACAACCTGCACCTTCTACTAAGAATGCTATAAGAGGGGCTGAGCAGCGGTAACTTAGCCAATCAAAGGTTTGCTAGGATGTGGAGGTTAGAGGCTGTCATGGTAATTAGGATGCTGATATCAATTGGTAGGTAGCGCAATTGTAACGATAAGAGCGAGAAACTAGCAAGCATAAATAGTATCGGGATCCGGGTACGATCATCTTGCCTATTGGTTCTTCAGCGAAACAAGTAGCGGGATCCTCGTAATGGTACTCTCCTGGGTCCTCGTACTCAGTATCGACACTTGCATCTACCCAAGAGAAACAGCAACAATAAACATTCAACCAAGGTGCAATGCACAACCAAGATGATGCATGATTCATTCATGAAGAATTAACATGGCAATCCAAAACTAGTCATGTTTCACATGCAAAGTTTGTTCATTAATGAATCTGGACAGAACCTCATTCTAAGTTATTTAAACATGCATGATCATGGAAAATATGTATGCATCATGCAAAATCCATAGAGATGCATATAAAGAATGCAAGAAACGGAGTTATGGTTCTCACGATACGCTCACGACAAGGTACGGAGGCAAAATCACAAGACCACCAAGCCATGGGATAATTCTTGGCATTCCAAGGTATCCACTGTATAGGTGATGAAAAACCAATCACAATAGCCTCAAGAATCAATCAATTCCATGGAGCATAGCTCCCACCAGTCACAAAACAATAAAACCCACAATCTGCCACAAAACAGCAACATAGCAACTTCTACAGTGCACAACTTGAGCTACAGGCACCCTACTGCCACAAACAAGATATGAACAGAACCTACTAAACACCCACATAAACTTGTCCAACTACACAATGAGCAAAGGTGTCACACATCAATAAGCATGAAGCAATCAAGTTGACATGATGAAACAGTTTTCTAGGACAGTGAAAATTCCAGTTTTCTGGAATCTGCGATTATAAAGTAGCAAGTTGACAGCATTAGTTAAATATGCTAGAGAGCTCCTATTGGCATGAAAATTAACAGGATGGTATAAGGCAATATCTACTACAAAACACTAGCATTGAGTATGCTCAAATTCACAACACATCACTAGATACCATCCACTCTACATGGCAATTACATAACAGCAGATTCTCGGACTTGGAAATTTTTAGCATGCTGAAAGAGGAACATCAAGTAGGCAACTTAACAGCATGGTTCCCACTTATGTGGGTGATTCTAAGGTTAAAAAAAATACCAAGCCATACTAGATACCAAATACCAGCACTTCCTAGTTGGCACATGTCCCAAATCAAGCATGGATTAAATCATGCAAAAATGACAAAATGGCAGCTCAGCTAAAATGACAGATTTATTAACTTCCTCAAAAGTGAAATCTGAGAGTTCCAATGGATTCATTGGCTCTTTCTACCCCAAAACCATGGGTCATACTCATATGCTCATGTGAAACAACAAGGCACAAACAAATAGCTAAACTATCTAGTACTATTCATGGCATAACTTACTCTAGATAGGAAATGCACATAAAGGACATAATCATATTGACAATTAGCTAAGAATGGAAAGGAGCTGGCAATTCCTACATAACAAGCATAATCACCAAAGGGGTATGACAAGGGGGAAACCCACTAGTCCCCTACACACACACACCACACACAAGTGCACAAGGCACTTCACTCATGAGCCAACTCATGTGTGTGGGTGGTCATCCACCACATATACATACATATATGCCCAATGCATATATGCATGTGCATATGTAGATGATCACTCACACACACTCTCAACAACACACACATGTGCATGCACCAACACACACACAAGCATGTGTGCATAGGCACACACACACACACCACATAACATACACACTAGCACAAGCATATGTGATCCTCACATGCACATACTCACACTCTCCTATACACTAAAACCTACACATGCACATATGCTCTCATGCAAACACACATACAAGTGCACCACACACCACATAGATGTGTATGCCCATATGCACATATACACACACACTAAACATACATACACACATGACAGGGAAGAAAAAAATAAAGGAAACACCTCCTGGTATGCAACCACACACATATACTTGTCTAGCAAGAAATAAACAAAAGAAATCAACCGAAAGAAAACAAAACAAATAGCAAAAAAAGGGGAGTCTGGGCTCGAACCCAGGACCTGATGATCATCTCCCCCGCACCCTCACCACTCTGCTACGACCGCGGACGTTAACAGAGGGAGGCCTCTGCATATCTAATACACACACATGCTCATCTGCTACTCCGACGAAACTGAAGTTGCACGCTGCGCGACAGAGCAAACAGCGGCGAGCTACGGCTGACTTCGGTGACCAAATGAGCGGCGGAGGCATAGCTGGACTCACTGCTACTGCATGCACACGTGCACACACACTCACAGGCACCCAACACCGGCGATGACGACAGACCGACACGGCGGCGACTGCACACGGCACTCATGACAGCGACCCAGTCACGAAATTGGACGGGGCGGAGCGAAAACGGAACCTCTGCGAGAGCAGGAACCCGCACGCCACGCCCGGATGCATCAGAGGGGAGGAAGAAGAAGCAGGGCGCGGCCTTGGCGTCCCTCGGGGATGTAGAGGACGACGAGGAGGAAGACGGCGACAGCGACACGATCCCGACGACCTCCGGCTCGAGAGGCTCGCCGGAGAAGCTCCCACAGCGGCGAGCACACCTCTGAACCTCACCGCACACACACTCTGAACCCTCTGAACTTTACCTTGCCGGGGACAGGAGAGGAGGAGAGGAGGGGGGCGGCGGCGCGAGGAGGGAGAGGAACCCTAGGGGGGCACGCACGCCGAGGGGGCTATATAGGCGATGGGACAGACGGCGACGACGACGCGCTCTCCTCTCTGAAGACTGACGGTAGAGGCAACGGGAGCAGATGGACGTCTGTCCACTATGGGCTGCACCGCAGGAGAGACAAGGCCCACCTGCCTCTCTCTCTCTCAGCCAAAACAAGAAAAGGGGGGGTCATTTTTTATAAAACCAGCCACACTAAATAAATCCCCAGAGCATGTTGAAAGGTTTTCGAGAAAACAAAAATACTTTTGAGGAGGTAAAAACATGCTTTGATTAAAAAAATGTCAGGTTGATTTATTGGACAAGTAATTTATTATTATTGAAAATAGCAGCCCCTGTTTTATCTAAACCCAGATACAAACAAACCCCAAACAACAAAATGAGCACTCCCTAAATTATTAAAATGAATAGGTCTACCTCTTGAACATTTTTAAACAATTTTAGAAACAACTTAGTTTTGATCATAAAATTAAAAGAAGAGAGGGGTATTAGAAAGGGGATGTTGAGAAGGAATTAGAGAGGGGAAGAAGAAGAGGTGCACACATGACTCCAACCACACTCAAGCACCAACACCACACAAGACCCACTCACAACCACCACATCATACAAAGGCACATGAAACCCAACATGGCAAGATGAATGAAAATGATGCATGATAAAATGATGCATGAATGCAAACCACTCATGGATGACAAGGTGCAATTCATACATAGCTCATGACACAAGGTTCATACAATGGGGTTACATGCCATAAAAGGAAGGGACAACACTTGGGCTGTCACATGAAACTCCTTGATTTTTTGGCCGAGGCCCCATAGCCTAATGTGTCCTTGCATTGTACACTCTATGAATGAAAACCCTCAAATCAGCTACAAGAAACATGAATCCATGGTGATTTAGGGCGGGTGATTAAAAGGGGCCCGCGGGCTGGGATAAGAGATGAGCAGAAATATTTCAGTAGATTAGTTACTAATTTTTCATGGGGGGAAACAAGTACCGAAGATTCCCCAATCGGCTGAGCTGGGTCGACAGCGAGCAGCGTCGAGAAAGTCAGTGCCAATAGGTCGCGGCGAGCGGCAGTGGCGATATGCGGTGGCGTTTGGCGGTAGCCGACGACGGCGACAGATGTCAAGCTAAGTGGTTGTCGCGGGGATAGGCAGTGACATGCATGGATAGTCCTGGAGTACTAGTGTTAGTTAGGTGCTATGGGGGGAGGGGAGGGGCGATGGTTTTGTGACATGTGGGTGCTGAGGGTTTTTTTTTTGAAGTGGTGCTAAGGCTTTTCTGTCCTAGAACAATGTGCTTCTGAGGAAATGGTTTATTAGATCCAAACATGTGTGATATATCCTATATAAATATTACTCTCAAGTAAACTAGTAGTTCCGTGTGATGGAGATACGGATAGCCATTTGATATGCGTACATCCTGCAGTTTAGACGTGCGATCCTTGGGGATGCGTTCTGGCCAATCAGAATACAAATGATGTGGCACAATGAAAGTCGTCACACAGATTCAATCTCGGAAAAATATAATACACAAGCATAGATATAATACACACAAACTACATAGATTCAATCCAACGTCTCATCCTCATGCAAAAATATAATACACAAGTATAGATATAATAAACACAGACTAGATAGATTCAATCCAACATCTCATCTTCATGCTTGATCAATACGATTCACCGGGAACTAGGCGTACGCGGTGTGCGCTATCCTGCGAGAATACTTCTTCTTGAAGGAGCCGACGGCTCGTCCTCTTGCATACGCCAGAACACTACAATACATGTTGTTAATCTTATGGTTGCAGAACGGGCATCCATAGCCCCCAATCTTCCTAACACGCCTGTTATTCTTTCCAACCATTAGCTCTCTGAGCGTTTGCCTCTTGAACCTCTCTTGGACGTCTTCATCCTCACTGTCCACATCGTTAGATAGTACCGATACATAGTCAAAAATGTGACATCCATATATTTTATAATGCAAATTCGCAATGCAGAGTTTATGAAACATAATATATCATGCAAAAAAGTGAACCCTAAATAGAAGCTAATTGGTTTGATGCCAAAAGTTGGCATGCCATATTTTAGCAACTGCCAAATGTTGGCTAGAGATTGGTTGGATACCAATTCTCGTTATCAATCTCACACAAGGTTGTGAAATGTTGATAACTTCTGATTTTGCCAAGTATTGGCACCAATGCCAAATGTTGGTAGCAAACAAGTCAGCCTATATATGTATTTACCAAAAATGGGTATAGATGACCAACTGGTTCTCCGTTCGAGTCATTGTCGTCGCTGGAGTGTTCGTCGGAGTTGTTGTGGACCATCGGCTCCGGCTATAGAAACTTGATGGCGACGATAACGTCAAGGCCATGCTGTCGTCCGCGCGATATGTCATCTCTGATGACGGCAATATCTGTGCCCACCTTCGCGCTGTGCTCGGTGCTTCGCCGACACCGACATGGTTACTCCCTCCCATGGTGCAGGGAGGCCGCTGATGATGATTGAGAACGACGGCGAGGATGCAGGGGGACAGAGGATTGTGTGTAGCCAGAATGTTAAAACCAACAGCTCGGGCGCGGTTAATAAAGGTGACTTGGGAACTTGAGAGGGAGCCAGGCGGCGGTTTAAAGGGACGGCTCGCCTCCCGGTGAGCTGCCTATGCGCCGGACTGCTACCATGTGTACCATTAATTCGCATGCCTGACGGCACATCTCCCTGCGAAACTGCGCAGTGAACATGCCTCCCATCAATTCACACACCTACTCACACGCTTCCTAATTAGCATGTGAGGCGACCTTGCTAGCATGCATTCCTTCAAATCATATCTGCTTGCACAGATCGCGGGGCGTGTATTGTTTTTCCATGAAGCTACAACACTTACTCCCTCCGTTTTTATTTAGTCTACATATAAGAGGTGATTGCACTCAAACTTGATAAAGTTTGACCTACTTTATAGAAAGAAATAGAAATAATTACCATGACAAATATATATGATGTGAAAGTCCATTCAATAAAGAATCTAATGGTATTGATTTTTAATTGTAAACGTTAATATTTTTGTCTACAAATTTGATCACAGTTTACAAAGCTTAACTTTAACCAGCGCTAATACGAGGACTAAATAAAAACAGCTTGGATTGATAAACCGTTTGCAATGTTAACGTGACTGTTCTATGTTGCATCTATTAATAAGCCCCCGTTTGCAACAAGCTTAGATGGAAACTTCTCTCAAATTGGACGATTTATTTACCATGACCTACAAGTTCCCTATCATGAAATCATGTCAACGTTTCATGAATTCTAGCTTAGTTGGTCGTTTGCTGGAATTTGAAAGCCAAGTATCAATGTTTGTGGCCCCGAGATGTTCGAACTTCATTGTTTTTCCTTCCATGGGGACTAAACATGCACCCAAGACAAAAAATGAATTAG
Source organism: Hordeum marinum (assembly GCA_022496015.1). Lineage (NCBI taxonomy): Eukaryota > Viridiplantae > Streptophyta > Magnoliopsida > Poales > Poaceae > Hordeum > Hordeum marinum. The sequence goes on from CM039672.1 coordinate 119,160,740, forward strand.
GTGTCATGATTGATATGAAAGAAGGAAATATTAAGTTTCAATTTCCTCTTATAAAGGGTATGGAACACTTACCTAGAACAGGAATTAAGTCACTATATGAATCAATCATGAGGGCCTTCTATGGAGTGAAAACTAAGGATGACAATACTTGAATCTATGCGTTATGCCTAGCTAGGGGCATAAAATGATAGCGCTTGTTGGGAGGCAACCCAATGAATAAAATATTTTTATCTTTTTTCCTTTCTATTTTTGAGTGTTTGCACAATTATGATTCTGTTATTATTCTGTTTTTATGTTTTATTTAGTGTTTGTGCCAAGTAATGCCTTAGGATAATTCATAAGATGAGTAGAAACAATGTTGAATATGAAATAGAAACTTTGTTCCAAGTGCACGGATTTTCATTTTTTACTGGAATGTGATATTGAGCTGACATTTTAAAACCGTATTTTTATACAAATTCTTTACGCTTTCCTAACTTTTCATATTTTTTCGAGTTACAGAAGTATGGGTAGAGTACAGATTACTACAGACTGTTCTGTCTAAAACAAATTCTATTTTCGTTGCATTGTGTGCTTGTTTTGATGAATATAAGCCTTGTATCGGGGGGTATAAGTCATGGTAAAGTTAGAATACAATAGATATAATGCAATAATAAAATATGAATGGGTTTACAACAATACCTAAAGTAGTAATTTGCTTTATTATACTGACAGATCTCACGAGAATTTTGTTAAGTTTTGTGTGATCGAAGTTTTCAAGTTTTGGGTGAGATCACGATGGATGAGGGAATAAGGAGTAAGAAGAGCCTAAGTTTGGGGACGCTACAGCACCCCAAGTCAATATCCAAAGAGTAACAATAAACTAAGCTTGGGGATGCCCCGAGTGGCATCCCCTCTTTCTTCCAACAACCATCGGTATTTTACTTGGAACTATATTTTTATTTGTCACACATCATGAGTTTTTCTTGGAGCATCTTGTATCTTTTATATTATTTTTATCCTTTCGGAACACACCTATTTGAAAGATCCAAAAATATGATATGATTGCTCTTTATGCTTCACTTGAATCTATTGAGCAAAGGAATTGCTCTAGTGCTTCACGTTTATCTTTGTGAGCACGGCGTGCTTTTACGTGTTTGAAGAAATGCTCTCATGCTTCACTTATATTAATTTGAGAGTTAGTAATTTTGAAGAAATGCTCTCATGATTTACTTATATTATTTTGAGATATGAAACTTTTATGCTCATGTTCTTCACTTATATTTTTGTGAGCTTATCAAAAGCAATTGCAATATTTGAAACTAGTCCCAAAGTGATAGATATTCAAGAGGGGTATAATAAAAACTTTCATGAACATCATTGGACAAATTAAACTTGATTCTTTGTAATAGTTTTGAGACATGACGATAGTAATATGTGAGTTATGTTGGTGAGTAATTATGCTGAGTAAGAATATTGATGTTAAGGTTTGTGATTCCCTATGCAAGCACGAAAGTCAATAGTTGTGCTATGAAATTACAACCTACTTATGGTGCATTATTCGGTTTTAGTTATGCTTAATGATCGCTTATGTGATTTTTTTTCTTGGTTAGATGCTTCTCAATATATTTGCTAGCCTTCACTTGCACTAAGTAGAAATACTACTTGTCCATCCAGAATCCTTAAACCAGTTTTTCCATATGAGTCCACCATACCTACCTATATATGGTATTTCCATGCCATTCCAAGAGAATTTGTATGTGCCAGCTCTAAAATTTCAAAATAAATTTTCCTTTTGTGTGCTCGTACCGCTCATGAAACGGTAGGGTGCGACCGATATTTTTCCATGCTAGATGTGTTGTTCTCAAGATGAGTGTTTATTCACTTGTCATTGCACGAGAGTATGGCGGTAATAAGGATGCCCAGTCCCAAAATGAAAATGTTTCTTTACTTTATGTTGTCAAATAATAAATTCCTTGGAAAGTGTTGGTATGGAAGGCAACCGTGGATTCGGCTAGCCATGGAAAGTGAAAGTATGGTGGAAAAAGGAATAAACTTTATTTTTTGTTCAGGAACCGCTTATGATGTATCTAGCATGGAAAGATATTGAAATCTCTTGGTCATTTTCATTCACAGGAAAGGCATGCCACCCAAAATATTTTTCTCTATTAATTTAAACACTTGAGCTCTGGCACCTCTACAAATCCCTACTTCCCTCTGCGAAGGGCCTATCAATTTATTTTATGCAAATTTTAATTTTATTTGAGTCTCCATCTTCTCTTATAAAGCACCAAGTAGGAGGCACTATGATCGTACTTCAGCATTAGGTGTAGCTCATATTTGAGTGTGTATCATGAATGGATCAATTATTGTGCATGATGGGCTAGGGATAACTTGCTTTAGCATTGATATTTTGGAAGACATGGTTGCTTGTTGATATGCTTGAGTATTAAACTTTTCATGTCAAAACTAGACTATTGCTTTGAACCATCTAAAATTCCAAATGTGCATGGTACAAAGAAAAGGATATATGATGAACATGTTAGGCAGCATCCCACATCAAAAAAATTATCATTTACCTACTCGAGGACGAGTAGGAATTAAGCTTGGGGATGCTGATATGTCTCCAACGTATTTATAATTTTTGCTTGTCCCATGTTGTTATATTATCAATCTTGGATGTTTTACAATCATTTTATAGCCAATTTACAGCATTTTTTGGACTAACCTATTGACATAGTGCGAAAGTGTCAGTTGTTGTTTTTGATTGTTTTTTACATCGCAGAAAATCAGTACCAAATGGAGCCCAAATGACCCGGGAATTTTTGTAGATTTTTTGTGGACCAGAAGAAGCAGGATGGGCCAAACAACCACAAGAGAGGGGGCCCAGGGTGGCCACCCTCCACCAGGGCGCACTAGAGGCCCCTGGAACGACCTGGTGGAACGTGCCCACCTCGGGACTCCCCTCAACCGACTATTCACCCTATAAATTCCCAAATATTCATAAAATCCTAGGGGAGTCGACAAAACACAATTACAACCGCCGCAAGTTCCAGAACCTCAAGATCCAGTGTAACACCATCAGGAAGGGGTGCACCGTCTTCATGGGTGCTTCTCCGATGATGCTTGACTAGTCTACCATAGACCTACTGGTCTGTAGGCAGTAGTTAGATGGCTTCCTCTCTCTCTCTTTATGATTCTCAATAAAATGGTCTTTTGGAGATCTATTTGATGTAATAACTTTTGCGGTGTGTTTGTTGGGATCCGATGAATTTTGAGTTCATGGTCAGTTTCTATCCATGAATATGATTTGAGTCTTCTTTGATCTCTTATTTGCATGATTACTTATAGCATCGTATTTCTTCTTCGAATCTTTGGTTTAGTTAGGCCAACTAGATTGATTTTTTTGCCATGGGAAGAGGTGCTTTGTGATGGGTTCGATCTTGCGGTGTTCTTTCCTAGTGACAGAAGGGGCGGCAAGGCATGCATGTATCATTGCCATTAAGGATAACAAGATGGGGTCTATTCCTATATGAATATATCTTGTCTACATCATGTCACCGTTCTTATTGCATTACTTTGTTTTCCCATGAACTTAATACACTAGATGCATGTTGGATAGCGGTCGATGTGTGGAGTAATAGAAGTAGATGCAGAATCATTTCGATCTACTTATCTTGGACGTGATGCCTATATAATGATCATTGCCTGGATATCGTCATGATTATTTCATCTTCTATCAATTGCCCAACAGTAATTTGTTCACCCACCGTGTGTTATACTCATGAGAGAAGCCACTAGTAAAACCTACGACCCCCGGGTCTGCTTTTCCAACATATTGCTTTCTGAATTACTATTTTGCTTTTTTGTTTTCAGATCTATTAATCCAAAAAACTATACCTTGCTGCACATTTTGTTTACTTATTTTATTTTGTGTTCTTGCGAGATCTATTTGCCAAAACTATCATTACCTAATCTATCTTATTACCGTAGAGAGCTTGACAACCTCTCTTTCGCGTCGGGTTGCAAGTATTCGTTATTTGTGTGTAGGTGCTGTTTATGTGGGTGCATGATCTTCCTCTACGGATTGATACCTCGGTTTCATAACTAAGGGAAATACTTACCATCGATGTGCTGCATCATCCCTTCCTCTTTGGGGAAATACCAATGCAGTCTCAAGCCACGTCACATGTTTGTATGTCCCGACAGCCGGCTAGGACTTCGAGCTCTTTGACAGTGATGGCTTGACGCGGGCTATGACATTGGTTAAGTGACGCACATGCACCCCTTCGGGTTCAACCTCCTTGGATCTCCTCCATGCCCCCCCAGTCGCTGATCTACTCTACTTCGTTGTCAGTATTTTGCCTTCATCACCATCGAGACCCTTTTGTCATTTCTGAAGGTCGCGCTCTATATATATGGCGGTGGCTCAGCATCGTCATCTGCCAAGTCAGACCTCATTGACGATGACAACGATGACAAGGGCGCCCTATCCGTCTCTTTCTAGGGTAAATAGCCCATCCACGACATCAAGGACGTCACCCTGCGGACGTGCTCTTCCAAAGGGAGGGAGCTAAGCTCCCACAAGAGGGAGCGCACGGTGCGCACCCTCAGTCCAGGCTCTTCCAAGGGGTATGAATTGTAATGTTCAGAAGTGCAATTTGATATGTTGTAGTATGAATTGTTCGGTTCGAATTAAGTGTTGATACATTGGGTTGTCTGTAGTGAGCATATACCTTGTTTAGCGTGATATGTGGTTGTTTGTATGGAACATATGTCCAGTTTCATTGCTAGGTTTGGTTGTTCACTCATACAATTGGTTCCCATGAAAGCTGGTATATTTAACACGCCTCTGTTTATTTCAGTTTTCTCACAGTGTGATGTTGAATCATACAATCTGATGTTTAAGCACTTGGTGCGTTATATCTTCATGCAATTTCAACAATACTGATATGAATGATTGTTTGGTTGTTGTTAAGTCTTTTGTAGTGAGCATATTCCTTTAAAGGGTTTTTTGGTTGTTTGTGGTTAGAATTTTTCTAGTTTCAATTGATGTATTTGGTTGTTTGTAGTATGACCCTGATCTACTCTGCTTTGTTGTTAGGAATTTGCTATGTTGGAGTATGAATTGTAATGTTGAAAAGTGCAATTTGATATGTTGGAGTATGAATTGTTCCGTTCAATTTCACTGCCTATGTTTAGTTGTCTGTAGTTAGCATATACCTATATTTGGTTGTTTGTAGTATGCATTTGATCTACTCTGCTTTGCTGTCAGGAATTTGCCTTCATCACCACCAAGACCCTTTTGTCATTTAAGAAAGTTGTGTTCTATGGTGATGTTTTGGCATCGTCAGTTGGCAAGTCATGCCTCATTGATGACGACAACTTATCATCGACAAGTGCGCCCTACGCTGGAGTATGAATTGTTTAGTTCAATTTCACGAACGCCTGTGTTTGGTTGTCTGTAGTGAGCATATACCTTGTTTAGCTGTTTTTGGTTGTTTATAGTGAACATATGTCCAGGTTCAATTGCTAGATTTAGTTCTTCAATCATACAATTGGTTCCTATTAAAGCTGGTCTAGTTAACACGCCTCAGTTTATTTCAGTTTTCTAGCGATGTGATTTTCAGTCATAGAATTTGATGTTTAAGCACATAGTACGTTCGATGCAAATTCAGCAATACCGATATGAATAACTATTTGGTTGTTATAGTATGTCTTGTTTATTTAGTTATTCACAATGTGCAGTACAATTTGATTAATACTAGTTCAATGGCCATATTTGTTTCCTGTTAAGCCTGGTGTAGGTAATAAACCCCTTGTTTTTTCACTCTGTGATGTTTAATTATACAATTTGATGTTTAAGTACAAGCTTTTTTCTATGCAAATTCAGCAATACCATTATGAATGACTTTATTTGGTTGTTCTTAATCCTGATGTAGTGAGCATATGCCTATTTTAATGGTTTTTGGTTCACATGGATATATTTGTTTCCCAGGTTATACTCCCTCCGCCCCATAATATAGCTAATACATCCAATATGTTAGTGCATTGGATGTAATTAGATCTTATATAGTGGGACGGAGAGAGCATCATGTGAGGTAACTGATAAAGATTGCTAGTACAATGGCTCAAAATGTGGCAATTAAACTATTTATTTACAGCTTGTCCAAGACAACAGTGATATGAAGTATATTAACTCGGAATTATGTACCCTTTTTACTACACATAATGAGTTTTTAGATGACAATCTCTGTATCTTTTTCCTTTGCAGTGGTTCCCAACGCAGTCTACCCAAGATCACCTCTCAAACTACATGATTGTTGGATATGCAAATGTACATTTATTCCCACCAGACTAGAATGACTATCTGAAAGTCATGAAGATATTGAAGGATGGGCAGCCAGCCATCACAAGGGATTGGGCTAGAGTCGTGTTGCATACGACATGGAGGAGGGCACACTATGGGCATTCCGCTTCACCTTTTACACCAATCGAAATATCTTTTGCCTCTTTATTTGTCGTCTTTAATATAAGTATTCATCTGTCGTTCATCATTCTTTATTTGGTGTTTATGTAATTCTTTCATTGACGTAATTCTTGAATGTATGTACTTGTGAATGGAATAATGCATTGGTTGATGAGCCTATCTATGTATATGTAAAAAGCTATTCCCTACTTCCAAATTCAAATTATGTACAATTTTAAATTGTAGCGATTAAAATAATAAAAAATGCTCTGTGGGTCATTACGCTGCACACGGTTTGTGAGTTTCAACGTTTGTGATATACCTCATGATACGACACGTTTCACAGATAGAAAACATGTGCGACCATGCACAGAGTTGTCGTTTGCAAACCATGTGTGATTTTAGATAATATAACAAACGGTGCAACTGCACTCAACGTTGGTGATAGAATCTCTCTCGCACACGGTTTAAAATGATAAACTATTTGTGATGTAGTATGCATTGCAAACGTTGGACCATAGAATAGCGCGTGCGATACTTATCATGTCGACCGTGAGTACGACATCCAGACATTTCTTAAACTTATCCGATACTTGTATGATAATTAAATTATCGTCTTAGTTAAATATCGCAAACAGATCATCCAATATAAGTGTTGATGATATACCCCTTATCATACATGCTTCATAACCATTAACTATTTGTGATTCGATGCACATCATAAATGTTGAGCCACAGAATAGCATGTGCAATGTTAGTGTGATATCACGCGAGTTGCAACGATGGGCCATATGGGAAGTCCACCATATCTCAAATGGTTGACTGGTGACTCTTAATCCCATATGCAGTTTTGCCAAACGTTTGCATTTGTTTGACACCATCGTTGACGATTGTTTTGTGTCGTCTGGGATGGACCCCCCTCTATCGCCCACACATGCAAGGCGACGATTTCAAAGTCCATCACGGAAAGGGGTTAAAAAACATTTTTATGACACGTCGCTGCACCAGTGATTTGATAAAATGGACATCCTCAATGTAATGGATCTTATTGTGGAGACTATCAAGAGAACTGTTATAACCACAAGCACTCATGAAGCTAGGCACCTTACATTCAGATACTCAACAACTCTAATGATAGAGGTGTCTTCTTTATTTTAGAGAAAAAGCACAAGCCCATCCAGCCAGAGCCAGAGGATTGCACAGTCACCACGGATGCCGATGATCCCAGTCCAGCTGCTGCTCAGGCAAAGGCTGAAGCTTTGTGTGTGAGTGCTTAGGCCAACATTTCAGGTTCTTCAATCCAAGCAAATGTAGACCTTCCCAAGAATAAATCATATCAGATGATACTTCTACTCTAGGCCACTCAGCGGATTGAGACATGCTTAGCTAACGTCGCCAAAAAAACAAGCAAGCTTAGAAAGTATGTCAAGACTAAGTTCCATGACCTCATAGTCAATGTGGATGAGCTATCTACAAACTTTACTATACCGAAGAAGGCATTTCATGAGCATGATATACCTTCTTCTAGTGATGAGACAGATGATATACCTGCTTCTATAGATTAGTATGTAGCTCAGGCCCGAGTTGCTCCTATGGTTGTGTCTACTCCTCCTGGTGCTCCAGTCACATCTGTTGATGCTCAAGCCTTCGTCAAAGTGCTCATCTCCACTCCATCCACCCAGACTGGTGCGCCAGCCAGAGGACTTTGTCACCTTCTACAACCAAGCATGCTGCCGCAAGTGACATTTAAAGCTCTTGAAAATTTAAGCATCTTTATGTGAAAGGGGGAGATATGTATATAGATAGGGCTAGCTTCGAGTGAGAGAATTCCTTTCGCCAAGTTGCATTGCTTGCTACTTCATTTGATTCTTACGTGATGTAAACTCTTTTGCTTGTGTGTGATGACCCAAACTTGTGTGCTACTGCACTTATGCTACTCGTTTATGCTTTAGTGCATCTTTGGCGGTCATTTACATGTGTTTTTTGGTGTTTTGCGATGTTTTTATTTTATCATATGTTATTCTTGTGCACCACCAAGTTGTATATGACATAGAAGAATTCCTCATATGCCTAGTCGATTGTGCATTTGCATTCAAACACAAATTTAAATAATGCATGAATTTAGGGGGGTTCGTATAAATCACATACTTCTTAAAGCGACAATATTATTCATGATTATATCTTTTATCAAAGCTTTGATCTATATGTTGTCATCAATTACCAAAAAAGGGAAGACTGGAGGTGCATCTAATCCCCTGGGTGGTTTTGGTAATTCATGTCAACATATATATCCATGTACTAATGCATATTCAGATAATATTTCAGGAAAGTTCATTTTACGTATAACTTAAAAAGGTGAAATTGGACCTCTCAAAATTCTAAGGATAAGTGTTGGTTCATGAGCGAGACTATTCATTTATATTCAAGTGATCAAAGATCACATGGAGTTCATAGGAACTGATACTATCAAAAGGGGTCGAGGTTGAGAATATGATCAAGTGATTTGAGATAAAAAAAAACAATAACCTTAGACACATTCACAATCTCTAACTAATCAAACCCAATGTGCTCATTGGACTCACCGGACCTAACTGTACGAGTGTCACTGAGCCAAATAGATGTAACCTTGTCCAAACTAACTGTATCAGTCTCAACAAGATGTCCATTCGGACTCATTGAAGTAGCTATATGCTAGCCTTATGTAACCTTTTGTAATTCGTTCAGAATTTCCAAACGGTTTCATTCGGTGACACCAAAGCGTGCAAAATTCTTAGGCCATCATATCTCGGGGCTATCGATCAATTTCACCCGGTGTGACCAAACAATCCAAAATTGTTGGCTTTTGTACATATCGGTTTGACCGAGCAGACCAACCGGTCTCACTGATGTGCGCAAAATGGTGTGTAACGGTTAGAATTTCTATCGTCACTATATATATAGCCTCACCCACTTCACCATTGTCTCTCGAAGCAAACACCACTCATATCCATATTTTTGAGAGAGAGATCCACCTCCTTTGTGCTGATTTCAAAGGTGTTTCCACTCCAACCATTTAAACTTTTATTTCAAGTCACCTCATTGCTTTCCACCAAAATCCTCTCCTACCAAAGCCAAAAATCTATGAGAGAGTTTGAGTGTTGAGGATATTATCGTTTGAAGCACAAGAGTTGTGAGTCCATCATGAACAAGAACATATATTACCTTTTGGAGGGTGGTGCCTCCTAGACCGGCTAGGTGTGCTCGCAAGTCTCCAATTTTCATGGAGAATCCAAGAAGTTTGCGAGGGCTTGGAGATCACCTACTTCGTGAAGATCAACTGAGCGAGGCCAGTCCTTCATGGGCGTAAGCCATGGTGGGATAGGCAAGGTTGCTTCTTCGTGTAACCTTCATGGGTTTGAGACCTTCATGGACTTAATTCCTCTGTAGGTCTCACAACTGAACTCTTTGTGATCTTAGATCCCCCGTAAATCGAAGCCTCCGTCAATGTGGACGTATGATAGCACCACCTATCGGAGCCACATGTCAAAAATCTTCACTGTGTCAACATTGTGTTTGTGTTTGTGTATCTCAAAATTCAACATCCTACTTTACTATCACTTGCATGTCTTTTAATTTCCGCTGCCTAACTCTAGACTTGCATGTGTATAGTGCTCTTGTATTGCTAGCTAAGTTAAAAACTGTCAAGAATTAAAATTTGGGAAAGAGTCATTCGAATTTTGTTATTATTCTATTCACCACTCTTTAGGCATACTTTTGATCCTCTAATATGGCAATTTTTAGCTCGTGAACCAACAAGGTTCGATGCACCACCTATGTTAAGGTACAACAGTGTATTCTCTTGTTAAAAAAGAACAATCAAGTATAAAATAAGTGGAAAATGTTGATCATTGATAGATACATGGCAATTTGTTGTATATAACACATGGCAAATTTTACAATTACGAAGTTTAGCTGCTATGAAAGCAAACATGAGTTTCCTAGGACAATTTCATATTGCAACACACACCACCAAGGTCCAGTACAAATAATTAGAGGACACTTGAGGCTTGTTTAGAGAAGTTAGTGGTGACAAAGACGAACCTAGAGACGCCTAGCTCGGTACACAGTGGCATCACCATCTCCTTCCCTCTCTGCTCTTGCACCACATCGGCTCACACTCGGTAGACGTGCACATCACCACCCGCATTCAGCTAATGAGTCTTGCACTGGTGAGCTCACACCTCTGCAAGCCTTAGCCACCACGCCTTCCTCCGTGTCCTTAACACTTCTCTGTCATATCTATATTTTTTTATTGTTTCTAGCCATTATCCTACTATTTCCACATACTTTTGGCAATAGTTTATATGATTATCTTGGACTAACATATTAATCTAGTGCCCAATACCAGTTCCTATTTGTTGCATGAGTCCAAACATGCTAAAATTTTACATATTTTTTCTTGGAATATATGTCAATTTTTGGCGCAAGAATCAAAGTAAACAAAGGCCCATGGGATCAATAAGGCAGGGGCACAACTAGCCACAGGGCGCACTGGGGTGCCTTGTGGGTATTGTCGTGGGAATGAGTCTAACAGTAGAAGTTAGGGGTACGAAAGGAGAGGGCAGAGTCCTAGCTACGGCGAGGATGTACACACGGATGTATGAGTTCAATCCCCTCTCGTGGAGGTAATAGCCCTACGTCTTCGTGCTCTGGAGCTTTGTCGTGTGGAGAGTGTGAGTAACAAAGGTTCCGAACCCTTGTGCCAGAGGGGAGGGTGGCTTATATAGAGTCCGCTACCCCTCATAAGTGTTAGGCATCCAAGGGTCCGATCGTGGGTATAAAGACGAGCGTTACTGGTAACGTACATCATAATTGCTATTAATGACAACTGGCCTAACGCCTTCCTGTTGGCCTCCCGGGGGTGGCTTCTGGTCTTCTGGCGTTGACTGGAAGCGAGGTCTTTCGAGTGACAGGTGAGTGTCGAGTGGAGGAAGAAGCCTCCGAATGGATTGACTGTCGAGTGACTTGAGCGCCATAGTGAATCCAGTCAGAATCTTTCTTGTGGTCTTTAAGTCCTCCAATGCATTGTCCTTAGGTAGGGTATATAAGTCAGGCAAAGGACCCTACCCTAGGTACATATCCTCGTCATTAGCCCCTGAATGGATCAGGGTTCGAGTGGTGAAGGGGGGTATCAATGCCAGTTTAGAACAAGGCACCAAATCTTCCGATTGATTTGCGGGGCTTTAACGAAACTTGCATCGACTGAACTCTTCGTCATTCTCCCGGATCGATTTTGTCTTGAAAGTGTCTGAGTGAATGTTCAATGCCAATTTTGTTCCGAGTGACCTGAAGGGATCTTTATACGTGACGGGTCGTTCTGTCAGGCCCGGATCTTGCGGGATACAAAAATTTGGGAAGCGCGTGCGTCTGCGATGATGACGCCACGACCGGGGCAAGTGAGAGCATGACGCCTCGATTTGTGCACCACTCATTTCGCCACGTACAGGGCGTCGTCTACGGTTAGGATACGCGGCCCATATATCAGTGAGACACTCGGCGGGGTATAAATCCCGAAGCGCTGCGGTTTGTACAGTACTTTTCCCCCAAATCTCCTCTCTTCCTCCGCATCCCCCGTCTTCAGTGCACCACTCTGCTCCGCTCCGACGAGCTCCGCCGCCGCGACGACGAAGGGAGCAACTGAGAAGCTGGAGCACGCCAAGAAGGGGTCGTGAAGGGCAAGGCCAAGAAGCCCTCGACCACCCGGTTCACCGCATCGGTGGGGTGGATCCAGGGGGACTTTCTCCCATCGAAAGTCACCACCGCAGACGTCGAGAATCTTGTCATCGACGGGCTCATGGAGGACGGTTCTTGGAGGCTGTCGGAGGGAGAGCACGAGCCGGAGCCGCGCGAGGGGGAGCGGGTTCTTCTCCTCTCCCATGTCGAAAGAGGTTTCTCCATGCCCCATATCCTTTCTTTAGAGGGTTTTTGAACTTCGTCGGAGCCCAGCTCCATCACTTTCCTCCAAATGCAATTTCCTACTCGTCTGTCTTCATCACTCTCTGCGAGTGCTTCTTGGGCTGCTCTCCCCACTGGGGTCTGTTCAAGCACATTTTCACCGTCAGATCTCAAATGGTGAAAAAGGCCCATCCCGAGGATGGAAAAACTCATGTAGTCCAGTTGTGTGGAGGTTTAGGGATCCAAAAGAGAGCTCGTAGTTCTTTTCCTTCCATGACTTTCCCTAAATCGGTTAGAGGTTGGCAGTCGACCTGGTTTTATTGCAAGGATGTAGCTTCTCCCAATATGTCGACTGGTCTTTCTCCCTTCACGTTAGATCGTCTAGCCGTTCCCAAATCCTTGAAGGTGTTAGAGGGGGAGAAAGTCCAGGTTGGGATCCTGGTGGATGTTGTAGGGGCCCTTATCCGTGGTGGACTCACTGGTATGGATCTCTTGGCGACATTCCTCAGTCGACGGATCCAACCGCTTCAAGCAAGGGACCACACTATGTGGCATTATGCAAGCCCTAAGGACTCGACCAAGACACAGCCGGAGGAGGTTTCACAGAAAACTGTCGAGCAGTGGCTTCGTAGTATCACCGGAGCTTATGACAATCCCCTGGGTGCTAAGAGGGTCCAACCCTACTCTGCTGAGAATCCGCTAAAGAATCTGGTAAATTTTATCTTGTCGATTGTCGTACTATTTTGTCGAGTGATTGATTGATTTGTTGTCTGACTTCATTGTTTGAATCATGCAGGAGTGGACACACATGCACTCGCCCGTACCCAACGGGAGCCGGCCTGAAGACGGTGGGGAAAGCAAGGGTGGCAGCATGGACGTCGGCTGTGTTTATGACAGTGAAGATGAATATGAAGACTTGGGCGAGAAAGAAGAGGAAATCAAGTCTCCTCCATGCACTGAACGTCGCTCCAAGTCACATCAGGACCCTATGACTACGGTGGGCAAGGCCCTGGCTCCGAGTGGAAGAAACCCGAAGCGGAACTGACCCTTGACCGTCGAGTCGAGTGAACGATCGGCGAAGCAGCCCAAGCCCAACACAGCAAAACCTCGCAAAGCTCTGCCTCGCATGAAGATGGTTGTGCCTGTCGTCTCAACGTAAGTGTTTGCTTTCATCTTTCACTCTCGATTGTGACTTTAAATTCTTGTTGACCGAACGGAATTTGATTTACCAGTGCCGCTACCTTAGTGATGTCGCCTCCACGGGACGGAGAGGAGCAAATGGATGTGGATACTGCTGATGCGGCCACTTCCCAAAGAGGTAAACAAATCTTTACTCAGCTCTGTTTCTCGAATGAGATTCGTCGATTGCAATAGTTAACATTCCCGATTGGTATTTGCAGAAATCATTCAACTGGAAGATGATTAAGAACAACCTCGAGGTACGGGGGTGAAGGTGAGACCTTAGGCGCCCCGCGCGTACGCGCCTGAAGAACTCCGTCAACACAGATGCCTCACCGGTCGACTGCTGGATCTTCCCAGGGGATAAGCGACTCGACAAGGGTCAGAACCGATCTTGCAGTACCGCTGTCGAGTGCTCCACCAGCTGTTTCAACCATCATGACATCAACTCCAACCGGACCGCCTCACACTACCCCAACTATCCCTGCTGCAGCGTCGATCCCATCGGTGACTGCCTTTCCTTTGCACCGCATTCCGGAAGACCAGACCGGAGCCGCGAAGGAGGCCATGATCCAGGCGAAACAGATGATACTGCGCACCAAGGAGGCGTACGAGGCCAACAAGCTGGCTTACGATGCCAGCACAGTGCTTCGCACCAATGTCCGAGTAAGTTCGATTGTAAGTGCATTTCCGATTGAATTCCTGTCTTCTTTGATTGTACACCCACTAGGTGTTTTTCGCTTGTAGACTCGAATAGATCAGGTCATAATCGAGTAGATTTTGGTCCGGTGGGATGCGCTGGGTGCACCCACTGGGTGTAGTCCCCGAGACCGCTGTCGAGTGCTTGCACTGGCAGTGGTCTTAGAGTTTGTCATATGCGGAATACGCTTGCCACTCGACATGTCGAGTGGACTTCTTGCCCTGGTCGCGCCACTCCGAAGCTTCCTTGTAGGTTTCATGGACAAATTTGCATCAACCATGCTATGATGCTACTTCAAGGGTGCAGAGGTGGGTGGCGAGCCACTCGACAGATCGAGTGATCGATGGTCCAGTGGGAGCACGCTGAGTGCACCCACGGGGTGTAGCCCCGAGAACGTCGTCGAGTGCTTGCACTAGCGGAGGTCTTAGAAGAGACGATATTCATATGCTTGTGCACATTTTTATTTTTATTTTCTTCCACTCGACAGATCGAGAGTTAGCAGATCCAGTGGGGGCACGCTGAGTGCACCCACTGGGTGTAGTCCTCGAGACCGTCGTCGAGTGCTTGCACTGGCGGGGGTCTAATAGAGACCGTCGTATGCTCGGATAGGGAAGACCTTGTCGAGTTATTTAGGAACTAGTGGGGGCATGCTGACTGCACCCACTGGGTGTAGTCCCTGAGGCTACTGTTGATCGTTGACGATGAGCAGCAGTCTTAAGAACTTTGAACTCAGTATTTTGTGTCGTACGCGGAGTACGCTCACCACTCGGCATGTCGAGTGGACTTTTTTGCCTTAGCCGTACCACTCTGAGGCTACCTTGTAGGTTTCATGGACATCATTTCATCAACCATGATATGATGCTACTTCAAAAGTGCGAAGTGGGGTGGTAGATCACTCAACAGATCGAGTGTTAACACGCCAAGTGGGGGCACGCTGAGTGCACCCACTGGGTGTAGTCCCCGAGACCGTCGTCGAGTGCTTGCACTGGTGGGGGTCTAAAAGAGACCATCTTGAACGCAGGGTTCTTTATGATACGCAGAGTACGCTTGCCACTCGACATGTCGGGTGGACTTTTTGCTTGAATTCTTCCTCTCCTGAATGCAGGTTTCATGGATATTATTTCCATCAACCATGATATGACGCTATTTCAGGGGAGTGGGGTGGGGAGGAGTCCGCCATCCAGTCGACTGTTCTTGACCTTCTATACTCGGGAGTGGTGGGGTTTCCTGTCGACTGGATTTTTTTTCTTTGTTGATTTCAGAGAGCTTGTGAACTTGGCGCGCAATACAAGGACCTCAAGGAGGAAAGGAACCAACTGCGAGTGGACTTGGAGGTCTCCAACGGCAGTTTGGAGCGAGTGCGTACTAAACTGAAGACTCTGGGAGGTAACCTCTATCGACCCAATGCATTCTTATCCTCACTTTCCATGCTTTGAACCGAGTGCTTTCGCTCGAACAGACGTATGCGATGAAAATCGTCGACTCCAAGTGCGACTCAACAATGCTATTTCTTTAGATACCATGAAGAAGGCGATGTAGGACAAAGATAAGGTGTTTGCTAATGCTCAATGGGTGGCGAGGGAGAAGACTAAAGCTACTGAGCAAAAGCTGGCTGCCGCTAAGAAGATGGAGGAGGAAAACTCCAAGCTGAAGCTGGAATGGGTAGAGCTCTTCAAGAAGACCGAGCAGCTGATCGAGAGGAGCAATGACTTGGAGAAGCATTTGGGGGAGTTCGCGAGGAAGATGTACATCATGCTCGACGGTAACCATCTTTGTCGACTGGATTTCATTAATCCTTGTCGACTGTATTTCATTAAACCCCCTCTCATTCCTTCTTCCCAACAGAATTCTGCCAAGACTTCAAAACGAGACCGAAGAAATCAAGCCCAATCTGGACCCCACCAAGTCGCATGTTGGTGACGGAGTGGCCATGAACACGTTCCGACTCAACGTTAGACTCCAGGGCGATGAAGCGTATATCCTCCGAATGAAAGTTGTGATGGAGAAGATTGACAAGGAACTATGGCCTCAGGATGCCCTTCAGCTTGATCTTGCATCCATGATGGCACGCCTTAATGATCTTCCCAGTCAAGTGTAGGCTTGGAAGAAGTCAGCCGCCCGCTACGGAGCCGATGTGGCACTCTCCTTTGTTAGAGTCCATTACAAGGAGGCAAGGGAGGAAAAGTTGAAGGAGCTCCAAGTGGTGAACACGAAGAAGATTTAGTTTGAAGATTTCATGGAGACCTTCATTGACATGGCCACGAGGATTGCGGATGGGATCGACTTGGACACCTTCGTCAAGCCAGCAAGCCCGTCTGGCGCTTGAAAAACTTGATTCATGGAGAAAACTTTATTTGCCTCGGTATGTCGAGTGAAAGTGTATCAGTCATAAGACTTCCTTCGGGCCTTAAGCCTAAGCACATTTGCTTTGTGCATGAAACATTTATCTACGACGAAACCTTTGAATTTATCCACATTTGACTTTCAATTGCTTGTTTGACTGAATTTGTTTTTGACTTAGGCAAAAGCTGGTTCGCAGCTAAGCCCCCCGAGTGTGAGGATTGCTCAACACTCGGAGAAGTTTTGAACTTAAGCGAATATTGGTTCGCATCTAAGTTTTCGAGTGAATATATAGTAATCCACTCGGAATTTATTTTTGCCTTACGTGAAAGCTGGTTCGTAGTTAAGTCCCCGAGTGTGAGGATTGCTCAACACTCGGAGAAGTTTTGAACTTAGGCGAAGACTGGTTCGCAGCTAAGTCACCGAGTGAATGGACTGCTATCCACTCGGCAGGTTTTTTAACTTAGGTGAAAGCTGGTTCGCAGCTAAGCCCTCGAGTGTGAGGATTGCTCAACACTCGGAGAAGTTTTGAACTTAAGCGAATACTGGTTCGCATCTAAGTTTTCGAGTGAACATATAGAATCCACTCAGAATTTATTTTTATCTTAGGCGAAAGATGGTTCGCAGCTAAGAACCCCAAGTGTGAGGATTGCTCAACACTCGGAGAAGTTTTAAACTTAGGCGAAGACTTGTTCGCAGCTAAGTCACCGAGTGATTGGAGCTATCCACTCTATAGAGTTTTTAACTTAGGCGAAAGCATGTTCGCGGCTAAGCCCCCAAGTGTGAGGATTTCTCAACACTCGGAGAAGTTTTGAACTTAGGCGAAGACTAGTTCGCAGCTAAGTCACCGAGTAAATGGACTGCTGTCCACTCGACAGGGTTTTTAACTTAGGTGAAAGCATGTCCGCGGCTAAGTCCCTGAGTGTGAGGATTGCTTAACACTCAGAGTGTTCCCAAGTGAGAAATTATATGATCGGAATCAACGAATAGACTGAGGAAGTCAAACTTGCATAAATGACATGGTCTGAAATACTTTTATTACATTAAAACCACTATGTTTTTAAGTATAGAAATGTCGGAGCAAATATGCATTCCAGGCTCGCGGCTCGTCAATTTGCTTCTTGAGGTTGTATAAGTGATAAGATCCGTTGTTCAACACCTTGGTGATGATAAAGGGACCCTCCCATGCAAGAGCGACCTTGTGGGGTCATTGTTGATCCACTCGGAGTACCAAATTTCCCCCATGAAATGACCGACTCTTAACATGTTTCGCATGGAAGCGTCACAGATCTTGCTGATAAGTTGTGGTCCGGATTAGACCCATCTCTTGCTCTTCCTCCAGGAGGTCTCTGCCATCCTGTCTTGCTTGCTCAGCTTCAACCTCAGAGTAAAGATCCACTCGGTGAGAGTTGTGGAACAAATCACTTGGCAGGACAGCTTCGGATCCATAGACCAGGAAAAAGGGAGTTCGTCCAGTCGACCGATTAGGTGTTGTTCTGAAGCCCCATAAAACATATGGCAACTCCGACACCCAAGCCTCGGCAGCATGTTCTAGGTTGTGCATGAGATGAGGCTTCAGACCTTGCAGGATGAGGCCATTGGCTCACTCAACTTGACCATTGGTTTGACGGTGCGCAACGGAAGCATAATCCACCCGAGTGCCCTGGGAGGAGCAGAAATGTCTGAATTCTTCCGAGTCAAGTTGGTGCCATTATCTGTGATGATGTTGTGGGGAACCCCATACCGAAAGATCATTTCCCTCATGAATATGACTGTAGTATGAGAGTTCAATTTCTTTATTGGCTTGGCCTCAATCCACTTTGTAAACTTGTCGACTGCAATGAGCAAATGAGTGAATCCGTCTTGTCCAGTCCGGAAGGGACCAACCATATCTAGACCCCAGATAGCAAACGGTCGGGCAAGGGGGATTATCTTCAGAGCAAATGCAGGCTTGTGAGATAAATTTGCATAGAACTGGCACCCTTCACAATGATTGACAATGTCCTTGGCCATCTCATTAGCACGTGTCCAAAAGAAACCAGCTCGGCAGGCTTTAGCGACGATTGTCCGTGAGGACGCATGATGGCCGCAAGTTCCTGAGTGGATTTCGTCCAGGATCATTCAACCTTCTTCAGGGGAAATGCATCACTGCGTCACACCGGTCACGCTTTCTCTGAACAATTGATCTTTGATCACAGTAAAAGCTTTCGACCTGCGCACGATTTGTCATGATTCTGTCTCGTCTTCAGGAAGTTCTTGCCTCAGGATATATGCGATATAGGGCACTATCTAGTCGGGAATGATGAACAGAACCTCCATAACTAAATCAATAACTTCACGAACATCGACCTCAGTCAGATCAGAGGAGCTCATAGCTTGCGGGGGCTCTTCGGTGAAAGGATCCTCCTGCACCTAAGGGAGTGTGGAGGTGCTCCAAGAATACATTTCTAAGGACAGGTCATCGAGTGGATCCAATCTTTGCCAGCTCATCAGCCGCTTGATTCTTCACTCGGGGAACATGATGAAGTTCCAGACCTTCAAACTTCTTCTCGAGCTTTCTAACAGCGTTGAAGTATCCAGTCATAGCGGGGTTTTGAACGTCCCACTCTTTCATCACTTGATTGACCACCAAATCTGAGTCGCCATAAACCATCAGGCGCTTGACGCCGGGTGAGGTAGCCATGCGCAACCCATATAAAAGTGCTTCATATTCTGCTTCATTATTGGAGGAATCAAAGTGGATTGGCAAGACATAACTGAGTTTGTCGCCTTTTGGAGATACCAAGACAATTCCAGCACCAGACCCATTCAACATTTTAGAGCCGTCAAAGAACATGGTCCGGTGTGTCGAGTGAATCTGGATTGGTTGCTGCTATTCGATCCACTCGGCCATAAAATCAGCAAGTGCCTAAAACTTCATCGCTTTCTTGGCTTCAAACTTGATGTCAAAATACAAGAGTTCAATCGCCCAATAGGCACTCGACCAGTCGCGTCTCGATTGTTTAAGATCTCTGATAATGGAGCATCACTGACGACTAAAATTGAGTGGTCCTAAAAATAGTGTGTCACCTTCTTTGCTGATAGATAAATACCATAAACCAGCTTCTGGTAGTGCGGATATCTTTGCTTTGAAGGAGTCAACACTTCAGAAACATAATAGACTGGGCGTTGGACTTTGTATGCCTTGCCCTCCTCTTCCCGCTCGATAGTCAGCACAGTACTGACGACCTGATTAGTGGCCGTGATGTACAAGAGCAGAGGCTCTTTGCTGCGAGGAGCAGCAAGCACCGACTGGGTGAACAGCAGGGCTTTGAGCATGAAAAACGCTGCTTCGGCCTCCAGAGTCCACTCAAACGTGTTAGACTTCTTCATCAGTTGGTACAAAGGTAATGCCTTCTCACCGAGATGAGAAATGAATCCACTCAATGCCGCCAAGCAACCTGTGAGCTTTTCAACACTGTGCACTCGCACGGGAGTCTTCATTCGGGTAATGGCGCTGATTTTCTCAGGGTTGACGTTGATCCCCCGTTCGAAAACGAGAAAACCGAGTAATTTGCCGCAAGGGACACCAAAAGTGCACTTAGTCGGATTCAGCTTTATATCATACCTCCTCAGATTGGTGAAAGTCTCGGCCAAGTCAGCCAACAGGTCGGAACCTTTGCGGGACTTGACAACTATATCGTCCATGTATGCCTCGACATTTTGAGGGATCTGGTCGAGTAGACACTTCTGGACCATGCGCATGAAAGTAACGCTGGCATTTTTCAAACCGAATGGCATGGTGATGTAGCAAAAACACCCGAATGAGGTGATGAAGGCTGTTTTTATTTCATCCGGGCCAAACAAACGGGTCTGATGGTAACCGGAGTAAGCATCCAGAAACGATAAATGCTCACATCTCGTAGTTGAGTCAACAATCTGATCTATGCGGGGGAGCGGAAAATGATCTTTCGGGCAGGACCGATTGATATGCTTGAAGTCAATACACATGCATAACGACTTGTCCTTCTTGGGAACCATGAAAACATTCGAGGGCCACTCGGAGTGGTAAATCTCTCGAATGAACTTGGCTTGCAAGAGATGAGCCACCTCTTCACCGATTGTTTTACGCTTCTCTGTCGCCGATCACGCAAATGCTCCTTAACCGGCTTGGCCTTCGGATCAACTCTCAATCGGTGCTCAGCCACCTTCCTAGGAACCCCCAACATGTCAACAGGCTTCCATGCAAAGATGTCCCAGTTCTCATGGAGGAACTAGATGAGCTCGGCTTCCTATTTGCTGTCGAGTGTTGACGATATATTGGTCGGCGCGGTAATTGAATTTGTCGAGTGAATCTGTACTTTCTTCACTTCCCTTGCCGACTGAAAAGCTGACTCGGAAGCAGGTTTCTTAGCGCGCAGCAAATCAGCAGGGTCAACGCTCTTCTTGTATTCTTCCAGCTCAACCATAGCCATCTGATGATCGGCAATTTTGGAGCCCTGTTGGAGGCACTCCTCAGCCCGCTGTCGATTGCCGGTGACCGTGATCACACCTTTGGGCCTTGGCATCTTCAACTTGAGATACACGTAACATGGACGGGCCTTGAAACGAGCATATGGGGGTCGACCCAGAATGGCATGATATGCGCTCTAGAAAGCCACAACTTTAGACGTCAATGTTTCCTTTTGAAAATTTCTATCTGTTCCAAACGTCACATCCAATGCGATCGGGCCGAGTGACTTGGCCTTGTTCCCTGGTATGACCCCATGAAATTGCATGTTGCTCTCACTGAGACGGGACATCGGAATGCCCATCCCTTTAAGGGTATCTGCGTAAACGATGTTCAAGCCGCTGTCACCGTCCATGAGGACCTTGCGAAGTCGAGTACCTCCCACAACCGGATCGACTACCAAAGCATGCCAACCGAGAGTGGCCACATGAGCAGGATGATCTAACTGATCAAATGTGATGGCAGTCTGAGACCACTTGAGGTATGTGGGGTTTGTAGGCACGGCCATGTTGACCTCCCTGTTGATGACCATCAATCGACTCTTGCTTTCAACATCTACAAAAATCATCAGTGTAGCGATGACATCTGGAAACGTTTCTTTCTCTTCATCATCCTTCTCAGGAGTTTTCTCACTCGACGGGGTCTCCTTGAACTGCTGAATCAGTAGTCGACACTGCCGAGTGGTATGCTTGGGCAATATCAAGTTGCCTTCTTCGTCTTTCCTCGTGTGGATTGCACATGGTAAGTCCATCACATCAATCCCTGACTGGTTCTTTCCTTTCTTGGGGTTAAATTGTCCCTTGGACTTCGCCTTTCTCTTTCCTTGAGCCGCCAGAGAGGCTGCCTCTGCCTGGACAGGGCCATCAGCCTTCCGCTTCTCTTCCGACTGGCATTACCACCGGCATCATTGTCGGTTGCCTTTCCTTTGCCGCTGCGTAGGCGGTCTTCTTCTTCACCATTGGCATACCGAGTGGCGATTTCCATCATTTTGCTCAGCAAGATGTCACCCGTACGCCCAAGCTTCAGATAGAGCTCTCGGTATTTCACTCCAACCTTGAAAGCACAGACAGCCTGATGTTCGGAAACATTTTCCACTGTATGATGCAGAGTGGACCAGCGCTGAATGTAATCTCTCAAAGTCTCGTTGGGCTTCTGAACACGATGTTGCAAAACAATTAGCCCGACAGGACGCTTGCAAGTGCCTTCGAACATTCTGATGAACACTCGGGCAAGATCCTCCCAGCAGTGGATGCTAGAAGGGGCCAAACAATTCAGCTATGCACGAGCCAAACCATCTAGCATCAAGGATAGATGCTTCATTGCAATGTTATCATTACCGCCACCAATATGAAATGCCACTCGGTAATCATCCAACCATGTCTCTGGCTTTAACTCGCCAGAAAACTTGTTGATCCCACCCGCCAACCTGAAGTTGGGGGGAATCTCTGCAGAACGAATAGCCCGGCTAAAACACTCTAGACCAGAAATAAAAGCGGTGCTTCCACTCGGAACATCTCTGTCATACCCATCCCCGTGGGCTCTGTGTAAGGGCATATTTCTCCCTAAGTGGTTTTGGTGATTGATGACAATGCCTTTGCGGACTAATTGTGTGCATTGAGCATTTCAGATATCTCAGGTCTAGGCACAAGACGATTCAGTGCCCCTCGGAATCTCTCGAAGACAGTTGTTCTATGTGTTTCTTTTCAGTGGATTTGATTCGTAGGAAAGCCGTACTATCAAGAGGGGGTCTACATCGGAAAGGTCTGGGTGGAATCAACGCGTGCACATCTATTCCCTTGCACCACCTTTCCCTCTCTTCAATGGAGCCCCAACTCGTTTTCCCTCTCTGTGCAAAAGGAACACTTGCGAGGTGTTTGGGTTCAGTGTCCCACGGTAGTACCACCCCAGGGAGCGGTAGTACCGCAGGTGCCAGCAGTAGTAACGCTCGGTGGAGCGGTAGTACCACTGTCTCCTGCCCTGGCCACAACACCTGCGGTAGTAGGCGCGGATGTAATTTTTTACTTCCGCCCTACTACGGTAGTACTGCGATTCTCGTCCGGTACTACCGTGCGGACTTTTTTCGCATAGTTTCCCTCTGTGGAGGTTGGCACGGAAGTAATTTTTTACTTTTGTGCACCTCCAGTGGCTGCCTCTGCCAACCATGCGGTAGTACCGCATGGCCTCGCAGTAGTACCGCTCCGGCGGTTCTACCGCTTGCTAACAGGCAGGGCCAGCTACTCCCGTGCTAGCGTTAGTACCGCACAAGGCTGCGGTAGTACCACACAAGGCTGTGGTAGTACCGCAAGCCATCGCGGTAGTACCATGACTTTTGTGGTAGTACTGATGCGCGGGGCTGAGTGAGTGGATAACGGTTGGATCTTGTCCCCCACTATAAAAGGGAGGTCTTCTTCTCCAAGAAGCTTACCTCTTCCTTCCCAAAACTCCACTGTTGCTCCAAGCTCCATTTTTGCCCGATCTCTCTCCCTAGCCAATCAATCTTGTTGATTTCCTAGGGATAGGTTGAGAAGGCCCCGATCTACACTTCCACCAAGATAAATTTGATTCCCCCCACTAATCCCTTGCGGATCTTGTTACTCTTGGGTGTTTGAGCACCCTAGACGGTTGAGGTCACCTCGGAGCCACATTCCATTGTGGTGAAGCTTCGTGGTGTCGTTGGGAGCCTCCAATTCAGTTGTGGAGATTGCCCCAACCTTGTTTGTAAAGGTTCGGTCGCCGCCTTCAAGGGCACCAATAGTGGAATCACTACATCTCGCATTATGTGAGGGCGTGAGGAGAATACGGTGGCCCTAGTGGCTTCTTGGGGAGCATTGTGCCTCCACACCGCTCCAACGGAGACGTACTTCCCCACAAGGGAAGGAACTTCGGTAACACATCCTCGTCTCTACCGGCTCCACTTTTGGTTATCTCGCATCTTTACTTCTTGCAAGTGTTTATTGTGTCATATCCCATGCTTGCTTGTGTACTTGTAGTAATTAGCATCATAAAGGTTGTCCACCTAGTTGCACATCTAGCTAACTTATTTGATGCTAAACCTTAATTATTAAAGAAAAGTTAAAAAGAGTTAGTTGCCTATTCGCCCCCCCCCCCCTCTAGTCAACCATATCGATCCTTTCAATTGGTATCAGAGCCAGGTTTCTTTATTAAGGGTTTCACCACCCGAAGAGTATGGCTGGCAAAGAGGCTCGTGTGGGAGAACTTCCGAGGCCATGGGTGTGAACATGGTCTCATGTGATGATTTGAACGGGGCTTTGACCTTACTCAAATCCTACATGGCTACCGAGGTTCAATCCATGTTTAAAGATTTCCTTAATACTCTTAAAATGTCTACCGATGCGGGGCAAATGGTCAAACCCACTAACTCGTCATCGGATGCCATCTCCGGTAAGGAGGGGGCTAGTGCCGACAAAGATAATCATGCTCAAAGAGTTAACGGGTCGGGGAGCTTTGCCTCTGTTCCCCCTCCTGTGGTCTATGGAGGACCGGTGCACCCACCTCATATAGTCAATCTCGGTCCTCCTCCTAAACTTGTTAAGAATGATATTGCTAACTGGGTTTTTAGTATCAAGTCTCATTTAGATCACAGCTCAATTCATCTCATGAGAGTCATTGAAGAAGGATACTATCCTCATGATCCACGCAATCTTACTCCAAGAGAACAAGCGGATAAACAGCTAAATTCTTTCACCTTGTTCATACTCCAACTGTGATTCCTCCTGAAGATCTACCTCACCTGCGGCCCTTCACTGTTGCTAAATAATGTTGGGAACACATCATATCCATGTACAAGGGCAGCTCAAGTATTCAACGGTCAATCTATGAAGTTGTTCTTGATCAGTCAGATGAGTTCGTGATGATAGAGGATGAGGAACCACATGATCTCTATAGAAGGGTGACCGCTCTCGCTGTTTCCCTCAAGGATCATGGCAACAAGGATGTGGATGATACTTGGATCAAGCGCAAGTTCCTGAAGGCTATCATGCCCTACAACAAGGCCATGTCCGATGTCATTCGTCAAAGGCCAGACTTTCACACCTTATCATCTGGTGATGTGTTGGATGAATTCATTGCAATGAACATCCTCAACACGACAGCCGACAATGCTCTTGCTCGTGTTCAACGGTCAAGGAAGTTCTCTCCCAATCTTGCATTGAAGGCCAAGGTCATTCAAGAGGAAGAAGAAGAAGAAGAAGTTAGCCCCGAGGACACCAAATATGCTTATCATGAGCACATGGCTCTTGTGTCCAAACAATTTTGGGGCAACAAGAGAAACTCAATGCCCAACTTCTCCAAGAACAACTCAAATGGGTCAAAGGGAAAGCAACTGTGAGAACTTGCTACAACTATGGTAATGTAAGTCACTTTGTGGTGGATTTTCCATATGAGAAGAGGGAAGAAAATGGTGGCAAGCTCATTCACAAAGATAAAGCCAAGTCCTTCCCAAACAAAACCAACTTTGTCAAGAAGGCTCCTCACAAAGTATTGGTAGCTCAAGAAGAGTATGCCTCAGATGATGATGTTGATGATGAAGACACAAGCGGTGAAGGAATGGCAATGGCCTCCGTGGCAATTGCCTCTACTACCTCGACAAAGGCATCACTCTTCGACGCCCCCAATGAGAACATCGTTGCGAGGTGCCTCATGGCTAAAGGTATCACTAAGGTAACCTCCAACGTCATAACCTCAAACATTAAGGCTTCCATTTCTTCCAATTCATCCTTAGATAGTGTGAACGAACTTGAGGAAGGAAAAGAGGATAAGAATGAGTTTGAAAAATTCATGGCCAAACTCAAGGGAGAGTCCAAGAAGCACTTCGTTGCTCTCTTGGAACAACTTGGTGAGGCCCATTACACTATTGAATCTCAAGAAGAGTGTCTTGAGGAACTAAGAGGTCATAGTCGTGATTATGCCGATGAGATAGCGGATCTATCTATTGCTCTTGAGGAAGAGCAAGGTCTTCACATGACTCTTGAGGAGTCACAAAATGTTGACCTTACTAAATTACGTAAAGATTATGATCATGCTATTGTTCTTAACCATGCTCTCAAGTCTGAGAAGGTTGCACTTGGGGTGGATCGTGATTGTCTCAAAGTTGAGCTTGACACACTTGTCAATGCTCACAAGGCATTGACGTGTGCTCATACCTCTCTTAAGGAGTCACATGATCAACTCCAAGTGAAACTCACTAAGGAAATTGCCCCATGTCCTCCTTTTGTTCTAATTGATAATGCATCTGCTACTAACCCATGTTGTGAGCATGCACACCTTGTGGAGGAAAATGCCAAGCTCAAAGAGCAGCTTAAAAAGGGTTTGGTGACATGTATCCAAGGTGAGAAGACTCTCAATGACCTTCTGACTTCTCAGAAGGAAGTTGTGCCAAAAGAAGGAGTGGGGTTTGTACCCAAAACAAATGAGAAGAAGAAGGTTAACACCAAGGAAGCCCCATCGCTCAAGCAAACCTTTGTAAGAGCTGGTAAATGTCCTCATGAGAAGAAGAAAAACCAAGTTATGTTGGAAATGCCAAGAAGGGCAAGAGCAAGAACATCCAACCCAACAAGACCGGCGACTTTAACCCCTCTTATGTGTTATGTCGTGCTAGTGATGGGCATGTTTATGCCAAATTTGTTGGTTCTTCTTATGAGTACATTGAATGGTGTATTTGGGTTCCTAAGACCCTTGTTGCTAACATGAAAGGACCCATTAAAGAATGGGTACCTAAAGTCAAACATTGATCTCTTGTAGGGGTTTGCTTCTGGAGGAACATCATGGTTGCTCGATAGTGGAGCGACAAATCATATGACCGGAAGCAAGGACTTGGTGGTGGACGTTCATCCTGGCACATCTATGGCCACTCAAGTCTCGTTTGGTGATGATGCAATTTCAAAGGTATTGGGTCTTGGCAATGTGGTAATCTCTCCGAAACTCACCATAAAGAAGGCCATGCTTATTGAGACCCTCGCATACAATTTACTGTCAGTTTATCAACTTGCAACCATGGGTTTTAGTACTTTCTTTGGTATTGACTCTGTGACCCTTTTGTGGAGCAAGACTCTTAAATTAGCTTTTGTTGGGCATGTCAAGAACGGTCTCTATGTGGTGAACTTCTTGGAGCAACCCACTAAGACTGTGACTTGCTTAATGGATAAAGTTGATGTGGGATGGCTTTGGCATCGCTGGCTAGCCCATGTTAATATGAGATCTTTGCAAAGTCTCTTCAAAGGGGATCACATCCTTGGACTAACAAATGTGAGTTTTGCCAAAGATCGTGCTTGTAGTGCTTGTATTTAAGGAAAGCTACATGAGAAGGCTCATCGTCCAACCACTACAATATACTCTAAGAGGACCTTAGAGCTCCTTCACATGGATCTCTTTGGTCCTCCATCTTTTGATAGTCTTGGTGGAAGAAAATATTGCTTGGTGATTGTGGATGATTACTCGAGATATACTTGGGTTTATTTCTTCAAGAAGAAGAGTGAGACCCAGCAGACCGTCATCGACTTTGCAAACGAAATCCAACGCCAACATGATGCAAAGATTTTGATGATTAGAAGTGACAACGGCACCAAGTTCAAGAACTACACCCTGAATGAGTTTCTCAGTGACGAAGGGATCAAGCACCAATATTCCACACCTTACACCCCTCAACAAAATGGTGTTGCTGAGAGGAAGAACAGGACGTTGATTGATGCGGCAAGAACCATGATGGGGGAGTTTAAATCTCCGTACAACTTTTGGGCCGAAGCCATCAACACAGCATGCCATGCATCTAACCGGCTCTATCTTCACAAAGGGTTGAACAAGACCCCGTAGGAGATTCTTACCGAGAACAAGCCCAACCTCACATACTTTCGGGTGTTCGGTTGTAAGTGTTTCATTCTCAAGAAAGGTGCTTGTTTGTCTAAATTTGAATCTAGAGCCCATGAGGGCATATTTGTTGGTTATGCTGCAAACTCTCATGCTTACTGTGTCCTCAACAAGTCCACTGGACTCATTGAGGAGACGAGTAACATAGAGTTTGATGAAAATAATGGCTCCCAAGTGGAGTAAAGTGGTCTTTGTGATGTGGGTGATGAAATTCCTCCCCAAGCCATAAGAAGAATGGGTGTGGGATACTTCCTACCCGTTGAGGAACCCCTTGTGGCCAAAGGAGAAGGACATGTTCCACTCAAGTGGAACCATCACCGACGCAAGACCCACACGCTTCCAAAGAACAAACTAAAGGTCCCCTACCACATGAACAAGATCAAGGGCAAGATCAACTCACTGATGATGGTGTCTTACCAAGTGATGCCCAAGATCAAGTTCCTGTCTTCGAGCAATCTCAAGATCAAGATCTTCTTCAAGATCAAGAGCAAGCTCAAGAAGGCGCTCGAGACCATCAAGATGATGACTCACAAAATGCTGGCCCTCAACCTTCCATGGAGGAAATCTTAGAGAGACAAGCCGCCAACAAAGCCGCCAAGAATGCCAACAAGCTCAGAATTAGACAACATGTGTTGGAGAACGTCTATAGTGACTTGAAAAAGGGGTAAATACTTGTAAACAATTAACAAACTTTTGTGAACATCATGCACTTGTTTCTTGCATTGAGCCCCTTAAGGTTCAAGATGCGCTCGAGGATATGGAGTGGGTTGAAGCTATGCACGATGAACTCAACAACTTCGAGCGCAACCAAGTGTGGCGAGTAGTGCCAAGACCAAAGGAGAATTACAATGTTATTGTAACAAAATTGATCTTAAAAAACAAGCAAGATGCGAATGGTATTGTCATTCGCAACAAGGCACGACTGGTGGCACAAGGATACTCCCAAGTCAAGGGTATTGACTACGATGAAACCTTTGCTCATGTTGCTCGCCTTGAATCTATTCGCATGTTACTTGCATATGCCTCTCATCATAATTTTAAATTATATCAAATGGATGTCAAGAGTGCTTTTCTTAATGGTCCTCTTAAGGAGTTGGTATATGTCAAGCAACCCCCGGGGTTTGAGGATCCCAAGTTCCCCAATCATGTATATGTTCTTGATAAGGCTCTCTATGGCCTTAAACAAGCCACACATGCATGGTATGAGCACCTTACCTATATGTTGCAAGACCGTGGGTTTGAAATTGGGAAAATTGACCCCACTCTTTTTACAAAGATGGTCAACAGGAACTTGTTCATATGCCAACTATATGTTGATGATATTATTTTTGGTTCTCCTAGCAAAGCTTTCAATGAAGAGTTCGCCACTTTGATGACAAACAAGTTTGAGATGTCCATGATGGGAGAGTTGAAGTACTTCCTTGGTTTCTAAGTCAAGCAATGAAGTCAAGGTACATCCATCAATCAAGCCAAATACACTCAAGACATGCTGGGACAGCCCAAGTGTTGTCCCTACCTTATTTGGCATGTAACCCCATGTATGAACCTTGTGTCATGGGCTTATGAGATGTTTTCCAACTTGGAATCATGTGTGGTTTGCATTCATGCATCATGTCATCATGCATTCCTTTCATTTTTTCTTGCCATGTGTGTTTCATGTGCCTTGTTGTGATGAGATGGTGGTGTATGTTTGCTATGTATGTGTGAGATGTTGTGTGTGGTTGGATCCATGTGTGCTCCTCCTATTTTCTTCCCCTCTCTTTTCCTTTGCAACATCCCATTACAAAACCCTTTCTTACTATTATTATTCATCATCAGATTAAGTTGTTTTAAAAATTGTTTTAAAATGTTCATGAGGTGGCCCCATATGTTTGATGAATTGTAGGTATGTTTGGTTGGGTGTTTGCAGCTTGTTTGCTTTGTGTTTTAAATAAAACAGGAGCCACCATTTTATATATTAAATAAATTACATGCTCTATAAATCAACTTAAGTTTTTTATTAAATAGGACTCTTTATTTCATCCACACAAAAAAATTACTTTTCTCTAAAACCCTTTTCTTCTCTCACGGTTTTATTTTGTTGTAGCTGGTTTTATTAAATGGGGAAAACCCTTTGCTTCTTCTGTTTTATTTGAGACAGAGTGAGAGAGAGGATAGTGGGTCGCGGCCCAGCCTAGAGGGGCAGAACGGCCGCCTGCCCCGTCTCCCTCCTCCGTCAGCCATCGCGCGAGCAGCAGAGAGCAACGAGCAGAGCGCTGTCACCGTCGCCGTTAGCTGTTCACGGACGTCGAGGCGCTCCCCTCCTATTTAACCTGGACGTCCGTGCCCCTCTAGGGTTTCTCCATCGCCGCTGCCGCCTTCCTCTCCTTCTTCCTCCTTCCTCCCCCTTCTCTGTCAGAGAGCGCAGGTGAGATTCAAAGAGTGCAGAGGCGCTGGTGCTCGCCGCCGTCGTCGCCTCCGACGACCTCGTCCCCGGTGGTGATGGCGTGGAGCTTGTCGTTGCCGTCCGCGTTTCATTCCCGGTGCTAGGAGGCCAGAGGAGGCCTTCTTCTTCCTCCTCGCCGCCGGAGCGTCGCTGGGCCTTCTTCCTTTTCGCGCGCTTTGTGTCCACCTCTCCTTCCCCTTCGTCGATGTTGCTCGCGCCTCCGCGTCTCCGAGATGCCCCCGGTGAGTAGCCGATCCCCGCTGTCCCCTCTCCTCGCCGTAGCTCGCAACATCATCGTCGTAGCGCCGTCGCCGCCGCTCGAAAGTCCCGAGCTTGAGCTCGCCTCAGGTCCCCCTCATCGCAAGATGAGACGAGGGATGGATTCCCCATAGTGCCCCTTTCGATTCCGCCCGTTCCTGTCGCCGGAGATCCCCTGTAGTGGCCGGAGTGGTCGCCGCCATTCCCTGTCGCTAGTGCCTTGCTCTGTCTTTAGTTTCGTCAGAGTGCTCGGTTCGGTGTGTGTATAAGATAGGTCGATCCCCCCTTCTATTGAGAAATGGCGGCGTAGCGCACTGGTAGCGCTCGATGGGGATGTCCAGGAGGACTCGGGTTCGATCCCGAGCCCCTCCCTTTTTTGTGTGTGTGTTTTGTTTTCTTTTTCTTTTCTTTCTTTTGTTTTTCTCTCTTGCTAACATGAGTGTGTGTGCATATGTTCATGAGATGGTGGTGTCTCCTTTTATTTTTGTTGTATGTGTGAGTGTAGAGTGCATATGTGTGTTTGCACATGTGCATGGGGGCACATATGTATGTGTGTGTATGCTATGCATACACACATGAGTGTGTGTGTGTTTTCTTTCATGACGCTCATGTGAGTGTAGTGTGCTTATGTTTGTGAATTGTGGGTGTGGGTGTATGCTATGCATACATACATATGTATGTGGGTGTGCCTATACACACCATGTGCTTGTGAGATATGCATGTGTAGGTGTGTGGGGTTATTCTTCTTGCATGTGCTGCCATGATTAGTGTAGATGAGTAAGGAGTGGATGCTAGACCTTGTGCATGTGTAGATCTATGTATGTGAGAGCTCTCATGTGTATATGTGCATGTATGTCTCTCCTAGCTTATTTTCTTTTCTTGTTCTTGATGCTATGTTATGCCTAAGTACCTTATTTATGCCTCTTTACCTTTTCCATCAAGTGTCCAATAGAGGGCATGCCAATTTTGGCCTCTTACATAAGTGTGGGCAAGTGACATAAGTCATCTATGCCATTGTGGTGATTATTTTGACCCCCTTATCTCCCTCTTGCTCCAAGCAAGTATAGGGGTATGAGTAATGCATTTGGGGTAGAATCAACCCAGGAATGCATCTGCGAAGTCAGATTTGACTTTGGGGCAACTTCAGAAAACTGCATTTTTATGCTGTGATGCCCTTTTGTCAATTTTATATGATTTAATCCATGTATGGTTTTAAGTTCTTGCCAACATGGAAGTGGTAGTTAAAGTTGTTGGGAATGTCCCAGTATTTTTGTTATCTGTGCTAAGTCACCAGATCAGTGGCTACCTTGCTGTTAAGTTGCTATGATGATGTTGTTTCCTGCCAACCTGAAATATGACCAAGTCTGAGAAATCTGTTGTTATTGTCTTGCCATGTAGAGTGGGTTGTAGCTAGTGATATGTTTGGAATTTCAGCATGCTCAGTGCCAGTGATTTGTAGTACATATTTCCTTCTACCATCGTGTTAATTTTCATGCCAATAGGATCTCTCTAGCATATCTAACCAGTGCTGTCAAATTGCTACTTTATTAACTCAGATTCCAGAAAACTGGAATTTGCACCATCCCAGAAAACTGATTCATCATGCCAACTTGATTGTTTCTTGCTTATCGATGTGTGGCTCCTTTGCTGGTGGTGTAATGGGATGAATTGGTGTGTATGTTGAGTAGATTTTGTCCACATCTTGTTTGTGGCTGTAGGGTTCCTGTAGCTCTAGTTGTGATCTGTAGAAGTTGCTATATTGCTGTTTAGTGGTAGATTTGGTGTTTTATTGTTTTGTGACTTGTGGGAGCTATGCTCCATGGAATTGATTGATTCGTGAGTCTATTGTGATTGATTTTTCATCACCTATCTAGTGGCTGCCTTGGAATGCCAAGAAGTAGCCCACGTCTTAGTTGCCTTGTGTTTTGCCTCCGTACCTTGTCGTGAGCGTGTCGTGAGAACCGTAGCTTCATTTCTTGCGTTCTTTATATGCATTTCTATCGATTTTGCATGATGCATCCATATTTTCCATGTTCATGCATATCTAAATAACTTAACATGAGGTTCTATCCAGATTCACTAATTTACAAACTTTGCATGTGAAACTTGACTAGTTTTGGATTGCCATGTTAAATTCTTCATAAAATGAATCATGCATCATCTTGGTTGTGCATTTCACCTTGGTTGGAGATTTATTGGTTGTTTCTCTTGGGTAGACGCGAGTGTCGATACTGAGTTCGAGGACCCTGGAGAGTACCACTACGAGGATCCCGCTACTTGTTCAGCTGAAGAACCAACAGGCAAGATGATCATACCCAGATCCCGATACTATTTTTGCTTGCTAGTTTATCGCTCTTATCATCACAATTGCGCTACCTACCACTTGATTATCAGCCTCCCAAAATGCCATGACAGCCTCTAACCTCCACGTCCTAGCAAACCTTTGTCTGGCTAAGTTACCGTTGCTCAGCCCCTCTTATAGCGTTCTTAGTTGCAGGTGCAGGTTGTTCCATGTGATAACATGGAGTTGAATATCACAATAAATTCTGTTATTTAATTTAATGCACATATATATCTTGGTATCGGTGGAAGGCTTGGCCTTTTGCTAAGTGATTTGTTCCGCTGTTACCGCCATTAGTTCCTGGTTACCGGTGTTATGTTTTCCATACTTTGCGCTCCTAACATGCTCGGGGTTGTTATGGGGACCCCCTTGTTCATTCGGTTGAGATTAAAACTTGTCTGGCAAGTCCCAACTTTGGTACTACATTTGCTTAACAACTTAATAAAATTGCATAGGGTCTTGCAAACCCGTCGATAATTTAATCAACCCCCGGGCCAGTGCTCCTCATGAGTGTTGGTCCAAACTAGAGCACTGTGCGGGGACAACCCAGGGCAACTTGGGAGATTTCTATCAGGCCACCGTACACTATCTTATCCGTCGTGTCCTGAGAACGAGATACGCGGCTCTTATCGGGTTCGTCGACACGTCGGGTGGTCTTGCTGGATTCGTTTTACCTTTATTGAGTGTCTTGCGCGTGGAGTCCGACTTTTTTCGGGTTTACTCGAGGTCTTGGAATTCCTTTGGAATTACCTATGATGATCGCGAGATCCGCGGTCAAGGCATTCCCATGGAGTGTGGTTAATTTGGTAATGGATTAGTTGGAGCACCCCTATAGGGTTAAATCTTTCGGAAAGCCGTGCCCGCGGTTATGTAAACATGAAGTAAACTCTAATTAAAATACACCAACTGTGTGAGTAACCGTGATCATCTCTGCTCATGAACATGATCCGAGAGAGAACATGGTGGGGTTATGATTGGCGTAAGTAAGTGTTCAGGATCTCATAGGGATCATGCTAGATTCGATCGTTCTTCGTAGGCCACTCATATTTATTTCATGTTGCGTAAGCTAGCCACTATATATGCTTAGTGCTGCTGCAAACTAAACACTTACCCCATCCCAACCTTTAAGCTTGAATAGTCTCGGTACCCGGGCACATGATAGCTGAGTCATGTGTGGCTCACAGTTTACTACAACACTCCAGGTACAGGTTCAGATGAGTACGTGCAGGATGACCTTACCCAGCTCCAGTGGGAGTATGATGAGGAAAGAGGCAGGATGTACGTGACGTATCCGGATGAGTAGAGGAGCTGGTCATGATCTTTGGGGCAGCGAGATAGTTTCATTTGCATCTGTTTTATCGTTTGATTTCGTCCATAGTCGGACCCTGTTTTCATCTTGATGACTTGAACTCTAAGTGGAATTGTAATTTAGCATGTGGCGAGTGTAAGCCAACTTGTATACTCATCTCTTCTGTAATGCATGATGCAATGTTACTATACTTGCTACCGGCAAGATGCGCCTCTATCCCTTGCGAGGCCCTCGTGTCTTAAAATGGATAGACGCGCATCTTGGGCGTGACAAGTTGGTATCAGAGCCATACGACCATAGGAGCCTTTGCTTGTTCGAACTTGGCCGAATCGTGTCTAGTAAAAACTATTTTGAGTCTAGTTATATAGGAGAGTAGGATTCTTTTTACTCCTCTTCTATGCTCTGGTGAGGTATCCAACTTAGGAATGTTGATTCTGCTCCTCTTCTCGCTCAAATTTTTTTTTAGGATCACGCGGGTATTTTGGAGTCTATATGATACCGATGTGACAGGGTTCTGTCTTGGCGCCTCCTGTCTGACTTGATTTCTTCCGGGGAGTCGAGCTCCAGGGAATGTTGGCACATCGTTATCATTCAGCTTCCTTGATATCTCAGGATGGAGAATGTTTGAAATTACTTCAATACTTATTGTGGTGAGACAAGATCAGAGCCATCCAGTACTGGGGAGGCATCCGGGGTACCACCATGGTTTTAGTATCGTTGTGAGTTCGAGGATCGAGATTAGACGAGTTTGCGGAGTTTCTTGAATTATGGTGTGGAAGGTTGCGGATGCAGTTGCAGCTGATTACCTAGGGTAGGTTCCTGAGTCCGCAACCCGAATCGCATAAACAAGAAAGTTTTCGGAAGTTCATAGGTGGGAAATCTTGTAGTTATCTAGGATCATCTTCTTCAGATGTATGTGGGCATGTACATTTGGTCCGAGCGCTTAGCTCAATACTTTTGTGTTATTGCAAGTGGCTTCTAATTTCTGATGATGTTGTCATAATCGGAGAAGCATTCTTACTAACTTTTTAGTAGGAAGGCTATGTCTTTATTTGTTCAATTTCTTTCAAGTAGGTGATTCAGCTTATGATTCGTCTTATCAATGAGGTGCTGATGCGTTTTGTCCATCTTCAGGATGGCTCCACCAACTCGCAACAATCCGGGTTGTGGTGAGGAGCACACTGATGTTCCACCACCACCCCCGCCATCGCCTCCTCCGCCTCCTCCTCCAGAAGCTTGGCAAGCTGTGATGGCCGCTACCAATGCGAACACTCAGATGTTGCTCAGACTATTGCAAGAAAGGGAGCAGGGTCAGCAAGGTTTTCAAGGCAATTTTCAGAATCAGTTACAGTTTGCGACACTTAATCAGTTCCTTACCAACCAGCCCAAGACTTTCACCTATTGTGAGCAGCCTCTTGATGTTGATGATTGGCTTCGTGATATGAGTAAGCATTTTGAGTGCAGCAATGTCAGGCCAGAGGACTTTGTCAGGTTTGCATCGTTCCAGCTAAATGGTCAAGCAGCTGATTGGTGGCAGCAGTACAAGGATTCCCGGGGCGATCGTGTTGTTACTTGGGACGATTTCCGTCGTGACTTCAGGGCTCATTACATTCCGACAAGCTTTGTCGAAGAGATGCATGAGAAGTTCAGGCACCTGAAGCAGGGAAGCAAGTCTGTCTATCAGTACAACGTCGAGTTCCAGAATCTAGCCCATTATGCCAAGCAAGATGTTCCAGATGACAAGGCTATGATCTATCAGTTCAGAGGTGGTCTCAAGGATGAGCTTCTGCCAGGCCTAGTTCTTCAAGAACCTCGTGAGTTTGATCAGTTCTATAACATGGCTTTGAAGATTGAAGCAGCTCAGCTCAAGTTGGAGAACTCTAAGAAGCGTTCAAGGGATTCATATTCTTCTTCTTCCGGCTCTTAGATGGTTCCAAAGCAGCAAAAGTATCAGGTGCCTAATCCTCCTCCGTTTCGTCCTCCTCAGCACCAGAAGCAGTTCAGTGGTCGTGGTTCTTTCCCAGCCACCTAACCCAGGATTCCAGAAGAGATCCCAGGCATCCAAGGGTGTTCTTGTTCCTCCTCCAAGCAATGTTCATCCTCTTTCTAAGGTGACTTGTCACAAGTGTAGTCAGAAGGTCCACTATGCAAACAAGTGCAACCAACGGCGTCTTCCGCCTCCTCCTCCTGTCAAGCCTCCAAGCAATGCTATGGTGAAGCATAATCCCATGACCGTGAGAGTGAATATGGTGAATGCAGCAAAGGCATAGGATTCTTCTCAAGTGATCATGGGTAATCTCTCAGTTAATTCTATTTCTGCAAAAGTGTTATTTGATTTTGGTGCATCGCATTCATTCATGTCTAGACCTTTTGCTATGAAGAATGATTTCTATTCAAAGATGTTAAGTAGACCTTTGGGTGTTGTTTCACCGGGTGTGTCCATGAAAACCACCTCCATTGTTCCGGATGTTTCTATCAAGTTGGGCAATTATTCTTTCTTGGCTTCTCCTTATGTTCTCGGGAATTCTGATATTGATCTCATTCTGGGCATGGACTTCTTGGCTATGAATAAGGCTCATATCGATTGCAAAGCAAAAGAAGTCAAGCTGACTCATCCTTTAGAAGACATGATTATTTTCGCAACTCGCGATGACACAATCCGTCTCTTTGCTCTTAATGAGAAGGGTGAAATCTCGGTGATTTCTCAAATTCCGGTGGTTTGTGAGTATGAAGATGTCTTTCCAGAGGAATTGCCAGGAATGCCTCCACACCGGCCAGTTGAGTTCGTGATTGATCTCGAGCCCGGAACTGAACCGGTCTGCAAGCGCCCGTATAAACTTGGCCCCGAAGAGTTGAAAGAGTTGAAGAAGTAGCTAGATGAGCAAGAACGTCTGGGTCTGATCAGACCAAGTTCTTCTCCATGGGGTTGTGGTGTTTCGTTTGTCAAGAAGAAAGATGGCACGGATTGTCTTTGTGCTGATTACCGGCCATTGAACCAGAAGACAATCAGAAACAAGTACCCACTTCCCAACATCAATGAGTTGTTTGAACAACTGAAAGGTGCCAAGGTTTTCTCGAAGCTTGATCTTCGCATGGGTTATCATCAGATTCACATTCGCGAAGAGGACATTCCCAAGACCGCTTTCAGGACGAGTTTTGGCTCTTATGAGTACACCGTCATGTCGTTTGGTCTTGCTAATGCTCCTCCAACCTTCTCAAGAATGATGAATTTAATTTTCTCTCCTTTCAAGAATGAGTTCGTCTTGGTCTATCTAGATGATATCATTGTGTTCTCGGAGACAGAAGAAGATCATGCAGAGCATCTCCGTCTTGTGCTTGACAAGTTAAGAGAGCATCGGTTCTATGCCAAGTTTTCCAAGTGTGAGTTTTGGCTCAATGAAGTGGTGTACCTCGGGCATGTCATCTCTACCGAGGGAATTAAAGTGCACCTTGAGAAAGTTGAGGCAATCTTGAAGTGGGAACCTCCTCAGAATGTGAAGCAGCTTCGGAGCTTCCTCAGGCTTGCTAGTTATTGCAGAAGATTCATGGAGAACTTCTCTCAAATTGCTAAGCCTTTGTCTAATCTCCTCCAGAAGAGTGTCAAGTATGTTTGGTCTCCTGAGTGTGATGTGGCGTTCAATACGCTCAAGCAGAGACTGACTTCAGCTCCAGTTCTTGTTCCTCCTGAGCAGTCCAAGCCTTTCCAAGTTTTCTATGATGCTTCTCTCCAAGGTCTTAGTGGTGTTCTCATGCAAGACAAGAAGATTGTTGCTTATACCTCGCGTCAGTTGAAGCCTGCCGAGAAGAACTACCCCACTCATGATCTTGAGTTGGCGGCAGTTGTGCATGCTCTAATGACTTGGAGGCATTTGTTGTTGGGTAGACCAGTTGAGGTGTACACCGATCACAAGAGCTTGAAGTACATTTTCACTCAACCCAATCTCAATCTTCGGCAATCTCGTTGGGTGGAAATGGTTGAAGACTTCAACCCAAGCATTGAGTATACACCTGGGAAAGCAAATGTCATTGCAGACGCGCTCGGTCGTAAGGCGTGCTGCAATAGTCTCATCCTGAAGCCTCTTCAGCCCGAGCTTTGTGAAGCATTCCGCAAGCTCAACCTTCAGATGATTCCGCAAGGATTTCTTGCAAATCTTCAAGTCTCTCCGGCTCTGGATGATCAGGTTCGCCAAGCGCAGCTTATTGACGCTATGGTGAAGAAAGTGAAGAAAGGTGTGGCCAAGAGCATTCCGAAGTATAAGTGCTTTCGTATTGATGACAAACATACCTTGTTATTTGAGGACCGTCTTGTGGTTCCAAAAGGTGATCTCAAAAAGGTTAT
This sequence comes from Hordeum marinum, assembly GCA_022496015.1. Lineage (NCBI taxonomy): Eukaryota > Viridiplantae > Streptophyta > Magnoliopsida > Poales > Poaceae > Hordeum > Hordeum marinum. The sequence goes on from CM039672.1 coordinate 119,199,384, forward strand.
CATGGATGAAGCACATAATTCTCTGCTATCCATTCATCCAGGCAGTTCAAAGATGTATCAGGATCTCAAGCAAACCTTCTGGTGGACTCGCATGAAACGTGAAATTGCTCAGTTCATGAACGAGTGTGATGTTTGTCGCAGAGCGAAGGCGGAACATCAACGTCCAGCAGGTCTTCTTCAGCCTTTGCCTATCCCAGAGTGGAAATTCGATCATGTTGAGATGGATTTCGTCACTAGGTTTCCCAAGTCCAAGAGAGGCAACGATGACATCTTTGTGGTTATCGACAAGTTGTCAAAAGTTGCTCATTTCCTGCCAGTCAAAGAATCTATCTCGGCATCTCAGCTTGCAGAGTTGTATACGTTAAGGATAGTGTCTTTGCATGGTATTCCTCAGCTCATCTCTTCTGACCGTGGAAGTCTCTTTACTTCCAAGTTTTGGGAGTCCTTCCAGACTGCTATGGGTACCAAGATCCATTTCAGCACAACGTTCCATCCGCAGACAAGTGGTCAAGTTGAGAGAGTCAATCAGATCCTTAAAGATATGCTCAGAGCATGTGTGATTTCGTTCAGCATGAAGTGGGAAGACTGCCTTCCATATGATGAATTCTCATACAACAATAGCTTCCAAGCTAGCTCAGGCAAGGCCCCTTTCGAGATTCTCTATGGTAGAAAGTGTTGTACCCCGCTTAACTAGTCTAAAACCGGTGAGCGTCATATATTGGGCAATGACATGATCGCTGAAGCAGAAGAAATGTGCCATGGCATTCGTGAGAACCTCAAAGCAGCTCAGTCCCGACAGAAGAGTTATTATGATAACAAACATCGGGATGTTTCCTTCCAAGTGGGTGATCTAGTCTATCTCAGAGTCTCTCCCATGAAGGGCACTCAGCGGTTTGGAATTAAAGGGAAGATAGCTCCTCGTTTTGTTGGTCCTTTCAAAGTTGTTGGCAAGACAGGTGGTCTTGCATATCAACTAGAGCTTCCTCCAAATTTCGCAAATGTGCACGATGTCTTCCATGTTTCTCAGCTTCGGAAATGTTTCAAGACTCCTGAGCGGACCATTGACCTCCAAGACATCGATCTCCAAGAAGATCTCTCTTATCGTGAGCACCCAGTTGCCATTCTTGAAGAAACTGAGCGTAAGACTCGCAACAAGTCTCTCAAGTTCCTCAAGGTGAAGTGGTCTCATCATTCCGACAAAGAAGCTACTTGGGAATGCGAGGACCTTCTCCGTTCCGAATTTCCGGACTTCTTTCGTTCCTAGATCTCGGGTCGAGATCCTCTTGTAGTGTGGGAGAGTTGTGACAGCCCAAGTGTTGTCCCTACCTTATTTGGCATGTAACCCCATGTATGAACCTTGTGTCATGGGCTTATGAGATGTTTTCCAACTTGTCATCATGTGTGGTTTGCATTCATGCATCATGTCATCATGCATTCCTTTCATTTTTTCTTGCCATGAGTGTTTCATGTGCCTTGTTGTGATGAGATGGTGGTGTATGTTTGCTATGTATGTGTGAGGTGTTGTGTGTGGTTGGATCCATGTGTGCTCCTCCTCTTTACTTCCCCTCTCTTTTCCTTTGCAACATCCCATTCCAAAACCCTTTCTTACTATTATTAATCATCAGATTAAGTTGTTTTAAAAATTGTTTAAAAATGTTCATGAGGTGGCCCCATGTGTTTGATGAATTGTAGGTATGTTTGGTTGGGTGTTTGCAGCTTGTTTGCTTTGTGTTTTAAATAAAACAGGAGCCACCATTTTATATATTAAATAAATTGCATGCTCTATAAATCAACTTAAGATTTTTATTAAATAAGACTCTTTATTTCATCCACAAAAATATTTTACTTTTCTCTAAAACCCTTTTCTTCTCTCAAGGTTTTATTTTGTTGTGGCCGGTTTTATTAAATGGGGAAAACCCTTTGCTTCTTCTGTTTTATTTGAGAGAGAGTGAGAGAGAGGATAGTGGGTTGCAGCCCAGCCCAGAGGGGCAGAACGGTCGCCTGCCCCGTCTCCCTCCTCCGTCAGTCATCGCGCGAGCAGCAGAGAGCAGCGAGCAGAGTGTTGTCGCCGTCGCCGTTAGCTGTTCACGGACGTCGAGGCGCTCCCCTCCTATTTAATCTGGACGTCCGCGCCCCTCTAGGGTTTCTCCATCGTCGCCGCCGCCTTCCTCTCCTTCTTCCTCCTTCCTCCCCCTTCTCTCCCAGAGAGCGCAGGTGAGATTCAGAGAGTGCAGAGGTGCTGGTGCTCGCCGCCGTCGTCGCCTCCGACGACCTCGTCCCCGGTGGTGATGGCGTGGAGCTCGCCGTTGCTGTCCACGTTTCATTCCCGGCGCTAGGAGGCCTGAGGAGGCCTTCTTCTTCTTCCTCCTCGCCGCCGGAGCATCGCCGGGCCTTCTTCCTCTTCGCGCGCGTCGTCTCTGCCTCTTCTTCCCGTTCGTCACCGTCGCTCGTGCCTCCGCGTCTCCGAGAAGCCCCCGGTGAGGAACCGATCCCCGTTGTCCCCTTTCCTCACCATAGCTTGCAGCATCGTTGTCGTAGTGCCATTGCCGCTGCTTGAAAGTCCCGAGCTTGAGCTCGCCTCAGGTCCCCCTCATCGCAAGATGAGATGAGGGATGGGTTGCCCCTAGTGCCCCTTTCGATTCCACCCGTTCCTGTCACCGGAGATCCCATGTAGTGGCCGGAGTGGTCGCCGCCGTTCCCTGTCGCCGGTGCCTTGCTCTGTCTTCAGTTTCGTCAGAGTGCTCGGTTCAGTGTGTGTATAAGATAGGTCGATCCCCCCTGTTGTTGAGAAACGGCAGCGTAGCGCAGTGGTAGCGCTCGATGGGGATGTCCAGGAGGACTCGGGTTCGATCCCGAGCCCCTCCCTTTTTTTCTGTGTGTTTTTTTTTCTTTTTCTTTTCTTTCTTTTGTTTTTCTCTCTTGCTAACATGAGTGTGTGTGCATATGTTCATGAGATGGTGGTGTCTCCTTTTATTTTTGTTGTATGTGTGAGTGTAGAGTGCATATGTGTGTTTGCACATGTGCATGGGGGCACATATGTATGTGTGTGTATGCTATGCATACACACATGAGTGTGTGTGTGTGTTTTCTTTCATGATGCTCATGTGAGTGTAGTGTGCTTATGTTTGTGAGTTGTGGGTGGGTGTATGCTATGCATACATACATATGTATGTGGGTGTGCCTATACACACCATGTGCTTGTGTAGATATGCATGTGTAGGTGTGTGGGGTTATTCTTCTTGCATGTGCTGCCATGATTAGTGTAGATGAGTAAGGAGTGGATGCTAGACCTTGTGCATGTGTAGATCTATGTATGTGAGAGCTCTCATGTGTATATGTGCATGTATGTCTCTCCTAGCTTGTTTTCTTTTCTTGTTCTTGATGCTATGCTATGCCTAAGTACCTTATTCATGCCTCTTTACCTTTTCCATCAAGTGTCCAATAGAGGGCATGCCAATTTTGGCCTCTTACATAAGTGTGGGCAAGTGACATAAGTCATCCATGCCATTGTGGTGATTATTTTGGCCCCCTTATCTCCCTCTTGCTCCAAGAAAGTATAGGGGTATGAGTAATGCATTTGGGGTAGAATCAACCCAGGAATGCATCTGTGAAGTCAGATTTGACTTTGGGGCAACTTCACAAAACTGCATTTTTATGCTGTGATGCCCTTTTGTCCATTTTATATGATTTAATCCATGTATGGTTTTAAGTTCTTGCCAACATGGAAGTGGTAGCTAAGTTGCTGCGAATGTCCCGGTATTTTTGTTATCTGTGCTAAGTCACCAGATCAGTGGCTATCTTGCTGTTAAGTTGCTATGATGATGTTGTTTCCTGCCAACCTGAAATATGACTAAGTCTGGGAAATCTGTTGTTATTGTATTGCCATGTAGAGTGGCTTGTATCTAGTGATATGTTTGGAATTTGAGCATGCTCAGTGCTAGTGATTTGTAGTAGATATTTCCTTCTACCAACCTGTTAATTTCATGCCAATAGGAGCTCTCTAGCATATTTAACGGGTGCTGTCAACTTGCTACTTTATTAACTCAGATTCCAGAAAACTGGAATTTTCACCAAGTTCCAGAAAACTTATTCATCATGCCAACTTGATTGCTTCTTGCTTATCGATGCGTGGCTCCTTTGCTGGTGGTGTAATGGGATGAATTGGTGCGTATGTTGAGTAGATTCTGTCCATATCTTGTTTGTGGCTGTAGGGTTCCTGTAGCTCTAGTTGTGATCTGTAGAAGTTGCTATATTGCTGTTTAGTGGCAGATTTGGTGTTTTATTGTTTTCTGACTTGTGGGAGCTATGCTTCATGAAATTGATTGATTCTTGAGTCTATTTTGATTGATTTTTCATCACCTACATAGTGGCTGCCTTGGAATGCCAAGAAGTAGCCCAGGTCTTGGTTACCTTGTGTTTTGCCTCCGTACCTTGTCGTGAGAACCGTAGCTTCGTTTCTTGCGTTCTTTATATGCATTTATATCGATTTTGCATGATGCATCCATATTTTCCATGTTCATGCATATCTAAATAACTTAACATGAGGTTCTATCCAGATTCACTAATTTACGAACTTTGCATGTGAAACTTGACTAGTTTTGGATTGCCATGTTAAATTCTTCGTAAAATGAATCATGCATCATATTGGTTGTGCATTTCACCTTGGTTGGAGATTTATTTGTTGTTTCTCTTGGGTAGACGCGAGTGTCGATACTGAGTTCGAGGACCCTGGAGAGTACCACTACGAGGATCCCGCTACTTGTTCAGCTGAAGAACCAACATGCAAGATAATCGTACCCGGATCCCGATACTATTTTTGCTTGCTAGTTTATCGCTCTTATCGTTACAATTGCGCTACCTACCACTTGATTATCAGCCTCCCAAAATGCCATGACAGCCTCTAACCTCCACATCCTAGCAAACCTTTGTCTGGCTAAGTTACCGTTGCTCAGCCCCTCTTATAGCGTTCTTAGTTGCAGGTGCAGGTTGTTCCATGTGATAACATGGAGTTGAATATCACAATAAATTCTGTTATTTAATTTAATGCACATATATATCTTGGTATTGGTGGAAGGCTTGGCCTTTTGCTAAGTGATTTGTTTCGCTATTACCGCTATTAGTTCATGGTTACCGGTGTTATGTTTCCATACTTTGCGCTCCTAACATGCTCGGGGTTGTTATGGGGACCCCCTTGTTCATTCGGTTGAGATTAAAACTTGTCTAGCAAGACCCAACTTTGGTACTACATTTGCTTAACAACTTAATAAAATTGCATAGAGTCTTGCAAACCCGTGGATAATTTAATCAACCCCCGGGCCAGTGCTCCTCATGAGTGTTGGTCCAAACTAGAGCATTGTGCGGGGCCAACCCAGGGCAACTTGGGAGATTTCTATCAGGCCACCGTACATTAGTTTATCCATCGTGTCTTGAGAACGAGATACATGGCTCTTATCGGGTTCGTCGACACGTCGGGTGGTCTTGCTGGATTGGTTTTACCTTTATCGAGTGTCTTGCGTGTGGAGTCTGACTTTCTTCGGGTTTACTCGAGGTGTTGGAATTCCTTTCGAATTAACTATGATGATCGCGAGATCCGCGATCGAGGCATTCCCATGGAGTGTGGTTAATTTGGTAATGGATTAGTTGGAGCACCCCTGCAGGGTTAAATCTTTCGGAAAGCCGTGCCCGCGGTTATGTGGCAACTTGGATATTTGTTTAACACCCGGTTATAGTAAACGTGAAGTAAACTCTAATTAAAATACACCAACTATGTGAGTAACCGTGATCGTCTCTGCTCGTGAACATGATCCGAGAGAGAACACGGTGGGGTTATGATTGACGTAAGTAAGTGTTCAGGATCTCATAGGGATCATGCTAGATTTGATCGTTTTTCATAGGCCACTCATATTTATTTCATGTTGCGTAAGCTAGCCACCATATATGCTTAGTGCTGCTGCAAACTAAACACTTACCCCATCCCAACCTTTAAGCTTGAATAGTCTCGGTACCCGGGCACATGATAGCTGAGTCCTCTGTGGCTCACAGTTTACTACAACACTCCAGGTACAGGTTCAGATGAGTACGTGCAGGATGACCTTACCCAGCTCCAGTGGGAGTATGATGAGGAAAGAGGCAGGATGTACGTGACGTATTCGGATGAGTAGAGGACCTGGTCGTGATCTTTGGGCAGCGAGATAGTTTCATTTGTATCTGTTTTATCGTTTGATTTCGTTCGTAGTCGGACCCTATTTTCATCTTGATGACTTGAACTCTGAGTGGAATTGTAATTTAGCATGTGGCGAGTGTAAGCCAACTTGTATACTCATCTCTTCTGTAATGCATGATGCAATGTTACTATACTTGCTAATGGCAAGATGTGCCTCTATCCCTTGCGAGGCCCTCATGTCTTAAAATGGATAGACGCGCATCTTGGGCATGACAAGTTGGTATCAGAGCCATACGACCATAAGAGCCTTTGCTTGTTCGAACTTGGCCGAGTCGTGTCTAGTAAAAACTATTTTGAGTCTAGTTATATCGGAGAGTAGGATTCTTTTTACTCCTCTTCTATGCTCTGGTGAGGTATCTGACTTAGGAATGTTGATTCTACTCCTCTTCTCGCTCAAAAAAAAATTAGGATCACGCGGGTATTTTGGAGTCTATATGATACCGATGTGATAGGGTTCTGTCTTGGTGCCTCCTGTCTGACTTGATTTCTTCCGAGGAGTCGAGCTCCAGGGAATGTTGGCACATCGTTATCATTCAGCTTCCTTGATATCTCAGGACGGAGAATGTTCGAAATTACTTCAATACTTATCATGGTGAGATAAGATCGGAGTCACCCAGTACTGGGGAGGTTTCCGGGGTACCAGCATGGTTTAGTATCGTTGTGAGTTCGAGGATTCGAGATTAGACGAGTTTGCGGGGTTTCTTGAATTATGGTGTGGAAGGTTGCGGATGCAGTTGCAGCTGATTACCTAGGGTAGGTTCCTGAGTCCGCAACCCGAATCGCATAAACAAGAAAGTTTTCGGAAGTTCATAGGTGGGAAATCTTGTAGTTATCTAGGATCATCTTCTTCAGATGTATGTGGGCATGTACATTTGGTCCGAGCGCTTAGCTCAATACTTTTGTGTTATTGCAAGTGGCTTCTAATTTCTGATGATGTTGTCATAATCGGAGAAGCATTCTTACTAATTTTTTAGTAGGAAGGCTATGTCTTTATTTGTTCAATTTCTTTCAAGTAGGTGATTCAGCTTATGATTCGTCTTATCAATGAGGTGCTGATGCGTTTTGTCCATCTTCAGGATGGCTCCACCAACTCGCAACAATCCGGGTTGTGGTGAGGAGCACACTGATGTTCCACCACCACCCCCGCCATCGCCTCCTCCGCCTCCTCCTCCAGAAGCTTGGCAAGCTGTGATGGCCGCTACCAATGCGAACACTCAGATGTTGCTCAGACTATTGCAAGAAAGGGAGCAGGGTCAGCAAGGTTTTCAAGGCAATTTTCAGAATCAGTTGCAGTTTGCGACACTTAATCAGTTCCTTACCAACCAGCCCAAGACTTTCACCTGTTGTGAGAAACCTCTTGATGCTGATGATTGGCTTCGTGATATGAGTAAGCATTTTGAGTGCAGCAATGTCAGGCCAGAGGACTTTGTCAGGTTTGCATCATTCCAGCTAAAGGGTCAAGCAGCTAATTGGTGGCAGCAGTACAAGGATTCCCGGGGCGATCGTGTTGTTACTTGGGACGATTTCCATCGTGACTTCAGGGCTCATTACATTCCGATTTCTATCGTTACTTGGTACTACCGCGTCTGAAGTGGTACTAATTTTTTTACTTCCGTTGTCGGGGCGGTAGTAAAAAATTATTATCGCTCCAGCCGCGGTACTACCGCTCCCAGCGGTACTACCGCGTCTGAAGCGGTACTAATTTTTTACTTCCGCTGTTGGGGCGGTAGTAAAAAAATACTTCCGCTCCAACCACGGTACTACCGCTCCAGCGGTACTACCGCGTTTGGAGCGGTAGTAAATTTTTACTTCCGCAAGAACATATTGGTACTCTTCTCAATCCACAACTACCTCGTTTTGTCCTGTCCATTCTCTCTTCTACATGGTTTGTGTGTCTGCTTTCATCCTTGCCTTATTTTCTTGTTTGTCCTTTGTGTTTGTGTTGTGTGCTCTAGGTGGTGGCTCTAGTTCCAGCTCTGCTCCACGCCGTTCCAATCCGTCTCGTGACACAAGTTCCAAGCGGCTTCACAATCCAGATGCTCCTGAGGGCTCCAATGATCTACCCCGCCATTTCAAGAGAACCGCATCCAAGTTCAAGCAACCAGTTGAGAAATTTGATATCATGCCACACGCTGAGTTTCTGGCTTGAAGGTTGATCAATCCCTACGACAAGCCAAGGGAAGTTTCCAAGGCATATGACTTGTTCTGGACCAAGCAGCAGTATCCTATTCACCTGGATGTGATCAAGGGCAAGAAAAATCACTATGTTCCTATCCAATACATTGATCTGGAACACATGAGGAAGCATCCACAATACTTTGGTGAGGCTCTAGAGTTGGTGCAACAGTTGGCTATAGCAGACATCATCACCTTCCAACTTGACTTTGATCCAGAACTCTTGGGTCAGTTCTTTGCCTTTGTTCGCTTTCACTCTGATGCGGAGTGGACCATGACATGGATGACCCATGGCGAGCAACTGACTGCCACCTGGAAGGACTTCATGGAATTGCTGCATGTTCCTGACTCCGGACTTGATGTGCCACTTGGTGTGCACCCTCACGGTAACCCTCACCCAGCTGGTAAGGATCGGCTCGTACCTTTCCATATTCTGAAGACCTTAAGATCTGGTGAGCAAATTCCTGTGCTCAACCCTTTCCTTGATGTTATGCACCGGATCTTCCGCAAAACTCTATTTCCTCACATGGGAGACAAGGACAAGGTACACTCCTATCTGGTGGATATGTTGCTGCTATGTGAGAAAGGAAGAAATGAAGACATTGGCATCCTTGATGTGTCTCATGTTATGTGGTCTGAGCTTCGCACTGCTGTGTTTCATCGCAAGGTCCCCATTTATGGGCCATACTTGTTCTATCTGATTCGTGCTACTTGGGACAAGAATTTTTTCGGTCAGGACATGTCGGAGCACACGTTTCTTCATGAGCCCATTTGTCTACGTATGAAGGAAAAGTGGGCCAACACCACCACTAAGCCACCGTCTACTTGTATGGAGGTCGATGAGGATGAGATCGAAGAGGAGGATGACAACAGTTTTGAGTCCTATGTACCTCCGTCTTCTGAGCCATCTTGGGCCAAGAAGCTCTCACAAGATGAAGACTTTGTTCTGCATGCAGGCCAAGGGGCAGTATAAGGCTCACGTTGCTCAGAAGGAGAGTCGCCAGCGTAACAAGCGCATTCTGAGGAAGCTTGGCGAGACCATCTCGAGTGGGTCTGAGAAGGACATCACCCCTGAGGCCACTTGGATGGCTAAGCAGCAGTTCCAGTGGGATGATTCTGATGCGGAGTCCGTCCCAGATGCTTCAGAGGAGTCCGATGACTGATCTTTCTGCATGGGAGCTACCACCTAGGTGTTAGGTGTCCTCTCTGCCTTTTTGGCGTCTCGATGCCAAAGGGGGAGAGAGTGTAGGATTTGCGTGTATTTGTGTTTGCCTTTTTCCCATCTCTCTGCTTTCGTTGAACCTTGGTTTATGTCGTTTGTGTGTGTGTGACCTAGAGACTTCCTCTATCATATGGTGTGAGACATATGCTATCACTACTACTTTATTATTGTCTAGTATGATACGTAGCTTGTGATTCTGTCCATGACGTTCCCTTATCTTTATGCTCACATGCTATGCCTAGTTTCCATACTTAGTTCTGTTCATTTTGTTGTACAGATTGCATTGCCTATAAAATATAGGGGGAGTGTTGATCCTAGTGTGTGTGTGCCCTGCAGTCCAAAGCATATCTAGAGTATGCACACATCTAGGGGGAGCTATCCTATATTTTGTAGGTCTTGAGGTTGCATATGCTTATTTTATATCCTTATGTGCAAATCCCGTGTTGTCATCAATCCACCAAAAAGGGGGAGATTGTAAGGGCATATTTCTCCCTAAGTGGTTTTGGTGATTGATGACAATGCCTTCGTGGACTAATCGTGTGCATTGAGCATTTCAGATATCTCAGGTCTAGGCACAAGACAATTCAGTGCCCCTCGGAATCTCTCGAAGACGGTTGTTCTATGCGTTTTTGTTCGGTGGATTTGATTCGTAGGAAAGTCGTACTATCAAGAAGGGGTCCGCATCGGAAAGGTCTGGGTGGAATCAACACGTGCACATCTATTCCCTTGCACCACCTTTCCCTCTCTTCAATGGATCCCCAACCCGTTTTCCCTCTCTGTGCAAAAGGAACGCCTGCGAGGTGTTTGGGTTCAGTGGCCCGCGGTAGTACCGCTCCAGGGAGCAGTAGTACCGCAGGTGCCAGCGGTAGTACCGCTGTCTCCTGCCCTGGCCACTACACCTGCGGTAGTAGGCACGGATGTACTTTTTTACTTCCACCCTACTATAGTAGTACCGCGATTCTCGTCCGGTACTACCGTGCGGACTTTTTTCGCATAGTTTCCCTCTGCGGAGGTTGGCACAGAAGTAATTTTTTACTTCCGTGCACCTCCAGTGGCTGCCTCTGCCAACCGTGCGGTAGTACCGCACGGGCTCGCGGTAGTACCGCTCAGGCGGTTCTACCGCTTGCTAACAGGAAGGGCCAGCTACTACCGTGCTAGCGGTAGTACCACACAAGGCTGCGGTAGTACCGCAAGCCATCGCGGTAGTACCGTGACTTTTGCGGTAGTACCGTGATGCGCGGGGCTGAGTGAGTGGATAACGGTTGGATCTTGTCCCCCACCATAAAAGGGAGGTCTTCTTCTCCAAGAAGCTTACCTCTTCCTTCCCAAAACTCCATTGTTGCTCCAAGCTCCATTTTTGCCCGATCTCTCTCCCTAGCCAATCAATCTTGTTGATTTCCTAGGGATAGGTTGAGAAGGCCCCGATCTACACTTCCACCGAGATAAATTTGATTCCCCCCACTAACCCCTTGTGGATCTTGTTACTCTTGGGTGGTTGAGCACCCTAGACGGTTGAGGTCACCTCGGAGCCACATTCCATTGTGGTGAAGCTTCGTGGTGTCATTGGGAGCCTCCAATTCAGTTGTGGAGATTGCCCCAACCTTGTTTGTAAAGGTCTGGTCGCCACCTTCAAGGGCACCAATAGTGGAATCACGACATCTCGCATTGTGTGAGGGCGTGAGGAGAATACGGTGGCCCTAGTGGCTTCTTGGGGAGCATTATTGTGCCTCCACACCGCTCCAACGGAGACGTACTTCCCCACAAGGGAAGGAACTTCGGTAACACATCCTCGTCTCTACCGGCTCCACTTTTGGTTATCTCGCATCTTTACTTCTTGCAAGCATTTATTGTGTCATATCCCATGCTTGCTTGTGTACTTGTAGTGGTTAGCATCATATAGGTTGTCCACCTAGTTGCACATCTAGCTAACTTATTTGATGCTAAACCTTAATTATTAAAGAAAAGTTAAAAAGAGTTAGTTGCCTATTCACCCCCCTCTAGTCAACCATATCGATCCTTTCACTCTGCCTCCGTCGACCCGCCTCTGAGTTAGGAGGTCTCGAGCATCAAACCCTGCGTTCCGCTCATCACCGAACGAGCGCCTTTCGTCCTGGTGCTGGGGCACATAAGTACCACCCCGCGAAGGAGTGGGCACTCGACGGTGGTCATCACGGTGAAACTGATCTTTGTGCTAATCTTCATGAAAACCTCCACCCCTTCAGCGCAAGGGTGATCCAGGACTATGTGCCGACTGAACAGTCTCTGCTCTTGGGGAATTACTATGAATCCTATAGCGCGACTACAAGACAACAGAATTTTGACGCTGCGCTGCATCCAACAATGCTCTAATCTGCAACAACCCTCTTCCAGCCTCTGACCATGAGGCTGAATGTAATCTGCTATCCTAGCCGCAGCTGCAATGTTTAAAATAGGAGTAGGGTATACCTCAATATTTTTATGCGAACCCGTCGGAAACAGCTGTCGTTGACATCGACTGGGAGCTGGTGGGCGCTGGCGAGCACGCTCGTCGAGTTCTCTTTGGAGTTCTTCAAGCCGAATGCGTGTGGCCTCCAAGGCCTGAGCCTCAGCGGTCGCACCGACGATGGGTGTATGGAGGACCTCCTCATCGCGGCACGGCTGTTCACTCGACGGTCCGCCAGCCTCCCGCTTGCCGTGGCTGAAGCCCGGTGGCGGGCTTTGATGAGAGCCAGCCATAAGGACCTTCACTGCAGGATCGCAACTCTCGCACTCGGAGGAAACGTCAGACTGATCGGAGTCCGACTCAAACATGCCGTGAAGGGACTCGGCGGGCTTGATCGCCGCAATCTGCGGAGATGAAATCTGGCAGGCTGCTGCATGCCTGACCCAGCGTTGGAGCCGTGAGCGACCAGATTGCTTGCGACATGTACATCGGGGAGAGACGAAGAGTACAGAGTCGACAGTTGCCGTAGAAGCACACCGTAGGAACTCGCGCGGAAGTGCGCGACCCCGCGAATTGGGAGTGCATCGACATCAAGAGGTGCTTCTTGGAGCCATGCCGAATCATCAGCGATGAAGGGGAGCGCTCCGAAACGGATCTCATGGCCCAGGGAGAAGACACCACCGGACGACATGACGAAGGGAGAAAAATGCAACTTCGCCGGAAGTCGCTTAGACGCCTGCCCCACGGTGGGCGCCAACTGTCGTGGGAATGAGTCTGACAGTAGAAGTTAGGTGTACGAAAGGAGAGGGCAGAGTCCTAGCTACATCGAGGATGTACACACGGATGTATGAGTTCAGGCCCCTCTCATGGAGGTAATATCCCTACGTCTCAGTGCTCTGGAGCTTTGTCGTGTGGACAGTGTGAGTAACAAAGGTTGCGAACCCTTGTGCCAGAGGGGAGGGGCGGCTTATATAGAGTTTGCTGCCCCTCATAAGTGTGAGGCATCCAAGGGTCCGATCGTGGGTATAAATACGAGCGTTACTGGTAATGTACATCATAATTGCTATTAATGACGACTGGCCTAACGCCTGCCTATTGGCCTCCCAGGGGTGGCTTCTGGTCTTCTCGCGTCGACGCTAGAAACGAGGTCTTCCGAGTGACAGGTGACTGTCGAGTGGAGGAAGAAGTCTCTGAATGGATTGACTGTCGAGTGACTTGAGCGCCATAGTGAATCTAGTCGGAATCTTTCTTGTGGTCTTTAAGTCCTCCAATGTAGTGTCCTTAGGTAGGGTATATAAGTCAGGCAAAGGACCCTACCCTAGGTACATATCCACGTCAGGTACCCTGTAAGTCGGTTGGAGCTCTTCTTCAGCCGCAAGGAAGCTTATATTTGGAAAAAAATCATATTAAAATTTCAGCCCGATCGGAGTTACAGATCTCCATATATTTTAAGAAATAATGTTCAGCCAGAAACCCAGGTCGTGGAATAGAGAAGAAAATAGAGAGAGCTCCAATCTAGAGGGGCTCCCACCCCTCTCGGGCCATAGGGGAAACCCTTCTTCCATCTAGGGAGAGGACAAGGAAGAAGAAGAAGAAGAAGGCTCCCCCTCTCTCTCGGTGGCGTCAGAGCGCTGCGGGGGGAACCATCATGGCAACGATCTACATCAACAACTTCGCAACCGTCAACAACATCTTTCCCCCCCCCTCTACGTAGCGGTGTAGCCACTCTTTTTCCGTTGTAATCTCTACTTAAGATGTGGTGCTTTATGCTTCATATTACTATCCAATGATGTGTTGCCATCCTATGATTGTTGAGTAGATCCCTTTTGTCCTACTGGATAACTGTGGTATGGTGTGATTGTTCCGCACAAACGTGTGGGACTACAATTGTAGGGTGTTGCAATATGTTCATAATTCTGCCGAAAGTGGGTTGCGAGAGTGACAGAAGTTTAAACCCAAGTAAGTAGGTTATGTAGCATATGGGAGCAAAGGGGACTTTACACTTAATGTTATGGTTGGGTTTACCTTAATGATCTTTAGTAGTTGTGGATGCTTATGATCATATGTGCATATGATCCAAGTAAGGAAAGTATGTTAGCTTATGCCTCTCCCTCATGCATATGATAATTATCACACATGTCATATTCAATTCCCTATGGACAATCCTTCTCTTTGTGTTAAAAAAAATCCTCTACTAAAACAAATTAACTTTAATTATATCGCAAAGTACTTCTAGTTTTATTACTACAAAACTATCCCATTACACTTAAAAAATAGTCCATTACTTGTTTCTAGGTCAAGCAAACGTTGGTGTGCATAGAGTTACATCGATGTTTTTTTACCATGAAACGGTAGGAGAGGCTCCTACTGTGATATATTAAAGTTGTAGTTTACATCATTTTCTACAATCCCCTGAATAAACCGGGGGGGAGGTTCCCACTAGGGGAAGGTGAAAAAGAAGAAAGGAAGCCTTTCAAGGGGGTGTGTACAAGCAGATCAAGGGAAAACAACAATTACAAGGAGAGGAGCTAGAAGAGTAACGTAATCCCAGAGATCTTTGACTACTCTGTATTTTAGCCAGAGTAGATCGGCTTTTGTTCTCTCTCTCCAAGCTGCCATGGTGGGATGAATGTGCCTGAAAATAAGATTATTCCTTTCTTTCCAAATATTCCAAGCCACAATACCCACAATCTCAAAGAAAAAATTCTCATGTGAAGCTTTGTTTACATCGATGGTTGATAGAACTTGAAGCTAATATAAATCCTACCATTCGCTCCTTGTTGGGTTTGACACTCTTATTTACCGAAAATGCTACAAATGATACCCTATATTGTGGGTTATCATTCCTCACCTCCCACAACGTGCGCCTGCGTGAGCCACCCTGTTGTGTATGCGTCCACCTCCGGCTCGAGCTATCCTGATAAGCTGGCAGTTGAGCGCCACCATGAAGACCTCTATCGTAGCCACACCAACACCACCTAGTGGCACACACACCCGGTGCAAGCCATCCTGACGTGGTAGCCCCTGCCTTTGATCGAGCTCTCTGTCATATCCACCCGATAGGTTGGAGGGTGGAGCCCCACCACCATGACCTTCATGGAATCCCACACCAGCATTGCCTACCGCCACCCGCATTGCACCATCGCCCCTTGGTCCCAACATCCTTCGGCTCGAGATCCTCTCAGTGGCTGCAATGGGGAAATATGAATGACCAAATAAGGGAGAGATACTCTGTGCATCCCTTTTGCATGGGAGTGTTCACACCTAGACCGGTTTCAATGAGTGTTATCTTTCTTTGGCGTGGCAACCCAGTTAGCTTCAAAATTAGTGCACTTTTATTTGCACGGGGAAAGGAGTTTTACTCCAAATGGAGAGAGTTACAGGATCCTTAATACATGGCAGTCCTAGATGCATCCACACAACCGTGGTACATGTAATATGACTATAATTTGCTAACTGGTCGATAAATCTCTTATGATCCCTAGTCAACTTCTGGGGAATAAACTCCTTGTCAGATATCAACTCCTTAACCTCAGTCACAAGATGACCATATGCTGAACGAACTAGTCTGTCCCCTGATAGACGGGATAAAGCCTCATCTGAGTCAGATTGGACAATGCTTAGAAGACCAGAATGTTGTATAGAAAATGCCATCCCTTGCATAATTGCATGTATCTTCAAAATAAGTCGATCTACTACAAAAATAATCGAACCATCATGTCATCGGAGAATCATCCCTGCCGCTCTTGTGCCAGATCCACTGAAAAATATCCATCCACTAAAATAGCAACGTAATCAGTGGTCTAGGGTGTCCAAGGCCTAGGAACAGGAGTAATCCTCACTTTTGGTACGACCCATTCAGTAACTTGTCGTACTATACACACACATCTCCAACATACTTCATACAACTTTCCAAATAATCCACCGTAGTGGCCACTGCATGAACCTCTTTATCATGAGTAAAATCATCCCGTAATTGTCAAATGCGCCCAATAAGCATAAGAACTCTATCATGCTCAGCTTCATTGCAGTTTAGTGGCAAGTTTAGCAGCCATTCCTTGCTGCTATATTAATAAGGAGCCAGTCTAGTGGAAATGACCAGACATGTCTCATGGCCTCCCATATGCTACATGCATGATTGCATGAAGCCAATGCATGGTAGCTTTCCTAATCTACAATGCTGCAAAGTGGACAAGTCAGTAGCCAATGCTCCAGTCGCCGCACGCCATGTCATATGTTTCATACATCGAGGCACAAAGGAGCGTCATATCGGATTCCACATAGAATGGTTCCCGTTGGGGTTAGTGTTGGATGGCTCGCCAACGAACTACTCATCATGATCAGCCATCGCCAAGTGGTATACACTTCTCTCATAGAATCAACCATGCTTATCCAAATGCCATGCTAGAAATCATGATGTTGTCTTGATGAGGTGCACACTTTTAGAATTTCGAGTACGTCCATTGGCCAAAAGTGGTCATTCAAACGTTGCACCATCCACACACCATAACATCGAGAAAATCGGACACTCGGTTAAATCGACAATTCCTTTTGGGTGTGACCGGGCAAAGATTATGGCCACGGGGAATCCAAGGATCCCTCCATGTACGTATGTATCAAAGAGCCATGTTCAACCAACCAAACGATCTCTTTTGAACAACTCCATGTTCAATTCCTTAACACACAACTGAAGAATTCCCTATGAATACGTTATTCAACAAATTACCATTGGGATAATACTTTGATCATAACAACCGTGAACATAAGCTATCTGGAGAATCAAGGAGTCGTCAAGCCTGCTTCGCGAGCAGTTCTTGGTTAAAAGCTCACATATCATAGAAGCCCATACCACCTTTGGACTTTGGTAGTCTCATCTTATCCCAAATCAACCATGCCATCTTTCGCTTTCCTTTTTCCACTCCCCACCAATATTGTCCTGTTAACCGTTAAGATACTGACATCGTCAACGGGAATACGCTCATCACATAGGTGGGTATAGCTTGCACAACAAATTTAATTAATAATTCTTTGCTAGAAGTGGCCATGTACTGTTCACTCCACTAAAAGTCTCTTACTCAGTCGGTCATGTATTGTTTCATATCTATGCATTCTTCTTTCAAGAACCGGCAGACCAAGATACTTAGGATAAGAAACCTCTTAAGTCACCTTTAATATTGACTTAACTTCCCTGGACTCCGTCACCAAACAACTGCCAGAGAAAAGGATGAAACACATCGAAGGGTTTATGAGCTTCCCTATCGCCAAGGCATAAGTGTTCAACAAACCTCGCACCAACATTGCCTGCTGAGGCATGGAAAAATAAAAAAGAATCATTCGCAAAAAGTAGGTGCGAGATAACCATGGCTCTTCGACAAATCTTAATCCCTTATAATCCCTCCTTAGCCATGGACTTACTGAACAAAGCAGATAATGCGTCAGCAACAAAGAGGAATATGAAGGGAAACAATGGATCACCTTGTCGCAACCCTCTTAAAGGTGAGAATGACTCCAATAATTTACCATTGAATATGACAGAATATTTAACCAAAGAAAAACAAGCCATGATGCGATGAACCCAAACCGAAGCAACACCCCATTTTAGAAGGGCCTTCTCAAAAAAATCCACACGATCATATACCTTCGATAAATCGAGCTTATACGCACATAAAGCAGAGGATCCCTGATGCACAAATTGAATATGTTGAATGCACTAGAATGCAATGATGTGATTATTCAGGATCAATCATCAAGGAATAAAAAGCACTTTGATTATCTTAAATGAGATCCACGAACAAAGGCCGAGGCCTATTCACCATGCACTTCGACACTCTTTATATAACATTTTACAAACTGACCAGCCTAAAATCCTTTAGTTCTTTTGGGTGTTGGTCATCAGGGATAAGAACAATTGTTGTGTTATTCACGCCCTCTTGCATAACTTTAGTTTCAAAACACTCCAGTATAACTGCAATTATTTCACGTTGATCACAAACCAGTTATGTTGAAAAAACATGCTGGGAACCCCAAATGTAACTGGTGCCTTTAGTGGCCCAATATGAAACAATACATTTGATATCTCTTTCTCCATGTAAGGCTCATACAAAGAAGCATTCATATCATTAGCCACCTTAGTTAAAATACGGGGGAGAGAATATGATCTTTACTATATACCTCTTTGAAATACGAAGCTGCCATATAGTCCATATCTGATGGAGCATTACACCAAGTGCCATCCAACCGACGAAGCCGCTCAATATAATTACACCGTAACCGCCAAACAACACGTCAAAAGAAATATTTAGTATTTAGGTCACCTTCTTTAAGCCATGTAATACACAAGCGTTGCAAATTGCAACCATCACATTTGCTTTGGATAAAGTAACTCATCCATCTCATTCATCTTAGCACGAATGATGACACAATTCGCTGAATTCAGTTTCAATTCATATAGTTCAGCTTGTAACGTTGCCGAAATTTTCCGCATTCCAAGATCGCAGGCTGGCCATTGCAAAAGTGTGGGAATTTGTCACCTCCACCAAGTTTCCAAGGGGTATATTTTTAGCCCACGCTCTACTTCAGAGGGTGCCGAATGTCGTTCCCATATAATTTCATATACGGGATTGTACATAGTCTTCATGAATCATCAAAATTAATGCATTTTATATTTGTTAGTGTAGGGAGCGTTATTTCTGATTATCTTCTCAGTTGGAGTGAAATGTGTATTAAGAATTGCTTGATCCCAAAGCAAACACTGCACTGCTCACTCTCTTTCTCTTTTGAGCTGAACACTGCACTGATCTTAATACAGATCGAGATCAGATCATACAAACTCATCAACCTCCGAAAAGCCTCGGTCCTCTTCTTCACCAAAGTCCCACCTAATGCCGCTCCACCACCCGAAGCACCGCCACCACCACGACGAAGACGTCCTCCCCTACCACCGCTCCGACGACGAGGCCAAGCCGCGCCGCCCATACGTCCCCTCCAGCTTCCCTTCCTCCCCTGCCTCTGCCGCTTCCCCCCACCGCTTCCTCCTCCTCTTCGCCGTCGTCTGCCTCTTACTCGCCGTGGCCTCCCTCTCCTTCGCCGTGTCCGTTAGCCGCCGCCCTGTGCCGCTCCAGTCGCCTCCCGACTCCGTCGCTTTCCGCTGTGGCCGCGCCGAGGACTCCCTACGCTCCTTCCTCGCCTCCTCCGGGAACTACTCCGCCGGCGACAGAGAAAAGGTGCTCGCTGTCGTTGGCGTCCACACTGAGCTCGGATCCGCCGCCCGCCGTGCTGCGCTCCGTGCCACCTGGTTCCCGCCCAACCCTCAAGGCATCGTAAGGTTCCATATGATTCTCCATTCATCCTACTTGGATCTGGTTAGATGATTTTTTTTTTTGGCTTTAGTTTGCTGCTAGAGAAGCTTATGCCTTCATGTGGATTTCATAAGACGATGCGTATAGTTGCTATCACCTGCATTGCTCTACGAAGCTTCGACTGATGCGAGATCTGTTTGAATTAATTTCCCCACTCCGTACTATGTCTGTACCAATAACCAGTAAACTGATGTAATTTTTGTGACTGGTTTGTTGCAATCTTAGTTTTTCTGGTTTGATAGCAGAGGGGGTTGGAATTTGTCTTACCATCTTACACATCGGCACTGGCTCGTTTTTCGCAGTATGGTTTTGGCAGTTAGGCATATACAGTAGAAAGTATGGGTTGCTTGTGTTGCACCTTTTTTTTGCTCACATTGTTTGTAGAATTAGTAGTATTTTAAGATAGCATAAGAATATTTGTAGGGAAATTTCTTCCGTCAATGATTACTAACTTGACCTACATTCCATGTGACCAAATGAGGCGAGACTTGAAAACACCGATGCAATACCAATCTGCTGTTCCATCATTTGATTTACATAGCAGAATGCTCATAAGCAATAATTGAAATTTCGAATTTACGCCTCATATCCGAGCATATCTTTTTTTGTAAAATGTGCACACACATTACAGACTGGAACATATTGTAACTTCCCTGCAATTTATAACAATTGTACATGAAAACTAAAAAACCCATCGATTGAAGTAAAATGCAGTCGCCAACCTGCAAACGCCACTGATTCTCGGAAGGGAAAAAGCTGGGGCACCAATTACTTGGCCTAATTTTCATAATCAGCCCAGCTATCCACTAACTGGTCCTTTTCTTTGGACAACCCATTAAATCCCATATTGCTGTATTCTAAAGCCAGAGAGGAGCTGGTTCCTACGAACTGTTTTCCTCTTATCAAGTGAATTCAGATGCAATTGATTGCTTTGTGACCAAGCGATGCAAACATTAAAAAGCAAGGTGACCTGGTACAAATTTGGAAAATACACAAGTTAATAAACTTCCATTTTCGGTGCTCTAAATGTGAAACTCGTTGGCGTCTTGGTTAGGAGGATTTATTTCTTAATAATCTTCTTGTATTATTTGTCATGTTTCTTCTTTGTCGTCTGCTTGTTGATATATATGCGATTTTAATTTTATCATGATAAAGAACTTCCATATTTTAGAAAGTGTTTTCATTAAGTGCGTCTATTTACTTCTCGTGAAACTATACTTGAATTGTCGTATAATTGTATTGACTGACATGTATCACTACAAAGGGATGTATACTATTGGTGGATATATAATTGAATATTAACCGTAACCTGTTCTGGTTAGGGCTCAGCATGTTTCTTTGTGATGGGGAGGCCCCCAGATTTGGCCTGATCTTCACGCTAGGAAAGGATAACTTGCTTTGCCTGATGAACCAAATGTCAAGAACACACACCAACATGATAGCCTTTGACAGTGAACTCAACCAACAAAACAGTTGATGGACATCTTGATTTCCACCTGAAGAGACACTCTTTGATTCTTACAACCACAAGGAAATGCAAGAACCAAGGTGGAGGGGATGGTCAAACCCTAGGATAGAAGAGCAAAGCTCAACTAGTTTCTTCCAAAACAAGTCTGACCCTACAAAAAAGGCCGTCTCCTCTTAATTGTACTGTCTACTTCAGCCCTAGCTATTGCGCAAAGTGTTTGGCCCATTATAAAAGCCCACTTGGGCAGCTGAATTCGTTTTGGTTTGTCTGATACCTTGCTGCACACCCAGACCCAGGACATGCCTGGGGGCATGTCCTCCCTGTTCAGCTTCTTTGTTGCATACGTAAGACATTGTCCAGGGGTAGGTCCTCCAGGTTTAGCTTCTCAAACCTAAGGATAGACACAAAGTTGATGTATCAAACAGTATCCAATTCATATGTAGATTAGCGGGAGACTCAAGTAGGAGAAGATTCACCTGTTGCTCGAGTGTTTGACACATGCCATTGTGATTGGCCCTACTTGAGTTGGAGGCATGTCATTATGGATGTCCTCGATCATCATTTTGGATGGAGGCATTTCATTTGGGGTGTTCTCATCACTTTGAGAGCACCAATTATACTAATAATGTTTCTAGCTTATCAGATATGATCTTTTTATGTAAAATGGGTAGTTACTTTAGTTTGAGCACACTGTAACTATTACCTATAGATGGAAACAACACATCTCTAATTAAGTCCATTCATCGGTTACATGGTTGAAGAGATTTTGCTTTAAACCTACTTTTCACGCTTTAGTAGTAAAGAACGTATTGAATAATTTTTATGCTCACTGGCCCTCCACTGGTCCTGCAGTTTGGAACATGGATTTGGTTTATCTTTTAGGTTTGTCATTGGAAGGACGAAGGACAAAGAAAAAATGGCAGATCTTCAGAAAGAGATAGACATGTATCATGACTTTTTGTTTATTGATGCTGATGAGGGTACGAAGCCCCCAGAGAAGATGTAAGCTTTGTACACTCTGTAATCTTGTACTTCTACTGTGAACTTGCATCTTGTTAATCTGACCTACCTATTGCTCATGTGATAGGTTAGCATATTTCAAAGCAGCTTATGACATGTTCCACGCAGAATTTTACATCAAAGCTGATGATACTATCTATCTGCGCCCAGGTAAATTTTGTGATTTACAACGTATCAAAATTGTTGTTTAGATAGTTAAATCTGTTATATGTAATTGTGTCACATTTCTGCGCCAGATAGACTTGCTGCTCTCCTTGCAAAGGACCGACTTCATCACCGGACTTATATTGGTTGCATGAAGAAGGGACCGGTTGTCAGTGATCCCAATATGAAATGGTTAGTGGAAATTTAATTGGTCCTAACTTCAAAATTCATATTTGCATATATGTCACTTTCTGAAAATGCAATTGGTTTTCAATGCAAGTCCAACTGGTTTTCCATGTAAGTCATACTTCTTCAGAAAGTTTTGAACTACCTTGTTCAGTAATTATGTTATTATTTCGTGACAGGTATGAAAGTTCATATGGATTATTAGGTAATGAGTACTTCATACATGCATCTGGTTCACTGTATGCTCTTTCTTCAGAAGTGGTGGGAGCTATAGCTACTACAAACAATGATAGGTTGGTTGTTTATCTTTTTTCCCCCTCCTGAAGAGTGAAAGCATATGATATATAGCTCGCATCACTCTGAACATAATATACATTACCAAGGAGACAAGGAGTTAACAGATGTTTCTTGCACATATTATTATTATCTTACATAGTTGTTTAGTGATGAGTTCTTTATGTTTCTAACCTAGTTCTGGTGTGTTGCAGTAGATCTAAAATAAACAATTGGACAATACTAAACTACCAAAATGTAAGCTTCCCATGATCAGGAGAACTCACAATTTGCACTCAGTCAAACATGTTAAATTTATCAAAACAGGCCTTCGCCCTGTTTTACAGATAAAGCAACCACCAAGTCCATACAACAAGGTCAAGTGTGAGAAAAGTAAATATAAGTCTGTTAGGGCAACAACACAAACACACCCTACTAAAAAAGAGGAAAAAAAGCCACCAAGAGGCCGATAGATCAATGGTTATGAGTCGGGGTAAGGCGACGAGCTGCCACAGTCATCGTGTCCATCATGCTGCCAAGCCGCTCCTGATCCCGCTGCCTAGAAAGCGGGTGCCAGACTACCAGTGCTGCAAAATGGCCAAGAATTTAAATAGTCTGTGGCCTGCAGTAAAAAGACCCTCTCAATAGCCATCTTGTTACACATCGTCCAGAGGGTCTAGGTCATCGCGGCGAACACAAACCAGAAGAGGCGTCTCCTCCTCCGCTGGCGTGAGTTTCGAGAAACCCTGCCAGGTCCAGGGCCTCTCAATTAGCCCCCAGAGCCTCACAAACAAAGCGCCAAAGGAACCAAGCAGCAGAGTAGGCAAAGAAGATGTGGGTCCCAGTCTCGGGGACACCACAAAGAGGACATAATCCATCGCCAAGCCCATTCTGCTTGATCACCTCCGTCCCCGATGGGAGGCGACCCCGCAGAAGCTGCCACACGAAGATTTTGATCTTCAGAGGAAGGGGCGCCTTTTCACAAAGGTGTGGTCCACGCAAGAATCTGTCGCCTGCACAAGGCATGGTATGCTGAGCCAACAGAGAAGAACCCCGAAGGGGTCAGGCGCCAAGATATGATGTCCGGATAATTTGGAAGCATCAATGGAAGGGCTGCTCGAAGGCTGGTCCAAGCAACAGTTTCCTTAGGCCCAAATGTGCGACGGAACAAGACGTTCCAAATCCCGTTGTGGGTGGCCAAGGACACCAACAACACTGGATCTGCGCAAATAGCACACAAGGCCGGGAAATCATTTCAGAGTGGAGATCCATCCACCGAAGGGTCCAGCCAAAAGAGGGTCCCATCTCCCTTGCCTTTGGAGATAGAGAGCCCAAGACGAATCTCATTCTTGATGGACTTAATCGACTTCTAGAACTGAGATCCCTCCCTATGATCACACACAAGGGGGCGGTCCTGCAAATACTTTGCTTTAATAAGCTGCAGCCACATGCCCCCATCCTCTCTGAGGTCCTCCAAACCCATCTCAACGTAAGGGCCACGTTCATGCGACGGGACACAAGTATACCTAGAACCCATAAGTCCTTGGGCAAGCAGATATCAACCCACTTTACCATATGATATTTCTGACGTCCATCGGTCGACTGCCAAAAGAAGTGCAAAAGATCCTTATCAAAGGAGCTATGCACCCCTTCTGGCAAAATATATATCCCCATCATATAAATAGGGAGACTAGAAAGCCATGAGTTGATAAGCACAAATTTAGAGCGTGTTTGGTTCGTGTCCACCACGATGTGCCTGAGAAAATGGAGTGCCTGAACCAGCCTGGGAATGTGTGCCTGAGAAAATGGAGTGCCTGAACCCAGCCTGGGAATGTGCTACTTTTTGCCTGGCCAGGCTAGGGTTGTTTGGTTTGTACCTTGCCTGGTTTAGAGTATTATAATATATCACATCATACTTACCTTCTGCTGTTTGTACCATGCCTACGTTTTGCACGCGAGGCAGCCATCCAGGCGTCTGGTTCCACTCGCTCGGACCAGGCTAATATCCTTGCCTGGGCAAAGGATCCTATTTTATTTATTTTCGCCAGGCTAATCACACCAAAGGAGCAGCCAGGCCAGGCAAGCATTTTTCTCTCAGGACATGACGGGGTTATTACCCCTAGGTAGGCCAAAGCAACGGGGTTCTCCCCCCTTCCGCTTCGAAGGAAAACTATGCGGCCGGCTGCAGGATGCCCGGCTCGAGCTGCCGCCGGCCGGCGACACGGACGGCTGGTTGTGCAACCGGCTCGACCCCCGGTCGGCTGGGCGTGGCCGGCTGCCTTCCGGGCCGCCTCCTCCATTGACCCAGGGGCGGACGTGCGACGTCCCGTCCCCCTGCGTGCGGGTATGACGACATGGCATGACCGCCACGACGGGCGGTCCTGTGGCCACAGTGGTCGATGACACACTGGGGCGCATGGCTACAGTCCGGCCATCTAGGCCGCTGACCTTGGCGAGCGCGACCGGGCGGGGAAACAGTGCCGGCACGCCCTCGCCCACTAGATTACCTGCCCCGGCGTGGCTAGTGCAGCCGGCCGTATCGGAGACTTCGGCCGGCTGGCGCTAGACGACGCCTCCCGGGCGACGTGTGCCGCGGCAGGTGGGCGAGGGCCAATCACAGAGCCGGCTGGCGGGCCCCAGCCGGAGACGGGACCGTTTAGTCGGTGGACCCTACAAACGACAAGACGTCACGAAGGGTGGGACCCCATGGCCAGCCGGAGAGACTGCCAGCCGGGTCCCCCCACCCCTGTACTTTAGAACATAGTGTAGAGCCGGGGGGTTGGCCTATAAAACCCCCCGAGCCCCCCCATGCAACAGGGACGGACGATCATTCGCATACACCCACATAGAGCTTTCCTCTCACACCATCTCTAGCGGAGGAGGACGAGCCGAGCCGGCTGCTCCTTCTTCCTCCTCTAGACACAGCTCCAAGAGCACCCCTGTAAACACAACTATCCATCCAACTCGACCTAGTAGGACTAGGGGTATTACCTCCCACAGAGGGCCCTGAACCTGGGTACATCGCGTGTCATCACCGCTTGTGCCCAATCTCGCACCCGGAGCCCGTCGGCGTCCTTCGGCCCCAACCACCCACGATAAGCCTACCAATGGCATCTGTCGTGAGAAAACGACGACAGGACACAAACCAAACAACCACCAGGCTAACTCCAGGCACCATCCAGGCCAGGCATGTAGCAGTGTGGACGCCAACCAAACTGACCCTTACCATGGCCCAGACCTAGACGCAACATGACCCGTAAGCGGGTCAAATTCCCAGAGGGGGGCCCTCGAATTAGATAGCGGCATGCCCAAGTACGCAATGGGGAAAGAGGACAACTTGCAATTAAGGTTGTCCGCAATCCGCTGCTGATTGTCGACAGTGTACCTAATACCACAATCTCACTCTTATCGAAAATGATCTTAAGTCCCAGTATTGGCCTCAAAGCAGAGGAGAAGGAATTCAAGGTTAATGATATCAAGTTCCGACCCTCAACCATGATAATGGTGCTATTCGCATATTGGAGGTGAGTAACACCACCTCCAGGGATAATATGCCCAACCACACTGGAGATGTGGCCGGCCATCCTAGCCTTATCCAGGATGGTCACAAGGGTGTCAACCGCGAGGTTGAAGAGGAGAAGGGAGATAGGATCCCCTTGCCAAACCCCATGAGAAGACCTAAAGTGTGGGCCAACCTTCCCATTAATATAAATTGCGGTGCTACCGCTCCTGATCAACCACATGATCCAGGAACACCAACGATCATCGGGTCCATTTGCTCAAGAACTAAGCGAAGGAAAGACCAGTCAAGGTGGTCATATGCCTTTTGGAAGTCCAGCTTAAGGAGTACGCCTTTTTGGCGCTGTACCTTCACCTCATGAATGATGAAGAGCTAGAATTCCATCATGAATACGACACCCCTTTAGAAAGACGGACTGGCAGGGGTGAGAGAGGTGTTCCAGTAGTGGGGCAAACCGCGTCGTACACACATTAGAGACAATCCATTATAGCACATTAATCACTATAATTAGCCTGAAGTTGTGGATATCCGTTGCCCCAACTATTTTGGGGATTAGGATAATGACACCAAAGTTCAGGCGGGACATGTCCAATGTCCCAATATTCATGGAACTCAGCATAATCACTGGCTGAAGCTGCACCCAGAACTTCTGGAAGAAAGCAACCAGCAGGCCGTTTGGCCTGGGTGCTGAACTAGCCTTCATCTCTGCAATCGCCTGACCAACCTCCTCAGGTGAGAATGGGAGGGTAAGTTTCACACTCTTAATGGGAGACCCTGACCTCAAGTGGCCAACAGTCCTCTGCCAAAGAAACCCCAGAATAGCCTTATGAAATCAACCATAGGAAGTCAATCATGCACAAAATACAATCAGTTATAGCTACCATTATGTTTGGCGACGTATTCATCATACACAAATAATTGCTCCTAATTTTTGAAACCGCGTACCAGTTTGAATGTGACCAGCAAGCTGCAGATAATCATATCATAGATGGTATGCATGCACATGTGCTCAGATAACTCCATTTTGCAAGAAGGTTGTTCCAATCGCACACGCATATCCATCATTAAAGGCCTGCTAAGGTGGTGGTGAGGAACCTACCAAGTACCAACATAACCAACCTACTCCCTCTGTCCAAAATCTATGATACTTCAGATATGGATAGTCTCCAAGATACAACTTCCATTTTTGTTTTTTATATGGATATGTTGGTAAATATTTAGAAATAATTTTTCATGACAAATCTAATGGCATAATTTGTACATTAAAAAATCTGAGTAGTTTCTTTGTTAATTAGCCGTCAGTGATTAGAGAAGTTCGGCCTCACGCTTTCTGTTTTAGTACTTCACAGTGAGAAAACAGATAAGATAATTTGTATTTGTGGAGAAGCAGTAACTCCCAGTGATAGCCTTTATACATGCTAATGTGATTGTATCGATTTATTATTAACCATGGTGACAAGTAGATTATTAATCTTATCATCTGGTATTGTACGTTAAGAGCCAACTGAAGGACACAAGCATGACCCTTTCTACTGCTATGTTAATGCCAGTAATCAATACTAAATCATGGTTTTGATTTCCAATGAAGCATTCAAGGCTTCAAGCCTATTATGCAAGTTTTTTTAGGGAATCCTATTGCGTAAGTTAGTTCTGTTGTGGAGATACCGTGGATCTGAAAAAAAAATCATGAACATAAAGAGAGATATTTAAGGTGGAAACCTTCCAGGGAAAAACCAAGGGGCGCACAGAGGCAAGATAACACTATAGTAGGAGAGTTACAACTTGCAAGCAGGGAATTGGGAATAGCACACCCACTATTTCTGGCAGATGTGGCATGCTGCTAAAATGAGTATATACATAAGGGTGGAAAATAGCTCCTGATCGTCGGAAAACTGTCAGCCTACACAGTCTCCAGCATGCCATTCTACCAGCAGAACCTAGAAAACAACGATACATAGCGAGCATGGAGGGCACAGCTAGTTTGCTTGGGGAGGGTGTGCAGTTTTTCTTCTGCTTTTATGTTCAGAAGGAAAAATACAAACAAAATAATGTTTGAACCGAGCATCCAGTAATGGAATGTTTCCACTACTTATGTAGATCTTCAAAGCTAGACCCTGTTTTGATATGCTTTGGTGAAAATATATTAATATTTCCAGTGTTCTTCTTTTTGAGTCATGGGTGTCATGATTGTGCGCCAAAGGTGCTATGAGCTGGTGCAACCAATAGCGGGCGCTATGCTAAATGTTGCCTTCGACGAATGTGTATTTCAACCTATGTCCCCCTTTCATTATCCATATAAAATAGAAAGCATGACTCTGTGTTATCCGGTAGCACGCTCTACTCCGAATCTTGCTTTCAAGTAAAAAACCTAAGTAAAAAAAAATCCAGCTATACAGCAGTTAAACTGCAAAGACAAAAAACCAAGAAAAACCGTAGGTAAGATAAGGGGCTGCCCTTCACATGACACGTGTCATGTGGGAGTACCCGATCGCTTCTCAGAGGTCACCCTCCCCCTAGTTGCTCCCTTAGTTCAATACATCTTCTTGATTGGCTGTTATCTTTTTCCCACGCTGTTAGGTTTTAAATGTTCACATAGTCGTTATCTTACTATATACATTTCTCAGTTTAAGGATGTTTGATTATGAGGATGTTACTATTGGCTCATGGATGCTTGCCATGAATGTAAATCATGAAGACAATCGTGCAATGTGTGATTCCACATGCACTCCCAGCTCCATTGCTGTATGGGACAGCAAGGCATGTTCAGGTATGTCCTTGGTGAACTGCTTGTCTAAAATATTAGTCATAACGTCTGAAGGAGAGAATGACCATACTGCTAATTGTGCCACCATCCCTCATTACTGTATGTAATTGTACCTAGATGTATTAGCTATTCAGTTTCAGTATAACTTCACTCAAGCCTATCGGTATAGATCAAGGTCTTATTGTACAATACAAAATGTCTTTGATTGACCAACCTCATGCCTTCTTTTGTGGCTTGAGTCCATTCTTGACACGCCAACACATGGTTAAAGCAGTCCTTATTTATTTACAGGCTCTTGTAACCCCATTGAGAAAATAAAGGAGCTGCACAACACAACTTTGTGCTCAAAAAGCCCAACATTACCGCCTGAAGTGGAGGAGGAAGAGTAGAATATAATACTGACACATGAATGGGCTATTGTGTGGATGCCAACCTCCCTTACGGGGAAATTGGATTCATTATCGCCTGGAGTTATATTGTTGTATGTATCCCGATCTTGTGTGGACGGCAATCTTGTTGTAGCCTCTTACTGCTGGAGGATACCTGCAAAAGATACAACAAGAACAGTGTGGTATTTGAGTTCATACCATCAATTGCTCAGTGCAAACAACATCGGCGTTAGGTTCAGGTATCTTCACAAGTGAATCATTACTTGGGAGTACTTATTTATAGTTGATGTTCACCGATGTACATACACCACTGTGATATGTTGGTATGTCCTGTTGGTTGGGTACCTGACAGTATGATCAGGGTTGTTTATGGTTGGTGCCATCTGATTCCAGTTGTTTGGCCCCATTTTGTGATTGTTGTAATTATGCTCGTTGCTTTTGCTTACTCCCTCCGTCCGTAGCTTTTGTCTTGAGTCAAAGTTTTAAAACTTTGACCAACTATATAGAAAAGAGTAGTAACATATATGACATCAAATTGGTATATCATGTAATCACATTTCAAAATGGATCTACTAATACTAATTTAGTGTCATAAATGCTGTTACGTTTTTTTATAAAGTTGGTCAAGGTCTTTAAACTTTAACTTAGGATAAAAACTAGATGTACACTTATTCATGGACGAAGGGAGTAGGTACTTAAGGTACCTGATAGCATTGAGCCATTGCTGGATGGAGCTTTTTCTTAGTTTACTTATAAATGTTGTGCTTAATACTCTTGGTTGTCATAGTGCTATTCCATTTTGACGGCCATGATAACGTGTTTGGTTTTTGGTGAGTCTGAAGTTTCCAGGAGTAACTCATTGCTAACGTATTCTATGTTGATACCACTATGCAGTACGAATAGCTTTGAATATTGACTGTTGGATAAACCCGATCCAATGGTGGCAAATCTGAGCAGTCCTGGCCTCAGGATATCCTCTTGGCTACAACTGTATTATTTCCATGTGTGCTACCGAGAAGTTTCTGTGCTTGGGCTTAAGAACAATGCACAATATGCACAAACCTCAAAACAATATAGGAGTACAATATAAGTATTTCCTCTGTTTTTATTTACTCTGCATATTAGAGTTGACTGAAGTCGAACTTTGTAAAACTGGATCAAGTGTATAGAAAAAAATATAAATATTTGCCCTAACAAAACTATATGATGTGAAAGTATATTCAGTAACAAATCTAATATACTGATTTGTTATTGTATATGTTAAATTTTGTCTATAAACTTTGTCAAAGTTTACAAAGCTTGACTTTGACGAAAGCTAATATACGGAATAAATAAAAAGGGAGAAAGTATAACTTCGAATATTGACTTGGATAAACCCAAATCCAACTGTAGAGAGGCAGTGAGTCTGAGCAGGGCTTGAATATTTGACTACACTGGATTATTCCAAGGGAGTGGATGGTATATATACTGTATAATGTACGCAAATATCAAAACAGTAAACTCTTTTGTTCTAAACTCATCAATGCTTTAATTCTCCAACTTTTCTCTTATCGTCATCTATTTTTACTTTGTTATTTACAATGCACAATTTGCACTAGGCATTTTTCATTTATTCTAGACAACTTTGTAGTCTGCACTACGATTCTTCAAGTTTGTTTTCTAGAAAAATTGGCATTTTTTTCTTTCCTAATTTTTATTTTGGTTCAAGGCTATGACAACACCTTTATAAAGCCTGATTCTCTCTGCAATACTTGGCTATTCATTCTATTTTGTACCCAAAACTACAGTATGAGATACTTTTAAGACAAAAGTGGTGCATATGTTTCACATGGGCTTTGTATAGTATATAGCATCCAATCATAGAATATTTTGTAGCTATAATTTGATATGAAATGACATGAACTATGAGAATTAAATCTCTACATATTACACTTCAAACATATGTGACTTGGAATCTACATATTTGCGAAAAATGCTAAATGGAAATTGGGCTCATGGAGCCTAAATTTTGAACAATTCAAAAAATATATATACTTTTATGTTTTTTTTTGAAAAATACACATATATCAGAGATGTAATTTAAAATGAGAGCTACAAAAGAAAAACATATTTGTGGGTTTTTATGGCATGCATTGTTCACTCTCAAAGTCATTTATTTTGTGCAGCTTGCAATTCAAAGTATTTCATCGTATTTTACACACAAACACATTACATCCTTGTATATGTGTATCAGTGTATGATTGTTTTCCAAACTTTCTGAAATGAGACAATTTGAAATTTGTTTCTGAAATAACTGGTTCTATGGAGCTCGTCCTCCATATTTACCTATCTACTCCCTCCATTCTAAAATATAAGTCTTTTTAGAGATTCCACTATGAGCTACATATGGAGCAAAATGAGTGAATACACACTCTAAAGTATGTCTATATACATCTGTATGTAGTCTGTAGTAAAATCTCTAAAAAGACTTATATTTAGGAACAGAGAAAGTATATTCAGTCATAGATTTTCTCTCCATAGTTTGGTCATGTGTTAGTAGAGGATTTTAATCCTACTTATGGTGCCACCCCTGTCCTACGTGGAGTGCCAAACCACCAGTCAAGACTAGCCAAAGTAAGTCAAGGAAAGAAGACCCTAAGTAAGAATATGTCGAAGGAGGAGACGAGAGCAAAGAAGTTCAAACCCAAGCAAGAAGGCCTCTCCTAGTGTAGGGATTTTCCTTCCAATGGGCCGCAACCCACCTCTTCGCCCAATAAACTCAAGGGTAGGCTTGGTCATTTATCAAGGACCCATAGGCTATATAAAGCCCCCATGGGCTTGTAACCCACTCAATCACTTGAGTGCACTAAGTGAAGGGTCACTCTCTCCTTCTAAGCCCTTTCAGGAGGGCAAATGAAGGCCGAGAGCTCGGAGTCCGCGGCACCTAGTAAGGCCTGGACTAGTTAGGAGTCGTGGTACACTAGAACAATTGCACCCTAACTACCCCTCGTGCCGCAGGCACCACTCTCGACGACCCTCCCATAGGACAGAGGCTGTGCTCCGATGAGACGATTGATCCTATGTTAAAAGCATCATCATTCCACTTTGTTAAGTGTATGACGATCTTCGGTATGAGGTCGCATACATGCCCTCGCTAATTTATGACCACTCTACTAAGAACACCCCCTAGTTGAAAAGTTGATTCTTGAACGTTAACGTTGGTGCCGACCATGGGGAATCCTCACCGTGTGTATGAAGTCACCTCGACCATCGCCGCTAGATGGCCCCAAAGCGAGCCTCGACAAAAACCGAGGCATCTATGGAGAGAGCTTCATCGACAAGATCCAAGAAGAAGGACGCGACAAGAGAGGCGAAGCCCGAAGCACTCGACGATCGCACCCTCGACGTGGTGGTCGAGGAAGTGGGGCTTGTGGATGCCCTCGATGTGGCCGCCCCCGACGAAGGGCTTACTGCTCCAAAAGTCTCGCAGGTCACACTCGGCCTTGGTGCCCCACACCAGGACTACCTTAGGCATGGGAGCGAATTCCGCCTCACTATGGGAAGCTTCGCCCCCGCGAAAGCCGTCCATGACTTTCGCTCCATCGCTGTCGTCTTAGAGACACTTGTTAATGCTCCATATGTCAACATGGACTCCAATCGGGCTTTGGTTAACCCGCTCGAGGCCTCCGTCGCCAGCATCAGCCCAAGACCAGAACATTCACCACCAATGAAGTTGCAACCACTCTATAAAGACCAAGCGGTGCCTCGGGAATCGTCTTTGGTCTGAGGACCGCTGCTTCATGCCGCCTTCACCCCTCCCACGACCTTGATGTCGTCCGAGGCCTCATGGTTCCACCCATAACGGGGCCACATCTCGCCATGCCCCCGCCATATGCAGGAGTACCGCCCACGAGAAATATGCAAAAAGTAGGCGCTTGCCTTAGGGGAGGGCCAACTAGAGAAATCCCCTACTTATGG
The DNA here is from genome assembly GCA_022496015.1 of Hordeum marinum. Lineage (NCBI taxonomy): Eukaryota > Viridiplantae > Streptophyta > Magnoliopsida > Poales > Poaceae > Hordeum > Hordeum marinum. Next base: position 119,232,505 of record CM039672.1, read on the forward strand.
GAAGCCAGGGGAGCCACCTGGCCAAAAGAATCATCAACAAGATGGAGGCCAAGGGAGCCACTAGGTGGCCACACACCCCTTCCACGCACCCTAGGAGGTGGCATGCGGGCCTACGGCAGGGTCACCCTTAAATCAATTGACACTATTCTTTGCCGCAAGAAATATCCTGAAATAATAATAAAAATGAGCAAAAATTTCATTGTAGCCTGAATTACAAATATCCGAATATTTAAGAAACAATGGTTAGCCCGAGAAAATCATCGAAACCAGAGGGAAGAGAGATCCAATCAGAGGGTCTCTCGCCCTCCAGGAGCCATGGAGGCCAAGGACCAGAGGGAGAAACCTATCCCCATCTAGGGGAGAGGCCAAGGAAGAAGTAGGTGGGGGGCATATCCCCCTCTCTTTTGTTGGAGCTGTAGTGCTGTCGAGGGAACCATCATCACTACCAGCATCTCCATCACATTCACCGTCTTCCTCAACATTTCATCACCTTCCTCCCTCTCTATTCAACGACTCACTTTCCCGCAACCCATTGTAATTCATCCCTGAAACATGGTGTTTGATGTTATAAATTATTATCCAATGATTTCTCACATCTTCTATATGTTTGAGTAGATCCTTTTGTCATATGGTTAATTGTTGACCGTGATTGGTTTGAGTTGCATGTTTTATTTTGTTTTTGTCCTTTTATGCCCATCATATGAGCACACACGTATGTGAACCACACTTTAGAGCTAGTTGTATGTTGAGAAAATAATGGATAGGCCGGCCAGAGTGATAGATATTACCGTGGCTAAGTGTAGGTATTGATACATACAGGATGAAGGGGGACCAAATTATCTTAATGATATGGTTGGGATTTACCTTAATAAACTACTAATGGTTGTGGATGCTTGCTAGGATTTCAATCATAAGTATGCCTGATTACCATGTACTAGTAGTATGTTAGCATATGTCTCTCCCACCTATAAAAATGCAATGATGATTATCTTTCTAGTATCATTGCCAATTTCCTAGGGAAAATTCCACACCTCCTATCATCACTACTCCACACTCGCCTTTTTTGCTCTCTCCAAAAACTTGCAAACTATCTTCACTAGAAAGTTTAGGCAAAATAACATTTGTTGTGCGTAGAGTTTTATTTGCCAAATAACACTTGACATTATACGAATCCTACATTTAGAATTTTGAGTTCTACACTCCATAGTTAGCACCCACACTTTGGAAAGTTCTACAATACGCCATGCACTTGGGAATTATCAATTGCAAACACAATATAGGCTCGATGAAGATTTTTCCCGTCCTTTGGATAGTTGGCACTATCTTACATCCACATTGATGGAGGTTTTAATCCACGAATGATCTAGAATCACAAAGGATTTTGGTTACAAGATTCCAGAAAGGAATGGTCCATGGAGGACACTCACCCACAAAGGGTTCAGTTAGGAGCAACCAACCTATTCCACCATCTCTTACACCCACGAAGGACTAGCCTCACTAAGGTAGATCTTCCCGAAGCAGGCGATCTCCAAGCCATCCAAACTTCTTGGCTTCTTCACAAACTTGAACACTTCTAAGAGCACCTAGCTGATCATGGAAGTGCACACCCTCCAAAAGTAAAAGATGAGATTTCTTGAACGACGAATCCCTTGCTCTTGTGCTTCAAAAGAAATATCCCCAACACTCAAATTGTCCCAAAACCTAGCTATGGATTTGGAGAGGGTTTGGAGTGGAAAGCAAAGAGGGGATTAGATCTCAAAGGGTTGATGGATGGTTGGCGTGGGTTTCCCTTTGAAATCAGCACAAGGGGGTGGAGTTCTCTCTTAGAGCATATGGTAGGAGAGGAGCTTGCTTCAAAATGAACTGGTGGCATAGGTGGGGGTATATATTGGCAGGACCAGAAATCTAACCGTTACACAATTTACGCATAGCTCAGAGGCTCCACCAGGAATATCTTGGTGGCTTTGAGTTGAACAAAAGTGTCAACTTTGATTTAAATCAGATGGTCTAAATGGATTAAGTTGGTGGCTCCGAGGTGAGTAACTTAGTGTTTGGCACACTCTTTGTAGTCGCTTCGGAAGTTCAGATTGGTATTACTCAAAAAATTTCAACGTGATCACAGAAAGTTTGCCATGTTGCTTCGGTGACTCCTAGTGGAATGTGCAGGCTTTGAACTAACTAGTTATTTGGAACGAAAGTCTATGTGAGTGTCTCGGTGGCTCCGAGTGCGAGTGATTTGGTGGAACTGAAGTGAACTAGGATAGATGGATATGGTGGAATTCTTGAGGTGGCTTGAGGAATTTTTGTAGTTTGATCTTCAAGAACTTAGAGCAAAGAACTCATTAGCACATCAGTGTCCCCTTTTCATAGTATCGACATGCCTAAGCAATCAATGTGATCTTGGATCACTAAAATGAATAGAAAGAATCCCATGGCTTGGCCAACACTTCTTGAAGCTTCTAGGGGTCACCTTCCACTCCATCATTGTTCCAAATAAGAGATTTATCTGAAATAATATAGAAGCATAGTTAGTTCTTTGAGATATGTTGGCATGAATTACGAAAATGCACCTTTGGTATTAGATGCACTTTGAATACCCTACTCCTGCTTTGATTTAATTAATGGTGTAAAACGCCACATGTGAGAGGGTTACAAGTATAAGATGGTTGTAGCTACCGAGACGATGTCTATGATGTCAATGCCTTGGGCCATCCCCTGGCTCCGCCTTATAAAGGGGGACAATGCCTAAGGTTACAAGATATCCTAACTAACATAAATCTCTGCATGACGGAGAAGTCCTCGGCGTACCTGACAAGGTACTAGACCTTCTTGGAGAGGGATACATGCATTAGCCAGAGCCTTTCAGGGCCGACACGGCCTGCTGGGCCCTGAGGCTGGACCATCATTCGGCTTGTCAACTGATGGGCCACCCCCATGTAATGTACTATTAATGATACACAAAGGGAGTTTATGACACAAGGACCGAGATGTTTGACAAGCTGATGCATATGGATGTGGGGAGGGGGAGGGTTGAAAATAAATGAAACATTGAGGGTTGTCGAATCTTAAGTGGATAGTACATACACATTGAACTAGCAATAAACCAGGCTATAAGTCCTATGACGTCGATAATGAACCGCTTTGTCCAAATTCATCACCAAAATATCCTTAAATTATCACCCTTTGCTGACGTTTCCATTCCATTGATCGACATATTCTCAATTGCTCCTCTCTTGTCGTGCAAAGTTTTTGCTTTTCTGCCCCAAGAAAAACAGGACAACTGACCATAAAAGATTCATGACATTCACCGATGTTGCGAGCGGGGATGATACCAACCTAGGTTTGGTAGAATATTATTCTTAGGCACACAAACTCGGCCTTGGCCGACCTGGCATGGATCTGGATTAGGATATCATATTTCTCTTAAACACGAGAACTCGCCCTTGAATGAGGCTATTTCCACCATGGTGAAAGCGCAATGAAAGCCCGGCCAGGGCCGACTTCCGGTCATGTTGTTTCGTGCATTTGAAGTGAGCTGTTTAGGATGGCCGTGCGTGGCCAAACTAGGCCGTCACTTTGAGCTGATCTTACTACGTTGACACCAAGGTCTAAGCTTAGCAATGCATGGCAGCTGCTTCGTGTGCCTCTAAACTCCAAACAACATTAAAATGATGTTTGGTAGCGGCTGCTTCCTATACTTCCTACAACTGCTCAAATGGGGTTCAACAACTACCATGAGCGGTTGCCAAATCTCCACTAAAAAGTAATCATGCCATCTTCAATGCATATCTTCTTCCACATTACTCTCCCTCTATCACGCACATGCATTGTCTCATCTCATAAAACTCCGTCGCGCCCCCTTACATCCCTCTTTCTTGCCATGGACGATGGGAAGGAAACAACCGAGCACCATGTCATCATGACACCAAAGGTGGTGTACACCCACGAGCCTAAGAACCATTGCACTACTAGGGAAGACCTTACTAGTAGCGCTAGATTTTATATTACCAGCAGCATGTGTACACGCGCTACTGGTACGACGTGCACTCTTTCTGCCTAGCGCTACTCATAAACTTATATAGCAGTAGCGTTGGACACCAGCACTACTGCTATTTATCTGCAGCACCTGTTCCAACAAAGTGATACTGGTAAAGCCGCATTGCTAGTAAACCTTTGCCCCATGGCACTGCTAAATTTTTATGCTTTTTTTCTTTCTGTGTTTTTATGATGTATTTATACAACTTTTATACAATAACAACATGCAAATTCATTGAAAAGATATGAGACAAAAATGTCTCATCGTCGACATCATCATCATCATCAATGTGCTAAAACATAGTATCTCATCATATCATCATCATCATTCATGGTCGAACACATGCCTCAAAATAGCGATAGAAGTTATTGGAAGTCTCGAATACATGCAACTAAATGGTCACATACACATGTGTTGCAAATATGCCCTAGAGGCAATAATAAAATGGTTATTATTATATTTCCTTGTTCATGATAATTGTTTATTATCCATGCTATAATTGTATTGATTGGAAACACATTGCATGTGTGTATATATAGACAACACTTTGTCCCTAGTGTGCCTCTAGTAAACTAGCTCATTGATCAAAGATGGTCAAGGTTTCCTAGTCATTGACATGAAATGTCATTTGATAACGGGATCACATCATTAGGAGAATGATGTGATGGACAAGACCCAAACTATAAACGTAGCATATGATCGTGTCAGTTTATTGCTACAGTTTTCTGCATGTCAAGTATATGTTGCTATGACCATGAGATCATGCAACTCACTGACACCGGAGGAGTGCCTTGTGTGTATCAAACGTCGCAACATAACTAGGTGAATATAAATGTGCTCTACAGGTATCTCCGAGGGTGTCTGCTGGGTCGGCATGGATCAACATTGGGATTTGTTACTCCGTGTGACGGAGAGGTATCTCACGGCCCACTCGGTAATACAACATCACAATAAGCCTTGCAAGCAATGTGACTAAGTGTTAGCCACAGAATCTTGTATTACGGAACGAGTAAAGAGACTTGCCGGTAACGAGATTGAACTAGGTATGGAAATACCGACGATCGAATCTCGGGCAAGTAACATACCGAAGAACAAAGGGAACATCATACGGGATTAACTAAATCCTTGACATAGAGGTTCGACCGATAAAGATCTTCGTAGAATACGTAGGAATCAATATGGGCATCCAGGCCCCGCTATTGGTTATTAACCGTAGAGGTGTCTCGGTCATGTCTACATAGTTCTCGAACCCATAGGGTCTGCACACTTAAGGTTCGATGACGTTTCGGTATAGATGAGTTATGTGTGTTGGTGACCGAAGGTTGTTTGGAGTCCCAGATGTGATACCAGACGTGAAGAGGAACTCCGGAATGGTCTGGAGGTGAAGATTCATATATAGGATGTTTCGTGTTGGTCACCGGGAACAGTTCGGGCGTCACCGGTAACGTACCGAGGGTGCCGGAAGGGTCCCGGGGGTCCACCGGAAGGGGCCACCAGCCCCTAAGGGCCACATGGGATGTGAGAGAGGACACACCATCCCCTGGTGGGCTGGACGCATCTCCCACAAGGGCCCATGCGGCTGGGTGGTGGTGGGAGGGCCAACCCTAGGGCTGGCGCCACCTTTCCTTGGGTGGTAAGCCACCTTAGGGCGCCTCCAACCTTGGCTGCCACCCCAAGGGGGAAACCGTAGGGGTTGGGCACCCCACCCCTCCCCCCTATATATATGTGATAGGGAGGAGGGAAGCCACACCTTAAGCCATGGCGCAACCCTTCCTCCCTCTCCGATAGCCTCTCCTCTAGTAGATTGATTCGGCGTCGCTTAGCGAAGCTCTGCCGGATCAGATCCACCACCACTGTCGAGACACCGTCGTGCTGCTAGCAAACCCATCTAACTATCCGCTCCCTCTTGCTGGATCAAGAAGGCAGAGATCGTCATCAAGCTGCATGTGTGCTGAACGTGGAGGTGCTGTCCGTTCAGCACTTGATCGGGAGATGTACGACTACTTGAACCCCGTTCTTTAACGCTTCCGCTTAGTGATCTACAAGGGTATGTGGATCCAATCTTTCTCATAGATGCTCGTCTCCTAGATTGATCTTGGTGAAGCGTAGGAAATGTTTTGTTTCCCATGCAACATTCCCCAACAGTGGCATCATGAGCTAGGTCTATGCGTAGATGAGATCTTGAGTAGAACACAAAGGAGTTTGTGGGCGTTGATATTCGGATTGCTTCCTCCCTTAGTCTTTTCTTGGTTTAGCGGTATTGTGGGATGAAGCGGCTCAGACCGACTTTACTCGTACGCTTACGAGAGACCGTGTTCCATCGACTGACATGTGACTTTGTTGCATAAAGATGGCTGGCGGGTGTTAGTCTCTCCCACTTTAATTGGATCAGATTTGATTAAGGCGGTCCTTGTAGAAGGTTGAAAATCAATCTTAATATCACCATTGTGGTTTTGCATAGGTAAGAATTGTTCTTGCTAGATACCCATAGCAACCACGTAAAACATGCAACAACAATTAGAGGACGTCTAACTTGTTTTTGCAGGGTATGTTGTGATGTGATATGGCCAATTACATGATGAGATATATGTGATGTATGAGATGATCATTTTTTGAATAGAATATAACTACTTGCATGTCGATGAGTGCAACAACCGACAAGAGCCATAGGGTTATCTTTGATTATTGTATGACCCGTGTGTCAATCTTTAAGCGCTATGTAATCTTTACTTTATCACTAAGCGATAGAAATAGTAGTATGATCATGGTGGGAGCGACAACCCCGATGGAGACACAATGATGGAGATCATGATGATGGATATCATGGTGTTATGTCAGTGACGATGATGATCATGCCGGTGCTTTGGAGATGGAGATCAAAAGCACAAGTTCATGGCCATATCATGTCACTTATGATTTGCAGGTGATGTTAATCCTTTTATGCACCTTGTTTTGCTTAGAACTATGGTAGCATTATAAGGTGATCCCTCACTTAAATTTTATGATGAATTGTGTTCTCCCCGAGTGTGCATCGTTGCGAAAGTTCATCGTGTCGAGACACCACGTGATGATCGGATGTGATAGACTCTACGTTCGCATACAACGGGTGCAAGCCAGTGTTGCACATGCGGAACACTTGGGTCAAACATGACGAGCCTAGCATGTACAGACATGGCCTCGGAGCACAA